>OX458996.1:27622698-32422698 GCA_949774965.1 Diarsia brunnea
ATTCGAATAATGGCCGGAAAAGCCCTAAAAACAGCCCTTTTCTTTTTCCCATACAAACGTTTTCTAACTAAAACGTAAAATCAATTTGAGCTTTAATACCGTACTATAAAGTTCAAGTGTTAGTGGAGAGGTTCCGGGAAGGCAAAACAATTGAGTGACGTTCAGTTGTTCAGTCAACGAATGACAACTTCAAACAGACCATACGACATTATCACAATAATCACAAATAATTACTGTTTCTTTCCCAATAGAAAAACGATTTTTCAAATGGTGTTTGCGTATAATATAAAAATTAATTGCTGTTAGTTAGTCGCGCAGCGCGCTAAAACTAGAGAACGGCTAGACCGATTTGTCTAATTTTGGTTTTGAAACATTTGTGGCAGTCCAGAAAAGGTGAGAAATTAGTAGTATGTAGGTAGGTAGGTAATAGGTAGGTGGTAGGTAGTTGGTACGTAGGCAGGTAAAAGGGCATTGCAACGCACGCGGGGTACAGCTATATTATATGAAAATGAATAGCTGTTCATTAGTCTCGCTAAAACTCGAGAACGGCTGGACCGATTTGGCTAATTATAGTGTTGAATTATTCGTGGAAGTCCAGGGAAGGTTTGAAAGGTGAGAAAGTGGTAGGTAGGTAGGCAGGGTAGTAGGTAGGGTAGTAAGTAGGATAGTAGAGTAGGTAGGGTAGTCGGTAGAGTAGTAGGTAGGGTAGTAAGTAGGTAGGGTAGTAGGTAGGTCGGGTAGTAGGTAGGTAGGGTAGTAGGTAGGTAGGTAGGGTAGTAGGTAGGTAGGGTAGTAGGTATGTAGGGTAGTAGGTAGGTAGGGTAGTAGGTAGGTAGGGTAGTAGGTAGGTAGTTAGGGTAATAGGTAGGTAGGGTAGTAGGTAGGTAGGGTAGTAGGTAGGTAGGGTAGTAGGTAGGTAGGGTAGTAGGTAGGTAGGGTAGTAGGTAGGTAGGGTAGTAGGTAGGTAAGGTAGGAGGTAGTAGGTAGGTAGGTAGTTAGTTGGTACACAGGCAGGTAGTAGGTAGGAAAAAGGGCATTGCAACGCAAAATTAGTTCAACGATTACAGGAAAATCTATAAGAAGTCTATGGAATTCAAAACACCTGGAAAATCTCTTAATATCTGCTACAATGGTACGGAACCCTTCATGTGCAAGTCCGACTTGCACTTGTCCAGATTTTTAGTAGCGACCCGCCCTGTTTTCGCACGGGTGGAATGTGCTACATATAAACCTTCCTCTTGAATCACTTTATCTATTGCTGAAAACTGTATTAAAATCCGTTGCGTAGTTTAAAAGATCTAAGCGTAGGTACTCGTACAACAGTGCAGTGCAACAACAACGGCCTACATTGTATTTCTTTATTCTCTACATCATCATCATCAGCCTATAATGTTCCCACTGCAGGGACTGAGACCTCCTCTCGGAGACTTAGTATGGAACAAAGTCGTTCCCCCTGTTTGTACGTTTTAGAAATTTCGATCAGGCAAACTTAAATAAGCTTTAAAATCAGTCAAATCGTTTTGGAGGACAAATGTTCAAACCCACGCTCACTTTAATTTTATGTATCTTTAGAAAAACAGCTGCTACCAAGCCATGATGCCAAGGATAAAAAAAAAGTTTACAATCGTACATAACATAACATCATGCCTTGTAATCCCTGAAGAGTTAGGCAGAGGTGTAGGTACCTAATAGTACAACCACCTTTCTCCAGTTATGTTCAAGTCTCATGGGCGACACGGGCTGAAGGGTGCGAGCCTATTAGCCTATTGACTTCAACCGGGCACGAATCCAGACTCAACATATTGGCAGCTATCAACAGACCCACAAAGAACCACTTGAGAAACGGAGACACGGTCAAGGCCGAGAGTTATGTCGACGGAGTTTTATTTAATCTAGCACTACCTACATCACTTTGGGTATTAGTTGACAGTGCAAGTCAAACAACTTTTATTTATTATTTATTTAAACTTCATGCACAAACGTGGTACATAGGCGGACTTAATGCCACAAGGCATTCTCTACCAGTCAACCTTACTTTTGTCTATAAAGTACTCCTGTAAGAACACCTGTCTCATTAAATGTCTCGTTTTGTTTATTTGTAGTCACGAATAGACTTTTGTTTGAAACTCTTTGTCACAAGAACGTGACGAACTTCACTTCGTCTTTGTGATTTGTTGTAAAACGTTGTGGGTTTTAAGCCACCCCCCCGCCTCCTCCTCCAGCGTCACGTGTATTTTTATTATAGAAAAGATTTTTTTATTCAAACCCACATTTTTTTATGTAATTACAATTTTGCTTGTTACGCTATGTCACCCATGAAATTCATTTTACGTCGTACAAAAATAAACGTGATTCTTTCATATCCCACCCCATCTTGATTTTTCCACTTTTTGAACCGCAAAGACGACACGCAATAGACACTCGAAAAAACTTGTGCCGTTCCTTAGTCCCAACAACCCGTACCTACAAAGCACCTAGACTCCTACCTACCTTCGATTCAATAGTATATCGATCGACCGGTCATGATTAGAAAGTATAGCAATATTTTCGGCACCATTGCCTCCGCATTACGTAAGCTTGTCTATAGTGTTCGTTAATTATTGTTCAAATAAAACAGTTATTTTGTCAACGCACGTAATGTTTGATTGGCTAATTGAACTTTCTAATGGTTTTCCTGATTTTTGCTATATTTTACATCATACTTGTGATCTGACTTCTCAGATCACACATGATATCAAGAGATCAGATCATATAATAATATGATACATAATGTAATATATGGTAATACAGAAGCATTCATAATTCGCCACCTATGGTCAAGTACTCAAGCCCGGGGCCAGGGTATTGGAGACTTCGTAATTGTTACTGAAAAATTCCTGATAGCAAAACAGACCTGAGAACCGAATGCAGCATCACATGCTCGATAGTAGCACTTGCACTTACGCAATTAGTAACCCATGCAATTTCTTTTCACAGTATGTTGTCTGTCAGATCATTAAAAAAAACTTATTATTATGGATATAGTAAATTGACCTGCTTAGCAAAATAATCATTACAATAAATTGTTATAGGCAATCATTTCTAAATTTAATTCTTTCCGTAATTCTATTGTATGAAGTTATTTTTAAAATAATCTGTATCCTATCACAATATTGTCTTCAACGACTGAGTCATGTAATCAATACCAGCGGTTCTTTCAAAATAAACCTTAACCCTGCTCCCATAAAGGCTTTTAGCCCAAAAGTCTGGTAGAGAAATGCCTGTCCGCTTATGTAGGTACCGTACCACTATTGTACATAAAGTTTAAATAAATATATTTTTTGCAATATTCTACAATGCTAGAATATAATCCTATCGGCACTTCTTATGTTTCAAAGGTTTAATAAAAAGTGTACTTGGTCGACAATTGTGTCTAAGTATATTATTCTAGAACGGTCGATACTTCTAATAGCACTGGTGAATAAATTAAATTAATGTAGCTATTAAATAACTCAGGGTCTTTGATTCCAAGCGTATGGCAGAACGCAATGCTACATACATACACTTGTTTATTATATTATATCTATGTACACACACACTGAAGCATACCAGGTACATATTGACCTGTTCTGAGGGTCTTACTTAGGGTCTATCTGCTCACGGCTTATAAAATATTATCCTATTCAGACACGACCACCCCCGACATTTGAATAGTTGTTAAAAATTCACATAGATTACTACTTAACGAAGTTAATAATGTCTACAGTCATTACTTACTATAACTCTTTCATTTTACCATGTTTATTTTCATAGGAGAAAATCATCGTAACATCATAATATTTCAATTTCTGCTCAGCGCCCTTCGACAACAAGCGTGCAAATTCTCGTTCCGTATGAAACATTGTATACGTCCCAAACCCTTTCACTTTCAATGTGCGCAGGTCGAGTATTGACGTTCCGCCGCCCACCCTCTCGGTATCGAGTTAGGGGGAACATTCACCATACAAACGAGCGCGGCTCACAAGTTGTGTTACCAGGAAAACATGATGCGCCAGGAGATCGCATGTGTGTTTCCATTGACGTATGCACTAGTTTTACCCGTGGCTTTGGTGATATTTTCTCTTTCGAAAACCGTTGAAGAGAACCTAACTTAGTGAATAAAGAGAAACCCGCCGCTTAGGGTTGAAACTCTAGAGCCGTGGGGTCCGAGTGCTCATAGCCTGTTTAAGAAAATATCAAAACGCTTAGTTGACGCTTCTCGTGACCCTAGGGCTGGCTTTTATCTTGGCCAGAGGCTAAGTGTTGCCATAAAACGTGGCAATGCCGCCAGTCTTTTGGGCGCATTACCGGCTGACAGAGCGTTGCGGAGCAGGTTTTTGAAGCCTTTTTATAGTTCCTTTTTAGTTTATTTAATAGTTTTTAATTAATGTACAAGAGGCTTTGAATAACATGTTGTTTAGGCCAATAATTTTAAGTTTAAATTTATAGTATAAATACAAAATTTATTACAACCCCGAGTCATTTATTTTTGCGAAGCTTATTTAACCCATACGGTATTAATCTTTATCTAAATAAATATGGTTGTTAGAAAGGAAATGCAATATCGAATATGTGTGCCCTTTACTCTCTCTATATAGTTTAAACAAATATCTCAGAAGCTTGGCTTGCCAACGTGGCGTCAAATAAACACACGCAAATACTTCATTCACGTGTAAACTCACACATTCATAAACACAACTCCCCTAAATTTTTATGACGTGTTTGTGAAGCGGCGGCATTTGGAACTAACATTAGAACGTGCGTAAAACAAGGCTGTTTTATGTTGTCGCTTTTTTCAATGAAAACAGCACCACCATTCGCTTCGCGGATAAGTTGAATAACTTATTATCGAGTGACTTAATTAATAAACATCATAATCATCTTCCTGCCTTTGTCCCATTCTATTTGGAGTCAGCGCAACACGTTTATTTTTTTCAGTCAGTCGTCATGGCGACGTTTACTTCTTTCTCTCTCATATAATTCCTGACACAATCCATCCACTTTTTCTTTGGCCTTCTTTTCCCTTTCCATCCATCAACATAGAAGTCTATCACTTTTTAGTCACGTGCGTTTCATTCCTCCTAGCTTCAATTAATAAATATTTATGCATATAATTATACCAAACTTAATTCGCTGGTTTATAGGTGAAGATATAATTAATTAACGACATGGATTCGCTTTACGAGTTGGTTAATGGGTTGGGCAAATCTTTCTCTAGTGAAAGAATATAAAGTAAAAGTAGGCAGGATTATTTTCATAGTTTTAGAAACCTCGAAAAAAGAATAGTTTGAATATTTCCTGAGTCTGTTTTAACTTCCATTCCGTAGTCACTCCGAAACATTTCTCTCTAGTGGAAAACACGGGGTGCTTGAACAAAATAGGTTTTGCGACTTTGTTAGTAGATTTTATAATTATGACTAAAATGCCGTTCAAAACAACAAAATTTTGAAGCGTTATGAAGTATTGAATCAATTTCACTTAATTTTGTTTCATTACACCATGTAGTTATATTTATTTTTGTGCACTATATTCAATAGTGTTGACTTAGAAAAGCCTGGTTCAGTGGTGCGTTGATAGGTTACTTGTTGAATCTTGAATGAAGAATAACAGGACTGTACTGAAAAGTTACTTATAACCGAAATAACAACTAATGAATAAAATTAAATAGTTTTCAAACCAAACACGTATTTGATTCTGTTGTTATATTAATTTTTTTATCAAGCAGTAGGAGCAACCCGCATTTTAGACGATCTTTACACTGCATCGTTGTCATGGAAACCACTGTGGCGTGCCATGCGCTCGGGCGACAGTATTGATTTACCTAGGCCGAACAGTAGGACTAGGTTTTCATGAACACTAAGATATGTTAAGGTTACGAGTAAAAATAATAATAGGTTGGGGAAAAAGTTTCTTCGCATTTTTTAAGAAAATTCAAAACATTTTTAAACATAGTTTATTTACATTTAACTAAAGTATGTAGGTACCATTTTGTTCGATAACTTTTTGCCATCTTGTATGTAGGGAGATGATCCCATTGCCATATAAATTTTGGGACATCTGGTCAAAATACCGCGACAAGTGGTTTTGGCAGTCCTCTCGTGATGTTAACCTGACACTGCCTAAAGAATTCTGAAGAGACCGAAACAGGTGGAAATCTGAAGGCGCAAGGTCAGAACTATACGGCGGATGCATTAACACCTCCCAGCCAAACTCTCTTAATTTTTGCTGAGTGGCTTAAGATGTGTGAAGTCTAGCGTTATCATGATGAAAAACCACACCCCTTCCTGTTGATTAATTCCGGCCGCTTTCTCTCAACCTCTTGTTTTAATCTCATCAGTTGTTCGCAGTAGAGTTCAGAGTCGATGGTCCTGCCTGGTGGTAACAGCTCATAATAAATAATGCCCTTCCAATCCCACCACACACACAGCATCACCTTGTTGCGAGTTAACCCGGGTTTCGCCACAGTCTGTGAAGCCTGACCGGCCCTTGACCTACTAAATAAACACACTCACATTTGGCTAGTTACTGTTATGTTTTAATTTTACCAGTTAATTAAAAAAATATGATAAAAATATAGGTTGGTCAAGATAGTTGCCTAGTTTAAACATGCTATAATTTCAGCAATTTCTATATCACGCTATTTCCACTATTTCACCACCACGCGCCAAAAGTAAGAAACCCGCCGGAGGACTGACAACAATGGAACGGGCCGCCCGGCTACCAGGGTAACATTTTATCAAAGGAGCTAAGATTGAATGAATAAAAGAAAGTAATGACTGAAAATTTGTTATTGTTTAGGGGCAAACTATTTGCCCGTCGGGGCTGCGGGATGTTTGAAAGAGATACCGCGGCTTCGGTGCAAGGGCTAAGAAGGAACATGGGTGGTTTTTAGTCAGTAGAAGTCTGACACTCCCTTTCGCTCTGCCCTAGAACGAGAGGGGTTATTTGATGATTTTCCAACAGCCAAAAAAAATAAAAATAAAGGGCAAACTATTTAAAAGTATGAACGTATTTTTTAGTCACAGGATCAGTCAGTTTCTCGATCTCACCATCAATGTCCATTGGATTCCTAATTAAGCTAATAGGATCCTACAAGAATATATTTTAGAATTTATTGAAAGTTACAAAATCAGTAAGAACATCAAATGGCATTGTTTGTGAATATAACCCTCATTTTATTACTTTTGCATCATATTTATTGCACATTATATGTATTTATAATACAACATGTAACGATAATAGCACCGCTCTGAAGCCCATCTTATAAATCGAATTACACACTCAAGCTCATCTTGAGCTTGAGTGTCAGACGTAGTACAGGCCGAAATACAGCTATTGAAAAGCTTTTTTTGCAGAGATGAAGTAGTGCAAATTATAGAAAATTTTACCCGTTATGATGAATATTTCAAATGATATTGCGACTTCTTCAACGTGACTGAAGATTGGAAATAGGCTGAAACCGAAAATTATAAGTTTCAAGTATTTCCTTAAATTTAGTATTACCTAAGTGTTTCTTAAATTGCCGTGAGCGTTAAAAAAACAGGTAATCGTTATAATAAAATTACTAGGACTGGGATATATAGATATGGCTCGTTGGTCTAGCGGAACCAACGTAATTGTTGAACACGAAGGTCCTGGGTTCAATGCCTAGGGCAGGCAAAGTGTTGCAGGCTTGCTCAGTAGCATCCTCAGAGTGTAGATTTGTGCCCGGTTGGTGTCAAAGGCTTCCCTATTTCATGGGATTAAAACTTATCGGGCGAAATGTGGGTATGACTATTTATTAAAACTTCTGCTAAATCCTCTGGATGCGTGAAGTTGTGTTATGTATTGTATAAACCTATTCAAATGTAAAGAATATTTGGACACTTGGATATTATAATGCATCAGTAAACAGAAACGTATTAAAAAATACGTTAAAACAAAAATAGAAGTAGGTAGTTTAGAGTGAAACCCGTAGCGTGGCGTGTACAACTCCGCAACGCTCAGTGAAGTACGCAGCTGAATACTAGGATCGCATGAGACATTCAGTAGCTATTTAAAGTCGTCCTCAATAGTCAAAAGGTAGCACGTACCGTTGATGTTTCGCACTATTCTGCTCCCTATACTGTTCCAAACACATATACCTTACAATGTATTATTGCATGCGAAACGTTTGAAGTTAGGGTTATCATTTTAAGTCTAAATTTACTTTATCTTCAACGAAATGATAATTTGGCTCGTAATCTGCTGAATTCTCACTAGCAATGACAGAAATGTGTTAAAACTGAATGTGAAAATGGAGTACAACGTAAGCTTGATTACTTAGACATATTTTTAAGCCAGTCACTTCATTAAAACAGGGAATTATTTATCATTTTATTACAGAAAGTCGAAGAAGGCTTTTATATTGGGTGTGTTGTGGGACGCGGCATCTGTTTTGAGTGGAAAATAAAACGTAATATATAAACTTAAAAAATGTGTATTATGTGATTTGTTTGTGTTATTACAGTAAAATTCTATCTTCATCAATATCAAACTAATAAGTTTTTATTGGGCACGAAAGGTGTTTGGATTAACCGTGAATAGGTTTTTTGCTTCTTTTAATTTGTTTTGTATTGGTAGTGTGGCCGAAGTTTTAAACTGGTGTAAAGAGAGGGACATTTTCTAGTTGCGATTTCCATAAAATGCTAAACACTGACCTTATTGTATTTTATGAAAGTCGATTTAAGCAGCCACAAACTTAACTCGTACAATAGGTAACATTAGAAACAGAATTTCTTACGGTAGTACCTAAAGCTCAAAACTCAGTCCAGGCTGAGTTATAGTGTGATTGATTGTTCATACCTTGTTATTAAAGGAAATTGACTAAGAGGCAGAACATTTGAAATTATTATATTCAATTTTTATTATTTACCGACCCGTCATTTACTGACAATCGTGAGGTTCCAATTTTCGAATGAAATATTAAACCTCTGGTTACCTGTTATCTATAGAACAGGGAGAACAGTTGTATTGTATTGACAGTCGGAAAAAATAGTTTATTTTAAAGTTTAATGATGTAAATACTGGCTGCTCCCCTTTTCCAAAACAATAAGTTTGTTTCATGTTCATCCAAAATTTGTATCGTTTGTGAAAAGGTGAATGGACTACGTACATTAGAACTACATAATAATGTCAATAAATAAATGTCGTTAAAATTGTAATTTCTTGTAAAATACCGGTATTCGGCTGCATTTTGTCTGACTAGAAGCCGACACAGACACATTAAGGGGAATATCTATACTAATATTATAAAGCTGAAGAGTTTGTTTGTTTGTTTGAACGGGGTAAACTCTGGAACTACTGGTTGGAATTGAAAAATTATTTTAGTGTTATATAGTCCATTTATCGAGGAAGGCTTTAGGCTATATAACATCACGCTAAGTCCAATAGGAGCGGAGCATAAATGAAAAATGTTGCAAAAACGGGAAAAGGTATTCCTTTTTTAGAGCTTCCGTTGCGTGCGCTGCGAAAACGGTTTAAGTTAGGAAAATATCATGTATGAAAGAATTGTTCCTCTTTAAATGTTCTAAAAAAAAATCCGCAACAGCATATATATATCTTTTAAGATTGACTCACTGTAACCATTTTTTACTATTAAAATGTTAGATTAAAAAGAATGATATTTTGCGATGCTTATTTATCCCATATGATATTAATCTATATCTAAATAAATATGTTTGTTAGCACGGAAATTTAATATACAATATTTGGGCCTTTTACTCTACACAGTTTAAACAATTATCTTAGAAGATATCGCAATATCAAAATATCCGCGCGACAAAATAATTACGCGCGCGGCAGTCATTCGGTCCAGTGCGGTAGGTAAGTGGGGATTCTGGTCTCCGGGGGCTCCGGAGAAATTCAAATTCAAAATATTTACTGCACCATAATGTTTACAAGTACAATGGATTACTGTATATTTAACAGTAAGAGATACCTATAGTAATTGTCACTTTAATAATATAATCGAAGAAAATCTAAACTAATAGGTATTATAAAGAGGAAAGGTAAATTTTTTTGTCTGATACGAGTACGATTTAATTCAAGTTAATATGTTGATTAGTCGGTTTATCGAGAAAGGCTAAAAGCTATATTATGTGATGCAGACGAAGTTGTGTGGGTCAGCTAGTTATTATATATTTTCTAAAAGTTACCGTCTTTAATGACCACGTTACTGTCACGGTCCTGAAGGAAAAAAATTAAATAAAACGGGAGCTAATGAACACATTGTTTATTTTGAAACTAACACACAATTATGGTACATTTATGGACATCATCAGTCCCAAAAGTATTGCTCTAACAGATTGTTCATCCTTTAAATAGAATTCAACGTAGTATGTGGTTTTACTATCAACACGTTCGAGTCAAACCTGCAAAGCCAGCTTGAATGAATACGATAGACGGTACTAGGAGCCCATAAACATAACGAGCTTGAAATTGTACTTTTTAGCAGGTAAAACGTGACAACTACGGCACAAGGGTTTTACTTTATACACCTCTGTTTTCCTAACAATAAAGTCGTTAATCGCATCCACGGTTTAGCGTATTGATTCTTAAACACGCAATATCAGTTAGCAATACCTACGTTGTAATGAAGACTGTCCTCTTTTTAGCTTGTTACTGACGAATTATGACATAAATATGTGTATTTGTATAATAGAAAATATTCGTAATGAAATACTGAACTAATACCAGTAATTTTCATTTAGGAAGACTATTAAAAAACTGCCTTATTTTAAGTGTTGTCAGAGAGCAACACTTCGAAATCGTTCTTTTCAAGAGTATTTTGTATTATTCTTGCAATTATCTTTCGAATCATGACATAAATTGTGTTTCTGGTGACATAAAACTTAGACGTGACTTTACATTGAATAGTTTTCTTTAGTTTTCATTCAGAATACTTATTTCCTTACTTCGTAATTCTGAAATTTCGAAAGTGGGAGAAAGATGACACACATAGTTCAAACAAAGAGCGGCTAACTTCACAACAATCCGATTGAGTCTAAAGCAGGAACAGGAGCAAACAATACCCGTCGGGGCTTCGGGTCCCGTCGGGGCTGTGGGTCCCGTCGGGGAAACGGGTTGTTCGCAAGAGATACCGCGGCCTCGACATGAAGGGCTAAGAAGGAAAGGAACATGGGTGGTTTTCATTTCGTCAATATTCTGTGTTAATTAGAGGGTTTGGCGGATGTGGAATGAGATTAGAATGTAAATATTTCTAAAATTATGCCCCATCGGAATTGGTAATCCAGAATTAATTCAGATTTCACGCGTGATGTGTACTAATAACAAAGAAAACATTCGTTATGAAATACACAACTAATAAAAGTCATTTTCATTTAGTAAAACCATTCAGTAACTGCCTTGTTTGAAGTATTTTCAAAGAACGGCATCACGAAATTAAGCCTATCAGGAGTATTTTGTATTTTTTTGCAATTATCTTTCGAAGCATGACATTTGCAGTAATGTAAAATAATAGAAATGAAATCCTACAGAAGTACAGAGTGCATAAAACGAGCTTGTAAAGATTTTCATTGAGTTGAACAGAAAACTATAATCTATGTTAATTTAAGAAACGTTAGATTTCACTTATACATTCAAACGCTACATTTGTATACATTTTCAGTCTCAGGAGTATGGCTTCAACAGACCTATAAATAAACTTCAACATAGTGTGTGGACATGTGGTTTTACTCTTAACGCACTTGCGTCAAACCTGCGAAATGAAAAGGACTTTTCTATTCCGACTTCAAATATTACATAGTTAAGAATAATGAAATAATGTGATGTTTTAAATAATTGACCATTGAATAATTTTGACTGGACAATAATGAATATTCTGGACATAATTTAATTTATATTTGACTTTAATATACTTATGTACTATAATATCTTGACATCAATTATTATTTTATTTGCTTTATAATTTGTTATGAAATTTAGTATGACTATTATGTAAAATGCAATTAAGTGTAATTTTTATACCTACAAAATTTGTACGCCGTTATTGGCAAAACATGGACGCTCACAACATCTATTATCTTGCATGTCTGATTAATCAGTTTATGTAAACGCATGTTTGACAAATAAATTATTCTATTCTATTCTATTCTATACTACGATATTCTATTCTATTCTATATACGTATAACGTTCATAAGGGTAAAGTCATTAACTGCATCTATGTTTCAGCGTATTGATTCTTTAACAGGCATTTTCAGTTAGCGATACCTACAATAAAATAAAGTTTGTGCTGCTTTTTACTTATATCTGACGAAATATGACATAAATATGTGCACTTATACCAGTGATCGGATATTCGGATGCATATTTACCTAAAGTTCATTTTTGGTTAGACAATTTTGGAAGCGGCTTCTTAAAACATATTTTTTTAAATATAATACCCGGGATTCCAGAAAATTCGGAAATGCAATGGAAAACTAGTCTGTTACATGGTGAGGAAACGTCGTCTTTAGCATATGGTATCTATTTAAAAAAAAAAACAGGGGGATTACTTGGTTATTTGAACTTGAAGACTAACTTGAAGTTAATTTTAAGCTCCCCATCAATTTATGACTCTGTTGAGTGTAAGAGGAATAGTATGTGTTAGTTTAAAAAAAAATCAATTATACTTTATCGCACATAAGTACACGACACAAAACATAGTAAGTACTATAAATATCCTTTATTGAAGTGTACAAACTGAGGAAGAGATATCTTCCAACCAGCCCTACTGATTGGGCGTAAATATTACCTCGGTTACTACAACTTTAATCACTATATATATGACTGTGCTTTGGTCACTGTTGATTCCGAAATCCCGGGATTTTTTCGGTACAAAAGTGCATTTCATAATATTAGACAACCCCTATATTTTAGGTAAATATGCATCCGAATATCCAATCACTGCTTATAATAGAAACATTCAATATGCAATACTGCACTAATACCAGGTATTTTTAGTTCAGAAAACCATTCAATAACTGCCATCTTTCTAGTGTTTTCCGAGCGGCACTACGAAATTGTGTGTTTCAGGAGTACATAATATTGTTTTGCAATAATTATCTTTCGAAACATGACATAGATCACACTATTATAAAGGCGATAGTTTGTGAGTGTGTATGTTGGTTACTCTTTCACGCAAAAACTACTGAACGGATTTGGATAAAACTTGGTACACAGATAGTTTATAACCTAGATTAACACATAGCATAGCTTACCTCCCGATTTTATCTTCCCGTGGGATAATTTTCGAGTTGTAGCGGGTGAAGCCGCTGGCAACAGCTAGTTATGTATAAGCTAACATAAAAGATAGGCGTAACTAAGCACTGAATAGTTTGTGTTAGCTTCCATTCAGAATCTTGTTTACAAAACAAATATGAAACTTAATTTACCCTTCAGAGGGTGCTACTTTCAGTAGGAAGAGGAGTTAATGGCAGGAAAGCGCTAGAGAAGAATGGAGCGACATTAACTCATCTGCTGTTCTTCCATCTCTGGCTACCAAACGGTTTTCTTATACCTTCTTGTAAACAACACAATGGATTTTGAACTGAATTTCACTGTAAACACTTAAAAGGACTCGGTCATCATTGAAATGATTCATGACAGTCAAGCGGGCGTTATTGACTCTTCATCAAGCGGTCACAGGAACTGGTCTGCCGAGTGGGAGTGATTTAAGACTCCTCTCAGACTACTGCCCATACCAGTTGGTGTACTGTCGATAAACATGCAGGTAGATAGTCTACGCCTAAATCCATGATCGTGCCTTTTCCTCATCGGGTTATGCAGCAACCCAACAGCAACTACTCCTACGGTGAAATTGTATATTATAGGTTAGGCTATTTCTATAATAAATTATTCCAAAATCTTACTCGCGTTTTAATAACCATTACCTTGGAAAAACGTTGGAATGTGGAACAGAACTACAATACCAAGTACATTTACCAGCATTTATTTTTTCACTGTTGTTGAAGCTTTAAACCAGCAATAACTAGCGTTGTTTGAGTAAAAGTATGCAATAGAAGATATTCAATAAAATTATTGTACGTTAAGGTTTTTTTATTTCATTTAAGTATAAACAGTCATAATAATATCACACAGAACCAGGGCAAGCTTAAACATATTATTATAACATATAGCTACAAATCATGTTGACAGCAGCCGTGTGTGCGACTCTACGACCTCGAATACAATTTCCTGGAAACCTCCCATTCTTTCCTGAGAACCTAGTGTCGAATAATGGTTCGGTCCGACTGGATCAATACTGTCTTCCAAGCACATGGCACGAAAATGCGGTTTCCATGGCAACAATGCATGTGCACAAAGTTCACCTAGATAAACAATTATATGGAGATGGGTCATATGCGTAATTTCGTTCGTGTACACAGTGTGAAGAAAGAGAATAAATCTCCTGTTGCTGACTGCGGCGAAGGCACTTAATTTAGAACACGTGAAAACGCTAACTGTTATAATACGCTGTTCCTCAAACAATGGTAAAATAAATAGCGGGAGTTTGATATCGTCTCTGCAGTTATACTAATTATTATAAGGACGTTACTAAGACTGAATCTCTCTACTTTTTTTTTTTGTTTCAGCGATGACGAAAGTGTTTGTAATCCCAGTTGGTGATTGATGATTCTGATGCAGTTTAAATGTACTATATTTATAGCAATATACCCGTTAAAGCCTTGCATCAAGGGCTTCCTTATTAGTCCACGCATGAAACGACAAAACAAGTTCCACACGTCATGCGGTCCTGGTATTCAAATGATGCAATATCGAATCGAACGATTGTTGTCTTGCGTGGTACCTTGGTTTCAATACGCAATGGGATCAAAACGAAGAAATATAACGCAAAACAGCGTATAATAAAAATGTCGAATCAATCAAAATATGCATCTTACTTTGGAGACTGGTTGTTGTAGTTGGTTGGTTTGTTTTTTGAGAAATAATCCATACTCATTTAAAACTAGTATACAGGATACTAAAGCTTTATTTGAAATCATAACGCGTGGCTCCTGTAGTGTAGTGGTTATCACGTCGGCCTAACACGCTGAAGGTCCCTGGTTCGATCCCAGGCTGGAGCAGAATACTTTTTGGTTATTATCTAAGTACCCTTATTTTCTCCAAAAGTTTATTTTAAACAAACCATTGACAAAATATTAATATTGTTATTGTTGTGTTGTTATTGTTGAGTTGCAGAATAACTGTGCAACAATTAGAAAAACATTGTTGGTATTATTTATCATGAATAAATTTAAAATTAAAACTGAATAGGTAAGAAGTTGCACAGAATCGTGACCTTTGGAAGAAATAAAGGTAGGCATTTGTCATCTTACTTCTTGTAAGATGAGTTCAAAGGTTTCAAGGAAATTATTAAAGTGAATTGCAGCGATTTTTTTAGCCTGGCCTTTTTACGCCTCCCCGGAAGATAAACGGCTGACAGAGTGATGTTTAGCTAATCTCACGCTCTATAGTGTTAGTAAATAATAAAGTTGTGCAAACATTTTAATTAAAATTTACTATTTTTGTCTTTATTTGAACGTAAGCCAAAATGTTTTGATAGTGAGAATGGCTTCTTTACCTACATCACATCACTTTCGCACTTTCTTGAAATACAGGAAAGTGACAAGACAACTTAAATATTGAAAAGTCAGCAAAAATATTCACCGTGGCGCCGCAGTTATCATATTGCCCCGCACTCTTCAGTCCGGTAAAATAGTGTGTTTTTAAACAGATTTGCTTTTGGAGGATTTGCTTTTGCACGTGGTCAAAATCGGAATCAAACTGAATGTGAAAATGAACCATATCCATACCCTGATTACCTAAACGTATTTTTTTGCCGGTAAAATTATTGCAATATATTACTGTTTTGGGACTCATCCGTTTTGAGCTGGTAATAAGACGTAATGTAAACACGCTTCTTTATAATATAAAGTAAACTTAAAAAATATTATGTAGGTTGTGATTTGTTTGTGTTATTAATGGTATCTTTACATTTTATCAATATCAAACTAGTTTGTTTTTTATTAGGCATGAAAAGTGATGCAATTAAGAGTGCAAAGGTTTTAGTTTCTTCTGATTTGTTTTCTATTCGTAGTGTCACCGAAGTGCTTAACTTAGATCTATAGTTTATTTTTTTTGCAACATACCAAAAAATGATAACACAACGACTGCGGGAAGGCATTTTTTTTTACTACTACTGTACGTCAGTCTGTGGTATTGTGGTGGTGTGGTATGTGGTTGTGTTAGTTGTTGTGGGTAGAGTTAAAAGTCGTTAGAGATTTTTAATCTCCATGCAGTAGCCTGATCCACATCTTAGCAGGTTTATCTTGGATAGTTCCAAGATAAACCTGCTAAGATGTGAAGCAGATGGTAGAATAGAAACACCCAGCACGTCTTAATATCGTTAAACTCCAGGAACAATCCTAGAAATAGCAGCAACTTGCGCTTGTAGTGATTTGTATAGAAAGCAGTTAATCGATTACCCTTTCTAGTGGGCCGCTGTAAGCACAATTTGGAAAAACGTCGGTTTTAAGACCCATCTGCCACACAACAAATGTGTGAATGTGGTACTCCCGACCAGACAATGGCCCGTTTACTGAAGTGTCCCCACATCTTGGACGAACTAAAATAACGCCAAAGACGCCGCGCTATTATTTTGGTCATAAAGGGTTCAAATGAAATCGTTACACTTATTATACAAAAGAAAAAGAAAAACATAATATATTATAATATAGTAAAAACACGATCATTTTAGAACGTGTTAGCCAAAATAAATTATGCATTGCACTTTGCTGCCCAAGTAGCCCAACACAGTAGTCATTAAACTAATGAGGTACTCGTACGTCTATTATGATCGTGATATACGAGTATGTTCGTTTTTCCGAAAGTTAAATAAGATTTATGAAACCTTGTCATTATTGAAAATACAAATCTAAATCTGAAATCAATGCCATCTATACGAATGATAAGGTAATGACGTATCCCTCACCTACAAAAGGGTAGTGCGTACGAGAGTAGTTTCATGTCTGGCCGCAGTAACAACCGTATATTTGAGTGGTGGCGGGCGCCACTGTCGCTGAATGCACTCAAAGGACGCTACAGGACCTGAATTTGAAAGTATTTCGTAGTGGCGCATTAGCTTAGTTGGGTGGTTCATAGCATCGCGTTCTCAGAACGGGAAGGTCGTGGGTTCGAGTCCCACATGCGTCCATTTTTTTATGTTCCAACTATTTTCAGTATTACAATCGTGATAATGCATGAGATTATTCTTTTCAAAGACCTCCTCCATGTGATCTTGAGCATTTCATCAATTGGTATATTTGTGAACAGTAAATAATACGGATACTTTACCCAATTACGAAATGTCGTAATGCAAAAAAAAAAAAAAAAATTAAAGTCGGTTGAGAAAGTTTTGTTTTTATTACACACTATTATTAGCTGTCTTATGTTTTACAAATTAACGAACACGGACTACTTTTCATTACATAAAAGTGCTAAAGTGTTACGAGTATGAACTGACCTGTTCGATATTCACAGATCAGAAATACCAGAGCTGCAGAACCAAGTCGGTGCATTGACAATAGATACTCGTAGTATGTCTATGGGTATATCTGTTGGAGGCTGCTAGCGCTAAATTCTATTTATAGCGACTGTAACTAGGAGGACATAAAACTTAAGAGCTGTGGTAGCTCTGAAACAGTTTATTCTCGTCGCGCATTACTCTAAAGGGATTGTCAGTGGTGTAAAAGCTATGTTTTTGTCATTTTTGCCAGAAGCCAAATTTACATGTTATGGAACCCCTTACTTCGGCAGAATAATCACTACTAACTAATGAACAACGAAGCAGACACATTTTGATTGTGTCTTTTCCGAGCTGACGAGGTGATCGGGTCTTTTTTTTTTATTTCGCCATTACTGCATATTTACTTCTTGCATTTATTGAGTACTGTTGTTTGTACAATGTGGCCTAAGATCATTTCATAATATATAATGCTTCTGCATACGAAATGAGTTGGATAAAATGTGTCCCAAAGTGATTAAAAAAAAAACTAGATACAGGGTTACTGGTAACTTGAAGTATTCCTTGCAGGACGTCTTAGTAGGGTTTAAATGCAATAAAATAGGCCACCAAATGTTCCCCCCAAAAATTTTGTAGTTTTTGAGTTATTTAGATTATTTTTAAGAGAAATCTCTGATTAAGTACAGCTGTACCTGTACTAAATCAAAAAAGATTTTCGTAATGTAGCCCATAATTTTTTGGTGGGTGGAAAATCATCAAGTAACCCTCCCGCTCTTAATATCTTGAATCATAATTAAAGTTTTATTATCGTTATCTTATTGGCGACATTAATATGGAAATATACATTAATCTGTTGGCTTCTCATGGTATATTGCCTGCATATATCCCCACCCATTTTAAAACAGTTTTGACCACGTAATTGTCAAACCAAACTTTCAGTAAAACGTTTAGTTGCCCATACAACTATAACCGACCACTACAGTCAATGAAGCCATTCTCGCATGTTCTCTTCACACCATCTTTCGATAACAGTATCATTATTGTGCATACAGTTTAAATAAATAAATAAATAATAAATAAACAGTAAAATTTATTCATCATCCATCTCCAGACGAAAAAATTATAACTGAAAAAATTTCGGAAAGACTATTTTCCATGAAATGTATAGGATGTAATAATATAACGTTACTCGGCTTACCATTAATACCATAAAATTGCTAATCCACCTAGTTCTTATCATCATCTAGATCTTTTGGATGAAATTAGTGCATTACCCTGGAGTGGAATGGAATAGATTTGTTTTTAATGTATGCTGTTACTTTTGTAGCACTTCAAGTGCATCATTGTGAAGAATATTATCGCGAACTCATGCACATGGCCTTCGAACGCATATTCCTGAAAACTTCCTGGTGTTTTATGTAAAACCAGTACTGCAAATATTGTATGGTCTGGATGGATCAATACTGTCTGCCGAGCACATGGCGTGCTACAGTAGTTTTCTTGGTAACGATGCAGCTAGCGTGAAGCTGGTTGAGTAGGTATTGGCTACATACTATATTGCTGTTCAGAAATAGGTGTTTTATTTGTGTGACAAAAAATCAACATAATTGATGTTAAATATGACTAGTTTTGTTGACAAAAGCGTCATTTGCAAAATCCACTATACATAGACTAGTCTTTTACTTATAAACATCGTGGGTTTTTTTCTTATTAGAATACTAGTAGGGCATACAATTTAATTTTCTTTCTTCTTAGTATACTCGTACCAATAAGAAAAAAAACCTTGACTATTATTGACGCAAGCAGCTTGAATTTGTGAAAAACTCAAAATTGATTTAAATCATGTTTAAAAATCTTTCATTTAGACTAGTAAGAAGGCTAAGTGGTAATCGCTTACAAAGGATTCCTACATTGACTATCATTAGAATTAGCACAGGCTTTTCTGCAGAAACCCATATTTTTTGTGTATAATGTACCATTAAACTGATAACGCCCTTAAAGTGCCAGGGTACAGATCGAAACTTATCTAAAATAATTGTCGACACGAAAACAAAGAATAATGTTCCATGTATCCAAATTACTAAATTCACCTCCCGCCTCACTATACAGCTTTAGCTCTACGTGTTAGTGTAGGTCAGCCACCCTAGGTTAAACTTGTTTCTTGTATAATTTTTTGATAACAATAATGGTGGAATGTTTACAACTCTGTGGAAAAGTTTTCATGAACTTAGTAAGTTAGTTTAAAGTTAAATTAACTGACAAAAATACGTACCTACATACTTTTGCGTAATTTAACTTTAAACAGCGATGAGGTCAGTCCTATAGCTGTACCGACATACACACGATCTAGCTCATCATTACGTATTTTTTGTCAGTTAGTATACAATAGTTTACAACAAAATAAAATAATTTTGGACTCAATATTAAATGATTTTGCAAAAATGTCTGCCCCCGCCTGAAATACTTGGTTTTTTTGATAAAAAGAAACGTTTAAGTTGTATTTCAATTATCTATAGCTGATATTTTCAGACTATTTTTAATGTTATATGGCAATAACTGTATCTCTGTAAACTAACATCCGAAAGGACTCATTTTTGTTAAGTGATTATTAGATATTAAATAACAAAGACTTTTAGCAAAAAAGTACAAAAATTGTATAAAGGCACCGGCGAGATTCGAACTCACGATCTCCTGTTTACTAGACAGGCGCTTTAACCAACTTAGCCACGATGCCACTGAAAACTGTATCGAAATTTAGGTATACATTGTAGTTGGAGTGATGGAATAATAATAATAAGGAATAAAAGCCTTAATTAGAAGATGGTAAGTTTAAGAGTTAATTAATTCCCTTCATAGTCTGTTTGTCAATGTTCTATAACTGACTGACTATAATTAAAAATGTGTCAATGCCAGATTGAACACAATATAACACCCACACCGAACAAACACCCGCACACATACACGCACACACAATACATTTAGAGTCACTCTTGGCCACCTTACCTTGTTTAACTTTTTTGTGTACTTCGTAATTGGCGTATTGTTTTGTAATAACTTTAAGTTATTTTACTGTAAGCTGTGAAGCTACCTTTCATAAATAAATAATGTTGGATAACCAGTTACGTGCGAAGTTATTTAATATAGGTACTGTACGGACCTTGCAGGAACTAAAACAAATTTTCTTGCGTTCAAACGATTTCATACCAATTATTGAAAAAAAATATAACAGATTACAAATTAGGACTCTATATTAAAGATAATATTTATTCGAGATCCAAGGCAACAGCTGGGTTTTTCAGAGGTGTAGTATCTCGTTAGTGCACCCATATTAATTTCACCAGTTGTGTTTAAGTTCCACGTAATAGGGGGCGAGCTTACTGCCATTAACCGGGCACAAATTCGGACTCCTTGACTGCTACTGAGAAAATCCGGATGGGAAAACCCAAAACACTTTGCCCGACTTGGGAATCGAACCCACGACCTCATGCACAGGAGTCTAGCTTGCGCCCACTAGACCAACGAGGTAGTCAGAGGATGCGGTTTATCGTAGTTGTAAACGTCCCTTTGTGCCTATCTGCCTTGTTTTGTTCAGACTCCTGATATAGAGGTAAGTGAAAATTATGTTTTATCTACTCCTCCGCTATTCTTCTTTTCCATATTAAATTCTTTATCTGGGACTTGGTCGAGCTTCACTGTCTCGGCGCTTTTCTCAGACACAGTTTAGAATTAATGATTGTAGAAAATAAAATGGCTTCTTGTTCGTGTTTACATCTTTTTGGGGCTGACTGTACTGCATTATCATCGGTTGGTTTCTAGTCTAACCGGAAGCAGCTGATTAGTAGTACTTTACATGCAGTGTCTGCATATCTGACCTCCACAACCCAGTTAGAACTGGGTAATATTGGTAAGATTGGTTGTCTTACTTTCAGGCCACTAACTACCAGTTAAGACTCTGAAGATTGATCCGAGCGTAATTATATAGCAGCTATACTAACTGGGCTAACTATACGAATGTTACTATATTCTAATTAGGTTGTGGTCCCCCCAAAAAAGCGCTTTTTGCTGAAAATTATATAGATATTCAAACAACAGAAAATGTGGGTGTACTATTGGGTACGCCAAAATTACAGGCGTGATGCGTGCGGCGTATGTTACGTAAAAGAATTGCACGAGAGTGAATTAAATAAATAATTTAAAGACCATCTTTTTGTTTGCTTGACAAATATTATCTTATACATTTAAAGAAAATGTTGTTCAAATATGCGTACTTATTCGTATATGCGTAAAAAATGCAGAAAATTTTCTTTGTTCCAGTGTGCCCAAGGACTAGGAGTAAAATAGTATTCTCCAATGTACAGTGGAACAAGAATAATAAATCGCGAAAAGTCATATTAACAGACAGCTTTATAATTTTTGGGAAAGAACAGTTATTACTTTTAAATTTTGTCGCTTAGCATCATCACTGCCTCATTTCATAGACACGTCGTCGTTAAACAGGTAGATATTACTAGGAAGAAGGAACATGGTGTCGCCATGAAACATGTCAAACAATCGTCATGATCCGGTGCCAAAATGCTTCTGAGAGATAATTTTTATAACAACTATGAGATTCTAACATGGTTTTTAAGAAATATCCCACAGGCATGCTGGTTTCCTTCACCGAGACAAGTGTTAATTAAACAATTACTCACATGAATTCGAAAAATCAGAGGTGCGTGTATTGGGTTAGTATTAATAAATCATAATATTGGTACAAGGAAACAATATTTTTGTATTTATACGTGGAGGTTTGTAATTAGCAATTTAAATATATAAATGTATAACTGCTATTATAATATTATTAGTCTGCAAGCTTTCCTAAAATGTTGTCACAAAATTAACTAAAAATACAATTATATTTCCCAAAAATAGTTTTTGAAAAAAAAAGATTGTCTCCCTGGCGGGGGATCGAACCCCGGTCTCCCGCGTGACAGGCGGGGATACTGACCACTATACTACCAAGGATTGTGATGAACAAACTGAAATAGAGCTTTACTAGCATCAAGTAATACACAAAACGTCAAATTTCTCTGCATTGACAAACTCTATTTAACAATTTTAAGAATCATAAGCACTGTATTATTAGGCATTACATTTTTATAGATAATATTCTTGATTTTCTTTGCAGTATTTAGCTGCAAATTCAGTTTTCCGTGATTTTGAGAGTGCAGCGCCACCCGCGGGACTTTGATAAATCGCGAAGCTTATAGTCAGCTGCAACCCTTAAAAGTTTCACCGTTTCACGCTAGATCGTGCAGTAGCACCCCACATACTCAAAACTGTACGTTGTTGCGAAGAGTCAAGTTTAAAAATTGAATGGAAATCTCGGTTTCACTGGTTTTAAAGATATTCATAGATGTCAGGGTTTTTAATTTCAAAGCCTAGATATGCAAATGACATTATTAGCTTACAGCAGACAAATATTATAATGTTTCATATCATTTGTACTCTTAGTTTATACTTTTCTTTATCGTGTGGTTGTAACTGTAATCATAACCCAGTAACACTGGAAACAGAATGTTAAACTTTGGATCATGTCTCTAAGACATAACTAGGCCTATAGTTATGTCCTAGAGATACGACCCAAGGTTTTGGTAGGTAGGGTGCGAGTTATTCAAGAAGAAGTAAAAAATAAATAATTAGCCTTTGATGTATAATTTATTTCTAGCGAGCTAGCTAGAAGGGTAGCCAGAGATTTTCATCAATTAGGTATATCGCGAATATCATAACTTTTAATTTTCGCTTGAGCTGAGTTAAACACAAGACAATGTTTGTTATTTAAAGTTCTTTCTCCAAAATTAGTTTACTGATATGTTATGTCTTTTTTTTATATTTTTTATTATTATATACTATTTTACTATTAATTTGTGTCTGTAGTCAATCGTAATATTAACTTACACCTTACTATTGTATTGAGTCTGGTTCTTCTTGTTATGTTCTGTAGGCTTGTTGAATAACCCTTTATAAGGCATAACGATCTGGCACTCGGAAAATAAGGGCAAATAGGCATAGGTATAATTGGTAGAAAATAAAAATTCAGTTTTTTTTTACTTTTTTGTGTTTTTTGAATATTTAATGAGTTATTGATAAATCTTTAAATAATCTCTGTAAAATCATAGAATGCGTAACAGGAACAAATAATTTAATTTTTGAGGTGAAAAATATGGTGGGAAATATATTCCCTTTACCTTATAAAGGGATAAGACACCGGTGAGGTCAGATAAGTTGCTTATAAAAGGCCCTAAATAATTGATCATACCTAGTATTCTCTGCAACTCTTTGACATTCTTTGGTGTGGGGCATATTGACAATGGCTTTGACCTTCTCTTGATCTGCCCTAACACCGTCTTTACTGAAGACATAACCCAAAAGTACATAATCCTGAACTATATTCATCCAGACGTAACATCCAGAATCCAGAAAACGCATCTAAATGAGAAAAACATGCAGCCCCTTCGAGCTGAGACCTAATCTCATCAATTGACTTGAGTGGATAGAATTCCCTCATGATATTTTTATTTAAAGTTCTGGGATCTAACCATATTCTTAACTGCCCTGTACTTTTAACCGTTATGACGACTGAGTTTACCCACTCTGTTGGTTTAGTAACCTTCTCAATAACTTCCATTGCCTCCATGCGATCCAATTCTTCACGTAATTTCCCTTGTAACGCAAATGGGACTTTCCTGGGTGGATCCACGCATGGTACTGCATCAGGCTTGAGTTTAAGATGACAGACTGGAGGTAGACACCCAAGACCCTGAAAAACATCATTATATTGTGTATGAATTTGTTTACAAAAATCTTGTTTTGATACTGAAAAGACACGTTTTATTATACCTAACCTTTCACAAGTTGGTAGACCAAGAATATTTGGACAATCTAAATATGCTACTATAAACATTATTGATTCTTCGACATTACTATTATTTATGCTCAAATTGCAATTTAAGTTGACTTTACCTAAAATTGGAATGGATTTTCCACCAAATCCTGTGACATTTATTTGACATTTTACAAGTGACAGTTGTGACACATTGTCTTGACGTTTGAGATAACTAAATGTTTGTTTTGACATTATGTTGGGACTTCGGTTGGTAGTGGTGAAGGCTGGACACGTGCTTTTCCTTCACCACTACTAACGAAGCCCCATCTAAAATAGTTAACAACATTAATTCAAGTACGAAGTTCGACGGCCTGCCTCTCTGTGCTACCGTCACGACGTGACACTGGCAGAAATAGTCGGAACCGGCTCAGTTGCCATTAAAGGAAAAAAAAAAGACATTATGTTGACATCCGCACCTGAGTCTATGATGCATCTTATTTGTTTATTTCCTATTGACAAATTAATTTCCCATGACTGTTTTGAATAATTACTTTCCAAAGTGTTGACATTATTTGTTTTGTGACTGTTATCTGAGTGACTGACTAATGATCCATTGTGTGACTGCAAATACTGACTACTGTTTTTATGCTGATGATATTGTGTGTTATTTTGTAATCCCTCAGACCTGTGACCAATTTCATCATTGAGATGTAAATATGGACTGTGACATTTATTATTTTGACTATTTGACTGGACAATGAATCTCTCAGATATGATGTGACTGTGTTCATCATTGAGATGTTGATTATTTTCATTACATCTCTCAGATATATCACTTTTATCACAGAGATGAATGGGGACATTGATATTTTTACGTTGACTTGGATCTCTCAGATATGTGATTGCTTTCATCATTGAGGTATTTATTTTTATTAGACCTCTCAGACATATCACCCTTTTCATCACAGAGATAATAAGGATAGGGACGTTGACTTTTATAGCATATTGAGTGTTGGAGTCTATGCAAGATCTCTCAGACATGTTACTGTTCTCATCATTGGGATACGACGGTGAATGTCCCATCTGTGATACTACCTTTGCTGTACTGCTATTGTGTCTGTATATCTGACTGTGTGACTAAGTCTGACCGTGTGACTGACTACTCTGTGTAGTATGATCCACATACTTATTTGATTGACTTTTATGACTTTGACTCGACTTAAATTGACTGTTCAACATGCCAACAAAATATTCTTGACTACTACTATCTGAATTAAACGATTGCAACTGACTGACTTTTTTATTCTTGAGACAAAATTTAGCTAAATGGCCAAGAGATTTACATGACCTGCATTGAACGCCTTCAGCTGGACACTTGTTGCGATGAGACTGCCCACAGCGACCGCATGTCTTTGATTTGCTGTTGTCGCTGTTTGAAGCTGAAGCTGACTTCCGACTACTCGAAGCTGACTGGCATCTGTTTGAAGCTGACCTGCGACTGGAAGCTCGCTGTCGACCGTCTCCTCGACCACGGCTCCTCCGACTGAGATGCATGACGTTTTCACTGGCGACACTGCTCTCTTTGACGATTTTATCAGCGTCCTGTTGAGCGACTATGAGTGAGCTGTATGGTTATGTTCTTGCAGCGGTCTTTGACGTACATGTGACAAGTCCATGTTTAAGTTTGCTATGAAAATATCTTTAATTAGCGACGCTCTAAGCGTGCCAAACTCACATTATTTGCTTTTAGTCTCCAAATCGGTGATGAAATCTTGGATGATTTCGGATTTCTCCTACTTACGTGTGAAGAATATATATCTGCACATCGTCACATTTCTCCTCGGCTCGAAAAATTTGTCGAATCTGGACTTGACCTCGTCGAATGTGCTCCCATCAATTTTGAGGTTAAACGTGTTGAATATGTTGAGACCACGTTCTTCAGTTTAGTGTAATAAAATGGCAATTTTCTGCTTCTCGCTTGATTTGTCCAGGCCTGTGGCTAACAAATATAATTCCATCTGCTGTGACCATCTTTTCCATGCCTCCGCATTATTGTTTGCTGGATCTGATGAGATGTGGAGTTGTTTAAGTTGCGTTCGTAAACTTTGTTCCTGTTCGCCATCATGGCTGCCGTCGGCACTCGTTGTTTGATTTGGCATTTTCACGACGATCTCGCTTAATGATTGTAGATGACTTATGACACCATGTTATGTTCTGTAATTCCAGCTAGAGATTACGATGTCTGTCCCTGTCGGTGATACTGCTGTCTGTCTGTATTAATTACTTGTGCCATGTATCAATGAACCAAATCAACCTCACCGGTGTCTTATTCAACAAGCCTACAGAACATAACACTTCTAACCTAACAGACAGATGTGTTGCTGGGGAGTTTGTTCCGCCACTTCTTCTTTCCAGCTAAAACGCTAGGAAGTGTCGAAGGGTGGGCGTTTTGGGGGACTGTCTCTTGTAAATTAGTAAATTTTGACGTTCAAAAAAAAAAAGTATATTTTTATTATCATAAATTTTACAACAAAACACTTATTTTAACACTATGGAGCTTTACAACTAGGAAAAGAGTGTTTTCGATGAACTCTGGTACCCAATGTAAGATTTAACTTGTGTTTAGGGTGCCAGCGTCCTCACCTATGATTTGAACTTGCGAAAGTAGTTGTAATATGAGCACAGTACATAATCATTAAATTACAATACATTTACTAGCTAATGCAACTATGAAGTTTTTTATTTATGTAGCTACTATGTATGGGTGTGTGTGCTTATGTACGTATGTGTATGTGTGTGTGCGTGTGTGTATGTGTGTGAGTGAGGGGGAGATAAATATGGTGTAAACTTGTGTTTATGAGAGTTTGTATAAATATATTATGAACATACAGTTTATTGACTACATTAGGCGTTCGATATCTGTAGTAATTCTTCAGTCTAATTATAGGTCAATGTCATGAGCCACTTTGTGACCCTGGTCTTGCATTCGTTTAGACACAGGAGAGCAATCAAACAGAGTTTATTTATTTATTTAAAAAGTGCTGATTATCAGCCTAGTTTGAATAAATGACTTTTAATTTTGACTTGAACAACAACGACGACCGGGCATCAATTCGGACTCCATAGCTGTTACTATAAATTCTTAATGTAATAACTATTTCCCCGGCTCGGGTTTCAAACCTCATGTTCAATAGTTGCGATTGCATTCACTAAACTCACAAGGCAGCCTTTCTAGGCTAAAATCGCCAGATTTTATAAATGAACAAGAAAAAAAAATGAACAAGACGTTTGAGAACCATTGTCAGTGAGAACTAGCTCAGCTGTCTGTTAAAACCTACTAATCACAAGAACTACAGAACGTAGAAATATATTTTTTTCACCATAAGGTAGAGTGTTTCTCAGGGAAGGCTTTGGTGTATGTCACACACATATAAGTTTTGTAAAAACTGAGCTGCTGCAGGTAAAAGGAAGTCCTAAAAACGGTTTAGTGCGAAACCAGAAAGGGGCTACCCAGTAGTAGTTACAATACTGGCAACAGTGCGATCTATTACTGTGTTTATTGATTTGACGATAAATAGGGATGTTTCCTGGCAAAAAAAAATATGATTCTGTTTAGACCGTCTACGTCCGTTAGATTACCTATCGACAAAACACAGTCACACAAATTTTCGAAGCACTGTATCGTCTTCATTTTATGTTTACGTGAAAGAACAAAAAATATGTGTCCAATATTTTTTGGAAATCTATCTGACGGACTAATTAGATTTTTTGTGTAATTTGTTTATTCTGTATTTGGTTTTGAACGTCAAAAACCAAAATACACCTTTAAAAAGACAACAGGGGAACATTTGGCAGGCTTATTATTATTATTATTATTATTATTATAGCTAGCCTATGTTGTCCCACTGCTGAGCAAAGGCCTCCCTCCATTCCTTCCAACGGTCACAATTCTGTGCAACGTCTCTCCAATTCTCAAGGAAGACATCCAGTTCGTCTCGCCATCTCCTTCGTGGTCTGCCACGACCTCGTGTAACCGTTTCAGGGCACCATTCCTGAGCTTTACGGGCCCACAGCTCGTTCGGCATGCGACAGACATGTCCTGCCCAGTCCCATTTAAGTGTGGCAGCCTTTTGAGCCACGTCAGCAATTTGCGTTTTGGCAGGCTAAATAGTTCAAACCCCTTTGCTTCCTGTTTCTGTCTTGTCAGAAAATAAAATGCTTTTTAAATTTATGTATAAAGTGAGATCTCCATAACGTGTTTAATTGCAGTCACAGTTTGATTATATTATAAACAGTTTATGCATTTGTAAAGTGCCAAAACCAGAAATGACCGATGAAAAGGTCAAACGTAACATCAAACGTGTCCTTATTAAAAAAGTAATATATTGCAAAATCAAGTTGAAGAGCTTTATCGATTGTTTGTTTAATGACAAGGTTTCATATCTTATTTAACTTTCGGAAAAACGAACATACTCGTATTTCACGATCATAATAGACGTACGAGTACCTCATTAGTTTAATGACTACTGTGTTGGGCTACGTGGGCAGCAAAGTGCAATGCATAATTTATTTTGGCTAACACGTTCTAAAATGATCGTGTTTTTACTATATTATAATATATTATGTTTTTCTTTTTCTTTTGTATAATAAGTGTAACGATTTCATTTGAACCCTTTATGACCAAAATAATAGCGCGGCGTCTTTGGCGTTATTTTAGTTCGTCCAAGATGTGGGGACACTTCAGTAAATTGCCCGAATTTATATTATTGGAATTAAAACACTTATATTAAAAATTTGTTGTTCAAATAATAGTTTTAGCCAAATCGGTCTGGGTTCCCCGCAATTCCCCGATTTATGTCATTCCCCGGGCTCTCCCCGCGCTAACCCTCAATTTCCCGCAAATCGGGGATTTTCCCTGCGATTGTCAGCACTGTAAGCTTAGCCAAGTTGACAATCTACAAACGTTGACGCTAGTAGAAAACGACTCAAATGTTTGGGGATGACGTCATCTCAACGCTAAGTCACGTGGTCAGAACAAACTAATAGAAAATTCGTAGCCATGTTTACAACTTATCGAATCGTTCAAAATGATAGAATGAAATGTGCTCCTTTCTACAACGTTGATCGCTACATCCCATATAAATGCTAGCCATGTCACACTTTTGACAAACGCAAACGAAACGTTGGCGAAGTATTTGAACGATACGTTAGCGTTTGCCGATACCCTGGAGATAACGCTTAAAAATGGCGTCTATATATGATACAGCTGTCTTGAGACCGAGAAGTGTTTTGTTAATTTCTCATAATTTTGGATTAAATGTGCCTATTTAGCATTTAAAATGCATACTTTAAATATATTGTGGTGCGCTAAGGGTCAAACACAATAATTATTTTGTTTGTTTCATAAGAAGTACCTAGTACAGGTTCATGTCGCGCAACACGTCATCCTACTATCCTACTTCGTACTAATATTATAAATGTGAAAGTTTGTGAGAATGGATGTGTGGATGTTTGTTACTCTTTCACGCAAATACTACTGAACGGATTTAGATAAAATTGGGTACACAGGTAGTTTATAATCTGGATTAACACATAGGATAGTTTTTATCCCGATTTTATCTTCCCGTGGGACAATTTTCGAGTTGTAGCGGGCAAAGCCGCTGGCAACAGCTAGTTGTTTATATTTTGGACAAGCCCGCCACACTATTCCCAAACCACTGTAACTCCTGTTAGCCAGAATCAACAGTGGCGACCACAAGAAAAGCGCCGAGACAATGAAGCTCGACGAAGTCCCAGGGAAACGATTTAACTGTCTTGGATCCCGCAACGAAATTAATCAGAAAAGAATAGCGGAGGAGTAGGAAAAACATAATTTCCACTTGTTTATATTGTAAACTTTCAAGTACCCAAGTATATTAGATTTTAACAAAGGAAGGTCACAAAATAAGTAATAATTTACGTACCTTCCCACTAATTCCAATCTACCTGCGAACTGTTCTGGGTCTGGTCGAGATCTCGATCCAATATTATAAAAGTTATCACTTCATTTAAGTATCTTTCATCGAAATGCACAATATCATATTAGTTCACGACACAGTAATGTTTAAAATTACATTCCGCACTGTGATATCATATTAAAACAAATGTAAGAAGAACTTGTGCCTTATTTCACTTACTTTTTTAACACTTAATACAATTTATTCCTTTCATAACAATTCAAAACAAAACTTCAACCCGCGCTTAAAGTAAACAACTGCGATTTTGACATTAGTTTGACGTTAGTAGAAACGCTCACCATAGACTAAAGTGTAGGTTTTTTCTATATTTATTAGAGAATCAGCGATCGACTCAGTTGTGTGAAGTTGGCTACCAACTTAGCGCTTTCTATAATCGCTTGCGCCGAAGCGTTATCTATTGTAGAAAGAGAATAGAAACGAAGCGGTTGTAACTTGGCTAGCCCTACTGGTAGGGTGACGGGTAGACTATGCATGCGTCTATCGACAAAATAATTAAGGAACGGGGCAAGTACAGTCACATTTACATCTGAAAATATGTATGAATTCACGAAATAGCACACATTTGATTAAAAACAAGACTGCAATAAAAGTTTTAGTTTTCAGTTTTCCATTTTCGAATACATTTACGGGACCTTGCTCCCATTCATCGCTGAATTCGTTTGACTTGTTTTTAGGGTTCCGTACCTCAAAAGGTAAAAACGGAACCCTTATAGGATCACTTTGTTGTCCGTCTGTCTGTCTGTCTGTCTGTCTGTCAAGACCTTTTTTCTCAGGAACGCGTGGAGGTATCAAGCTGAAATTCATATCAAATACTCAAGTCTATGGTCTCTTGGAGCTGTGAAAAAATCAAACTTCTAAGTCAACGCGATCAAAAGATACTCCCGTTTATGCCGCAAATTTTCGACACTCGCAAGGGAATCAAAACCTACAGGGTACTTCCCGTGAACTCAGAATCTTGAAATATGGTATGAAGCAACGTCTTATAGCAGAGATATAGGAAAAATTGCGAAAAGTATACATTTTTAGTTATATCATATAATAAAAATATTTTTAATAATTTTAAACTTACTACCCCTTTCCTCATGAACGCGTAGTGGTATTATATTGAAATTCATATCAAATACTCAAATCTATAATACCTTTAAGCTGTAACAAAATCAAACTTCTATGTCAACGCAATCAAAAGAAACAGAAATTAAAACCGCATATTTTGAAACTCGCCACTACTCGCAAGGGAATCAAAACCTACAGGGTACTTCCCGTGAACTCAGAATCTTGAAATTTGGTACGAAGCAACGTCTTATAACACAGATAAAGGAAAAATTGCGAAAAGCATAAATTTTTAGTTACATCATATAATATTTGTACGGAACCCTCGGTGCGCGAGTCTGACCCGCACTTGGCCGGTTTTTTATTTTTCAGTTTAGGTACTTTTTGTCATGGCAGGCGTGTTTTTTAATTTTTTTAATTATTTACGAGATTTAGAGAAGCGTCAACGTAATTAGTTGCAATCTGCACTGCGCAGCTTAGTGACGTATCCTCTGTACACCTTTTGCGAATTTTACGGACGAACTTTGGCGCGCTTACCGGACCTTTTGAACATTGACCATTGCTCTGCTTACCTGACCTTTGATTGACTAAACGTTAACCTGTGCAATAATATTGGACTCCTGAGAACCTGTGCTAGAACATTTTGTGCATAATGTCTTTCAGAAATCTCATACACGAAGAACAAAATGAAATTATAATTTTGCATGGACAAGGATTTAACATCAGTCAAATCGCTGAGCTGAGTCTCAAAATAAAAAAAAACAATATGAATCACGTTAAAATGTTTAAATTCTTAAAATGGACTTTATAGTCATAAACATAAAGTCCATTTTAAGAATTTTAAATTTTTAACGTGATTCATATTATGTTCTGCAAAAGCGGCTATTTTAGGCCCGCTGGCTAGATCAACGTTTCACCCCCTAAAGCCCCATTATTTCAAATTTTATCGAAATCGTTTTTTGTTTGAATTGCCTGTTAAATAACATGGGATTTCATAAGATTCTTATAATCAATTTAAAATTACTCACAGAAATCATTGAGTTTTTAATTTACAATTACCAAACCAACACACACGCACCATTAGTAACGAAATTCAAATTCAGTTTAAGTTTTATTTCTAACTAGCTGTTCCCGGCATGCGTTGCAATGCCCTTTTTCCTACCTACTACCTGCCTGTGTACCAACTACCTACCTACCTACTACCTCCTACCCTACCTACCTACTACCCTACCTACTACCTCCTACCCTACCTACCTACTACCCTACTTACCTACCTACTACCCTACCTACCTACTACCCGACCTACCTACTACCCTACCTACTTACTACCCTACCTACTACTACTCTACCGACTACCCTACCTACTCTACTATCCTACTTACAACCCTACCTAATACTCTACCTACTACCCTGCCTACCTACCTACCACTTTCTCACCTTTTAAACCTTCCCTGGACTTCCACGAATAATTCAACACTATAATTAGCTCAATCGGCCCAGCCGTTCTCGAGTTTTAATCAGACTAACGAACAACAATTCATTTTTATTTATATAGATAGCTGTACCCCACGTGCGTTGCAATGCCCTTTTACCTGCCTACGTACCAACTACCTACCACCTACCTATTACCTACCTACCTACATACTACTAATTTCTCACCTTCTCTGGACTGCCACAAATGTTTCAAAACCAAAATTAGACAAATCGGTCTAGCCGTTCTCTAGTTTTAGCGCGACTAACTAACAGCAATTAATTTTTATATTATACGCAAACACCATTTGAAAAATCGTTTTTCTATTGGGAAAGAAACAGTAAATATTTGTGATTATTGTGATAATGTCGTATGGTCCGTTTGAAGTTGTCATTCGTTGACTGAACAACTGAACGTCACTCAATTGTTTTGCCTTCCCGGAATCTCTCCACTAACACTTGAACTTTATGGGTACGGTATTAAAGCTCAAATTGATTTGACGTTTTAGTTAGAAAACGTTTGTATGGGAAAAAGAAAAGGGCTGTTTTTAGGGCTTTTCCGGCCATTATTCGAATTTTTCTCGCCGTAAAAACCATCCTTGAACTTCAACGAACATTTAAAAAAAAAATCAGCCAAATCGGTCAAGCCGTTTTCATGCCAAGTCGTGACAACGGAAAACGGGTTTCATTTTTATATATATAGATAGATAGATAATGGCAGTTTGAAAATAACAATAACTCTCGTTCGGCGTGCGTCGGACTCGTCGGTGCGGTGGAACGGTTGTATTTCATTCATTATTTATATACAAAGACGGGGCGGAGCTAGAGAGCGCTTCATGTTGTAAGTGCAAGCAAATATGAGCTTAGTGGTGGTCAGGCGGGAGTGTCCACGATAGTACGTATCGATAACTGAAAATGCATAGTAAAGAATCAATGCGCTAAAACGTAGATGCAATTAACGACTTTACCCCTATGAACACAGAGGTGTTTGAAGTATAACGCTGAAGCCGGAGTTGTCACGTTCAGCCGTTGAAAAAATAAATTTCAAGCCCGTATATTTTGTGGGCTCCTAGTACCTTTTATCGTAGTCGATATGGCTTCGCAGCTTTGACCACGTAAGCCAAGTAATTAGATTATAGACTGGACTGTTGATTTCGCCGACAATGGAATTGAGATCTAAACAGGTTCAATGGTCCAAGTTCTAAAGATAATCCTTTTTTTTTTTTTTATTGTAGGTGGAAAATCATCAAACAACCCCTCCCGCTCTTGGGCAGAGCGGAAGGGAGTGTCAGACTTCTACTAACTAAAATCCACCCATGTTCCTTTTTAGCCCTTCATGTCGAGGCCGCGGTATCTCTTGCGAACAACCCGCAGCCCCGACGGGCGTCGGCCCTTGCGGGTTCCTTCCATGTTGCTGACATCTCTTTGAGGCGCGCGTGTGGAACACGAACGCGCCGTCAACACGGCCTGTCGTCGTCATAAAACGGACGGACGGCGAGCTTACCCATCACTCACCGTCCACAGGCCCGCGTCTACGGTGGCCGGAAGCCATCACATGTCTAGACATGCGCAGTTAATAGTGCAATCATTGGAGGTAGGTCCAACAGACAGCAGACAGATATCTACCAGAACTGCATATTTATGAGCAACGCAACGTCTGACACACTGGCTCACATTCTCATACAGAGGTTACGGCCAAGGTCACTGTAAGGTCTGGCTGCATTCACAGAAATGTCCCAGTTTGTGAAGTGAAATAATACGTAAGTTAAAGTTAAAGTTTCTGAAGTGAAAGTATACGGGGCATATGCGTATTAATATAGACGTTAATTTTAGAATATTTAAAACATTTTGTCGGAATAGGTCTTAATAAAAAGACACGTTTCAGGCAGCTTGCCTTTTGCATTTTTGTTTTTCTATTCTATGGTCTACTGTCTAGCTTTTATGCACTCTTAGAAATCTTTTGGCTCTTGTCGTAGATTACGATCCACCCCGTAGTGAATGAATTCGTCCAACGAATTAGATAGCGAAACTATTCGGTACAACTAAGTAGGTAATAAACGATTTTCGATTTTGTCCGAACAATCTTAATTTCCTAGGTCAACATGTTCAAAGTCCTTTGCTAGACATATAGGCTTTCTAAAAAAAGAAGAAAACAACACAATTATTTATCGCTAGCTCCACCAGGCGGTTTCTCCCACGTAAGTTTCGATTCGGTGGGGATATCGAGATGAAAAGTAACAACTCTAGGTAACAGTAAATGGACCTACCCATTCCGCAGTCGGGTAAAAAATAAAATATAAGAATAAATACAAATACAAATGGTTCTTATTTAATTTATAAAAGTGTATTTAATGTGTATAAAAGATAAATAAAGGAAATAAAAATGTATTGTAACCATAACTGGCGAAATGTGGGTGTACTATTAGGTACACCTCTGACTAATCCTTCGGGGATTACTGGCGCGACGTTATGTTCTGTAAATATGTGTTGCCGGCAGAATCAAAATTTCGGTTCGATCGGTTGGGGGAACTGGTTTGAAATTAAGTTGCAAGATTTGTCCAATACATACTTACAAAACAACTAACACGGTAAATTGATAAGTATAAGCTTTTCAAAATACAAACGATAGCTCAACATTAATATAACCTACGCCTCTACTAAGGTATTACTTTGGCGGTTGAACTCCGACGCTGACCTATAAATAAATGACTAAGGGTCTAGCTAGACCCTGTGTCACTTCCACCTACCTATAAATAAATAACCTTAGACTGGGTCGCTATCACAAGGCTTTAACTGCGCGTGTATTCGAAATAGTAAACGTGACTGTAATATTCTCGCCGTTCTCGAAGTGCGCATGTTCGATAATCAAAAGGACGGTGCAGTACCAGTACATACGTTAGGGTTTTATGAATGGGCGAGAAGGAATGGGATGCTGTCGCCTCCTTCTGCGAAGCAGTGATGATAGCGAAGGAGGTGGCGGAACATGAGAGGGAGAGAACCTCTCGTCCCAGCCGCCGCGGGGGGCGCTCCGAGCGTCGGGAGCCACGTGATGATTTCCGGCCACCGTAGACGCGGGCTTGTGGACGGTGAGTGATGGACTAGCTCGCCGTTCGTCCGTCTTATGACGATGACAGGCCATGTCGACGGTGCGTTCGTGTTCTACGCGCGCCTCAAAGAGATCTCAGCAGCATGGAAGTGGCCAGCAAGGGCCGACGCCCGTCGGGGCTGCGGGTTGTTCGCAAGAGATACCGCGGCCTCGACATGAAGGGCTAAGAAGGAACATGGTTGGTTTTTAGTCAGTAGAAGTCAGACACTCCCTTTTGCTCTGCCCAAGAGCGGGAGGGGTCAGGGACTACTGGTTGGAATAGAAAAACTCTTTTTGTGTTGGATAGTCCATTTTTTATCGAGGAAGGCTTTAGGCTATATAACATCACGCTACGACCAATAGGAGCGGAGCATAAGTAAAAAATGTTGCAAAAACGGGAAAAGATATTCCTTTTTGAGAGCTTCCGTTGCGTGCGCTGCGAAAACGGTTTAAGTTACGCAAATATCATGTATCAAGGAATTGTTTATCTTTAAAAGTTCTAAAAAAAAGTCCGCGACAGCATATGTCTATCTTTTAAGATTGACTCACTGTAACCATTTTTTTATTCTTATTTAACCCATATGGTATTAATCTATATCTAAATAATGTTTGTTAGCACAGAAATTTAATATAGAATATTTGTGCCCTTTACTCTATACAGTTTAAACAAATATCTTAGAAGATATCGCAATGTAAAAATATCCGCGTGACAAAATAATTACTCGCGCGGCAGTCATTCAGTCCGGTGCGGTAGGTTAGTGGGGATTCTGGCCTCCGGAGGCTCCGGAGAAATTTAAATTCAAAATATTTACTGCATCATAATGTTTACAAGATACAAGGTCTTACTGTATATTTAACAGTAAAATTGTAAAATTTCTTTTTATTATCCCTGCTTGTTGTATATATAAATATTTTTCTTTCTTTCTCATTCATGTATAGCATACACTTAGCAACGTTTAGAAGCAAATTCGCCTACTTTATTGATTTCATTTTCATATTACTTTATGAAAGCAATATTTTATTGGAACTCATATAAACATTAAGTATGTCATAACTCAAAGTTGCAATCGCTATTTCATGAGAAAATCGTGTTTTAACTTTACCAAGTGCAATCCAGTGATACATAGGAACTCACACAATACCAACCACCATTTAAGAACGTTTACTCACACATACAATTATTTACGTCTCCATAAAAGTCGTTTGATGCTGGTGACATATATTCTTGTCGTCTCGTCTCTCGTATATTTATATATACTTGCTTTTTTTTTTTAACCTACCCTCTCCCACTGCTGGGCAAAGGCCTCCCCCAATTCCTTCCACGAGCTCTTTTCCTGTGCCGCCTCGAACCAGCCCTCATGGTACGCGTCTAAATCGTCACGCCACCTCTTTCTAGGTCGGCCTCGGCAGCGCCGTCCGTCTTCTGGCAACCATCGTGTGGAGGCTTTTGCCCAACGGTCATCGTGCATGCGACTGACGTGACCAGCCCAATCCCACTTTAACCTAGCAGCCTTCTTGCCAACGTCCACTATGCCCGTTTTGGAGCGCAGCGTGGTGTTTCGAATCCTGTCTTGCCTTTTGACACCCAAAATGCTGCGCTCCATTGCATTAAGCAAAAAAACAAAGGTTCTTCTTACCTTGAACCAGCGTAATTTGGGGATTAACGAACCGTCAGCGGTACCAAATATGGTTCGCTCTGTCGCCTATAGGCATCTTACTGTCAATAGTTTTGTTTACGTAAGCCAGACAAGGGTTTATTGTAAAACGATCGTTTATATAACATCACGCCTGCAATCCCCGAAGGGTTTAGCAGAGATGTACCCATTAGTACACCCACATTTCACCTATTACCATCAACCGGTCACAATTCTATACTTCGTGGTTTTTTTTGGGTAATTCTTGATGGAAAAACCCAATCACACTTTGCACGAACTGGAAATTGGTACCAGGACCTCATGCACAGCAGTCGCGCTTGCAATTACTAGAGTACTAACCACCGATCGTTTTATTTCATCATAAGCTTTTGGAGCAATGATGAGAACCGTTAAAGTCGCGTGTCGATGACTGTTCAACCCCGGTGTAAGCTTTAGAAGCAATTATATCCAGTTATCAGCTCCACATCAACTGAACGCTTTTATTTTTTTTTTTGGCGCGTGGGAAATCATCGAATAACCCCTCCCGCTCTTGGGCAGAGCGAAAGGGAGTGTCAGACTTCTACTGACTAAAAACCACCTATGTTCCTTCTTAGCCCTTCATGTCGAGGCCGCGGTATCTTTTGCGAACAACCCGCAGCCCCGACGGGTGCTATGAGTGCGCGAGTCGCGGGCGTATGAAACTAAATGGATATGGTAGTTAAAGCATAATTATGACTAGGCGTTAAATTGTATCCAAATAATCGTTCCCAGGTTGTTTATTTTTATGCGCACGAGAAAATCACTTCGCATTGCAATTAATCGCAATTTTTTGTTAAATAATAGTTTTCTCGTGCTCCTAGTAGTATGTAATGTACCTACTCTCTTTCAATAAACAGTAATAATCATTAATCAACGCCTATAGACACGTAAAAGATATACTTTTTTTTGTGGTCATTGTACTCATCTATCGATCTTTACCTTCAATTATCTCGATAACGTGACTTGTTAGAGTACCATGTTCCATGACATTTTTTTTGTCAGAAATGTCATGTCATAATTTGGTTTAGATATACAATATATTTAATATAGATATATATACAATTTCATCGCAGGCCGTGATTTCCAAAAAAAATCAAAATGGCGGTGAGGCGATATGCCACCTTCCTTACAAAAAAGTTCAAACCCCTTTTTTATACGCTTTGGTCACACTGGTGACAAGAAACACTAACTGATAAAAGACAGTTTGTATTCTAAAACATTGAAATTCTTTTAACTACCATATCCATTTAGTTTACTCCGCGCGCAGTCGCACTCGTCGCGCTGCCGCGCCGCTTGTCTCGCGGTGGTACGATGTCGCGTCCGTCAGGGGCGTAACAACCAAGCCCCGCTACGGACGGCTTGGTTGTCAAACCCCTGCTAAGACTTGAGACCAAAATAAATTAAAAAGACATTACCGAATGTCAGTGGCGTATATCCAGCTCTTAGAGGTATTACACCGCTCGATGACTTTGACGATGTAACCTCTGTACTGGCTGTTGTTTATTTTTCACCCCCTATCGGCAAACGACTGTACTTCAGAAAAATGTACTAAAAAACAGATATATGTCGCAGAGTCGTCGGTCATCGTATTTGGCTAATATATTTTGTTCCTCTAGCTAGGAGTACCTACAACATAATTTATGAATGTATTTTGAACACACTAAAGAAGTAATAACCTAGCTATCATCAGTTATTTTACTGAGCACGGGTACTTCTACGTGATACATTATGAAGATCTGATGATGACCAAGTAACTGCTTATCGGTTCTCAGTCACGAAAATAGTTAGAATGCCCTACCTTTCACCTTTTTATCTAACTGAGCACGGATGCTACTACATGATAAATTCTGAAGGTCTGATGAAGACCAGTTAAGTTCTTATCGGTTCTCTGTCACAGAAATAGTTAGAGTGACATAGCTTTCAAGTTTTATCTATCTGAGCACGGATAAAACAAACTTACATTTGCAGTTTTGAGACCCGCTCTCCCATACGTATAATATGTATAGACAAATATTTCATACAAGTTGGTCGGTGGTTCAAACATTTTATAAGTTGGTCGACTATTACTCGTAAACTTGTAAAGCCTACGTAACTGTTATAGTTTTCTTTTTATTTTCGTTATGCTACTACCATACGTCTAAACACAACCCGTAAAGGTGGTTTAGGTTGGCATACTTGAGTCTAACAAAAATTTGCAAATGTGCATTATGTGATTTGTTTGTTTTATTACAGTAAAAATCTATCTTCATCAATATCAAACTAATAAGTTTTTATTGGGCACGAAAGGTGTTTGGATTAACCGTGAAAAGGTTTTTTGCTTCTTTTGATTTGTTTTGTATTGGGAGTGTGGCCGAAGTTTTCAACTGGTGTAAAGAGAGGAATTGGGGGAGGAATTGTATTTTATGAAAGTCGATTTAAGCAGCCACAAACTTAACTATATACAATAGGTAACATTAGAAACAGAATTTCTTACGGCAGTACCTAAAGCTCAAAACTCAGTCCAGGCTGAGTTATAGTGTGATTGATTATTCATACCTTGTTATTTAAGGAAATGGAGTAAGAGGCAGACAATTTGAAATGATTATATTCAATTTTTATTATTTACCGACCCGTCATTTACTGACAATCGTAAGGTTCCAATATTCGAATCAAATATTAAACCTCTGGTTACTTGTTATCTATAGAACAGGGAGAACAGTTGTATTGTATTGACAGTCGGAAAAAATAGTTTATTTTAAAGTTTAATGATGTAAATACTGGCTGCTCCCCTTTTCCGAAACAATAAGTTTGTTTTTTCATCCGAAGTTTGTATCGTTTGTGAAAAGGTGAATGGACTACGTACACTAGAACTACATAATAATGTCAATAAATCAATGTCGTTAAACTTGTAATTCCTTGTAAAATACCCTTATTCGGCTGCATTTTGTCTGACTAGAAGCCGACCCCAACACATTAAGGGGAATATTATTATATATTTTCTAAAAGTTACCGTCTTTAATGACCACGTAACTGTCACGGTCCTGAAGTAAAACAAACAAAAACAAAAAAATAAAAAAAATACGGGAGCCAATGAACACATTGTTTATTTTGAAACTAACATACAATTACGCTACATTTATGGACATCATCAGTCCCAAAAGTATTGCTCTAACAGATTGTTCATCCTTTAAATAGAATTCAACGTTCAAATAGAAAACACGTTCGAGTCAAAGCCAGCTTGAATGAATACGATAGAAGGTACTAGGAGCCCATAAACATAACGAGCTTGAAATTGTACTATTTAGCAGGTAAAACGTGACAACTACGGCACAAGCGTTTTACTTTAGACACCTCTGTTTTCATAACAATAAAGTCGTTAATCGCATCCACGTTTCAGCGTATTGATTCTTAAACACGCAATATCAGTTAGCGATACCTACGTTGGAATGAAGACTGTCCTCTTTTTAGCTTGTTACTGACGAATTATGACATAAATATGCGAATTTGTATAATAGAAAATATTCGTAATGAAATACTGAACTAATACCAGTAATTTTAATTTAGGAAGACTATTAAAAAACTGCCTTATTTTAAGTGTTTTCAGAGAGCAGCACTTCGAAATCGTTCTTTTCAGGAGTATTTTGTATTATTCTTGCAATTATCTTTCGAATGATGACATAAATTGTGTTTCTGGTGGCATAAAACTTAGACGTGACTTTACAATGAATAGTTTTCTTTAGTTTTCATTCAGAATACTTATTTCCTTACTTCGTAATTCTGAAATTTAGAAAGTGGGAGAAAGATGACACACATAGTTCAAACAAAGAGCGGCTAACTTCACAACAATCCGATTGAGTCTAAAGCAGGAACAGGAGCCAACAATACCCGTCGGGGCTGCGGGTCCCGTCGGAGCTGCGGGTTGTTCGCAAGAGATACCGCGGCCTCGACATGAAGGGCTAAGAAGGAAAGGAACACGGGTGGTTTTTAGTCAGTAAAAGTCTGACACTCCCTTTCGCTCTGCCGGGAGGGGTTATTTGATGATTTTCCACCCGCAAAAAAAAAGGAGCCAACAATGACTTTTTGCATTTACATTTCGTCAATAGTCTGTGTTAATTAGAGGGTTTGGCGGATGTGGAATGAGATTAGAATGTAAATGTTTCTAAAATTATGCCCCATCGGAATTGGTAATCCAGAATTAATCCAGATTACAGGCGTGATGTGCACTAATAACAAAGAAAACATTCGTTATGAAATACACAAGTAATAAAAGTCATTTTCATTTAGGAAAACCATTCACTAACTGCCTTGTTTGAAGTATTTTCAAAGAACGGCATCACGAAATTAAGCCTATCAGGAGTATTTTGTATTTTTTTGCAATTATCTTTCGAAGCATGACATTTGCAGTAATGTAAAATAATAAAAATTAAATGCTACAGAAGTACAGAGTGCATAAAACGAGCTTGTAAAGATTTTCATTGAGAAACATTTTCAAAGTACTGGGGCATAGAGTGATGCTACGGCGTAGCATGCTGCAACGGCGTAGCTTGGAGCTACGGGTGGCGCGGCAAATCGTGACGGCAAAATAGTTCATTTTAGCAGGAGATCATAACCGCAAGGATGTATATTGCCTGTGAAACTACTTCATTGAACTAAAGGTGAACTCATGTTCTTACTAAGCATAGTATGTAACTTACGATGTATTATTGCAACCGAAACGTTTGAAGTTAGTGGCAATCATTTTAAGTCTGAATTTTGTATTCCGACCATTAAATGATAGTTTGACTGTTTAGCTACTGAGTTCCTACAAATAGTAACAGAAATGTGTTAAAACTGAGTATGAAATGAAGCACAACAGAACCTTGATAATTTAGACACATATTCATGCCAGTCACTTTATTAAATCTGGGAATATTTACCATTTTACTGCAGAGTTATAAAATAACCACTGATGTTATGTGTGGTGTTGTGTGCATCTGTTCTGAGCGGAAAATAAAAAGCAATGGAAACATATTACGTAAATAAATAAGTATGAACTTGAAAAATATAATATGTATCATATGGTTTGTTTAATTGTTTTGTATTTGTAGTGTGATATTGGTAGTGTGGCTGAAGTGACCGACACAAAATATTTTAATTACACTTATAATTCAATGATGAACCTTCCACCACGTTATGTCCTCCTAGTACTTTTCCGTTGCGTTGCCATGCTGACAGACGCTGTAGTCCGGCCGGCAACCGATTTTATTGTGAATGAAGAGAGAGAGAGAGAGAGAGTTTGACGTAAACATTGCGTAAGCTGCATTGTTCCTGGCCTGTCTTTGTTCGGGCGTTAATCTACCAGGGAATCATAAAGTTAAAGAGATTACTAAGTTGCGTGACTCGTTTAATTTCCATTTCATATCTACAATAGAACTTTTTCAAATTTTTAAGTTTGGATCAATCTTTTTTGACACTTATTTCAAAACTTACATGAAAACTCTGCAATTTAATAAGGTTTTAAGTGATTCAACAATAAACAAAGTCCAGTCATGCCCATCTCGATCGAAATCCATTTAATCAAATATCTAAAAAGTACGTTTAAAATTGTATAATTCCCAAAAACCGGTATAGTCAAATCAGTAATTTAAAACTATTTACTTATTTAAAGTTTAAAGTTTACATTCTACTTGTAATTCCATAATAAACCTTCCGTCGTGTTTATTTCCTTCTAGTAATTTGCCTACGTTGCCTTGCTATGGTGACAGACGCTGTAGTCTGGCCGGCAACCGATTTTCTTGTGAATGAAGAGAGAGAGTAAACCCAAGCTAGTTGCCTACTCAATATAAATTACTGCTCATACTTTGTTAATACAAGTAGTCTAGACAAAGATGCTAACTTCTAGACTGAAACAACAGTATGGCATCGCTTGCCACATCATTTACACTGCAATTCATTATTATTTTTAATAACACTCTATCTGACGTAAGCATTGCGTAAGCGGCATTGTTTCTGACCTGTCTTTGTTCGGACGCAAATCTACCAGGGAATTATAAAGTAAAAGAGACTACTTAGGGTGAGTTGTACCGTAGGCTTGGTTATAGTTTTCGTTAAAGTTAAATTTAGCGGTAACAATAACGGTGACCGTAGTAATTGACGACACGGTTGGTGCAGTGGCTGAGCGATTGGACTGCTGCGCTGCGTGTCGCGGGTTCGATTCCCGCACGGAACAAATATTTGTATGACCTACAGATAGTTGTTTCGGGTCTGGGTATTTGTGTATGTGAGTTTAAATGTTTGTAAACGCACCCACGATACAGGAGAAATTCCTAGTGTGGGGCAACGTTTTTTAAAAAAAAAAAAAAAAAAAATGTTGGTTGCACCATGACGTTATTTGTCATCGTCAATGTTAATAGAGTTGATGAATACCTATTTTCCCTTAAAAATATATGGGTAATATATTTTAATATGGTGAAACGTATAGCTAGCTGTCTAAATGTCTGACGTTTTGGATTGACGAAAGGATTGTGAGACTACTTTAAAGTGTTTTAAGCTTATTTCTTCTTTATATTTATCAAAATAAGGTACCGTGCAGGAACTAGAATGGAAGACTATAAAAAAGAATGAAACCTTTTTTCCAGCAGCCAAATGTTCTTTCTACAACATTTCTATATGACTTTCATTGAAGAGCTGTTCTGTTTCTGTGACAGGATTACGCAAAGGTTCGAGCAGATATGGTTTCACAGCGTAGCCTATATCCCCTAGTAACCAGAAACCTGCAAACTCACCATCTTCCATTCGTCCTTTAATTACAAGAATTCAAGATCATCCAATTTTTGAAATCGATCAATGCTAGGGTAGTTGACTGACTAAAAAAATATGATTCTGTTTAGTCCGACTGTTAGATTATCGAAAAATATTAGATACGTGTTTTTCGTTTTATCAAATTAATAAAAAACTAGGAAAATAAAACGTGTCAAAGATCGTGAGTGGGAGCTGGTGACGTCACTTTCTGGTAAAAAATGTACCAAACTATATGACATAGCGCGACTTTTCGAACAGACAGCAGACAGATATCTACCAGGACTGCATATTTACGAGCACGCAACATCTGACACACTGGCTCACATTCTCATACAGCCAAGGCGGCCAAGTTACGGCCAAGGTCACTGTAAGGTCTGGCTGCATTCACAGAAATGTCCCAGTTTGTGAAGTGAAATAATACGTAAGTTAAAGTTAAAGTTTCTGAAGCGAAAGTATACGGGCATATGCGTATTAATACAGACGTTAATTTTAGAATATTTAAAACATTTTGTCGGAATAGGTCTTAATAAAAAGACACGTTTCAGGCAGCCTTGTCTTTTGCATTTTTGTTTTTCTATTTAATGGTCTACTGTCTAGCTTTTATGCACTCTTAGAAATCTTTTGGCTCTTGTCGTAGATTACGATCCGCCCCGTAGTGAATGAATTCGTCCAACGAATTAGATAGCGAAACTATTCGGTACAACTAAGTAGGTAATAAACGATTTTCGATTTTGTCCGAACAATCTTAATTTCCTAGGTCAACATGTTCAAAGTCCTTTGCTAGACATAGGCTTTCTAAAAAAAGAAGAAAACAACACAATTATTTATCGCTAGCTCCACCAGGCGGTTTCTCCCACGTAAGTTTCGATTCGGTGGGGATATCGAGATGAAAAGTAACAACTCTAGGTAACAGTAAATGGACCTACCCATTCCGCAGTCGGGTAAAAAATAAAATATAAGAATAAATACAAATACAAATGAAGAACCATATCTATACTATATAATATTATAAAGCTGAAGAGTTTGTTTGTTTGTTTGTATGTTTGTTTGAACGGGGTAAACTCTGGAACTAGTGGTTGGAATTGAAAAATTATTTTAGTGTTGGATAGTCCATTTATCGAGGAAGGCTTTAGGCTATATAACATCACGCCACAATCAATAGGAGCGGAGCATAAATGAAAATGTTGCAAAAACGGGAAAAGATATTCCTTTTTGAGAGCTTCCGTTGCGTGCGCTGCGAAAACGGTTTAAGTTACGTAAATATTATGTATAAAGGAATTGTTCCTCTTTTAAAGTTCTAAAAAAAAGTCTGCGACAGCATATGTTTATCTTTTACGATTGACTCACTGTAACCATTTTTTATATTAAAATGTTAGGTTAAAAAGAATTATATTTTGCGAAGCTTATTTAACCCATATGGTATTAATCTATATCTAAATAAATGTGTTTGCTAGCTCGGAAATTTAATATAAAATATTTGTGCCCTTTACTCTATACAGTTTAAACAAATATCTTAGAAGATATCGCAATGTAAAAATATACGGGCGACAAAATAATTAGCGCGTGGTAGTCATTCGGTCCGGTGCGGTAGGTATGTACGTGGGGATTCTGGCCTCTGGGGCTCCGGAGAAATTCAAATTCAAAAAAATTACTGCACCATAATGTTCACAAGTACAAGGTGTTACTGTATATTAAACAGTAAGAGATACCTATAGTAATTGTTACTTTAATAATATAATCGAAGTCAATCTAAACTAATAGGTATTTTATAGAGGAAAGGTAAGATTTTTTGTTTGTTACGAGTACGATATAGCTCAATTTAAGAAGTTGGATAGTCGATTTATCTAGAAAAGTTATAAGCTATATTATGTGTTGCAGACGAAGTTGCGTGGGTCAGCTAGTTTAATTTATAAAAGTGTATTTAATGTGTATAAAAGATAAATAAAGGAAATAAAAATGTATTGTAACCATAACTGGCGAAATGTGGGTGTACCTACTATTAGGTACACCTCTGACTAATCCTTCGGGGATTACTGGCGCGACGTTATGTTATGTAAATATGTGTTGCCGGCAGAATCAAAATTTCGGTTCGATCGGTTGGGGGAACTGGTTTGAAATTAAGTTGCAAGATTTGTCCAATACATACTTACAAAACAACTAACACGGTAAATTGATAAGTATAAGCTTTTCAAAATACAAACGATAGCTCAACATTAATATAACCTACGCCTCTACTAAGGTATTACTTTGGCGGTTGAACTCCGACGCTGACCTATAAATAAATGACTAAGGGTCTAGCTAGACCCTGTGTCACTTCCACCTACCTATAAATAAATAACCTTAGACTGGGTCGCTATCACAAGGCTTTAACTGCGCGTGTATTCGAAATAGTATAGCTTGTATATTCATAGATAGGTTACAGTCAGCACACGTTTTGAGCGATACGGTACGCGTACACTAAAACCGATTTTGTCGGCCGATGGCGGACAGAACTACTCGGACGAGTATCTCGGACGTTCAACTGAATACACTGCAGACGATAACGGCCGTTGTCGGTGGAACTTATGAAGTCTGAACTGTACAACTACAGAGTACAGCCGGTAAAACTGACAAAAAGTCCAAACACGTTCGGACTCGTCAGTTGATCGTCCGTTTTCGGGCGTCATCGGACGACGTCGGTAGTAGCAGTGTATGCGCTCTCTTCCATTTACTTACGTTTGATTTGATCGGCCGAGTTCGGCCGATGACGCCCGAGCATACTTCGGCCGATGACGGATTCGGTGTACGCGTACCGTTACGGTACGCGTACACTAAAACCGATTCGTCCGTTTTCGGGCGTCATCGGACGGCGTCGGTAGTAGCAGTGTATGCGCTCTCTTCCATTTACTTACGTTTTATTTGATCGGCCCATGACGCCCGAGCATACTTCGGCCGATGACGGATTCGGTGTACGCGTACCGTAACGGTACGCGTACACTAAAACCGATTCGTCCGTTTTCGGGCGTCATCGGACGGCGTCGGTAGTAGCAGTGTATGCGCTCTCTTCCATTTACTTACGTTTTATTTGATCGGCCCATGACGCCCGAGCATACTTCGGCCGATGACGGATTCGGTGTACGCGTACCGTAACGGTACGCGTACACTAAAACCGATTCGTCCGTTTTCGGGCGTCATCGGACGGCGTCGGTAGTAGCAGTGTATGCGCTCTCTTCCATTTACTTACGTTTTATTTGATCGGCCCATGACGCCCGAGCATACTTCGGCCGACGACGGATTCGGTGTACGCGTACCGTTACGGTACGCGTACACTAAAACCGATTTTGTCGGCCGATGGCGGACAGAACTACTCGGACGAGTAACTCGGACGTTCAACTGAATACACTGCAGACGATAACGGCCGTTGTCGGTGGAACTTATGAAGTCTGAACTGTGCAACTACAGAGTACAGCCGGTAAAACTGACAAAAAATCCAAACACGTTCAGACTCGTCAGTTGATCGTCCGTTTTCGGGCGTCATCGGACGACGTCGGTAGTAGCAGTGTATGCGCTCTCTTCCATTTACTTACGTTTGATTTGATCGGCCGAGTTCGGCCGATGACGCCCGAGCATACTTCGGCCGATGACGGATTCGGTGTAGAGTCAAGTGGGACCGACAATATAGGAAGTTGATATAAAAGATACGATCAAACAGATGTTTTTAATATAAGTATTGTTCCTCTGTTAGTAAACGTAAAGCTAAGCGAGTCTATTTGCTCACAGTGGTTATTTGCATAAAAACGAATCAGCACTTCGTTAGTAGTTTTATATTGTATGTTAGTATTATTGCATTCTGTTAACTTAGGTGCATAAATACGCATTGTGCCACATTCCATTCCGTTTAATTAAATTAAACTAAAATGTGAAAGTCGTAAAACAAAACAACGCTGTTAAAACTCTTTGGAAAAGAAAATTTATATTTATGGAACTCCTGATAGTAACTTATTAATGTTGTTGTTTACTCAACAAGCGTAACCACGGTAGCAAGAAATGGGCTCAAATATGCTGTGTAATAAGTGCAATTGTGCATCCTTTGTATGAATCTCTACCTTTAATGAGTTCAGTCAAGTGTTAACTTAATAAAAACTAATATCATGAGTGTTTAGTTTGAGTATTTTGTTAAAGATATTTTCTTTTCTCTCTCTCTTCCTCAACCTTTGGCAACCCAATGCTGAGTCTAGGTCTCTTCAAAATAAGGTTAAAAAAGGTATTTTAATTAATATCAATTGTTATAAAAGTGTAATGTTTCTCTTTAAGTATATACAACTACTTAGAGAGATATAAACTTAACACTTGGCACACTAAACGATACTTAAGACGGTGACTCAATGTAACATTTGCAAATTGTTCAACTCGTCATGTTACTGTTCCCATAACAAGCATATTGCATTGTGGTTGAAATTCGAGAACGCATGCCGCCGTTTAAGTGATTAAAATATTGTGTTGTAATGATGATAAAGTACCAAAAAACATTTTTTTGTTTTTTCAAAAAATAACTCATTTCTTAAAATTACTCAATCTTAGGTAATACCGATGAAGTCAAGGTCAAAATTAAATTAAATTAATACATCTAACTTTAAAGTAAATCATTTTTTCCTCGACCGTATGATTCAGCGCACTGTGCGCGTCCCCCTCGACGCATGCGTAATAGAGACCAACTCAATGAATATCTCATGAAGAGCACCTGACGCGACTTTTAAAATTACTAATCACGAGAAATACTGAACGAATAAATATATTTTGTTCACCATACGATAGAGTATTTCTCAGCGAACACTAAGGTGTATGCCACATACACGTAGCTTTTGTATTAGCTGAACTGCCCCGGGATTTGTAAAGTAAGTCTTGAAATCGAAAATTGATGTTATCCATTACTGTGTTAATTTCATGAGTTATATTTCCTTTATTATATAAAATATTATGATATTTATTCTGTAGATTGTAGTAACACGTCGTGTAATTATCTTCGAATATAGGAAACTTTGGAAGAAGAAAACATGCTGCGCTGATCCCAAATGAATTAGGGACGAGTCAGAGAATTATTGATTGGTCTAGACCGATGTTATCTTTCACTGATTGATAGCAGTGATGATGAAATTATTAAAAAGATTGTAAATGAACCCTTCACGAAACCGTCAACCAAGCATAATGTTCATCAAACTACGTAAACCAAAAATTATTGCTACTAAACCACTGTTTTTTTTTAGGTGAATAGTCACGTTTTAGTACACTCAAAACATTATGCTAGTGAATGCGTTCAATAGTAAAGGGGTCATGGGCGCATTTAAATTAAAATTATTAAGTACATAAAAACTGATATTATGTATTTTTATAAAAACTTGTGAAAAATTTGGTACATTGACCACCAATATCTCCGAAACTAGAAAGTTCCCAGGTATGGTCCAGGACAAGATTTGTGACGTCACTTCACGTCAAGCCCCAGGCAGTGAAACTATCGCTTCGTCTTTATGGGATCCTAGTAACGCTTGAAGCAATTTTTTTTCGTAGATACGCCTAGTAATGACCTATATACATTATACATGGCCCACGGTTTTGGTAGGCATGGTGCGGTGGGCCTTACACGTTACGTGTCACGTTAAAGATTTTCTACATATATAAACCGAAATATTATTTTTAGCCTGCTTATAGTCTGTTTATTATGTATCCATTAGTTTATTATAACAGTAGGGTAGTTAGGTGGTTACAGTAGGAGGTAGTAGGTAGGAAAAGTGCATGGCAATGCCTACGGTACGGGTAATTAAGTAGTTTATTTTTATTCAGAAAATTTATTATGAACCGGTTGGGTGGAATCCAAGAATAGTAGTAGAATAGTAACACTGACTGTTTGTGAAATGTATGATAGATTGAAGTTTGATAACTTTCTTTCTTCGTTGTTCCACCCATAGTTTTAGCTTTTATTATTTCACTAAAATTTAACTAAACGAGCCACATAACTAAGTAGTCTCTTTTACTTTATAATTCCCTGGTATATTGCGTCCGAACAAAGACAGGTCAGGAACAATGCCGCTTACGCAATGCTTACGTCAGATAGAGTGTTATTAAAAATAATAATGAATTGCAGTGTAAATGATGTGGCAAGCGATGTCATACTGTTGTTTCAGTCTAGCAGTTAGCATGCTATCTTTGTCTAGACTACTTGTATTAACAAAGTATGAGCAGTAATGTATATTGAGTAGGCAACTAGCTTTGGTTTACTTTTTCTCTTCATTCACAAGAAAATCGGTTGCCGGCCAGACTACAGCGTCTGTCACCATAGCAAGGCAACGTGGGCAAATTGCTAGGAGGACATAAACACGACGGAAGGTTTATCATGGAATTACAAGTAGAATATAAACTTCAAACTTTAAATAAGTAAATAGTTTTAAATGACTGATTTGACTATACCGGTTTTTGGGAATTATACAATTTTAAACGTACTTTTTAGATAATTGATTAAATGTTTATTGTTGAATCACTTAAAACTTTATTAAATTGCAGAGTTTTCATGTAAGTTTTGAAATAAGTGTCAAAAGAGATTGATCCAGAAACTTAAAATTTTTAAAAAGTTCTATTGTAGATATGAAATGGAAATTAAACGAGTCACGCAACTTAGTAATCTCTTTAACTTTATGATTCCCTGGTAGATTTACGTCCGAACAAAGACAGGTCAGGAACAATGCAGCTTACGCAATGTTTACGTCAAACTCTCTCTCTCTCTCTTCATTTACAATAAAATCGGTTGCCGGCCAGACTACAGCGTCTGTCAGCATGGCAACGCAACGGAAAATTACTAGGAGGACATAACATGGTGGTAGGTTCATCATTTAATTACAAGTGTAATTCAAACTTTAAAATAAGTAAACACTTTTAAATTTAGAATTTGACTAAACCGGTTTTTGGGAATTAAACCATTTTATATAGTTCGTAAATAAATATTTTGTGTCGGTCACTTCGGCCACACTACCAATATCACACTACAAATATAAAACAATAAAACAAACCATATGATTCATATTATATTTTTCAAGTTCATACTTATTTATTTACGTAATATGTTTCCATTACTTTTTATTTTCCGCTCAGAACAGATGCACACAACACCACACATAACATCAGTGGTTCCTTTATAACTCTGCAGTAAAATGGTAAATATTCCCAGATTTAATAAAGTGACTGGCATGAATATGTGTCTAAATTAGGTACCAAGTTTCTGTTGTGCTTCATTTCATACTCAGTTTTAACACATTTCTGTTACTATTTGTGGGAACTCAGTGGTTGAACAGTCAAACTATCATTTAATGGTCGGAAAACAAAATTCAGAATTAAAATGATTGCCACTTCAAACGTTTCGGATGCAATAATACATCGTAAGTTACATACTATGCTTAGTAAGAACATGAGTTCACCTTTAGTTCAATGAAGTAGTTTCACAGGCAATATACATCCTCGCAGTTATGATCTCCTGCTAAAATGAACTATTTTGCCGTCACGATTTGCCGCGCCACCCGTAGCTCCAAGCTACACCGTAGCGGCATGCTACACCGTAGCACCACTCTACGCCCCAGTACTTTGAAAATGTTTCTCAATGAAAATCTTTACAAGCTCGTTTTATGCACTCTGCACTTGTGTAGGATTTCATTTCTATTATTTTACATTACTGCAAATGTCATGCGAAAAATAATTGCAAAAAAATACAAAATACTCCTGATAGGCTTAATTTCGTGATGCCGTTTTTTGAAAATACTTCAAACAAGGCAGTTACTGAATGGTTTTCCTAAATGAAAATGACTTTTATTAGTTGTGTATTTTATAACGAATGTTTTCTTTGTTATTAGTGCACATCACGCCTGTAATCTGAATTAATTCTGGATTAAAAATTCCGATGGGGCATAATTTTAGAAACATTTACATTCTAATCTCATTCCACATCCGCGAAACCCTCTAATTAACACAGAATATTGAAAAAATGTAAATGCAAAAAGACATTGTTGGCTCCTTTTTTTTTGGCGGGTAGAAAATCATCAAATAACCCCTCCCGCTCTGGGGCAGAGCGAAAGGGAGTGTCAGACTTTTACTGACTAAAAACCAACCATGTTCCTTTCCTTATTAGCCCTTCATGTCGAGGCCGCGGTATCTCTTGCGAACAACCCACAGCCCCGACGGGACCCGCAGCCCCGACGGGTATTGTTGGCTCCTGTTCCTGCTTTAGACTCAATCGGACTGTTGTGAAGTTAGCCGCTCTTTGTTTGAACTATGTGTGTCATCTTTCTCCCACTTTCGAAATTTCAGAATTACGAAGTAAGGAAATAAGTATTCTGAATGAAAACTAAAGAAAACTATTCAATGTAAAGTCACGTCTAAGTTTTATGTCACCAGAAACACAATTTATGTCATGATTCGAAAGATAATTGCAAGAATAATACGAAATACTCCTGAAAAGAACGATTTCGAAGTGCTGCTCTCTGAAAACACTTAAAATAAGGCAGTTTTTTAATAGTCTTCCTAAATTAAACTTACTGGTATTAGTTCAGTATTTCATTACGAATATTTTGTATTATACAAATACGCATATTTATGTCATAATTCGTCAGTAACAAGCTAAAAAGAGGACAGTCTTCAATACAACGTAGGTATGGCTTACTGATATTGCGTGTTTAAGAATCAATACGCTAAAACGTGGGTGCGATTAACGATTTTATTGTTATGAAAATAGAGGTGTATAAGGTAAAACGCTTGTACCGTAGTTGTCACGTTTTACCTGCTAAATAGTACAATTTCAAGCTCGTTATGTTTATGGGCTCCTAGTACCTTCTATCGTATTCATTCAAGCTGGCTTTGACTCGAACGTGTTGATAGTAAATAAAACCACATACCACGTTGAATTCTATTTAAAGGATGAACAATCTGTGAGAGCAATACTTTTGGGACTGATGATGTCCATAATTATACCGTAATTGTGTGTTAGTTTCAAAATAAACATTGTGTTCATTAGCTCCCGTTTTTTTGTTTTTGTTTGTTTTCCTTCAGGACCGTGACAGTAACGTGGTCATCAAAGACGGTAACTTTTAGAAAATATATAATAATATTTCCCTTAATGTGTTGGGGTCGGCGTCTAGTCAGACAAAATGCAGCCGAATACCGGTATTTTACAAGGAATTACAAGTTTAACGACATTGATTTATTGACATTATTATGTAGTTCTAGTGTACGTAGTCCATTCACCTTTTCACAAACGATGCTAATTTCGGATGAACATGAAACAAACTTATTGTTTTTGGAAAAGGGGAGCAGCCAGTATTTACATCATTAAACTTTAAAATAAACTATTTTTTCCGACTGTCAATACAATACAACTGTTCTCCCTGTTCTATAGATAACAGGTAACCAGAGGTTTAATATTTCATTCGAAAATTGGAACCTCACGATTGTCACTAAATGACGGGTCGGTAAATAATAAAAATTGAATATAATAATTTCAAATGGTCTGCCTCTTACTCAATTTCCTTTAATAACAAGGTATGAACAATCAATCACACTATAACTCAGCCTGGACTGAGTTTTGAGCTTTAGGTACTACCGTAAGAAATTCTGTTTCTAATGTTACCTATTGTATATAGTTAAGTTTGTGGTTCATAAAATACAATAAGGTCAGTGTTTAGCATTTTATGGAAATCGTAACTAGAAAATGTACCTCTCTTTACACCAGTTGAAAACTTCGGCCACACTCCCAATACAAAACAAATCAAAAGAAGCAAAAAACCTTTTCACGGTTAATCCAAACACCTTTCGTGCCCAATAAAAACTTATTAGTTTGATATTGATGATGATAGATTTTTACTGTAATAAAACAAACAAATCACATAATACACATTTTTTAAGTTTATCTATTACGTTTTATTTTCCACTCAAAACAGATGCCGCGTCCCACAACACACCCAATATGAATGCCTTCTTCGTCTTTCTGTTATAAAATGATAAATAAATCCCTGTTTTAATAAAGTGACTAGCTTAAAAATATGTCTAAGTAATCAAGCTTACGTTGTACTTCATTTTCACATTCAGTTTTAACTCATTTCTGTCATTACTAGTGAGAATTCAGCAGATTACGAGCCAAACTATCATTTCGTTGAAGGTAAAGTAAATTTAGACTTAAAATGAAAACCCTAACTTCAAACGTTTCGCATGCAAGCAATGTTTCCCAGCTGCGTACTTCGCTGAGCGTTGCGGAGTTATACACGCCACGCTACGGGTTTCACTCTAAACTACCTACTTCTATTTTTGTTTTAACGTATTTTTTAATACGTTTCTGTTTACTGATGCATTATATATCCAAGTGTGTAAATTCTTTACATTTGAATAGGTTTACATAGAAATTCAATGGACATTGATGGTGAGATCGAGAAACTGACTAATCCTGTGACAAAAAAATACGTTCGTAATTTTAAATAGTTTGCCCTTTCTTTATTTTTTTTTTGCTGTTGGAAAGTCATCAAATAACCACTCCCGCTCTTAGGCAGAGCGAAAGGGAGTGTCAGACTTCTACTGACTAAAAACCACCCATGTTCCTTCTTACCCCTTGCACCGAAACCGCGGTATCTCTTTCAAACAACCCGGAGCCCCGACGGGCAAATAGTTTGCCCCTAAGCATTAACAAACTTTCAGTCAATTCTTTCTTTTATTCATTCAATCTTAGCTCCTTTGATAAAATGTTACCCTGGTAGCCGGGCGGCCCGTTCCATTGTTGTCAGTCCTCCGGCGGGTTTCTTACTTTTGGCGCGTGGTGGTGAAGCGTATTTCCCTTTCCGTGTTCAACTGGCGACACCGGTCTCGCGAAATCCACACGCTTTTGTTTTACTACGGAATCCTACGATCCCGTGTTCAATTCGCGTCAACTGAGCACGTCTTTTTGTGATCAAGTGGCGCTGGGTAAGGTTTAACAAAATCGTGTGCAGTTGAACTGAACACTTTTTTGACTTGACTCTTAGACTGTTTGAGTCTTCAAAAGCGTGTTGAATCAGCGACGGTATTATTCTATAGTAGACAGTAGGTTGTATTATTAACTCAATATGATTTCAATGAAATATTACATACAATACAATTAATGAAACATTTATTATCAGCACAAAAATAACAAAAAAAACACCGTCAAGACAACTATTTTGCGGAATGTTCGTTTTGGTCAATGTTCACAGCGATATTGTGTGCACGTTTCTTTTTAACAGGACGGCCGGACTGAATTCTACCACTGCTGGGTAATTCATGGCGGCATGGGCACCGGGCCGTAGGCCGACGAAGGAGGCCGGCGGAGGCCCGGCACTTCGGGGACAGAAGATATTAGTGTTATTTAATATGCGAGCGAAGCGAGCGCGCGTCACTTCATTTTTTTTTGCTGATCTCATTATGTGGTAATTAATAAACTCTTCCATTATGCACTATGTAAACAAAACATAACCTTGAACGCACAGTAACAAACAAATAACAAATTGCAATGAGAAGCGCGCGAATCCAACTTCGGGCGCTCTCGCCTGCTTCGGCCCGCACGATTTATCCCGAACATTTACGAACGCGCTAAATCAGTACGGATTTGTTTCGAATAGACAGGTTAAAAAACCGTGTTCAATTCAATTACACACTGTTTTGTAAAACTTCTTTTAACGTTGCTTGATCGCAAAAGCGTGCTCAGTTGACGCGAATTGAACACGGGATCGTAGTATTCCGTAGTAAAACAAAAGCGTGTGGATTTCGCGAGACCGGTGTCGCCAGTTGAACACGGAAAGGGAAATACGCGGTGGTGAAATAGTGAAAATAGCGTGATACAGAAATTGCTGAAATTATAGCATGTTTAAACTTGGCAACTATCTTGACCAACCTATATTTTCATCATATTTATTTAACTGGTAAAATTAAAACATAACAGTAACTAGCCAAATGTTAGTGTGTTTATTTAGTAGGTAACTCCTCTGCCTAATCCTTTTGAGATTACATGTTATGTTATTATTAATTATAAGAGGAAAATTATCTAAAATTGGCACAACTTTTAAAGAAATTCCGGGATTCTATCAATTGTTTGGAAGTTTATCCCTGAAACATGAACTCTCTAATAAAAGTTTTTCTGGCCGTGTTTAGTCTGGTACTCAAACATATCTGTTATTCGATTACAAACGGTTCTAACCTTTTTTATTCATTTTTTTTTTTTTAAACATTGTCTCACACTAGGAATTTCTCCTGTATCGTGGGTGCGTTCACATACATATAAAGTCACATACACAAATACCCAGACCCGAAACAACTATATGCAGGCCATACAAATATTTGTTCCGTGCGGGGATCGAACCCGTGACACGCAGCGCAGCAGTCCAATCGCTTAGCCAGTGCGCCAACCGTGCCGTCGAATGATTCAATGTCAGCACCTTCTTGATTTTCCGGTAGTACCGGCCATGAACACTGCGGCGTTAGTGTTCGAATGACGTCACATATACAGAGACGTATTGTTAAGGCAGGTCAGTCGTTATGGGGTGGGTGCTTGTGGCGAGAGAACGAATATAAAATAGGCTTTCCATCGCTGTCTGGCCATCAGATCACTTTACCTCATACAGCTTATTTAATCCTGGTATAAAGCGAATGATTATGTGAACGCGTAGGTCGTAGGTCGGCCCACATGTGTCGATTTTTTATATTTGAAAAAAATTGTATTATGATTATGATGGTCGTGGGTTCGAGTCCCATATAATATGTTATTTTTTATTTTTTTTTAAATATGTGTGAAATTATAAAAATTAAAAAAAATAGTTTAAAGAGTTATTTAAACATGTTTTAGAATTCTCAGAAAGCAAATTATGGGTGCTGTTCAAAATTCCACAAGGTCATATTAGGTCTAAATAGGTGTCAATGGGCTACTCTACTTTATATAAGTTTGTGTTTTCATCTATAAAATAGGACCTCGCGAGTCTCTCAGAGGAAAATATTATTCAGAGATTTCATACTTTAACAATTTTATACTGACTCTGCTTTCACTTGACATCTATATTTTTTTTTTTTGGACGGGTGGAAAATCATCAAATAACCCCTCCCGCTCTTGGGCAGAGCGAAAGGTAGTGTCAGACTTCCACCATTGTCAGACACCCATGTTCCTTCTTAGCCCTTCATTGTCGAGGCCGCGGTATCTCTTGCGAACAACCCGCAGCCCCGACAGGGTCACTTGACATTTTAGAGTGTATTTTATAAGTGCACAAAAAAGATTGCTAAAAACCGTACTAAAAAACAAGTCATCGACTAACACAAGTCGAAGTTTTAACGCAAAGCATCAGTAAGGAGGAAGGCCTTGCAGTGGGATAATACAGGCTTAAGAACTCATAACACTAATATTCGCTATTGCTTATTGCTATGCTATCTAACAGCACTTTTTTGAGGACGTGCGATATATTATGACGCAACAACCGCGCCCTTTAAAAATAATAAACTATCTTCATGAAAGCCTCACGTTCTTGAAAACCTAGTACCACAAATACTGTTCCGTCTTGATGGATCAATACTGTTGGGATATTATAAATTGCATATCAAATAAATAATCACCTGTCAATACATACTCATAATTTATATTCTTTTTTACATCAAATAACTTACTTCACTACAAAACTAAATGTTTAACAAAACTTAAACTGCAGACCACTCACTCGTTTGTGAAATAAAGTTATCAAACTTCAATCTATTAAGATTGAAGTTTGATAACTTTTTTTCTTCGTTCTTCCACTCATATTAGCCATATTATTTCACTATTTAACTAAACGAGCCACGTAACTAAGTAGTCTCTTTTACTTTATAATTCCCTGGTAGATTTGCGTCCGAACAAAGACAGGTTAGGAACAATGCCGCTTACGCAATGCTTACGTCAGATAGAGTGTTATTAAAAATAATAATGAATTGCAGTGTAAATGATGTGGCAAGCAATGCCATACTGTTGTTTCAGTCTAGCAGTTAGCATGCTATCTTTGTCTAGACTACTTGTATTAACAAAGTATGAGCAGTAATTTATATTGAGTAGGCAACTAGCTTTAGTTTACTCTCTCTCTTCATTCACAAGAAAATCGGTTGCCGGCCAGACTACAGCGTCTATCACCATGGCAAGGCAACGTGGGCAAATTACTAGGAGGACATTAACACGACGGAAGGTTTTTTATGGAATTATAAGTAGAATACAAATTTTAAACTTTAAACATTGAGGTATTACGTACTAGAGAAGCTATTTCAAACAAAATAATGTGCGCGCATTAAAATTTGATGACAGCGGGGCAGACGGGGGGTGTCACGTTCTCATAGATTACTATCAATGCGTGCAGATGCGACATAATGTTATTATTCTGCCTACTTGATATTGTATGCGTGTACTTACTCAGAAAATAAATAAAATGTACTTAAACTGTAACAAGATTGTAATTTCCTCAAATAATTTATTTTGTGTTAGTTTCTGCAGTTTGTTATAGTAATCCACAGTTGGATCAGTTTCACCTTCGTGATGCAATCTAATTTTTGTGAGCTATCTAATTCGAGGCAAAATAATAATAAATTAATGGCTCGAATTAAATGGATTCTGTGATTGCATGTTGATGGCTGATTCAGTAAATTATGTTTATTCAAATTTTGCAAATACTTCGTTCCTAATTAAATGCTTTAGGGTGTTTACGGACATATAATTAAAATCCTATTTCGAGGCAAGACTTCCACCACTTTGCCGTATTAAATTACGTATGATAGATGTGTGATGTGGAAGTTAATAGTATAGTCAAACTATCAATGCAATCTTCACATTTCAACTTTTTTGTTAATTGTCTTGATACATATGCAAATAGTATACAACCTACGATCAATTTTGACTCACATGTAGAGGATTCGTGGTCAAGCATTGAATACGTCGATAGTGTCTGGTCTGTGCATGCAAATGTTTTATTCTTTGACATTCACGTAAAAAATGGCCGCCGCGATGACACATTGCAATTCAAAAAGTATAATTAAATTATGTGTGTTTTAAAGATAATAAGTTATAATTACTGGTGAAAAGTCACTTCTTGACTTTTACTTATATTTTTTTAATTATTTCTACAGTATCTAAATGCACACGAAGGCATATTATAGACAAGAAAACTTCACTCAAATGTGTCACGACGCAGCAACCGCTCGGCATAGACTAAATGAGCTGGAGTCCACTAGCTCTACCGTGTGTTACAAAAAATCGAGTTTAGGTGTCTCCTCTAGTACGTAGTACATTATACCTCAATGAGTTTAGGTGCTTTATTCATGAGCATCATGTCTGGCTTTTTATTGCCTTTTTCCAGTTTAATACGAATAAGACTAAATTAAACAAGCCCTAAATATCAATCCCAAAATAAGCACGGTCAGCCGATATTAGTTAAAAATTTAAATAATAGTTTACTGATAAATGTCCCAGTGAACGTAAATAATGGAATGCAGGTTTTAGTAATTTAATAAATACGTAGGGTGCGGTACAGAGTCCAAACGGCGGAACATTTAATTTTCTTTCTCATTCATGTTTAAGCATACACTTAGCAACGTTTAGAAGCAAATTCGCCTACTTTATTGATTTCATTTTCATATTACGTTATGAAACCAATATTTTATTGGAACTCATATTAACATTATGTCATAACTCAAAGTCCAGTCATACATAGGAACTCACACAATACCAACCACCATTTAAGAACGTTTACTCACACATACAATTATTTACGTCTTCATAAAAGTCGTTTGATGCCCGTGACATATTATATTCTTGTCGTCTCGTCTCTCGTATATAATATTTGTATGTACTTGCTTTATTAAGTAAAAAAACAAAGGTTCTTCTTACCTTGAACCAGCGCAATTTGGGGATTAACGAACCGTCAGCGGAACCAAATATTGTTCGCACTGTCGCCTATAGGCATCCTACTGTCAATATTTTTGTTTACGTAAGCCAGACAAGGGTTTATTGTAAAACGATCGTTTATATAACATCACGCCTACAATCCCCGAAAGTTTTAGCAGAGATGTACCCATTAGTACACCCACATATCACCTATTACTATCAACCGGTCACAATTCTATACTTCGTGATTTTTTTTTGGGAAATTCTTGATGGAAAAACCCAATCACACTTTGCCCGAACTGGAAATTGGTCCCAGGACCTCATGCACAGCAGTCGCGCTTGCAACCACTAGAGTACTAACCACCGATCGTTTTATTTCATCGTTAGCTTTTGGAGCAATGATGAGAACCGTTAATGTCGCGTGACGACTGTTCAACTCCGGTGTAAACTTTAGAAGCTATTATATCCAATTATCAGCTCTACATCAAATGAAAGCTTTTTTTTTTTGGCTGGTTGAAAATCATCAAATAACCCCTCCCGCTCTTGGGCAGAGCGAAAGGTAGTGTCAGACTTCGACTGACTAAAAACCACCCATTTTCCTTCTTAGCCCTTCATGTCGAGGCCGCGGTATCTTTTGCGAACAACTTGCAGCCCCGACGGGTACTATGAGTGCACGAGTCGCGGGCGTAAGTAACTAAATGGATATGGTAGTTAAAGCATAATTATGTCTAGGCGTTAAATTGTATCCAAATAATCGTTCCCAGGTTGTTTATTATTATGCGCACGAGAAAATCACTTCGCACTGCAATTAATCGAATTTTTTTATTATATAATAATTTTCTCGTGCTCCTAGTAGTATGTAATGTACCTACTCTTTTTAAATAAACAGTAATAATCATTAATCAACGCCTATAGACACGTAAAAGATATATTGTTTTGTGGTCATTGCAGTACTCATCTATCGATCTTTACCTTCAATTATCTCGATAACGTGACTTTTTAGAGTACCATGTTCCATGACATTTTTTTGTCAAAAATGTCATGTCATAATTTGGTATAGATATACCAATTTCATCGCGGGCCGTGATTTCCAAAAAATATCAAAATGGCGGTGAGGCGATATGCCACCTTCCTTACAAAAAAGTTCAAACCCCTTTTTTATACGCTTTGGTCACACTGGTGACAAGAAACACTAACTGATAAAAGACAGTTTGTATTCTAAAACATTGAAATTCTTTTAACTACCATATCCATTTAGTTTACTCCGCGCGCAGTCGCACTCGTCGCGCTGCCGCGCCGCTTGTCTCGCGGTGGTACGATGCGTCGCGTCCGTCAGGGGCGTAACAACCAAGCCCCGCTACGGACGGCTTGGTTGTCAAACCCCTGCTAAGACTTGAGACCAAAATAAATTAAAAAGACATTACCGAATATCATCTCATTTTAAATTATTTTTTTGTGTTTACTTTTTAGGGTTTCGTAGTCGAATGACAAAAAACGGAACCCTTATAGATTCCGTTTTTTGCCATTCGAAGACATTACAAACCCATTATATGAACCGGAAATTGGTACCTATGCAAGTCGACTCCGAAAGTTCGGATAGAGAACCATATTTTCTGGAAGCGTGGCGGTACCTACGTAGATATAGTAGACATGTTTTTCAGAATCGAGTCGAATATAGTCGCGATCAACGTCAACCTCCAGCATAAGCTCTTTAAGCTCTCCGACTTCAAAATCATCAGATGACACCCCACGTAATGCTATCGCTAGCAACAACCCCAATGGTCCTAGTGCGGATGACTGTCAAGAGAAATTCAAATAGAATTTAAGTTTAGGTGCAATAAGTAGACATGATGCCCATAAATAAAACAAGCTATAATAATAGTTAAAGAACTAGCTAAAATAATTATGGAGCTTTTTTGCATTTTCCAGTTTAACATGAATAACACTAAATAAAACAAGCCCTAAATATGCATTGTCAGCCGATATTAGCTAAAACTGAGTTACCTTCAAAAAACAATCTCAAAATATTATATTATAGCGATAGCAAAAATATTAACACAGATATGAGTTTTGATTAATGTTTTAGTAATAATACGAAAAAAAACTTACTGTATAATTATGAAAAATTATATTCTGCGAATGTTTATTCATAATGTTGTTTTCACATATACTTACGCGTATATAAATTGAATCGCACATCTTAGTTTTATTGAAAATACTCTTTAGTTACAAGAACTGTGATTCTCCATATAAATGTATTCCCGAATAATGCAAGCAGTTACACGCATAAATAAGTCGTGTTTGTTTAGATTAAATATGGAATGAGCTGAATGAAAATGGTGGGTAGTAAAAAGAATGATGTGCTATAAATAGTATGTTGTGTTACATTAAGAATATTAACTATAAAATAAAAGTTTAATGCGATGCATCGCTTAACTTTTTATTACCATCGGATTATTATTATCAAAATGCTAAAATACGAATGTGCACTTAAAACGCTGAAATATGCACTAACAGTAAAAAATCTGACTTTAAATAAGTAAATAGTTCTAAATAACTGATTTGACTATACCGGTTTTTGGGAATTATACAATTTTAAACGTACCTTTTAGATAATTGATTTACTAGCAAATGGATTTCGTTCAAGATAGGCATGATATGACTGGACTTTGTTTATTGTTGAATCACTTAAAACCTTAATAAATTGCAGAGTTTTTATGTAAGTTTTGAAATAAGTGTCAAAAGAGATTGATTCAGACTTAATAAATTAAAAAAATTAAAAAAGTTCTATTGTAGATATGAAATGGAAATTAAATGAGTCACGCAACTTAGTAGTCTCTTTAACTTTATGATTCCCTGGTAGATTTGCTTCCGAACAAAGACAGGTCAGACTTTCTCTCTCTCTTTTCATCTATATATATAAAAATGAAACCCGTTTTCCGTTGTCACGACTTGGCATGAAAACGGCTTGACCGATTTGGCTGATTTTTTTTTTTAAATGTTCGTTGAAGTTCAAGGATGGTTCTTACGGCGAGAAAAATTCGAATAATGGCCGGAAAAGCCCTAAAAACAGCCCTTTTCTTTTTCCCATACAAACGTTTTCTAACTAAAACGTAAAATCAATTTGAGCTTTAATACCGTACCCATAAAGTTCAAGTGTTAGTGGTGAGGTTCCGGGAAGGCAAAACAATTGAGTGACGTTCAGTTGTTCAGTCAACGAATGACAACTTCAAACAGACCATACGACATTATCACAATAATCACAAATAATTACTGTTTCTTTCCCAATAGAAAAACGATTTTTCAAATGGTGTTTGCGTATAATATAAAAATTAATTGCTGTTAGTTAGTCGCGCTAAAACTAGAGAACGGGTAGACCGATTTGGCTAATTATAGTTGTGACGGAAAGGGTGTACGTGGCGCAGGTTATAAAATAAGACCACGTAACCTCGTCAACATAAAATATATTTCAACAATAAAAGGGGTGTGGGCAAGTTTGTGGTTCACAAACCCAAAGATCGTCTTGTAGGGGAGCACAGTACTGCCCTGATAGCCGGCGTGGCGATGCCCGCAGCGAGGTGCCACGCTGGAGACACCAGGGCTCAGGTGTCGGTGTCGACCCGATGCAGCTCGACGCGGCCCACGTGGCAGGTATGCCCAACGGTGGGATGCCGGAACAGGCGACGGAACCAAAATGGGTTCCAGTAGCCGCTGATGTGCAGCCGAACTGACGGGTGTAGCTGGGGACGTCAGCCGGAACCTTGGACCCTGGAAAATGACGTCCAGCGTGTCACGAGATGGTTAAAGGTCATCTCCGCTGGTTGCGACACCAAGCCAAGCAAAGCAAGCACCGTGCGATAATGGAGGATGCTGGTGGATTGTCACAATCAGACGGAGTTTACATGATCTCATGCGTGGAAAAACGGCATGACAGTACATTTTCGGTGTGAAGCACAAAATACAAAAATGAGTTGAGCTGAAGGCATTTATATTTAATTAAATGAACATTGGCGTAGCACAAATTTAGATAAAACAAGCATACATGCCAAGTTAACCTGCAAAGACAAAAGAAACACAAAAATATGCACATGATTAAGCTTTCCAACACTTACCCAGTATGGGGTTTTCAAAGACACCGAATTTAAATGCTCGATGGCGGAGAATAATTCGGATTAAGTTATGTTTAGGCCCGGATAATGGCGAGTTAAGACACGTGTGTAATTCACTGGACAATTAGGATCTGGTGAGACGTGTGATCGCTTCGGGACTAAAATTCCTTATGTCAAACGAAAAGATGGAGTTGGCAGCCTAAATAGCGATGGGACATATGCGAGCCGTAGACAAATCCTCACTTGCGCGACCGATATTATGCATTATCTGGCTCTTAGTAAGTATTGATTGTCACCGCACTACTTATTTTTATCTGTGGCTCGTCCTTGTCAGTTGACACATGAATGTAAACATTGCATTTTTGATGTGTTTTTATTGTTATTATGCTAATTATGTTAATAACTGAGAAGTGTAACGTACTACGTTACAGTACCCCGCCGCTTGGTGAGGGTTTTTACTCCAGTAAAAATCCTTTACTCCCATTGCACTTACATCTGTTTTACGACCCCTTTTATTCTTCATCATTCATCCATCATAACTCATACTCGTATTCCTTGCATGCTGGCAGACCACCTTAACATGAGGTGAGTCCGCGCCCTAGCGGCTATGTGAGAGTTCCATGTCCGTAGTTGACTTGATACTCGCGGAAAACAGAAGTGCAAAAGAAGGCAAAAGAAGTCTACTGGGACTATAAAATTGAGATCGATTAAGGCTTATTTAAGGAGTAATCACCCGCTCCTGCAAAGGCTTAATTATTGAGTTGCAACCCGCTCAGAAGTTATATTTGTATATTAAAAAGAAAATTGGATGTAGGCTTATTTTAGGAGTAACCACCCGCTCCTGCAATGGCTTAATTATCGAGTTGCAAACCGCTCAGATATTTTTATTTACTCCCGGTAAAAATGTACCGAGTTAGGCGACTACCCATTCAGAGGTTCCGATTAAAGGTGGAGAGACCACGGGTAAGGCACAAGACAAAACAAGTGAGCGTGGTTCTCCATCGGGGCTGAAATAGGAGGCCGAATAAATGACGGATTAAGACACGTATTATGTCACTGATGAGGACATCGAGTGAGCGTGTCTCCGTCAGAGGATAATATTCATGCACTGGCTTATGCAGTAGCATAAATATATAAATAAAAGTAAAGAAATTAAAATGTTAAAGATGTTACTTATTAACTCCTACTAATTTTAAGTCCTTTATATGCCAGGAACCTAAGTCTTTACCTAACATATCCTGCAGAACATAGACCAATGGTGATTTCTTGGCTATGACTTTTGCCTTAATAAACTTTGGAGCCAGCTTTTTCGTGAACCTGTTCCCCTTGTCACTCAAGAAATAAGCGCGTTTCATGACCACATCACCAACGTTAAACTCTGCAAATTTTCGACGCAAGTTGTAGTGCGAAGTGTTCTTTAAATGAGCTTGCCAAAGTCTGGATTGCACCGTATCGAAAACGCTAGAAAGGCAACCTAAGTTTTCGGCGTAAGCGTCACGTGGCAAGAACACTATCTCGTTGCCGAGGTCGTTGTTCGTGTAATGAGTACCGCAAGTTACGAGTTCGCGACCGAAGACCAGGAAAGCTGGAGTAAATCCAGTGGCCTCGTTAACGGAGCTGTTCATGGCAAATTGCACCTTAGGGATATATAAGTCCCAGGATCTGTGATCATCATCCACATACGTTGAAATACATGTTATTATCGTTCTATTATAACGTTCCACTAAGTTGACCTGTGGGGTATATTTTGGAGTGTAGAAAACGTTTGGGATTGCATATTTCTTAAACAAGGCATCTGCGACCTTCCCTGTAAATTGGGTTCCATTGTCCATTAGTATAGCCTGCGGTACACCGTGAACGAGAAACACAGATTCCTCCAAAATTTTGGTAATGATCTCAGCGGTTGCTCTTTTTATTGGATATATTAAGCAATATTTTGAAAAACAACATGTAATAACTAATATGTAATTATTTTGCTTTCGCGAAGTTGGAAGTGGACCCATAAGATCCATTGATAACATTTGGAATGGTCGTGAGCAATCTTTTGGACGACCCATTTCTCCCAGTGTCTGGTGATTTTGGGACTTGTAGGCTAAACATTTGTCGCAAGTACCTATGAATTTTACTACTGCCTGGTACATGCCTGGCCAGTAGTAGCGTAGAGCAAGACTACGATATGTTTTAAATATGCCCATATGTCCAGCCGTGGGTACTGAATGGTTTTCATGTATGATTTGCTCACGTAATTCGGTTGGCACGACCTCCTTCCACGCGAATTCTGAAGTTAAGTTGTATTTATTCTTCGATAATCTATATAAAGCGTTTTTTTTAATTATGTAGTTTTTAAATTTAGTAGGATCAATTAGGCAACCGTCATAAATATTCCTGTACCAAGAGTCTTTAGTGTCCAAATAAGAGTTGGAAGTACTAATGGCACTAATTGGGACGATCCTAGATAAAGCATCTGGTATGACGTTATCCACGCCACGCCGATGTTTAAGAACAAAATTGAATGCTGACAAACGAACTCCCCAACGAGCCAAACGACCCGTTGGATTGCTTATTGAGAGAAACCACTTGAGCGCGCTGTGGTCAGTGTAGACCATAAAAAAAGACCACGTAACCTCGTCAACATAAAATATATTTCAACAATAAAAGGGGTGTGGGCAAGTTTGTGGTTCACAAACCCAGAGATTGTCTTGTAGGGGAGCACAGTACTGCCCTGATAGCCGGTGTGGCGATGCCCGCAGCGAGGTGCCACGCTGGAAGACACCAGGGCTCAGGTGTCGGTGTCGACCCGATGTAACTCGACGCGGCCCACGTGGCAGGTATGCCCAACGGTGGGATGCCGGAACAGGCGACGGAACCAAAATGGGTTCCAGTAGCCGCTGATGTGCAGCCGAACTGACGGGTGTAGCTGGGGACGTCAGCCGGAACCTTGGACCCTGGAAAATGACGTCCAGCGTGTCACGAGATGGTTAAAGGTCATCTCCGCTGGTTGCGACACCAAGCCAAGCAAAGCAAGCACCGTGCGATAATGGAGGATGCTGGTGGATTGTCACAATCAGACGGAGTTTACATGATCTCATGCGTGGAAAAACGGCATGACAGTACATTTTCGGTGTGAAGCACAAAATACAAAAATGAGTTGAGCTGAAGGCATTTATATTTAATTAAATGAACATTGGCGTAGCACAAATTTAGATAAAACAAGCATACATGCCAAGTTAACCTGCAAAGACAAAAGAAACACAAAAATATGCACATGATTAAGCTTTCCAACACTTACCCAGTATGGGGTTTTCAAAGACACCGAATTTAAATGCTCGATGGCGGAGAATAATTCGGATTAAGTTATGTTTAGGCCCGGATAATGGCGAGTTAAGACACGTGTGTAATTCACTGGACAATTAGGATCTGGTGAGACGTGTGATCGCTTCGGGACTAAAATTCCTTATGTCAAACGAAAAGATGGAGTTGGCAGCCTAAATAGCGATGGGACATATGCGAGCCGTAGACAAATCCTCACTTGCGCGACCGATATTATGCATTATCTGGCTCTTAGTAAGTATTGATTGTCACCGCACTACTTATTTTTATCTGTGGCTCGTCCTTGTCAGTTGACACATGAATGTAAACATTGCATTTTTGATGTGTTTTTATTGTTATTATGCTAATTATGTTAATAACTGAGAAGTGTAACGTACTACGTTACATAGTGTTGAATTATTCGTGGAAGTCCAGGGAAGGTTTAAAAGGTGAGAAAGTGGTAGGTAGGTAGGCAGGGTAGTAGGTAGAGTAGTAGGTAGGGTAGTAAGTAGGATAGTAGAGTAGGTAGGGTAGTCGGTAGAGTAGTAGGTAGGGTAGTAAGTATGTAGGGTAGTAGGTAGGTCGGGTAGTAGGTAGGTAGGTAGGTAGGGTAGTAGGTAGGTAGGGTAGTAGGTAGGTAGGGTAGTCGGTAGGTAGGGTAGTAGGTAGGTAGGGTAGTAGGTAGGTAGGGTAGGAGGTAGTAGGTAGGTAGGTAGTTGGTACACAGGCAGGTAGTAGGTAGGTAGGGTAGTAGGTAGGTAGGGTAGTAGGTAGGTAGGGTAGGAGGTAGTAGGTAGGTAGGTAGTTGGTACACAGGCAGGTAGTAGGTAGGAAAAAGGGCATTGCAACGCATGCCGGGAACAGCTAGTTCACAATAAAATCGGTTGCCGGCCGGACTACAGCGTCTGTCACCATGGCAACGCAACGTAGGCAAATTACTAGGAGGATATAACACGATGGAAGGTTCATCATTGAAATAAGTGTAATTCAAACTTTAAAAAAATAAGTAATCACTTTTAAATTATGAATTTGACTAAACTGGTTTTTGGGAATTATAGCATTTTATATAGTTCGCAAATAAATATTCTGTGTTGGTCACTTCGGCCACACTACCAATACCACACTACAAATACAAAACAATTAAACAACCCACTTAATACATATTTTTCAAGTTAAAAGAATAAGCTAAATCGGCCCAGCCGTTCACGCGTGATGCGATGACCAAGGAAATAGCGATTCATTTTTATTTATAGAGATATAAAACAGTATATAACACGGAATAACAAGTTTAATGCAATAGTTATTTGTTTACTCTATTAGAAAAACACCATATAAAGGTGAAAGCGCTAAGGTAGTCCGCGAAAATCAACTTTTCTTACGTTTCTTACATTTAACCGGTCAGTGTTAGGTTGTATGTTATGTTATGAAATATATTAAATGGGATATTTACTATGTATACAAAGACTAAACATGGTAAATATCCCGTTTTCAGTGTTCATGATAATTTCGAATTATTGGCCTCTAAGTTAATTTTCTTTAATAACAAGGTGAACAATCCATCACAAGGTGTAACTTAACCCAAACTGAGGTTTTAGCTTTACTAATTCAAAATTCTGTTTCTAATTGCAAATTGTATAAATATAGTTGCGTGATGAATTCTATATTATCATTTAATTTCAAGAGCATAGGAACAACTTCCGTATAAAGCCAAAGCGGTAGATGTCATGTTTTGTCTGCTTAAAAGCCTGTGGACGGTGAGTAGTGGGCTAGTTCGGCGTGTCCGTCTTATGACGACGGCAGGCACGAAAAAGATACCGCGTCACATGGGTAGTTTTTACTCAGTAGAAGTCTGACACTCCCTACCACATTGCCCAGAGCGGGAGGAGTCATTTGATGTTCTCCCATCGTCCAAACGAAAAAGAGGCAAGTTCTGTATTCAGCTATAGCGGTAGATGGCACCTTTTAGTTTTCTTAAAAGTCTTGAAACAAGTGCTTTCTTTTTATGGGCTCCTAGTATCTTGTGAAGGAAAATCACGTGGAGCGTTGAACATCACGTGGTAATGAATTTTGTTATAAGTTCCTAGTATCTTGCGAAGGAAAATCACGTGAGGCGTAGAAGAAAGTTAAAACTCATTCAGATCGTTTCAACGATCAGCTCTCGAACCACCATTGAATAAATTTAAATTGCAAAATATTTTTTGCAGATTTTAAAGTTGATATTTTTTAGTTTTACTCACGTTATTGACAGTCTAATACTCGGGAAACTTGGGAAATTTAGCATTTATTTCAGTCAGGATATTTCTTAAATACCGACGTTTCGTTTATTGACTAACTGTTAGTCAAAAATATGAATTAAAAGAGACCTACTGTCACTTATAGCCATTAGTAAAAGCCCTCTTCTCAATTTTCAATGTGCCAATTGTTGAAAAACATTATATTATTATTTTGTATCTTTTAAGTTCTATGGCATCTATATATATTTTTTTTAACAAAAAAGGCCATAATTATGTTTGATATTTTTTACTACCATCTGCTTGAAATTACGAACGGTACCTACTATCTTCCGTCCACGCACGTTTAAATTTTGTCCTAGTATGAAATCGAATGATGAGGCGACGAGTAAAAGAGAAGTATGTGGGAAGAAGGCAGAAACAAAGTCTGAAGGAATTATATATATGTAGTATCCCACCAAAAACATTTTGTAAAAAACTAGCCAAGTCTCGATGGAGCTGCTAATGAAATCTAGACAAAGTCGTGCCAAGTCTAAGGTTCCTTACTGCGATTGTTTTATTATTATAGTTAATGTTGTGTGACTTGACCGTTGTACATTCTTTATACGTTAGTGGGTACAATCAATTTTGTTTACACGTAATGTTATATCTGTTGTAACTACCTATGTTTGTTAAGCGAGATAATAACCCATACTGGTATTGGTAATTGGACGCTAGTGTCTCATTTTGGGCTGTTGTTGATTGTGCAACACATGCATTCAGCATTGACAATGCTGACTTCTGCTTTCTTTTTTTGGAGCGTCAAATCGACCACCGATCTAACATGAAATAGACGTACCGACGGACTTCTATCAATGATTAGAAGTCCGTCTGTACTGGAAATATTTTTTTGAATAATGTTTGTTTCAGGCTCGCCTACACATAAGTATTATTGAAATACGCAGCTTTATCAAGCCTACAATTGACTGGTTATTGAATCAACGTTTTCCAAGTGGCAATTTCCCATCGTCAATGGGTAGCGGTTCTGGCGACAGATTGGTGCAATGGTGTCATGGAGCACCTGGTTTTGTACCCTTGTGTACCCTTCAACGGCCAAATCACACAACATTAACTATAATAATAAAGAAATCGCAGTAGGGAACCTTAGACTTGGCACGACTTTGTCTAGATTTCATTACATTTTAGAAATAAACAAGCAGCTCCATTGAGACTTGGCTAGTTTTTTACAGAATGTTTTTGGTGGGATTTCACTTCTTTTCGTAGAAACGTATAATAATATATGCATATTGCATATTGATTTATTTTATTAGATTTTCTTATTTGACACATTTAATTTCTTTTTAGGAGTATAAAAAAATTAAAGAAAATATTATACTCAGCCTACTTAATCAATACAAACTATAAACAAAACGTTAACTCTTAATTATTAGACAAGTGTCAATATAATTAATTATCAATGAACTTTGTACCAAAGGTATTACCTACTTAGTACTGAAATACAGTTAAATTATTGATATTTTTAAACGAAACGAAGTAATATCTACCTAAATAAACTAAACCTAGAATACTAGAAAAGTACTTACTTATAAACACGAACGCGATTCGAAGTACTGCCTAACTGTAAATTAAACCTAGAAAACTAACTGCGGTACTCAGAGATATTTAATGATTACTTAGCCGTCACTTAGTAAAGATTTGACATACTTTTTTATGACAAAACTTTCAAAACCTTTACTTAGTGATGGCCTAAGTAATCATTATAGCTCTCTGAGTGCGGCAGTAAGGGTACTAAATCATCACATACTTCAGACCTTCGTTGTTTCGTGTGTTTTCAAATAAGGGTCACCAGGTACTCCAGATCTTCGATTATCCTAGTTTTTACAGTGTTTCCTTTATGTGGCCATTAAACCCTAACTCTGTATCAAATTTCAGCTTTCTGAGTTTATGGGAAGTACTAGTTCTATTCTGATGATCATGAGTGAGTGAGTGAGTGAGTGAGTGTCATAAATGCGAAACTTTGCTTTCGCTTAACTTCGAAACTAAATGACCTACAGACTTGTTTTTTTTTATTTTAAGTGTGATTTTATAGCTTACTGGATGACGAAAATTTCTGCGTTCTGGTCTTATCCAGAGGTTCTCAAATAGGGGCCTGAAAATGCGGCGAAATAGTTCCAGTAAAGGATGGTACGGCAGTGTTTGCTTCGCGCTCGACTTGGCGGGGGCACTGCCGTGCCCCTCGATTATTGTTGAACATAGAGCCAGCCAGATAAGAGAACAGAGTCAATAATATTACCAACAAAGTAGGTACACTTTGTAGCTTTCATCATTCATACCTACTTAGGTATTGAAAAGCTTGTAGTTTTAAAACTATTCCTTTTCGAATTTGGAAACATCATTTAATTTTGAATACCTACATTGAGTATTACTGCAGAGCTGGTATAGTCCATCAAATTATTATAATAACTATCATTGGTGTTTTATACGTGTAGTAGATCACGATACCACATAAACTATTGCTGTGTACTACTGTGTATATCACTCTAGTTTCTTACGTATTACTTACAAATGCGCATACTACGCATGCGCATTGGTAAGAAATCCACGTGTGCTAGACTGTCAACATTAAGCATCTTAACGCTTCATGGGCTCCTGTTAACGTGATCCAACGTTGCGCTGACTTTATCGCATTGTAGCGAACGCAATCATGGCGTCTGACGACTGATCGCTACAGCTGCTGCTGTGCTACTGCCGGGTCCGGCAAGCGAATTAAATCAACGTTTGTGCGTCGGCTGTCTCAATAGACGTCGATGTACTGGGATATCAGAAAAACAAGGAAATGAACAGGATGGTCCGAGTCCCGTTATCGCTGTTTGTAGAGGGGTGAGTTCAGCAGCCCTTCCTACAAGCACCCTTATGAATGAGTCACGAAACTGTTTCATTAAACTATGTTTGTCTCTCTCTTACCACAACCGTACAGGCTGCATTGAGCAGGACATAATCAGCCCCATAATCCGTACCTAAAAACTTTACACAAGAATGTTACTAGTGTGAGTGCATCACGTAATACTTTTAAGTTTCAATGAGAGCTTTCACTAGCGAAATGTATATTTGGTTTCGGTATTTTGGTACTGCTGATTGTTTACGTGCAAATCTGTTAAAAAAATAAACTCATATCTCGATTAATTTATTATATCAGATTGGCCCATGTACACAAATAAAAAAACGGTCTTTAAAAATTTTGGGAGTTCCCGGTATGGAGCTTTACTAACTCGCATCTTAAAAGGTTTTGTAAGCAACTGGAATACTTACAAATGTTAAGAATGATTTATTAAAAGTAACTAAGCTTTTGCAACAATTAAAATCAGCATTTTGACAGATTTGGCTGTTGTTTTTTTTGTACGTAATTACTAGGGCAAGGTGTGTATGCAAAAATGATATTTTGTTCATTAGATTTAAAATGTTACTTCCATTCTACAGTTCAACTAATGTAACATCTCCCACGGCTGTTAATTCTATCTGACTTTTGCTATTTCCACGTTTTAAAGCTTCAGTTATTCGAAGAATTTTTAATAATACCAATAATATTACCATGCCATGTTTTATGGATTTATGGGTAATATACATTTTTTGATGACGTACGTAAAAATGATGGTTCATATCCACCATCAAACGAGTGTTGCAGAAAATAAACGATTTGAGATTTCTGGTATCAATCTATTGGGACGTGATAACTACCTAGATCAATTTATTTTTTATTTTTTACTACATATAAACCCAAAACATGCGTTAATATGTGATTTTTGGTGATTCATTGTGTTTATTGTTTTATGTACAACAGGTTACGTTAATTGTAAATAAATAATGGAGAAAAAGTAATAACAAAACAAATATTTAAACATTTCGCCAATTAAGTTAAAGTCCCATGTAAAAGAGGGCGAGTCTATTGCCACTAAATTAGACTACGCAGCTGCAACTGAGAACATTCTGATGGATAAATCCAATAGGAATTTACCCGCCCGGTAATCGAGCCCAGGACCTCATGCTCAGCAGTCGCGTTTGCGACCACTCGACCAACGTGTGTATGTTGTATTAAATACCAAAATATTAATATTAAGCCGCGAAACCAACCACCCCTGCAATAGTGTGGTCTTGAATAAAATTTTAGTAATACGCTAGACGGCTGCTATCCTTGAACTCGAAAAAGGCTATATTTATGAGCCAGACATAAACAAATAAGTAGGTACGTATGGACTGCAGAGCACACTGACGCATTCGGAAAATACTGACACCGCAGTAACAGACACATTCAAACGCCCTACATTGTAGATACAGCAAAATTGCAATGTGTGCATATTCATGTGTGTGTGTTTGCATATGACCCCAACAGCTCCAAAGGTATATTATGAAGCCCTGGTGTATTCGGCTATTTATAGACAATGGATAGAAAAATAATAATACAATGTTAAGGTGGATCCCTCGCCGATAAGATGACAAGTCAATAATATTGCAGTTAGTTTCTTCACCAGTAAACCAAGACAAGTTGTGTTTTATTTTAGACGTACTTATAGACAATATTACGTCTTTAGTGATCAAAGGGTTTGGGTGATTTTTCTGTCTTATATAAGTTGGTATAGTCACATTTTGCGATTTCTTTTTGAGTCCCATGTAATTTCGGGCGAGCCTATTGCCATTAACCGGGAATATACGGAATCCGGGCTGCTACTGAACATTCTTGATAGAAAAATAGGTTTTTCTATTCCCAGGTCAAGCAAAGTGTTGTTGGAACAGCACTTCGCTTGACCTTTTTTTTTTTTTTGAGTGGGAAAATCCTCATGGATACCCTCCGCTTGGGGCGAGCGGGGGTTATGTCGGACTCGAACCGACTAAAAACCCACTGTGCCTACTTATACCATGTGTTGGGGGCCCGGGAGATACAAGTAAATTCGCGCGCACCCCCGACCGGTATCAGCCCACCTTACCCGGCGGGTACCATCACCAAGTGCGGTCAGCGACTGCACGTTTTCTATAAAGGCACACAGAGTCCACTGCGCGCCACTTCTTTGGGCTTGGCTGGTCGGGCGACATCTCAGCCCTAAGTTTGCCACCCGCAGGCCCCACCTTATGGTGGCCGGAGATCGTTAAACGCCCTTCGACGCCCGGCTGCCCTTCTGGTGCGGGTTGAGTGAGAGGCATGCTCTCTTTCCCTCTCCGCCGCCTCCTTTGCATGCACCACCACCTCGCAAAAAGAGGAGACGACATTCCACGCGTTTTGGATCAACGTGCCATTTTTTCTTAAGCAATCTTTATTGAGACCGTGCACAGTTGCACGTGCCGTCCAATCACATTGCTTAGTCTAAAATGGCAGATAATTAAACTAAATATTTTCAACTAAAAACTGATTTACTACCAAACAGAAAATACTTAACCGATATCGCATATGTTTCAATTCTACGTGGAATTCAAATTAAAGTAACATTATTATAACTTCTGTTGTTGCTGATTTAATGATAAGTAACCATGTAGTACAAGGGTTGTAAGAGGTTACTTTTAGTAGATTGCATGTTGAACTGGACTCCTCTACCAAACGGTTTCTAATTGAATCTTTTGTTATTCATCTTTGAAAATAATTACTTGTAGCCAATTATATGGTTAATAAAAATTCGGTGGTGTGCGTAAACTATTGTGTAACGAGCTATTAATGGCACGCGTCCCATTGGTTCGCCATCACTGCCCTATGACCACTATGACCGTTCCTGTACACCTGACAACGTAGGTATAAATCTATAAATATACACCCAGATGATGGGTTTAGTAGTTTAGGCGTGAAAAGGAAACAAACAAACTTACTTTCGCATTTATAATAATATGTCTATAATATGGCAGAAAAATCACTTTGGATACCCAAAAATAGTTTAAGCGTGAAATGAGATCCAAAATTTTACAACTTGTTATAACACTTAGAGCAACCAACTCCAAATTATGATTGTTTAATCCAATAACCCTTTCCTTGCAGTCGGGTAAAAATATATCTCTCTCTCTTCAAGTGCCTCTACAACTAGTGAAGGTTGGCAGTCAGCTCTGCATATCCGATCCGGTCTTTAGCCAGTCTAAAAAGTTCCGCGGCGCTCTTAATTCCCGTCCATTCCCGGATATTGCGTAGCTACGATTTTCTCCTACGACCAACTGCTCTATTGCCTGCCACTTTCACACTTCATTACTAGTTGCAAGAGTTTGTATCTGTCGTGCCTTAATACGTGACCCAGATAGGCGACTTTCTTTTTTTTGATGGTCTGCATTAATTGGCGTGTCCTCCCAGCACGTCGTAACACTTCAAAGTTGGTCACTCGATGTGTCCAGCTAATAGCCAACATGCGTCTATAGGCCCACATTTCAAATGCATACATTTCCGAAGATCCTCTTTAATTGTCCAAGCCTCACATCCGTAAAGAAGTATAGGCCATATATAACATTAAAGTAGGCGAATGCGCAAAGATATTTTAAGGCTGCGACTGCAAAGAACCTTTCTCACGTCATTGAAGGCACTACGGGCGATTTCAATACGGGTTCTTATTTCACAATCACTGTCCCAGTCTTCATTCACCCAAGTGCCTAGATACAAATATTTACGCACGCGCTCCAGCCTTTTGCCTACCACAGAAATCACGGGATGCGTGTTCTCCTTCTTAGAGATCACCGTGACCTTCGTCTTGGAGACATTCATTCGGAGTCCCGCTCGTAGACTGCACTCATTGACCCGCTTAACCATCAACCTGAACTACAAGATGCCAGTCAGTGTTCAATATTTTTTGTTACGCGGGTTATCTTCCATATTACCTAAGATGTTGATGATGATGTTGTTGATGTTCCTTACTGGGTACATGAAGGTTCGAGGACGTTAATACAAATACAAACATGCTTTCCATCCCTCTCTTACGATAAGCGCGCATAAACTTCTACAGCTTATGGTGCCTTAGCATTAAAGTCTGTGACGAGATGACGACCTAAGCAAGTAATATTCAAATATCGTCCGTCCTCGAACGCTTTATGTAGGTCAATGTCAAAAGTTCAACAACTTATCGATTTTCAGGTCGATAGCAGTACAGGCCATATCCACAGCGGCGCTAATATCGAATGACGTCACTTATTATTAAGGGGTGTTCAGTTCAAAGCTAATTCGAAGTTTGTGGGGTTGCAACCCTTGTCCCACGGTCGCCATCTTAATAATAAGTTCCGAATAAGATTATCTACAAATTTTGCCACGTAACTGTTAATCAGAGTAATAAAAATAAAAAAGGTTACAAGCGAAAAGTAGTATTCGTTTTGCAGCGCTGTAAAACCTTAAATAATGAATATAATTTAAAAAGTAGATAACGAAAGTTTTTCCTAAAAACACCATTATTTAATAAAAAAAAACTGATGTAATTATTTTGTAAAATGATTAGAAAAAAAGTTATATCGACCAATTCTTTCTTCTTTTTTCTCAAATTATAATGGATTTTCGCTTATAATTTATTTATTTTTGGTACCCGCAGCTCCGAAACCATGAATATATATTTTTTTAAATATTTAATAATATGTTATCTAAGTAATAATACAGCACAGTGTATTTTTTCCAAAATCAACGAGTTCGATTCCTGAGCATAACCTTTTCTGAAGATTTGATCTGTTTCTTACGTATTATTTACAAATGCGCATACTACGCATGCGCATTGGTAAGAAATCCACGTGTAGATCCACTAGACTGTCAACATTAAGCATCTTAACGCTTCATGGGCTCCTGTTAACGTGATCCAACGTTGCGCTGACTTTATCGCATTGTAGCGAACGCAATCGTGGCGTCTGACGACTGATCGCTACAGCTGCTGCTGTGCTACTGCCGGGTCCGGCAAGCGAATTAATATACCATTAGAGTGAAAGTGCAAACTGAACTGGCTTAGCTTTAGTTTGACAAAAACTTGGCGAAACCCTAATCTATTCTAGTACAGAAATTGACTGAAATCGCGTAGACTTTGTTAGATAAATTAATTCTTACATTGCAGCAACAAATGCTATTCAATTTTATACAGATATTTAGCGATTGTTAGCTTCAGTAATATAATAGATGGATAGTTAGGTACATGGAAATTGTAATTACTTTAATATTACAACTCGTTTCGTTTCTATATTTGATTGACCAAAAGAAGGCAAGGTATTCGGTGGAACTCGAAGTTCAACTCGTGTTACAAGTTGCAAAAATACGTTAGAACATTATTTTGAATTTGCCGATCTAGTGGCAAATAAGCATTTTATTACAGTGAGAAATAACACTAAAGTCATCAATTTCCTAAGTCGACGTTAATTGACATTTATTGTTAGTTTTAAGAATGCTGAATATCGTGCCCAGTTTTTATGGCGCAACAGCTTTACGACCTTTAAAATCACGTTGTGAAACCATCTTAGAGTTTCTGGAAACCTAGTCGTACGAAAATTGTTAGGCCTAGATGGATCAATACTATCTTCTGACCACATTACACGTCACAGCAGTTGCCATGACAACGATGTAACGAGCGTGAAGTTCGTCTAAAATGGGGATTTTTGGTACTCCCTAAAAATGAAAATTACAAGATAAGCAAATGCATATCCTGGTTTAAAAACTATTATATTGTAATACTATGCTAATAAGACAAGTTGTCAGATTTTCGGTCTTCCGACTTCCGTATCGACTGACAAAGATAGATACAAATGACGTCGGTCCGGAACCAAGGTCTTAACTTACTTTCGAGGCACGTATGAAAATTGTTACGTAATGGATGGATAGACCATCCTCAACAAGTGTTGCATTTATCATTCAATTCAATTTAATTTCAATTATATAATACTAGGGACATAGAAAGCATGGAAGCTGTATGCATATGATTGTATTGTGTTGTATTATTGTATTTTGTCACACAATACGATGATCGGAATGCACTAACGTCCTTATTAAAAAGGTTTTGGTGTCAAAATTGCAATGAATACCCAAATCCAAACTGCACCAACACTTCGTCTGTGGCCCCGTGCAATGAACGAGGAAGTAATGACGAAACGACACGTACCTTTATAGTTACTTTCCTGTTAAACATTCGGTTTATTTTGCACAAACGGGAAACAACAAAACTTTGTGAAAAGATGAGTCACCTTTCAAAACTTCGTGTTGTTAGCATCGAAATATTAAACTAATTTATAGTGTTTTTTTTATATTTTTGATTAGCGTGCGCTAAGTCGAACGTAAAGAGTACTTTATGTGACCTTGCTACGACGTGAGTAACGTCATAGCGAAGGCATTGCTACGCGGTAGCGAGTGCTACGATCGCGTAGCCAGTGGAGCGTAGTTTAGAGAGTGTATACCAGTCTAAGTGAAAACTTGTAATTGCACTTTGTTCTACTAAAATCTGTTATCATATTGTTTCGTTATTAGCTGAAAATTGTCTTATTTAAATAATAATCTAGCTTAACTAACACTGTTATTTTTCCTGTTAATATTTTATGAGCTTTTGCATTCGCGTTTCGCTTGGAAACTATTGCGTAGATTTTTTTAATATCACTTATGACATACCCCGCGGGGTACCCGAATAAGTTTAATCAACAATCAATGAATACAATACCTCTTCACCATTATGCCGTTCTGTTAAATTGTCTATAATAGTAATTATGTCCTGCCAATTCCACAAAACCTAAATAAAAAATGCGTACCCTGGCACTCCTCTTTAATAGTAACACTGTCCAACACTAATAATGTTTTTTTTTTTTTTTTGGCGCGTGGGAAATCATCAAATAACCCCTCCCGCTCTTGGGCAGAGCGAAAGGGAGTGTCAGACTTCTACTGACTAAAAACCACCTATGTTCCTTCTTAGCCCTTCATGTCGAGGCCGCGGTATCTTTTGCGAACAACCCGCAGCCCCGACGGGTGCTATGAGTGCGCGAGTCGCGGGCGTATGAAACTAAATGGATATGGTAGTTAAAGCATAATTATGACTAGGCGTTAAATTGTATCCAAATAATCGTTCCCAGGTTGTTTATTTTTATGCGCACGAGAAAATCACTTCGCATTGCAATTAATCGCAATTTTTTGTTAAATAATAGTTTTCTCGTGCTCCTAGTAGTATGTAATGTACCTACTCTCTTTCAATAAACAGTAATAATCATTAATCAACGCCTATAGACACGTAAAAGATATACTTTTTTTGTGGTCATTGTACTCATCTATCGATCTTTACCTTCAATTATCTCGATAACGTGACTTTTTAGAGTACCATGTTCCATGACATTTTTTTTGTCAAAAATGTCATGTCATAATTTGGTTTAGATATACAATATATTTAATATAGATATATATACAATTTCATCGCAGGCCGTGATTTCCAAAAAAAATCAAAATGGCGGTGAGGCGATATGCCACCTTCCTTACAAAAAAGTTCAAACCCCTTTTTTATACGCTTTGGTCACACTGGTGATAAGAGACACTATCTGATAAGAGACAGTTTGTATTCTAAAACATTGAAATTCTTTTAACTACCATATCCATTTAGTTTACTCCGCGCGCAGTCGCACTCGTCGCGCTGCCGCGCCGCTTGTCTCGCGGTGGTACGATGTGTCGCGTCCGTCAGGGGCGTAACAACCAAGCCCCGCTACGGACGGCTTGGTTGTCAAACCCCTGCTAAGACTTGAGACCAAAATAAATTAAAAAGACATTACCGAATGTCAGTGGTGTATATCCAGCTCTTAGAGGTATTACACCGCTCGATGTTTTTGACGATGTAACCGTACTGGCTGTTGTTTATTTTTCACCTCCTATCGGCAAACGACTGTACTACAGAAAAATGTACTAAAAAACAGATATATGTCGCAGAGTCGTCGGTCATCGTATTTGGCTAATACATTTTGTTCCTCTAGCTAGGAGTACCTACAACATAATTTATGAATGTATTTTGAACACACTAAAGAAGTAATAACCTAGCTATCATCAATTATTTTACTGAGCACGGGTACTTCTACGTGATACATTATGAAGATCTGATGATGACCAAGTAACTGCTTATCGGTTCTCAGTCACGAAAATAGTTAGAATGCCCTACCTTTCACCTTTTTATCTAACTGAGCACGGATGCTACTACATGATAAATTCTGAAGGTCTAATGAAGACCAGTTAAGTTCTTATCGGTTCTCTGTCACAGAAATAGTTAGAGTGACATAGTTTTCAACTTTTATCTATCTGAGCACGGATAAAACAAACTTACATTTGCAGTTTTGAGACCTGCTCTCCCATACGTATAATATGTATAGACAAATATTTCATACAAGTTGGTCGGTGGTTCAAACATTTTATAAGTTGGTCGACTATTACTCGTAAACTTGTAAAGCCTACGTAACTGTTATAGTTTTCTTTTTATTTTCGTTATGCTACTACCATACGTCTAAACACAACCCATAAAGGTGGTTTAGGTTGGCATACTTGAGTCTAACAAAAATTTGCACTTTAAAGCTTAATATTTCACAAACGAATCCCTTAATCGAGAAACCGTTTGAGCAAACTCACCATATTTTTTAAAGACCTATCCAACGACATCGCACTCAATGGACTTTGCGAGAAAAAAAAATCATGCCTACTTTAATGTGTACTGGAGATAAAAAATATAAAAACTAAAAAACCCGACTGAAAAAACTGAAAAGCAAAAAACAAGCACATTTTAAAATAAACAAAACTTGGAAGCAGACATTCGTTTGAATATTAAATTATCAAATGAAAATATACTGGACCCCGCCTGCTTCCAAGTTTTGTTTAATTTAAAAATATGTGCTTGTTTTTTGCTTTTCAGTTTTTTTGTTTCAATTTATCACTACATATTATAAAAAAGTCCTCCGCCGCGTCTGTCTGTTTGCGATAAACTCAAAAACTACTGCACCGATTTTCATGCCGTTTTCACCAATACATAAATTGGTGCATGAGGATGGCTTTAGTATATAATTTGACCGACATACAGGCGGGCGAAGCCACGGGCAAAAGCTAGTTGTTTATAAGTTTTGCAAAGTTTGCTTCTAGGGCGTCCTCTCCCACCGTTGCCACTCACAACGAAATGTATTTCAAGGCAAATGGCCTTCCTGCCTTGAAATACCTTTCGTTGTGAGTGGAGGCAGATGGCATTGCCCGTCGGGGCTGCGGGTTGTTCGCAAGAGATACCGCGGCCTCAACATGAAGGGCTAAGAAGGAACATGGGTGGTTTTTAGTCAGTAGAAGACAGACATTCCCTTTTGCTCTCCCCAGGAGCGGGAGGGGTTATTTGATGATTTTCCAACCCCCCCAAAAAAAAAGGCAGGTGGCCTTGAAATACCTTTTGTCAATCGACTTTCACTCATATTCTCGGATCATTCCCACTAGTTCTACTGCACAGTCCTACGATAGAACTAGTGGGATTTTTTTTTCCCACTACTCTACGATTCATGGAGGTACGAAATCGTAGAACTAGTGGGAACCAAAATTCCTACTAGTTCTACGATATATTTTAGGGGTGTTACAAAATCGTAAAACCTGCGGGACTCAAATTTCTAATTTGTTCTATCAGTTAGAGTATCAGTTTAGAGTAGATATATGACTTACATAAAAAATTTATGTTTCAGCGGTCAAATTTAAAGATTGGCAAAGTGCATTCGAGCCTATCTCGGATGAAATCCAATTGCTGTTAAATCAAGTAAAAAAAAAAAAAAATTTGCTAGTAAAGACATTAAAAGTTAGTGATATCTGTGGGTGGGTTACATTGTAACTATTTGGAAAGAACCGACTATTTAAGATAATACAACACGAATCGTTCACTTTTTTTATTTACTGTATAGACAGCGTATCTTACGTCAAAAAAGATACTTTAGCAGCCAAAAGCTAAATAAAAACTATTTTTAGATGGTGATGATAATGTTTTTAAATGATGTGCCTGCTATAAATTGAGGCCAACGTAAAGTCATTAGGTAGTCTAAAAAAATAGTCTAGTTAGTAGTAGTAGTCTAGTTTTAAGCCTAGCGTGTAACCATACTGTGTACATTGTGCATTAAATAAATAAAATATATTAACATTGCACAGAGCGCATTTTTCTATACAAAAAGTTAGAAAAACATTGCATCTACGGCGGCTTAAGAGAAGAAGAAAAAGCATAATAGTATAAAATCAAAAGCAACTTTAACCAAGCTTATTACTTTTCGTTAATCCTAAATAAATATTGAATTGGTTGAAAGTTTAACCACAATATAAATATGGACAGTACGGAAACTACCTACAAACGCTCGAAACCGCACACTCACACAAACATGCGCATCGACGGGGCACTTGGCAAGTCTTCGCAGTGCGCTCAGTTGTGCGTGCCGCGCCGAGACGAGTGGTCAGTTGGTCACGTATAAGTTCATATCTCCCGATATTTTTTTAAATGCAACGAACGTATTGCGCGGTATACGGCTGTGTCAACTCGGCTTCATCAGCAGAAGAAAGTATTTTTAATCGACTTCCAAAAAGAGGGAGGTTCTGAATTCGTCGGTTTGGTTTTGTTTTTGTATCATATTTGTTTCCGCATAACTCCCTCATTTATGAACCGATTTGAAAAAAAAATTTTTTAATCGAAAAAGTATACTCCCGAGATGGTCCCACTGTTATCATGTCTGGATCTGATGATGGAATCTTAACGAAATCGAGGGCAACCCTCAAATTTTATAGGCACGTATTACGTGTTTCGTATTTTTTCTAATGCTATTTAAGTATTTACTTTATTTAGATTGTATTTGTAAGCTAGCTTTTTTTAGTTCGATTGATTGATCACAACAGAATAAAAATGTTATGTTGAGAAGTTATCTAGGGACTTCAGCAACCGTGCATAAAAGGGACAACCCTATGGCTTCAATGGAGCGTAGGTAGTTATCGCATCAACTAGGCTTAGTTTCGCTACTGTCCATATTTATACTGTGGTTTAACTATGGTTACCCTTGCTCGTAAAGTAAATGTTATGCGCCTGGTGAACCTATGCAGGCATCGGCATGTCTAAAAACCAAAACATTCGAAGACATCTGACATCTATCAACCCGCAATGGGCCCGCGTAGTGGATTATAGCCCATCCCTCTCATAGAGACGAGGCCTGCGTCCCTGCAGATAATGACTCGATTTTCAATAGGCCAAATTGTTGATAGGCATTATTTAAGTTCTACGACACCTTTAGCTAAAAGAAATCTAAATTAAACCTGTGTTTTATTATTTAACAATAGATGTTACAAACATCTATTTGTGTGCTCCAGATTACCAACGGTGCTATTATAATTATATCCTCGACCGTTTAAATTCAATGTCAAAGTTCCATATTGATTTTCCGGTGGATTGTAGTACCGGCCATGAGCCCTGTGGCTTTTTGAGTGTTTTAATGACGTCAAGTAAACAGCAACGCCTGCCACAAGCACCCAATGGGGTGGTCACGGTTCTCGAAACGTACTAGCATTTTATAAACCTACAGATGCTTTGTGTTTATTGACACCCTTACATTATGAATGTGCCAAAACTGTGGAACTAACTTAAACGTATGGGATTTGACATTTTCCTGAGGAAGAGCAAGTACTAGTTACTACTCGTACTTGCTCTTCCTTCCCCACCATTACATGCACAAATAGTTGACACACAATTTTAAAAACTCCTATAACAAAATATAATGAACAACAATTAAAAAATATAAACACATAACCCACCGGCATCGGGAACAGGCTATAAACTACCGTTGGTCAAGGCTCTTGAGAGAGGAAACTGTCCTACCCATTTATTATTAATTTACGTCATAGACATTAACACCAAGGCACCATAAGCTGTGGGAGATTGAGCGAGCTTGTCGTTAGAGAAGGATAGAAAGCATATTTCCACCCGCCACAAGCTCCTCACCTCATCCCCCAACTACCTTAATAAGATGTGACGTCATTCGACATTGGCGCCGCGGTGGATATGTCCTATGCTGCTATCGACCTGAAAATCGATAAGTTGTTGAACCTTTGACAATGACCTACATGAAGCGTTCGAGGACGGACGATATTTGAAAATTACTTGCTTCGGTCGTCAACTTGTCATGGATTTTAATACCAAGGAACCATAAGCTGTAGGATCATTCTCAGTAGATCCATTGGTTAGATCCATGATGGATCTACTGAGAATATTTTTTCTCAGAAGATCCATTGCCCAGATCCATGATAAATAAATGGATTTAGTGAGAATTAATTTTCTCATTAGATCCATTTAAAAAAAAAGCATTAATAAAATGGATCTAATGGGAACTTTTGTCATGAATCTAATTATATGATAAAAACAATACATTAAATGGAATAGTACTATTCCATTTATTGTATTGTAATAAACTGTGTTTGAACAATCAGTTTATTTATTTTTTATTATTAACTCAAGAGTAGAATCCTTTTAAATATATTTATTCCTGAAAAAAATGGGGCGCGTGGTGTCCAATATATTAAACAATAAAACTGTTGATATCTTTTCTTTTTTTTTTCTAAATTAGGACTTTGTCAAATCAAAGGACCACTGTTGACTATGATGTATATGTATACCTACTGATTTTTTCCTCTTATTTGATTTAACTACTCAAAGTTTAATTTAAATTTAAAATCAAAAAAAAAACCAAATGTAAGTACTAATAAATAATCTGTGACGATTGAAAGATGTAGAAAAAAAATTTGATGATTGTAAGCTTAAGAAATAAAAACTGATTGTTTTTATAATAACAACTGTTTTTCGGTTGATTATTCTTTACTTGTACTTGTGTCCATTTAAAAAAAAAAGGGGATCAGAACGGAATGCTAAATTACAGTGGATCAAAAAGGAATAAAAAATAAATAAATTGGCAGTGGATCGGTTTAAGGGATCAGACCGGAATAACTCAAAATTTTGTAAATATAAGTGGATAAGTAACATATTTAGCTGATTCATTTCACCTCAAAATAATTACGTAAACGTGACATTTTTGTGTACACAGTAAACAAAAAGCTTTTAAAAAAATAATTGCTCATACCGAAATTAGTAAAACCAAGAGTCTGTTCAGTGTTCAGAGATTTTTGTTTTCTTTAGCCTGACCTGTCCCACTGCTGGGCAAAGGCCTCCCCCAATTCCTTCCAAGAGCTCTTTTCCTGTGCCGCCTAGAACCAGCCCTCATGGTACACGTCTAAATCGTTTTTGGATGAAAAATCATATTTTACGGTAAAACTCAATGTAGCACTCTTTAAACATTGTGCTCGTGAATGCTTTGAATAATAGTAAAAGGATCATGGAGGTAATTTAAGTAAAGTTACAACCCGAAAAACTAGTATTAAATAAAAAAAAACAGCTGTGAAAATTTTGGAACTTTGACCCCCAATATCTCTGTAACTAGGGGGTTCCCAGGTATGATCTAGAGCAAAAATATGATCGCGAGGGATGAGGGATCGCAATGAGGGAGAACAAGTACCTTTCAGCTTCGTTAAGGGTACTTTTACACCCTCTATTCCTAACACTAACACAACAATAAAACTATGGTTCTAATCAACATTTCCCTACGTGTTCATCGGTTATTCAAATAATATTTCTCATTACTAAGTACATTGTACTCTTATGCTACAAAAGTAAAACTCTTCAAGTTTCGTAATGTGAAACCTAATGTAAACATACACTACTAGGAATATGTTTGAATGAACTGCATGCACGGAATACGAGCTCACGGTGCGTCTGTTGGGTATGTCTGCCAAGAACACTAGCATGGCATGAATTGGAAAGTTTGAAGCTAAAACAAGCTAAAACAGTCATAAGCGACCTGCTTTTAATGAACACAATAAATTTCGCCTGCCCATTGCCACTTAAACTTGCATATTCTGAGAGTAATGTCGGTGAACTTGGTTCTAAGGCGAATTTCCTCATTCCGGATTTTATCGCGCATAGATACTCCGAGCATAGCCCTGTCCAGCTTCTCTTCTTAGAGAAGCTAAGCAGTTAAGGACCATTCTTCTTAGAAAAGCTAAGCAGTTAAGGACCATGTCTCTGTATAACCCGGTTCATTAAAGAAAGGAATCTAAAATGGCAACACATGGCATATTCTCTCACTAAGAACATGATAAGCACTGCCATTTTATATTCCTTTCTTTAATGAACCGGGTTATACCTTAAGTCATCACTGGCAGCACTCACTGGTTATAAACCCTCGTCTTAAGACACTGCGGAATTTTAGACGAAAAGTTGTCGCGTAGTTGCCCGAACGGAGACCATCCGAGTTGTATTCTTCGAGCGCCCTCTTTGTCTAAATAAGATCTACCTAGTTTAAATAAAATCCCTCTACGAAAAAAAAACATTCACAGCTCGTAATTATGAAATAAATTAAAATAACTTTACGAAGTTTTTATATAGAATAAAGAAATAGGAATTAAAAAGAAATTTTAGTATTAGGCGGCTATTGCCGCTTAATATTACAATCTTAGAAAATAACGAATGCGATGTTTGTCATAAGTGAAAACTTAGAGATTATTAGATCATTGTTAGCATTTTTTTAGGAACATATTGTATGTTTTCAATCAAATTTACGTTCATCCATGCCGCATACCAACACATAAGCCAGGCTGATATAGATGTCAGGCGTGCGCAGTCTGTATCACTTCTCACAGGCGTCTATAAAAGGATCTGTACTTTGCAGTTTACGGCAGTGGTAGGCTGGGAGCCAACCTAGCTACTTGGTTGGTCCCTAACTACCACTCATAAATCTTATTACAATAGTATGTAATAATACATACTATATACTTAAACCCACGCCTTTTTCCTACGGGGGTAGGCAGAACGCCACCAGCTATGATCCTTATAATTTTAATGTTTATTTGTAACATTTGTCATAATTAGTAGTTATTAAAAAGTTGCTTCTGAAAATCTTACGACTTCTGATTGTCATCGGGTACACTTGCATCTAAATTGTCAGACCTTTTTTGGGGTGTTGGAAATCATTAAAAAACCGCTCCCGCTCTGGGCAGTGGTAGGGAGTGTCAGGCTTTAACTGACTAAAAACCACCCATGTTCCTTTTTAGCCCTTGTGCCGAGGCCGTGGTATGAAGCGCTGGTGCATTCGGCTATTTATAGACTCCGTCATCTTCCTGCTCTTGACCTGTCGCCATTTCATTCATCCTGAGTTGATCCGGTACGTTACGTTCCGGTTTACTTCACTATTCCCTTGGTTAAGTGATCGCCTATATATAGACTATAGATAGAATATTACGATGTAGGCTTATGAATGACAGAACAGTTACGATAGAACCGCCCGTCACCAGTACTTGGTTGAACCTTTACCGATTAGATCATCATCATCTTCCTGCCCATAACCCATTCTATTTGGGTCGGCGCAACACGTTTTCGTTTTCCATTCTTCCCTGTTAGGCGATAAGATGGTTTGGGCGCAGAATGCCAGAAACGCAAAATGACAGATTAGCAAATTGTCAGAAACGCATAATGCCAGGTGTCGCAAAATGACAAGATCTGAAAATGACAGATTCGCAAAATATAAAAATATAAAAATAAAAATCCATAAAATAAAAGATATACTCATTAATTGTTCGCAACGAAATGTAGTCTATTTGATTTGATTATAAATTATCGGTATTTACACAAATGCTTTTAATTCCAACACTATCACATTTTCGTTGATTCACCGTCTATTCGCGTCGTCGTTGTCGATCTCTAGCTCCTTTGATACATGTTAGCCTGGTAGCTGGGCGGCCCGTTGCACTGCTGCCAACTCTCCGTTTTTCAACTTTTTGTGCGCGGTGTATAAAAATTAAATGGCGGGACGCAGAAATCGCCGATATTCCGTCTGCTATTTTATAGCAGACGTATGACGTATGCATTCTTATCTGTTTTATGCAAGACGTTTGCGCAAAAATAAGACGGCCACTCAACGATTTATTTAATACCTGTACTCAAAGATGCCAGCCAGTGTCTAATATTTTTTGTTACGCGGGTTATTTTCCATATTTCCTAAGATGTAAATGAAGGTGTGGCTTGAACATTAGGGTTCGAGGACGTTCATACAAATATGATCTCCATCCCTCTCTAACGATAAGTCTTGTGCGCTTAATCTCCTACAGCTTATGGTGCCTTGGTATTAAAGTCTGTGGCGAGATGACGACCTAAGCAAGTAATATTCAAATATCGTTCGTCCTCGAACGCTTTATGTAGGTCAATGTCAAAAGTTCAACAACTTATCGATTTTCAGGTCAATTGCAGTACACGCTATATCCACATTATTAAGGTAGTTGGGGGATGAGAAGCTTGTGGCGGGTGGGTAAATACAAATATGCTTTCCATCCCTCTCTAACGATAAGCGCGCTCAATCTTCTACAGCTTATGGTGCCTTGGTATTAAAGTCTGTGACGAGATGACGACCTAAGCAAGTAATATTCAAATATCGTTTGTCCTCGAACGCTTTATGTAGGTCAATGTCAAAGGTTCAACGGATTAGGCGCACAATGCCACATTCGCAAAATGACATACTGACGCAAAATGACACATTCTCAAAATGTCATTTCTCAAAATGCCTCATTCTCAACAAGTTGCATAGTGTATCATTATTTGCCTAGCCTTTTCAAAACTATGTTGAGGTCGGCTTCCAGTCTAACCGGATGCAGCTGACCTCCATAACCCAGTTAATACAGTGAATGTTTTACTTTAATGAGAATAAAAGATTGTTAAAGTCACTTATAGTCTTCGCCAAATAAAAAAAATAAAGGTGTTTGATCCAACTTGTACCAAAAAGTCCACAAATCTTCGTTAGAAATCGCTTGTCATTCAAAACTGTCGCTAAAACTGTTTCGGTTGAGTTTCTTAATACCAAACACTTATCCCAACGGAATAAGTACGAATTACGTAATACGAAGAATGATTGTGGTATTTTGTTTTGTTATTTCAGAAGTACAAAATGTTCAAATAACACGTAATTGCTGTTGTCTAAGTATTTCAAAAATAATTTTTGTAGTGTATTTTTTTTTCGAGATTACTTATGTTTTTCTGCTTCGTTGGTGTAGTGGTCACAAGCACGACTGCTGAACATAAGGTCCTGGGTTCGATTCCCGGGTCGGGCAAAGTGTTATAAGCTTTTTCCTTAAGGAATTTATCAGTAACAGCCACGGAGTCTGGATTTGTGCCCGGTTGATGGCAATAGGCTCGCCCCCTGTTACACTTAAACATAACTGGCGAAATGAGGGTGTACTATTAGGTACACCTCTGCCTAACCCTTTGAAGATTACAGGAGTGATGTTATGTTATGTGTTATATTTTTCAAAAAATGTGAAAATAAAAATGTGCTATATCTCAAAAACTGCTGACTATATCTCATACAAACAAATTTTGATTAAAAATGTTAATTGAGATCTACACCATATATATTTGTTCCAGATATTTCGCTCTCTTATTTTAAAAGTTAGAAGGTTACACACATTTTAACATTTCAAAATGTCTATCTTTCAAACGATTCACTTTGAGGAAAATGGTTTAGGAAACCCAATATAATTTTTAAAGACCTATCTATAACCCGCACGTATAAGTTACATGCTGTTTTTGTTCTGGTAGATATATAGTATGATTACTATATTATTATTATAAAAAAACATGTTATATTTCAGGCAAAATACCCGTATAAATAAAGCATGAATAGTAAAAATAGCACATAAATCATTAAAATAACATTTTATAAATAGCTGAATGCACCAGGGCTTCATATACCTATGGAACTTACTGTTGAGGCCATATAGAACACACACGGTGTCTGTATTTTCCGAATGCGCCAGTGTGCTCTGCAGTCCATTTGTACTTGTTTGTTTATGTCTGGCTCACCTAGGGCTTGGCCTATTAAGAGTTCAAGGACAGAAGCTGTCTAGCGTACTACTAAAACTCTAGGCCACTATATTGCGGGTGCGGGGTTGGTTTCAGTATAATTTGTAGCTAAATATTATTATATTTCAAGTATTTAATACGATCTGAATAATGAAAAAAATGCCAATCTTTCAAACACAGATTGTCTTGGTTATTACGAACACTAGCCTGATGAACGTCAATATTATAATACTGTATGTAGCGCTTTTGTGATTGAAAGAACTTAAATAAACTTATTTTTAAATAATTTTATAAAGAAAATACTTGGAATAAATAAAAGCATACACATAATTTTGCGATAGTAAATTTTAATATTTACACTAACAAAGACCATCGAAGAAATACTATTTATGTTTGAACAGGTTGCGGTTGATTACTTAATAGATGCTGCTACGAGCACTTAACTTTCGTAGCTCCAGCGTATGCTACGCCGTAGTCTGCTTAGTAGTCAATAACGGTAAAGACCTTTATGCGTATGAAGAAGTAAATGCACCGCCTTTGACTCATTTTAAGACAATCGAGTATGGAAACCTAGCCAGTCGTAAAATTTACTTTAACATTATTTCGACTTTATAGTTTGTTTCAGTTTAATTCTAACCAATCAAAAACGGATACAGACAGACTGAGTAGTGAAAATAGTGGGTATATTTATTTTGGAAAAGATCTTTTGGCCAAATTCACAAAATAATATCACTTATATTTATTAATGCAGTCAGTAACATAATAACATACCGTTGTTGCAATGTAAGTAACTTGCGGTTAGGCTTTTTATTACTGGTGTAACATTGTAAAAGGCATCAACCAAAAAGCTAACTCACGAATTAAATAATAATAGATGAAATTGTATTCGACTGAATGGTTATAATATACTTAAAAATATTGGTATGGAAATGGCGCGTCAACACTGGCCAGGCATCGAAGTACTTCTAACGCAAGCTCCAACAGGTGGTTTGACCGTTTCGAGGTAATTTACTAGGAGAACATAACTTCGAACGATTAAATATTCGAACCTTTGTAGTCAGACTAGTTGGTGCGTTCCTTAGACCATTTTGATCAATAATTAACGTTGTTGGTGACAAATAAAACAATACTCGTGATTAAACGCTTTGAATATCAAATTTAATTTTTTGAATAAATAGTACATACAATAATACGAGCATAATGAATGTGAATCAATTTCAGATAACATAGATTTTTGCACAAACACCAACTTATGGTCATGCGTTAATCAATTAGGTCACACAAAATCATGGAAACAAACCGTGCAAATAGATCCAAGTTTTGAAATCAATATTCGTCGACATTTTGCTTCTTCACTACATGTATAAAACAAAGTCGCTTTCTCTGTCCCTATGTTTGCTTAAATCTTTAAAACTACGCAACGGATTTTGATGCAGTTTTTTTTAATAGATAGACGGCCCGGCCGGCCCGGGCGGCGGGCGTGTCGTAGGACGCGCTTCGCCCTATAGGACTATTTATGATTAGGAGCGATCGGACGCATTTATCGGAGCTCTCTAGCAAGAAAAATAATAACTTATAAAAACGTGCTTTTCGGCGCGACAAACTTCCGTTTCGATAAAAAAAAAAAATTGAAATTGTATATAATAATTGTAATAGTATATAAATATTAAAGTGATTTATTTTTTTAGGACAAAACGTGCTATTCAGCGAGACATTTTTTTCGAAATTGTATGTTCGTTTTTAAAACGTAGTTAGGATTATTTTTAAACCGCACTTATAATAAGTAAGTACCTACCTACGTATTAGGTTAAGTAGGTTAGGTTAGATAGGATTAGCTTAAAACCATATTTTTGGTATTTCTTCGATTAAGACTTTAGTTTGAATTTAGATTTAAGGCAATTTAGTATAAGGGCAAGTATTCTTAATTATCGAAAATTGTAGTTAAGTCACATTTGCACCCGTGTGAAGCCGGGGCGGGTCGCTAGTTTAATATAACTTATAACTAATATTATAAAGCTGAAGAGTTTGTTTGTTTGTTTGAACGCGGTAAACTCAGAGACTACTGTTTGGGATTGAAAAAAATATTATGTGTTGGATAGTCCATTTATCGAGGAAGGCTTTAGGCTATATAAAATCACGCTACGACCAATAAGAGCGGGGCATAAATGAAAAATGTTGCAAAAACGGGAAAAGATATTCCTTTTTGAGAGCTTCCGTTGCGTGCGCTGCTTAAACGGTTTAGGTTACACAAATGTCATGTACCATGGAATTGTTTCTCTTTAAAAGTTCTACATAAAAGTCCGCGGCAGCATATATCTATCTTTTAAGATTGACTCACTATAACCATTTTTTACTATTTCAATTTTAGGTTAAAAAGAATGAAATTTTGCGACGCTTATTTAACCCATATACTATTAACCTATATCTAAATAAATGTATTTGTTAGAACGGAAATTTAATATAGAATATTTGTGCCCTTCACTCTATATAGTTTAAACAAATATCTTAGAAGATATCGCAATGTTAAAATATCCGCGCGACTAAATAATTACGCGCACGGCATGGCGGCAGTCATTTGGTCCGGCCGGTCCTCGCGTCGCAAGGTACGTGGGGATTCCGGCCTCCGGGAAATTCAAATTCAAAATATTTATTGTACCATAATGTTTATTGTATAATGTAAGAGTTACCTATAGTAATTTTCACTTTAATATAATCTAAGCTTATCTAAACTAATATTCTAAAGAGGAATGATTAGATGTTTTGTTTGTTACGATTTAACTCAATAATTACTCGACCGGCTTTATAAAATTCTTCAAATATTATAAAGATTCACCTTTACCGAGTAAAATAGCCTACATTACATTTTCAAAATACAAGCGGACCTGCCACCGCCGACGACGCCGGCGCCGCGCGCCGCCTGTATTTCGCGCCAAATTTTATAAAAAGGACGCTGAGGGAAAAGCGCGCGCGTGGTGTTCTCGCATGGGTATACTCGCGCACAAAAGTACTAGGCCTATTGTTTTATTTTCGAACTAGCTTTTCGTTTACGGATTCGTATATTGCTTATTACACTTGGTTGACATTGAAAAGTATAATTATTATTAAATATAATATCATCAAATAGAATTGAGCATTAGTTGATCCCGTCGGGGCTGTTGTGGGTTGTTCGCAAGAGATACCGCGGCCTCGACATGAAGGGCTAAGAAGGAACTTGGGTGGTTTTTAGGCAGTAGAAGTCTGACACTCCCTTTCGCTCTGCCCAAGAGCGGGAAGGGTTATTTGATGATTTTCCACCCACCATAAAAAAAGCATTAGTTGATTGATCAGCGGTGGGCCAGTGGCGGCGGCCCCGGCTTACGAACAGTAAGTCGTGGGTTCGAACCCAGGGAGGCGCTTTACTTTGTGTAATTTATTTCATCACCGCTGCTCTCGAAACGGTGAAAGAAAACATCGTGATGAAACCGGCATGTCAAGTTAAAAACTCGAAGACATGTGACATCTATCAACCAGCACTGGGCTCGCATGGTGGATTATAGGCCATCCCTCTCCTAGAGAGGAGGCCTGAGTCCCTGCTGTGGGAACATTATAGGCTGATGATGATGATGAATAAAAACATGTTTTGTGTGTGTGTTGTAAATGTGTTCAATTAAAAACACTATTCTTCCCACTCTAGACTTGGAACAGTTTGCTACCTCTGCGGTCCGTTTCATGCATTGTTTTAAATTACAAACAATATTATTATCAGCGTCTCTGCTTATAAAACAAAATATACGTAATTAATAATTTTTCTCAATTGTCATATAAAACCATTTCGTAAAACTTTTGTGCGCGATGGTGTTTTGAAAACGAACGTGACGTAGACAGATTGACGAACCAATAGCGCATCGGTAACAATGCATCGCGTGCCCCGCCCCCCCCGCGCCTACCTCATACCACCAAATAGACCGATAAATCGCCTAATGCGCAGCTTGACTGCTGGCGTCCTTTTTAGTGGCGCGACCTGTAGTTCTGCGAGGTACCATGACGCGCAGCTTAGACGCGTGGTCAGCTCCCTACGGAAAGGTTGAATTCAGCGAACTAATTTTTCAAATTTGTTTTTGCGATATCTCATCGTAAAATAATACTTTTTAACTGCACTTTCATTTTGTAGTTGTTTTCTATTGGGTATTGTTTTGTGAATTCTTTAAAAGGTTGTTTTGTTTTTTTTTTCTGAGAGTGACTGGTTGAATTTCGATCAAATATTTCAGAAACTTTGCTTTTGTTTTGAAGATTTTTATTTCGATTTATAATTAGTAGGTGTCCCCTACATAATTATTGGTACCTGTCTTATGTTTTTGTTTGCTTAATTGTACGGTTACTTTACCTAATTTCCTACGTTCAAGTAACCAAATAATTAAGTAGCCTTTATCTGTTTGGCCGTTGGATTTTTCTGTTTGATTTTCTTTGTTTGTAATTAAATAACTTATTTTCGATCTATGTAAATATATTCTTACTTACAATAATTCATCTCAGTAAACTTATTTTTTTAATTTGTTTTTGCTAAAAAAAAATGCACAAAAAATGCACTTTCATTTTGTAGTTGTTTTCTATTGGGTATTGTTTTGTGAATTATTTTAAAGGTTGGTGTTTTTTCTGGACTTACCGCGACTGGTTTGAAATTTCGATCGAATATTTCAGCACCATTGCTTTGGTTTTGAAATTTTTCGTTTTGATTTAAAATAAGTAGGTACATAATTATTTATCTTATGTTTTTTATCTTTTAATTATATGGTTAATTTACCTTATTTCCTACGTTCAAGTAACCAAATAATTAAGTAACCTTTATCTGTTTGGCCGTTGGGTTTTTCAGTTTGGTTTTGTTTATTTGTTTGGATTTTTTAAATTATCATTCTCATTTTTCATACTTATTTATATTTTTTCAACAATAAAATTACTTATTATCTATGTAAATATATATCTTACTTACAATTCAACATTACGTACGTAGTACCTACTTATTACGTATCAAATTACTAGGTACAAAATTATTAGGCATCTACTTACATTTATTCACCTTAAGTTTTTTTTCTTAATCATAAGGTTAGGTTAAGTGGGTAGGTACTTAATTTCCTACGTTCTTTCTTTTATCTTTCTCGCCTATAAAATGCCTAGAAAAAGAACTCGGCTTTCTAGGCAGTCTGCTACTGCAAAGCGGTTGCGGCTTTTGTGCAGCAATGAAACAACGGATGAAAATATGCATAGGTTGGTTACACAACAAGTGATCACTGAACGGAACCGTGAACGGGAATCAAGCCCTGAACGTTCTCAACGTTTGGCATCACAGAATTCCAGAAATTTTGAGAATCGAGAACGGGAATCAAACCCTGAACGTTCTCAACGTTTGGCCTCACAGAATTCTCGAACTTTAGCGAACCGTGAACGGGAATCAAGCCCTGAACGTTCTCAACGTTTGGCCTCACAGAATTCTCGAACTTTAGCGAACCGTGAACGGGAATCAAGCCCTGAACGTTCTCAACGTTTGACCTCACAGAATTCCAGAGCTTTAGCGAATCGAGAACGGGAATCAAGCCCTGAACGTTCTCAACGTTTGGCCTCACAGAATTCTCGAACTTTAGCGAACCGTGAACGGGAATCAAGCCCTGAACGTTCTCAACGTTTGACCTCACAGAGTTCGAGAACAGTAGCGAACCGTGAACGGCAATCAAGCCCTGAACGTTTGCAACGTTTGACCTCACAGAATTCTCGAACTTCAGCGAACCGACAACGGGAATCAAGCGCGGAACGTTCTCAACGTTTGACCTCCCAGAATTCCAGAACTTTGGCAAACCGTGAACGGGAATCAAGCCCTGAACGTTCCCACCGATTAGCACAGCAAAATGCACGATCAGCAATGAATAGAACTCGCAGGCAACACAACTTATTAAATTCTGCCTTTGTTTATGATTGTAAACTTGACTATTCTGTGCTGAATGATGTTGATATTGGTAGAATGGATAAAATATGCAGCATATGCCAAGCAAAAAAATGGAAGGCTGAAGCTCCTGGGTTGTGTTGTAGTGGTGGCAAAGTAAATATACCAAAAATTCCGGAATCAACATCAGTTTTAAAAGAATTGATATCAGGCTCACATACATCTTCAAAACATTTTTTGAATCACTCAAGACAATATAATACACTTTTTCAGATGACTTCATTTGGTGCCAAAGATATTCGAGAGGGGAACTTTATGCCCACTTTTAAAGTGCAAGGGCAAATTTACCATTTGATTGGTAATTTACTACCAGCTGAAGGTGCACAACCCGAGTTTTTGCAAATATATTTTGTTTCACATGCAGATCAGGTATCCTTGCGCTCAAATATAAACCAAACCTTGCGAATCGATCTTATCGACGCTCTACAAACATATCTTAAAGATCATAATACGTATATTCAAAGTTTTAAATACAATCTCGAAAATAGACCAATGAGTGATTTAAAACTTATTATCCATGCTGATGTAAAACCTCCCAACGAACATCGAGGTCGGTATAATGCGCCAATAGTAGACGAAGTAGCTGTTCTTTTGATATACGAGGACAAAGGTCCCCGAGACATTGTGTTGAATACGAGAGATGGTCGACTTCAACGAGTTTCTGAAATTCACAGATCATATGACCCCCTTCAATATCCTATAATGTTTCCGTTTGGAAATGATGGATACTGTATAAATATTTCGCAACAGAATAGTGCTGCTAGATCTAAAACTGTGTCGTGTATGCAGTTTTATGCATTCAGACTCATGTTGAGAATAGATGACTTTAACTACATACATTATTTTAAAGGATTATTCAACCAATATTGTGTTGATATGGCTGCAAAAATGATTTCTGAGAGGCTTGACTTCATCAAAAGAAATCAAAAAAAATTGAGGGCAGAAGAATATATTCATTTAAGAGATGCCGTGACTAATGATGGCAATATAGACGCTTCTAATATCGGGCAGCATGTTATATTGCCGTCGTCATTTACAGGATCCCCGAGATACATGAATGAAAAAAGTCAAGATGTCATGACATACGTCAGGAAGTTTGGAAAACCAGATCTGTTTATTACATTCACCTGTAACTCCGATTGGCCAGAAATAAAAATTGAGTTATTACCCAATCAAAACTCTTACGATAGACATGATTTGGTTTCTAGAGTATTTCATTTAAAACTTAAGAAAATGATCGACCTATTGACGAAGAAATTTATCTTTGGACCAACTCAAGGCTTTGTCTACAGCGTAGAATGGCAAAAAAGAGGTTTACCCCACGCCCATATTTTATTATGGTTGGCAAACAAAGTACAACCAGATTATATAGATGAAATAATATCGGCTGAAATACCTGACAAACAACACGATCCAATACTCCACAATATCGTCATAAAAAATATGATACATGGTCCTTGCGGATTTCACAATCCTGCGTCACCATGTATGAAAGAAAACATCTGTTCTAAAAAGTACCCTAAGTATTTTATTTCGGAAACACAAACCGGTGATGACGGTTACCCAACCTACAGGCGCAGGTCTCCAGATAATGGTGGTAGCACAGTAGTTGTTCGTGTCAAAGGTACAGAAATGAGCGTAGATAATAGGTGGGTTGTTCCTTTTAGTCCAGTGCTTTCGCGAAGTTTCAATGCGCACATCAACGCAGAGTTTTGTCAATCAGTCAAAGCTATTAAGTACATATGTAAGTATATTCATAAAGGTTCTGATCAAGCCACATTTTCTTTGCAAAATAATAACGATGAGGTAGAAAAATATCTAAATGGTCGATATATCAGTTCCTCAGAAGCACTCTGGAGAATTTTCCAATTTCCTATTCATGAACGTTTTCCGGCTGTAGTTCATTTAGCAGTTCATTTGGAAAACGGAAAAGAATTTATTTTAATAATAATGAAAATCTCCAAGATCGCGTTAGCAATCCTACTTCGACAACGCTTACAGCGTTTTTCGATCTGTGCAAAAGAGATGAATTTGCAAAAACTCTTTTGTATCAAGAAGTACCTCAATATTACACATGGGAAAGAAATAAATTTTCCAGAAGGAAGCGTGGGCAAGCTGTTGATGGATTCCCTGGTGTAAAAAAAGATACAGCTTTAGGCCGTGTGTACAATATTCATCCGACTCAAACTGAATGCTATTATCTGAGAATGTTACTCCAACATTTTCGCGGTCCAACGTCATTTGAAGATCTTAGGACCGTTAATGGTATTATTTTACAGACTTATCAAGGTGCCTGTAAGAGATTAGGTTTACTGGAAGGAGATCAACATTGGGAAAATACTATGTCAGATGCTGTTATATCAGAGTCACCCACAAAGTTAAGAGAACTATTTACCATCATCCTCATATTTTGCCAGCCATCGGACCCCCTAGAGTTATGGAGTAAATTTCGTAATGATTTGTGTGAAGATATATTAAACAAAATGCGTAATGACAATCAGGATGTAACATTAGAATATAATGATGCTGTATACAATGAAGGACTTATAATTATTGAAGATAAGATTCATGAGACGTGTGATAAATGTTTAACTGATTTTGGGCTTCCAGCACTAAATAGGAATAATACAGGTAATCATTTGGATCCATTAGAAGAAGCTTTGCGGAAGCCGTATGATTTAAATAAATTAACTGAATATATTACTGAAAATGAACCTAAATTAGTAATTGACCAGCTTACGGCGTACAATTGTGTGTTGAACAGTGTTCGTTTGAACGAAGGAAAGATTTTTTTTTTGGATGCTCCAGGTGGAACCGGGAAGACTTACATAACTAATTTGATATTAGCAAAAGTTAGGTCTCAGGCAAAACTAGCTTTGGCGGTTGCGTCGTCAGGTATCGCTGCAACTTTATTAGCAGGTGGACGCACAGCTCATGCAACTTTTAAACTGCCTCTAACTGTTTCTTTGCAGAAAGATAGTGTGTGCTCTATCCGTAAAAATGGCCCTTTAGGAAAAGTTTTGCAAGATGTCAGTTTGATAATATGGGATGAATGCACCATGATTCACAGAGCTCATGTAGAGGCTTTAGATAGGACTCTTAGAGACATTCGAAGCTGCAATAAAATCATGGGTGGCATGGCATCACTGTCATGTTTGCTGGAGATTTCCGACAAACTTTACCGGTGATAGTTAGGGGAACTAGAGCAGACATTGTAAAGTCTTGCTTGAAAACTTCCCCGTTATGGAAGTATGTTCACACCCTTAAATTAAACTGTCTACTAATATGAGAGCACATTTAAGTGGAGGCAGTACACATTTTCCTTCTAAGTTACTTTTAATAGGAGACGGGAAAGTACCTAATTTTGAAAACAAAATTGAAATTGATAGTGATTTAGGTGAAAAAGTAACTAGCATAGAAGACTTAATATCGAAAGTCTACCCTGATATAGTCGAAATAGATAAAAAAAATTATCAATGGATGTGTCAAAGGGCAATATTGGCGGCGAGAAACAGTAGTGTTGATGAAATTAACGACCTCATTTTAACTAAACTTCCAGGAGATACCGTTAACTACACATCTATTGATAATGTAATGGATCAAGAAGATGCAGTCCATTACCCACAGGAGTTCCTCAATTCTTTAAACCCGAGTGGCCTTCCCCCATATTTCCTCAAGTTAAAAATAGGAGCCCCAATCATTTTACTTAGAAATCTGAAACCACCAAATTTGTGTAACGGGACCAGACTACAAATTAAATTTTTGCGCAATAACGTGATCGTTGCAATAGTTTTAACTGGTCCAGCAGTTGGTCAAACAGCGCTAATACCTCGCATACCAATGATTCCCAATGATTTACCTTTTAATTTTAAAAGGATTCAATTTCCCGTTAAGGTATCGTTTGCCGTAACAATTAATAAAGCACAAGGGCAAACATTTAAATACGTAGGAATAGATTTACGTCAAGACTGCTTTTCACATGGACAACTATATGTGGCATTATCTAGATCAGGTTGCGGAGAAAACCAGTTTGTTCTTCTACCACAAGAAAATAAAACTAAAAATATAATTTACTCAGAAGTACTTTAAAATAGCTTCTACAAAAATACTATTGATTATAATATAAATATCTCCTTAATTTGTTACTACATACCCACAGTTTTATAAGACCCCCAGTACTTTTGCCCAGCGTTCCTTTATTACTCCTGTTCCCGTGACATTTTTTACTATACTTAGTTCCATTTTTTGTAGGGTTTCTCCACAAAACGCGGATGAAATCGCGCTGCACAGCTATGTTATAACAGTTTTTGAAGTAACTCTGCCTGTCTGTCTATCTGCAATGTTTCACGATTAAACTACAGTTTCGATTTAGACGAAATTTAATATAGAGTAAGCTTACACTTCAAGGAAGAGCATAGTAATATTATTTATCCAACTGCGATAACTGATATTCACGTGGAGGAAGTCACGGGTAACGCTACAACTGAGCAGAGCGGGGCATCAATGAAAACAACTGGGAAAATTCGTGACGGTGACGCAGACGAAGTTGCACGGGTCAGCTAGTTTAATATATAACGGAGAGGGAACAAGAATGTTATTTTTGGGCAAACCTTCATAACGGAGAGGGAACAAGAATGTTATTTTTGGGCAAACCTTCCTCCTCATACATCTTCAGAAAACAAGAAATAATACCAGGAACAAATAGCGTAGACCTTCTTTAATCATTTCACAAACTTTATAGAATCACAATAATCAATAATCACGATAGAAAATGGATGGAGGTTGTAAGGTCGTCCGCTCACGCGCACGTTCTCAGGCAGACTGTCCGCACCGTTGTCGCCCACCCCACTTTTACTTGCCAACAATGACATCACTACCGCCATCTTGTAACAAATGTTACAAGTTTCTTAAATCTACGACTCCCGCTGCGACACGGCCGTCCTGCGCCTCACACGTCCCCGTGTGGCTCATCTGAAATAGAAAGTTCTGTGTACATTACTTTGTTTCGGCCATGCCTGACCAGGATTGGTCAGCTTAACCATGACATCGCTTTACCAGCGGCATCGCTTAACCAGCGGCATCACTTAACCAGTGGCATCACTTAACCAGCGGCATCACTTAACCAGCGGCATCGCTTAACCAGCGGCATCACTTAACCAGCGGCATCACTTAACCAGTGGCATCACTTAACCAGCGGCATCACTTAACCAGTGGCATCGCTTAACCAGCGGCATTAACCCACTAACGCTTAACCAGCGAAAGCACATACCACGCTTAACCAGCGATTTAAGCACTAACGCTTAACCAGCGAAAGCTCAACGTAATCCGCTTAACCAGCAATTAAACTTACCAACGCTTAACCAGCGAAAGTACATCATAACACGCTTAACCAGCGATTCAATCACTAACGCTTATACAGCGAAAGCTCAATGTAATTCGCTTAACCAGCGATTACACTACTAACGCTTAACCAGCGAAAGCACATCATAATCCGCTTAACCAGTGATTACACTACTAACGCTTAACCAGCGATAGTCAACATAACTCGCTTAGCCAGAGATAGCGTAATGGTAAAAGTAAAAGATTTAGGACTCCAAAGATCAAACAGGTTCATTCATTAGTCTCATCATCATTAATTTCCATTGGAACATTAGAATCAGGCATTTTTCTAAGGCGATCGTGAGCATATCTTTAGAGTGCTCATAATCCTTGCAAACTAATATTTTGAGAGGAACCAACTTGCAAAGTCAGAACTTGCAAAACAACGTCCCTGATCTACAATTACACACGTCGGCGCGCCAAACAAGATCAAACACTTTTTTTTTTAAAGCACGAATAGCACTAGCTCTATTAATTGGATCGGAATCAATGGCAATGGAAATCTCTCAGGTACAGTAATATCGTTCAATTCGCGACAATCAACGCACATGCGGTCGCTGCCTTCCTTCGTCTTCACCAGAAGATTAGGACTGGCAAAAGGTGACGAGCTCGGGTGGATCACATTAAAGGAGAGCTGGTCTTCAATTTTATTGCTTACTACCTGTCTTTCCTGGGGACTTAACGAATAAGGACAACGATAAACCGTTTTATTGGGATCTTTGAGTCATATTTCCACAGGGTCCGTGTTTGCAGGAGAGCTAGGTGTTCCAATAATAAAGTTGTTTGAGAATCGACTTAAAATTAAAGTTAGTCTTGCTTTGATATCCGGAGAAACGTCGGTATCAATGACATTTTTAACTGCACCTGACTCTACATTTAAAATGGTACGTAATTCGACACTCGACTCAACATTCGACTCTACACTCGACTCTACACTCGACTCTACACTCGGCTCAACTCTACACTCGACGACTCTACACGCGACTCTACACGCGACTCTACACTCGACTCTACACTCGACTCTACACTCGACTCTACACTCGACTCTACACTCGACTCTACACTCGACTCTACACTCGACTCTACACTCGACTCTACTCTCGACTCTACACTCGACTCTACACTCGACTCTACACTTACGGTATTCACATCCGGTAAATTTTTCTAAAAGTTTAAAGTTCTAGACGTCATGTTAATTACCAAGTCATTAATCAAAATTTTACGTCCAATCACTATGTCATGTTGTCAGGTAAAACATGAAAAACAATATCCAAACTAATGTTACCAATATCAACATTAGCTAAAATGTTCAGGTTACTATTCACGGAGGTTTGACCTATAACCGTCGTAGTAACGACACTATAATTACGCTCACTATTAAATTTACACAAAATATAATCTCTCATTAATCTACGCTCCAGAATCATTACAAAATGAAAAGAACTCACCGAGGTGTTCTAGACGTCCCATTGGTGTACTGACTGGGCAGATTTCAACACGCCACCATTCTACCGGCTTGCTAGTTGGACTAGCAGCGGTCGTCGTTGCTTCTGTACTGGCACCCCGAGGGCATCTTGATGCTTTGTGTCCGACGACGTTCCGACAGTTGTAACGTAATTATGATCTCTGTTGTTGTAAGTTTCGAAGTGGTTGCAAGTTTATTTGCTTCTCCGTGAGGCACACACAGAAATATGGTGGCCCACACTCTCCCACAATGCACACATTTAACCAGGGTCGACATCAGCTTGCGTTGCTTTGGACCAGGGTTGTCACTGTTGTAGTCACTATTCGGCACCGTTCTTTTTAAGTAGCATAGTGCCTTCAATTCCTGCTGCATTTTTGATTTTGTTGCTCTAATATCATTTTCCATTCACTATTGTTCAACGTGGGCTGTAGTACAGAACGTGGATCACATCCCACTTCTGATAACGGAGAGGGAACAAGAATGTTATTTTTGGGCAAACCTTCATAACGGAGAGGGAACAAGAATGTTATTTTTGGGCAAACCTTCCTCCTCATACATCTTCAGAAAACAAGAAATAATACCAGGAACAAATAGCGTAGACCTTCTTTAATCATTTCACAAACTTTATAGAATCACAATAATCAATAATCACGATAGAAAATGGATGGAGGTTGTAAGGTCGTCCGCTCACGCGCACGTTCTCAGGCAGACTGTGCGGACAACGGTGCGGACCGTTGTCGCCCACCCCACTTTTACTTGCCAACAATGACATCACTACCGCCATCTTGTAACAAATGTTACAAGTTTCTTAAATCTACGACTCCCGCTGCGACATATAAAAGTAATATTATGAAATACAAACATTATCAAAATTTTGTTATAGACGACGACGTCACAAATGAGACTTAAACATAACAAAATGTAAGTATACATCTCTGTTCAAACCATCGTGGATTACAGGCGTAATGTTATGTTACTAAACGATTATTTTTAATTCATCTAGACCACTTTTCCAAGTAAGCTTGGAAGAGCGGAGTTTGACACGCTTCTATTAGCTTGGTGTGTATGTATGTAACGGATTCTTCGAAAGTGATTTTGACCCTCTTCAAAACGTCGAATTCATTTGAAACTTTGCAGACTTATTTATTAATACCTCTGCTTAGAAACTAGATATAAAAACTGTACAATGTCACAATGTGGGACTCTCCACTTGGTATCAAAAGGCGGCATAACTTGAACTATTGTGATCCAGAGTACTAGCACGTCATAACTATTCAGAAGCAATGTTGATGCAACTTTATATGAATTGTAGTTTTGTAAGGGAAGCCGCACTATTTGTATCCGTGTCGTTGTAGGGGTACCATAAAATGCAAGAGGTGTGGGAAAAAGAATAGTTTTCGAGACAATTGTTGCGTGCATAATATTTGAACTACGTTCTATTTACAGGAAACGCTGACTGACCGAAGGACAATGCGATAGTACGATAAAAGTTAAGTACAAAATGTAAAATAGTTGTTTCCAATCTATCCTCTTAATTTTATTTAACAGAAAAGTGTTAATAGAAACAGATTCCTGAATCACATTATTATTTTGTCCTTGTACCATTCTACTATCAACCATTCAACTTGGGGTTGGCGCAACACGGTTTCTTTTTACATTCTCCCCTGACAGTCATCACGGTATCATTTTCATTTTAAATTCATATCATTTTCATTTTCCGTGTCGATACTGAAAGCTCTCTTCATGTCGTAACATTTATTTATTTTATTTATTTATGAAAGGTAGCTTCACAGTTTACTGTAAAATAATTTAAAATTATTACAAAACAATACGCCAATTACGAAGTACACAAAAAAGTTAAACAAGGTAAGGTGGCCAAGAGTGACTCTAAATGTATTGTGTGCGTGTATGTGTGCGGGTGTTTGTGCGGTGTGGGTGTCTGTGAATGTGTGCGATGATATTGTGTATGTCTATTTGTGACTAACTGCCTAGCTGACACTAGCAGGGGGTTGGAGCAACACGCGTTTGCTCCAGGATTGTAATTATCTCTTTTTTAAGACGGTTCCGTGTGGTATTGAAGGGGTCGAGTGAAGGGAATTTGTCATTATATAATGCGGGTAGACGCAAAAAGGGTGACATCTTCAAATAATTAGTGAAGGCCGAAGGGACTGCTAACAGGGAGGTATGTCTGGTACGCCTGAGTGGGACGTTAAACTGAATTTTTCCGAGCAGTTGTGGACAGTCAAATTTATTATTAAGTAGGTCGTACAATAACACCATGTCATTTAATTGCCGTCTCTCTTCCAGAGTATTTAAGTTGTGGTGTTGACAGGAGTCCAGGTAATTTACGATGTCAGCTTTGGTTTTATAATTTAGGTACTTAATAAATTTACGTTAAAAAAATTCGATCATGTCAATATATTTCTTATAAAAAGGTCTCCATATAACACTTGCGGATTCTAGTACGCTCCTTACATAACAGTAGTATAAAGTTTTTAAACATAATGGACTGTTAAATTTCATTTCATTTTTTGAGAGCAAGTACGGTCTGTCTAGATAAGTCTAAGCAACAACCCAGTACTTATTTGTTATTTTGAAAGGAGTAGTTTAGTGCCGAGTTGATTAAGAATTGAAATTATAAATCGAAATGAATAATAGCTAGTAAAAGTTAATAGCAACCTTAAAAGTCTATTTTAATTGTTTAGGAGTAATCATTTCCCGTCGGGGCTGCGGGTGTTCGCAAGAGATACCGCAGCCTCGACATGAAGGGCTAAGAAGGAACATGGGTGGTTTTTAGTCAGTAGAAGTCTGACACTCCCTTTCGCTCTGCCCAAGAGCGGGAGGGGTCATTTGATGATTTTCTACCCACCATAAAAAAAAAGGAGTAATCATTTTCCTGCCCCTGTCCCTTTCGACTTGGGGTCGGTGCAATATGTTTTCTTCTTCCCTTCTTCCCTGTCAGTCGTTACGACATGATTTACTCTTTTCTCTTTCATATTTCCTCACACAATCCACCCATCTTTTCTTTGGCCTTTGTCCCCCTTTCCATCCATCAACAATAATCGTTAAATAATCTTGAAAGTTATTGGACGTAATCAAAACCTAATACAAAACAGGCGGTACAAAAACGGCTTTTGTTGTTACTGAAACTACTTAATAACTCTTATATTCACACTATGTTTATTTTCTCTAACTTGTCAGACATTCGCAGAGTACTATAAAATACACAAACTTCCCTTCCACGCGGTATTCGTTCATATATAAATGTCAAATACAACTCAATTAGAAATAAATCGGCCCAACTGCGCAGCCACTCTTTCTTAGTGTCAAAATACACACTAAAATTAAATAAGTAAACCTACAGGACGCCGACGCAGATAGGAGGACTAGAAATAACTCATACAACAATAGAAAAACTGTGTATTTTTAAGGTTACTTATTTTAATCTATGTACAATTTGAATTTTTAAAGTATTGTTTTTCGAACTACAAACCGAGTTATTTATGTAACCTTCCTCTCTTTTCAAAGTTTATAGAAAATAATTATGTTTGGTTCAGTCTGTGAGAAATTTAATCGTAACTTGTTGCACTTACACCCACTCGATCATCTTCGATATTGGTACTAACTTGTTGACTGTACAATACTGTAATAACTACGACCTAAAATGAACTGACACCACCGCCAGGAAACTGCGGGATAACTAAATCCTCAAGAACTTATAGCTAACAAACATAATTTTAGCACGTTGTGGCTCATTCAATTAGTCAAACTAGTGACTAACAGATGATTAAGAAAAAAGGTGTCCGATCTAAGGATGTCAGGTGTTTAATCAGTTGGCCCAGATATTCCAGACGCACAAAGTTAGCAATTTATGACTGCCATGACCATAGTTCATTGTCATTCTCCTGCTTTATTCCAATTTATTTAGTGTCGGCGCAGCTTGTCTTTTTGTGCAATATTCTTCTTTATTACTAATAATCTCAGCAGTCATCTCTTTTCTAGCCATGTCATTCATCACACAGTGGACTGTGAGAATGGGAGAGTAGAAAAAGACCAAAGAAACGATAGATGGATCTATCGTTTCTTTGGTCTTTTTCTACTCTTTTCAATCTTCAACAACACACAATTACACAACCAACTTATATTAAACGATAACTACGTTACGGTTGCTGTACATTAGTTATAGGCGTAACGCTAAGTAATGCACGGCTTTAATTTTCAGATATTATATGGAATAGTTTATAGCACCACAACAGCATAAATGCTAGTATTTATGCACTACCTACGGCAACTTCAGATAAACGATTGGGGCGTAGCTTCACTTTAGCACTCCTATACTATCAATTTGCTAACCGAATTCTTACACTGTCAGCGTAGCGTCCAGCTGAAGCGGTCGTTTCACGTAGTCGGGGAGTTAAAATGATGATGATAATATTTGTTGCGGAGACCAGCCCGTTATACCATACTGTACTATTTTACTAGTGTAAATTATCGGGACCTGTTTATTAATATTTTCGTGATTGTCCAACGTTCCAAATATATATTTAAAATGTATAGATTTTCATGATTTCTGACCGATTAAGAACCCGTTCTTAATCAAAATCAATATAATAAAATATAATAATGTGTTTAAATGTTTATTTGAATCCATTATGTACATTATTTACAAACTACTTCAAATCTTGATATGACGCGATGTTGAGACGTTGACGTGATGTGCAAACTTGAGTTAATGAAAATAACACAGTATACAAACTGACATGATACTGACATTATGTTATTTTCACAAACTCAAGTTGGTAATGTCTCAAAAAGAATCACTGTACTTCTTTAGTTTGAGAAGCAACCGCACCGGTTTGTCAGCCGGCATGGGTGCAATTTTCGCGACGGGACGGTTTTCAGTACCAGGATATCACATGCTAGCAGGAGGTGCTTTGTTTACGAACGCGCGGCAACCATGTGAAGTTGAAACACCCTGAAACTCGTGGCGACGCCTTTACGGCAAGATTATGTACTATATACTGACGACTGTGTCTTATCATCTACTCGTGATTATTTTGTTTGATATTATCATCCTTTATCAAAAATAAAAATATATTTAGATAATTTTTCGTCTTAATTTCTATCTATACCAATTGTGACAATGGCAAAATTTAATATCGGAAAATAAAAAATGCTTAAAAATAGAATAATACGTTGAAATTGAATAATATTTTTAATCAATTAAATAAAGTATACATTTTAACGATGTCATACGTATCACAAAGTGATCATCGGACTGTATATATACACTTAACGTGTTCTTTTAAAGATAAAATATTTTCTTACAAATTGATTTCGCTGATGACATTGTTCTTTTCTCTTCAACATCCGCGCGCGGAACTGGAAATAATGCTTCAAGAACTGAGCGAAGCAAGCCTTGAGGTTGGACCGTAGATGAACATGTGACGCATTTTTTTTTTTTTTTGGGGTTGGGAAATCATCAAATAACCCCTCCCGCTCTTGGGCAGAGCGAAAGGGAGTGTCAGACTTCTACTGACTAAAAACCACCCATGTTCCTTCTTCGCCCTTCATGTCGAGGCCTCGGTATCCCTTGCGGACAACCCGCAGCCTCGACAGGCGTCGGCCCTTGCGGGCCCCTTCCATGTTGCTGACATCTCTTTGAGGCGCGCGTGGAACACGAACGCGCCGTCGACACGGCCTGTTGTCGTCATAAGATGGACGGACGGCGAGCTTACCCATCACTCACCGTCCACAGGCCCGCGTCTACGGTGGCCGGAAGCCATCACGTGGCCCCCGACGCCCGGAGCGCCTCCCGCGGCGGCTGGGACGAGAGGTTCTCTCCCTCTCACGTTCCGCCACCTCCTTCGCTAGCATCACTGCTTCGCAGAAGGAGGCGACGGCGTCCCATTCCTCCTCGCCCCGGACCATGGCTTGCACCAGGGCCGGACGCGAGAGGTCGCCGCCGCCGATCGCCGCTACGAGAACACGGCGGGGCTCCGCCCAAGCGGGACACACCTCCACGGTGTGCTCCACCGTGTCCTCCGGCCGATCCTCACAATGGTGACAACCGGGCGTTTCCTCCCGCCTGATTCGGTGCAGGTACCTCCCGAAACAACCGTGTCCGGTGAGTACCTGCGTCAGACGGAAGGTGAGGGCGCCGTGGCGCCTCTCCAGCCACTCCTCAAAGAGGGGACTTACCGCCACTATCGTGGCGTGCCCTGCACGGGGTTGCGACAGTCGCTGTTTCCATGCCGCCATGAGATCGCACCGGAGGTCTGTCCGCTGCGCAGCAATTAGCCGCGGCAACGGAGTGACCCCCCGGTGCAGCGCCTCCGCGCGCCATTCATGCAGGCGCGCGAGGACTATCGCCTCCAGATCCCATGGCGGAACATGTGACGCCTTGGATGGCTTTCTCAACAACTGGCGAGAAGTAGCACACCATCGTAAGAAGTGGAAGGAATGAGGAGAGGCCTTTGCTCAGGAGTGGGACAATACGGGCTAAATAAAAAAAAATGCTACAAAATCAATAAAAAAAACGGAGAATTGACAACAATGGAACGGGCTGCCCGGTTACCAGGGTAACAGTTATCAAAGGAACTAAGATCAAATGAAATAACGAATATAATGGCTGAAGGTTTTTTAATTCTTGAGCGAATCAATCAAAAATATGAACGTATGTTTTTAGTCAGAAATAAAAGTTAATGTATTTCACACTAGCGTCGGTTTATCGACCTATTTATCAATGTTTCTATTCGATTCCTGTGTAAGCAAATAGGTACCTTCTACAGAATATCTCATTGACTTTATTAATAGCTAGAAAATCAATATGGAAACAGAGAATTGGCAACAATAGAACAGGGCACCCGGCTACCAGGGTAACATTTATCAAAGGAGCTAAGATCGAATGATAAACAAAAATAAAGGCTGAAGGTTTGTTAATGGTTGAGGAAAAAATAATTATACAGTACAAAATCAGGATGAAAATCCGATTACAACATTTGTAAATGAAACCCTAATGTCAATATTATACGTTGTATTTATAACATAACATCACGCCTGAAATCCCCGAAGGTTAGGCAGAGGTGTACCTAATAGTACACCCAGATTTCGCCAGTGATGTTTAAGTCCCATGTAACAAGGGGCGAGCCTATTGCCATCAACCGGGCACAAATCCAGACTTCGTGGCTGTTACTGATAAATTTCTGATGGAAAAAGCCAATAACAATGCTCGACCCGGGAATTAATCGAACCCAGGACCTCATGGTCAGCAGTCGCACTTGCGACCACTAGACCAACGAGGCAGTCGTTGTATTACGTTGTATTTATTGTACATCATTATGTACTAGCTGACCCACACAACTTTGTCTGCGTCACATAATATAGCTTATAACCTTTTTCGATAAATCGACTTACCAACATATTAAATTGAGTTAAATCGTACTCGTAACAAACAAAAAATCTTACCTTTCCTCTTTATAATACCTATTAGTTTAGATTGGCTTCGATTATATTATTAAAGTGACATTTACTATAGGTATCTCTTACTGTTTAATATACAGTAACACCTTGTACTTGTAAACATTATGGTGCAGTAAATATTTTGAATTTGAATTTCTCCGGAGCCCCCAGAGGCCAGAATCCCCACGTACCTACCGCATCGGACCGAATGACTGCCACGCGCTAATTATTTTGTCGCCCGTATATTTTTACATTGCGATATCTTTGAAGATATTTGTTTAAACTGTATAAAGTAAAAGGCACAAATATTCTACATTAAATTTCCGTGCTAACAAACACATTTATATAGATATAGATTAATACCATATGGGTTAAATAAGCTTCGCAAAATATCATTCTTTTTAACCTAACATTTTAATATTAAAAAATGGTTACAGTGAGTCAATCTTAAAAGATAAACATATGCTGTCGCGGAATTTTTGTTTAGAACTTTTAAAGAGGAACAATTCCTTAATACATGATATTTACGTAACTTAAACCGTTTTCGCAGCGCACGCAACGGAAGCTCTCAAAAAGGAATGTCTTTTCCCGTTTTCGCAACATTTTTAATTTATGCTCCGCTCCTATTGATCGCAGCGTGATGTTATGTAGCCTGTGATGGTATAGATCTATACTAATATTATAAAGCTGAAGAGTTTGTTACTGCTGGTTGGAATTGAAAAATTCTTTTAGTGTTGGATAGTCCATTTATCGAGGAAGGCTTTAGGCTATATAATATCACGCCACAATCAATAGGAGCGGAGCATAAATGAAAAATGTTGCAAAAACGGGAAAAGATATTCCTTTTTGAGAGCTTCCGTTGCGTGCGCTGAGAAAACGGTTTAAGTTACGTAAATATCATGTATGAAGGAATTGTTCCTCTTTAAATGTCCAAAAAAAAAGTCCGCGATAGCATATGTTTATCTTTTACGATTGACTCACTGTAACCATTTTTTATATTAAATTGTTAGGTTAAAAATAATTATATTTTGCGAGGCTTATTTAATTTTAACCCATACAGTATTAATATATATCTAAATAAATGTGTTTGCTGGCACGGAAATTTAATATAGAATATTTGTGCCTTTTACTCTATACAGTTTAAACACATATCTTAGAAGATATCGCAATGTAAACATATACGGGCGACAAAATAATTAGCGCGTGGCAGTCATTCGGTCCGGTGCGGTAGGTACGTGGGGATTCTGGCCTCTAGGGGCTCCGGAGAAATTTAAATTCAAAATATTTACTGCACCGTAATGTTTATAAGTACAAGGTGTTACTGTATATTAAACAGTAAGAGATACCTATAGTAATTGTTACTTTAACAATATAATCGAAGTCAATCTAACCTAAAAGGTATTTTATAGAGGAAAGGTAAGATTTTTTGTTTGTTACGAGTACGATATAGCTCAATTTAATAAGTTGGATAGTCGATTTATCTAGAAAGGTTATAAGCAATATTATGTGTTGCAGACGAAGTTGCGTGGGTCAGCTAGTGTGTATATAAACCTACCTATTAGTTTTAGTGAATGAAGTGTATCGTGTGTACCACTTTATAATAAAGTGGACTAAATATTATTTTATTGTCCTTTTCACAATTTTCACCAGTTTGTAAGTTCTGAGTTCTGCCACCCTAATAATCCAAAATAATAAAAGAAGAAGCTGACCCCAGTACAGTTGGGAAAAGACTTGACAGATGATAATCATCATTCTCCTGTCCTTATCCCAATGTATTTGGGTTCGGTGCAGCATGTCTTCTTCTTCCATGCTTCTCTATTACCCGTCATCTCAGCAGTCAACTTCTTTCTAGCTATTTCATCCTTCACACACCGTCTATTCATCGTTTCTTTTGTCTACTTCTACTCTTATAGCCATCTACATTCATAATCAACATTATCCTCATTCCTCCGCATGACATGTCCATTACCACGATAACCGATTACTACATTTTCAGACTTACTCTTAAGTAGTCATTCCATATTTATTCATTCGCGTTACACCACTCATTATCACCCTTAACATTCTCATTCCAACCACATGCAATATATAAATGAAATAATATGAATAATTAATGTCAGCTAAAACTAAAAATACCAAAGAACTTTTGTTTTGTGTATGATGATTGGCCCCGAAAGGGGTCGAAAAAGACCACTGACATGGCGACTGACTGGAAGACGAAAACATGCGATGCTGACCCAAAACCGACCTTTCGGCGGAGACCACTGATCAACCTCCAGGCAGACTTTGATAGCCTAGTACCGATACACAAAATACAAACCAAACGTTCAATTTAGCGTTTGAACTGAGCGTACCAGGAGAACATAAGTTTATAGGTGTTCGATCCGAGAGAAAGAATGAATGAATGAATGACGTCGTCCACAATGTTTTCAAAGAAGTAAGGGCTGTTACTTACCACAGAGTGCCGTCTCTTTCTATACTTTTCTTAAACACCTATAATGTATTGTTTGTTAGTTTTATATTACTACAATTTTTTAGTCATACTATTCAATTAAAAGCTTCCGAATCAACCATATGTTTGATTGCGACATACTTATGAAATCTACGTTCGTGTTACTTGCATATGTGTAAGTTTAAAAACATCATTTACCTGTGAATTCAATGACCAGTGTGTATTGCCAGTGATTGCATACGGGACTGAAACGTGGTCGTTCACAATGGGCCTCATCAGAAAGCTCATAGTCACCCAAAGGGCAATGGAGAGGGCTATGCTTGGAGTTTCCTTGCGTGATCGAATCAGAAATAAGGACATCTGCATGAGCACCAAGGTTACCGACGTAGCCCGAAGAATCGCCAGACTTAAGTGGCAATGGGCAGGGCACATTGCTTGCAGAACGGATGGTCGATGGGGCCGGAAAGTTCTGGAGTGGCGACCGCGAACCAGAAAACGTTGCGTTGGAAGGCCTCCCACTAATTGGACCGATGACCTGGTAAAGGTTTCGGGGACCCGCTGGATGCGAGACGCACGGGACTGGTCAATGTGATGACACCAGGGGGAGGCCTATGTCCAGCGGTGATGCATGCAAATGCAGATGATGAATTGCAAAGCGACAGCTTGTAAAGAAACACGTTTAGGTGTTTTTTGTACTTTATTCAAGTAAAAACAACTAAAATAATATCACACACAACTGAGGCAAGCTTAAACATAATGTTATAGCCACTTCGCACTATAATTATAGCTGCCTTTTGGACGACTCTACAATCTTGGATGCAATATTCCTGGAAACCTTTCATTCTTTCCTGAGAACCTAGTGTTGAAATATGTCTGGGTGCGACTGGATCAATACTGTCTCCCAAGCACATGGCACGCAAATGCGGTTTCCATGGCAACAATGCATCTGAGTGAAGTTCGCCAAGTCAGCTAGCAATACTGCTGGTTTTTAAACTTATGAGTATGACATTTAAAGTTCTAATAACAAATGTGTAATGATTTTGTCATTATTTATTTTGATATTTTGAGTAATTATTACCTTTTGGAAAATTACTTGTATTACACATCTTCGTGTAAGTTATTAACACATTGGATTGTCAAGGAATTCATTTCTATTAGTATTGTGGGGATGTGACCAGTCAGGGACGGACCTCACAGGGCTGTGCGGAGGAGGAGCGCGGCCCTTTCCACTTTGGGGAAACCGACTGTAATACTTATATTCCTATGATTTAGGAAAAACGAAAATTTTATCAGCCTGGGGTAATTAAGGAACTGTCACATGTGGTGCCGTGACCAGGATTCTCGTCATTAAATGTACTGATTCACTCCAGTGCAACGAGAAAAAACAATGTTTAGGTTACTATAATAATAACACAACGTAATTTTATGATTCTACAAATTAAGAGAGACGGCTATAATTATATATTTACAACGACTACAATAACATATTATTGATTAGATAACGGTTTGGTTATTATGGTTGAATACTTTCACCACTTGCTACTAGCGGGTTCAAATCCCGCATTATTTCTTTTTAAAAACGTTGCCCCACACTAGGAATTTCTCCTGTATCGTGGATGCGTTTACAAACATTTAAACTCACATACACAGAACACATTGATCGGTTGATGTGCTTGTACTAACTACATTGTCATGATTTGGGTTCGACTCCCGCCTGACATTATGGTTGATAAATAAAATTATTGTCATATATTTGGACAAAATACTCGTGTGGACTTATTTGGAATTCCAGGATATTTCAATCTTCGCTTGGCTGTTACTACAATATTGGTGTCAACCTTTGTGTTGTGAGCTAGGGTCAGTTTCACCGAATGCAGCTGACATCGGCTGACTTCGGTGTTGGGTGTAACGTGGACCCAGTTACGGAGCTAAGTCCCACTTTCATAAGACGCTATAGATTACCGTGGTCATGTGATATGACTTTGTTAACTCAACATTGTTTTTTTTCTTGTTAACAACTATAGGACTGTTATAAGCTACTTAATTAGTTCCAATTTTGGTACATACCAGATAACTTTCTTGTCACTATTTTAATATGCAAAAGAGGTAATTACAACACGTTTTCTTGATAAGCCAGAATTTTTTGGATGATCTAGGGTGTTTGTTCATTTCAAAGTTTAGATCAAGGTCACAGAGCATTGAGTCACTTTGTATAGACTAGTGACGTCATTTTTTTTTTCAGCGACGACTTTTAATTTTCATGTCATTTTGTTGTGCTGTGTTAAATACACATATATGTTCAATTATTTTTGTCCTAAGTAATTCTTATGGTGAGATATTTGCGTTTGAAGATTATAAAAATGTCGTCATTATAAAAACTTCAATTACTGTCCTGCGTAAAGAAATCTTACTTATGTTTTTAGAAGGTTGATATTAGAGCTGGCTTAATAATAACTGCCACTCGGGTCGATCTTTAGGTTAAGCCACACTTGCCTATGATGGATGGGTGACCACCGACATTACATACCGAGTTTTCTCCGTGCCTTGGAAAGCAAGTTAAGCTGATGGTCCCGGCAGCCATATATATATCTTTGGCAGTCGTTACAGGTAGTCAGTGACCTGATAGTCTGACAACCAGTCTTACGAAAGGGTATCGTATTACCCAGTATTAACTGGGTCGTGGAGGTCAGATAGGCAGTCGCTCCATGTAAAATACTGGTATTCAGCTGCATCCCATAAGCTTTTCTTTTTTTTTTTGTCAATTTGTTTTGTCCTGTGTGAAACCAATAAATACTTTTTCTTTCTTTCTTTCTCTTTCATCCAGTTAGACTGGACGACCCCGACATAGTTGGGAAAAGGCTAGGCATATGATGATATTAGAGCTGGCTTTACTGTTTTACAATCGTCTGTCAATGTGGCGTTGGTTTTGTGTGTTTATGGAAATAATAAAAACACATTGCCATACTTGATTGCATTTCATTACATCTATACTAATATTATAAAGCTGAAGAGTTTGTTTGTTTGAACGGGGTAAACTCTGGAACTACTGGTTGGAATTGAAAAATTCTTTTAGTGTTGGATAGTCCATTTATCAAGGAAGGCTTTAGGTTATATAACATCGCGCTACGATCAATAGGAGCGGAGCGGAAATGAAAAGTGTTGCAAAAACGGGAAAAGATATTCCTTTTTGAGAGCTTCCGTTGCGTGCGCTTCGAAAACGGTTTAAGTTACGTAAATATCATGTCCGGTGCGGTACGTAAGTGGGGATTCTGGCCTCCGGGGGCTCCAGAGAAATTCAAATTCAAAATACTGCACCATAATGTTTACAAGTACAAGGTGTTACTGTATAAATAACAGTAAGAGATAGCTACAGTAATTGTCACTTTAATAATATAATCGAAGCCAATCTAAACTAGAGTAGGTATTACAAAGAGGAAAGGTAAAAAATTTTGTTTGTTATGAGTACGACGAACTAAATATAATAATATGTTGGATAGTCGATTTATCGAGTAAGGTTTTGAGCTACATTAAGTGACGCAGATGAAGTTGCGTGGGTCAGCTAGTTATAAATGAAAACATATTTTTTAACTCACTTCGTACTTTATTTTAATTCTCTATGTCATGTCGAATAATCGTATCTAAACTTGTGCTGGCGGAGTCAGATTATTTTGATATCTGCCCGACCCAAGTATCATATTACAATTGACATTACATGCGAACAGCAGTCTAAGCTCTGTTTCCCAATAATCTATCTCTCTGCTGTGCTCTGTGGCCCAATTTTGCATCCAGCCCTTGTGTAGCTCTTTCTAGGAGAATGTACGCGTAGCAAAATGTCCGTCTAGACGAATGCCCAATACAAGTCCCGCCAACACGATTCAGACTTCGCCAGCAACAAATGCAAAATGCACTGTTAATTACATTCATGGCGTTATACATCCAAATCGTAAAAATATAAGAGTCTAATAAGGTATTCTGGGTCAGTCACAATACGCAAACGATCAAAATGTTCAAGGAAATGCCAAATCTTTATAATGCATCGGCCCATAGATAACAGACATCGAGCCATGCAATCTACGTACGTATTTTTTTTTTTAAACGTTGGCCTGCACTAGGAATTTGTCCTGTATTGTATTGTAATTACATTTGTGTATGACCCAGACCCGAAACAACTATCTGTAGGTCATACAAATTTTTGTTCCGTGCCGGGATCGAACCCGCGACACGTAACGTAGCGCAGCAGTCAACTGCTTGAGCCACTGCGCCAATCGTGCCGTCTGAATTCTCAAAAACATACGGCAGAAACCTAAAACAGTGCAATATAGTATACTAACTTTCGGATTAGATTTAAAGAAATGCATCCATAATAACTTTTGATCGCTTTATTCTGTTCTTTCAAAATATCCAAGTTCCATTACTGGCCGCGCAACTTCAAACGACGCCAAGTTTACTCAAACCCCTTTCTTATTTGCTCAATTAATGTGCAATTTTAATGTGAAGTTGGCTCATAATTCTCATATAAAATAAAATATGTGCGATTGATAATGACTTCTAATAGCATTCAATAACGACTTTATTGTTATGAAAACAGAGGTGTATAAAGTAAAACGCTTGTGCCGTAGTTGTTTCAAGCTCGTTATGTTTATGGGCTCCTAGTACCTTCTATCGTATTCATTCAAGCTGGCTTTGACTCGAACGTGTTGATAGTAAATAAAACCACATACCACGTTGAATTCTATTTAAAGGATGAACAATCTGTTAGAGCAATATGGGACTGATAATGTCCATAAATGTAGCGTAATTGTATGTTAGTTTCAAAATAAACAATGTGTTCATTAGCTCCCGTTTTTTTTTTGTTTTTTTTTGTTTTCCTTCAGGACCGTGACAGTAACGTGGTCATTAAATACGGTAACTTTTAGGAAATATATAATAATATTCCCCTTAATGTGTTGGGGTCGGCTTCTAGTCAAACAAATTGCAGCCGAATAAGGGTATATTACAAGGAATAACAAGTTTAACGACATTGATTTATTGACATTATTATGTAGTTCTAGTGTACGTAGTCCATTCACCTTTTCACAAACGATATACAAACTTCGGATGAACATGAAACAAACTTATTGTTTTGGAAAAGGGGAGCAGCCAGTATTTACATCATTAAACTTTAAAATAAACTATTTTTTCCGACTGTCAATACAATACAACTGTTCTCCCTGTTCTACAGATAACAGGTAACCAGAGGTTTAATATTTCATTCGAAAATTGGAACCTCACGATTGTCAGTAAATGACGGGTCGGTAAATAATAAACATTGAATATAATAATTTCAAATTGTCTTACTCAATTTCCTTTAATAACAAGGTATGAACAATCAATCACACTATAACTCAGCCTGGACTGAGTTTTGAGCTTTAGGTACTACCGTAAGAAATTCTGTTTCTAATGTTACCTATTGTATATAGTTAAGTTTGTGGCTGCTTAAATCGACTTCCATAAAATACAATAAGGTCAGTGTTTAGCATTTTAAGGAAATCGCAACTAGAAAATGTCCCTCTCTTTACACCAGTTGAAAACTTCGGCCACACTACCAATACAAAACAAATCAAAAGAAGCAAAAAACCTTTTCACGGTTAATCCAAACACCTTTCGTGCCCAATAAAAACTTATTAGTTTGATATTGATGAAGATAGATTTTTACTGTAATAAAACAAACTAATCACATAATACACATTTTTTAAGTTTATATATTACGTTTTATTTTCCACTCAAAACAGATGCCGCGTCCCACAACACACCCAATATAAAAGCCTTCTTCGACTTTCTGTAATAAAATGATAAATAATTCCCTGTTTTAATAAAGTGACTGGCTTAAAAATATGTCTAAGTAATAAAGCTTACGTTGTACTTCATTTTCACATTCAGTTTTAATACATTTCTGTCATTACTAGTGAGAATATACCCACATTTCGCCCGATAAGTTTTAATCCCATGAAATAGGGAAGCCATTTGACACCAACCGGGCACAAATCCATACTCTGAGGATGCTACTGAGCAAGCCTGCAACCCTTTGCCTGCCCTAGGCACTGAACCCAGGACTTTCGAGTTCAACAATTACGCTGGTATCCGTTAGACCAACGAGCCAGATCTATGTATCCCAGTCCTAGTAATTATATTATAACGATAACCTGTTTTTTTAACGCTCACGGCAATTTAAGAAACACTTACTAAATTTAAGGAAATACTTGAAACTTATAATATATACTTATATACTACTACTTATCTAATACTACTTATATAATATATACTTCATCTCTAAAAAATAAGCTCTTCAATAGCTGTATTTCGGCCTGTATTACGTCTGACACTCAAGCTCAAGATGAGCTTGAGTGTGTAATTCGATTTCTAAGATGGGCTTTAGAGCGGTGCTATTATCGTTACATGCTGTATTATAAATACATATAATGTGCAATAAATATGATGCAAAAGTAATAAAATGAGGGTTTCATTCACAAACAATGCCATTTGATGTTCTTACTGATTTTGTAACTTTCAATAAAATCTAAAATATATTCTTGTAGGAGGTACCTGTTAGCTTAATAAGGAATCCAATGGACATTGATGGTGAGATCGAGAAACTGACTGATCCTGTGACTAAAAATACGTTCATACTTTTAAATAGTTTGCCCTTTCGTTATTTTTTTTTGCCTGTTGGAAAATCATCAAATAACCCCTCCCGCTCTTGGGCAGAGCGAAAGGGACTGTCAGACTTCTACTGACTAAAAACCAGCCATGTTCCTTCTTAGCCCTTGCACCGAAGCCGCGGTATCTCTTTCAAACAACCCGCAGCCCCGACGGGCAAATAGTTTGCTCCTAAGCATTAACAAACTTTCAGTCATTACTTTCTTTTATTCATTCAATCTTAGTTCCTTTGATAAAATGTTACCCTGGTAGCCGGGCGGCCCGTTCCATTGTTGTCAGTCCTCCGGCGGGTTTCTTACTTTTGGCGCGTGGTGGTTATAGTATTTAAACTTACACTTTTACTAATCATCCTCATCTTTCATAGAATGTCCTTTTACGTCTCATGTCGCGCCTTGGCGACAACTATTTTTGTTGGCAGTCTTATAATCGATCTTATTCGATTTATTAACGTTGTTTTTACTGTTTTAAAATATTAAATCTTATAATTTTTCATTGTTTACTTTTCGTGTGACATAACGTCAGTTGTCAATATGTCATTTACTTTTTCTTTTAATTTGTGTCATAGTTTTTCGTGTCATAGTGGTTAGAAGTATGAAGGTTACATTTGATTTATATAATTTAAATTATTTTTATTAATATATTAGCTCAAATAATGTAATTTATTGATAATTTCTATTAACTGTAACTTATCTCACGCTTATAAAATTAATTAACACGCTCACAGAAATTCTTTGAGGAAGTTTTTGACTGAATAATACAGGCCGTTTTAAATACAGGCAACTCACAATTTTTGATTTCAAGAACTTAAATTCTGGAAAGAATTAAAAGAATTCATTCTTTTGAAAGAATTGGGTGGAAAAAACCATTGAGGTATAATGTACTACGTACTAGAGGAGACACCTCAACTCGATTTTTTGTAACACACGGTAGAGCTAGTAGACTCCAGTTCATTTAGTCTATGCCGAGCGGTTGCTGCGACGTGACACATTTGAGTGAAGTTTTCATGTCTAAAATATGCCTTCGTGTGCATTTAGATACTGTAGAAATAATTTAAAAAATATAAGTAAAAGTCAAGGAGTGACTTTTCACCAGCAATTATAACTTATTATCTTTAAAACACACATAATTTAATTATATTTTTTGAATTGCAATGTGTCATCGCGGCGGCCATTTTTTACGTGAATGTCAAAGAATAAAACATTTGCATGCACAGACCAGACACTATCGACGTATTCTATGCTTGACCACGAATCCTCTACATGTGAGTCAAAATTGATAGTAGGTTGTATAATATTTACATATGTATCAAGACAATAAACAAATAGTTGAAATGTGAAGATTGCATTGATAGTTTGACTATACTATAAACTTCCAAATCACACATCTATCATACGTAACTTAATACGACAAAGTGGTGGAAGTCTTGCCTCGAAATATGATTTTAATTATACGTCCGTAAACACCCTAAAGCATTTAATTAGGAAAGAAGTATTTGCAAAATTTGAATAAACATAATTTACTGAATCAGCCATCAACATTCAATCACAGAATCCATTTGATTCGAGCCATTAATTTATTATTATTTTACCTCGAATTAGATAGCTCACAAAAATTAGATTGCATCACGAAGGTGAAACTGATCCAACTGTGGATTACTATAACAAACTGCAGAAACTAACACAAAATAAATTATTTAAGGAAATTACAATATTGTTACAGTTTAAGTATATTTTATTTATTTTCTGAGTAAGTACACACGCACAATATCAAGTAGGCAGAATAATAACATTATGTCGCATCTGCACGCATTGATAGTAATCTATGAGAACATGACACCCCCCGCCTGCCCCGCTGTCATCAAGTGCGCGCACATTATTTTGTTTGAAATAGCTTCTCTAGTACGTAATACCTCAATGGAAAAAACATGGAAAAAACGCAGAGATTGTTTTATAAAAAGGGATTTCTGAAGGATGCCCTCCAGTTGAGATCTGGTTTTTGAAGAAGAATTATCACGTCTACAAGTTGTTATCTGGGTTCTTAAGAAGAACCATCGCGTCTACCTCCTACGTATTCTCCGGGCCTCCCTAAAGGACTCGCCCGTGATCCTCGCGACGCGAAGTTATCTGGTCTCTCTAAAAGAGCCAATGTCGTAACGAGCTCTACAAGCACTGGAGCCACTTTTACCTCCAACGTATCCTCCGGGCCTCTCTAAAGGACTCGCCCGTAATCTGCTGGCCTGGCTTCGGGATTGACCTGTCCTGGAGCTGTTCTTCTGTTCTGTGTAAAGCGTGAGTTAGGTAGGTTTGTATTTTATAGTTTTCATTGTATTTTTTACTCCTTATCTCTTTATTAAATTCAATTGTTAATTTACTTACCCTCTTTTAATTGTTAAGGGTAAGTAACACGACATGGTGAAATAGTGAAAATAGCGTGATACAGAAATTGCTAAAATTATAGCATGTTTAAACTAGGCAACTATCTTGACCAACCTATATTTTCATCATATTTTTTTAATTACCTGAAAAAAACTAAAAGATATACTCAAATGTAGTCTATAATTTGATTTGATTATAAATTATCGGTATTTACACAAATGCTTTTATATCCAACACTATCACATTTTCGTCGTTGTCGATCTCTAGCTTCTTTGATAAATGTTGCCCTGGTATTTCAACGTATTTCAACTTTTTGTGCACGGTGTATAAAAATTAAATGGCGGGACGCAGAAATCGCCGATATTCCGTCTGCTATTTTATAGCAGACGTATGTATTCTTATCTGACTTATGCAAAACGTTTGCGCAAAAATAAGACTGTCACTCAACGATTTATTTAATACCTGTACTCAAAGATGCCAGCCTGTGTCTAATATTTTTTGTTACGCGGGTTATCTTCCATCTATCTATATATATAAAAATGAAACCCGTTTTCCGTTGTCACGACTTGGCATGAAAACGGCTTGACCGATTTGGCTGATTTTTTTTTTTAAATGTTCGTTGAAGTTCAAGGATGGTTCTTACGGCGAGAAAAAATCGAATAATGGCCGGAAAAGCCCTAAAAACAGCCCTTTTCTTTTTCCCATACAAACGTTTTCTAACTAAAACGTAAAATCAATTTCAGCTTTAATACCGTACCCATAAAGTTCAAGTGTTAGTGGAGAGGTTCCGGGAAGGCAAAACAATTGAGTGACGTTCAGTTGTTCAGTCAACGAATGACAACTTCAAACAGACCAAACGACATTATCACAATAATCACAAATAATTACTGTTTCTTTCCCAATAGAAAAACGATTTTTCAAATGGTGTTTGCGTATAATATAAAAATTAATTGCTGTTAGTTAGTCGCGCTAAAACTAGAGAACGGCTAGACCGATTTGTCTAATTTTGGTTTTGAAACATTTGTGGCAGTCCAGAGAAGGTGAGAAATTAGTAGTATGTAGGTAGGTAGGTAATAGGTAGGTGGTAGGTAGTTGGTACGTAGGCAGGTAAAAGGGCATTGCAACGCACGCGGGGTACAGCTATATCTATCTTCTATATAAATAAAAATGAATTGTTGTTCGTTAGTCTGATTAAAACTCGAGAACGGCTGGGCCGATTGAGCTAATTATAGTGTTGAATTATTCGTGGAAGTCCAGGGAAGGTTTAAAAGGTGAGAAAGTGGTAGGTAGGTAGGCAGGGTAGTAGGTAGAGTAGTAGGTAGGGTAGTAAGTAGGATAGTAGAGTAGGTAGGGTAGTCGGTAGAATAGTAGGTAGGGTAGTAAGTAGGTAGGGTAGTAAGTAGGTAGGGTAGTAGGTAGGTCGGGTAGTAGGTAGGTCGGGTAGTAGGTAGGTCGGGTAGTAGGTAGGTCGGGTAGTAGGTAGGTAGGGTAGTAGGTAGGTAGGGTAGTAGGTAGGTAGGGTAGTAGGTAGGTAGGGTAGTAGGTAGGTAGGGTAGTAGGTAGGTAGGGTAGTAGGTAGGTAGGGTAGGAGGTAGTAAGTAGGTAGGTAGTTGGTACACAGGCAGGTAGTAGGTAGGAAAAAGGGCATTGCAACGCATGCCGGGAACAGCTAGTATTTCATAAGATGTTAATGAAGGTGTGGCTTGAACATGAAGGTTCGAGGACGTTAGAACAAATACAAATACGATTTCCATCCCTCTCTAACGATAAGTCTTGTGCGCTTAATCTCCTACAGCTTATGGTGCCTTGGTATTAAAGTCTGTGATGAGGTGACGACCTAAGCAAGTAACATTCAAATATCGTCCGACCTCGAACGCTTTATGTAGGTCAATGTCAAAACTTCAACAACTTATCGATTTTCAGGTCGATTGCAGTACACGCCATTTCCACATTATTAAGGTAGTTGGGGGATGGGGAGCTTGTGGCGGGTGGGTAAATCCAAATATGCTTTCCACCCCTCTCTAACGATAAGCGCGCTCAATCTTCTACAGCTTATGGTGCCTTGGTATTAAAATCTGTGACGAGATGACGACCGCAAGTAATATTCAAATATAATCCGTCTTCGAACGTTTTATGTAGGTCAATGTCAAAGGTTCAACGGATTAGGCGCACAATGCCACATTCGCAAAATGACACATTCTCAACAAGTTGCATAGTGTATCATTATTTGCCTAGCCTTTTCCCAACTATGTTGAGGTTGGCTTCCAGTCTAACCGGATGCAGCTAAATAACAGTAATTTACATGGAGCGACTGCCTATCAGATCTGACCTCCATAACCCAGTTAATACAGTGAATGTTTTACTTTAATGAGAATGAAAGATTGGTAAAGTCACTTATAGTCTTCACCAAATAAAAAAAATAAAGGTGTTTGATCCAACTTGTACCAAAAAGTCCACAAATCTTCGTTAGAAATCGCTTGTCATTCAAAACTGTCGCTAAAACTGCTTCGGTTGAGTTTCTTAATACCAAACACTTATCCCAACGGAATAAGTAAGAATTACGTAATACGAAGAATGATTGTGGTATTTTTTTTGACGTGACAACGTCTTATAAATTGGTTTGCCGGGTGACACTTCAAGAAACTGCGTTACGCTCCGCTCACGTTATGCGCTCACAATGAGAGCGAGTGAGAGGCACGCGTCCAGAGCGAGAGAGAGAGAGTGAGAGAGATAGGCATACACACCGGTTCATGTCTTGCGCTTCTATTTTCGTTGTCACGTAAAACTTTCGCCCGTATACCGACTTTACAGGCAACCAATTTTTTGTTATTTCAGAAGTACAAAATGTTCAAATAACATGTAATTGCTGTTGTCTAAGTATTTCAAAAAATATTTTTGTAGTGTATTTTTTTTTTCGAGATTACTTATGTTTTTCTGCTTCGTTGGTGTAGTGGTCGCAAGCGCGACTGCTGAACATAAGGTCCTAATATAAGGGTTCGACTCCCGGGTCGGGCAAAGTGTTATAGGCTTTTTCCTTTAGGAATTTATCAGTAACAGCCACGGAGTTTGGATTTGTGCCCGGTTGATGGCAATAGGCTCGCCCCCTGTTACACTTAAACATAACTGGCGGAATGAGGGTGTACTATTAGGTACACCACTGCCTATCCCTTTGGGGATTACAGGCGTGATGTTATTTTATGTGTTAAATTTTTCAAAAAATGTGAAAATAAAAATAAAAATGTGCTATATCTCAAAAACTGCTGACTATATCTCATACAAACAAATTTTGATTAAAAATGTTAATTGAGATCTAGACCATATATATTTGTTTCAGATATTTCACTCTCTTATTTTAAAAGTTACAAGGTTACACACATTTTACCATTTTCAAAAAGTCTACCTCTCAAACGATTCACTTTGAGGAAAATGGTTTAGGAACCCCAATATAATTTTTAAAGACCTATCTATAACCCGCACGTATAAGTTACATGTTGTTTTTGTTCTGGTAGATATATAGTATGATTACTATATTATTATTATTATAAAAAAAACGTGTTATATTTCAGGCAAAATACCCGTATAAATAAAGCATGAATAGTAAAAATAGCACATAAATCATTAAAATAACATTATTTATAAATAGCTGAATGCACCAGGGCTTCATATACCTATGGAACTTACTGTTGAGGCCATATAGAACACACACGGTGTCTGTATTTTCCGAATGCGCCAGTGTGCTCTGCAGTCCATTTGTACTTGTTTGTTTATGTCTGGCTCACCTAGGGCTTGGCCTATTAAGAGTTCAAGGACAGAAGCTGTCTAGCGTACTACTAAAACTCTAGGCCACTATATTGCGGGTGCGGGGTTGGTTTCAGTATAATTTGTAGCTAAATATTATTATATTTCAAGTATTTAATACAATCTGACAGCCTCGCTTGAGTAAACGTAAATTGCACAACTAATGAGCATGAGGTCAATGAGCTCCTGAGCTCAATTTCCCGATCGTGTAAATTCCTATTGGATTTTTTTATCAGAATATTCTCAGTTACGCGACAGTTGCGACCCGATTCAAGTATCTAATGAAAAAAATGCCAATCTTTCAAACACAGATTGTCTTGGTTATTACGAATACTAGCCTGATGAACGTCAATATTATAATACTGTATGTAGCGCCTTTGAGATTGAAAGAACTTAAATAAACTTATTTTTAAATAATTTAATAAAAAAAATACTTGGAATAAATAAAAGCATACACATAATTTTGCGATAGTAAATTATAATATTTACACTAACAAAGACCATCGAAGAAATACTATTTATGTTTGAACAGGTTGCGATTGATTACTTAATAGATGCTGCTACGAGCACTTAACTTTCGTAGCTCCAGCGTATGCTACGCCGTAGCCTGCTTAGTAGTCAATAACGGTAAAGACGTTTATGCGTATGAAGAAGTAAATGCACCGCCTTTGACTCATTTTAAGACAATCGAGTATGGAAACCTAGCCATTCGTAAAATTTACTTTAACATTATTTCGACTTTATAGTTTGTTTCAGTTTAATTGTAACCAATCAAAAACGGATACAGACAGACTGAGTAGTGAAAATAGTGGGTATATTTATTTTGGAAAAGATCTTTTGGCCAAATTCACAAAATAATATCACTTATATTTACTAATGCAGTCAGTAACATGCCAACATACGAGTACCGTTGTTGCAATGTAAGTAACTTGCGATTAGGCTTTTTATTACTGGTGTAAAATTGTAAAAGGCATCAACCAAAAAGCTAACTCACGAATAAAATAATAATAGAAGAAATTGCATTTGACTGAATGCAAGTACAAAAATCTTTTAAAATGGGTTATAATTTACTTAAAAATATTGGTATTGAAATGGCGCGTCAACACTGGCCAGGCATCGAAGTACTTCTAACGCAAGCTCCAACAGGTGGTTTGGCCGTTTCGAGGTAATTTACTAGGAGGACATAACTTCGAACGATTAAATATTCGAACCTTTGTAGACAGACTAGTTGGTGCGTTCCTTAGACCATTTTGATCAATAATTAACGTTGTTGGTGACAAATAAAACAATACTCGTGATTAAACGCTTTGAATATCAAATTTAATTTTTTGACGAAATAAATAGTACATACAATAATACGAGTATTATGGACATAATGAATGTGAATCAATTTCAGATTAAATACATTTTTGCGCACACACCAACTTATGGTCATGCGTTAATCAATTAGGTCACACAAAATCCTGGAAACAAACCGTGCAAATAGATCCAAGTTTTGAAATCAATATTCGTCGACATTTTGCTTCTTCACTACATAGTATAAAACGTTTTTTTAATAGATAGAGTGATTCAAGAGGAAGGTTTATATGTATAATACATGCATAATATTGTAGAGAAACACTGATAAATTTAGAGGTTTCTAATGTGATGTCGTAAATAAACACATAATTTGGCGCTTACATTGCAAACGCTGGCTGAACCACACGAGATAAATCAAAATAATGTACTACAGTATTGTACACCTTAAAAAGTTCAACAAAAAAGTCCGCGATGGTATATGTCTATCTCTTAACTTGTTGTATGCCGTTTATATGGAGACAATTAAAAAGCTATTGTGTCTCGCGTGGATATACGTTCCAGCACACGAAGGGTTAAAGATAACCCACAACAACCATCTTTTATCCTTTACATTTTACGGAAAAAAATGGCTTATTTACGAAGTGATTTTAAGTAATACAGCATTAATCCTTGTCCAATTAAGTACCTTAAATACATTGTCCATTTAATATAGATCAATATGGCTCTTTACAGCATTTAATTAAATAAATATTTCTGAAGATATTACAGATTTAAAATGCAGGGACACAGCGGTGCGGCGGTACCGGCCCGGCCGGCGCGGGCGGCGTGTCGTAGGCCGTGCTTCGCCCTATAGAACTATTTATGATTAGGAGCGATCGGTCGCATTTATCGGAGCTCTCTAGCGAGAAAAATAATAACTTATAAAAACGTGCTTTTCCGCGCGACAAACTTCCGTTTCGATAAAAAAAAAATAGAAATTGTATTTAATAGTATATAAATATTAAAGTGATTCATTTTTTTAGGACAAAACGTACTTTTAAGCGCGACATTTTTTTCGAAATTGTATGTCCGTTTTTAAACCGTAGTTAGGATTATTTTTAAACAGCACTTATAATAAGTAAGTACCTACCTACTTATTAGGTTAAGTAGGTTAGGTTAGATAGGATTAGCTTAAAACCATATTTTTTGGTATTTCTTCGATTAAGACTTTAGTTTGAATTTAGATTTAAGGCAATTTAGTATTAGGGCAAGTATTCTTAATTATCGAAAATTGTAGTTAAGTCACATTCGCACCCGTGCAAAGCCGGGGCGGGTCGCTAGTATAATATAAAAGTAATATTATGAAATACAAACATTATCAAAATTTAGTTATTGACGACGTCACAAATGAGACTTAAACATAACAAAATGTAAGTATACATCTCTGCTCAAACCATCGTGGATTACAGGCGTAATGTTATGTTAATAAACGATTATTTTTAATTCATCTAGACCACTTTTCCAAGTAAGCTTGGAAGAGCGGAGTTTGAAACGCTTCTATTAGCTTGGTGTGTATGTATGTAACGGATTCTTCGAAAGTGATTTTGACCCTCTTCCAAACGTTGAATTCATTTGAAACTTTACAGACTTATTTATTAAAACCTCTGCTTAGAAACTAGATATAAGTAAAAACTGTACAATGTCACAATGTGGGACTCTCCACTTGGTACCAAAAGGCATGTGCGTGTGAACTGAGGGACCAAAAAGGAATACGCGAAATGAAAATCCTAAGATTTAGTAGAAGACTTAAAACAAATGTAGAACAAATCCGGGGAATTTGTAATCAAATATATTAAAAACTACGACCCATAAAGTGTGGTCCCTCAGTTCTCACAGACGGTTAGCCAGATCTCGGAAAGTATCTTAAAAAAGAAGGTTTTGTGAATACAGACATTTAGTAAAGAATTTGGAAAGATATTCACAAAATAACAGACCACAAAGCATTAAAGATAAAAAAAATATAACGACTGAACTGTGGTCCCTCAGTCCACACAACAAAGATAAATATTTTAGTGAATATTACTGAATTAAACTAATAAAACCGTTCTTTTTCTACATAAAGTTTTAGAAGAAGTCTTAAAACATATCGTAAAAAAAAATGAAGCCTAAATATCGAAGCATTTTGAAGATAGCGATGATTATTACTGGTCCCTCAATCCTCCACTCCACTGACATATGTGCATGTGCTAGCTGCTGGGCTATAGGAATATCAGAAAGTCTAGTGTACTTAACTTTTAGTAGAAAGTTTCTTCTAAATAATAGGTATCTAAAATTGTGCATTTCTTACCTCTTAGCTGAGATAATATTGTTTCTCTAATTCTATAATAATAGATAGAGCAGTGTGACCACACAATAAAACAAAATGTGGACAGTACTATTATACTTTATTTAATATAATTTTCATTTTTTAGACGAAACGAAAACAGTTTTCGTCGTGGCTGCGGGTTGTTCGCAAGAGATACCGCGGGCTCGACATGAAGGGCTAAGAAGGAACATGGGTGGTTTTCAGTCAGTAGAAGTCTGACACTCCCTTCCGCTCTACCCAAGAGCGGGAGGGGTTATTTGATGATTTTCCACCCACCATAAAAAAAAAAATGAAAAAAAAGAAGGTGGTACGGTTCCCGTCGGGGCTGCGGGTTGTTCGAAAGAGATACCGCGGCTTCGGCACAAAGCGCTAAGAAGGAACATGAGTGGTTTTTAGTCAGTAGAAGCTTTTCACACCCGCAGATGATGGAGTCATGTTGTCAGATTTGAAATGCGAGACTAATATATTTGACCATAGCGGATGTTTAAATAATATCCTACGCAGTGTTGCCACAATCGTCAGGAAATAGAATGGATTAAGATATCTTGACCGATGACGAGCGAGTGCCTTGACCCGAAGGTGTGCTTGCGCATTAAAAATGTATTATTATTTTTATTTTTCACTATAACTGTTTCATAGCTTAATGCTTGCGCATTAAAAATTAATTATTATTTTTATTTTTCACTATAACTGTTTCTACAACTTCCGCTGCACTATCATAAACTATTGTGTACATTAACTATTACAACTATTGTGCATACGTAAACTTACTTAAAACTTACTTTGCAACAGCAGAAGAAACTAAAAGATCACTTAGTATCGCCACTAACAAAGTATATAAAATGAGGGAAAAAGGTTGTGCATTTTTTTTTTTTTGCCTGTTTTTTTATGTAATCTACTTTTTATTACATACACATAAGCCATGTAATATAGTATTAAATTAACGGTACAACCTGTGTTTTTTTTTTGGCGGCTTGGGAAAGCATCAATCATCATCGAGGGGTAGGCATTGTCAGACTTATATAATAATTATAATACTGTCATTATAATAATGCGGGTAGACGCAAAAGGGGTGACATCTTCAAATAATTGGTGGAGGCCGAAGGGACTGCTAACAGGGAGGTATGTCTGGTACGCCTGAGTGGGAAAATGAAATGCTAAAAAAAAAATAGGCCTCCATAATCTTCCTTTATACTGCCTACCGATATCACAGTTTTCTGAACGAGCTTCTTTTGCTGCTGTGATGATCATTATTTCAAAATTATTGTAAGTACGTAAGTTTTTTTTTGCGGCTTGGGAAAGCATCAATCATCATCGAGCGGTAGGCAGTGTCAGACTTCTACTGACTAAAAACCACTCATGTTCCTTCTTAGCGCTTTGTGCCGAAGCCGCGGTATCTCTTTCGAACAACCCGCAGCCCCGACGGGAACCGTACCACCTTCTTTTTTTTCATTTTTTTTTTTATGGTGGGTGGAAAATCATCAAATAACCCCTCCCGCTCTTGGGTAGAGCGGAAGGGAGTGTCAGACTTCTACTGACTGAAAACCACCCATGTTCCTTCTTAGCCCTTCATGTCGAGCCCGCGGTATCTCTTGCGAACAACCCGCAGCCACGACGAAAACTGTTTTCGTTTCGTCTAAAAAATGAAAATTATATTAAATAAAGTATAATAGTACTGTCCACATTTTGTTTTATTGTGTGGTCACACTGCTCTATCTATTATTATAGAATTAGAGAAATAATATTATCTCAGCTAAGAGGTAAGAAATGCACAATTTTAGATACCTATTATTTAGAAGAAACTTTCTACTAAAAGTTAAGTACACTAGACTTTCTGATATTCCTATAGCCCAGCAGCTAGCACATGCACATATGTCAGTGGAGTGGAGGATTGAGGGACCAGTAATAATCATCGCTATCTTCAAAATGCTTCGATATTTAGGCTTCATTTTTTTTTACGATATGTTTTAAGACTTCTTCTAAAACTTTATGTAGAAAAAGAACGGTTTTATTAGTTTAATTCAGTAATATTCACTAAAATATTTATCTTTGTTGTGTGGACTGAGGGACCACAGTTCAGTCGTTATATTTTTTTTATCTTTAATGCTTTGTGGTCTGTTATTTTGTGAATATCTTTCCAAATTCTTTACTAAATGTCTGTATTCACAAAACCTTCTTTTTTAAGATACTTTCCGAGATCTGGCTAACCGTCTGTGAGAACTGAGGGACCACACTTTATGGGTCGTAGTTTTTAATATATTTGATTACAAATTCCCCGGATTTGTTCTACATTTGTTTTAAGTCTTCTACTAAATCTTAGGATTTTCATTTCGCGTATTCCTTTTTGGTCCCTCAGTTCACACGCACATCCAAAAGGCGGCATAACTTGAACTATTTTGATCCGGATTACTAGCACGTCATAACTATTCAGAAGCAATGTTGAAGCAACTTTATATGAATTGTAGTTTTGTAAGGGAAGCCGCACTATTTGTATCCGTGTCGTTGTAGGGGTACCATAAAATGCAAGAGGTGTGGGAAAAGGAATAGTTTTCGAGACAATTGTTGCGTGCATAATATTTGAACTACGTTCTATTTACAGGAAACGCTGACTGACCGAAGGACAATGCGATAGTACGATAAAAGTTAAGTACAAAATGTAAAATAGTTGTTTCCAATCTATCCTCTTAATTTTATTTAACAGAAAAGTGTTAATAGAAACAGATTCCTGAATCACATTATTATTTTGTCCTTGTACCATTCTACTATCAACCATTCAACTTGGGGTTGGCGCAACACGGTTTCTTTTTACATTCTCCCCTGACAGTCATCACGGTATCATTTTCATTTTAAATTCATATCATTTTCATTTTCCGTGTCGATACTGAAAGCTCTCTTCATGTCGTAACATTTCATTTAATTTTTTGAGAGCAAGTACAGTCTGTCTAGATAAGTCTAAGCAACAACCCAGTATTTGTCATTTTGAAAGGAGTAGTTTAGTGCCGAATAATAGCTAGTAAAAGCTAATAGCAACCTTAAAAGTATATTTTAATTGTGTAGGAGTAATAATTTTCCTGCCCCTGTCCCTTTCTTGGGGTCTTACTTGGGGTCAGTGCAATATGTTTTCTTCTTCCGTTCTTCCCTGTCAGTCGTTACGACATGATTTACTCTTTTCTCTTTCATATTTCCTCACACAATCCACCCATCTTTTCTTTGGCCTTTGTCTCCCTTTCCATCCACTTTAGTTTTAACGTTTGTCTGGCAGTTTGAGTACTATAAGCGACCCACCCAAATGTCCTTTCTTTGGTATTGTTCGTCGTGACGTTGAGCTCCTTAAGTTACAAGTCGAGCTCCACGATAAATGACAAACACTCAAATCTGTGTGTTGCTTTCATCAAAAGACCATCTCAGACACTTATCTGCAGTCTTCGTGTGTGTATAACAAGTTTATGTCTGGACCTGAAAAGAGACTGTGACCTCTGAGTTTGTTTCGGATGTTTCTTCTCGGAGTAGTCAGGTACGAAACACCGGCCCCATCTAGTATAAAAAAAGTGACTTGTAAAAGTGTTTGTAAAATACCTATTTGCAAAATAAACATCATTTACGAGTATCATTAAAGAGAAGTGTGAAAGAAGAAGAAAAAAACATGTATCAATGTCAAGTAATAATATTAAAAGTTAAGTAGGTTTATCTTATTGGCCACAAGTGATGCTAACTTGACTTAGTGCAGACAAAGCCTCAGGGACAAGCCGAGTCAAATAAATCTTTGCCAAGATTAAAAATTGACATCTTTTACTTGTAACTATCTATTTCTAACATGGGAATAAACGGATTCTTTTAACTTTTTCTAAATGCGATTTTTTTTAAAGAATAGTAAATAGCATTAAATTTAAACTTAGAGTCCGCCAGACAAGAGAACAGCGTCAATAACGTTGCTAACATAGGTATGCAGGCTTATGCCCGCGGCTGTGAATGGTGATATTTGGTGATTATCTGATGGGACCTTATTACCGAATTGTGAATTTCGTGGCCCATTCGAGCGAACCTAAATTATTATTAACGTGGCAAAATAAAGAACCAACGTGTTTAATGTATTGAAGTGCACAGGATTTCTTGTTTCTCTTACCTACTAGCAGCGCCGAAATCATGTGCATTTACATACTTGTTAAAATGCGATATTTGTGGTAATTTTGTAAATATTTAATTTTAATACATTGACTGTAAATATTCTGCTGGTTTTTTCTTGAAAATCTCGAGAAGCATCGAAAACACACGACACAAAACATGAATGATGAACTACACGATGCGTCGTGATTGCGTTGCGGCAACTTTTACAAAAGATTTTAATATAATTTTCAGCAATATATTCAAGAGGAAGAGGAGATTTATATGCAGTATACATGCATATTTAATTAGAGGAAAGCCGAGAAATTCAGTAGCTACATTGTACCCATGCGAAGCCGGGGCGGTTAGTAGGCGCTAGTTCATCGTAATATTTGGTATCAATTTTTTAACTGAAACTAATTATTTACCCGTCAAACCATAAGCAGCAACATTAATTGTTTCAGATAGTTGTATTACTAACTAAGAAAGTGGCTTAGCTTAGCTCTTATTCTTTTCTCTATCACATTCACTCATACTTTCATACTACGTGACATGAGCTTTATTCCCCAAAAAAGTCCGTTCAAGAATAGGTCATTACACGAATAAGGTATTATACGAATGAGTATTACACAATCGAAATTTTTTCATGCAAAGCATCGGTCCTTACCGAACATATCTATTTAAGAACTACTACGAGTATTTCTATGTTACAACGGTTTTGAGGACGTGCAATATAATGAAATGGCGCAACATTCGCAACCTACAAAAATATATTATTTTTACTCGTAACCTTAACATATCTTAGTGTTCATAAAAACCTAGTCATACTGTTCGGCCTAGGTGGATCAATACTGTCTCCCGAGCGCATGGCACGCCACAGTGGTTTCCATGACAACGATGCAGTGTAAAGTTCGTCTAAAATGCGGGTTGCTCCTACTCCTTGATATAAAAATTAATATAACAACAGAATCAAATACGTGTTTGGTTTGAAAACTATTTTATTTTATTCATTAGTTGTTGTTATTTCGGTTATAAGAAACTTTTCAGTACAGTCCTGTTATTCTTCATTCAAGATTCAACAAGTAACCTATCAACGCACCACTGAACCAGGCTTTTCTGAGTCAACACTGTTGATTATAGTGCACAAAAATAAATAAAACTACATGGTGTAATGAAACAAAATTAAGTGTAATTGATTCAATACTTCATAACGCTTCAAAATTTTGTTATTTTGAACGACTTTTTAGTCATAATTATAAAATCTACTAACAAAGTCAGTTCAAGCACACCGTGTTTTTCACTAGAGAGAAATGTTTCAGAGTGACTATTCAAACTATTCTGTTTTCGAGATTTCTAAAACTATGAAAATAATCCTGCCTACTTTCACTTTATATTCTTTCACTAGAGAAAGATTTGCCCAACCAATTAACCAACTCGTAAAGCGAATCCATGTCATTAATTAATTATATCTTCACCTATAAACCAGCGAATTAAGTTTGGTATAATTATATGCATAAATATTTATTAATTAAAGCTAGGAGGAATGAAACGCACGTGACTAAATAAGTGATGGACTTCTATGTTGATGGATGGAAAGCGAAAAGAAGGCCAAAGAAAAAGTGAATGGATTGTGTCAGGAATTATATGAAAGAGAAAGAAGTAAATGTCGCCATGACGACACTGAAATAAATAAACGTGTTGCGCTGACTCCAAATAGAATGGGACAAAGGCAGGAAGATGATGATGATGTTTATTAATTAAGTCACTCGATTATAAATAAATGGGACAGTTAGTTATCCAACTTATCCGCGAAGCGAGTGGTGGTGCTGTTTTCATTGACAAAAGCGACAACATAAAACAGCCTTGTTTTACGCACATTCTAATGTTAGTTCCAAATGCCGCCGCTTCACAAACACGTCATAACAATTTGGGGGAGTTGTGTTTATGAATGTGTGAGTTTACACGTGAATGAAGTATTTGCGTGTGTTTATTTGACGCCACGTTGGCAAGCCGTGCATGTGTGCTGCTGTGCCAACCCCAGTAAGTAGTCGATTTGTGACGTCACTTCACGTCAAGCCCCAGGCTGTGAAACTATCGCTTCGTCTTTATGGGATCCTAGTAACGCTTGAAGCAATTTTTTCTCGTAGATAGGCCTAGTTGGCCACGGTTTTGGTAGGCATGGTGCGGTGGGCCTTACATGTTACGTGTCACGTTAAAGATTTTCTACATAATTATATAAACCGAAATATTATTTTTAGCCTGCTTACAGTCTGTTTATTATGTATTCATTAGTTTATTATAACAGTAGGGTAGTTAGGTGGTTACAGTAGGAGGTAGTAGGTAGGAAAAGTGCATGGCAATGCCTACGGTACGGGTAATTAAGTAGTTTATTTTTATTCAGAAAATTTATTATGAACCGGTTGGGTGGAATCCAAGAATAGTAGTAGAATAGTAACACTCACTGTTTGTGAAATGTATGATAGATTGAAGTTTGATAACTTTCTTTCTTCGTTGTTCCACTCATAGTTATATCTTTTATTATTTTACTAAAATTTAACTAAACGAGCCACATAACTAAGGGTGGGTTGCAACATATTACTATAACGATAACCAAACCGTAACAAGCCCTGAAATCCCCGTTTAAGCAACATTTGCGTTGCACCATTTTAACAACGGTTGTAATGTCGTCATAACTTAACGATAACGTTAACTGCTCGATTTTGGCCGGTTTTTGCTATTGTTATGGTCAAGTCTCTAGTCAACTGTCAAGTTTACGACAGGTAACCTGCAAGTTGTGTGGAAACGATAATTGTTTATATTGTAAAAACGTATCACGGCTTAAATAACAATATATCTGGATAGGGTAGTTGACTAAAAAAATCTAATTAGTCCGTCAGATAAATTTCCAAAAAATATTGGACACATATTTTTTCTTTCTTCACGTAAACAATAAATAAAGACGATACAGTGCTTCGAAAAGTCGCGCTATGTCATTTATTTTGGTACATTTTTTACCAGAAAGTGACGTCACCAGCTCCCACTCACGATCTTTGACACGTTTTATTTTCATAGTTTTTTATTAATTTGATAAAACGAAAAACACGTATCCAATATTTTTCGATAATCTAACAGTCGGACTAAACAGAATCATATTTTTTTAGTCAGTCAACTACCCTAGCATTGATCGATTTCAAAAATGGGATGATCTTGAATTCTTGTAATTAAAGGACGATTGGAAGATGGTGAGTTTGCAGGTTACTGGTTACTAGGGGATATAGGCTACACTGTGAAACCATATCGAACCTTTGCGTAATCCTGTCACAGAAACAGAACAGCTCTTCAATGAAAGTCATATAGAAATGTTGTAGAAAGAACATTTGGCTGCTGGAAAAAAGGTTATATTTTTTTTTATAGTCTTCCATTCTAGTTCCTGCACGGTACCTTATTTTGATAAGTATAAAGAAGAAATAAGCTTAAAACACTTTAAAGTAGTCTCACAATCCTTTCGTCAATCCAAAACGTCAGACATTTAGACAGCTAGCTATACGTTTCACCATATTAAAATATATTACCCATATATTTTTAAGGGAAAATAGGTATTCATCAACTCTATATTAACATTGACGATGACAAATAACGTCATGGTGCAACCAACATTTTTTAAATACTACGGTCACCGTTATTGTTACCGCTAAATTTAACTTTAACGAAAACTATAACCAAGCCTACGGTACAACTCACCCTAAGTAGTCTCTTTTACTTTATAATTCCCTGGTAGATTTGCGTCCGAACAAAGACAGGTCAGGAACAATGCCGCTTACGCAATGCTTACGTCAGATAGAGTATTATTAAAAATAATAATGAATTGCAGTGTAAATGATGTGGCAAGCGATGCCATACTGTTGTTTCAGTCTAGAAGTTAGCATGCTATCTTTGTCTAGACTACTTGTAATAACAAAGTATGAGCAGTAATTTATATTGAGTAGGCAACTAGCTTTGGTTTACTCTCTCTCTTCATTCACAAGAAAATCGGTTGCCGGCCAGACTACAGCGTCTGTCACCATAGCAAGGCAACGTAGGCAAATTACTAGAAGGAAATAAACACGACGGAAGGTTTATTATGGAATTACAAGTAGAAGGTAAACTTTAAACTTTAAATAAGTAAATAGTTTTAAATTACTGATTTGACTATACCGGTTTTTGGGAATTATACAATTTTAAACGTACTTTTTAGATATTTGATTAAATGGATTTCGATCGAAATGGGCATGACTGACCTTTGTTTATTGTTGAATCACTTAAAACCTTATTAAACTGCAGAGTTTTCATGTAAGTTTTGAAATAAGTGTCAAAAAAGATTGATCCAAACCTAAAAATTTGAAAAATTTCTATTGTAGATATGAAACGGAAATTAAACGAGTCACGCAATTTAGTAATCTTTTAAACTTTATGATTCCCTGGTAGATTTACGCCCGAACAAAGACAGGTCAGGAACAATGCAGCTTACGCAATGTTTACGTCAAACTCTCTCTCTCTCTCTCTCTCTCTCTCTCTTCATTCACAATCAAATCGGTTGCCGGCCGGACTACAGCGTCTGTCAGCATGGCAACGCAACGTAGGAAAATTACTAGGCGGACATAACACGGTGGAAAGTTCATAATTGAATTATAAGTGTAATTAAAATATTTTGTGTCGGTTACTTCGGCCACACTACCAATATCACACTACAAATACAAAACAATTAAACAAACCATATGATACATAATATATTTTTCAAGTTCATACTTATTTATTTACGTAATATGTTTCCATTGCTTTTTATTTTCCGCTCAGAACAGATGCACACAACACCACACATAACATCAGTGGTTCCTTTATAACTCTGCAGTAAAATGGTAAATATTCCCAGATTTAATAAAGTGACTAGCATGAATATGTGTCTAAATTACCAAGGTTCTGTTGTGCTTCATTTCATACTCAGTTTTAACACATTTCTGTTATTATTTGTGGGAACTCAGTAGTTAAACAGTCAAACTATCATTTAATGGTCGGAAAACAAAATTCAGAATTAAAATGATTGCCACTAACTTCAAACGGTTCTGATGCAATAATAAATCGTAAGTTACATACTATGCTTAATAAGAACATGAGTTCACCTTTAGTTCAATGAAGTAGTTTCACAGGCAATATACATCCTCGGAGTTATGATTTATTTATTTGGGGAAAACAAACAATTGTACAATATATATTACAGAAAATATTACAACATATTAGGAGTAGGCTAATGCACAATCCACGACGTTTCCACATATTACTAAGAAAAACGAGATACAGTGTAGACACAACATATTAAACAAAATAACGTAAGAAAACAAAAAAATAAATAAAGACATAAATACTAATTAAAGACAAGAAGATCAAATTAATGTTCATAACTTAACTTATCTTACGACTAATGGTACATGCTTTATAGAATAACTATAAACTAATAATTATTAAATATAAATAACTAGCTGTTCCCGGCATGCGTTGCAATGCCCTTTTGCCTACCTACTACCTGCCTGTGTACCAACTACCTACCTACCTACTACCTCCTACCCTACCTACCTACTACCCTACCTACCTACCTACTACCCTACCTACCTACTACCCGACCTACCTACTACCCTACCTACTTACTACCCTACCTACTACTCTACCTACTACCCTGCCTACCTACCTACCACTTTCTCACCTTTTAAACCTTCCCTGGACTTCCACGAATAATTCAACACTATAATTAGCCAAATCGGTCCAGCCGTTCTCGAGTTTTAGCGAGACTAACGAACAGCTATTCATTTTTATATAATATAGCTGTACCCCGCGTGCGTTGCAATGCCCTTTTACCTGCCTACGTACGAACTACCTACCACCTACCTATTACCTACCTACCTACATACTACTAATTTCTCACCTTCTCTGGACTGCCACAAATGTTTCAAAACCAAAATTAGACAAATCGGTCTAGCCGTTCTCTAGTTTTAGCGCGACTAACTAACAGCAATTAATTTTTATATTATACGCAAACACCATTTGAAAAATCGTTTTTCTATTGGGAAAGAAACAGTAATTATTTGTGATTATTGTGATAATGTCGTATGGTCTGTTTGAAGTTGTCATTCGTTGACTGAACAACTGAACGTCACTCAATTGTTTTGCCTTCCCGGAACCTCGCGTGATACTTCCTGGCCGCGCCACAATCGAATTTTTAAATCGGGGTTAATGCGAATAAATGTTCGTAATTTGTTCATTATTGTTCATTATATTAAAAAAAAAGTACTATAAAGGTTCACGAGATATTTAACAAAATCGGTGGCGCGGCCAGAAAGCATACTTCCTAGCCGCGCCACCGCGTACACTGCAATAAATTGGATATTTCTATACAAACTCAATGATAAATAATTGTACGTCTATTGTTTATTCTGTTGATGATGAGAAATACTGCAAATGTGTGTTTATTGAATGAGAAATAATTAAAATTACTTCATCGAGGTATAATGTACTACGTACTAGAGAAGCTATTTTAAACAAAATAATGTGCGCGCACTTGATGACAGCGGGGCAGGCGGGGGGTGTCAATGTCTCATAGATTACTATCAATGCGTGCAGATGCGACATAATGTTATTATTCTGCCTACTTGGTGTTGTACGTGTGTACTTATCCAGAAAATAAATAAAAATGTACCTAAACTGGAACAATATTTTAATTTCCTTAAATAATATAAGTTGTAATAGTTTCTGTCGTTTGGTATAGTAATCCACTGTTGGATCAGTTTCAGCTTCGTGATGCAATCTAATTTTTGTATACTAAGCAATCTAGTTCGAGGCATAATAATAATAAGTTAAGGCTCGAATTAATTCGAATCCATTCAAATGGATTCTGTGATTTAATGTAATATGGCTGATTGAGTGAATGTTTATTCTAATTTACAAATAGTTCTTTCCCAATTAAATGCTTTAGGGTGTTAACAGACATATAATTAATCTCATATTTCGAGGCAAGACTTCCACCACTTTGCCGTTTTAAATTACGTATGACAGCACTGTCATGGAGAGTTATACATCCAGCGCAAAAGCAAAGAAGGAAGTATGAAGTACGTTCATTGAGAGAGGCCATGGTAGGGCGAACCAATTCAGCCATAAGTCTTGTCTCCAAGTGGGGTAACGAGAATCTGGTTGATTTCAACGCCACCAAAACGCAAGTGTGTCTGTTCACCGCCAAAAGGAGTCCGTTCAATCTGGCCCCTAGTTTCCGGAGTGCGTCTGTACAAGTATCCGATAGTCTCAAGCTTCTTGGCACGAAGTTGGACGCGAATCTGAACTTCGGCGCCTACATTGAGTCGAAAGCTCAAACTGCGGCAAAAAAGCTGGGTATTCTAAATAAAATTAAGTGGTACTTCAAGCCTGGACAGCTTTCAATCACTACATAGTATAAAACAAAGTCGCCTTTTCTGTCCCTATATCCCTATGTGCGCTTAAATCTTTAAAACTACGCAACGGATTTTGATGCGGTTTTTTCCAATAGATAGAGTGATTCAAGAGGAAGGTTTATATGTATAATACATGCATCATATACTAAGGCAACATTGCTAATTTTAGAGGTTTCTAACGTGATGTCGTAAATTAACCTATTTTTTTGGGCTTATTTAGCAATTTAGCAAAAACGCTGCCTAAACCCTACGAGTTAGATCAAATTAATGTACTACAGTATTGTACACCATAAAAAGGTCTACAAAAAAGTCCGCGATGGTATATGTTTATATTTTAGGGATAACCCACATTAACCATTTTTATTATTTACTTTTTACGTGAAAAAATGGCTTATTTCCGATCACTACATAGTATAAAACAAAGTCGCCTTTTCTGTCCCTATATCCCTATGTGCGCTTAAATCTTTAAAACTACGCAACGGATTTTGATGCGGTTTTTTCCAATAGATAGAGTGATTCAAGAGGAAGGTTTATATTTACATGCATCATATACTAAGGCAACATTGCTAATTTTAGAGGTTTCTAACGTGATGTCGTAAATTAACCTATTTTTTTGGGCTTATTTAGCAATTTAGCAAAAACGCTGCCTAAACCCTACGAGTTAGATCAAATTAATGTACTACAGTATTGTACACCATAAAAAGGTCTACAAAAAAGTCCGCGATGGTATATGTTTATATTTTAGGGATAACCCACATTAACCATTTTTATTGTTTACTTTTTACGTGAAAAAATGGCTTATTTCCGAAGCTATTTTAAGCAATACGACATTAATCCTTATCGAATTAAGTACCTTAAATACAGTGTGCAATTAATATAGATCAATATGGTTCCTTACAGCATGTAAATTAAACAAATATTTTCGGAGATATTAAAAATTTAAAATTTGCGTTTGCGGCGGGCGGTACCGGTCGGTGTATTGATTCCCCGAATCCCTCTGATACCATCGGATTTACCCTTCCAATTTAAACGTTTACAGTTTCCGGTAAAGACATCTTTTGCAATGACCATTAATAAATCGCAAGGTCAAACCTTCAACGTTGCAGGCTTAGATTTGAGCGTTGACTGTTTTTCACATGGGCAACTGTATGTCGCTCTTTCAAGAGTAACCTCAAGAGAAAACATGTTTGTATTGTCTAATGACAAGAAAGCTGTGAACGTTGTGTATAAAGACATCCTGTAATATATTAATTGTTGTAAAAATAAAATAAATACCTAAAAATGTAAAAAGTAAATAAGTAAAAATGTGTAATGTAATAAAAATTGTATGAATTTAGATATTCCAAAGATAACAGGAAATCTTCATAGTAAGTATAGGGAAAGAGGAATTGTTTTACTCCAAATTTAATGCGTGCAGGCCAAGGGCAGTAATGAATGAATCAAAAATACTGGATCGATTTTAATCATGTTTTCATTGAGTGACATAGGCATATATATTTTATGCCCGTGCAAAGTCGGAGCGGGCCGCTATGTTTTTATATACAACGTTCATAGTTTTTCTGTAGTGTATTTAATTTAGTATCAGCATTGCACCCGTGCGAAGCCGGGGCGGGTCGCTAGTATTATATAAAGCTCAAGTCCGAGCCAGGAGGCTAATTGGTGACGATAAGCTGGTGGCCAAGCTACATAGCCTGGCCCACCGCCGCAGAAGTTGCATGTCTGTCGGTCTTCTACAGACTATACTTCGGAGAGTGTGCCCAGCAGCTCCACGGGCCGTTTCCACCATCTCCCTTCTTCCATCGGGAGATTAGACGTATTGCAGGTTATCACCCTTGTCGATGTTCCATACATTCGAACGAAGCAAGAAGCAAACAGTCAAGGAGTGGAATTCCCTGCATGCGTCGGTTATCCCGAGTTCATATAACCCCAACCTATTTAAGTCACGCGTAAATAGGCTTCTTCTGGGTAAGCTCGTTCGACCTCATCTCTGCCCTTAGGGCAAGATTGAGGTCAAGAGTAAGCTCATTTAAAAAAAAAAAAAAAGATCTTTTCCATAGCCTAGTAATAAATGTGTGATGTGGAAGTTTATGGTATAGTCAAACTAGAAATTCAATCTTCACATTTTAACTTTTCTGTTAATTGTCTTGATACATATCCAAATATTATACAACCTACTTTCAATTTTCACATGTAGAGAATTTGTGGTCAAGCATTGAATACGTCGATAGTGTTAAGTCTGCGCATACAAATGTTTTACTCTTTGACATGAACATGACACTGCTACATGAACTATGACTGAACTGTCAGACATTTGTTCCACGAATTTTATTCGGAGTTTATATTAATTATTTCTCATTACCAATAGAACAAACACACATTTGCAGTATTTCTCGTCATCAATAGAATAAACAATAGACGTACAATTATTTACCATTGAGTTTGTATAGAAATATCCTATTTATTGCAGTGTACGCGGTGGCGCGGCTAGGAAGCATGCTTTCTGGCCGCGCCACCGATTTTGTTAAATATCTCGCGAACCTTTATAGTACTTTTTTTTTAATATTATGAACAATAATGAACATATTACGAACATTTATTTGCATTAACCCCGATTCAAAATGCGACTGTGGCGCGGCCAGGAAGTATCACGCGGAACCTCTCCACTAACACTTGAACATTATAGTACGGTATTAAAGCACAAATTGATTGTACGTTTTAGTTAGAAAACGTTTGTATAGGAAAAAGAAAAGGGCTGTTTTTAGGGCTTTTCCGGGCATTATTCGAATTTTTTTGCAGTAAAAACCATCCTTGAACTTCAACGAACATTTAAAAAAAAATCAGCCAAATCGGTCAAGCCGTTTTCATGCTATGTCGTGACAACGGAAAACGGGTTTCATTTATTTATATATATAGATAGATATTAAGAAAGGGCAACACACACAGTGCCAATTACATTATTTCATAAATAACCCATTTTTTCTCAAAGACAATCGTTTGAAAGATAGACACTTCTAAAGTGGTAAAATGTGTGTGTCTCTAGCTTTTAAACTCAGAGAGTAAAACATCTAACTAAAATAAAGGGTGTAAAAGTACCCTTAACGCAAACGAAAACCTCATATTCTGCCCATCATTAGGATACTTTTTCGCTTCTAGACTATACCTGGGAAACCTCAGATTCTGGAGATATTGAAGGTCAAAGTGTCAACTTTTTTTTCTACTTTTTTACACTATCGAATACCAAGCGATATTACAAATTTTTCATCCAAACAAACATTATCATTTTTTTTTAATTTTCTTAACAAATTACGAGTTTGAAGTTACAAAATAGTCTTGGATATTAAACGCGCGCACACACGCAGCGAAGTCGTACACGCACACAAGCGCGCCGTATCAGCTGAGCCCGCTGTGCGCGTAACCTCGGGTCATTCGAGTTCAACGTATGAACACAGTACGAATGCGAGCAGCCTTGTAGGAGCAGTGGGACTCAGCTGATCGGTTGAAGGACATTTATTTATTTGCAACAATAAAAAAAAAAAGGTTTATTTGCTCTGCAATATTACACACATGAGATTGGTCTGCTGATTTTTGTGATACCTACTGCAAGTTGGTTTGTGTATTAACGAAGAACACACAACAAACCGTTTAAAAAATTAATAAGTAGCTTCTTGCAGATTCAATTTAAAATGTTTCTTTTAATGACTGGATTAGCAAACGGAGTTCGCATAACTGAATTGTGGGCCAAATTTATGTAATGAAAATTTCCCATTGACACGCTAAGAAGAAGTTAAAGTTAAAATGTTTGACAAATTATTTTTGTAATTATTTGGGACTTCACATTGACACTATTACTTGCGAAAGGTGGGTGTACCATTCAGTACACCCCTGCCTAACGCTTCGGGGATTACAGGGGTGATGTTATGTTATCATTGAATTCTGCCAAAAGATTAATAATTGTAATTAAAAGTCATCATAACCCATCCCAAGATGAAGTCTTGAAATTAATTTTTGAAGCAGGTATTTAAATGAAATAAACTAAACTTTATTAATTCAATCAAACAGTTAACGCCTTAGTGAAAATGTTTAGCAATTTAGTCATCTCAAAGCAAGGGATATTGTACATGTACTGCAATATCTACTTACCTTCTCGCCGCTTACGCGCTTCTACAGCGCGCTACGCGCCATAGCGATAACAAAATTTTATTCACAAAATTGTAATGATAAATCGAACTCTAAAGACATCTACATCCTATTCCACTTTTAACCCTTAAAACTTTTTCAATAAAGTTGAAAATTGGCCATCAGGCATGTTTGTGAATTGGTAAAAAATAGCAGGCGTTTATCGTTAGATGTGAGGACTTCAAAGCGGCCGCCGCATACCGACACGGCGCGTGCGGCTAGGGATGCCATCCGTCCGGGTTTCCCCGGATTTGTCCTAGCTTAGAGGACATCCGGGGAGTGTCCGGGCGGGGTTTCATTTGTAGTCCAGGTTTAAAAATTTAACAATTACAATTGAAAAATAAAACAATTTGTAACAAACTGTTAAGATAAGACTTGTTTTGTTAGGTACCTACATTCAAAATTAAATAAGATAACTAAATTAAATTTTAATATCTGAAAATAAATAAAAAGGTTTTCCATAACATCTTCAGCAGTTTTTTTACTCTAAGTTTTAAAAAATCTGTTGACATGTCCGGGTTCTGGGCCGGGGTCTTGTCCTGGTTGCCAAACTTTTGAGATGGCCATGGCCACCCTACGTGCGGCGGCGTGTCTTCAAAGAAAATTGTAACTAAATAAATTTTAAGAATTTAGTTCGGTTTCATGCGTCATCGAGTTTGCATGTGCATTTTTATTACGCACTTTTTTTTATTTACCTTCCTGTTTCTTTTTGCTTTAGTTTAGGGACATTTGTGATCGATTCGCAATACGCATTGCATTGTTAGACATTGTTACGCGTTGTTAGACTAATGAATAATTATCGCGGTTGTGTTGTGTGTGTTGTGTTGAGTGATAGTGATAATGTGAGAGAAATGGTAGGTGGACCAATGTTGCTACTGACAATCCATGGTGTTTGTGTTGTGAGCGAGTGTGTTTTGGCTGGCCTGGTTGGTGTCGTTCTTGAACGATGCCAGCTGTTATCAGTACTCATCGCAGAAATACGTAAGTACCTACATGTTTAACTGTAGGTAGCGGTATGGCCTCTGGAAATACCATCGCGTTATTTACCTTCGTTTTTCTTTTTTTGCTTTATTTATTTAGGGATATTTATGATCCCAATGCGTATGATCAGACTCAGTCGTGTTATGTTAGCGAAATGGTAGGTAGATCAGTGATGCTCCGATAGTACATTGTGTTTGTGATCGAGTGTGTTTTAGCTGGTTGGTCTCATTCTTGAACAATGCCGGTTATTAGAAGTCATCGTGGGAATACTAGTTCATGTTTTACTGTTGCGGTATGGGCTATGGAAATACCATTCGAGGCCTATGCTGACAAGAGAAATTTTAAGTCTGTTTTCACGTGCAGTGGCCATCGATGCTAGATCAGCTAGATGACAGCAAAGCGATAGACAGTAGGTAGGTACATAACTAGTTTTAAACAAGTATCTTTTCTTGCAAGTAGATGAATCAAATTTAATTTACCTAATAATTTTAGCTAGGTAAGTACTCTGAGTAGCGTACCTACACCGCTACACGCTTGACCGAGGGGCGTGGCGTCGCGCCTCCAGCTGTGTGCCATGGCCGTGTAGCGTGTCCGTGAAGACGCACGCACACATGAATAGCCGATTGCGGCCGACACTATTGCGCGCGACAAAAATCAGAATATTTTTGAAGTCAAAAAAAAAATTTCGTTTCCCAGCAATTATTTTTGCGCAGTGCTACTTAGTGGGATGTACAGAATGCCTGGTTGGCGTATGCGTGAAGGGTTCGTTTACACCCTGTATATTATGATATAGACAGGCCTTTCAAAATTGTTTTGAACGATATGCAGTAAATAGTTTTTGAGATATAGCACACTTAAAAAACCGCAAATATAACTTTGTCATTCATACAAACACTGTGAAAAACAAACTTATTACAAAATATGTTTTTAACCGACTTCCCAAAAAGGAAGAGGTTCTCAATTCGATTGTTATGATATTTTTTTTTCTTTGTATGTACACCGATTACGCTGAGATTTATGTGCAAGTCCAACTTGCGATTGGCCACACTATTAACAAACCCGCCACACTATTCCCAAACCACTGTAACTCCGGTAAGCCAGAATCAACAGTGGCGACCACAAGAAATTTTTGATATATTTTCTAGCTCAAGCATTAGCTTGGCATTTCGACATCTTAATGTCCAAATGCAGAATGAGCACAGCTGCCAAGACTAGCCCTAGTAATGATGAGGACGAAAATATATTAATGTTCTCATTTACATCGGCGATTACATTTTCTATACTTTCATATTAAGGTTGAAGCGCCGACCGACCGTCCATACATTTTGAAATACACCATTACACTAAACACAGACACTTTTTCTTTAAAATTTATCATTTTATCACTCCTCAACAATGGAAAGTGTCCGCAATCGACCTTTTTGGGCATTATCTTACATTATTTACCGAGAAAAACAATAGTGAAATCCCGGCAAAAAAATGAGTCAAAGCTTGCATACCCGAAGGGTTTTAATATCCACAACCTCAAACATATAGAGCTTAGAATGGGATATATATTACTGTTTGCTAAAAATGACTATGAAGGAGAATTTAAATGGCAAAACATTTTTTTTAAAGAAAACACCCGTAAACGAACTAACTTAAAAGCATAATTAACTGAATTTAAAAGAAGAGAATTGTTACTGCTGTGCAAGTCTATGCCTCCATCAACGACAGTATTTTACGAAAATCTTGTTGTGTTATCTCATCCAAACCCTGACGGATACACTGATAATCCAAATATTTAGTATTCAAGCGAAAACTACTAGGTACTTTGTAGACTTTCATTTCTATATTAAGATTCATTTTTATGTTCTGGTTCTTTAAGTAAAATACTTAGAAGCAGCTGTTGCACTATCTACTGGTACCTAGTTGTATGGTTTTTTAAGACTGGTTCGGTTGTTAAAGGCTGTTAAAATATTAAATGTTTTAATTTTTAAGAATAAGTTTAAGTCACATAAAGTAATTCTTGATATTGTTACGAGCTGGGTATGGGATAAATAAAAAACACTACCAATTAAACACATGAATTAACTTTATTAAGCACAAAACACTTAATACACACTCGCAAAACACTACTGAACACTTTATCGCACTAGATAACTCTTCGAACCTTCCGTTGTCTCGCTTTAAAAGTAGACTGACTGCTCCGACCTCTGTTGGTCCTTTTATACTCAAACACACAAAAGAAGTTCGAGAAAATTCCCTATTATTAACTAAAAATGAATACAATATTCACAAAGAAAAATAACTAAAAAATAAACTTAAAGATAAAAGAACCAACAAGGAAGAAGTTACGTTACGCACTCGGCATACGGTCGAAATTACAATGGCAATTATGTCACCGACGCCCGCCGTGCTGACCTTGTAAACATAATGGAATTATACCTACAGAATGTACTGGAGTGTTTTAGACACTACACAATTATAAGCGAGGTTTCTTGAAGATTCTAGATGACCGACGTAACACTGCCCCCTCCTTAGACATGCTCGTCCCGAGCATCATTAGTCCCGTAGTATCGCGCCAATCGGTCTATATGCACAATCTTAGGCGCACCTCGCGGACCCTTCTGTATTCGGTAGGTGACATCGTTGATCCTGGTCACAACTCGGTATGGTCCGTCCCATTTTGCTTGCAATTTCGGAGACTTTCCCTTGCTCCGCACTGGGTTATGCAACCACACCAGCGAACTTTCGTTGAAACCACTACTGTTTGCCTTCCGGTCATAACGAGTCTTCATCTTCTCAGACATCTGTTGTCCGGATTGCCTGATATGCTCATACACATCATTTAACTTGTTACGCAGGTCATTCGCGTAATCCGTTACACTGCGTGGGACATCAGGGGGAGTTCCAGTGATTAAATCTGCAGGCAATCGTAATTCCCTTCCAAAGTTTGCGAAGGCTGGAGTTACGGTCGTACTTTCGTGAACTGCACTCCGATAGGACAGAAGAAACGGCTGTATGTGTTTGTCCCAATCCCTTTGCCTGCTTTCCACAACGTTTGCCAGATATCTCTCCAACGTTTGGTTGAATCGTTCTACCATTCCATCGGATTGTGGGTAGTAAGAGGTGGTTCTGGTTTTGTGTGTACCCATCAATCGACAAGTCTCCTGGAAAACTTGCGATTCAAAATTCCTTCCTTGATCGCTGTGAATTTCTAAGGGTACTCCAAAACGACAGAAGACTTCTTGAACCAATTTATCTGCGACTGTTGTAGCTTCTTGGTTAGGAATGGCGAAGACTTCTGGCCACTTTGTGAAGTAGTCCATGACAACCATGAAGTACTTGTTTCCGCTATCACTTTCTGGAAATGGTCCCGCAACGTCCAGTGCTATCCGCTCCCAGGGGGCTCCAACGTTGTACACTTTTAATGCACCTCTGCTACGTGTGTGAGGTCCTTTTACAGCCGCACAGCTGGTACATTTGCGACACCAGTCCTCCACATCATCTCGACAGTGGATCCAGTAAAAGCGCTCTCTGATCTTCAGTAGAGTCCTTTTTACCCCCATATGTCCTCCCGAGCATCCATCATGGTAGAGCCGTAAAACATCCGGTACCTTAGCTTTAGGGACAACCATTTGTAGATGACAGCTGTCCCCTCGAGCGTTTTCCCATTTACGGCACAAGACTCCATCCTGGATCACCAAGCTGTTCCATTGTGCCCAATAACTCTTCGTGATGGAACTCATCGCAGCCACATCACTCCACTTGGGCTTCGGAGCACCAGCTTTGATCCACTCGAAGATCGGTTTAATGTCCGAGTCATTTTGCTGAGCCTGCTGTATGGTTTCCTTCCATTCGTCGCTGAGATCTGTTCTTAGCCTTCTCACAGACACAACTTCCTTAGTTTCTTGCCTGGAACTCTGCATACAATCTTCACGCCAAGGTCTTGACAGTGCGTCTTCCTTACTGCAAGTTCTCCACTGGTGCTGAGCAGTCATATCAGCAGCCTTTCTCTGCTGTGATTGATCAAAATCATTTCTCGTCGTGCGTCGCTTTTCACAGTTTAACCGTAGATGACAACTTTCTCCACAAGTGTAGCACCTAGGGCTGTACTTTTGCGGACGCTGGCATACAGGAGTTACCCCAACTTGCTTCGGACAGCTTGAGCCAAGATGATCCCTTTCTTTACCGGTGTAGCAGCTGTAACTGTAACCTTGCGGACGGTTGCGTGTAGGTGACGTTACAACTTCTCTGACACGGTGCGTACGGTGGTCCTGCCTCACTGCCTCTACTTCTAAGGCATGGGCCAAGGCGTCTTTCAGCGTCTCGTGATGCCCAAGTCTCACAGCGGCTCTAACTTCCAAGTCGCGTATTCCATCTACGAACGCCTGTACCAGATTTCCATCAATAAGTGCAGGGGCGGACTGGTATGCTTTCCGAACCAGCTTTTCGACTTCCAGGGCCCACTGCTGTAAGTTCTCGGCACTACGTTGAACGCGATCCCTTAATTTAGCACGAAAGACGTGCTCCAGGTGCGCGTCACCATATCTGGACTCTAATGCCTCCAGCAGCTGTTCGTAGGTCACATCCTTTCCGAGGGCCTCAAGAATGGTTAGGGCCTGGTCTCGGAGACCCAAAATGAGCGCGGTCATGGCTTGCGCTTTGGTCCACCCGTTCACTTTCATAACGGCCTCAAATTGAATTTTATAGGCCGACCACGAAGATGTTCCGTCGAATGGCGGCACTTTAAACCCGCGCACCGAAGGTGCAGCAATCACTGAAGTCACAGCCCCGTCTCCAACCTTAATTTCACTCAAGGCCTTCTTCACGTCGGCGATCTGAATTTCGGCCTTTGCGATACGGTTGTCGTGCTGCTGTACCTGCTCCTTCACCACGCTCAGCTCTTTGCCAACTGATGCGTGAAGATCTTTAATCAGGAGCATCTGTTCTTCTTGACGACGAGCCTGCTCGTCTTGACGGCGAGCCTGTTCCTCCTTGTCCCGTTGCAACTGTTCCTGCAACTGTCGAGCCTGCTCCTCTTGACGGCGAACCTGCTCCTCTTGACGGCGAGCCTGCTCCTCTTGACGGCGAGCCTGCTCCTCTTGACGGCGAGCCTGCTCCTCTTGACGGCGAGCCTGGTCCTGCAGCAGCGCCATTAAGGCAGACAAGTCAGGCGTCGCTAATGCTGGAGTAGCTCCAGATGGGCCAGCGACTGGCTCTGATGTAGGCTGGACACCGCCCGGTGTCTGTGTCGGGGAGTCTCCAAATCGCCTTTGGTCCATACCTTGTTGTCGCTGACTCCTAGTACGGATACTATCCGTGTCGTCCTTTGGTAGAATCGGCATTATTTATCCCTCACTTCTGACACCAAATTGTTACGAGCTGGGTATGGGATAAATAAAAAACACTACCAATTAAACACACGAATTAACTTTATTAAGCACAAAACACTTAATACACACTCGCAAAACACTACTGAACACTTTATCGCACTAGATAACTCTTCGAACCTTCCGTTGTCTCGCTTTAAAAGTAGACTGACTGCTCCGACCTCTGTTGGTCCTTTTATACTCAAACACACAAAAGAAGTTCGAGAAAATTCCCTATTATTAACTAAAAATGAATACAATATTCACAAAGAAAAATAACTAAAAAATAAACTTAAAGATAAAAGAACCAACAAGGAAGAAGTTACGTTACGCACTCGGCATACGGTCGAAATTACAATGGCAATTATGTCACCGACGCCCGCCGTGCTGACCTTGTAAACATAATGGAATTATACCTACAGAATGTACTGGAGTGTTTTAGACACTACACAATTATAAGCGAGGTTTCTTGAAGATTCTAGATGACCGACGTAACAATATTCTATGTTAAATTCAATTTTCTGTCCAAATATAAAAACGTTCATTAAAAAAATTGTTCGTTTTATAGCGGCATTCAAAATGATAACTTACATATATTTTTTTAATGAGAAGACTAAACTGTCAATTGAATTTTCTAATGTAATTTTAACTTGAACTTTCGATACAAAACCAACTAAACTTTCTGAGATACACTGTATGAACCAGTTAAAAGAACACTGATTTATCAAGGCAATACACTGTAACTTCTTAATACAGTGTATTACCCTAACAATATCTTCGTTCGCTTCTGATGACTATCGCGGCAATACAAGTTATCTATGTTAAATCATTGTATTTACGGTAAAATATTGTTTTAATAACTAGGGCTGAATACCTTATAAAATAACCTATTTATTGATATCAAACACTTAAAACTTTCCAAAGAAAACATGGAAGTAATCCTCCGAAAACAAAAAAAAAGGGTTTTTGCTCGTTTTCTCAAAATCTGTCTTTCGTAGATACAGTGTATTGGATTCACAGGGTACTCTACCTAAAGTGACCCTTAAAACAATTGAGAAGTTTAGACAAAAACAGCAATAAAACAACCCTGTGAAAGTATGGGGCACAAGCCGGGTGTGGTGTTTTAGAGAGGCTTGGGATGAAAGAAAGGGAATGAACGCAAAGGCAGTCGGTTTGATACCGCGAGAGTGATCGGTCGATAGAATCGATAAAAGTCAAGTTAGGATACTTGGTTAATATGGAGAGGCTATATTATGTCCTAGCGGGTAATCGCGAGAGTGCGTTAGTGATTGAATAAGTTAAATATAGTTTGGTTCAAAGCCCTATTTAGAGTGTTCCACGATTATTATGTGTGTGTGTTTGTTGGTGAACGACTGGGTGAGTTCCTTATTACAATAATTATCCTAGGCTGATGGAGTAATTAAAGTTCTTCCAACTACACAGACAGAAGCGTGTTGCGGGGGAGTTTGTTGCGCCACTTCTTCTCCTCAGCTCCAACACTAGGAAGTGGTGACGGGGGGCGCTCTTGGGGCTGTCTGTAGGGTTCCAATAGAGTTGATCTCCGACTCTATTGCAAAATGATTCTGAGTTTTAATTATCAACTCTATTATCTGATTATTCTTGAATTATGTTTTCATTAGCTCTAATCAACGATACAGCCAATTTGCCTTTTGAGTTTTGATTCTCAGCCCCAATATGACCAACCATAATTATAGTGATTTTAAAATAAATGTTCTTGAACTTTGTCAAATGATTCGGTCAGGCTTACACAAACACGTGTCTTGCAGATGCGCTAGCTGTACGAAAAGTGCACACTATCCATGGGGAGCGATTGGGATGGTTTGATACCAAAATTATCTATTGTATAACCAGTATGATGACTGTTAGGGACCATGACTACTGATAGCATGATGATCGACGTTCTGCCGCTGAAATAGCCGCCTTGTCACGTTCACCAGTTCGAAAGAGCTGCTAGGGACAATGTTCACTAGGAGCATGATGCCGACGCATTGCCGCTGAAAAGCCGCCTAAGTCACTTATGGAAGTGTTGTTCTGAGTGCTTCAGGTGCAGATGTGAACTATCGTGTGAGTCACGACTGACCAATTACCTATAACGCTAGCGTAAGGGTTAATTACATGAACGATTGGTTGCAATACTAATATATTTGGCATCTCTCAGTTATGAATTAACATTTTCAAACCTCTTTCAATATATTTCAATAACTATGAATTCCTTTGTCTGATTGACTATATCTTTCAATCCTTTCCTTGTTCTTATAGTGAAACGAGGAATTGTATTACTGTATGTTAAGGAATTCATTTCTATTATTCTGGTGGGGAGGCGACCAGTCAGAGACGGGCCTCACAGGGCTGGGCGGAGGAGGAGCTCAGCCCTTTCCCCAATGGGGAAACCGACTGTAATACTAATATTACGATGATTTAGGAAAAAACGAAAATTTTATCAGCCTGGGGTAATTTAGGAACAGTCACAACATCACAAAAAACCTGAGGCTAATCGAAACAAAAAGCAACTGCAATTTATTAATGAAGATAGGTGACTTAAACAGTATTACGTCGCCTTAGAGTGAAAACCTCGGGAATGCATTTTTGCTCATATTTATTTTATTACGGTTTTAGGAAGATCTCTGATCTGACTAATTTGTTCATACGATATATTTATACCATATTAAATAATAAAAAAAACATAAAATACGCCGTACAACAATTTGGAAAATGCACGCAGGTTTTCTCGCTCCTGAACAGTTACTTCTTTTACACTGACGAGGTTTTCACTCTAAGGCATCAAATTTAGCTATCAGAGTTCGTGTGGCATGACTAGACGTGTTGGCCAGTGTTATTATTAAGGGTTTTGTGAAAATGGCAGGACATAAATAACTATTATAGCCAATTTAACAGAACGGCATAAAGGTAAAGAGGTATTTTATTCATTGATTGTTGATTTAACTTATTTGGGTACCCAACGGGGTATGTCTGTGATATTAAAAATATTTTCACGAAGTAGTTTCCAAGCAAAATGCGAGTGCAAAGCTCATAAAATGTTTGGTAAGCTAGATCATTATTTACTTTAGACAAATTACAGCTAACAACGAAACATGGTAACAGATTTTAGTACAACTAAGTGCAATTACTATAGGTACACTCTCTAAACTACGCACCACTGGCTACGCGATCGTACCACTCGTAGACATGCCGTAGCTGTGACGTCACTCACGTCGTACCAAGGTCACATAAAGTACTCTTTACGTTCAACTTAGCGCACACTTATCAAAAATATAAAAAAGCGCTGTTAATTAGTTTAATATTTTGATGCTGTTGTTAGCATCAAGTTTTGAAAGTTAACTCATCTTTTCACAAAGTTTTGTTGTTTCCCGTTTGTGCAAAATAAACCGAATGTTTAACAGGAAAGTAACTATAAAGGTGCGTGTCGTTTCGTCATTACTTCCTCGTTCATTGCACGGGGCCACAGACGAAGTGTTGGTGCAGTTTGGATTTGGGTATTCATTGCAATTTTGACACCACAACCTTTGTAATAAGGACGTTAGTGACATTTGGTTAGCTAACCATTCCAATCATTACACACAATACAATACAATAATACAACACAATACAATAATATGCATCCAGCTTCCTATGCTTTTTATATCCATAGTATTTTGGGAGTAGCAATGTGAACCAGATAGCATCGATTTGAACATGGTACGCGGTTACCGGTTACAATATCAAGCAGCGTGTAATAGAATTAAAGAAGTAAGTAGTCATAGTACTCGTATATTAATAAACTAGTACCTAGTATAAAACTGTTATCACACACTTTTATAATGTAATTTTTGGGTTTTTAACTCCAAAGTAATGATAAATGCAATACTTGTTGAGGACGGTCTACGGATCGTCCATCCATCGATTACGTATCAATTTTCATACGTGCCTCGTTTGTCGGAAGACCGAAAATCTGACAACTTATCTTATTAGCATAGTACCTATTACACTATAATAGTTTTTAAACCAGGATACGCATTTGTTTATCTTGTGATTTGATTTTTTTAGGGAGTACCAACAATCCGCTTTTTAGACGAACTTCTCGCTCGTTGCATCGCTGTCATGGCAACCGCTGTGACGTGTCATGTGGTCAGGAAATAGTATTGATCCATCTAGACCTAACAATTTTCGTACGACTAGGTTTCCAGGAACACTAAGATGGTTTCAACAATGTGATTTGCGACAAATAAACTTGGCACTATAACATTCAGCATTATTAAAACTAACAATAAATATTAAATAACATCAACTTAGGAAATTCATGACTTTAGTGTTATTTCTCACTAACAAAATGCTTATTTGCCAGTAGATCGGCAAATTTTATTCAAAATTATGTTCTTACGTGTTTTTGCTCCGAGTTCGACCGGATTCCTTGCCTTTTTTTGGTAAATCAAAATAATCATACAGAATATAAACGAGTAATTTAATTATTGTATTATTAAAGTAATAACAATTTTCATGTAACTATCCTCCTGTTATATTATTGAACCTAACGATCGCTAAATATCTGTAGGTATAATATTGAATAGCATTTGTTTCTGCAATGCTAGAATTAACTTATCTAACAAAGTCTACGCGATTTCGGTCAATTTCTGTACTAGAATGGATTAGGGTTTCGCCAAGTCTTTGTCAAACTAAAGCTAAGCCAGTTCAGTTTGCACTTTTACTGTCATGTTAATTCGCTTGCCGGACCGGCAGTAGCACAGCAGTAGACATGCGAAATGTAGCTCACTGAAAAGAAAAGAGAGATATAGCTCTTTTGATCAAAAGAGCTATATCACTCTTTTAGCTCTTTAGCTCACCAAATAACTCTTTTAACTCTTGAGCTCAATTGACTTACTTGCGAGCTACAGCAGCGAGTATAAAGTCAAACGAGACAACTAGCTCAGTGGCTCTATAAAACCTTTGAAGTTCTTTAGTTCATTTAACTTAGTTGCGAGTTTTAAATAAAATTAGATTCATTAGGTTGTTTTGTTTACAAAATCACAAACTATTATTCCCTAAGGATTTTCATACTTATACGTGCTAAAGCATTTTTATCTTTAAAACAACAAATATACGAGTTATTTTACTATGACATATTGAGCCGAAGAGTCGGTCAGTGAGCTACATAAGTACAATGCGAAATCGTTCACCGGTTCGTCGGAGAAGTTCGGAGCTAAATGAGCTAGTGAGCTATTCCGTGAACGACTGAGCGACTGAGAGCTAGATTGTGATTAAAGAGCTAGTTCAATTTTATCTCTCATTCGCGAGCTACCCATGTCTACACAGCAGCAGCTGTAGCGATCAGTCGTCAGACGCCATGATTGCGTTCGCTGCAATGCGATAAAGTCAGCGCAACGTTGCTTCACGTTAACAGGAGCCCATAAAGCATTAAGATGCTTAATGTTGACAGTCTAGCCCACGTGGATTTCTAACCAATGCGCATGCGTAGTATTAATCCCAGGTAAGCTCAGCCGCGGGCTCTAAAGTTATTATATTAAAGGTATATTTATTAAAGGTATTTTGTATTGTTTTATTTTTAAAAACTAAAAAAAAAAATGTTTCTGCCTTCTTCCCACATAAATCTCTTTTACTCGTCGTCCCATCATTCGATTTCATACCAGGACACAATAAACTTTGGGAGATAATGCGCGCAGAGAGACATGAGAGAGAGAAAAGCATACTTGTATTCGCTCTACCGCCATCCCTTTCCCCAAAACATGACACCCTCTAGCAGATGAATAGAAAAAGCGACGGACCTGCCTTTATAATACGTCACTGTTTATGTGACGTCATTTGATAACCCTGCGGTGGCCATGGCCGGTACTACAAACGATCGGCAAATAAGGAGTTGAACTGTGACATTGAATTTAAACGTAAGTGGACGGAAGATAGTACCGTTCGTAATTTCAAGCAGATGGTAGTAAAAAATATAAAACATAATTATGGCCTTTTTTGTTAAAAAAAACTTAATTTTATGGGTGCCGTAGAACTTAAACGATAAAAAAAAATTATAATGTTTTTCAACAATAAAATTGGGACATTGAAAACTGAGAAGAGGGCTTTTACTATTGGCCTTATGTGACAGTAAGTCTCTTTTAATTAATATTTAATTTTTTGACTAACTGGAAAAATAAAACGAAACGTATTTAAAAAATACCTTGACTGAAACAAATGCTAAATTTCCCAAGTTTCCCGATTATTTGCCAGTCAATAACGAGAATAAAACTAAAAAATATTAATTTTAATATGGTAGTCCGAGAGCGATCATTGATCATTGAAACGATCTGAATGAGTTTAAACTTTCTTCTACGCCTCACGTGATTTTCTTTCACAAGATACTAGGAACCCATAATAAAATTCATTGTCACGTGACGTTCAACGCTCCACGTGATTTTCCTTCACAAGATACTAGGAGCCCATGAAAAGTAAGCAAGGAGGCTTCATTTACTGGTAATCCGTAACTTGATTTAATTCCAATGAGTGACTATTTGATGAAAGGAGGTTAAATGAACTGACAGGCATTGGTGATTTCATTAATTGTTACTCAGTAAAGTCACATTCGTTACGGTCGCAACTCTTATTTTATTTAACACTAGTGGACGTCACGCGGTTTCACCCGCGTAGTTTCCGTTCCCGTTTGAATACAGGGATAAAAAGTAGCCTATGTCACCCGCGGATAATGTAGCTTCCCAACGGTGAAAGAATTTTTGAAATCGGTCTGGTAGTTTCGGAGCCTATTCGTTACAAACAAACAAACCAACAAAATCTTTCCTCTTGATTATATAATATTAGTGTAGATTAGTGTAGATAAAACCTAACACGGACCGGTTAAATGTAGGAAACGTAATAAAATTTGAATTTCGCGGAGCGCTTTCACCTTAATACTGTGTTTTTCTAATAGAGTAAACAAATAACTATTGCATTAAACTTGTTTTTCCGTGTTGAATACTGTTTTATATATTATATTGACTACATCTTGTTTGACTGGAAGCCGACCTCAACACAAACATTAGGGGGAAGGATATTATGTATATTTGTAAAAGTTACCGTCTTTCAGAACCACGTTACTGTAATGGTCCCGAGGGTCGAGACTACCCGAGACCTATGGTTCAGACAAATTGTTTATATAGAACATCAAGAATGATAACGTTGGCTACACCCAAACAAACGTACAGTTTTTAATTACCTCTGTTAATCCTAACAAATACCGTCGCAGAAATACGAAACGTTACGAAAGTTATGGTCACTTATCTAAAGTCTCTGTCTTTGTATATAAATTGCCCAGTTAATAAAGTGATCGATAGTGCTCTTCTTCTTCTTTTCGAGTCGGTGACTACATTTTGTCCGAGCAGTACGTAGTAACTTGGACAGCTCTGTCCTTTGCTTCATACAAGTCCTTGAGCGTGGTGAATTGTGCACGACGTAGTTTGATTTCTTAAACAAATATTTTATAAAACTTATCTAATATCGTCCTTAGCTCAAATAAAAAGTCATGCAATGTTTTCCCAAAGAATAAATGTGATGTCCTAGACTCGTTTTGGTTTCCGCACAGTGTAGTGGAGGGTTGAGGTCAATTTCGGTCAATTACTCGCGACCCGTTTAGCCATACTGACATACTGCGCATGTTAGATAACTGAGATTCCCCTTTAGTGAAGGAACAAATACCTACCAGGACTTTAAACCACACAGAAAGTTTATTTGACGCACTGACTGACATTCCCCTTTTATTCCCTTTATTATGGTAAAACTGGTGCAGAAATAAATTTCAGACCAAGCTCCGGACATCAGACGCACCATCCAACCATTGGACTTGGTAATGGACATAGGATTTGGACAGATATTGTTCTGTACCGTTTTGATCAAACAACTATTGAGCGTTGCTAAATTATTTCAGTCTCTTTTTCGGTTATTACCAGTCTCTAATCTCATTAATTGGCTTGCGTTGTCTACAATAGGCTAAAAGACATAAGCATAATAGACATAGGCTAATAGGCTATAATAGACTTAACCACCACCTCTCTCAAATCACTTTAACTTTGCTTCACTCAGGGAAAATGATGGAAATACACAGGACGTCTACATCTCTTCACCACACCAAGTAAGATTATCGAACCCAGGTAGTTCCACAAAAAACTATAATCAATGTTAACGGTCGTCGTAACCGAGGCAAGCCCAAGAAACGCTAGCGCGACGATTTTGACTCATTCTCAACAGATTGGACGGAGAAGGCAATTAGCAAACGAACTTGGAAAGTCATGGGATAGGCCTTTGCCCAGCAGTGAGAAAGCGTGGGCTGATAAAAAAAAATGATAATTTTAAGAAACGTTAGATTTCACTTACACTTACATTCAAACGCAACATTTATATACATCTTCAGTCTCAGGAGTATGGTTCCAACAGACCTATAAATAAACTTCAACGTGGTGTGTGGACACGTGGTTTGACTCTCAACGCACTTGCGTCAAATCTGCGAAGCCATGTCGAATACGATAGATAGTACTAGGAACCCATAGGCATTACTAGCTTGAAAATTAACAGGTAAATCGTGACAACTCCGGCTTCAGCGTTATACTGCAAAGTTAAAGTCATTAACCGAATCTATGTTTTAGCGTATTGATTCTTTAAAAGGCATTTGCAGTTAGCGATACCTACATTAAAATAAAGTTTGTGCTGCTTTTTACTTATATCTGACGAAATATGACATAAATATGTGTACTTATAACATAGAAAACATTCGTTATTAAATACTGCACTAATACCAGTAATTTTTAGTTCAAAAACCATGTAATAACTGCCATATTTGTATTATTTCCGAGAGCGGCACTCCGAAGTTGTGTTTTTCAGGAGAACATTATATTATTATAAGCTTTGCATTTTACTTTCGAAAAATGACATAAATAGTGTTTAAGCTGACATAAAATATAGGCGTAATTAAACACTGTATAGTTTGTGTTAGCTTCCATTCAGAACCTTGTTAGCAAAACAAATTTGAAACTTAATTTACCCTTCAGAGGGTGCTACTTATAGTAGGAAATGGAGTTTATGGCGGGAAAGCGATAGAGAAGAATGGAGTGACATTCATTCATCTGATGTTCTTCCCTCTCTGGGTACCAAACGCTTTTGCTATACCTTCTTGTAAACAACACAATGGATTTTGAAACAAACTTACACTATAAGTACTTAAAAGGACTCGGTCATCATTGAAATGATTCATGACAGTCAAGCGGGCGTTATTGACTCTTCATCAAGCGGTCAAAGGAACTGGTCTTCCGAGTGGGAGTGATTTAAGACTCCTCTCAGACTACTGCCCATACCAGTTGGTGAACTGTCGATAAACATGCAGGTAGATAGTCTACGCCTAAATCCATGATCGTGCCTTTTCCCCATCGGTTACACAGCAACCCAACAGCAACTACTCCTTTTTTGCGGGTGGAAAATCGTCAAATAACCCCTCCCGCTCTTGGGCAGAGCGAAAGGGAGTGTCAGACTTCTACTGACTAAAATCCACCCATGTTCCTTCTTAGCCCTTGCGCCGAGTCCGCGGTATCTCTTTCGAGCAACCCGCAGCCCCGACGCGGCAGCAGCAACTACCCCTACGGTAAAATTGTGTAAATAGGATAGGCTATTTTGATTATAAATTATTGCAAAATTTTACTCGCGTTTTAATTACCAATACATTGGTAAAATTTTAATGTGGAACAGAACTACAATACCAATTACATCTACCAGAACTTATTTTTTTCACTGTTGTTGAAGCTTTAAACCAGCGTTGTTTGAGTAAGAGTATGCAATGACGATTTCTAATAAAATTATTCTACAGAAATACGTTAGGGTTTATTTACTTTATTCAAGTAAAAACAGCCATAATAATATCACATACAACCAGGGCAAGCTTAAACATATATATTCGACAAACAAATCATGTTGACAGCAGCCGTGTGTGCGACTCTTACGACTTCGAATACAATTTCCTGGACACCTCCCATTCTTTTCTGAGGACCTAGTGTTGAATTATGTTTCGGTCCGACTAGATCAATACTGTCTCCCAAGCACATGGCACGCAAATGCGGTTTCCATGGCAACAATGCATGTGCACGAAGTTCACCTAGTCAGACAATTATATGGAGTTGGGTCATATGCGTAACTTCGTTTAAATTTTAATCGTGTACACAACGTTTTGAAGAAAGAGTAAGTCTCCTGTTGGTGACTGCGGCATTGGCACTTTATTTGGAACACGAGAATACGATAACTGTTATAATACGCTGTTCCATAAATAATGGTAAATTAAATAGCGGGAGTTTGACTGACAGATTCTGATATCGTCTCTACCTACAGTTATACTAATTATTATAAGGACGTTACCAAGACTGAATCTCTCGGATGCAGTTTAAATGCACTGTATTTATTGCAATATATTCGTTAAAGCCTCGCAATAAGGACTTCCTTATTAGTCCAATCATGAAACAATAAATTTGTTTACGACTTTCACACGTCATGCGGTCCTAGTATTCAAATGAATATTGAATCGGACGGTTGTTGTCCTGCGTGGTACTTGGTTTCAATACGCAATGGAATAAAAACGAAGAAATATAACGCAAAATAGCGTGATTATAAATAAAAAAGTCGAATCTATAGTTTGCATCATTACAATTTAGTATTGTGAAATCAATCAAAATATGCATGACGAGCTTGGGTTTACTTTAGAGTCCGGTTTTTGTAGTTGGTTGGTTTGTTTTTTGTCGAAATAATCAAAAATCATTTATAACTAGTATACAGGATACTGAAGCTGTATTTGGGATCTTAACGCGTGGCTCCTGTAGTGTAGTGGTTATCACGTCGGCCTAACACGCTGAAGGTCCCTGGTTCGATCCCAGGCGGGAGCAGAACACTTTTTGGTTTTTATGAAGGTACCCTTAATTTTCCCCAACAGTTAATTTTAAACAAACTATTGCCAAAATATTAATATTGTTAAGTTAAGTAAGTTGTCAAGAATCAAAATAATTTGCACGAGTTGCAGGATAACTGTGGAACAATAATAAGAAAACTATTATCGGTATTATATAAATAAAATTAAAACTAAGACTGAATTGGTAAGAAGTTGCACAGAATCGTGACCGTTGGAAAGAATAAAGGTAGGCATTTGCCCAGCGGTGCCGCACGGACCGCCGCACTATGTGGAAGTGCCTAAGAGAGCCTGGCCATAAATACATTTTGTAAAAATCGGCGCAGTTACTCGTATTATACCTCAAACTATAGCTAAGAAGTTAATCTACTATATTATACATAAATTATGTATGTGGTCGGTACTGGTTTGTAAATTAAGATCATCTAAACACGATCATTCCTACACTATCACAAAACAATCAGAATTTGTATTTTTTTCATGATTATTTTCTAGCCAGCTAGCAATGAAAACTACACAAGTATCACATCACACAAAGAAAACAGAAAGCTTATACTATCTACTTTTGACTGGTATGCATTAAAAAGCTATATATTTGTAAATATATTTACTAGAAATATTTATCTCGTGACATATCATTTTTGCGTACCTGAAACTTTCAATTAGAGTTTTGACAGTTGCCGAAATTTGCCGAAGGTCTGTAAATTATGTTATTTGATAGGAAATTTAATATTATAATTAAAGAAGAAAAAAAAAGTTGCAATTTCGTTGCACAAAATATGTTAATCTATTATAGCATAAAACAGTAAAAAATCCTACAAATACGTAGGTGATGCTATTTGACTTCTTGCTTATTATAGGTCTTATTTGTGATATTTTATTAATTGCGGTTTACGTTAAGATAATGTATTGAGTGTTTCCCACCATGGGCGCCAGCTTGTAACGTTACATTTAACAGGGGGAGCCTGATAAATGTAAGGCCACAATAAACACTTTCCTACCTAGCAGGAGAGCACCGTTTAAGAGAAAAAGGGAAAAGGTAAACAGTTATTTAATATAAGAAAATAAAAACAATTAAACCTAAAATATCTATCAGGCCCTACCTACCGGATGCTGGAGAATTCTAATTGAAAATACTATACAAAGGCAGGGAAACCGGGGTGAAGGTCCTTAGATACGGAAGTCCAGGGGTTTCTTCAGATGGAAAGCCTCAGGTCAGGCCTTCCAGTCGTTGAGCTCGCAAAGGGGCCGGTTGAAGCCTGCCGTCAATCTTCAGCTTCCATCAGACGCAGAAGAGGCGCGAGGATCAAGAGTAACGTCCCTCCGGCTGTAGCAGTAGCCGGCGGACGTCAGGAGTGCCGAAGAGGAGACCCGAAGCGGAGGATCGAGGAGGAGGGCCGAGGAACGTCGTCACTCGGGCACTCTTCTTTACGACGCAGACCACCGTAATGAAGATTATATTATATTGCTCAAGAAACTAGTAAGCTTCGTAGCTGAGATGTTTTTCGTACCGAGCCCTGGCGTAGACTGATTCTGACGACCCGGTTCCCAGTCATGCGAACATTTTGAAATTAGAAGCATTTGTTCTAGAACATTAAAAATAAAATCAATTTATAACGATGTACAATGAGGTATTAATTACTTATACAACCTACTCCTAACTCCAGCAGCGAATTAAAAATAAAAACCCATATAATAAAAAACACAAACATTACATTACCCCGAAAAATTAACAACTTAGAAAATTTTGATGTTATAAATAAAACCTTGCTCTTTCATACACCTTTCATCAACCTACCTTTCAGACCTCAATCATAAATCACCAACATACTTAGGAGATACGGTTCACAATCAATGACGCGCACTCCACAAGGAATTATTTTTTATGGTTTACGAAGGCTTATTTATTTTAATTGAAAATAGCATTTAAGTTTAGTTGTATTAAAAGAGGCAAGTTTGTTGTGAAAACTTGCCTCTTTTAATACAACTAAACTTAAATGCTATTTTCATGATACCACACATAAAATCATTAAAAGTCATGAGTAACATTCCTACACTTACACAACTTCTTAAAATTATTATTGCAAGTGAAGTTTAGTACAGATAATAACCAGTTAATAGGTAGTACTACTAACTGCTGTAATCTGTTGGACAATTTAATGATAAGAATAGTTTATCGCTGAGCTGAACACAAGACAATGTTTGTTATTTATGGTTTTTCTCCAAAATTAGTTTACTGATATTATGTTATGTATTCTTTTTTATTACATTGTTTATTATTATATACTTTTTTTATTATTTTCTCGTGTCTGTTGTAAATCTACACCTTACTATTGTATCGAGTCTGGTTCTTCTGACATAATAGACAGGTGTGTTGCTGGGGAGTTTGTTCTGCCACTTCTTCTTTCCAGCTACAACACATACGGTAGACCTCGAACCTTGAAAACCTCGAAACCTCGAAACTTTTGAAGTACGCCAGACGGCTGCTATCCTTGAACTCGGAAAACGCAAGACATGGGGGAGCCGAACGTAAACAAATAAGTAGGTAGGGACCGCAGAGCACACTGGCGCATTCGGCAAAAATACAGAAACCTCACACACAGAAACATTCAAACGTTGAAACATTGTAGATACAGTGAAATTGCAATGTGTTCATAAACACAAATGTGTCTGTGTTACTACATCATGACCCCAACATTTCCACAAGATTATGAAGCGCTGGTGCATTCGGCTATTTATAGACTCCGTCATCTTCCTGCTGTTGACCTGTTGCCATTTCATTCATCCTGAGTTGATCCGGTTTACTTCACTATTCCCTTGGTTAAGTGATTGCCTATTTATAGACTATAGATAGAATATTACGATGTAGGCTTATGAATGACAGAACAGTTACGATAGAACCGCCCGTCACCAGTACTTGGTTGAACCTTTACCGATTAGATCATCATCATCTTCCTGCCCATAACCCATTCTATTTGGGTCGGCGCAACACGTTTTCTTTTTCCATTCTTCCCTGTTAGGCGATAAGATTCTGATGTTCACGATACATTTACCGATTAGATGTTCACGTCAATAATATTACAGTTAGTTTCTTCACCAGTAGAAGTCTTTAAAACTACCAAGTGTCGCATTTCGCAACTTTGTGTTATCTTGCACACAAGTATTGTCACAATATATTCCTAGTTATTTATTACATAGCCTTACTCACCACACCACACCACATAGTTTTACTCGGAACTGAAAAATATGAAATTTTCTGTTTATTACTTGACTGCGGAAGGTTATTTCAGTTCGTATGTATGTATGTATTAATTGTAACCTAAACACTGGTTTAGGTACTTGTATGAAAGCATCTGTGGTTAAAACATTGATATAAAAACTAAAGATACGGTCGTCCGAACATTTGCTCGACGCGTTCGCCATACAGAGAATCGGTGTAGTCTGCTCGTTAATGTCAATGTGTTAATGTTAATGTTGTATAAGCGGCGTGGTATTTTCGAGGTATAAAGAACTAGCTGACGTCACGCGGTTTCACCCGCGTAGTTCCCGTTCCCGTGGGAATACAGAGATAAAAAGCAGCCTATGTCACCCTGGGATAGTGTAGCTTCCCAACGGTGCAAGAATTTTTAAAATCGGTTCAGTAGATTCCGAGATTACCCCTTACAATTTAACAAATATACAAACACACAAACTTTACTTCTTTATAATATTAGTATAGATTTACGACCGCACCCGAAGAGACCCGATCGTGGACTAGTTCACTTCGGCTTAGGAAAGACCATTTACCTTATGTGTTTCTTTGTAACACCTTTAAAAATTAAATTGGAAATGGAAAAACTAGTCATTGTTTTAATTCGAATCAATTGTCCGGTGGTTTTATAGGCTATGTTACAGCTCTGTGTTATTCCACTGCGTGTTAAGAGAAGATGATTACTTTAATTGAGATTGTTGTTACGTTTTACATAATAAGGTCCGATGGGACTGGCATAAAAATCCATAAAATAAAAGATATACTCATTAATTGTTCGCAACGAAATATAGTCTATTTGATTTGATTATAAATTATCGGTATTTACACAAATGCTTTTAATTCTAACACTATCACATTTTCGTTGATTTATCCGTCCATCCATTCACCGTCTATTCGCGTCGTCGTTGTCAATCTCTAGCTCCTTTGATACATGTTAGCCTGGTAGCCGGGCGGCCCGTTGCACTGCTGCCAACTCTCCGTTTTTCAACTTTTTGTGCGCGGTGTATAAAATTAAATGGCGGGACGCAGAATATCTCATACAAACAAAATTTGATTAAAAATGTTAATTGAGATTTACACCATATATATTTATTCCAGATATTTCGCTCTCTTATTTTAAAAGTTAGAAGGTTACACACATTTTAACATTTCAAAATGTCTATCTTTCAAACGATTCACTTTGAGGAAAATGGTTTAGGAACCCCAATATAATTTTTAAAGACCTATCTATAACCCGCACGTATAAGTTACATGCTGTTTTTGTTCTGGTAGATATATAGTATGATTACTATATTATTATTATAAAAAAACATGTTAAATTTCAGGCAAAATACCCGTATAAATAAAGCATGAATAGTAAAAATAGCACATAAATCATTAAAATAACATTTTATAAATAGCTGAATGCACCAGGGCTTCATATACCTATGGAACTTACTGTTGAGGCCATATAGAACACACACGGTGTCTGTATTTTCCGAATGCGCCAGTGTGCTCTGCAGTCCATCTGTACTTGTTTGTTTATGTCTGGCTCACCTAGGGCTTGCCTATTGAGAGTTCAAGGACAGAAGCTGTCTAGCGTACTATTAAAACTCTAGGCCACTATATTGCGAGTGCGGGGTTGGTTTTAGTATAATTTGTAGCTAAATATTATTATATTTCAAGTATTTAATACAATCTGACAGCCTCGCTTGAGTAAACGTAAATTGCACAACTACTGAGCATGAGGTCAATGAGCTCCTGAGCTCAATTCCCCGATCGTGTAAATTCCTATTGGATTTTTCCATCAGAATATTCTCAGTTGCGCGACAGTTGCGACCCGATTCAAGTATCTAATGAAAAAAATGCCAATCTTTCAAACACAGATTGTCTTGGTTATTACGAGCACTAGCCTGATGAACGTCAATATTATAATACTGTATGTAGCGCTTTTGTGATTGAAAGAACTTAAATAAACTTATTTTTAAATAATTTAATAAAAAAAATACTTGGAATAAATAAAAGCATACACATAATTTTGCGATAGTAAATTATAATATTTACACTAACAAAGACCATTGAAGAAATACTATTTATGTTTGAACAGGTTGCGGTTGATTACTTAATAGATGCTGCTACGAGCACTTAACTTTCGTAGCTCCAGCGTATGCTACGCCGTAGTCTGCTTAGTAGTCAATAACGGTAAAGACCTTTATCCGTATGAAGAAGTAAATGCACCGCCTTTGACTCATTTTAAGACAATCGAGTATGGAAACCTAGCCAGTCGTAAAATTTACTTTAACATTATTTCGACTTTATAGTTTGTCTCAGTTTAATTCTAACCAATCAAAAACGGATACAGACAGAGTAGTGAAAATAGTGGGTATATTTATTTTGGAAAAGATCTTTTGGCCAAATTCACAAAATAATATCACTTATATTTATTAATGCAGTCAGTAACATAATAACATACCGTTGTTGCAATGTAAGTAACTTGCGATTAAGCTTTTTATTACTGGTGTAAAATTGTAAAAGGCATCAACCAAAAAGCTAACTCACGAATAAAATAATAATAGACGAAATTGCATTCGACTGAATGGTTATAATATACTTAAAAATATTGGTATTGAAATGGCGCGTCAATACTGGCCAGGCATCGAAGTACTTCTAACGCAAGCTCCAACAGGTGGTTTGACCGTTTCGAGGTAATTTACTAGGAGAACATAACTTCGAACGAGTAAATATTCGAACCTTTGTAGTCAGACTAGTTGGTGCGTTCCTTAGACCATTTTGATCAATAATTAACGTTGTTGGTGACAAATAAAACAATACTCGTGATTAAACGCTTTGAATATCAAATTTAATTTTTTGAATAAATAGTACATACAATAATACGAGCATAATGAATGTGAATCAATTTCAGATTAAATACATTTTTGCACAAACACCAACTTATGGTCATGCGTTAATCAATTAGGTCACACAAAATCCTGGAAACAAACCGTGCAAATAGATCCAAGTTTTGAAATCAATATTCGTCGACATTTTGCTTCTTCACTACATAGTATAAAACAAAGTCGCTTTCTCTGTCCCTATGTTTGCTTAAATCTTTAAAACTACGCAACGGATTTTGATGCAGTTTTTTTTAATAGATAGACGGCCCGGCCGGCCCGGGCGGCGTGTCGTAGGCCGCGCTTCGCCCTATAGAACTATTTATGATTAGGAGCGATCGGACGCATTTATCGGAGCTCTCTAGCAAGAAAAATAATAACTTATAAAAACGTGCTTTTCGGCGCGACAAACTTCCGTTTCGATAAAAAAAAAAAAATTAAATTGTATATAATAATTGTAATAGTATATAAATATTAAAATGATTTATTTTTTTAGGACAAAACGATTTTTTTTGAAATTGTATGTTCGTTTTTAAAACGTAGTTAGGATTATTTTTAAACCGCACTTATAATAAGTAAGTACCTACCTACGTATTAGGTTAAGTAGGTTAGGTTAGATAGGATTAGCTTAAAACCATATTTTTTGGTATTTCTTCGATTAAGACTTTAGTTTGAATTTAGATTTAAGGCAATTTAGTATAAGGGCAAGTATTCTTAATTATCGAAAATTGTAGTTAAGTCACATTTGCACCCGTGCGAAGCCGGGGCGGGTCGCTAGTTTAATATAACTAATATTATAAAGCTGAAGAGTTTGTTTGTTTGTTTGTTTGTTTGTTTGTTTGAACGCGGTAAACTCAGAGACTACTGTTTGGGATTGAAAAAATTATTATGTGTTGGATAGTCCATTTATCGAGGAAGGCTTTAGGCTATATAACATCACGCTACGACCAATAGGAGCGGGGCATAAATGAAAAATGTTGCAAAAACGGGAAAAGATATTCCTTTTTGAGAGCTTCCGTTGCGTGCGCTGCTTAAACGGTTTAAGTTACACAAATGTCATGTACCATGGAATTGTTTCTCTTTAAAAGTTCTACAAAAAAGTCCGTGGCAGCATATATCTATCTTTTAAGATTGACTCACTATAACCATTTTTTACGATTTCAATTTTAGGTTAAAAAGAATGAAATTTTGCGACGCTTATTTAACCCATATACTATTAACCTATATCTAAATAAATGTATTTGTTAGAACGGAAATTTAATATAGAATATTTGTGCCTTTCACTCTATATAGTTTAAACAAATACCTTAGAAGATATCGCAATGTTAAAATATCCGCGCGACTAAATAATTACGCGCACGGCATGGCGGCAGTCATTCGGTCCGGCCGGTCCTCGCGTCGCAAGGTACGTGGGGATTCCGGCCTCCGGGAAATTCAAATTCAAAATATTTATTGTACCATAATGTTTATTGTATAATGTAAGAGTTACCTATAGTAATTTTCACTTTAATATAATCTAAGCTTATCTAAACTAATATTCTAAAGAGGAATGATTAGATGTTTTGTTTGTTACGATTTAACTCAATAATTACTCGACCGGCTTTATAAAATTCTTCAAATATTATAAAGATTCACCTTTACCGAGTAAAATAGCCTAAATTACATTTTCAAAATACAAGCGGACGAAATCGCAGGTGAATTTTAAAATAACTCCGCGGGTTCACCGGGTCACGTGCACATGCATGCATGACGCGAGATGCTGCTGGCCGGCAGGCACGGGGCGGGCGAGGGGCGGGGGGCGCTGTCCTGCCACCGCCGACGACGCCGGCGCCGCGCGCCGCCTGTATTTCGCGCCAAATTTTATAAAAAGGACGCTGAGGGAAAAGCGCGCGCGTGGTGTTCGCGCATGGGTATACTCGCGCACAAAAGTACTAGGCCTATTGTTTTATTTTCGAACTAGCTTTTCGTTTACGGATTCGTATATTGCTTATTACACTTGGTTGACATTGAAAAGTATAATTATTATTAAATATAATATCATCAAATAGAATTGAGCATTAGTTGATCCCGTCGGGGCTGTTGTGGGTTGTTCGCAAGAGATACCGCGGCCTCGACATGAAGGGCTAAGAAGGAACATGGGTGGTTTTTAGGCAGTAGAAGTCTGACACTCCCTTTCTCTCTGCCCAAGAGCGGGAAGGGTTATTTGATGATTTTCCACCCACCATAAAAAAGCATTTATAGTTGATTGATCAGCGGTGGGCCAGTGGCGGCGGCCCCGGCTTACGAACAGTAAGTCGTGGGTTCGAATCCAGGGAGGCGCATTACTTTGTGTAGTTTATTTCATCACCGCTGCTCTCGAAACGGTGAAAGAAAACATCGTGATGAAACCGGCATGTCAAGTTAAAAACTCGAAGACATGTGACATCTATCAACCAGCACTGGGCTCGCATGGTGGATTATAGGCCATCCCTCTCCTAGAGAGGAGGCCTGAGTCCCTGCTGTGGGAACATTATAGGCTGATGATGATGATGAATAAAAACATGTTTTGTGTGTGTGTTGTAAATGTGTTCAATTAACCTGTTGAACGTCCGCTAACATTGCTTGAATGTCTTATGATCCACCGGGTGCTCATAAGAACGCTCGAGGACTTAAAAACACTATTCTTCCCACTCTAGACTTGGAACAGTTTGCTACCTCTGCGGTCCGTTTCATGCATTGTTTTAAATTACCAACAATATTATTATCAGCGTCTCTGCTTATAAAACAAAATATACATAATTAATAATTTTTCTCAATTGTCATATAAAACCATTTCGTAAAACTTTTGTGCGCGATGGTGTTTTGAAAACGAACGTGACGTAGACAGATTGAGGAACCAATAGCGCATCGGTAACAATGCATCGCGTGCCCCGCCCCCCCCGCGCCTACCTCATACCACCAAATAGACCGATAAATCGCCTAATGCGCAGCTTGACTGCTGGCGTCCTTTTTAGTGGCGCGACCTGTAGTTCTGCGAGGTACCATGACGCGCAGCTTAGACGCGTGGTCAGCTCCCTACGGAAAGGTTGAATTCAGCGAACTAATTTTTCAAATTTGTTTTTGCGATATCTCATCGTAAAATAATACTTTTTAACTGCACTTTCATTTTGTAGTTGTTTTCTATTGGGTATTGTTTTGTGAATTCTTTAAAAGGTTGTTTTTTTTTTTTTTCTGAGAGTGACTGGTTGAATTTCGATCAAATATTTCAGAAACTTTGCTTTTGTTTTGAAGATTTTTATTTCGATTTATAATTAGTAGGTGTCCCCTACATAATTATTGGTACCTGTCTTATGTTTTTGTTTGCTTAATTGTACGGTTACTTTACCTAATTTCCTACGTTCAAGTAACCAAATAATTAAGTAGCCTTTATCTGTTTGGCCGTTGGATTTTTCTGTTTGATTTTCTTTGTTTGTTTGGATTTTTTAAATTACCTTTCGTTTCTTATATATTTCTTTAATTAAATTACTTATTTTCGATCTATGTAAATATATTCTTACTTACAATAATTCATCTCAGTAAACTTATTTTTTTAATTTGTTTTTGCTAAAAAAAAATGCACAAAAAATGCACTTTCATTTTGTAGTTGTTTTCTATTGGGTATTGTTTTGTGAATTATTTTAAAGGTTGGTGTTTTTTCTGGACTTACCGCGACTGGTTTGAAATTTCGATCGAATATTTCAGCACCATTGCTTTGGTTTTGAAATTTTTCGTTTTGATTTAAAATAAGTAGATACATAATTATTTAACTTATGTTTTTGAAGTGAAACTTCTTTATCGGCGTTGGAAAAAAATTTACCGTCACATTTTTCCGTTACGCGCCATCTTTTTCTTGCCCCTACCACGGTTGGTTCAGACGAAGAGTACTTTCACTTTCTCCAACGGAGTAGGGATAGCATGTCGCTTAAATTTAAACGGCTGAGCACGAGAGCAGGAGGTGTAGGAATATATCATAATTCTAATGATGTTGTTAACGTTGTGACTTCATCGATAGATTTTTCTGTTTTTTCTCCTGACTTTCATGGGTCACTAGCATCAGCAGTTGGTGATTTATGTATGGCTCAATGCCAAATGGAAAATGGGATAAAAATTTTGATTGTTGCACTGTATATATCTCCTAATCAGAAGTTGGACGATATTATTAATTTTCTTCACCATTCATTGTTGCCGTACACAAGTGGAGGTGCCTCTTTACTCGGTAACAATAATGATAAAATACCGATGATTTTAAGTGGAGATTTTAATGTCAATTTTGCATCGGAAAAATCTTTGAAGCTAGTTGAATTTCTGAAAGATAAATTGAATTTATCCATGAAAAACAGTCCTCAAACGTCAACAACAAGATCTGGCACTACAATTGATGGAGTTTTTACTCGGTCACTAAATTTCGTGGAATGTAAATCATATATTTCATATTTCAATTACCATAAGCCATTAATTATAAAAATATATAATAACGATGACAATGATAGTAATAATTCCATTACAATTAATGAAATGCTGTAATAATCTTAGTAGCAAAAAGTTAAAGTGAAATAATTGTATTATTTGTATTCATGTCTATGATAATAAAATCCTTTTGTTTAAACTTTATCTAATTTAAGTTTATTTAACCAATTTCTGGAAAGTTGCATGTAGATCATTTTGCGAAAAATAAGGCCATAAAGAAGTTTCACTTCTTACGTGTGTACACTAGTACACGCACACATTTTTTTTATCTTTTAATTATATGGTTAATTTACCTTATTTCCTACGTTCAAGTCACCAAATAATTAAGTAACCTTTATCTGTTTGGCCGTTGGGTTTTTCAGTTTGGTTTTGTTTATTTGTTTGGATTTTTTAAATTATAATTCTCATTTCTCATACTTATTTATATTTTTTCAACAATAACATTACTTATTATCTATGTAAATATATATCTTACTTACAATTCAACATTACGTACGTAGTACCTACTTATTACGTATCAAATTACTAGGTACAAAATTATTAGGCATCTACTTACATTTATTCACCTTAAGTTTTTTTTCTTAATCATAAGGTTAGGTTAAGTGGGTAGGTACTTAATTTCCTACGTTCTTTCTTTTATCTTTCTCGCCTATAAAATGCCTAGAAAAAGAACTCGGCTTTCTAGGCAGTCTGCTACTGCAAAGCGGTTGCGGCTTTTGCGCAGCAATGAAACAACGGATGAAAATATGCATAGGTTGGTTACACAACAAGTGATCACTGAACGAAACCGTGCTAGGGAATCGAGCGTTGAACGTTCTCAGCGTTTATCCACACAGAATTCTCGAACTTTAGCGAACCGTGAACGGGAATCAAGCCCTGAACGTTCTCAACGTTTGGCATCACAGAATTCCAGAAATTTTGAGAATCGAGAACGGGAATCAAGCCCTGAACGTTCTCAACGTTTGGCCTCACAGAATTCTCGAACTTTAGCGAACCGTGAACGGGAATCAAGCCCTGAACGTTCTCAACGTTTGACCTCACAGAATTCTCGAACTTTAGCTAACCGTGAACGGGAATCAAGCCCTGAACGTTCTCAACGTTTGGCCTCACAGAATTCTCGAACTTTAGCGAACCGTGAACGGGAATCAAGCCCTGAACGTTCTCAACGTTTGACCTCACAGAATTCCAGAACTTTAGCGAATCGAGAACGGGAATCAAGCCCTGAACGTTCTCAACGTTTGGCCTCACAGAATTCTCGAACTTTAGCAAACCGTGAACGAGAATCAAGCCCTGAACGTTCTCAACGTTTGACCTCACAGAGTTCGAGAACAGTAGCGAACCGTGAACGGCAATCAAGCCCTGAACGTTTGCAACGTTTGACCTCACAGAATTCTCGAACTTCAGCGAACCGACAACGGGAATCAAGCGGGGAACGTTCTCAACGTTTGACCTCCCAGAATTCCAGAACTTTGGCAAACCGTGAACGGGAATCAAGCCCTGAACGTTCCCACCGATTAGCACAGCAAAATGCACGATCAGCAATGAATAGAACTCGCAGGCAACACAACTTATTAAATTCTGCCTTTGTTTATGATTGTAAACTTGACTATTCTGTGCTGAATGATGTTGATATTGGTAGAATGGATAAAATATGCAGCATATGCCAAGCAAAAAAATGGAAGGCTGAAGCTCCTGGGTTGTGTTGTAGTGGTGGCAAAGTAAATATACCAAAAATTCCGGAACCAACATCAGTTTTAAAAGAATTGATATCAGGCTCACATTCATCTTCAAAACATTTTTTGAATCACTCAAGACAATATAATACACTTTTTCAGATGACTTCATTTGGTGCCAAAGAAATTCGAGAGGGGAACTTTATGCCCACTTTTAAAGTGCAAGGGCAAATTTACCATTTGATTGGTAATTTACTACCAGCTGAAGGTGCACAACCCGAGTTTTTGCAAATATATTTTGTTTCACATGCAGATCAGGTATCTTATCCATGCTGATGTAAAACCTCCCAACGAACATCGAGGTCGGTATAATGCGCCAATAGTAGACGAAGTAGCTGTTCTTTTGATAGACGAGGACAAAGGTCCCCGAGACATTGTGTTGAATACGAGAGATGGTCGACTTCAACGAGTTTCTGAAATTCACAGATCATATGACCCCCTTCAATATCCTATAATGTTTCCGTTTGGAAATGATGGATACTGTATAAATATTTTGCAACAGAATAGTGCTGCTAGATCTAAAACTGTGTCGTGTATGCAGTTTTATGCATTCAGACTCATGTTGAGAATAGATGACTTTAACTACATACATTATTTTAAAGGATTATTCAACCAATATTGTGTTGATATGGCTGCAAAAATGATTTCTGAGAGGCTTGACTTCATCAAAAGAAATCAAAAAAAATTGAGGGCAGAAGAATAATATTCATTTAAGAGATGCCGTGACTAATGATGGCAATATAGACGCTTCTAATATCGGGCAGCATGTTATATTGCCGTCGTCATTTACAGGATCCCCGAGATACATGAATGAAAAAAGTCAAGATGCCATGACATACGTCAGGAAGTTTGGAAAACCAGATCTGTTTATTACATTCACCTGTAACTCCGATTGGCCAGAAATAAAAATTGAGTTATTACCCAATCAAAACTCTTACGATAGACATGATTTGGTTTCTAGAGTATTTCATTTAAAACTTAAGAAAATGATCGACCTATTGACGAAGAAATTTATCTTTGGACCAACTCAAGGCTTTGTCTACAGCGTAGAATGGCAAAAAAGAGGTTTACCCCACGCCCATATTTTATTATGGTTGGCAAACAAAGTACAACCAGATTCTATAGATGAAATAATATCGGCTGAAATACCTGACAAACAACACGATCCAATACTCTACAATATCGTCATAAAAAATATGATACATGGTCCTTGCGGATTTCACAATCCTGCGTCACCATGTATGAAAGAAAACATCTGTTCTAAAAAGTACCCTACGTATTTTATTTCGGAAACACAAACCGGTGATGACGGTTACCCAACCTACAGGCGCAGGTCTCCAGATAATGGTGGTAGCACAGTAGTTGTTCGTGTCAAAGGTACAGAAATGAGCGTAGATAATAGGTGGGTTGTTCCTTTTAGTCCAGTGCTTTCGCGAAGTTTCAATGCGCACATCAACGTAGAGTTTTGTCAATCAGTCAAAGCTATTAAGTACATATGTAAGTATATTCATAAAGGTTCTGATCAAGCCACATTTTCTTTGCAAAATAATAACGATGAGGTAGAAAAATATCTAAATGGTCGATTTATCAGTTCCTCAGAAGCACTCTGGAGAATTTTCCAATTTCCTATTCATGAACGTTTTCCGGCTGTAGTTCATTTAGCAGTTCATTTGGAAAACGGACAAAGAATTTATTTTAATAATAATGAAAATCTCCAAGATCGCGTTAGCAATCCTACTTCGACAACGCTTACAGCGTTTTTCGATCTGTGCAAAAGAGATGAATTTGCAAAAAGTCTTTTGTATCAAGAAGTACCTCAATATTACACATGGGAAAGAAATAAATTTTCCAGAAGGAAGCGTGGGCAAGATGTTGATGGATTCCCTGGTGTAAAAAAAGATACAGCTTTAGGCCGTGTGTACAATATTCATCCGACTCAAACTGAATGCTATTATCTGAGAATGTTACTCCAACATTTTCGCGGTCCAACGTCATTTGAAGATCGTAGGACCGTTAATGGTATTATTTTACAGACTTATCAAGGTGCCTGTAAGAGATTAGGTTTACTGGAAGGAGATCAACATTGGGAAAATACTATGTCAGATGCTGTTATATCAGAGTCACCCACAAAGTTAAGAGAACTATTTACCATCATCCTCATATTTTGCCAGCCATCGGACCCCCTAGAGTTATGGAGTAAATTTCGTAATGATTTGTGTGAAGATATATTAAACAAAATGCGTAATGACAATCAGGATGTAACATTAAAATATAATGATGCTGTATACAATGAAGGACTTATAATTATTGAAGATAAGATTCATGAGACGTGTGATAAATGTTTAACTGATTTTGGGCTTCCAGCACTAAATAGGAATAATACAGGTAATCATTTGGATCCATTAGAAGAAGCTTTGCGGAAGCCGTATGATTTAAATAAATGAACTGAATATATTACTGAAAATGAACCTAAATTAGTAATTGACCAGCTTACGGCGTACAATTGTGTGTTGAACAGTGTTCGTTTGAACGAAGGAAAGATTTTTTTTTTGGATGCTCCAGGTGGAACCGGGAAGACTTACATAACTAATTTGATATTAGCAAAAGTTAGGTCTCAGGCAAAACTAGCTTTGGCGGTTGCGTCGTCGGGTATCGCTGCAACTTTATTAGCAGGTGGACGCACAGCTCATGCAACTTTTAAACTGCCTCTAACTGTTTCTTTGCAGAAAGATAGAGTGTGCTCTATCCGTAAAAATGGCCCTTTAGGAAAAGTTTTGCAAGATGTCAGTTTGATAATATGGGATGAATGCACCATGATTCATAGAGCTCATGTAGAGGCTTTAGATAGGACTCTTAGAGACATTCGAAGCTGCAATAAAATCATGGGTGGCATCACTGTCATGTTTGCTGGAGATTTCCGACAAACTTTACCGGTGATAGTTAGGGGAACTAGAGCAGACATTGTAAAGTCTTGCTTGAAAACTTCCCCGTTATGGAAGTATGTTCACACCCTTAAACTGTCTACTAATATGAGAGCACATTTAAGTGGAGGCAGTACACATTTTCCTTCTAAGTTACTTTTAATAGGAGACGGGAAAGTACCTAATTTTGAAAACAAAATTGAAATTGATAGTGATTTAGGTGAAAAAGTAACTATCATAGAAGACTTAATATCGAAAGTCTACCCTGATATAGTCGAAATAGATAAAAAAAATTATCAATGGATGTGTCAAAGGGCAATATTGGCGGCGAGAAACAGTAGTGTTGATGAAATTAACGACCTCATTTTAACTAAACTTCCAGGAGATACCGTTAACTACACATCTATTGATAATGTAATGGATCAAGAAGATGCAGTCCATTACCCACAGGAGTTCCTCAATTCTTTAAACCCGAGTGGCCTTCCCCCATATTTCCTCAAGTTAAAAATAGGAGCCCCAATCATTTTACTTAGAAATCTGAAACCACCAAATTTGTGTAACGGAACCAGACTACAAATTAAATTTTTGCGCAATAACGTGATCGTTGCAATAGTTTTAACTGGTCCAGCAGTTGGTCAAACAGCGCTAATACCTCGCATACCAATGATTCCCAATGATTTACCTTTTAATTTTAAAAGGATTCAATTTCCCGTTAAGGTATCGTTTGCCGTAACAATTAATAAAGCACAAGGGCAAACATTTAAATACGTAGGAATATATTTACGTCAAGACTGCTTTTCACATGGACAACTATATGTGGCATTATCTAGATCAGGTTGCGGAGAAAACCAGTTTGTTCTTCTACCACAAGAAAATAAAACTAAAAATATAATTTACTCAGAAGTACTTTAAAATAGCTTCTACAAAAATACTATTGATTATAATATAAATATCTCCTTAATTTGTTACTACATACCAACAGTTTTATAAGACCCCCAGTACTTTTGCCCAGCGTTCCTTTATTACTCCTGTTCCCGTGACATTTTTTACTATACTTAGTTCCATTTTTTGTAGGGTTTCTCCACAAAACGCGGATGAAATCGCGCTGCACAGCTATGTTATAACAGTTTTTGAAGTAACTCTGCCTGTCTGTCTATCTGCAATGTTTCACGGTCAAACTACAGTTTCGATTTAGACGAAATTTAATATAGAGTAAGCTTACACTTCAAGGAAGAGCATAGTAATATTATTTATCCAACTGCGATAACTGATATTCACGTGGAGAAAGTCACGGGTAACGCTACAACTGAGCAGAGCGGGGCATCAATGAAAACAACTGGGAAAATTCGTGACGGTGACGCAGACGAAGTTGCACGGGTCAGCTAGTTTAATATAAAAGTAATATTATGAAATACAAACATTATCAAAATTTTGTTATAGACGTCGACGTCACAAATGAGACTTAAACATAACAAAATGTAAGTATACATCTCTGCTCAAACCATCGTGGATTACAGGCGTAATGTTATGTTACTAAACGATTATTTTTAATTCATCTAGACCACTTTTCCAAGTAAGCTTGGAAGAGCGGAGTTTGACACGCTTCTATTAGCTTGGTGTGTATGTACGTAACGGATTCTTCGAAAGTGATTTTGACCCTCTTCCAAACGTTGAATTCATTTGAAACTTTACAGACTTATTTATTAATACCTCTGCTTAGAAACTAGATATAAAAACTGTACAATGTCACAATGTGGGACTCTCCACTTGGTACCAAAAGGCGGCATAACTTGAACTATTTTGATCCAGAGTACTAGCACGTCATAACTATTCAGAAGCAATGTTGATGCAACTTTATATGAATTGTAGTTTTGTAAGGGAAGCCGCACTATTTGTATCCGTGTCGTTGTAGGGGTACCATAAAATGCAAGAGGTGTGGGAAAAAGAATAGTTTTCGAGACAATTGTTGCGTGCATAATATTTGAACTACGTTCTATTTACAGGAAACGCTGACTGACCGAAGGACAATGCGATAGTACGATAAAAGTTAAGTACAACATGTAAAATAGTTGTTTCCAATCTATCCTCTTAATTTTATTTAACAGAAAAGTGTTAATAGAAACAGATTCCTGAATCACATTATTATTTTGTCCTTGTACCATTCTACTATCAACCATTCAACTTGGGGTTGGCGCAACACGGTTTCTTTTTACATTCTCCCCTGACGGTCATCACGGTATCATTTTCATTTTAAATTCATATCATTTTCATTTTCCGTGTCGATACTGAAAGCTCTCTTCATGTCGTAACATTTATTTATTTTATTTATTTATGAAAGGTAGCTTCACAGCTTACTGTAAAATAACTTAAAATTATTACAAAACAATACGCCAATTACGAAGTACACAAAAAGTTAAACAAGGTAAGGTGGCCAAGAGTGACTCTAAATGTATTGTGTGTGCGTGTATGTGTGCGGGTGTTTGTGCGGTGTGGGTGTTATATTGTGTTCAATCTGGCATTGACACATTTTTAATTATAGTCAGTCAGTTATAGAACATTGACAAACAGACTATGAAGGGAATTAATTAACTCTTAAACTTACCATCTTCTAATTAAGGCTTTTACCGCTATTCCATCACTACAACTACAATGTATACCTAAATTTCGATACGGTTTTCAGTGGCACCGTGGCTAAGTTGGTTAAAGCGCCTGTCTAGTAAACAGGAGATCGTGAGTTCGAATCTCGCCGGTGCCTGTATACAATTTTTGTACTTTTTTGCTATAAGTCTTTGTTATTTAATATCTAATAATCACTTAACAAAAATGAGTCCTTTCGGATGTTAGTTTACAGAGATACAATTATTGCCATATAACATGTATATATATATTAAAAATAGTCTGAAAATATCAGCTATAGATAATTGAAATACAACTTAAACGTTTCTTTTTATCAAAAAAACCAAGTATTTCAGGCGGGGGCAGACATTTTTGCAAAATCATTTAATATTATGTGCGTGTGAACTAAGGGACCAAAAAGGAATACGCGAAATGAAAATCCTATGATTTAGTAGAAGACTTAAAACAAATGTAGAACAAATCCGGGGAATTTGTAATCAAATATATTAAAAACTACGACCCATAAAGTGTGGTCCCTCAGTTCTCACAGACGGTTAGCCAGATCTCGGAAAGTATCTTAAAAAAGAAGGTTTTGTGAATACAGACATTTAGTAAAGAATTTGGAAAGATATTCACAAAAATAACAGACCACAAAGCATTAAAGATAAAAAAAATATAACGACTGAACTGTGGTCCCTCAGTCCACACAACAAAGATAAATATTTTAGTGAATATTACTGAATTAAACTAATAAAACCGTTCTTTTTCTACATAAAGTTTTAGAAGAAGTCTTAAAACATATCGTAAAAAAAAATGAAGCCTAAATATCGAAGCATTTTGAAGATAGCGATGATTATTACTGGTCCCTCAATCCTCCACTCCACTGACATATGTGCATGTGCTAGCTGCTGGGCTATAGGAATATCAGAAAGTCTAGTGTACTTAACTTTTAGTAGAAAGTTTCTTCTAAATAATAGGTATCTAAAATTGTGCATTTCTTACCTCTTAGCTGAGATAATATTATTTCTTTAATTCTATGAAAGTAAACAGAGCAGTGTGACCACACAATAAAACAAAATGTAGACAGTCCTTTTATACTTTATTTAATATAATTTTCATTTTTTAGACAAAACGAAAACAAGGTTGTACGGTTCCCGTCGGGGTTGCGGGTTGTTCGAAAGAGATACCGCGGCCTCGACATGAAGGGCTAAGAAGGAACATGGGTGGTTTTTAGTCAGTATAAGTCTGACACTGCCTACCCCTCGATGATGATTGTATAGGAAATGGGTGTCAAGAAAACAGCAGCAATTTGAATTTAAATACGATGAACATTGACTCGTTTATTATTCAAATATAAAATTACCCACAAGAAAGGTAACTACCTCCTAGCACAGTTTCGATAGAAGTGAGAGAGCGACTAAAGGCAACCGTCTTTTTTATAACAGACGTTTGGTGACAGTGTTGCCAGTATAAAGAAAACCAAAGATTAATTTTTGTATAATAAAATCGACTAAATATCAACAGATTGATGCTTTCCCAAGCCGCAAAAAAAAACTTACGTACTTACAATAATTTTGAAATAATGATCATCACAGCAGCAAAAGAAGCTCGTTCAGAAAACAGTGATATCGGTAGGCAGTATAAAGGAAGATTATGAAGGCCTAGTTTTTTTTATAGCATTTCATTTTCCCACTCAGGCGTACCAGACATACCTCCCTGTTAGCAGTCCCTTCGGCCTCCACCGATTATTTGAAGATGTCACCCTTTTTGCGTCTACCCGCATTATACAGGATGTAAACGAACCCTTCACGCATACGACAACCAAGCATTCTGTACATCAAACCAAGTACCCCTACGCAAAAATTTTTGCCGGGAAATGACTTTTTTTTTTGGGGTCAAAAATCACATTTTACGGTAAAACTCAAAGTAGCACTCATAAAACATTGTGTTAGTTAATGCTTTGAATAGTAAACGGGTCATGGAGATAATTTAAGTAAAGTTAAAACCTGAAATACTAGTATTTACAAAAACAGCTGTGAAAAATTTGGAACTTTGACCCCCAATATCTCCGTAACTAGGAGGTTCCCAGGTATGGTCTAGAACAAAAAATGATCGCAGTGGTGGGGAGAAAAAATGCCTTTCGTTTGCGTTAAGGGTACTTTTACACCCTATATAATGACAAATTCCCTTCACTCGACTCCTTCAATACCACACGGAACCGTCTTAAAAAAGAGATAATTACAATCCTGGAGCATACGCGTGTTCTCCAACCCCCTGCTAGTGTCAGTTAGGCAGTTAGTCACAAATAGACATACACCATATCATCGCACACATTCAGACACCTACACTGCACAAACAGAGAGAGAGAGAGAAATAGAGAGAGAAAGAGAAAATACGGAGAGCGTCAGACTTCTACTGACTAAAAACCACTCATGTTCCTTCTTAGCGCTTTGTGCCGAAGCCGCGGTATCTCTTTCGAACAACCCGCAGCCCCGACGGGAACCGTACATCCTTTTTTTTTTTTATGGTGGGTGGAAAATCATCAAATAACCCCTCCCGCTCTTGGGCAGAGCGGAAGGGAGTGTCAGACTTCTACTGACTAAAAACCACCCATGTTCCTTCTTAGCCCTTCATGTCGAGGCCGCGGTATCTCTTTCGAACAACCCGCAACCCCGACGGGAACCGTACAACCTTGTTTTCGTTTTGTCTAAAAAATGAAAATTATATTAAATAAAGTATAAAAGGACTGTCTACATTTTGTTTTATTGTGTGGTCACACTGCTCTGTTTACTTTCATAGAATTAAAGAAATAATATTATCTCAGCTAAGAGGTAAGAAATGCACAATTTTAGATACCTATTATTTAGAAGAAACTTTCTACTAAAAGTTAAGTACACTAGACTTTCTGATATTCCTATAGCCCAGCAGCTAGCACATGCACATATGTCAGTGGAGTGGAGGATTGAGGGACCAGTAATAATCATCGCTATCTTCAAAATGCTTCGATATTTAGGCTTCATTTTTTTTTACGATATGTTTTAAGACTTCTTCTAAAACTTTATGTAGAAAAAGAACGGTTTTATTAGTTTAATTCAGTAATATTCACTAAAATATTTATCTTTGTTGTGTGGACTGAGGGACCACAGTTCAGTCGTTATATTTTTTTTATCTTTAATGCTTTGTGGTCTGTTATTTTGTGAATATCTTTCCAAATTCTTTACTAAATGTCTGTATTCACAAAACCTTCTTTTTTAAGATACTTTCCGAGATCTGGCTAACCGTCTGTGAGAACTGAGGGACCACACTTTATGGGTCGTAGTTTTTAATATATTTGATTACAAATTCTCCGGATTTGTTCTACATTTGTTTTAAGTCTTCTACTAAATCTTAGGATTTTCATTTTGCGTATTCCTTTTTGGTCCCTCAGTTCACACGCACATTTTAATATTGAGTCCAAAATTATTTTATTTTGTTGTATACTATTGTATACTTACTGACAAAAAATACGTAATGATGAGCTAGATCGTGTGTATGTCGGTACAGCTATAGGACTGACCTCATCGCTGTTTAAAGTTAAATTACGCAAAAGTATGTAGGTACGTATTTTTGTCAGTTAATTTAACTTTTAACTAACTTACTAAGTTCATGAAAACTTTTCCACAGAGTTGTAAACATTCCACCATTATTGTTATCAATAAATTATACAGAAACAAGTTTAACCTAGGGTGGCTGACCTACACTAACACGTAGAGCTAAAGCTGTATAGTGAGGCGGGAGGTGAATTTAGTAATTTGGACACATGGAACATTATTCTTTGTTTTCGTGTCGACAATTCTTTTAGATAAGTTTCGATCTGTACCCTGGCACTTTAAGGGCGTTATCAGTTTAATGGTACATTATACACAAAAAATATGGGATTTCTGCAGAAAAGCCTGTGCTAAGTCTAATGATAGTCAATGTAGGAATCCTTTGTAAGCGATTACCACTTAGCCTTCTTGCTAGTCTAAATGAAAGATTTTTAAACATAATTTAAATCAATTTTGAGTTTTTCACAAATTCAAGCTGCTTTCGTCAATAATAGTCAAGGTTTTCTTTCTTATTGGTACGAGTATACTAAGAAGAAAGAAAATTAAATTGTATGCCCTACTAGTATTCTAATAAGAAAAAAACCCGCGCTGTTTATAAGTAAAAGACTAGTCTATGTATAGTGGATTTTGCAAATGACGCTTTTGTCAACAAAACTAGTCATATTAAACATCAATTATGTTGATATTTTTGTCACACAAATAAAACACCTATTACTGAACAGCAATACAATATAGTATGTAGCCAATACCTACTCAACCAGCTTCGTTATCAAGAAAACTACTGTAGCACGCCATGTGCTCGGCAGACAGTATTGATCCATCCAGACCATACAATATTTGCAGTACTGGTTTTACATAAAACACCAGGAAGTTTTCAGGAATATGCATTCGAAGGCCATGTGCATGAGTTCGCGATAATATTCTTCACAATGACGCACTTGAAGTGCTACAAAAGTAACAGCATACATTAAAAACAAATCTATTCCATTCCACTCCAGGGTAATGCACTAATTTCATCCAAAAGACCTAGATGATGAAAAGAACTAGGTGGATTAGCAATTTTATGGTATTAATGGTAATCCGAGTAACGTTATATTATTACATCCTATACATTTCATGGAAAATAGTCTTTCCGAAAATTTTTCAGTTATAATTTTTTCGTCTGGAGATGGATGATGAATAAATTTTACTGTTTATTTATTATTTATTTAAACTGTATGCACAATAATGATACTGTTATCGAAAGATGGTGTGAAGAGAACATGCGAGAATGGCTTCATTAACTGTAGTGGTCGGTTATAGTTGTATGGGCAACTAAACGTTTTACTGAAAGTTTGGTTTGACAATTACGTGGTCAAAACTGTTTTAAAATGGGTGGGGATATATGTAGGCAATATACCATGAGAAGCAAACAGATTAATGTATATTTCCATATTAATGTCGCCAATAAGATAACGATAATAAAACTTTAATTATGATTCAAGATATTTAGAGGCATTTCTTTCCCCTGGGGGACGATAGCTATAGGAAACCACAGTCCGTGAACGGATATTGATAATAGACAATTTCCAAGCAATGTGGTTATTTTAGAGGCATTGGTAGATTTACTGTAGGTAAACAATAACGCCTTCGTTCTGTGTTCTGTTAGTTTCTGTGTTTGCAAGCTGGTAACCATCTTTAAGTGGAATAAATGGTGTCCAAGATATCTAACATTTAGACCCCGCGTGGTCCGCGTTAGGCGCTGAATCAGCTGCACCGGGAGCTCCTCCTAGAAGCGTCGATCATGCGGGCCTGGGTGCCATCACCGGTCAGGCCCGCCGACGTCAACAACGAGGCGGGTTGGTTCCAGGAGGCCATGTCCGAGATATGCGACATGGTAATGCCCCGAGTCCGGCCAGGAAGCGCCCGGCGGCGTCAGGTGTACTGGTGGTCACCAGAGCTGTCGCACCTGCGTGATCAGTGTGTGGCGGCGCGGCACCAGTACGCCAGGCATCGCAGATTCCGCATTCGTCATCCGAATGCGGAAACCATTGAGGCAGGGCTGTATGAAGGGTACAGAGCGGCGAAGACTGCTCCGAGGCTCGTCGGCGGGCCAAGGGCCAAGGATGAGGCCCGCGAGGAGATGCTGGAGGCTCTCAACAGAGATCCGTGCGGACGTCTTTATAAGATGGTGCGGAATCAACTCCGCACCCGGGCCCCCCCACTGACGCAGAGTCTCCGGCCTGAGCTCGTGGAGGACGTAGTGAGCGCTCTGTTACCTTCGCGAGGGGAGCATACTCCCCCGCCAACGGTTCCGCCACCTGCAGTGTGGGAAGCGGACCAATCAGGAGCCGATGACGACATTCCGGAGGTAACTGGGATAGACCTGAGAGTGGCTGAGAGTGGCGGTACGGAGACTTAAGGTAAAAACTACAGCCCCAGGAGGACATTGTGGTGCACACCGTGGAGGTCTTGGGGCGCTTGGGCGGAGCCCCACCGTGTTCTCGGGCTAAGGGCTAAGAAGGAACATGGGTAATTTTTAGTCGGTAGAAGTCTGACACTCCCTTTCGCTCTGCCCAAGAGCGGGAGGGTTATTTGATGATTTTCCACCCACCAAACAAAAAAATTATGGGCTACATTACGAAAATCGTTTTTGATTTAGTACAGGTACAGCTGTACTTACTCAGAGATTTCTCTTAAAAATAATCTAAATAACTCAAAAACTACTAAATTTTTGGGGGGAACATTTGGTGGCTTATTTTATTGCATTTAAACCCTACTAAGACCTCCTGCAAGGAATACTTCAAGTTACCAGTAACCCTGTATATAGTTTTTTTTTTAATCACTTTGGGACACATTTTATCCATCTCATTTCGTATGCAGAAGCATTATATATTATGAAATGATCTTAAGCCACATTTTACAAACAACAGTACTCAATAAATGCAAGAAGTAAATATGCAGTAATGGCGAAATAAAAAATAAAAAAAGACCCGATCACCTCGTCACCTCGGAAAAGACACAATCAAAATGTGTCTGCTTCGTTGTTCATTAGTTAGTAGTGATTATTCTGCCGAAGTAAGGGGTTCCATAACATGTAAATTTGGCTTCTGGCAAAAATGACAAAAACATAGCTTTTACACCACTGACAATCCCTTTGGAGAAATGCGCGACGAGAATGAACTGTTTCAGAGCTACCACAGCTCTTAAGTTTTATGTCCTCCTAGTTACAGTCGCTATAAATAGAATTTAGCGCTAGCAGCCTCCAACAGATATACCCATAGACATACTACGAGTATCTATTGTCAATGCACCGACTTGGTTCTGCAGCTCTGGTATTTCTGATCTGTGAATATCGAACAGGTCAGTTCATACTCGTAACACTTTAGCACTTTTATGTAATGAAAAGTAGTCCGTGTTCGTTAGTTTGTAAAACATAAGACAGCTAATAATAGTGTGTAATAAAAACAAAACTTTCTCAACCGACTTTAAAAAAATTTTTTTTTGCAATTACATTTCGTAATTGGGTAAAGTATCCGTATTATTTACTGTTCACAAATATACCAATTGATGAAATGCTCAAGATCACATGGAGGAGGTCATAAACATTAAACCACTTGCCACAAACTTTTTAGCCTTTGAAAAGAATAATCTCATGCATTATCACGATTGTAATACTGAAAATAGTTAGAACATAAAAAAATGGACGCATGTGGGACTCGAACCCACGACCTTCCCGTTCTGAGAACGCGATGCTATGAACCACCCAACTAAGCTAATGCGCCACTACGAAATACTTTCAAATTCAGGTCCTGTAGCGTCCTTTGAGTGCATTCAGCGACAGTGGCGCCCGCCACCACACAAATATACGGTTGTTACTGCGGCCAGACATGAAACTACTCTCGTACGCACTACCCTTTTGTAGGTAAGGGATACGACGTACCTTATCATTCGTATAGATGGCATTGATTTCAGATTTAGATTTGTATTTTCAATAATGACAAGGTTTCATATCTTATTTAACTTTCGGAAAAACGAACATACTCGTATTTCACGATCATAATAGACGTACGAGTACCTCATTAGTTTAATGACTACTGTGTTGGGCTACTTGGGCAGCAAAGTGCAATGCATAATTTATTTTGTCTAACACGTTCTAAAATGATCGTGTTTTTACTATATTATAATATATTATGTTTTTCTTTTGTATAATAAGTGTAACGATTTCATTTGAACCCTTTATGACCAAAATAATAGCGCGGCGTCTTTGGCGTTATTTTAGTTCGTCCAAGATGTGGGGACACTTCAGTAAACGGGCCATTGTCTGGTCGGGAGTACCACATTCACACATTTGTTGTGTGTACGTTCAAATAAAGACAAAAAAAGTAAATTTTAATTAAAATGTTTGCACATTTTTATTATTTACTAACACTATAGAGCGTGAGATTAGCTAAACATCACTCTGTCAGCCGTTTATCTTCCGGGGAGGCGTAAAAAGGCCAGGCTAAAAAAATCGCTGCAATTCACTTTAATAATTTCCTTGAAACCTTTGAACTCATCTTACAAGAAGTAAGATGACAAATGCCTACCTTTATTTCTTCCAAAGGTCACGATTCTGTGCAACTTCTTACCTATTCAGTTTTAATTTTAAATTTATTCATGATAAATAATACCAACAATGTTTTTCTAATTGTTGCACAGTTATTCTGTAACTCAACAATAACAACACAACAATAACAATATTAATATTTTGTCAATGGTTTGTTTAAAATAAACTTTTGGAAAAAATAAGGGTACTTAGATAAAAACCAAAAAGTATTCTGCTCCTGCCTGGGATCGAACCAGGGACCTTCAGCGTGTTAGGCCGACATGATAACCACTACACTACAGGAGCCACGCGTTAAGATTTCAAATAAAGCTTTAGTATCCTGTATACTAGTTTTAAATGAGTATTGATTATTTCTCAAAAAACAAACCAACCAACTACAACAACCGGTCTCCAAAGTAAAATGCATATTTTGATTGATTCGACATTTTTATTATACGCTGTTTTGCGTTATATTTCTTCGTTTTGATCCCATTGCGTATTGAAACCAAGGTACCACGCAAGACAACAATCGTTCGATTCGATATTGCATCATTTGAATACCAGGACCGCATGACGTGTGGAACTTGTTTTATCGTTTCATGCGTGGACTAATAAGGAAGCCCTTGATGCAAGGCTTTAACGGGTATATTGCTATAAATATAGTACATTTAAACTGCATCAGAATCACCAATCACCAACTGGGATTACAAACACTTTCGTCATCGCTGAAACAAAAAAATATAGTAGAGAGATTCAGTCTTAGTAACGTCCTTATAATAATTAGTATAACTGCCCCTATTTATTTTACCATTGTTTGAGGAACAGCGTATTATAACAGTTAGCGTTTTCACGTGTTCTAAATTAAGTGCCTTCGCCGCAGTCAGCAACAGGAGATTTACTCTCTTTCTTCACACTGTGTACACGAACGAAATTACGCATATGACCCATCTCCATATAATTGTATATCTAGGTGAACTTTGTGCACATGCATTGTTGCCATGGAAACCGCATTTTCGTGCCATGTGCTTGGAAGACAGTATTGATAGAGTCGGACCGAACCATTATTCGACACTAGGTTCTCAGGAAAGAATGGGAGGTTTCCAGGAAATTGTATTCGAGGTCGTAGAGTCGCACACACGGCTGCTGTCAACATGATTTGTAGCTGTTATAATAATATGTTTAAGCTTGCCCTGGATGTGTGTGATATTATTATGACTGTTTATACTTAAATAAAATAAAAAAACCTTAACGTACAATAATTTTATTGGATATCTTCTATTGCATACTTTTACTCAAACAACGCTAGTTATTGCTGGTTTAAAGCTTCAACAACAGTGAAAAAATAAATGCTGCTAAATGTACTTGGTATTGTAGTTCTGTTCCACATTCCAACGTTTTTCCAAGGTAATGGTTATTAAAACGCGAGTAAGATTTTGGAATAATTTATTATAGAAATAGCCTAACCTATAATATACAATTTCACCGTAGGAGTAGTTGCTGTTGGGTTGCTGCATAACCCGATTAGGAAAAGGCACGATCATGGATTTAGGCGTAGACTATCTACCTGCATGTTTATCGACAGTTCACCAACTGGTATGGGCAGTAGTCTGAGAGGAGTCTTAAATCACTCCCACTCGGCAGACCAGTTCCTGTGACCGCTTGATGAAGAGTCAATAACGCCCGCTTGACTGTCATGAATCATTTCATTGATGACCGAGTCCTATTAAGTGTTTACAGTGAAATTCAGTTCAAAATCCATTGTGTTGTTTACAAGAAGGTATAAGAAAACCGTTTGGTAGCCAGAGATGGAAGAAGAGCAGATGAGTAAATGTCGCTCCATTCTTCTCTAGCGCTTTCCCGCCATTAACTCCTCTTCCTACTGAAAGTAGCACCCTCTGAAGGGTAAATTAAGTTTCATATTTGTTTTGTAAACAAGATTTTGAATGGAAGCTAACACAAACTATTCAGTGCTTAGTTACGCCTATCTTTTATGTTAGCTTATACATAACTAGCTGTTGCCAGCGGCTTCGCCCGCTACAACTCGAAAATTATCCCACGGGAAGATATAATCGGGAGGTAAGCTATCCTATGTGTTAATTAGGTTATAAACTATCTGTGTACCAAGTTTTATCCAAATCCGTTCAGTAGTTTTTGCGTGAAAGAGTAACAAACTTACACACTCACAAACTATCGCCTTTATAATAGTGTGATCTATGTCATGTTTCGAAAGATAATTATTGCAAAACAATATTATGTACTCCTGAAACACACAATTTCGTAGTGCCGCTCGGAAAACACTAGAAAGATGGCAGTTATTGAATGGTTTTCTGAACTAAAAATACCTGGTATTAGTGCGGTATTGCATATTGAATGTTTCTATTATAAGCAGTGATTGGATATTCGGATGCATATTTACCTAAAATGTAGGGGTTGTCTAATATTATGAAATGCACTTTTGTACCGAAAAAATCCCGGGATTTCGGAATCAACAGTGACCAAAGCACAGTCATATATATAGTGATTAAAGTTGTAGTAACCGAGGTAATATTTACGCCCAATCAGTAGGGCTGGTTGGAAGATTATCTCTTCCTCAGTTTGTACACTTCAATAAAGGATATTTATAGTACTTACTATGTTTTGTGTCGTGTACATAGGTGCGATAAAGTATAATTGCTTTTTTTTTAATCTAACACATACTATTCCTCTTACACTCAACAGAGTCATAAATTGATGGGGAGCTTAAAATTAACTTCAAGTTAGTCTTCAAGTTCAAATAACCAAGTAATCCCCCTGTTTTTTTTTTAATAGATACCATATGCTAAAGACGACGTTTCCTCACCATGTAACAGACTAGTTTTCCATTGCATTTCTGAATTTTCTGGAATCCCGGGTATTATATTTAAAAAATATGTTTTAAGAAGCCGCTTCCAAAATTGTCTAACCAAAAATGAACTTTAGGTAAATATGCATCCGAATATCCGATCACTGGTATAAGTGCACATATTTATGTCATATTTCGTCAGATATAAGTAAAAAGCAGCACAAACTTTATTTTAATGTAGGCATCGCTAACTGAAAATGCCTGTTAAAGAATCAATACGCTGAAACATAGATGCAGTTAATGACCTTACCCTTATGAACGTTATACTGCAAACACCTCTGGTGTTTGCAGTATAACGCTGAAGCCGGAGTTGTCACGTTTTACCTGTTGAAAAGATGTGCATCTGGATTGAGGGCCCATTTTTTTAAACCTTGCCAAACGAAATAAGACTCATAGGGAAATTACTTAAAAATAGTTAAAACTTAAAGCATAGGGCCACGAGTTTCTTATTATTATTATTATTATTATTATGAGCCTGTACTGTCCCACTGCAGGGCAAAGGCCTCCCTCGACCAGTAGCTCTTCCAGGCATTCTCGGTGCGTCGAGCAATTTCTTTATCTTGTCTTGCCTGGAAAGAGACTATCTGGCCGAGGTATATGTATTCATGGACATGTTCAATCACCACACCCCCAATTTCTATGTTACGCGCTGTGCTGTTCGTCATCACTTTTGTTTTAGTCATATTCATCAAAAGTCCGACTTGGAGACTGGCGTGGCTCAGCTGTTCGAGCATAAGGCCTAGCTCAGCTGCTGAGGAAGAAAAAAGGACAATGTCGTCGGCGAAACGAAGATTAGTTAATCTCTTTCCGCCGACGACAACACCTTTATCCAGCCAGTGTGGGTTTATTTCTTGGAAAACCTCTTCCAGCGTGGCTGTGAAGAGTTTAGGAGATAGCGGGTCGCCTTGCTTGACTCCTCTCCGAATGGGAAAAGCTGGCCCGGTGGTGGTTAAGCGTACGGCTGCTGTGCTGTTGTGGTATAGCTTTTGCAAAAGATGTATGTATGTCGGTTCTATTTTATGTTTGTTAAGTGCAGAAAATATTGCCCTATGTGTTAAGCTGTCGAAAGCTTTTGAGTAATCCACGAACGCGAGGTACAACGGTAGATTAAATTCTTGGTGTTTTTCGATGATTTGGTTTAAAGACTGGAGGTGGTCAGCAGTTGAAAGGCCACGACGGAATCCGGCCTGTTCTGGAGGTTGATGGTGGTCTAATGTTTCTGATATGCGGTTTCCGAGGGTTTTGATAAAAATTTTGTAAAGATGCGACACTAAGCTGATGGGGCGGTAATTCCCAATATCGGATTTATCACCTTTTTTATGTAACAGAATTATATTCGAATGACAGAACGAATTTCTTAAACGTGAATTAAAAATGTTATGATTAAATAACTTGGGCCCTCAATCCAGACGCGTGCATAAAGTGGCATAGCCTAAATCTCAGTAAGTCCTATCTTTGGGTTCATAATTTTTATTCAGGAATTTAGTTAAGAATTTCTTAAAGATTTTAAGAAATTCCCAAATCTGTAGAATGTGACATTACAGATTTATGGCGGTATTTCTAGGGCCCTCAGTTCAAATGTGTCTGTACTGAGGAATCTGCAAAACATGGATTTATCTGAAGAAATACATAAATGCGACTTTAACATGTTTTACTTAGATACTTAGGTGAATTAGTTAAAAAGAAATAATGACAGAAAAGTTAATTGTTACGTAGTAAATGAAAGTCAAATTTTACTAAAACGTCTGAACTGAGAGCCCAACATTTTCGGCTTTATTGACTAGGCTCAACCTCATAGATTAACGCAAATTAGAATAAGATTTTTAACTATTTTTTAATTAAATTTTAACAAATCGTCCGTTCTTCTAAATATCATACTTGTAAGAGATAATTGAATTTCTACTTTTTATAAGGGAAAAATTTGCAGGGTGACCATAATGATCATAGTTAGTACCAGTACATTTTGTAAAGCGCAGTCGAAAAGTCGTAATATTTGCAGCTAAACGTATTATATATGTACCTACAGTTTACAATTTTGTTTTCTTTATTTGTATTACTATTTTTTATAATGTGATGTTAGTCTTTATTGTTCTTAAGGTACTATTATGGGCCTAGTTGCCTAAAGCAAATAAAAAAATAACATTTATTCAGCTATACCAGTGTTTGCATAAAATGAAAGAAAAAAAAAATCTTTTATATGTATATTCACCGATTACTCGAATACCCCTGAACCGATATAGAAAATTCTTTTTTGGTTGAAAAGGAGATATCCCAAGGACCACCCTTGGGATATCTCCTTTTCAACAAAAAAAGAATTTGACCATGATAAGAAAATCAGGATCTGATGATTGCACCCCAGAGAAATCGAGGGCAACCCTCAAATTGTATAGGCACTTATTACGTGTTTAGTGCTTTTTCTAAAGTTTTTCAAGTATTCGCACATAGCAGTCATTACTTCATGTTGATGAAGGTATAACTCCTCAACGGTTAGGAGTTGGAGGATAATTCTATAGCAAAATATAATGGGAACGTATAAATGGTTGTATTCTTTTAGGTTATCTAGGTGAGCTGATTATGGAAGGAACTCTCCTCAACGATTAGGAGTTGAAAGCAATAATAAGGAAATCTTGAAGGTTAAGGGTTAGGTTTCTAGTTTGAATGTTAAATGAATAGTAAATGTTTGTATAGGATATTACAAAGAAAAAAGGGCGCAAAAACCGACTTCAAAAACATAAAAAAGTAAAAAACACAAAATTGAAGAACACAAAAAGTGAATAACAAAAAAGTAAAAAATAAACTTCAGAAGAAAAATCAGCGTCTGAAGTCGGTGGCAAAAAAATTAAATCAAACAAACAAAATATGTCACCAACTTCAAAATCAGATTTTTCTTAAAGAAGTTAATTTTTCACTTATTTGTGTTTTTCGATTTTGTGTTTCTCATTTTTTTATGTTTTGAAGTCGGTTTATTTTTGCAAAAAAGTTTTTAATAACTAAGATACAATTTCCGAAATCACAAAAATTATTTAATAATGCTTAGGTGAATTTAATTGTTTTATTTTAAACTGTCAGATCTTTTCTAGATCAATCTTGAAAATGTACCGGTACTAACTATGATCATTAGGGTCACCCTACAAATTTTTCTCTTACATAAAAGAAGAAAATCAATTTTCTTTTAAAGTATGATATTTAGAAGAACGGACGATTTATGTTAAAATTTAATTAAGAAATAGTTAAAAATCTTATTCTAATTTGCGTTAATCTATGAGGTTGAGCCTAGACAATAAAGCCGAAAATGTTGGGCTCTCAGTTCAGACGTTTTAGTAAAATTTGACTTTCATTTACTACGTAACAATTAACTTTTCTGTCATTATTTCTTTTTAACTAATTCACCTAAGTATCTAAGTAAAACATGTTAAAGTCGCATTTATGTATTTCTTCAGATAAATCCATGTTTTGCAGATTCCTCAGTACAGACACATTTGAACTGAGGGCCCTAGAAATACCGCCATAAATCTGTAATGTCACATTCTACAGATTTGGGAATTTCTTAAAATCTTTAAGAAATTCTTAACTAAATTCCTGAATAAAAATTATGAACCCAGAGATAGGACTTACTGAGATTTAGGCTAGGCCACTTTATGCACGCGTCTGGATTGAGGGCCCAAGTTATTTAATCATAACATTTTTAATTCACGTTTAAGAAATTCGTGGCCCTATGCTTTAAGTTTTAACTATTTTTAAGTAATTTCCCTATGAGTCTTATTTCGTTTGGCAAGGTTTAAAAAAATGGGCCCTCAATCCAGATGCACATGTTGAAAAGTTAAATTTCAAGCTCGTAATGCCTATGGGTTCCTAGTACTATCTTATCGTATTCGACTTGGCTTTGCAGGTTTGACGCAAGTGCGTTGAGAGTAAAACCACATGTCCACACACTATGTTGAAGTTTATTTATAGGTCTGTTGAAGCCATACTCCTGAGACTGAAAATGTATACAAATGTAGCGTTTGAATGTATAAGTGAAATCTAACGTTTCTTAAATTAACATAGATTATAGTTTTCTGTGGAACTACCTGGGTTCGTTAATCTTACTTGGTGTGGTGAAGAGATGTGGACGTCCTGTGTAGTTCCATCATTCCATCTGAGTGAAGTAAAGTTAAAGTGATTTGAGAGAAGTGGTGGTTAAGTCTATTATAGCCTATTAGCCTATGTCTATATGCTTATGTCTTTTAGCCTTTTGTAGACATCGCAAGCCAATTAATGAGATTAGTGACTGGTACTAACCGAAAAGAAAACCAAAATAATTTGGCCACGCTCAATAGATGTTTCGTCAAAACGGTACAGAACAATATCTGTCATAATCCTATGTCCATAACCTGTGACTTTCTGCGAGGACATTTGTCAGGATTGACATAGGTCATTTAAAACTGTACGTTTGTTTGGGTGTAGCCAACGTAATCATTCTTGATGTTCTATATAAACAATTTGTCTGAAACATAATAGGTCTCGAGTAGTCCCTCGGGACCATTACAGTAACGTGGTTCTAAATGACGGTAACTTTTACAAATATACATAATATCCTACCCCCTAATGTTTGTGTTGAGGTCGGCTTCCAGTCAAACAAGATGCAGCCACCGCTTCACAAACACGTCATAACAATTTGGGGGAGTTGTGTTTATGAATGTGTGAGTTTACACGTGAATGAAGTATTTGCGTGTGTTTATTTGACGCCACGTTGGCAAGCCGTACATGTGTGCTGCTGTGCCAACCCCAGTAACTGATTATCGATTTGTGACGTCACTTCACGTCAAGCCCCAGGCAGTGAAACTATCGCTTCGTCTTTATGGGATCCTAGTAACGCTTGAAGCAATTTTTTTTCGTAGATAGGCCTAGTAATGACCTATATACATTATACATGGCCCACGGTTTTGGTAGGCATGGTGCGGTGGGCCTTACATGTTACGTGTCACGTTAAAGATTTTCTACATATATAAACCGAAATATTATTTTTAGCCTGCTTACAGTCTGTTTATTATGTATTCATTACACCTTAGGGATGGAGCTCTAAAAAGCAAACCACTACATCCCCAACAACACGCGTACAGGAAAGGCAGATCAACAGAGTCGGCATTACACATGGTAGTGCACAAAATAGAAACGGCTATAACCAATAAATCCTCAACACTTGCTGCCTTCATAGATATTGAAGGGGCTTTTGATAAAACCATACACAACAGCATTAACCACGCCCTGCAGAAATTTAGTGTAAAACCGGTCATAAGAAACTGGATCACTAAATTGGTCAGCAAGAGGGCGGTACAGATAGTGGGAAATACTACCACAAGAGCCAAGGTAGCAAGAGGATGCCCCCAAGGAGGCGTCTTAACTCCACTTCTCTGGAACATGGTAGTGGATAGCCTCATAAAAAAACTGAATGACAGAGGATACACTACTATTGGTTATGCAGACGACCTTGTTATACTCATAAACGGGAATGCTGAAGATATGCTGTGCAAAGTGATGCGCTCTGCACTGCAGATAGTAGAAGTTTGGTGTGAAGAACACGAACTTTCAGTAAATCCCAAGAAAACAGAACTTATCCTTTTTACCAACAAAAGGAAGTTACCAGAATTACAACTACCAAAGCTTTTCAACACTAGACTCTCCCTATCAACACAAGTGAAATATCTGGGCATAATTCTTGATAACAAATTGAACTGGGCGAGTCACTTAGAGGCTAAAACAAAGAAGGCCTGTATAGCTTTTTATCAGTGTAGAAGACTAGTTGGTAAGAGATGGGGTCTTAACCCAAAGATCACACTCTGGCTATACACGTCAGTCATCAGACCTTCTATTACCTACGGATCAGTTGTATGGTGGCCCAGAACTCAGCTGACCACGGTGAAAACGAAACTCCAGAGCCTGCAGCGCTTAGCTAGTGTAGCAGCTACTGGATGCATGAGAACAACTCCATCAGCAGCGTTAGAGTTTCTTTTAAATTTAAGACCTCTGGATCTGGTCATAAAAGAGGAAGCTCAGGCAACGTAAGATCAAACGGACTATGGAAAGTAAATACAGAAACAACACACTCAAAAGTTTTGCAGGGGATTCTGAAGGAAATACCACTCCTTGAGGCGCCCATGGACAAGACTTCATCTCACTTATTAAATTTTTTTATTAAATACAATTATATTAAATTTTTTTTTTCAGTATTAAACTGTTTTACGGCCGAAATGAGCCGATACGATCATCTGAATTAATTTTTAATGCGATACACCTATTTTTTATCATAAGCGCAAGCGCAGCCAGGTCTTTACGCGGCTACAATGAGCGTGGGCAAGAGCGAGCGTTCTCTGCCCCCGCTCATTGTAACTGTCGCTCAGACGCGAGCTACGGCGGAGGTTAGCTAGTCCGACCTCCCCCCGCGCCACCGCACCGCTGCACAGTGCGACCGGAGTCGGACAAAATATATATTCAAAAAGTTGGAGGAATATCAAAAAATTATAGGCTAATTAATAGTTAATAAACAGTAAAAATAAGGAGGTGGATGGACAATGTCATTTTTGCCCCGTGCAAGTTGAAAAATTTAACGATACCTACTCAACAGAAATATTTCACGTATGAACGGGAATTGTTGGCCAATTACATGGCATTAAAGCATTTTCGGACTCTATTCTAATAAACCATCTTATTGTGACTGAAATAGTATTATATTTTACATATGGGTCAGTTCCCCAAAGGTGATCATTTTCAGCATAATCAAATTGTTATCATCGGCCCACTACCTATTTAGAAGAAGATGTAGCTTGGTAGAACAGATTCGGGAACATAATATTAGGTCTCTTAAACCTGTAACAGAAAGTTCCTGTTAGAAAAAGTTCATTACGTATTTGTTAGAGGTGTAGGTACTACGTAAACCTTTAAACGCTCCCCTTTTCTATCTGAAATGGACCTATTTGACCTCAATCTTGTCATAAGGGGAGAGATGAGGCCGACGATGGAACGACTTAATGATAATAAAGTACCAAAAAACATTTTTTTGTTTTTTTCTTAAAATTACTCAATCTTAGGCAATACCGATGAAGTAAAGGTCAAAATTAAATTAAATTAATACATCTAACTTTAAAGTTAATATTTTTTTCCTTGACCGTATGATTCAGCGCACTGTGCACGTCCCCCTCGACGCATGCGTAATAGAGACCAACTCAATGAATATCTCATGAAGAGCACCAGGCGCGACTTTTAAAATTACTAATCACGAATAATACTGAACGAATAAATATATTTTGTTCACCATACGATAGAGCATTTCTCAGCGAACACTAAGGTGTATGCCACATACATGTAGCTTTTGTATGAGCTGAGCTGCCCCGGGATTTGTAAAGTAAGTCTTGAAATCGAAAATTGATGTTATCCATTACTGTGTTAATTTCATGAGTTATAGTTCCTTTATTATATAAAATATGATGTTTATTCTGTAGATTGTAGTAACACGTCGTGTAATTATCTTCGAATATAGGAAACTTTGGAAGAATTCAAATTCAAATTCATTTATTTCGTGAACACAGGAAGAAAACATGCTGCGCTGATCCCAAATGAATTGGGGACGAGCCAGAGAATTATTGATTGGTCTAGACCGATGTTATCTTTCACTGATTGATAGCAGTGATGATGAAATTATTAAAAAGATTGTAAATGAACCCTTCACGAAACCGTCAACCAAGCATAATGTTCATCAAACTACGTAAACCAAAAATTATTGCTACTAAACCACTGTTTTTTTTAGGTGAATAGTCACGCTTTAGTACACTCAAAACATTATGCTACTGAATGCGTTCAATAGTAAACGGGTCATTGGCGCATTTAAATTAAAATTATTAAGTACATAAAAACTGATATTATGTATTTTTATAAAAACTTGTGAAAAATTTGGTACCAATATCTCCGAAACTAGAAAGTTCCCAGGTATGGTCCAGGACAAGATTTGTGACGTCACTTCACGTCAAGCCCCAGGCAGTGAAACTATCGCTTCGTCTTTATGGGATCCTAGTAACGCTTGAAGCAATTTTTTTTCGTAGATAGGCCTAGTAATGACCTATATACATTATACATGGTTCACGGTTTTGGTAGGCATGGTGCGGTGGGCCTTACACGCAGTGGCGTGCCAGCAATGATATGGGGGTAAAGCCCAATTTACAAAAAAAAAAAAAGTTGCACTTTTTGTTCCGAGTTCTGACATTAGTTTGGATAAATGCTGAGTAACGAATGTAATGCCGCTGTCCGAAAATTTTGATTATAATTATTATATTGTTTATTATTAAGCAATTGGAAAAACTCTAATTTAAACATTTCTGAATATCTATCTTTAATTTCAGACGATATGTTATCAATTACTTGAACAAAGATTCGTTTATACTCTGTACGAACGCAAGTAACGTTACGTCTTAAACGAGGAGCAGAATTATTTAGCAAGGCATTTTCGTATATTGCATTGACTGCGCAAGGAATTCATTACGCAACCATGACTCAAAAACTTTAATTTGGTTGACGCAAAAACCAAAATAAATCTGGAGTAGGTTTAGGTGAAGTAACGAGGTTATAATATATTTATCTGTAAAATTCAAAGTATTTACCTTGCACAGTAACACTTTCACACACTTTAATCCATCACAAGGCATAATTGTATGCGTTTTCGAATTCATTTTAGTAGATATTAAGAAACTTTAATCACAAAACAAACAAAAAACAAAGCTAATTAGGTACCTACAGCAAAAACGAATAAAAAAACTTTAAATTAATTAATCACTTCAAAACAAAGCTAATTACAGCAAAAACTATTCCCAAATTTTAAATTACTAACAATAAATGGAATATATCAAATCACAATAAAAAAATGATCAACGATCAAGACAAATTTGAACTAAATCGAAATCCCATTAAATCGCGTCGCGAGCCTGCATTCACTCAAATATTCACATTTTCTCGCAATCTTCATTCATTCAACCAGAAGCTATGATTAAAATCCTATACATTCTGTCGTAAAACCGGCATAAAGTTCGAAACAAAAACACCTAGAAATGTTGGTAAAATAGAGAGGTCGGAAAAGCAGCGGCTCTACCGCTGCTATTGTAGTGGGTGTGACAGAGAAAGGGCTAGCCTAGCCCGACTATGCCCGATTGACTTGTTTGACCGATCGGCCGGGGTCGGGAGCTCGGGAGACAAATGAACTAATATGAAATTAGGCAACGACGAGAGAATGACAGTTATTGAGTACGTAAACCTGACAACGTTGCATCAATACGTTCCGTTTAACGCGTGGCATGCAGTTTGAAGATAAATTATAATATTTTGTTTCTGCATTGACTGTTTTTTTTTAATTCGTTGTTTTATTAAGGCAAGCTGTGCTTTTCTGCTTCTATGGGAGTACCGCCACTGCTTACACGTTACGTGTCACGTTAAAGATTTTCTACATATATAAACCGAAATATTATTTTTAGCCTGCTTATAGTCTGTTTATTATGTATCCATTAGTTTATTATAACAGTAGGGTAGTTAGGTGGTTACAGTAGGAGGTAGTAGGTAGGAAAAGTGCATGGCAATGCCTACGGTACGGGTAATTAAGTAGTTTATTTTTATTCAGAAAATTTATTATAAACCGGTTGGGTGGAATCCAAGAATAGTAGTAGAATAGTAACACTCACTGTTTGTGAAATGTATGATAGATTGAAGTTTGATAACTTTCTTTCTTCGTTGTTCCACTCATAGTTTTAGCTTTTATTATTTCACTAAAATTTAACTAAACGAGCCACATAACTAAGTAGTCTCTTTTACTTTATAATTCCTCGGTATATTTGCGTCCGAACAAAGACAGGTCAGAAACAATACCGCTTACGCAATGCTTACGTCAGATAGAGTGTTATTAAAAATAATAATGAATTACAGTGTAAATGATGTGGCAAGCGATGTCATACTGTTGTTTCAGTCTAGCAGTTAGCATGCTATCTTTGTCTAGACTTCTTGTATTAACAAAGTATGAGCAGTAATGTATATTGAGTAGGCAACTAGCTTTGGTTTACTCTCTCTCTTCATTCACAAGAAAATCGGTTGCCGGCCAGACTACAGCGTCTGTCACCATAGCAAGGCAACGTGGGCAAATTGCTAGGAGGACATAAACAAGACGGAAGGTTTATCATGGAATTACAAGTAGAATATAAACTTCAAACTTTAAATAAGTAAATAGTTTTAAATTACTGATTTGACTATACCGGTTTTTGGGAATTATACAATTTTAAACGTACTTTTTAGATATTTGATTAAATGGATTTCGATCGAGATGGGCATGACTGGACTTTGTTTATTGTTGAATCCTTTAAAACTTTATTAAATTGCAGAGTTTTCATGTAAGTTTTGAAATAAGTGTCAAACGAAAAAGAGATTGATCCATACTTAAAAAAATTTAAAAGTTCTATTGTAGATATGAAATGGAAATTAAACGAGTCACGCAACTTAGTAATCTCTTTAACTTTATGATTCCCTGGTAGATTTACGTCCGAACAAAGACAGGTCAGGAACAATGCAGCTTACGCAATGTATACGTCAAACTCTCTCTCTCTCTCTCTCTTCATTCACAATAAAATCGGTTGCCGGCCAGACTACAGCGTCTGTCAGCATGGCAACGCAACGGAAAATTACTAGGAGGACATAACACGGTGGAAGGTTCATCATTTAATTACAAGTGTAATTCAAACTTTAAAATAAGTAAACAATTTTAAATTATGAATTTGACTAAACCGGTTTTTTGGAATTAAACCATTTTATATAGTTCGTAAATAAATATTTTGTGTCGGTCACTTCGGCCACACTACCAATATCACACTACAAATACAAAACAATTAAACAAACCATATGATACATATTATATTTTTCAAGTTCATACTTATTTATTTACGTAATATATTTCCATTACTTTTTATTTTCCGCTCAGAACAGATGCACACAACACCACACAAATAACATCAGTGGTTCCTTTATAACTCTGCAGTAAAATGGTAAATATTCCCAGATTTAATAAAGTGACTGGCATGAATATGTGTCTAAATTACCAAGGTTCTGTTGTGCGTCATTTCATACTAAGTTTTAACACATTTCTGTTACTGTTTGTGGGAACTCAGTAGTTGAACAGTCAAACTATCATGTAATGGTCGGAAAACAAAATTCAGACTTTAAATGATTGCCACTAACTTCAAACGTTTCGGATGCAATAATACATCGTAAGTTACATAATATGCTTAGTAAGAACATGAGTTCACCTTTAGTTCAACCTGCTAAAATGAACTATTTTGCCGTCACGATTTGCCGCGCCACCCGTAGCTCCAAGCTACGCCGTAGCGGCATGCTACACCGTAGCACCACTCTACGTCCCAAAACTTTGAAAATGTTTCTCAATGAAAATCTTTACAAGCTCGTTGTATGCACTCTGTACTTCTGTTAGATTTCATTTCTATTATTTTACATTACTGTAAATGTCATGCGAAAGATAATTGCAAAAAAATACAAAATACTCCTAATAGGCTTAATTTCGTGATGCCGTTCTTTGAAAATACTTCAAACAAGGCAGTTACTGAATGGTTTTCCTAAATGAAAATGACTTTTATTAGTTGTGTATTTCATAACGAATGTTTTCTTTGTTATTAGTGCACATCACGCCTGTAATCTGGATTAATTCTGGATTACCAATTCCGATGGGGCATAATTTTAGAAACATTTACATTCTAATCTCATTCCACATCCGCGAAACCCTATAATTAACACAGAATATTGACAAAATGTAAATGCAAAAAGACATTGTTGGCTCCTTTTTTTTTGGCGGGTGGAAAATCATCAAATAACCCCTCCCGCTCTTGGGCAGAGCGAAAGGGAGTGTCAGACTTTTACTGACAAAAAACCAACCATGTTCCTTTCTTTATTAGCCCTTCATGTCGAGGCCGCGGTATCTCTTGCGAACAACCCGCAGCCCCGACGGGACCCGCAGCCCCGACGGGACCTGCAGCCCCGACGGGTATTGTTGGCTCCTGTTCCTGCTTTAGACTCAATCGGACTGTTGTGAAGTTAGCCGCTCTTTGTTTGAACTATGTGTGTCATCTTTCTCCCACTTTCGAAATTTCAGAATTACGAAGTTAGGAAATAAGTATTTTGAATGAAAACTTAAGAAAACTATTCAATGTAAAGTCACGTCTAAGTTTTATGTCACCAGAAACACAATTTATGTCCTGATTCGAAAGATAATAAAATTGCAAGAATAATACAAAATACTCCTGAAAAGAACGATTTCGAAGTGCTGCTCTCTGAAAAGACTTAAAATAAGGCAGTTTTTTAATAGTCTTCCTAAATGAAAATTACTGATATTAGTTCAGTATTTCATTACGAATATTTTCTATTATACAAAGGCATGTATTTAATGCAGCAACTAAGTAAAATGAATATAGGTTTAAAAAAAAATAGAATGGGTACCATATATAATGGGTTGGCAGCTAATAAAGAGTATCGTAATAAATAAAAGGTAGCATATTAATAAATCAGTTATAAGCTCCGTTTTAATTTAAACTAGCATCAAGTTTTTTTTTTGGGAACTGAATTAATATCTAAGCGAAAACTTAATGATGAAAATAAAATAGAAAATGGGCATTCATAAATAATACAAATCAGATTCTATATAAAATTGTTTGTATGAAGAATAAATATAAACTAGCTTATATTATACATATATTGTGTGACTTTTAATAGCTTTAAATAAACTCTAAAATGGCATGAATAAAAAATATTTTGCGGCTTTTATTTTCAAAATTATAGGTGAATAAATTAAAAACATAAAAAGAGTAATTACTTTTATTTATTTTTAAAAAATCATAGAAGACAGTAGTTATACTTAAGTATTAAACTTACAAAATAAAAAGTTACGCAGGTAGACACAATTAAATAAAATAAAAATATTATCACTGTATTATTAGGGGAGGTTAAGATTTTTTTTCTTTATACTCATCAAATGTATGCCATGTTTCGTTATATGTCATATCCGTAGCAAATTGTACTCCATGACACGCGCGTACTTCGCTCGCATATTAAATAACACTAATATTTTCTGTCCCCGAAGTGCCGGGCCTCCGCCGGCCTCCTTCGTCGGCCTACGGCCTCCTTCGTCGGCCTACGGCCCGGTGCCCATGCCGCCCACAATCACTAAATACTGGTAATTCACTAAAATATTACACAAAATAAACAAAACTAAACGTTAACGTGTTTGTTGCACACATTACCGGCGAATAATGAAAACAATAACAATCAGAAGTCGTGTCGGCCCGCCCGCGCCGCTTGCTATTGGCGGGCAGTGCACCCGCACGCACCCCGCCACCCCGCATTACACTCGTATCCAACCATCGCGCCTTCCGCCGTTTTCATGAAATTATGATCAAAAAATATTAATAATTAACTCTTATTCCTTTTTGTCAAAGGAACTGGTCTTCCGAGTGGGAGTGATTTAAGACTCCTCTCAGACTACTGCCCATACCAGTTGGTGAACTGTCGATAAACATGCAGGTAGATAGTCTACGCCTAAATCCATGATCGTGCCTTTTCCCCATCGGTTACACAGCAACCCAACAGCAACTACTCCTTTTTTGCGGGTGGAAAATCGTCAAATAACCCCTCCCGCTCTTGGGCAGAGCGAAAGGGAGTGTCAGACTTCTACTGACTAAAATCCACCCATGTTCCTTCTTAGCCCTTGCGCCGAGTCCGCGGTATCTCTTTCGAGCAACCCGCAGCCCCGACGCGGCAGCAGCAACTACCCCTACGGTAAAATTGTGTAAATAGGATAGGCTATTTTGATTATAAATTATTGCAAAATTTTACTCGCGTTTTAATTACCAATACATTGGTAAAATTTTAATGTGGAACAGAACTACAATACCAATTACATCTACCAGAACTTATTTTTTTCACTGTTGTTGAAGCTTTAAACCAGCGTTGTTTGAGTAAGAGTATGCAATGACGATTTCTAATAAAATTATTCTACAGAAATACGTTAGGGTTTATTTACTTTATTCAAGTAAAAACAGCCATAATAATATCACATACAACCAGGGCAAGCTTAAACATATAATATACTCGTAGCTACAAATCATGTTGACAGCAGCCGTGTGTGCGACTCTTACGACTTCGAATACAATTTCCTGGAAACCTCCCATTCTTTTCTGAGGACCTAGTGTTGAATAATGTTTCGGTCCGACTAGATCAATACTGTCTCCCAAGCACATGGCACGCAAATGCGGTTTCCATGGCAACAATGCATGTGCACGAAGTTCACCTAGTCAGACAATTATATGGAGTTGGGTCATATGCGTAACTTCGTTTAAATTTTAATCGTGTACACAACGTTTTGAAGAAAGAGTAAGTCTCCTGTTGGTGACTGCGGCAATGGCACTTTATTTGGAACACGTGAATACGCTAACTGTTATAATACGCTGTTCCATAAATAATGGTAAATTAAATAGCGGGAGTTTGACTGACAGATTCTGATATCGTCTCTACCTACAGTTATACTAATTATTATAAGGACGTTACCAAGACTGAATCTCTATAGTTTATTTTTTTGTTTCAGCGATGACGAAAGTGTTTGTAATCCCAGTTGGTGACATTTCAACCTCGTTCACTGTACCTTTAACGATTACAAAACATTTAAACAATTTTTGATAACGCTCACGAATGCACTGTATTTATTGCAATATATTCGTTAAAGCCTCGCAATAAAGACTTCCTTAATAGTCCAATCATGAAACAATAAATTTGTTTACGACTTTCACACGTCATGCGGTCCTAGTATTCAAATGAATATTGAATCGAACGGTTGTTGTTCTGCGTGGTACTTGGTTTCAATACACAATTTTTGATAACGCTCACGAATGCACTGTATTTATTGCAATATATTCGTTAAAGCCTCGCAATAAAGACTTCCTTAATAGTCCAATCATGAAACAATAAATTTGTTTACGACTTTCACACGTCATGCGGTCCTAGTATTCAAATGAATATTGAATCGAACGGTTGTTGTTCTGCGTGGTACTTGGTTTCAATACACAATTTTTGATAACGCTCACGAATGCACTGTATTTATTGCAATATATTCGTTAAAGCCTCGCAATAAAGACTTCCTTAATAGTCCAATCATGAAACAATAAATTTGTTTACGACTTTCACACGTCATGCGGTCCTAGTATTCAAATGAATATTGAATCAAACGGTTGTTGTTCTGCGTGGTACTTGGTTTCAATACGCAATGGAATAAAAACGAAGAAATATAACGCAAAATAGCGTGATTATAAATAGAAAAGTCGAATCAATAGTTTGCATCATTACCTACAATTTAGTATTGTGAAATCAATCAAAATATGCATGACGAGCTTGGGTTTACTTTAGAGTCCGGTTTTTGTAGTTGGTTGGTTTGTTTTTTGTCGAAATAATCAAAAATCATTTATAACTAGTATACAGGATACTGAAGCTGTATTTGGGATCTTAACGCGTGGCTCCTGTAGTGTAGTGGTTATCACGTCGGCCTAACACGCTGAAGGTCCCTGGTTCGATCCCAGGCGGGAGCAAAACACTTTTTGGTTTTTATGTAGGTACCCTTAATGTTCCCCAACAGTTAATTTTAAACAAACTATTGCCAGAATATTAATATTGTTAAGTTAAGTAAGTTGTCAAGAATCAAAATAATTTGCACGAGTTGCAGGATAACTGTGGAACAATAATTAGAAAACTATTATCGGTATTATATAAATAAAATTGAAACTAAAACTGAATTGGTAAGAAGTTGCACAGAATCGTGACCGTTGGAAGGATTAAAGGTAGGCATTTGCCCAGCGGTGCCGCACCGACCGCCGCTGCGACATATATGCTGGCAAAAATAAGGAATAGCTGAGGGTAGGTAGGTAACTAGGTATGCAATTCGAAAAAAAGGTTTTTGTCGTACACCTGAGCTGGTGTTTGTTTGACATATCCCACTAACATAAACATTTATCACACATTGTAGATAGGAAAGCCCAACTGCTCAATTGCTCGTTCCATCGTCGACCTCATCTTTGCCCTTTTTTTTTTTTTTTTTTTTTTTGGGGGGTGGGAAATCATCAAATAACCCCTCCCGCTCTTGGGCAGAGCGAAAGGGAGTGTCAGACTTCTACTGACTAAAAACCACCCATGTTCCTTCTTCGCCCTTCATGTCGAGGCCTCGGTATCCCTTGCGGACAACCCGCAGCCTCGACAGGCGTCGGCCCTTGCGGGCCCCTTTCATGTTGCTGACATCTCTTTGAGGCGCGCGTGGAACACGAACGCGCCGTCGACACGGCCTGTTGTCGTCATAAGACGGACGGACGGCGAGCTTACCCATCACTCACCGTCCACAGGCCCGCGTCTACGGTGGCCGGAAGCCATCACGTGGCCCCCGACGCCCGGCTCATCTTTGCCCTTAGGGTAAGATTGAGGTCAAGAGCAAGCCCATTGCAAATAAAAAAAAAATTTAAAAAAAAATGATTTTAACAGTCTAATTTTTTGTAAATTATTCACTTGTTTTTTCATTTGTTCACTTCATCGGATAAAAGTTATGAAATTTCGTTAAAACTTTTCACTTTTTGAAGACTATAGAAGATTTTTGAAAAATGATCTCCTATTTATGATCAAAAATGTCCTCAACTTCGTTATAAAAGGTTCGCTTGTGCAAAATGTCATGCTTCAATATTTTTTTACGGTTCGGTTAATTTAATTTCTTTACACAAACGAATGTTTATAAAATTATAGCTTATGTTTTATTTACATGTTTAATCTTTATTTTATTTCTGAATGGGTCCGCTCTTGACCTGGATCACGCCTGATAGAAAGCAAGAAATGAGGTCTATGATGGCACGAGCGTGCCCAGATTATGCTTCTTCATTCTTTTTATAGACATAATATTAAGTTATGTTAAGTAAAGTTTTATCAAGATCGGGTAAGTGTTTTTTTGTAAAATTAACAAACATCTATGCATCCATCCTCACAAACTTATCCGGTTATAATACATATTTGGTTGTTGAGTTATGAAGTAAGATCAATTCAAAGGTTTCTTAGTAAATGATCAAGAACAGAAGATTCTTTTTAGTTATCAAGAATTGCTTTACTTTGAAAATATGTTCCTGGTCCAACCGTGGAATACTACCGCCTATGAAAAGAAAAAAGTATCGTAAATAAGTTTAGCCAAAAAATAAAAAATTTGAAAAGTTGCCCAGAAAATTAGAATAACCGGGAATGCTGTCCATCATTAATGAATTAATGTTTCGTGGACAAAGAGAAAAGTGGAAAAGAAATGAAGGCGCGCTGTTCGGTGGGCTCGCGTTAGTTTGGGCCCATTAGCTGGCTTGTGTGGTACCATATCGCGTTCTTTTAACCTTCTCCGAACAGTTCGAGCGCTCACAGATACTCCGTGGAAGTCGTGAAGTTGGTTTTGTATCTCAATGGAGGTAAGGTGACAATTTCTCAAGCTGGTCGTCACGATGAATCGATCCTGCCTTTCAGTTGTGACCCGAGATCGTGGCCTTCCTTGGCGACGAACAAAGCCGCCAGTCTCTAGGTACCTCCGATAAACATTTCGGACCGCAGATCGACTTAAATTAAGTTGAGCACTCACGTTTCTTTGGCTGTGTCCGGCCTGAATAAGTGCCACAGCTTGGGCGGCGACTTCAGGTGAAGTATCCATAGATTATTGATAGAACCTCACCTTAATGTTAAGAATAAGTAATGTTTGTTGCAAAACCAAAGATATCAATCACTTTTTCAAGAATTAAATCCAAGTAAACCAATAAAACCAAGTTTTCTTAGTATTCGATTGTTTGATATCAACAAACAGGCTCCAAATTGTCTTTTGTTTCTTTAAATTCTGTGTTCGAAATTCAAAAAAAGACTATTGAATCTCTCTCTTCATTCACAAGAAAATCGGTTGCCGGCCAGACTACAGCGTCTGTCACCATAGCAAGGCAACGTAGGCAAATTACTAGAAGGAAATAAACACGACGGAAGGTTTATTATGGAATTACAAGTAGAATGTAAACTTTAAATAAGTAAATAGTTTTAAATTACTGATTTGACTATACCGGCTTTTGGGAATTATAACAATTTTAAACGTACTTTTTAGATATTTGATTAAATGGATTTCGATCGAAATGGGCATGACTGGACTTTGTTTATTGTTGAATCACTTAAAACCTTATTAAATTGCAGAGTTTTCATGTAAGTTTTGAAATAAGTGTCAAAAAAGATTGATCCAAACTTAAAAATTTGAAAAAGTTCTATTGTAGATATGAAATGGAAATTAAACGAGTCACGCAATTTAGTAATCTCTTAAACTTTATGATTCCCTGGTAGATTTACGCCCGAACAAAGACAGGTCAGGAACAATGCAGCTTACACAATGTTTACGTCAAACTCTCTCTCTCTCTCTCTCTCTCTCTCTCTCTCTCTTCATTCACAATAAAATCGGTTGCCGGCCGGACTACAGCGTCTGTCAGCATGGCAACGCAACGTAGGAAAATTACTAGGAGGACATAACCCGGTGGAAAGTTCATATTTGAATTATAAGTGTAATTAAAATATTTTGTGTCGGTCACTTCGGCCACACTACCAATATCACACTACAAATACAAAACAAAACAAACCATATGATACATATTATATTTTTCAAGTTCATACTTATTTATTTACGTAATATGTTTCCATTGCTTTTTATTTTCCGCGCAGAACAGATGCACACAACACCACACATAACATCAGTGGTTCCTTTATAACTCTGCAGTAAAATGGTAAATATTCCCAGATTTAATAAAGTGACTAGCATGAATGTGTGTCTAAATTACCAAGGTTCTGTTGTGCTTCATTTCATACTCAGTTTTAACACATTTCTGTTATTATTTGTGGGAACTCAGTAGTTAAACAGTCAAACTATCATTTAATGGTCGGAAAACAATATTCAGAATTAAAATGATTGCCACTAACTTCAAACGGTTCTGATGCAATAATACATCGTAAGTTACATACTATGCTTAGTAAGAACATGAGTTCACCTTTAGTTCAATGAAGTAGTTTCACGGGCAATATACATCCTCGGAGTTATGATTTATTTATTTATTTATTTGGGGAAAACAAACAATTGTACAATATATATTACAGAAAATATTACAACATATTAGGAGTAGGCTAATGCACAATCCACGACGTTTCCACATATTACTAAGAAAAACGAGATACAGTGTAGACACAACATATTAAACAAAATAACGTAAGAAAACAAAAAAATAAATAAAGACTTATATACTAATTAAAGACAAGAAGATCAAATTAATGTTCATAACTTAACTTATCTTACGACTAATGGTACATGCTTTATAGAATAACTATAAACTAATGATAATTATTAAATATAAATAATATTAAGAAAGGGCAACACACACACAGTGCCAATTACATTATTGCAAACTATTGACTAACATTCTTTTAAATTTGTGGCGGTTTGAAGCGAATATGTCTATATCAACAAAGTGTTTATGGTAAGTTTTGATAATCCTATGGAGCGGCGCCCGTTCACCCGCGTTTGTGCGACAGGGTGTCGTAGCAAAGAGCGGGTAGATGCGTATCTCTCGCCGTATAACTGTTCTGGGTACAACATAGAATAAGTTATTAATTATCTCGGAGCAATCAATTTTGTTGTGCAACAGATCATGCAGCATCATGGTTTGGAGCAAGAGGCGCCTAGATTCTAACGTGAGAAGATTATATCTATCCAAGGACTCGAAGTAAGAGCTACGTTCCATATGACATCTAAACTGCATTGATCTTGAAAACTTGCGCTGTACTTTTTCTAAGGCGAGATTATATTTATCATAGTAAGGGTCCCATATCATACAAGCATACTCAATTTGTGGTCGAATTAAGGAATTAAATAAATACAGGAAAGTGGCTGGTCGCTTAAAATCTATCGATGATCTCATTACAAGATGATACATTTGGAATGCCTTGGCAATAATCTTTTCAATGTGCAGATTTAGGTGTAATATACAATCCAATAAGATACCCAAGTCCCTGATCTGAGTCTCACTAAGTAGTAGTTCGTTGCATAGAGAATAATTAAAACGAATAATGTTTTTATTCTTAGTGAAATTCATGTATCTACACTTAACTACACTTAGTTGTAGTTTATTTAAATTACAATACTCAGATAACCTATTCAGATCGTCCTGTAAGAAATGACAATCATCGATAGTTAAAATTTTCCTGAAGATTTTGAGGTCGTCAGCATCCAGCAAAAAGTCACTATTTTTAAAGCAATATCCGATGTCATTAATGTAGAGTAAGAACAATAATGGGCCAAGAATTGATCCCTGGGGGACCCCAGAGGTAGCAAGAAAGGTGTTAGAATGATACCCATTACTCACAACAGTTTGATTGCGATTACTGATAAAGGATTGAAACCAGCGCAACAAATTGCCTCTTATACCATTAAATGCAATTTTGTTCAATAATATTTCGTGATCGACTCTATCGAAGGCTTTTTTAAAGTCTGTGTATACGGCATCTGTTTGAGCTCTTACATCCATATTTTTAAATAGATGATTAGTAAATATCAACAAATTAGTGTCAGTAGATTTATTTTTGACAAAACCGTGTTGTTGAGGAACTAATTGTTGGTGAATGAATGGGTAAATTTTGAGATGGACAAGTTTTTCGAATAGTTTCGCTAAGGTACAGAGCAGAGAAATAGGCCTATAGTTTTCGACATTCTGCCTAGAACCACTTTTGTAGACTGGAACTAGATTTGCCTTTTTCCAGATGGATGGAAATATACCATCCTGAATACATTTATTAAAAATAACAATTACTGGTTTAGATATAGTATCAGAAGTCCACTTTAGGAAGCATGGAGGTATCCCATCAGGTCCTGGGCCTTTAGTGATGTCCAACAGCTGTAATTGTTTGCGAACCAAAGAGTCGCTGAAGTGTAAGCTATGTAGGGAGGTTTGGCTATCGTTACATTGATCAGGTTTCGGGCACCAGCCGGGAGTTAGACTAGTTGGTTCATAAACTGATTGAAAGAAATCGGAAAAAAGATTACATATTTTATAAGGGTCACTAGATATTTCACTTTTAAATAAGTAAATAGTTTTAAATTACTGATTTGACTATACCGGCTTTTGGGAATTATAACAATTTTAAACGTACTTTTTAGATATTTGATTAAATGGATTTCGATCGAAATGGGCATGACTGGACTTTGTTTATTGTTGAATCACTTAAAACCTTATTAAATTGCAGAGTTTTCATGTAAGTTTTGAAATAAGTGTCAAAAAAGATTGATCCAAACTTAAAAATTTGAAAAAGTTCTATTGTAGATATGAAATGGAAATTAAACGAGTCACGCAATTTAGTAATCTCTTAAACTTTATGATTCCCTGGTAGATTTACGCCCGAACAAAGACAGGTCAGGAACAATGCAGCTTACACAATGTTTACGTCAAACTCTCTCTCTCTCTCTCTCTCTCTCTCTCTCTCTTCATTCACAATAAAATCGGTTGCCGGCCGGACTACAGCGTCTGTCAGCATGGCAACGCAACGTAGGAAAATTACTAGGAGGACATAACCCGGTGGAAAGTTCATATTTGAATTATAAGTGTAATTAAAATATTTTGTGTCGGTCACTTCGGCCACACTACCAATATCACACTACAAATACAAAACAAAACAAACCATATGATACATATTATATTTTTCAAGTTCATACTTATTTATTTACGTAATATGTTTCCATTGCTTTTTATTTTCCGCGCAGAACAGATGCACACAACACCACACATAACATCAGTGGTTCCTTTATAACTCTGCAGTAAAATGGTAAATATTCCCAGATTTAATAAAGTGACTAGCATGAATGTGTGTCTAAATTACCAAGGTTCTGTTGTGCTTCATTTCATACTCAGTTTTAACACATTTCTGTTATTATTTGTGGGAACTCAGTAGTTAAACAGTCAAACTATCATTTAATGGTCGGAAAACAATATTCAGAATTAAAATGATTGCCACTAACTTCAAACGGTTCTGATGCAATAATACATCGTAAGTTACATACTATGCTTAGTAAGAACATGAGTTCACCTTTAGTTCAATGAAGTAGTTTCACGGGCAATATACATCCTCGGAGTTATGATTTATTTATTTATTTATTTGGGGAAAACAAACAATTGTACAATATATATTACAGAAAATATTACAACATATTAGGAGTAGGCTAATGCACAATCCACGACGTTTCCACATATTACTAAGAAAAACGAGATACAGTGTAGACACAACATATTAAACAAAATAACGTAAGAAAACAAAAAAATAAATAAAGACTTATATACTAATTAAAGACAAGAAGATCAAATTAATGTTCATAACTTAACTTATCTTACGACTAATGGTACATGCTTTATAGAATAACTATAAACTAATGATAATTATTAAATATAAATAATATTAAGAAAGGGCAACACACACACAGTGCCAATTACATTATTGCAAACTATTGACTAACATTCTTTTAAATTTGTGGCGGTTTGAAGCGAATATGTCTATATCAACAAAGTGTTTATGGTAAGTTTTGATAATCCTATGGAGCGGCGCCCGTTCACCCGCGTTTGTGCGACAGGGTGTCGTAGCAAAGAGCGGGTAGATGCGTATCTCTCGCCGTATAACTGTTCTGGGTACAACATAGAATAAGTTATTAATTATCTCGGAGCAATCAATTTTGTTGTGCAACAGATCATGCAGCATCATGGTTTGGAGCAAGAGGCGCCTAGATTCTAACGTGAGAAGATTATATCTATCCAAGGACTCGAAGTAAGAGCTACGTTCCATATGACATCTAAACTGCATTGATCTTGAAAACTTGCGCTGTACTTTTTCTAAGGCGAGATTATATTTATCATAGTAAGGGTCCCATATCATACAAGCATACTCAATTTGTGGTCGAATTAAGGAATTAAATAAATACAGGAAAGTGGCTGGTCGCTTAAAATCTATCGATGATCTCATTACAAGATGATACATTTGGAATGCCTTGGCAATAATCTTTTCAATGTGCAGATTTAGGTGTAATATACAATCCAATAAGATACCCAAGTCCCTGATCTGAGTCTCACTAAGTAGTAGTTCGTTGCATAGAGAATAATTAAAACGAATAATGTTTTTATTCTTAGTGAAATTCATGTATCTACACTTAACTACACTTAGTTGTAGTTTATTTAAATTACAATACTCAGATAACCTATTCAGATCGTCCTGTAAGAAATGACAATCATCGATAGTTAAAATTTTCCTGAAGATTTTGAGGTCGTCAGCATCCAGCAAAAAGTCACTATTTTTAAAGCAATATCCGATGTCATTAATGTAGAGTAAGAACAATAATGGGCCAAGAATTGATCCCTGGGGGACCCCAGAGGTAGCAAGAAAGGTGTTAGAATGATACCCATTACTCACAACAGTTTGATTGCGATTACTGATAAAGGATTGAAACCAGCGCAACAAATTGCCTCTTATACCATTAAATGCAATTTTGTTCAATAATATTTCGTGATCGACTCTATCGAAGGCTTTTTTAAAGTCTGTGTATACGGCATCTGTTTGAGCTCTTACATCCATATTTTTAAATAGATGATTAGTAAATATCAACAAATTAGTGTCAGTAGATTTATTTTTGACAAAACCGTGTTGTTGAGGAACTAATTGTTGGTGAATGAATGGGTAAATTTTGAGATGGACAAGTTTTTCGAATAGTTTCGCTAAGGTACAGAGCAGAGAAATAGGCCTATAGTTTTCGACATTCTGCCTAGAACCACTTTTGTAGACTGGAACTAGATTTGCCTTTTTCCAGATGGATGGAAATATACCATCCTGAATACATTTATTAAAAATAACAATTACTGGTTTAGATATAGTATCAGAAGTCCACTTTAGGAAGCATGGAGGTATCCCATCAGGTCCTGGGCCTTTAGTGATGTCCAACAGCTGTAATTGTTTGCGAACCAAAGAGTCGCTGAAGTGTAAGCTATGTAGGGAGGTTTGGCTATCGTTACATTGATCAGGTTTCGGGCACCAGCCGGGAGTTAGACTAGTTGGTTCATAAACTGATTGAAAGAAATCGGAAAAAAGATTACATATTTTATAAGGGTCACTAGATATTTCACTTTTATAAAACATACGACTAGGGATACCTGACTTGCTTCGGCGATTAGCTATATTATTATATGTCCAAAAATGTTTAGAATTAAGCGGAATACTGTCCTCAACACTTTTCATATAAGTTAGATAGCATTCGTTGCATTCGACTTTAAAACGAGCTCTATATGAAGAAAATACTTCATAGTCGGATAAGTTTTGGTAGGTTTTCCACTTACACCATGCTTTCTTTTTATAGTTGAATAAACGAATGAGAGATTTAGAGAACCATACGGGGAAGTTAGTGTTTTTTTGCTTCGATAGAGGAACACGAGATTTTATTATGCCATATACGTAGTTGTAGAAAACATCCACACTAGCTTCAGCAGAGTGGCTGTCCAAAACCGAGTCCCAGTCTATTTCATTGAAATCTTTGTTAATAAGTTGATAGTCGGCCTTACGAAAATTGTATCTTTTGGAATGTTTTGTAGGTAATGTGCTGATGTTAGGTATAAAGTTTTTTTTTTTTTTTTTTTTTTTTTAATAAAGTGATTATATTGCTTCAAATCGTGAACAGTCTGGAAGTCTCTTAACCGTTGACACGTAGAAGATGTGCCCAGGCAACTTAAGGATTCAAGACAGGAATCAATTTTTGTCCATTGGGCCACAGGAATGTTATAATCTCCTAGCAGCAGCAACCCATCAACATTTATCGAGTTTATAATACTATCCATATTATCGAAATGTAAGTTGTAGACTCCAAACGGTGAATTGTTAGGTATGTAGGCGGCGCTAATGATACTTAGTGAAGTCTTGTTGCTGCTAGGAATTGCGACAACTATAATTATAGTTGTTTTGTTTTTTTTTTTTTTTTTTTGTTCATAATGTTTGTCAAATGCACTCTGCGTTGGTAGAGGAATACAGACAGGGTTGTATTCCCGTAACACGGTAACCATCACACCTCCTCCGTCTGATTTATTGGTTGCAGATCTATTGCGGTCACAACGAAAAACAACATAACGATCATCAATAAATTCACTATTGCTAATAGAAGGGATTAACCATGTCTCAGTTAAAACTATAACTGAGACATGGTTAATCCCTTCTATTAGCAATAGTGAATTTATTGATGATCGTTATGTTGTTTTTCGTTTCGTTGATATCATAACAATTAGAAAGAATATTCATGTAAGCACTATTTAGTTTTGTAAGTATACCTCTACTATTTTGATAGTAAATACTAAGATCATTTCCTATGTTAGCCATACTGTAAGTAAATGTAAATTATAACGAGAAATAAAAAGTAACCTACTGTTATTTTGATTTAAATGCTATTATTACCATTAAGTGGTCTAACTTTACATAAATCTTTTGATGATTTAATTGCTATAGTGGAGGAAGTTTCAGACCGCTTTACAAGAATAGTAGCATGCTTTATCCAAACGAATTTGTACTCATGCTTTTTCACCAGTTCCCGGGTTTCATGTAACAACTGCTTCTTCTGAAGAGTTAGGTGTTTGTTGACGTAGATGGTCCTAGGGGCTCCTGATATGCCTATTTTGGTGGAAGTCAGGCCTTTCTTCAGACGGTACGCGCTGAGGATATTGTCTCTTAGGCAGCGTGTTTGAAGTTTAGCTATTATATTTTTGGGCCTTTCGTTGGATGCTGCATGGGGGACGCGGTGGATGGTGACTATTTCAGCTCGTGGTATGACAAAATTCGTTTTTTTCCCGATGTCCTCCAATAAAGTAAACAAGTTCTCATAACGCCGTTCAGGAACGTTAGATATTTCAAGATTACACAACCGGGCTTGCTGTTCCAAGTTGTCAATTTTCTCTTCAAGGGCCTTTAGTGCGTTTTGACTTAAGATCCGCTCTTCCATGCTATTAAGTTTTACTAGGTGGTCGTCGTACTTATCCGAGATGAATTGAGCTGTATTTTTAAATTCAGCAACTTCCTCGGTCAATCCAGAAACCGATTTTTTTATTGCGACATTTTCGGATCGAAGATAGTTAATTTCTTTCTTTGACTCTTGCATGTAGTTCTCGAGTTCACTCCTAATGGATTTTACATTGTCATTAATAACAACCAAGCTGGCGTCCAAACTAGTCTTCCATTCACTAAGGGTTTATGATGTCCTGCTAAAATGAACTATTTTGCCGTCACGATTTGCCGCGCTCCAAGCCGTAGCTCCAAGCTACGCTGTAGCGGCATGCTACGCCGTAGCACCACTCCACGCCCCAGTACTTTGAAAATGTTTTTCAATGAAAATCTTTACAAGCTCGTTTTATGCACTCTGTACTTCTGTAGGATTGCAAATGTCATGCTTCGGAAGATAATTGCAAAAAAATACAAAATACTCCTGAAAGGCTTAATTTCGTGATGCCGTTCTTTGAAAATACTTCAAACAAGGCAGTTACTGAATGGTTTTCCTAAATGAAAATGACTTTTATTAGTTGTGTATTTCATAACGAATGTTTTCATTGTTATTAGTGCACATCACGCCTGTAATCTGGATTAATTCTGGATTACCAATTCCGATGGGGCATAATTTAAGAAACATTTATATTCTAATCTCATTCCACATCCGCGAAACCCTCTAATTAACACAGAATATTGACGAAATGTAAATGCAAAAAGACATTGTTAGCTCCTTTTTTTTTGGCGGGTGGAAAATCATCAAATAACCCCTCCCACTCTTGGGCAGAGCGAAAGGGAGTGTCAGACTTTTACTGACTAAAAACCAACCATGTTCCTTTCGTTATTAGCCCTACATGTCGAGGCCGCGGTATCTCTTGCGAACAACCCGCAGCCCCGACGGGTATTGTTGGCTCCTGTTCCTGCTTTAGACTCAATCGGACTGTTGTGAAGTTAGCCGCTCTTTGTTTGAACTACATATGTGTGTCATCTTTGTCCCACTTTCGAAATTTCAGAATTACGAAGTAAGGAAAAAAGTATTCTGAAAGAAAACTATTCAATAAAAAGTCACGTCTAAGTTTTCTGTCACCAGAAACACAATTTATGTCATGATTCGAAAGATAATTGCAAGAATAAAACAAAATACTCCTGAAAAGAACGATTTTGAAGTGCGGCTCTCTGAAAACACTTAAAATAAGCCAGTTTTTAATAGTCTTCCTAAATGAAAATTACTGGTATTAGTTCAGTATTTCATTACGAATATTTTCTATTATACAAATACGCATATTTATGTCATAATTCGTCAGTAATAAGCTAAAAAGAGGACAGTCTTCAATACAACGTAGGTATGGCTAACTGATATTGCGTGTTTAAGAATCAATACGCTAAAACGTGGATGCGATTAACGACTTTATTGTTATGAAAATAGAGGTGTATAAAGTAAAACGCTTGTACCGTAGTTGTCACGTTCTACCTGCTAAAAAGTACAATTTCAAGCTCGTTATGTTTATGGGCTCCTAGTACCTTCTATCGTATTCATTCAAGCTGGCTTTGACTCGAACGTGTTGACTTCTATTTGAACGTTGAATTCTATTTAAAGGATGAACAATCTGTTAGAGCAATACTTTTGGGACTGATGATGTCCATAAATGTACCGTAACTGTGTGTTAGTTTCAAAACAAATATGTAGGAACATGGCCCCCATCAGCGGTATTAATTGGATCCATGATCTCAATTACTAAGTTGGACATTGTAGGTAAGCGTGGATTGTCGGGCGAAGAAAATAGGGACACTAGTTCACTAGCACAACATCACTTTTATTCCTTTTAAAATATTCACCAAGTAATAACCGATAAAATAAAATAACAAAATAGATATAGCACAAGTAAGACACTCCACCGAGCGCGTAGCACGCCTGTGCGATCTTGACCGAGTCTCAAACCATACTGCCTGTCTGTCGTCGCCCTACCGCCCGCTAGCGCTCGGTGTTGTGTCAGAGTGTCGTGTGATCGGATGTGACGTAGCAGACATAGATAAGTCATGTTCACGACACTCTTAAACTAACAGCGACATCTATTAAATCTAACTAAAACTAATTTTAATATTAAAGCGCCGTCACGGCCAGACTGACATTCGCACGTCCTCGTGCGTCTCCATTTTCTTAAGTCACCGGTTGCCCATCGTTCTTTATAGAGAATAAAACTGGTAGATACATTACTTTGTACGCTCGTCCTATCCTGACATGATGACATTTAGGGACGCACACACGTAAAGCGATTACGTTTGACCTCCTGCAAACTAATACTGACTGAGGCGTCCCTTCAGCCAGCCATCATCTCCTATTATGACGTGGCCCGGACAACCTAGACCTCGACTAGTCATCATCTCATATGACGACACCTAACTCAGAGAGCGACAGCGTCCCTTCGACCAGTCATCATCTCATATGACAACATGGACCGGACTTACTGGCTCTTTTCCTGTCATCTCGTATGACTACACGTAACTCAAAGAGTGACAGCGTCCCTTCGACCAGTCATCATCTCATATGACAACATGGACCGGACTTACTGGCTCTATCCCTGTCATCTCATATGACTACACCTCAATTGATCTCACAGTCTCTCAGACTAGACGATCAGTGCAATAATATGATCCGGAACATCGGCCTGTCTAAGCCAGTCCCTTAGATCACACTACTACACACACCATAGGATATGATCCGGAACATCGGCCTGTCTAAGCCAGTCCCTTATATCACATTACTACACACACCCTAGTATATGATCCGGAACTTCGGCCTGCATAAGCCAGTCCCTTAGATCATACAACTACACACACCCTACCAAATGATCCGGAACATAGGCCTGAATAAGCCAGTTCCTTAGATCACGCTAAACACACCCTAGTACATGATCCGGAACATCGACCTACATAAGCCAGTTCCTTAGATCACGTAACTAACACATCATAGGACGTCGGCCCACATGAGCAAGTCCTTTATATTATCCTCACTCAGTTAAGTTAATCTCACAGATTGTAACAATGGTAACTTTAATTACGTTTCTTCACTCTTGAAGGCCGCGAGGGTTCCAGAGCTAGCGGTCAACGTACGTGAACCACACATCGACAAGGTATCACTAAGCTGTCATCACCAGATGATACCCACTCCACTCCCCGATCGTAGACCGCCGTCTCGGCCTCCTTCTCATTATTATTAAGTAACGAGGTAGCTATCGCTACCAGACCGTCTTGACCCCCGGGTACTAAACGCAGATTTACGTGTGCATATTTTTACGTTCGATTAGGCCCATCAATATTTTTTAGCTCATAATACCAATCATTTTCTACAACCTTGGTAATTAAGAATGGACCTTTGAATTTTCTGTGAAACTTAATCTGATTGCGCTCGTTATTTCTTATAAAAACATACTCGCCTACAGAGAATAGCTTCAACATTGATGGGGCTAAGTATCTGCGAGTCACACTTGACTACATTATTATCTCCATTACCCGTGAGATATACGAAAGAAGTTCGTTACATTTTTATTTTTTTTAAATTGAGACAAGCCCAAGACCTAACATAGCTACACGCCTGCAATCCGCGAAAGGCTAAGCTGTGGTACACCACTACTTTCACTTGGTAGGTACAAGCCCGCCACACCACTTCCAAACCACTGCAACTCCTGTAAGCCAGAAACAACAGCGGCGACCACAAGAAAAGCGCCGAGACAATGAAGCCCGACGAAGTCCCAAAGAAACGATCCAACCGTCTTGGATCCCGCAACGAAACCAATCAGAAAAGAATAGCTGAGAAGCAGGAAAAACAACTTCCACCCCCCTACATATCAGCAGGAGACAGAACAGAACAAGGCCAACTGGCACACAGGGACGTGTACAACCGGGACAAGCCCGGCTGCCCAGCACCACGGATATTACTGTCATCAATACCACTGCGTCCCAAGTTGTGAGCCGTTATACCTGACTCCAACAATACGCACGACAAAAATGCTAGAACGCACGGAAACCCGTTCTAGTTTCTACAAGGATCGCACAGCAAACAACTCCGGATGTAACCGTACACCATCCAACATAACATTACGTTCACTCCGCCAAAGACCACACTCCCATAAAATATGATGTGCCTGATTGTTCATTTTCGCAGCCAGATGCAGAACATTGACAAAAAGGTGAGGCAACAAGCCTGAAGGAAAACAATTTACTCCCAAAGCCACCAAGACCCGCGAGAAATTGGGCGATCTACCGCCAGCCACGTCCCGGCCAGCTGCCCACAAGCGGAGGGAAAGAACTGGCGGAGACGCCGGCCCTTGACGGAACTATACGACCCACACTGCAACTCAGACAAAAGCTCCTCCCAGACGCCAGTCTGTGGTCCCAGTAATCCAGCCATTTCAGCACGGTCACGCTGTATCAAAAAGTCTGCGGCCGCGGCCCCTCGCGCGCAGCAGCACATTGAAGCACGGCGCCGCACCTCAAGATCGACCGGAAGCACCCCTGCCAGTACCGGCAAGGCTTCAGTACCAACCGTCCTACACGCTCCACACAAGAAAATCAAGGCCAACCGCTGGGTTTGAAGTAATTTACGTCGTACCGCTCCTATGGTGGCCCTTTCGGCCCACACCGGTGCCCCGTACGCTACACACACCCCAAGTAAGCAGCCCCATAGATATTTCCTAGAGTTAAAAATGACAAACCCCACGCAGACCTGGACACTCTCGTTAAGGCATAAAAGCCCCCTTTAGCTTTTTCACCGACAGCCTCCATGTGTTCTATGAATGAAAAACTCCTCCCCAAGACAAACCCAAGGCAGCACTCGGGGCACTTCCCTTTAACGGGAACGCTATTAAACCCAATACTAGGCCATGATTTAAGATTACCTTTGAAAAGAAGTTGACAAGTTTCGTGCGGTGAAGGTCAGACGGTTACGATCACCCCACCGGGATATTCAATTTAAGCAAGTGTCAGCCAAACTTTCGAATCCAGCCCGAGCACTTGACTGAACGAGCTGCAGGCCGTCGTCCGCGCAACCGGTTTACGTACAGCCGCATGGAAGTGGAATCGCGAGGAAGTTACGAAAGCCTACGCTCCATACATACGGACCCACAACCGAACCCTGAGGACATCCCATGGTAAGGGACCCCGACATAGAATGATGTCAGAGTTCGTTACATATTGTACCTGGTAGCCGACTAGCCAAGTTGGAAGTCGCCAATAAACAGGCGGAACCACTACCAAAAAGAAAAGGAACGAACTCACCCGGTCGTAGTAATGGTGCCGGTTCCCGGCCCTCATTCACGCAGGACCTCCCTAGCTGTCAGCCGGTTTCTCGTTGCCTCCTTTGTGGTCCGGACACGCTGGTGCAACGTGCTTTTGTTGACCACAAAGGTAACAAGTGACAGGGCGCGGATGCACTTGCATCTCCATAGGCTGCTCAGCTGTCTTCGTAGTTGCCTTAGCAACAGGCTCTTTGCGGCGTTTGCGAGAGTCCATGGTTCGATGAACTGATATACCACAATGATGACAGTTTGAGTAAGACGTGGTTCATTGTAGCGGCTTCTTTACACTTCACCTCACCTCACTTCACTTCCCTTCACTTCTCTTACTTCCCTTCACTGCATTTCACTACATTTCACTGTATTTCACTACATATAACCAAATACCACTACATTTCACTACACGTCACTGACAAAATACTCGTACCTTGGAGAACCCGTAGCAACTGAGTTCTGGTACATACGTTACAAGAATGCAGCTCTCGTCGTATCATACCATCCTTTTGGCATAGCACCGAAGTAACAAACTCCGTGATGACGTCTTCTGACATTTCCGTGCAAGGGATAATCTCTATCTTGCTCCAGACACGTGTTGCAGCTTAACTCTTTCGTACCGAGTTGGAATCCTAATATCTCGTCGAAGTAGTCCTGCGGTAACATAGGTTTTCAAATTTTGCAAAAAGCAATTATTCCTTTATTTGCCTCCAGGTTAACTGTGAAGTTTGCAATTCGATGCCCGTTCTCTCAGAGCATGTGCAAGCACTTGCAAAAGTTCTGCACCATTTAGGTTCCTGCTATTTACTACTATTTCCGTTATCCTGCACCAACCTTTTATGTCCGCATCAGCAGCATCAGGATTAAACCGTATCAATCGCGCAGTTGCGTTGAAATTTGACGTTTGCAGTTGAGCGGCTGCCACGAGTCGTGATAACAAAGTCTCCATATCTCGCAATAGGTAAGGCGTTGGCAGGGTACTACACCGTGTCCGTTATTTTCTTCAGGTCTTTGCCCTTCGAATCCCACTTCTGATGTAGGAACATGGCCCCCATCAGCGGTATTAATTGGATCCATGATCTCAATTACTAAGTTGGACATTGTAGGTAAGCGTGGATTGTCGGGCGAAGAAAATAGGGACACTAGTTCACTAGCACAACATCACTTTTATTCCTTTTAAAATATTCACCAAGTAATAACCGATAAAATAAAATAACAAAATAGATATAGCACAAGTAAGACACTCCACCGAGCGCGTAGCACGCCTGTGCGATCTTGACCGAGTCTCAAACCATACTGCCTGTCTGTCGTCGCCCTACCGCCCGCTAGCGCTCGGTGTTGTGTCAGAGTGTCGTGTGATCGGATGTGACGTAGCAGACATAGATAAGTCATGTTCACGACACTCTTAAACTAACAGCGACATCTATTAAATCTAACTAAAACTAATTTTAATATTAAAGCGCCGTCAAATAGTTTTTTTTTGTTTTTTTTTGTTTTCCTTCAGGACCGTGACAGTAACGTGGTCATTAAAGACGGTAACTTTTAGAAAATATATAATAATATTCCCCTTAATGTGTTGGGGTCGGCTTCTAGTCAGACAAAATGCAGCCGAATACCGGTATTTTACAAGGAATTACAAGTTTAACGACATTGATTTATTGACATTATTATGTAGTTCTAGTGTACGTAGTCCATTCACCTTTTCACAAACGATACAAATTTCGGATGAACATGAAACAAACTTATTGTTTTGGAAAAGGGGAGCAGCCAGTATTTACATCATTAAACTTTAAAATATTTCATTCGAAAATTGGAACCTCACGATTGTCAGTAAATGACGGGTCGGTAAATAATAAAAATTTAATATAATAATTTGAAATTGTCTGCCTCTTAGTCAATTTCCTTTAATAACAAGGTATGAATAATCAATCACACTATAACTCAGCCTGGACTGAGTTTTGAGCTTTAGGTACTACCGTAAGAAATTTTGTTTCTAATGTTACCTATTGTATATAGTTAAGTTTGTGGCTGCTTAAATCGACTTCATAAAATACAATAGATTCAGTGTTTAGCATTTTAAGGAAATCGCAACTAGAAAATGTCCCTCTCTTTACACCAGTTGAAAACTTCGGCCACACTACCAATACAAAACAAATCAAAAGAAGCAAAAAACCTTTTCACGGTTAATCCAAACACCTTTCGTGCCCAATAAAAACTTATTAGTTTGAAATTGATGAAGATAGATTTTTACTGTAATAAAACAAACAAATCACATAATACACATTTTTTAAGTTTATATAATTATTACATTTTATTTTTCACTCAAAACAGATGCCGCGTCCCACAACACACCCAATATAAAAGCCTTCTTCGACTTTCTGTAATAAAATGATAAATAATTCCCTGTTTTAATAAAGTGACTGGCTTAAAAATATGTCTAAGTAATCAAGCTTACGTTATACTTCATTGATGATTTCCCACACCCCAAAAAAAAAAAAAAAAGGTATATGTGTTTCCCGTTCGGGGCTGCGGGTGTTCGCAAGAGATACCGCAGCCTCGACATGAAGGGCCCAGAAGGAACATGGGTGGTTTTTAGTCAGTAGAAGTCTGACACTCCCTTCCGCTCTGCCCAAGAGCGGGAGGGGTTATTTGATGATTTTCCACCCACCATAAAAAAAAGGTATATGTGTTTGGAACAGTATAGGGAGCAGAATAGTGCGAAACATCAACGGTACGTGCTACCTTTTGACTATTGAGGACGACTTTAAATAGCTACTGAATGTCTCATGCGATCCTAGTATTCAGCTGCGTACTTCGCTGAGCGTTGTGGAGTTGTACACGCCACGCTACGGGTTTCACTCTAAACTACCTACTTCTATTTTTGTTTTAACGTATTTTTTAATACGTTTCTGTTTACTGATGCATTATTAAATCCAAGTGTCCAAATATTCTTTACATTTGAATAGGTTTATACAATACATAACACAACTTCACGTATGTAATCTCCAGAGGATTTAGCAGAAGTTTTAATAAATAGTCACACCCACATTAAATTTCGCCCGATAAGTTTTAATCCCATGAAATAGGGAAGCCATTTGACACCAACCGGGCACAAATCTACACTCTGAGGATGCTACTGAGCAAGCCTGCAACACTTTGCCTGCCCTAGGCATTGAACCCAGGACCTTCGTGTTCAACAATTACGCTGGTATCCGCTAGACCAACGAGCCAGATCTATGTATCCCAGTCCTAGTAATTATATTATAACGATTACCTGTTTTTTAACGCTCACGGCAATTTAAGAAACACTTACTAAATTTAAGGAAATACTTGAAACTTATAATATATACTTATATACTACTACTTAAGGGGAGGGCTTGTATTTATGCTTTCGCGGTTTGCACAACGACACGCTATGCTTATGCTTTGCTTGGTAGCATGGATGCAGGCCTACCTTACTGCCTCCCTCAGAGGCGGTAGGGTGGCGGGGTCTTGAGGGGGAGCGCTACGGTCGCGTAGATCCTCAAGGCAAGTCTGGGGGATTCACCTTCCCGAGGTTGCCACCCTGTTCTTGGTCTAATTCCTTAAGAAATAGACGCAACAAAAACCCCCGGGCGCTCGTACTTTCCCCGAAAGCCAAATACCAGGCCTAGGGTAACCCCACACCCCACTCCCATGATCCTACGCCCAGTCCCTCCCTCCTTTTTCCCTTTTCTCCTTTCGGTCCATGAGGACGGGCAACCTCAATTCCAAAAAAGCCCACACAGCCTACAACCATGTCGCAGAAAGGAAAAAATAATATTCCCCAGGTGGGTCCCGGCAATGCCGGGGAATCCCACACCGACTCGTCGGTCTGCCTCCACCGTAATCTGGGGGGGGGCACCAATCTGCATCCTAGCGCTGCGCCTTCTGCGCAGCTGGCTGCTTCGGCGCCAACAGCATCGGCTGCGGCTCACGCGCCACACGACACGACTATGGCTGCGACTTCTGCGCCTACTGACCCTAAGACGGCTGCGACTCCTGCGCCAATTACCCTGACGACTGCTACACCTTCCACGAGAGCCTGGCAACAGAGCATCGTTCGGAACAGTGTGACAAACAACCCTGACAACGACTACGACAAAGCCCGACTCTCCAGTCTTAGCAGCGAACTCCGCGCGCTGGCACTCCAGCGCGAGAAGATCGAGGCAAGGCTGAGAGACATGAACTCTCTCGGGACGGGAAAGGAAGCAGAATCTGGTGGTTCTGGTTTTATCTCTGTGGACGAAGTACGCGCTTTGAGAACAAAGCGCGGAAAGATCCGGAACAGAGAAAGAGAACTCAACAACCGTTTGCGCAAACTCCGCGAGGGCAATAGCCAGCGCGAAGCACAAACGGTTAGTTGTAAGGGAGTACGCGACCGGCTACAGACACGCGAGGGGGAAACCCAGCGCGAAAAGCAGTCGGACGCGGAAACGAGCGGGCAAGGAACAGTTCGCGAAGGGGAAACCCAGCGCGAGAAGTCACTGCCCGCGCCAGGACCATCCGGAGGAAGCGACCCGAACCGCAACGAGACGACCGTAGACCGACACCGACAGAGGAAGCGTGGCAAGCGGTCTGGTTTCCTACGCCGGGTATCCCTGGCACAGAGTATTGTGCCAAGCGCCTCAGAACCGCAACCGGGTCCAAGTGGACAGGGAGCGGCGAAGAGGGAGCGCCCGGACGACACGGCCTCGCCAAGTGCGCTCCAGGGGGATGCCAAGCGTGTCAGAACCCAGGCCGCTCAAGGGGAGCAGAGAACCTACGCGCGGGCCACAAAGGATATCCCTGCGCGACTCGCCGTAGCGATCTGCCTCTCGCCTCCATCCCGAGACCTGACAACCGACGAAGGTGAGCACATCAAGCTCAGCCTTGAAGACCACATCGTGGAAACGTGTCGAACCGACCCCTCCAAAGTCCCGGCCTTCCGTGGCTACCCAAGGGTAGCGGATGGCACGGTTCATATGTGGTGCGAGGACGACAACGCCCTGACTTGGCTGACCCAGAATGTGCCCAAGGTTAGACTGCCGAACACTGACGCGACACTGACAGTCATGAGACAGTCCGACGTACCGACACGGGCCCGAGCGGCGCTCTTCGTACCCCGGTACAATGGAGAGATAACGCTGCTCCAGACGGTCCTGACCTGCCAGAACCCCTGGTACGACATCGGTAGGTGGTCCCTGTACAGGGCGACATCGGTCGGTGGTGAGAACTACGGGACCTACCTAACCCTAGGTATCCCACCGGACGAGGTCGAAAAGGTCTTGGGGAGGGAGCGGCGGATATCGTACCTACTTGGGTCGATATACGTGCGTTTCTTCCCCAACACCCAACCCTCCGACACCTCCGATACCAACACCGACGCTGAACGGACGAAACCGGCTCCGACTGAACCTGACCTGACGATGACGCAACTGGAGGAGGAGATGGCCAGGACGGTGATGGCTGATGCCGACGCCGAAAAGGTGCCAACCTCGTCACCAGGGTGGACAGATGAGCTGCTGCTCTCGTCATCATCACCGGCACCCAGCGAAGACCAGCATGGGCTGGAAAAGGGGGGGGACTCATCCGATGGATCAATCTCCTCCTAATTCCACCCCACTGCCGCCCCCATCCCGTCCCTTAAACATCATCCAGACCAATCTCCAGCACAGCCAGACGGCTACCGCCTGCCTGCGCAGGGCACTGGAGACAGAACCCCGAAGCTTCGCACTCATCCAAGAGCCGTGGATCCGTAATAACAATGTATGCGGCCTTGGTAACATCGGAGGTAAGCTGATCCTCGACACAAAAGGTACAGATAAACCACGAACATGTGTCTACATACCTAGAGATGTACCCACCACCACACTCACGCAATTATGTTCCAGAGACCTAACAGCCGTCAGGCTCAAAACCGACGGCGACGCACCCGATATCGTCCTAGCCTCGGTATATATGCCTGGCGAGGATGAAGACTGCCCACCAAAAGGGATGGCCGACCTGGTAACGTATTGTGAGGACAACAACCTGGGCCTGGTCATCTGCACGGACTCAAACGCCCATCACCCGCTTTGGGGTTGCAACAAAGCCAACACTAGAGGTGAGGTACTATGCACATATTTGTTCACAACTAACCTTAGCATCGCAAACCGCGGCTCGGAACCCACTTGGGTCACATCGCGCGGACAAACGATCATTGACCTAACGCTGGCTTCGGAAAGCGCGGCAAAACTTATCTCTGACTGGCACGTATCCAACGAGCCTTCCTGCTCTGACCATAGAAGGATTCGCTTCTCACTAGTAGCCAACATAAAAAAACCCGAACCTAGACGCAACCCACGCCGTACCAATGTACCCGGCTACAAACGGCTGTTGGCCTGCCTACTAACGCAGCACAAAACACCCCAAATTCTAATAGACCCCAAACAACTTGAAGACACCGTAACAAAACTCTCGGGATTTATAATTGAAGCATATCACGCCTGCTGCAAACTAAAAGATCCAAACACCAAGAGCAAGGGTAACTCCTGGTGGAATGCGGAACTCAGTAAGCTCAGGCAAACCATGCGCAGACAATTCAACAGAGCCAAAAACTCCAGACTACCAGAAGACTGGGACTCATACAAAAAAACACAATACACCTTCAAAAAACAAGTCAGGAATGCCAGCAGGGCAGCCTGGCGGAAATTCTGTGAAGAAATTGAATCGAACAGCGAAGCCGCGCGTGTGAGAAAGATCCTATCTACCGACCAAGACCGCACCCTCGGGTCGCTGAAAACCCCAGACAACACATACACCAAGTCGGACCACGAAACAAGAAAAGTTCTTTTGGAAACCCACTTCCCAGATTGCCATCTCTCCGAGGACAGAACCTGGGCAGACGAGCCAACCCACACAGCAAGTGACCAAGACTGGGCCAGAGCCCGCACCATGGTTACCGCAGAGAGAATAAAATGGGCAATAAATACGTTTAAACCATACAAATCCGCAGGCTTAGACAAGATCCTCCCTGCCCTGCTACAATGGGGAGTAGACGCTCTAACGCCATGGCTGACCGTCATCTACCAAGCCTGCATAGCACAGAAATATATACCACTTGCATGGCGAGAGGTGAAAGTCATTTTCATCCCTAAACCAGGCAAACCAGACTACACACAACCCAAGGCGTACAGACCAATAAGCCTAACATCCTTCCTACTGAAAACCCTCGAGAGACTCTGTGACCGACACATTCGAGACGGACCTCTTCGGGAGCAACCACTTCACAAACAACAACACGCGTACTCCACAGGAAAATCAACAGAAACTGCGCTGCATAGTGTGATCTCCAAGATCGAATGTGCAGTGGACCACAAATGCTCTTCACTAGCAGTCTTCATTGACATAGAAGGCGCTTTTGACAAAACCATCTTCCATAGCATCAACGCAGCCCTCGAGGAATACGGTGTGGACCCGACCCTGCGAGGATGGATCACAAACATGCTCAGACTGAGAGCCGTACAAGTTACGATAAACGACACCACTAGAGCCATAGTGGCGAAGGGCTGCCCCCAGGGTGGTGTCCTCTCGCCACTTCTATGGAACCTAGTAGTAGACAGCCTCATCAAACGTCTCAATAGCAGAGGCTACTACACGGTGGGTTACGCTGATGATCTGACCATAATAATAAACGGCACACACGAAAACACACTATGCAACCTTATGCGCCAAGCTCTAAGAATAGTAGAAGACTGGTGCAAAGAATACAAACTAGCAGTGAACCCTACCAAAACCGAACTCGTCCTCTTCACAAAGAAAAGGAAGCTGACAACGTTACAATTGCCAAGCTTCTTTGGGACAACCCTAAGCCTATCAACTGAAACCAAGTACCTGGGCATCTATTTGGACAAACAGCTGAACTGGGCAAAACACACTGATTACATCATCACAAAAGCCAGTATAGCCCTATGGCAATGTAAGAGACTCCTCGGGAGAAATTGGGGCATAAGCCCCAAAATCACCTACTGGCTATACACCACAGTTATTAGACCAGTCGTTACATACGGCTCTTTAGTCTGGTGGCCCAGGACCAACTTAAGTACAACCCAAAAGGATCTCGAGAAACTACAAAGATTTGCCTGCGTAGCAATCACCGGCAGCATGAGAACTTCCCCCACTGCTGCCTTACAGGTGATGCTGGGGCTACCTCCCCTACACCTCGTCGTAAGAGAGGAGGCGGCCATAGCAACTTTCAGACTCGAAGTATCCGGCACCCTAAGAAATGATTCCAGAATCAAACACACACGCATCAAAGAAGATGCAATCAAAGAACAGCCGATGATGACATCACCCATCGACAGAATCCTGAAGACCCACTGCTTCCAAAAACACTACAACGTAGAGCTCATTGAAGAGTGGTGTGACTACTCAGGTACAAGAGAGCTAAGGATTTACACTGATGGATCAAAAACCAACGATGGGACAGGCGTCGGGGTGTTCTCCGACGACCTAAACATTAAGATATCCAAACCACTTGGAATGCTCAACTCTGTTTACCAAGCAGAATGTGTAGGTATTATCCAAGCGGCACACGCTATAGAGGCCAGGGAGGTTACGGATACTAACATTCGAATACTCTCCGACAGTGCCTCAGTTCTTCAATCCCTAAAAAATAATCAGATCACGTCAAGACTAATACTAGAATGCCACAAGGCCTTAGAACGAATCACGGTACTGAATCACAACACGGTGACACTACAATGGATTAGAGGTCACAGCGGATCACTCGGAAACGATGCGGCTGACGAACTTGCCAGAAGAGGATCCAGCACAAAACCCTACGGACCCGAACCCATTGTGCCCATTCCTTTCAAGCAGCTAAGAAGCTGGCTAAAAGACCACACTCTAATACAAGCGGAGAGGTGGTGGACCTCGACACCAGGATGTAGGCAATCCAAGGAAGCTATGCCATCCCTGGATATAAAGCTGACCAGGCGCCTTCTGCGCCTGGACAGGGATAGCCTGCGTCTGGTGGCGGGGACCATCACTGGACACTGTTCACTGAATAAGCACCTCCACACCCTAGGAATCACAGACAGTCCCCTGTGCAGAGCATGCATGGAGGCGGAGGAGACGGTGGCGCATGTGCTCCTTGAGTGCACAGGCGTTACCAAGATTCGTGAGGAAACCCTAGGAACACCAAGATCCCTTGTGGATGCCCTGAGGAGACCGGGAAGTCTGATCTGCTTCTGGAGGGAAGTAGGCTGGTTAGAGTGATCGGCCAACATGGCTCACGCACAATGGTCCACTTTAAGGACCAAGTGCGGAAACCCAAACCCCCAATAATAGAATAGAATACTACTACTTATCTAATACTACTTATATAATATATACTTCATCTCTAAAAAATAAGCTCTTCAATAGCTGTATTTCGGCCTGTATTACGTCTGACACTCAAGCTCAAGCTGAGCTTGAGTGTGTAATTCGATTTATAAGATGGGCTTCAGAGCGGTGCTATTATCGTTACATGATGTATTATAAATACATATAATGTGCAATAAATATGATGCAAAAGTAATAAAATGAGGGTTTCATTCACAAGCAATGCCATTTGATGTTCGTACTGATTTTGTAACTTTCAATAAATTCTAAAATATAATTTTGTAGGAATAGCTATACCCTATTAGCTTAATTAGGAATCCAATGGACATTGATGGTGAGATCGAGAAACTGACTGATCCTGTGACTAAAAAATACGTTCATACTTTTAAATAGTTTGCCCTTTCTTTATTTTTTTTTTGCCTGTTGGAAAATCATCAAATAACCCCTCCCGCTCTTGGGCAGGCGAAAGGGAGTGTCAGACTTCTACTAACTGACGGCACGGTTGGCGCAGTGGCTGAGAGATTGGACTGCTGCGCTGCGTGTCGCGGGTTCGATCCCCGCACGGAACAAATATTTGTATGGCCTACAGATAGTTGTTTCGGGTCTGGGTGTATTTGTGTATGTGAGTTTGAATGTTTGTAAACGCACCCACGATACAGAAGAAATTCCTAGTGTGGGGCAACGTTTTATTAAAGAAAAAAAAAAAAAAAAAAAAAAAAAAAAAAAAAAAAACTAAAAACCAGCCATGTTCGTTCTTAGCCCTTGCACCGAAGCCGCGGTATCTCTTTCAAATAACCCGCAGCCCCGACGGGCAAATAGTAAGCATTAACAGACTTTCAGTCATTACTTTCTTTTATTCATTCAATCTTAGCTCCTTTGATAAAATGTTACCCTGGTAGCCGGGCGGCCCGTTCCATTGTTGTCAGTCCTCCGGCGGGTTTCTTACTTTTGGCGCGTGGTGGTGAAATAGTGAAAATAGCGTGATACAGAAATTGCTAAAATTATAGCATGTTTAAACTAGGCAACTATCTTGACCAACCTATATTTTCATCATATTTTTTTAATTAACTGAAAAATACTTAAAGATATACTCATTAATTGTTGGCAACAAAATGTAGTCTGTAATTTTATTTGATTTGATTATAAATTATCGGTATTTACACAAATGCTTTTAATTCCAACACTATCACATTTTCGTTGATTCACCGTCTATTCGCGTCGTCGTTGTCGATCTCTAGCTTCTTTGATAAATGTTGCCCTGGTAGCCGGGCGGCCCGTTGCACTGCTGCCAGCTCTCCGTGTTTCAACTTTTTGTGCACGGTGTATAAAAATTAATTGGCGGGACGCAGAAATCGCCGATATTCCGTCTGCTATTTCATAGCAGACGTATGACGTATGTACTCTTATCTGACTTATGCAAAATGTTTGCGCAAAAACTTTTTTGCAAAAAATAAAACCGACTTCAAAAACACAAAAAAGTGAAAAATAACTTTAGCTTCTGAAGTCGGTGACTTTTGTTTGTTTTATTCAGTTTTTTGTCACCGACTTCAGAAGCTAAAGTTATTTTTCACTTTTTTGTGTTTTTGAAGTCGGTTTTATTTTTTGCAAAAAAGTTTTTTTATTTTTCCATTTTTAGTTGTAATATCCTTTACAAATATTTCATATTCATTAATTTTACGTTGTTAACAATACATGTCACAGTAATAGGCTTATCCGCAATAAAATGGAACTTAACATACCTAACTCTCGAAATCTGGGCGTCCTGTACACATCTGCGTACCCCGTCAGAGCATACAGGCGTGATGGTAAGTTAAGATGTTGCGTAAACAATAAACATCCAAGCGATTGCAGCAATCACGACAGATTTGCCGTCTATTTTTGAAGAGTTCTATTGTATATCTCCGAAGATCAGGATCAGATCTTCACCAAATTTAAATGGGACCACCTCAGGAGTATACTCTTTCAAATAAAAAAAGAATTTTGAGAATCGGTTCACAAATGGAGGAGAAATCAGGTAACATACATAAAAAAAAAAAAAAAAAAAAAACATACACAAGAAAATATAACCTCCTCCTTTTTTGAAGTCGGTTAAAACTAAGACTGCCACTCAACGATTTATTTAATACCTGTACTCAAAGATGCCAGCCAGTGTCTAATATTTTTTGTTACGCGGGTTATCTTCCATATTTCCTGATGTTAATAAAGGTGTGGCTTGAACATGAAGGTTCGAGGACGTTAAAACAAATACAAATACGATTTCCATCCCTCTCTAACGATAAGTCTTGTGCGCTTAATCTCCTACAGCTTATGGTGCCTTGATGACCTAAGCAAGTAACATTCATAATAATTAAAATAACATTATTTATAAATAGCTGAATGCACCAGGGCTTCATAAACCTATGGAACTTACTGTTGAGGTCATATAGAACACACACGGTGTCTGTATTTTCCGAATGCGCCAGTGTGCTCTGCAGGCCATTTGTACAAGACTTGTTTGTTTATGTCTGGCTCACCTAGGGCTTGCCTATTGAGAGTTCAAGGACAGAAGCTGTCTAGCGTACTACTAAAACTCTAGGCCACTATATTGCGGGTGCGGGGTTGGTTTCAGTATAATTTGTAGCTAAATATTATTATATTTCAAGTATTTAATACAATCTGACAGCCTCGCTTGAGTAAACGTAAATTGCACAACTACTGAGCATGAGGTCAATGAGCTCCTGAGCTCAATTCCCCAATCGTGTAAATTCTTATCCCACCAAAAACATTCTGTAAAAAGCTAGCCAAGTCTCGATGGAGCTGCTTGTTTATCTCTAAAAAGTAATGAAATCTAGACAAAGTCGTGCCAAGCCTAAGGTTCCTTACTGCGATTTCTTTATTATTATAGTTAATGTTGTGTGACTTGGCCGTTGAAGGGTACACAAGGGTACAAAATCAGGTGCTCCATGACACCATTGCACCAATCTGTCGCCAGAACCGCTACCCATTGAAAAATAAATTAAATGTACCGCCTTTGACTCATTTTAGGACAATCGAGTATGGAAACCTAGCCAGTCGTAAAATTTACTTTAACATTATTTCGACGTTATAGTTTGTTTCAGTTTAATTTTAACCAATCAAAAACGGATACAGACAGACTGAGTAGTGAAAATAGTGGGTATATTTATTTTGGAAAAGATCTTTTGGCCAAATTCACAAAATAATATCACTTAAATATTTACTAATGCAGTCAGTAACATGCCAACATACCGTTGTTGCAATGTAAGTAACTTGCGATTAGGCTTTTTATTACGGGTTAAAATTGTAAAAGGCATCCACCAAAAAGCTAACTCACGAATAAAATAATAATAGACGAAATTGCATTCGACTGAATGTAAGTACAAAAATCGTTTAAAAATGGGTTATAATATACTTAAAAATATTGGTATTGAAATGGCGCGTCAACACTAGCCAAGCATCGAAGTACTTCTAACGCAAGCTCCAACAGGTGGTTTGACCGTTTCGAGGTAATTTACTAGGAGAACATAACTTCGAACGAGTAAATATTCGAACCTTTGTAGTCAGATTAGTTGGTGCGTTCCTTAGACCATTTTGATCAATAATTAACGTTGTTGGTGACAAATAAAACAATACTCGTGATTAAACGCTTTGAATATCAAGTTTAATTTTTTGACGAGATAAATAGTACATACAATAATACGAGTATTATGGGCATAATGAATGTGAATCAATTTCAGATTAAATGCATTTTTGCGCAAACACCAACTTATGGTCATGCGTTAATCAATTAGGTCACACAAAATCCTGGAAACAAACCGTGCAAATAGATCCAAGTTTTGAAATCAATATTCGTCGACATTTTGCTTCTTCACTACATAGTATAAAACAAAGTCGCTTTCTCTGTCCCTATGTTTGCTTAAATCTTTAAAACTACGCAACGGATTTTGATGCAGTTTTTTTAATAGATAGACGGCCCGGCCGGCCCGGGCGGCGTGTCGTAGGCCGCGCTTCGCCCTATAGAACTATTTATGATTAGGAGCGATCGGACGCATTTATCGGAGCTCTCTAGCGAGAAAAATAATAACTTATAAAAACGTGCTTTTCGGCGCGACAAACTTCCGTTTCGATAAAAAAAAAAATTGAAATTGTATATAATAATTGTAATAGTATATAAATATTAAAGTGATTTCTTTTTTTAGGACAAAACGTGATATTCAGCGCGACATTTTTTTCGACATTGTATGTTCGTTTTTAAAACGTAGTTAGGATTATTTTTAAACCGCACTTACAATAAGTAAGTACCTACCTACGTATTAGGTTAAGTAGGTTAGGTTAGATAGGATTAGCTTAAAACCATATTTTTTGGTATTTCTTCGATTAAGACTTTAGTTTGAATTTAGATTTAAGGCAATTTAGTATAAGGGCAAGTATTCTTAATTATCGAAAATTGTAGTTAAGTCACATTTGCACCCGTGCGAAGCCGGGGCGGGTCGCTAGTTTAATATAAAAGTAATATTATGAAATACAAACATTATCAAAATTTTGTTATAGACGACGACGTCACAAATGAGACTTAAACATAACAAAATGTAAGTATACATCTCTGTTCAAACCATCGTGGATTACAGGCGTAATGTTATGTTACTAAACGATTATTTTTAATTCATCTAGACCACTTTTCCAAGTAAGCTTGGAAGAGCGGAGTTTGACACGCTTCTATTAGCTTGGTGTGTATGTATGTAACGGATTTTTCGAAAGTGATTTTGACCCTCTTCAAAACGTTGAATTCATTTGAAACTTTACAGACTTATTTATTAAAACCTCTGCTTAGAAACTAGATATAAAAACTGTACAATGTCACAATGTGGAACTCTCCACTTGGTACCAAAAGGCGGCATAACTTGAACTATTTTGATCCAGAGTACTAGCACGTCATAACTATTCAGAAGCAATGTTGATGCAACTTTATATGAATTGTAGTTTTGTAAGGGAAGCCGCACTATTTGTATCCGTGTCGTTGTAGGGGTACCATAAAATGCAAGAGGTGTGGGAAAAGGAATAGTTTTCGAGACAATTGTTGCGTGCATAATATTTGAACTACGTTCTATTTACAGGAAACGCTGACTGACCGAAGGACAATGCGATAGTACGATAAAAGTTAAGTACAAAATGTAAAATAGTTGTTTCCAATCTATCCTCTTAATTTTATTTAACAGAAAAGTGTTAATAGAAACAGATTCCTGAATCACATTATTATTTTGTCCTTGTACCATTCTACTATCAACCATTCAACTTGGGGTTGGCGCAACACGGTTTCTTTTTACATTCTCCCCTGACAGTCATCACGGTATCATTTTCATTTTAAATTCATATCATTTTCATTTTCCGTGTCGATACTAAAAGCTCTCTTCATGTCGTAACATTTATTTATTTTATTTATTTATGAAAGGTAGCTTCACAGCTTACTGTAAAATAACTTAAAATTATTACAAAACAATACGCCAATTACGAAGTACACAAAAAAGTTAAACAAGGTAAGGTGGCCAAGAGTGACTCTAAATGTATTGTGTGTGCGTGTATGTGTGCGGGTGTTTGTGCGGTGTGGGTGTTATATTGTGTTCAATCTGGCATTGACACATTTTTAATTATAGTCAGTCAGTTATAGAACATTGACAAACAGACTATGAAGGGAATTAATTAACTCTTAAACTTACCATCTTCTAATTAAGGCTTTTACCGCTATTCCATCACTCCAACTACAATGTATACCTAAATTTCGATACGGTTTTCAGTGGCACCGTGGCTAAGTTGGTTAAAGCGCCTGTCTAGTAAACAGGAGATCGTGAGTTCGAATCTCGCCGGTGCCTGTATACAATTTTTGTACTTTTTTGCTAAAAGTCTTTGTTATTTAATATCTAATAATCACTTAACAAAAATGAGTCCTTTCGGATGTTAGTTTACAGAGATACAATTATTGCCATATAACATGTATATATATATTAAAAATAGTCTGAAAATATCAGCTATAGATAATTGAAATACAACTTAAACGTTTCTTTTTATCAAAAAAACCAAGTATTTCAGGCGGGGGCAGACATTTTTGCAAAATCATTTAATATTGAGTCCAAAATTATTTTATTTTGTTGTATACTATTGTATACTAACTGACAAAAAATACGTAATGATGAGCTAGATCGTGTGTATGTCGGTACAGCTATAGGACTGACCTCATCGCTGTTTAAAGCTAAATTACGCAAAAGTATGTAGGTACGTATTTTTGTCAGTTAATTTAACTTTAAACTAACTTACTAAGTTCATGAAAACTTTTCCACTGAGTTGTAAACATTCCACCATTATTGTTATCAATAAATTATACAGAAACAAGTTTAACCTAGGGTGGCTGACCTACACTAACACGTAGAGCTTAAGCTGTATAGTGAGGCGGGAGGTGAATTTAGTAATTTGGACACATGGAACATTATTCTTTGTTTTCGTGTCGACAATTCTTTTAGATAAGTTTCGATCTGTACCCTGGCACTTTAAGGGCGTTATCAGTTTAATGGTACATTATACACAAAAAATATGGGATTTCTGCAGAAAAGCCTGTGCTAATTCTAATGATAGTCAATGTAGGAATCCTTTGTAAGCGATTACCACTTAGCCTTCTTGCTAGTCTAAATGAAAGATTTTTAAACATGATTTAAATCAATTTTGAGTTTTTCACAAATTCAAGCTGCTTTCGTCAATAATAGTCAAGGTTTTCTTTCTTATTGGTACGAGTATACTAAGAAGAAAGAAAATTAAATTGTATGCCCTACTAGTATTCTAATAAGAAAAAAACCCGCGCTGTTTATAAGTAAAAGACTAGTCTATGTATAGTGGATTTTGCAAATGACGCTTTTGTCAACAAAACTAGTCATATTAAACATCAATTATGTTGATTTTCTTGTCACACAAATAAAACACCTATTACTGAACAGCAATATAGTATGTAGCCAATACCTACTCAACCAGCTTCGTTACCAAGAAAACTACTGTAGCACGCCATGTGCTCGGCAGACAGTATTGATCCATCCAGACCATACAATATTTGCAGTACCTACTGGTTTTACATAAAACACCAGGAAGTTTTCAGGAATATGCATTCGAAGGCCATGTGCATGAGTTCGCGATAATATTCTTCACAATGATGCACTTGAAGTGCTACAAAAGTAACAGCATACATTAAAAACAAATCTATTCCATTCCACTCCAGGGTAATGCACTAATTTCATCCAAAAGATCTAGATGATGAAAAGAACTAGGTGGATTAGCAATTTTATGGTATTAATGGTAATCCGAGTAACGTTATATTATTACATCCTATACATTTCATGGAAAATAGTCTTTCCGAAAATTTTTCAGTTATAATTTTTTCGTCTGGAGATGGATGATGAATAAATTTTACTGTATTTATTTACTTATTTAAACTGTATGCACAATAATGATACTGTTATCGAAAGATCGCATGTTCTCTTCACCTACTGTAGGTCGTGAATGGTATCTCTACTAAGTTTCGTTTAAGAGAACTACGTTTACTACGTGGCCGCGCGGTCCTCCGCGATTCAACCGCGCGGCCATAACTTCTAAGTACTGTAGGTTGTGAATTACAAACATTAGGCCTTTCTTTATACTTTCTACATTTTCTTCTAAATCGTATCAATGGTTATCAAAAAGCTTGGAACCTCTACTAAGCTCCGTTTGATTGAACTCCGTGGCCGCGCGGCCTCCACGTTTCAACCGCGTGCTTAAACCTTTATAACTTTCTGAATATTATGTCTACGAATTTGCGGTTTGCACTGTTAGTGTTTTACAAATTCTTTCGTAATGTTGACGTAGTCGTTTTACTTCTACGACAATAATATGGCCGAGCAATCGAAACGGACACCTGATTTCACCATCCTGGCTTGGGCACTAGTTTAATGTGGCCGGCAAAGCTAGTTTTTTTCTTATGATGTTCATTTTGGACATGTGGTCACCTCAATCACTGTTAAACTGTTAAAGAACTAGTTTAAAATAATCTTGCCTCATAGAAACAGAACTAGCATGTTCCTAGCCAGTTCAGTAAGAAAGGACAGTTTAATGGAGAACTAGCTTGCCATCCTACCCGTCGGGGCTGCGGATTGTTCGAAAGACATACCGCGGCCTCGACACAAAGGGCTAACAAGGAATATGGGTGGTTTTTAGCCAGTTCGCAGCCAGCCGCTCTGCCCAGAGTTATTTGATGATTTTCTACCCCCCAAAAAATAAAAAAGCTTGCCATCCTATCTTGAAGCCTCGTGTATCCCGGCCATTGTCGTGGCAGTCCTTTGTGGATCTTTGGCAGTCATTTCAGTCAGTGGCCCAAAAGTCTGACCGGTCCAAGGGTATCGCAGGTATTACCCCGGAACCACAGAACAGAAAGAACAGCCCGGTACTAACGTGGAGGTTTGATACGCAGTCGTTCCACGTAATATAGGAACTTGTATTCAGTTACATCTGGTTAGACTAGAAACTGACCGTAACATTATATTGGGAAAAGGCTGAAATTGGCATTTCAGTAGTCTACTTTCACGTTAAGGTTTTAATTTCAAGCCAATTTCACAAGCAAAGTTTTAATTAGACCCCATCTTCTTATAGATCATATTGGTAGTAGCCTCAGATCAAATAATTGATCTGAGGTAGTAACATATTGAAAAAAATCATATAACAGAACAGAATAAAATTTTCGAAAAATTTTCTTAGTGTCAATCACAGGACACAAGAAACGAAACTTGTGATCATAATTATACATTATGCCATGAGTTTAGGTGCTTTATTCATGAGCATCATGTCTGGCTTTTTATTGCCTTTTTCCAGTTTAATACGAATAAGACTAAATTAAACAAGCCCTAAATAGCAATCCCAAAATAAGCACGGTCAGCCGATATTAGTTAAAAATTTAAATAATAGTTTACTGATAAATGTCCCAGTGAACGTAAATAATGGAATGCAGGTTTTAGTAATTTAATAAATACGTAGGGTGCGGTACAGAGTCCAAACGGCGGAACATTTAATTTTCTTTCTCATTCATGTTTAAGCATACACTTAGCAACGTTTAGAAGCAAATTCGCCTACTTTATTGATTTCATTTTCATATTACGTTATGAAACCAATATTTTATTGGAACTCATATTAACATTATGTCATAACTCAAAGTCCAGTCATACATATTAACTCACACAATACCAACCACCATTTAAGAACGTTTACTCACACATACAATTATTTACGTCTTCATAAAAGTCGTTTGATGCCCGTGACATATTATATTCTTGTCGTCTCGTCTCTCGTATATTTGTATGTACTTGCTTTATTAAGTAAAAAAACAAAGGTTCTTCTTACCTTGAACCAGCGTAATTTGGGGATTAACGAACCGTCAGCGGAACCAAATATTGTTCGCACTGTCGCCTATAGGCATCCTACTGTCAATATTTTTGTTTACGTAAGCCAGACAAGGGTTTATTGTAAAACGATCGTTTATATAACATCACGCCTGCAATCCCCGAAGGGTTTAGCAGAGATGTACCCATTAGTACACCCACATATCACCTATTACTATCAACCGGTCACAATTCTATACTTCGTGATTTTTTTTTGGGAAATTCTTGATGGAAAAACCCAATCACACTTTGCCCGAACTGGAAATTGGTCCCAGGACCTCATGCACAGCAGTCGCGCTTGCAACCACTAGAGTACTAACCACCGATCGTTTTATTTCATCGTTAGCTTTTGGAGCAATGATGAGAACCGTTAAAGTCGCGTGACGACTGTTCAACTCCGGTGTAAACTTTAGAAGTTATTATATCCAATTATCAGCTCTACATCAAATGAAAGCTTTTTTTTTTTGGCTGGTTGAAAATCATCAAATAACCCCTCCCGCTCTTGGGCAGAGCGAAAGGTAGTGTCAGACTTCGACTGACTAAAAACCACCCATTTTCCTTCTTAGCCCTTCATGTCGAGGCCGCGGTATCTTTTGCGAACAACTCGCAGCCCCGACGGGTACTATGAGTGCACGAGTCGCGGGCGTAAGTAACTAAATGGATATGGTAGTTAAAGCATAATTATGTCTAGGCGTTAAATTGTATCCAAATAATCGTTCCCAGGTTGTTTATTATTATGCGCACGAGAAAATCACTTGGCACTGCAATTAATCGAATTTTTTTGTTATATAATAATTTTCTCGTGCTCCTAGTAGTATGTAATGTACCTACTCTCTTTAAATAAACAGTAATAATCATTAATCAACGCCTATAGACACGTAAAAGATATATTGTTTTGTGGTCATTGCAGTACTCATCTATCGATCTTTACCTTCAATTATCTCGATAACGTGACTTTTTAGAGTACCATGTTCCATGACATTTTTTTGTCAAAAATGTCATGTCATAATTTGGTATAGATATACCAATTTCATCGCGGGCCGTGATTTCCAAAAAAAATCAAAATGGCGGTGAGGCGATATGCCACCTTCCTTACAAAAAAGTTCAAACCCCTTTTTTATACGCTTTGGTCACACTGGTGACAAGAAACACTAACTGATAAAAGACAGTTTGTATTCTAAAACATTGAAATTCTTTTAACTACCATATCCATTTAGTTTACCTACTCCGCGCGCAGTCGCACTCGTCGCGCTGCCGCGCCGCTTGTCTCGCGGTGGTACGATGCGTCGCGTCCGTCAGGGGCTTAACAACCAAGCCCCAGTACGGACGGCTTGGTTGTCAAACCCCTGCTAAGACTTGAGACCAAAATAAATTAAAAAGACATTACCGTATATCATCTCATTTTAAATTATTTTTTTGTGTTTACTTTTTAGGGTTTCGTAGTCGAATGACAAAAAACGGAACCCTTATAGATTCCGTTTTTTGCCATTCGAAGACATTACAAACCCATTATATGAACTGGAAATTGGTACCTATGCAAGTCGACTCCGAAAGTTCGGATAGAGAACCATATTTTCTGGAAGCGTGGCGGTACCTACGTAGATATAGTAGACATGTTTTTCAGAATCGAGTCGAATATAGTCGCGATCAACGTCAACCTCCAGCATAAGCTCTTTAAGCTCTCCGACTTCAAAATCATCAGATGACACCCCACGTAATGCTATCGCTAGCAACAACCTCAATAGTCCTAGTGCGGATGACTGTCAAGAGAAATTCAAATAGAATTTAAGTTTAGGTGCAATAAGTAGACATGATGCCCATAAATAAAACAAGCTATAATAATAGTTAAAGAACTAGCTAAAATAATTATGAAGCTTTTTTGCATTTTCCAGTTTAACATGAATAACACTAAATAAAACAAGCCCTAAATATGCATTGTCAGCCGATATTAGCTAAAAACTGAGTTACCTTCAAAAAACAATCTCAAAATATTATATTATAGCGATAGCAAAAATATTAACACAGATATGAGTTTTGATTAATGTTTTAGTAATAATGCGAAAAAAAACTTACTGTATAATTATGAAAAATTATATTCTGCGAATGTTTCGACTCATCCGTAGAATAAAGTCCGATCTGCAGGGTTGATAGTTTTCAGTAGACGTCATAGAAGTTGTTGACTCGTGTACGTCTTAAACGGTGAGACTTGACTTCCAGATTTTTTGGTATGTTATAGCAACGCCCCAGCCTAGTTAAATGATATGTAGTGTTTATTTCTTATCCTTCCATTTCACGAGATAGTGAGTTCCATATAAACATAAGACGTTTTGTGCCGTAAGAGCGGGCGTCCGTAATGAACATCATACGTTGTTTTACGGAGACGTCAGAATTAAGTGACGTTCTATATTAACATGGGTCATTTTTTGTTGGAATTACCTATCCTTTATGAGTCCGTTGTGACTAACTACCTTCAAATATTTAAAAATAATGTTAGCTATATTATGACTACCCTGGAATATAACTAAATAAAAAATGAAATTATTAATTAAAATAGTTTATTAATTTAAAAATCTCAAAATAGACTGCAAAACCATTAGATGGCATCAGTTTGAGCAGCAATCACATCACAGTTAGAAAAAAAACACATCACAGTTAAAATTAATATGATCTGAACTTACAGATTTAAAAACCTATTAGAACAATGTAGGAGATGTGCGTGAAGAACAATTTTTAAACTTCGCGTTAGTTTTAAAATCAACATTTTTTTTTCAAAATAACATTCTGTCTTTATAATTTTACCAATCAGAAGCATCGTGGCCTCGACGAGGTTTCATACGTCTTAACAATAATTAAACAATGTACGTATTCCTAAAAAAACTGTTTAGAGAGAAAAGTATAAGCATGTAGAATATTTCTTATTCTGATAGATGGAATGAATTATAGGTGCCGCTCAGAAGGACTTCCCTTAGAATGGATCATCACACTGTTAATGTTTCTGCAGAATCGGATTCTTCAGAAACATCAACAGTGGTTGTGATGTATATATATACTTCTGACCTGCACATATCCATCAAGTCTTTATATTTGGCAACAGGTTTCAGAATACGATAATATACGTCAAACGTCAAAGAAACGCCAAACATCGATCTATGTGATTTAATTAAAAAATAATATATTCTTTCAATACAAGTGGCCTAAAAGTACAGAAATACACTCTTGACAAGTTGTAACTTCAGTGACAGTGTTATCAAGGCTTGCAGCAGCAAATACGCGTTGAAAAAGGCGATAACAGTGCATAACGTATGTTTTCGCTTAACTATACATCACCATAAAAACAGGTTTGGCTGTAAACTATCTATAACAATAAGTCTGCGCGTAGAATACTGGGTCGTAATAGCAATAATTCTTAACAAGAAACAGTAGTGCATAATTTTCACTAACGTAAACAAGGAACAGATGACTCATTAACGGTGCATTTGAACGAAATTGACAAACCATTGACCAATCAGTTATAGATGACTGTGAGTTGACATAGGAATCTTCGTTCGGAAACCGGACTTACTGTACTGAATACCAGCTTTTTGAGACGACGCCGACCGACGTTCCGTTACACGAATAACTTGTAAGACTTAGAATATTAAAATTCAGAATATTGATATTATTATCTTGGTTCAAAATGGAGGCATGCAGCAATATAACATTTCGTAAAATACAAAGAACCAGTTCTCTAAATGACATCAGTAAAGACTGTTCCACACTATTTGATGCGACAATGACCAGTTTACCAAACACCTCACTGAATACTAGTCAAACTGTAATAGACTTAAACGAAAAAGTAAAGCAACTATCGGACGACTTATTAATAGCTCATCAAGAAATTGAGAACCTTAATTCAGAAAACTTTCGTTTAAAATCAGATCTGCAGAAATATTTTAAAGTTATAGATGCATACAAAACTATAAATCTAGTAGACAAAAATAAGGCTACACCTAAATCTGGACTAAAAAGTAAACTAAAACAAAAGGCTGACAGAACACCGAGATTAAAGAAAGTTCCATATGAAGATGCGAATGCAAATAGCAAAAAGACACAAACAGACAATTTTAATAACGTATCTCAGAACACAAATGATGACACTAATACACAAAAACGTTCTGATACTATTCGAGTGTCATTGCCAAACAGATCACATAGCAAGCAGACTATTACTACTACTTTAGACAAACCAAAAATATGTTTATTAAGCAGCGAAACTTCAAATGCGTTATACACCGCTACAGAGGAAACTATCCTGCGAAACTACGAGATTTGCCACTATCGCAAACCAAAATGTGGACTTAAGCAAATATGCGATAATATTGACGCAAAAGTTCGGAACCTAACAAGTAAGGACTACTGTATTATCTTCATCGGCGAAGAGGACTTCCGAAGAACGCAAAATTATGTTGAACTAGTCATATTTATTCGAGAAAAACTAATGTCACTAACCCATACTAATATCATTATTTGTCTACCGACTTATAAATTTAAATTTAGTAATTATTATTATGTAGAACACCAAAATTATGGCAATACTCTGTACAATAGTAGAATAGAAACTTTTAATAACCTTTTATATAATATGGATACACAGACATTTAATTACGCATACCTACTGGACTCTAATCTAAATCTTTCCTATAACTACGATATGTATAATCAGCGCACAGGCGCATTGAATAGCAATGGCACGAAAATCGTGGTATCAGACCTACAGGATCTTGTACGTAACCTAAACAATGAAGATTTTGAGGTGGAGTATTCACAGTCGGATGAAACAGAAATATCTACGGACTCACAACCACAAGCCAGCCCTAAGTTTTTTTCTCTAACAAAGACACACCGAAAACCAGTACACAAACACATACATGCAATAACACAAACATCCTATATCAAAACATACAAAGCATAAAAAATAAACGTTACCTATTAGAAGCAATCACAGACGAACATAAAATAGAAGCACTTTGTTTTACGGAAACATGGATTACGGAATTTAAAAAAGACTTACTAAGTTTGGAAGGGTACACTGTAGCCGCTAAATACTGCCGCCCCAACTACGCGGGAGGTGGTGTGTGCATATTCTTAAAAGACGATATTGAATTCAAACAAAGACAAGATTTTACGGAAATGACAATTGAATTTATATTTGAAACGTGTGCAGTAGAAATTCCAAAAATGAATCTTTTACTCATAGTTATATATTGGCCACAAAAAAATAGGGAAACTGAAATATTTTATACATCCTTGGAAAAACTGTTGGTTAAAATCAACAAAAAGGACAAAAATAAACACATAATTATAGGTGGGGATTTCAACGTAAATATCCTAGAGAAAAATCGGAGTTCATTCAATCTTCTAAATACCATGACCAAGTACAACTTTCGACAACTAGTGACGGAACCTACCAGAATAACAACCTCGAGCACCACATGTATTGACCTAATATTTACAAATTCACACGACAAATTACATCTGGAAGTAGTCGAGTTTGGACTCTCCGACCATAGAGGGATAGTAATCAAATTACCTACCCACGATCCAATAATTAATAATAAAAAACAAATAGGAACTCTAAAGAGGATCTATAACAAACAAAACATAGACTCGTTTAAAAAAGAACTAAAACTACTTGACTGGAGTAAAACAATAAAAGAAAATCAGAATATAAATACCAATTATGTGTCATTTCATAACACCTTACAAAACATACTAAATCATTGTATACCAAAGAAGCTCGTTAAAATTAAAAAGAAATCACCCAAATCTTGGTTAACCACGGGATTAAGAGTAGCATGCAAGCATAAAAGGCAACTGAAAGCATTATTAACTACAGCAAATAGCAATATATTAGAAAAGTATTATAAGCGTTATGAAAAATTACTTAAGAGAACAGTAGCCCACTCTAAAAAACTAAACTACATAAGAATGATGAGCAAATCAGAAAACAAAACTAAAACAATGTGGCAAATAATAAAAGAGCGTACAAATAAGAGTAGCAAAAAATCAATAAAGAACATAAAATTGCGTGTACAGAATAATGTCACAGAAAACGCGACTACCATTGCCAACGCCTTTAATGATTATTTTGTGACAGTGGGAAAAACTGACGGGAACTTTTGTCCAACTGGCCGTCCTACCTCCTTCCAAAGCGAAAACTCCATTTTCCTAAGACCTGTTGACCCTAACGAAATTAAGTTTATAATTAAAAAAATGAAGAACAAGCGAAGTTATGGACATGACGAGCTACCGCCTATACTTATAAAAGCATGCGCTGAAGAATTGACGTTACCGCTGACTTATTTAATAAATCAGTCTTTAGATGAAGGCTCCGTCCCTGACCTTCTTAAAGTATCTATAGTGAAACCAATTTTCAAAAAGGGAGACCAGACTGCCGCAAGTAATTATCGACCGATAGCATTGCTACCAACTTTCTCAAAAATATTGGAGACTGCGATGTCAAAACGACTTTATTCTTATTGCGAAAGATACAAAATTTTCAATGAGAGCCAAAATGGGTTCCGAAAAAATAGATCCACGGCATTAGCCATATTTAAGTATATCCAGGAAGCTTTAAATATAATAAATAATAAAAATTACGCAGTTGGGATTTTACTGGATATGAGCAAAGCGTACGACAGAGTCTCATACGAAATCTTACTGAATAAACTAAATACAATAGGTGTTAGAGGAACAGCACACAAGTGGTTCTGCTCGTACCTAGATAATAGGGAACAATACGTAGAGGTAGAACATAGCGACTCACACACTGGCCAAATAACACGCGTAAGATCTAATAAAGCTAAAATAACAATGTCGATTCCACAAGGCAGCGTGTTAGGATGCTTACTATTTTTAGTTTATATTAATGACCTTCCTAAAGAAATTGACGCTCAAAGTATTTTATTTGCTGACGATATTTCTATAATTTTCCCTTATACTGATCAAGAAAACCTAAACTCAAGTCTAGACGATAAGCTATCCAAAATAATCGCATGGTTAAAAGATCATAACTTAGAATTAAATTTTGACAAAACAAAGCTAATGCAATATAGACCATACCAAAAACGCAAACTGGACATAAACTACTCATATAACAACATAAAGCTGCAATGTATTAACGAGTTTAAACTGTTAGGCTTGACTATAGATACCAATATTAACTGGAAAGCCCATATGGACACATTGGCAAATAAACTTGCCAGCTTTATTTATGCCTTGGCGGAGCTTAAAAGAGCTACCGATTTTAAAACTGCTCTCACAGCATACTATGCTTATGCATACTCCTGGCTAAGCTATGGAATCGTGTTGTGGGGAAATGGCGTAGATAGAGAAATAATTTTTATTCTACAAAAGAAATGTTTGCGAATTCTTGCCAATATAGATAGCACAGAAAGCTGTAAGCCTTTCTTTGTAGAATACAAGGTCCTTACACTAACTGGTATCTACATTTTGGAAGTTAGCAAATTTGTAAGAAAACACCAGGCACTGTTTCCACTCACTAGGGACCTTCGCCCACAGCAACGCAGTATTAGACGTCAAAACAAAAATGAATTAGCCTTACCGAGCTCTAAATTGACTATGTTTCATTCAGGACCTTTAGCCATGTGCGTGAAAATATATAATAAGCTTCCAAATTCAATTAGGGACATACAGTACGAAAATAAATTTAAAAACGGTCTCCGAAAATTCCTTTTGTTAAAATCGTATTACACTTTAAAGGAATTCTTTGACGATAAGTAATTTTTTGACATTGATTTGACATTACACAATACACACAACAACTACAATTTTTGACTTTTCCATTTTGACTTACCACCTACCTAAGTTATGTTATTCTATGATTATGTCCTTTATTAATTTTTCAACATTTATGATTGTTGTTATTTTTGCTATTTGTTGTAATTATATTAATAATATCTTATTCTAATTTATAAAAGGAAATGATGAAAAATTATTTGTATCCTAATTATTTTATCAAATTATCACAGTCATCTATTTAAAAAGCAAATTATGGACATATATTATGATGAAGATGTTTAAATTTATATTTTAGTTTAAGTTTGTTTATTATGTGGCATTTTAAATTATATTATGTATATTGCTGTGCCCTAGCAGGGTTCATGTGTGAAACTTATATACCTGTAACAACCTATGAACTACATGAGTGCAATAAATGATGATGATGATGATGAATATGCAGGTTTTAGTTCAGTTTGTTCAGAGTTCCTCATGTTACCGCGAATCACTAAAATATTATAATCAGGTTGAGTCAGGTCATATTTTAAAAGCAATTTGTTGGGATCACTACCATCTGCATGAACTTCTTGTATGTTACTTCGGTTAATCTTCTTACCTTTAAGGTGAATGCGACTAGGTAGCCTCTAAATTCGATTATTTTTACGTGTTTTGCAATTCACCGATCAGTGTCAGGTTGTATCTACACTAATATTATAAAGAGGAAAGATTTGTTTGTGTGTAACGAATAGGCTCCAAAACTACTGGACCGATTTCAAAAATTCTTTCACCGTTGGGAAGCTACACTATCCGCAGGTGACATAAGCTACTTTTTATCCCTGTATTTCCACGGGAACGGGAACTACGCGGGTGAAACCGCGTGACGTCCGCTAGTGTTAAATAAAATAGGATTCGCGACCGTAACAAATGTGACTTTACTGAGTAATAATGATTAAAATCACCGACACAACCCTCTCAGTTCATATAAGTATCTTGAATGGCTTTTTCATCAAATAGTCACTTTATTTAACATACAACCTGACACTGATCGGTAGATTGCAAAAAAACGTAAAACAACGAATTTCTTGGGCTACCTTGTCGCATTCACCTTTAAGTCTTTCATCCAGACCTCATTATTGACAAGACATTTAAAGTTAAACACGTCATTCTGGGTTCCGTTGCGGACAGCATAGGGTTTATCTTCGTTCTTAGCCCATCTTACTTATAAAATCGCCATTCATGAGGGGTATGTAAGATAGTTTTGGCATCTTTTCTTCTTTATTTTATCTGAATATTTGATGATGAAATTCCACTGCATAAGTGTGAAGTAGCAGGCGAATCAGTGGTGCTAAATGACGACGAAGAAATCGCAGAGAAACTGTCGACATGATTAGGGCAGAATATGCTATAGCAGATCGAATGGACATTAGTAGGAGACGGCATATGAGTTGGCCCTGATAGAACGGGGTAGATCTGTGGTGAGAAATTTCTATCTCTTTAAGCTGTATTATTGGTGAATTTTCGAAACTAGAAGGCACTTCCAAAGAAATTATACTAGGCTGATTCCTGTTAACATATATGACATAATATGACATTCAGTATTGAGCTGTCGCAGGTAATTTCTTCGGTCCCACCATGTTCATCTAAAACTTCTACCCATGGGAGTGATATGAAATTATTCGAATGACGTTGTTGCGACGCACGCTATTTCTTAAAATTTAACGAGTAACACGCTGATTCGAAAAACTGTTTGAATGATATGCTAGTACGAAAGTCTTGATATCGAAATCTACTTTTGTGAATAGCAATGCCAATCTGAATTTGTCTGGGTATCAGAAAACCACCTACAAAATATGTCAGATAGTTCCTGACTGATTTCTGCTGCACCAAGAGGCAAAGGTGATGTTTGTCGTATCATGTCGTTGTCATCAACATTCACACCTGAAATTTAAAAAATAATTTTGTATTGTTATAGGTATTCATAAAATACTAATTATAATAATGTATATTACAAGACAAATATAACTAGCTATTAATTAACAAATTTAAAATAAAAAATCTGTATATTTAACGATATTTTTAAATGAACAACGTCCTAACTGATTTAATTATCCCAGTAACAACGTCTTATCTTAACATCAAACCAAGAAATCGTATCACAGATTCCGTAGAAAAACTTCTCAAATTCACATCAGACGCTTAGAAGTTCAATAATGTTCGTGTAAAATTGTCCTAATATTCCATAAGACCTCTACTTTTTATTGCTTATAATTAATGAAAGAATGATTACCCTGTGAATAAATATTACACTAATCGCATTTTCGCACTAAAAATGCGTTTCTATATCTCTCCGTCTTAAAACGTCCTCTAAGAAAATCGATTGCCCGCAACTGTATAATAAGACAAAAAGCAATATAGAAATAATATTTATTAATTTTAGAACTTAATAGTTTATCTTACCAAATAACACAACTAATGAATCGTCCACTTACCAGCATTTACACTTTTCTTCATATAAACATCAGAAAAATCTGAAACTGATGAACTAAGCTCAGGCCTTTCTGCATCTTTTTTAAGCATATCCAACATTTTTCGTAATCGTGACATCTTAATAAATTTGTTTTGCATGCTAAATACTTGATAAATTATTTTTTACATGGAACAGAAAAAAGCAAAGTAAACGGCACAAAAATGCCCTCCTTCCAACAAACAACGGCCGAACTGACGAACGGACATTGCGCCCGCGCCGTCGCCGCTCCTCGCGCGCCGTCTCTTGATCACTTAGTGCGTTTTTATGCGGAGCCACTGTCAGATTGAACGATATTCGATCCTATATTTCCGAAACTAAATGAGATACGAAAATTCTAAAAACGTACGTCTGTAGAGTTTGTATTCCTTAACTCGTTTAGCTATTTAACTCGTTTTTGCTCCATGATCACATCGGACTCTGTTCTACGGATAAGTCGGTTTATTCATAATGTTGTTTTCACATATACTTACGCGTATATAAATTGAATCGCACATCTTAGTTTTATTGAAAATACTCTTTAGTTACAAGAACTGTGATTCTCCATATAAATGTATTCCCGAATAATGCAAGCAGTTACACACGCATAAATAAGTCGTGTTTGTTTAGATTAAATATGGAATGAGCTGAATGAAAATGGTGGGTAGTAAAAAGAATGATGTGCTATAAATAGTATGTTGTGTTACATTAAGAATATTAACTATAAAATAAAAGTTTAATGCGATGCATCGCTTAACTTTTTATTACCATCGGATTATTATTATCAAAATGCTAAAATACGAATGTGCACTTAAAACGCTGAAATATGCACTAACAGTAAAAAATCTATTAATCTTTCCAATTAACGTTACTTGTATCACAAAGTGCCACCTATCGGTTCCAAACCGATCCTATATTTCTTCTCTCGAAGTCCATAACATTTTGGAATTTCAATTATTCGATATCGACTCCAACTATTATTTTTAATGTTTCAGAAGGTTATTTTTTAAAATGTTCCTCACTCTTCAATAACTTGTTAGTGGCGAGTAATATCTAACAAAATTTTATTAAAAAACCCCGCTTTGAAACTTTGAGTAGTGTTCAATCTACTTCTGTTGCTGACTGTACCACTTTGATTGCTTATAATAATATCTCGGAAAAGTGTCAGTATAGAAGCACATTTTGTCTCATACAAAACTTGTTTGTATTGATACCAATAATTTTCGATTAATTTGGGTATTATGCGTGGCAGCTATTAAAAAAAAAATGCGGAAGTTAGGCAGGCCAGGATTCATACAATAATTTTCCAGCCTCTTTCCGTTTCCTTTTTTTTTTTTTCTTTCAAATGTCGGTTTTAATACATAATAGTGTCATACAACGGCGCCTAACATATAACTACTGAAATAAGCACTTTCGATGAAAATGTACACTAATATACAAAAAAACGCTGTATAAAATTAGCGTTTTATGCAAAATCCGATGTCTACTAATAACAAAAATTTTGATTATTTATTTTTAAAGTAATAACATTTGTACTCACAAAAAGTTGATATATCAGTGTTGGGATGTAGCCCAACCAAATATAATAATTGAGTAGTTTCCTGACAAAAAAAAATATGTTTCTGTTTGGTCCGTCAGTTAGATTATCAAAAAATTTTGGATAAGTACGTGATTTTTGTTTTATCAAATTAGTAAAAATTTACGAATATAAAACGCGTCAAAGATCATGAGTGGGGGCTTGTGACGTCACTTTCTGGTAAAAGAAGGTACTGAAGTGTGACGTCACACGAGTTTTCGAAGCACTGTATTGTCTTAATTTTTTGTTTAGTTAAAAAAAAATGTTTCCAATATTTTTTGGAAATCTATCTGAGGGACCAATTAGTTTTTTTTTGTCAAGTACCCTATTATAAGTAACAAGGTAATGGCTGGCGTTCTTTTCACACGTTAAGGCTTTCAGATACGCTGCTGACTTTGAGCACACTGACATGGCAAAAACGTGTTCTCGTCACTTGTGTTTGGTTGCACATAAGTTTGGAGGTGTCTCAGTATTTCTGACCTTTCAGAAACCGGTGGACTACCATGATGTCTGTTTTAATCTAATTCTAGTGTCTAACAGAGATGGCGCTAGATACCCTGTATAGCTCTGGTATATATGTTAACTAGCGAACTCAACTGTTGTTTCTTTTTCTTGTCTCAGTAATCCGGCAGCAAGTTCGTGATGCTTTTTGCATAACATAGATGTCTTACGGTAGCGTCGGGGTTGGGTTTTCTCCATCCTTCATAAAGAAAAAAAAAGAAGATACTGGAATAAGATTAAAACACGCTTGTTTTGGCACTGATTTGGCAACTCTTAAAACCTCAATGCTACGGCGATATAGACAACAAATACTTATTATAACAATTATGTATTTAATATATTTAAAGCCACGCACCTGACAATATCGGAAAGTATTGTCTCCAATAGTCCAAACGTGTGAAAAGACTATCTTTATTACATAACTTGTCATTTTTTGTCTCTACTTTATTATAATAACTGTCTATGATATAAGTGTGTTTTAAATAAATATCCGTGTCTTAATGTATGCATTGTTTTATTGAAATTCGTTGCTGCCCACAACACAATCCTAATGGCAAAACAATGAAGGAACTGCGGGGTTACCATGAAGTCTAAAAGCAGTCTTGTATTACAGTCACTCCAGTGTGGATAAGTCGGGCGTCGGCGTCTTTTTGCACTGGAATAAGATTACAATAATCATGGTAGGCCAACTAGATTAGGGCACGCCACGATAGTGGCGGTAAGTCCCCTCTTTGAGGAGTGGCTGGAGAGGCGCCACGGCGCCCTCACCTTCCGTCTGACGCAGGTACTCACCGGACACGGTTGTTTCGGGAGGTACCTGCACCGAATCAGGCGGGAGGAAACGCCCGGATGCCACCATTGCGAGGATCGGCCGGAGAACACGGTGGAGCACACTGTGGAGGTGTGTCGCGCTTGGGCGGAGCCCCGCCGTGTTCTCGTAGCGGCGATCGGCGGCGGCGACCTCTCGCGTCCGGCCCTGGTGCAAGCCATGGTCCGGGGCGAGGAGGAATGGGACGCCGTCGCCTCCTTCTGCGAAGCAGTGATGCTAGCGAAGGAGGTGGCGGAACGTGAGAGGGTGAGAACCTCTCGTCCCAGCCGCCGCGGGAGGCGCTCCGGGCGTCGGGGGCCACGTGATGGCTTCCGGCCACCGTAGACGCGGGCCTGTGGACGGTGAGTGATGGGTAAGCTCGCCGTCCGTCCGTCTTATGACGACGACAGGCCGTGTCGACGGCGCGTTCGTGTTCCACGTGCGCCTCAAAGATATGTCAGCAACATGGAAGGGGCCCGCAAGGGCCGACGCCTGTCGAGGCTGCGGGTTGTCCGCAAGGGATACCGCGGCCTCGACATGAAGGGCGAAGAAGGAACATGGGTGGTTTTTAGTCAGTAGAAGTCTGACACTCCCTTTCGCTCTGCCCAAGAGCGGGAGGGGTTATTTGATGATTTCCCAACCCCCAAAAAAAAAAAAAAAAAAAGGCTAACTAGATTGTGTCGTAGTTCTTTACCTTTTCGTCATGTAACAAGCAAATTGTTCAAATATTGTTATCTGGTTTAAAGCTTTGCGTTGAGTCAGTAACTTGAAATTCGTCGTGATGACAAGAATCGAACGAGTCATAAATCAAGAAGTATTTCTACGAGGATGTCTAAATATCATCACCGATGGACTGCTGTTCCAATTATTTGCATAATAATGTTTAGTATGCTATCTATGTGGTGGAGCTCATGGCTCAATAATAACTGCGGGTCGATCTTAAGGTTAAGCCGCGCTTGCTTAGGTTGGTCTGTGGATGGGTGGCTACCCATTACAATCTGAGTTTCCTCAGTGCCTAGGAATAGTACATTTTGAAACAAGTGCGGAAAGTTTGTTATTGCATTCGAGGCGGAAATGTAATAACAAATTCCAACGTGTATCAAACGACTTCTTGATGTTTGTAGAACTATCGAGAAGGACGTCTACATTTCACAATATGCCGATGATTTGGTTTTATATTACACCTGTCAGTCTATAGATGTAGGTACTAAGATTTTACAAAATTCGTTAAACAAACTAAACGAAATATTAGTGAATTTAGGATTAGAAATATCCCCAACTAAAAGTAAAGTATGTGTTTTTAAAACTAATTATAAGAGGCAAAATATAAATTTAGCAATTAATAAATTTTATTAGATAATACAGAATGTGTTAAATATTTAGGTATATGGATTGATAGCCATTTAAGATGGGGAAAAAATATTAATAAAGTTAGAGAAAAAGCTATGAAATTTTTAAACATATTTAAAATATTGACGGGATCTGGTTCACCCTGTTCATTTAAGAAGGTTATATATATCTATTGTTAGAAATAGGTTGAGTTTTTCACAAATTCAAGCTGCTTGCGTCAATAATAGTCAAGGTTTTCTTTCTTATTGGTACGAGTATACTAAGAAGAAAGAAAATTAAATTGTATGCCGTACTAGTATTCTAATAAGAAAAAAACGCGCGCTGTTTATAAGTAAAATACTAGTCTATGTATAGTGGATTTTGCAAATGACGCTTTTGTCAACAAAACTAGTCATATTAAACATCAATTATGTTGATTTTCTTGTCACACAAATAAAACACCTATTACTGAACAGCAATATAGTATGTAGCCAATACCTACTCAACCAGCTTCACGCTAGCTGCATCGTTACCAAGAAAACTACTGTAGCACGCCATGTGCTCGGCAGACAGTATTGATCCATCCAGACCATACAATATTTGCAGTACTGGTTTTTCATAAAACACCAGGAAGTTTTCAGGAATATGCATTCGAAGGCCATGTGCATGAGTTCGCGATAATATTCTTCACAATGATGCACTTGAAGTGCTACAAAAGTAACAGCATACATTAAAAACAAATCTATTCCATTCCACTCCAGGGTAATGCACTAATTTCATCCAAAAGATCTAGATGATGATAAGAACTAGGTGGATTAGCAATTTTATGGTATTAATGGTAAGCCGAGTAACGTTATATTATAACATCCTATACATTTCATGGAAAATAGTCTTTCCAAAAAATTTTCAGTTATAATTTTTTCGTCTGGAGATGGATGATGAATAAATTTTACTGTTTATTTATTATTTATTTAAACTGTATGCACAATAATGATACTGTTATCGAAAGATGGTATGAAGAGAACATGCGAGAATGGCTTCATTGACTGTAGTGGTCGGTTATAGTTGTATGGGCAACTAAACGTTTTACTGAAAGTTTGGTTTGACAATTACGTGGTCAAAACTGTTTTAAAATGGGTGGGGATATATGCAGGCAATATACCATGAGAAGCCAACAGATTAATGTATATTTCCATATTAATGTCGCCATTAAGATAACGATAATAAAACTTTAATTATGATTCAAGATATTTAGAGGCAGGTTCTTTCCCCTGGGGGACGATAAATATAGGAAACCACAGTCCGTGAACGGATATTGATAATAGACAATTTCCAAGCAATGTGGTTATTTTAGAGGCATTGGTAGATTTACTGTAGGTAAACAATAACGCCTTCGTTCTGTGTTCTGTTAGTTTCTGTGTTTGCAAGCTGGTAACCATCTTTAAGTGGAATAAATGGTGTCCAAGATATCTAACATTTAGACCCTGCGTGGTCCGCGTTGGGCGCTGAATCAGCTGCACCGGGAGCTCCTCCTAGAAGCGTCGATCATGCGGGCCTGGGTGCCATCACCGGTCAGGCCCGCCGACGTCAATAACGAGGCGGGTTGGTTCCAGGAGGCCATGTCCGAGATATGCGACATGGTAATGCCCCGAGTCCGGCCAGGAAGCGCCCGGCGGCGTCAGGTGTACTGGTGGTTACCAGAGCTGTCGCACCTGCGTGATCAGTGTGTGGCGGCGCGGCACCAGCACGCCAGGCATCGCAGATTCCGCATTCGTCATCCGAATGCGGAAGCCATTGAGGCAGGGCTGTATGAAGGGTACAGAGCGGCGAAGACTGCTCCGAGGCTCGTCGGCGGGCCAAGGGCCAAGGATGAGGCCCGCGAGGAGATGCTGGAGGCTCTCAACAGAGATCCGTGCGGACGTCTTTATAAGATGGTGCGGAATCAACTCCGCACCCGGGCCCCCCCACTGACGCAGAGTCTCCGGCCTGAGCTCGTGGAGGACGTAGTGAGCGCTCTGTTCCCTTCGCGAGGGGAGCATACTCCCCCGCCAACGGTTTCGCCACCTGCAGTGTTGGAAGCGGACCAATCAGGAGCCGATGACGACATTCCGGAGGTAACTGGGATAGACCTGAGAGTGGCTGAGAGTGGCGGTACGGAGACTTAAGGTAAAAACTACCGTCCCAGGAGGACATTGTGGTGCACACCGTGGAGGTCTTGGGGCGCTTGGGCGGAGCCCCACCGTGTTCTCGGGCTAAGGGCTAAGAAGGAACATGGGTAATTTTTAGTCGGTAGTCGGTTCTTTCGCTCTGCCCAAGAGCGGGAGGGTTATTTGATGATTTTCCACCCACCAAACAAAAAAATTATGGGCTACATTACGAAAATCGTTTTTGATTTAGTACAGGTACAGCTGTACTTACTCAGAGATTTCTCTTAAAAATAATCTAAATAACTCAAAAACTACAAAATTTTTGGGGGGAACATTTGGTGGCTTATTTTATTGCATTTAAACCCTACTAAGACGTCCTGCAAGGAATACTTCAAGTTACCAGTAACCCTGTATATAGTTTTTTTTTAATCACTTTAGGACACATTTTATCCATCTCATTTAGTATGCAGAAGCATTATATATTATGAAATGATCTTAGGCCACATTTTAAAACAACAGTACTCAATAAATGCAAGAAGTAAATATGCAGTAATGGCGAAATAAATAAAAAAAGACCCGATCACCTCGTCAGCTCGGAAAAGACACAATCAAAATGTGTCTGCTTCGTTGTTCATTAGTTAGTAGTGATTATTCTGCCGAAGTAAGGGGTTCCATAACATGTAAATTTGGCTTCTGGCAAAAATGACAAAAACATAGCTTTTACACCACTGACAATCCCTTTGGAGAAATGCGCGACGAGAATGAACTGTTTCAGAGCTACCACAGCTCTTAAGTTTTATGTCCTCCTAGTTACAGTCGCTATAAATAGAATTTAGCGCTAGCAGCCTCCAACAGATATACCCATAGACATACTACGAGTATCTATTGTCAATGCACCGACTTGGTTCTGCAGCTCTGGTATTTCTGATCTGTGAATATCGAACAGGTCAGTTCATACTCGTAACACTTTAGCACTTTTATGTAATGAAAAGTAGTCCGTGTTCGTTAGTTTGTAAAACATAAGACAGCTAATAATAGTGTGTAATAAAAACAAAACTTTCTCAACCGACTTTAAAAATTTTTTTTTTTTGCAATTACGACATTTCGTAATTGGGTAAAGTATCCGTATTATTTACTGTTCACAAATATACCAATTGATGAAATACTCAAGATCACACGGAGGAGGTCATAAACATTAAACCACTTCTAAGAAAGAAAATGATGCGATGCAGCCGTTATCAGAATGAGCCGTTATTACAGTGGTTTAATCAAAGTCAACTATTGTGTAATTTTGTTATTACAGAACCTACCGTTCTTCCCCTCTACTTAATATTATTATTACTTACCAACGAACATGAAACTTATTCGCAATGTTTTTTTACAGTTATAAATCAAGAAAATGTGGTTCGGTGTCGAGGTCAAGACTTGTCAAGACGCTGAGACAACATAAAAGTGAAAATCTACACAAGACAACAAGTAAGTTTTACTCTAACTTTATCCTAATTTTAGGACTGTTCACAATAACAACTATAGGAACAAGCAGAATGATACAAAAAAAACACTAAAACTAGCTTAACTACATATGTACGAATTAATCAATTAAATACGAAGTAAAACATAACCAAACGAAAGCTTCTAGAAGTTTTTCCGTGTCTGTGTAATCGAGTATCGCCAAATATTCCGATATCATGACACTACATTTTTGTTGGTAATGGCCTTGTAGATTCATTGACACTGGTTAGCTTTCTATCTTGTTTTACTTTTTTATCTTTTATAAATCATAGCTACTTATTTTTGTGTAGTATCCTAGGACTTATTTTCGACCGTTTCGTTCCCCTTCATCTATGTACTACTGCTGTAATATAAAAATATTATTAAAAAGAGTAATCATGGAGTTTCTTGCCGGTTCATCTTCATAGGAAACGACCAACCCCAACCGTGCACCTTTTTCTCGACGTTTTATAAATGCCTACGGAGAAAAATATAATATTTTGATTTCTTTTTTAATTTGATGGTAGGCAAGTCGAAGAAGGAAATAGTGTAATCGCATGCTGGGTCTATACCCAGCATAAAAAGAGCTCCCAAACTCTTTGATCATTAAATACCTGATGTTTTATGTAAAAGAGAATGAAAACACAACTTATATTGGTCTATTGGTGAAGAAACGAATTGCAATGTTATAGACATGAACATCTAATTGGCAAAGGATCAGCCAAATACTGGTTCAGGGTGGATTAAACGTAATTATTTTATAATTCATAAACCTTCATTGTATTCTTGTATCCATAGTCTACAAATAGGCGATCACTCTTGTCAAAGGGAATGGCAAAGTAGACCAGAACGTATCGTAATCAACTCAGTATGAATGAAATGGCGTCAAGTCACTGGAACAACTTGCGACCCCTATTTCAATCTTAAAGATTAAAAAAACAGGTTGTGCCGACCCCAAATAACATGGGATAAAGGCAGAAATATGCTGGAGTCTATAAATAGCCGAATGTGCCAGGGCTTCATAAACCTGTGGAAGTGTTGGAGTCATATAGTCACACAGACACGCTTGTGTTTATGCACACATTGCAATTTTCACTGTATCTACAATGTTGCAACACTTGAATGTGTCTGTATATTTTCCGAATGCGCCAGTGTGCTCTGCGGACCCTTCCTACTTGTTTTTATACGTTTGGCTCCCCCATGTCTTGCCTTGTCCGGGTTTAAGAACAGCAGCCGTCTGGCGTACTGTAGTACGCCAGACGGCTTGCACCTTGTAGCCTTGAGTTATTGTAATAACTCAAGGCTACAAGGTTCAAGGTCAAATGTATGTGCATTAGTTGAATGCTTCGGTTTATTTGAAGGGTTTTATTTATATTGATATTCATCTCAAATGGATTTCATTAGTATATAAGAAACAGAAAATGGTACTAAGCTACTTTTCGCTGAAGCTTTAGATTGTACAAACAGCAAACAAACGTCAGATACAATAAACAGTCGTGGAAGATGTAACATACGAGTCAATATCAAAAAATAATATCGTATTTTGTATGTATATTGTGTTATCACACAAAAGAAACACAAGGGAATATTACAATAACTGTAACACAACACACACATAAGATGAATAAATTTATAAATGTAGGTAAGTATTTTAGAAAGAAAATAGTAAACAAATAAAAAAATCCTTATGTTACGTCCCACAGTGGAAACAAAATATGACCTAGCAAAACGAGAAACTATGCGCGATAAACAAAGTTAAATGATTTTTTATAATTCTTTTCTAATGCACGATATACTTTTTAAATTATATTGTCTAATGAAAATATGTCTGCAGTAAAATCATTAATCTTACTTGAAATTTTGCATTCCCAAACCACTGCAACTCCTGAAAGCCAGAATCAACAGTGGCGACCACCAGAAAAGCGCCGAGACAATAAAGGTCGTCACAGAGGAACAATTTAACTTTTTTGGACCCCGCAACGAAATTAATCAGAAAAAAAATTGCGAAGGAGTAGGAAAAGCAAACTTTCCACTGCCACCATATTAGCAGGAAACAGAAAAGAACAAGGCCAAAAAACACAAAGGGACTTATTCAACAGGGATTAGCCCAGTTGTCTAGCACCACGGATAAATATTATCATTAATATTAATGGGTCCTAAGTTGTGAACTGATTCCAGCAATAGGTATGGCAAAAACTCTTGAAAGCACATTTTTTTCTAGTTTCTACAAGATACGTACCTATAGTAAATAACTCCAGATGCAACCTGTACCTACAGCAAATAACATAATATTGCGTTCATTGTGCCAAAGACATCTCTCATAAAATGTAATGTGAATGCTCAGCTAGTCATACGATTAGTATGTTTGCAACAATGCAGCTTACGCAATGTTTACGTCAAACTCTCTCTCTCTCTCTCTCTTCATTCACAATAAAATCGGTTGCCGGCCGGACTACAGCGACTGTCAGCATGGCAACGCAACGGAAAATTACTAGGAGGACATAACATGGTGGAAAGTTCATCATTGAATTATAAGTGTAATTAAAATATTTTGTGTCGGTCACTTCGGCCACACTACCAATATCACACTACAAATACAAAACAATTAAACAAATCATATGATAAATATTATATTTTTCAAGTTCATACGTATTTATTTACGTAATATGTTTCCATTGCTTTTTATTTTCCGCTCAGAACAGATGCACACAACACCACACATAACATCAGTGGTTCCTTTATAACTCTGCAGTAAAATGGTAAATATTCCCAGATTTAATAAAGTGACTGGCATGAATATGTGTCTAAATTACCAAGGTTCTGTTGTGCTTCATTTCATACTCAGTTTTAACACATTTCTGTTACTATTTGTAGGAACTCAGTAGTTAAACAGTCAAACTATCATTTAATCACGGTTGGCGCAGTGGCTAAGTGATTGGACTGCTGCGCTGCGTGTCGCGGGTTCGATCCCCGCACGGAACAAATATATAATATAATAATAATAATAATCGTTTTATTTCAGGCAACTAAGGCCCATAGGTAAAATACACACAATATAATATAAAACTATAATAACAAACTAATACATAAATAAAACAGTAAACCATAACTAACTAAACACGTAATGTCGGCGTCGTATTTCGCTGCGAGGTGTCGCGTAACCGTCCTCGGAAACGACGGAAAACGACACCTTTCGGCCAAAAGTCTTCCTGCAAACAGGTCTGGAGATGTTGGGTTGGAACACGTACCACAAATGACTTAAAGTTGATGTTGTGGCGCGATTCCAACCTTTCGACCCTCAGAGTCCAGTTGGTCTTCACTTTCAGGTACTGCACCACTTCCTCAATCTTTGTGGAGTGATGCAGACGCGAAATGTACAGCTGCGTCGTAGGCACAGCAGGGCGCAGCAGCATGTTGGGTCCAGTCGGTGCGGTACCGCACAAGTTCCGGGAACAGGGCTTCTTCTTCTTCACCACCTTAGTGAAGCCCTCGTCATCAACTTGGCCCGTACTTGGCACGCAGTTATTGACCGCAGACGGGGCAGGTTGAGTACCCTTTTTTTCCCGAATATTGGTTTGTCGCTTATGTTGCGACGCATCCGATTTGCCGTTAATGACAGTGGCAGCGTAGGCACGTCTTGGGGTCGACGTACCTACATGTGACGTTTCCGCAACCGGTGTTGTGGTGCGGGCGGCGGCGGCAGGCGGCGCTTGCTCAGCACTATCAGCAGCTTGTGACGCACTAGTGTTCGCCGATTCAAAACTGCCGACAGATGCATTTTGCGCCGCTCGACGTGTGTTCACCTTAGAGGCCTCAGGTGACCCAGTTACTGAGCCAACTTTGCGCAATATTTCTATTTCTGCACGTAGTTCAGCGTTGGTTTTCTCTGAAACCTCCATTCTGGACTGCATCTTGGTCACCTCCACTTTCAGGGTAGTGATGTCCTTTAACAGCCTCGTAACATCGACGTGATCGAACGTGACGGGGGGCAGTTTACTTAGCTCCTTCGCCACGAAATCTGGCACGTCGTCCGGGTCAGTCCTCTTCAACATATCAATGACATCTTGAAGGCTCTTCTCAGTTCCATCCCTGCGGCGAGACGGCATCTGGTCCAACTTTCCAAGTGACTGGAACAGTAGCAGTTTCCCACTGCTGATGTCGTCCTCCTTGAAATTGGACCGGCAAATCTGCAGAATGCTCACCTCGTCCATGTAGTCAATAGCATGGACTAGGAAAGCCAGCAACTCATTCACTATGAGTGGTTTAGAACTCATAGTGATTACGGGCAGCGGCTATAGCCACGCGACTCGCGAATAAAATTCGTGCCGTGCACAGTAGAAACACGTCCGTGTTCGAGCGCGCATCGCACTGCACGAAATATGTGTATGGCCTGCAGATAGTTGTTTCGGGTCTGGGTATTTGTGTATGTGACTTTATATGTTTGTGAACGCACCCACGATACAGGAGAAATTCCTAGTGTGGGGCAACGTTTTTTAAAAAACAAACAAATAAAATAATAAATAATGGTCGAAAAACAAAATTCAGAATTAAAATGATTGCCACTAACTTCAAACGTTTCGGATGCAATAATACATCGTAAGTTACATACTATGCTTAATAAGAACATGAGTTCACCTTTAGTTCAATGAAGTAGTTTCACAGGCAATATACATCCTCGGAGTTATGATCTCCTGCTAAAATGAACTATTTTGCCGTCACGATTTGCCGCGCTCCAAGCCGTAGCTCCAAGCTACGCCGTAGCGGCATGCTACGCCGTAGCACCACTCCACGCCCCAGTACTTTGAAAATGTTTTTCAATGAAAACCTTTACAAGCTCGTTTTATGCACTCTGTACTTTTGTAGGATTTCATTTCTATTATTTTACATTACTGCAAATGTCATGCTTCGGAAGATAATTGAAAAAAATAGGCTTAATTTCTTGATGCCGTTCTTTGAAAATACTTCAAACAAGGCAGTTACTGAATGGTTTTCCTAAATGAAAATGACTTTTATTAGTTGTGTATTTCATAACGAATGTTTTCTTTGTTATTAGTGCACATCACGCCTGTCTGGATCTGGATTATCACAAAAAACAACCTTGTTCTTAATGCCAAGAAAACTAAAATAATTAAGTTCGCTTTACCCAATGTTAGAAATCTCGGTCCCAATATTATCCTCGCCAATCAAGTGCTGGAAACTGCCGACTCAGCTGTATTTCTGGGCATAACAGTAGATTCAAAATTACAATGGGGCTTACACATATCAAGCCTAGCGGGAAGGCTAAGTTCGGCCGCATACGCCGTCAGAAAAGTAAGACAATTCACTGACGTTGATACAGCACGGCTAGTCTACTTTAGTTATTTTCACAGCGTTATGTCCTACGGTATTCTGCTGTGGGGCAAAGCTGCTGATATTCAAAATATATTTGTTCTGCAGAAGCGAGCGGTTCGTGCAATTTATCAGCTGGGTGCACGAGTTTCTCTTAGAGATATTTTTAAGTGGTATTCTCACGGTTGCTTCTCAGTTCATCTTTGCCAACATTTTATATATTAGACAAAATATTCACCTGTACACTAAAAACAGTGATATTCACAACTTTAACACCAGAAATAAGCATAAACTACGCGCTCCTTTTCACCGGCTTCACAAAGTTCATAATTCATTCGTAGGGCTCGGTATAACATTTTATAACAAACTGCCTTCTTCTTTTCTAGACTTGCCATTTAATGCATTTAAAGCCAAAGTGAAATCTAATCTTTGTTCAAAAGCTTACTATTCCATTAACGACTACTTAAATGATAAGAATAGCTGGTCGTTGAGTTGAACACAAGACAATGTTTGTAATTTATGTTCTTTCTCCAAAATTAGTTTACTGATAATATGTTATGTCTTTTTTATGTTTTATTATTATATACCTTTTATTATTGATTGTTGTCAATCGTAATATTAACTTACACAATAGTATTGTATCGAGTCTGGTTCTTCTAACCACACAGACAGATGTGTTGCTGGAGAGTTTGTTCCGCCACTTCTTCTTTCCAGCAAAAACACTAGGAAGTGTCGAAGGGTGGGCGTTTTGGGGGACTGTCACTTGTAAATAAGTAAAGTAAAGTAAATTTTGACGTTCGAAAAGAACTGATTATCAGCCTAGTTTAAATAAATGAGTTTTGATTTTGATTAATTCTGGATTACCAATTCCGATGGGGCATAATTTTAGAAACATTTATATTCTAATCTCATTCCACATCCGCGAAACCCTCTAAATAACACAGAATATTGACGAAATGTAAATGCAAAAAGACATTGTTGGCTCCTTTTTTTTTGGCGGGTGGAAAATCATCAAATAACCCCTCCCACTCTTGGGCAGAGCGAAAGGGAGTGTCAGACTTTTACTGACTAAAAACCAACCATGTTCCTTTCGTTATTAGCCCTTCATGTCGAAGCCGCGGTATCTCTTGCGAACAACCCGCAGCCCCGACGGAACCCCCAGCCCCGACGGGTATTGTTGGCTCCTGTTCCTGCTTTAGACTCAATCGGACTGTTGTGAAGTTAGCCGCTCTTTGTTTGAACTATGTGTGTCATCTTTCTCCCACTTTCGAAATTTCAGAATTACGAAGTAAGGAAAAAAGTATTCTGAATGAAAACTATTCAATGTAAAGTCACGTCTAACTTTTATGTCACCAGAAATACAATTTATGTCATGATTCGAAAGATAATTGCAAGAATAATACAAAATACTCCTGAAAAGAACGATTTTGAAGTGCGGCTCTCTAAAAACACTTAAAATAAGGCAGTTTTTTAATAGTCTTCCTAAATGAAAATTACTGGTATTAGTTCAGTATTTCATTACGAATATTTTCTATTATACAAATACGCATATTTATGTCATAATTCGTCAGTAACAAGCTAAAATGAGGACAGTCTTCAATACAACGTAGGTATGGCTAACTGATATTGCGTGTTTAAGAATCAATACGCTAAAACGTGGATGCGATTAACGACTTTATTGTTATGTAAATAGAGGTGTATAAAGTAAAACGCTTGTACCGTAGTTGTCACGTTTTACCTGCTAAAAAGTACAATTTCAAGCTCGTTATGTTTATGGGCTCCTAGTACCTTCTATCGTATTCATTCAAGCTGGCTTTGCAGGTTTGACTCGAACGTGTTGATAGTAAAACCACATACCACGTTGAATTTTATTTAAAGGATGAACAATCTGTTAGAGCAATACTTTTGGGACTGATGATGTCCATAAATGTACCGTAATTGTGTGTTAGTTTCAAAATAAACAATGTGTTCATTAGCTCCCGTTTTTGTTTTTTTTTTTTGTTTTCTTTAAGGACCGTGACAGTAACGTTGTCATTAAAGACGGTAACTTTTAGAAAATATATAATAATATTCCCCTTAATGTGTTGGGGTCGGCTTCTAGTCAGACAAAATGCAGCCGAATACCGGTATTTTACAAGGAATTACAAGTTTAACGACATTGATTTATTGACATTACTAGCTGTTCCCGGCATGCGTTGCAATGCCCTTTTTCCTACCTACTACCTGCCTGTGTACCAACTACCTACCTACCTACTACCTCCTACCCTACCTACCTACTACCCTACCTACCTACTACCCGACCTACCTACTATCCTACCTACTTACTACCCTACCTACTACTCTACCGACTACCCTACCTACTCTACTATCCTACTTACTACCCTACCTACTACCCTGCCTACCTACCTACCCCTTTCTCACCTTTTAAACCTTCCCTGGACTTCCACGAATAATTCAACACTATAATTAACCAAATCGGTCCAGCCGTTCTCGAGTTTTAGCGAGACTAACGAACAGCTGTTCATTTTTTATAATATAGCTGTAACCCGTGTGCGTTGCAATGCCCTTTTACCTGCCTACGTACGAACTACCTACCACCTACCTATTACCTACCTACCTACATACTACTAATTTCTCACCTTCTCTGGACTGCCACAAATGTTTCAAAACCAAAATTAGACAAATCGGTCTAGCCGTTCTCTAGTTTTAGCGCGACTAACTAACAGCAATTAATTTTTATATTATACGCAAACACCATTTGAAAAATCGTTTTTCTATTGGGAAAGAAACAGTAATTATTTGTGATTATTGTGATAATGTCGTATGGTTTGTTTGAAGTTGTCATTCGTTGACTGAACAACTGAACGTCACTCAATTGTTTTGCCTTCCCGGAACCTCTCCACCAACACTTGAACTTTATGGGTACGGTATTAAAGCTCAAATTGATTTTACGTTTTAGTTAGAAAACGTTTGTATGGGAAAAAGAAAAGGGCTGTTTTTAGGGCTTTTTCGGCCATTATTCGAATTTTTCTCGCCGTAAAAACCATCCTTGAACTTCAACGAACATTAAAAAAAAAAAACAGCCAAATCGGTCAAGCCGTTTTCATGCTATGTCGTGACAACGGAAAACGGGTTTCATTTTTATATATATAGAAGATAGAAGATAGAAGATAGATAGAAGAAAGTGCTACAAGGGCGGAGACGTTTCATCACATTGTTCTTCGACTTTGACATTTAAATAAATTAATAGGTTTTTTTTAACTTTTATTATCGATGATACAATAAAGATTTGCCGCCGCCCTTACCACTGCGTTCATGCATCACCAAAGAGATGTCTTTGTGCATCACTAACGATAAAGGCAGGCAGAGCACGGTCAGGGCCCAGGGTGTTTAATAAAGCTGGCAATTCGACAAAAATGTCAAAAATTGAAGAAATATTGCGATAAGGCTGTTCAATAATGACAATCATGTCAAAAATCATCAGTTCAATATTATTGACACATTTTAATAAATCTCGACTATTCTCGACTTATTATGTCAAGAAACCACAGTCAATTGTCGGATTGTCAGTGATTATTGTCGGATTGTCAGTGACAATTGTCGGATTGTCAGTGACAATTGTCGGATCTTGTCTATTGTCCGACTGTTCTTGCTTAAAAATTGACAGGTTACAACACACAAAATATCTGGGTGTTATGATTGACCAGCGCCTGTCCTGGCACATGCACACCGAACTTATTATGAAAAGAGTTAGGAAGCTGATATGGACTTTTAAAACACTGCGACATGCGACATCTAAGCAACTTCTTAAGCAAGTATACTTATCACTGGCCCAATCTATCCTCATGTACTGTCTGTCTTGCTGGGGAGGAACAACAAAAATAATTTTTTTAGAACTTGAGAGGGCGCAGAGAAACTTACTTAAGGTCATGTATTTTAAACCCTATAGATACCCTACTCGCAGCCTCTACCTATTATCTGATTTGTTGTCTGTAAGAAAGCTTTATTTGTTACAACTCATACTAAAAAAACACTCATCCCTCCCATACCAACCCTCTAAGCCTAAAAGCAGAAGGAGTTACCTATTCGCTCCAACTGTCAGGGTTAGATCTGCTTTCGCTAAAAGGCAATACCCAAGACAATCATCTTACCTATACAACTTGCTGAATAAAGAGTTACGTATATATTCCTTGAAGCTACGGGACTGTAAAAAAGTTGTTACCGATTGGCTTAAAACTAAAACTTACAACGATATTGAGGCTATTGTATCTGTATTGCAATAGCCAAAATAATTACATTTAGGTTGTTGTGCGCATGGTTAGTGAAAGAAGACTTATTACGCTTCTTTTGATCCCAAGACATTGTCGCAAGGCTAACCGACAATCTATACATACGCGTACCTACACTGGCATCGCTTTCCGGTCTTCGCCCTCATAGGTATAGATCCCATGGTCTTCCCGGTTTGAAAATATTTTGTGTCCTAATTCAGGATGGGATCTACCACAGTCCCAAATGACAACTTCTGATTTCTTTCATTCAGATTTGTTCAGCCGTCTTGGGGTGAAAGCGTCGAATAAACGAACAAATAAATAAACAAACACACTTTCGTAATTATTTCTAGACAGGATAATGGGTATTTATATATGTATAAATAAAATTCACTAAGCTAACTAATATTTGCTTTAAAAATCACACACCACACAACCTCACTATTCACATCCAAACCCATACTCATTCACACACTCACTCACACACTCACACTCATTCGTGACACACATAACACTCATGCACGCGCGATAGGGCCTTTTTCTACATAAGGCTCATTCATTTGCAAAGCCCTTTGTACAATTTTATGTTACCCTTTTACTTTTATTTTTATTTTAGTTTGCATGTTTACATTTCAATTGCTTAAAAAATGATAAGTGGAAGTGCGGAGTTCCCTAATACAAGCAATTCATTGCTTAAAAGGTGATCTCCAAATACTATGTATCGAAATACCTATTGTTATTGTAATAAACATTTTTATTTTATTATTATTTATTATGCCACTATGTCTACTTTGACAAATAATTTTGGTTTATGGATAGTTTCATAAAACAAAATTAATGAGAATAAAACAGAAAAAATAATGAAAAAGCAATTAAACATAGTCCAGCTAGAGGAATTAACGAATCGTCTACCTCATATTATTATGCCTCATGAAAAGTGTTGGTAATCAAAAAAAGTTACAATTATCAGACCAGCGACCCCCTTATCCGAGTAATTCAGTAGTCCCCGCTGCACATACCCTTTTTGGCAATTTTTTCACGATAAATTATCACCAGACGCTTAAAAAAGTTTTATTAAAGAACAAATTGTCGCGACAATCCGACATAATTATTTATAATTTTTCAACCTTGACAATTTTGATCGGATTTGTTAGCTTTATTACTTAACTGGCCAAGTGCAAGTCAGACTTGCACATGAAGGGTTCCGTACCATTGTAGTAGGGAAGGCCCTTTTAATTTGTATTATTTCTTGTTAAAGCGGCAACAGAAAAACATATTATTTTGTGATAGGTTTGTTTTACACATTGTTTGTATGAATGACAAAGTTATATTTGTGGTTTTTAAATGTGCTTTAACTCAAAAACTATTTACTATATCGTTCAAACAAATTTTGGTTGAAAGTTTTCATTGCTAGCTACATCATATATTTTTTTTAGATTTTTCACTCCCTTAGTTTAAAAGTTACAGGAAAAAAACATAATTTAACCACTCTGGAAGTGTCTATAAACGATTGAATTTGAGAAAAAATTGTTTTATAAACGTTGATGTCATTTTTTAAGACCTATCTATACTATAGACACCCCACCCCACACGAATAGGAAGGAGAGGGGGTGGTGTAGCAATTTATCTTCGTGCTGATTTCCCTTTTAAAATTCTCGCTACTTCGTCCCCCAATGGTTCGGCTGAGTTTCTCTTTCTCGAGGTTTGCGTCAAACGAGCCAAAGCTGCCATTGGAGTTGTGTATTGTCCCCCTACCCTTGACTACTTCACCGAATTCGAATCGGTCCTAGAATCATTGGGCTCAGAGTATGCACATCACATTATCATGGGGGATTTCAACACCAACCTCCTTGCCCATAGCTCCTCTCGGTCCTGTAAACTCCTCCATCTGGTCGAGTCAGCTAGTTTACACGTTTTGCCTCTCCAACCAACGCATCATAACACTGTCGGTGACGATACTTGGCTTGACCTAATCCTTGTTTCTGATCCCTCCTTAGTCTCCTCACATGGTCAACTTGTCGCTCCTGGCTTCTCCCATCACGACCTTATCTTCCTGTCTTGTTCTTAAACCCCCGAAACCCAAACCTATATTCCAGTACAGGCGTGCCTTTGCGCGGATGAATACTGAGGAACTTAAACAAGATGCTTCTAATATCGACTGGACGCCCCTGGAGGAAGCCACCTCAGTGGATGATAAAGTTGATATTTTTAATTCAGTTGTAGTCAACTTGTACGACACCTACGCTCCCATCAGGAAAGTCAAACTGAAGCGCCCGCCTGCGCCATGGATGAATCGGGAAGTTAAGATGGCTATGCGACGAAGGGATCGCGCGTTTCGGAAGTTAAGAAGGGATCGCTCGGATGAAAACTGGACTCTCTTCAAATCTGCTCGCAATCGTTGTAATCAGATGATACGCAATGCTAAACGCCGCCACATTCTTGATAATATCACCTCTTCTTCCCCTGCTGATATCTGGAAATTCCTTGGAACTCTAGGTATTGGCAAATCGCGGCATTCAGACCTTCCTAAGACATTTGGGTTGGACGATCTAAATCGTCATTTCTCCACTGTTCCCACCCTTGATAGTTTAACCAAATGTCAAACCCTTGACTACCTTGCTGGTCTGACGCGACCTAACATTGCTCCTTTCGCCTTCACCCCAGTCGACCCGGGAGAGATCAAAAAGATTATCCTTTCCATCAAATCCAAAGCTGTTGGTTGCGATAACATCAGTCGACACATGATCGTGACAGCAGTTGAGCAGCTCCTTCCTGCGATTTCCCATATTGTGAACTTTTCCCTTTACTCCGGTGTTTTCCCTTCCGTGTGGCGGAAAGCCCATGTTCGACCGCTACCTAAAGTTCCTAATCCCACTCTTCTCAGCCACTTTCGTCCAATTTCCATCCTTCCCTTTCTTTCAAAAGTACTCGAAGCTTGTGTACATAAACAATTCTCTAACTTTATCCACAAAAACTCCCTCATCAGTCCTTTCCAATCCGGGTTCAGGCCCGGGCACAGTACCGTTACCGCTCTTCTTAAAGTGACTGATGATATAAGGCGGGGAATGGAAGACACTAAAGTTACGGTTTTAGTGTTGATCGATTTCTCAAATGCTTTTAATACCGTCAGTCACGAAGTCCTTTTATCCATCCTCTCTTATCGCATGGTCTCTCACGAGGTATTGGTATGGTTTTCTTCCTATCTTCGGGGACGTCAGCAATCAGTTCTTGCTGGTGACTCTAACTCCAGCTGGTATGATCTGGAAACTGGTGTTCCTCAAGGCGGCATTTTATCCCCACTTTTGTTCTCCATCTTTATAGATCTCATAATTGCCGAGCTTCAGTGTGCGTATCATCTTTACGCTGACGACTTACAGCTTTACTGTCAGGCGGGTGTTGACGGCTTATCTGGTGCGATCGAGGAGTTAAACCGGGATTTACGAGCTGTCAAAAACTGGTCTGATCGTTTCGGGGTGGCGGTTAACCCTGCCAAATGTCAGGCCATTATTGTAGGGAGCCCCCATAGCTTAAGGAGGCTGAATGGCTTGATGGTACCACCGGTTACCTTTGACGGCACAGTGATCCCGTTTAGCTCTGACGTTAAGGATCTGGGTTTGCATGTTGACACTTGTCTTGACTGGCGTAAGCAGGTCGCGATTGTGAGCAAGAAGGTCACCGGAACGTTGCGGTCTCTCTATCGGTTGAAAAATATACTCCCAGCACACATCAAGGCAATGCTTGTACAGTCCCTAATCTTCCCCATTATTGACTATGGTGATATGTGCTACTATGACCTGAATGCAGATCTCCTCAATAAACTTGACCGACTTCTTAATAACTGCATTCGATTCGTTTTCAATCTTCGCAAGTACGATCATGTGTCTGCACATCGATCGCTTCTAAAGTGGTTACCTATCCAGCAGCGCAGAGCCTTGAGAGCTTTGACTACCCTCTTTTCTCTTCTTCACAATCCCACTTCCCCTTCTTACCTGACATCTCTTTGTCAATACTTATGCTCTGCACACAACAAGACTCTCCGTTCCGCCAATAACCGTCTTCTACGTTGTCCCTCTCATCGCTCTGGCTTCATAAAATATTCCTTCTTTGTCCAGGCGGTCTTCCTATGGAATGAACTCCCTCAGGAAATTAGGACGGTAAACAGTCGGTTCACATTCAAAATGAAAGCTCGTGAGCACATTCACAGGAAGTTGGCAGCTTTGTCTCAAAGTTAAGTTGTTATAGTTTTCTTGCTTATCTTTCAAAACTTTATATATTTTATGTATGTATATATATTATGTATGTATTTATTCTAATATATTAGGTATATATCTTTTCTATTTTGTTTTTCTGTTTTGCACCTACTGTGTATTGTCTCTGCACCACCCTAAGGTTGACTGGTAGAAAATGCCCAAGGCATTAAGTCCGCCTCTGTACGATTTTTGTGCATAAAGTTTTAATAAATAAAATAGGTTTGATGAAAATAGGTTTTTTTAGTTTCAGTTCCATTTATGGGGAGACGCCCCTAATCTTTTCATTTTTGTATAAAAATCGAAAAGCCGTTCACAGAATACATCTATTCAGCTAGTTTCAACTGTGTTAATAGTTTCCGAATAAAGAGACTGTGACATACGGACGGACAGACGGACAGACAGACATGATGAATCTGTAAGGGTTCCGTTTTTTGCCATTCGGCTTCGGAACTCTAAAAAGGATCCTGGCCAACCTTCACAAGTATGAAGGCCAGCTCGTAAAAAGTAGATATTTTTAAAATAAAAAATAGGGAATAAAATAAACAAATTGAAAACTATTTAATTTACTGCGCTTTTTTAAGGTCACGTGAAAAGGCACTTTTAAAAAAAAAAACAACTATTGATTAAAAGATCCACCGAATTACATTTAGTTTTTTTTATTCAGTATTAAACTGTTTTACGGCCGAAATGAGCCGATACGATCATCTGAAATTATTTTTAATGCGATACACCTATTTTTTATCATAAGCGCAAGCGCAGCCAGGTCTTTACTCGGCTACAATGAGCGTGGGCAAGAGCGAGCGTTCTCTGGCCCCGCTCATTGTAACTGACGCTCAGACGCGAGCTACGGCGGAGGTTAGCTAGTCCAACCTCCCCCCGCGCCACCGCACCGCTGCACAGTGCGACCGGAGTCGGACAAAATACATATTCAAAAAGTTGGAGGAATATCAAAAAATTATAGGCTAATTAATAGTTAATAAACAGTAAAAATAAGGAGGTGGATGGACAATGTCATTTTTGCCCCGTGCAAGTTGAAAAAGTTAACGATACCTACTCAACAAAAATATTCCACGTATGAACGGGAATTGTTGGCCAATTACATGGCAATAAAGCATTTTCGGACTCTATTCTAATAAACCATTTTATTGTGACTGAAATAGTATTATATTTTACATATGGGTCAGTTCCCCAAAGGTGATCGTTTTCAGCAAAATCAAATTGTTATCATCGGCCCACTACCTATTTAGAAGAAGATGTAGCTTGGTAGAACAGATTCGGGAACATAATATTAGGTCTCTTAAACCTGTAACAGAGAGTTCCTGTTAGAAAAAGTTCATTACGTATTTGTTAGAGGTGTAGGTACTACGTAAACCTTTAAACGCTCCCCTTTTCTATCTGAAATGGACCTTTTTGACCTCAATCTTGTCATAAGGGGAGAGATGAGGCCGACGATGGAACGACCTAACCCAGAATAAGCCTATTTATTTACTCGCGACATAAATAGATAAATACGCCCTACGACGCGACGTTCCATACCGCGTTCTTCAAATAAGGCGTGTCAGGTTGTTCCCGTCAGGGCTGCAGGTTTTTCGAAAGAGATACCGCAGGCTCGGCACAAAAGGCTAAGAAGGAACATGGGTGGTTTTTAGTCAGTAGAAGTCTGACACTCCCTACCGCTCTGCCCAGAGCGGGGGGAGTTATTTGATGATTTCCAACCCTCCAAAAAAAAAAAAGACCTATAAGGCTTATGCCATCCAGTTCCCAGGAAGTATAGCTTGTATATTCATAGATAGGTTACAGTCAGCACACGTTTTGAGTGATAGAGTCAAGTGGAACCGACAATATAGGAAGTTGATATAAAAGATACGATCAAACAGATGTTTTTAATATAAGTAATGTTCCTCTGTTAGTAAACGTAAAGCTAAGCGAGTCTATTTGCTCACAGTGAATCAGCACTTCGTTAGTAGTTTTATATTGTATGTTAGTATTATTGCATTCTGTTAACTTAGGTGCATAAATACGCATTGTACCACATTTCATTCCGTTTAATTAAATTAAACTAAAATGTGAAAGTCGTAAAACAAAACAACGCTGTTAAAAGTCTTTGGAAAAGAAAATTTATGTTTATGGAACTCCTGATAGTAACTTATTAATGTTGTTGTTTACTCAACAAGCGTAACCACGGTAGCAAGAAATGGGCTCAAATATGCTGTGTAATAAGTGCAATTGTGCATTCTTTGTATGAATCTCTACCTTTAATGATTTCAGTCAAGTGTTAACTTAATAAAAACTAATATCATGAGTGTTTAGTTTGAGTATTTTGTAAAAGATATTTTCTTTTCTCTCTCTCTTCCTCAACCTTTGGCAACCCAATGCTGAGTCTAGGTCTCTTCAAAATAAGGTTAAAAAAGGTATTTTAATTAATATCAATTGTTATAAATGTGTAATGTTTCTCTTAAAGTATATACAACTACTTAGAGAGATATAAACTTAACACTTGGCACACTAAACGATACTTAAGACGGTGACTCAATGTAACGTTTGCAAATTGTTCAACTCATCATGTTACTGTTCCCATAACAAGCATATTGCATTGTGGTTGAAATTCGAGAACGCATGCCGCCGTTTAAGTGATTAAAATATTGTGTTGTAATGATGATAAAGTACCAAAAAACATTTTTTTGTTTTTTCAAAAAATAACTCTTTCATAAAATTACTCAATCTTAGGTAATACCGATGAAGTCAAGGTCAAAATTAAATTAAATTAATACATCTAACTTTAAAGTGAATAACTTTTTCGTCGACCGTATGATTCAGCGCACTGTGCGCGTCCCCCTCGACGCATGCGTAATAGAGACCAACTCAATGAATATCTCATGAAGAGCACCTGACGCGACTTTTAAAATTACTAATCACGAGAAATACTGAACGAATAAATATATTTTGTTCACCATACGATAGAGTATTTCTCAGCGAACACTAAGGTGTATGCCACATACATGTAGCTTTTGTATATGAGCTGAGCTGCCCCGGGATTTGTAAAGTAAGTCTTGAAATCGAAAATTGATGTTATCCATTACTGTGTTAATTTCATGAGTTATAGTTCCTTTATTATATAAAATATGATGTTTATTCTGTAGATTGTAGTAACACGTCGTGTAATTATCTTCGAATATAGGAAACTTTGGAAGAAGAAAACATGCTGCGCTGATCCCAAATGAATTGGGGACAAGTCAGAGAATTATTGATTGGTCTAGACCGATGTTATCTTTCACTGATTGATAGCAGTGATGATGAAATTATTAAAAAGATTGTAAATGAACCCTTCACGAAACCGTCAACCAAGCGTAATGTTCATCAAACTACGTAAACCAAAAATTATTGCTACTAAACCACTGTTTTTTTTTAGGTGAATAGTCACGTTTTAGTACACTCAAAACATTATGCTAGTGAATGCGTTCAATAGTAAACGGGTCATGGGCGCATTTAAATTAAAATTATTAAGTACATAAAAACTGATATTATGTATTTTTATAAAAACTTGTGAAAAATTTGGTACATTGACCACCAATATCTCCGAAACTAGAAAGTTCCCAGGTATGGTCCAGGACAAGATTTGTGACGTCACTTCACGTCAAGCCCCAGGCAGTGAAACTATCGCTTCGTCTTTATGGGATCCTAGTAACGCTTGAAGCAATTTTTTTTCGTAGATACGCCTAGTAATGACCTATATACATTATACATGGCCCACGGTTTTGGTAGGCATGATGCGGTGGGCCTTACACGTTACGTGTCACGTTAAAGATTTTCTACATAATATATAAACCGAAATATTATTTTTAGCCTGCTTATAGTCTGTTTATTATGTATTCATTAGTTTATTATAAGTGTAGGGTAGTTTACTAAAATTTAACTAAACGAGCCACATAACTAAGTAGTCTCTTTTACTTTATAATTCCCTGGTATATTTGCGTCCGAACAAAGACAGGTCAGGAACAATGCCGCTTACGCAATGCTTACGTCAGATAGAGTGTTATTAAAAATAATAATGAATTGCAGTGTAAATGATGTGGCAAGCGATGCCATACTGTTGTTTCAGTCTAGAAGTTAGCATGCTATCTTTGTCTAGACTACTTGTATTAACAAAGTATAAGCAAGCAGTAATTTATATAGAGTAGGCAACTAGCTTTGGTTTACTCTCTCTCTTCATTCACAAGAAAATCGGTTGCCGGCCAGACTACAGCGTCTGTCACCATAGCAAGGCAACGTAGGCAAATAACTAGAAGGAAATAAACACGACGGAAGGTTTATTATGGAATTACAAGTAGAATGTAAACTTTAAACTTTAAATAAGTAAATAGTTTTAAATTACTGATTTGACTATACCGGTTTTTGAGAATTATACAATTTTAAACGTACTTTTTAGATATTTTATTAAATGGATTTCGATCGAAATGGGCATGACTGGACTTTGTTTATTGTTGAATCACTTAAAACCTTAGAGAGTTTTAAGAGAGAGAGAGTTTTCATGTAAGTTTTGAAATAAGTGTCAAAAAAGATTGATCCAAACTTAAAAATTTGAAAAAGTTCTATTGTAGATATGAAATGGAAATTAAACGAGTCACGCAATTTAGTAATCTCTTTAACTTTATGATTCCCTGGTAGATTAACGCCCGAACAAAGACAGGCCAGGAACAATGCAGCTTACGCAATGTTTACGTCAAACTCTCTCTCTCTCTCTCTCTAAACCAGGATACGCATTTGTTTATCTTGTGATTTGAATTTTTTAGGGAGTACCAACAATCCGCTTTTTAGACGAACTTCTCGCTCGTTGCATCGCTGTCATGGCAACCGCTGTGACGTGTCATGTGGTCAGGAAATAGTATTGATCCATCTAGACCTAACAATTTTCGTACGACTAGGTTTCCAGAAACACTAAGATGGTTTCAACAATGTGATTTGCGACAAATAAACTTGGCACTATAACATTCAGCATTATTAAAACTAACAATAAATATTAAATAACATCAACTTAGGAAATTCATGACTTTAGTGTTATTTCTCACTGTAACAAAATGCTTATTTGCCAGTAGATCGGCAAATTTTATTCAAAATTATGTTCTTACGTGTTTTTGCTCCGAGTTCGACCGGATTCCTTGCCTTTTTTTGGTAAATCAAAATAATCATACAGAATAGAAACGAGTAATCTAATTAGTTCAATATTAAAAAAATAACAATTTTCATGTAACTATCCTCCTGTTATACATATTATTGAACCTAACGATCGCTAAATATCTGTATAATATTGAATAGCATTTGTTTCTGCAATGCTAGAATTAACTTATCTAACAAAGTCTACGCGATTTCGGTCAATTTCTGTACTAGAATAGATTAGGGTTTCACAAAGTTTTTGTCAAACAAAAGCTAAGCCAGTTCAGTTTGCACTTTCACTTTCATGTTAATTCGCTTGCCGGACCGGCAGTAGCACAGCAGCAGCCACAGAGTACATTAGACTATATTGAAATAGAGACCAATCTTGTGCTGTGAAACAGGGTCACTTGCGTTCGTGAAGAAACTAGCGCCATCTGATATTTCTATTTAGAACTACACCTTTGGTAAGGGTGGATGGATACCTACATATAGCTATGCAGATATATTTATTTTTATATGTACTTTATAGTGTTGATTTCAAGGATTGATAAATGAAATACAATTTAGGAAATCATGTTTTTATTATCAAATTAAAGTTTTAACATTGTATGGTATTTTTTGTATGGCTGGAGGAGAGGATACATATTTCGAAAATTACAATTTTGTTGCAGTTATCACAACACTGGAGTCCTATCTCAGTAGTGACGGTTGTGACACAATCACTCACAAATCCTTTCTGGTCACAGGTAGGGATTTGCCGGAGGAGTTTTCACTCAACAACAACAAATACACAAAATAACACAGAAAAAATAAAAAAGTAAACAAAACCGGCGCACGCGTCAGATTTTTGCAGACATTTGTATTAGGGTTACCAGTTTATTAGTAATTAAAACCATCAAGAATACTCTACCAACACCCCAATGTACGTTAGTGTAAATAATTCTGTGAGTTTAATGCAATTCAAATTTATGATAATGATGCTATTCTTTGGTTAAAATAAACAATAAGTCAGTTTAAAATATTTGTAATGAGCTACCGGAGCTATAGAGCTGCCATCTGTTATGTGTATTTGGTATAAATTGAGCGATTATAATCCGACAAAATTAAAAAAACACACTTAAACTCATTCAGTACAGGGACAACACATACTTCGTGATTTTGTATCATTGTACCCCATTCTGTCCCCAGTTTTTTGTACTAAGATTGAGCACCCTGGCAGCAGCTGTAGCGATCAGTCGTCGGACGCCATGATAAAGTCAGCGCAACGTTGCTTCATGTTAACAGGAGCCCATAAAGCATTAAGGCTTGTATTCACGCCAATGACCTTGTGCATACAAACTACCTCTCTCGGTCGTAGATACGGACTCTAAACGGACGCGTTTTTCATTTATTATAATTAAAATAATACATGTTTTTAAAAAGTAACAAAACCAAATTATTTTCCTTTGTATTTCAAAGCAGTAGATATTTTTTTTATATTATTTTGTTAAAAAATGAAGGAGTAAAATGGTTCCATTCAACGATTTGGAGGTGATTTTGTGGATTTTTTTTCTTATTATGTGATACCGATACAAAAATTGTGGCTAAACCAAATTACGTGTCATATCATGTAGATTACTAAAAAAAAATCTCAGATGTCATTTCTCTGTAAGTGCCGGTGAAAAACCGCTTCATCTGCACGCTGTTTTTAAGCTTTTTCGAGAGAGGACCCTTAAGATGCTTAATGTTGACAGTCTAGCCCACGTGGATTTCTAACCAATGCGCATGCGTAGTATTAATCCCAGGTAAGCTCAGCCGCGGGCTCTAAAGTTATTATATTAAAGGTATATATTTTTTTTGTCAGGAAACTACTCAATTATTATATTTGGTTGGGCTACATCCCAACACTGATATATCAACTTTTTGTGAGTACAAATGTTGTTATTGTTAAATTTTTGTTATTAGTAGACATCGGATTTTGCATAAAACGCTAATTTTATACAGCGTTTTTTTGTATATTAGTGTACATTTTCATCGAAAGTGCTTATTTCAGTAGTTATATGTTAGGCGCCGTTGTATGACACTATTATGTATTAAAACCGACATTTGAAAGAAAAAAAAAAAAAAAGGAAACGGAAAGAGGCTGGAAAATTATTGTATGAATCCTGGCCTGCCTAACTTCCGCATTTTTTTTTTAATAGCTGCCACGCATAATACCCAAATTAATCGAAAATTATTGGTATCAATACAAACAAGTTTTGTATGAGACAAAATGTGCTTCTAAACTGACACTTTTCCGAGATATTATTATAAGCAATCAAAGTGGTACAGTCAGCAACAGAAGTAGATTGAACACTACTCAAAGTTTCAAAGCGGGGTTTTTTAATAAAATTTTGTTAGATATTACTCGCCACTAACAAGCTATTGAAGAGTGAGGGACATTTTAAAAAATAACCTTCTGAAACATTAAAAATAATAGTTGGAGTCGATATCGAATAATTGAAATTCCAAAATGTTATGGACTTCGAGAGAAGAAATATAGGATCGGTTTGGAACCGATAGGTGGCACTTTGTGATACAAGTAACGTTAATTGGAAAGATTAATAGATTTTTTACTGTTAGTGCATATTTCAGCGTTTTAAGTGCACATTCGTATTTTAGCATTTTGATAATAATAATCCGATGGTAATAAAAAGTTAAGCGATGCATCGCATTAAACTTTTATTTTATAGTTAATATTCTTAATGTAACACAACATACTATTTATAGCACATCATTCTTTTTACTACCCACCATTTTCATTCAGCTCATTCCATATTTAATCTAAACAAACACGACTTATTTATGCGTGTAACTGCTTGCATTATTCGGGAATACATTTATATGGAGAATCACAGTTCTTGTAACTAAAGAGTATTTTCAATAAATCTAAGATGTGCGATTCAATTTATATACGCGTAAGTATATGTGAAAACAACATTATGAATAAACATTCGCAGAATATAATTTTTCATAATTATACAGTAAGTTTTTTTTCGCATTATTACTAAAACATTAATCAAAACTCATATCTGTGTTAATATTTTTGCTATCGCTATAATATAATATTTTGAGATTGTTTTTTGAAGGTAACTCAGTTTTTAGCTAATATCGGCTGACAATGCATATTTAGGGCTTGTTTTATTTAGTGTTATTCATGTTAAACTGGAAAATGCAAAAAAGCTCCATAATTATTTTAGCTAGTTCTTTAACTATTATTATAGCTTGTTTTATTTATGGGCATCATGTCTACTTATTGCACCTAAACTTAAATTCTATTTGAATTTCTCTTGACAGTCATCCGCACTAGGACCATTGGGGTTGTTGCTAGCGATAGCATTACGTGGGGTGTCATCTGATGATTTTGAAGTCGGAGAGCTTAAAGAGCTTATGCTGGAGGTTGACGTTGATCGCGACTATATTCGACTCGATTCTGAAAAACATGTCTACTATATCTACGTAGGTACCGCCACGCTTCCAGAAAATATGGTTCTCTATCCGAACTTTCGGAGTCGACTTGCATAGGTACCAATTTCCGGTTCATAAATTGGGTTTGTAATGTCTTCGAATGGCAAAAAACGGAATCTATAAGGGTTCCGTTTTTTGTCATTCGACTACGAAACCCTAAAAAGTAAACACAAAAAAATAATTTAAAATGAGATGATATTCGTGTTAGCATATCTAATTAACGATTTATTAATACCATAACATCATGGACAATAATCGAATACATAAATGATTAGTAAATCATTCGTTCATTTTAAGGTGGCAACACCGTTATAACAGTTTGTAAAAAAATATTTGTTGCAACGGTCATTACTTTTGCGGACACAGACGTCGAAGGTTGCCTCGAGTTACATTCTAGTAGTTGTTAACCGGAAAATAAATTATACACAGTGATTGAGAACAGTCTATTTCTTTCAATTCAGAAGTGTGCTATAGTTTATCCACGTGCCTGATTGTGCGGTTTCCTGGACTCAAGGAATATGAAAGGTCAGAAATTGATGTCTTATTTTGCTGCTACATGACTATTTGCCTGCTTATAACGGTTATAACAATACAAAACGTATTGGGAAATACTGCGTTTATCCCATACGAACCGATTCGTGGAAAGAAAAAGTGAATAGAGAAGTCTGTATCATCGGAATATACGTAATTGCGTAATTAAATCAAGATTTATAGTGGAACTGTGTGCAAATAAAACAATATTGATATCAAAGTGAAGACGATTTTGTGGTCAACATTATTTTTTTTATAACATATTAATTAGTGACGGTGTAAGTGTTATAATTTATCAGCGGATATCTTTAGTAGTCCTTGTCAACTGGTGATATTAGTTGAATCTAATACCCTCATTGTTTGACTTTGAATAATTATTATCTTTTCTATATTTTATTGGTCTAATTTGTGCTTACTAAAGTGAACTTACTTTGAATCACTTCAAACCGGTGTGTATTGATAATGGGTAATTCAAAACGGAGGCGACGTGATACTAGTGAAGACAGTACGTCTGTAAATACAACCACTAGCGACAGTGACAACCATCATCGTAGATCGCGACACAAAAAAAGTCGTCGTATTCGTAAACATAGCCATAGCCATAAAAGACATAGTAAGAGACAAGCGCGTTCTAAACGTCATGAGCAAGGGTCTTCCCTGAGAAGTGATAACCGTGAATTAACTAAAACGCCTCCATTGCCAATTCCGAATCGTTTAATCGTATCGGGCGTTTCTAGTGCGTTAAATAATCAATCCGAACCTGTTCCAGCGAATAGTAGTGGTTCTACAGTGCACATCCCCACGGTCAATGAACCTATTAGTCATTTTACGAACCATCCAGTTCCTAATTTCTGGGGTCAAAACAATTTTCCTGTTTCCTTTAGTGTTGTACCTGAATTCGACCCAAGTGATAATAGTCAGACAATAGAAAACTGGATAAAAAAGGTTTATTCCTGGAATGATCGTCAGATATGGTCACTATGCACTCCCTAAATTGACCGGTTTAGCGAAAAAGTGGTACCAGGGTCTACCCTCAGTTTTGTATAGTTGGCAGGAGTGGACCCAAAAATTAAAATTAGCATTTCCTTCCAACGAAAATTACGGAGATTTATTAACTGCAATGTTAAAACTTCGATGTAGATTTGGACAGTCGTTAGAACATTATTATTATGATAAAATGGCATTAATAAATAAATGTGAGATAACGGGAACTAAAGCAGTTGGTTGTCTTATACACGGCATTGATGATAAATTTGTAAGAATGGGGGCAGGTACTTGTATGTTCAAGGAACCGGAACAGATCCTAAACTATTTGCGTACTGTGTCTCAACATGAAAATAATGCACCAACTTCTAACTTCCGAAACCGGAATACGGCGTCGCTTAGACAGCCTAATAAGATGACAAACGAACAGACAAAAAATAATATTTCAGATACAGTTCGATGCTTTAATTGCAATGAAATAGGTCATATAAGTTTAAAATGTAATAATTTGTTTTAAATTAGGTCATGATACAAAGGACTGTCGTAAAAAGAACGCCAATAATAGTGATGCAACTAGTAAAAGTAATAATGGTACAGAACAAAGTAAGACTGTCATGTGTATTAATAATAATGAGTCCAATAATGAAAAATATTATAAAAATGTTAAAGTAAACGACATTAGTTTGCAGGGATACATTGATTTAGGCAGCAAATGTACTCTTATACGAGAATCAAATGCAAAACTCATATTAGCTAATTGGGATACCAGTGATTTACCAATGTTACAAGGATTTGGTAATTCTTTAGTCAGGCCAATAGGAAAATCAATGGTTGTGTTAGAGATTGGTTCCGTAAAAGCTGAAACTGAAATTCTAATCGTAGAAGATCATTATTTAAGGACACCAATTTTAGTAGGGCAGTCTTTTACAGAAAAACCAAATGTTATACTATTGAAAACAGCTGATGAGCTGATTTTTATGCAAATACCAGGTTTTTGTGATGAAAATAAATCAAAGGTTAAAGTTAATGCTAACAAAGATGAAATCGTAAAACCTAACACCACGATGCCAATCGATGTTATTGCTGATGGTAATTACACAGGTGGCTTGTTTGTTCAGTGTGGTCTTCGAATTTTAAATAATAATGAATATGTTATTTATTCTGGTCTTTTTGAATTTCGAGAGGGTAATGGATATTTACTATTAACAAACTTATCATGCAATGATATAAAGATTCTTAGAGGTATGTTATTAGTACGGGGCCAAATATATCAGGAAGTGAGTAGTGAATATATAGGCATAATGACGGAAACTACGAACTACGAACCATTACCATTATCGAACGTAAAAATTAGCACAGCCGTGACAGAGAAACAAAAACAAAAATTGGTTGAATTATTACAAAAGTATAGGGACTGTTTTGCAATGAACTTGGCAGAATTGGGTAAAACTAACTTAACAAAAATGGACATTACATTAACGGATAACAGACCGGTGGTGTATAATCCATACAGAATATCACAAAGTGAACGTGAGCATTTAAATAAAATTATAGAAGGGTTGTTGACTAATGGTATCATCCGTGAGAGTACGTCGGATTATTCAAGTCCCGTGATACTAGTAAATAAGAAAAACGGTGATAAACGGCTATGTATTGATTATAGATCTCTTAATCGAAAAACACTTAAAGATAAATATCCGTTACCACGCATTGAGGATCAATTAGATAGATTAGGAGGTAGTAAGTATTTCATAAGTCTAGACCTATTTTCAGGGTACTATCAGGTACCAATGGATGAGAATAGTAAGCGATTTACGGCATTTGTGACACCCGATGGATTGTATGAGTTTGAAAAAATGCCATTTGGGCTTTCAAACGCACCTAGTATTTTTCAACGTACGATTAATTCTATGCTTAGGGGTAAACAAAATTTAGCACTGGCGTACATGGATGACTTATTAGTGGCATCACAGTCAATTGAAGAGGGTTTAGATAAGCTGGAGAGGATATTACAATTGTTAAGATCTTCTCATCTAACACTTAATCTGGAAAAATGTGATTTCTTTCAAACTCGTATAAATTATCTAGGCTACGAGATTAGTTCTGATGGAATCCGTCCTGGTGTCGCAAAAATTAAAGCTGTAATGGATTTTGCCATTCCTAAAAATGTTCACGAGGTTAGACAGTTCGTTGGGCTTACAAGCTACTTTAGAAGATTTATACAAAATTATTCAATAATAGCGAAACCGTTGACAATTCTTACAAAGAAAAACACTCCTTGGAGTTTTGACGAACCTCAACTAATTGCATTCAATGAATTAAAATCAAAATTAACTACAAGACCTGTTTTAGCATTATACGATCCCCAGGCTGAGTTAGAAATTCATACTGACGCTAGTAAAGTTGGCATTGGAGCAATTTTAATGCAACGTGTTAATCTTGATATTATGTTACATCCTATAGTGTATTACAGTCGTCAAACGACTTCCGACGAAAGCAAACTTCATTCGTACGAATTGGAGACTTTAGCAGTGGTTTGTGCCTTAAACAGATTTAGGGTTTATGTCTTAGGCAAAACATTTAAAGTTGTTACTGACTGTGCCGCCATAAGGAGTACAATGATAAAAAAAGATCTCATACCTAGAGTAGCACGTTGGTACATATTAATGCAGGAATATGATTTTATTGTGGAGCATCGTGATGGTGCTAAAATGAGTCACGTTGATGCACTGTCCCGCAATCCTGGTATTTCTGAATGCCAAGATGAGATTAGAGTTGTTGATATTATGGCAATAGATGATGATGCCTGGTTGCGTACAGTGCAGGAGCAGGATTCAGAAATACAGCGAATAATGAATATTCTAAGTGACACAAATACGAAAGACATTGTCGAGATTCATAAGAACTATACAATAAAAAATGGTCGTTTATACAGAATAACAAGTGACAAAAATAATGATGTTAATTTGAAGTGGGTAGTTCCAAAATCTGTTAGGTGGCAAATAGTTCGTATGAATCACGACGATGTCGGTCACTTCGGTTTTGATAAAACTTATAGTAGGGTTAATCAAGTTTATTGGTTTAAAAAGATGCGAAGATTTATTAAAAAATATTGCAATTCCTGCCTCAGCTGTGCTCACAATAAAATACCGGCTGGTGCCAAAGAAGGGGAGTTACATCCTATACCTAAAATTAATAAACCATTTGACACGCTGCATACTGATCACTGTGGGCCATTTCCAGTCAGTAAAAAGAAAAATTGTCACATCTTGGTAATCATTGACGCTTTCACAAAATTCATATATATAAAACCAGTCAAGAATGTTAAAAGTAGTACTAGTATTCAGGTATTTACAGAATATTTCTCTCTTTTTGGAGTACCCCGTAGATTGATATCCGACCGAGGTACTAGTTTTACCAGCAAGGAATTCTCTGATTTTGTAAATGAAAGGGGAATCAAACATATTTTAAATGCGGTAGCCTCTCCTAGGGCCAATGGTCAAGTGGAGAGGTACAACCGGACTATAGTTAATGCTATAACGACTGCAAACCATACTAAACCAGAAAACGAGTGGGATTTGCGGTTACCACAAGTACAGTGGTCCTTAAACAACACGGTAAATAAGTCAACCGGTCGTACCCCCTCAGAAATTCTGTTTGGCATTCAGACTACAGGTGTTTCGGACGGTTTCATGAATACGCTTGTCTCGGAATCCCATACTCCGGTAGATCGTGACGAAATTAGATCGGATGCAGAATCGCGAATTCAAATTAATCAACAGGAACAAAAAGAGCGTTTTGACAGATCACATAAAAAACCTACTCAGTATAAAATAGGCGATTTAGTTCGTGTCGAAAAAGATATCCGCACAGAACCTGGACAGAGTCGTAAATTATTACCTAAATATGTAGGGCCGTTTAGGATTTCTAAAGTTATCGGTAATGATCGTTACGAAATAGAGGACACTCCTATTACTAGAAAAGAAGGTTGCAAACCCTATAGATCGGTTTTTGCTGTCGACAAATTACACCCCTGGCTTGTTTTTAACCACGATGCAATATCGAGTGATTCAGAGTAGATCTAAATGTATTTGGTATGGTAGTATTTATGATTGTCCTTTCTAATATCAGTGAATGCAAGAATTGTGTGATGATGATGATGATGATGAAATCATGGTTGTAAAATATATAATGATTAATGGTTATCATAAAAGCTTTAAAATAATATGATATTTGTATAATAGAGAAAATGAATGATATGTAGAGAAATATTGAGTTTTATGTAAAATTACCTGGAGAGAGCATAATAGTGATTGTGATTGTAAGAGAGAATGAAGTAAAGTCAATAATGATTTTGTTATTTACTATTTAAAGTTATTATGGGTATAATTCATGAGTAAAATGAAGTTGACCAATATTATGTGTCTATTATAAAGATTTGTGAGTGAGTAACAGTGAATTATCACGTATCCTAAGAGATTAATAATTATGAGAATGTATTGTAAGAGATATTATTTTATAAGAGTGATTCGCTATTGGTGAGAGTGCCGATACGCGATGTTATATAAAAGAATGAGGCGCTATTGGCGAGAGTGCCGATATGCGATGTAAGTGTTAGTTATAAGAGTGAGTCGCTATTGGTGAGAGTGCCTATATGCGATGTTAGTTATAAGAGTGAGTCGCTATTGGTGAGAGTGCCTATATGCGATGTTAGTTATAAGAGTGAGTCGCTATTGGTGAGAGTGCCTATATGCGATGTTAGTCATAAGAGTGAGTCGCTATTGGTGAGTGCCTATATGCGATGTTAGTTATAAGAGTGAGTCGCTATTGGTGAGAGTGCCTATATGCGATGTTAGTGATAAGAGTGAGTCGCTATTGGTGAGAGTGCCTATATGCGATGTTAGTTATAAGAGTGAGTCGCTATTGGTGAGAGTGCCTATATGCGATGTTAGTTATAAGAGTGAGTCTCTATTGGTGAGAGTGCCTATATGCGATGTTAGTTATAAGAGTGAGTCATACATCAATTAGAGATATTAAATACCGCAATGTTTGTTATAAAAGTAATTATGTATTTTCTTCCTCTGATTTTAAAAATTGTAAAACGCGAGGCCGCGTTTGACGTCAGGATTAGCCGAATGTTAGCATATCTAATTAACGATTTATTAATACCATAACATCATGGACAATAATCGAATACATAAATGATTAGTAAATCATTCGTTCATTTTAAGGTGGCAACACCGTTATAACAGTTTGTAAAAAAATATTTGTTGCAACGGTCATTACTTTTGCGGACACAGACGTCGAAGGTTGCCTCGAGTTACATTCTAGTAGTTGTTAACCGGAAAATAAATTATACACAGTGATTGAGAACAGTCTATTTCTTTCATTCGGTAATGTCTTTTTAATTTATTTTGGTCTCAAGTCTTAGCAGGGGTTTGACAACCAAGCCGTCCGTAGCGGGGCTTGGTTGTTACGCCCCTGACGGACGCGACGCATCGTACCACCGCGAGACAAGCGGCGCGGCAGCGCGACGAGTGCGACTGCGCGCGGAGTAAACTAAATGGATATGGTAGTTAAAAGAATTTCAATGTTTTAGAATACAAACTGTCTTTTATCAGTTAGTGTTTCTTGTCACCAGTGTGACCAAAGCGTATAAAAAAGGGGTTTGAACTTTTTTGTAAGGAAGGTGGCATATCGCCTCACCGCCATTTTGATTTTTTTTGGAAATCACGGCCCGCGATGAAATTGGTATATCTATACCAAATTATGACATGACATTTTTGACAAAAAAATGTCATGGGACATGGTACTCTAAAAAGTCACGTTATCGAGATAATTGAAGGTAAAGATCGATAGATGAGTACTGCAATGACCACAAAACAATATATCTTTTACGTGTCTATAGGCGTTGATTAATGATTATTACTGTTTATTTAAAGAGAGTAGGTACATTACATACTACTAGGAGCACGAGAAAATTATTATATAACAAAAAAATTCGATTAATTGCAGTGCGAAGTGATTTTCTCGTGCGCATAATAATAAACAACCTGGGAACGATTATTTGGATACAATTTAACGCCTAGACATAATTATGCTTTAACTACCATATCCATTTAGTTACTTACGCCCGCGACTCGTGCACTCACAGTACCCGTCGGGGCTGCGGGTTGTTCGCAAAAGATACCGCGGCCTCGACATGAAGGGCTAAGAAGGAAAATGGGTGGTTTTTAGTCAGTCGAAGTCTGACACTACCTTTCGCTCTGCCCAAGAGCGGGAGGGGTTATTTGATGATTTTCAACCAGCCAAAAAAAAAAAAAGCTTTCTTTTGATGTAGAGCTGATAATTGGATATAATAGCTTCTAAAGTTTACACCGGAGTTGAACAGTCGTCACGCGACTTTAACGGTTCTCATCATTGCTCCAAAAGCTAACGATGAAATAAAACGATCGGTGGTTAGTACTCTAGTGGTTGCAAGCGCGACTGCTGTGCATGAGGTCCTGGGACCAATTTCCAGTTCGGGCAAAGTGTGATTGGGTTTTTCCATCAAGAATTTCCCAAAAAAAAATCACGAAGTATAGAATTGTGACCGGTTGATAGTAATAGGTGATATGTGGGTGTACTAATGGGTACATCTCTGCTAAACCCTTCGGGGATTGCAGGCGTGATGTTATATGAACGATCGTTTTACAATAAACCCTTGTCTGGCTTACGTAAACAAAAATATTGACAGTAGGATGCCTATAGGCGACAGTGCGAACAATATTTGGTTCCGCTGACGGTTCGTTAATCCCCAAATTACGCTGGTTCAAGGTAAGAAGAACCTTTGTTTTTTTACTTAATAAAGCAAGTACATACAAATATACGAGAGACGAGACGACAAGAATATAATATGTCACGGGCATCAAACGACTTTTATGAAGACGTAAATAATTGTATGTGTGAGTAAACGTTCTTAAATGGTGGTTGGTATTGTGTGAGTTCCTATGTATGACTGGACTTTGAGTTATGACATAATGTTAATATGAGTTCCAATAAAATATTGGTTTTGACGTGACAACGTCTTATAAATTGGTTTGCCGGGTGACACTTCAAGAAACTGCGTTACGCTCCGCTCACGTTATGCGCTCACAATGAGAGCGAGTGAGAGGCACGCGTCCAGAGCGAGAGAGAGAGAGTGAGTTCATGTCTTGCGCTTCTATTTTCGTTGTCACGTAAAACTTTCGCCCGTATACCGACTTTACAGGCAACCAATTTTTTTTATAACGTAATATGAAAATGAAATCAATAAAGTAGGCGAATTTGCTTCTAAACGTTGCTAAGTGTATGCTTAAACATGAATGAGAAAGAAAATTAAATGTTCCGCCGTTTGGACTCTGTACCGCACTCTACGTATTTATTAAATTACTAAAACCTGCATTCCATTATTTACGTTCACTGGGACATTTATCAGTAAACTATTATTTAAATTTTTAACTAATATCGGCTGACCGTGCTTATTTTGGGATTGATATTTAGGGCTAGTTTAATTTAGTCTTATTCGTATTAAACTGGAAAAAGGCAATAAAAAGCCAGACATGATGCTCATGAATAAAGCACCTAAACTCATTGAGGTATAATGTACTACGTACTAGAGGAGACACCTAAACTCGATTTTTTGTAACACACGGTAGAGCTAGTGGACTCCAGCTCATTTAGTCTATGCCGAGCGGTTGCTGCGTCGTGACACATTTGAGTGAAGTTTTCTTGTCTATAATATGCCTTCGTGTGCATTTAGATACTGTAGAAATAATTTAAAAAATATAAACACACGTAATTTAATTATACTTTTTGAATTGCAATGTGTCATCGCGGCGGCCATTTTTTACGTGAATGTCAAAGAATAAAACATTTGCATGCACAGACCAGACACTATCGACGTATTCAATGCTTGACCACGAATCCTCTACATGTGAGTCAAAATTGATAGTAGGTTGTATACTATTTGCATATGTATCAAGACAATTAACAAAAAAGTTGAAATGTGAAGATTGCATTGATAGTTTGTGTAATGTCTAGGGTCAGTAAAGGAAACACGCATCTAGAACCACCGATATATTTGGACTGACGTACAGAAGCTTGCACCTACCCACTAGTTCTTAACTAACACAATTATGAGAGTACCTACATTACACTCCTTCCTGCTAAATCATTACATAACTTATCAATTAACTTACCAACTAATTTATAGACTAACTTAACTGACTTAACTTACTAACACGATACACAATGATTATTACTAAATCTTATAACTAGGAATCTTAAGTCTACATTGCCTAACGACGCGTTGTGGGGTGGACGGTACCTGGGGCAAGACAACCTGACCTTCCGTGGAAACCCGAGCGTCCACCGTTTGCTCATTAATGCGTGGAGCCGGCGGCGGCTCTGTCTTTTGACTTGGCGACCCCTCCGTCTGTGCCCCTTCACCTCGGTCTTCACCCGCCTTATGTGTCGCCTGAGAATCTGTTGCTGATCGCTCCATAATACTGGGACCACTAGATACTAAAGATAACCTCCCTCCTGTTCTCCTACGCAACTGGTCAATATGTCTGTGAACTGTCTCTCCTGTTTGCCCCCTGACTGTGTAATTACTGGGACCTAGACAATCTAATATTCTACCGGGTATCCATTTTTCCCCCTTTAGGTATTGTCGATACCATACATCATCCCCCTTTTCCCCGACGCACCTACTCGCCCCTTCCACACATTCTACCTGTTTTTGTTGGACTCGCTGTACCTTGGCTTCCCTATCTGGTTTGATAGTGTCCAACCGAGTACGTATACGCCTGCCTAACAAGATCATCGCCGGACTATCTCCAGTTGTGCCATGTTCTACGTTCCTATAATGCAGTAAATATGTCCAAATGGCTTTATCTATATTCTGTTTTTCTGTCATGGCTTTCTTTATTACTCTTTTTAGAAGTCTAACTGCATTTTCTGCTAATCCGTTTGACGCGGGATGGTAAGGGGCTGTAAGAATGTGTTCAATTCCGTTAATTTTATTAAATTCGTGAAATTCCTTCGACGTGAACTGTGCACCGTTATCACTAACTATCTGTCTAGGTAAACCCCATCTACTAAACAACTCAGTTAATCTTTCGATTAGATTTAACGCTGTAGTGCTTGATACATTAAATACCTCCAACCATTTGGAGGTGGCGTCCACTACCACTAGGTATGTCCTGCCGCCTATTGGTCCCATGTAGTCGATATGTATCCTACTCCAGGGTCGGTTCGGCCAGGGCCACATGCGTGGTGCTTGCCGAGGCGGCGCGTCTGCCTGGGCCGCACACACTTCGCACCCCCGACACATGTGCTCCACAGCTTCATCGACCCCGGGCCACCATACATAACTTCGAGCTAAAGCTTTTGATTTTACTATCCCCATGTGCGGTTCGTGTAACATTAATAACACCTTACCCCTACACGCTTCCGGTACTACTAGTCGATACCCCCACATTATGCACCCCAATTCTTCGTAAAGTTCCTTTTTCCTATTGAAATAAGGTTTTAAGTTTGTTATCTCACATTCACTAGGCCAACCATCTCTTATATAACTCAATATTTTTGACAACTCCCCATCTCGCATTGTTTGACGTTTAATTTCATTATAATCTAATAACAATGACTGTTGCACGAAATGCAAATAAGTTTGCTCCGGCTGCCCGGCCGTAGTTGAATTACTCAAAACTAGTGGTAACCTAGAAAACCCGTCTGCTCCGTTTTGATCGGTGCGTACGTACTCGATAGTGAACGAATAAGCTGATAAAATAATTGCCCATCTTTGCATTCGGCTCGCCACCATAGTCGGTATTCCGGTATTCGGGCCAAATATTGACACTAATGGTTTATGATCCGTACGTAGAATGAAGTTACGGCCATATAAATACTGGTGAAATTTATTCACACAAAATATAATAGCTAGCGCCTCCCGGTGTATTTGCGAATAATTTTTCTCCGCTTCCGTAAGTGTGCGTGACGCATAGGCGACCGGCCGCTCGCCTCGTTCGCCGGGCTGTGTTAATACCCCCCCAACCCCGCGGCCGCTTGCATCACACGTTAACATCAATGGTTTCCGAGGTTCGTAATGCGCTAACACTTGCGCCCCCGCTAGAATGTTTTTTTATTTCTACAAAAGATTTTTCACACTCAGTCGACCAAACCCACTGTTGTCCTTTCTTTAATAGTTCGTAAAGTGTTGCTAACTTACTACTCATATTTCTAACAAATTTCCCATAAAAGTTAGTAATTCCCAAAAACGACCTTAATTCTGTTATATTTGTCGGTCGGGGAATATTAATGATGGCTTGAACCTTGGACGGATCTGTTTTAATTCCCTCGTTACTAATGATATAAGCCAAATACTTTACTTCTTTCACTAAAAACACACATTTGTTACTTTTTAATTTAAGTCCGTGATGATGTAATCTACAGAAAACCTCCTCTAGTGCTTCTAAATGTTCTCGTTTATTTTTCCCCCCTATTATTACATCGTCGAGAAATATTTCCACGTTGGGAATTCCCTTCAATAAGTTGCACATAATACGTTGAAAAATGCCTGGACTCGACGACAGCCCGTACACTAACCGATTATACCTATACAAACCCCTATGGGTGTTAATGACTGTATATTCCTTGGAATCATCTAGCTCAATTTGGTTATAGGCTTGGGATAAATCAATTTTAGAAAAATAAGAAGTTCCACTAAGTTTAACTATTAGATCCTCGATTCTGGGCAATGGATAGCGATCTGTTAGTAAGACAGGGTTCACAGTCGCCTTATAATCAGCACAGATTCTCAGAGAACCGTCGGGTTTATTTACCGGCACCAGTGGTGAGGCCCAGTCGGAGCAGTCGACGGGCTCAATGATGCCGTCGCGCAGCATGGCGTCAAGTTCGTCGTCGAGCCGGCCGAGTAGTGCGTACGGCACTGGTCGTGCTCGGTGAAACACCGGCGTTGCCCCTTCGCGCACCCGCAGCGTTGCCTTGCCTCCAGTATACCGCCCCAAGCCACCACTGAACAGCTCCTTAAACCTGTTTAAGAGTTCATTAATTTCATTAGATATATTAACTTCTTTCCACTTTACATTATTGCAACTACTAAAGACTGGAATTTTTATTTTTAACTCTGCTAACCACTGACGGCCGAGCAATGAGGTGGTACCTCCCCCTATTACAAATAACTCTAATTGTTTACTACTATCCCCGTAACCGACCAGAGGTTTCATGACACCTAGCGGTTTAATTTTTGTACCGTCATAAAAATTTAAGACCAGATCACTTTGTTCTAATTTGTGAGAACTGAAATACTTATTATACATTCGCTCACTAATGCACGAAACCGCTGTACCGGTATCAATTTCCATTTGAATAGTAACATTATCAATACATATAGGTAACTTTACCGCTCGATAGTCGTTCAAACACAGATGATGGAAATCTTCTTCCGGCGACACCTCCTCGCACGGTAGGTTTTCCCTCGCCTCTCCGTAGTTCACCGTGGAGCGCCTGACCCCGGCACCTCTTCCGTTCGTTGCCCTGTTCGGGCACACGCGTCGCAGGTATCCCGGTCGTCTACAACTGCTGCACTCGTAGTTACGGAACCGGCAACTAGCATAAGTATGCTCCGTTGCCCCGCATCCCTCACAGTTGTACCGACGACCGCCACGTGAGCTCCCACCGCCAGCATGCGATCTCGAGCTAAGCGTGGAGTTGTAACGCTCTGTTGCCGCTCTGCTTGTACCGCCCGCGCTACGGCCAGACCGCGCGCCACGTGGCACTTTCCGCTCGGCGCCGCCGTTTTCCCCCCCGCAGCCGCTGCCGAGCGCATGCACCGCCTGCGCCGGCAGTGCCCCGCCGCCCGCAGCGTCGCCCCCGCTGCTCACCGCTGCCTTCGACTCCACCGCGGCCGCATCCCGCTCCGCCGCTTCTAGTGAGCTCGCCAACCTTACCGCATCCGTTTATGATACTGTGTCGGCCTCCGCAAATAGCCGTTGGCGAATTATGTCGCTCCGCAGCCCGCAGACAAACTGATCTCGCAAATTATCGTTTAATCCATCTTGGAACTTGCAATATCGAGCGAGTTTCTTGAGCTCGGCTAGGTACGTGGCTACGTTTTCCTCGCCGGACTGCCTCCGTTGTCTAAACCGATAACGTTCTGCAAGTACCGACGGCGTCGGTTCTAGATGTTTCCGTAAAAGATCAACCGCCTTGTCGAACGTTAACTCCGCTGGCTTTTGTGGGCTAGCCAGATTGCACAATAATTCATATGCCTCATCCCCCATTATGGCTATTAGGGTGGGTAATTTAGTGTCATCACTGATTTTATTCACTTTAAAGTACATGTCTAACCGGTCCACGTACACTGACCACGTGCCCGACTTTACGTCGAATTCTTTTATTTTGCCTATTGACATTGTAATTTCGGTTCGTACACCTCGATAATGACCGCGAAACACTGGTACACCACGCGATTAGTTCTGTATTTAACAATCCTCGTCGCCACTGTAATGTCTAGGGTCAGTAAAGGAAACACGCATCTAGAACCACCGATATATTTGGACTGACGTACAGAAGCTTGCACCTACCCACTAGTTCTTAACTAACACAATTATGAGAGTACCTACATTACAGTTTGACTATACTATAAACTTCCACATCACACATCTATCATACGTAATTTAATACGGCAAAGTGGTGGAAGTCTTGCCTCGAAATAGGATTTTAATTATATGTCCGTAAACACCCTAAAGCATTTAATTAGGAACGAAGTATTTGCAAAATTTGAATAAACATAATTTACTGAATCAGCCATCAACATGCAATCACAGAATCCATTTAATTCGAGCCATTAATTTATTATTATTTTGCCTCGAATTAGATAGCTCACAAAAATTAGATTGCATCACGAAGGTGAAACTGATCCAACTGTGGATTACTATAACAAACTGCAGAAACTAACACAAAATAAATTATTTGAGGAAATTACAATCTTGTTACAGTTTAAGTACATTTTATTTATTTTCTGAGTAAGTACACGCATACAATATCAAGTAGGCAGAATAATAACATTATGTCGCATCTGCACGCATTGATAGTAATCTATGAGAACGTGACACCCCCCGTCTGCCCCGCTGTCATCAAATGCGCGCACATTATTTTGTTTGAAATAGCTTCTCTAGTACGTAATACCTCAATGGAAAAAACGCAGAGATTGTTTTATAAAAAGTGATTTCTGAAGGATGCCCTCCAGTTGAGATCTGGTTTTTGAAGAAGAATTATCACGTCTACAAGTTGTTATCTGGGTTCTTAAGAAGAACCATCGCGTCTACCTCCTACGTATTCTCCGGGCCTCCCTAAAGGACTCGCCCGTGATCCTCGCGACGCGAAGTTATCTGGTCTCTCTAAAAGAGCCAATGTCGTAACGAGCTCTACAAGCACTGGAGCCACTTTTACCTCCAACGTATCCTCCGGGCCTCCCTAAAGGACTCGCCCGTAATCTGCTGGCCTGGCTTCGGGATTGACCTGTCCTGGAGCTGTTCTTCTGTTCTGTGTAAAGCGTGAGTTAGGTAGGTTTGTATTTTATAGTTTTCATTGTATTTTTTACTCCTTATCTCTTTATTAAATTTAATTGTTAATTTACTTACCCTCTTTTAATTGTTAAGGGTAAGTAACACGACATGATGAAATAGTGAAAATAGCGTGATACAGAAATTGCTAAAATTATAGCATGTTTAAACTAGGCAACTATCTTGACCAACCTATATTTTCATCATATTTTTTTAATTACCTGAAAACAACTAAAAGATATATTATACTCATTAATTGTTGGCAACAAAATGTAGTCTATAATTTGATTTGATTATAAATTATCGGTATTTACACAAATGCTTTTATATCCAACACTATCACATTTTCTTCGTTGTCGATCTCTAGCTTCTTTGATAAATGTTGCCCTGGTATTTCAACGTATTTCAACTTTTTGTGCACGGTGTATAAAAATTAAATGGCGGGACGCAGAAATCGCCGATATTCCGTCTGCTATTTTATAGCAGACGTATGACGTATGTATTCTTATCCGACTTATGCAAAACGTTTGCGCAAAAATAAGACTGTCACTTAACGATTTATTTAATACCTGTACTCAAAGATGCCAGCCTGTGTCTAATATTTTTTGTTACGAGGGTTATCTTCCATATTTCATAAGATGTTAATGAAGGTGTGGCTTGAACATGAAGGTTCGAGGACGTTAAAACAAATACAAATACGATTTCCATCCCTCTCTAACGATAAGTCTTGTGCGCTTAATCTCCTACAGCTTATGGTGCCTTGGTATTAAAGTCTATGATGAGGTGACGACCTAAGCAAGTAACATTCAAATATCGTCCGACCTCGAACGCTTTATGTAAGTCAATGTCAAAAGTTCAACAACTTATCGATTTTCAGGTCGATTGCAGTACACGCCATTTCCACATTATTAGGGTAGTTGGGGGATGAGGAGCTTGTGGCGGGTGGGTAAATCCAAATATGCTTTCCATCCCTCTCTAACGATAAGCGCGCTCAATCTTCTACAGCTTATGGTGCCTTGGTATTAAAATCTGTGACGAGATGACGACCGCAAGTAATATTCAAATATAATCCGTCTTCGAACGTTTTATGTAGGTCAATGTCAAAGGTTCAACGGATTAGGCGCACAATGCCACATTCGCAAAATGACACAATCTCAACAAGTTGCATAGTGTATCATTATTTGCCTAGCCTTTTCCCAACTATGTTGAGGTTGGCTTCCAGTCTAACCGGATGCAGCTAAATAACAGTAATTTACATGGAGCGACTGCCTATCAGATCTGACCTCCATAACCCAGTTAATACAGTGAATGTTTTACTTTAATGAGTATAAAAGATTGGTAAAGTCACTTATAGTCTTCACCAAATAAAAAAAATAAAGGTGTTTGATCCAACTTGTACCAAAAAGTCCAAAAATCTTCGTTAGAAATTGCTTGTCATTCAAAACTGTCGCTAAAACTGCTTCGGTTGAGTTTCTTAATACCAAACACTTATCCCAACGGAATAAGTAAGAATTACGTAATACGAAGAATGATTGTGGTATTTCTTTTTGTTATTTCAGAAGTACAAAATGTTCAAATAACACGTAATTGCTGTTGTCTAAGTATTTCAAAAATATTTTTTGTAGTGTATTTTTTTTTTCGAGATTACTTATGTTTTTCTGCTTCGTTGGTGTAGTGGTCGCAAGCGCGACTGCTGAACATAAGGTCCTAATATAAGAGTTTGACTCCCGGGTCGGGCAAAGTGCTATAGGCTTTTTCCTTAAGGAATTTATCAGTAACAGCCACGGAGTCTGGATTTGTGCCCGGTTGATGGCAATAGGCTCGCCCCCTGTTACACTTAAACATAACTGGCGAAATGAGGGTGTACTATTAGGTACACCTCTGCCTAACCCTTTGGGGATTACAGGCGTGATGTTATTAAATTTTTTTTGTTATTAAAATGTGAAAATAAAAATGAAAATGTGCTATATCTCAAAAACTGCTGACTATATCTCATACAAACAAATTTTGATTAAAAATGTAAATTGAGATCTACACCATATTTATTTGTTTCAGATATTTCACTCTCTTATTTTAAAAGTTAGAAGGTTACACACATTTTACCATTTTCAAAATGTCTACCTCTCAAACGATTCACTTTGAGGAAAATGGTTTAGGAACCCCAATATAATTTTTAAAGACCTATCTATAACCCGCACGTATAAGTTACATGCTGTTTTTGTTCTGGTAGATATATAGTATGATTACTATATTATTATTATTATAAAAAAACGTGTTATATTTCAGGCAAAATACCCGTATAAATAAAGCATGAATAATAAAAATAGCACATAAATCATTAAAATAACATTATTTATAAATAGCTGAATGCACCAGGGCTTCATATACCTATGGAACTTACTGTTGAGGCCATATAGAACACACACTTTGTCTGTATTTTCCGAATGCGCCAGTGTGCTCTGCAAGCCATTTGTACTTGTTTGTTTATGTCTGGCTCACCTAGGGCTTGCCTATTGAGAGTTCAAGGACAGAAGCTGTCTAGCGTACTACTAAAACTCTAGGCCACTATATTGCGGGTGCGGGGTTGGTTTCAGTATAATTTGTAGCTAAATATTATTATATTTCAAGTATTTAATACAATCTGACAGCCTCGCTTGAGTAAACGTAAATTGCACAACTAATGAGCATGAGGTCAATGAGCTCCTGAGCTCAATTCCCCGATCGTGTAAATTCCTTTTGGATTTTTTATCAAAATATTCTTAGTTGCGCGACAGTTGCGACCCAATTCAAGTACATATCTAATGAAAAAAGTGCCAATCTTTCAAACACAGATTGTCTTGGTTATTACGAACACTAGCCTGATGAACGTCAATATTATAATAATACTGTATGTAGCGCCTTTGAGATTGAAAGAACTTATATAAACTTATTTTTAAATAATTTAATAAAAAAAATACTTGGAATAAATAAAAGCATACACATAATTTTGCGATAGTAAATTATAATATTTACACTAACAAAGACCATCGAAGAAATACTATTTATGTTTGAACAGGTTGCGGTTGATTACTTAATAGATGCTGCTACGAGCACTTAACTTTCGTAGCTCCAGCGTATGCTACGCCGTAGCCTGCTTAGTAGTCAATAACGGTAAGGACCTTCATGCGTATGAAGAAGTAAATGCACCGCCTTTGACTCATTTTAGGACAATCGAGTATGGAAACCTAGCCAGTCGTAAAATTTACTTTAACATTATTTCGACTTTATAGTTTGTTTCAGTTTAATTTTAACCAATCAAAAACGGATACAGACAGACTGAGTAGTGAAAATAGTAGGTATATTTATTTTGGAAAAGATCTTTTGGCCAAATTCACAAAATAATATCACTTATATTTACTAATGCAGTCAGTAACATGCCAACATACCGTTTTTGCAATGTAAGTAACTTGCGATTAGGCTTTTTATTACTAGTGTAAAATTGTAAAAGGCATCAACCAAAAAGCTAACTCACGAATAAAATAATAATAGACGAAATTGCATTCGACTGAATGTAAGTACAAAAATCGTTTAAAAATGGGTTATAATATACTTAAAAGTATTGGTATTGAAATGGCGCGTCAACACTAGCCAAGCATCGAAGTACTTCTAACGCAAGCTCCAACAGGTGGTTTGCCCGTTTCGAGGTAATTTACTAGGAGAACATAACTTCGAACGAGTAAATATTCGAACCTTTGTAGCAGATTAGTTGGTGCGTTCCTTAGACCATTTTGATAAATAATTAACGTTGTTGGTGAAAATAAAACAATACTCGTAATTAAACGCTTTGAATATCAAGTTTAATTTTTTGACGAAATAAATAGTACACACAATAATATAAGTATTATGGACATAATGAATGTGAATCAATTTCAGATTAAATACATTTTAGCGCAAACACCAACTTATGGACATGCGTTAATCAATTAGGTCACACAAAATCCTGGAAACAAACCGTGCAAATAGATCCAAGTTTTGAAATCAATATTCGTCGACATTTTGCTTCTTTACTACATAGTATAAAACGTTTTTTTTAATAGATAGAGTGATTCAAGAGGAAGGTTTATATGTACAATTCATGCATAATATTGTAGAGAAACACTGATAAATTTAGAGGTTTCTAATGTGATGTCGTAAATAAACACATAATTTGGCGCTTACATTGCAAACGCTGGCTGAACCCCACGAGATAAATCAAAATAATGTACTATAGTATTGTAGGTACACCTTAAAAAGTTCAACAAAAAAGTCCGCGATGGTATAAATGTCTATCTCTTAACTTGTTGTATGCCGTTTATATGGAAACAATTAAAAAGCTATTGTGTCTCGCGTGGATATACGTTCCAGCACACGAAGGGAGATAACCCACAACAACCATCTTTTATCCTTTACATTTTACGAAAAATATGGCTTATTTACGAAGTGATTTTAAGTAATACAGCATTAATCCTTGTCCAATTAAGTACCTTAAATACATTGTCCATTTAATATAGATCAATATGGCTCTTTACAGCATTTAATTAAATAAATATTTCCGAAGATATTACAGATTTAAAATGCAGGGACATAGCGGTGCGGCGGTACCGGCCCGGCCGGCGCGGGCGGCGTGTCGTAGGCCGTGCTTCGCCCTATAGAACTATTTATGATTAGGAGCGATCGGACGCATTTATCGGAGCTCTCTAGCGATTAGTTTAGTATAACAGTAGGGTAGTAAGGTGGTTACAGTAGGAGGTAGTAGGTAGGAAAAGTGCATGGCAATGCCTACGGTACGGGTAATTAAGTAGTTTATTTTTATTCAGAAAATTTATTATGAACCGGTTGGGTGGAATCCAAGAATAGTAGTAGAATAGTAACACTCACTGTTTGTGAAATGTATGATAGATTGAAGTTTGATAACTTTCTTTCTTCGTTGTTCCACTCATAGTTATATCTTTTATTATTTCACTAAAATTTAACTAAACGAGCCACATAACTAAGGGTGGGTTGCACCATATTACTATAACGATAACCAAACCGTAACAAGCCCTGAAATCCCCGGTTAAGCAACATTTGCGTTGCACCATTTTAACAACGGTTGTAATGTCGTCATAACTTAACGATAACGTTAACTGCTCGATTTTGGCCGGTTTTTGCTATTGTTATGGTCAAGTCTCAAGTCAACTGTCAAGTTTACGACAGGTAACCTGCAAATTGTGTGGAAACGATAATTGTTTATATTGTAAAAACGTATCACGGCTTAAATAACAATATATCTGGATAGGGTAGTTGACTAAAAAAATCTAATTAGTCCGTCAGATAAATTTCCAAAAAATATTGGACACATATTTTTTCTTTCTTCACGTAAACAATAAATAAAGACGATACAGTGCTTCGAAAAGTCGCGCTATGTTATGACATAGCGCGACTTTTCGAAGCACTGCAAAGATCGTGAGTGGGAGCTGGTGACGTCACTTTCTGGTAAAAAATGTACCAAACTACATATAGTTTCAGTACACGATCTTTGACACGTTTTATTTTCATAGTTTTTTATTAATTTGATAAAACAAAAAACACGTATCCAATATTTTTCGATAATCTAACAGTCGGACTAAACAGAATCATATTTTTTTAGTCAGTCAACTACCCTAGCATTGATCGATTTAAAAAATGGGATGATCTTGAATTCTTGTAATTAAAGGACGATTGGAAGATGGTGAGTTTGCAGGTTTCTGGTTACTAGGGGATATAGGCTACGCTGTGAAACTATATCTGCTCGAACCTTTGCGTAATCTTGTCACAGAAACAGAACAGCTCTTCAATGAAAGTCATATAGAAATGTTGTAGAAAGAACATTTGGCTGCTGGAAAAAAGGTTTTATTCGTTTTTTATAGTCTTCCATTCTAGTTCCTGCACGGTACCTTATTTTGATAAATATAAAGAAGAAATAAGCTTAAAACACTTTAAAGTAGTCTCACAATCCTTTCGTCAATCCAAAACGTCAGACATTTAGACAGCTAGCTATACGTTTCACCATATTAAAATATATTACCCATATATTTTTAAGGGAAAATAGGTATTCATCAACTCTATTAACATTGACGATGACAAATAACGTCATGGTGCAACCAACATTTTTTAAATACTACGGTCACCGTTATTGTTACCGCTAAATTTAACTTTAACGAAAACTATAACCAAGCCTACGGTACAACTCACCCTAAGTGTGACGTAATCATTTCATAAACAGCATTGATAGTAGTCTTTGTTCGGACGGAAATGTACTAGGGAAGTATAAACTGTACAGAAACTCTTTCTAAACATAAACTGTGACGTACACATTTGGTAAACAGCATTGTTCCTGACTAGTCTTTGTTCGGATGGAAATCTACTAGGGAAACATAAACTCTAAAAGAATTTCATTCTGACGTAAACATTGCCGTAAGAAGTACTGTTTCTGATAAGTCTTTGTTCGAACCGAAATCTACTAGGAACTCATAAGCACAAAGAGATTACTAAGTTGAAAGCTTCGTTTTGCTTCCATATAATATAAGTTAACCTAAACATGCGCGAGTCTTAGCTTCATAGAAAAAAAAAATTGGATAAATACACACGAAGGGGTACCCTTGTTTCGCAGACAGCAAAGTCAAAGTCAAAGTCAAAGTCAAAGCATTTATTTCAATTAAACCATTACTAGGTACTTTTGAATGTCAGAAGAACAATTCATAAAACTAAACTACGAGTGCAATACGTCATCCCGAAAGCCACCACGCCGAATCACACGCCGCCGAATGCCCGCAACAACGAACACTGCGAGCACGAAAGCACGCAGCGACGCACACCGCAACAACGAATGTACGAGACTCCAAATCACGGAACAACGAATGCACGCCGCAACGCGCAACCACCGCCCCGCGACCCGGAGCCCCGCGCACCCACCGCCACGGCACGCGCCGCCGCGCGCCCCCGCACCCACAGCACTCGCCGCCGCAGACATCCGGCGACGCGCAACTCGACGCAGCAACCCCCGGGACGACGCATTGCACTCCTAAGCTACAGTCACAGTCACAAGGCATAATAACTTGTGAAAGTACTGTAGTTGCCCATTCCCTAGCGTAGATCTCTATGGAGAAGAATGGGCAAGAAACTCCATGGACACTGGCACATGGCAGTTTCAAAGAATTTCGTTTCTCAGAAAATGTTTCACATAATATTTGGTTCTTGCATTTTTCTTTCGAATATTATTGTTTCAAATACTATTTATTTGATTAAAACAGAAACACAATTCAATTAATTTTATAATCACATTTTTTATTTCATAAACACCATCGATTATTCAAACGCAAAATACTAAAAAACTCGACTAAGGAGTCTCCATATGTTTTGTATGTCAATGGCAGTATTAAATTACGCATCTGTGGTTATACGACACGTCTAGTATTGCGTCAGCCATAGTTAGAAAGAATTATTTACAAGTACGGGACGTGTCGCAACCGGCCATCTTGAATTTTCGGACAGGCGGCCGCTTTTATTTACAATATGTGATTTATTATCCCATTGTGTTGAGTTTTGTTTATTGAAATCGTTTTAAGTGTTTATTCTTATCGTGTATCAACAAACAGAAGTGTATTCCAAGTGTTTATAAGTTGTTAAAACAAGTGATAAAGTCGGCGAGTAAAATTGGATCATTTTGTATGGGACGCTTGGTGAGTTTTTAGAAAATTTTGTTGATTTTTAGTGTTAAAGTTGTGAAATACTTATTATATAGGGAAAACAGTTAATTATTAACATAAAAGTAAACTTAAACCAAAGAAATCTGATGAAAATAGTGTTTATTTCAACGATTTATTTTTTTCCTTCCAATGTAAACAATGGATGACCTCGGGAATGGGTATTTATTTTAAAATTAATTTTGCTACACTGGACGTTCTACTGTAATGGTGTAATGGTATCAAAAGAAAGCTTATATAATTTATTTTAAATAATAAATAAGTTTCGTTGAGCTATGTTACAAAATGTTTCGTAAAATATTTTTTAAACAAAAACTTTACTCAAATTGAACCCGTGTTGGCATTGTTCGTGCGGCGTTGTTTCGTTAAGTTTTTATATAATATCGTATATATTTCAGTAAAATACTTATTATAATAGGTAAAGCAGTTTATTATTAATATTAGTAAAAATAAACACCAAAGAAATATGACGAAAATATTTCTCATTTCAACGGTTTTATTTTTTCGCTAACGGTCGTTTCTAATTTAGAAGTATGGAAGGGCTAGTTTTTATTGATTTATTGTGCTAACACTGTTCGTTATGACTAATGATGTATTGGTATGTAAAAATAGCTTATATAGTCTATTTTAATAATACATAAGTCACATTGCGATATGTTACAAAAAGTTACGTAAAAATCTGTTATATACAACTATTTTACCCAAATTTAACCCGTACTGTCAACTTTGACATTTTTTGTGTGCATATTTCATTAAAGGGGGGTATACAGTTTATTTTATGTATCGATTCCCTATGTATGTAGCTTCATGCAGGTATTTTTGTATTGCTGATAAAGTAGCCAGATTTTTTGCAAATTCACTTTTAATTTGTATCGGCAAGCCCCGCCCCCCGCTTTTCGTGCCGTTAAAGTGACGTGGACGTTTTTAGCATTGACAGCTGTCAAAATTGGACGTAAGGGTGGGTATCAAACAGTAGGATTATTTTTTAACGAATACTGTTTGTTCAGTGTTTTTTTCAACGAAAATGTAAATATAGACGGTATACTATTTATAAATAAATATTGGTAATTGGGTACATACTTTAACGTTAAGCTATGACACTAGCACGATTTAGGGCACTTTAACCAAATTGGTTAGGTTAGGTTAGAACTATGACGTAGCTACGCGCGAGCCGAGCGAGCGAAGCGCTACATCGAAATTTCTCGCAGTATTACGGCACTCTGACAGTTTTTAACCTGTGTGATATAAATGATGAGATTTTAAAGTTAATAGTTTATTACTTGAAATGTTTAGAAACTGTCACTCGATAAAATATTATTCGTTGTAAAAAGTTTTATACTAAATAAACAGTATAAGAATAAAGAATATTTGTTATTCTAGGATATGAAAATTCTAAATTGTAACTTTATTTTAAACAAAAATCGATAATTTAAAATTCTTCAAAGTAAGTATTCTGCGTACCTATTGAATATTACCTATTGATTATTCTATGAAAATGATAATATGAATAAAAAAATATGTGAAACGAAATTCTATGAAAATATTTGCTATAAAACAACGCACAACCATACACGAAACGTTACAGAGTGTATAAATCAAGCCTATTTTTTTTTTATTTGGAAACATTCTCGACATTTTCGCCAGGGCGTCGAGTGATACTACGACGTAGCATGGTGCTACGGCGTAGCTTGACACTACTGCGTAGCATGGCGAATACACTTATCGTAAAATAAGCCGGATAATGACGATGTATTAAGAGCGTTTATCGACGATCGCAACGTCAATTTTAGATTATTCAGATCCGATTTGACTCACACTCATGCGGGTGCATCTTTGTGCGTAGAGTTGGTAAGTTCTTTAGTCAAACTAAACAACTATGATTCATTTGAGTTAGAGTAACTTTTGTAAGGCAAACGATTGCGCGCGATGATTTATAGTGTTTTATAAATAATTTTGTAAATTAAATGAGTTCAAGAAACTTACTGAAAAAAAATATTGTATAAATCAATATCTTTACATTTAGTAAAATAGTATATTATGCAACTAGTGAATAAAGGACGGATTTAAAGCGAGGGCCGTAGATGAGTCACGAGCAAGTGAAGGATTCTAATGATTGAATCACGAACGCAGCGAGTGATTCAACTGTTAGAATCCTGAACGACGCGAGTGATTCATGGCCCTCGATATAAATTCGTACTTTATTCAGGAGTTGCATACTATACTTTATATCATGACTACGAGAAAAGACATAATTTAAGCGAAAATAGAAATTTAATCAAGAAATAAGAATTGTTACATTAATTGAAATGGACATTAAAATTAGAGCAATGACTGAAATTAAGCGTAATTTTCTTATTATTCCCTTTATTCATCTATAAACAAACTTAATACATTTTTAAATATTTCTTATAAAAACAATAAAAAAAACATTTAAAAATATAAAAAATTGTAGCCCACCGGTATCGGGAACAGGGTCCAAGCTACCGGCGGTCAGGGCTCCAAAGAAAGGAACCTCCTAACGATACGAGCCGTGTCCAGGAGTACCGCTCTCTGCATCAAGCCCTTGATCCAGCCGCCTAACGAGAGCCTCCTCAGGTGTTGGTCGAGGCTCTTGGCAATTAAGCCATTGGCTGTAACGACTATCGGCACAATGATCGCTGAGTCCACATTCCACATGTCGACAACCTCGCGAGCCAAGTCAGGATATTTGATTTGCTTATCTTTCTCGGCTTTCACGAGGTTCTCGTCATGTGGGACGGTTATGTCAACAATCATTGCGCGCCGCTCTGATCGATCCACCACCACTATATCAGGCTTATTAGCTATAATAGTCCTGTCAGTGATGATGGATTGATCCCAGTACAGTGTGATATTGCCATTTTCGAGAACTGGGTCGGGCACATACCTGTAGTACGGCACTTCCGATTCCACAAGGTTGTATTTTAGAGCAAGTTGCTGATGGATAATCCTGGCTACAAGGTTGTGTCTATGCAAGTATTCTCCGTTAGCCAGACGAGAACACCCGGAGATAATGTGACGGATTAATTCGCCCGGACGGTGGCATGCCCGACATATGTCAACCGTACCGTCCTTCACAATAAATCTCCGGTAGTTATTCGTCATCATAACTTCATCCATAATTGCACAGACAAAACCTTCGGTTTCTCCGAAGAGTTCCCCGGAACGTAGCCAGGCTACGGACGCCAAGAAGTCTACGTCAGGCCCGTGTAGGGCCCGGAAAAAGCGTCCGTGAAGCTCCTTACTCTGCCATACCTCCATACGGTCATTAGTGTCAAGCACTACAGGTTTGCGCCAGTTCTCTTTAGCCAAGGAGAGCGGGGTAAGGCCCTTGTCCACCGCGACAACATCTCGATGCATCCCCATGTCGGCTTCCAGGAAATATTCCCTGAGACTGCATATCTCACGATTGTGGAGAGTCTTAGTATTTAAAAAACCTCGACCTCCACACTTCCGTGGGATATACAGTCTCATAACCGAAGAACGTGGGTGATGCATTCGATATGTCGTCAACAATGTACGGACCCGCCTATCCAGGGCGTCTAGCTCTGTTTGAGTCCATTTGAGTATGCCGAAAGAGTACATCAAAACCGGCATGACCCAACCGTTGAAGGCACGCACCTTATTTCCGCCTGATAAAAGACTATTAAATACTTTTCTCAGGCGGCCAAAGAAACGCTCCCTCAACGATTGTTTCATGTCAGCAACATTGATGCCCAGCGCTTCCGACATACCCAAATACTTATAGGTTTCGGTTGCTGAGAGGGATCTAAGATTTATGAAATCCGTAAGCTGGGTTCCCACAGATTCCACAATCTCCCCTCGCTTGACATGCATGACCGCACATTTGTCCACACCGAATTCCATCCTGATGGCGCTACTGAAAGCTTCAGTGACCTTCAGTAGCTCCATCAGTTGCAAATCGTTGGGGGCAAAGAGTTTCAGGTCATCCATGTAAAGGAGGTGAGATATAACCTGACCACCTCTCTTCAACCGATAGCCTAGACCTGAATCCTCCAGCAGTGTGCTTAGAGGATTCAAGGCTAAGCAGAACCAAAGAGGACTCAAACTGTCGCCCTGAAATATACCTCGCTCTATCCTTATCGGCTCGCTATTCCCGTGAATTTGCCGACATCCTGGATAGCAAAGGACTGTTCTCCATTGCCCCATACACGACATCAGGAAGGTGCGCAGAGTTGCATCAATTTTATACAACTCTAGCACCCTCATGAGCCATGTATGTGGCACCGAGTCATAGGCCTTCTTATAGTCTATCCAACATGTCGACAGATCCTTTCGGGAACGGCGAACCTGTTGGCTAATGGCCATATCAATGAGGAGTAGCTCCTTAGTACCACGGGACCCGTTCCTACATCCATTAGGGTGGTCAACTTGTGAAACAATATTTATTAATCTAATGCCAAACTCCTTGTCGCAAATATCGACCAATCAAATCTCGAGAATTTATTTGCACCAAAGAGTTTTGAATTTCGAATCTTAGCGCAAGGAGTTTGTGTAAGCATTGAAATAGAGACCGGATATATTTTTGTGTTCCAAATTCAAACTCCAAAATAGTGAATAAAAACAAAACAGTGAATAAAAGGCCTTTTTATTCACTGTTTTGCGTGAATAAAATAAGCTTTTTAGAGTAGGTATGGTATAAAAATATTTTAGTTAAGTTTCTATTCAAAAACCGGGATAAAAGAAATGTTAAAGTGAACCGATTTTGCATTATTTCCAATATTAAAAAAAAAATAGCCATATTTTTTAAATTGGGTTCTATGTTGCACTTGACAACTATGTATTCTGTTGGACAAACGGCTAAAATATAAAACTTTTTTGCAAAAAAACAACCGACTTCAAAACACCAAAAAGTGAAAAATAAACTTTTTGCAAAAAAGTTTTTTTATTTTTTCATTTTTAATTGTAGTCCTATACAAATATTTATTATGCATTTGACATTCAACCAAGAAACCTAACCCTTAACCTTCAATATTCCCTTATTATTGCTTTAAACTCCTAACCGTTAAGGAGTAGTACCTTCTATCATTAGCTAATCAACATGAACTGATGACTGCTAGATGCGAATACTTGAATAGCGTCAGAAAAAGCACGAAACAAGTAATACTTGCCTATGAAATTTGAGGGTTGCCCTCGATTTCTCTAGGATCCCATCACCAGGTCCCGCTTTCTACATCAATGGTACCACCCTTAAAATATCTCCTTTACAATAATAAAAGAATAATCAAAATTGGGTCTTAAACGACGAAGTTATTAGCGGACACATAAACGAAAAATGTTCATAAATTCAAAAACATGTTCATAAAATGAAAAGTACTGGGTCAAGCAAGTATTAATTTGTTTGACAACGTGGGTCTACGTTTCCACTGGAGTACACGAATATGACCCACGACTATGTATAGCGTGGCACGGCGCACGGAGAGGGGCGGGAAAGCGAGAAAACATGAAATGCGTCCGTTCCACAAGGTGTATGACTGAAAACTGCGCTGCGATAAGTGAGCTGTACATAGTCGAGGGTCATATTCGTGTACTCCAGTGGAAACGTAGACCTACGTTGACAGCGTTGAGCTATGTAAGTGTAGTTAAGTGCCATAGGATTTACACCCAGTCTTCTTCTTCTGATTTCTGACTACCTCCGAGACCGTCAGCAATTTTTTCGCCTTGGTTCATACAACTCACATGCGTATCATACACGATCAGGCGTGAGTCAGGGTTCCATTTTAGGTCCCTTGCTCTTCTTAATTATGGTGAACGATCTGCCACAAATTATAAACCATGCAAAATGTCTACTTTACGCCGACGATCTGAAAATATATGCAACTGTTAGCTCTGTGTCTGACTGTATAGCTCTCCAGCGTGATATCGATGCCTTGAGTGAATGGGCAGCCACTAACAAAATGGAATTTAACACTTCTAAATGTCAAATTATGAGCTTTGGCCGCATGCGGAGTCCTATACAGTACGACTACAGAGTGAACACTGAGTCTATAGCCAGAGTATCCATAGTAAAAGACCTCGGTGTAACGTTTGATAGCAAACTGACGTTCCACACACACATTATAGGTTTGGCTAAAGAATGTTTCCGACGCTTAGGTTTTGTTTTACGTAACTGTCAAGGTTTTAATAACCAGGCAGTCATTAGGCTTTTGTTCAACGCTTTAGTTCGGTGCAAGCTTGAAACCAGCGCTTGTGTGTGGAATCCTCACGAGGTTACCTACATGCTCATGCTGGAAAAGGCGCAAAAAGCTTTTCTTAGGTACCTCTACAAACATGTGTTTGGATACTATCCTTATATGTATCCTACTAAATTCCTTTTAGGATGTTTAAATTTTAATTCTCTTCGAGTTAGGCCGTCTATTGACCAAATAACAACGGCGTATAAAATTATACAAGGTCATACCGACGCCTCAGATTTACATGCGGAGCTGTGTCAATTATTTGTTCCAAATAATTATAATCGCTCTAGAAGGCATAAATTGTTTAATGTTCCATTTTGTCGCACTGTAGCTCGGTCCACCTCCCCTATACCGCGTATGCTAACGATGCTCAACGCGCTCGTGGAGACCAACCGTGGATTGGATTTGTTTGCTGATGAATGGAAGACGATACTGTTAGAATGTTTGTGGTTCTGCGAGAAGACCGAGTAAAAGGATTACTTAATTTAGTATAAATGGCTTAAGCTGTACTAAATGTAATAATAAATAAATAAATAAATGTAACCGCCTATTCGAGCAAGCCACGCATGTATCAATGACGTCAATTCATGCGTAGCCTCTCCGTGGGTTGCAGTGGACACAACCACACATTTTCTTCCAAAGCGAAGCTTAATACACGTGCGTAGCCTCTCCGTGCACCGCGGTGGGCCCGCGCCTTTAACGTGACGTGGCACAATAGCACACATGCAAGGATTGCCAACGCGACGTCAAATATACGCACACAAATACTCCATTAACATTTGAGCATAGCTCACACATACATAAGCACAGTTCACATGTCGTTACGACGTATTTGCGAAGCGGCGGTATTGGGAACTAAAGTGTTGTGCATGTGTGAAACAAGGCAGTTTCATTAATATGTTGTAGGTTTTATCAATGAAAACAGCGCCGCCGCCGCGCCGCTCGCTTTGCGAAAGTTGAATGACTAATTGTCCACTTTGGTGGTGAAAAAATAAGTAGTAATCGAGCGATGTGGCCTGCCCAATGCCACTTCAACTTGCATATTCTGAGAGCTATGTCGGTGACCCTGGTTCTTCGGCGATTTTTTTCATTTCGGATTATATCGCACACAGAAACTCCGAGCATAGCTCTCTCCATGGCTCGTTGCGTGACTGTACAAATGTTTCTTCGCGGAACTACGATATATCCACTATAGAAGTATAGCAAGGAAACACTTCATTTCACTAGTTGTCACATTACCCACTTTGTTTTTTTGAATCGCGTAAATACATACATACATCACGCTCTTTTCCCATGGGGGTAGGCAGAAACCACAGAGTTACTTGCTACATTGGCTCACAATGTTCACGGAAATGCCAAGTCGTTATAATGCATCGTTATAATGCTCCGACTTTTGGTATCTCGGGTCACTTAGGCAAAGCGATGGCAAAATAGACCGTGTTAAGCACAGAATTAACACGGAATCATAGGGTCGGTGCCACGCAAGTAGTTTGTCTTGTTAGTTGCAAGTTTCAATATTTTAATGTAAAAACGTGGTATTTTATGTGGTTTTATGTATAAATAATACTAGAAAAAAAATTAAATGTATCATGACATGTAAGATTTGAAACACTTCCTGATGTCTGTTTTAAGCTGAAATTTTGTATACTGTTACTTCAGTGACATACAATAATAATGACAGATATGGCCTACAGCTGCAGCCAGGATTGTGTCCTCACTAAGGAACTTTTCAATGGGTCACTGCACTGTCATGAAATTTTATTTGTTAGTTTAATTTTGATAGTTTAACACGATGTTTATCATGAATTGCTGCTGCAGCCAGAATTGCCTCCTTAATGGTTAGTAGCATGAACTTGAAACTTTTTTTTTAAACAATAAGTAATTTAATATAAAAGATAATTACTAGTGTAATTAATTTTTCAAGTATTCTATCATACTGAATAATAAAACAATTTAAAAAATGCTTTGTTTAATTTATATGTCTTCATCTATTGTGACTTTGCGACAACTCTACCAAAAATACTGTTACGAGCTGGGTATGGGATAAATAAAAACACTACCAATTAAACACACGAAATAACTTTATTTAACACAAAACACTAAATACACAATCACTTCAACACTACTGAACACTTTATCGCACTAGATATCTCTTCGAACCTTTCGTTGTCTCGCTATAAAAGTAGGCTGCCTGCTCCGACCTCTGTTGGTCCTTTTATACTCAAACACACAAAAGAAGTTCGAGAAAATTCCCTATTATTAACTAAAAATGAATACAATATTCACAAAGAAAAATAACTAAAAATAAACTTAAAGATAAAAGAACCAACAAGGAAGAAGTTACGTTACGCACTCGGCATACGGTCGAAATTACAATGGCAATTATGTCATCGACGCCCGCCGTGCTGACCTTGTAAACATAATGGAACTATACCTACAGAATGTACCGGAGTGTTTTAGACACTACACAATTATAAGCGAGGTTTCTTGAAGATTCTAGATGACCGCCGTAACACTGCCCCCTCCTTAGACATGCTCGTCCCGAGCATCATTAGTCCCGTAGTATCGCGCCAATCGGTCTACATGCACAATCTAAGGCGCACCTCGCGGACCCTTCTGTATTCGGTAGGTGACATCGTTGATCCTGGTCACAACTCGGTATGGTCCGTCCCATTTTGCTTGCAATTTCGGAGACTTTCCCTTGCTCCACACTGGGTTATGCAACCACACCAGCGAACTTTCGTCGAAACCACTACTGTTTGCCTTCCGGTCATAACGAGTCTTCATCTTCTCAGACATCTGTTGTCCGGAATACCTGATATGCTCATATACATCGTTTAACTTGTTACGCAGGTCATTCGCGTAATCCGTTACACTGCGTGGGACGTCAGGGGGAGTTCCAGTGATTAAATCTGCAGGCAATCGTAATTCCCTTCCAAAGTTTGCGAAGGCTGGAGTTACGGTCGTACTTTCGTGAACTGCACTCCGATAGGACAGAAGAAACGGCTGTATGTGTTTGTCCCAATCCCTTTGCTTGCTTTCCACAACTTTTGCCAGATATTTCTCCAACGTTTGGTTGAATCGTTCTACCATTCCATCGGATTGTGGGTGGTAAGAGGTGGTTCTGGTTTTATGTGTACCCATCAATCGACAAGTCTCCTGGAAAACTTGCGATTCAAAATTCCTTCCTTGATCGCTGTGAATTTCTAAGGGTACTCCAAAACGACAGAAGACTTCTTGAACCAATTTATCTGCGACTGTTGTAGCTTCTTGGTTAGGAATGGCGAAGACTTCTGGCCACTTTGTGAAGTAGTCCATGACAACCATGAAGTACTTGTTTCCGCTATCACTTTCTGGAAATGGTCCCGCAACGACCAGCGCTATCCGTTCCCAGGGGGCTCCAACGTTGTACACTTTTAATGCACCTCTGCTACGTGTGTGGGGTCCTTTCACAACCGCACAACTGGTACATTTGCGACACCAGTCCTCCACATCATCTCGACAGTGGATCCAGTAAAAACGCTCTCTGATCTTCAATAGAGTCCTTTTTACCCCCATATGTCCTCCTGAACATCCATCATGGTAGAGCCGTAAAACATCCGGTACCTTAGTTTTAGGGACAACCATTTGTAGATGACAGCTGTCCCCTCGAGCGTTTTCCCATTTACGGCATAAGACTCCGTCCTGGATCTCCAAGCTGTTCCATTGTGCCCAATAACCTTTTGTGATGGAACTCATCGCAGCCACATCACTCCACTTGGGCTTCGGACCACCAGCTTTGATCCACTCGAAGATCGGTTTGATGTCCGTGTCATTTTGCTGAGCCTGCTGTATGGTTGCCTTCCATTCGTCGCTGAGATCTGTTCTTATCCTTCTCACAGACACAACTTTCTTAGTTTCTTGCCTGGAACTCTGTATAAAATCTTCACGCCAAGGTCTTGACAGTGCGTCTTCGTTACCGCGAGTTCTCCACTGATGCTGAGCAGTCATATCAGCAGCCTTTCTCTGCTGTGATTGATCATCCCTCGGTGTGCGTCGCTTTTTACAGTTTGACCGTAGATGACCACTTTCCCCACAAGTGTAGCACCTAGGGCTGTACTTTTGCGGACGCTGGCGTACAGGTGTTCCCCCAACTTGCATCGGACAGCTTGAGCCAAGATGATCCCTTTCTTTACCGGTATAGCAGCTGGGACTGTACACTTGCGGACGGTCGCGTACAGGTTCTTCTACTTCTAAGGCATGGGCCAAGGCGTCTTTCAGCGTCTCGTGATGCCCAAGTCTCACAGCGGCTCTAACTTCCAAGTCGCGTATTCCATCTACGAACGCCTGTACCAGATTTCCATCAATAAGGGCAGGGGCGGACTGGTATGCTTTCCGAACCAGCTTTTCAACTTCCAGGGCCCACTGCTGTAGGTTCTCGGCACTACGTTGAACACGATCCTTTAATTTGGCACGATAGACGTGCTCCAGGTGCGCGTCGCCGTATCTAGATTCTAACCCCTCCAGCAGCTGTTCATAGGTCACATCCTTGCCGAGTGCTTCAAGAATGGTAAGGGCCTGGTCTCGGAGACCCAAGGTGAGCGCTGTCATGGCTTGCGCTTTGGTCCACCCATTCGCCTTCATAACGGCCTCAAATTGAATTTTATAGGCCGACCACGAAGATGTTCCGTCGAATGGCGGCACTTTAAACCCGCGCACCGAAGGTGCAGCAATCACTGAAGTCACAGCCCCGTCTCCAACCTTAATTTCACTCAAGGCCTTCTTCACATCGGCGATCTGAATTTCAGCCTTTGCGATACGGTTGTCGTGCTGCTGTACCTGCTCCTTCATCACGCTCAGCTCTTTGCCAACTGATGCGTGAAGATCCTTTATCAGAAGCATCTGTTCCTCTTGGCGCCGGACCTGTTCTTCTTGACGGCGAGCCTGTGGCTCCTTGTCCCGTTGCAACTGTTCCTGCAACTGGCGAGCCTGCTCCTCTTGACGGCGAGCCTGGTCCTGCAGCAGCGCCATTAAGGCAGACAAGTCAGGCGTCGCTAATGCTGGAGTAGCTCCAGATGGGCCAGCGACTGACTCTGACGTAGGCTGGACACCGCCCGGTGTCTGTGTCGGTGAGTCTCCAAATCGCCTTTGGTCCATACCTTGTTGTCGCTGACTCCTAGTACGGATACTATCCGTGTCGTCCTTTGGTAGAATCGGCATTATTTATCCCACACTTCTGACACCAAATTGTTACGAGCTGGGTATGGCATAAATAAAAACACTACCAATTAAACACACGAAATAACTTTATTTAACACAAAACACTAAATACACAATCACTTCAACACTACTGAACACTTTATCGCACTAGATATCTCTTCGAACCTTTCGTTGTCTCGCTATAAAAGTAGACTGCCTGCTCCGACCTCTGTTGGTCCTTTTATACTCAAACACACAAAAGAAGTTCGAGAAAATTCCCTATTATTAACTAAAAATGAATACAATATTCACAAAGAAAAATAACTAAAAATAAACTTAAAGATAAAAGAACCAACAAGGAAGAAGTTACGTTACGCACTCGGCATACGGTCGAAATTACAATGGCAATTATGTCATCGACGCCCGCCGTGCTGACCTTGTAAACATAATGGAACTATACCTACAGAATGTACCGGAGTGTTTTAGACACTACACAATTATAAGCGAGGTTTCTTGAAGATTCTAGATGACCGCCGTAACAATACGTAACAAATATTGCAGTTCTTAAGAAGCTTTGTCTCCGTTCCGTTTATCTACTCATGTGCTTCAGTTTCTTACACAGCGCGCAGGCGCGTTGGCCGCGCCAATTATTTCCCGGTGGCACGACGCGCTGCGGCCGTCAGACCCGAATGGGATCGACCTCCGCTCGGACGGCCGATTGCATTTAGGTCTTCAAAAGTACCTATCTCAGATATAAATAAATTAAAAACAATGTCCCAATTGGTGCAGTGGCTCAAGCAGTTGACTGCTGCGCTACGTGTCGCGGGTTCGATCCCCGAACGGAACAAATATTTGTATGGCCTACAGATAGTTGTTTTGTTTCTGGGTATTAGCGCATGTGAATGTTAATGTTTGTGAACGCACCCACAATACAGGAGAAATTCTTAGTGTGGGGAAAAAAATAGTTTGTACCTATTATTAATTTAATTTTGATCTAAGTAAACTTCGATCAATAATTTAAAAACGAATTACCTTGTAAGTTTTCCTACCCCGATAAGTATACTTTTCTGCAATAGTTGTGTTGCCTCACGTTAACTGCTCAATTCACCGTCGCCTGAAAAGTGAAAGCAGTTTTTTTATAAACTGACTTTTTTATGGCAGTGAATGTTGGGTGTGGCGAACAAAGCCTAAAAGTAGGATTAATGTCATGGAAATGCGTTCTTTGCTTTTACTGATAAATTGAGTAATGAGGTTATACGAGAACGTTGCGGTTTAAAAGAAGATGTAGTGACAAAAACTGGCCAAGTGCAAGTCGAACTTGCACATTTAGGGTTTTGTACCATGGCAGTAGATATTGAGAGATTTTCCATATGTAACTCCCTCAACATGGGTAGCAAGAAATGAAAGGGATTGTAAAATAATGTACACTATATTGAAAGGGAATGAGGAATATAATTAAAGAAATTAAAACTAAAAGCTTGGAAATTGATTTTTTGGTGACCAAGTTTGATTTAAAGGGAGTTAAAGTGGAGAACCAATGTTTAATATTTATTGCTTCTCAGCGAATGACTGCCGTACGCGTAACTATTTAGTCGCGCGGATATTTTTACTTTGCGATATCTTCTAAAATATTTATGTAAACCATATAGAGTTAAGGGCACAAATATTCTATATTGAATTTCCGTTATAACAATCGTATTTATTTAGATATAGATTAATACCATATGGGTTAAATAAGCTTCGCAAAAGTAATTCAGTCAGGGGTTTTTAATTTTTTTAATTTATTCTTGTTTTCAGGACAAGGTTTGAATAAAACCTCACAATAAAGAAAAGCACAAATGGAAAAAAATGGAACCCTTATAGGATCACTCGTGTGTATTTCTGTCTATCTGTCCGTCTGTCTGTCTGTCCGACCATTTGCCCCTCCTTATCTACGAAACTGCTGAACCTAAAATTTTGAAAAAAATTTAGAAATTAGTTCAACACGTCTTCTAGATTACAGAAAAAAACCTATAAGAAGTCTATGGTGCTAAAATATCATGGAAAATCTCTCAATATCTACTGCCATGGTACAAAACCCTAAATGTGCAAGTTCGACTTGCACTTGGCCAGTTTTTGTCACTACATCTTCTTTTAAACCGCAACGTTCTCGTATAACCTCATTACTCAATTTATCAGTAAAAGCAAAGAACGCATTTCACGCCCGTCGGGGCTGCGGGTTGTTCGCAAGAGATACCGCGGCCTCGACATGAAGGGCTAAGAAGGAACATGGGTTGTTTTTAGTCAGTAGAAGTTTGACACTCCCTTTCGCTCTGCCTAAGAGCGGGAGGGGTTATTTGATGATTTCCCAACCCCAAAAAAAAAGGCATTTGTAGACGGTACATATACTTTTAAATTTAGTTAAAACACTAGGAAGTGTCGAAGGGTGGGCGTTTTGGGGGACTGTCACTTGTAAATGAGTAAAGTAAAGTAAATTTTGACGTTCGAAAAGTGCTGATTATCAGCCTAGTTTGAATAAATGACTTTTGATTTTGATTGATTTTGATTTTGTTACGAGTATTCTCTTTAAAAAAATTACAAGTATCTGAAAGCGAGATGGCAGTGTTGTTCCGTGGGAATATCTGCAACAAAAACATTAACAATTATTTTTTAATTTCACTTTGTCTCTTCTTTTAACTCCGAAACAACAATCTGTAGGCAGTTTTTTTTTATTTATTGGCACAATCGATTTTCTTATTAAATATTTCGATTTATCGATCCCATACCTAAATCTCAAATATATAGCCACTCGCCTGGTTTTGAGGTAATGTTCGATTAAATATATCATGAAAAATACTCCGAAACCCGGAAATGGTTTACAAAAATTACTTTTGGTAGGAGTTAATATTATGATAATTAGTGTAGACAATAAAAAACAAAGTTTGATTTTGAACCATTATAGTACGGGATTTCATACATAAAAAAATATTGTCCTTTTTGTTTCATTAAACCATGAAGTTTTGTTTATTTTTGCGCATTAATAAACGGTGATGACTTATAAAAAGCACGCTTCAGTGGTGCGTTGATCGTTACTTGTCGAATCTTGAATGAAAAATAACAGAAATGTAACTTATAACCGAAATAAAATAAGTAATTAATAAAATGCAATAGTTCTAGTAGGAGTATAACATATTTTAGGCGAACTTTACGTTGCATCGTTGTCACGGCAACCGTTTTGGCGTGCCATGCGCTCGGGAGATAGTATTGATCCATCTAGACCGACCGAAATTCCTAGAACTAGGATTTCATGAACACGAAGAGGTTTACACTTGAATATTGTTTTCAAAGGTCGCGGCACCGAAGCAGTTTAGTATCATAGAAAAAATCAAAGTTTTTGGTAGCTAATTAAATTATGCGTGTTTTAAGTTCTGAGCTAAAAATAGACTTTTGTTTGCCTTTTTTTTTGGGGGGTGGGAAATCATCAAATAACCCCTCCCGCTCTTGGGCAGAGCGAAAGGGAGTGTCAGACTTCTACTGACTAAAAACCACCCATGTTCCTTATTCGCCCTTCATGTCGAGGCCGCGGTATCCCTTGCGGACAACCCGCGGCCTCGACAGGCGTCGGCCCTTGCGGGCCCCTTCCATGTTGCTGACATCTCTTTGAGGCGCGCGTGGAACACGAACGCGCCGTCGACACGGCCTGTCGTCGTCATAAGACGGACGGACGGCGAGCTTACCCATCACTCACCGTCCACAGGCCCGCGTCTACGGTGGCCGGAAGCCATCACGTGGCCCCCGACGCCCGGAGCGCCTCCCGCGGCGGCTGGGACGAGAGGTTCTCTCCCTCTCACGTTCCGCCACCTCCATCGCTAGCATCACTGCTTCGCAGAAGGAGGCGACGGCGTCCCATTCCTCCTCGCCCCGGACCAGGGCTTGCACCAGGGCCGGACGCGAGAGGTCGCCGCCGCCGATCGCCGCTACGAGAACACGGCTATCGCCTCCAGATCCCACGGCGGCAATCCGGCAAGGAGGTTCGCCGCCTCGCGGGAGATCGTGCACTTTTGTTTGCCTCATTCAATGATTTGTTTTCTCAATAAAATTAATGAGTTTGAGTGGGGTATTATTAAATGTTTTATTCAACAGTTGTATCTAGAAATTCTTATTTTACATTGTTAACAGTATTATGTCATGGCTAATGGAACTTAAATATAACTGACAAAATGTGGGTGTTCTGTAAATACACATCTCATTCACAGCCATTAATATTACTGGGTCCTAAGTTGTGAGCTGTTATATTTGATTCCAAAAATAGGTATGATAAAAATGCTTGAACGCACGGAAATTTGTTCCAGTTTCCACAAGTTCCGTATAGTAAATAACTCCGTATGTAACCTGTACACTATTTAACATAATATTACGTTCATTCTGCCAAAGACTACACTCCCATAAAATGTGATGAGCAGATTGTTTAAATTAGCAGTCAGATGTAGAACATTGACAAAAAGGCGAGGCAACAAGCTTGAAGGAAAATAATTTACTCTTATAGTTACTTTACCATGACCTGTGAGAAATTGGGCAACACAGTTAACTTTATAAACATTCCATTTTGTTTATTTTTAATAAAGTGTATTTCGTTTAATTTTAGTTTTCCACAAAACTTTTCCAGTTCTCTCACAAAAGCGCCTGGCGTCAGTTGCGATTGAGGTTCTGGTTTTATGTATATTACCATATTTTTCGGTACGTACACAAATATTTGACTTTCTTCTGCTATCACATTTCTTTTCTTAATTTATTTATTGTTTTATTACATGTTAATCTAAGTTCAATTGACATTTTCGGCTTACTATGTGTTTCCACGACGTTTGACTGATCAGACCTTCCATCAGTAGTAACCACAGTATCTGAATTGTCTTGTTCTGTACATAACTTTTTTCTCTGTGCCCGTGTAAGTACATTTAGAACACATTCTTGCATCTCTTTCAAATCCTTTGATGTTATTGTAATTCGTGACAATGCATCTGCAGCTGCATTATCCGATCCTGTCACGTATTCCACATAGAAATCATACTCTTCCAACAAAATCCTAAACTTCATTAATCTGCTGGCCGGGTCTTTAATGTTAAATAAATATATTAGTGGCTTATTATCGGTTACAATCTTGAACTTACGACCGTACAAGTATGGTCTTAAGTGTTTTACGGCCCAGACAATGGCTAGTAACTCTTTTTCGATTGTTGGAGAATTTTTCTGCCTTATTAAGTGCTCTACTCGCATAAGCGACGGGTTTTTAGCATCTGTTTGCAAAGTGAACACGTTGTCCGTTGTAAAATAAAAATAAGTACGCCAGTACAACAAACATCGTACTAATTGCAATAGCCTTATTGCTAGCTCTTGGAGGATTCATCGTGATATACCGTATGTACCGAAGATGTCACCGAAGGATGGTAGAGAGACATGCTAATGATATAGTATTGAGGAGGTATGCCAGTATTTTTAGAGGACGTCGTGCACAAGCTGAATAAGATTACGGTTGTCCTAAAGAAAGTGCATGCGTGTGAAAATAAAGAGTGTGGAAAATAAATAAATGATAAGTGTAAGTGCGCGTAAAAATAAGTACGTGACATAGAGGCGACAAAGTGCGGTATGGTTTTGCAAGTTTACGTTAAGAACACTAAGTTACGTAGTATGTATCGAAGTAGTTGGTATGTATTAAATTTGGTATACTAATGTTATAGAGTTATGTTTGCTATATCAATTAATGGCAGAATATTTAAAAACAATTAGCGAAGAACTCGTAAAGATATTTATCTAATAAAAATTGGTCCCACTAGGCGACAAGCAAATATAAGCGAGAAAAAGTTGAGTGAAGCTAAAACTCTATACCAACAGTATACAAATTATTTAGATCAAATAAGTAGAATAATACAGAATAAAAAGGAATCTGAAGTTAAATTAATAAATCAGTTTAGCGAAAATATTGAGAAGTTGTATTCAGAAATTGCTGATTTGTTTAAGTCAAAGCCAATAGATTGTGTCACAATGGCGAAATTCGATTTAAAAATAGCACTAAGTTTATTACCAGTGATGAATGACTCAGAACTAATTACATACACCACTACACCTACATCTGCACTTTGGAGGAACTAAATAACGCCACAGACGCCTCTATTATGTTGGCCATATAAAGGGTTCAGATGACATAATTACACTAATACTAAAGAAATAGAAAAAAAAATAACATAAAATAGTAAAACCCCATTAATTTCAGAACGTGTTAGCCAAAACAAATTATAAATTGCACTTTGCTGCCTAGCTAGTCCAACACCGTAGTCATAAACTTATGAGGTACTAGTACATCTATTACGATCGTGAAATACGAGTATGTTCGTTTTTCCGAAAGTTAAATAAGATAGGAAACCTTGTCATTATTGAAAATACAAATCTAAAGCTGAAATCAATGCCATCTATATGAAAAGTAATGACGTATGACCTTCATAAGGGTATAAGCGTACGAGAGTAGTTTCATGTCTGGCCGCAGTAACAACCGTTTATTTGAATGGTGGCGGGCGCCACTGTCGCTGAATGCACTCAAAGGACGCTACAGGACCTGAATTTGAGAGTACTTTGTAGTGGCGCATTAGCTTAGTTGGGTGGTTTATAGCATCGCGTTCTCAGAACGGGAAGGTCGTGGGTTCGAGTCCCACATGCGTCCATTTTTTTATGTTTCAATATTACAATCGTAATAATGCATGAGATTATTCTTTTCAAATATTATAAAGATTGTGGCAATTTGTTTAATGTTTATGACCTGCTCCATGTGATCTTGTGCATTTTATCAATTGGTATATTTGTGAACGGTAAATAATACGGATATTTTACTTAATTACGAAATATTGTACTTGCAAAAAATTGATTTTTTAAACGTCGGTTGAGAAAGTATTGTATTTATTACACACTATTATTAGCTGTCTTATGTTTTACAAACTAACGAACTCGGATTACTTTTCATTACATCAAAGTGCTAAAGTGTTACGAGTATGAACTGACCTGTTCGATATTCACAGATCAGAAATACCAGAGCTGCAGAACCAAGTCGGTGCATTGACAATAGATACTCGTAGTATGTCTATGGGTATATCTGTTGGAGGCTGCTAAATTCTATTTATAGCGGCTGTAACTAGGAGGACATAAAACTTAAGCTGGTAGCTCTGAAATAGTCATTTCTCATCGCGCATTTCTCCAAAGGGATTGTCAGTGGTGTATAATCTGAAATACATGTAGATTTACTGGCAATATAGTCCTAAAGGTCGTGCACTAATTAGAATTGAGATAGAAATGGAATCGAAGCAAAAAAAAACGATATTCAAAAGCAATACTGAGCTAAAATGAATGCATTTTAAATATGGTTTCATCATCATCATCATCATTTCAGCCAAAAGACGTCCACTACTGGACATAGGCCCCCCCCAGGTGTCGCGACATTGACCGGTCCCGTGCGTCTCGCATCCAGCGGGTCCCCGCAACCTTCACCAGGTCATCGGTCCACCTAGTGGGACGCCTTCCAACGCAACGTCTTCCGGTTCGCGGTCGCCACTCCAGAATTTTTCGGTAATATGGTATAAACATAGGATAATGAAAAAATCACCAAAAAATAATTAAACATACTTATAGTACAAGACTTTACCTTCCCTATTTATATATATATTTTTTAATTTTTCGCCTTCTCATTTTTTATTAGGATATTCTAAAATAATGCCTTATTAGTTGATGTACGTCAGGCGTTCGACCAGTCACGCCATGTATTAAGCTTTGAAGTTCAAATTTTTCTTAGACTCAAGTCTGGCAAGCTAAACCAAACCACCTATACGGGTTGTGTTTAGGGGTGTGAAAAAAAAACATGGTAGTAGCATTTATAACGAAAATAAAAGGAAAACTATCACAACTTAGTAGGCTTTACAAGTTTACGAGTAATAATCGACCAACTTGTAAAATATAGTTGTATGAAATATTTTCCTTTTCATAATTTATGGGAGCGCAGGTCTTAAAACTGCAAAAGTAAGTTTGTTTTATTTTTACAATAAAAATCGTCGTTTGGAGGCAGGTAGGCAGGGTGGTTAATCAGTTAAGTAAGTTCACATATCTTGATGGGCGACTACGGAACCCTACATTGTGCGTCGTCCGACGTGCACTTGGCCGGTTTTATGTTACAGATAGTACCTACATTCTGGGGCACAGGCTTGTACAATTTTTGGTCATCTACTTGTAATCCAAAAAAGCAACTCTATTCTCCAAATAATATAATGCTAAGAGAAACAGCAGTTGTCAGATAGTTAACTCGCGAGCCAACAACTCGACGGCTACTTCGTCGCTATCTAACAACCGAGACCCCTAGACATGAAATGCGCAATTTGTACTAGGCATCTATAATTATAAACGAAGATGTTTACTCTTCAATACAATACTCAAATAAACTCACTTCTAAGAGATGAAGTTGGTTGGAGCTTGTAAATTGTAATAAAACTTCAATGTAATGGATGAAAATGTACTTGTATTCAATGTTTACTACAAAATCAATAAAGTGAATACGAAAAAAGAGGTAATGGAGGCAGTGAGGCCCATACATAGTACTAAAACAAAACGTCCTAATATTCTGATGAGTGTAGGTATCTTTAGAATTTAATTTGGAAATAAAAGCGGTTGCACTTTACGCACCTCAGTATAGAGTGGGTTTACACAAAGATAACATTCAATCAGGAACAAAATATTTTTATGAAACTTAAATCTTTTTTTTTTCTATTGAAACTAAATAGCTTTCTATTGAAACTTAATTGCCATACTTTCATTTAATGAAACTAAAACGTGCTAGTTTCAGAACATTACAAAAACTGTGAGCGTTGGCGAAAGATCAACGCTGAATTCCACTCAGACATAATTATTAATGCAAACCAAACAAATTTTTATCCTAATAAGTACATATTAATATAGTAAATGTAGTTTTGAAAAATCCGTCCAAAAGCATAGAAAAGCTATTATGTATTTCTCTTTTACACGGATAATAACTCCTTTCATAAATATTCTCCTGGTAGCCTGGTGGCCGGTTGCACTGGCACTGGTAACGTGGTTTGGTCCTAATTCTTGAAATGCATTGAAAATCTGGCAAACCTTTAAGAAAAGGAAATAATTATTTAGTTGTTACAATAGGTTGGGGAAAAGTCTTTTCGCATTATAGTATGTATGAACTTGTAATAAAATCTCTTTAGCTATACTATTTGTATCTGGCTGGTTTTGGTATCATTGAAAGTTTAAATTCTAACCCTTGATCAAACAATGGAAAAATATATGCCACTTTCACCTCACTAGTTTATGGTTGCAAAAATTAAAATAAACCTGAACGCATCCCTTTTTTTTTATTGAAGACATTGATAGATGTCACTGCCTAATTTGACTTTGTTGTTTGTTATTGTAATGTCGTTTAGCTGTCAGAAAAGTTTTCATTCAAAGCGCGCCAAATTTGATGACTGAGGAGCACTTTTAGCGGGACAAAAGAGTAAAATATTCATTTACGTCTAAGAAAATTCCGGTAAGTACATTATTTTGATTGTTTTGTGAATAATATTACATAATATACTGTAAAATGCAAAATTCTGCAAAGTTACGTTATTTTTTTTTTTTAAATGACTCTAAAGTACGTGGCTAAAAGATGACCGTTATCCGTTCATAACATTTACCGTTCCGAAAGGTGGTGATAACAATACCTTGGTTTTGTGTTTGTAGTTACATTTTTTTTAATCATTTTTGCAGGTGACAACCAACATGTCTTCTAAAAAACATTTAAGCGATAGAGATCTCCAGAACATCTTTGAAAACGATTCTGCGAGCGACTCGGAGGACGAAATGGGTGATTTTTTACATTCTCCTTCAAATATCAATTTATCTGAAAACGACATCATCGATCACCAATTGGAAAGGCTGTTTGCGGGTGGAATAGAAGAAGAAGCTGAAACCATTCTCGAGTCCACTGAGGTTGTTTTAGATGAAATTGACGAGGTATCGCAGGTATACTTTCGCTCGTCATATGCAACCGGAAGAAAATCGCGCAAATTCTGGATGCGTTTATTTTTTTTTATGCTTGATGCTGCTGTCATAAACACATACTCTATTTGACAAAGCATGCACAACGCGATTCTTCACACAGAGAATTTAGACTACGACTTGCAAGAGCACTCATCGGAGATTTCACATGCAAGAAACAGAAACAAATTGTTTTTAAGAACAAGAAAGGTGGAAACTTTGGGGTTCCAGATGAAATTCGACTCCAAAGTGTTGGCATTCACTTTCCAGAAGAACAAGAAACTTACACTCGATGTAAGTTTTGCTCGACAAAAAAAGATGCGAAGAGGTCCAACATGAAGTGTTCACACTGCGGAGTTACATTGTGATGTGTGATGAGGAATAAATTACTTGAATAAATTACTTGTTAGAAATTTGTGGTTTCATTTATTTTAGGATCTTAAAGAATTGCCCTATTGTAACGTTACATTTAACAGGGGGGAGCCTGATAAATGTAAGGCCACAAAAAAAACACTTTCCTACCTAGGAGGAGAGCACAGTTTAAGAGAAAAAGGGAAAAGGTAAACAGTTATTTAATATAAGAAAATAAAAACAATTAAACCTAAAATATCTATCAGGCCCTACCTACCGGATGCTGGAGAATTCTAATTGAAAATACTATACAAAGTCAGGGAAACCGGGGTGAAGGTCCTTAGATACGGAAGTCCAGGGGTTTCTTCAGATGGAAAGCCTCAGGTCAGGCCTTCCAGTCGTTGAGCTCGCAAAGGGGCCGGTTGAAGCCTGCCGTCAATCTTCAGCTTCCATCAGACGCAGAAGAGGCGCGAGGATCAAGGTAACGTCCCTCCGGCTGTAGCAGTAGCCGGCGGACGTCAGGAGTGCCGAAGAGGAGACCCGAAGCGGAGGATCGAGGAGGAGGGCCGAGGAACGTCGTCACTCGGGCACTTTTCTTTACGACGCAGACCACCGTAATGAAGATTATATTATATTGCTCAAGAAACTAGTAAGCTTCGTAGCTGAGATGTTTTTCGTACCGAGCCCTGGCGTAGACTCATTCTGGCGACCCGGTTCCCAGTCATCCTGACATTTTTAATTTAGAAGCTTTTGTTCTAGAACATTAAAAATAAAATCAATTTATAACGATGTACAATGAGGTATCAATTACCTATACTACCTACTCCTAACTCCAGCAGCGAATTAAAAATAAAAACCATATAGAAAAAACACAAACGTTACACTATAGATAAGATGCTTTCGACCCAACAGTAGGTCAATGTGAATATGAGGAGAATAACAACTATTACTTACAAACAGGCAATAATTATATACTTGCCACATAATAAGATCTGCTACCGGACAATGGCAACATGTTGACCACCAAAAAAAACAAATATACAAATATATATTTTGGGATATTTTGCTATATTTGGGTTAATTAGGACATATTATGTAACTCCATTTCACCAAAAACTTTATTATCACTACTCTATTGCGTCGCATCCGATTAAGGGAGAACATAATTCAAATTAGAAAAATGTGTGATTTTCATTTGTTTTTCGTACCGTCAAGATGAGTGAATCTAATGAAGAAATTCGGTACATTTAAAAATTTTACTACAAAAAAGGTAAAAATGCAACGCAAGCCGCGAAAAAAAATTGCGATGTTTATGGACCTAGTGCAGTGTCTGTGAGAGTAGCACAAATTTGGTTTAAGCGTTTTCAGTCCGGAAATTTTGATGTCAAAGATGCACGTCGCTCTGGTCGCCCTGTTATGGATAAAATGGATGCCATTTTTGAAAAAGTGGAGCAAGATCGGCATATCAGCAGTTACGACGTAGCTGAAGAACTAGGAATTGCCCACAAAACAGGTTTGGCACATTTGAAAAAAACTGGGTACACAAAAAAGCTCGACATTTGGGTACCTCACGAGCTCACTGAATGAAATCTAATGAACCGTGTACTCATGTGATTCTTTATTACGACGTAATGAAACCGAACCATTTTTGAAGAAGCTGATAACTGGTGATGAAAAGTGGATCACGTACGACAAGAACGTGCGAAAAAGGTCGTGGTCAAAGGCCGGTCAGGCTTCACAGACTGTGGCGAAACCCGGGTTAACTCGCAACAAGGTGATGCTGTGTGTGTATTCATTATGAGCTGTTACCAACAGGAAGGACCATCGATTCTGAACTCTACTGAGAACAACTGATGAGATTAAAGCAAGAAGTTGAGAGAAAGCGGCCGGAATTAATCAACAGAAGGGGTGTGGTTTTTCATCATGATAACGCCAGACCTCACACATGTTTAGCCAAAACCACTTGTCGCGGTATTTTGACCAGAAGTAATGTTAATGTCGAGGGTTTAATTACATTTTTTTTTTAACAATAACTTATTTGTCCCGCCAAATATGACTAATTAAATAATGATTTTGTTAAACTAAGTTAAAACAAGTATATTTTCTCATAATTAAATATGATGAACCCTCTACCCTGTTAAGTCCTGTGTATACCTCCCCACGTTGGCTTGTTGTTATTTGCTCGCGTTGCGTTGCAATAATGACCAGCGCTATGGTATGACAACAACCGATTTCGTTGTGAATGAAGAGAGAGGGAGTAAACCTAAGGTAGTCGCTTCCTTAATACAGATTCCTGCTCAAAACATTATAAGTTCTAGTCTAGACAAGGATAGCAAGCTAGCTGCTAGACTGAATAACCATATGACATCACTTGCCATTGCCAAATCATTTAAACCGCCATTATTTTTTTTTAAACATGCACTGACGTATATATTTCGTAAATAGCATTGATTTCGACCAGCTTTTGTTCGGACAGCAATCTACTAGGGAATTATAAACTTAGAGAGATTTTCAACGTGAACTCTTGCATTGTCCCTGACCAGTTTGTTCAGGAGGAAATCTACTAGGCAATTATAAGTTTCAATAGACTACTAAGTTGAATGCATCGTTTTGTTTCCACATTGTATGTGTACAAGGCAACTTTATGGATCATTTTTAATGATCAAATATAATATTTTTTTATTAAATAAAAGATAGGAATACAATCGTGGCGTGAGAAGTACACTCCACCACACACTCCACAACATCCACATACGCTCAGACAGCATGGCAGTGCAGCTGGCACTAAGCAGCCACACGAATTCTGACTGTATTCATACGGGCTGTATTTTATAAATTTAGTCTAGATTGTTAATTATTATGGTTATTATTGATGTTTGTAGGTTGTTAGTTAGTCTAAATTGTTTAGATTGTTAATTGTAAGTCTCATTTTGTAAACTTTAACTATAACTACACTGTTGTATAAGGTTAGCCTGTAATGATAGTGTGTGTGTGTGTATAAATAAAAATAAAAAAAACATAATAGCCAGAAATAATTCAACTATCGGTCCATAAGTACCTACGTATCATTTTGAAATAATTTTCTTTCAACTCTTAACCGTTGAAGAGTTGTATCTTCCATCATCATCATCGGTGCATCCACATGAGATTATGATTATCAGACGCAAATACATGAACAGTTTTAGAAAAAATATGGAAAACGTAACAAGTGTCTAAAAAATTTGAGGGTTGCCCTCGATTTCCCTAGTATTCCATCATCAGATCTTGACTTGGTCACAATAGGACCACCTCGGAGGAATACTCTTTTGAATACTAAAACAATTTTTAAAATCGGTTCACGAATGACGGAGATATCCGGAAACAAACATACAAAAAAAAAAGAAAACAAACCTACAAATTAAGAAACTCCTCCTCCTTTTTGAAGTCGGTTAAAAATTAATCACTTTGTTTAACTCGATGCTGCCTGATGTCCATCCGGCCCGGGTTGTTCACCAGTGGTGACCAGCGACATAACTTTGTTTAAATAGAAATATCTCCAAAAATATTAATAATATCATCATTTGAAAAGTCAAAGGACCGTTTTAATTTGTATTTTAATAATCAGTATAAAAAAATTGGCACGTTGGAAAATAACAATTCTTTGTTATTGTTTAAATAATTTCGGTTTGAACAATATGGCACCGGGACATTAGTTTATATCATCAGTAGGGCTATTCAAAGAGAAACGCATGAAAATAATGAGGTGAAATAGTTTCCATATTAGCGATTCTGGGCTCCTGGTACTTCGTGAAAACAAAGTACTAGGAGGCCAGAAAGGCAAAGAAGTAATTTATTTTTTGCTTGCTGGAGAATCATGAAGGAGGTATTATATTATATTTTTTATACGAATGTCATAAAGGAGCTCGTGGCTTAAGAGGAGCTCGTGGCTTAATAAGAACTGCCACTCGGGTCGATCTTTAGGTAAAGCTGTGCTTGCCTAGGTCGGTCTGTGGATGTGTGACCGCCCGACATACCGACTTTCCTCCGTGCCTTGGAAAGCACGTTAAGCTGTTGGTCCCGGCTGCTATATATAGATCTTTGGCAGTCGTTACAGGTAGTCAGTGACCTGAAATTCTGACATCCAGTCTTACCAAAGAGTATCGTATTACCTAGTATTAACTGGGTTGTGGAGGTCAGATAGGCAGTCGCTCTATGTAAAATACTGGTATTCAGCTGCATCCGGTTAGACTGGAAGCCGACCCCAACATAGTTGGGAAAAGGCTAATCTGGATTAATTCTGGATTACCAATTCCGATGGGGCATAATTTAAGAAACATTTATATTCTAATCTCATTCCACATCCGCGAAACCCTCTAATTAACACAGAATATTGACGAAATGTAAATGCAAAAAGACATTGTTGGCTCCTTTTCTTTTTGGCGCGTGGAAAATCATCAAATAACCCCTCCCACTCTTGGGCAGAGCGAAAGGGAGTGTCAGACTTTTACTGACTAAAAACCAACCATGTTCCTTTCGTTATTAGCCCTACATGTCGAGGCCGCGGTATCTCTTGCGAACAACCCGCAGCCCCGACGGGACCCGCAGCCCCGACGGGTATTGCTGTTTCCTGTTTCTGCTTTAGACTCAATCGGACTGTTGTGAAGTTAGCCGCTCTTTGTTTGAACTATGTGTGTCATCTTTCTCCCACTTTCGAAATTTCAGAATTACGAAGTAAGGAAAAAAGTAGTCTGAAAGAAAACTATTCAATGTAAAGTCACGTCTAAATTTTCTGTCACCAGAAACACAATTTATTCCATGATTCGAAAGATAATTGCAAGAATAATACAAAATACTCCTGAAAAGAACGATTTTGAAGTGCGGCTCTCTGAAAACACTTAAAATAAGCCAGTTTTTAATAGTCTTCCTAAATGAAAATTACTGGTATTAGTTCAGTATTTCATTACGAATATTTTCTATTATACAAATACGCATATTTATGTCATAATTCGTCAGTAATAAGCTAAAAAGAGGAGAGTCTTCAATACAACGTAGGTATGGCTAACTGATATTGCGTGTTTAAGAATCAATACGCTAAAACGTGGATGCGATTAACGACTTTATTGGTATGAAAATAGAGGTGTATAAAGTAAAACGCTTGTACCGTAGTTGTCACGTTTTACCTGCTAAAAAGTACAATTTCAAGCTCGTTATGTTTATGGGCTCCTAGTACCTTCTATCGTATTCATTCAAGCTGGCTTTGACTCGAACGTGTTGATAGTAAATAAAACCACATACCACGTTGAATTCTATTTAAAGGATGAACAATCTGTTAGAGCAATACTTTTGGGACTGATGATGTCCATAAATGTACCGTAATTGTGTGTTAGTTTCAAAATAAACAATGTGTTCATTAGCTCCCGTTTTTTTTTTTTTTGTTTTTTTTTGTTTTCCTTCAGGACCGTGACAGTAACGTGGTCATTAAAGACGGTAACTTTTAGAAAATATATAATAATATTCCCCTTAATGTGTTGGGGTCGGCTTCTAGTCAGACAAAATGCAGCCGAATAATGGTATTTTACAAGGAATTACAAGTTTAACGACATTGATTTATTGACATTATTATGTAGTTCTAGTGTACGTAGTCCATTCACCTTTTCACAAACGATACAAATTTCGGATGAACATGAAACAAACTTATTGTTTTGGAAAAGGGGAGCAGCCAGTATTTACATCATTAAACTTTAAAATAAACTATTTTTTCCGACTGTCAATACAATACAACTGTTCTCCCTGTTCTATAGATAACAGGTAACCAGAGGTTTAATATTTCATTCAAAAATTGGAACCTCACGATTGTCAGTAAATGACGGGTCGGTAAATAATAAAAATTGAATATAATAATTTGAAATTGTCTGCCTCTTAGTCAATTTCCTACAACAATTTCTAACAAGGTATGAATAATCAATCACACTACAACTCAGCCTGGACTGAGTTTTGAGCTTTAGGTAGTACCGTAAGAAATTCTGTTTCTAATGTTACCTATCTTCTTCTATATATATAAAAATGAAACCCGTTTTTCGTTGTCACGACTTGGCATGAAAACGGCTTGACCGATTTGGCTGTTTTTTTTTTTTTAATCTTCGTTGAAGTTCAAGGATGGTTTTTACGGCGAGAAAAATTCGAATAATGGCCGGAAAAGCCCTAAAAACAGCCCTTTTCTTTTTCCCATACAAACGTTTTCTAACTAAAACGTCAAATCAATTTGAGCTTTAATACCGTACTATAAAGTTCAAGTGTTAGTGGAGAGGTTCCGGGAAGGCAAAACAATTGAGTGACGTTCAGTTGTTCAGTCAACGAATGACAACTTCAAACAGACCATACGACATTATCACAATAATCACAAATAATTACTGTTTCTTTCCCAATAGAAAAATGATTTTTCAAATGGTGTTTGCGTATAATATAAAAATGAATTGCTGTTAGTTAGTCGCGCTAAAACTAGAGAACGGCTAGACCGATTTGTCTAATTTTGGTTTTGAAACATTTGTGGCAGTCCAGAGAAGGTGAGAAATTAGTAGTATGTAGGTAGGTAGGTAATAGGTAGGTAAAAGGGCATTGCAACGCTCGTGGAGTACAGCTATATTATATAAAACTGAATAGCTGTTCGTTAGTCTCGCTAAAACTCGAGAACGCCTGGACCGATTTGGCTAATTATAGTGTTGAATTATTCGTGGAAGTCCAGGGAAGGTTTAAAAGGTGAGAAAGTGGTAGGTAGGTAGGCAGGGTAGTAGGTAGAGTAGTAGGTAGGGTAGTAAGTAGGATAGTAGAGTAGGTAGGGTAGTCGGTAGAGTAGTAGGTAGGGTAGTAAGTAGGTAGGGTAGTAGGTAGGTCGGGTAGTAGGTAGGTAGGGTAGTAGGTAGGTAGGTAGGTAGGGTAGTAGGTAGGTAGGGTAGGAGGTAGTAGGTAGGTAGGTACTTGGTACACAGGCAGGTAGTAGGTAGGAAAAAGGGCATTGCAACGCATGCCGGGAACAGCTAGTCTATATATATAAAAATGAAACCCGTTTTCCGTTGTCACGACTTGGCATGAAAACGGCTTGACCGATTTGGCTGATTTTTTTTTTAAATGTTCGTTGAAGTTCAAGGATGGTACTTACGGCGAGAAAAATTCGAATAATGGCCGGAAAAGCCCTAAAAACAGCCCTTTTCTTTTTCCCATACAAACGTTTTCTAACTAAAACGTAAAATCAATTTGAGCTTTAATACCGTACCCATAAAGTTCAAGTGTTAGTGGAGAGGTTCCGGGAAGGCAAAACAATTGAGTGACGTTCAGTTGTTCAGTCAACGAATGAGAACTTCAAACAGACCATACGACATTATCACAATAATCACAAATAATTACTGTTTCTTTCCCAATAGAAAAACGATTTTTCAAATGGTGTTTGCGTATAATATAAAAATTAATTGCTGTTAGTTAGTCGCGCTAGAACTAGAGAACGGGTAGACCGATTTGTCTAATTTTGGTTTTGAAACATTTGTGGCAGTCCAGAGAAGGTGAGAAATTAGTAGTATGTAGGTAGGTAGGTAATAGGTAGGTGGTAGGTAGTTGGTACGTAGCCAGGTAAAAGGGCATTGCAACGCACGCGGGGTACAGCTATATTATATAAAAATGAATAGCTGTTCGTTAGTCTCGCTAAAACTCGAGAACGGCTGGACCGATTTGGCTAATTATAGTGTCGAATTATTCGTGGAAGTCCAGGGAAGGTTTAAAAGGTGAGAAAGTAGTAGGTAGGTAGGCAGGGTAGTAGGTAGAGTAGTAGGTAGGGTTGTAAGTAGGATAGTAGAGTAGGTAGGGTAGTCGGTAGAGTAGTAGGTAGGGCAGTAAGTAGGTAGGGTAGTAGGTAGGTAGGGTAGTAGGTAGGTAGGGTAGGAGGTAGTAGGTAGGTAGGTAGTTGGTACACAGGCAGGTAGTAGGTAGGAAAAAGGGCATTGCAACGCATGCCGGGAACAGCTAGTCTATATATATAAAAATGAAACCCGTTTTTCGTTGTCACGACTTGGCATGAAAACGGCTTGACCGATTTGGCTGATTTTTTTTTTTAAATGTTCGTTGAAGTTCAAGGATGGTTTTTACGGCGAGAAAAATTCGAATAATGGCCGGAAAAGCCCTAAAAACAGCCCTTTTCTTTTTCCCATACAAACGTTTTCTAACTAAAACGTTTAATCAATTTGAGCTTTAATACCGTACTATAAAGTTCAAGTGTTAGTGGAGAGGTTCCGGGAAGGCAAAACAATTGAGTGACGTTCAGTTGTTCAGTCAACGAATGACAACTTCAAACAGACCATACGACATTATCACAATAATCACAAATAATTACTGTTTCTTTCCCAATAGAAAAACGATTTTTCAAATGGTGTTTGCGTATAATATAAAAATTAATTGCTGTTAGTTAGTCGCGCTAAAACTAGAGAACGGCTAGACCGATTTGTCTAATTTTGGTTTTGAAACATTTGTGGCAGTCCAGAGAAGGTGAGAAATTAGTAGTATGTAGGTAGGTAGGAAGGTAATAGGTAGGTGGTAGGTAGTTGGTACGTAGGCAGGTAAAAGGGCCTTGCAACGCACGCGGGGTACAGCTATATTATATAAAAATGAATAGGTAGGGTAGTAGGTAGGAGGTAGTAGGTAGGTAGGTAGTTGGTACACAGGCAGGTAGTAGGTAGGAAAAAGGGCATTGCAACGCAAGCCGGGAACAGCTAGTTGTATATAGTTAAGTTTGTGGCTGCTTAAATCGACTTCATAAAATACAATGGATTCAGTGTTTAGCATTTTAAGGAAATGTTCCCCGTTCGATCGATAGGTGTTTCCCGTTCGGGGCTGCGGGTGTTCGCAAGAGATACCGCAGCCTCGACATGAAGGGCCAAGAAGGAACATGGGTGGTTTTTAGTCAGTAGAAGTCTGACACTCCCTTCCGCTCTGCCCAAGAGCGGGAGGGGTTATTTGATGATTTTCCACCCACCATAAAAAAAAAGGTATATGTGTTTGGAACAGTATAGGGAGCAGAATAGTGCGAAACATCAACGGTACGTGCTACCTTTTGACTATTGAGGACGACTTTAAATAGCTACTGAATGTCTCATGCGATCCTAGTATTCAGCTGCGTACTTCGCTGAGCGTTGTGGAGTTGTACACGCCACGCTACGGGTTTCACTCTAAACTACCTACTTCTATTTTTGTTTACACGTATTTTTTAATACGTTTCTGTTTACTGATGCATTATTATATCCAAGTGTCCTAATATTCTTTACATTTGAATAGGTTTATACAATACATAACACAACTTCACGTATGTAATCTCCAGAGGATTTAGCAGAAGTTTTAATAAATAGTCACACCCACATTTCGCCCGATAAGTTTTAATCCCATGAAATAGGGAAGCCATTTGACACCAACCGGGCACAAATCTACACTCTGAGGATGCTACTGAGCAAGCCTGCAACACTTTGCCTGCCCTAGGCATTGAACCCAGGACCTTCGTGTTCAACAATTACGCTGGTATCCGCTAGACCAACGAGCCAGATCTATGTATCCCAGTCCTAGTAATTATATTATAACGATTACCTGTTTTCTAACGCTCACGGCAATTTAAGAAACACTTACTAAATTTAAGTAAATACTTGAAACTTATAATATATACTTATATACTACTACTTATCTAATACTACTTATATAATATATACTTCATCTCTAAAAAATAAGCTCTTCAATAGCTGTACTTCGGCCTGTATTACGTCTGACACTCAAGCTCAAGCTGAGCTTGAGTGTGTAATTCGATTTATAAGATGGGCTTCAGAGCGGTGCTATTATCGTTACATGCTGTATTATAAATACATATAATGTGCAATAAATATGATGCAAAAGTAATAAAATGGGGGTTTCATTCACAAACAATGCCATTTGATGTTCGTACTGATTTTGTAACTTTCAATAAATTCTAAAATATAATTTTGTAGGAATAGCGATACCCTATTAGCTTAATTAGGAATCCAATGGACATTGATGGTGAGATCGAGAAACTGACTGATTCTGTGACTAAAAAATACTTATAAATAGTTTGCCCTTTCTTTATTTTTTTTTTTGCCTGTTGGAAAATCATCAAATAACCCCTCCCGCTCTTGGGCAGGCGAAAGGGACTGTCAGACTTCTACTGACTAAAAACCAGCCATGTTCGTTCTTAGCCCTTGCACCGAAGCCGCGGTATCTCTTTCAAACAACCCGCAGCCCCGACGGGCAAATAGTTTGCCCCTAAGCATTAACAGACTTTCAGTCACTACTTTTTTTTTTATTCATTCAATCTTAGCTCCTTTGATAAAATGTTACCCTGGTAGCCGGGCGGCCCGTTCCATTGTTGTCAGTCCTCCGGCGGGTTTCTTACTTTTGGCGCGTGGTGGTGAAATAGTGAAAATAGCGTGATACAGAAATTGCTAAAATTATAGCATGTTTAAACTAGGCAACTATCTTGACCAACCTATATTTTCATCATATTTTTTTAATTAACTGAAAAATACTTAAAGATATACTCATTAATTGTTGGCAACAAAATGTAGTCTATAATTTTATTTGATTTGATTATAAATTATCGGTATTTACACAAATGCTTTTAATTCCAACACTATCACATTTTCGTTGATTCACCGTCTATTCGCGTCGTCGTTGTCGATCTCTAGCTTCTTTGATAAATGTTGCCCTGGTAGCCGGGCGGCCCGTTGCACTGCTGCCAGCTCTCCGTATTTCAACTTTTTGTGTACGGTGTATAAAAATTAAATGGCGGGACGCAGAAATCGCCGATATTCCGTCTGCTATTTCATAGCAGACGTATGACGTATGTACTCTTATCTGACTTATGCAAAATGTTTGCGCAAAAACTTTTTTGCAAAAAATAAAACCGACTTCAAAAACACAAAAAAGTGAAAAAATAACTTTAGCTTCTGAAGTCGGTGACTTTTGTTTGTTTTATTCAGTTTTTTGTCACCGACTTGACCGATTTTTTTTATTTTTCTATTTTTAGTTGTAATATCCTTTACAAATATTTCATATTCATTAATTTTACGTTGTTAACAATACATGTCACGGTAATAGGCTTATCCGCAATAAAATGGAACTTAACATACCTAACTCTCGAAATCTGGGCGTCCTGTACACATCTGCGTACCCCGTCAGAGCATACAGGCGTGATGGTAAGTTAAGATGTTGCGTAAACAATAAACATCCAAGCGATTGCAGCAATCACGACAGATTTGCCGTCTATTTTTGAAGAGTTCTATTGTATATCTCCGAAGATCAGGATCAGATCTTCACCAAATTTAAATGGGACCACCTCAGGAGTATACTCTTTCAAATAAAAAAAGAATTTTGAGAATCGGTTCACAAATGGAGGAGAAATCAGGTAACATACATAAAAAAAAAAAAAAATACATACACACGAACATATAACCTCCTCCTTTTTTGAAGTCGGTTAAAAATAAGACTGCCACTCAACGATTTATTTAATACCTGTACTCAAAGATGCCAGCCAGTGTCTAATATTTTTTGTTACGCGGGTTATCTTCCATATTTCCTGATGTTAATAAAGGTGTGGCTTGAACATGAAGGTTCGAGGACGTTAATACAAATACAAATACGATTTCCATCCCTCTCTAACGATAAGTCTTGTGCGCTTAATCTCCTACAGCTTATGGTGCCTTGATGACCTAAGCAAGTAACATTCATAATAATTAAAATAACATTATTTATAAATAGCTGAATGCACCAGGGCTTCATAAACCTATGGAACTTACTGTTGAGGTCATATAGAACACACACGGTGTCTGTATTTTCCGAATGCGCCAGTGTGCTCTGCAGGCCATTTGTACAAGACTTGTTTGTTTATGTCTGGCTCACCTAGGGCTTGCCTATTGAGAGTTCAAGGACAGAAGCTGTCTAGCGTACTACTAAAACTCTAGGCCACTATATTGCGAGTGCGGGGTTGGTTTCAGTATAATTTGTAGCTAAATATTATTATATTTCAAGTATTTAATACAATCTGACAGCCTCGCTTGAGTAAACGTAAATTGCACAACTACTGAGCATGAGGTCAATGAGCTCCTGAGCTCAATTCCCCGATCGTGTAAATTCTTATCCCACCAAAAACATTCTGTAAAAAGCTAGCCAAGTCTCGATGGAGCTGCTTGTTTATCTCTAAAAAGTAATGAAATCTAGACAAAGTCGTGCCAAGCCTAAGGTTCCTTACTGCGATTTCTTTATTATTATAGTTAATGTTGTGTGACTTGGCCGTTGAACATTCTTTATAGTGGGTTCTTAGTGGGTACAAGTCAATTCTGTTTACACGTAATGTTATATCTGTTGTAACTACCTATGTTTGTTAAGCGAGATAATAACCCATACTGGTATTGGTAATTGAACGCTAGTGTCTCATTTTAGGCTGTTGTTGATTGTGCAACACATGCATTCAGCATTGACAATGTTGACTTCTGCTCTCTTCTTTTTGGAGCGTCAAATCGATCACCAATCTAACATAAAATAGACGTACAGACGGACTTCTATCAATGATTAGAAGTCCGTCTGTACTGGAAATAATTTTTTTATACTGTTTGTTTCAGGCTCGCCTACACATAAGTATTATTGAAATACGCAGCTTTATCAAGCCTACAATTGACTGGTTACTGAATCAACGTTTTCCAAGTGGCAATTTTCCATCGTCAATGGGTAGCGGTTCTGGCGACAGATTGGTGCAATGGTGTCATGGAGCACCTGATTTTGTACCCTTGTGTACCCTTCAACGGCCAAGTCAAACAACATTAACTATAATAATAAAGAAATCGCAGTAAGGAACCTTAGGCTTGGCACGACTTTGTCTAGATTTCATTACTTTTTAGAGATAAACAAGCAGCTCCATCGAGACTTGGCTAGCTTTTTACAGAATGTTTGTGGTGGGATTTTACTTCTTTTTGTAGAAATATTTAATGTCGAGTTAACTATGTGCATTATTTTAAAACTAATAAATAAACTAACAAGAAACTATAATAGGGCATAAAAAAACTGCTCTTCAACGCTGTCGGCCGGTAATGTGCCCAAAAGACTGGCGGCATTGCCACGTTGTATGGCAACACTTAGCCTCTGGCCAAGATAAAAGCCAGCCCTGGGTCACGAGAAGCGTCAACTAAGCGTTTTGAAATTTCCTTAAACAAGCTATGAGCACTCGGACCCCATGGCCCCAGAGTTTCAACCCCAAACGGCTCGAAAATATAGTTTCCACAAAGGTTACTATATTTACGCCGCTTGAGGTTCTCTGCAGCCGCAGCGGCACCACCTGCGCAGCACGATGAACTTGGAAGATGTGATGGCGCAAGAGTATCGACACATGTTGCGTCCCACACTAAAGGCCTACTCATCTTCCAAGGAAATAAAGACCGGGTTCTAAAACAGCTGGTAAGCCGACGGCGACAAGAGCACGTCGGATGATGTCGTTTAAGTTTGCGTGCCGCGCAAAACGGCCAGAACTACGGCTGCATGACAGGCCATGGTGACCGAGGCTGTTGACAGCTTCACCACATTGACAGCGTTGAGGAGAACAGCAGGCGGCACCAAGGCGCAAAGAAGCAGCGAGGCGGAAGGTCGTGTCGTCGAACAAAGTAACTATGCTCGACGACGGCAGTGTGTAAAGCCAAAGACCTGACACCCATTCACCCACAGCCAGCAGCCGCGCACGGTTAGTAGTAGAAGCAGACGTAGAGCAGTTCTTTGATGCCCTTTTATAGTTTCTTGTTAGTTTATTTTATTAGTTTGTAGAAATAAATACTAATAATATAATAAATAATTCATAAATTATTATTTATTAAATATATTTTTTTTTATTGACTTTGTCTTTGGCAAACAAAGTTGAATATTTTTTGTAAAGGCGGTATGTCGATCTTTAATAGTTTGGTTGGGCTCTTGTGTTTTCAAATAAGGGTCACCAGGTACTCCAGATCTTCGATTATCCTAGTTTTTATAGTTTTCCCTTTATGTGGCCATTAAACCCTAACTCTGTACCAAATTTCAGCTCTCTGAGTTTATGGGAGTTCTATTTTGATGATCATGAGTGAGTAAGTGAGTGAGTGTCATAAATGCGAAACTTTATTTACGCATATCTTCGGAACTAAATGACCTACAGACTTGATTTTTTGGAACGAAGTTCCTTATCGCGCCTTGTGAAAGGGGGCTAGACGGAAAAAATTCTTACGAAAAGTTGTCACGACACTTTTTGCTATAGTAAGCTATTGTAAGCTGTGCGGCGTCGCATGTTTCTCTGTCTGTCTCTCTCTCTCTTATAGAAAGCAAGCCAGATATTTTCATTTCTACATTTCTTTTTTTTTTTTTTACATAATAAAAAATAATAACAATAACTTCGTTCCATCCGGGTGTTCCTTGACACCTCTCAAGTTTATTTTTTATTTTAAGTGTGACTTTATAGCTTACTGGATGACGAAAATTTCTGCGTTCTGGTCTTATCCAGAGGTTCTCAAATAGGGGCCTGAAAATGCGGCGAAATGGTTCCAGTACAGGATGGTACGGCAGATCCGATCCATTTTCCATCAGAATCTTCTCAGTTGCGCGACAGTTGCGACCCGATTCAAGTATCTAATGAAAAAAATGCCAATCTTTCAAACACAGATTGTCTTGGTTATTACGAACACTAGCCTGATGAACGTCAATATTATAATACTGCATGTAGCGCCTTTGTGATAGAAAGAACTTAAATAAACTTATTTTTAAATAATTTAATAAAAAAAATACTAGGAATAAATAAAAGCATACACATAATTTTGCGATAGTAAATTATAATATTTACACTAACAAAGACCATCGAAGAAATACTATTTATGTTTGAACAGGTTGCGGTTGATTAGGTACTTAATAGATGCTGCTACGAGCACTTAGCTTTCGTAGCTCCAACGTATGCTACGCCGTAGTCTGCTTAGTAGTCAATAACGGTAAAGACCTTTATGCGTATGAAGAAGTAAATGCACCGCCTTTGACTCATTTTAGGACAATCGAGTATGGAAACCTAGCCAGTCGTAAAATTTACTTTAACATTATTTCGACGTTATACTTTGTTTCAGTTTAATTTTAACCAATCAAAAACGGATACAGACAGACTGAGTAGTGAAAATAGTAGGTATATTTATTTTGGAAAAGATCTTTTGGCCAAATTCACAAAATAATATCTCTTATATTTACTAATGCAGTCAGTAACATGCCAACATACCGTTGTTGCAATGTAAGTAACTTGCGATTAGGCTTTTTATTACTGGTGTAAAATTGTAAAAGGCATCAACCAAAAAGCTAACTCACGAATAAAATAATAATAGACGAAATTGCATTCGACTGAATGTAAGTACAAAAATCGTTTAAAAATGGGTTATAATATACTTAAAAATATTGGTATTGAAATGGCGCGTCAACACTAGCCAAGCATCGAAGTACTTCTAACGCAAGCTCCAACAGGTGGTTTGCCCGTTTCGAGGTAATTTACTAGGAGAACATAACTTCGAACGAGTAAATATTCGAACCTTTGTAGTCAGATTAGTTGGTGCGTTCCTTAGACCATTTTGATAAATAATTAACGTTGCTGGTGACAAATAAAACAATACTCGTGATTAAACGCTTTAAATATCAAGTTTAATTTTTTGACGAAATAAATAGTACATACAATAATACGAGTATTATGGGCATAATGAATGTGAATCAATTTCAGATTAAATGCATTTTTGCGCAAACACCAACTTATGGTCATGCGTTAATCAATTAGGTCACACAAAATCCTGGAAACAAACCGTGCCAAATAGATCCAAGTTTTGAAATCAATATTCGTCGACATTTTGCTTCTTCACTACATAGTATAAAACGTTTTTTTAATAGATAGAGTGATTCAAGAGGAAGGTTTATATGTATAGTATCTATACATATAATAAATCTGTAGAAAAATCTTTTTTGTACATCGAAAATATTTAAAAAAAAAATTGTCAGGGTATTAAAGTATAACCAACAGAACACATTTCCAGCATTTTTGGAATTTTTGTCTGTTTGTCTGTTTATCTGTTTGTCTGTTTGTCTGTTTCGATGACTAAGCATCACGTCAAATTTACGAAACGAATGTAGATAACTTTTATACATAAATATTGTGCGTAACTTGGGCTATTACTTAGTCTTTGTTTCATCGTAATCGGTGCTCTCTATCAAAAGATATATGCATTTATAGTTTTCAAGAAGAACTTATCATTATGGTCAAGAATGAGACAAGCAACGATATCTATTGAACGAATATGGTACTTATTAATAAATGCCTTCACAAGATAACTTTAAATAAGTAATGATAGCAAAAGGTACGTAGATATTAGTCTAAATGACGCTGTTTTCAAAATCTACATAGCCTAAACCCTATAGTGTGTTTGATCGCTCTTTTTTAGCAGTTTATCTTCGTCTTCGACAGATGGCGTTATTCATTTGATGTCATTTTCTAAACCGCGGTGTTATTAAATAAACATATGTTTCATGAATAGTCAACAAATAAAGATTTACCAATTACACAGTATAAAAATACTATTTTTTTTAAACTAAATTAAAATTGGATAAAACCCACGGCATATTTTGTTTGTACCGTGTGGGAATCGAACCTGCGACACGCAGTGCTACTGTTAATCGTCCAGCAACTGCACCAAACATGTCTTTATATAGATGTGGTGTGTTGTTAGCCCTATGTGTCGAGGCCGCGGTATTTCTTTCGAACAACCCGCAGCCCCCACGGGCGTCGGTCCTTGGGAGCCCCTTCAATGTTGCTGATATCCCTTTGAGACGCGCGTGGAACACGAACGCGCCTCCATCGTCATAGGACTGACGAACGATTAACTAGCCCGTTACTCACCGTTCACAGGCCCGCGCCTACGGTGGCCGGAAGCCATCACGTGGCCCGCGATGCCCGGAGCGTCTCCCGCGGCGCCCGGGAAGAGGGGTTGTGTCCCTCTTACGTTCACCTCTTTCGCTAGCATTACTGCTTCGCAGAAGGAGGTGACGGCGTTCCATTTCAGATTCGATGTCCCAGACTCGGTACTGGTACCTCTCGAAACAGCCTCTAATCCCCCCTTTTTTGTGGTTCGTAAATTATCAAATGACTCATCCCGCTCTGGGCGGAGCGGAAGAAAGTGTCAGACTTCTACTGACTAAAAACCACCCACGTTTCTTCTTAGCTCTTTGTGTTTCGGGGCCGTGGTATCTCTTGCGGACAACCGTCAGCCCCGGCAGACGACGGCAGCAACAATTAAGGGGTCCTTTGGGGCATATCTTTAAGGCGCGCGTGGAACACGAACGCGCCAACGACAGTACCTGTCGACTATAATGTACCTGTTTCAAATTTCTTCAAGATCCGTTCGGCCGTTCTGACGTGGTTGATTAACAAACACCCATCCATCTAAACTTTAGTATTAGACATAGTCAGTACTTTGCATTACCCTCTTCTTATTTTCTACAGCGGCAGTAAGTTAACGCAGGGCAATGATTTAACGTACTTTTATCTAAGCGACGCATTTTAGTTTCCGACAAGCACGCGAACGAAGTCGCGGGCACAGCTAGTTATACATATAAACCTTCCTCTTGAATCACTCTCAAATCAAATTTATCAGTGTTTCTCTACAATATTATGCATGTATATGCATAATATTGTAGAGAAACACTGATAAATTTAGAGGTTTCTAATGTGATGTCGATTTGGCGCTTACATTGCAAACGCTGGCTGAACCCCACGAGATAAATCAAAATAATGTACTACAGTATTGTACACCTTAAAAAGTTCAACAAAAAAGTCCGCGATGGTATATGACGTCTATCTCTTAACTTGTTGTATGCCGTTTATATGGAGACAATTAAAAAGCTATTGTGTCTCGCGTGGATATACGTTCTTTTACTTTTACTTTCTTTCTTCGTTGTTCCACTCATAGTTATATCTTTTATTATTTCACTAAAATTTAACTAAACGAGCCACATAACTAAGGGTGGGTTGCACCATATTACTATAACGATAACCAAACCGTAACAAGCCCTCAAATCCCCGGTTAAGCAACATTTGCGTTGCACCATTTTAACAACGGTTGTAATGTCGTCATAACTTAACGATAACGTTAACTGCTCGATTTTGGGCGGTTTTTGCTATTGTTATGGTCAAGTCTCAAGTCAACTGTCAAGTTTACGACAGGTCAAGTTTACGACCTGCAAATTGTGTGGAAACGATAATTGTTTATATTGTAAAAACGTATCACGGCTTAAATAACAATATATCTGGATAGGGTAGTTGACTAAAAAAATCTAATTAGTCCGTCAGATAAATTTCCAAAAAATATTGGACACATATTTTTTCTTTCTTCACGTAAACAATAAATAAAGACGATACAGTGCTTCGAAAAGTCGCGCTATGTCATATAGTTTGGTACATTTTTACCAGAAAGTGACGTCACCAGCTCCCACTCACGATCTTTGACACGTTTTATTTCATAGTTTTTTATTAATTTGATAAAACGAAAAACACGTATCCAATATTTTTCGATAATCTAACAGTCGGACTAAACAGAATCATATTTTTTTAGTCAGTCAACTACCCTAGCATTGATCGATTTCAAAAATGGGATGATCTTGAATTCTTGTAATTAAAGGACGATTGGAAGATGGTGAGTTTGCAGGTTTCTGGTTACTAGGGGATATAGGCTACGCTGTGAAACCATATCTGCTCGAACCTTTGCGTAATCCTGTCACAGAAACAGAACAGCTCTTCAATGAAAGTCATATAGAAATGTTGTAGAAAGAACATTTGGCTGCTGGAAAAAAGGTTTTATTCTTTTTTATAGTCTTCCATTCTAGTTCCTGCACGGTACCTTATTTTGATAAATATAAAGAAGAAATAAGCTTAAAACACTTTAAAGTAGTCTCACAATCCTTTCGTCAATCCAAAACGTCAGACATTTAGACAGCTAGCTATACGTTTCACCATATTAAAATATGTTACCCATATATTTTTAAGGGAAAATAGGTATTCATCAACTCTATTAACATTGACGATGACAAATAACGTCATGGTGCAACCAACATTTTTTAAATACTACGGTCACCGTTATTGTTACCGCTAAATTTAACTTTAACGAAAACTATAACCAAGCCTACGGTACAACTCACCCGTCTCTTTTACTTTATAATTCCCTGGTAGATTTGCGTCCGAACAAAGACAGGTCAGGAACAATGCCGCTTACGCAATGCTTACGTCAGATAGAGTGTTATTAAAAATAATAATGAATTGCAGTGTAAATGATGTGGCAAGCGATGCCATACTGTTGTTTCAGTCTAGAAGTTAGCATGCTATCTTTGTCTAGACTACTTGTATTAACAAAGTATGAGCAGTAATTTATATTGAGTAGGCAACTAGCTTTGGTTTACTCTCTCTTCATTCACAAGAAAATCGGTTGCCGGTCAGACTACAGCGTCTGTCACCATAGCAAGGCAATGTAGGCAAATTACTAGAAGGAAATAAACACGATGGAAGGTTTATTATGGAATTACAAGTAGAATGTAGAGGAGCTCGTGGCTAAATAAGAACTGCCACTCGGGTCGATCTTTAGGTAAAGCTGTGCTTGCCTAGGTCGGTCTGTGGATGGGTGACCGCTCGACATACCGAGTTTCCTCCAAGCCTCGGAAAGCACGTTAAGTTGTTGGTCCCGGCTGCCATATATAGATCTTTGGCAGTCGTTACAGGTAGTCAGTGACCTGAAATTTTGACATCCAGTCTTACCAAAGACTATCGTATTACCTAGTATTAACTGGGTTGTGGAGGTCAGATAGGCAGTCGCTCCATGTAAAATACTGGTATTCAGCTGCATCCGGTGAGACTGGAAGCCGACCCCAACATAGTTGGGAAAAGGCTAGGCAGATGATGATGACAAGTAGAATGTAAACTTTAAACAAGTAAATAGTTTTAAATTACTGATTTGACTATACCGGTTTTTGGGAATGATACAATTTTAAACGTACTTTTTAGATATTTGATTAAATGGATTTCGATCGAGATGGGCATGACTGGACTTTGTTTATTGTTGAATCACTTAAAACCTTATTAAATTGCAGAGTTTTCATGTAAGTTTTGAAATAAGTGTCAAAAAAGATTGATCCAAACTTAAAAATTTGAAAAAGTTCTATTGTAGATATGAAATGGAAATTAAACGAGTCACGCAATTTAGTAATCTCTTTAACTTTATGATTCCCTGGTAGATTAACGCCAGAACAAAGACAGGCCAGGAACAATGCAGCTTACGCAATGTTTACGTCAAACTCTCTCTCTTTCTTCATTCACAATAAAATCGGTTGCCGGCCGGACTACAGCGTCTGTCAGCATGGCAACGCAACGGAAAATTACTAGGAGGACATAACGTGGTGGAAGGTTCATCATTGAATTATAAGTGTAATTAAAATATTTTGTGTCGGTCACTTCGGCCACACTACCATTATCACACTACAAATACAAAACAATTAAACAAACCATATGATACATATTATATTTTTCAAGTTCATACTTATTTATTTACGTAATATGTTTCCATTGCTTTTTATTTTCCGCTCAGAACAGATGCACACAACACCACACATAACATCAGTGGTTCCTTTATAACTCTGCAGTAATGATATCTAAAGCATGAATATGTGTCTAAATTACCAAGGTTCTGTTGTGCTTCATTTCATACTCAGTTTTAACACATTTCTGTAACTATTTGTAGGAACTCAGTAGTTAAACAGTCAAACTATCATTTAATCACGGTTGGCGCAGTGGCTAAGAGATTGGACTGCTGCGCTGCGTGGCGGGGGTTCGATCCCCGCACGGAACAAATATTTGTATGGCCTGCAGATAGTTGTTTCGGGTCTGGGTATTTGTGTATGTGACTTTATATGTTTGTGAACGCACCCACGATACAGGAGAAATTCCTAGTGTGGGGCAACGTTTTTTAAAAAACAAACAAATAAAATAATAAATAATGGTCGGAAAACAAAATTCAGAATTAAAATGATTGCCACTAACTTCAAACGTTTCGGATGCAATAATACATCGTAAGTTACATACTATGCTTAGTAAGAACATGAGTTCACCTTTAGTTCAATGAAGTAGTTTCACAGGCAATATACATCCTCGGAGTTATGATCTCCTGCTAAAATGAACTATTTTGCCGTCACGATTTGCCGCGCTCCAAGCCGTAGCTCCAAGCTACGCCGTAGCACCACTCCACGCCCCAGTACTTTGAAAATGTTTTTCAATGAAAATCTTTACAAGCTCGTTTTATGCACTCTGTACTTTTGTAGGATTTCATTTCTATTATTTTACATTACTGCAAATGTCATGCTTCGGAAGATAATTGCAAAAAAATACAAAATACTCTTGATAGGCTTAATTTCTTGATGCCGTTCTTTGAAAATACTTCAAACAAGGCAGTTACTGAATGGTTTTCCTAAATGAAAATGACTTTTATTAGTTGTGTATTTCATAACGAATGTTTTCTTTGTTATTAGTGCACATCACGCCTGTCTGGATCTGGATTATCACAACAAACAACCTTGTTCTTAATGCCAAGAAAACTAAAATAATTAAGTTCGCTTTACCCAATGTTAGAAATCTAGGTCCCAATATTATCCTCGCCAATCAAGAGCTGGAAACTGCCGACTCAGTTGTATTTCTGGGCATAACAGTAGATTCAAAATTACAATGGGGCTTACACATATCAAGCCTAGCGGGAAGGCTAAGTTCGGCCGCATACGCCGTCAGAAAAGTAAGACAATTCACTGACGTTGATACAGCACGGCTAGTCTACTTTAGTTATTTTCACAGCGTTATGTCCTACGGTATTCTGCTGTGGGGCAAAGCTGCTGATATTCAAAATATATTTGTTCTGCAGAAGCGAGCGGTTCGTGCAATTTATCAGCTGGGTGCACGAGTTTCTCTTAGAGATATTTTTAAGTGGTATTCTCACGGTTGCTTCTCAGTTCATCTTTGCCAACATTTTATATATTAGACAAAATATTCACCTGTACACTAAAAACAGTGATATTCACAACTTTAACACCAGAAATAAGCATAAACTACGCGCTCCTTTTCACCGGCTTCACAAAGTTCATAATTCATTCGTAGGGCTCGGTATAACATTTTATAACAAACTGCCTTCTTCTTTTCTAGACTTGCCATTTAATGCATTTAAAGCCAAAGTGAAATCTAATCTTTGTTCAAAAGCTTACTATTCCATTAACGACTACTTAAATGATAAGAATAGCTGGTCGTTGAGTTGAACACAAGACAATGTTTGTAATTTATGTTCTTTCTCCAAAATTAGTTTACTGATAATATGTTATGTCTTTTTTATGTTTTATTATTATATACCTTTTATTATTGATTGTTGTCAATCGTAATATTAACTTACACAATAGTATTGTATCGAGTCTGGTTCTTCTAACCACACAGACAGATGTGTTGCTGGAGAGTTTGTTCCGCCACTTCTTCTTTCCAGCAAAAACACTAGGAAGTGTCGAAGGGTGGGCGTTTTGGGGGACTGTCACTTGTAAATAAGTAAAGTAAAGTAAATTTTGACGTTCGAAAAGTGCTGATTATCAGCCTAGTTTAAATAAATGAGTTTTGATTTTGATTAATTCTGGATTACCAATTCCGATGGGGCATAATTTTAGAAACATTTATATTCTAATCTCATTCCACATCCGCGAAACCCTCTAAATAACACAGAATATTGACGAAATGTAAATGCAAAAAGACATTGTTGGCTCCTTTTTTTTTGGCGGGTGGAAAATCATCAAATAACCCCTCCCACTCTTGGGCAGAGCGAAAGGGAGTGTCAGACTTTTACTGACTAAAAACCAACCATGGTCCTTTCCTTATTAGCCCTTCATGTCGAGGCCGCGGTATCTCTTGCAAACAACCCGCAGCCCCGACGGGACCCGCAGCCCCGACGGGACCCGCAGCCCCGACGGGTATTGTTGGCTCCTGTTCCTGCTTTAGACTCAATCGGACTGTTGTGAAGTTAGCCGCTCTTTGTTTGAACTATGTGTGTCATCTTTCTCCCACTTTCGAAATTTCAGAATTACGAAGTAAGGAAAAAAGTATTCTGAAAGAAAACTATTCAATGTAAAGTCACGTCTAACTTTTATGTCACCAGAAACACAATTTATGTCATGATTCGAAAGATAATTGCAAGAATAATACAAAATACTCCTGAAAAGAACGATTATGAAGTGCGGCTCTCTAAAAACACTTAAAATAAGGCAGTTTTTTAATAGTCTTCCTAAATGAAAATTACTGGTATTAGTTCAGTATTTCATTACGAATATTTTCTATTATACAAATACGCATATTTATGTCATAATTCGTCAGTAACAAGCTAAAAAGAGGACAGTCTTCAATACAACGTAGGTATGGCTAACTGATATTGCGTGTTTAAGAATCAATACGCTTAAACGTGGATGCGATTAACGACTTTATTGTTAGGAAAACAGAGGTGTATAAAGTAAAACGCTTGTGCCGTAGTTGTCACGTTTTACCTGCTAAAAAGTACAATTTCAAGCTCGTTATGTTTATGGGCTCCTAGTACCTTCTATCGTATTCATTCAAGCTGGCTTTGACTCGAACGTGTTGATAGTAAATAAAACCACATACCACGTTGAATTCTATTTAAAGGATGAACTATCTGTTAGAGCAATACTTTTGGGACTGATGATGTCCATAAATGTACCGTAATTGTGTGTTAGTTTCAAAATAAACAATGTGTTCATTAGCTCCCGTTTGTGTTTTTTTTTTTTTTGTTTTCCTTCAGGACCGTGACAGTAACGTGGTCATTAAAGACGGTAACTTTTTGAAAATATATAATAATATTCCCCTTAATGTGTTGGGGTCGGCTTCTAGTCAGACAAAATGCAGCCGAATACCGGTATTTTACAAAGAATTACAAGTTTAACGACATTGATTTATTGACATTATTATGTAGTTCTAGTGTACGTAGTCCATTCACCTTTTCACAAACGATACAAACTTCGGATGAACATGAAACAAACTTATTGTTTTGAAAAAGGGGAGCAGCCAGTATTTACATCATTAAACTTTAAAATAAACTATTTTTTCCGACTGTCAATACAATACAACTGTTCTCCCTGTTCTATAGATAACAAGTAACCAGAGGTTTAATATTTCATTCGAAAATTGGAACCTCACGATTGTCAGTAAATGACGGGTCGGTAAATAATAAAAAATGAATATAATAATTTAAAATTGTCTGTCTCTTACTTAATTTCCTTTAATAACAAGGTATGAACAATCAATCACACTATAACTCAGCCTGGACTGAGTTTTGAGCTTTAGGTACTACCGTAAGAAATTCTGTTTCTAATGTTACCTATTGTATATAGTTAAGTTTGTGGCTGCTTAAATCGACTTTTATAAAATACAATTAGGTCAGTGTTTAGCATTTTAAGGAAATCGCAACTAGAAAATGTCCCTCTCTTTACACAAGTTGAAAACTTCGGCTACACTCCCAATACAAAACAAATCAAAAGAAGCAAAAAATCTTTTCACGGTTAATCCAAACACCTTTCGTGCCCAATAAAAACTTATTAGTTTGATATTGATGAAGATAGATTTTTACTGTAATAAAACAAACAAATCACATAATACACATTTTTTAAGTTTATATATTACATTTTATTTTCCACTCAAAACAGATGCCGCGTCCCACAACACACCCAATATAAAAGCCTACTTCGACTTTCTGTAATAAAAAGATAAATAATTCCCTGTTTTAATAAAGTGACTGGCTTAAAAATATGTCTAAGTAATCAAGCTTACGTTATACTTCATTTTCACATTCAGTTTTAACACCTTTCTGTCATTACTAGTGAGAATTCAGCAGATTACGAGCCAAACTATCATTTCGTTGAAGGTAAAGTAAATTTAGACTTAAAATGATAACCCTAACTTCAAACGTTTCGCATGCAATAATACATTGTAAGGTATATGTGTTTGGAACAGTATAGGGAGCAGAATAGTGCGAAACATCAACGGTACGTGCTACCTTTTGACTATTGAGGACGACTTTATGGAGCTACTGAATTTCTCATGCGATCCTAGTATTTAGCTGCGTACTTCGCTGGGCGTTGCGGAGTTGTACACGCCACGCTACGGGTTTCACTCTAAACTACCTACTTCTATTTTTGTTTTAACGTATTTTTAATACGTTTTTGTTTACTAATGCATTATACATATATCCAAGTGTCCAAATATTCTTTACATTTGAATAGGTTTATACAATACATAACACAACTTCACGCATGTAATCTCCAGAGGATTTAGCAGAAGTTTTAATAAATAGTCATACCCACATTTCGCCCGATAAGTTTTAATCCCATGAAATAGGGAAGCCATTTGACACCAACCGGGCACAAATCTATACTCTGAGGATGCTACTGAGCAAGCCTGCAACACTTTGCCTGCCCTAGGCATTGAACCCAGGACCTTCGTGTTCAACAATTACGCTGGTATCCGCTAGACCAACGAGCCAGATCTATGTATCCCAGTCCTAGTAATTATATTATAACGATTACCTGTTTTTTTAAAGCTCACGGCAATTTAAGAAACACTTAGGTAATACTAAATTTAAGGAAATACTTGAAACTTATAATTTTCGGTTTCAGCCTATTTTCAATCTTCAGTCACGTTGAAGAAGTCGCAATATCATTTGAAATATTCATCATAACGGGTAAAATTTTCTACAATTTAATTTCTATAATTTGGTTGTTCGAAAGAGATACCGCGGCCTCGGCACAAAGCGCTTAGAAGGATTATGGGTGGTTTTTAGTCAGTAGAAGTCTGACACTGCCTACCGCTTGATGATTATTCATGCTTTTCCATACCCCAAAAAATCAGAAATCAGAAAGGTAACTTATACTATTTGATTTTTATTTTATTGTTAAAAATACATATTTTACTTGCATTTACTACTAACGCATTGAAGGATCGGACAATGCAGAAAACACGGCAGTAAGAGCGAGCGTAGCGAGCTAGAAAATTTTAGTGACATGCGGCTGACCGAAATATTTACATAGGGCTAGTTCGAAAAGCCGCCCCGGGGCAGCGGCTTGAAGTAAGGAAAATACACCACTGCTTGGTTGTCCTTTATTGCAACATGGTCCCGATTACAATAGTCATTATACTATGATCTGATAACCTTGACCTGACACTGCCTGGCTCCGCTCTCTGCGGCCCCCTGAAATGTGTTGAAGGGGCCCAGGGCCTCCCCGGCCCTCACGACGCTACGCCAGTGACACTTCGTATTTAGTTTTATGAATGCAGCTGTAGAAGTTCAGGAATTCCCCTTAATTGAATTTGATGCAAAAATCTTGATTATTTTGATTGACTCTGATTTTCAGCTAAAATTGTAAAAGGATTGCTAATTATGTCGAATAGAGGTTTAAGTTTCTGAAACTCAGAAAATGGTTTACGAAAACTTTGTATCAAAATATCCAACTTTTCGACAAAGCTAAGATTAACGATTTTTTCAGTTTTTTTTCTTGTAATTTGGAAAATCTCGGATAATAAAAATCTAAAAAGACCCAACTTGCACTGGAAAGAAGGATGAAACATGAGTGTAGGTATAGCTGAGATAGCAGGTGATGTTTGCCTTGAAGCCGTGCATTCAAAACATTAAAATGATCTGTTAGGCCTTTTAAAAACGCCAAATCACACAACCAATCAGGATTTTTGAGTTGCACGAACGTTTCCGAGTACGCATCATGCACCTGCACAGTGAGCCCACTTAGTAACGCGCGTGATTCAAATTATGTGCCTAATATTATTTGTAAACCTCAGCCATATTTTCCTTCAAATGTACGAGGGAATATTTTTGCTGGCGAGCCGCAGACATACTGTCGGCGGGCCGCATGCGGCCCGCGGGCCGCGGTCTGTGCAGCCCTGTTCTATTGGAACATGATGTCGACGCCTTGCTCCTATAAAGCCGCCTACGTCACTTATGGAAGTGTTGTTCTGAGTCCTTCAGTTGCAGATGTGAAGTATCGTGTGAGTCACGACTGACCAATTACCTATTACGCTAGCGTAAGGGTTATTTACATAAACTATTGGTTGCAATACTAATATATTTGGCATCTCTCAGTTATGAATTGACATTTTGAAACCTTTTGCAATAAAATTATGAATTCCTTTGTCTGATTGACTATATCTTTCGATCCTTTCCTTGTAAGAACAAGGAAAGATCTGTGAGGTCTGTCCCTGACTGGTCACATCCCCATCATTCTAATAGAAATGAGTTCGATCCTTTTCTTGTAAGAACAACACAAGGATTTCTGTTTGTTAAGGAATTCATTTCTATTAGTATGATGGGGATGTGACCAGTCAGGGACGGACCTCACAGGGCTGTGCGGAGGAGCAGCGCGGCCCTTTATTTACCCTTTGGGGAAACCGACTGTAATACTAATATTGCTATGATTTAGGGGAAACGAAATTTTATCAGCCTGGGGTAATTTAAGAACTGTCACAGTGAAAACAGCATGAAAATCGGTGCAGCAGTTTTGGAGTTAATCGCAAACAGACAGTCAGACGCGGCGGAGGACTTGCTGATAATAGTACCATTTATCAAATGTCATGTGTTTTGTTGTGTAACATTTAAACTTTTTAGCCACTCAAACGTCCCAGTTACTAGAACAACGTTTTTTCCGTATGCCCGAAACGTCCCTGTTACTACAGCAACTTATTACGTCATCGATTATTCAAACGCAAAATACTAAAAAACTCGACTAAGGAGTCTCCATATGTTTTGTATGTCAATGGCAGTATTAAATTACGCATCTGTGGTTATACGACACGTCTAGTATTGCGTCAGCCATAGTTAGAAAGAATTATTTACAAGTACGGGACGTGTCGCAACCGGCCATCTTGAATTTTCGGACAGGCGGCCGCTTTTATTTACAATATGTGATTTATTATCCCATTGTGTTGAGTTTTGTTTATTGAAATCGTTTTAAGTGTTTATTCTTATCGTGTATCAACAAACAGAAGTGTATTCCAAGTGTTTATAAGTTGTTAAAACAAGTGATAAAGTCGGCGAGTAAAATTGGATCATTTTGTATGGGACGCTTGGTGAGTTTTTAGAAAATTTTGTTGATTTTTAGTGTTAAAGTTGTGAAATACTTATTATATAGGGAAAACAGTTAATTATTAACATAAAAGTAAACTTAAACCAAAGAAATCTGATGAAAATAGTGTTTATTTCAACGATTTATTTTTTTCCTTCCAATGTAAACAATGGATGACCTCGGGAATGGGTATTTATTTTAAAATTAATTTTGCTACACTGGACGTTCTACTGTAATGGTGTAATGGTATCAAAAGAAAGCTTATATAATTTATTTTAAATAATAAATAAGTTTCGTTGAGCTATGTTACAAAATGTTTCGTAAAATATTTTTTAAACAAAAACTTTACTCAAATTGAACCCGTGTTGGCATTGTTCGTGCGGCGTTGTTTCGTTAAGTTTTTATATAATATCGTATATATTTCAGTAAAATACTTATTATAATAGGTAAAGCAGTTCATTATTAATATTAGTAAAAATAAACACCAAAGAAATATGACGAAAATATTTCTCATTTCAACGGTTTTATTTTTTCGCTAACGGTCGTTTCTAATTTAGAAGTATGGAAGGGCTAGTTTTTATTGATTTATTGTGCTAACACTGTTCGTTATGACTAATGATGTATTGGTATGTAAAAATAGCTTATATAGTCTATTTTAATAATACATAAGTCACATTGCGATATGTTACAAAAAGTTACGTAAAAATCTGTTATATACAACTATTTTACCCAAATTTAACCCGTACTGTCAACTTTGACATTTTTTGTGTGCATATTTCATTAAAGGGGGGTATACAGTTTATTTTATGTATCGATTCCCTATGTATGTAGCTTCATGCAGGTATTTTTGTATTGCTGATAAAGTAGCCAGATTTTTTGCAAATTCACTTTTAATTTGTATCGGCAAGCCCCGCCCCCCGCTTTTCGTGCCGTTAAAGTGACGTGGACGTTTTTAGCATTGACAGCTGTCAAAATTGGACGTAAGGGTGGAAAATCGAACCAAGTATTCATCACCGTATAATTATAATGCTTCAGAACGTGAACTAGTTGAACTTAATCACTTAATTACAAACTCTAAAATGTTTAATAAAAATTCTAGTCTCAAATAACTTCACGCTAGTTGCATCGTTACCATTGCAACCTTTGTGGCAGGTGCTCGGGAGACAGTTTAGATCCGTCTAGACCAATACTTATTTAAAAGTAGGTACTAGGTTTTCATAAAATACTGGAAAGTTTTCAGGAATGTGCCTTCAAAGGTAGCGTTCATATCTGAAATACCGCAAACATTCATCACAATTCTTTTGACAACATAATATTGTTAAAACTATGTTTTATTTCCGAGATAACGGGTGCCATGAAGGTAACAGAACACATTAAATACACAACTATTCTATGTCACTACATGACAAAGACCTATTTTCATTAAAAAAAGTATGAGCTTTGATCGCTAAGCGGAACGAAAATGAGGTGTTATTAAGGGTAACTCGACACCGTTCTATGACGATGACGATATGGTGTCGACGGCGCGTTCATGTACCACGCGCGCCTCAAGTAATGTCAGCAACATTGCAGGGGGGCCTGCAAACGGCCGACGCCTGTCGGGGATGAGGGTTGTTCGACAGAGATACCGCGGCCTTGGACACAAAGGGCTAAGAAGGAACATGGGTGGTTTTAAGTCAGTAGAAGTCTGACACTCCCTACCGCACTGCCCAGAGCGGGAGGAGTCATTTGATGATTTCCAACCACCAAACAAGAAAGGGTGACTCGCGTCCAGTTTCGTCCTTTTCAGTGCATTTAGCGGCAGTAGCACCTTCCGTCCTTCAAATAATTTTGACTGCGGGCCGATGCGGAACTTACGCAAAACTCCTTTGAAACCTAACGCAACTAGTCCTACAGGATCTAGACAGATGGCATTTATTTCAAACCAGATGAAGCAATTGGTTTTTTTTTTATTATAATCGTTTTTTGTTATTGACTTTGTAGTTTTTGTATTCACAAGTAGTAAAGCATCATTCAAATTGCTTTGACCAAATTACATTTGTTAGTATAGATGTAAAAAAATAAAATGACCAAATCTTATTCTTTAATTTAGCTACAGGATGCTACGCCGTAGAACACATCAGTGTTACGAGAGCTACGCTGTCGTAGCAATGTTGGTCTTCCTAACCAATCGCTCAAGTTTCGTCAACTATTGGTGTGTAAACAGTATCGACTTCAGTTTCTTGCTGCTGAGACGACGAGTGTTAGAAGAATAGTAGAAGAAGACATGCTGCACCGACCCCAAATAAATTGGAATATGGACACGAGAATGCTAAAAGATAATAACTTCGTAATTTATAAACAATAAAGTTATTGGTAAAAGGTTGTCAAAATAATACACAGTCAGTTATTATACACTTACACAAATACTTTTTTAATTAAAATCCTTTACTGACTATTACATTCACTAATGTTTGCGGTCATCTGCACAGCAATAGCAAGTGACACCTGAAACATTAATATAAATATTTGAATCGAAAACACTTTAACAAAACAAATATAAAAATACAATACAGACTTCTAAAACAACAAAATAGCTTTACATTTGGAAGTCGGTGACTAATGCTTGTTAGGTACATTGTGCCAACTCCTCCGAGAGTGAAGTTTGAAGAGTAGACATTGTAGAGTGAAGTAGAGGTAATCTATTCTATTCTTGTAAGCGTTCGTCTTCCTCTCATTCCATTTTCAGTGTAAACTTCCTTACTCATTACTGTAATACGACTATCGAGACATGATATTCGTTGTTAATCGTTTGATGTTGTCGGTCTACCTGTTTTTGAGATAAGTCGATCGTAGTAGGTTTTCGGAGAAATGTTAACATCGTATACAGATAAAAAAATGGTATACTATATTTTGTAGTATGTACATACAATTGTAATATATGCCATGTATACAATGTTATGGAACAGAGCTTATTTTCAATCAATATTTTGAACTAGCCTCATTCCCTAACCATTTTGTCGGTTGGCGCATGCGTAGTCGAACTGTAACGCGCCCAAAATATAGTGCGTCCTTTGGATTGTTGGTGGTGCTGTAAAACCATAACATTTTTATTCAAGTAGGTAATATTTTTATTTAAATTATCACTCAGATTTAACAAATCGATCTGAACATTAATTGTTAACTGACAGATCTAACAAATTAGATAAAATTATCTCGGGCAAAACAAGAATAATTTTTATACCAATATGGTTCGTAATGGCCGAAAACAGTTCTTAATAACTACTAATAATTACCAATATTATCAATAAGTACATATACATTATTACATTCTATTTTAATAGGATTTATGAGTGGTTGAGAGGGACCAACCAAACAACCAGGTTGGCTCCCAGTCAACCACTGCCGTAGACTGCATAGTACGGCCCCTTTTATAGTCACCTGCAAGTGAAACAGACACGAGACTCCCGAATTTATGTCCGCCTGGTTTATTAATGTTGATATGCGGTATAGATATATATGATTGAAAATATACAATGTTCCTTCTAATAGCGTTCAGCTAACAATGGTCTAATTATGTGTAAGCTTTTAGGTACTTCTTATAAACGTCGTATCCGTTATTTTCTATTATAACGCTATTAGCGGTTCATGTTATTTGTCTTACCTATTTCATTATCTTTAACGTTTATAAAACCTGATAAAATAAATTTTATTTTACTTTATAGACATTATTTTGTAATTTCTAGACGTATTTCAGACATCGAAAATACTGATAGCCCCGCTCATTCAATTCCGTGTAGGTAAAGTACCTATGTGTCATGTTTTCCTAGTAGTACAAGAAAGTTTGTAGATGGACATTGTCGGTTTAACGAAGAAATATATTTTTCTACACTTGCTCATAAAATTACTCTAATTTCACCGCAATTAGGCACATAATGACACCTGTAATCAAACTGTGAATTTTTATTTGCTGTTTATTATTCACTAGTGAGTTACAGGGTTTTATTTTATTTTATTGGTTGAGTTGCTTTGTTCTTAAAATAGTTTCGATACAAAAAAGATCGTGTTCAATAGTAGAAATAAATCAATGTACCTATTGCTTGCTCTTTTCATGCAACTTCGAAGGAATTTAATTAGATAATTTCAACTTGTAAGTTTTTAGTAAGTAAAACTTTCACTCAAATATAACTTTTGTTTTCTCTGTAATAAAGAAAACTTTGAATTCCCTTTTGTACGTGGCTAAAACGCTATCCGCGAAAAGCCTATAAAAAAGAAACCTCATTCTTTTAGTCTATGGCCTGTCGCCATTGTTAGATGCGCGCGCATAGGAAAACTGATAAATTTTTCCCGCCATTGCGAAAAACTTTTCACAACTCGTTTTATCTGTAGAAATAAAAGTTTTCAAAATTAAAATAGTTGAGTTTAACTTTTTGTTATATATATACGAAAGAAGGTATAGTCTATGTAGGTTGCAACCTCACACCTATGTCACTTCTTTTTATTAAATAAACTGTCAGTGCTAAGCAACTCGCTGTTTCATTCGCACGTACATAACAGTGGCGACGAGAGAACTATAATGCAACGCGTGCAAAATGGCGCCAATTATTTTGATATTTTTGACCATTTATCACAAGACTGGGAGTCATTTAAACATCGTCTCCAGCAATGGTACATCGCCAATGACCTTGTGATATCTGATAAAACGGGTCTGGAACGCAAAGCAATATTGCTTATAACTCTCAGCGAGACCACCTACAAACTCACAAGCGACCTCGTGCTGCCAAGGAAATTGAAGGAAGAAGAGTTCCAGAACATTTAGGACGTGTTAGAAAACCACTTGACTCCAAAGCGGAATGGATTCGCCGAGCGTTCAAAGTTTTACGTGGCGACTCAGAGGCAGAAGAAAGTCACGCACAATGGGCAGCCCGATTAAGAGGGCTAGCTGCACACTGCGCCTTCGGGAACTTAGGGGAGTCGTTGCTACACCGGTTCGTCATGGGTATGATGAGCTGACCCGAGCGCGCCAAGCTGTTCTCGAAGGAAGTGATGGAGGCGATAGAGCTGACGTTGGCGAAGGCGGTGGAGTTGGTGGAAAGCGTGCGCTATGCGTGCAGCCGCCGTTTCTGTTCCCGCGGTTGCAGCGGCAGCGTCGGCGGTGTTCAAAATTGTGGATAGGAAAGTGAACGAGGTGGCTAAATGTGCAGTGTGTGGTTTTAAAAATTACAAATCATTTGTGTAAGACCTCGAGCAGTTTTTTGGTCATTTATATTCGCTGTCCAAAATTATACGAACTTTCCTGAGTTATGACGCCCTGGTTATATGAACGCGCGTTTCGTTGGTATGAAAGAGAGGTTTTCAGAACATCCCTTTCATACCGTAGACAGTAAAGTTAACTGAATGGGTTCATTAACACTTTCAATAGGAGTTCTCTTTCTAGCGTAGTCTAGGTAAGCTACATAAGTCTGACAAGGAAGATTGTATGAGTGGAAAAATCAGAATATTGCCAATTGCTATCTACATCCCACCATTATCACAGCACCCCGTACCAAATACTGCAAACTTCGAAACTGAACTGTTACCACGTTAGCGATTCCACGATAGGATTAGATATCTAATATAAGATAAGGCGCCATCAATACCGAAACATGCGCGACTCTTAGTTTCATAGAAAAGAAATTGAATAAATACAAATATATACACGATACGTTACAAAGTAAAATAGCGCCGTTCACAGAATAATATCCTACGAATTGTACGTCGATATCATGAAAAAAAAGCGCATTCAATTGAAACGGCCTCTCCGAATACTAACGATCTTAAAAAAAGTATATAAATCAAGCCTAAAAAGATTTTTATTAGGAAACATTTTCGAAGGTGGCAGGTCGTCGAGTGAAACTCCGACGTAGCATGGTGCTACGGCGTAGCATGGCACTACGGCGTAGCATGGCGAATACATCTTTTTCTCGATACGCATATCTATAACAAGATAAACAAGACTCTAGATATTAATCCATTTCTTAAAAATAAAATTAAAAAGAAAATAAACACATTTCTACAAACACTACATTACGTACAGACAGAAAACTTAATAACATAAACCCTGCAATTAGCGCTTCCCATTATAAACATGCACGATAAATATATAAATTCCACGATACACACCACACACACAAATACACACACACACATACATACACCCCCACTCATACGCCTCAAGCAGATATTGTATAATGTAAAATTGTTTAAATCTTATTGCATAATATCTGTGTAAGACACTGATTCCTGTAACACAGGTTACAACCACGCGCAGGAGTCAGGGTTTCCATACAATAATGTAACTTACTTTTATGTCAATAAAGATTATTATTATTGTTGTTGTGGGGATATATATAGGGTGTAACGAACTTTTTATTGTGATTGTGACTTCAATCTAGTCGTTTTAGCATCTGTAGTGTTTGTGGACTCACTATCGTGTCGTGTGCGATTTTCAAGACCTTTGAACCTAGAATACATTAAGACTGCCTGTATGTGACGTGCAGTGCGCGCTGTAGCTCTTCTGTTGACCAGGGAGTTTAGACAAGGTAGTGTTGTTCAATTGCCTTCCAACGATTTCCAACCACAAATAGGTACTCTATTTCAACATTCTTAGGTTCACTAACCGCAGGAATCATGAATTGAGTGAATCGATCTTGCAAACACGCGTCGACTGCTGTGTTACTTTGCTTAACCGACACAATAATAAAGGGAGTTTAAATCGAATCATTACTTATGATGAAAAGTGGACACTGTACAATAATCGGAAGCGCTCGTCGCAATAGCTGAACCATGGAGACCCAGCCAAATCCTGCCCTTGACGAAAATTGACTCAGAAAAAGTTACTTGTGAGTGTTTGGTTGACTAGCACCGGTGTCGTTCACTACAGTTTGCTAAAATCTGGCCAAACGATTACGGCAGATATCTGTTGTCAGCAACTGTAAACCATGAAGGAAGAACTAGTTGCTAAACAACCGAGATTGATCAATCGCTCTAGGCCACTGCTGCTTCACGACAACGCAAGACCACACACTGCACAACAAACAACCACTAAGTTAGATGAGCTACAATTGGAATGTCTGCGACAAAAGAAGGAAAAAAATTCAACTCCGATGCGGCAGTCCAAACTCTCAACAACCTCTATGGTTTTTTAGTAAAGGGATCAATGAACTACCTATGAGATGGCAAAAGTGCATAGATAACAACGGTGCATACTTTGATTAATTAAATATATTTTACAAAAAAAAAATTACTATATATTCCTCCCGTACAAAACGCCAATTTTATATGTAAGGACCTAATAATATAATCTAAGGTAATTTATACTAAAATTATAGATAGGAAAGATTACATTTTTTGTTTGTTACGATTTAACTCAAAAAGAGACTGCTGATTTTGAAAATTCTGTCAACATTAGAAAACAACACCTTTACCAATTAACTTAGGCTATGTTATATTTTCAAAATACACGCGGATGAATAAAATTTTGATACTGATGAGTTTGTTTATTTGGTTGAACCCGCAAATTAAAAAAATATTTGTATTATCACCGGTTGGATCGGCTTCCAGTCTAGCCGTAAGTATGCAGCGTAATACCACATGGACATGGACCAACTGCCTATCTGACCTTCACAACCCAGTTAGTACCGAGTAATAAAATACTAATTCCATTAATTTACCCAAAATTATGTTAAAAATAACTGCAATGCATTAATACGTTAATAACTTTAAAATTTTGAATTTTATATTTCCATTCATTTTCTACCACAACAAGTAACACGACCACAGAAAGTGTGTGAGGAGGAAGGATCACCGCGCGTCATGAATGAAACTGTTCGTACACGTTGACCACATGGGGGGCGTGTTTATGGCGGGAAAGGAAAAGCGCGCACATGTCTTTTCCATCCCTTTCTGGCTCACGGTGACCGTTTCTCCGTTTCTCCTGCGGCTTCTTGCACCCTGGTACACAAGCGTTACAGCGCCAGTATGCTTTAACAGTTAAAGTTGCAGACTGTTATTTAAGAAAAGTGGACATAAAAAGTGCTTTCCGCAACAAAATAGCTAAAAACAGGTTAACTCTTAGCATAACAAAATAATGTCAGCAGTATGGCTTATTTCTGGTTCATATTATAGGGAAGCTTGACAATACGGCTTAGTCACAAAATGTCTCTTTCGCAAAATGTCTACTAGTAACAAAATGCTTTCGCAAAATGTCGCTCTAGGACTAACATTTTTATTTTGCCAGATTTATAAAAAAGGTTGTTTTTTTCCGAATTCTTATTAATTTATTTACATTTTTTATTGTCTCGAGGTGAATGTCTATAACCAGTTTGTGTTGCCAATGATTACATAGGAGACCGAAACGTGGATATTTCACGAATATTTCATACGTGTCGATAAAACTTAATATTATCTCTAAGCTAGTATCACAAACTATTCTGGATAGTCGATACATTAAACAATTTTATTGAAGTAAATACATACTTCTATACATTGGTAACACTGCACGTTTGTATAAGAAAAAGAAATTAAACATCACCAGTAATGTCAAAATCATGTCAACTCAACGTATCACACGCATGAATGTTATGTTTTAAGAGTAATTCAGAGAATCCTCAGAAGGAAAAGTAAAACTTGTATCCAAAAACTGGCCAAGTGCAAGTCCAACTGGCACATGGAGGGTTCCATAGACCCCGTCGGGGCTGCGGGTTGTTCGCAAGAGATACCGTGGCCTCGACATGAAGGGCTAAGAAGGAACATGGGTGGTTTTTAGTCAGTAGAAGTCTGACAGACCCGCTCTTGGGCAGACCCAAGAGCGGGAGGGGTTATTTGATGATTTCCAACCACCCCAAAAAAAAAAAATAGACAAGCAAACTTGAATGGTTGACATAGCTGGCACATCGACAATTTTTGCATACCCTCTTTTCCACAATATTCATGAAATGGCACAAACTAAGAAATCATAGAATTGGCGTTACGTTGGCAGTGCAACAGGCCGCCAGGCTACCAAGGTAACATTTATCAAAAGAGCTTTATCGTGGGACCGAAGCAAAACATGACCTATTGCTGTTGTACGTATTTTTCAAAATATGGCATTATTTGTAAATGAAACGTAAATTGAACACGTCACTTTGAATGCTTACATTTGTTATTTTAGCGTTGTATTTATTTCTCTTTATACAAAAAATGGGACCGTCGATTCTCGCACAAATATTAAGGCTGGACTGAACCTTAGGATTTTTGATAGTCGTTACAGGATGTAGTCAGTGGCAGGTATCGTATTTCCCAGTACTGGGTTGTGGAAGTCAGACAGGCAGTCGCACCACGTACAAAACTGATATTCATCTACATCCGCTTAGACTGGAAGCGGACCCCAACATAGTTGGTAAAAAGGCTAGGCACACGAAAAGAAGATAATAAAATTTTCATGAATTATACAATAATAAAACATATTTTAAACCAAAAAAATAAAGAAGTATTTTATTTAGAGTTACAATTCTAATAGATTTCTTGTAAACCTATTATAATCTGGAATTAAAACGAGCCTTGCAACTTAGTAGTCTCTTTGATGTTATAATTCCCTAGTATAATTGCGTCCGAACAAAGACAGGTCGAGAACAATGCTTTTGACGTAATGTTTACGTCAGAGAGAGCTTTTTATTAAATAAACATGGCGCGTGGCGGCTTGAATGAGGTGGCAAATGTAGTGACACGGTTGTTTCACTCCAACAGCTAGCTTGCTAACTGGTAGTATTGTGTATACTGTTTGCTATTAATAGAGTAATTAATATTTTTTGTACAATAAAATTAAGCTTGTTCGTAACGTTGGGATTGTGCGGAGGGTGGTTACAACTTATAAGAAGCCGCTGTTAAACATCGTTGTTATACCAAGTTAACCCGTACTTATGAACTACTACCACTTGGTAGTAGTGGGTATGGATACGTAGACATGCACTTCGTAATGTGATTGTGCAACTTATTTTATAACACAACATCGACAAAACATCTTGGAAAAATCGACAGAAAGGCTGTTACATACGTACGGACAGACAGACAGACAGATGGACAAGGTCAATCTATAAGAGTTCCGTTTTAGCCATTTGGGTACGTATTTGAATATCGAAGATTAAAATACCTACGCTTAAAATATCGATGTTCAAAACATCGAAAATGGAAATATCGAACGACCATAAAACCGAAACATAAAATATCGATATATTATCGAATGGTTAAATAACCTACGTCCAATACATCTAAAATCTAAATATCTACAAAAGTTATATCGAAATACAGATTATCGAATGTCCTAAATATCGAAGTACATAAATATTATTTGAACATCGAAAATTAATTTTTGATGTAAGTAGTATGAGTGGAAAAAGGTTGCTTTTGCAACGTCTCCGGCGCTACGGGAAGTCCAACCCCTTCGCCCTTGCGTAACAAAGGATAGGCACCCATGTTCACCTCCCTTCGCGCCTCCGGATTTTTATATACACTCTAGGGGTAACAGCCAAAAGACTGCGTTAATTCGGGGTACCCTAATTCGGTTTTGGAACAATTTCGACCTATTTTATCCATGAAAGTCAGTGTCCAGTGTACAAGCATAGGTCAATCGTGAAGGTATTATTTAGGTTTTGAAATTAAAATATATTTTTAAAAGTCAATATGTTATGCTACTAAAGTTAGTGACAGAAACGTATCGCTGCATAATCGACTCTACGTAGTCTTGTATGCCGTAGGGCATACGACGCGATTCTAAATTACACTCTAGGGGTAGCCCTAGAGTGTAATTTAGAATCGCGTAGGCGTGGAGGGGCGCGGCAGCCCGCGAGCTGAGGAGCAGGTGGTTTTAACGCCCGCCGCCGCAGCTGAGGCTGGCCGGCGAAGCCGGCCAACAAGCCGAAGCTGCTGTGGTGAGCGTTTAGATCATCTGCGACGTAAGGCTCGCGTGGGACTGCCGGAGCCCTGCAGCGCCGGAGCCGTGACAGAAACCATGCTTGCTTGCATGTTGCATGATTGCTGCAAGCTTGTTTGCTAGATGGTAATCTGTTACTAGGTGGGTTACAAAAAAAAAACAAGGAAAACCTCATGTAATGTAGGTACCTACTTTAATTATTTTTACATAATAAAAACCCAAAATAAAACACATTTGTACGCAAATGTACAATATAACCACTGCCATCATTTGTTTGTTCTAGACCATACCAGGGAACCCCTTAGTTACGGAGATATTGGGGGTCAAAGTTACAAATTTTTCCCAAAAAAAAAACCTTTCCCGCAAAAAATTTTGCGTAGGGGTACTTAGTTTGATGTACAGAATGCTTGGTTAACGGCTGTGTGATGGGTTAATTTACACCCTGTATAATTTTTTTTCGGTATTTTAACTAGTAGGTATTTTGAACGTAGATATTATGAATTTAGGCATAATGTCATTCGATATTTTGAATCATTCGAAATTTTAATCATTCGGAATTTTAATTTTCGATGTTTTAAGCGTAGATATAACAATTTTCGACATTTTGATACAATCGATATTTAAATTTTCGATGTTTTGAACATCGATATTTTAAGCGTAGGTATTTTAATCTTCGATATTCAAATACGTACCCAGCCATTTAGTTACGTAATCTTCAAAACGATCAAAAACATTGTTAATTCAACAAACAGAATATATTTAGTTTATTCAGGGTTTGAAATTATAATGACTATTAATTTTTTACACATCGATCGTTAACTTTTTGTTCAAACTAACCATCTCTAGAAAGAAAACAGCTACAAGTTTCGGGTTGATCCCGTCGGAGCTGTGGGTTGTTCGAAAGAGGTACCGCGGCCTCGGCAGAAAGGGCTAAGAAGGAACATGGGTGGTTTTTAGTCAGTAAAAGTCTGACACTCCCTATCGCTGTGCCCAGAGCGGGAGGAGTAATTTGATGATTTCCCACCCCCCAAAAAAAAAGGTTCAGATTATTCGTCCTTCTATGTTGCTGACATCTCGTTAGACCTTACTTCCTACACGACAAGAAAAATTACGTTTTAATTTTATTTTCGTCTATTATGCGATTTGCTGGTACAAACGTCACAAGATAATATCCTCTGACCAGAAGTTTGCATCAAAAAACATATTATGAACTTTGTTCCAAGAAACATATAATTTATAATCTCTTTTCTTTCCTTTTGTCCTTGATTTGTATTTGTTTTAGCTACACGTTTTCTAAGGTTTGTTTGTTTATGTAGTTCGTAATGTCTATCTTTGACACATCTCTATGCACATAAGTAATGAAAACTGGGACTTTGGATTCTGCTGCCTTAAACTTTTCTTCAAAATCCAAACTAGCTCGTCCCATTTTACCAATGTATTGGTTGATATTTACTTATCCTTTGCGTTTTCCACGATTTTCCGTTATGCCATTGTGCTTATCGACTTCGACACAGTGCGGAGTAGTTCCACCATGTAGTTTCACCGCGTAGTTCCGCAGTTTATACCAGGAAACAATAAGCTGTAGGATATATGTATACCGCGTTGATCGCTGGAGAGGGACGGGAGAACATGTTGCACTCTACTACGGGGGTTGTGGTGTTTGCGTAACTATTTATATGAATGAATGAAACGCCCATTGCGGATGAATGAAGTGAGGGTAACTAATAACGTATAATATTTTTTGCTGGTCGTTACATCATTCGAATGCGTAAGTGTGATAAATCAACCGCAAAATCAAGAAAATTGCGTAGAAAATAAGAAATTTTCATAAATGTTTACTTCGCGCGTTAGTAGCACTGTAAAGTTTTAATAATCATTATCAAAGTGACTTACTTAAACTTTAAAAAATCAGAGATCAAAGCATTTTTAGATCGCAGACGAGTTTTTTAACATAATATATAACAGGGCAGTAACGTGTGAAGAGTTGTAAGGTATTATATTACCGGGTTTACTGATGGTCGACCACTTTTAAACCTTATCACTCAGAGCATAATGAGACTGGTCGACTGTCAGTGAGCGCGGTAGTATCTCGTGTATTTTGAATCCTCATCATCATTTCAGCCAAAAGATGTCCACTGCTGGACATAGGCCTCCTGCAAGTGTTCCTAAATTGACCGGTCCCTTGCGTCTTGTACCCAGCGTCCCCGCAACCTTGGCACATGGCTCAGCTAGTGTAGATATAAATACCTACTGTCTAGTTATAAAAACTTTACCAATACTTTTTTTAGAACACTAAGAGTGTATTGCAGGCAAAATCTGTAAATAGATTTGTTGCACCAAGTTAGCATGATTACCAGGATGTTTCTTTCCGTCTCACAACCACTACGCACACTTGGACACGGGTCAATAATGTTTATCAGTGTGCTCTTGTGCATTTTTTGCAGCAAAAATTTAAAGAGGGAATGCAAAATCAATAAAAGGACCTCATCTCTTATATTCATTCTGTGATATAAGTGGTTTTATTCAACCGCTGCGCGTCGCATCGTATTTACATAACAAAACGAAGGCCTGTAGCTCTATTACCATGGATAGGGTACGCGTGCACCACTGGATAATCCTCAGAAGCAATAGTAAAACTTGTTTCCAAAAACTGGCCAAGTGCAAGTTGAACTTGCACATGGAGGGTTCCATAGACCAAACTTAACATTGTAATTGACAAACTGACATTTGTAGGTGGAATGTATGGGTAACCATACATTACAACTACAAATGTAAGTTTGTGCGCCAGAAGACCAAGTACGTGGCGAGCGTACAGTTGCTCGAGTCGCGCCGCAACGTCAGCTTTAAGGCGTTTGTGGTGCGAGTACCGACATGTTATCTGCACCTCGTCTTAGAAGAGGACTTTTGGCCGCAGTGGGTGGTGTTCCGTCGTTCTTAAATATCTTTTAAAGTGTTAACCTTCATCATCATCATTATCATTCAACTACATTTATTATTATAGTTATTTCATTTAGCAGACGTATTTTTTAACCTATAAAATATTAATAATGTTTATTTACTCAAAACAAAGCATTGTAGTACAGTCGAACAAGCTAATAAGTATATTATACAGTATTCTAAATGTATCTGTATACATTTAGATGTTGTTAAGAATTATTTTTGCAACAAAAAACAGGTTCCTGGAATAAAAAAGCTTTAGTAGTAGAATTATATAAGTGAGTTTTGTTTGTATAATGTCATTGCAATAGAAAATTTTCTGCTTAGAACGTTATTGGTTATTGATATAATAATAATATGTATGATTTTGTAAAAATACACGTCACTTAAAATCTTAAATGGACGGAAGTTGTCGTCTCGTGAACTCGCGCCAAATGTTGCAGTTGCTAATTTCACGAATTTTTTTGTCGACATTTTTACATTTTTCTTCAGAAAAATGATCGAAAATATTTTGAGAAACTTGAAAAAGTCAAATACACGCACACTTCAAGCAACGCTTTAAAGATTACCAAAAAGACACATGAAGGATTCGAACCAACGACCTCCTCACTGATCATTCCCAGTAGAGGTGCTCTGCCACTGAGCTAATGTGCCGATAATATTCGTGATGAAACAAGCGTTCCCTTGCATCCCTAGAGCATGCGCAATGTGGTTCCTCTCACACTTTTTAATGTGATATCTTTCACCCTCTTTTTAAGGGTGAACGATTGGTGGAATCCAGAATTAAACAAAATAGACCTTGTAGCACCGTGTAAAGTACTTTACTATGTGACTTAGTTAGATAATCAATTGGTATCTTTGTGAAGGCAAATGAATAGGATGTTTATCAGGTAGCTTAAGTGTATAAAATAAAAGCTTTCTAGATGATAAGAATAGTAGGTCCCTGAGTTGAACACAAAACAATGTTTGTTATTCATGATGTTCTTTCTCCAAAATTAATTCATTGATATGTTATATTTTTTTTTTTACAATGTTTATATTTATGTACTTTTTTTATTATTGATTCGTGTCTGAAGTAAATCTTAACTTAACTTACACCTTACTATTTAATTGTATCGAGTCTGGTTCTTTTAACCTAACTGACAGATGTGTTGCTGGGGAGTTTGTTCCGCCACTTCGCCTTTAGGGGGACTGTCTCTTGTTAATAAGTAAAGTAAATTTTGACGTTCGAAAAGTGCTGATTATCAGCCTAGTTTGAATAAATGACTTTTGATTTTGATTTTGTATGTTTAGCAATTTTCTCGCCAATTGTGAACCGATTTCGATATTTTTTTTTTCTTTTTGGCAAATTATTATTTTGCTGTAGTCCTGTTTAAATTTAGTAAAAAAATAACGCTGGTCTTCGAGAATATACAATGGAGAACTTACCCAGCAAATCTGTCGGGATTGATGCAGTCGCTTGGATGTTTATTGTTTACACAATATAACGCCTAACATAACATAACGCTTGTATGCTCTGAGGAAGTACCCAGATGTGTGAGTGCAACCACAATTCAACAGTAAGCTACAAAGGTAAAGGTCCATTTTAACAATTATTTTTATATAACTCCCGTTGGTGTTGAATTTCGAAAAAAAAGTATCGATTGGTGAAAACAGCATGAAAATCGGTGCAATAGTTTTTGAGTTTATCGCAAACAGACAGACAGACGCGGCGGAGGACTTTGTTTGATAATGATTATATAGTGATGAAAAGCCTGTTACCACAGCAAGCATTTTTAACAATCTAACTAATGGTGTGAAGGCAATAGTTTGTGTGTGGGTATTTGTTACTCTTTTATAGTCAAAAGGTTTAACGGATTTGGATGAAATTTGGTATAAAGATAGCTTATGTTGTGGCTGTGCACACCAGCACGTTATTTTGACAATGTTCCGCACGTGGTCAATCGTGCATTATAGTTCGATCTGATCCCTGTTGCACTAGTAACGTATCCATGGCAACAAATCTCTCTCTATCTCTCACTGTGCGAATTTTTATCTTTAGGCAATGTAGAGAAAATTGAGGGGCATACTTGATCGTAGCTCGCGAAATTTCTTCGAAAAAGGTATTACCCAGTACTAACTGGGTTGTGGAGGTCAGATAGGCAGTCGCTTCATGTAAAATACTGGCATTCAACTGCATCTGGTAAGACTGAAAGCCGACCCCAGCATTGGAATAAGGCTAGGTAGATGATAATGGAAAGAGTTAAACCATAGAATATCCTAAATCAATTAAACTAAGAACGTATTATAAATACATGAAAAATTTCCCATTTCTTAATAACTCAACACGGCAATAAACCACAATTTGTTTTTTAGGCAATTTTAACGCTAAACCTATCACGCTAGTGTAGTTACACCCGCAAAATTTAATCTTGAGAATCTATATGGAATGACAATCTTAAAGGTTACCATCAGACAGTATCATATAGTAGCATCCGCGCTCAAATAGATAAAAATGAAAGCTAGGTCATTCTAACTAAGCCGCCTGTATACGTCCGTCAAAGTATGTCAATTTAAAACAATTTTATTTCAATAAATAATTATTCAAGTTTAATCATACATACATAAATGCCTTTTAGTTGAACTATAATACACACTCCATGTGGATTTTACAATATCAAGGCTAACTGCGGTACTCAGAGATATTTAATGATTACTTAAGCCGTCACTTAGTAAAGATTTGAGATACTTTTGTATGACAAAACTGTCAAAACCTTTACTAAGTGGTGGCCTAAGTAATCATTAAAGCTCTCTGAGTGCGGTAGCTAATGTTATTTAAAACATTTACACAGTTTTTTTTAAATCTGTGTGCTGATTTTTGTATCTTGTATAGGTAGCAATACAATATTGGTATTGGTAAGTCTTCCGTTTTTCTCAATATGTAATGCAATGTTATTCTTGGTGAGGTGTGAGCCACAAATCACATGTAATACTGACGTTTAGTACGATGGAAATCATACTAGTTTCATGAAATAAATAGTAACAAAGACAATGAGAGAAAATAGTTTTGGAAGAATGTCTTGGAAATGCGACTTAGCAAAAACATCAAAGTCATAGAATTTGTAATAAAGTTTGTTTTACAAATGTATATTTTTTATTTGATTGAATACTAGCTTTTGCCCTCGGCTACGCCCGCGAGTGAAAACTTTAATCCCCTATTTAACTCCCTTATGGGTTGAGTTTGGAAAACAAAATACACACTAAAACCTTCTTCGAGAACCATTCTATCTACTAGCTGATCGAAGTAGCTGAAAAGGCAGCTACTTCGATCAGCTACGCGGAAACTAATATAGATACGCTCGAGCAGCAGGCGAGAGCCTATAACCTCGAAATTCGCAACGTTCCTGACAAACGAGGTGTAAATCTGCTGCAGATCCTGGCCTCAATTGGGGTATCTATCGGCTTTAATTTTCCTCAAAAAGAAGTCATATCCATCCATAGAGTACATCATGCACATCAGCAAAACAATAGGCCGATAAATATTATTGTCAAGTTCTCCACGCGCATACTACGAGACAATGTCATAAGCGCGTATCGGAAAGCTAAGTCACTTAAAAGTGATCAAATTGGTATTTCCGGGTCCTCTTGTCATTGATTTTGTTTAACAAAAATTGTTTTACCGGGCTGTCTGAGAAAGTTTGACTCCAATGTATTAGCGTGAAGTTGGCCGCTGTGTAAAAAGCTACGTGTTTTATTCCGCTCTCTATGCGATAAAAAGAATACCTATAGAAAGGAATATGTATTCTAGATGATAGCTGGCAAAAACTATTCAGTGTTTGGTCACGCTTTACTTTTATGTCAGCTCATATACTATTTCTGTCATTTTTAGTAAGTTATTTTCAAAAGGAATTACAAAATATTTCCAGATAACGCAGCTTTGTTGTACGGCTCTTTGAAAACATTACAAATATGGCCTGATCAAACAGTATTAAAACAAATTGGCGACTGCTGATTGTTTTAGTATTTATTTATATATTATTTTCGTGATTTCAATTCACGTATTATAGTCATTATTCATTAGAAAACGGCCAAAAACAGCACAAACTTAATTCCTTCGTGGATAACTCGGATTAAGACTGTGCGTAGAAAAATCAATGCGCTGAAATATGGATCCGACTTTCTCCTTTAATTCCAAGAGCACAGAGGCGAGTTCAGTATGAAGCTAAAGCAGCAGATGTCACGTGTTGACCACTTATAAGTCTAGATTCAAGTTCGTTATTTTTATGGACTCCTAGTATAACGTATCGTATTATGAACCGCAGCCGCATATGAATGCAGGCGCGTTGAGAAAATCAAACCGCCACGTGGGGCGATGAACACCACGTGAAAATGATTTTTTTATGTTCAGGACGTTCTATTGGATTTGTACTTTGTTCGTAATTGTGTCTAGAATTAATTTACCTATTACCTGAAAAACCTTATGGCTTTCAATAAACGCTTTGAATTTGAATACTTTAAGAATGAATATAAGATTGAGATGTAACTTAATATGCCGTTTGAAATCCAGGAGCCTGAAAATGAATAGAAGCATTGCTGGCCGGAAGTATTCTCTATGTTTTTTTTATATTCTCCCTTTCTTCAAGATTGTTAATATTGTGAAAATTTCTTCCAGATATCAATAACTCCGACACAATGGGTGTCAGTGTGTCAATGAAACGCCCTCGATAGTTTTGCAGTCCTAGTGGATTATCTGTTTGTTGTTTTGGAGGGGAAACTCCTGCTCGAACATGCGCAGTTATAACTGTGGGTCAAGGGTCATTCGTTGGCTGCGGGTTGTCCGCAAGGGATACCGCGGCCTCGACATGAAGGGCGAAGAAGGAACATGGGTGGTTTATAGTCAGTAGAATATCTGACACTCCCTTTCTTCTGACACTCCCTTTCGCTCTGCCCAAGAGCGGGAGGGGTTATTTGATGATTTCCCACCCCCCAAAAAAAAAAAAAAAAAGGGTCATTCGTTGTACAACATTGGCCTCAACCTCTAGCATTGTACTGCAACCACCACGATTTTACAAACGATACAAAACTTCGGATTAACCTGAAACAAAGTTAATATTTTGGAAAAGTAGAACTGCTAGTATTTACATCATTAAACTTAAGATTAACAATTAAGTTGTAAGGTAAGGGTATATATAGGTGTAAGTGTAGTGTAAGTGGCCCATTCTCCTTTGTACAAACGATACAAAACTTCGGACTAAAATGAAACAAAGTGAAATAAGCTTAAGATTAACTACATTTTAACAAATTACCTAACTATTTCACCTGACGGTCAATAGAACACAACAGGTTGTTCTCCCTGTCTATAGATACTCGTAAGAGACATTTAACGGTGAGACGTTTTAATATTCCATTGGAACGGACGGGACGGGTTGCTAGTAAATGATTTTTTAATTTAGCCTAGATACTGTCCCACAGATAGAAAAAGGCCTCACTTTTCCAGTCTTCTCTCCGTCCGCATTTATCTTCAGCGACCTCGTACAAAAGCCTTTTTTTTTTAAAGGGAGTGTCAGACTTGTACTAACTAAAAACTACTCATGTTCCTTCTTAGCTCTTAATGCTGAGGCCACGGTATCTCTTCGAACAACCCGCAGCCTCTCGTACAAAAGCCTCTTTATAGCATCACGCCAGCGTTTTCTCGGTTTCCTTCGGTAACAACAACGACGATGTGATACACGAGATACATATAAAATGTAATAAAACATTTTCAAATTGTCTGCTTCTTCGTTAATTTTCTTTAATAACAAGGTACGGAGAAAAGAGTGGAAGACTAAGGGGGAGGCTTTTGCCCAGCAGTGGGACAATATAGGCTAATAAAAGAAGAACAAGGTATGAACAATCAATCGCATTGTTAATTCAGCCCGGAACGAGTTTGAGCTTTACTACCAGACAAAATACAGTTTCTAATAACATAATTATAATATATAAATAAAGCGGTGTTATGCCATGCAAACATAAAAAGGCACCATTGCTCCATGCATTTTGATCATTGGTTTTCATGCAGGGCAGTGTTTTGGCGTCGTGAAAGGTATGCGGTTTTCTCAAATAGACGTCGATGTACTGGGATATCAGAAAATCAAGGAAATACACGGCATGGTCCGAGTTCCGTTATCGCCGCCTGTAGCGGTGTGTTCAACAACCCTTCCCACAAACTCGTTTATGAATGAATCTGGAAACTGTATCGTTTAACTATGTTTGTCCCTCGCTTACCACCACCGTTCAGGCTTCAGTGAGCAGGACATAAACAGTCAGCTAGTCCGTACTTAAAAGCTTCACACAAGAATCTCGCTAGTGTGCGTGAATCACGTAATACTCTCAGTATCAAAGAGAGCTTTCACTGGCGGCATCTATATTTCGTTTAGGTGTGTTGGTCTTCTAATTGTTGTATGTGAAAATCTGATAAAATAAATTAACCCAAAATTATTATTAAGGTTAAATTATGTTATTAGATTGGCACATAATTTCTAAAAACAGTGACTTACTGCGGTACTCATTTCAATTTTTTTTTATTTATTCTTTAAAAATCAGCTAAAACTAAACAAAAATAATTCTCTCATGAATAACTGAGACTGTCCCTAGATAAAACAATGTGCTGAAATATGGATCAATTTTTCTCCTTAAATTCCACGAGTACACGGGCGAGTTTTGTCCGCTTATAAGTCTCGATTCAAGCTCATAATTTTTATGGGCTCCTAGTATCTCGTGAGGGAAAAGCACGTGGGGCGTTGAACATCACGTGCAAATGTTTTTATTATTAAGGACGTACTATTTATTGGAGTCGTGTTACACAGCGTGATAAACAGTGTTTTTAGAGAAAAGTTTACTATAAAAAGAAATTGTAGCAGCTAAGAGAGACGAGTTCCATAACCCTGGTAGATACTTAAGGGATTATAGTCGGTGTTAGTAATTCTGAACATACATTTTATTTTACTTCAGTATGTACATATTTAACAAATACATCTAAAATCATCATTATCATCAACCTAAATATAATTTTCCCACTGTAGGGACTCAGAACTCCTATCTAGGAGGGGGATGGACTATAATCCACCACGCGTGGCTAGTGCGGGTTGGTACATGTCACATGTCTTCGATTTTTTTAGTTCTAAGACATGCCAGTTTTCTCACTATCATTCTCTTCACCGTTTTGGGAGCAGTGGTGATGAAAAAAATTACACAAAGTAATGCGCTTGCCTGGGTTCGAACCCATGACTTACTGTTTGTAAGTCGGGGCCGCAACCATTGGGTCACCACTGCTCACTTTGATCTAAAATAAATATTAACAAAATAAATAATCGTAAGTATCAAAATGGAAAAAGAAATATAAAAATAACAATAGTGTCTTAAACTAAGTTTTTTTTGCCCCGCTCTTGGGCAGAGCGAAAGGGAGTGTCAGACTTCTACTGACTGAAAACCACCCATGTTCCTTCTTAGCCCTTTATGTAGAGGCCGCGGTATCTCTTGCGAACAACCCGCAGCCCCGACGGCAAGCAACCTTTCCCTCAATTCCCCGCAAATCGGGGATTTTCCTGCGATTGGCAGTACTGTGTAAACGCTCATTAAAACGCCAAAACACTGAGAGTCACAGTTCCTTTCACTCTGCCCAAGAGCGGGAGTGGTTATTTGATGATTTTCCACCCGCCAAAACAAAAAAAAAGTAAAAATAAAAGTTGGTTGTCCACAGAAACGGAGCAAGGCTGTGGAGCGGAGAAACGGAGAAAAATTAACCGATAGAACTGCATAAAATCTTAATTAGACAGTGTTTTTATTCTAAAAACATCAATTCGGGGAATTCGTTGGGAATGAATAAATAACAAGCAGTGAATTTCGGGTATTTGACAACACTGACGCGGGGAATTGAGATTTTTTTATTGGCATCACTCACGGGATAACAGTTGCGCTTGAATGGCGGCCTCCGATTGGTCAATGTACTTGGACGCCTCGCTCGCATGCACGCTCTAGCGAAAACTAGTTGCGTGCACGCTGAACGCGACAATCTCGCTGGAACCTTTCGCTGTACGCCCCGCCGCACAGTATACGATTTGACAAATCTAGGTGGACAAAACTCAGGAACTAAAAGAATGCTTTGTTTGTTACATTTAAAATAATAATATGATTAATAAAAGGCCAAATGGAATGTATACAATATTTATTTCAATCTTTTAACAAAGTAAGTACATCTTTGTCATGTCTCAATGTACTTTTTCTTGGAAGTTTTCGTAATAGCGTGATGTAGGGGTCTGAAGATATCAGTAAATGCTTCTGCTTGTATCGTAATTGGTTCTGTATCTTGAGGTTTTCATTGTATGGCCTAATCTGGCCTTCCTAATTTCTTTATTCTTGGCTTCAGAAGCCTCTTCAGACATTTGTCCAATTGGTATTATACAATTTTTTATTATGCTTGCTCCATGTACAAGAATTTTGTGCACTGTGGCTGGCATATTATACCAAGCATATAAATTCACGTAAATGACTCTGGTTTCATGACAAAATTCTTGAAATTTTTCGGTATTAATTTCGTAGCCTGAAGTTATGGCCGCTAAAATAGTGCCAAATCGATGGATTAGATTTTCATCAATGTTGGTGATTTGTGCCGTTGTGGCATAATTATAAAAGAAGGCTCGCGCAGTGTTACCATCATTGCTGGTTCCAAAACCCGGCTTTACTTTGTCTATGATTAGGCCAATTCCTTTAAACTTTTTCTGGATCTCTTCTTTAGTTTTTTTTACTATTTTCTTATTCTGCTCTCCCCTTACTTGCCACTCGCGAATGTCCATGCGATAACTAATGTTTAACAAGCATTCCATTGTCCGAATGTATGCATGTAGGCTCGATATGCCAAATCCGTACATGCTCTCATCTACTTCTCTAACCATTGGTTGAAGTGAATTCATCTCTTTGGATGTTGCTTTGCAGATAAAGCACCTCTGTGTTGATTTGTTTTCTGTAAGAACATTACAGACTTTTCCGTCAATCATTGACATAATCAAATCGTGTTTTATGGAGATGGCTACACCCTTTACTTCTACGCGAGTTGGTTCCAACTCCATTATTTGCTTTTCAATTACTTGGCACTCTTCTTTGATTAATGCTTCAGTTTCTTTCTTATAAATAAATTTTATCACTCTGCAGAATCTTGGTGATGATGGACGAGGGTTTTCCCATATGATCTTCTGTTCATCATTTACGAGTCTTATTGGAACCAACGAGATGATAAACATATATTCATCTGTGCTATCTGGATCTTCAAATGGTTGCTTGTATAAGCTATGGCCCGATGACCCGTCACATCCCCATTTGTATATTAAAGTGTAATTCAATACACTTATGTCCAACCTTTCTCCAATAATATCTTTGCATATTCTCAATGCAGTATGGCTCAAAAGAGCATTCAGTTTCACTTCAGCTGATATATCCGTAACAGTTATATTTTCAACAGAAGGATAGCACTGCTTCTTTACTTTCGCCACATGATCATAGCAAGGATATGCATTGAATCCCCTTTCTTTTGCTTCTTGCTGAATATTTTTATAAGTTTGGACTGTCAAGTTATTTGATATAAAAAAGGCTAAGGCTTCATCCGGAGTATACGGTCTTTTTTCTTTTGGAGTGTTAAAAATTTTGCGAGCTTTCTTATACTTGGTGGCACGCTTTGGTGAGGATGTAGACAGCTCCTGTATTATTGTTGCAGCATCTCGCTTCCCACTGGCTCTAACACTTACTTGCGTCGCAAAAGTTAACTCATCGCTGCTGTAATTATGTAACAAATGTTGCACTTTTCTTTTTTTTGATTTTTCGGAACTTTCTTTAAAACTTTTCTGCGGTCTGCCACCACTAGTGCTTGGTTGTGATAAGTCTTCAGGTGCCACAAGCATATTGAAATTCAAATCTTCGTTCAACCAATCTTCGTGTTCTTTTAAAAATAAGTCTAACCTTCTTTGTTTGCGAACCCATTTGACGCGAATTTTTTCACATTCTTTTTTCAAGAACGCTTTTAATTTTTCGTCTTGCTCTTCGTTTTGAACTAAAACACCAAACTGCATCTTCACGAAGTTAATTACTTCATTTAATCGATCTTTGGCCGGAGTAGAATGCCAAAATTCGAATATCGATTTTCGCTGCATTTGGGAATCTATGAAGGAAAATTAAAAATATATTATAATCGCAAAAAATCGCAAGTAATGAGTACTATATCATCAAAGTATATTAAACAGGTAATCTATTAAGACTATTATCGTTGACTGCGTTTGACTACCAAGTAAAACTCCAAGTCAAAATTAAGTAGAGGAAAAAAATAAGAAATCTTCTATGTATTTTTACACAAATGCCACACATTCGTCGAAGTAAAATATTGGTTATTTTAATATCTTAATATACAGATAATTACCTCTATTTGACGAATCCATGAAAAAATCTACTCGAAGTCGCTCAAAACACAAAAAAAACATGTACACTCTTTAACGTTAAAAGTCACACTGAGCGGGTAGGCCGACTACCTGCAGGGTTTGGGCGCTTTCGCCCTTTGTTATAACCGGTTTCGCGCGGCCTAGGGTTGACTTACTGTTATTGTCAGTTAGGTAATATATTCAAGGATGTAAGGAGATCAGTAAATCGTTATTTTAAGTATTATATTTAAATACCTATTGTCCAGCTAGATTGGTCAAATCGTATGTTGTGCGCCGTTCCGAATTTGCGAAGCGTTTGTTGTAGAGTTATGGGATTGAACAGGATTATATAATAGGTAGATAATATAAAGACGTAGAAAGGCGGGTATTCTTCATTTTCATGATGATCGGACAGGGTGGACATAGTTATCTCAAAAATAACGCTCGGTTGTTGTTTAGTACAATGGTCTATATTAGCAATCACAATTCGAAACTGTAACGTTTTACCCAATAAATTTAAGCAATCGATTTTCGAATGAGCAGCGGCGGCCCAGTGGTGGTGACCCCGACTTACGAACATTAAGTCGTGGGTTTGAACCAGGGATGTTACGGAGCTTCGACTCCGGTTCCGTTAAGTCTTCGTTAAGAACTTCCGATTATTATTTTACACCTTCGGTTCCGATTTCGGCTCCGACACTTTTAAATCGAAGGTTTTAATCGGAGGTCGAAGCATAACATAGCGACGGCGGCGGCCTGTGTCGACTGTTATGAACAGGTTCATACATGTTGCGCGGGGAATCCCCCCGACTCCCACTACGTACACTCTATCGTCAATTATTTTTTCACTTGTTGTTAATTTGTTACGCACCACCACCACTTCTGACCCTGCCTCCGACTCCGATTCCGACTCCGATAAAGCAGATAAAGAAATTTAAAAACTCCGACTCCGCCTTCGGTTCCGATAAAACTACCTCCGTTACATCCCTGGTTTGAACCCAGGCAGGCACATTACTTTGTGTAATTTATTTCATTATCACTGCTCTCAAAATGGTGAAGTAAAACAATCGAAGACATATGACATCTACCAATCTGCACTGGGCCCGCGTGGTATCTAGAGCCCATCCCTCACCTAGGGGGGTGGCCCGAGTCCCTGCAGTGCAAAAATTATAGGCTGATGATGATAAATCGATTTTCATTAAACATCTAGCTAGTGCCTTTTAAAATTATTGTCTCATCAAAAACATAAGTAATTATGAAAATTGGAGCCAAGGAATTTGCGTGGTTGTTCTGCTTTGCCGACAAAAGAATTGGGATCTAAATGGGTTTAAATAGAGCAAGTTCTGTGAATAATCCTCAAATTGATTTGGATTTTAAAGAACATACAACAATCTGAAATGTATTACTTACTATTTAATAATTTTACTTCTTGAACAGGCGAACTATTTGCAACTAGTATTTCGCGATACTATCACAATCGATTCAACCAAACGATTCGATCATCCTCGCGCCTAAACTTTAAACCTGACAAACATTATGTGTATGTAATGGTGGCGCTGCTTGCTAAGGAAGTTGTAAAATTTAGTACGTGAATATTGAACTCTCCATTTGGCCACATACAAAACGTAACAGTGTCAATATACACAATGCTTCTGTACGTTCATGAAGTGCTAGTACGTCGGGGCTATCTCGTGAACTCCTGCTTGTGGCAAGAGCTACGAGGCACGACCTGCCTTAACGTTTCTATTGACATCATTCGAACACTAACGCCGCAGTGGTCGTAGCCGGTACTACTATCTACCGGAATATAAATAAGGCCTTGCACTTGACATTGAATTCGTCAGGTTGAGGACGTAACTAACTAACTAATTTCTTTAACAATATAGAATCAATTAAGTCAACCAAGAGACTTTTATTTCTAAAACCAAACTGGGACGAGATCACAGCCCGAACATTGGTCCTTCGAAGCCCTGATATTGAAAATAATTGGAGAAACAACGTGGAACCTCAAGGAAGCGTCTCGTGAGTCGTGTCTTCGAGTCGTCACGTCGCCTCGTGTCAACGTGTCTACGAGTCAAACAAGATGGAGCCTGGTGTCACGGCATTCGTCATAGGCATGAAAAAATAGGTGTGTAGACATCGATAAACGTGCATTATCGTAACCTGGAGGGCATTATTTCCTGTGAGTTCGTTCCAATTATCTTCCCAAAGTTAAATTCATTAAGTGGATATATAATTAATTATCCCAGATACGATCAACAGTCAATAATTTGTTGGTCATTGCATTTCATGAACACGTGACTTGCGTTATTCTCGAAACATTAAAATACATTAAAAAAACTGTGATCCCGTCCCCATCTAGGAACCCGTTTCACATTATAACAATATTCGTTATTAACGTCATTTTTATCGCATTCCAACAGGATTTGCGCCACAGCCGGGCAGAGCAACGACGCGCCACGTGTCGTCTAGCCTGCCTTTGCCTAACCCTTCGGGAATTACAGGCGTGATGTTATGTTAAGTAAGGCATAAACACACGCCCGTCGGGGCTGCGGGTTTTTCGCAAGAGATACCGCGGTCTCGACATGAAGGGCTAAGAAGGAACATGGGTGGTTTTGGTCAGTAGAAGTCAGACACTCCCGTTCGCTCTGCCCAAGAGCAGGACGGGTTATTTGATGATTTTTCACCCGCCCAAAAAAAAAAATGGTTAGGCAAAGGTGTACCTAATAGTACACCCACAATTCGCCAGTCGTGTAACACGATAATTATCACGAAATTTTGAAATGCGACGTGATTGTTATGTTATTATTGTGTTTACATAAACACAAGACACGGTTGTAGTATTTCTCAGGAACTATCCGGTTGATCAATTGGATTTTTGTTTTTACTTGAGGTACTTTTTAGGTACATTTTTTTTGATGTAATTATACTTTGTGAGTAATTGTTTAATAATGAAATATTACAGAACACCCGCACCCTATTTTGATATCAATATGGCTGGTGTATCTTAATTTTGAAATAACTCAGTTCTGAAGGAGGTACAGATTTTTTAGAGCTAGGTACACAATAGTACATTTTAGGTACATTTGTGTGGTAAGTGGTATAATTTGATTCGCTATGGTACACCCGCCATTTTGACTCTCACCTTATTTCATCATCAATAATACATTCATTTAAAGTTTTCACAATGCCTAACCTAAAAGATTTAAAAAAGAAACGTGCTTCATATAAACCCAAACTTACACAGTTTTAAAAATATCTGTTGATTATGTGCACATATGAAAGGCCTAATAGCATTCAAAGTGAGCTTGGGGCTAGGTTGCAGAAGATTGAAGAGTGCTACGGTGAATATGATTCCATACAGATTCAAATAGAAAGTTTGCCGGACATTTCAGATGCTGAGTGTCAAGACGAATACAATGAACGCGAGCGCTTCGAGACGCAGTATTTCGCAGCAGTCGGCAAGGCACGAGAGGTGCTTGGCAGGCCGGTCTCTGCGGAAGCGGAGCACAACTCGGACGCTTCAATAACAGGTTCTGTCCTCGATGCAGGTGGGCCAAGCTTAACACTTAAATTAGGTACCTACAATACATCTACCCACCTTTTCTGGTCAAAATGAGAATTGGCTGGAATTTCATGACACTTATGTATCGCTGATTCACAAAAATGGTAATATACCAAAAATTTGCAAGTTTCATTATTTGCGGTCAGCTTTGAAAGACAAGGCTGCGAACGTCATTACTTCTCTAGAATTTTCTGAACATAACTATGATACAGCATGGTCATTATTATGTGAACGGTATCAAAACAACAACTTGCTCATAAACAATCACATTGATGCATTGCTTGATTTTGAAAATATAACAAAGGAATCTTCGTCATCATTAAGAAGTCTCATAGATACTATCAACAACAATCTCAGGTCTTTAAAATGTTAGAGGTCAACACTGTAAATTGGGACCTTATCATCATTCACATTACAAGTAAAAAATTAGACAGTACTACTTACAGGGCATGAAAAGAACATCAGAATTTTCAAAAACATAAAACACTAACTTTAGAGCAATTTATCAATTTTGTTAAAGGGCGTGCTGAACTTTTAGAATCATTAGACTACACAAATAGGATCACACGTAGGCAAAGTGAACGTTCAAATCAAATCAAATCAAATCAAATCAAATCAAATCCGTTTATTTGCCAGAATGTAGGTTTCAACAGAGTTTGGTCTTAAAACTATAGGTAATTGCTCCATTACATTCTACCATTACATATGGTGTGCAAATATCTAATTACATTATAAACAAAACATAAAAATAATAATCCGCAACAACAAAACACCAGATCAAGCACGGAAAGCAACAAATTAATTAATTAATTGATGTCAAAGTTATATGTCAGATAATTAGGATAAAATTAATAAAATGTCAGATTAAGAATAATAATAATAATAATAATGTCATAACTAACTACCCTCTCCGCGATCTGACATGTATTCTTTAAGGGTGTAATAACATTTATCTTTTAACCACTGCGTTACCCTTTTCTTAAACATAATCAATGGTAAATCTTTAAAAGCGTCCGGTAGTTTATTATATACTTTCACAGCATTTATATATGAGTTTCTCTTATACAATTCGAGCCTGCATTGCGGTAAACAGAGCTCATGTTTAAATTTATTTTTATTTCTAGGAGCTACATTTCGTTTAGTTACATCTTTGTGTTTCGTGAAATATTTTTGATGTTGTTGTACAAAAAGGCACAAATCTCTAATATACATACATGGCAATGGCAGAATATTATACATTTTAAACAAGGGCTTACAACTATCCGTAAACCAGGCCCCACAGATGGCCCTTACACATTTTTTTTGTACTCTAAACGCTTTTGTAATTTCCACCGAATTCCCCCACAACAAGAGACCATAAGCGAGTACGGAGGAAACGTATCCATGATATGCACAAAGAGCAGCTTCTGTTGATACCGTGACTCTTAACCTTTTTATTGCGTAGACAAATCTGTCTAGTTTATCACAAACGTAATTGACGTGTGTTTTCCAGTCGCAGTTCTGGTCCAACATTATACCCAGAAATTTAGCGCTTGTGACTTGTTCGATAATAGTGTTATTATATTTTACATTTAACGTCAATGGCTTTCTTTTGTGAGTGTGGAATTGAATCATTTTAGTTTTTTCCATATTAATTTGTAAATTGTTTGAATGTAACCAGTGTATTATGTTTTCTATTGCTTTGTTTATGTCTTGTTCATATGTGTCTGCATTTTCACATTTCACAATGAGAGTTGTGTCATCGGCAAACAAGATTGTGTTATGGCAAGTGATATTTGGGAGATCGTTAATATATATGAGGAATAAGAAAGGTCCCAATACACTGCCCTGCGGCACTCCAAAGTTATTTCGTTGATAGTCAGATCTATGATAAACCTTTTTGTTATTAGATATTTTAGAAATTTCGACACATTGTTCTCTGTCATTTAGGTAGTCCCTCAACCAGTCGTTAGCTTTCCCTCTTATTCCATATTTTTCTAATTTATGTAAGAGCAATTTGTGGTCAACAAAATCGAACGCCTTACTCATGTCTAAGAAAATCGCAGCAATTGGTAAACCATCATTTATAGCCTGGGTGACAATTTTGATCAAATTGAAACATGCCAATGAAGTGGTACTATTCTGCCTAAACCCAAATTGCTCATCTTTAAGTATTCCAAGACGTGATGTAAAATCTTGAAGCCTTTTCAGCATAATTTTCTCAAATATTTTTGACATGATTGGTATCAGGGTCACTGGCCTATAATTATTCATGTCCGTTTTTACTCCTTTTTTAAAAAGTGGCTTAATTACAGACTTTTTCAGTATGTTTGGAAATGTACCTTCCTCAAATGACAAGTTTATTAAATAACACAGTGGTTGACATATGTATGGAGCGCATAATTTAATTACATTGGTCGTTATGTCATCTACCCCCGCTGCGTTTGTGTTATTAAGATTGTTAATTGTTCGAAATATTTCTATTGCATCAGTAGGTTTAAGGAATATTGTATGTTCGCTATTAGTACTTTCGATAGTTTTATTTATCTCGTCTATATTATATTTAAAATTATTGTTATTAGTCAATTGTATATAAAACTCATTAAATTTGTCAGTTATATCCTTAGGGTCTTCATATGTCTGATTATTGTTAATTATTCTGTCAATTTGTGTCATCATACTAATGTCACCAATGTTTTCATTAATTACTGCCCATGTGGCTTTACATTTATTTTTATTAGTGTCAATATACTTCTTGTTTTGTAGTTGTCTAGATTTATAAATGCACCTTTTTAGTATATAGCTATAAAATTTATATTGTTTATTAGTTTTTTTTCTGTTTATTTTATTGTGTAGTTGGTTAAGATAGAGAGACCGTTTTTTGATACAGGATCTTCTGATGCCCTTCGTCAACCATTTATGGTTCACTTTTTTATTCGACTTCTTTATTGTTTTTATTGGGAAACACAGATTGAAAAATAATTTAAATAGACCATGAAATTCAGTAAACGCTTCCTGCAAGTTTTTTTTTTCATAGACTTCTGAGAATGTAAGAGATGACATACAACTATTAAACTTGTCCATGTTTTCTTTACTATAATCTCTTACGTTCTCATACCAACTGTATATTTCGGATGATTTAGTCGTTTTCAGCGAAAGCGTTTGACCTGTTTCGTGGTCAGATAAAGCAAGGTGATGCACTTCCGCCTTAACTTGCTTGATATTGCTTGCTAACTGATCAAGACACGACAATTGTCTCGTCGGTGTTTTGATATGTAATTCGATTTGAAAATTTTTTAACATACTCTTCAACTCTTCACTATTCTTGTTTGGCTTTAAGATGTCCAAGTTCCAGTCCCCACAAAGAATAATTTTTCTATGTTTCTTAGTAAGGCATTGTAACAGTAACTGTTCAAGTTTATTAAGAAATATTTGTGGGTTACTATTAGGAGTTCTGTATAAACAAATAATCCAAATATTATTTATTTCTACGCCACAACATTCAAAATTAAATTTACATGCCAAGTCATTAATATTAGTCAAAGTTTTAAATTTTATATTATTATTTATCAATATGCATACCCCTCCTCGTTTAGTGTCACGTGAATAAGATGCAACTAATTTATAACCGGAAATTTTCAAAAGCATTTCTGTACCTTTTTTTATGAAAGTCTCAGACAAACAGACCACATCTATACTTTTACCATTTTGCGACAAATCGTGAATTGCAAAAGTTAATTCCTCAGTTTTATTTATGGCGCCGGCAATGTTCTGGTGAAATATTCTGAAATTAAATTCCGGGTTAGGAACGAAAACATTTATTCGCTTGTGATGGCAACATTTTATCAGATTGAGTGCTTAATCCCGGTGTAGACTTTTTAAAATAAAAAGGTATGGTTCCCTTCTCGTAAGTTCTGGTGGTTATCCCCTCCAGTTTACTTAAAGAGGCTGTAGAATTATTATCATCCCCTGATTGTACATTTTTACACGACTTAAAGTAAAACGGAATTGTGCCCTTTTTATTAGGAATGTTTATGCTTTCTAATTTAGCCTTGTTCCCTAATAACATACGATTTTTACAACACAAAAATGTTTTGTCATAATAATTTGAGTCAATCTTAAAGTTAATTAATTTACATACATCTAGCAAATAGTAGTATTTATTATACGGGTATTCACATTTTAGATTAATTAATGAGCAATTTTTAAAGTTCAAGTCACATATAGTTTTTAAGTTGTTATTTAACATGCTTTGATTTAAATATCTGTTCTGTAAAACACTAAATACTAACAAGTTAATTCTTTGGAAGGATTTCAGAATGGTTACTAAATCTATTATTACTTTACTAGGGTTAGTATCGTTTTCTCCTATGCACATAATTATATAATTTTCTTCGGAATCTTCCAGCTTATTAATAGGTTTAAGAATTTCTTCTGTGGTGGCGTATGGTTTTGTAGTGGAAGAGATGTGATAATTCTTGTACTTTGTGTCTTTCCTAGATTGTATGAGAAATGAGGCAAGCCCTGCGAACTGTTGACCTCCAACTATAGTTAGCTGCGATATTGATGTATTTTCTGTGGTGTTAGACCGATGTTGGGTTTTGTAATGCTAAACCAAAAACATTTGTTGCTAATCAAAAACAAAAATGACAAGCAACAGCTTCTTACACATGTCCTCGGTGCAAGGAATCTCATCCTATCGACATGTGTCCTCAGTTTATGTCATTGTCAGTGAAATCTCGAATTGCAGAAGCTAAAAGTCTCAACCTGTGCAACAATTGCTTAAGACAGGGACATGGATCTCAGGATTGCAAATCTGGGCCTGGCAGAGTATGTTCTTAAAAACATAACACTACATTACATTTGGACGAACCCGCACTTCCACAACAGCAGAGCAACAGTGATGTCTCTCAGGACAAGTGTGTTATGTTAGCCTCACAGGAGGACTGCACATTTGCATATTTGTTTGCTTGGCAGTGAGGGCAGTTCACGTTTAGTTAGTCACAGACTTAAGTGCTGAAGCGTTCATAGTTGCATTAAACAGATTCATCGCACGCAGAGGTCGGCCTGCTAACATTTACTCTGACAACGGTACAAATTTTGTGGGAGCCGACAACGAACTTTCGAACTTTTTAAAATCAAGGTGTAATGATATCAGTTTAAATGCAGCAGAGCAGGCAATTAATTCCAATTTTACTCCTGCCTATAGTCCTCATTTCAACGGTTTAGCTAAAGGCGCAATTAACTCTGTTAAATTCCTTCTTAAAAGGATTCATTCCTTGGCCCATTTAACTTACGAAGAGTTAAACACAGTATTAATTAAAATCGAAGGCATTTTAAATTCACGCCCTCTGACTCCATTGTCATCTGATCCCAGCGATATGACTCCACTGACTCCATCTCATTTTTTAATTGGACGAACGATCATGATGTTGCCCACTCAGGTGGACATACAAAGAGAGACACGGATTAGGACTTTGTCCCGATTTAAAAGAGCACAAGCCTTAGCGGCTCATTTTTGGAAACGATATCAGACAGAATATCTCTCAGAATTACAGAAACGCGCAAAATCGCAGCGCCACGATCAGGAGCTGCTGCAGCTGGGAGACTTGGTCGTGGTCAAGGACGACCGCCTCCCACCAAAACATTGGCGACTCGGCCGCATCACACATCTGCATCCTGGCTCCGACGGCATCACTCGCGTCGCTGACGTCAGGACGACTTAGCGAGTGCTTCGCCGAGCCTACAATAGGCTCTGCCTGCTGCCCACTTGAGACCTTGGAACATGTTCCAACGAGGGGAGCCTGTTAGCGCGTATTCGCGCACCTACCACACCTGCGCGGTTAGCGGGTGGCGAGGGGTAGCGATCACGCCACTACCTCCTCACCCCGCGCCTCAGCCGCGCGCCCCCGCGCCGCTCTCGCCAGTCGTCGCTTGCGCTGCGGGCCGCGTCATTTCGTCCAGAGCGTCCATTACGAGCGGGCGTCGTCACTACACATTAAAACCCGCACGACCAAGTCCTGTTTTGTCGCGATCGGAACAAGTAATTAATTTCTTTAACAATATAGAATCAATTATGTCAACCAAGAGACTTTTATTTCTAAAACCAAACTGGGATGAGATCACAGCCCGAACATTAGTACTTTAAGTCAATCGTATTGGTGCTCCTCTGCCCTCTAAAATAATCCAACCAACCACCAACCAACGAGTTTTGTTATTTTATGTTTATTAGTGTAATAGATAATTTTCTATTGACTTTCTTTTAGCATGCCAAGCAGCTAAATCGTGTGACAGAACAATACAAGCTTTTGTAGATATACATTTCGAGAATTGGTACCAAACCACGTTAAAAGTGCCCATGCAAGCCGCCGCATCTCATTAGTTCCATTCTCTAGCTCCATACCGGCCAGCCGGCTACCAGGGAAACATTTATGAAAGGAGCTATAAATTGTGTGAACACTATAGCATCCTTAATTTAATGCTTTCGGAAGGATTTTTCGTAACTCCGTACGTACTTGTATAATTTTTGACAGATATGGATTTGGATTAAATTTAGTTTGGTGTTGATTTCTAAGTGGAGTTTAGCATTATTTGTTATGTTTTGAAACTTGCAAATGGCAATCAGGTTACAACGGAGCGCACTTATTAAATAAAAATACGAAGTAAAACCTATGCAGCAAGACACGTGTCAGCAGTTTGCACAATATTATGTTGGAAAATAAAAATTTTGTTTGTGTTTGCATAACTTTTTAGCAGATGTTCGTCGACTTAAATAGTCGATTGCTTCAAATAAGTTTGAGATTTAGTCGGGAATATCGGCAAGCGATTTTTTGTTAATGATTTCTTTTGAGTACTGTTTTTCTCTACATATCTACACAATATAAAACCATACCACTGGACCGTACGTATCTAGATGCGCTTCTGAACAATCCAATCAATGACAATCCAATGGTACACTAAAAAAGGGCCCCCTTTTTTGGACCGCCACATCATTATTCTCTTGCCCTTATCCAAATAATTATCATAGTACCTAATTAAAAACTTTCTTCACGATATTTTTGAAGGCCGCAAATAATAATTTACAAATCTATAAATATAAAATCAATGTCTGTTCGTTCGTACCCTTTATAGTTCCCAAGTATTTTAAACTACTACCGATGCAAAGGAGTTTCTGAAGAAACATCTAAAATAAGGCATTGCAACGCAAGCCAGGGCACAACTAAATTTTATAGACTAGCTGTGACCTGATTTGCGTTGTTAATCAAAGGGCTCTGGCTCAGGGCTCCGTACTTTCCACTTTAGTTTTTACGCTGTTTACCAGCGAGATCCCAAGGACCAAGAAGGCTCAAATAGCCCTTTTCGCTGATGACACGGCTATTCTTTATGCCGGACAAGGCGCTATCGCGCGAACTCTACAGAAGGCCAATGCGCTTAGCGCTTGGTTCCGGAAGTGGAGGATCTAAGTAAACCCGGACAAAAGTCAGGCGGTACTTTTCACCAAACCTCGACTTTCACGTCCCCCCTACGTCCGATCACAATGTACGGCAAGCCTATACACCGGGAGAAGCAAGCCAAGTACTTGGGAGTCATACTCGACCACCGCTTTTCCTTCGGGAAGCATATTAGAGCAGCTTGTAACAGAGCGGCCTTTGCGATGAGTAGACTCCATTACATTTTGCAAGCAAAGAGCAATTTGTCGCTGAAGTGCAAGTTGCGTCTTTACACTGCAGTGATCGCGATAGTCTGTCGTACTGCTATCAGTACGACAGACTATCGCGATCACGAAATATCATCATCACGAGACTATTCTCGTGATGATGATATTTTTGCTTAACAAAAATTATTGAAAATATTGTTTTCAAATATTTATGACGTCCTAAATTACCAGGACGGAAACTTCCGTTCTAACAATCATATTTTTTTTAAATAATATGATTGCTAATAAAAATTGAGTTAACTAAAAATTGAGCCCTAATTAAAATTTAATAAACTACTGACCTATTGTTTGTTTTCTTGAGACGCTTTTTCAAAATCACTTATTTATTTAAATTCGCATAACATGTTGACTCCGTAACAGCACCAAAATATTACAGTCTCGATCGATACTGGAAAATATGAGATTTTTTCTGGTTATTACCCGACTTTGGAAGGATATTTCAGCCCGTAATGAATGTGTTGCAGTTTTTACCTGTAATACACACATCCACACGTACATTATTATTATATTATAAACATGAATTGTCCCACTGCAGGGCAAAGGCCTCCCTTCCCTCCTTCCACTTTTCGTGATCTAATGCGATTATAGACATGTTTAGTTTGGATGATTGGGTCAGGCGACGGCTGCCGTCTCGTCTTCAATTTGTGTTTGAAATGTTTGTGTTCGGGGTTGTTGTCCAGGGTCTCTTCAATGAATTTATTTTACTGTTTTGTAGAAAAGACATTTAATATTGATTTACAATCGAAAGTACAAGAGATGAAGTGCAGAATAAAAAAGGGGCGAAAATGGCGCGCGCGGTGCTATTTGTTCAAAGCCTTGAAGTTGGTGAAAGACGCCCCGCGACGCTGGTTGGCTTACTTTACTCGCCTTAATATGCCTAATTGCGGTGAAATTAAAGCCACTTTATGAGCAAGTGTGTTGAAAATATTCTTTACCGATTTCTACAAAAACTTACTAAAAAATATGACCGCAAATTAACGATTTATTTTTTATATTCGAAGAAGCTAAGCGTTTAAAATTTTCTGTTAAGCGAGTTTTTGCTATCTTGTAGGTAGGGACATGATCCCATTGCTATAGAATTTTTAGGACTTCTGGTCAAAATACCACGACAAGTGGTTTTGGCAGTCCTCTCGTGATGTTAACCTGACACTGCCTAAAGAATTCTGAAGAGACCGAAACAGGTGGAAATCTGAAGGTGCAAGGTCAGGACTATACGGCGGCTGCATTAACACCTCCCAGCCAAACTCGCTTAATTTTTGCTGAGCGGCTAAAGATGTGTGAGGTCTAGCGTTATCATGATGAAAAACCACACCCCTTCTGTTGATTAATTCTGACCGCTTTCTCTCAACTTCTTGCTTTAATCTCATCAGTTGTTCGCAGTAGAGTTCAGAATCAATGGTCTTACCTGGTGGTAACAGCTCATAATGAATAATGCCCTTCCAATCCCACCACACACACAGCATCACTTTGTTGCGAGTTAACCCGGGTTTCGCCACGGTCTGTGAAGCCTGACCGGCCTATGACCAGGACCTTTTTCGCACGTTCATGTCGCACGTGATCCACTTTTCATCACCAGTTATCAACTTCTTCAAAAATGGTTCGGTTTCATTACGTCGTAATAAAGAATCACAAATGAGTACACGGTTCATTAGGTTTCTTTCAGTGGGCTCGTGAGGTACCCAAATGTCGAGCTTTTTGGTGTACCCAGTTTTGTGGTCAATTCCCAGTTCTTCAGCTACGTCGTAACTACTGAAATGCCTATCTTGCTCCACTTTTTCAAAAATGGCATCCAGTTTATCCGTAACAGGGCGACCAGAGCGACGTGGATCTTTGACATCAAAATTTCTGGATTGAAAACGCTTAAACCAAATTTGTGCTACTCTCACAGACACTGCACTAGGTCCATAAATATTGCAAATTTTTTTCGCGGCTTGCGTTGCATTTTTACCTTTTTTGTAGTAAAATTTTAAAATGTATCGAATTTCTTCATTAGATTCACTCATCTTGACGGTACGAAAAACAAATGAAAATCACACATTTTCCTAATTTGAATTTGGAATTATGTTCTTTAATATTTAAACTTTCAATGATACCAAAACCAGCCAGATACAAATAGTATAGCCAAAGAGATTTTATTACAAGTTCATACATACTATAATGCGAAAAGACTTTTTCCCTAACCTAATACATTATACATGGCCCACGGTTTTGGTAGGCATGGTGCGGTGGGCCTTATACGTTACGTGTCACGTTAAATAATTTCTATAAACCGAAATACTATTTTTAGCCTGCTTACAGTATGTTTATTATGTATTCATTAGTTTTCATTAGTTTATTATAACAGTAGGGTAGTTAGGTGGTTACAGTAGGAGGTAGTAGGTAGGAAAAGTGCATGGCAATGCCTACGGTACGGCTAATTAAGCAGTTTATTTTTATTCAGAAAATTTATTATGAACCGGTTGGGTGGAATCGAAGAATAGTAGTAGAATAGTAACACTCACTGTTTGTGAAATGTATGATAAATTAAAGTTTGATAACTTTCTTTCTTCGTTGTTCCACTCATAGTTTTAGCTTTTATTATTTCACTAAAATTTAACTAAACAAGCCACATAACTAAGTAGTCTCTTTTACTTTATAATTCCCTGGTAGATTTGCGTCCGAACAAAGACAGGTCAGGAACAATGCCGCTTACGCAATGTTTACGTCAAACTCTCTCTCTCTCTCTCACTCTTCATTCACAATAAAATCGGTTGCCGGCCAGACTACAGCGTCTGTCACCATGGCAACGCAACGTATGCAAATTACAAGGAGGACATAACACGGTGGAAGGTTCATCATTAAATTATAAGTGTAATACAAACTTTAAACTTTAAATAAGTAAATAGTTTTAAATTACTGATTTGACTATACCGGTTTTTGAGAATTATACAATTTTAAACGTACTTTTTAGATAATTGATTAAATGGATTTCGTTCGAGATGGGCATGACTAGACTTTTTTTATTGTTGAATCACTTAAAACTTTATTAAATTGCAGAGTTTTCATGAAAGTTTTGAAATAAGTGTCAAAAAAGATTGATCCAAACCTAAAAATTTGAAAAAGTTCTATTGTAGATATGAAATGGAAATTAAATGAGTCACGCAATTTAGTAATCTCTTTAACTTTATGATTCCCTGGTAGATTAACGCCCGAAAAAAGACAGGCCAGGAACAATGCAGCTTACGCAATGTTTACGTCAAACTCTCTCTCTCTCTCTCTTCATTCACAATAAAATCGGTTGCCGGCCGGACTACAGCGTCTGTCAGCATGGCAACGCAACGGAAAATTACTAGGAGGACATAACGTGGTGGAAGGTTCATCATTGAATTATAAGTGTAATTAAAATATTTTGTGTCGGTCACTTCGGCCACACTACCAATATCACAATACAAAACAATTAAACAAACCATATGATACATATTATATTTTTCAAGTTCATACTTATTTATTTACGTAATATGTTTCCATTGCTTTTTAATAAAACGATTATTATAACATCAGTGGTTCCTTTATAACTCTGCAGTAAAATGGTAAATATTCCCAGATTTAATAAAGTGACTGGCATGAATATGTGTCTAAATTACCAAGGTTCTGTTGTGCTTCATTTCATACTCAGTTTTAACACATTTCTGTTACTGTTTGTGGGAACTCAGTAGTTAAACAGTCAAACTATCATTTAATGGTCGGAAAACAAAACTCAGACTTAAAATGATTGCCACTAACTTCAAACGTTTCGGATGCAATAATACATCGTAAGTTACATACTATGCTTAGTAAGAACATGAGTTCACCTTTAGTTCAATGAAGTAGTTTCACAGGCAATATACATCCTTGCGGTTATGATCTCCTGCTAAAACGAACTATTTTGCCGTCACGATTTGCCGCGCCACCCGTAGCTCCAAGCTACGCTGTAGCAGCATGCTACGCCGTAGCACCACTCTATGCCCCAGTACTTTAAAAATGTTTCTCAATGAAAATGTTTACAAGCTCGTTTTATGCACTCTGTACTTCTGTAGCATTTAATTTTTATTATTTTACATTACTGCAAATGTCATGCTTCGAAAGATAATTGCAAAAAAATACAAAATACCCCTGATAGGCTTAATTTCGTAATGCCGTTCTTTGAAAATATTTCAAACAAGGCAGTTACTGGATGGTTTTCCTAAATAAAAATGACTTTTATTACTTGTGTATTTCATAACGAATGTTTTCTTTGTTATAAGTAAGCACATCACGCCTGTAATCTGGATTAATTCTGGATTACCAATTCCTATGGGGCATAATTTTAGAAACATTTACATTCTAATCTCATTCCACATTCGCCAAACCCTCTAATTAACACAGAATATTGACGAAATGTAAATGCAAAAAGACATTGTTGGCTCCTTTTTTTTTGGCGGGTGGAAAATCATCAAATAACGCCTCCCACTCTTGGGCAGAGCGAAAGGGAGTGTCAGAGTTTTACTGACTAAAAACCACCCATGTTCCTTTCCTTCTTAGCCCTTTATGTCGAGGCCGCGGTATCTCTTGCGAACAACCTGCAGCCCCGACGGGTATTGTTGGCTCCTGTTCCTGCTTTAGACTCAATCGGATTGTTGTGAAGTTAGCCGCTCTTTTGAACTATGTGTGTCATCTTTCTCCCACTTTCTAAATTTCAGAATTACAAAGTAAGGAAATAAGTATTCTGAATGAAAACTAAAGAAAACTATTCAATGTAAAGTCACGTCTAAGTTTTATGTCACCAGAAACACAATTTATGTCATGATTCGAAAGATAATTGCAAGAATAATACAAAATACTCCTGAAAAGAACGATTTCGAAGTGCTGCTCTCTGAAAACACTTTAAATAAGGCAGTTTTTTAATAGTGTACGAATATTTTCTATTATACAAATTCGCATAATATATTTATGTCATAATTCGTCAGTAACAAGCTAAAAAGAGAACAGTCTTCATTCCAACGTAGGTATCGCTAACTGATATTGCGTGTTTAAGAATCAATATGCTGAAACGTGGATGCGATTTACGACTTTATTGTTATGAAAACAGAGGTGTATAAAGTAAAACGCATGTGCCGTAGTTGTCACGTTTTACCTGCTAAATAGTACAATTTCAAGCTCGTTATGTTTATGGGCTCCTAGTACCTTCTATCGTAATCATTCAAGCTGGCTTTGCAGGTTTGACTCGAACGTGTTGATAGTAAAACCTTATACCACGTTGATTTCTATTTAAAGGATGAACAATCTGTTAGAGCAATACTTTTGGGACTGATGATGTCCATAAATGTAGCGTAATTGTATGTTAGTTTCAAAATAAACAATGTATTCATTGGCTCCCGTATTTTTTTTTTTTTTTTTGTTTTTTTAATTTTCCTTCAGGACCGTGACAGTAACGTGGTCACTAAAGACGGTAACTTTTAGAAAATCCTACTAATATTATAAATGTGAAAGTTTGTGTGGATGTTTGTTACTCTTTCACGCATAAACGGCTGGACCGATTTGGTTGAAATTTGGTATGTAGATAGGTTATACCCTGGATTAACACATAGGATAGTTTTTATCCCGATTTTATCTTCCCGTGGGATAATTTTCGAGTTGTAGCGGGCGAAGCCGCTGGCAACAGCTAGTATATAATAATATTCCCCTTAATGTGTTAGGGTCGGCTTCTAGTCAGACAAAATGCAGCCGAATACCGGTATTTTACAAGGAATTACAAGTTTAACATTGATTTATTGACATTATTATGTAGTTCTAGTGTACGTAGTCCATTCACCTTTTCACAAACGATACAAACTTCGGATGAAAAAACAAACTTATTGTTTCGGAAAAGGGGAGTAGCCAGTATTTACATCATTAAACTTTAAAATAAACTATTTTTTCCGACTGTCAATACAATACAACTGTTCTCCCTGTTCTATAGATAACAAGTAACCAGAGGTTTGATATTTCATTCGAAAATTGGAACCTCACGATTGTCAGTAAATGACGGGTCGGTAAATAATAAAAATTGAATATAATAATTTCAAATTGTCTGCCTCTTACTCAATTTCCTTTAATAACAAGGTATGAACTGTATATAGTTAAGTTTGTGGCTGCTTAAATCGACTTTCATAAAATACAATAAGGTCAGTGTTTAGCATTTTATGGCAATCGCAACTAGAAAATGTCCCTCTCTTTACACCAGTTGAAAACTTCGGCCACACTACCAATACAAAACAAATCAAAAGAAGCAAAAAACCTTTTCACGGTTAATCCAAACACCTCTCGTGCCCAATAAAAACTTATCGGTAGGCAGTATAAAGGAAGATTATGAAGGTCTGGTTTTTTTTTATAGTATTTCATGTTTTTTTGCTACTCGTAACTTTAAATAACTAAGTTGACTAACAAGCTGTTTAATTATAATGATATAATTATGTTATGTGTATTACTCATTGTTTAGTTGCAAGTTGATAATTGTATATGTTATAGGGGTGACATTATCACTGAGTGATAAAACTCCAATAAATAAAGATTTTTAAAAAAAACTAGCTGTTTCCGAACGCAAGCTTGAAGTAACATTTAATTAAATTACCTTCATTTTTTTTAATGTTTAATGTATATCAGCTCGAAGGTTTTTAACGTGCGCAGTGTTTATGCTGATAAAAAAAAAGGAATTGAAAATAGGTGGGATTACACTTGATAACAACAATAAAAAACAAACATTACAGTTTGTGATATTGGTGTCATAAATCAGTTGTCAATATTGGTCATTTCCCCGTTGAAAATAACGTGAGATAACTTGAGAACAGAAAGGTTCTTATTTCTTTTTTATCCTAATAACTACTTTTATAAAATACGTCGGATTATAAAATATTATTAGGATAATGTAAATGAGGTTTATTCGAAATGAGAATCTTTCTGTTCTCAAGATTTACAATGATTATTAATTTAAGGCTGGGCTGCGAGTTGCTCGAAAGAGATACCGCGGCCTCGGCACAAGGGTTAAGAAGGAACATGGGTGGTTTTGCTTGGGAAGTCTGACACTCTCCGCTCTCCGCTCTGCCCCAGAGCGGGATGGGTTATTTGATGATTTCCCCCCCCCCCCCCCCAAAGAAAAAAAAGGTTATTTATGAGGCTATGATATCACATTTATTTATTGGAGTTTTATCACTCAGTGATAATGTTACCCCTATAAGATTTTACAATTATCAACTTGCAACTAAACAATGAGTAATACACATAACATAATCTACACTAATATTATAAAGCTGAAGAGTTTGTTTGTTTGTTTGTTTGAACGGGGTAAACTCTGGAACTACTGGTTGGAATTGAAAAATTCTTTTAGTGTTGGATAGTACATTTATCGAGGAAGGCTTTATGCTATATAACATCACGCTACAATCAATAGGAGCGGAGCATCAATAAAAAATGTTGCAAAAACGGGAAAAGATATTCCTTTTTGAGAGCTTCCGTTGCGTGCGCTGCGAAAACGGTTTAAGTTACGTAAATATCATGTATGAAGGAATTGTTCCTCTTTAAAAGTTTAAAAAAAAAGTCCGCGATAGCATATGTTTATCTTTTAAGATTGACTCACTGTAACCATTTTTTAATAGTTAAATGTTAGGTTAAAAATAATGATATTTTGCGAAGCTTATTTAACCTATATGGTATTAATCTATATCTATATAAATGTGTTTGTTAGCACGGAAATTTAATATAGAATATTTGTGCCTTTTACTCTTTACAGTTTAAACAAATGTCTTAGAAGATATCGCAATGTAAAAATATACGGGCGACAAAATAATTAAGCGCGTGGCAGCCATTCGGTCCGGTGCGGTAGGTACGTGGGGCCTCTGGGGGCTCCGGAGAAATTCAAATTCAAAATATGTATTTACTGCACCATAATGTTAACAAGTACAAGGTGTTACTGTTTAAACAGTAAGAAATACCTACAGTAATTCACACTTTAATATAATCTGAATTAATATTAGAAAGAGGAAAGATAAGATTTTTTATTTGATACGATTTAATTCAATTTATGTTGACATGATTTGTTATAAGATATATTATGTGACGCAGACGAAGTTGCTTGGGTCAGCTAGTTATATTATAATAATTAAACAGCTTGCTAATCAACTTATTTATTTTAGTTACGAGTAGCAAAAAAACATGAAATGCTATAAAAAAAACTAGGCCTTCATAATCTTCCTTTATACTGCCTACCGATATCACTGTTTTCTGAACGAGCTTCTTTTGCTATGATGATCATTAATTCAAAATTATTGTAAGTACGAATGTTTTTTTTTTTTTGGGGTATGGAAAAGCATGAATAATCATCAAGCGGTAGGCAGTGTCAGACTTCTTCTGACTAAAAACCACTCATATTCCATCATAGCGCTTTGTGCCGAGGCCGCGGTATCTCTTTCGAACAACCCGCAACCCCGACGGGAACCGTACAAACTTGTTTTCGTTTCGTCTAAAAAATGAAAATTATATAAAATAAAGTATAATAGGACTGTCTACATTTTGTTTTATTGTGTGGTCACATTGTTCTATCTATTTTCATAGAATTAAAGAAATAATAATATCTCAGCTAAGAGGTAAGAAATGCACAATTTTAGATACCTATTATTTAGAAGAAACTTACTACTAAAAGTTTAGTACACTAGACTTTCTGATATTCCTCTAGACTAGCAGCTAGCACACGCACATATGTCAGTGGAGTAGAGGATTGAGAGACCAGTTTTAATCATCGCTATCTTCAAATTGCTTCGATATTTAAGTTTCATTTTTTTTACGAAATGTTTTAAGACTTTTTCTAAAACTTTATGTAGAAAAAGAACGGTTTTATTAGTTTTATTCAGTAATATTCACTAAAATATTTTTCTTTGTTGTGTGGACTGAGGGACCACAGTTCAGTCGTTATATTTTTTTTCTCTTAATTGCTTTGTGGTTTGTTATTTTGTATAATATCTTTCCAAATTCTTTACTAAATGTCTGTATTCACAAAACCTTCTTTTTTAAGATACTTTCCGAGATCTGGCTAACCGTCTGTGAGAATTGAGGGACCACATTTTATGGGTCGTAGTTTTTAATATATTTGATTACAAATTCCCCGGATTTGATCTACAATTGTTTTAAGTCTTCTACTAAATCTTAGGATTTTCATTTCTCATTCTAACAATGGCGGTAGGCTATAGACTAAAAGATTAAGTTGTTTTTTTTGGCTTTTCGTGGGTAGTGTTGCAGCCACGTACAAAATGGGGAATTCAAAGTTTTTTTATTACAGAGAAAACAAAAGTTTTATTTATTACAAACGTATATACAAGTTGAAATTATCTATTTAAATTCGAAATTGCATGAAATGAGTAAGCAGTAGGTAGTTTAATTTATTTGTAGTATTAAACACAATCTTTTTAGTATCGAAACTTTTTTAAGAACAAAGCAACTAACCAAAAAAAAAATTAAAAAAAACCTATAACTCACTTGTGAATAATGGTAATGAAAAATCCACAGTTTGATTACAGGTGTCATTATATGCCTAATTGCGGTGAAATTAAAGCCACTTTATGAGCAAGTGTGTTGAAAATATTCTTTACCGATTTCTACAAAAACTTACTAAAAAATATGACCGCAAATTAACGATTTATTTTTTATATTCGAAGAAGCTAAGCGTTTAAAATTTTCTGTTAAGCCAGTTATTTTAATTCATCCATATTTCCTAAGATATTCATCTAACAATAACAATTAATAACATAACAAAAACAACAACAATAACATTTAAATATGGATGTCAACACCGTCACAAATAATGCAGTCAACTTTAAGTGAATGTCATAATTATGCTTACATAGACAAACAAACGTAAACCATTACGTGAAATTTAACTGATCGCTCTTAAAAAAACATGAACTATATTTATTCCATTTTAATTGTACAAAACTGGACGCAACCAATTTCCGCATCGCCCACAATCTGCATCTGTACCAGGCAAACATACCTCACAGAGGATTGTTATACAAGTTAAGCTTAAGCTGTGGCTATAAATGCTTCAAATCGAGAGCCGCGGACCATGCAAAGGGTATTTTTCGATGAGACTATTGGAATTGATTTTAGTACTTCAATTATTTTAGCTTCACCTAAAACTAACTAATTATGTAAAGAAATATTAGACGTTTAATGTAAATTTCCGCTCGTATCAACCAGGGATGTTACGGAGCTTCAACTCCGGTTCCGTTAAGTCGGAACTTCCGATTATTATTACACCTTCGGTTCCGACTTCGGCTCCGACACTTTTAAATCGGAGGTCGAAGCATAACACAGCGGCGGCGGCGGCCTGTGTCGACTGTTATGAACAGGTTCACGAAATAACATCATACAGACCCATTTCCCTGCTACCAATAATGTCAAAGTTGTTTGAAAAGCTGCAACTCAAACGCCTTAAACCAATCATAGATAACAAGAACACTAAACCTGAGCACCAGTTTGGTTTTTGAGAAAAACACTCAACTATCGATCAAGTGCACAGAATTACAAACGTAATAGAAAACGCGTTGGAAAACAAGAAAATCTGTTCTACTGTTTTTCTAGACGTAGCCCAAGCGTTTGACAAAGTTTGGCATGAAGGCCTCATTCATAAACTGAAGAGCTTGCTGCCGAAACCATTTGCAGACATATTAGAATCATATATTTTAGACAGAGTCTTTAGAATAAGACAAGAAGATACCTATTCAGAACTTAAACCAATAAAAGCTGGCGTACGGCAAGGAAGTGTGTTAGGTCCGGTCCTGTACCTTCTATACACTTGCGATATTCGTGATCCTGAAAACAACACCATTGGGACCTTTGCTGACGACACAGCCATAATGGCAGTTGGAAACAGCCACGAAGAAGCAGTAGAAAAGGTTCAAATGGCTGTTAATCAAGTTTATGACTGGACTAAAAAATGGAGGATTAAATTAAATGGATCCAAATCCATACATATAGACTTTACCAACAAAAAGCAACAGTATTTTCCAGTTTATATTAATAACAACCAAATCCCTTATGAGAATACAGCCAAGTATCTCGGTATGACCCTTGATGCAAAGCTACACTGGAAAGCTCACGTCAAGAAGAAAAAAGATGAACTCGACCTACGGTTTAAAATAATGTATTGGCTGCTTGGAAGAAACTCCGTGCTGTCCGTGCCAAACAAACTATTATTATACAGACAAGTCCTGATGCCAGTTTGGACTTATGGTATTCAGCTGTGGGGCTGCACCAAACAGACAAATGCATTAATCATTCAACGATTCCAGAACAATGTACTGCAGGAAATTGTTAATGCACCCTGGTACGTACGAAATGATGACCTCCATCGGGATACTCCACTTTATCAATGAACTCTCACTCCATGTAGAGTTCATTGATAAAGTGATCCAAAAATCTGCAGAAGCTCACGACAAGAGACTTCATCAGCATGTGAACGTCGAGGCCATCCAGCTTCTCGACCACACACATAGTGAGAAGACTAAAAAGAACAAAACCGTTCGAGTTAGTGTTTAGTGCTAGTGTTAGTGAATAGTGTAATGTAGCACAAGTGCTACCAAATAAACACAAGAAAAAGTGTATTCGCCCTAATAGAGACAATAAGAAAAGTGCCAATGGACACATTCTTAGTACGTAAAGACAATTTTACAGTTTAAGTTAGAATAAAATTACTTATTAGTCTATATTCGGCTAGATTGTAATAAGATTAGGGTCCATCATTTTGATGAGCACTAGGATAAGGCAAAAAAAAAAAACTGGCCACATCACTTAAACCGCCATTCATTTTTTTAAACTTAAACTCCGTCTGACGTAAACATTCCGTAAACAGCATTATTTCTGACTTGTCTTTGTTTGGACGGAAATGTACCAGGGACTTATAAACGCTCAGAGAACAGCATTGTTCCTGAAAGTCTTTGTTCGGATAGAAATCTACTAGGGAATCATAAGCTCAACGAAAATACTTAGTTGAATGCCTCGTTTTGTTTCCTTTCTTTCTGGGTACTAGAGACAGGGACATATTTATGAATCAAAATGAATTATAATAATTATGATTAGATAACAGATAAGAATACAGTAATGTCCAAACGCCACATTTGGGGTGTGGAGCCCAAATCTGGCGTTTCAAATTGTAGATACAGTGAAATTGCAATGTGTTCATAAACACAAATGTGTCTGTGTTACTACATCATGACCCCAACACTTCCACAAGATTATGAAGCGCTGGTGCATTCGGCTATAGATACGCTGTCTATACCTACAGTAAATAAAAAAAGTGAACGATTCGTGTTGTATTATCTTAAATAGTCGGTTCTTTCCAAATAGTTACATGTAACCCACCTACAGATATCACTAACTTTTAATGTCTTTACTAGCAATTTTTTTTTTTTTTTTACTTGATTTAACAGCAATTGGATTTCATCCGAGATAGGCTCGAATGCACTTTGCCAATCTTTAAATTTGACCGCTGAAACATAAAATTTTTATGTAAGTCATATATCTACTCTAAAATGATACTCTAACTGATAGAACAAATTAGAAATTTGAGTCCCGCAGGTTTTACGATTTTGTAACACCCCTAAAATATATCGTAGAACTAGTGGGAATTTTGGTTCCCACTAGTTCTACGATTTCGTACCTCCATGAATCGTAGAGTAGTGGGAAAAAAAATCCCACTAGTTCTATCGTAGGACTGTGCAGTAGAACTAGTGGGAATGATCCGAGAATATGAGTGAAAGTCGATTGACAAAAGGTATTTCAAGGCCACCTGCCTTTTTTTTTGGGGGGGTTGGAAAATCATCAAATAACCCCTCCCGCTCCTGGGGAGAGCAAAAGGGAATGTCTGTCTTCTACTGACTAAAAACCACCCATGTTCCTTCTTAGCCCTTCATGTTGAGGCCGCGGTATCTCTTGCGAACAACCCGCAGCCCCGACGGGCAACGCCATCTGCCTCCACTCACAACGAAAGGTATTTCAAGGCAGGAAGCCCATTTGCCTTGAAATACATTTCGTTGTGACTGGCAACGGTGGGAGAGGACGCCCTAGAAGCAAACTTTGCAAAACTTATAAACAACTAGCTTTTGCCCGTGGCTTCGCCCGCCTGTATGTCGGTCAAATTATATACTAAAGCCTTCCTCATGAACCAATTTATGTATTGGTGAAAACGGCATGAAAATCGGTGCAGTAGTTTTTGAGTTTATCGCAAACAGACAGACGCGGCGGAGGACTTTTTTATAATATGTAGTGATAAACTGAAACAAAAAAACTGAAAAGCAAAAAACAAGCACACATTTTTAAATTAAACAAAACTTGGAAGCAGGCGGGGTCCAGTATATTTTCATTTGATATTTTAATATTCAAACGAATGTCTGCTTCTAAGTTTTGTTTATTTTAAAATGTGCTTGTTTTTTGCTTTTCAGTTTTTTCAGTCGGGTTTTTTAGTTTTTATATTTTTTATCTCCAGTACACATTAAAGTGGGCATGATTTTTTTTTCTCGCAAAGTTCATTGAGTGGGATGTCGTTGGATAGGTCTTTAAAAAATATGGTGAGTTTGCTCAAACGGTTTCTCGATTAAGGGATTCGTTTGTGAAATATTAAGCTTTAAAGTGCAAATTTTTGTTAGACTCAAGTATGCCAACCTAGTAGCATAACGAAAATAAAAAGAAAACTATAATAGTTACGTAGGCTTTTCAAGTTTACGAGTAATAGTCGACCAACTTATAAAATGTTTGAACCACCGACCAACTTGTATGAAATATTTGTCTATACATATTATACTTATGGGAGAGCAGGTCTCAAAACTGCAAATGTAAGTTTGTTTTATCCGTGCTCAGATAGATAAAAGTTGAAAGCTATGTCACTCTAACTATTTCTGTGACAGAGAACCGATAAGAACTTAACTGGTCTTCATCAGACCTTCAGAATTTATCATGTAGTAGCATCCGTGCTCAGTTAGATAAAAAGGTGAAAGGTAGGGCATTCTAACTATGTATTTTCGTGACTGAGAACCGATAAGCAGTTACTTGGTCATCATCAGATCTTCATAATGTATCACGTAGAAGTACCCGTGCTCAGTAAAATAATTGATGATAGCTAGGTTATTACTTCTTTAGTGTGTTCAAAATACATTCATAAATTATGTTGTAGGTACTCCTAGCTAGAGGAACAAAATGTATTAGCCAAATACGATGACCGACGACTCTGCGACATATATCTGTTTTTTAGTACATTTTTCTGTAGTACAGTCGTTTGCCGATAGGAGGTGAAAAATAAACAACAGCCAGTACGGTTACATCGTCAAAGTCATCGAGCGGTGTAATACCTCTAAGAGCTGGATATACGCCACTGACATTCGGTAATGTCTTTTTAATTTATTTTGGTCTCAAGTCTTAGCAGGGGTTTGACAACCAAGCCGTCCGTAGCGGGGCTTGGTTGTTACGCCCCTGACGGACGCGACGCATCGTACCACCGCGAGACAAGCGGCGCGGCAGCGCGACGAGTGCGACTGCGCGCGGAGTAAACTAAATGGATATGGTAGTTAAAAGAATTTCAATGTTTTAGAATACAAACTGTCTTTTATCAGTTAGTGTTTCTTGTCACCAGTGTGACCAAAGCGTATAAAAAAGGGGTTTGAACTTTTTTGTAAGGAAGGTGGCATATCGCCTCACCGCCATTTTGTTTTTTTTTGGAAATCACGGCCTGCGATGAAATTGTATATATATCTATATTAAATATATTGTATATCTAAACCAAATTATGACATGACATTTTTGACAAAAAAAATGTCATGGAACATGGTACTCTAAAAAGTCACGTTATCGAGATAATTGAAGGTAAAGATCGATAGATGAGTACAATGACCACAAAAAAAGTATATCTTTTACGTGTCTATAGGCGTTGATTAATGATTATTACTGTTTATTGAAAGAGAGTAGGTACATTACATACTACTAGGAGCACGAGAAAATTATTATTTAACAAAAAATTGCGATTAATTGCAATGCGAAGTGATTTTCTCGTGCGCATAAAAATAAACAACCTGGGAACGATTATTTGGATACAATTTAACGCCTAGTCATAATTATGCTTTAACTACCATATCCATTTAGTTTCATACGCCCGCGACTCGCGCACTCATAGCACCCGTCGGGGCTGCGGGTTGTTCGCAAAAGATACCGCGGCCTCGACATGAAGGGCTAAGAAGGAACATAGGTGGTTTTTAGTCAGTAGAAGTCTGACACTAACTTTCGCTCTGCCCAAGAGCGGGAGGGGTTATTTGATGATTTCCCACGCGCCAAAAAAAAAAATAAAAGCGTTCAGTTGATGTAGAGCTGATAACTGGATATAATTGCTTCTAAAGCTTACACCGGGGTTGAACAGTCATCGACGGTTCTCATCATTGCTCCAAAAGCTTACGATTAAATAAAACGATCGGTGGTTAGTACTCTAGTAATTGCAAGCGCGACTGCTGTGACTGCATGAGGTCCTGGTACCAATTTCCAGTTCGTGCAAAGTGTGATTGGGTTTTTCCATCAAGAATTACCCAAAAAAAAACACGAAGTATAGAATTGTGACCGGTTGATGGTAATAGGTGAAATATGGGTGTACTAATGGGTACATCTCTGCTAAACCCTTCGGGGATTGCAGGCGTGATGCTAAATAAACGATCGTTTTACAATAAACCCTTGTCTGGCTTACGTAAACAAAAATATTGACAGTAGGATGCCTATAGGCGACAGAGCGAACAATATTTGGTACCGCTGACGGTTCGTTAATCCCCAAATTACGCTGGTTCAAGGTAAGAAGAACCTTTGTTTTTTTACTTAATAAAGCAAGTATATACAAATATACGAGAGACGAGACGACAAGAATATATGTCACCGGCATCAAACGACTATTATGGAGACGTAAATAATTGTATGTGTGAGTAAACGTTCTTAAATGGTGGTTGGTATTGTGTGAGTTCCTATGTATCACTGGATTGCACTTGGTAAAGTTAAAACACGATTTTCTCGTGAAATAGCGATTGCAACTTTGAGTTATGACATACTTAATGTTAATATGAGTTCCAATAAAATATTGCTTTCATAAAGTAATATGAAAATGAAATCATTAAAGTAGGCGAATTTGCTTCTAAACGTTGCTAAGTGTATGCTATACATGAATGAGAAAGAAAGAAAAATATTTATATAATTATACAACAAGCAGGGATAATAAAAAGAAATTTTACACCTTGCACAGTTGCACGTCGTGCCTACGACATGCAGGTTACCACTCAGCATGGTGCTGTGCTATGGGGACCCACAGCACCGCGCTGGTTTTGAGTGGTCACCCGTGAATAACGTACTTATGTTAGCCAAGACAGCATCAATATTGTATAGATATAGAAATAAGAAAATAAAATAAACAGTACCTCAAATATACATATATTGATATATATATATACTAGCTGACCCATGCAACTTCGTCTGCGTCACATAATATAGCTAATTATAAAAAATCATGTCAACATAAATTGAGTTAAATCGTAACAAACAAAAAATCTTATCTTTCCTCTTTATAATATTAGTTTGGATTATATTAAAGTGTGAATTACTATGGGTATCTCTTACTGTTAAATATACAGTAAGACCTTGTATCTTGTAAACATTATGATGCAGTAAATATTTTGAATTTAAATTTCTCCGGAGCCTCCGGAGGCCAGAATCCCCACTAACCTACCGCACCGGACTGAATGACTGCCGCGCGAGTAATTATTTTGTCACGCGGATATTTTTACATTGCGATATCTTCTAAGATATTTGTTTAAACTGTATAGAGTAAACGGCACAAATATTCTATATTAAATTTCTGTGCTAACAAACATTATTTAGATATAGATTAATACCATATGGGTTAAATAAGCTTCGCAAAATATCATTCTTTTTAACCTAACATTTTATAGTAAAAAATGGTTACAGTGAGTCAATCTTAAAAGATAGACATATGCTGTCGCGGACTTTTTTTTAGAAATTTTAAAGATAAACAATTCCTTGATACATGATATTTGCGTAACTTAAACCGTTTTCGCAGCGCACGCAACGGAAGCTCTCAAAAAGGAATATCTTTTCCCGTTTTTGCAACATTTTTCACTTATGCTCCGCTCCTATTGGTCGTAGCGTGATGTTATATAGCCTAAAGCCTTCCTCGATAAAAAATGGACTATCCAACACAAAAAGAGTTTTTCTATTCCAACCAGTAGTCCCTGAGTTTACCGCGTTCAAACAAACTCTTCAGCTTTATAATATTAGTATAGATTGATGTAAGAAAGAAAGAAAAGAAAGAAAATTTTGTTTATTTGGCATTATTCACAAAAACATCTTATTTTTTACAAAAGAAACAAGCTGATAATACCAAAAGGGCCTCAGCTCAGCATAATGTCAGATGGCAACACAGTGTGTGTACCATCTGACGCTTCTTCTTAGCGTGTCGATGGCATATTTCTATACGATCAAATCGTTTTGGTCCAAAATTCAGCTATGCGGACTCCACTCGCTGATGCAGTCATAAGGTCGTTAAGTGTGCAGGTGTCAGGGCATGCAGCGCAAGATGGAAGGTGGGACATTATCTGTGGAGATACGCCGCATACACACTTGAGGTCTAAGCCGTCAATGAACCCCCATCTGAAGAGATTATCTTTGCTACGGCCGACATCTCCACAAAGTGCAGTAACGATGACAACATTGAAGTTATCACACTAGACCTCGGTAATTACACAGTAACATCCGTGTATAAACCCCCCGCTCTCCTTTCCAACTTGACACTCCTGAGTTTATATAACAATCAGCGCCCAAACATAGTGATCTGACGCTGATTTTTATTTAAGACTACTACAATTATTATGAGCTAAAATTAATAACAACTAAAAAAAATATTATCACTGAATTATCATCGTAATCATTCTTCTGCCCTTATCCTTATTTATTTGGGGTCGGAACAGCATGTCTTCTTCTTCCATACTTCTCTATTACTCGTCATCTCAGCAGTCATCTCCTTTCTAGCCATATTTATTATTTATTTATTTAAGCAGGTACTTGCTACACTTACAGTTTGCACCAACGCGTGCAGCAAGTCAACCTCACACACTAACTTAAAAATCGTATGCAATAATTAAGCATAGCTTTATTACTACTCATAAACAGATCTAGATCCGGTTCCTGAGCAATTGGGTTTTTGAATTATTTTTTTTTTGTGATTAATGGAAAGATTTATTACAAAACTATTTTTTTTTTCGCAATAATTCAAAAGTTACTTCAAAATAAAAATTATTTTTTGAATCCAGTACCGAAGACGCGCCGACAGCTTCCAAACAAACCCGAGCGCGTGTGACGTCATAATGTTAGTTTTCACTCATTGCAGTTGATATAGAAACAATAAGTACAGTGTTTTGATCTATTTAATTTTGTTGTCATTGTTAAATATTTAAATTTATATTGAAAATGTCGAACCTCAAAAGTTATCGTTCTTGTTTTGTACCATTATAATAATAATAATCATTTATTTCAGGAAATTTCCCATAAGTATAAAATTCGATTACAAATACAAATACAAATTACAATACATTATAGATTAAAATACAATAATACTTAGTTATTAAAATTAAATTCATTAATGTCAAAAAATACAATGTCAAAATTTAGAAAATGTCTGTCAATTTAAATTAAATAAGTATTACATTCATAAAAATGGGTACATCAATAGTCACTTAATAAATGGTGAGGAACTGGAATGTAGATGCATCCACCTCTCCAACACCGGCGAGTCCCACCGCTCGGACAACACGCTCAGGATACTGTTGGTGCTGCGCCGTAAGCGACTTAGTAGCGAGGCGCTCCGCTTTCTAATAATTGCATGAAAATCATCAGTTTGCGCCTGCGCGAACATCACCGAAGCGCTGCAAAACCGCGGCAGCGTCAGCAGCACCCTAAACGCATTGTTGTACTGGACGCGCAGGGCGCCGTATGCTCGCTGCGTATAGTTGGCCCATAGGCTGCACGTGTAAAAAGACTGACAATAGGCTTTAAATAAGGTCACCTTCACTTGTTCAGTACAGCGTGCGAACCTACGTGCCAACATGTTGCAGCGAACAGACAGCGCCCTACGTTCCCGCTCGATGTCCTCGTTGTCAGACAAGTTGTCTGTGACCCAGTGACCCAGGTACTTAAAACGGTTAACCCTATTTAGATTAGCACCGCAAAGAGTGATCTGGGGTATAAAAGAGGGACATTTGGTACCGGCCTTAAAAACCATGTACTCACTCTTCTTAGGGTTATACCTGAGCCCATGAGCCTCAGCATATGTCTCACAAATGTTCAAGAGTTTCCGCAACCCCCCGATCGACGGGCTCAGCAGCACCATATCATCCGCGTAACTAATGTTATTAATAGGCACTCCGCCTATTGAACAACCCGCATTAGCACTGCTGAGCTCGCCGAGCAGCCGGTTCATGTACAGGTTGAATAGGCGGGGTGAGGTTAACCCCCCCTGCCTCACACCGCAATCCAACCCGTACACGTCGGAATACACTCCCGCCCATCTCACACTGTTCCGTTGGTGACCGTACCAGTACCCAAACATCGACACTATCTCACTCGGTACCTGTGTCTCACTGTGCAGCTTGTGCCACAGCATGTCGTAATTTACTAAATCGAACGCTTTTGAGAGGTCCAGGTAACAAGCGTACACAGGAGTATTTCTAGCTGTGTAGTACTGTACAGTCTGCTTGAGACAGAGGATAGCACTCTCAGTCGACAAACCAGGCGTAAAGCCAAACTGCGCGTCATTTATATGAAGGTGCTTCTCCAGCTGTCTGTCAAGCAGCCTGTCCAGCACCTTGGCTATGACAGTAGCGAGCGAGATAGGCCTATAGTTAGAAACATCCGAGACATCACCAGTTTTGTTTTTAACGATCGGAACAACCACCGTGTACATGAGATCATCAGGTAAGTAATTATGGCTGATACACAGATTGAACAGCATGGCCAGTACCCTTGGCAGATGTACACCAGCGTGCTTCAAGTGCTCGATGCTAAGGTCATCATGACCTGGAGACTTACCTCTTACCATATTCTTAATAGTAACAGCCAGATCCTTGGCCGTGAACCTAACACTGACGTTGCCACTCTGACACTCAGCATCGAGCACTTGCGCCGCCGGCCCAAGCGGGGACTCCACTTTAAAATGGCGTAGAAAGAGGCTAGCAATGTCGTGTGGATCATGAGCTTCACCTACACTCACCGGAAGGCTCGACTTTGGGTTTAATTTATTGGTTGACTTCCAAAATTTATTGAATTTCTTGTCAGTGTGATGTTTTGCAATAATATCCATCCTGATCTGATCCTTATTGTTTTGACAGTATTTTAATTTTGATTTAAATATTTTTCTAGACTCACACATTTTGTCATAAGTATATCCGGATTTAGGTTTACCCTGTAAAAGCCACATCTGGAAACAAAGTCGAGCCTCCCTGTGTGCACCACTCACATATTTGTTCCAGCCAGGTACATATGTATTGTACTTTCGTTTAGGTACACTATAACTTAGTTCCGCGCCCTTAGACAATATACTAACGATATTAAGGTACATTTTGTTTAATAACAACTTATGGTCCTGACTTTTACATAATGTATCTGCACAATTAACAAATTCCGATGGAAAATCCAACTCTCTAAGATTTAAATTACAATAATCATAATATTTTTCTATCTGAGTTTGATCCCTTATATGTACTAATACTACAAAAACAACTCCTGACAAAATGTTTTTAAATGTTCCCCAAGATGACAAACGTCGAAATAAATGGTTTCAAGCAGTGCACCGTGATAATCCCAAAACAAAATCGATTTTTTTTTGTTGTGAAGATCATTTCGATGTAAGTATTTCTTAAAACCATTGTTATTAATTATTATTTATCTAAGTACACAAATCAATTAACTATTATACACGTAAGTAGAGTTCAGTCAATACCTTGATGCCTTGGCACCTCGAACTTCAGCAGAATTAAACCGAACGTCATTTTTAAAAAAAATGGTTATCATAAAAATATCAACATCAGGAATATTATCAGACTTTGCCTTAATAAATCCTTTATCACACATAGCTAATCGGAACCAACTAACAACTCGTTTTTTAGCAATTTTTCAATATTATTGTCAAGTCACGTATAAGCCGTAAACGCCGTACTGTTATTAAATAGCTACAACATTATAACGTCACAACTATGGTGAACAATCATGGCGCGTTTATAGTCACGTGGTTTTTTTTAATTGTTTATAATTTATTGAAAACATTTTTTTTTAAGTTTTTTTACATCAAATATCAATACTCGTATTATTAATAATAAAGTTTTAAAATACATAAAAAAAAACATTTTTTTTTTTAAATCCCAATTAGGATTTGATTCAAAATTTGAGAAAATTTGATTCGCCTGGGATATAACTTATCCCAGGCGAATAAAAAAATAAATTTCTCAAATTATCGAGCTCGATTCGCTTCCATTGCTTTTCAGCATAACTCAGTAGCTATTTATAAAAGGTGTATGTTTAATAGGCAAAGAACATTCGCATTATTGCAGAAATACTTCCTCATGTACTGCTAAGAATATGTGCAACTTGGACTTCCAGATTCCGCCGTTTATGCGCCAGCCGCGGGTGCCACATGCTCGAAATCGTATTCAAACATTAATGGCATAAAATTAACAGTCAAATAAAGCCAATTTCATAAAACAGGTTTTTGTGTTCTCTGCTGTTATACGAAGACCCATTCTTTCTGTAGGAAAATCAAAGCCTGGGGTCGTGTCGCCCGTTTTTGCATCTTGACATAATGTGTATTAGAGAATAATGAGGCCCTCCACATTATTCTCACGTAGCCTGAGCCGCTAACTGATTGGAGATATCCCTGCCTGGACCCAAGCTGTGGTAACATTATATGCTGTAGGTAATTGTAGTACTTTGTCAGTGTAGGAGCTCGTGACTAAATAGTTACAGCCACTCAGGTCGATCTGCAAGTTAAGCTGCGGTTGCCTACGTTAATCCGTGGATGGACCACCAATTACATACCAAGTACCTCGGAAAGCACGCTAGGCGAGCCGAGCATGAGCCGAGCACGAGCGGAACCGTTCTCAGCTTCGTCGTTCGCGGCGTCAAGTGTGGACGTACAACGAACCTACAACGATCCTCGATCGTAGTCAATTCCAAAAAATTTTCATCTCCAAAAAAAAATGTTTTCAATACCTCCTGGCTACTTACACTACTTACTCCAACAAGGAGAACAGTCTCCTGGTAGTTCGTGTTGTAGTTGTAGGTACTATGTTCCAAAAGAGATTGATCCAATCTTAAAAAATCGAAAAAGTTCTGCTGTATGCATACGATGTGTAAACGAAAGAAGCACGATGTTTTGTTTCTTCGTAGTTTCCTTAATTTTATAATTCCCTGGTAGATATTTTCTTTTTTTTTTTTAAAACATTGCCCCACACTAGGAATTTCTCCTGTATCGTGGGTGCGTTTACAAACATTTAAACTCACATACACAAACACACCCAGACCCGAAACAACTATCTGTAGGCCATACAAATATTTGTTTCGTGCGGGGATCGAACCCGCGACACGCAGCGCAGCAGTCTAATCGCTCAGCCACTGCGCCAACCGTGCCGTCAAATAACATTTGCGTCCGAACAAAGCCAGGTCAGAAACAATGCTGCTGACGCAATGTTTACGTCAGAGTCTGATTAAAAATAATGAATGGCGGTTTATATGATGTGGCTTACGGTTGTTTCAGTCTAACAGTTAACTTGCTATCTTTGTCTAGAGTAGTAGTACTAACAATGTTATGAGCAGTAAATTATCGAGGAAGCCCTTTCATTTACTCTCTTTCTCTCTTCAGTCACAAAGAAATGGACAACAGCGTTGGTCACCATGGCAACGTAACGTTAAAGACTAAGAAAAATGCTAGAAGGACATAACACGATGGAAGGTTTATCGTGGAATTATGGTAGATGTTTGTTTTTACTCACTTTAAAACAAAGTTTACTAAAATCGAAAAAAATAAGTAAAAACTTTTAAAACATTAATTTAATTTGGTTTTCGAAGAGTTTCAATGTGTTCTTTCCGATTTTAAACTTTGCCACCTCGTACTTTTGCCGTTCGCACCGCCATATTAGAAGAATGGCGGCGAAAAAGCAGGTTTTTGGCAAGGCACCTTTTTGCCGGCTCATTTTACGAAACGTATACGCCCCATGCCACGCCGTAATGCTAAGCTACGCCGTAGCACCATGCTGCGTCGTAGTATCACTCGACGCCATAGCACCCTCGAAAATGTTTCCTCATAAAAAACTTTATAAACTTGATTTATGCTCTCTGTAACGATTCGTGTATATTTGTATTTATTCAATTTTATTTCTATGAAACTATGACTCGCGCATGTTTTGTTATTGATGGCTCGTTATCTTATAATAATATATAGAAACAAAACGAAGCATTCATCTTAGTAATCTCTTTGTGCTAATTATTTCCAAGTAGATTTCGGTCCGCACAAAGACTGATCAGGAACAACGCTTCTTTTGGCATGTTTACGTCAGAATTAATGTTTATAAAGTCTCTTTAGAGTTTATGTTTTCCTAGTACATTTTTATCTGAACAAAGACTGATCAGGAACAATGCTGTTTACCAAATGTGTATGTTTAAAAAGAGTCTCTTTAGAGTTTATAATTCTCTAGTACATTTCAGTCCGAACAAAGACTACTCAGGATCAATGCTGTTTATGAAATGATTACGGCACACTTAATGTTTTAAAAAAATGAATTGCGATTTATATGATGTGGCAAGTGGTTTCACATGGTGGTTTCAGTCTCGCAGCCAACTTGCTATCCATGAGTAGACTAGCAAACTAACAATGTTATGAAGGGGAGACTATTGAGAAAGCAACTACCTTATGATTACTCCGTCACTCTTCATTCATAACAAAGTTGGTTGTTAGGACATACCAAAGCACTACCAAAGCGCCGATCACCATGACAACGCAACGCGGCCAAATAACTACATAGGTATACACTAGAGATAACAGTGTCGACGGCGCGTTCGTATTCCACGCGCGCCTCAAAGAGATGTCAGCAACACGGAAGGGGCCCCGCAAGGGCCGACGCCCGTCGGGGCTGCGGGTTGTTCGCAAGAGATACCGCGGCCTCGACATAAAGGGCTAAGAAGGAACATGGGTGACACTCCCTTTCGCTCTGCCCAAGAGCGGAAGGGGTTATTTGATGATTTTCCACCCGCCAAAAAAAAAAGCTACGCTCTCTGTACAGTAAATAAAAATGTAAACGATTCGTGTTGAATTATCTTGAAATAGTCGGTACTTTCGGGCTGTCCATTAATCACGTGATGTTTTTTAACATTTTTAACCCCTCCCTCCCTTCCTCTTGGTGATACGTGGTGAGGTTTAAGACTACCCCCCTCCCCCACCAAAAATCACGTGTATTTTTTAGTACCTACCAAGAATCTTAAAATTTTTAAAATATTATCTTTAAATACCGGTATAAAGTATAATCTAATCCTATTCTAGAAAATTAAGGACCATTTAAGGACGACCGGCAAACCGAGCCCGGCAGTCGTCGCAACGCGCGAGGACTTCGTTCGTTGCCTAGCAACGGCGAGTCAAGGTTACACTACACGCCGCTTTTCGGTTTAGAAATCACACGTTTGACGAAAAAATAAATACATGTGATATGTTACTATACTCTCCTACCCCTTGTGATATTTCGCGATTTTTGCCAAACCCCTCCCCCCCCCCCCTTTTGAACCTCACGTGGTTAATGGACAGCCCCTTTCCAAATAGTTACAATGTAACCCCACCCACAGATATAATTAATTGTTTTTAATTACACTTATACATACAATATAAAAAAATAGAATATAAAGTGATATGTGAGAATAAAAAGTTTCAATCCCATCAACTAGCCTACGCCACTACCAACACCTAGAGGAGATAATTTTTTCCAATTCTCATTCTTATTCCTGTTTAATGGCTCACTAATAGGTCAGTTAATTAATTAATAATCACCATATAAAACAATCTTAGAACGATGACGTCGACTGATACACCTCGTTCAATCGCGGATTTGCTTTCTATTTTTAATTTAAAAAATTTAAAAACATAACACTATTTTTTTGGGGCAGTCTTGTAATGAATTATAGTGAGGAGGTATACGATACCTTGTATACCTCCTCACTATTCATAAAAGCCTTTTTTTTTTTGGCGGGTGGAAAATCATCAAATAACCCCTCCCGCTCTTGGGCAGAGCAAAAGGGAGTGTCTGACTTCTACTGACTAAAAACCACCCATGTTCCTTCTTAGCCCTTCATGTCGAGGCCGCGGTATCTCTTGCGAACAACCCGCAGCCCCGACGGGCGTCGGCCCTTGCTGGCCACTTCCATGCTGCTGAGATCTCTTTGAGGCGCGCGTAGAACACGAACGCTCCGTCGACATGGCCTGTCATCGTCATAAGACGGACGAACGGCGAGCTAGTCCATCACTCACCGTCCACAAGCCCGCGTCTACGGTGGCCGGAAATCATCACGTGGCTCCCGACGCTCGGAGCGCCCCCCGCGGCGGCTGGGACGAGAGGTTCTCTCCCTCTCATGTTCCGCCGCCTCCTTCGCTAGCATCACTGCTTCGCAGAAGGAGGCGACAGCATCCCATTCCTTCTCGCCCATTCATAAAACCCTAACGTCTGTACTGGTACTGCACCGTCCTTTTGATTATCGAACATGCGCACTTCGAGAACGGCGAGCTTTAATATTACAGTCACGTTTACTATTTCGAATACACGCGCAGTTAAAGCCTTGTGATAGCGACCCAGTCTAAGGTTATTTATTTATAGGCAGGTGGAAGTGACACAGGGTCTAGCTAGACCCTTAGTCATTTATTTATAGGTCAGCGTCGGAGTTCAACCGCCAAAGTAATACCTTAGTAGAGGTGTAGGTTATATTAATGTTGAGCTATCGTTTGTATTTTGAAAAGCTTATACTTATCAATTTACCGTGTTAGTTGTTTTGTAAGTATGTATTGGACAAATCTTGCAACTTAATTTCAAACCAGTTCCCCCAACCGATCGAACCGAAATTTTGATTCTGCCGGCAACACATATTTACATAACATAACGTCGCGCCAGTAATCCCCGAAGGATTAGTCAGAGGTGTACCTAATAGTACACCCACATTTCGCCAGTTATGGTTACAATACATTTTTATTTCCTTTATTTATCTTTTATACATATTAAATACACTTTTATAAATTAAATAAGAACCATTTGTATTTGTATTTATTCTTATATTTTATTTTTTACCCGACTGCGGAATGGGTAGGTCCATTTACTGTTACCTAGAGTTGTTACTTTTCATCTCGATATCCCCACCGAATCGAAACTTACGTGGGAGAAACCGCCTGGTGGAGCTAGCGATAAATAATTGTGTTGTTTTCTTCTTTTTTTAGAAAGCCTATGTCTAGCAAAGGACTTTGAACATGTTGACCTAGGAAATTAAGATTGTTCGGACAAAATCGAAAATCGTTTATTACCTACTTAGTTGTACCGAATAGTTTCGCTATCTAATTCGTTGGACGAATTCATTCACTACGGGGCGGATCGTAATCTACGACAAGAGCCAAAAGATTTCTAAGAGTGCATAAAAGCTAGACAGTAGACCATAGAATAGAAAAACAAAAATGCAAAAGACAAGGCTGCCTGAAACGTGTCTTTTTATTAAGACCTATTCCGACAAAATGTTTGAAATATTCTAAAATTAACGTCTATATTAATACGCATATGCCCCGTATACTTTCACTTCAGAAACTTTAACTTTAACTTACGTATTATTTCACTTCACAAACTGGGACATTTCTGTGAATGCAGCCAGACCTTACAGTGACCTTGGCCGTAACCTCTGTATGAGAATGTGAGCCAGTGTGTCAGATGTTGCGTTGCTCGTAAATATGCAGTCCTGGTAGATATCTGTCTGCTGTCTGTTGAACCTACCTCCGATGATTGCACTATTAACTGCGCATGTCTAGACATGTGATGGCTTCCGGCCACCGTAGACGCGGGCCTGTGGACGGTGAGTGATGGGTAAGCTCGCCGTCCGTCCGTCTTATGACGACGACAGGCCGTGTCGACGGCGCGTTCGTGTTCCACGCGCGCCTCAAAGAGATGTCAGCAACATGGAAGGAACCCGCAAGGGCCGACGCCCGTCGGGGCTGCGGGTTGTTCGCAAGAGATACCGCGGCCTCGACATGAAGGGCTAAGAAGGAACATGGGTGGATTTTAGTCAGTAGAAGTCTGACACTCCCTTCCGCTCTGCCCAAGAGCGGAGAGGGGTTGTTTGATGATTTTCCACCCACAATAAAAAAAAAAAAAAGGATTATCTTTAGAACTTGGACCATTGAACCTGTTTAGATCTCAATTCCATTGTCGGCGAAATCAACAGTCCAGTCTATAATCTAATTACTTGGCTTACGTGGTCAAACCTGCGAAGCCATATCGACTACGATAAAAGGTACTAGGAGCCCACAAAATATACGGGCTCGAAATTTAATTTTTCAACGGCTGAACGTGACAACTCCGGCTTCAGCGTTATACTTCAAACACCTCTGTGTTCATAGGGGTAAAGTAGTTAATTGCATCTACGTTTTAGCGCATTGATTCTTTACTATGCATTTTCAGTTATCGATACGTACGTGGAAATGAAGTTTGTGCTGATTTTTACTTATGTGAGCACTTATAGCATAAAAAATATTCGTTATGAAATACTGCATTAATACCAGTCATTTTTATTTCAGAAAACCGTTCAAAAACTGCCATATTTGTAGTGTTTTCGAGAGCGGCACGACGAAATTATGTGTTAAAAAGTGTAGAAGTGTAGAAATATGTTATGGTCCGACTGGATCAATACTGTCTACCAGGACATATATGGCACGCTAATGCGGTTTCTATGGCAACAATGCATCTGCGTGAAGTTTCACAGTGAATATTATTCAGCTGATAATACTGCTAAAGGCTATTTAGTCCGGTCAAATTAGACCCGAAAATAGGGGTAAGGTAACACTAATTCCCACCCGGCTGAAAATTGTTAGGATTGTTCAAAACACTAATAGAATAGAAATGTATACCCCCATAATATTCCCGATCGATCCGAGACCTGGAAAAATGTTATTCGAGGTGAAATGTCACGAAAACAGGTTTTTCGCGATCTGCTGCAAAACGGTAAGTTTCAAAAAATTTGCTCGAACAAAATTATAGATCACAGCCTCCTCGAATTTTTTAATTTATTTTTATTATTTGTTGTTATAGCGGTAACAAAAATTATAATTTGTGAATAATTCAACTGTCTAGCAGTTAGCTATCACGGTTCACGAGATATAGCGTGGCGACAGACGGACAGTGAAGTCTTAGTAATAGGGTCTCGATTTTACCCGTAAGGTACGGAACCTTACAAACATTAAGTTTGAAATACCTAATTTACTACATCATGACCCCAACACTTCCACAAGTTTGTGAAGCGCTGGTGCATTTGACTATTTATAGACTCCGTCATCTTCCCTTGCCCTTGTCCCATGTAATTCAGATTGGTGCAACGCATTTTTTATCTTTAAGTTGTTCCATTGACCTGTCAACATTTCAACAATTCTAAGTTGATCTGGTGCGTTACGTCGCGTTCTACTTCACCTCTTTTAAAAGTGATCGGCTATTTGAAGACTATGGATAGAATATTACAATTTAGGGGAATGATAAAACATTTACGTTAGAACCGCCCATCACCAGTAGGTACTATGTTGAATAACATTGCAGTTAGCTTTTTCACCAGTAAACCAAGACAAGTCTAACTTCTCCAAGTATTTAATTTTGCTTGAACTTTGTGTTATCTTGCACACAATTAGTGTCATATACTGTTAGCTATTTGCAAAATTACAAAATAATCATGAAAAGCGCCATTTTAGAGCGCTTCTTCTTTAAAACCTTACAATTAAAGCCATAATTAAACGGTGCCCATAAATATATTTAAAGGTGTTTATTTAGTCATTCACAACGCATGATTTTCATAGGATATTAAATATTATATATCAGCAGCATACATTCCTGTTTAAATTAAGATATTAGGTAAAAACGCCGGAAACTTCTCGCTTGTTGTGAAATCGACACGCAAACACATGGATCCGATATTTTTATATACATTCTGACCCACGCAAGTTCGTCTGCGTCACATAAATCGACTATTTAACATCTTGTAGTTGTAAATATTATTGTGCAATAACTATTTTGAATCTGAATTTCTCGGAGGCCAGAATCTCCACGTATCTACATACATAGTGACGGGACACGCAACGACCGGCCTGACTGCCGCGCGCGTAATTTTTTTGTCGCGTGGATATTTTTACATTGCGATATGTCCTAAGATATTTGTTTAACCAAAGAAACGATGGATGGACTTAGAATGATATGGTAAGAAAGGAAGTGACTCATGAGATGACGAAAAACAGACAGGTATGGAAGAGGACCACAATACAGGCTGCGCTGGCCCCAAATGAATTGGGATAAGGGCAAGAGAATGATGATCACTATATATAATGAAGTGCACAAATATTCTTTAGTAAATTTCCGTTCTTATAAACACATTTATTTAGATATAGATTAATACCATACGGGCTAAATAAGCTTCGCAAAAATTCATTATTTTTAACCTAAAATACGATAGATATATTAATGTCTATCGTTTAAGATGGACTCCCTTATCACCTGTTTTACCTATTAAAATGTTCTTGCGGAATTTTTTTAGGACTTTTAAAGAGGAACAATTCTATCATACATGATTTGCGTCACTTTAACCGTTTACGCAGCGCACGCAACGGAAGCTCTCAAAAAAGAATTATTTTTCCCATTTTTGCAACATTTTTCATTTTTGCTCTGCTTCTTTTAGTCGTAGCATGATGTTACATAGCCTATAACCTTCCTCGATAAATGGACTACCCAACAAAAACAAAATATTTTTTTAAATTCCTACCAGTAGTCCCTGAGACTGATTGCCTACCGCGTTCAAACAAACAAACAATCTCTTCAACTTTAAAATATTAATGTGGATTATAAAGACTTTCTGTAACAACAAACAGCCGTTTGACTTTGCCGCTAATTTATTATTTTACTAAAGAATCGATTAGATACTATAATACAATTAAAGTTGTTGCTAATAAAATAATTGCAGATTGTCTGCTTCTTAGTTAATTTTCTTTAGTAACAAGGTATGAACAATCAATCACACGGTCGGACTGAGTTTAGAGGTTTACTACTTTACAAAATTCTGTTTATAGTTATAAATATATAATTCTTCTGTACGTGTGTTTGACACTGAACTCCTCCTAAACGGCTCGACCGATTTGAATGAAAATTGCTGTATGTGGTCAAGTGGATTCGAGAATGGTTTAGAATTACAATTATTGGACCCGGTAGGTGGCGCTGCTGTCCGGGCAGGACCAAGTCTGCCAGGTCCGCAAGTGAAGTTATATATTGTATACTTAAATAGTTGCGTTTGTGTCCGCGAAAAGATAAAACTGCTCCAAATTTAATGCATAATATGGCAGTATATTGGCGTCGCAAGATACGCGGCTTTCTCAATAGACGTCGTTGTACTGAGATATCAGAAAACCAAGGAAATGTACAGCACGCACCGAGTCCCGTTATCGCCGTCTGTAGGGGTGAGTAAAACCACCCTTCCTACAAATATTTTTATGAATGAATCTCGATACTGTATCGTTAAACTATGTTTGTCTCTTTTTAACCTCCACCGTACAGACTCTTCAGTGAACAGGACGTAATCAGTCCTTTGGTCCGTGCTCATGAACTTCACACAAAAATGTTACTCGTGTGCGTGTATCACTTAGTACTCTAATGCCCGTTTTCACCGACATCCCCTAAAGTACCACCTATGTATGGGACTCTTAGCTTAAAAGCTCCCCTAAACTAGCCCCTAAATAAAATTTTGTTTCACCATCATTTCTGTCACTTAGCTAGGGGACACATAGCTATGTGACGTTTTGTTTTCGATAGTAGTGACTGATTCGTTTTTGAACTTATCGATACTTTGAAACATGTCAGTTTTCTAGCATTTCACTTAATTATATACATAAATGAATACATTTATTAATACATCATGTTTTAATAGCAATATCAAATAAGATTTCATTAAAATTTTTAATTAATTTTAGATTTTCTTGCAAATTTACTGTGTGCATCCATTAGGAAATATTGCGTATAATCTGTGGTTTTATTTTTTTGTTGTTGACATTCGTATTCCGTGTTATTATTTGTTGTGAGAGTTCAGTGTCGCGTGTTGTTTTTCTAGAGGATTATCTTTTATATTTTCTACTTTCCATACTTAATCCAATCTTTTCGTTTGAAAACAATCTATCGTTAACGGTGAATTAATAATGGCAGACAAAAGGAAGCGTAGCCAAAATTTCTCAATGGATGAGAAAGACAAGTTGGTGAAATTGGTGTATGCCTATAAAAGCGTTATTCTTAATAAAAAAACAGATGGTACCACTAACCAAGCCAAAAACGCAGCTTGGATAAAGCTGTGTAACCAATACAATTCGACAGGAAACATGTACAGGTTAGTTTACAATATTATCTTCTACTTCTACCAACCACAACCAATACATGTCATGTGTTATTTATGTAAATATAACCCATTTCCTTTTTTCCCTTAGGAGTAAAGATGCGCTGACAAGAGTCTGGGAGAAAATGAAGAGTGAAGCCAAAATATACTACACTAGTAACAGGAGTTGTACAACTGGAACGGGTGGTGGACCATCATACACTAAAACAGACCCTATCCTCGAACAAGTCTGCGATTTAATGGGTCGAGGCTGCAGTGGTATCGCTAATGTTTTAGACTCTGATGCAGTCTTAACCATACCAGATATAGAAGTTTGTGGGGAACAATCGCAGACGGTAGTTTTGGACGGTAAATCAGATTTTCAGGGTGAGTCTAATGACTTAAAGGAAACTGAAGCTCCAGAATTAAAACAAGACACACCAGAAATCACAATGACTCCCCTCTGGAAAAGGCGTAGGCCTATACTTCATAAAGAAGCAAGTAATCCCCAGGCAGAAGTTGTGTCCACCTTATGTTCCGGTTTTCAAGGAGTGAATAATATAAAATTGGACATAGAAAATTTAAAAAAGAAGTTGTTGGAGGACGAAATAGAATTCAAAAGAAAATTATATGAATTGCAACTGGAATCAGCAAAAACAGAGCTGGAAACAAAAATAGAAATATTCAATCAAATAAAAGGTATGTCATTACTAAAAAAACATTTATTTAATAACCTTAATAGTCATGTTACAAGTTATCAAAATAATTTGTAATTTGTATTCTTCGAAGCCCATATGCATTCTGTGATGTAATGTTTGTTGTGAAATTAGTTATTTGCCCATTTGAAATAAGTTCTTCTATATTGAGAACAATGTTTTCATTCACTGGTTCCTCTTCATTTCTTAAAATACACATGTTGTGTAAGATACAGCATGCAATAATTACATTGGTAGCATTATTTAAGTCTAATCTTATACCAGTGGCTAAGACAGGAAAACGTCGTTTTAAGACTCCATACTGCCTTTCCACCACATTTCTAGTTTTAATATGAGCATCATTGTATTTTTGCTGTCCTCTTGTAGGATTCAAATATGGAGTCAAAAGATGAGGCTGAAAAAACAAATTGCTGTTGCTTTAGTGGTACCTAAATAACATTATTCTTTACTTTACAGGTGGAAACTTCAATCTGAAGAATTTATTTGGTCTGCCGAAAACCGATTAAAATAAAAAAATTGTAATATTTTATTAAATGTTTTTAAGCATGATACCTAAATACTAATTAGTTTTATTTTTATAAATATGTATTATATTATTCTAGACATAATAATATATGTGGCTGTTACCGCCTAAATCTAAAATTTACAAACTGATTTGCACTTTAAGATATAGTTTAACCCGATGGCCCCAAAGGAGGATTATATTTTTAGCTATTTACCTTCAATGGGTATCCACTGTCACCCAGTAAATAGCTGTCAGCATAGTCTCCGCTTTCAAATTTTCTGAATGTGTTGCTATTTTGATAAATAGCGGAGTCATGTGTTGAACCCGGCCAGCGTGCTACAACATCTCTTATTAACAAGTTGGCAGATGCCACTGTTTGTACATTTATGGACATGTAACCCTTCCTATTTCTAAAGAGCTCTGCATCGTCTCCACCTTAAAAATACATACTTACATTTTATTTTGTGTAGGTACATAGAATCATAATAACTGAAAAATATTTTAACAGTAATTTCATAATATCAACATATAATTTTATTGAAGAAATGTGTTGTATTATAACCTGGTGATTGTATTTTCACATGTGTACAATCAATGCATCCAATCACATTAGGGAACCTTGCAATATTATAAAACCCCATCTTCACTTTTGCTTGTTCTTCACTGTTTTCAGGAAACTTGATAAACTCCGGACGTAGAGTCACTATTGCTGCAGACACTCTTTTTATTATTCGACTGCAAGTAGCCACACTGATCCCACCCATGTCTGCCACGGCCAACAAATGGTTACCAGTCGCATAAAACCTCAATGCTATCAATAACTGATTTATTGGAGATACAGAATTATTTCTGAAAAAAAAAGTTTAATTGTAGGAAAGGTAGAAACTTACCTACATAACAAGTGTATAGGTAGAGCTTTCATTGATATAATGTCGTCGAAAAAATACCATGCTATCTTGAAAAATAACCACGAGGTTTTATTTAAGTAGGTAGGTACCTACTTTAAGAGCAAGGGACTTAAAAAAACTGTAATGCGATAAGTACTCACCTATTATCAGGGAATTCTAAGGCGTGTTTAATCTTTTCCAACAAACACAACACGGAAGATTTACTTAACCTATATCTACGAAAAAAGTCAATTTCATCAAAAATATCGATGTAATTTGGTCGTTTCCGATATATTTTTGGTCTACGGCTATTATTTACGTTTATAGCGTTGAATATTGTAGAAACAGTTTCAAAATTTTCAAAAAGTTCACTTAAATCAGAATCCATCTTCGTTGTTTGAAAGATCACTTACGTATGTGCCGGTTTATGGGCCCAAATTTTGGCCACCTAAATTTAGGGGACCCTTTAAGGTTTAACTGACCCCTAACTGCTGGTGAAACAAAAACCATCCCCTATCGGTCCCCTATCCATGCTTAGGGGATCCCCTAAGCTTAGGGGATGTCGGTGAAAACGGGCATAAGTTTCAAAATGAGCTTCTACTAGCGACATCTATAATTGCTTTCGATATTTTGGTACTACTGATTGTATTAATTGAATACTGTAAACATAAACATTTTTACTTTTATGTTATTTCAATTGCCTTGTTGGGCTAGTGGTAGCAAGTTCAACTGCTGAGCATGAGGTCTGTGGTGCAAATCCCGTGTTGGGCAAAGTGTTACTGTGTTATTCCATCAAGAAATTTTCAGTATCAATCACGGAGTCTGGATTCGTGCTCGGTTGATGGCCATAGGCTCGTCTCTTATCGCATAAGACTAACATATAATTGGCGAAATGTGAGTGTAATAGTAAATACACCTCTGCATAATCTTCCAGGGATTACAGGGCGTAATGTTATGTTCTGTTATCTTGATTCTACAGTTCAATTAATTATTCTAGTTCTCCCATGGCTACGGAGGAGCTACGTGCAACGACCTACCTTAACAATACGTCTCTGTTCAAGTGACGTCATTCGAACACTAACGCCGCAAAACTTGGAAACAGGCGGCGTCCATATAAATCTAAAATACGAAAATAGAATGGCTGCTTCCAAGTTTTGTTTAATTTATAATTTAAAATGTGCTTGTTGGGGGAGGTCTATGTCCAGCAGTGGACGTCTATTGGCTGAAATAATAATGATGATGACAGAATTACCATTACCGTAACCTATTATTGAACCTTACAGGTCAAGAGTGTAGTTCTAATTCTTCAGAATTAGGCATGTTATAAAATGCACTTGCAAAATTTGACAAATATTCCTTCTAACAAACTAACACGGCAAGTTGATGAAAAGCTTATAAAAGTAGACTCTATTTACGCGACAAGCTTCTATGATTTTGCTTTTGCCTTTTTTATTTATTTTCTACTTTTAAAAAGGTTTATAATTAATAAATGTTTAATTTTTTTAATTATAAAGATTATTACTTGCTATTTCAATGTTTCCGACACGAATGGAACATCAAAGTTTAACTACATTATTATAGCCCATAATCGTGACCGTGACCTCTACAGAAGAATGTGTGTCAGTGTGTAAAATGAGTCAGTTATGAGGTCTTGGTAGCTGTCTGTCTACTGGTCTCTTACAATCTAACAGAACATGCGCAGTAATGAATATTCCAGTCACGGGTTATTGACCTACATTGACCTAGACCTAGAGTCTCACAGGAAACATAGTAGAACAACATATCAGTCAATAGGGTTGTTAAATAAAAAAATCTAATTAGTCCGTCAGATAGATTTCCAAGAAATATTGGACACGTATTTTTTCTTTTTTCACGTAAACAAACAATGAAGACGATACAGTGCTTTGAAAACTCGTGTGGCGTCATATTCTAAGACATTAGTATGACATTTTTTACCGGTGTTTGACGTCAGAACCCCCCACTAAAATATTTGACGCGTTTTATCTTAATCAGTTTTGATTGATTTCATAAAACAAAAAATAAGTATCCAATATTTTTCGATAATCTAACAGACGGACTAATTAGAAACGTATTTTTTTAGTCAGTAAACATCCCTATTGTTAATTTACTTTGTTAGGCTATGTAGCTTCTTGTTAAGTCATTAAAATACTTGTTTTTTGGGTTAACTAGCGGTGCAATGTCATTTCAATGGAGTCTTTCCTCGTGCAACAATTTAAGACCGATAAATGTAGCTGCAGAAAATTATTGGTAACCGTTTTAGTTACGTTGCTTCTTCTCTACGTTGGCGTAGGGAATCAGTACAATTTTAACATTATGAAATAATAATTAATAGTATGTAATTATTATTCCCTTTATTATTATTAATACGCGATATTATATACAATTAAAATCGACCTAATTCCCTACGCCATCGTAGAGCACAGGCAACGTAACTAAAACGGTTACCAATAATGTAAATTGTAATATTACAAACGCATCCAGGTTGAAAGTTAAGATTTTAAAACTGTATGAAATTGAGTCTGCGTTGATCATAATAAAAATTAAGTAAACATTGGTACTTACCTATTTTTTTGTTTTCTTAAGAAACTTCTTCAGAAGCGCTTGTAAACAGCATTTCGACTACATAACGGCACCACATAGTCTTGATCGGAACTGAAAAATATGAGATTTTCTGTTTATTACCCGACTGCGGAAGGTTATTTCAGTTCGTAAGTATGTATATATGTATCAACTGTAAGCTAAACATTGGTTTAGGTTCTTGTATGAAAGCATCTACGGTTGAAACCGTTTGATTCATTGGTAGAATACCTCTAAAAATTGTATAGGAAATGGAAAAACTAGTCTTTGTTTTAATTTCGATTCTCCGCTGGTTTTATTGGCTATGTAACAGCTCTGTGTTTTTCCACTGCGTGATACGAGAAGATGGTACCTTTAATTGACTTTTCATACCACCTGCTCGACAATGTCAAATTATATGTCATGCAAACCAAACATAAAGTATATGGTTTAAGACATTTATTTCTCAAAAACAGAATACAATAATTCACTTGGATGAGAAACACAGGTTACAAAATTAAACGTTCATTGGAACGAGTATCGGAACGGTATAACAATATTGTTAATCATTAACTTATCACTATGTTAGTAAAATAAAGTAAAATTAACTAAGCTAAAAGAGAAAGAGAATGAGATTTGAAGGTAGGTTTTTTAATATTTTTTTCTTGATTAGAGTAATCTGAAAAAATATTGAGTCTGTGAGTCCATATTACGTGTCGAAACACACTTTCTATCGTAGTTGCTATTGAAAGTATAATTACTTTTAATTGTTTTATTATTATAATTATTTTTGTTTATACTAAGGTTTTATTTTGCCTTAATCATTTTGATATTAAAGTTCATGTAAAAGTTTATGTAACTATACCGTGTTGTCCTCTATCTATAATAAACATGAGTCGCCGAAATATATGAACGCGCATAACTTGAATTGATAACGAACTACAGCACCAGATTGAAAGATTATTTTTGTTCTTCAAGGATTTTTTTGTGTTTGTTATTGTTAGGACAAGGTTTGTATAAAATATATTTTTTTTTTAATTCACATTAGTAAATAGGTAGATAGTAGGTAAGAAAATGGGTATTACAATGGTACAGCTAGTTATGAAATATTTAAGACTAATATACTTGAAAATTTTTCATTATGTGGAATTTTAAATTCCTTTTGAATAGGGGAAAAGATTGTATTTCCTTAATATCTTTTGGCAATTCGTTACACATTTTGGCACCCTCATACTTAATGTTTCTAGTACCATAATTGGTCCTTGGTCTACTGTATAGGCAGATATCGTTAGCATTTCTCAGTAACCGGGTCTGAATTTGGGATTTTTTGGTAAAAATTATTTGAGAATGTGTATCTTTTGTAAGTATCTTTCGTATAAGGATGCAGGTCTGGAATTTATATAACTGGGCAACTGTCATTAATTTGGTTTTATGGAAAACAGTTTCGGTTGGCGTTGAGTAATTTAGATGAAAGAGTAATTTAATAATTTTATTTTGAGTAATTTGTAAATTTTGTATGTTGGTTTTAGCTGCAGAGCCCCAAACTTCGATTAAGTAGGTCAAGTGAGATTTTATGACGGAATTATAAATAATATACTTTACTGATTTGGGAAAGCAACGGACGGTACCTCGTAGTGTGCCCATCAATGATGATAATTTAGAACGCATTTTGTCCAAGTGTGGCTTCCAAATTAGGTGTTTGTCTAAGATTAGACCAAGATATTTTTCCGATTCTACTTCAGTTAGCGGGTCATTATTAACATGTAATATAAATTTGGAACATTTTTATTTCTAGCACTAAATATCATAAAGTTGGTCTTAGCCATATTAATGGTAAGTAAGTTATATTGAAACCAAGCAAATAACGTATTAAGGTCCACTTGGGCCCGACTAACGATTGCTTGAATTTCATTGCTAAAATAGAAGAGACAGGTGTCATCTGCATATAGTGGTACATCTGCAGCTAAGTTTAGGTCTTTTATATTATTGATATATATCAAGAAGAGCAAGGGCCCCAGAAGGGATCCTTGTGGAACCCCGTATGTTATTAGTTCAGGAGTGCTTTTGACTTCTTCAATTTTAACTATCTGGTATCGATTAGATAGGTATGACTCAATCATTTTATGTGCTGATTCCCGTATGCCAATATCATGTATCAAGTATGTCGTTTACGACCTGAGGTCTAGCAGGGTATTAATATTGTACTGAATTTCATTATGACCCGCTGGTCAGTAATGTGATATGAATTTGAAACATAAATCGCATTCGAATATTTACGAAAGGTTTCTAGTAGGTACATACTAATTCCATGCATTCACCATTTGATTATGATCTGACTAAAAAGTAGCCTATGGTGCATTTATTCGATGCTCAGGTCAACAATAAGCATCAAAAATAATATACAAATTAATACATACACCAAATTACTAGCATTTTTAAAAAGGAAATCAGAAGGACATCGCCTTAAGAAATCAAAAGTTTACACAGCTCAAAATGTGGAAACGTTTCTAAACGAAGCCCCTGACCACAGCTTTCTTGCCAGAAAAGTAAGTAAGTATCTACCTATTTATTTATTTTTAGTAACTAAAATAGCTACATAACTACTTACTACATATATATAAGTATAGGTACTAGCTACCCCACTTATGAATCGATCGCATGTGTGCGATGTACTTGATGATTGTGATGACTCTAAGTTGAATAATAATTATTATTGTAAACCTTCGTAAGGTTTATGTGTTGTTATTAAAAATAATAAATAAAATTAGACACACACACACGAGTGTCATCATCATCTGCCTAGCCTTTTCCCAACTATGTCGGGGTCGGTCTCCAGTCTAACCGGATGCAGCTGAATACCAATATTTTACATGGAGCGACTGCCTATCTGACCTCCACAACCCAGTTAATACTAGGTAATACGATACTCTTTGGTAAGACTGGATGTCAAAATTTCAGGTCACTGACTACCTATATTATAACGAACGCCAAAGATCTATATATGGCAGCCGGGACCAATAGCTTAACGTGCTTTAAATAAATATAGAGAAAAAATAGATATTATCATTGACCCACTGGTTTCGGCCGGGTAGCAGAATCATAAACTTTATTGACTCATTAATTTGTTGGCAACAAATATAGCCTAATATCATATGATCTGAATATCGGTATTTACACAAGCAATCAAATCCAACAATATCACAATATCGTTGATTCGCCGTCTATTTGCGTCGTCGTCGTTGTCGATCTCTAGCTCCTTTGATACATGTTGGCCTGGTAGCCGGGCGGCCCGTTGCACTGTTGCCAACTCTCCGTATTTCAACATTTTGTGCGCGGTGAATAAAACGGCGGGACGCAGAAATCGCCGATATTCCATCTGCTCTAGCCAATAAAGTATTCTTCGACTTATGCAAAAACTTAGCGCAAAAATAAGACTGCTACTCAAAGATTTATTTATTGTACTCGAATATGCTAAGTCTGTATTATTTGTTACGCGAGCTGTTTTAATTCTTCCATATAATAATATTTCCTAAGATGTTGATGATGGTCTTGTTGATGTTTTTTTGGTGGTCAGTATCCCTTGAAGGTGTGGCAATCGCACGAATATATAATCAATAAGTAAGTCAACTTTGGCCTCAAACAATAGTTAACAACAAATGTAGCTATAACGTGTGTTACAAAAAATCGAGTTGAGACGTCTCCTCTAGTACGTAGTACATTATACCTCAATGAGACTCAACGAACTTCACGCTCGTTGCATCGTTGTCATGGCAACGGCTGTGACGTGTCATGTGGTTAGGAGATGGTACGAGTGATCCATCTAGACCTAACAATTTTCGTACGACTAGGTTTCCGGAAACATATCGAACATATTGAACATATCGTTCTTTCAAGAACGTGATTTTAAAGGTCGTTATGCTTTTGCGCCATAAAAACTGTGCACGATAACATTCAGAATTCTTAAAACCAACAATACTAGCTAACGACAACTTAGGAAATTGATGTTTTTCTCACATTACAATAATATTATGCTTATTTGCCGGTAGACCGGCAAATTCAAATGTTTTTACGTATTTTTGAAACTCGCAACTCGAGTGAAACCCCCGGATACCTTGCCTTTGCCGGATCCGGCAGTAGCGCAGCAGGAGCTGTAGCGATCGGTCATCAGACGTCATGCGTTCGTTGCAATGCGATAAAGTCATCGCAATGTAGCTCCACGTTACCAGGAGCCTATGAAGCGTTAAGATGTTTAATGTCGACAGTTTAACACACGTAAATTTCTTACTAATGTAGTAGGTAATACATAAGAAACTAGATAGATATATACAGTAGTACACAGCAATAGTTTATGTGGTATCGCCATCTACCACACGTATTTACACCAATGCTAGTTATTATAATAATTTAATGGACTATAACAGCTCTGCAATAATACTCAATGTAGGTATTCAAAATTAAATGATATTTCACAAAATTTAAAAAGGGAAAGGTTTCAAACGTCTTACAATACCTAAGTAGGTATGAAGGCTGAAAGCTACAAAGTCTACCTACTTTCTAACAGAATTTTATTAAAACTTAGTGTACCTATCTAATCATGATTAAATTGTTTCAGAAAACTTCTTATTATTCATACAACTAAACTCACGCCAATACAATTATTTATTTATTTATTTTAACAATTACTTGCTACACCTACAGTAGGTACTTAAAGTTCTAACAGTAAACAAATAGTGAAGCTAAAACAGGTCGATGTGCGGTGCATCTGTTGCCATGACAACAGTACGCTTGCCAGGAGCACTAGCACTACAGCAATCTGAAAGAGTTACCTGCAAGTAAATAACCAATCTGTTTTCTTATGGTTTGTGGACAAAATAGTTTCAGTTATGTTTCAGTTGAAGTGCCATATCACCCATTTGTACTACTTGAAGCCGGTGCGCGGCGATTTATATAATAAGGAAACCACGTTTTGGAAATCGTTCCACAGGGCTTGATCTTGCAATAATATTATTATCAATTTAACATTACATACATCAGTATAACATAACATCACGCCTTGAAATCTCCAAAAGATTGCAGAAGTGTACCTAATAGTATTATAAGGTACAGTGCACGTAATAGTGGACGAGCCTATTGCCATGATCTGGGCACAAATCCAGACTCCGTGACTGCTACTGAGAAAAACCCAATATCCCAGAACCTTAAGCTCAGCACTCGCGTTTATGACCGCTAGACTAACGATTTTTTGTGATTCTTATTATCTATATTAGCATCGTTATTAACTGTGTTATCATATCTGACTGGCTCTACGTTTAAAAATAATAATTACTATGTATTATTATTATAATTCCTTTAGAATTTGTTTCTTTCTGCCTTCTTCCCACATACTTCTCTTTTACTCGTCGTCTCATCATTCGATTTCATACCAGGACACAATAAGCTTTAGGAGATAATGCGCGCAGATAGCCAGAGAGGGAAAAGCATATATTTGTATTCGCTCTACCGCCACCCCTTTCCCCAAAGAATGACGCCCTCTAGCGGATGAATAGAAAAAGCGACTGACCTGCCTTAAAAATATTATAATTAAGTCACTGTTTATGTGACGTCATTTTGATAACGCCGCGGTGACCATGGCCGGTACTACAATCGACCGGAAAATAAGGGGTTAAACTTTGACATTGAATTTAAACGTGCGTGGACAGAAGATAGTATCGTTCGTAATTTCAAGCAGATGGTAGTAATGATGATGTGGTTAGTTGTTTTTTTTTGGGAAATGATTCATTCTCATTCATAAATTGTATAGTATACAGGATACTGAAGCTGTATTTGAAATCTTAACGCGTGGCTCCTGTAGTGTAGTGGTTATCACGTCGGCCTAACACGCTGAAGGTCCCTGGTTCGATCCCAGGCGGGAGCAGAACACTTTTTGGTTTTTATGTAGGTACCCTTAATTTTCCCCAAAAGTTAATTTTAGACAAAGTTAACAATTGCCGAAATATTTATATTGTTAAGTTAAGTAAGTGGTCGAGAATCAAAATAATTTGCACGAGTTGCAGAATAACTGTACAACAATTAGACACGTTGCACAGAATCGTGACCATTGGAAGGAATGAAACTAGGCGCATATTATTAGTGCTGGCAATAATAATAAATAGCGGGTGCGGGTAGGCAGGTAACTAGGTATGCAAGTAAAAAAAAAGTTTTTGTCGTTAACCTGAGCGGGTGTTATTTTGACAAATTCTATTAATATAAACATTTATCACACATTAGAGATCGGTAAGCACAACTGCTCAATTGTTTTTAAACAGTCTTATTTTTAAGAAGCTGTTAATTTAATCGAATGAACCACTTTTTGAGGACTATAGAAGATTTTTTGAAAAATAATCATCTACATATTAATATTCCAAAAAGTCCCGAAATTCGTTATATAAGAGTTATTGCGTTTTCCCATCTGAAATATATCACTAACGGCCACGAAATCTGGATTTGTGCCCAGTTGATGGCATTACGCTGTTACATGGGACTTATAGATAACAGACATTTTGCCCCTGTACCACATATCTACACGTCGCGACGAGTAGATGTTCGCTGAATTCAATAAATTCATCCTCTTCCCCAAAACTATCCACACCCCCTTCGAACAACCAATTTCGTAATACACAAATCACACCCTTTCATTTGATACCCACAATCCCACATTGAGGGAGTTCTGAAAAAATATGTAACGCGCCATTTTGTGGTGGCAGCCATCTTGGATTTAAAATTTGACATAGTGTATGGTATTCTACTAGTCAAACCCTTTCATTTGATACCCACATTGAGGGAGTTTTAAAAAAATATATAACCATCATTTTGTAGCGGCGGCCATCTTGGACCGATTTTCATCAAACATAGCTAAGTACATTCCCGACATATTCACCTATGAAACAAAAAAAATACAAAATCAAAATCGATTCATCCGTTTTTTCAGTTTGATCGGATCTGCATGAAATTTGGAACAGGGATAGATTGTAGTCTGGAATATAGTAAATGGTTTTCTTTAAACGAATGTCAGCTGCACAATATTTGCAAACGTCTGAATTCGTGCACGTACAAATAACAATTTGTATTACCGTTGATACGCGGCAGCCGCCGTCGTTCTTTTTAAATACTTCTCTTACTGCCGCGCTCAGAGAGCTTCAGGCCCGGTTTCCACCAAAGCGGAGAGGAGCGGACACGAGAGGAGATGTGCGGAAAACAGCCAATCACATTAGGCAAAATGTACATCCTGTCTTTCGCCCTTCCTGTGATTGGTTGAATTTGGCACATCTCCTCTCCGCTCTGCTCGTCTCCGCTTTGGTGGATACCGGGCCTTAATGATTACTTAGGCGATCACTAAGAAAATGCATTGACAGTTTTGTCATACAAAAGTATATTCAATCTTTACTAAGTGTCGGCTTAGGTAATCATTAAATATCTCTGAGTACGGCAGCTAACCTCGTTATACTATTATTATAATATGCTTTTGTACCAGGACATAATAAGTTGAAGGAAATAAAGCGCGCTGCGGGCCAGACAGGGATGGAAATTCTATTTGTACATTTTGCTCTATCACGACATGCACCCCAATAAGGTGTTGACAATGACTAATATAGTATATTATGCAACTAGTGAATAAAGGACGGATTTAAAGCGAGGGCCGTAGATGAGTCACGAGCAAGTGAAGGATTCAACTGTTAGAATCCTGAACGACGCGAGTGATTCATGGCCCTCGATATAAATTTGTACTTTATTCAGGAGTTGGGAGTTGCATACTATACTTTATATCATGACTACGAGAAAAGACATAATTTAAGCGAAAATAGAAATTTAATCAAGAAATAAGAATTGTAACATTAATTGAAATGGACATTAAAATTAGAGCAATGACTGAAATTAAGCGTAATTTTCTTATTATTATCATTAGGGTGGTCAACTTGTGAAACAATATTTATTAATCTAATCCCAAACTCCTTGTCGCAAATATCGACCAATCAAATCTCGAGAATTTATTTGCACCAAAGAGTTTTGAATTTCGAATCTTAGCGCAAGGAGTTTGTGTAAGCATTGAAATAGAGACCGGATATATTTTTGTGTTCCAAATTCAAACACCAAAATAGTGAATTAAAACAGAACAGTGAATAAAAGGCCTTTTTATTCACTGTTTTGCGTGAATAAAATAAGCTTTTTAGAGTAGGTATGGTATAATAGTATATTATGCAACTAGTGAATAAAGGACGGATTTAAAGCGAGGGCCGTAGATGAGTCACGAGCAAGTGAAGGATTCTAATGATTGAATCACGAACGCAGCGAGTGATTCAACTGTTAGAATCCTGAACGACGGGAGTGATTCATGGCCCTCGATATAAATTCTTACTTTATTCAGGAGTTGCATACTATACTTTATATCATGACTACGAGAAAAGACATAATTTAAGCGAAAATAGAAATTTAATCAAGAAATAAGAATTGTTACATTAATTGAAATGGACATTAAATTTAGAGCAATGACTGAAATTAAGCGTAATTTTCTTATTATTATCATTAGGGTGGTCAACTTGTGAAACAATATTTATTTTTCTATAAAGGCAGCAAAGAACACAAAACAGTTTTTAATCTAATGCCAAACTCCTTGTCGCAAATATCGACCAATCAAATCTCGAGAATTTATTTGCACCAAAGAGTTTTGAATTTCGAATCTTAGCGCAAGGAGTTTGTGTAAGCATTGAAATAGAGACCGGATATATTTTTGTGTTCCAAATTCAAACACCAAAATAGTGAATAAAAACAAAACAGTGAATAAAAGGCCTTTTTATTCACTGTTTTGCGTGAATAAAATAAGCTTTTTAGAGTAGGTATGGTATAAACATAATTATGGCTACAAATGATTAAAAACATGCATTTTTATTAAGGTTTCTTTTATCTGACAATAATGTTGTAGAACTTAAAAAGTTATGCTTTTGAACAATTGGTACTTTGAAAATCCAGCATCTTTGAAACGATCTGAACGACATTTAAACTTTCCTACGCTACCAGGAGCACATGAATCAAAGGTGCCTCGAATTCAGACCAACTTGCACAAACCTTCGACTATGTACTTTACAAAACTATCCAAAACAAATGACTGTGTATCCTACACAGTCATTTGTTTTATGCACTTGGAAACAAACTTAAATATTAATAATAAATGAATATGCGGTCACAAATATTATTTTAATCCTTTACACAGTAGATAATTGTGTAAAGCGGTAGATTTGGTGAGTAATGCATCAGCACTTCACTGAAAGCTAATAGATGCTTAACCCTTCTTTTTTTTCGGCTGGTAGATAATCATCGAAAACCCCTCCCGCTCTTGGGCAGAGCGAAAGGGAGTGTCAGACTTCTACTGACTAAAAACCACCCATGTTCCTTCTTAGCCCTTTATGTCGAGGCCGCGGTATCTCTTGCGAACAACCCGCAGCCCTGACGGGCGTCGGCCCTTGCGGGCCCCTTCCATGTTGCTGACATCTCTTTGAGGTGCGCGTGGAACACGAACGCGCCGTCGACATGGCGCGCGGCGTGACGTCGTCATAAGATGGACGGACGGCGAGCTAGCCCATTACTTAACACAGAATATTGACGAAATGTAAATGCAAAAAGTCATTGTTGGCTCCTTTTTTTTTTTGCGGGTGGAAAATCATCAAATAACCCCTCCCGCTCTTGGGCAGAGCGAAAGAGAGTGTCAGACTTTTACTGACTAAAAACCACCTATGTTCCTTTCCTTCTTAGCCCTTCATGTCGAGGCCGCGGTATCTCTTGCGAACAACCCGCAGCCCCGACGGGTATTGTGTAATGTTTGTGTTTTTCTATATGGGTTTTTATTTTTAATTCGCTGCTGGAGTTAGGAGTAGGTTGTATAAGTAATTAATACCTCATTGTACATCGTTATAAATTGATTTTATTTTTAATATTCTAGAACAAATGCTTCTAATTTCAAAATGTTCGCATGACTGGGAACCGGGTCGTCAGAATCATTCTACGCCAGGGCTCGGTACGAAAAACATCTCAGCTACGAAGCTTACTAGTTTCTTGAGCAATATAATATAATCTTCATTACGGTGGTCTGCGTCGTAAAGAAAAGTGCCCGAGTGACGACGTTCCTCGGCCCTCCTCCTCGATCCTCCGCTTCGGGTCTCCTCTTCGGCACTCCTGACGTCCGCCGGCTACTGCTACAGCCGGAGGGACGTTACCTTGATCCTCGCGCCTCTTCTGCGTCTGATGGAAGCTGAAGATTGACGGCAGGCTTCAACCGGCCCCTTTGCGAGCTCAACGACTGGAAGGCCTGACCTGAGGCTTTCCATCTGAAGAAACCCCTGGACTTCCGTATCTAAGGACCTTCACCCCGGTTTCCCTGACTTTGTATAGTATTTTCAATTAGAATTCTCCAGCATCCGGTAGGTAGGGCCTGATAGATATTTTAGGTTTAATTGTTTTTATTTTCTTATATTAAATAACTGTTTACCTTTTTCCCTTTTCTCTTAAACTGTGCTCTCCTCCTAGGTAGGAAAGTGCTTATTGTGGCCTTACATTTATCAGGCTCCCCCTGTTAAATGTAACGTTACAATTGTTGGGTCCTGTTCCGGCTTTAGACCCAATCGGACTGTTGTGAAGGCCACTGATACGTCCAATTTTGACAGCTGTCAATGCTCGAAACGTCCACGTCACTTTAGCGGCACGAAAAGCGGGGGGCGGGGCTTGCCGATACAAATTAAAAGTGAATTTGCAAAAAATCTGGCTACTTTATCAGCAATACAAAAATACCTGCATGAAGCTACATACATAGGGAATCGATATATAAAATAAACTACACACATCAACACCGTCTAGGGATATTTTGTATAAAGTTTTTAAACTCAAAAAATACTGGCCACTTTTGAATTCTTTTGAAGAAAGTTTATTTTGTAAGCCTTTTTGAACGATTCTAAATTTGAATTTGAAAAAATACATTAAAAACAAAAGATTTACGCGGCATAATGGTAGCGAAGTCCGAAGGTTTCATTTACCTACAGTAGTTTGTGGCTATTTTTTTGTGTCCAATTTAAGTTTTATAACAAGTTATCGGTTAATTCCGAATTAATGTTATTGTGTGCATCATGCAGCGGCGTCATTTAACTAGAGAAGAAATGTTAAGGGCAGTAGGCATGCTCCAAGCTGGGGCTACTCAACGGAGTATTGCTGAGGAGTTTGGAACAAGACAAAACGTGATATCAAGGTTATGGTCACGTTATCGTGCTACTGGTGAAGTGGCTGAAAGACACCCAGGCGGGAAGCGCATAACCACTCAACGACAAGACCGATTTTTGCAAGTTGCCGCGAGAAGACAACCAAATGTTACGGCCATGCAGTTGGTACAGAGGCTCCAGTCAGAGCACCAGTTGCTTGTGAGTGACCAAACTGTGAGGAGAAGGCTGCATGAAGCTAACCTTCATGCTCGCGGACCTATTCGTAGTCCAGCACTACGCCGAGGAAATCGTGGACGACGACTAGAGTGGGCTCGTGAACATTTGCTCTGGGAAGAAAACCAGTGGTCTGTAGTGCTGTTTACCGATGAGTCCCGGTTCGGTTTCCATCCCGATACACGTAGAGTGCGTGTTTGGCGAGTTCCTGGTCATGAGAGCCGTCTGCAACATCCTCAGGAAGTCCATTCATACCACGGCGGGACAATTATGGTTTGGGCGGGAATTCGTGTTGGTGGAAGAACAGACCTCGTTTGGATCAGAAACACCATGACGGCTGAAAAATACCGTAACGAGGTGCTAGTACCAATAATCTACCCCCATCGACTACAAATGGGCCAAGAATTCACGCTCATGCACGATTACGCCCGTCCGCACACAGCGAGAGTGGTGACGAGCTGGTTGCAGGAGCACGACGTATCGGTCTTAGGCTGGCCCGCTCAATCGCCTGACCTAAACCCCATAGAACACGCGTGGGACATGCTCCAAAGAAGGGCTTTGAGGAATTTCCCTGCAAACGTTGCGACGGAAGAGCTACTTTTTTTGCATCTTAGCCGGACCTGGGACAATATACCGCAGCAAGACTTGGATAACTTAATCCAAAGCATGAAAAACCGTTGCAGGACCGTTATTAACGTCATGGGTGGTTTTACTGACTACTGATTTTTCACAGAACTGTTAAAAACAAATTATTTTATCCTTATTTGTAAATTTTTCTTGAGAAACACATTCGTTGTTAGTTTTACCATTATTTCATGTCTTTTCTTTATTTGAATTAAAATTTGTTTACGCAAAAAAACATTGTTTTCTTTTATTCTGGAGTGTAGTCTGATAAATGGGCTTTATAAAAATATATACTTGTTGTATGCTATTTTTAATACATTTTGAGAAAATTGAGTAAATCCAAAATATCCCTAGACAGTGTTGATGTGTGTATATACCCCCCTTTAAAAATATGCACACAAAAAATGACAAAGTTGTTTAACCCGTACTGGGTTAAATTTGGGTAAAATAGTTGTATATAACAGATTTTTACGTAACTTTTTGTAACATATCGCAATGTGACTAATGTATTATTAAAAAAGACTATATAAGCTATTTTTACATACCAATACATCATTAGTCATAACGTACAGTGTTAGCACAATAAATCAATAAAAACTAGCCCTTCCATACTTCTAAATTAGAAACGACCGTTAGCGAAAAAATAAAACCGTTGAAATGAGAAATATTTTCGTCATATTTCTTTGGTGTTTATTTTTATTAATATTAATAATGAACTGCTTTACCTATTATAATAAGTATTTTACTGAAATATATACGATATTATATAAAAACTTAACGAAACAACGCCGCACGAACAATGCCAACACGGGTTCAATTTGAGTAAAGTATTTGTTTAAAAAATATTTTACGAAACATTTTGTAACATAGCTCAACGAAACTTATTTATTAATAAAATAGATTATATAAGCTTTCTTTTGATACCATTACAGTAGAACGTCCAGTGTAGCAAAATTAATTTTAAAATAAATACCCATTCCCGAGTTCCGCCATTGTTTACATTGTAAGGAAAAAAATAAATCGTTGAAATAAACACTATTTTCATTAGATTTCTTTGGTTTGAGTTTACTTTTATATTAATAATTAACTGTTTTCCCTATATAATAAGTATTATTTTCACAACTTTAACACTAAAAATCAACAAAATTTTCTAAAAACTCACCTAACGCCCCATACAAAATGATCCAATTTTACTCGCCGACTTTATCACTTGTTTTAACAACTTATAAACACTTGGAATACACTTCTGTTTGTTGATACACGATAAGAATGAACACTTAAAACGATTTCAATAAACAAAACTCAACACAATGGGATAATAAATCACATATTGTAAATAAAAGCGGCCGCCTGTCCCAAAATTCAAGATGGCCGGTTGCGACACGTCCCGTACTTGTAAATAATTCTTTCTAATTATGGCTGACGCAATGCCAGACGTGTCGTATATCCACAGATGCGTAATTTAATACTGCCATTGACATATAAAACATGGAGACTCCTTAGTCGAGTTTTTTAGTATTTTGCGTTTAAATATCGATGACGTTTTGGGCATACGGAAAAAACGTTGCTCTAGTAACTGGGACGTTTGATTGGTCATCGTTGTCACGTTGGAGAAGGATCATGGGTGGTTTTTAGTCAATAGAAGTCTGGCACTCCCAAGAGCGGGAGGGGTTATTCGATGATTTTGCCGCCGTCAGAAAAGTAAGACAATTCACTGACGTTGATACAGCACGGTTAGTCTACTTTAGTTATTTTCACAGCGTTATGTCCTACGGTATTCTGCTGTGGGGCAAAGCTGCTGATATTCAAAATATATTTGTTCTGCAGAAGCGAGCGGTTCGTGCAATTTATCAGCTGGGTGCCCGAGTTTCTCTTAGAGATATTTTTAAGGAGATTGGTATTCTCACGGTTGCTTCTCAGTTCATCTTTGCCAACATTTTATATATTAGACAAAATATTCACCTGTACACTAAAAACAGTGATATTCACAACTTTAACACCAGAAATAAGCATAAACTACGCGCTCCTTTTCACCGGCTTCACAAAGTTCATAATTCATTCGTAGGGCTTGGTATAACATTTTATAACAAACTGCCATCTTCTTTTCTAGACTTGCCATTTAATGCATTTAAAGCCAAAGTGAAATCTAATCTTTGTTCAAAAGCTTACTATACCATTAACGACTACATAAATGATAAGAATAGCTAGTCGTTGAGTTGAACACAAGACAATGTTTGTAATTTATGTTCTTTCTCCAAAATTAGTTTACTGATAATTTGTTATGTCTTTTTTATGTTTTATTATTATATACCTTTTATTATTGATTAACTTACACCATAGTATTGTATCGAGTCTGGTTCTTCTAACCAAACAGACAGATGTGTTGCTGGAGAGTTTGTTCCGCCACTTCTTCTTTCCAGCAAAAACACTAGGAAGTGTCGAAGGGTGGGCGTTTTGGGGGACTGTCACTTGTAAATAAGTAAAGTAAAGTAAAGTAAATTTTGACGTTCGAAAAGTGCTGATTATCAAGCCTAGTTTGAATAAATGAGTTTTGATTTGATTTGATTTGATTTGATTTGATTTGTTTGAACTATGTGTGTCATCTTTCTCCCACTTTCTAAATTTCAGAATTACGAAGTAAGGAAATAAGTATTCTGAATGAAAACTAAAGAAAACTATTCAATGTAAAGTCACGTCTAAGTTTTATGTCACCAGAAACACAATTTATGTCATGATTCGAACGATAATTGCAAGAATAATACAAAATACTCCTGAAAAGAACGATTTCGAAGTGCTGCTCCCTGAAAACACTTAAAATAATGCAGTTTTTTAATAGTCTTCCTAAATGAAAATTACTGGTTAGTATTAGTTCAGTATTTCATTACGAATATTTTCTATTATGCAAATGCGCATATTTATGTCATAGTTCGTCAGTAACAAGCTAAAAAAAGGACAGTCTTCATTACAACGTAGGTATCGCTAACTGATATTGCGTGTTTAAGAATCAATACGCTGAAACGTGGATGCGATTAACGACTTTATTGTTATGAAAACAGAGGTGTATAAAGTAAAACGCTTGTGCCGTAGTTGTCACGTTTTACCTGCTAAATAGTACAATTTCAAGCTCGTTATGTTTATGGGCTCCTAGTACCTTCTATCGTATTCATTCAAGCTGGCTTTGACTCGAACGTGTTGACTTCTATTTGAACGTTGAATTCTATTTAAAGGATGAACAATCTGTTAGAGCAATACTTTTGGGACTGATGATGTCCATAAATGTAGCGTAATTGTATGTTAGTTTCAAAATAAACAATGTGTTCATTAGCTCCCGTTTTTTTTTTTTTGTTTTTTTTTTGTTTTCCTTCAGGACCGTGACAGTAACGTGGTCATTAAATACGGTAACTTTTAGAAAATATATAATAATATTCCCCTTAATGTGTTGGGGTCGGCTTCTAGTCAGACAAAATGCAGCCGAATACCTGCTAAAAAGTACAATTTCAAGCTCGTTATGTTTATGGGCTCCTAGTACCTTCTATCGTATTCATTCAAGCTGGCTTTGACTCGAACGTGTTGATAGTAAAACCACATACCACGTTGAATTCTATTTAAAGGATGAACAATCTGTTAGAGCAATACTTTTGGGACTGATGATGTCCATAAATGTACCGTAATAATGTGTGTTAGTTTCAAAATAAACAATGTGTTCATTAGCTCCCGTTTTTTTTTTTTTTTGTTTTTTTTTTGTTTTCCTTCAGGACCGTGACAGTAACGTGGTCATTAAATACGGTAACTTTTAGAAAATATATAATAAAATTCCCCTTAATGTGTTGGGGTCGGCTTCTAGTCAGACAAAATGCAGCCGAATACCGGTATTTTACAAGGAATTTACAAGGAATAGTCCATTCACCTTTTCACAAACGATACAAACTTCGGACGAACATGAAACAAACTTATTGTTTTGGAAAAGGGGAGCAGCCAGTATTTACATCATTAAACTTTAAAATAAACTATTTTTTCCGACTGTCAATACAATACAACTGTTCTCCCTGTTCTATAGATAACAAGTGACCAGAGGTTTAATATTTCATTCAAAAATTGGAACCTCACGATTGTCAGTAAATGACGGGTCGGTAAATAATAAAAATTGAATACTTATAATAATTTCAAATTGTCTGCCTCTTACTCAATTTCCTTTAATAACAAGGTATTCATGAACAATCAATCACACTATAACTCAGCCTGGACTGAGTTTTGAGCTTTAGGTACTACCGTAAGAAATTCTGTTTCTAATGTTACCTATTGTATATAGTTAAGTTTGTGGCTGCTTAAATCGACTTTCATAAAATACAATAGGGTCAGTATTTAGCATTTTAAGGAAATCGCAACTAGAAAATGTCCCTCTCTTTACACCAGTTGAAAACTTCGGCCACACTACCAATACAAAACAAATCAAAAGAAGCAAAAAACCTTTTCATGGTTAATCCAAACATCTTTCGTGCCCAATAAAAACTTATTAGTTTGATATTGATGAAGATAGATTTTTACTGTAATAAAACAAACAAATCACATAATACACATTTTTTAAGTTTATATATTACATTTTATTTTCCACTCAAAACAGATGCCGCGTCCCACAACACACCCAATATAAAAGCCTTCTTCGACTTTCTGTAATAAAATGATAAATAATTCCCTGTTTTAATAAAGTGACTGGCTTAAAAATATGTCTAAGTAATCAAGCCCACGTTGTACTTCATTTTCACATTCAGTTTTAACACATTTCTGTCATTACTAGTGAGAATTTAGCAGATTACGAGCCAAACTATCATTTCGTTGAAGGTAAAGTAAATTTAGACTTAAAATGATAACCCTAACTTCAAACGTTTCGCATGCAATAATACATTGTAAGGTATATGTGTTTGGAACAGTATAGGGAGCAGAATAGTGCGAAACATCAACGGTACGTGCTACCTTTTGACTATTGAGGACGACTTTATGGAGCTACTGAATGTCTCATGCGATCCTAGTATTCAACTGCGTACTTCGCTGAGCGTTGCGGAGTTGTACACGCCACACTACGGGTTTCACTCTAAACTACCTACTTCTATTTTTGTTTTAACGTATTTTTTAATACGTTTCTGTTTACTGATGCATTATATATCCAAGTGTCCAAATATTCTTTACATTTGAATAGATTTATACAATACATAACACAACTTCACGCATGTAATCTCCAGAGGATTTAGCAGAAGTTTTAATAAATAGTCATACCCACAATTCGCCCGATAAGTTTTAATCCCATGAAATAGGGAAGCCATTTGACACCAACCGGGCACAAATCTATACTCTGAGGATGCTACTGAGCAAGCCTGCAACACTTTGCCTGCCCTAGGCATTGAAGCCAGGACCTTCGTGTTCAACAATACGCTGGTATCCGCTAGACCAACGAGCCAGATCTATGTATCCCAGTCCTAGTAATTATATTAAAACGATTACCTGTTTTTTTAAAGCTTACGGCAATTTAAGAAACATATATTAGGTAATACTAAATTTAAGGAAATACTTGATACTTATAATTTTCGGTTCAGCCTATTTCCAATGTTCAATCACGTTGAAGAAGTCGCAATATCATTTGAAATATTCATCATAACGGGTAAAATTTTCTATAATTTTCTACAATTTAATTTCTATAATTTGGTTGTTCGAAAGAGATACCGCGGCCTCGGCACAAGAGTTAAGAAGGAACATGGGTGGTTTTTAGTCAGTAGAAGTCTGACACTCTCCGCTCTCCGCTCTGCCCAAGAGCGGGATGGGTTATTTGATGATTTCCCACCCCCCAAAGAAAAAAAAGGAAAAAAAAAAAAATAAAAAAAAAAAAATTGAAATTTGTTATAGTGTCTAGTATTCTGCTAATCAAGCCCTTTAATTTGATACCCATATTGATAAAGTTGTGAAAAAAAATGTAATCCGCCATTTTGTGGTGGCGGCCATCTTGGATTTGAAATTTGTCATAGTGTATAGTATTCTGCTAATCAAGTCCTTTCATTTGATACCCATATTGGTAAAGTTGTGAAAAAATATGTAATCCGCCATTTTGTGGCGGCGGCCATCTTGGACCGATTTTCGTCAAACATAGCTAAAAACACTTTCGACTAGTTTGACTTTCAAACAAAAAAAACAGAATCAAGATCGGTTCATGCGTTCGGGAGCTACGATGCCAGAGACAGACACACACACACACACAGACACGTGAGACTTTTAACACCCCGTTGATTTTTCGTCGGGGGTTAAAAAAGTAAACTCATTCATTCGTTGGTTATTCTTAATTCGTGGAACGGATATTGTACTATTTTAAGTTATCGAGTTACGCGACTTTAGTAAGAAGAAATTACTTTTAGTAAGCGCAGTTTTCATGACATGAAAACTTACGGTTACATGACTGATTTCAAGGCTAAGTTTATTGAGGTTGCACGCTTATTCTGGTCCTTAGATACAGGACTTCGCAATAGTATTGAACGTGTTGACAAGAAGCAACCCAACAAACGCGTGCCACCATCATGAACTTGGAGGGAATATTACCGCGGAAATGTATATACTACTATCAACCATTATAGAATAGTTGCGTTTACGGAGATCATCATAAATATGTCGTATGTATGTACGTCAGATGCAGTCGTAGTAGCAGCTGATCAGGGGCAACAGGTGGGTTGGGTGATGTCAAAAGTACGATCGCAGCGATTATGAATCCCTGGTACATTTAATGTCGGTAGTATGGCCGATAATGTCGAAAGGAACAATTCTTGTTTTGCACGTTATTAGGAATGTAAGGATCATTGCGTAAGATTATCTATGGTGCACAGACTTGGTCTTTGACTAACATCCAGAACTCCAAACTCAAGGTTTTCCAACGAGCAATGGAGCGCAGCATATTAGATGTTAAATTAACGGATCGTGTTCGAAACACAATACTGCGCTCCAAAACCAAAATAGCTGACATGGCCCAAAAGGCTGCCGAACTCAAATGGGACTGGGCAGCAGGACATGTCTGCCGTAAACCAGACCAACTGTGGGCCAAAATAGCGGTAAACTGGTGCCCTGACACAGTGAGAAGGGGTCGCGGCAGGCCACGAAGGAGATGGCGGGACGAACTAGACAGGACATAAAACATTATGATCTTGTGTAAAATGTACGAATAAGTTTTATTTGAAACGTCTAGAAAAGTACTAATAATTCGTATTTAATTATTTTTGTGTGTACAGCCTACAAATAAAACACATTTTATTCGACTAACGTATTTATCTGTGAAGGCGGTAAAACAAAACGTGACATATTGTTACATTTACTTTGATCTGTAAAGTAGTCGTACTGAAATTGTTTTATTTTCACCAATTTTTATTCCAACCTAACTGATCGCTCGTAGAACTAATGGGACTTTTCGTTCCCACTAGTTCTACGATATAAGGGTGTTACAAAATCGTAAAACCAGCGGGACTCAAGTTTCTCATTCGTTCTATCACACAGTTTAGGGTACAACTACGGCACAAACTACCAGGAGAATAGAAGTAGGCAGTACGTATTGAAAACATTATTTTTTGGAGAAAAATCGTCGCGTTAAATCAACGTATGTGCGTCGGCTGTCTCAATAGACGTCGATGTACTGGGATATCAGAAAAACAAGGAAATGTACAGGATGGTCCGAGTCCCGTTATCGCTGTTTGTAGAGGGGTGAGTTCAGCAGCCCTTCCTACAAGCACCCTTATGAATGAGTCACGAAACTATTTCATTAAACTATGTTTGTCTCTCTCTTACCACAACCGTACAGGCTGCATTGAGCAGGACATAATCAGCCTCATAATCCGTACCTAAAAACTTCACACAAGAATGTTACTAGTGTGTGTGCATCACGTAATACTCTTAAGTTTCAATGAGAGCTTTCACTAGCGAAATCTATATTTGGTTTCGGTATTTTGGTACTGCTGATTGTTTACGTGCAAATCTGTTAAAAAAATAAACTCATAACTACGATTAATTTATTATATCAGATTGGCCCATGTACACAAATAAAAAAACGGTCTTTAAAAGTGTTGGGAGTTGCCCGGTATGGAGCTTTGCTAACTCGCATCGTAAAAGGTTTTGTAAGCAACTGGGTTACTTACAAATGTGAAGAATAGTTTATTAAAAGTAACTAAGCTTTTGCAACAATAAAATCAGCATTTTGACAGATTTGGCTGTTGTTTTTTTTGTTCGTAATTACTAGGGCAAGGTGTGTATGCAAAAATGATATTTTGTTCATTAGATTTAAAATGTTACTTCCATTCTACAGTTCAACTAATGTAACATCTCCCACGGCTGTTAATTCTATCTGACTTTTGCTATTTCTACGTTTTAAAGCTTCAGTTATTCGAAGAATTTTTAATAATACCAATAATATTACCATGCCATGTTTTATGGATTTATGGGTAATATACATTTTTTGATGACGTACGTAAAAATGATGATTCACATCCACCATCAAACGAGTGTTGCAGAAAATAAACGATTTGAGATTTCTGGTATCAATCTATTGGGACGTGATAACTATCTAGATCAATTTATTTTTTATTTTTTACTACATATAAACCCAAAACATGCGTTAATATGTGATTTTTGGTGATTCATTGTGTTTATTGTTTTATGTACAACAGGTTACGTTAATTGTAAATAAATAATGGAGAAAAAGTAATAACAAAACAAATATTTAAACATTTCGCCAATTAGGTTAAAGTTCCATGTAAAAGAGGTCGAGTCTATTGCCACTAAATTAGACTACGCAGCTGCAACTGAGAACATTCTGATGGATAAATCCAATAGGAATTTTCCCGACCGGTAATCGAGCCCAAGACCTCATGCTAAGCAGTCGCGTTTGCAACCACTCGACCAACGTGTGTATGTTGTATTAAATACCAAAATATTAATATTAAGCCGCGAAACCAACCACTCCTGCAATAGTGTGGTCTTGAATAAAATGTTAGTAATACGCTAGACGGCTGCTATCCTTGAACTCGAAAAAGGCTATATTTATGTGCCAGACATAAACAAATAAGTAGGTACGTATGGACTGCAGAGCACACTGACGCATTCGGAAAATACTGACACCGCAGTAACAGACACATTCAAACGCCCTACATTGTAGATAGAGCAAAATTGCAATGTGTGCATATTTATGTGTGTGTGTGTTTGCATATGACCCCAACAGCTCCAAAGGTATATGAAGCCCTGGTGTATTCGGCTATTTATAGACAATGGATAGAAAAATAATAACACAATGTTAAAGTGGATCCCTCGCCGATAAGATGACAAGTCAATAATATTGCAGTTAGTTTCTTCACCAGTAAACCAAGACAAGTTGTGTTTTATTTTAGACGTACTTATAGACAATATTATGTCTTTAGTGATCAAAGGGTTTGGGTGATTTTTCTGTCTTATATAAGTTGGTATAGTCACATTTTGCGATTTCTTTTTGAGTCCCATGTAATTTCGGGCGAGCCTATTGCCATTAACCGGGAATATACGGAATCCGGGCTGCTACTGAACATTCTTGTCTTGCAAAGTGTTGTTGGAACAGCACTTCGCTTGACCTTTTTTTTTTTTGAGTGGGAAAATCCTCATGGATACCCTCCGCTTGGGGCGAGCGGGGGTTATGTCGGACTCTAACCGACTAAAAACCCACTGTGCCTACTTATACCATGTGTTGGGGGCCCGGGAGATACAAGTAAATTCGCGCGCACCCCCGACCGGTATCAGCCCATCTTACCCGGCGGGTACCATCACCAAGTGCGGTCAGCGACCGCACGTTCTCTATAAAGGCACACAGAGTCCACTGCGCGCCACTTCTTTGGGCTTGGCTGGTCGGGCGACATCTCAGCCCTAAGTTTGCCACCCGCAGGCCCCACCTTATGGTGGCCGGAGATCGTTAAACGCCCTTCGACGCCCGGCTGCCCTTCTGGTGCGGGTTGAGTGAGAGGCATGCTCTCTTTCCCTCTCCGCTGCCTCCTTTGCATGCACCACCACCTCGCAAAAAGAGGAGACGACATTCCACGCGTTTTGGATCAACGTGCCATTTTTTCTAAAGCAATCTTTATTGAGACCGTGCACAGTTGCACGTGCCGTCCAATCACATTGCTTAATCTAAAATGGCAGATAATTAAACTAAATATTATCAACTAAAAACTGATTTACTACCAAACAGAAAATACTTAACCGATATCGCATATGTTTCAATTCTACGTGGAATTCAAATGAAAGTAACATTATTATAACTTCTGTTGTTGCTGATTTAATGATAAGTAACCATGTAGTACAAGGGTTGTAAGAGGTTACTTTTAGTAGATTGCATGTTGAACTGGACTCCTCTACCAAACGGTTTCTAATTGAATCTTTTGTTATTCATCTTTGAAAATAATTACTTGTAGCCAATTATATGGTTAATAAAAATTCGGTGGTGTGCGTAAACTATTGTGTAACGAGCTATTAATGGCACGCGTCCCATTGGTTCGCCATCACTGCCCTATGACCACTATGACCGTTCCTGTACACCTGACAACGTAGGTATAAATCTATAAATAAACACCCAGATGATGGGTTTAGTAGTTTAGGCGTGAAAAGGAAACAAACAAACTTACTTTCGCATTTATAATAATATGTCTATAATATGGCAGAAAAATCACTTTGGATACCCAAAAATAGTTTAAGCGTGAAATGAGATCCAAAATTTTACAACTTGTTATAACACTTAGAGCAACCAACTCCAAATTATGATTGTTTAATCCAATAACCCTTTCCTTGCAGTCGGGTAAAAATATATCTCTCTCTCTTCAAGTGCCTCTCCAACTAGTGAAGGTTGGCAGTCAGCTCTGCATATCCGATCCGGTCTTTAGCCAGTCTAAAAAGTTCCGCGGCGCTCTTAATTCCCGTCCATTCCCGGATATTGCGTAGCTACGATTTTCTCCTACGACCCACTGCTCCCACTGCCTGCCACTTTCACACTTCATTACTAGTTGCAAGAGTTTGTATCTGTCGTGCCTTAGTACGTGACCCAGATAGGCGACTTTCTTTTTTTTGATGGTCTGCATTAATTGGCGTGTCCTCCCAGCACGTCGTAACACTTCAACGTTGGTCACTCGATGTGTCCAGCTAATAGCCAACATGCGTCTATAGGCCCACATTTCAAATGCATACATTTCCGAAGATCCTCTTTAATTGTCCAAGCCTCACATCCGTAAAGAAGTATAGGCCATATTATAACATTGAAGTAGGCGAATGCGCAAAGATATTTTAAGGCTGCGACTGCAAAGAACCTTTCTCACGTCATTGAAGGCACTACGGGCGATTTCAATAAGGGTTCTTATTTCACAATCACTGTCCCAGTCTTCATTCACCCAAGTGCCTAGATACTAATATTTACGCACGCGCTCCAGCTTTTTGCCTACCACAGAAATCACGGGATGCGTAGTCTCCTTCTTAGAGATCACCGTGACCTTCGTCTTGAAGACATTCATTCGGAGTAACGCTCGTAGACTGCACTCATTGACCCGCTTAACCATCAACCTGAACTACAAGATGCCAGTCAGTGTTCAATATTTTTTGTTACGCGGGTTATCTTCCATATTACCTAAGATGTTGATGATGATGTTGTTGATGTTCCTTACTGGGTACATGAAGGTTCGAGGACGTTAATACAAATACAAACATGCTTTCCATCCCTCTCTTACGATAAGCGCGCATAAACTTCTACAGCTCATGGTGCCTTAGCATTAAAGTCTGTGACGAGATGGCGACCTAAGCAAGTAATATTCAAATATCGTCCGTCCTCGAACGCTTTATGTAGGTCAATGTCAAAAGTTCAACAACTTATCGATTTTCATATCCACAGCGGCGCTAATATCAAATGACGTCACTTATTATTAAGGGGTGTTCAGTTCAAAGCTAATTCGAAGTTTGTGGGGTTGCAACCCTTGTTCCACGGCCGCCATCTTAATAATAAGTTCCGAATAAGATTATCTACAAATTTTTCCACGTAACTGTTAATCAGAGTAATAAAAATAAAAAAGGTTACAAGCGAAAAGTAGTATTCGTTTTGCAGCGCTGTAAAACCTTAAATAATGAATATAATTTAAAAAGTAGATAACGAAAATTTTTCCTAAAAACACCATTATTTAATAAAAAAAACTGATGTAATTATTTTGTAAAATGATTAGAAAAAAAGTTATATCGACCAATTCTTTCTTCTTTTTTCTCAAATTTTAATGGATTTTCGCTTATAATTTATTTATTTTTGGTACCCGCAGCTCCGAAACCATGAATACATATTTTTTTAAATATTTAATAATAAGTCAAAGTCAAAGTCAAAACATTTATTGCGAACCAAGTGTACATTGTGGTGTTAGGTATTATTGGTCAGAACTTATAACTTAGCAGCCTTTTACAAGCATTGCAAACATTCGCCTGTCCTTATCATCCTAATTTAGCATGCATTAAACATTACTGAGTTATTTATTTATTTTTATTATGTAAGTACAATTAAATTAAATAAAGAAATTATAGTTATGACAAAATTAAATGTCAATGATAGTGGATATAATACAATTATTCAGCAATATTAATGTCATTTTCTCAGGTCCTACAGTTTTTATTTTATACAGAGTCAATTATGAGGGTCAATGTTATTGTTTGTATTATAGGTCAGATCGCCACTTTTGTACATAAGAGATAGTCGTTATTTTAAACTAGATTCTAAATATTCTTTAACTGAGTAGAAGCATTTTTGGATGAGATATAGTTTTAGCCTTCTTTGGAATATTGCTACTGATTTTTCCGTTTTAAACGTGTTGGGTAGCTTATTATATATTTTTATTGCCATATAATATGGGCTATCGCTTAACATTTTGATTCTTGAGGGTGGAGCGCATAACCTCTTTTTATGGCGAGTGTTGATGTTGTGTGTATCTTCAACTTTAGTAAACTGGTTGATATTCTTGAAAACAAATACGCAAATGTCAAGTATGTATATAGACGGCAGAGTTAGAATCTGATACTTTATGAAGTGAGGTTTGCAGGTGTCCGTATTATCTATTTGAGCTAAAATTCTAATACATTTCTTTTGCATAATGAATAGTTCCTCTACGTTAACACTATTTCCCCACAACATGACGCCATATCGTAGCCATGAGTATGCGTATGCGTAGTAAGCAGCCATAGCTGTTTGTGTGTTAGTGCTTTGTTTTATTTGGAAAAGAGCGTAAGTAAATCTGGAGAGTTTTGTTTTTACTAATTCTATATGTGACTTCCAGTTAATGTGTGTGTCAATTTTTATGCCAAGTAGGCTAAATGCAACTTCTTCAATTTGCGTGTTTCTGAAGGTTGTTTTTAGATTGAGAGGTGGTTTTTTGTATGATCTAAATTGTATCATATTTGTTTTGTCACTATTTATTTCCAAGTTGTGGGTCTGGAGCCAAGTATCTACTGTTTGGAGTACATCTTGTACTTGAAGAATGATATGTTATCTAAGTAATAACACAGCACAGTGTATTTTTTCCAAAATCAACGAGTTCGATTCCTGAGCATAACCTTTTCTGAAGATTAGTAACGAATCGGGAACCATAATTGTCTCATACAAAATCTACATGGTCTTCATACGCATTGCCTTGATCAAGATAACATGTGTGTGAGTTCAAAAGAGACGAAAACATTATTAATATTGTTGACGTTTTAAAGTGCTTTTACAACCAATTTACAAATATTAAAATAGATATCATAATTTTTGATTTATGGCTTTATTGAATGTCTGAATGTACATATCTTAATTCATCTAACACCAAATTGAACCATTTTTATGTTGATCGTCATAAATTAAATATACTGTACACACAACACACATTCCAGACTTTATTTCTTAGCTGTACGGACCTACTTACTATAAAATTATGTCACTTAAAATAATAATCGTCTAAAAGATCAAATTGTTCAATCACAGTTCAAGCGATTTCTACGCTCGCACTTCTCATGTGTGCGTTCATCGGTGTTATCGCTGCACACAAACATAGCATCGCAACGAAAAATGCCTAAACTTAGGCGAATTATTACCTTAGTGGAGTGCCGTAAGATTTATACCTCGGAATCCAAGACCGGTCAATGAATCTTCATAAAAACTTTTGGACTGCATTGGTAAAAGCCCAAATAAAGAAGTTAAAAAAAAAAAATTTGCGCGCTCTTCATTTTTTTTTTTTTCAATTCAACAATGTACTGAAACATGAGAGGGACAAGGGAAGAAAAAATGTTTAGAGCTAATAAATAATATTTTCACCGTAACTTTAATGTTAATTTATTAATATTTCGCAAAAAATAACGAGTTACAACAAAAAAAAAATTAAAACGTATATATCTAATACCTTAATACGAGCAATTCTTGTAATATACATAGTATAATCTGAATCCCGGATATTTTTTTTTTTTTTTTTTTGTAACTCGTTATTTTTTACGAAATATAACTAAATTAACATTAAAGTTACGGTGAAAATATTATTTATTACCTCTAAACATTTTTTCCTCTCAATTTTCAGTACATTGTTGAATTGAAAAAAAAAATAATGAAGAGCGCGCAAATTTTGTTTTTAACTTCTTTATTTGTGCTTTTACCAATGCAGTCCAAAAGTTTTATGAAGATTCATTGACCGGCCCTGGATCCCGAGGTTTTACAATATTTATGCCTTACGGCACTCCACTACCTGGATAACAAGTAATATTAGTAGGATTAGTTTGAGATATAGCCGCCAAGGGGAAATATGGAGACGCTGCTGAACAACGTCCGACAAGGCTATTTTGGCCCATGAGTACTAGGAACGCAAGGCATGCAAGAGTTTATTCCGACGTCGCACTGAGAGACAGTGTCAGAGTTAGATTAATAAAGTCCGAGAGGACAAGAGAGGAATATAGTGATCAGAGAGTGGCCCTATATGGTGGTAAGGGTGCATCATATTTATGGAATAATCTCCGCCCATAACACACTAACATACATATTTGACGTCACGCAAGTGGTACGAAAATTTATATTTCTTCTATGGTGTTTCAAGTAACTTTATCATTACAGTATAGCTTTACAGTTAACTGGGAAGATTTGACAGTTTCAGGTTGCTTGATGTGTTGGTGTGTACCTACTCTGTCGAGTACAGGTTAACATGAGGTCCTGAGTTCAATTCCTGGGTCGGGCAAAGTGTTATTGGGTTTTTTTTCAGAAATTTCTGACTAGCAGCCACGGAGTCTTGATTTGTGCTTGTTCATGGCAATAGTAATCTGTGGGAATAGGATTGCCCCCTACTACGTGCTACTTAAACATAACTGGCAAAATGTGGGTGTACTGTAAGGTACACCTCTGTCTTTTACAAGCGTGATATTCGGTTATGTTAAAAGCTTATAAACTTAGCTGAAGTTTATCAAATAGTAAAGAAAACAATGTTGATTAACTTATTAAAAAATCTGACTTAGTAAATTGACCTTATTGGTGAGGTTTTTCAGAAGGGGCACTGTGCGGAGTACTCACAAACGGTGTGCATGTAATACCAGATGATGAGGCAAAAGGACTATGTAAGGATCGTAGCAGGTGATGCTCTGTGGTTTCTACCAAGCCCCATAGGAAAAGGCTTGACTTTATACATTATTCTGTTATGATAGAACAGTATTAATAATGCTCATTACTGCTTCAAACGCCATTACCGGTTTATGTTAGTACTAGGAACGCATAAACGAAAGAAGTCGTTTTTTGCACTCTGTATGAAGTTCCACTAATTTATTTTAGTTTTATTTTATTTTATTTGGTTTACCAACAATTGTTACACTGGTTAAGAGCATAAAAAACAAGTAAAGACATACAAACCATAGTGCAAAATCACTTATAGATAAACTCAGCATGCAAAACGAAATTTGTACATACAATAGGAAAAGAATAAAAGAGAACTACCTTAATTTATATCAGCTACTAGTATCTAAATCATTGCAAGTTCCTTAGAGTCCGAAACAGATAAGAGAGCACAGAAAAAAAAAATGAAAAGTTAAATTAATTCTTGTCTAGGTTTTCCAAAGTCTTCGCTTTTAAACTGTATAGTGAGTCAAAAATTATGTGGGTTTACTGTGCAGTGGGAGTGGCAGTACAATAAGGTATTTATAATTGTATCTTTGTTAAAAAATATCTTCACCACTATAACATATTCAAGAAATAACATGGTTTTTGTGAAAACTTATACTGTTATTACGATATTTCGACACTGTTGCAAGCGCCATGATTGTAGGATGACTGGAGACTGCAAGAAACCTTTATAATATAATATGTAATTCTTGTCACAGTTTTTCTCTTGTTGTGTGAGTTATTTCTAGTCCTCTTATCGTCGTTGGTGTCCTGTAGGTTTTCTTATTAAGTGTGTACTTATTTTAAGATTGAAGACACGTTTGCTACTCAGTCGGACTGGTTTATTTCTAGTTGAGTTCTATTTGGAATTTGTTTGTGTAAAACCTCTAAACTAAATCGCAATAAAGACTAATGATCAGTGGAATATTATTTTTTTAAACTGTCAATTTCAACTACATGCTCTACATAGAAGTCAAGCGGATAGTAAGCAACCACAACTTACAATGTCTCTTCATCAAGCGTTTAACTTGACTGGTCAGCCATATTGGAGTGCTTCGAGAGTCCTCACAGACTGCTGTCCAAGCCTGCTAGTGGACTGTCGATGAACATGCAGGTAGATAGTCTACGACTAAATACATGATCACGCCTTTTCTCTATTTTGTTTCGCAGTAATTACTTATGGAACGGAAATACAATACCATTATATACATCTAACATCATTCATTTATTTTCTTCACTGCGGGTAGTTGCAACAAATACAGTTTTAAAGCAACAACAACCAGCCCTCTTTGAATATAAGTGTCAAAGGACATGGCCGGAATTTGTATAGAGCATTGCCCTGACAAAAAATATTCATGTACATTGACATACAGTACCTCATAATAAAGCTTACAGGTATGTATTTATAATAGTTTAAGTTTGATGAACAGAGAAGAAGCGAGAGATATACAAATAGGATTTAAAAAAATGTGCCTGCACATTTTGAATAGCAACGAGTTGGAGGCAAAACAATACAAGAAATGGTGGTGGGTGTTATAAAGGCCATTTATTTACTAGGCACGTATTAGATTTGTTACTTCCTAGATAATGGTCAGTTTTGTGAGGTTAATGCTCAGTTATTATTATTTTTAGACCTTTCAAACGTTGCGAGTTGTCAAAACATGCCACGATAGTGAAGAAAACTTCGTTTCCTACAGATATTTCTGAATATTATAATATCTCTAGAGCAACTTTGCTAAAAAAAATACGCAATTGGATTGACAATGAAGCACTTAAATAATACCTACTTGAATTTTTATTTACGTAATTATGTAATTTAGTGTAGTTCTACTTTGTTTTATATGTCTTTTAAGAAAAACATGATTGCAATTACTCAGACAAAGCACATTCAATGTTTTCATCCACTTTTAAGGTTTCCATCATCTTCCTATTCATCTTCAAAGGTCAACAAAATATTATGAAGAAAAGAGGCTGGTGGCGTTATATTTGCTTGGTGCCTGGCCCAGCTCAAATACCATAACAATGCCGTAATATGGCAACAACACCCGACTGTCCGATTTCCAACTAGACAACTACAACAGTATTAGAATTTTTTATTTAAGTACTTATGTTTATTGAGTGTAGTTCTACTTGTTTTATAGGTCTTTTAAGAAAACCATGATTATAATATTATTACTAAGAATACTATAAACATTAAAAGCGTAAACGAAAGTCCGATGAACGATAGCGTGAGGTCGAGTTTAAATATCCAAAATCCAATACAGTAACGAACACAGTAATACGTGATAAGATCAACGCAAGACTGCACAGTTTTGACAGCTTTGACTGTTAAGTTTAACTGTCGCAGAAACGTCAAAATAACTCTAGGACATTTGGATATGCACTTTTAAATATATTATTATCGATTTATAAAGTGGTACGTGAGTCGCGTCAAGAAGCGCGCCATTCGAAAAGTGGTAAATTATCCTAATGATAAGATCATTAACATACAATTCTGGCAGTCACGGTCGTTTTATAAGTATTTTAATATGACCATCAAGCATAGTTTACACAGGTACACTGATTGTCTTATGCGTGTTTCCGAACGTCGATGCAATTGTCTCTTCCTAGCAATGAATCAAATGGGAAATCACCAAAAAAACATTTATTTTTTTAGGAATTTTCCTCGCCTGTTTTTGTGTTTTGTAATTGTTGCGACTATTTTTTATTTATTTTAGAAGAATTTTTCATAAAATAGTTATTAATGTACAGTATGAAATCTGGATTGAGTTTTGAGGGCAGAATCCGGCCATGTCATTTAAGATAATAATTATGTGATGAAATTATACCTTAGCAACACGTTTGACTATTATCATACTTTTATCAATCAAAAACAGAATATTATATCCACGTCAAGCTTAAACATTAACTACAAATTGTTATTTATATCAGCCGTGTGTGCGACTCCTCGATAGCCTCGAATACAATCTTCCTGGAAACCTCCCGGCCTTTCCTGAGAACCTAGTGTTGAAATACGTTACTCTCCGACTGGATCAATACTGTCTCCCAAGCACATGGCACGCAAATGCAGTTTCCATGGTAACAATGCATTTGCGTGAGTTCACCCAGTCAGCTGACAATACTGCTGCTTATTAAACTTACAAAAAAAATTAAAAAAAGAGATTTAGAGTTCTTATAATAAATGGTTAAAAATTTGGACATTATTTATTTTGATATTAACGTTAATAAGTAACTATTAACGATTTTTTTCAAATATTTGTTCTAACAATAGGGCTGCCTATTGTTAGCACAAATATTTGGTGAATTTCGTTTTAAAACACACTTAATTTATAGTACATTACGATATTAGTGCGTTAAAATGGTTATAACCAATACGCACGTATATCGTACGACGTTTTTTAACACATTTGCGAGGAAACAGAAAAAAAAAACATTTTATATTTTGTTCATTTTTAATTATTGAAACAGTTAGTGAAATTACAATTATTAAAATGATACGTAGTTGTAGTTGGTTTTTTAATTATGATTTTATTATTATTATTACTATTCATAATGTCATTGTTTTGTGTTAGGGTAAATGTTGGAGACGACGAAACTTCTTGAAAGGCGGCAGAAGAGCATTGTAATTCGTCATTAGTTGTAAATAAAAAAGTATCATCAGTAGAAGTAGAGGGGCGCGGCTCAGGGCAAATCTTCTTCGTTTGTGGCTCCAAATTTATTGCCTGAGTTATTTTGGCACTTATATTTGCTTTGTTTTGGATGGAATCTTCTACATAAGATTCTGCTACTGCGTTAGAACGCCACCCGCCATGCCGCTTTAAAGTCAATATATCAGCTCCCGAATCAGCAAGTAATGTAGCTGACGTTCTTCTGAAACTGTGCCCTGTATAACAATCAGCATCCGGCAATCCTAAAAACTTGGAGACTTCCTTTGGCATGGCACCGAATTTATTTATGCCAATAGGTTGCGCAGTACATTTACCTTTTTGGTAATTCTGAAAGAAATGATTATTTTTTGTCTTAGTCGTACGCAGAGCTTCATATTTTTTGACCACGTCATAAAATGGGCAGTCGATAATAAAAGATCGGGGTATTTTCTTTTAGTGTTTGGGATTTTAACTTAAAGCATTTTGCCTTGATTTTCAATGTCTTTTGTGATAATATTGTGAAGCTCTTGCCGTCTACATGCACCATGAATATCAAATATTAACGCAACCTGAAAAGAAATAAAAATGTGTTAGATAAGGTATAGGTACTTAGCTTACAGACGGTCGTTAAAAAATATGTAAAAGAGTATGTACAGTAGGTAGATCAATACATAAAATAAGGAGGCAAACTGACCTTTGTTGCCAGGTACTGGCTATCTGAAGCATCTTTTAGAAACTTTTCGACGTCATTTGATGACAGTACCTTAGATTTTCTCTAAAACCATCAGAGCGTCTCCTTAAAAATGCAATGAGATTTGAATATAAATTAATATCGACACCATTTTTCATCTTGAGGGTACTTTTCAGCATAGAATATTTTGTCCACAACGAGCTAGGCATATATTTACTAGCTAGTTCATTAAAATACGCCAAAACTACATTTTCGGAAAATGACTTGGCATTTTTCATGTTTTTCCACTTCAAGAAATTTTCATACGTGGTTATGTATCTGTCCTTGGATATTGACGGCAGCAAGCTGTCGCATGCGGTTCGCGCTTCTGTTAGTACCTATATCCGGTGGAGTTGAAGTAATATATTGCTCATCTTCATTATTGAAAGTTGTCATTTTTAGATATTCACTATACTAGTACAAAGAAAAGAAAATTTGAGAAAAATGGCGCGAGGATTATTTTCTGCCGTGGCTGCGTGAAAATGTTGGTTATTTTAAATTAATTCAATCTGTGAATGCACACTGTTGCTTTCCCGCCATTTTAACAGCGCGCTAGTACTACCTACTGACTGGCGCCGCGCGGCGATTAGTTCGAAATTTGAATAGCAACAGCGCGCTGCTCACTAGCTGGAGTCGTGCGGCGGCGATCAGTTCCATATTTGAAATGGCAAATAATACTGTTATGGAATTTGTATGGACTATAACTTAACTATTTGCTTTGGTAACACACGCGTTTTTTATGACCCACTTTACATATTTAAAACCGGTCGAATTACATCAGCTTTACGAGCAAGGGTGTTAAAAATTATATTTTTTTCAATTGCAATGTGTCATCGTGGTGGCCATTTTTACGTGAATGTCAAAGAATAAAACACTTGTATGCACAGACCTGACACTATCGACGTTTATATATGTTTCTAAATAATTGTAGAGGGATATGTTCGGAGTTTTTTTCTGTTTTCGAATCAGGAATGAAGACATCCGCAAGAGAACCAAGGTTATCGACGTAGCCCGAAGAATCACCAAACTTAAGATAATGATTTATTCACGATAATAAATTTACATTCAAATTTTATCATTATTTGGATTGAAAGGCCATGTCATGAAACAAGAGAGTCATGGATCAAATGTGTTCAGAAGAATCGTAGCGAAGAGACATAGTTAATTTCAAAATATTCACGCGTATGTTCCGTGCATTTCCAAGAAAGTGACAAATACGCCACAAAGACAGGAAGAGTGTTCTTAAAATCTGCAGTTCCATGCGGTAACGTAATTATGTTATTGTATTATATTGTTGGGATTTTTGTTTAATTTTTTTAACTTATTGAGATAAAATAAAAAAGGTAGGTAAAATTTACAAGCCTTATGAGAGGCGGAACCGGTACATAGTACGGCTTTTTTAATACTGTAACGCTAGAATATATTTACGGGTTTCCAAAATAACTATTTTTCAGCCGACATGTGTTGAACAGGAAGTTTTAGAACCGTTATCTGAGTCAGTTAACAGCTCAAATTCAATTTTTGACTCTCCTCAAAAAAAATATCTTAAACATAAATTACGCAAAGAATCTGCAGATAAAATTAAATTCACCGAAAAATATAAGAAAGTACAAAGACAATCATAGTTTTTCTTTATATAGATGTTTATTTATTTAAGAAAAAATATGATTCTTACAAAACTCTTGTTAAACATTTGAAACATAAATTCGGTCTTAATTTAAATGCTGAGATTGATTTAATATTTAAAGCAGAAGTTGTCGAGCTACATAAATCTTAAAAAAAAGAATAAACAGAGCAGGCATCATTTACACTGCATCCTATCATCAATCAGTATACAAAAATTAGATTGCACCACGAAGCCAAAACTGATCCAACTGTGGATTGCTATACCGAAGGCAGAAACGTACAAAACTCATATTATTCAAAGGAAATTAAAAATTGTTACAGTGTAAGTATTATTGTAAGTATGTCATTCAATCAAAAGTAACTAAGGAGTAAGGAGTATTGATATCAACTTCAAAGCGAATCACCCCCAAAATAACTTTCTACATCTTTTTAATCTCGTTAGGGGATAAATTTCAATAAAATACGAAACACGTCTTCCATCAATTCGGTTAAAAAAGGTTTATGCAAAATTTGAAGTAGATTGAACCAAGGAATCACGTTGCTCCATACAAACTTTGCCCGTCTTTTTCACAAGAACACACCCTCCAAGTTTCTAGTCTCTACGAGCAGCGGTTTAGGCTGTGCGTTGATCCGTCAGTCATTCACGACAAAGCATTTTATGTATATAGATTTCTTCGAAAGTGTATCTAAAAACGTCGTTTGATACACGTGGTAATTTGTTATTGCATTTCTCGACCCCATGAACGCCCTCGCCATGCGGCTCGGGTGTTTTATCCGCCTCGAATGCAATTACAAACTTTCCGCACTTGTATCAAAATGGTATTTAATGGTATATATATATATATTATAGGTTTGTTGGAGTCATGATTTTGAGACTGAACATTTACATAAATCTAGCGTTTGAGTTTTTCAAAATAAAGATTGTCCAACTGAAATTTTGAATTTATATAATTCTTGGTAACCAAATCAATGACTGACTGATTATTATTGTTTGTTGTAGCAAAGGCCATCGAAATTAGAGAGCACGGAACATGGAACACTGTCCACGTCAATAATGGGTTAGGTCATACCGGTACAGAACAGTCCACAATCCGGTACCTACATTCATTCATGAAAGGTCGAGAGTCATCAACACTTACGCAAGTCAGAGGCTCCGTTTTTGGTCGTACTTTCAACCCTCTGGGAACGTTTAAATATTGGTTCTACAGAGTCGGATCATTGTAACAAACTAAAAACTGTATACTCAGAAAGTGTATAAGTTTCTTAAACATTTCATTTTCTTGTCTGACTTTAATTAAAATTCATCATCATCATCATTTCAGCCATAAGGCGATCACAGCTGGACATAGGCATCCCCTAAGTGTCGCCACATTGCAAGGCCCCCCCCCACACGGTTATGGAGTTTCCATCACAGTACATACTTATTAGCCAAATCGAATTATCAGAGCAACATAACAGGAAAACATGAGTGAAAATTACGTTTTTGGAATAGGATTTTTTCTGGTGAGGTTTACAAGTGCTTTTTGGAAAAAAAAATCTCCGCATCCGAAACAATGAATAATATTTTTTAGATGTAAACAGTCACCAGTAAGTGTCACTGTATATAATAGTATTTTATTTAATACACTATACGTCCACATAAAACTCAGATAATAATAGTACTCGTTATTCACACTATTATACTGTCAATCCAAGAGATATTACTTGTTTATATGCGATTTAAATATTTTTTACAATATAAATACTCAGAGAAGATGTTGTGCGTCCCACCAGCGCCATCTCATCTCTTCATTGTTCCATACATAAATAAACTCACACCCTTTTCCTATGGGGGTATGCAGAAACCACTGAACGCCACCTGCTACGATCCTTCATACTCCTTTTGCCTCGTTCACATTCATACATCGGGTCATACACGAGTACTACACACTTGTCCTTTCTGGACAACGTCACCAGCTTAATATACGTAGTAGATACTAATTAGTGTTTCATAGTTGTCATCCGTTACTGCAACTGTTTGATTTTACAATGAATAAAATACCTTATTAAATAAAAAAATACAGTCATCCTTATATGTAAATATCTCTAAATCATTGTAAGTATACTCGTATTTCTAAAAAAACTCTTTACGAGTCTGATGACAACAGTAGATATCATCTGCCTTTTCCCACAGATGTTGGGATCGGTTTCCAGTCTAAATGGATAAATCCAGTGTAACAGGAGAACCTTTGGTTCACTACTACTTCTGTGGCTTGGTTTTGTATGTGTATGTAACGCGGTGAACGCTATGCCACCCTTTCCTCCTCCAACTTTCTCTTTCGTTCCAACTCGGGTAACGCCTCCTGCCCCCATCCCCCCCCCCCTTAACATTTTCGTTCCAGCCTACTTGAATGCTTGGCCTCACCATCCTTAATATCTTACTTCTTCTGCTACCCTGGTAGCCTATGTGCAATAACAACTTGTTGCTGGAGTGATCGTGAGTACTGACGCAATCTAACAGAATCACAAAAAGTTCATTTCAAACGATCATCGAACTATTTCTGAATAAAGTGATTTATTAAGTTATTACTTATTAATATTGCAGTTGCAATTAGAAATAAGACTTTTTTTTTAAGTTATTATTTACCCACCGCGATTCAGTGCGATCATAATGTATGCGATTTTTCTTTCATTTCTTTTACATATTTTTTTTCCTCGTTACCGCTCTTTCCAATTTGATAACATTACTAATTGTAAGTCAAATAAAAACGTCTTTCTGAATGCTTTATTCATTTAGATTCAAATTTTGAACTCAGCAATTTAAAATTTGAATCTAAATGAATAAAATTTGAATTTCGCGGACTACCTTAGCGTTTTCACCTTATGATTTTTAACAGACGATAAAAACGGAGGAGGTTCTCAAATCGTAATTTTTTCGGTGATATTTATTTTTAAAATCAATGAAAATTATTGATAGTGTTTTTATTTTAGGCTTATCATGAGAGCTAAACACACGAGTCATCATCAACATCACCGAGCTAACACTACCTATATTAGTCATGGTATTGGCTTCAATGCTCGGTGAAATAAGGTACTCGTAGAGAAGATGATTTTAAATTGAATAAAAGTCCTTGTAAAATATTAAAATAATGAAAGATGGTGTACAAACTAACACAATAATTATATTTATAATGACTAAAAATTCATCATCTGCCTAGCCTTTTCTCAACAATTTTGGGGTCGGCTACTAGTCTAACCGGATGCAACTGAATACCAGTATTTTATATGGAGCGACTGCCTATCAGACCTCCACAACCCAATTAATACTGGGTAATACTTTAATAAGACTGTCAGACTTTCAGGTCACTGACTACTTGTCGGTAACGACTGGCAAAGATCTACATGTACGTCTAGATGGCAACCGGGACCAACAGCTTAACGTGCTTTTCGAGGCACTAAGGAAATTCGGTACGTAACAGGTGGTCACCCATCCAAGGATCAACCTAGGCAAGCACGGCTTAACCTAAAGATCGACCGGACTGGCGGTTATTATTAAGCCACGAGCTCCTCAAAATTATCAATATCATGAAAAATTAAAAATTATTCATGTGAAATAATTCGTAGATAAAGAAACTTTACATTACTAACACGTACAGTATGAACCATTGAAATTGATAAATCCTTATCCTATCGAATGATAAAAATAAAATGCGAGTTTTAAACAATCCGTTCAAAAATAATGCACTTTTCTGCGTTATCTTCCAGCGTGCTATGCTATCCTAGTAGCTACAGCACCATATCAGCGTCTATGTGGGTTTGGTGATACCACTTAACAAAATGATGAAACTATTTTTTCAACACACTTGCTCATAAAATGGCTCTAGTTTCACTGCAATTAGGCACATAATGACACCTGTAATCAAACTGTGACTTTTTAACCGACTTCCGAAAAGCGGAGGTTCTCAATTCGTCGGATCATTTTTTTTTTTTATATGTGTGTTCTCCGATTACTCGAAGATGGCTAGACCGATTTAGATTTTTTTTGTTTGGTTTGAAAGGGTATACCTCCCAGGTGGTCCCATGATCATTAAATCAGGATCTGATGATGGGATCCTGGAGATATAGAGAGAACTCTTCAAATTTTATAGTCACACTTAAAGTGATTTGAGTAATTTTTGGAAGAGTACCTTCTCGGAGTGATCCCATTTCAGTTTGGTGAAGATCTCATGAAGAACTTCAGAGATAGGCAACAGAACTCCTCAATAAATGATAGCAAATAGACTGGGATTAACGTAGGAAGGCTTAACGTAGGATTAATTCAATCAATTTTGTCCCAACCAACGTCGGAAAGTGCCAAAAAGTTATGTACATAGTTTAGTCCTTCATACGTGACCTCTGTCTTATCTGATTTCATGTTAAAATTTGTATAACTAAGTAAGTAGTATAGATTTAAGTTAATTTTTAAGCTAATAATAATAAAAGTCACGATGGGGTTGGCATATCTGTTCAGACAAAAACCCCAAAAGAAATAAAGAGAAAAAAAAAACCTTTATTTCTTTGTAATAATAAATAAAACTTTGAAGTCGCCATTTTGTACGTGGCTAAAAAAACGTTATACAAGAATACTTGTAGCCTATGACCGATCGCGATTGTTAGATGCGCGCGCATAGGAAAACTGATAATTTTTTCCCGCCATCACGTAAAAATTTTCACAACTCGTTTTCACTGCTCAAAATATTTATTTTGTATTATTTTTTTCACAAGTGTGTTGAAAAACGTCGTATGATACACGTGTGTATTGATGAATACTGTCCTCGGTTCTCTTAAGACCCTCACCTAACGGCTCGGGTCTTAATGGCGCCTCAGCGGTAATCACCAACATTACACACTTGTAGCATATTAATGTACTATTATTAGGTTATATTTAATCATGGTAATAATTTTACAGTATTAAACAATTGGTTTTACTGATTTGTTTTTTTTTTTTTAAGAATTAGTTCTAAAATGACTATTTTATCTGAAACTATAATAAGAGTTCCGTACCACATTAATTATGACATTATAATTGGAAAAAATTGTTTTTAATCTATACTAATATTATAAAGCTGAAGAGTTTGTTTGTTTGTTTGTTTGTTTGTTTGTTTGTTTGAACGGGGTAAACTCTGGGACTACTGGTTGGAATAGAAAAACTCTTTTTGTGTTGGATAGTCCATTTATCCAGGAAGGCTTTAGGCTATATAACATCACGCTACGACCAATAGGAGCGGAGCATAAATGAAAAATGTTGCAAAAACGGGAAAAGATATTCCTTTTTGAGAGCTTCCGTTGCGTGCGCTGCGAAAACGGTTTAAGTTAAGCAAATATCATGTATCAAGGAATTGTTCCTCTTTAAAAGTTCTAAAAAAAAGTCCGCGACAGCATATGTCTATCTTTTAAGATTGACTCACTGTAACCATTTTTTACTATTAAAATGTTAGGTTAAAAAGAATGATAGTTTGAGAAGCTTATTTAACCCATATGGTTTTAATCTATATCTAAATAAATATGTTTATTAGCACAGAAATTTAATATAGAATATTTGTGCCCTTTACTTTATACAGTTTAAACAAATATCTTAGAAGATATCGCAATGTAAAAATATCCGCGCGACAAAATAATTACGCGTGCGGCAGTCATTCGGTCCGGTGCGATAGGTTAGTGGGGATTCTGGCCTCCGGGGACTCTGGAGAAATTCAAATTCAAAATATCTACTGTTTACAAGGTACAAGGTGTTACTGTATATTTAACAGTAAGAGATACCTATAGTAATTCACACTTTAATATAATCTAAACTAATATTATAAAGAGGAAAGATACGATTTTTTGTTTGTTACGATTTAGCTCAATTTATGTTGACATTATTTGTTATAAGCTATATTATGTGACGCAGACGAAGTTGCATGGGTCAGCTAGTTACACTTATATTATACAATCTAAAAAAAATTGAATATAAAGTAATAAAAGAATAAAAAGTTTCAATCCCATCAACTAGCCTACACCACCACCAACACCTAGAGGAGATACTTTTTTCCAATTCTCATTAAAATTTACCACATTAAACAGCTTACGAATAGGTCAGTTAATTCAATAAGAATCACCTTATAAGACAATCTTACAACGATGACATCCACCATACATTTCATTCAATCGCAGAAATGGTTTCTATTTTTGATTAACTAAGTGGTACCTAAACACAAAACGTTTTCGTATTAATTATAGTTCCTTTATCTATTGTGTGTATATCAAAAATACAGAAAAAAAAGTTATATCAAAATAAGATTTTGATCGTGACCGTGCGTAATATGCAGCACAAGTTCTTTGGTAGCGGCATTCGCGATAGCGTGTGTAGTGACCAATGCGCTCTTGATACAGATCAAGAGCGCATCGGTCACTGACTGACTGAATTTTTTTAAATCTCTGCTATTATTCATCACAATAGTTATCGTAGACCTCCTCACTATTCATAAAACCCTAACGTCTGCACTGGTACTGCACCGTCCTTTTGATTATCTAACATGCGCACTTCGAGAATGGCGTGCTGTGATATTACAGTCACGTTAACCATATCGAATACACGCGCTGTTGTAGTCTGCTGTCCTAGTTTATTGCCTTGTGATAGTGACCCAGTCAAAGGTTATTTATTTATAGGTAGCTGGAAGTGACACTGGGTCTAGGCCATTAGTCATTTATTTATAGGTCAGCGTCGGAGTTCAACCCCTAGTGTAATACCTTAGTAGAGGCGTATTAATGTTGAGCTATGGTTTGTATTTTGAAAAGCTTACTAAACAATTTACCGTGTTTGTAAGTATGTTTTGGACAAATCTTGCAACTTAATTTCAAACCAGTTCCCCCAACCGATCGAACCGAAATTTTGCTGAGAACTTTGATTCTGCCGGCAATACATTTTCACAAAACAAAGCGTCGAAGGATTATTCAGAGGTGTATGTGATGCCGGAAACGTTTCTTTTTATTAAGACTCATTCTGACAAAATGAATTAAATATCCTAAAATAGGCGTCTGTATTAATACGCATATGCCCGTATACTTTCACTTCAGAAACTTTAACTTTAACTTACGTATTATTTCACTTCACAAACTCAGACATTTCTGTGAATGCAGCCAGACCTTACAGTGACCTTGGCCGTAACCTCTGTATGAGAATATGAGCCAGTGTGTCAGATATTGCGTTGTTCGTAAATATGTAGTCCTGGTAGATATCTGTCTGCTGTCTGTTGGACCTACCACCATGATTGCACTATTACAGTTATGTATGTCTGCTGACTGGAGTGATACGGGTTCTTGACAAGCAGGTGACCTAGACACTACCTATATTCCAAGAGCCTTCATTGATCTGGCGGTAGTTATGGCCGTAGTAAGGTGCCTGGCAATGTTCAATATTATTATTATGTAATAATATTTTATAGAAAATTATGTAAAAAAATCAACCATTAGAATGTAAGTAAAGTTAACCCTATTTTTATTTACTTTTCTCACCTGGTATCTGTGAATTGGCCGTCTAACCAACTTAACAGGTATGCTGGCATTCAGTTCACGTATAAACACTACTCGAAGCCCCACATTTTGGGATCATTCCCACTAGTTCTACTGCACAGTCCTACGATAGAACTAGTGGGATTTTTTTTTTCTTTTTTTTCCCACAAGTTCTACGATTCAAGGTTATACGAAATCGTAGAACTAGTGGGAACGAAAATTCCCACTAGTTCTACGATATAATACTACTAATACTACGGCACAAACTACCAGGAGAATAGAAGTAGGCAGGATGTATTGAAAACATTCTTTTTTGGTGAAGATAAAAAAAGGATAGGCAGTAAAGTCCCACAAACTATCAGGAGAACAGAAGTAGAAAGGAGGTATTGGAATCTTTGAATCAAATCTAAATTATTCCTTTCTAATAGCATGCACTTTTTTTTTTGTTGGAGATAGGAAACCAGGATAGTAAAGCCCCACGCACTACCAGGAGAATAGAAGTAGACAGGAGTTGAACGATACTTTTTTTTTCATCTCTAAAAAATAATGTTTTCAATAACTCCTGCCTACTTCTATTCTCCTGGTAGTTTGTGCCGTAGTTGTACCCTAAACTGTGTGATGAAACGAATGAGAGACTTGAGTTCCGCAGGTTTTACGATTTTGTAACACCCCTAAATTATATCGTAGAACTAGTAGGAATTTTCGTTCCCACTAGTTCTACGATTCCGTTCTACCTTGAATCGTAGAACTAGTGGGAAAAAAAGAAAAAAAATCCCACTAGTTCTATCGTAGGACTGTGCAGTAGAACTAGTGGGAATGATCCACATTTTGTCCTTTAGAAAGTAAGTTATATCTGATGGCTCTGGGCTCTTGAAATCATCATCATCATTAACTTACAATGTTCCCACTGCAGGGACTCAGACATCCTCTCTAGAAGTGGGATGGGCTATAATCCACCACGCGAGCCCAGTGCGGGTTGGTAGATGTCACATGTCTTCGAATTTTTGGTTCTAAGACATGCCGGTTTCCTCACGATGTTTTCCTTCACCGTTTTGAGAGCAGCGGTGATGAAATAAATTACACAAAGTAATGCGCTTGCCTGGGTTTGAACCCACGACTTTTCTACTGTTCGTAATTTCGGGGCCGCCACCACTGGGCCACTAAATGAGCTCTTGGAATACTATGTAATAAAATTAAATGCCACGAGTCCACATCCGACGTGCGACGTTTCTGAAAAATGTGACTGTTGCGTATAATAATCTGCACTTATCTTATTATTTCTGCAATTCTAATTGCAGATATACTAGAACATCATTTCAACAGAAGTTCATGTCCAAATAATAACTGCCACTCGTGTCGATCTTTAGGTTAAGCCGTGCTTGCCTAGGTTGGTCGTGGATGGGTTGGGATGGAACCCATTACATACCGAGTTTCCTCCGTGTCTCAAAAATCACGTTGAGCTTGTTGGTCCCGGGTGCCATATATAGATCTTTGGCAGTCGTTACAGGTAGTCAGTGACCTTAAAGTCTAACAACCAGTCTTACCAAATTGTATCTTATTACCCAGTTTTAACTGGATTGTGGAAATCAGATAAGCTTTCACTCCACGTAAAATACTGATATTCAGCTGCATCCAGCTAGACTGGAAGTCTAACATAAGTCGGAAAGATTAGGCATATGATAATCTAGAATATCATTTGCTCAAGACCGACATCTCTATGGTAAGGTGTGTACGGTTTGTCGTAGTGCCGATCTGTACGACAAATAAAGCATTAAATGTTACAATGACTAAATTAGGACGAAATTCCTATATTTTTGGGTTGTAGAGGTAATACGCAGTCACTCATCATCACTTACTCATGTAAAATGGTATCCAGCTGTTTCCGGTAATACTGGAAACATTACAGACCATCGTACTGCTAGGCAGATGATGATCACACGAAGACAGAGAGCCTCTGAAAAAATGGCAAAAACATAGTTTTTACATCACTGCCAATCCCTTCGGGGAAAAGGCGTGATGTGATTGAACTGTCTTATAACTTTCATAGCTCTAAAGTTTCATGACCTCCTAGTCACAGCCGCTATAAATAGAATTTAGCACTAGCCAGCAACCCACAGATATACCATCTACAGTCAATGCTCCGTCTCGGTTCTGCAATACTGGTGATTCTACTCTGTGATTATCGAACAGCTCAATTCCTAACAGTTCCGCTTCAAATTTCAGGGGGGGGGGGCCCTGAAATTTGAAGCGGAACTGTTCATCATTATGAACAACTTTTACTATTAATTGACCAAACGTGAATATGACAAAAAAACAGCTGGTTCCTACACTCTTTTTTTTTTTGTTCGCGTAACTCGACAAAATGTATGGAACAACTGTGTTTTGTGCGATTTTAATAGAAAAACCGTATTTAAAATCTATTAAGAAAATAAATCATTGTATGACACAAGCGAAAGTTATTACCTCGGTCAGGACACATAAAACTTAAAAAAATATGAGAAAATCTATATAAAAACTACTATTTGCGTGCTATTGCGGGCGTGCGATATATGGCGCAATAGCCGTGAGCTTTAAAAACAATATTCTTGTAAGTCCTAACATTTCTTAGTGTTTATAAAAACCTAGTCAAAAGAAATGTTAGGTCTAGTTGGATCAAAACTGTCTCCCAAGCGCATGGCACGCCACGGCGGCGATTTCTATGACAACGATGCAGCGTCAAATCCGTCTGATATCCGGTTAATTTGTCAACTCACCAGTAACCTTCTCTTGTTTGAATGTTTGTCAGTATGTCACAGAAATTTTACTTTCAGACTGTGGGATGGGCAAGAAAAGTGGGCAAAAAATAAAAATAGGTTTAGCCTTCCATAGAATAGTTTATGTACTAAGTTTAGTTTATTATCATACTAAACTGACTTATTTGGTGGTATTGTCTTTTTATTACTTTACACACTGGCGGTGATGATTGAAGTACTACGTCTATTTGATTGCAGATTACAGCGGTGGAGCTCACAACGTAGAACTGGCGCCTGGCGAATGCGGTCTTGTGGCTTATTATTGGGAACATCATTTTTGCTCTACGCTTAGTGTTATCTGGTGGGGGAATTTATTTATGCTTGCTGAGTGTGGCTCGAGGACAAAGAGCTGTCTCACTGTAAGTACGAGTAGGTTACAGTCCGCTTATAGTTTTGTAGTAGAAAACCTATATGGTTTCCCAAACGGGGATGCAGTAAGCGATGTCGGACTGACAAAGTGCTGGGTAAACTATTTTCAGAATTATATAAATAAGTTTTCTGACTTCTGACTATTTGGTTATACCATTTTAGCCCGTCATCGATCACTACAGCCAGGTAGGTACTTCGTTTGGCTGACGCAAGTAAGGGCTGCACATGGCCAGTGACTGCGGTCGAAACAAGTTGTGTGTACTGTAATTTCAAAATCCAGAGGAGCTTTGTTCTTATAATTTATGAAAAACGGAATGAAGTTGGTTTTAGCTACGTTACTTGATGATATAATATAATAATCAAATAAAAATTTACCATGTTTTCAAAAAAAATAAAATATACATGGCTGGAGTGCGAAGTAAAATGATCTTCATGAAATAAACAGTTGACAGCAGGAGAGACAAGAGAGATTTTTCAATTTGATAGTTTATTGCTAATGTGACTGTTCCTAAATTACCCCAGGCATCAAATCATAGTAATATTAAGTATTACAGTCGGTTTCCGTTTGTTTTTGTTTCGAAAAGGCCATGCCCCGCCCCGCATGGTTCTGTGAGACTCGACCCAGACTGGTCATCTCCCCACCGACTAATGGAAGTGAATTCCTTAACATAAATAAGTCCAAATGCCTCGTATCATTATAAGGACAAGGAAAGGATCGAAAGATATAATAGTCAATCAGACAAAGGAATTCATAGTTATTGAAATATATTGAAAGTGGTTTCAAAAGCTTAATTCATAACTGAGAGATGCCAAATATATTAGTATTGCAACCAATAGTTCATGTAAATAACCCTTACGCTAGCGTAATAGGTAATTGGTCAGTCATGACTCACACGATACTTCACATCTGCACTTAGAGTACTCAGAGCAACACTTCCATAAGTGACGTAAGCGGCTTTTCAGCGGCAATGTGTCGGCATCATGCTCCTAGTGAACATTGTCCCTAGCAGCTCTTTCGAACTGGTGAACGTGACGAGGCGGCTTTTCAGCGGCAGAACGTCGATCATCATGCTATCAGAAGACATGGTCCCTAACAGTTACTGTGGTGTGTGTGTGTGTGGTGACTGGTTATAAAATAGATATGGTATCAAACCATCCCAATCCCTCCCCATGGATAGTGTGCACTTTTCGTACAGCTAGCGCATCTGCAAGACACGTGTTTGTCTAAGCCTGACCGAATCATTTGTCAAAGTTATAGAACATATTATTTTAGAATCACTATATGGTTGGTCATATTGGGGCTGAGAATCAAAACTCAAAAGGCAAATTGGCTGTATCGTTGATTAGAACTAATGAATACATAATTCAAGAATTACCAGATAATAGAGTTGATAATCAAAACTCAGAATCATTTTGCAATAGAGTTAGAAATGAACTCTATTGCAACCCTCAGACAGCCCCAAAAGCGCCCACCCGTCACCACTTCCTAGTGTAGGAGCTGGGGAGAAGAAGTGGCGCAACAAACTCCCCAACAACACGCTTCTGTCTGTTTAGTTGGAAGAACTTTAATTACTTCATCAGCCTAGGATAATTATTGTAATATGAAACTCACCCAGTCGTTCACCAACAAACACATACACATAATACTCATAGATTACTCTAAACAGGGCTTTGAACCAAACTATTTTTAACTTATTCAATCACTATCGCACTCTTGCGATCACCCGCTTGGACATAGCCTCTCCGTATTAACCAAGTCTTCTAACTTGACTTTCGTTCATATCGCCCGATCCCTATCACGGTGTTACACCGACTCCCCAGCGTTCATTCCCTTTCCTTCATCCCCAGCATTTCTAAAAACATCAGGATCGGCGGCATCTTCCCACACTTTCACAGCATTGTTTTATTGCCGTCTTTTGTACAATTTTTCTAAGGATTACTTTGGGCAGTAAAACCCCGGACTTCATTGCAAACAGATGTGCGTCTCCTATTGTGAGTTGCGCTTAGAAATCGGATATATTTTGTTTTCTTTAAATCTTTTAAAACTTCATATTTGTTATCAACTACAGTCGAGCCGTCAAGTCATAAAATAGAAATACAATGTGTTTGTAACTTGCCGACACCTCGTGGTGATTTTAAAACAAGAATCGAGATCAAGATATTTCCTTAATAATTAGGAGTAAATGACAGACAGTCACACTAAGATAGTTTCATTTGTACATACATAACAAAACACCACGCTTGTAAATCCTGAAGGTTTACACAGAGGTGTACCTATTAGTACATCCACATTTATCTAGTCATGTTTTTTTAGTCCCGTTGGACGTAGAGTTGCGGCTACCAGTCCGTAAAACAATACAAGTGTACTAGATGACAATCATATGTCATCAACCGGGCACTAATACTTACTACATGGCTGCTACTATCGATCTTTTCAGTTGGGACCAGTCATTGCTTGCAAAAGAACTACGAGAACTAGATGAAGTGCTGCAGATTGTACTTCGTGCAAGACGCTAAGGAAACCTACCAGCTGTGACATTGTGGGTTAGTTTTATCTTATAAAAAACACCGAATTTTCCATACATACCGCGTCTTAGCGCTGGTGCCCCTTGCCCCGTAACCAAACATGTTTAATCTGCATTCAGTACTAACAAAAAATCTCATATTTTCCAGTTGCACGCGAGACTGTCCGGAAAACTGTCATGGAGTCGCTTCTGTTTCATTTCCTCCACAAGGAAACGAAAGAAGTAAGTATCGATGTTTACTCAATTGCCTTTGAGTCAACGCAGACAGATTATCAAATTGTTGATTAGAAGTCATCCAGCTTCAAATAATTGCTGCTAGCTATGCGAAGCCGTGGCGAGGTGCAAGTCAATATTTAATAATTATAATATTTACTAAGGTCATCTTGTCACCTTGTGTGATGTTCCCTGTGTGATGATTATATGCCCAGAAAGGAGGTGATAACTGCGATGGTGACTAATAGATATGTTTGTCTATTGCATACTGTTTGTCAGTTTTGGTCAAACCGACGTAACTAAACACCGTATAGAGATTGATAGCATAGTATTGGTTAAGGGGTATAGTAATTGGTGCGGACTACGATCGGTTGTCTTTATTAACAGGGCCCATTTTTGTACTAATTGGATACGAAACGGTAAAAGTAAAGATTTTAAATGATTAAAACAAACATAATTTTGTCACCCATTTCCAATTTTAAATTAGAGTTATATTACACTCTTTTGTGATTTTGTTTGGAGTAGGTTGTATGTTCCACAATATATTTTTTTACTTTTGTATTGGTTCACACAGAAATTCATGCAATGTTTGCTATGAGTTTCTGACGAATCATCTCACTATTATCCCTTTTTTTTTTGGGGGGTGGGAAATCATCAAATAAGTTCCGCTTTTGGGCGGAGCGAAAGGGAGTGTCAGACTTCTACTGACTAAAAACCACTCATGTTCCATCTTAGCCCTTTATGTCGAGGCTGCGGTATCTCTTGCGAACAACCCGCAGCCCCGACGGGTCACTATTATTCCTTAAGTCCTGATTGTAAAGCAATGACGTTGTTTTCATTATCAGTCCAGCATGTTGATATGATGACTTCAAGAAGGAAATACCCCAATAATGGACATTTATTTATAACTAGCTGTTCCCGGCATGCGTTGCAATGCCCTTTTTCCTACCTACTACCTGCCTGTGTACCAACTACCTACCTACCTACTACCTCCTACCCTACCTACCTACTACCCTACCTACTACTCTACGACTACCCTACCTACTCTACTATCCTACTTACTACCCTACCTACTACTCTACCTACTACCCTGCCTACGTACCTACCACTTTCTCACCTTTTAAACCTTCCCTGGACTTCCACGAATAATTCAACACTATAATTAGCCAAATCGGTCCAGCCGTTCTCGAGTTTTAGCGAGACTAACGAACAGCTATTCATTTTTATATAATACTAGCTGTGCCCGCGACTTCGTTCGCGTGCTTGTCGGAAACTAAAATGCGTCGCTTAGATAAAAGTACGTTAAATCATTGCCCTGCGTTAACTTACTGCCGCTGTAGAAAATAAGAAGAGGGTAATGCAAAGTACTGACTATGTCTAATACTAAAGTTTAGATGGATGGGTGTTTCTTAATCAACCACGTCAGAACGGCCGAACGGATCTTGAAGAAATTTGAAACAGGTACATTATAGTCGACAGGTACTGTCGTTGGCGCGTTCGTGTTCCACGCGCGCCTTAAAGATATGCCCCAAAGGACCCCTTAATTGTTGCTGCCGTCGTCTGCCGGGGCTGACGGTTGTCCGCAAGAGATACCACGGCCCCGAAACACAAAGAGCTAAGAAGAAACGTGGGTGGTTTTTAGTCCGTAGAAGTCTGACACTTTCTTCCGCTCCGCCCAGAGCGGGATGAGTCATTTGATAATTTACGAACCACAAAAAAGGGGGGATTAGAGGCTGTTTCGAGAGGTACCTGTACCGAGTCTGGGACATCGAATCTGAAATGGAACGCCGTCACCTCCTTCTGCGAAGCAGTAATGCTAGCGAAAGAGGTGAACGTAAGAGGGACACAACCCCTCTTCCCGGGCGCCGCGGGAGACGCTCCGGGCATCGCGGGCCACGTGATGGCTTCCGGCCACCGTAGGCGCGGGCCTGTGAACGGTGAGTAACGGGCTAGTTAATCGTTCGTCAGTCCTATGACGATGGAGGCGCGTTCGTGTTCCACGCGCGTCTCAAAGGGATATCAGCAACATTGAAGGGGCTCCCAAGGACCGACGCCCGTAGGGGCTGCGGGTTGTTCGAAAGAAATACCGCGGCCTCGACACATAGGGCTAACAACACACCACATCTATATAAAGACATGTTTGGTGCAGTTGCTGGACGATTAACAGTAGCACTGCGTGTCGCAGGTTCGATTCCCACACGGTACAAACAAAATATGCCGTGGGTTTTATCCAATTTTAATTTAGTTTAAAAAAAATAGTATTTTTATACTGTGTAATTGGTAAATCTTTATTTGTTGACTATTCATGAAACATATGTTTATTTAATAACACCGCGGTTTAGAAAATGACATCAAATGAATAACGCCATCTGTCGAAGACGAAGATAAACTGCTAAAAAAGAGCGATCAAACACACTATAGGGTTTAGGCTATGTAGATTTTGAAAACAGCGTCATTTAGACTAATATCTACGTACCTTTTGCTATCATTACTTATTTAAAGTTATCTTGTGAAGGCATTTATTAATAAGTACCATATTCGTTCAATAGATATCGTTGCTTGTCTCATTCTTGACCATAATGATAAGTTCTTCTTGAAAACTATAAATGCATATATCTTTTGATAGAGAGCACCGATTACGATGAAACAAAGACTAAGTAATAGCCCAAGTTACGCACAATATTTATGTATAAAAGTTATCTACATTCGTTTCGTAAATTTGACGTGATGCTTAGTCATCGAAACAGACAAACAGACAAACAGATAAACAGACAAACAGACAAAAATTCCAAAAATGCTGGAAATGTGTTCTGTTGGTTATACTTTAATACCCTGACAATTTTTTTTTTAAATATGTTCGATGTACAAAAAAGATTTTTCTACAGATTTATTATATGTATAGATAGCTGTACCCCGCGTGCGTTGCAATGCCCTTTTACCTGCCTACGTACCAACTACCTACCACCTACCTATTACCTACCTACCTACATACTACTAATTTCTCACCTTCTCTGGACTGCCACAAATGTTTCAAAACCAAAATTAGAAAAATCGGTCTACCCGTTCTCTAGTTTTAGCGCGACCAACTAACAGCAATTAATTTTTATATTATACGCAAACACCATTTGAAAAATCGTTTTTCTATTGGGAAAGAAACAGTAATTATTTGTGATTATTGTGATAATGTCGTATGGTCTGTTTGAAGTTGTCATTCGTTGACTGAACAACTGAACGTCACTCAATTGTTTTGCCTTCCCGGAACCTCTCCACTAACACTTGAACTTTATGGGTACGGTATTAAAGCTCAAATTGATTTTACGTTTTAGTTAGAAAACGTTTGTATGGGAAAAAGAAAAGGGCTGTTTTTAGGGCTTTTCTGGCCATTATTCGAATTTTTCTCGCCGTAAAAACCATCCTTGAACTTCAACGAACATTTAAAAAAAAAAAACAGCCAAATCGGTCAAGCCGTTTTCATGCCAAGTCGTGACAACGGAAAACGGGTTTCATTTTTATATATATAGATTTAACCGCTACCAAAAGAAAAAAAACCAAGAATACGGTGGAATGGTTCTTATCCAGTGAGTATATCATAATATAATTAATGATAAATCCTACTAATATGGATGGATGGATGTTTTTTAATCTTTCACGCTTAAATTACTGAGCAGGTTTGGATTAAATTTAGCACACATATATAATAGTTTATACTAACACATAGGATACTTTTTATCCTGGTAGTACGATCCCGTGGGCGAATTATAACGTCCACGCGGGCAAAGTCGCAGGTATAAGCTACTAATGTAATAAAGGCTATAAAGTATACAAGTAAAAGAAAATGTATCGGTATCATCATATTGTCGAGATACTCTATAATCAATTTCATTGATAGCTTAAACACTTACTACACAAAGTCATAATATTCCATATACCATATTAATAATAATATTCTATATTTATTTTTCTCTTTACGTATGAAATTTTAGATTTGAATGATAATTTTAAAATATAAAATGTTGGTATTTTTTTTAATTCAGCTATTCAAAGAACTGGCCCTAATTATCTATATAATTTTGCCATTTTGTTGGCAGTTTGTATATCCCTTTACTGTAGAAGTCTGCTGGACGGGAAGCGATGAAGTCAGCGAAAGCGTTTTGTACTGCCTCAGGTGTTGATATTTTTCCCACTTAAAAATAAAATTGTCAAATTTTTTATATTGGCACTATGATAGAAATCTGGTTTTCTTCTTACACGTTTTTCTGGTAAATTAGTACCACACTGCTCTGCCTCAAGTGACTCGGACAAAGTGTCAACAAAACTGTCTTCTGTGTCAATTGATAACTCTTCAGGAGTATATTATGCATAATCATATTGATCATCTTCATCTGTAGGTACTGCTTACAGTTGACTTATCAGTCGACTTATCTTCGATCATGACAGATGTTGTTATTGAACTGTCATCCGTACTTTTCATGACAACAACATCTCTGGCTACAGTAATTTCTCTCGAAATAGGATCATGCAAACGAAAAGCCTTGATATTTTCTGAATATCCAACTAGAAACATTTTCGTTGCCTTCTTGTCCCATTTCTTCCGTCTCTCTTTAGGAATATGGACCATCACTGGACTGCCGATAGATGACTTAAATTCGGCTTTCTGCCTATCCATATTTCATAAGGAGTAGTGTTTTGGTCTAAGCCTGATGCTGGTGATCGATTTTTTAAATACATTGCTGTATTAACAGCTTCTACAATCAACTTTTCAAATTGAGCTTTATAAAGTAGACATCGTGCCTACTCAACTATGGATCTATTATTTCTTTCAGATAACCCATTTTGTTCAGGTGTGTAACTGTTTGTTTTCTGATGGATTATACCACATTTTTTCAAGTAGTTTGTCATTTCTGCAGAACAAGATTCTCCTGGATGTCTTCCTTGAGAATTGGAGAGACGTTGCACAGAATCGTGACCGTTGGAAAGAATAGAGGGAGGCCTTTGCTCAGCAGTGGGACAACGTAGGCTAGCTATAATAATAATACTAAAAAGATTCTCCTACGTTATCCGATCTTAAGATTTAAATTTTCTTTGATTGCTGATTTTCAACTAACTCTTTATATTATTTAAAGTACATAAATGTTCACTCATAAATCGGAGAAAGTACACAGTGCACATTTTGCTGAAGTTTTTTTTTGGCTTTTCGTGGATAGCGTTTTATCCACGTACAAAATGCCGACTTCAGGGTTTTATTTATTAATACAAAGAAATAAAAGTTATATTTGAGTGTAACTTCTATTTATTAAAAACGTACAGGTCGACATTATCTATTTAAATACGAAGTTGCATGAAATGAGCAAGCAATAGGTCCATTCATTTATTTGTACTTGTTCGGGGCTGGGGTGAGATTGAGATAAACTAGGATTAAAGATTATAAAGATGCTATATTTCAGTAATAAAGAATAACTAATAAAACTAATGAGGTGAGGATGGGAAAGCGTACTGACTATTTTACTTAAGAAATACATAAAATATTCAAGGCATATAGCGCGATGTCGCAATTAAGCTGACATGTTCATTTGTTCGGTGATTGACCCGAACAGTACTATTGAACACGATTTTTTTTTATGTCAAAACTTTTTTAAGAACAAAGCAACTTAACTTTTCCATGATGTTGACATGTTTGTTCTCTCTGCTAGTAAATTTAAAAACATTATTTTAAAAACTCTAATCGGCTAGCACTAGTTAGGCTCGCATATACAGAAATGTATATTAGAATATGTTTCAAGTTATTGCATGTATACTTTTCAAATTTTCTTCTAACATTCACAACCTTAAAACAGCTCTAAAGTATTTTTATTTTATACTAGCTGTGCCCGCGACTTCGTTCGCGTGCTTGTCGGAAACTAAAATGCGTCGCTTAGATAAAAGTACGTTAAATCATTGCCCTGCGTTAACTTACTGCCGCTGTAGAAAATAAGAAGAGGGTAATGCAAAGTACTGACTATGTCTAATACTAAAGTTTAGATGGATGGGTGTTTCTTAATCAACCACGTCAGAACGGCCGAACGGATCTTGAAGAAATTTGAAACAGGTACATTATAGTCGACAGGTACTGTCGTTGGCGCGTTCGTGTTCCACGCGCGCCTTAAAGATATGCCCCAAAGGACCCCTTAATTGTTGCTGCCGTCGTCTGCCGGGGCTGACGGTTGTCCGCAAGAGATACCACGGCCCCGAAACACAAAGAGCTAAGAAGAAACGTGGGTGGTTTTTAGTCCGTAGAAGTCTGACACTTTCTTCCGCTCCGCCCAGAGCGGGATGAGTCATTTGATAATTTACGAACCACAAAAAAGGGGGGATTAGAGGCTGTTTCGAGAGGTACCTGTACCGAGTCTGGGACATCGAATCTGAAATGGAACGCCGTCACCTCCTTCTGCGAAGCAGTAATGCTAGCGAAAGAGGTGAACGTAAGAGGGACACAACCCCTCTTCCCGGGCGCCGCGGGAGACGCTCCGGGCATCGCGGGCCACGTGATGGCTTCCGGCCACCGTAGGCGCGGGCCTGTGAACGGTGAGTAACGGGCTAGTTAATCGTTCGTCAGTCCTATGACGATGGAGGCGCGTTCGTGTTCCACGCGCGTCTCAAAGGGATATCAGCAACATTGAAGGGGCTCCCAAGGACCGACGCCCGTAGGGGCTGCGGGTTGTTCGAAAGAAATACCGCGGCCTCGACACATAGGGCTAACAACACACCACATCTATATAAAGACATGTTTGGTGCAGTTGCTGGACGATTAACAGTAGCACTGCGTGTCGCAGGTTCGATTCCCACACGGTACAAACAAAATATGCCGTGGGTTTTATCCAATTTTAATTTAGTTTAAAAAAAATAGTATTTTTATACTGTGTAATTGGTAAATCTTTATTTGTTGACTATTCATGAAACATATGTTTATTTAATAACACCGCGGTTTAGAAAATGACATCAAATGAATAACGCCATCTGTCGAAGACGAAGATAAACTGCTAAAAAAGAGCGATCAAACACACTATAGGGTTTAGGCTATGTAGATTTTGAAAACAGCGTCATTTAGACTAATATCTACGTACCTTTTGCTATCATTACTTATTTAAAGTTATCTTGTGAAGGCATTTATTAATAAGTACCATATTCGTTCAATAGATATCGTTGCTTGTCTCATTCTTGACCATAATGATAAGTTCTTCTTGAAAACTATAAATGCATATATCTTTTGATAGAGAGCACCGATTACGATGAAACAAAGACTAAGTAATAGCCCAAGTTACGCACAATATTTATGTATAAAAGTTATCTACATTCGTTTCGTAAATTTGACGTGATGCTTAGTCATCGAAACAGACAAACAGACAAACAGATAAACAGACAAACAGACAAAAATTCCAAAAATGCTGGAAATGTGTTCTGTTGGTTATACTTTAATACCCTGACAATTTTTTTTTTAAATATGTTCGATGTACAAAAAAGATTTTTCTACAGATTTATTATATGTATAGATTATTAAAAACAAACACTAATATAGGTTTTATAATTATATATATTCTTTTACAAATTAGTAGGTCGAAACTTGTAATATTCTATATTTATATCTGGATTTAGTTTTACTTGATAAAATGTTTACATTGTATTTAGTTCTATCTTTGTATGATTTAAAAAGCTTGTATTTTTTCATATGGATTCTGTGGAAAATCGCCACACACACTCGCCTTAATTGGTATTTTATGTTTAATGTAATGTGTCACTGTTTATTTTCCCCAATAAATAAAATATAATATAAATAACCAATAAAAATAAACCTATATCTCACTTGTGAATAATAGCAATAAAAAAGTCACAGTTTGATTACAGGTGTCATAATGTGCCTAATTGCAGTAAAATTAGAGTCATTTTATGAGCAAGTGTGATGAACTTGAATCATAACACATTATTTCGCGAGGTGTCCTAAAATAATAATTATAATAATAATACTCTTGAGGACAGTTTGGGTCTGAATAAAATATTCAATTTTACAAACATATAGATAATGATTAGTCCTACACTCGCAGACAAAGAACATGGCTCATTAAAAAAAACTAAATTTACTCTTAATAGTACATTATAGTATACGTGTGTAACGTTAGTGATTACCGCTGAGGCGCGAAAAGATTGTGTTCAATACTTGAACACAATCTTTTTAGTGTCGAAACTTTTTTAAGAACAAAGCAACTCAACCAAAAAAATTAAACTTGTGAATAATGACAATGATAAATTCACAGTTTGATAACAGCTGTCATTATGTGCCAAATTGCGGTGAAATTAGAGCCACTTTATGAGAAAGTGTGTTGAAAAAGATTAAACTACGACAAGAGACTGTCTGTTGTCCCGTCGGGGCTGCGGGTTGTTCGAAAGAGATTCCGCGGCCTCGGCACAAGGGCTAAGAAGGAACATGAGTGGTATTTAGTCAGTAGAAGTCTGACACCCCCTTCCACACTGCCCAAGAGTGGGAGGGTTTATTATTATTTGATGATTTTCACCCCCAAAAAAAATAAAAATAAAGACTGTCTGTTGTAGATATGTATGTGATGCGTTCATTTTTGCGTAGATTAACGTACAGGATGCTCGGTGGACGGCTTCGTGAAGGGTCCGTTTGACCCTATAAAATCATTTTCATTTTTAAATCTCGTGAAGTTAGATGTTAATTGCTTGAGTTATTAATTTCGTATCCTAACATCACTCCGACGAGGACAATTCGCTTCATGCGATCATGTGATTAATAATATGTGATTGATTGAATCAATCTGTCTCGGAATAATTCATTTAAAAAAAAAACTACGCAAAAAAAATAAGTTCAAGCGTGCGTTGTGTTTTCTTTTGCAAACTAGGCTCTACAGAGAAAATATTGTACCAGGATATTTGCCCAAAAGCAAGATTTATGCATCTTTGCATTTTCTCACGGTACTAGGAACACATAATATATCACATGAGGGTATCAGTTGCAACTGAAATCATATCTGCAAATAGTACGTAAGCATAGATGCGTCGTGCACTCTCTGGGTAAGGTCAAAAAATTTCAAGCATCAATTAGTGGAACAAAAGACAAAAAAAACGACCGTGTTGATCTCAACGTTACATAATGTTTAGTAAATTAAATCTGAAAAAAAAACAAACGATTTCTTACCGACATACCGTTTCGACGTTTTCAATGAATTCTTCTACTGACCAAGGCGTTTCTTCTGTAAAATTATTGATATAATAAGAAATCATCAGATTAGAGAAATTCAATTTGAGAGATATTCGTAATAAAAAAATATTTATTTTAGCAACAAACCAATTTCGAGTCATTTAAATACGATAATGATTTTTTTTTAGATATTATTCTATGCTCATAATATAATATGCAAATATATTGCGAATCAGCAGCTAATCCAAATAACCTAAATTGTAAGCAAAACTTAGAGCTTATAGTTACTTTTTAGGGCTTATCAATACGAAAATTTAGAATTAAATACAACTAACTTAATTATTGTAAAACTGTAAAGTGAACTCACCAGGTAAAGTTATTAAAGTAACATCTTGCATTCCACTCAGCATATATATTATACGGTTAGTATATATGTCATGAACCCTTGTTACTAGGACATCAAAGCTCTTGATAGCTGCGTTAGCACGGTCTATGAATTCCCGCCAGTCGTCGCTGGTCCAGCCCACAAACCGGAGGCCGGGGAGTAAAAGAGACGACAAGCGTACAACTTGCTGGAGAAAGAGAGGGCGGACCTCTAGTTTCACACGCCGTACTGTGCGGAGGTAGAAAAAAATATAGATATAAAACTACATAACCAGAATATTTCATGAATGAACCCACTCATACAGTTTTCAGACATAAATACACTGAGGTTTGAGCGGGAAAAGTGGACTCGGCCAAAGTTTTGTAGACCGGTTTTTGCACAGTTTGGAGTACCATCGGAAAGAGTTCACAGTAATTTTATTATTTGTGCTTTTAGTCACTGTTTTTACGTAAATTTCGTAAACAGTAAGAAAATACTTTTTAACTGACCTGTAAAGAATCATTGACGAGGATAAAGTAATTTTTCTTAGCATACAGCGAGTGGCAGACTATGGGTAAATCGACGCCCATCTTTACAAGGCAATCGGATTCTCTGATCAGAAGTCGTACTGTGTGATCAAAGTTTACCACGACGCAGCCACTGTCATCAATTCTTATTCTTATGTCAGACGTCAGACTGATTGATGCTGATTCAAGAATATGAATTTAGAAAAAATGTGTTAATAAAAATTAACACATTTTTTTAGATACAATTCAGAGGATGGATGTGCAACTACTATTTTAGATTTTGTACTTAACTTTAATCGTATTATCTCATTATCTTTCGGTTTATAAACGTTTCCTATAAATAAAACAAAGTTCGAATATTACGCACGCACCAATTGTCTCCAAAACTATTTATTTTCCCACATCTCTTGTTTCTTATGCTACCCCTGCAACGACACGGATACAAATAGTGCGGATTTCACTACAAAACCACAATTCATATAATTATTATAAAGATACGTCAGCATTGCTCCTGTATAGTTATGACGTGCTAGTACTCCGTATCGAAGGAGTTTGGATTTCACTACAAAACCACAATTCATATAAAGATGCGTCAGCATTGCTCCTGTATAGTTATGACGTGCTAGTACTCCGGATCAAAGTAGTTTAAGTTATGCCGCCTGCTAACACCAGCGGGGAGTCGCGCATTGTGACATTGTATACAGCTTTTTATACTAATTAATTTCTAAGTGGAGGATTTTGTTAATAAATGTGTACAGTTTCATATTTATTCGATGTTTTGAAGAGGATTAAAATCATGTTCGAAGAATTCGTTACATACATACACACCAAGCTAATGAAAGCGTGTTATAAACACCGCACTTTCAAGCTTACCTGGGAAAGTGGATTTATTATTATGACGTAAGACACCTGTAATCCATAAGAATTTAATATGAAAATAAGGAAAATGCCCGAAAATGGATTTAAAAACTTTAATCTGCTGCACATTTTGTCTCCAAGATTTTGTGTACATTCATTTTGTGATTGATGCATTAGCACAAGTTTGTGTTTACAAGAAAATTAATTTAATCTGAAATCGATTTACATTTATTATTTCCATAAAATTATTTTGTGTTTATCACTATTTTTTTATATCGTCATTAAAGTAAAGTTATTCAAAGATCTTGCTTGAGCATTGTTTTAGTTGTCATCAATAACGTTGATTATAGTTGTTTATAAAAATGGTCTGAGGAAGGCTTACAATATTTACTAGTTCGAAGAAATGTTCTCCTAGTAAATTGCCTCGAAGCAGTCAACCACCTGTTGGAGCTTGCACCAACAGGTGGTTGACCATTTCGATCCCTAATGCCAGCGTTACAAGCACTCTGGTGCTGGCTAGTGTTCACACACCGTTTTAATACCACTATTTTAAGTATATCAAATCAATTTTAAAATGAATTTTGAATTGCGTTCAGTCGCATCCAGACTAGCCTATTATTATTTCATTCGTGAGTGGGGGTTTTTGGGTGTAATTCTTACAATTACACCCAAAAACTCGCACTCAAGAATTACTACGACGACTTACAATTTTAGTCATCATCATCATCAGTCTATAATGTTCCAACTTCAGGAACTCAGACCTCCTCTCTCGGAGAGGGATGAGCTAAAATCCTCCACGCGGGCCAGTGCGGGTTGGTAGATGTCACATGTCTTCATTTTTTTTGGTTTTAAGACATGCCGGTTTTCTTCACCATTTTGAGAGTAGTGGTGATGAAATTAATTACACAAAGTAATGCGCCTGCCTGTGTAGTTCGAACCCACGACTTAAGTCGTGGTCGTAAGTCGGGGCCGCCACCACTGGGCCACCGCGAAAAAACATAAGAAAATATAATATTAGTACCACAACTAAGCAGTGGCTACGGCGTAGCACACGCCGGAGCTACGAAAGTTAAGTGCTCGTTAACCTATTAAGTTATCAACCGCAACCTCATTAAACATACACAATAATATATGAGTTCTCTTGTGTCTATTGGTGTAAATATTATAACTTATTTCCGCAAGGTAATTTGTATGGGTTGCGGGTTGTTCGAAAGAGATACCGCAACCCCGGACACAAAGGGCTAAGAAGGAACATGGGTGGTTTATAGTCAGTAGAAGTCTGACACTCCTTTCCACTAAGCCCAATACCAATCTACCAAAAATAAAAAAGGTAACGTGTATGCTTTTATTATCTTTTAAACTTTTTTTTAAATATTAGTAATTACCTTTAAAACTAAGATATAATTTGTTTGTGATAGAATATGTTGTTTCTTGGCGTTTAATAACCCAAACAAAATAATATGTATCATTTGATTATCCTAATATTGTCAACATAATCCTGAATCAGTTTCATTGTTATCATACCTTCTAACAAAACAAAGCTGTATTATGGAACTAAAACAATCCTACAACCTACACAAACACATACATAGTACTCCGTACAGTGAATGGTGAAATAGAAAACAAAATATCCTTGCATTTATGCTCTGCTGGTACTTCGGACGCGGACGTGAAGAAAAACTGCCAGTCCGTAACCGACTACAGCAGCCCCGAGTGTGAGCTCCCCATTATTATATGTGAAAACGTCAGTGTACGTACACCCACGAAACATTATTTTTCGTGGAAAAATGTATTACAACTAATATCATCCATGAGTTCATATTATAGAGCGATGATTATTTTAATTCGCTGCCAATCAATTAATGTTGGTTATTTGCAATGTGGCAGCTAAGAATAAGTCAGAGAAATTGTATTATGTATTCATAATGGCAAATTTTTATCATATAGTTTGATAAATAAATTAAACTTTTTATATTTCCCGACCCAGATGCGTCCTCCGTGGAAGTACGAGTATATCAATCAGTTCAGTAAAATATTAAGAAATTGTAACATAAACCATCTTAGCTCAAATAATTAGTCTTTGAGCTACTTAGTTATTATAATTTATTATTTTTTACTTTGATTATGTTTGTCAGCTGTTAGTTATTGATGCAAGCTGTCTTGGAGGTTGAAAATTAAGTTTCCGAATTCTTCTTCTCAGCGTGTCGATGGCAAATTTCTAAACGATCAAATCGTTTTGGCCCAAAATTCAGCTATAATAATAATAATAAATTAATTGCTTAATTGCCAAGAGCCTCGACCAACACCTGAGGAGGCTCTCGTTAGGCGGCTGGATCAAGGGCTTGATGCAGAGAGCGGTACTCCTGGACACGGCTCGTATCGTTAGGAGGTTCCTTTCTTTGGAGCCCTGACCGCCGGTAGCTTGGACCCTGTTCCCGATACCGGTGGGCTACAATTTTTTATATTTTTAAATGTTTTTTTAATGTTTTTATAAGAAATATTTAAAAATGTATGAAGTTTGTTTTCAAATAAATAAAGGGAATAATAATATTCTTTATTTTTCAGACAACAATGATCCGTAGTGTTAGTAAACAATAAAATAACTTATTTCTAGTGTTAGTAGCTGAGATATTAAATAGCAGACAGAGTAAATAGTATTGTGAAAAGGACATCCCCGAATTAATGTTCAGTGATTGTCCTTCTCACAAAACTTTTAATTATCGGAGAGTCGACCCTCTCCACCACAGTTTTTAGAATGCTGTTGCCACTCGCCCGCAACCTTGACAACAACGACGCGGTTTTCTTCCGAATGACGGCGTGGAATCCGTCAGTTCGGTTTTGCGCAAACATAGCCGAAGCGCTGCACCATCGCGGCAGTCCCAACAACATCCTAAAAATATTATTATATTGTATGCGTAGGACATCCAGCGTTCTTTTGGTATGGTTGACCCAAAGATTCCCCGTGTAAAAGCACTGGCAATATGCCTGAAACAGTGTTATCTTCACTAAAGCGCTACACCGGGCGAATCTTCGGGCCAACATGTTACCTCGGACCGCCAGAGCCCTACGCTCCCTTTCAATGTCAACATTGTCCTTAAGGTCGTCAGTGAGAATATGCCCTAGATATTTAAATGTTGTCACTCTTTTGACGTTCAAGCCATTTAGGGTAATGATAGGTGCAGTATCTGGACATTTACTGCCGGCCTTAAAGACAACGTATTCACACTTCTTTACATTATACACAAGTCCGTGCGAGGCAGCATACGTTTGACAAACCCGCAGCATTTCATTTACCGCACCAGCCGTCGGCGCCAGCAACGCCATGTCATCCGCGTAGCTGATAGTGTTTATTTTTACCACATGGACGCTACATCCCACCCGCATATTGCTGAGGTTCACGATTAGGTCATTTATATATGTACTAAAAAGCCTTGGAGATGTCAGCTATGCGGACTCCACTCGCTGATGCAGTCATAAGGTCGTCAAGTTTCCGAATTTGGTGGTATATTGTCTGGAAGTAGTTGCAGCCATTTCATTTTAACCCCTGAAATTTCTAAACCGATTAAAAATATATTTATAAATAGATTTTTTTAATACGAAGGTTGAATAATTAATCACACTGTATATAACTTAGTTTGGACTGAGTTTTGTAACATATAAAATTCTTTTTCTAATGGTACATATAATATTATAGAGTTACGTTAGTGACCGCGAAAACATTAAAGGCATCATTGCTCCATACATTTTGGACATTAGTTTCATACATGGCAGTATTTGGCGTCCCGTCGCACATAGGTTGATTTGACCGTTGGGCACCATTTTTTTAAAACTTTTATTGATTTTTTAGTTGAAAATTATAATAAAACTTAATTACAAAACTTGTTACTAAAGCAAAAAAAGTTATTTTTTCGAAATTTTTGGTGCCTGAAGCTGAACGCTGGACTCTTTGAGGCTCTCATCAGATACTGAATCTAAATCGTCATTCCCTTCTAGTGAATTAACTGGTATCAATATTTCTCTCGTTTTTTTTCAGATTAGGAAATTATGGTTTTTTTTAGACGTGGCCCTGACTTGTTACCAAATTCATGCATTTTATCATACAACCGTTTTCTGTCAACTGTACAAATCGAATTACTTGAGGAAAAACCAAATAAAAACAAAGATTTAACAAAATACAAAAAATTACAATTTTCTTTCCACTTACTACCATCAAAAGTGAGATAACAGACGAATAGGCACTAATAGGTAGACTTTTTTACTGATTTAGTACTAATTAATTAATTAGTCACATGACAGCCAAATACACCCTTGTATAAAAAAAATATTTGAGAATACTATGTAAATTCAGTTTTTTCTCAAACATTTTAACCCGTATGTTTAAATGCTTGCAAAATAAAATTTAATAAATTGATTCAGACATATAAATTTCAATTGTATACTTACATCCCTCTATTACGATATTCCATCTTCAATTCAGTCGAAAACACAACGGAAATAAAAATATTACCAAGTGAGATGCCTAATGAAAAATACTACAAATGCAATTACAATCGGTGCGTTAAGGAGAGTCAACTTTAGATTGTCACAATAAATCACTGACGACGCCGATTAGTTTAAAAGTCATTAAATTGTGTTCAGCAAATACCCTATTTCCATTCGATATTGTAGTTTTTTACGATACGACTAGTTAGTTTTTCATATTTTGACCGTCTAAAAGCGTTAAATCAACGTATGTGCGTCGGCTGTCTCAATAGACGTCGATGTACTGGGATATCAGATAACCAAGGAAATGTACAGCACGATCCGAGTCCCGTTATCGCTGTTTGTAGGGGTGAGTTCAGCAGCCCTTCTTACAAGCACCCTTATGAATGAGTCACGAAATTGTTCTAATAAACTATGTTTGTCTCTCTCTTATCACTACCGTACAGGCTTCAGTGAGCAGGACATAATCAGCCCCATAGTCCGTAGCTAAAAACTTCACACAAGAATGTTGCTAGTGTGTGTGCATCACGTAATACTCTTAGGTTTCAGTGAGAGCTTTCAATAGCGATATCTATATTTGGTTTCGGTGTTTTGGTACTGCTGATTGTTTACGTGCAAATCTGTTAAAAAAATAGACTCATAACTATGATTTATTTATTATAGAATAGAATAGAATAGAATACATTTATTTTCAGATAACAAAGACCCATAGACAAATACCTTAATCTAAATATACATACTAATAACATTTGTGTTATTATTATATCAGATTGGCACATACAAATAAAAAAAACATCGCTCTTTAAAAAAATCGCATGTTAAGCTAATATTGGTAATTGCCCGGTGGAGCTTTGAGAGCTCGCAACGTAAAACGGTTTTGTAAGTAACTGGGTTACTTACAAACGTGAAGAACAGTTTATAAAAAGTAACTAAGCTTTTGCAACAATAAAATCAGCATTTTGTCAGATTTGGCTGTTGTTTTTTGTGTACCTATGTAATTACCAGGGCAAGGTGTGTATGCAAAAATTATATTTTTGTCTATTAGAAAATTTCGGGTCGCTAGATATCTATACTTAAACACTTTACACTTTTTTTTTAATTTTAAATTATGCTTCCATTCTACAGTTCAACTAATGTAACATCTCCCACGGCTGTTAATTCTATCTGACGTTTGCTGTTTCTACGTTTTAAAGCTTCAGCTAAATTTGATATGACTTAGCCTGTTAAGTGATAACTGATAAGTTGTTATGTCGTATTATTATATAAATAAGCAAATACAAAATAGCTAAGTATCATAATCCCCAAAAAAAAAATTTTTTTTATGGTAATCAGATTTTGTTTTGTCATGTCCATTAAAGTTAGAAGAATTAATAATGATAATAGACGCTCTCACGTCAGATATCCAGGAAGAGGCACCCTGGTGTATGCTGTTTGCCGATGACATTGTGCTGGTTGCCGAGAGCGGCCCAGAGGTCCAGAGCAGATTGGAGGTGTGGTGGCAAAGACTGGAGAGTGTTGGCCTGAAATTGAGCAGAACCAAAACTGAATACCTGTTTTGCGATTTCGGCGGTCTCTCTAGTCCAGTGCCTATAACTCTTGCCGGAACTCCCATACCGATCTGCTCCAACTTCCGGTACCTCGGGTCGCTTGTCCAAGGGGATGGTGATGTAGACCGGGACGTAACGCAACGGATCAACTCAGGATGGATGAAATGGCGACAGGTCACTGGAACAACTTGCGACCCACGGATGCCCCTCAAGTTAAAGGGGAAAATATACAAGTCCGTGATTAGACCTGTCGTACTGTATGGATCAGAGTGCTGGGCTTTGAAAAAGATGGATGAAAAACGATTGCATGTAGCGGAGATGAGAATGTTGAGATGGATGTGCGGAGTGACAAGAATGGATAAAGTGAGGAATGAGTATATTAGAGGAAGTTTGAAAGTAGCACCTGTTACAGAAAAATTGAAAGGAAGTCGTTTATCTTGGTATGGTCATGTAATGAGGAGGAATGAAACGCATGTGACTAAAAAAGTGATGGATATAAATATTGATGGATGGAGAGGGAGAGGAAGGCCAAAGAAAAGATGGATGGATTGTGTGAGGAATGATATGAATGAGAAAGGAATAAATGCCACCTTGACGTGTAACAGGGAAGAATGGAAGAAGAAAACGTGTTGCGCCGACCCCAAATAGAATGGGATTAGGGCAGGAAGATGATGATGATGATGATGATTAAAGTTAGAAGAATTATTATTAATACCAATAATATTACCATGCGTTTTATAGATCTATGGGTAATATACTTTTTTTGATGACATACGTAAAAATGATGCTTCATATCCACCATCAAACGAGTGTTTCAGAAAATAAACAGTTTGAGTTTTCTGGTATCTTTTTATGGTTTTCTATTGGGACGTGATAACTACTTAAATCAATTTATTTTTTATTTTTTACAAGATATACAACCAAAATATTCGAGAGTATGTGATTTTTGGTGTTCATTGTGTTTATTGTTTTGTGTACAACAGGATACGTAAATTGTAAATAAATAATAGAAAAAAAGTAATAAAAAAACATAAATATTAAAACATTTCACCAATTAAGTTATAGTCCCATGTAAAAGGGGGCGAGTCTATTGCCACTAAATTAGACTACGCAGCTGCAACTGAGAACATTCTGATGGAAAAATCCAATAGGAATTTACCCGCCCGGTAATCGAGCCCAGGACCTCATGCTCAGCAGTCGCGTTTGCGACCACTCGACCAACGAGGCAGTCATGTGGTATTAAATACCCAAATATTTATATTAAGCTACGAAACCAACCACCCTTGCAACAGTGTGGTCTTGAGTTTTAATAGTCCGCTAGACGGCTGCTGTCCTTGAACTCGAAAAAGGCTAGCCATATATGAGCCAGACGTAAACAAATAAGAAGGTACGTATGGACTGCAGAGCACACTGACGCATTCGGAAAATACTGACACCGCAGTAACAGACACATTCAAACGCCCTACATTATAGAAACAGCAAAATTGCAATGTGTGCATATTCATGTGTGTGTGTTTGCATATGACCCCAACAGCTCCAAAGGTATATGAAGCCCTGGTGCATTTAGCTATTTATAGCCAATGGAAAGAATGATAATAATATACTGTAGGCTTATGAATGCCAAAATAATTACGTTTGAACCACCCGGCACCAGTGTAAGGTGGATCCCTCACCGATTAGATGTGTGTCTTTGCATAGTACCCTGACACTTCCAAAGGTATATGAAGACCTGGTACATTCGACTATTTATAGACAATGGATAGAAAAAAATAATATAATGTAGGCCATTATAGGCATATGAATGCTAAAACAATTACGTTTGAACCAGTACAAGGTGGATCCCTCGCCGATTAGATGACAAGTCAATAATATTGCAGTTAGTTTCTTCACCAGTAAGCCAAGACAAGTTGTGTTTTATTTTAGACGTATACACAATATTACGTTAAAGGGTTTGGGTGATTTTTCTGTCTATTTATAAGGTATAGTCACATTTTGCGATTTCTGTTTGAGTCTCATGTCATTTCGGGCGAGTCTATTGCCATTAACCGGGAATATACGGAATCCGGGCTGCTACTGAACATTCTTGATAGAAAAATAGGTTTTTCTATTCCCAGGTCAAGCAAAGTGTTGTTGGAACAGCACTTTGCTTGACCTGGAAATCGAACCCCATGCTTCTCAATAGCGCTTGCAACTACTATTAGACTACCGAGATTTTTAATACTAATGACTTATGCTAAATAAATATACTACATTTAATAGATAAATGAGCAGCAGCAGTAGTGGCCCAGTGGTGGCGGCCCCGACTTACGACCAGTTACGCGTGGGTTCGAACCCAGGCAGGCGCATTAGTTTGTGTAATTTATTTCATCACCACTGCTCTCAAAAACGGTCAAGGAAAACATCGATAATAAAGGTTTTAGAACATAAAATACGAAGACATGTGACCAAACCGCACTGAGCCTGCGTGGTGGATTCTAGCCCACACCCTCTCATAGAGAGGAGGTCTGCGTCCCAGCAGTGGACACATTATAGGCTGATGATGATGAATAGATAAATATATTTATTTACTTAGGAGTTTTTCACACGTGGAGCCGTGCTGCGTAATTTACTACGAGTGGAAACCGTACTTACGTACTAAATCTAGGCAGAGAAGGTTCGTATTTTAAAATACAGATACAGTAATATACGGAAATACAGATAAATAAAGTCCATCTAATTGCGATCGCAAGCGTTATTGATATAGCTGCATCATCATCAGCCTACAATGTTCCCACTGCAGGGACTCAGGCCTCCTCTCTAGGAGAGGGATGGGCTATAATCCACCACGCGGATCCAGTGCGGATTGGTAGATGTCACATGTCTTCCAATTTTTCGGTTCTGAGACATGCTGGTTTCCTCATGATGTTTTCCTTCACCGTTTCGAGAGCATCGGTGATGAAATAAATTACACAAAGTAATACACCTGCCTAGGCTCGAACCCACGACTAACTGTTCGGGGCAACTACCTCTGGGCCACCGTTAGACCTTATAGCTTGTCTAATTAAGATAATGTAGAGATGCTTACTTTATATCTTGAGCTAAACCCGTATCTATTCGCATTTCCTTTCCTTAAATCTTTAATATCACCAAAGCAACTTAAAATAGCTACATAAAATTATCACTTTTTTACTCCGTATCGGCACCATTGTATTTACTTTGTTATTTGCACAAGCACCCATGAGCACTTCACAATTTAAAGTTTTATAATTTTCGAACAATAAATCAACTAGAATATGTTTACTGCAAAGCGAAAAAATCTTATTGTACCAGTTTACGGATTGGTAAACATCATGTGACATTTGCTAGCCATCACTTTGGCAGCCAAGTAAAAAAGGCCCAAACCATATTATGCACATAATTTTATCATATTACATATTTACTACATTCGTACTTGCTGTGACTTGTTATTGCTGCGTACCTCTATAAGAGAGAAACGCTACCCATGTGCGAGAAACTCGGGTTAGTGAGAAACTTCTATAAGCGAGAATGAGATTGTGCTCCCTTGAACTCTCACTTACCCAGGTTTGACTGTATATATACCAGTTAACGAAACAACAACACATCTTGGATACATTATTAGTTTAATTCATAACATTATATAGAAAAACAAGAAATTAAACTTCAAGTACAAAAATATAATTATTATGTTGAAAAACATTGCTTGGTCAGGATAGTTGCCTAGTTCGAACAAGCTAAAATCGATAATTTTTGTATCCCGCAATTTTCACTATTTCACCACGGCGCACCAAAACCAAGTAAACGGAGGATTGGAAACAATGAAACAGGCCGCCCGGCTACCAGGATAACATTTATCAAAGTAGTTAAGTTGGTCGACTATTACTCGTAAACTTGTTAAGCCTATTTATCTGTGATGGTATTTCTCTTATTTTCGCTATATATGCTATTACCATAAATTTTTCACACGCCCAAACACAACCCGTATAAGTGGTTTAGGTTGCCACACTTGAGTCTAACAAAAATTTGCGCTTTAAAGTTTAATATTTCACAAACGAATCCCTTAATCAACGCATTATTGTTTAAAGACCTATACAACGACATCCCACACAAAGGACTTTGCGAGAAATAAAAAATCATCCCCACATGAATGTGTACTGCAGGTACCCTAAAATAAAATTATTTTCAATATTTTACTTTAGTAATTTGTCGGCGAAACTCATTTGAATATTCATGCCATATTACAGCTTTCTAGTACTAAAGTATTTGAGAATAGTGCGGACGGACAGACAGACAGACGGACATGGTAAAACTATAAGGGTTCTATGTTGACTACAGATCCCTAAAAATGGAAGATTGGCAACAATAGAACAGGCTGTACGGCTACCAGGGTATAACTTAACAAAGGAGAACGAAAATTATTATAGAACGAGTAGGTACCTCCTACGAGAATACTCAACTTATTTGACTTTATTAATAGCTACAACATCAATAATAAAAATGGAGGATTGGCAACAATAGAACCGGCCGCACGACTACCAGGGTAACATATCAAAGGAGAAAAACACCAAAAAGTGAAAAATAAACTTCAAACCAAAAATCAGCTTCTGAAGTCATTGACATAAGATTGTTTGATTTTGTTTTTTTACCACCGACTTCAGAAGCTGATTTTTGTTTTGAAGTTTTTTTTTCACTTTTTGGTGTTTTTGAAGTCGGTTGTTTTTTATGCAAAAGAGTTTTTTATTTTTTGTTGTAGTCCTATACAAATATTTACTATGCATTTAAAATTCAAACAAGAAACCTAACCCTTAACATTCAAGATTCGCTTATTATTGATTTCAACTCCTAACCGTTAAGGAGTAGTACCTTCCATCATCAGCTCATCAACATGAAGTGATGACCTAGATGCGAATACATGAATAGCGTCAGAAAAAGCACGAAACAAGTAATAAGTGCCGATGAAATTTTTAGGATTGCCCTCGATTTCTCTGGGATTCCATCACCAGGTCCCAGATTATATATCATGGTGCCACCCTTGAAATATCTCCTTGATAATAAAAAAAAGAATCATCAAAATTAGTTCATAAGACGAAGTTATTAGCGGACGAAAAATGTTCAAAAAATGAAAAGTACTGGGTCAAACAAAGTCCAATTTTTATGGGACCAAATGGCAACTATTACGCATCAAACTAAAAAAGAATCACGTAAATCACAAATCTCGGCGTAATCGGTGTACATACATAGAAAAAAAACCTACCGATCGAATTCCGATCCTCATCTTTTTTGGGAAGTCGGTAAAAAAATCGAATGAAAGTACGAAAATAATATCTGAAGGTGTTAATATTCGATAGTAAGATCTAAATTTTTAGTCTCAGGATTATAATTATGTATGTCGAATCAGCGTCACACTATCACCTCACTACCTTCTGCAAGAATATTTATTTGATTTTATTATTAACTCCTAAATCAGCAAGAAGAACGGCGAATTGAAAACAATAGAATGGGCCGTCCTCCAACCAGGGTAACATTCATATAAGAAGCTTAGATTTAATTAAATAACAAACATATTATAGGAAAAGGTTTGTCAATTCTTAAGGGCGAATCATTCAAAAATATACAGACTCTCGACCTCTTTATCAATGTTTTCATTCGATTACTGTGTAAGCAAGTAGGTACCTTCTGCAAGAATATTTATTTTACTATAATAATAGTTGCAAAATCAATAAGAAAACAGAAAACGGAGAATTGACAACAATGGAATGGGCCGCCCGGTTACCAGGGTAACAGTTATCAAAGGAGCCTAAGATCGAATGAAATAACGAAAATAATGGCTGAAGGTTTGTTAATTCTTGGGCAAATCAAACAAAAGTATGAAAATATTTTTTTATCAGAAATAAAAGTAAATGTATTTCAAACTAGCGTCAGTCTATCGACCTATTTATCAATGTTTCTATTCGATTCCTGTGTAAGCGAATAGGTACCTTCTACGGAATATTTATTTGACTTTATTAATAGCTACAAAATCAATTAGAAAACGGAGAATTGGCAACAATAGAACAGGCCACCCGGCTACCAGGCTTACATTAATCAAAGGAGCTAAGATCGAATGATATAACAAAAATAAAGGCTGAAGGTTTGTTAATTCTTGGGCAAATCAATCAAAAGTATGAACAATTTTTTTTATCAGAAATAAAAGTAAATGTATTTCAAACTAGCGTCAGTCTATCGACCTATTTATTAATGTTTCTATTCGATTCCTGTGTAAGCGAATAGGTACCTTCTACAGAATATTTATTTGACTTTATTAATAGCTACAAAATCAATAAGAAAACGGAGAATTGGCAACAATAGAACAGGCCACCCGGCTACCAGGGTTCCATTTATCAAAGGAGCTAAGATCGGATGATATAACAAAAATAAAGGCTGAAAGTTTGTTAATGGAAAAATTAATGATCTACAAAATTAGGATAAAAATCCAATTGCAACATTTGTAAATGAAACAATATTATACGTTGTATTATTTTATTTTATTGTACATTATTATTTGTATGTGTATTTAAACCTACCTATTAGTTTTAATGTATGAAGTGTATCGTGTGTAAATTATACTTTTTTTATTTTATATTTTATAATAATATTGTTTTTGTTATCACTTATTTTTTGAAAATGCTGGTTAATCAGTAATTGGCGATTATATCATTTTAGGAATAAGATTTCAGATTTAAGAACAAGTGCATCGCAACAAACGTCATACTACTACGGCTGTACAAGAATAATGTGGCGCGGGGTTAAAATCTGAACTTTAGTTGCTCTCCCGCACTTTCATTCAACAGTTTTACAAAATGTTCAAAAAATCACGCTTATATTTATTATTATAATACTTCAACGAGTCTTGAAAGAGATGCCATGAGGAAAAGCTCGTGACGTCATTTTAAAATAAGGGCTGGTGGTTATCCGACCTCATTATTTTCGTACTCAATACCAGGGCCACAGCATCCATAAAAGTGTGGCAATTGATCGGAAAATCAATAAACTGTAAAACAAAACAATCTCGTATATTATAATGCTCTAACGAACGCCGTCTGCTGTGTTTGTATAGAAAATTAACCTCTGCGCTCATATGGAAGTCTACTACAACGTACACAATTTTAGCCTGGGAGTCTTGAGTTTTCGATAGTAGTTAATGCGATTGATATTTCGGCTGCTTTATCCTCCTTTCGACTGCTGTGTGATTAGATTATAATTATTATATTTACGGGTATATATTTCACTAACTGACCCACGCAACTTCGTCTGCAACACATAATATAGCTTATAACCTTTCTAGATAAATCGACTATGCAACTTATTAAATTGAGCTATATCGTACTCGTAACAAACAAAAAATCTTACCTTTCCTCTATAAAAATACCTATTAGTTTAGATTGACTTCGATTATATTATTAAAGTAACAATTACTATAGGTATCTCTTACTGTTTAATATACAGTAACACCTTGTACTTGTAAACATTATGGTGCAGTAAATATTTTGAATTTGAATTTCTCCGGAGCCCCCAGAGGCCAGAATCCCCACGTAGGTACCTACCGCACCGGACCGAATGACTGCCACGCGCTAATTATTTTGTCGCCCGTATATTTTTACATTGCGATATCTTCTAAGATATTTGTTTAAACTGTATAGAGTAAAGGGCACAAATATTCTATATTAAATTTCCGTGCTAGCAGACACATTTATTTAGATATATATTAATACCATATGGGTTTAATAAGCTTCGCAAAATATAATTCTTTTTAACCTAACATTTTAAAATAAAAAAATGGTTACAGTGAGGCAATCGTAAAAGATAAACATATGCTGTCGTGGACTTTTTTTTAGAACTTTTAAAGAGGAACAATTCCTTGATACATGGTATTTACGTAACTTAAACCGTTTTTGCAGCGCACGCAACGGAAGCTCTCAAAAAGGAATATCTTTTCCTGTTTTTGCAACATTTTTCATTTATGCTCCGCTCCTATTAATTGTGGCGTGATGTTATATAGCCTAAAGCCTTCCTCGATAAATGGACTATCCAACACTAAAAGAATTTTTCAATTCCAACCAGTAGTCCCTGAGTTTACCCCGTTCAAACAATCAAACAAACAAACAAACTCTTCAGCTTTATAATATTAGTATAGATTACTAATGTACACTGGTTTCTTCCTAATTTTTGAACCCTGTAGGAGGTAGGTTTAGTAGAGGAAGCAGCAGCAGTAAGGTGGAAGAGCAGCAGGCCAATGTTTCAGTAGTTTAGAAGTTAGATTTTTGTAATACGTATTTGTATTTCTTTGCCTATATTGACGTTCTGTTAACAACTTCTAATTGCAATGTAAATTGAACATAATATGACCACGGCGCGTATTGTAGATTCCTCTCTCAAGAGCCATGACCACCGGTAACTCAGACCATGTTCCCAATGCCGGTTGGATACTATTTTTTATATTATTTTATATAGGAATATTTAAAAATGTAATTTATGTGTATAAAGTTAAATAAAGGAATAATCACACTAATATTATAAAAGCGATAGTTTGTAAGTGTGTATGTTTGTTACTCTTTCACGCAATAACTACCAAACGGATTTAGATAAAATTTGGAACACAGATAGTTTATAACCTGCATTAACACATGAGATAGGTTTTATCCCGATTTTATCTATCCTTGGGATCATTTTTGAGTTATAGCGGGCGAAACCGCTGGTAACAGCTAGTTAAACATGAACGTGATAGTTACACATACAATTTATTCTGCCGACATAGAATCTGAAAATAAAACAACCTAAAGAACCTTTTGGTGTTTTTGATTCCCTAGTAGGTTTGCGTTCAAACAAAGGCCTGTCGAGAACAATGGTGTTGACGCAATGTTTGACGTCAGAAACAGAAAAAATATTTTTTCAAAAGAAAATTGGTTTTGAAGAGGGAGGTAAATGGAATATATAAATTGAACTGCTGTTTCACTCTTATAAATACAGCCCTTTGCTTTTTCTGATTCCCTAGTAGATTTGTGTCCGAACAAAGGCGGTCGAGAACAAAGCTAATGACGCAATTCTTGACGTCAGTCTGGGTTAAATTAAGTTTCAATAGAAACATAATGAATTAAAAAGGACGGTAAACAGGATATAAGTGTACTGTTAATACTCTATTAAATTCGGCCCTTTAGTGTTTTTGTTTCCGTAAATTACAGTCCGAAAAAAGGTCGATCGAGAACAATGCTGTTGACGTAATGTCAGCAAAATTTCGTTTTGAAAAAAGTTGGTTTAGAAGAGGGTGGCATACGGGATATGTACTGTTGTTTCACTATGTCAAATAGAGCCCCATTACTGTTTTTTATTTCCTGGTAGATTTGCGTCCGAACAAAAGTCGGTCGAAAACAAAGCTAATTGACTGAGCTAAATTAAGTTTCGATCGAAAGATGGTTAAAAAGGGCGGCAATACATTATTATGAACCTACTGTTGTTTTACTATTTCAAATAGAGCCTGTTGGGGTTATCTCGTCGTTGACTGGATACCCCGGTAGTTGTGTAGGAAGATAGTTAGTTCACATCAAAACACTGTTATTTCCAATAGTTTATTTGGTTACGTTTGTTTGGTTATCTGCCGCACATGATGCAATGAAATTATTAATCGACTCGCCTGTGGCTAAGTTTTAGTGACGACTGCCTCTATATTAGAATATCATTAATAAAGTACGTTTAACGTTATTCATTACGTGCGCATAAACGTTCTTTTGCTGTGTGAGCATTATTGGGTCGTACACGCTCCCGAGGGAAAATTATTTACGCACTCAGATTACTAAACTTCAGTTAAAAGTTAAATACATACGAGTAGTTTGTTGCAGATAGTTATGAGTTTTTGAATAAAACTTTTAATTTCTTGTAAGTAGTATTTTATTTACAGGTTTCAGAGCTTCGCGTGTTTTACATGTGTATCCGAAGAAAGATTTTAAGCTACTGTCCGTTGATCCGTGCCGCGGCGTAATTTTGAAAAACTGGAATATTTTGTCAATAACTAAATTATCTGGTTGCGACGTGCCAACACATGAAGTGTTAACAAGTAACTCAGGTATTGTTGTATGGGTTACCGGAGTACCTTGACATGGCCAATGTTCCTCCACTTCTTGTATGAATGCAGGTCCCTGCCACCATAACGATAATGATGGTAACTCATTTGGATTTACACCTCGAGATGCTATATCAGCAGGGTTTTGTGATGTAGGGACATACAGCCACTTACAGTTCTTAGATAGTTCATGAATAGATGCCACTCTGTGTGCTACGAAAGTTTCCAACTTTAGTGAAGGCGTGCACAACCAACCCAGTACAATTTTAGAATCTGACCAAAAAGTTTTACAGGCTATTTCACAACGCAGTGATTTAGCAACTTAATTATATAGTTTTGCGACTAGAAAAGCACCGCATAACTCCAACCTGGGTATAGTTGTAGTCTTCAGTGGCGCCACCTTTGCTCTAGCGCATAATAGTTTCACAGTACAGTTACCTAGGGCATCAGTTGACTTCATATAGATGCAGCCGGCATAAGCCTTCATGCTAGCATCAGAAAAGGAATGCAATTCTATTCTTACAGGATTACTACAACAGGCATGTCGAGGTATCTCAATGGTTTGCAAGTGGTGAACATTATCTATGAATTTCTTCCATGACTTCTGTACATACATAGGTATGTCATCATCCCACCCTAATTTCAGAGACCATAGGTTTTGTAAAATCATTTTACAGGCAATAATACAACAGCTGATCAAACTCAATAGATCAAAAAAACTAGAAGTTATAGATAGAATGGAACGCTTAGTGAATGGCATTCCATTGTTACAATCTTGCAGTTTAGAAGAAACTATAAGAATGTTGTCAGTATTAGGATTCCATTCTATTCCCAATGCATCACTTGGGGATGAAATTATTTTAAAATTATCTTGATTACAGTTAGTTGTGTCTAAAATAGCATTTAGAAATTGAGTTGAGTTACTTTTAATTTTTCTAAGAGGAAGACAAGCCGAGTCAAGTTTTTCTACTATTTTCTTTGATTCATCATTGCATCCGGATATTAAATCATCAACATAGAAGTCATGTGACATTATTTCTTTAATTTTTGGATCATCACATTCCCGACTCAACTCCACCAAACACCTTGTGCTAAGGAAGGGTGCTGATGAGGTACCGTATGTTACAGTATTGAGTTGTAAGTACTTCAACGGCTGATCTTCATCCTCACGCCACAGTATCACTTGCAAATAGCGTTGAGATTCCTCTAATAAAATTTGACGATACATTTTCTCTATATCCCCAGTAATTATGTAAGTATGTTGTCTAAATCTCATTAGTATGGAGAAAATGTCGTCCTGCACAGTGGGCCCTACCATAAGCAAATCATTTAAAGAGACACCTGAATCCGTTTTTGAGGAAGCATTGAAAACTACACGACATTTTGTCGTTTCACTCTGTTCCCGAATGACAGGGTGATGTGGTAATAGATTGACGATTTCAGGTTTCTCAATTACAGTCAAATGGCCCAGGTCAGCATATTCGTTAACAAAACTCACATACTGCTCTTTTATGCCAGGTTGCCTTTTAAATCGTTTTTGTAGGGAATCAAGACAATGTTTTGCTCTAGGATATGAATTTCCTAGCAATTTAGGATCGTCCCGAAAAGGCAACGTGACACAAAATCGCCCATCCTCCATGCGGCGGGTATGTTGTTTGAAGTTTTCCTCGCAGGCTTGTTCCTCCAAGGTGAGCTTTGGTTTGTCTGGCAGCTCCTCTAGCTCCCAGAACTGCTTCCGTTGATTTTGTATAGCTTGACTGAAATTACAGCATATTTCCCTATTAGGTACATTCGATGGACACATGATAGGCCCTACCACTAACCAACCAAACTGGGAGTTTTGTAATACAGGTTTATTGTTTCCCAACTTAATCTGATCAGCAGAACAAAGGACATCCCAAAAAACGTCAGCTCCCAACAACATATCTACTGTTGATGGATTATAGAATGTGGGATCTGCAAGTGTAATATTTTTTGGTATATCTAGTGTCGCTACATCAATTTTAGAACTAGGTATGTTGCTTGTTATTTGTGGGATAACAAACAGCTTTACATCTTTACAGTAAGAACCAGTGCATGACTTAACAGTGAGATTGCAGCACTCTAAAGCAGAAAATGACATATTATTTATGCCCATTACAGATATTGAGTTTATAGTATCACTGTTTATACATAGTTTAGCCTTTAGTGATGCAGAGATGAATGATGATTGACTGCCGCAGTCCAACATACACCGTATTTCATGCCATTTATTGTTTACATGCAATTTTACTATTGCTGTTGATAGTAGAACTTGGTTCTCGATACAGGATGATAGTACAATGGGATTACAGGTACTACTAGAACTAGTACTATTTTCTACAGTAGCTGGTGTGGTCACTTTTGCTTTGTGAAGCAAGGTGTTATGTTTGCGCTTGCAAATTCTGCATGGACCATTCTTGCACTGATGAGCAAAATGACCACCCCTTAAACAGTTTATGCAAATTCTCAATTTAGCAACTTCTGCGTTCCTATCCTCCAGTGACATGCTATTAAATTTTTCACAGTAGTAAATAAAATGATCTCCTTCACAAATAAGGCATGGATGAGACTTGGATTTAATTGTTTTATTGTCACAAGCGGCAGCAACAAATGTTTTATGTGGTTTGTCAACCGATTTATCTGACTTTTCATTTTCTCTACGAGGCTTGTCACCGATACCGGCATTTACCATCTCTAGCACATCAGCCCTACTTCTCAAGAATTCAAAAAAGTCTACTAATGTGGGTTTGCTCACTAAGCCATTCCTATGTTCTTCCCATTTACAATTTGTTACATGATCTAACTTTTGGCTGAACATAAAAATAATCAAGGTATCCCAATTATCAGTTTTCTCCTCTAAACTATTTAGTGCTCGAAGGTGTTTTGAGATATGATCAATTATAAATCTTAAAGATTTTTCAGATTCCTTAACCGTGGGTATATTGAATAATGATTTTAAATGGTTATGAACTAATTGCCGTTGGTTGTTGTAACGATCACATATCAGTTTCCAAGCAACCGCATAGTTATTTGAGGAAAGTTCAAGTGATTCTATTACAGAAGCTGCCTGCCCTGTCAATGATACTTTTAAATACTGAAATTTATTTATTTCATTTAAACCCACATTGTTGTGGATAAGCGAGTTGAATATATCATGGAATTCTAACCACTTATTGTAATTTCCATCGAAGACAGGAAGCTTTACAGTAGGCAACTTAACGCTTTGGTGGTTGTTCCCACAACAGTGCGTTGATGGTTGACTATTATGAGATTTAACACTCTCATATGGATCTTTACTTTCATGAATTTCAATTAGTTCTTGAGCAGAACTAATCACAAAATAAAATAAGTTTTCAGTTATATTCCTCTCTGAACTTTTTCCAGGTTCATCAGAGGTTCTTTGAGTCACTGTCAATTCACTTGAAACTTCATCTAAAAGCTCAATCTTGGATTGAATTGTATCATACTCATTAAAAAATACTTCTATTCTGCTCAAGCGGACTTTTAACTCATTGACTTGTTGCTTTGAAACGTCATCAATTTTACGAAAATCTGTTGGGTAATTATTAAAACTAGTAAGTCTACCTTTTAATGAAGCTCGTTTCCTAATCAATTCTTTTACCTCTGTGTCAGACATAATGCAGAGAAACTGTCAGATTGATTAATAATGCAATTTATAAATACCTGCACTCCAGGCAAACCGCTATGAAACAGCTGCAATATCCGTAGGAGACGCAGCCACCACGTGGTGAGCAGGCCCTCGCGTCAGGCGCCGCCGCTTGGTTGGTGGTAGGTTCTTAGCTGAAATTGCAGAATTTATGCGTCAATCCCCAAGCAGAGCAAGCGTGCACGAGAGGAAACCGTTATGCATGTGCTTAAAGCGGAGTTCAAACGTTGCTGATGGCAATCTTAATCGAAAAACTCACACGTGTTCAACGAGTCAATGTCCAATTATTATTTTCTTGACTATGAGTTCTGATAGTTTTGCAGTGAAGTTACATAGATTACAGACAGTATAGTATTTGCAGTAATATTACAGATAGTTTAGCATTAACTTGCAACAAATTTCACACAGTTGAAACACAAAGAATTGTAAGTTAAAGAAGTAAGGTTATGATTGGGCGGAATAAGGAACGGGCAAACTTCCCTTGTATGAAGTCGACGTGCTGCCACGTCACTGGATTCCAGACACCGAACGCCAATCACTCACACCACGTGCACGTGCTTGATCTGGATTCTTCCAAAGTAGGTATTCGACCAGCTGTGCTCGCCGTCGCCGCGTGCTTCTTAGCTCCGTTGGATGAGAAATATATAGTTCAACTGGCCAACCCTTCTTCGCTGCGTGTTTCTTCAACTTCCTTCTAGATTCTTCGAAACACGCCTTCGCCGCGTGCTCGTTCGTTCGTCGAGGTATCTGCGCTTCCCGCACAGAAGGTCATGTCACGGTCGCCAAATTGTTGCAGATAGTTATGAGTTTTTGAATAAAACTTTTACTTTCTTGTATGTAGTATTTTATTTACAGGTTTCAGAGCTTTGCGTGTTTTACATGTGAATCTGAAGAAAGATTTTAAGCTACTGTCCGTTGATCCGTGCCGCGGGCCCGCGGCAGAATGGCGCGCTCGCTTGTAGCGGCGAGCGCGCAACGTGGTGTGTGTGCGACTGTGCGTCGCCGGTGACTCTGTTGCGTTTGTGTGCGTGCGCATAGTGAGTTGGCTTGAACATAGTTACATGTTATATTATGCAATCAAAACAATAAGCAAGACACATTAAACACGATAATTCTTAATTAATTAATTATAGATTAAATCTAGTTCCAATTGCTGGTTACGGTGGCTGGTTGTTCTCGGAATGTCCGCCTTGTATTCTGGTGTAGGCTGTACCTACTTCTTTGTACTTTCTGTTCTCTCTTGAGTTGTGCTCGCGTTGGCCGCAGTATCGCTCTTCTTACACGCCTGGCGGAGATATCTTCTTAGTCGTCAAACTATTATAGCGGTGACGATTCCTCCCACCAGCAAAGACCTTAAAGTATAGTTACCGATTTCGTGATGGACACTTAGGTCGTTAGGAAGGCTCTCTCTTCCCTTTTGTGCGGTTATCTGCTCATCTAATGATTTGTGGTCATTAGATAAACTTTGTTTAGAAGAGGAGCTCGTGACTTAATAATAACTGCCACTCGGGTCGATCTTTAGGTTAAGCCGCGCTTGCTTAAGTTGGTCTATGGATGGGTGACCGCCCATTACATACTTATCGAGTTTCCTCCGTGCCTCTGAAAGTACATTAAGCTATTGGTCCCGGCTGCCATATATAGATCTTTGGCAGTTGTTACAGGTAGTCAGTGAACTGAAAGTCTGACAACCAGTCTAACCAAAGGGTATTACTCAGTAATAACTGGGTTGTGGAGGTCAGATAGGCAGTCGCTCCATGCAAAATACTGGTAGCTGCATCCGGTTAGACTGGAAGCCGACCCCAACATATGTAGTTGGGAAAAGGCTGGGCAGATGAGATAAACTTGGTTTTGGTAACACAATAATTGTGGTTTGGAGTGTATTCCACGTATCATTTAGTGAGTCAATAGTAGGTACCTCCAAATTAATTCCAATATTGGCACTACTACTGAAAACGTTATGTGAATAAATTGTATTGTCTTTGTGCTGAAGTATGCAGTCCTGACTTAGGGCAGGGAGCACTGAGTTTGTTAGAATGGTTGTTATAATTCGATTTTCGCAGACAATGGGAATCGTGCACTCATTGATACAATTATACAACCATATTATGTTTGTTCTCTGTAGTTTTATCCATTGCTCAGCACATTGTTGTAATACCCAATTACATACATGTAATGTATTTACATTTTGACTAAGTATTTTAGCTTCGCAGGATGCCGTGTCTCCATGTATATTGTTGATAGTTGTAGAGGCATGGCAGATATGTTTGTCCGCTATCATTGTGGTACACTGCTGAAGTTCAACCTCTTCCTGTATGTAGGTACTCTTTGTGAAGTTGACTCCAATATTGTGTTGCTGTCCGTATCACTTGACATTGTTCAGCCGTTTCCCATCTAGGAAGCTTAGTAACGGGATATGTAATTCGAAGAGTAAGTACTGTTCGGTGAGCCAGGCCGTAACATAAATAATTTTGTAAATATCTGTCAACGCACCTAAGAGCATTTTTTAGTTTCTTCTCAGTACGGAGATAAGTAAACTAGCTAGAGATAAGTTAACGCCTCAGCATTGACATCATTCATTGTTTTCATTCGCTGAAATCTGTTTTCTATCACAGCCGTATTGTATTTTGTTTCGTTCGTGAATTGATGATGGACCAAGAAGCATACCTAACTAAAAATGTGCCGAAAAAAGCTCTTCCATGAACAAGTTAGCGGCCAACATGGTTGAGTTAAAGCTCCAAAACCAGGCTATTCAAAAATATTACATTGAAACAGAAAAAAATCATTTCCTTTATTAGTCAGCAGTACGACGACATCGTTAAGCAGGTTAAGTCACTCCGATAAGACAACCTAACATACAAGAATAGTCTATTCAACTTAGAAACGAAAATACAATATTTGCAGCGTATATCCCCGTCCTCCTCCGGTGAATTACGTAACGTACGTCCATGGAGAACGTAGCGGCGCGCGGCGTCGAACCTCACTGCAATCGTCACCAAAGTGGGCTCAATTATTGATTTAAAGGTAAACATATCTGACTTGCATGATGTTTACCGTCTACCGGGTAAACCAGATACGATCAGGCCGATTATCGCTGAGTTGTGTAATGTCCAGTGTAAAAATCAATTAATCACCGCGACCAGGAAATTCACGAGAGATTCAGGAGAGTCACGTGGTCTGCAATGGTGCAGCTTATACAGGGTGTAAACGAACCCTTCACGCATCCGTCAACCAAGCATTCTGTACACAAATTTAAATATGATTGCTAAAAGTAATGTGTACCTTTGAAAAATCTAGGAAAAGGAAAATAGGCAAATGTTACCACGCAGTTTATTATAATTTTAGCTAGAATAAAAACAACCTTTAATAACAAAAACTTAATTATTTTTCCTTCGACGAAATATTTGATCTTAGTCGACTGGTTTTATGTTGAGTGTATAAAAAGGAATAGGAATATAATAATTTCAAACATACCTTAATAATATCAGATTGGAAATTGTAGACATAAGAACTAAAATAACAACAAAAAACTAAAAAGAGTTTTTAGAGAAAAAAACTAAAATGAAGCTTCAGGGGGCACCCGGGTTTGAACCGGGGACCTCTCGATCTGCAGTCGAATGCTCTACCACTGAGCTATACCCCCGATGAGAATTGGTTACAAATAGTGGTACTAGTCCTAAGTTATTGTAGCAATTTGTTATAATATTTATAAGCAACTCACCACCCATACACGACTGCATGAGCACAGGTAACCGCAGAAGTAACTTAATTCATTAATTCTGTTATGTTTTATGAAAACTTGAATATTTATGTACAGTTAGGTGCCATTTATAAAAAGACAAATAAAATTAAACGTTCTAACACGATGATAAACTAAACTAAACAATTAAAAAAAACTATTTTCTTAATGCTAAAAACTATCTCTTCGCACTTGCTCAAGAATTGGTAATAAACAATTTTCATTACAGGTTTTAACTTTGATATTAAATTATAACATACTCTACGCGGTCACCAATGTAGTATGTTAACATAAATGTACGTCACAGGTTTACCACCTAATTGATTTGTAAACAAAGAGGACCTTGAGCCTTCTTACTCCCCCTCCGTCCACATAGAAAATATTGTTGGTTGCTCTAAATTAAAATTGAATGCTATCAGAAGCCTGCTCCCGTCGGGGCTGCTGGTTGTTCGCAAGAGATACCGCGGCCTCGACATGAAGGGCTAAGAAGGAACATGGGTGGTTTTTAGTCAGTAGAAGTCTGACACTCCCTTTCGCTCTGCCCAAGAGCGGGAGGGGTTATTTGATGATTTTCCACCCACTACTAGAAAGCTATCATTCTCTGGAAACCTATCATAATGTTTTTATTTTTAATTATTTATTTTACTTGGATATGCCCTGGCGATTGAGAGTGTGTCATGCTCACTTAAATGTCTCGCTGATGGTGGCGGGTGTGTCGGCTTATTTCGTTCCCTTTAAAATGGTTTAGTGGAATGGTGCGGATCCATGCGTCATGCTCGTGAACGGGTGCTGTCAGTTGTGACTGGTCACCTCTTTGCTGCCACGGCTTGTTTTAATCATTATTTAATCGTCGTTTTTTACTTTATTGTGGACACTAATCGTGCACATCTTGCAACATCGTTCTCACATAATAAGTATACCATCTCAACATTAATGATGTAACCAAAGTTTTGTAACAATATTCTGATTTAAAAGAGTGGCCATGGAGTTTCTTGCCGTTCTTCTCATGAGACCAACGCTTTGGAATGGGCAACTACAGTACACTCACAATTATTATGCCTTGTGACTATGACTGTAGCTTAGTTTATTTAGTATTTCGACTATTCAAAAGTGCCTGTAACTGGCCTACTTGAAATAAATGTTTTGATTTTGAGTAGTTCACACGATCAGACAAACATTGGAAAGAAAGGAGTATTGCTCTGCTGTGTTGTTGGACATAAAACAAGCTTTCGATAAAGTATGGCACAATGGCCTATTGTACAAACTTAAACTATCGCTACGTTACGTTAATCATACCTAGCACACAGAAGATATCAAGTAAAATATGAAGAAGACTACTCAAAACTATATGATATCAATGCATCAGTAGGTACCACAAGGATCAGTACTTGGCCCTGTACTGTACTCCATATGTACGGCAGACTTGCCTGAAACAGCAGATGTTACAACTGCAACATATGCGGATGACACGGCATGCCTCTCAAGCGATGTGAATCCAAAAAAAAATTATTTAAAAAGTTAAAACCCGACTACGAATAAAATCGCAGACTAATAAAACCGCGGTCTTAAAAGTAGAAAATAATTCACAACTTAATTTTAGTAAATAACTAAATAATAAGTAAAATTATAATAGACGACAGCCGTAGTTGCATGCCACTGATACCTGATGCTCCTTCATGGCGTTCCCATTAAGCTCGTTCGTCAGCTGCTAGTTGCCATTAGCAAGGGGGCATGCGACTACGACTGTCCTCTATAATAATTTTGCTTGTTTTATTAGGGTGTGATTTTATTTGTAGTCGGGTTTTATTTTTTTAAACTATTTTTTTTATTTGAATTTTCTTTCTATGTTTTTTAACAAATACGTAAAAATAAAGATTCTCCAATGATGAAAGTAATTTGTAATGTAATGATGAAAGTTGTTTGATCGCATTCTAAACGTATATGTTGACTAAAACTATAATACAATATACATAATAATATTTGTAATGTGCTTCCAAGACCTTTCATAATATGATACCAAACATGATAAAGATAATCTCAATTTTTTTTTCGGGGTTAGAATCTGACATTTAAATTCCGTCATAATTAATTTATATAAAATGTATATAGCCTACGTTACCCGGGCTATTTTTACGAATCTATTGACAACTTTTGTTTGAAAATCATCAAATTGCTCTTGTGCAAAGCGGAAGGGAGTGTCAAACTTCTACTGACTAAAAACCACCTGAATCTGCGAGTTAACGTCTGTTTGTGCGATTCTGTGCTCCGTTTACTGTGCTCGACCTTTGGTGTTTGTTTGTGCCTTAGACACCGTAAAATCTGCCATAAACGTGTTTCTTAAGAAAGCGCCATCTATTGCCTAACCTACGAACTACGTGTACTGACGAATTGTGCTGTGTTTGGTAAACAGACACACCATGGCTAAATGCGGTGCCTGCGGAAAATTTCTCTCGTCGGCAGAAATGTCGGCGTTGCGTTGGTATCATCGAGTGTGCGTTAACATGCCGAGTGCAGGTCCCATAGCGACCCCCTGGCACTGCCCGGAGTGCAAGAAGAACCAGGTAAGGGATAACCGCGCCTCAAAGAGATGTCAGCAACATGAAAGGGGCCCGCAAGGGCCGACGCCCGTCGGGGCTGCGGGTTGTTCGCAAGAGATACCGCGGCCTCGACATGAAGGGCTAAGAAGGAATATGAGTGGTTTTTAGTCAGTAGAAGTCTGACACTCCCTTTCGCTCTGCCCAAGAGTGGGAGGGGTTATTTGATAATTTTTCAACCGGAAAAAAAAATAGGCTCTCCTGGCTACTAGGACGACAGTCCCGTCTCTCACTCAGTAACAAAGTCAAGGTAATCATCAAACCAATCTGGACCTATGGCATCGAGCTTTGGAGATCAGCTAGCAACTCCAACCTGGAGATCCTCCAAAGATTTCAGAACATTGCTTTGAGAATAGTTTCCAGTGCACATTTGTTCGTAAGAAACTCAGAAATCCACGAGTACCTCGAGATGCCAACAGTCAAAGAAGAAGTTAACATCTACTGCACAAAATATAAGGAAAGACTCAAAAAGCACACTAACGATTTGGCAAAAAAATTACTGAATGACCAAAGTACATTATAACGCCTTAAGAGATGGGATATCCTCTCGCTTGACCAGAGGAACTAAAAAGTTATCAACAGTAATTAGGGCAACTTAATGTAACTGCTTCTAAATCTCGTCCCCCCAGAATATATCTGATTATGGCTGACGAGCCGATGGCAGATAAAGAGAGAGAGAAAAAAAGAAAAAAAAAAATCGTAAAGCAGTTCACAGAATACCAATAATCAACCTACCAAGTTTCAACTGGTTGGTCTTAATAGTTTCCCAATAAAGTGGCTGTAACATATAAACGGACAGACAGACAGTCATAACGAATCTATAAGGCGCAAATTCGGAGAGGCGGTGCGTGTAGCGGTGCGTTGTTTTGAGTGTGCACGCTCGACTACTGAACGTATGGGTTTCTCTCTTGGTGTATTTGTAGCAGCGTTTATAGCGTATAGTTAAGCGGCGTGGTCAGTGTTTTGGCGTTTAAACGAGCGTTTACACAGTGCTGCAAATAGCGGGGTAAATCCTCGATTTGCGGGGAATTGAGGGTAAGTCTGCTTGTCCACAGAAGCGGAGCGAGGCTGTGGAGCGGAGAAACGCAGAAAAATTAACCGATAAGACTGCATAAAATCTTATTAAACAGTGTTTTTATTCCAATAATATCAATCTGGGGAATTTGTGGGGTATGAATCAAAAACAAGCGGTGAATTTCAGCGATGTGACAACACGGAATCGAGAAATTTCTATTGGCATCACTTGCCCTTGAATGGCGGCCAATCAAATTTCAATCTTCTTGGAAGCCCTGCTTGCATGCACGCTCTCGCGACAACTAGAAGTTGCGTGAATGCTGAACCCGACGCTGCACGCGACAATACCCACTGGAACCCTCCCCCTGCATGCCCTGCCGTTCCGAATTTGCTTGCGGTACGTTCACACCGAGTCACGTTTTGCCAAATCTTATTTTGATCGGATCTGGAAAAACCGAATGTGGTATTCACACAGCGCATCTTGCATTGCCGTATCCGACGGCCTCGTATCGAGATCCCGTGTGAACACACCATCCGGCTTTTTTTAACAAGAGCAATTAAAAGTTCAAAGTCTACATTTTTCGTCGTCATAGCGAGAGAATACCGAGCGGTTAGTCGAAGCGGGCGAAAATGACTGGTGACTGGCGAGCGCGCGTGCGTGTGTCCCTCCCGCCCGGAGTGGGCCTCCCCCGCTTGTGCGAACAGACGACGTATTCGATTTCAAGATCCAGCAATAACCGAATCTACCCCTGCGTGTACCGTATGAACGCATGTATTGAATGCGCTATACCACTGCACTGGATTTTACATTTTGCAGTACGGCCGAATCGTTTTGTAGTCGCAAAATCGGATGTCAAGATTCTGTTTTTTTGCAGTGTCTTGAAACTAAATGCATGTGTGAACTCATTCATTGAAATACTGTTGCCACTAAACCGAATCTTGCAAAAACCGATTCGGTAGAGAAACACTCGACGCCGTGTGAACGTTCCGTTAGATAGCGCGACGTTATAGTTTCATTATTAATACTGAAGGCTTTGCGCTTAGATGGCATTAGCTATATAGTTTTGACGAAATTAAAAGTTCATCTGTCAAGTTGATAATGAAACTTTCAGTCAGCGCCATCTATTGAGGTGATGTAGAGTATTTTACTTGGTGACATCTGTCGAGTAACTAATAAAACTTTACTTACTGCGGTACTCAGAGATATTTAATGATTACTTAAGCCGTCACTTAGTAAAAATTTGACATACTTGTGTATGACAAAACTGTCAAAACCTTTACTAAGTGATGACCTACGTAATCATTAAAGCTCTCTGAGTACGGCAGTTAGACATGACTCCTTACTTTAAGGTATATCTAGATGGCACGAAGTTATAGTTTCATTATTAACTGAAGGGTTTGCGCTTAGATGGCGCTAGTTACATTATTTTGACGCAATTTAGAAGTTCTTGTATAGCTTATTTTTTATGTTTAAATGTTGACAATAAAGCCCCGGATACACTAGGGGACATTTTGTCCTTCAACATGACGTGGGACACTTAGGCCGCAAATTCAGAGAGGCGGCGCGTGCACCGGCGCGTAGTTTTGAGCGTGCACTCTCGACTACTGAACGTATGTATGGAGTGATCAGTGTTTTGGCGTTTTAACGAGCGTTTACAGTGCTGTCAATCGTGGGGATAATCCCCGATTTGCGGGGAATTGAGGGTGCTTTTCCACCAGAGATGTGCTATGAGAAACGGAGAAAAATTAACTGATAGGACTGCATAAAGACAGTGTTTTTATTCCAAAATATCAATTCGGGGGGAATTTGTGGGGAATTAATCATAAACAAGCGGTGAATTTCGGGGATATGACAACACTGACGCAAGGAATCGATTTTTTTTTATTGGCATCACTCACGGGATGACACTTGCCCTTAAATGGCGGCCTCCGATTGGTCAAAGTACTTGGACGCCCCGCACGCACGCACGCTCTAGCGAAAACTAATTGCATGCACGCTGAACGCGACGCTGCACGCGACAATACCCACTGGAACGCTCCGCTGCACGCCCCGCCGTTCCGAATTTGTGGATTTCATCTACGTGACGCTATAACGTTGCATAGTGTCCCGCAACATGCCCCGCAATATTGTATGTGACGCGGGGCATGTTATTTGCTCCCGCTTTGAGAGCGAGCGCATGTGTCTCGCGCCAGTGGTCCGTCAGACATTCGGAAATCACTTAAAGAATATTAACTCTTCTTTCTCGTTGTAGTAAAAAATCCGCATCTACCTTGTCTTTCTTTTACGTTTCAACACACTCGATATTATAATTACTGTGTACCTACGCAGCCACAACCTTCTTGGGCGACATTTCTATGAGCACCGACTAGTGTGGCCGGCAAAATGTTCCGCGACAATTGTCTCGGAACACTTCACGTAGTTTTTAACGGCCCGTTCACGACTTTGCCGCTATGAGCGGCAGCTAAGCGTGGAGCGGCGAGCGGTAATATCAAAAGTATAAAAATGATTGAAGCACGACACGAGACGCCGTCAGCATCAGGATGACTGGACCAAGTGAGATTTTGGAAGTTTCAGCAATACCAAGTGTACTTGTACCTGTTTTATACTACTTGTACCTGTTTTATACTATTTGGTACCAGACATCAAATCATTCGTACCTCGCTAACGACGGAAAACTATTACGAGGAAAGCGGCCAGTCATTCTGACCTCAGAATGGCTGGACCAAACCGGTTTCACCTGGTTTCAGGCGTTTTATCTAGTTTATCTTTTCGTCTTATATTTTTTGGATAAGCCATAAATAAGTTACATCCTGATGCTGACGAGACGCCGCTCATAAGCCGGATCCCCACTTGAGCAGCCGCGGGGCAAGCTGCCTCAATCTGAGCATGCCGCGCGCCGCGGAAACTTTATGCATCTCCACTTGAGCCACATTAATCAGCAACTCTGCAGCGTGCCTCAAGCCGAGCAACGAATTTATCTAGTTTCTTACTAGCTACCATGGGTGACGCATTTTGCATTTTGCCGCGAAGTGAGCGTACAACGTCCGTCTCCACTGTTCGCGTGGCTCACACTGAGGCGCCTTTGAGCACCGACGTTTACCGACACAAAATGGCTCGTCACGAGGCCGCCTCGTTTGGCTCAAGACGCGGCACGCCTCGACCCGCGGCAGCGTCTCCACTGGAGCTGCCGCGAGTTGAGGCGGCCGCTCGCCCCGCGGCTGCTCAAGTGGGGATCCGGCTATAGCGAAAAGTCGCGCGGTTTTATCCGAGCAAATCGCAACAGCGGCGCGTGGTGTGAGGAGCGGCAGGAACAAAATTACATGTCAATGAGTGCAACGCCACGAAACAGAGCGGCGCGGACAGCGGTGTGGGAGAGACGGATTCAGCGGTGTAGCTAAAAACAAAAAAGTTTAGACGATTTTAAATGGATACTGAGACATTTATCACCGAAATTTGACTTTTACTGTTTTTATTTTATTTTATCTCAAAGTGAGAAACAATTTTTCTAGATTGGTGACTACCCTTTTGGATCTCATGTGCTGTTTTAAATATTCTTCTATGTGCTGCAGAATATTATCAAAAGATTTCACGTTCATTCTTGTGTACTGATAAAACTTATCTGGATATTTTCTGTAATCTTCGAATAGGTCATGAAAACTCGGTGCACTCCTTCTCTCATATTAAGAATGTCTTGTTTTAAAAATGTACTGCATTCTAAACAGAGAAGGGATAATTTTGATAACGCCATGATTTTGAGCACGTTTTGACTACCTAAATACGTTCACCGCTGGCGCTGCATCTGCAACTAACCGCTACTAAGGGTACGTGGCGTGCAAAACCCACCGCTTTCCGACGCCGCCCCACTCGCCGCGCCCGCCGCTCCCCGCTAAGACCAAAGTCGTGACCAGGCCGTAAGGGACTTATTCCGCAACATATTTTTTTATTTGCCCCCTAGTGAATCCCAGGTTTTAACTATCGCAGCTCGGGAAACGAAATTATCCAAGGCTGATTTGTGCTATCGTAGGCGAGATAAAAACAGGCAGGCCAAAAATTTTAATTCTCTTGGCAAGAGAGTGCTCCTCAGTCGAAATTTTTAAATACACCTACGTCACAAACTGTTGTTTGAAGTCAAAAGGATGTAATGAGGGATAGAATAAAGGGAAAACACGAGGGAAAAAAAACAACACGAAGTAACACACCTGTCGAAAAATTACGAACGTTACTTATAAGAGACGGTAATTTCGGCTTTGGTGTGTTGTTGGTACTTTAAAAGTCGTGGTAGGCGCAAGTACGCCCGTTTGCATAAGTTTAAACATACAAGGTACTTTTCATTCATTATCACATGAAACAAAGTCTTCAGATTCTGCATCCCTAAAACTACTGTCGTATGTGCTGGCAGCGACAACACAACTTCAGGCAGATGCAGAGACGTTCTTGTCATTGTAGCGATCAACATCAATGGGCACTGGAAACCGAAACTGGAGTTGCAAGTTGATTGTAGACACGTCGTAGTATCTGTAAAACCAGAGATTAAACATGAGCTTAGTATACTATATGGGCTATAAATTGAAATGATTAAATTTTCCAATTATTGATTTTGGTACTTAAGTACTTTATGGGCCGAAAATCTATTAAATAAAATAGCAAAATTTAACGATAAATTTTAAACACACAATAATTATCGCAAGTGTTAACACATACATAATATGGCAATATAAGATGTTGTTCATAGCAAAAAACCACTTCTCACTTCTCCGTAAACGCGCTTATTAAACAAAACCATTTTTGAATTCGACGTCCCGCGTCTCCGTTAATGAGGCCTAACTGCGGTACTCAGAGATATTTAATGATTACTAAAGCCGTCACTTAGTAAATATTTGACATACTTTTGTATGACAAAACTGTCAAAACCTTTATTAAGTGATGGCCTAAGTAATCATTAAAGCTCTCTGAGTGCGGCAGTAAGACTCTTTGTGACATTGAATCGATTCAGTCAATGACAGTGATTTTAGCAAGGGGGCTACTTTTTGTTGTATTAGTAATAAGGAAAGCTCGGAAAATACAGCCTTGGTCGTTATTGGCATCTGTTTTACATAAAAACGACTTACCAATGTTGCGATGTTGTAAAGTCATCCGTCAAGTTACTAGGTGATTACGGCCGTCAAGCAGCGTCTGGCTCATGTCCGATGGAATCTGGAAAGACCGTCATGAGCATTTTATAAATATTTTTATCTCTACTTACTTACAATAGAGTTGGTCAACACAACTATTCATCAAATGTAACTCTTATCGGATATCCCATTAGAAACGATTGCTTTCTGTAAGACACCCGTACGAGTAGTAATATTGCGTATCCTTCTACTTACATGTTGTATTAACTATGTTAGCCATTGTCTAGTACGCGTCTCATCCAGGAATACTGAAACGTCACTCAAAATTTAAGGGCTGCTTAACATTTGAGCAGCTCCTAAACTTTAGATTTCGTATGGTCAAACGTCACTTTTGAGTATCTGTTAAATATAAGTGCTACTTAAATTTTGAGTGACGTTTCAGTATTCGGGGGTCAGGTACCTAATCTTCGCTCGCGTAGACAAGTGAAAATGACTATCACAATATTGACATACTTATATGACTGTGTAATACTGCCCTCGTAAATGAAAACACAGTTACTTCAGTTAGGTCCCACGATTTTTCGAAGCACTGTATCGTCTTAATTTTTTGTTTATAAAGGAAAAATATGTGTTTAAATTTTTTTGGGTATCTGACGGACTAACGGTACATTCACACGGCGTCGAGTGTTTCTCTCCCGAATCGGTTTTTTGCAGGATTCGGTTTAGTGGCAACAGTATTTCAATGAATGAGTTCACACATGCATTCAGTTTCAAGACACGGCAAAAAAAACGAATCTTGCTGAAGTTGACATCCGATTTTGCGACTACAAACCGATCCGGCCGTACTGCAAAATGTAAGATCCGGTGCAGTGGTATAGCGCATTCAATACATGCGTTCATACGATACACGCAGAGGTAGATTCGGTTATTCGATACGAGGCCATCGGATACGGCAATGAAAGATGTGCTGTGTGAATACAACATTCGGTTTTTCCAGATCCGATGAAAATAAGATTCGGCAAAACGTGGCTCCGTGTGAACGTACCGTAATTAGATTTTTTTGTCCGAAAGTTATTATTGTTGTTTTATTACTTTAGTCTTGGTCTCTTGGGTCATATATAATATACATGTGATACTCCTTTTTTTTTTTTGGCGGGTTGAGAATCACTCGGAGGGGTCCCGCTCTTGGGCAGAGCGGAAGGGAGTGTCAAACTTCTACTGACTAAAAACCACCCATGTTCCTTCTTAGTCCTTCATGTCGAGGCCGCGGTATCTCTTACAAACAACCCGTAGCCACATGTGATACACCTTACAGCGACTTGTACTGACTGACTTTCGTTTTGGATTGTCATGAATTCCATATAGGATGATGGAAAGGATGAAAAAGTTACTCAATGCCATCGTGATCCGCAAGTATCGTTTTGATCACCCGTCTGTAATGTAGGCAAAGGCAATTTTGTAAATCCAGAGATTTCATGTGCATTGTGGTCTTAACAAGTATATTTTGTAAAATTAACAGTTAAATGATTATTTTTGTTATTTCTATTTAAAATAATGCATTAAGCTCCTGTGCAGTATCAAAGTGTAAAAGTAATGCTTTCGCGTCAGTTGACTCAAGACAGTTATGTCTTTAATATGCCATGTGCCAATGGCGTTTGAAATTATAATCTTAGTTTCGAATAAAATCGACGAAAAGAAAGGAATTTGCTGCCAATTACAACTTATGTTACTAGTTATTTACGTGACTGACGGTATTTGCTCTATTCCTGCTATCTATTTTAAGGATATAAATAATACTCACATGCTTCACTATGAGAGGCATTGCAGTCACTTGTCACAGCAGTCCATTCCAAGCAAACACTCGTTTCACTCTGTAGTGCCATGGCACTACATGACATGACATGACATGGTTACGGAGTTCATGAACTCCGTAACATGCTACCTACAGTGGGTGGACTCTCTGATACCGTTGTCTTCTATAGACTTTGAACCTGAAATGTACGAGTACCTTATACATTCTTAGCTGAACTTACTGTAAAATAAAAGTAGATACTTTATTCACAAAGATAGTTTGATCGGATACTCACGATTATCAAGTTCCAAGGTTCTGGCATTCAATGACAGCGACACCAATTGAATAATTCTGGGATTTATGACGAGCTGGGGCTCCGATGAAGCAAGTCATAGTTGACTTTCTGTTATAACGTTTACTTGATGGGTTCGTGGTCTGCAATTACTGACAGTCGCCACCTGAAATGTAGAGGATGGTAACCTTAGCAAGTCCAGATACTCAAGTACATTTACCAAACAATAATAAAATGAAGATTGTCGTTGTGATATTTTGTTCTTTCTGATCCTTATCAATGCAATGAATTGCAATGCATTGAAACTTTTTAAAGAAATGCTCTTGCGTCTGTTTGAGCGAAACAGTTATGTTGAGACACTGTCATGCGGAATACGACGCTGTAAAAAATTACCAAACATAAAAAAAATAAACTTATAAATGAAATACTTATGTTATGTGCTTTCGAATAACAATAAATATTATTATAGTGTAACAAGCACCAATTATTTTGTACTTTTCACAGAATTTTTTTCCAAGTCCAAAATCTGTGCCTACTGCTTATAATGGTTATGTTACATCAAGATGCATAAGTATGTGGCCTAAATAGCACCATTAGTTGTCAACCGTTCTTTAAAAGCCTAAAAACTCCATCCATCCTACCATCATTGTACATGTACTTACATCTACGAAACTAACATATCTGTCAAAACACACATCTCGCGGTACAAAGTATCTTTCAAAAGTTACTCCCTCCCGCTCTTGGGCAGAGCGGAAGGGAGTGTCAGACTTCTACTGAAAACCACCCATGTTCACAGGAACATGGGTGGTTTTTATCTCTTTAGAACAACCCGCAGCCCCGACGGGCTTCGCCCCTTCCATGTTGCTGACATCTCTTTGAGGCGCGCGACACAGCCTGTCGTCGTCATAAGACGGACGGACGGCGAGCTAGGGGGGAACAGCCTTAATGAATAAAGACACTCTTTGTAGGGCAACAAAACTATTTAACAAGCTACCTGAGACATTTGGTCGTTAAAATTGGACAAATTCAAAAGTTTACTTAAGAAAAATATATTTTAATAAATAAATGTTACTACTCGCTACAGGACTATTTGAATGACAGTTCTGTAATCTGTCGTATAGATTATTTATAATTAGCAATAGATAATCATATCTGTTTTGGCATTAACTGTATTTGTTTGAACTAATCGACATTGCAAATTATTGACATTATTCTTTTATTGACATTTACCGTTTATGTACTTCCTATGATTTTATTATTGACTTCGTAAAATGAATGTTTAAAATTAATTTACATTAATTACTTTGATAACTATTGCTATATTAATATAAAATTAATATCATTAGTATTTAATAATCTTCTATTTTTTTTATTAATTTTTTTGTTTGTAGTATTTGCTAACGACGACGGTTATACAGACGGATTGACAAGGTGGCCGTTCGTAAGGATGAAACTATATGAGCGATCAGTTTTCCGGTGCGTCCACAGAAAACTCAGGGCGACAAGAGATGTACAGTATTGTGGAATAAAGCGACAAAAGCGCCTTTTAGTAGAAATCTGTAAATTAGCAAGCTCAAAGCAAGGTCTAAATTTCCCGATGTTTCCCGAAGCAGCTTTGTATCACTTCACGCTTCCAGTTGCGAAGCTTACGACGACGTTCATATGGACGACGTTCAGCTGAGCATTCGTAAGACTGAAACTATATGAGTGGTCAGTTTGCCAGTCCCTCCACAGGAAACCGAGAGCGACGAGTGCTGTACAGTATTGGGATAAAGTGACAAAAGCCCCTTTTATTAGAAATGTGTGAATTTTAGCTACCTATAAACATTAAAAAAATTGTGACAAAATAAAAGTTAAGAGAAATGTAATGTAAATATGATTCTCATATAATGTAACTTCAATACTACATGACTAAGGAGGCTGATTTCTAAAAATGTAATGGGTCTACTTTAATGAATCCATTTTTATACATTTTGTTGATGGCGATTCTGGGGTTTTTGTCTATGAGATTTAGGTCATGTCCTTCGTCAGAACGGATACAAACTGGATATACTTACATATTTTAAGGAAAGATGCATTGTTGTTTCTTGTCACACCATCTTATCCCAGTTGCTTCACTCTGTAGCATAACGGACTCCAGAAGTGTGGTGAGTCTGTATGACATCGTGGTCTTCAATAAACTTTTATCCTGTAAAGTTTCGAAAACATTATTTATAAAACATGCTTGAATACAATTATTACAAGTAAGTACTTTATTTATGAAGACAGTTCGTCACTTTTGGATGTTATTATTGCATTAAATGCACAATTCATTATCCAATACAAAAGTAAGTATAGTTATTCATGACATCTGTCATATTGCATGCTGACGCTTCGTGGGTATTTATTTAGTTACAAATAGAACATACCTATTTGTAAACTCAGCCAAAACATAGTAGTTACGTTGCTCTTCGACTACACTAATCCTTAAGGTATTATTAATTTCTATCGGTATCTACCTTGTTCATCTGATGAATCTAATTCCAGGAGATCAGTCGATTCGCTCTGTAGATACATGAACTCCGGAACAATCACGGTAGGTTGACTGAAATCGTTGTATTCAAAAATCGGCTAACCTGAAATGTACCGTAGATTTTATTTGTCAAACATGCTTCAGTGAAACTACAAGTAGGTACTATACGTATATTTATGAAAATAGTTTGTCACTTCTAAATAATGCATCAAGTTATCAATACATTATCTTAATGATCTTGCGTCATGTTAGACACGACAGTTAAGCTTGGAATCTCTCATGGTTAGCTATGACGCTTCGCGAATGTATACTTAATTACAAACAATACATACCTAGTCATTATGTTGTGCACAAGGAACTGCATCTTTTCTGCGGTATCCCTCTTGTTCATCTATTTTTGGTGGCCAGATTCCCCTTGGCTTTAGACATTCACGATCTGAAAAACAATTTGGCATAAAACTTAGCAAACTGTTGTTTTCTTCCGCATATAAATGCGATTATATTGTTTATAGAAAGGTTGTATAATTTAGTCTAAAGTAATATTAAACGGTAAAAAACTGTAACTCACCACGACAATTCTGTTATAAAACAAAATGGTTCCACAGTGGCATAGAGTTTTAATGTTGCGTTCTTTTCTGCAGCAACAGTTTTGTAGAATATGTCGTGCATTCGGAGAACGCTCTACGTAATCATGTTTTGTAACTAGTTTGTATTCCTTTGAAATACCACCGATCTAACTTACTGAAATGTTTTTCTCAAAACCTTTTAGGATAGAAAGGGTTTACCAAAAATATTTTTTTTGTAAGTTGATGTGCAAAAGTGCAGCTCACTAGATCCTAACCAGATCAACTAAAAACTGAAAACTTACTTATCACTGGAGCATCCTATGTTCTGACAGTCATCGTCAGACATAATATGTGGCATCGCGGCCTTCAGTGCTCGTTCGTTTGAACCTCTGTCTGAAATGTAAATGACGTAAGCCAATATTGATGAATAGAATAAAATGACCCAAGCCTTGTACTGAGGGTTGATCGAAAGAGATACCGCGGCGTCGGTCACAAAGGGCTAAGAAGAAACATGGGTGGACTGAAATTTACCGAATAAATTACGTATGTGTAAAACATGATGGAATACAATTAATTACAAGTAAATACTTTAATCATGAAGATAGTTTTGTAACTTTTAGTTGTAATAATGCATTTAATGCACAATACATTATCCAGAATTAAAGTAATGATTTTGCGTCACGTTAGACACGACAGTTAAGCTTGAAATCTGTCATGGTTAGCTATGACGCTTCACGAATGTCATACTTAATTACTAACGATACATACCTATTTATAATCTCAGTCAAAACGCAGTTTTTTTTCTTCTTTATTATGTTGGTCTTCGACTACACTAAGTCTTAAGGTACTGAGTACATTTCTTCGGGATCTTTCTTGATCATCTATTAATTGTGGCCTGATTCCTCTCTGCTTTAGACATACATGATCCGAAAACGCAATATTGTCGCTAATCATAGCAACTTATTCTAAGTCTCAAGTTGGTGCTCTTAGCAGCTTCACGGACTCTTGAATAAATAAATTTTATTACTGTGTCGCATCGTGGTTTTCAATGGAAGTTTCACGTCCTCCTGAAATAACCGAAAGTATTCTTCTTATTTTACGTATAGGTGCTTATTTAACTTAGTATTTTAATTATTTTGAACATGTGCATTTTTTTATTGTCTTTAAAATAACACAATATAATCATGAAATTAACATAACTGGCTAAATATGGGTGTACCATAAGGTACTTACACCTAATCAAGTTAACTCAATCTTTATATTAATCAAGATACAATTATACTTAGCTGTACATTAGTTACCAAATCACAAAAACCCTAGCCGTGCTATTTTTGGAAAATGTCGGAACAATTTACATATTTTTTACGACAAAATCCAAAAATATGCAACACTGTGTGTAAGTGCAAAGCATAAAACGCTACCGCACAGTGATTGGACGATACCACAATACTTAGTCCCTTCCTGATAATTCTCTCTATTAAATTTAGATATATAGTCAGAGCCCGCGACGATAATACCTACTTTATTTTATATTAAAATCTGAGAGTTTGTCTTGATCTCGATCTCACGATTCCCGAGTATAGAGTTTGGATCACGATGGCTTTGGAAGTTATAAGATATCAGACGTGTATTAAATTGGTACTCACTTACGTTAATGTATAAAGGTCAGTTTTATATATTTTATTTGGACTAATATTATAAACCACCTCGTCTATTCTTAGACACTAGGCACGGTGGCAACCATACCATCGGTTAGATACCCTCAAATAAGTATAATTATTTATTTATACAGGCATCAAATCCCAAATTACAAAAAGAATACCAATTCATTAAAATTTACAAAACTACATGACATTACATTAGCGATTATCATAATATCAGTCCATTAATAAATTAATCACATTAAAATATTATCAAATAGAAGCAACTATATAATTAATTACAAACTCGATTTACTCACATATTTGATGGTGTCGCTTAACACAGCAGATAATTCCAGGTGATCAGTCGCTTTGCTCTGTAGATACATTAACTCCGGAACAAGCACGGTGGGTGGACTACATGAAATCGTTATATTAAAAATTGGGTAACCTGAAATGTACCGTAGATTTTTGTTATCAAACATGCTTCAGTTAAACTACAAGTAGGTACTATACGTATATTTATGAAAATAGTTTGTCACTTCTAAATAATGCATCAAGTTATCAATACATTATCTTAATGATCTTGCGTCATGTTAGACACGACAGTTAAGCTTGGAATCTCTCATGGTTAGCTATAACGCTTCGCGAATGTATACTTAATTACAAACAATACATACCTAGTCATTATGTTGTTCCTCGACTGCACTTAGCCACAAGGAACTGCATCTTTTCTGCGGTATCCCTCTTGTTCATCTATTTTTGGTGGCCAGATTCCCCTTGGCTTTAGACATTCACGATCTGAAAAACAATTTGGCATAAAACTTAGCAAACTGTTGTTTTCTTCCGCATATAAATGCGATTATATTGTTTATAGAAAGGTTGTATAATTTAGTCTAAAGTAATATTAAACGGTAAAAAACTGTAACTCACCACGACAATTCTGTTATAAAACAAAATGGTTCCATAGTGGCATAGAGTTTTAATGTTGCGTTCTTTTCTGCAGCAACAGTTTTGTAGAATATGTCGTGCATTCGGAGAACGCTCTACGTAATCATGTTTTGTAACTAGTTTGTATTCCTTTGAAATACCACCGATCTAACTTACTGAAATGTTTTTCTCAAAACCTTTTAGAGATAGAAAGGGTTTACCAAAAATATTTTTTTTGTAAGTTGATGTGCAAAAGTGCAGCTCACTAGATCCTAACCAGATCAACTAAAAACTGAAAACTTACTTATCACTGGAGCATCCTATGTTCTGACAGTCACCGTCAGACATAATATGTGGCATCGCGGCCTTCAGTGCTCGTTCGTTTGAACCTCTGTCTGAAATGTAAATGACGTAAGCCAATATTGATGAATAGAATAAAATGACCCAAGCCTTGTACTGAGGGTTGATCGAAAGAGATACCGCGGCGTCGGTCACAAAGGGCTAAGAAGAAACATGGGTGGACTGAAATTTACCGAATAAATTACGTATGTGTAAAACATGATGGAATACAATTAATTACGAGTAAATACTTTAATCATGAAGATAGTTTTGTCACTTTTAGTTGTAATAATGCATTTAATGCACAATACATTATCCAGAATTAAAGTAATGATTTTGCGTCACGTTAGACACGACAGTTAAGCTTGAAATCTGTCATGGTTAGCTATGACGCTTCACGAATGTCATACTTAATTACTAACGATACATACCTATTTATAATCTCAGTCAAAACGCAGTTTTTTTTCTTCTTTATTATGTTGGTCTTCGACTACACTAAGTCTTAAGGTACTGAGTACATTTCTTCGGGATCTTTCTTGATCATCTATTATTTGTGGCCTGATTCCCCTCTGCTTTAGACATTCATGATCCGAAAACGCAAGATTGTCGCTAATCATAGCAACTTATTCTTGGTGCTCTTAGCAGCTTCACGGACTCTTGAATAAATAAATTTTATTACTGTGTCGCATCGTGGTTTTCAATGGAAGTTTCACATCCTCCTGAAATAACCGACAGTATTCTTCTTATTTTACGTATAGGTGCTTATTTAACTTAGTATTTTAATTATTTTGAACATGTGCATTTTTTTATTGTCTTTAAAATAACACATTATAATCATGAAATTAACATAACTGGCTAAATGCTTTTCTTATTGGATAAAAAAACTCACGTATGAAGAGACTGAGGCACTTCTACAGTATATTAAATGACAAGATACAATCATAATAATTGATATGTTACTCAATTGTCACACAAACACATACATACAATCTCACAAAAACTGACACTTAAATACTTAGTCCCTTTCTGATAATTCTCTCTATTAAATTTAGATATATAGTCAGAGCCCGCGACGATAATACCTACTTTATTTTATATTAAAATCTGAGAGTTGGTCTTGATCTCGATCTCACGATTCCCGAGTATAGAGTTTGGATCACGATGGCTTTGGAAGTTATAAGATATCAGAGGTGTATTAAATTGGTACTCACTTACGTTAATGTATAAAGGTCAGTTTTATATATTTTATTTGGACTAATATTATTATAAACCACCTCGTCTATTCTCAGACACTAGGCACGGTGGCAACCATCCCATCGGTTAGACACCCTCAAATAATTATAATTATTTATTTATACAGGCATCAAATCTCAAATTACAAAAAGAATACCAATTTATTAAAATTTACAACACTACAAAATTACATGACATTACATTAACGATTATCATAATATCAGTCCATTAATAAATAAATAATATTAAAATATTATCAAATAGAATCACTACAAAGAATAACTACAAGTAGGTACTATACCTCTATTTATGAAAATAGTTTGTCACTTCTAAATAATGCATCAAGTTATCAATACATTCGTTATCTTGCGTCATGTTAGACACGACAGTTAAGCTTAGAATCTCTCATGGTTAGCTATGACGCTTCGCGAATGTATACTTAATTACAAACAATACATACCTAGTCATTATGTTGTTCCTCGACTGCACTTAGCCATAAGTAACTGCATCTTTTCTTCGGTATCCCTCTTGTTCATCTATTTTTGGTAGTCCCCTTGGCTTTAGACATTCACGATCTGAAAAACAATTTGGCATAAAACTTAGAGGACAAACTGTTGTTTTCTTTTGCATATAAATGCAACTATATTGCTTATATTCCCACAGGATGAGCTAACCGAAAGGTTGTATTCTTTAGTCCGAAGTAATATTAAACGGTAAAAAACTGTAACTCACCACGACAATTCTGTTATAAAACAAAATGGTTCCATAGTGGCAAAGAGTTTTAATGTTGCGTTCTTTTCTGCAGCAACAGTTTTGTAGAATATGTCGTGCATTCGGAGAACGCTCCACGTCATAATTCGTTTGAAGTCATTGAGGTATTACGTACTAGAGAACCTATTTCAAACAAAATAATGTGCGCCCACTTGATGACAGCGGGGCAGGCGGGGGGTGTCATGTTCTATAGATTACTATCAATGCGTGCAGATGCGACATAATGTTATTATTCTGCCTACTTGATATTGTACGTGTGTACTTACTCAGAAAATAAATAAAAATGTACTTAAACTGTAACAATATTGTAATTTCCTTAAATAATTTAAGTTAGTTTCTGCAGTTTGTTATAGTAATCCACAGTTGGATCAGTTTCAGCTTCGTGATGCAATCTAATTTTTGTATACTGAGCTATCTAACTCGAGGCAAAATAATAATAAATTATGGCTCGAATTAAATGGATTCTGTGATTGAATGTTGATGGTTGATTCAGTGAATGTTGAATCGAATTTGCAAATACTTCTTTCCTAATTCAATGCTTTAGGGTGTTTACGGACATATAATTAAAATCATATTTCGAGGCAAGACTTCCACCACTATGCCGTATTAAATTACGTATGATAGATGTGTGATGTGGAAGTTTATAGTATAGTCAAACTATCAATGCAATCTTCACATTTTAACTTTTTTGTTAATTGTCTTGATACATAATATGCAAATATGTATTATACAACCTACTATCAATTTTGACTCACATGTAGAGGATTCGTGGTCAAGTATTGAATAGTGTCAGATCTGTGCATGCAAATGTTTTATTCTTTGATATCCACGTAAAAATGCCAGCCGCGATGACACATTTGAAAAACAATCGAAAAAATATAATTAAATTATGTGTTTTAAAGATAATAGTTATAATTACTGGTGAATAGCCACTCCTTGACTTTTACTTATATTTTTTGGATTATTTCTACAGTATCTAAATGCACACGAAGGTATATTTTAGATAAGAAAACTTTTATCAAATGTGTCACGTCGCAGCAACCGGTCATCGTAGACTAAATGAGCTGGAGTCCACTAGCTCTAACGTGTGTTACAAAAAAATGTCTTGAGCCGTCTCCTCTAGTACGTAGTACATTATACCTCCATGTTTGAAGTACCGCCGATATAACTTAATAAAATATTATTCTCAAAACCTAGCTTGTCTATAAGATTTAGGCCATGTCCTTTGTCTGAACGAACACATACTGGATTTACTCACATATGTTATGGAAAGATGCATTGTTGTTTCTTGTCACAGCATCTAATCTCAGACGATCAGTAATTGTTGCACTCTGTATCATGACGGACTCCAGAAAAAATGCGGTGAACTGTGTGAGATCGTAGTCTTCCATAAATTTTTTACCTGAAATGTACCGAAAATATTTCGTAAAAAACATGATTGAATACAATTAATTACAAGTAAATTCTATATCCATGAAGATAGTTTGTCACTTTTTGGAGTAATAATGCATTAAATTCACAATACATTATCCACAATAAAAGTAAATGATCTTGCGTCACGACAGACACGACAGTTAAGATTGAAATCTGTCATGATGACTATGACGCTTCGCGAATGTCATACTTAATTACTAACGATACATACCTATTTATAATCTCAGCCAAAACGCAGTTTTTTTTTTCCTTATTATGTTGGTCTTCGACTACACTAAGTGTTAAAGTACTGATTACATTTCTTCGGGACCTTTCTTGTTCATCTATTATTTGGGGCCAGATTCCTCTCTGCTTTAGAGATTCATGATCCGAAAACGCAATATTGTCGCTAATCATAGCAACCTATTCTAAGTCTCAAGTTGGTGCTCTTAGCAGCTTCACGGACTCTTGAATTAATAAATTTTATTACTGTGTCGAATCTCGGTTTTCAATGGAAGTTTCACGTCCTCCTGAAATAACCGAAAGTATTCTTCTTATTTTACGTATAGGTGCTTATTTAACTTACAAACAAAACAAAAAACATTTTTTTTTGAGCATGTGCATTTTTTTATCGTCTTTAAAATAACACATTATTGTTTTGTGTATGTACCGAAAACATTCTTTGTAATACATACTTATGTACAATTACAAGTAAGCAGATTGTTTTAAATCTTATTTCGTCTAGTAACGGTCTAAAAGTCGAATTTTTAAGAAAGTGTCAAATTCATTGAGTAGCGTAATTTATACGTAATTTTATTATAACATGCATGGCATTAATAACTCAATTCTTGAAAAAAATCGTTTAGTAACGGTTTATCTTTAAAGGTGCGAATGTGTTTATACTTACCTATTCGTGTATTGTCCAAGCAATCATTGACTGGACTGTTTACCTAAAATCTGTAACTCAGGAAATATGTATTAGTAACAGCTTTTTTTTAAAATGCGCGTCCACGGTACTGTACGAAATTTTGCATTGGTTTAGAATCAATATGTGTATAAATGGGTTTTGAGTGTTTTACGAAGTTTACTCAGCACTTCAATGTTTGATCGCCGTTAAATCGTTCTAAAGTGTTGTGTTGTGTTCTAAACTGTTTATTTAATTGTTCTTCACGGCTACGTCAGATATAGTCACTTTACCATGAATAAAACACAGCAACACTGCTTATGCACACGTTATGAACTGACCACACCTAGCTCTGCGACTTAGAAAACGAACATAGGTTGGAATTTTTTAGTACATATTAGGAAGTATATTCATCATCTCACTTTTTGTTCATTTGTCGGTTAGTTTTTTTAATCTATGCTAGGTAAGAATGTTAATTTTTACAATAATTACGATTTGGAAAATACAAGTTTATTTTTCAACTTTTAAGCAGCAGGTCCTATTACTGTTACTGTTATTTTTAACTGCAGCATCATCAGCCGTCTAAGTTTAATAAATAATTATTTCTTCTTCCTTTAACGTGCGGTTAGTGCCTAATCTTTTAACAAATAATGAAACCGTTCCCATTTATAGTTCTTCACATACCAATAACACTCAACAATGCTTTTGTAATTCAAACTCCAAGATGACAATTACGCCTATTGGAAGCAATAAACTTGAAAGTAAGCAGGTTGGCCAGGCCACGTTTTTACGGTGAATCAGGCCAACACACAAGGGTGTAAAAGTACCCTTAACGCAAACTAAGGGCACTTGTTCTCCCCACCACTGCTATATTTTTTTTTTTTTAGACCATATCTAGGAACTTCCTAGTTACGGAGATATTGGGGGTCAAAGTTCCAAATTTTTCACAGCTGTTTTTGTAAATGCTAATTTTTGAGGTTATAACTTTACTTAAATTACCTCCATGACCCGTTTACTGATCAAAGCATCCAAAAGCACATTTTTTTAAGAGTGCTACATTGAGTTTTTTTATAATGTGATTTTGGACCCAAAAAAAAAATCGCTTCCCATCAAAAATTTTTGCGTAGTGGTACTTAGTTGGATGTACAGAATGCTGGGTTAACGGCTGTGTGATGGGTTAATTTACACCCTGTACATGTGTGCACATGCACATACTTTTGCGCTAATGACCACTGGTACTATTCCTATATGCAAATCAAATCAAATCATTTATTTGCAATGAATGTAGGTTAAATTAAAAATACAGGTGTAGTAAGAAGAAGTGAGCCATGTACATTCTGCCCGGAAATAGGCACGCAAAATTTATAAAAAAAAATGTTAATAATTTGTCAAAACAAAAGTTACAACTTGAAATGTCCCAAAAAAAAAAGCCAAATTAAAATGTCAAATTAAAGAGTCAAACTAAAATGTCAATAAAGTAAAAATAAAATTAAATATATGTTCAAAAATAATAATAATTATACACATTAAAACGTTTTGTCGATTAAAAAATCATTAATTGAATAATAGCATTTTTCGATTAGTAAGGCCATAAGTTTCTTTTTAAAGTTTTTAATTGTATCATTTTTTATTACGTCTGGCAATTTATTATATATAGTAGGAGCCATACAAATAACACTTTTCTTCATTAATGCTGTGTTACACGATTCAATTTGTAGTAAATTTTTGTACTGATTTCTGACAGGTCGTTTTCTAGTTTCTGTCATCGTGGGAAATAGGTTTTTATTGGTCTTTACAAACATTGCCATTTCCAGAATATACAATGACGGAAATGTAAGCACTTTTAAGGACTTAAACTTTGGTTCACAACTATCTGTGGTCTTTAAACCGTGTATGTTGCTGAACAACTACCAGCGTGGTGTATGTTGCTGAACAACTACCAGCCTGTACCAAAAAGTTATTTTATCGATCTCGTGAGTTCGCCAAAACGTACAAATACACATACTGCTGGATATCGAATGGTAATATTTTCCTGCGTAAGCAAGAGGGTGATAAACAGATTTTAATCAGCTCTGAAAAAAACCTACTAGTTCTTGGAAACAAAAACTTGTGACTATACCTAAGATTCGCCGTAAACTGTTTATATTGTATTTTACTTAGAATAGTTAGATCTTTTTTTATTCAAATTGTCATTTTCATATATTATCAAAACATCCAGTCATTAACTTACACAACTACACTCTCACAAGCACTACATAGAACAGAACAACTTAATAACAAATATATTCACACTACATACACATACATAGCAATACTCCCAAATTTCATAAAATTCACATATGTGCGCTGCACTTGCCATTCTAACATTATTTACAAAATTTTACCTGCTCACATAGCTGGCTCATGTTCTGACATTTTCTACAATTATTGATGCTTAATAATATTAATGATCTACTTGAAACTGTTGATCAATTTTCTGTATCGGAAACCTATTCATGTACTCCGGAACAAACGATTACACACTTGAATCACGAAAATAAATACTTCAAAATTCTCACACAAAATATTCGATCTATAAATCGAAATTATCTGGACTTAGAGACACTATTACACCGACTTAATGTGGACTGCCAGCTCGTGGTCTTAACAAAATGTTGGCTGCCGTGCAACACTAATTCTTTAATCCCGACCATGCGAAATTATAAAACCTTTGCCACGACAAAACATATAAACCAGAGTGATGGCGTTGTGGCCTACATTAAGTCAAGCCTCATAACCACTTGCGTAGAACCCGATTTTAACGGATCTGCTTCGGGACTTATTGTGATGGTAAATTCTGAAATCGCGATACTTTGCATATACCGTTCTCCTTCCAATGATAACATTCACACATTTCTAACAGCACTTAACTGTATCTTACCTACACTTACCAAGTTTAAGTCAGTTATCATTACCGGCGACATTAATCTGGATATAAAGGCGACATCAGAAGATACGCGTGCGCAAGACTATCTTAATGCATTAGCATTCCATGGATTTTTACCTGCACACACCCTTCCTACCAGAGAAAAGAACTGCCTGGACCATATCATGCTACGCTGTAAGCCTAAAACCATAACTTTTGTTTACGATTCTACGGTGACCGACCATTGCTCCTCTTTATTATGTATTAGTAATAATAAGCCTAAACAATCCCCCCCGAACACCTTTGCTAAGGTAGATTACGTAAAACTTGACACGGTAATGGAAAGTCTGGATCTTTCTTCCACTTTTTTTATCTCTAACCCTAATATAGCTGCTGAAAACCTTATCAAAATATTAACATCAATTATAAATCAACATACAATAATAACAAAAGTCACTTCAAGTAAAAAAATACTTAAACCCTGGATCACTCCGGGCTTACTACGGTGCATACGTAATCGTGATTCTATGCATAGGAAACTAAAACTTACACCTGATAATGAAACACTATCCATTACCTACAAGCGATACAGAAACTTTTGTGCAATACTCTTAAAGAAAATTAAAAGAAAATATGACTCACAAGAGCTGAACAAGGCAACAAACAATACTAAAAAACTATGGGATACTATAAAAAACATAACTAATATGACTAAAACTGCAAATACTTCCACTGACTTGATTTCAAATTCACTCTCACCTACTCAGTCCTGCACTAACGTTAATCAATATTTCGTCAGTGTTGGAAAGACCCTTGCAGACAAAATTCCTGGAAACCGAAAACAGCTAGGCATGGCACCCCCAATTACCTGTGACAAGTCATTTGTACTTGAACTAACTGACGAGGATGAAGTAGTATCTACTATAAACTCACTGAGGGTCACTGCTGCCACTGGATGGGATGGAATATCTTCTTCTTTTTTGAGAAGATATGCGCGGACTCTTGCCCCTGTGCTTACTTATTTGTATAACCTTTGCTTTCAGTCAGCTATCTTCCCTAATTCTTTTAAAACTGCAATAATTCATCCAATCTTTAAGAGCGGGGATGGTGCCGCACCTAATAACTACCGACCTATTGCCGTTTTAAGTGCGCTGTCCAAGGTACTTGAACGTTTAATAAAAAAGAGACTGGTACGTTATCTTGAGCATTTTAAATTATTATTACCACAGCAGTTCGGCTTTTGTTCAAATAAATCTACTTGTGACGCAGTAAATGACTTAGTCAACCATTTAGTTGGTAGTTTAAACAATAGGAAAAAGGTCCTAACAATTTTCCTCGATCTTAAAAAAGCCTTTGATACGGCTCCCATCCCCACCCTTCTAAATAAATTGGAAAACTTTGGTATCAGAGGGCTTCCACTTGAACTCTTCAAAAGTTACCTCACTGATCGCAAACAATACGTTGTTATAGGTAACCATAGGAGCGAGGAGCTACCTATTGAGTATGGTGTTCCACAGGGCAGCGTCTTGGGCCCATCACTTTTCCTGGTTTTTATCAACGATCTCTGCAACCTCAATATTCCAAATTCTAAAATCGTATGTTTTGCAGATGACACTGCAATAACCTTCACTGCGGACTCGTGGGCCGATCTACAAGCAGTAACACAACATGGCTTTAATTGTGCCCTAAACTGGCTCGATTCACACTCCCTAACTCTCAATACGACCAAAACATGCTTCATTCACTTTTCCGTGAGCACGGCTTCCCAACCGACAAGTGCATTCACCATAAAAGCTCACTTTTGTTCCACCCAAGACCTTAATAGTATGAACTGTCAATGTCCTACTCTCACTCCAGTGGATCAGATAAAATATCTTGGAATTATTTTAGATAAAAATCTCAACTTCAAATCACATATTAACGCTCTTTCAGGACGTGTCCGGAAACTGATTTATATTTTTAAAAACTTACGTGACGTAGCTAACCCTTCAATCATCCGCAATGTATATTTCGCACTATGCCAGTCAATCCTCACCTACTGTATCACCTGCTGGGGAGGCGCTGCTAAAACTATCCTGAAGCCCCTTGAGATTGCTCACAGAGCTATATTGAAGGTTTCTACCTTTCGACCGATTCTTTTCCCAACCATTGAGTTATACAAAGCGTGCAGTGTACTTAATGTACGGCAACAATTTATTCTTCACACTGTGTTACTTCAATATCGTAGAACTCCCTATGTAAAAATTTATAAGCGTCGCAAAGACCTAATCTGTAATACTCCACCCGCACACACCGCTTTTATTAAGAAATTCAACATCTATCTTGGCCCATCTTTGTATAACAAAATTAACTCACATTTGCCTGTCCACGGTTCGTCCTATTTTAATTGCAAAAAGTCTGTCCGTTCTTTCTTAACAAACCTAAACTATGACGATACTGAAAACTATATTACGAATGATAACTTACCTACACTAATTACTCCCACAGATGCGCACACACGCACAAACACTCATCCACTCGCACACACACATACACAAACACACACACTACACATACATACACGAAACACATAATTACATGTTAGTTGTTTTATTAATTGTTTCCATTTTTATATTTTTATACATTGTAGATTTTTTTCTTTTCTTTTGCATAACTGTCTGTTAATTAATCTATTTGCTAATCCGCACAGTCATGTAACACGTACCAGAGAAAATTAACACCGAGGGAATGAAACTGTGTCTCCTTTACACAGGCTATTTTGTAGCCTAGCTAGGAGAACAGAGCTTCAACCACTTGATTGTAGACTACAACGTCTGTGTTACCAGTTGTTATTATTTAAGTTAAATGTAAATCTACAATCTGTTTATGTGAAATAAAATTATATTAAAATTAAATTAAACCACACATTGATCTAATGCAACGTTTTTGCGCCCTGAATATGTACTCCCTTGAGCTGCAATTGCCCCAGAAAATAATACCGAACCTTAAAACTGATGCAACCAGACCATGGTAGGCTACTAATATTGTTTGAATGTCTACTTTCTTGGACAACTTTGAAAGGACATATGCCGCTGTGTTCAACCTTTTGCAAATATCCTCTGCTTGTGTTTGCCAATTTAGTTGTCTGTCAATGTAAATTCCTAAAAATTTGGCTACTTCAACTTGGTTAATCTTTTGTTCGTTGTAGTTTACAGATACTTCTTTTAAAATTGTGCGTTGATGGAAGTGCATTATGTGCATATGCATCACCATTCATTTTGTTGCAGCTTGTCTTATTTATCAATAATGGTCTTTAATACCTTTGTAAGACAATCAATGTAAAATATGCTATTTTTATAAATAAACTTTTTAAGTAAAGAATACAACACACATATTTTATTACTAGCTGACCCATGCAACTTCGTCTGCGTCACATAATATAGCTTATAACAAAATGTCAACATAAATTGAGTTAAATCGTAACAAACAAAAAATCGTATCTTTCCTCTTTATAATATTAGTTTAGATTATATTAAAGTGTGAATTACTATTGGTATCTCTTACTGTTAAATATACAGTAACACCTTGTAAACATTATGGTGCAGTAAATATTTTGAATATGAATTTCTCCGGAGTCCCCGGAGGCCAGAATCCCCACTAACCTACCGCACCGGACCGAATGACTGCCGCGCGCTTAATTATTTTGTCGCGCGGATATTTTTACATTGCGATATCTTCTAAGATATTTGTTTAAACTGTATAGAGTAAAGGGCACAAATATTCTATATTAAATTTCTGTGCTAACAAACACATTTATTTAGATATAGATTAATACCATATGGGTTAAATAAGCTTCGCAAAATATCATTCTTTTTAACCTAACATTTTAATAGTAAAAAATCGTTACAGTGAGTCAATCTTAAAAGATAGACATATGCTGTTGCGGACTTTTTTTTAGAACTTTTAAAGAGGAACAATTCTTTCATACATGGTATTTGCGTAACTTAAACCGTTTTCGCAGCGCACGCAACGGAAGCTCTCAAAAAGGAATATCCTTTCCCGTTTTTGCAACATTTTTCATTTATGCTCCGCTCCTATTGGTCGTAGCGTGATGTTATATAGCCTAAAGCCTTCCTCGATAAATGGACTATCTGACACAAAAAAAGTTTTTCTATTCCAACCAGTAGTCCCAGAGTTTACCGCGTTCAAACAAACTAACAAACAAACAAACAAACTAACAAACTCTTCAGCATTATAATATTAGTATAGATATTCTATGGGGAGTTGGTAAAAGTAAAAAGACAAGTCCTAAGTGACTGACTCATCAACGCCCAGCCCAACCCTTGGACCTAGAAATTTTACAAAGAGATTCCCTTTATAATGTTAAACAAGATTTGGATAGATTGTCAGACTACTGTCGTAGAAATAAGTTGCAGCTTAGTTTACCTAAATGTAATTTTCTAAACTTTACTAAAAACAAGAATGTTGTAACACACAGATACACTTTGTGCGATGCTCCTCTAACAAAAGTGGACTTTGTTCGTGATCTCGGCATTATCCTAGACTCAAAGCTTTGCTTAGACTTGCACATCAGCAAAATAATCAATAAAGCGCAACAACTTTATGGATTTGTTATGCGCTCGACATTAGATTTTAAGAAACCCTCTTCATTTATTCATATAAATAAATCTCTCGTACGCTCCCAACTGGAGTATGCCGTGTCCGTCTGGAGTCCATAATATAAAAAATAGGTTGAGGCGATTGAGAGTGTTCAACAAAAATTCCTACGTGTTATTCATTTTAGATGCTTCGGATACTACTTGCCATTTCAGGATCTACTTAATAAATAAACTCACAACACTTGAAAATAGACGTAAGTACTTGGAAGCCATGAATCTTTACAATATTGTCAGTAATAGATTTAACTGTATTGAGTTAACCAATATGTTATGCTATGTTGTCCCTAAGACAATGTACAAGCGAAAGGTGCACGGCAGACTATTTTCTACGCGTACTTGCCATTTTAACACTGGTTTGCGCTCACCTGTTCGCAGAATGATAGATACCTACAACCTTTGAACGTATCGATATTTTTGCATGTTCTCCTAGTAAGTTCAAAGATCTTTTGATTTGATTTATGTACAATATGTAAAATTATAGATTACTAGCTGACCCACGCAACTTCGTCTGCATCACATAATATAGCTTTTAGCCTTTCTCGATAAACCGACTATTTAACATATTAACTTGAGTTAAATCGTACTCGTATCAAACAAAAAATTTTACCTTTCCTCTTTAAAATACCTATTAGTTCAGATTTTCTTCGATTATATTATTAAAGTGACAATTACTATAGGTATCTCTTATTGTTAAATATACAGTAATCCATTGTACTTGTAAACCTTATGGTGCAGTAAATATTTTGAATTTGAATTTCTCCGGAGCCCCCGGAGACCAGAATCCCCACTTACCTACCGCACCGGACCGAATGACTGCCGCGCGCGTAATTATTTTGTCGCGCGGATATTTTGATATTGCGATATCTTCTAAGATAATTGTTTAAACTGTATAGAGTAAAAGGCACAAATATTCTATATTAAATTTCCGTGCTAACAAACATATTTATTTAGATATAGATTAATATCATATGGGTTAAATAAGCATTGCAAAATATCATTCTTTTTAATCTAACATTTTAATAGTAAAAAATGGTTACAGTGAGTCAATCTTAAAAGAGATATATATGCTGTCGCGGACTTTTTTTTAGAACATTTAAAGAGGAACAATTCTTTCATACATGATATTTTCCTAACTTAAACCGTTTTCGCAGCGCACGCAACGGAAGCTCTCAAAAAGGAATACCTTTTCCCGTTTTTGCAACATTTTTCATTTATGCTCCGCTCCTATTGGACTTAGCGTGATGTTATATAGCCTAAAGCCTTCCTCGATAAATGGACTATCCAACACTTAAAGAGTTTTTCAATTCCAACCAGTAGTTCCAGAGTTTACCCCGTTCAAACAAACAAACAAACAAACAAACTCTTCAGCTTTATAATATTAGTATAGATAGTATAGATAAGCATGATAGTCAAGTAGGTTTTGTTTTCAATTTTGTTATGTATTAGTTATTATTCTAGCGTTTAATTATTTGTAAGTTATATTCCACAGTTAATCTGTAAACAGCGTTGTGGGCTATGGTAGTATTCATATATTTCGTGTATCTCTTTTTATACTATAATACTGTTTGTTGTTCCACTTCAATAAAATAAAATAATGTTGACAAGGCAGATGGAAAGATTTTCCCCTAAGAGAGTGAAATAGGGGATGAATATTTTGTATGGAAAATCGGCATTTTTGTAGTTAAAACCTTTTGTTTTGTTAAACATTTTTGTTTATTTTTAATCCTGTGAGAGTTCTTAAATCGGGAATCCAATAAACAAAGAAAAACAGTTGAATTGAGAAAGAAATCATTGTTGATAAAATAATACCAACCATTTTTGACGAGCAGTTTACTGTGTATTAGGTACGTATTTACTAATGTTTGAGAACATGTTGCTGGGCAGGTCACATCTGCCGCATGTCGGAGGAGCAATGGGTAAAAATTACCACTCAGTGGACACCAACAAGCAGGAAACGACAACGCGGCAGGCCCAGGAGGAGATGGCGGGATGAGCTGGACTCCTTTTCAAAGGATTGGCCTATAATCGCATTAAATCGCGAAAAGTGGAAGGAGGGAAGGGAGGCCTTTGCACTGCTGTGGGACAATGCAGGTTTATAATAATTGAGGACATGGTAAATATGAAAGTGAATAAATGATTTAACTACACCACACACGTCACAAATGGGTAAAGATTCGGTTTATCAAATTGCTGGACACTACGTGTCCGCAGCTGGCCCGTACCAGTTAGAATAATGCGTTTACAAGGCAAGTTAATATTAGATTCTTCAAAGGCAACCAGCCGCAACCGCCAAACGCTTCTGCAGTTGAAATGTCTCTACCGAAACATATATTATATTGTTACAAAGAAACCAGTGGCAAACCCACATCGTAGTTACGGTTGGCGTTTGCGGCCGTAGTTTCTGATCTTATATTTCAATAAGTCAGGGAAATTAACTATTCATCAAACTGACGACTTTCGTTCGAGTAACAAAGACCTTAGTAATCAATTTCCCTGTCTTTGAAATGTAGCATAATTACCCTATCTATATTTTTATTAAATTACTATAAATCTCGAGATATTGTAGCCCAGTTAATTTAAACATACAAATGTTCAAAAATTTACTTAGAGCTATAAATTGGTATAATTGTTCAGGAAAACGATATAAAAAAGATTATAAAACCTTATCGATCACGTACCTGGAATCAAATATTCAAGATCAAAGGTCTCAAAAAAATAAACAGTAAAGTTTATCTTAATATTAGACCAGACAAAAAATTGTAGATCATATAATTATCTACAAAAAAGTATTGTGTTTTTTTTCCTAAAAGTGACCGTTTCTGAGAACGAACGATTCGAAAATTGAAAAAGTTTTTATTTCATTGTTTAAAGTCGCAAAATATTTAAGACTGGCGGGGATGGTGTTCAATGTTTCGATGCCAGGCAAGGACTTGAGGACTTGCTTCGTTACCAAAGGTATGGTTCAGGGTATAAAAGCTACATCCAAGGGTAAGTCTTCTAGCTACGATGGCATTACATCAAGCACCTAGTTTACGCAGACCCACATGCAAATAGTCTTAACAATGTTGTACACACTACGTCGTGTGCCATGCACCATGCACCATGTACCATCTGAGTTCATGAAAATCATAGTAGTCCCGGTAAAGAAAAAAATAAACGGGTGGTGTTCCCGAAAAAAGTATTGTAAAGTTGGAATCTTCATAATATGCATAAGTCCACTACGTATACATATCACTGAAGCTTTAACGACGTGATGACTGTACCAGTATTTAAAAACGTTGACAAGTTTTCATGGTAGGTTTATTCACTCCAGTTTAGCCCTCAGGATGTCGTATGATACGAAGTCCAAAGCCTTGGACCGGTCGAGGAAGCAGGGGCGTGCACAGGCGCCTTTTGATCTGACGGTATGCTTAAGAAACAGTATTACACTCACAGGTGAGAGTCAAGGTCGAAACCCGACTAACTATCGTGCAAGTACTTGTCCAACCGCCAAAATTTTTTGCAATGACCGTAGCTAGAGTTTGTCATCGGCCTTTAGTTACTTTTGTCGGTAACATGTCCCGTTTTACTTGTCGCTACCGGGACAACTACGGTTTCCATGAAATCAGATGGTAGGTATGAATGGCTCACGCATAGTGTGTGCAACATTGCTAAGGCTATGTTTACATGTGGACCAGAGTGACCTAGGTACCAAGTGCTGAGGCCATCGTGGTTAGGGGACTTACCCTTAAATATAGCTTTTATAGTCTGAGCCACATACCTGGTAAATGAGCAAGCCCCACGTCAGCGTCTGGCATCTCAACATCGACCGCCGTGCCCGACAGTCCGGAATAGTTTGCGACTTTACAATAAAATAACAACTTTTGCTTCTTTTTGAATCGCCATCTCAAAAACGGCTGCCATTAGGAAAAAAAGCACAATAACGTTATGTAGAAAATTATATGATCTACATTTTTTGTTTGATCTGATATTAGGACAAAACTTACCGTTTTGCTGAAAAGCGTGAATAACCTACTTTTACGACATTTAACCTTGAGTTAATTTTATTCAAGATAAGGGATCGATGGGGGACTTTTCAGCATTAATTTATTATGACGGTACTCCAAACAGTTATTCCAATTTTCAGCTCGATGAGATTTTTTTTAGTTTCACTACTATTTTTGGGCTAATTTGACCGAACTATTGTTAGTTTTTTTACTCTTATATAATCCAAATGCTATCTCGAGATGATGTGAAGACCACGGAGATTAGAGTCCGAGATGGTCTTTTGAAGAAAGAACCATACAGATTGACCTGTTTAGTCGAGTAGTTTCGAACATACTGGACGGAGCACGGTAAAAATTAAACTGAGTTAAAATATAATTACCATAGTCTTCACATTTACAACATATGTTTCTATAGGTTACATTACGTTTAAATAAAATTGAGCGGAGTGAATGTCTAGTACTGTGCAAAATGGCTTTACAGGAATAGCATGTAAAGGTTTCATATTTCTAAAAAATATCGCAATAACATTTTTTTCAAATTGTTTATCAAAAATGTTTTTGCGTGTATTCAATATGAATAAAAGTATAAAAAAACCTATTTCGTTTTGTCACTTAATATGTGTAAAAAAGCTTATTGGCGAGAGGCCATATAATTTATTACTAATTGCTATCTGATTGTTACAGATTTGCGGTTCTTGTACAAAATATGTTTTAAAAAAATAAACTTAGGCGATGTTTTATAAAATAAATAACTTATTAATAAATCATTTTTGATGAACAATTTTAATGAGTACCTAATAATTATTATGATGAGTAGCAAAAACAAAATGTAACAATCAAAATTGTTTATCAAAAATGTGTACATAATTATGATGAGAAGAAAGTTGCAGATAAGTATACATATCATATAAAGTGTCTTGATGTGTGTGCTTATCTTATAGTAAAAAACTAGTAGCTAAACTATGTAGGTACTAGATAATGTGGACCAAGTGTACAGTTTCATCACAAACTTGTAATGTAGTTATTTTGTATAGCCTCGTAGGCGCATGTGTATGACAAAAATATTGTGTATGACATAATCGACTAAATACTTGCTTCACTACTATTTGGAACTACCTAACTATCGACTTTTCGTTGAAAAAAAAACTTAATCTCTAGATTAAGTTTTTTTTCAACGAAAAGTCGATACCTTGATTGTCGATTGTAGGTACTTTGTGTTGGCAAGGCAACCTAGAGGTTGCCTTGCCAACACAAGGTACCTACATAAGTTTAACAAAAACAAACAAACAGATCTTGGATTCATAAACAAAACTTAAACTTAATAAAGCTCTTATCCATATTAAAGACAAAGTTCTTTTTTTGTACCATTTTTCTTCTTTTTTTTTTCTTTTAATTTTTTTTTGTTCGGTTTTTTTTTTCTTTTCTTTTAATTTTTTTTTGTTCAGTTTTTTTTTGTTTTGTTTTTTTTTCTTTTCTTTTCATTTTTTTTTGTTCAGTTTTTTTTTGTTTTGTATTTTTTTTTGTTTTTTTTTTTTTTTTTTCTTTTTGTTTTGTCTTTTTTCTGTATTTTTTTTTTGTTTCTTTTTCTGTTTTTTTTTTTAACTTTGTTCTTTTACATAATTTCCTGACATTATTTCAGGATTATATGACGACCATGCAGGTGTCTGTGCTGGTCATTTAAATCAAAACTTTAAGAGCATAACAACTCGACGAACAATGCCAAAAAATCGATAAATCAATTGGTTAGTAAAACTATTTATTTTGCCAGACAATAAAGAATATTAATAAATGAAATATTTACCCACATAGTCTTCATTAACAATAATTTAAACATAAATTGAAATCATTTTAGAACAGGAACTTCAACAAACTTATTTCTAAATACTTAATAATTATACTTTAGCAGCCATACATAAGTTACAAATGTTTGAAATTTAGCTTGCCACTCATATTTGATGCTCTAACAATCAGGCAGTTATGGGTTAATAAAACTTTTTGCAAAAAAACAATATTAACAAGTTTAACATAGGTAACTTTAGTTTTGGATGTCAATGACTTTGTTAATATCATTGACTTGTTTGGCACCAACATGGTTTCTTTTGAAAAAAGTTTTTTTTAACCATTTTTAGTTGTAGTAACGTAAATCCTTTCATATGAAAAATATGTTTTCGATTAAAAAATGACCGAGTTATAGTAACAAATATAAATAATACAACGGAATTGAGAAACTCCTTCTTTTTTAGAAGTTCATTCAGAAATGACTGATTCGTGTTTTGTTTTCATAGTCTGCAAACATTAACTGTTTAAGAATCCTAATCCCCTTAAATTACTACATTATGGTGCTGGATTCTTAATTATGCGTCTTCTTTCTTCATAAGCGCGTATTTCGCGTACATTCTTCGTTTAGAGTCCATGACGTGTTTTTGTCCGTAATTATTTGAATAGCTCTGTACTTTTCTTCATTTATATTTTAAAGGGTGGAGGTAGTGGTGCAGTACAGACAGGATTATGCGCCGAGTTTCCGATGAGAGGGCTCCTCACAGCTTCACAAGTAGTCCTTGTCTTCATGATGCAAAGTTGATGATTACGTACACCCACGGTCTACAGGGATGTGCGTGCCTTTTACAACACCTGTACAAGTGTACAGCTTAGGTGTGCGCGCGAATAGCAGAGATCACGACGATGATGCATGTTCTGTTGCTGATTATTGATGATGATTGTGCATGATTTTAAAAGGTATTGTAAATGCCAAATAAACACATTTTTCTAGGTTTCAATAGTACCCGGCTGTAAATATGGCACATCAAGCTTTAGTTAGGTTATTGTATATCCTAATTTCTTATTTAACTCATAATAAATAATATTGAAACCACGAAGTTTTAGAAAAGAGTTGACGTGCCGTAGTTACGCTCGGGTAATGTACAGTCGAACAAGCTAATAAGTATACAGCCAGCTAACTTGTATTTACTTTTAAGATTATACAGATACATTTAGAGACTGATGTCAAACGATACAGCTTTGGCATCAGTTGCTTAATGCGAAACACTTTATAAAACAAAATTGCAACCAATATTTTCAGTGTACTAGAATTATATAGAACTCTACCTGTATACTTATTAGCTTGTTCGACTGTACTATTTCTTAAACAAGGTAAGGTTAGTGAGCTTTGAGGAGTTTGCATTATTTCTCGTTTAAATATTACATTTATTTTGTACTGTCTGACTCAACAACAGACTCGACAAATTACAACTTCATTAAAGGTTTAATTATACTGGTACGGACCGGATGCGGACCTCAAACAACGACTGATACTATTAATATTATTAAATATTTTAATGTCATTAATTATACACAAGCTAAAGAAAAAAAGTATAAAGGTGGTACACAGCTTGCGTATTCTATATGCATTATTTATGCATTATATCTATCAGAGATTATCCGAACCTTAACTCATTTTATTTGAAAGAATAAAGACCGTCAACCGACCCTAATAATGAATAATGTCCTTAAATATTAACTTTTGCAATATTTGATGATACGTTTTGAAGCCTCTATTTGATGGCCAGCAGTAATTTAAAACGTGACGTTGAAGAAGACAGATAAAAAGATTGGAGAATGATCTACCAAAAGGTTAGCAAAGAACTGCCCTGAATAGGAATAAGTGGAGGGAAATAGAACTGGGAAACAAGTGACGCGGCCAGTACGTCTGCACACTGCGTAGGAAGCTAAAGGCTCATGTCGGGGTTGCGAGTTGTTCGAAAGAGATACCGCGGCCTCGGACACAAAGGTCTAAGAAGAAACATGAGTGGTTTTTAGTCAGTAGAAGTCTGACACTCCCTACTACTCCGCCCAGAGCGGGCGGCGAGACATTTTAAGATTTCACACACACCAAAAAAAAGGTTAAAATGTTATTAAATATTAGTTTTACGTTAATGTTACTACTTGTTGACGTATCGAGGTCAGAGTAAATATAGGCTATTTTTATTTATTTTATTTTCATAATTTAAAACCAAACATTTCAGTTTTTTTAAATAAAGAACAGCGAAATATCATGCCGGAGACCAAAGCATCATTAAGTGATCGTGGTACGGGAATTTTTTTTAGCTAATAGTGGAATTTTTAAATCGTTTCACAAAACGATTAAAAATGTATCAATGTCGGATAATTCTATTAAAGTACAAAAATATATAGTAACGTCTTCAACCCAAGAGATATCGATATCTTCAAGGCCGCATAACCCAATTTTAGAAGAAAAATATTTCAGAATCTTTAAAAAGAGTTCTTCAGACGATAACCAACTCAAATTATGATGTCTTATAATTCTTTTTCTTACTAAGATCAAACTTATGATCCCCCAAATAACTCTATCAGATGTATGTATATTTGTTGATCTTGGAATGCCGAGCTGTGTACGTCATAGACATAACTATTGCAAAAAGTTTAATTCCTACGTAGTATAGATCGTATAGAAACGTGTCAGACAGACAAGTTAGTAAGATAATAAAATGGATACCGATTCTATTTTTGTTTATGTTCCATACTTTTTATGTTTAAGTTCCATCTAATAGGGGTCGAGCCTATTGCCGTCAACCAGGCACTAATTAAGGCTCTGGGGCTTGTGCTGAGAAATTCCTAATAAAAAATCCAATAACATTTTGCCAGATCTGAGAATTGAACCCAGGACCTCATGCTCGGCAGTCATTTAAATTGCGTTTGTAATTTTTGTTGGCTTACATCAAATACGAAATCAAACCTTGAATCGAATAAGGATAATATCATCACATTTAAATTTATATAAGCTTCATCTCATAAACGATTTCAACGGTCTTACAAACATTACTGAGTTGTTTAATAATTTTTTTGTTGGGAAATAGTTTTCAAAGCACAAAAAAAGGTGCAAGAGGTCAATGTTCAGAAGCCACAATTTAAATTTGTGTAAAACATTATTTATTAAATGCGAACTATTAACATTTTCGTGCTTGTACATTTTCGAGATAGCTGTATTTGTTAAGAGTACAATAGAATTAATAAAAAAATTAATATTTATCCTCTAACGAAATCTAAATGTAGACAAAGAGTAATTGAATACCTGCAACAACTAAATTATGAAGAGACGGAGTTATTATTACACGTTGTACAGTAATTGGAATGTTTTGTTTTTCAATTAGCCTAAATAATCTTAGATATAAACATGCACGTTCATAAACAATTACGCACACACTCCCCTACACTTACAAATCCACACATACCTCCACATTCTAACACACACACACACACACACACACACATCATTATCACTTAAACTCTACATACACCACTCACTACACTGCATGTACACACACGCTCATAAACACTTCACTCACTTAATAAACATAAAAGTATTGTAAAAATGTATCATTAAGTTAGTTTTAAGTCATTCAATAGCTATTACTATTACAACCAACTATATTTTTTGTTTTGTTGGCATACTGTTTATATATCGAGGGAAACGGCACTGGAAATCGAAATACAGGCATTGCCTAGTTCGGTTGCAGTGGCTACATCCATTTATTAGAAATTACTCCTGCCAAACTATTTCTTGTACAGTATTAATAAGTTTTTTGCGAAAAATAAACATTATTATTATTATTATTATAGTAATCCTGACCTGTTTACCAGAATAACATTTTATAACACACGAAATCGACCACAGAATAATAACTTGTAAGTAAAAAAGTCCCACACAGCATTGATGCATAAAAGTGTTTTTATATGGCACCAATCATAATTATTTAACCAGATACCTAGATCAATGAAAGCATTGAACACATGCTTATTTAAAGCATATTAAAGCATTACGGAATTTTGACCGTGTTTCTTTTTGACCGTGGTACTCATTGACTATTTAACATTACACGTGACATTTTTGTATTACATTCACTCTTTTCATTCCCACTTTACTATCAGTACTGGAGATACCCTAAAAAAAACATCTAAATTTTTCTTTAGCACTTTGTCGGCGTAACTCATTAGTATATTCGTGCCAAATTAGAGCTTTCTAGTACTAAGAGTCTTTGAGATATAGTGCGGTCGGACGGACAGACAGACGGACATGGCGAAACTATAAGGGTTCCATATTGACTACGGAACCCAAAAAAGAAAAACCTTTTACAGCTCTGAAAGAAAAATATAACGGCTGGTACGAAAGTTTACCGAGTTTAAATGAAGACCAGGGTCCACTAAACTAAACTTTTAAACACTAACAGCATGAGTAAAATGATTTTACAATAGGGTTTTAACATTGTTAAATTAACGTGATGTTTATTTTTAGAGTCATGTTTTTTAAAAAATAACTTACAAAGCAACTAAGTTTTACATTTAATAATATTTCCAGTTTGATAAATTCAATAACTGCACTTATTTCACCAAATTAACCTCTACCGAATGTATTTAGCTTGTAGGAAAACTAAATAAATATTTGAATTGATTTTGATTTTGATAATAAATAGCCGAAATAAGTAGCTAATTTTAGTTACCTACGTTTTAAATAACAGTAGTTAAATAACATTTACCAACTTTTTTTTGTGTATGTTATTTAGTTATAGTTAAAGATAGAGTTCAGTTTGTTAAAACATAATGTAAAAGGTTATCAGGTCCACAAAATATAAAATTACGGACGTCAAAATTGTCTCACATTTTTTAACAAAATGTACATTAACTGAAAAAAAACATTAAAACGTGTTTATCTCAGAACTACAAAATCATAGTTATTTAATTTTCCAAGTACGGAGACGATATTCTCGCAAATAGTTGACTAAATAGCAATGTATCTATTTATAATAATAAACTATTCCTGTGCTATATCAAAAATTTCAGGACGGAAGTGTGCTCGTACAGCATTGCTGTAACACGTGTTCAGTGTGTTACTTAAGCGTTGCTATTTCATTGCTGTTTTTAATTTAAACTTTGTAGCCTAATAAATAGGACTTTAACTAACTAGTGCCGTAGGAGATAATTATAGGAACATACTAATCTTGGTAAGAATCAGAATACATACGTTCCCAAGGATTTGAAGTGGTGCGCCGGTCGCTAGAGTAAGTCAAATTTCTTACCTTGCAACAAGCTTTGTTACGTGATTTTTGAAGTTGATTTTCAATAACAGCGGCACTGGATAAGGTCGATTGTAGAATCGCCTGCAGCCGTGAGTAACGCGTGGCGTCTTAAGCAGGTCCATGGTTCACAATTTTGACCCCCATCTGTTAAGCATCAAAGACAATCATTATTACAGGTGCAAAAATAGAAAAACATTATAACTATTATAAGTTATATTATTTTCTTTGTTCTCCTATTATGTAGTCATGAGGAAGAAATATACATAGAATTATAATATTATTATCCTAACCTTTGGTGGTTTACCTAAAGCTATGTTGCTGGCATCGATTGAAAATAATTCGTGTGAAAAATTAACGTGGTGGGCGGGATCGATAAATTCAAAGTGGATGACGCCATTTCATGCACTTCCTGCGTAGCAAAACAACTTTTATTTACTTCGTATAGCGTAGTTAGTTAATAGATTTTACGTTTTAAGATTTTCGTAGTGGATCTGATCAGTTTTCCTCACGTCTCTAACTTTTGGATGCACTGCTGGCTTGCCTAGGCTCGCTCAGTTATCGCACCTTACCACCACGTTGCGTCACAAACACATTTTGATACCACATGTAATTTAACGATGAAGAACTATAGCACTTTGTAGTAAATAAGATTTTATAAGACTTTTAATTTACTCTTCATGACTTGCTCACTGGTTTTAACAAAGTTGACTAACACGCCCGATGTTTAACCTTCCAATCTATGTATGGGAAGGGTTTTGCGAACAGAATGGCGTCCAGTACTAAGTGGACAATTTGAATGGTCTATACAAAACAATAAACTGGTTCTGCAGCTGCCCCTGAATTTGATTCCCCTTTCCATAATATGAATAAAAGACGTTACTGGACCAGACGGATTCACATTATTCATGTAACCAGTTCATAAGATAAAAAAGTACACCTTGTCAATGGAGAGTACCGAGCGTTTCCGCTGGAATCAATTGATTAATGTCGTAGTGTGTAGAGAGTACATAGTACTTATTTATTCTCTCTGATTCGTATTTTATGAAAGCATACATTATCATTTTATTCGGAACAGTAAGTTAAATGAAATTTAATAAATACCTGTAAATTTTAACGACGCGCGAGACCATAAATCATGTAGACAAGGTCAGGTCCGCGTAATGGCTGCAGACACGCCAACAATATTTGATAAATACACAAACAAAACTATCAATTCAGTCGTTGTTTTTATTCATAATAAAAAGCACTGCACAATAACATTATTTTCACTGTTAATTTGACAATGAGAGAATAAATTTTCAATTTATAGTCGACAAGAGCGTCACGTGAAGTAATACGTATCGCCCTATTTTACCGCGTGGCCCTGCGCGCCCAGCGATCGAAACCATTCGAGTCGTTTTCCTGTTTTACCCACCGAACCTTGCGCATGGCAATAGGGGAGCATGAGTAGAAATACGGAACAGAGTATAAGCTTCACACAACCTCGCGAAACGGTTGCACTACTACAAGCACGCGGGGCATGTGTGTGTGACCACCGGCCGCTTGTCGCGTACGCGGCGTGACTGGAAAAAACCGGTTTACGCTGTCACAGGCAATGTACAATCTCAGGGTCAGTGCGATGCACTTTGTTTGTTGTTGGCCACTTGTTAGTAGCCAGTTTGAATATTTTAATGTAAAAACGAATTCGAAATTAATGACATATTGCAATTTTGCAAAATGTCAATTTCTCAAATTGTCATTTTCTGAAAACGCCACATAGCAAAACGAACGTGGTACCTATTTCATTATTATTAATGGTTGTTTATTGTACTGTGTGTATGAATAATAATAGAAAAAATAAAAATATAGGAGTACAAGGTAACTAAACATTTTGATTATTAGTTTTTCTAGTAAGTATTTACCTTTTATGGGTTGGGTTTAGAATTTACTCCCCTGAATTTAAGAATTCTGTCACAGTGGGGGGTCAAGGGAGTTTATCTGAAGCGCTCCTATGCGATTTTAGTTGTCGGAGCAGCGTCGAAAAAATTTTTTTCATTTTGTTAAATCTTGGTATTCTCAGTTTACATATTAACATAATAGAGCAGTGGTGGTCCAGTGAATGCGGCCCCGACTTACGAACAGTTGGTTGTGGGTTCAAACCCAGGCAGGGGTATTACTTTGTGTAATTTATTTCATCACTACTGCTCTCAAAACGGTGAAGGAAAACATCGTGAGAAAACCGGCATATCTTAGAACCGAAATTCGAAGATATGTGACATCCACCAATCCGCACTGGGCCCGCGTGGTGGATTATAGCCCATCTCTCTCCTAGAGAGGGGGCCTGAGTCCCTGCAGTGGGAACAACATAGGCTGATGATGATGATTATATTAACATATGAACTGAGAGGGTTGTGTTGGTAATTTTAATCATTATTACTCAGTGAAGTCACATTTGTTGCGGTCGCGAATCTTATTCTATTTAACATACAACCTCACAATGACCGGCAAATTGCAAAAAACGTAAGATAATTCAAATTTTGCGGGCTACCCTGAAGGATTTACCTTAAATTAATGTGCCTCTAACGTTTTTATCTGCATCCTTAGGTTTTTCGACAACTGGACACTAATTGCTTTCCATTTTTCTAAGTAATTTATTGATCTATAGAAGGTATGTTTGTTAAGTACAAAAATTGCAAGTAAGATTTAAACCACTTCCTTATGTCTGATTGAGCTGAAATGTTGTATACCAAAACTTTACTGGCAAATAAATAATATGTTAGATATAACCTGACGTTGCAGCCAGGATTGTCTCCTCACTAGACAACTCTTCAACTGGTAGTAGCACGGTCACGAAACTTAATTATCATTATTACTTGCCCGATTTTGTACCCGCAACCTCATGCATGAGGTGCCTTAATCACTAGGCCACCACGATAGTAAAAACGAAATAAAAAAAAATTGTCTTCACCTATTGTGACAACCCTACCAAAATAGGTAATCATTTTGTACGTCCTTAGGAAGCTTTGCCTCTGTTCCATATTTCTACTCATGTAATAGGGGCGGAGTACAAGAGGGGTAGCACCCTAACCCTCTTGAAATATTTTAGTACCAGTAGCTATAGGTCGCTTTCCAGGAATGGTTGAATGATTTAAAGCTGTTAGTTAAACTGAGACAGATTTTAATAATTTGTGACTGAGTTTAAAAGTAATATTATAGTTAGTGTATTGTGTGCCAAAAAGTAAATTGTGTAGTGGTCGAGCGAGCCAATTCTTTGCCTGCCATTAAAAATATCGAAAAGATGCGTTAGTCGGGAGCGTTATCCTTCTAGTGTGATCCACGCTCCCTCTTTTGGAAATTTGTGAAAAGTATTCTGTTTGATTAATCTGACGTGGCGTTTAAATATCGTTGGTTTGCTTTCAGTCTTGGTACACAATACAAAGTAAAAAGTCAAAATTATTTCTGTCTGTTTTAAATGTTTGACACCAAGTGGATGTTGTTTTTTTATTTCAGTTGGTTGGTATTGTATATAATGTCGCGATACATGGACTGTAGTTCATCACATTTAATGCAAAGATATATATAAGTTGATAAAATCTGTATGGCTGCTATTGCAAAGTTTACAGATCTGTGATAATCTTTGTGTAAGAAATTAACACAAAGATTAACATTGCGCACATTCAAGTGAAATGAGCTTGACAGTTTCAAACTTATTTTACCTGAAAGCTGAGCGTAAGGTCCTGAGTTCGATTCTCAGCAAAGTGATTGGGTTTTGCCATTAAGAATTTCTGAGTAGCAAACATGAAGTTTGGATTTTTACCCGGTTGGTGGCAATAGGCTCGCCCACTATTATTATATGGGACTTATACATACCCAACCTTTCTGGGGAAACAGGCATGACGGTTTGTTATCCACAGCAGATAATATACTTAGACATGGTTTATCTGTAGGTATACCTGTTACAACTTAGGACCCAGTAATATTAATGACAATATTATCCGTGGAGGCAACTGGGCTTATCCCAGTTCTATATGTCCCTGTGGGCCTATAGGCCTTGTTCTGTTTTGTCTCCTGCTGATATGGAGGGATGTGGAAATTACGTTTTTTCGTACTCCTCTGCTTTCTTATTAATTTCGTTCCGGGATTCAAGTCAGTTAAAAATCGTTTCTCTGGGACTTCGTCGAGTTTTATTGTCTCGACGCTTTTCTAGGTCACCACAGTTGATTCTGGCTTACAGGAATTACATTGGTTTGGGAATAGTGTAAGGGGCAACCCTTAAACAAAAAATATCTGTTACGGTCAATAGCCGAAGTGCGCCTACATCTAGTTTCAGCCGGCTACTACTAGATGCAGTCGGCCACGTGCAGAAAACGTAGATGTATCCTACTTATCTTTGATTAGAACTAGGTTTAAATCTTGTCATAGCGGTTAGAATTAGGTGCAGCCGCAGACCGGTGGTTAAACTTAGGTGTATCCTGGTTTTCATCGGCTAGAACTAGATTGTTAGTGCAGTTAGGCATTTTGGTGTACAATTAAATAAATAAAAAACCATGAAGGGTTCCGTCCCATTGTAGTAAGGGAGTCGCTCTCCATTTTATAAATTGTTATTATAGCGGCAATAGAAATACACACTCTGTGAAAATTTCAACTTTCTACCTATTATGGATCATAAGATACAGCCCGATAACAGATAGACAGAAGACGGAGGTAGTAATGGGGTCCCATTTGTCACCTTTCGGGTACGGAACCCTAAAATAGGCGTAGCGATAAAAGAAAATTTGCCAAAACCTTTTCCATACTGCACATGCGATCGTTTTAATATGCCATTCAATTTCATAGTTTTTTCTTAACAAGGTGGAATGGGTACCACGTTCCTACTCAGTACATTGAAATCATTATAACCCGCCCGCACATTCCAATTTAAGTACTGTTTCATCCGATTTGGCCGAGGCAGTATTGCAATTTTGTAGGAAACAGTTGTTTTTTTTTAAACTATAAACCTACCTATAATAATATTCACTTTGCGGGGATTAAGAATGGTGTGTAGAGTACGTGGTAAACGATATCACGTCGGTCCCCCTTCTACTTTGTATAGCTGTGAAAAATAATAACAATAGTTGTTGCCAATTAAGATCGTAAATAGCGGTCATTGCCCTTTCCCTAATATCCCTTCGTACGAACCAAAACAAATGAACCATGTATCGCTTTTCATTAGAATAAATGTTGAAGATCACGATAGATGACGATCCAAGAAATGAACAGGTATATTTTTGAATTTCAAAGTTAAGAACTTCAATAAGTATAGGTGGGTCAATGACCGCTATTGCGATTTTAACTGGCAGCAACTATAGTCACTGCGACAGCTTCCTCTCCATAACAATAAACAGAAAATAGTTATGACCTGTCATTGAGATGTATAAAACATCTCAATTTTTCATCATCATTTTCATCTGAAGAGGTTGAGGATCAACGATGTCAACATTTCTGAGATAATGTGGTCTCTTTAAGATTCCTGTTAAGAGCCTGTCTTAACCCACGTATTTTATAGGCCAAACCACTTTATATCATAAAGTAAAAATAATTTTCTTCCATTATCTCCTCTCCATATCCATCGCCACGCTATCATTTACTCCTTTTTCCTTCATAATATAATTCCGATCATAACCGATCCATCAACAATTATGTTCATCACTCTTCTAGTCACATGCCAATAGTGATTCAGTTGATTCATCCGACAGTCGATTCCCTTTCAAGTTCTCTGGTATTGGCGCACCTTTCAAACTTCTTCTAATATACTCATTCCTTACTTTATCCATTCTTGTCACAACCCACATTCTCATCGCCGCTACATGCAATCTGTTTTTTGTTTATTCTAGTAATATATTACTATATCTAATCAGTCAAACAAAGTGGATAAAAGCCTCAAAAGGTTTTTAAACATGTTGGGATGTTGATCGTACAGGTACGGCCAGAACACGTTAGCTGCCTAGGGATTAAAGAAGGTCTAGTTTATTCCTAGACACCTTACCTAACCTAATTATCATTGGTCATTGCTCATATGTTTCCAGTGTTAAAACGGAATAACTGAGTTTAATTAAGCATTCAATAATGAACCAATTTAAAAGTTCGTCATAGCTCTTAGTATGACTTGCTTAAGTTATATTATAAACTTTGATAGCAACACTAACTCAGTTAAATAATATAGATTACAACAAAAACGTAGCTGTTTTTACAATACGAAATCTGAGTAAGAAAAATTAGTACAACACATTTATATTTTTACTATTTTATTAAGTTTGACGTATGATCTCTAATATAAATTAAATTACAACTACAACTCAATATTCAACGCCAATTGATTTTTTACATTGGAAACGCATGAAGATGTATTATAATATTCTCTTATGGTTCAAAGGTTGAGCTAGTTCTACCAATATCATTCATATTTTAGAATGTAGTGGTCGACGATTTACTGTTTTCTTGACAGATCTCCAGCATTTGACGAATATCATAATTATAATAGGATAGTTTATTATTTAATAAGCGCCAATATTCAATATAATGAATATTTAATAAAAACATATTACAACAATTATTTACAGATTGAATATTGACACTTATTACCGAGTTAACTTTTGTGGATATGGTTTTTACCTATAAGTAACTGTTGCACTGTAATTACATTTTAAGGATGTATTTTGTAGCTACCCCTTCTTCGGAAGCAGCCAGTTTATTGTACATTCGCGAGCAAAAATGTGTATACACTTCAAAAGCAAAATTGAAAAGCAATTTTTTTGTGAAATAACGGTTTAAACGGTTTTAACGGTGTAGATAAGACATATTTCGTAAAACTATGTCTTCTAAACTGATAAGTTTTTCAAAATGTAAAACATTAATCGACACCGTAACAGAAAATCACTTTTAAAAGTTGCATTGTATATACATAATTATCCCATAAGTTCCGTAAGATGATTTCGAATATTGTTTAGTATACTATTTATAAGTTGATTTGTAACAATGGAGGTGGCATAATCTATCTAGATTTAAACCCTCTCTTACAAAAATCTAGATAAAATATCAGAACGTCACTGTAAATGCACTACAGTGACTTTCTTATTTTTTTCTATAATTTTGTGTACAGTGAAAACCGCTGTTGGTTAAAATTATATAATAAAATAAATTTAAACAATAATACCCACACAAACGTCTGCAGGTCAGTACCATCTGAAACTTATGTCGTATATTATATAGGATATTTTTAACTATCCAACTTGATGTAAAAGTCACACCGACAACAATATGTAAAAATGTGTATCGTTGTTGCGAGATTTTGTACTCTTATTAAAGGGAAAACCGGGTGGTGTTCTGCAATGGGGTGCATTCCTTGAATGGGTGGCAAATCAACTCCCCAAGTTATCAGAGTCGAAAGTGTTAGAAATGAAGTCTAGTATCACCCACTTCAAGAAATGCGCCTATTTACCAATCATCCGGTTTATACAACGTGTAATTGGACGCTTCACGAAGCCGTCATCCAAGCACAACATCTAAGTTATTCTACGCAATATTGTTGCTTAGAAACGACTTTTATTTTGGTAATAGTCACGTCATACTGTAGGACTTAATATTAGGTACTCAAAAAATTGTGCTGATGAACTTGTCAAATGATTAAATTAGGGGGTCATGGAGTTATAGAAAGTTACAACATTAAATACTTGTATTTTTTAAACTAACGTAACAAAAAATGATTGCAATTACGGGGAGAACAAGTGCCTTTCGGCTTCGATCAGGAGTTTGTTTACACCCGTTTTAGTTTAGTTTACTACACCCGTTATTAATTAAAATACTTGTAAACTTTACAGTATATAGGTAGTATTTTGGATGTGACAACTTGTATGCGGTAAAGCTAATGTTTATTACAAATTGTATTAGTCTGTAAGATCCTGAATAATAAATAAACATAATTCTAAAATAAAAAAATACATTTTTATTTTTACCTGCTAGCGTATGAAGTGGTAACAAGAAACCATCGAACAAGTTTTGGGTTTTACAGATCTCATATCTTCCTCTACGAAGCGTCAGCTAAGAGCACCTGACAAAGTCAAACAATCCATGTGGGAACTTCCGATATTAACAAGACGAATCTCACGTCAAGGAACGGGGTAAGATTTTCCGAAAATCATCAATTGTACATGCACGATCCTCGAACCTCAGTGTGACCACTAAACATCGTTCTCACGATGAATATTCTATACAATATGCCTTTTGGGGGGGGGGGGGAAATCATCAAATGACTCCTCCCGCTCTGGGCAGGGCGGTAGGGAGTGTCAGACTTTTACTGACTAAAAACCACCCATGATCCTTCTTAGCCCTTGTTCTGAGGCCGCGGTATCTCTTTCTAACAACCCGAAGCCCTGACGGGATCCAATATTATGCCTTAATTACAGTCATGTCCCTAGTACAGTTAGTGCTTGGCCGGTGCCATTGGTTGAGTGCACAAATGAGAATGACCAAAAGCCGTACCAAGAAGTCTCATGGTTCAAAATCAAACTTTGTTTTTTATTATATATTCTTTTTTTTTCATTTGACACATTCGATTTTCTTACTAAAGATTTGGATTTATTGATTCCATCCCTAAATCTGAAATATAGCCATTCGCCTGGTTTTGAGGTAATGTTCGATTAAATATATCATTAAAAAAGCTTCGAAACCCGGAAATGGTTCACAAAAATAACTTTTGTAGAAGTTAATAATATGATAAGTGTAGACAATAAAAAACAAAGTTTGATTTTGAACCATAATGGTACGGGATTCCATACATAAAAACTTTTTACATAATTTGTTCATAACTAAGGTTCTAGTATTGTCTCCTTTTTGAGTAGACTGTTTGTTGAATATTATCCAGATTACATGGCAAACGATAACAGCATAGTAACAAAATAAACTAAACAGTACTCCACCTAGATTATGTGCTCACTAGCTTAGCACATAAAGTTGGTGGAGCTTGGCACATAATCTATATCAAGATGTCACCTGCAATGAAGTTTTCAGTGTCACCTCAGAGTGTCACAATAAAATAAAATTGTTGATGTCATGTACCTAGGTTGTTGTGAGTTTATGTAGAATTATAAACAAATCATGTTCACTACACTATAATTGACTAAAACATATACTTTTCGATTTAAATTACAAAACATCTTAGATTTACATTTTTCCAACAAATAATGTATGTTATAATAACTGCCAACAACGTTTGACGTGTATCAGCTTGTCAAAAATTTGCCCAAACACCATGATTTTTTACTGTTAGTGCATATTTCAGCGTTTTAAGTGCACATTCGTATTTTAGCATTTTGATAATAATAATCCGATGGTAATAAAAAGTTAAGCGATGCATCGCATTAAACTTTTATTTTATAGTTAATATTCTTAATGTAACACAACATACTATTTATAGCACATCATTCTTTTTACTACCCACCATTTTCATTCAGCTCATTCCATATTTAATCTAAACAAACACGACTTATTTATGCGTGTAACTGCTTGCATTATTCGGGGATACATTTATATGGAGAATCACAGTTCTTGTAACTAAAGAGTATTTCAATAAAACTAAGATGTGCGATTCAATTTATATACGCGTTAGTATATGTGAAAACAACATTATGAATAAACATTCGCAGAATATAATTTTTCATAATTATACAGTAAGTTTTTTTTCGCATTATTACTAAAACATTAATCAAAACTCATATCTGTGTTAATATTTTTGCTATCGCTATAATATAATATTTTGAGATTGTTTTTTGAAGGTAACTCAGTTTTTAGCTAATATCGGCTGACAATGCATATTTAGGGCTTGTTTTATTTAGTGTTATTCATGTTAAACTGGAAAATGCAAAAAAGCTCCATAATTATTTTAGCTAGTTCTTTAACTATTATTATAGCTTGTTTTATTTATGGGCATCATGTCTACTTATTGCACCTAAACTTAAATTCTATTTGAATTTCTCTTGACAGTCATCCGCACTAGGACCATTGGGGTTGTTGCTAGCGATAGCATTACGTGGGGTGTCATCTGATGATTTTGAAGTCGGAGAGCTTAAAGAGCTTATGCTGGAGGTTGACGTTGATCGCGACTATATTCGACTCGATTCTGAAAAACATGTCTACTATATCTACGTAGGTACCGCCACGCTTCCAGAAAATATGGTTCTCTATCCGAACTTTCGGAGTCGACTTGCATAGGTACCAATTTCCGGTTCATATAATGGGTTTGTAATGTCTTCGAATGGCAAAAAACGGAATCTATAAGGGTTCCGTTTTTTGTCATTCGACTACGAAACCCTAAAAAGTAAACACAAAAAAATAATTTAAAATGAGATGATATTCGGTAATGTCTTTTTAATTTATTTTGGTCTCAAGTCTTAGCAGGGGTTTGACAACCAAGCCGTCCGTACCGGGGCTTGGTTGTTACGCCCCTGACGGACGCGACGCATCGTACCACCGCGAGACAAGCGGCGCGGCAGCGCGACGAGTGCGACTGCGCGCGGAGTAGGTAAACTAAATGGATATGGTAGTTAAAAGAATTTCAATGTTTTAGAATACAAACTGTCTTTTATCAGTTAGTGTTTCTTGTCACCAGTGTGACCAAAGCGTATAAAAAAGGGGTTTGAACTTTTTTGTAAGGAAGGTGGCATATCGCCTCACCGCCATTTTGATTTTTTTTGGAAATCACGGCCCGCGATGAAATTGGTATATCTATACCAAATTATGACATGACATTTTTGACAAAAAAATGTCATGGAACATGGTACTCTAAAAAGTCACGTTATCGAGATAATTGAAGGTAAAGATCGATAGATGAGTACTGCAATGACCACAAAACAATATATCTTTTACGTGTCTATAGGCGTTGATTAATGATTATTACTGTTTATTTAAAGAGAGTAGGTACATTACATACTACTAGGAGCACGAGAAAATTATTATATAACAAAAAAATTCGATTAATTGCAGTGCGAAGTGATTTTCTCGTGCGCATAATAATAAACAACCTGGGAACGATTATTTGGATACAATTTAACGCCTAGACATAATTATGCTTTAACTACCATATCCATTTAGTTACTTACGCCCGCGACTCGTGCACTCACAGTACCCGTCGGGGCTGCGAGTTGTTCGCAAAAGATACCGCGGCCTCGACATGAAGGGCTAAGAAGGAAAATGGGTGGTTTTTAGTCAGTCGAAGTCTGACACTACCTTTCGCTCTGCCCAAGAGCGGGAGGGGTTATTTGATGATTTTCAACCAGCCAAAAAAAAAAAAGCTTTCATTTGATGTAGAGCTGATAATTGGATATAATAGCTTCTAAAGTTTACACCGGAGTTGAACAGTCGTCGTTCTCATCATTGCTCCAAAAGCTAACGATGAAATAAAACGATCGGTGGTTAGTACTCTAGTGGTTGCAAGCGCGACTGCTGTGCATGAGGTCCTGGGACCAATTTCCAGTTCGGGCAAAGTGTGATTGGGTTTTTCCATCAAGAATTTCCCAAAAAAAAATCACGAAGTATAGAATTGTGACCGGTTGATAGTAATAGGTGATATGTGGGTGTACTAATGGGTACATCTCTGCTAAACCCTTCGGGGATTGCAGGCGTGATGTTATATAAACGATCGTTTTACAATAAACCCTTGTCTGGCTTACGTAAACAAAAATATTGACAGTAGGATGCCTATAGGCGACAGTGCGAACAATATTTGGTTCCGCTGACGGTTCGTTAATCCCCAAATTACGCTGGTTCAAGGTAAGAAGAACCTTTGTTTTTTTACTTAATAAAGCAAGTACATACAAATATACGAGAGACGAGACGACAAGAATATAATATGTCACGGGCATCAAACGACTTTTATGAAGACGTAAATAATTGTATGTGTGAGTAAACGTTCTTAAATGGTGGTTGGTATTGTGTGAGTTCCTATGTATGACTGGACTTTGAGTTATGACATAATGTTAATATGAGTTCCAATAAAATATTGGTTTCATAACGTAATATGAAAATGAAATCAATAAAGTAGGCGAATTTGCTTCTAAACATTGCTAAGTGTATGCTTAAACATGAATGAGAAAGAAAATTAAATGTTCCGCCGTTTGGACTCTGTACCGCACCCTACGTATTTATTAAATTACTAAAACCTGCATTCCATTATTTACGTTCACTGGGACATTTATCAGTAAACTATTATTTAAATTTTTAACTAATATCGGCTGACCGTGCTTATTTTGGGATTGATATTTAGGGCTTGTTTAATTTAGTCTTATTCGTATTAAACTGGAAAAAGGCAATAAAAAGCCAGACATGATGCTCATGAATAAAGCACCTAAACTCATTGAGGTATAATGTACTACGTACTAGAGGAGACACCTAAACTCGATTTTTTGTAACACACGGTAGAGCTAGTGGACTCCAGCTCATTTAGTCTATGCCGAGCGGATGCTGCGTCGGGACACATTTGAGTGAAGTTTTCTTGTCTATAATATGCCTTCGTGTGCATTTAGATACTGTAGAAATAATTAAAAAAATATAAGTAAAAGTCAAGAAGTGACTTTTCACCAGTAATTATAACTTATTATCTTTAAAACACACATAATTTAATTATACTTTTTGAATTGCAATGTGTCATCGCGGCGGCCATTTTTTACGTGAATGTCAAAGAATAAAACATTTGCATGCACAGACCAGACACTATCGACGTATTCAATGCTTGACCACGAATCCTCTACATGTGAGTCAAAATTGATAGTAGGTTGTATACTATTTGCATATGTATCAAGACAATTAACAAAAAAGTTGAAATGTGAAGATTGCATTGATAGTTTGACTATACTATAAACTTCCACATCACACATCTATCATACGTAATTTAATACGGCAAAGTGGTGGAAGTCTTGCCTCGAAATAGGATTTTAATTATATGTCCGTAAACACCCTAAAGCATTTAATTAGGAACGAAGTATTTGCAAAATTTGAATAAACATAATTTACTGAATCAGCCATCAACATGCAATCACAGAATCCATTTAATTCGAGCCATTAATTTATTATTATTTTGCCTCGAATTAGATAGCTCACAAAAATTAGATTGCATCACGAAGGTGAAACTGATCCAACTGTGGATTACTATAACAAACTGCAGAAACTAACACAAAATAAATTATTTGAGGAAATTACAATCATTTTACAGTTTAAGTACATTTTATTTATTTTCTGAGTAAGTACACGCATACAATATCAAGTAGGCAGAATAATAACATTATGTCGCATCTGCACGCCGTCTGCCCCCCGTCTGCCCCGCTGTCATCAAATGCGCGCACATTATTTTGTTTGAAATAGCTTCTCTAGTACGTAATACCTCAATGCCAAACACTGATAACTTAGGCACAATCTCGGCAATATACGACCGAAGGGTCATTCAACATTTGCGACAAACGATAGCGAGATCGTGGAGACATTTTACGAAGAACTGTATGCTTAAAAATCTGCAGAACCGTCACCGGGTAACAACCCTAGAGCTTCGCCCAAACATCACCAAGGCTCTGAAAGTCTACCGAATATCATGGCTTGCGAGGCACTATCACAAATACAGAGTTACAAAACACCAGGTGAGGACGGTATTACGGTTGAATTACTGAGCGCTGGTGGTAAACCCGTACTACAAGTTCTAGTGAAACTCTTTAATGGCGTCCTCTTCAGTGCCACATCACAAGATGTCTGGAAGAAGGCAACAGTTGCTACACTCCATAAGAAAGGAGACCACTCAAACCTTAGCAACTACCGCCTTAAATCTCTCCTTTCAAATTTATAAACAGTTTGCCAAAACTATATGTAATCGATTTACCTGCCGACTAGACGACTGCCAGCCCGTTGAACAAGCCGGCTTCCGAAGTGGTTTTTACACTATCGACCATATCCATGCCGTGAAGCAGTTGATGATGAAGAGGGCAGAATATAACCGGCCCCTGTGTTTAGCTCTCGTCGATTATGGGAAGGCATTCGACAGAATGACATGGAGACACCATTTCGCCTAAAGTTTTCACCGCTGCCCTGGAACACGTGTTGAAAACACTAAAATGGGACCAAAGAGTTGTAAACATCATTGGTGCCTAGTTGTCACACCTTCGGCTTTCGGATAATCACGTGTTGTTAACGCCGAATCCCTAGTAGATCTTCAATACATGCTGCAACAAGTATTTGATGCTTTCTTACAAATTGGCTTATGAATGAACATGTCCAAGACGGAGGTAATGTCAGGCATACCAGACGACTCTGTCTTAGCCGTAAGGTTTGAAAACGAGGGTCTGGAGATGGTTGATCATTTCGTTTATGAGGGCCATGTTCTTTATTTTTACATGGAGCAATCCAGTAAAGAGATCTCTAGGAGAGTACAACTCGGATGGGCGGCGTTTGGTAAATTAAAACATATTTTTTAGTTCAAAAAGATCCCTCAGTGCCTAAAAACCCGCCTTTCCAACCAGTGTGTCCTAAAAACTATAAATTACGGTGCCGAGACATGGACGCTCAGAAAGGAGCCTGTTCGTCAAGTTCGAGTGGGACAAAGGGCCATGGAGCGAGTCATGCTCGGCATAACCCTCTTAGATCGAGTGTGTACCACCGAAATCCGCCGTCGGACGAAAGTTTACGATGTGGGAGACCGGGCAGTGCGCCTCAAGTGTACCTGAGCAGAACATCTGGCTTGACACGGAGATGGCCGATGGAGCAAGGCTTTGACCGTGTGGGGGCCAAGGTTAGGCCAAAGAAACCAGGGCTTTTCTAAAGCTCGTTGGGTTGACGATATCTTCAAAGTCGCTGGAAACACGTGGATAAGGTACGCACAGAACCGGGAAATGTGGTAGAAAAAAGAGGAGGTGTGAGTTTTACAAAACTCAGGGTCGGCGCTAAAATGGAATTGTATGAACACACACCGTATGCAAGCGTCCGCATAAAGGCGTGCTAATTCACTTACCTACTATAAAATATTTAAAATAGTCAATTCTTTTTATTGGCACCACATATACTGTCACAAATACGAAAAGACACTTAGGTTAAATGCATAAGTTTCATGAAGATTATGACCATAAGTTATGTTCAAAATTAAAATCACTTTTATATATGAAAGCGTATAAAATAGATATGTGAGAATACTATAAAACTTTTAAGCTTACTTATCATATCACAGTTTTTTAAATTAAATACGCTAATTAAAGTACGCTAGTGCAATATTCAGTTTAACACAAACTAACTATCATTGATTTACGTTAATATCACCTATTGGTCACAACTTGATAAACATGGTTCAAATTTTCATGATAATTTAACCGATTGACGCTAGATGGTATTGATTTAAATTTTAAAAAATCGCAAAGAGTAACAACAACACATATCAAAAATATGTAAATGTTTTGTATTGTAATCTTTTCAAATCCATAAAATAAGAAACTATGCAATAACATTTGATGAGATATTTTCATCATGTTTAGAAGTTTGGCATGCAATGCATGTTTTTTGTTTTTTCCACGTGTCTGAGTTACAATAAGGAAGAAGTTGATAATTAAGGTGTTTAACATCTATTAGATCCCTTAGCATTTCTGGGTTTTTAAATGGGTAATCGTGATCTCCTACATTAACAAAACAATGTTTCTTTTGGAGTTAAGCGGAATCAAATAAAAAATGTGAATCTAAAACCAATGCCATCTGTCTCGTATCGTATGAATCCCTGTCCATTGAAGGACTTATATATTCGTTCGTAGTTCCACGTCTGTCCACGGAGAGACCAGTGCATGTTGAAGGGTGATCTGGCACTACTGTTGCGAATAAAAAATAAAACACGATACGGGACGAATATTTGGATACAATTTGTATTATTATTTGTAACTATACAGCTAAATTAAATACCAAATTAGAGCCAACGGTTTCGGCTGAACGTTATCTGTCAGAGAATTTATGAATGAATTTAAAATTACTATTAACTTATTAGTATTAAGTAATTCATTACGAGCATTTCGGAAAACTTAACAACTGATATGACTTTTACTATAATAAGTACCTACAACTTTGACCCCCAATTAATCAATAACTGTAGAAAGTGAAGATGTGGGTAAGAACAAAAATATGTTACTCGTATGATTACCATTATGGCGAGAACAACAAATTGTCAACCTATAAGCCTATTTTAATCTAATTCTTTTGCCCTACTTATCTCTCTTTGTCGAAGAGACTTATCCTTTTTTTGTACTTCCCGCTCTTGAGCAGAGCGAAAGGGAGTGTCAGACTTCTACTGACTAAAAACCACCCATGTTCCTTCTTAGCCCTTTATGTTGAGGCCGCAGCCCCGACCGAAAGAGACTCATCCTTGTTTTCTTTGTGTTAATTTTTATCAATTATTATATTCATCTTGGCTTAATAATAACTGCCACTCGTTAGGCCACGCTTGCCTAGGTTGGTCTGTGGATGGGTGACCACCCATTGCATACCGAGTTTCCTCCGTGCCTCGGAAAGTACGTTAAGCTGTTACTCCCGGCTGCCATATATAGGTCTTTGGCAGTCGATGCAGGTAGCATAGTGACCTGAAAGTCAGACGACTAGTCTTACCAAAGGGTATCGTATTACCCAGTATTAACTGGGTTGAGGAGGTCCTCAACCCAGTGAGACCCGGATTAATATCAGTATTTTACAGGGAGCGACCGATCATCATATTACTGCTTGTCCCATTCTAGTTGGGGTCAACACAACACGTTTTCTTCATCAATTCTCCCCTACCATACTCTCAACATGTTCCATTAGGTTTTGGCTGAGGTTTTGTTGTCGGCCGCCTACCTGATACTAACCCTCCTTGGAAGTGGGTTTGATAGTGGTTTACCCATCAATGCTAGGTTGACCCAATGTAGTACCTGCACTAGGTAGCAAGTTCCCTTATTCGCCTTTTACGACAACAATGGATGAGGACGGGGTGGTCGTATCCTTTAGTTTCAGGACCACACGGATCTTCCAGATAATTTGTATATGAAAAACAATGTATGGCGTGGTGTAATATCAAATAATATAATATCAACGTCCATGACCGACCTTAACCGAGTGTGCCATCGTCTTTTAGTATAGTCGATCCCAGCATTACCTGACCCCTCTTCTTAAACCACATGACTTCTTCTTTATACGAGGGCGAATCAGGTAATACTGGGCCTTGACTGTATGTTAATACGAAAATAGTCGTCCTCCGTTTACTGGACAGTTTAAAGTTTAACTACAATGATTGGAGTTGAGATTGTTGCTAAATAATAGCAGCTGCATCGTCAGGTCGATCAGTGGATGATTTACCTCCATGCCTAAGAAAGTACGATAAACCGTAACGTTGGACGTTTTGGATTATTATATTACGCACACACGCATATTATAACATCACACCTGTAATCCCCGGAGAGTTAGGCAGAGGTGTCCCCAGGTGTACCTTATAGTACACCCACATATAGGTATTTATTTCATAAATATATTATATTATAGGGTAAAAAACCACCAACCTGCACTGGGCCCACGTGGTGGATTATAACCCCTTCGCTCTCATAGAGAGGAGGCCTGTATCTCAGCAATGGGAACATTTATAGGCTGAGATGATGATGATGAGTGTAAAAAGGAATGACAAGGGAGCAACACACACAGCGTTCCAAGGACTTTCAAATACATGGTCATCTCGTTCTACCAATGCCTGGAGACGTCCTCAGCTACGTTTTCTGAAGTTTAGATGTACGAGAAGGTACTTGAAAATATTCATTATCCAGGAGTTGACGTCTTATGGCTGAGATGATGACTTGAAAATACCGACATCAAATCTATACTGCGCTCCGCACTGCCTCAAATATCCTCCCAACTACGTCAATTATATCAAATCTACCCATATTTTTTTACCTTCATTTAATTAAAACGATAGTTATGAAATATTTTAAACGATAATTATAAAATGTTTTGCCGGTAATACGTATAAAATTAAAACTGACTAATTCATCCTCACTCGGCAGTCAGCCTAGTACCTAAGTTGAGGTGAGGACGATACAAAAAGATTTAAGTTTACATAGTTAAGTAGTATTGATGAAGTCCCGCTGGCAAATAGCTAATGATTCATAAAATAGGTTAACATTTATAGGGTTGTAAATAGTCTACTATAAAAGCGCCCGCCCTCTTCTAATTGCTATATAGCGCGACATTAGGCACTGTTTTATTTTAAATTTAACACTACACTTGATTCACTTTTTGAAGGCATGGTCGTGAGGTGGTTTAAATTTTTTATTCTACCAAAAATAACAGAAATGCTAATAAATTTGGAAAAAAAAATCCTTAAAAGATGTCCTTTTCGTCTAAGGTACCGTCGTTGACCTGTTGACAAAAATGCATTCAGGTAATCAGCAAGTATGTGATACTTGCTGATTACCTGAATACATTTTATAAAGGCGAAAGTTTGTGAGTGTGTATGTTTGTTACTCTTTCACGCAAAAACTACTGAACGGATTTAGACAAAATTTGGTACACAGATAGTTTATATGGATTAGCACATAGGATAGTTTTTATCCCGATTGTATCTTCCCGTGGGATAATTTTCGAGTTGTAGCGGGCGAAGCCGCTGGCAACAGCTAGTCTATTGTAATATTTCAAAGCATATTTATAGCAAGCAAGGAAAGATAATTATTATATACTTCTGAGAAAGAAAATGATGCGATGCAGCCGTTATCAGAATGAGCCTCGAGCTAAACTAATAATGCTCTCCATTACAGTGGTTTAATCAAAGTCAACTATAAATGAATCTAGCGTTTTACCCCTCTACTTAATATAATTATTACTTACCAACGAACATGAAGCTTATTCGCAATGTTTTTTTTACAGTTATACATCAAGAAAATGTGGTTCGGTGTCGAGGTCAAGACTTGTCAAGACGCTGTGACGACCCATCAATCGGTCACAATAGTGAAAATCTACACAAGAAAACAAGTAAGTTTTACTCTAACTTTATCCTAATTTTAGCACTGTTCATCAACATGCAATATGCTTATCAGTAAACATAAGTAATATTCACTTAACAAAAACACTAAATGGATACAGGATTAGTATGGTTTTACATTATTTCTTCAACATGTACCTATGACGTCATTTACAGCGGGTTATGACACATAAGGCGCATTAAGCGTGATGTAGTCGAACGTGACTTCTTTTAATATTTGCGGTCATATTACATGTATATTATATTGCAACTAACTCCACGACAATATTTAAAACGATAGTATCTAAAACAGTATCCGTCAAAAGTAAGTCGGGTAAAATAGAGTTATCCACAAAAAATATTTCTTGTTAGGTATAATTCTCCTGATTGCTGGCTGATCGGTTACCAATTTGGGATTCTTCTTGTTCATCGTGTGAATAGTGCTTGAACTGGTGTCAGAGTTTTTATTCACACGATGTTTTAATTCGACGAAAAAAGTGATAATTCAAAAACATACTTTATATTCAGAGGTCTATGCCTTCATAATTTGATGGTGATACTCGTGCTATACTGTGCGCCAACTTCTTCTAAGTTACGTAAAGACAACTCAATCAAAAACAAATAATTCCAAATTCAATTAACTCTAAGTAACATGAACGTGTAATACGAAACTAACGTGCAATTTCACTTGGTGGGGTTATATTATAGCGATGTGATGTAAAGCACTGTCGTCAATTGTTTTGTTGTACTGGATTATTTCAGAATATTTTACGCGTCCTTGTTCCATAAAACAATACACGACTGCGTTTTCTGTCGCAAACGAATCTAATTTGGAATATTTGTTATTAGCAGCGTACTAACTTTCATGCGGTCGGTCAGGACGTGCCTCGCCCGAGGAAAACAACGAAAAAATTTAATTGATCGTGTCACGCGGCATACGCCCAAGTCTGCCTCGCGAGGCTGCACGCTAAGTCAGTACATGGCTATTGTTTCAGTTGTCGCCATGCAACATAGTAAATAGTTCTTTGTTAACAAAAATTTTAGCTTTTCGATGCACCATGTTTATTTTTATTTTCCTTTATTGGCCAATCAACAATTGTTTACACTGATAACATTTAAAGTAAGTATATAATATCTAAGGTTAGTGTAACAATTAATTACAGGTTAGCACCACATGCCCCATAAACAAATAAGATGTGCCACAAGTACTGAACTATAATTAAAGATTAATTTGAGTACTTAACTAAAATTAATAGGTTTAACAATCCGAATTAAAAGTCTAATTAAAATTAAAAATTAAAATCGTAATTAAAACTCAGATTAAAATCACAATTAAAATTAAAATCAAAATTAATTAAAATCCGAATCAAAAGTCAAATTAAAATCACAATTAATATTAAAATCAAGATTACAATAAAAAATTAAGATCGAAATCAAAAGTCAAATTAAAATCACAAAAGTTAATATTAAAATCAAAATTTATTATTTGTCTTATACCTTGTATAAACTACCAAGCCATTGCTGTTACATACTGGGGTTCGTCCCCCTTCCTCACACAGCGTATATTTCGAGCTTAAAAGCAAATTAGCATTATGAGAAAAGGTTTCAATATTTCGAAACACCTCTTGTGTTTCAGGGTTTTGTAAATGCAAACCTGAGCGAAGTTGGTATTTCGGTTATGGGCCAGCCATCTGGATCCATTAATAGAACACCTATGGGATGAGTTGAAGAGATACTGGTCATAGCAGTAGGAAATCCCATTTTTTGCCCATTGAAACAAACTGTAGTTAATAGTTTTTTATTGCGAGTAGGGCAACAAAACAAACAAAAGGTAATTTCCACAAGCGTCGGTCTCATTAACGGTCTAGAAAACGTTACTTACGTTTCTGAGACCGTTGACTTGGTTTGTTACCTCCATCCACTAAATAAAAAAAATAAAAAAACGATTTAAATACCCAACAGCTACACCATTCAAACAATAGTGTTTTTTATTCTATAAGTATAGGTAATTATGCATGAATAAAATTATAATATTATTCGGTTTTAATTACGTGGATAAGTAGTAAATAAGAGGTGTTTTTAAATAAAGTTACTTCACCAACAAGTAATGATAAAAACAAAACAGAAAGGTACATCCTACCAAAAAAATAACCACACGCGTTATTTAAGCGAGTCTAAAAATCGCAAACTAAGTTACAAACACGAAAAATATGTTTTATTGTATAGGGAGTTTGGCCGGTTTTGCATTTTATGAAACGAGTGTACGAGCTTACCCGCCTGGGCAAGCCCGCAGACCCGTCTGCCGCACCGGCTGTGTCTACGTTCGGACGTAGTTGCATACATCTGTACAGCTATGCAACACAAGAGTAGTGGGGGAAGCAGCCAGTGCACAGTGACCAAGTTTTCATATACATCTCACTTTATACATAAATTTAAATAACTGTTTATTTTCTGCCAAGACTACAGGATGCAAAGGGGTTTGAACTATTTAGCCTGCCCAATGTTCCCCTGTTGTCTTTTTAAAAGTGGTGTATTTTGGTTTGTGACGTTCAAAAAATATCGGACTTCTAGAATAAAAAAAAATCTAATTAGTCCGTCAGATAGATTTCCAAAAAATATCGGACACAAATTTTTACTTCTTTTACATAAACAAAAAAATTAAAACGATACAGTGCTTTGAAAAGTCGTGTGACGTCACAGCTTGGTACAATTTTACCATGAAGTGACGTCACAAGCCCCCACTCATGATCTTTGACACGTTTTTATTTTCGTCAATTTTTATTAATTTTATAAAACAGAAAACACGTATCCAATATTTTTCGATAATCTAACAGACTTACTAAACAAAATCATATTTTTTTTGTCAGGAAACATTCCTATTTATCATCAAATCAATTAACACAGTAATAGATCGCACTGTTGCCAGTATTTAGCTACTACTGGGTAGCCCCTTTCTGGTTTCGCAATAAACCGTTTTTAGGACTTCCTTTTACTTGCGGCAGCTCAGTTTTTACAAAACTTATATGTGTGTGACATACACCAAAGCCTTCCCTAAGAAACACTCTACCTTATGGTGAAAAAAATTTATTTCTACGTTCTATAGTTCTTGTGATTAGTAGGTTTTAACAGACATCAGAGCTAGTTCTCACTGACAATAGTTCTCAAACGTCTTGTTCATTTTTTTTCTTGTTCATTTATAAAATCTGGCGATTTTAGCCTAAAAACCCTGCCTCGTTCGTTAAGTGGTCGCAATCGTAACTATTGAGCATGAGGTTTGAAACCCGAGCCGGGCAAATGGTTATTACATTAAGAATTTTTTTTAGCAACAGCTATGGAGTTCGAATTTATATGCCCGGTCGTCGTTGTTGTTCAAGTCAAAATCAAAAGTCATTTGTTCAAACTAGGCTGATAATCAGCACTTTTGAACGCAAAATTTTACTTATTTACAAGAGACAGTCCCCCAAAACGCCCACCCTTCGACACTTCCTAGTGTTTTTACTGGAAAGAAGAAGTGACGGAACAAACTCCCGAGCAACACATCTGTCTGTTAGGTTAGAAAAACCAGACTCAGTAAGTAAGTAAGTAAGTCTGTTAATATTACGATTGACTACAGACACAAATCAATAGTAAGTATATAGTAATAAAAATATAAAAAAAGACAAAACATTTATCAGTAAGCTAATTTTGGAGAAAGAACATAAAATATAACAAACATTGTCTTGTGTTCAACTTAGCTCAAGCGAAAATTGAATGTTATCATATACGCGATACACCTAATTGATGAAAATCTCTGGCTAGCCTTCTAGCTAGCTTGCTATAAATATAATATGACTAGCTGACCCACGCAATTTCGTCTGCGTCACGTAATATAGCTTATAACCTTTCTCGATAAGTCGACTATCCAACATATTAAATTGAGTTAAATCGTACTCGTAACAAACAAAAAATCTTACCTTTCCTCTTTCATACCTATTAGTTTAGATTGGCTTCGAATATATTATTAACGTAACAATTACTATAGGTATCTCTTACTTTTTAATAATACAGTAACACCTTGTACTTGTTAACATTATGGTGCAGTAAATTTTTCGGATCCCCCAGAGGTCAGAATCCCCACGTACCTACCGCACCGGACCGAAAGACTGCCACGCGCTTAATTATTTTGTTGCCCGTATATTTTTACATTGCGATATCTTCTAAGATATTTGTTTAAATTGTATAGAGTAAAAGGCACAAATTTTCCATAAGTATTAAATTTCTATTTAAGATTTGATTATAAAATAATTTACCATCAGCACATTGTATTCTCACTTCTAGAAGTTGACCCTGTTTCAAAAACTGAAAGAAAATAAATTATTCATCAAAGGCTAATTATTTATTTTTTACATCTCCTTGAATAACTAGTTTCCAGTGTTAGTGGGTTATTATTACAGTTACAACCACACGATAAAGAAAAGTAAAAACTAAGAGTACAAAATAAATGATATGAGACATTATAATATTTTTTTGTTGTAAGCTAATAATGTCATATGCATATCTAGGCTTTGAAATTAAAAACCCTGACATCTATGAATGCCTTTCAAACCAGTGAAACCGAGATTTCCATTCAATTTTTAAACTTGACTCTTCGCAATAACGTACAGTTTTGAGTATATGGGGTGCAACTGCACGATCTAGCGTGAAACGTTGAAACTTTTAAGGGTTGCAGCTGACTATGAGCTTCGCTATTTATCAAAGTCCCGCGGGTGGCGCTGCACTTTGAGAGTGCAGCGCACTCTCAAAATCACGGGAAACTGAATTTGCAGCTAAATACTGCAAAGAAAATCAAGAATATTATTTAAAAAAAATGTAATGCCTAATACAGTGCTTATGATTCTTCATTACTTGGTGTTAGTAAGGCTCTATTTCAGCTTGTTCATCACAATCCTTGGTAGTATAGTGGTCAGTATCCCCGCCTGTCACGCGGGAGACCGGGGTTCGATCCCCCGCCAGGGAGACAATCTTTTTTTTTTCAAAAACTATTTTTGGGAAATAAAATTATATTTTATAATTTTATTATATTATACATCAGGATTTTCTTAGTAGCAGCCAAGGAGTCCGAATTTGTGCCCGGTTAATGGCAGTAAGCTCGCCCCCTATTACGTGAAACTTATACACAACTGGTGAAATGATACTACACCTATACCTAACCCTTTGTATATTACAAGAGTGATGTTAAGTTATAAACACAGTTTCTTGGACCTCGAATAAATATTAGTACATAAATGTACTCGTAAGTCCTAATTTGTAAGCTGTTATATTTTATTTCAATAATTGGTATGAAATCGTTTGGTTGAAAATGTATTTTAGTTCCTACAAGGTCCGTATAGTATATTAAATAACTTCGCACGTAACTGGTTATCCAACATTATATTGTGTTCAATCTAGCATTGACACATTTTTCATTATAGTCAGTCAGATATAGAACATTGACAAACAGACGATGAAGGGAATTAATTAACTCTTAAACTAACCATTTTCTAATTTTGGCTGTTACCGCTATTCCATCACTCCCAACTACAATGTATACCTAAATTTCGAAACAGTTTTCAGTGGCGTCGTGGCTTAGTTGGTTAAAGCGCCTGTCTAGTAAACAGGAGATCGCGAGTTCGAATCCCGCCGGTGCCTATACACAATTTTTGCATTTTTTTGCTAAAAGGCTTTGTTATTTAATGTCTAATAATTACTTAACAAAAATGAGTCCTTCCCGATGTTAGTTTACAGAGATAAAATAACATATAACATGTAGACATATTAAAAATAGTCTGAAAATATCAGCTATAGCAAAATACAACTTGAACGTTTCTTTTTATAAAAAAAAATAAGTATTTCAGGCCGGGGCAGACATTTTTGCAAAATCATTTAATATTGAGTCCAAAATTATTTTATTTCTTTACATACTATTGTTTACTAACTGACAAAAAATACGTGCATAATTTTGCGTAATTTAACTTTAAACAGCGATAAGCTCAGTCCTATAGCTGTACTGACATACACACGATCTAGCTCATCATAAATATGTCCATAATTACACAGACAACACCTTCGGTTTCCTCGAAGAAGTTTCCGGAACGTAGCCAAGCTACGGACGCTAAAAAGTTTACATTGGGCCTATGCAGGGCAAGCCCCTAAAGCTCCTTACTCTGCCGTACCTCCCAGCAAAATTATTAGGTATTGTTTAATAATTTATTTAAATATTTAAAGTATGGACGAAGAAGACATGTTGCGCCGACCCCAAATAAATTTTGATAAGGGCAAAAAAGATCCCCTGACGGTCGCATTGTTCAAAAGGGCGGCTATTGATTCCGTTTACGTTATTTATGCATGCGCCAAACTAGCAGACTGTGGTCATTGCACTGTAGTAATATCGACCATTAGTTCATTGCACTGTAATAATACCGAAGGCCTAACTTACTACAAGAAAACTTTTCCACAGAGTTGTAAACATTCCATCATTACGGTTAACAAGTCTAACTTAGGGTGACTGACTTACACTAACACGTAGAGCTAAAGCTGTATAGTGGGGCGGGGGGAGAATTTAGTACTCTGGACACAGACATGGAACATTATTCTTTGTTTTCGTGTCGACAATTCTTTTATTTTAGATAATTTTTGACCTGTAATCTGGCACTTTGAGGGCGTTATCTGTTTAATGGTACATTATAATATCATCGTGGTAGAGATATTTGAAACACACAAAAAATAATTATGGCATTTCTGCAGAAAAGTCTGTGCTAATTCTAATTATAGTCAATGTAGAAATCCTTTGTAAGCGATTACCACTTAGCCTTCTTGCTAGTCTAAATGAAAGATTTTCAAACTTGATTTAAATCAATTTTGAGTTTTTCACAAATTCAATAATAGTCAAGGTTTTCTTTCTTATTGGTACGAGTATACTAAGAAGAAAGAAAATTAAATTGTATGTTCTACTAGTATTCTAATAAGAGAAAAACCCTCGCTGTTTTTCTCTTTCTTCGTTTATAAGTAAAAGACTAGTAAAAGTGTAGTGGATTTTGCAAATGACGCTTTTGACAACAATAACTAGTCATATTACACATCAATTAGGTTGATTTTTTTGTCACACAAATAAAACACCTATTACTGAACAGCAAAATAGTATGTAGCCATTACTCAACCAACTTCACGCTAGCTGCATCGTTACCAAGGAAACCGCTGTAGCACGCCATGTGCTCGGCAGACAGTATTGATCCATCCAGACCATGCAATATTTGAAGTACTAGTACGAGGGTGGGCGCTGATACCTATAATTACAAGACATTAAGTTGTATTAGCTTAGGTATTGGCTGCAACTTCATTTACCTTAAGGCTTATTTGAATTATTGTAAAACCATATTTCTTATTTGAAGGTGCAAATAAACACCGACCGACCGACCGTCTTATATCTTTAAGATAAAATTTCAAAGAGCTGTGGATTTTGTGAACAATAAATAAATAAATAAACTATTTTATTTTATTTTATACTGAGTTTTCATAAAACACCAGGAAGTTTTCAGGAGTATGCATTCGAAGGCCATGTGCATGAGTTCGCGATAATATTCTTCACAATGATGCACTTCAAGTGCTACAAAAGTATACATTAAAAACAAATCTATTACATTCCACTCCAGGGTAATGCACTAATTTCATCCAAAAGATCTAGATGATGATAAGAACTAGGTGGATTAGCAATTATAAGGTATTAATGGTGATCCGAGTAACGTTATATTATTAAATCCAATACATTACATGGAATAGTCTTTCCGAAATTTTTCAATTATAATTTTTTCGTCTGGAGATGGATGATGAATAAATTTTACTGTTTTTGAAAAATGGTGTGAAGAGATCATGCGAGAATGGCTTTATTGACTGTAGTGGTCGGTTATTATGGTTGTATGGGTAACAAAACGTTTTACCAAAAGTTTTGTCTTGACAATTACGTGGTCAAAACTGTTTTAAAATGGGTGGGGATATAATATGCAGGCAATATACCATGAAAAGCCAACAGATTAAGGTATATTTTCATATTAATGTCGCCAGTAAGATAACGATAATTTGATTCAAGAAATTCAGAGGCATTTCTTTGCAACCTTGGAAAATTACGACTACCACTCTTCTATTATTATATTTTGTGCAATTATATAGTACAATGGGAATTTACGAGCAAAAAAAAAGAGGGTTAACCCGAGACAAATTGGAGCATCAACGTTACAAGGGTCAATGACAGCTAACTCCACCCAATTACCTATTTATTGATAATTGGGAGTTATGATCGAAAATTACGTAATTATACCTAGACTGCCTTGTTGGTCTAGTGGTCGCAAGCGCGACTGCTGATCGTGGGGTCCTGGGTTCGATTCGCGGGTCGGGCAAAGTGTTATTGGCTTTTTCCATCAGGAATTTATATTTGTTCCCGGTTGATGGCAATAGGCTCACCCCGTATTACGTGGAACTTAAAACATAACTGGCGAAAAGTGGGTGTACTATATTACGTACACCTCTGCCTAACCCGTTATGTTATGTATGTTATGTTATGCCTAAGTATTACTCGTTTATATCTCTAATGTATAATGTTTTGATTGGTACAGTTGCTAAGTCGGTATCTGCTTTACTCACAGCTGGCGCTATGATTTAATTAGGAATAATATATCTGGCTGTTTTGAATAATATATTATTATACCCTATAGACCCTGCGATAACATGAGGCTTGTGTGTAATGTTGTGTGTTCTGAAAAGCAGGTAAGTGATGAGGTGGTTGATCTGTTTAGTGAAGGTTGTATAGATACCTACAGACTTAATCAAGGAAAACTTCAAGTGAATGATACGCATATTTGATTAAGACTGGTATATTTATTATTACACTTACCACACATTAATAAAAAAATATGTTTTGGTTTTCTTTATATTAGATAAGATATTAGATTATAATTATCTTATATAATCCTTAAGATACAATCAAAATAGCTTTATTAGTTCCATGTATAATCACAAAATAAGAAACTTTTACAGTATTCAATGTAGTCGATACCAACTATTAAAATAAAATAATCAATTGTCAATTTTCTGAATACAATACAATACAATTTTACCCAAATAGTTAAAGTAAGCCATTTTTATTTTATAATAGAAATATAAGCCATACAGGTTTATAAACATTAGGAGGCCTTGACCGTCCAGAGAAGTTCTCATTGAAATAATGGACATTTATGTTACAATAATTATTATCAAAATTAAGAAATTACTTAATAATTGAAATGGGAATATAAATAATTATATTGAAATAATTGTAAATACATCAAATTAAAATTTAATGGAATTAAGAATATTAACTGACAAAATCAATTTATAAAAATGTTTTTTTTTTCATGGAGAAGTTTGTAAACTGTATGAAAAATAATAAAAAAGCCTAAATATGTATTAATTTTGTAAATAGTAACTGCATATTATTATATTTAAAGCTAGTGTATATTCTACGTCCTTATGGCTAACACTAACATCCTCATAATGTTCATTCAAATAAACATGTGTAATAATTAAAAATTGAAACGAAGAGTAAAGAACAATGGAAAAGAGTGTCCCCACCCTTGTAGCACTTCCTCCTATATAAACCTTATTTTTATTTCTATTGCTAAAAACTGCATTAAAATCCGTTGCGCAGTTTAAAAGATCTAAGTGTACAAGCAACATGAACGGCTTTGTTTTATCTATGTAAAAATCATGTCTTCATTTGTCATAATACATTTAGGTACTACATAATTATACTCGCACTTGCACTACATATACACCAAATAAAACACCTTAAAACAACAAAAAAAACTGTCCTTCTTGCCGACTTAAAGTATGTGGTTCTGCGGATTAAAACCAGAATTTAGAAGACAACAATCTTTGGTTGAACTAAATTTTACAATAATAATAATTCAGTGTCAATGTCGGACTGAAGTAAGCTCTTTTCTATTTGCTCAAGAGTAGCATGCCTATTCTCTACCTTTGAAAGTCTCATAGAGAACACCTCCAGCCGCATAATAGTTAAGTTAACCCTGTGCTGAAAATCTAGCAGGCCTGCTTTTAAGTTTCTGATGAATTCCGACGTGCTCTGCGGGTCAGGCGGTTCCTCATTAGGTTCGCCAACATTATCAAGGAGGTTTTCCACCAACGCAGGTTCAGGTTCAGGTGCTGGTCTTGGCGATAAGGGAGGGTTTAGTGAGCGTGACGACGTTCGGCACTTCCGACATTTCCATGCCTCCTTTTGGATAGCCTTAAATGTTTTCCATCTGCCCCTCGTCATGTTATTGCACATAAAGTGGTGGTACTGCTTGCATGAGTCACAATAGACGCCACTATCTCCCAACTCAAAATTGCAAGTGGCACAATTCATTGTAGTGGATTCAAAGTTTGTACGCACAATATTTAGTTTCACTAATAAAAAAAAGACTGGTCGAGTTAGGCGAATATGTGATTGCGAACAGAGATCGTAAAAAGTGCGTACCGGTCAAGCAAAGTACGTCCTTGCTTAGCGATTAATCACGATTGACGCGAATAACGCGAAGTACCTGGTGTCTAGTTACCAGCCCACTTGTTTTCCTCTCAGTGCGCTTGCGTGAATTTTCATTCTACCGTTCCCATTCGATACCAAATACTAGGAGCCCATAGCCATCACGCGCTTGTATCGGAAATTTACAGCCGCTAGAACGTAGTAACCACCGCTTTTCCGTTAAGCAGAACTCGTCCATGTTCACATATGTTTAAAGTCTTGGATCAGATTGACCTTTTCGCTAATTGATTTGATACAACACGGCCGGCTCATTCGAAGTTACCTACAATGAGTGAGGTTTGTGAGTGTATTGAATATGACAAAAACGTATCAAATAACTCATTAAAAACACGCTCCATGAAATACTGACGTACTAATAAAATTCTTCATAGTAAATCATGTCTTTGCGTAAAAAGATGCAAAGTTTACGAAACTTTCAGCTGCATCGTTTCCATGGAAACCACAATGTCACGCCATGTGCTTGTAGTACAGTATCGGTATTGATCCGAACAGTTCATGCAGTATTAGAAGCACTAGGTTTTCACAAACACTTTAGCAGCTTTTAGGAATCTTGATTTTTTTGAGATCTCACTGCATCAATTAACATTTTAAAAATGCGTAAAATGTTGAATGTTATGAACTTGAATTATTTATACTGTAAGCCTGTTTCATTTCACTACTGGCCTTCCATTAAAGGGCCAATAGGGACCAGTGGTATTTGGGTGGTGCCGCTCGTGCAGCTATTCTTCAAGGTCAGCCGCAATACATTTTGGCTGTGTCAGAGCTCAATATACTAGAATAATAAAAATAACTTTAATTTTAAATCATTAATTAAGTCAAATAGGATTATGATTCAGTGGAACGTCACCATACACTGTGCCTGTCGTGCTCATAACTACTCTTTTGAAGATTATGTACCACAGGTACCTTGAAAAACAACAAAAAAAACATTTTTAATGTCTTTATAGAACACCGTTCTGCGTTGTCAATGTCAAACATGACAAGGTTTTAATATAATTATAGTAAATAGTATAATAATAATTAGTCCTGGGGGTCATTTGTAGAGATGACAGACGATAAATATAATCTGATCACTTCAAACTTATTTTAATAAAGAAAAAGGATCTATGTTTAGCTGTATTTTTATAATATTTATCGGTATTTCCACCTATTTGATTTTGTTAAACATAAATTATTATTGGTATAAAAAACCAAATTAATAAATTTAATTTATTAATTTGGGACCACCCATATTCAATTAACATGGGTTGCGTAATATATGAGTTTACTTCTATAACGTATTTTTTCTTCTTGAATTATCTTGACGACATTGTGGTCAAACTCAAACTCAATTTCTTTATTGCATTCATAATGTACATTATTAGTTAAAACCCTAAATACTTTTACCTTTTTACTTTGGCCAGAGCCTAACTGTTGCCATACAACGTAGCAATGCTGCCAGTCTATTGGGCACATTACCGAGGACCAGTTTTTTAAAACCCTTTTATACTTTCTTGTTAGTTTAGTTTATATAATAGTTTTTAATTAATGTACATAATTAGTTCACTCAAACATAATAGTTTGCAAAAAAATAAAACCAACTTCCAACAAAATATAAGTCTACAATAACTAAACTTTTTTTAAAATATCATCTCACCTTTTCTGTAACTATGGCTAAGTTTTGACCCAGCAAGTTGGTCAATGATTTAAATCATAACAAAAATCAAAACAGGCTCAGTTTTGTATGTAGGGCACGCGAATTTTATATTTTCAGTAGTAATTAAAATAATCAGCACAAAAATAAAATGCGCACCTATCTGAGTCGAACATGGGTGGTTTTTAGTCAGTAGAAGCCTGGGCCTCCCTTTCTCTGCCCAAGAGCGGAAGGGGTTATTTGATGATTTTCAACCGCCAAAAAAAAAGGCATCATTAAAAGCACTCCTCATTTACTTAATGCAGTATCAAACTTACATTATTTTTCAGCCCAGATTTTCTTATAATATTTTCCTTCGCTTTTGATTTGTGTATTCTTTGCTAGTGAAGTCCATGATAAACTACATACATACTTTCCGGTTTTGAGCCCAAGTCCTCGTACATAAACAGCGGGCCAACCGGTACCTTAACCTTGAAACATAACTTCCCCAAAACACTCAATACAGTTGCCAAGACAACAGACTGATGTCTCTGGGTTCACAGCGGAAACTCTACAATAATACGCTTGACACTTATTATATAATAGCCTGCTTATGCCTGCGGCTTCACCCACGTGGAGTTCGATTCTTGTCCCACTGGATCATACTAACGGAATAAAATTATCCCATGTGGTTATCTAGGTTATAAACTGGTGCTCTTTCATCCAACTCCGTTTAGTATCTAGTTTTTGCGTGGAAGAGTAACAAACATTCATCCGTCCATCCTCAGAAACTTTCGCATTTGTAATATTAGTAGGATTTAGAAATTAACTCCAGTCATGCCTCTGAGTTAATTTTTTTTTTTTTTCGTGCGAACTGTTACAGTCTGACATCATAACCACGTAATGCGAGCCATTAAAATTACTGTTCTTACATTGCAATCTTGCAATGGCATGTGTGATCATAATGCAAATGTAAAACTTTGTTTGCAACTGTTCTGTACAAACCTTTACTAACGACCCCGTACAAATTATAAATACCCATGAAACGACGCTAAACTGAAACTTTTTATAAAATGTTGCTTTTGCGACATAATTACCTCGCCGCTACGCAGTCGTAGCCCTCGTAGTTGTAAAAGATTCATCAAGATGCACCATGAGTCATTCAAACGATGTTGTATTTTTCCACCTGTTTCAACAGAGTGTAAACAAACCCTTCACGAAGACGTCAGCCAATCATTATGTAAATCAAACAAAGTACCCCTACGCAAAAATGATTGCTAGGAAACGACTTTTTGTTGAATAAAAATTAAATTTTACGTTAAAACTCAATGTAGCACTCCTAAAACATTGTGCTAGTGAATAGTAAACGGGTCACGGAGGCAATTTAAGTAAAGTTATAACCTGAAAACGAAAACTCTGATACTAGGGTGTGTGGGGTCGTTAGACCTTACTGCTCACACGATAAGAAGAAGAAGAACCTGAAAAACTAATATTAAAAATCAGCTGTGAAAAATTTGAAACTTTGACCCCAATATCTCGGTAACTATAGCTCCCTAGCTACGGAGATATTGGGGTAGATATTCCCAGGTATGGCCCAGAAAAAAAATCGCAGTGACGGGGAGCACAAGTGCATCGTTGGGGTACTTTTACACCCTTTAAGTTATTGTTACCAGCCCAATGTACAAACCGCGACACAAACATTTCCAGCATAACAATAACATAGCTTCACTTTGTATAGATTTCTTGTACAATATGAGATCCGCATATATTGGTTTTGTATAGCTTGATTTGTCACCGTGCGTACAACAATTTACAAAATGTAGAAAAGTTCAACGTATTAATAGTTCATCATCAGTAGCAACCGACAGATAGAAATATTTATATGCCGAGAAATATTATATACCGCCGACAAATTCCTTTGCAGTTTGGCAGATATGTATTTATGTAAAAGTATGCATTGTTATTAAATAAATACCAATAATAAAAAAGAAAATTAAATAATACAGTGTACAAAATACACGCACTTAAAACTGACCTTGTATAATATGATATCAAGCCGAAGAGGATCGTCTCGGTATCGCTTGCAATGCTATGGCATCCTAGTAACTCGGTATGTATACACTTTTCTCTTATACGTGTATCTACTACATAACACTGTCCGTGATTTAAGTTCCGTGATAATTAATGTATGTATGTACTACGTACATCAGAAATCATGAAATAGTACCTAGTTGTGTGTATAACGTTAACATTTGTTTTCTTATCGGTGCATTCATCATTATACTAACTTCACAATAAATCTATCTACTGTGTGTACATAAAGAGTAAACAATAACAAAAATCGAAATAAAAGCTTATAAAAACATCCAGCTCAGTTTAATAGTCACCTTTGCCAAACCCATAAGCTACACTTTTCATTAAGTCTTTAGTCCAACTTCACCATAGTATTATACAAGAATCTATAAAAATATTTTAAAGAAAATCTCACGAGGAATTACTGAAAGAAAAATAAATTACGTCATACTTAGACGACGTCATTTTGTCACAACATTTGACGCAATGGATAACGCGTCTGTCTACGGATCAGAAGGGGTTGTTGTACATTCGTCACAAAGTAAATTCGCCACGAAAAAAAGTATGTGTAAACTCGCCACAGCTCTATTTTCATGAATAAAAATCTGCCATATTGGTTATTTCCGTACATACAGCAGAAAAATCGTCGCCTGACCAACTTTCACACTGCTCTGTCACACTGGTGTGACGATGAGGATCACCCACACCATCACACTAGTGTTATGGATAGGAAATAAGATTTACTAACCTTAACACCGGTATGATATTTTATACTCTACTAGCTGTTCCCGGCATGCGTTGCAATGCCCTTTTTCCTACCTACTACCTGCCTGTGTACCAACTACCTACCTACCTACTACCTCCTACCCTACCTACCTACTACCCTACCTACCTACTACCCTACCTACCTACCTACTACCCTACCTACCTACTACCCTACCTACCTACCTACTACCCTACCTACCTACTACCCTACCTACCTACTACCCCACCTACCTACTACCCTACCTACCTACTACCCTACCTACTACTCTACCGACTACCCTACCTACTCTACTATCCTACTTACTACCCTACCTACTACTCTACCTACTACCCTGCCTACCTACCTACCACTTTCTCACCTTTTAAACCTTCCCTGGACTTCCACGAATAATTCAACACTATAATTAGCCAAATCGGTCCAGCCGTTCTCGAGTTTTAGCGAGACTAACGAACAGCTATTCATTTTTATATAATATATAGCTGTACCCCGCGTGCGTTGCAATGCCCTTTTACCTGCCTACGTACCAACTACCTACCACCTACCTACATACTACTAATTTCTCACCTTCTCTGGACTGCCACAAATGTTTCAAAACCAAAATTAGACAAATCGGTCTAGCCGTTCTCTAGTTTTAGCGCGACTAACTAACAGCAATTAATTTTTATATTATACGCAAACACCATTTGAAAAATCGTTTTTCTATTGGGAAAGAAACAGTAATTATTTGTGATTATTGTCATAATGTCGTATGGTCTGTTTGAAGTTGTCATTCGTTGACTGAACAACTGAACGTCACTCAATTGTTTTGCCTTCCCGGAACCTCTCCACTAACACTTGAACTTTATGGGTACGGTATTAAAGCTCAAATTGATTTTACGTTTTAGTTAGAAAACGTTTGTATGGGAAAAAGAAAAGGGCTGTTTTTAGGGCTTTTCCGGCCATTATTCGAATTTTTCTCGCCGTAAGGACCATCCTTGAACTTCAACGAACATTTAAAAAAAAAATCAGCCAAATCGGTCAAGCCGTTTTCATGCCAAGTCGTGACAACGGAAAACGGGTTTCATTTTTATATATATAGATATAAATTTTGTGCTGATTGTCATTTGCACGAAATACAGGAGTTAACAGGAGTAATGTAATGTGTTATGTAGTACTAGGGTATGTACAACAACCCATCAGAAGATGCCAGGTTCGAATCCTGGCAGGGTCACAATTTTTTTTTATGAGTTTTGCAAAAAAAAAACGATCTGTCAGTTTTTGCCAGATTATTGTTATGTTTTTGCAAACTGCACATGAAGTAACAGCATTTCCCGTTCTTTTGCAGTATTAGCACTAGTCATACTATGTACATCAATATTTCATGTTATTTAATTTTGCCATTATTTGTCTACAAGCTATGAATTAACGTGCACTGACTATTTCTACTTGATTTGGAAGGTCTCGTTGCACTTTGATTTTACCTATTTCTGCAACCTATACGCGTTGATATGTCATGTAATGTGCTGCTATTTACGCGCGCTCTATTCGTATGGTCTGCGCTTATTACAGAAGCATACTGATGACCTGCTCACGTGACAATGTGGAGTCCAATAATGTTCCTATGGAAAATAAACCCCGAAAATATAACCGTTTAATTAGGTAATGTTCTAATTCACAAAAAAAAATCAACGCAGCAATCTTCTTTTTAAATTGTAAAATTGGAATAAATATTGTAAGAAGATTTTAATGAACTGTACTATTAAAATCTTCTTTCATTAAGGTGGTTTATACCTCTTAAAAAGATAACACGATATAACAATTTAAGTTGCAGTCCTCTTTTAATGACCTCAGTCTTACATCACAGGCCGTCTAACGACCTGTGAGTATCGATCCAGGCCGGACTTCCCCTAGTGCTTTATGTTTACTAATAGTTACCATGTCAACCATCAATAAATTATCCACCCTCTTTTAACTGCAGGTAAAAATTATAAATCAGTAATGCATGACTCATGCTGTGCCTAGGGTAGTGGGGTAAGACATGAAAGGAATCATTTTAAGTACCAACCTAGCCATCTGCCCAGATTTTCTCGTGTAGCATTTGAATCATAACTCTATTTACTTGTTCAAATGTTGACCACGAAATAGCTGTTTCCTGAAAACATTTATGTGAGTTACTGCCGTACTCAGAGATGGTTTATGATTACTTAAGCCGTCACTTAAAGTTTAGACATACAAAACCTTTATTAAGTGACAATCATTAAACGTCTCTGAGTACGGCAGATAATCTATAAGTTTTCAATATCTGTAGGTACGTAGTAGTATAATGACGTAATCTAAATACGGTAATTGATAACTTAACTTAACCTTTCATAAATTTTCGATAATATCATTCATCATTCGGTTTTCGTGAATTGCGATTCTAATTATTTTAAATCTATTTACGAAGTCAAATTTCGACGCTTCCAAGCGGTAATCAAAAAATCTAAATTTTACAGGAGAAAAGATTAACTGATTGTGTCAATTCTTTTGAACGAGAGAGCCTATTGAAGTATTTTTTTTTTTTTCGAAATGTAACTGTGCCATTAGTATGAAATTCTTTTTATTTAAAACTTACCAAACTTATTAACTTACCAAAAAAAACATAAATTGTTTTTTCGCATAGATCAATAAAAGGTCGGGTCATGATATCTGTGTAAATTAGAAAAAATCTGAAAAAAAATGCCGATGCCCATAGACGGCGAATTGGACATAACAGCATAAACCCCATAATAGCACATTACTGGGTTATTGCTTGGGGGCATTGCTTTATATAGTGAGTACCCGTGCCTAGGCGGCCTCTGCCGATGCCGTCGCCATTCTCGGCGATAATACCACATTATGGTATAAGTGTGTAACGTTGGTGATTACCGCTGAGGCGTCATTGAGACCCGAGCCGTCAGGTGAGGGTCTTAAGAAAGCTGAGGACGGTAATCAACAACGACGTTTTGCAACACACTTGTGAAGAAAATTACACAAAAAAATCATTTTCAACAGTAATGAGTTGTGAAAAAAAAAATTGCCATGGCGGGAAAAAAATTATCAGTTTTTTAATTAACAATGGCGATCGGCCATGGACTAAAATAATGAGGTTTCTTTTTTTTGCTTTTTGCGGATAGCGTTTTAGCCACGTACAAAATGAGGAATTCAAAGTGTTTTTTATAACAGAGAAAACAAAAGATTTATTTATTAAAATCGTATATACTCGTACAAGTCGAAATTATCTATTTAAATTAACAAGTTTTCCTGCGCATCTTACAATAGCGATCGGCTATAGACTAAAATATTAAGATTTGGTTTTGGCTTTTTGCGGATAGCGTTCCAGCCACGTACAAAATGGAGAATTCAAAGTTTTTTTTATTACAGAGAAAACAAAAGTTGTATTTATTAAAAACGTAAACAAGTTGAAATTATTTATTTATTTATTTATTTATCTAAACTTCATGCACAAACGTGGTACATAGGCGGACTTAATGCCACAAGGCATACTCTACCAGTCAACCTTAGGGTCAAATAGGACAGCACTGTGGTAGAGTACAAATATAAATAAATTAGGAGAATACTATTTTGTTAACATAAATCAATATAAATGGTACATACTAATACATATATATTAAGATGGAATTAAATAAACAAATAATTCAAAAAAACGAGAAACCAAACAATAATTACCATGACCACCACACATTAAGAGTGATTCAGTCCGATTTTAATTATCTATTTAAATTCGAAATTGTATGGAATGAGCAAGGAATAGCTACATTCATTTATTTGTAGTATTGAACACAATCTTTTTAGTTTCGAAACTTTTTTAGAAACAAAGCAACTCAACCAATAAAATAAAAAAAAACCCTGTAACTCACTTGTGAATATTGGCAATGAAAAAGTCACAGTATGATTACAGGTGTCATTATGTGCCTTATTGCGGTGAAATTAGAGCCATTTTATGCGCAAGTGTGTTGAAATAGTACATTATGGTATAAGTGTGTAACGTTGGTGATTACCGCTGAGGCGTCATTGAGACCTGAGCCGTTAGGTGAGGGTCTTAAGAGAGCTGAGGACGGTAATCATCAATACACACGTGTATCATACGACGTTTTTCAACACACTTTCAACAAGTTGTAAAAAAAATTTCGCCATGGCGGAAAAAATTAATCAGTTTTCCTGCGCGCGCATCTAACAATAGCGATCAACCATAGACTAAAAGAATGAGGTTTCTTTTTGTTGCTTTTTTGTTATTGCAGAGAAAACAAAAGTTTTATTTATTTAAAACGTATTTACAAGTTGAAATTATCTATTTAAATGAATAAGTTTTCTTGCGCGCGCTTCTAACAAGGGCAATAGGCTATAGGCTAAATGATTAAGTTTTTTTTTTGGCTTTTCGCGGATAGAGTTGCAGCCACGTACAAATACGAATAGGTACTTTAATTTATTTGTAGTACCTATTGAACACAATCTTTCTAGTATCGAAACTTTTTTAAGAACAAAGCAACTCAACCAAAAAAATTTAAAAAAAACCTATAACTCACTTGTGAATAATGGTAATGAATAATTCACAGTTCGATTACAGGTGTCATTATATGCCTAATTGCGGTGAAATTAGAGCCACTTTATGAGCAAGTGGGTTGAAAAACATATTATTTAACGAGGCGGCTACCTGTGTAACATTTATCAAAGGAAAACGAAAATAATAATTATGAAAGAGCGAGTAGGAACCTCCTACAAAAATACTAAACTTATTTGACTTTATTGTTAGCCGCCACATCAATATAAAAATGGAGGCTTGGCAACAATAGAACAGGCTGCACGGCTACCAGGGGGTAACATATCAAAGGAGGACGAAAATTATGAATGAGCGAGTAGGTACCTCCTACGAGAATCCTAAACTTATTTGACTTTATTAATAGCTACAACATCAATAATAAAAATGAAGGATTGGCAACAAGAACAGGCGGCACGGCTACCAGGGTACCATATCGAAGGAGAAAAAATCTAATGAAAGAACGAAAATAATGACTGAAGGTGTTAATATTCGATAGTATGATCTAATTTTTTAGTCTCAGGATTATAATTATGTATTTTAAACCAGCGTTGCACTATCACCTCACTACGTTCTGCAAGAATATTTATTTGATTTGATTATTAGCTACTAAATCAGCAAAAAGAACGGCGAATTGACAACAATAGAATGAGCCGTCCTGCTACCAGGGTAACATTTATAAAAGAAGCTAATATTTAATGAAATAACAAACATAATAAGTAAAGGTTTGTCAATTCTTAAGGGCGAATCATTCAAAAATATGTAGTCTCTCGACCTCTTTATCAATGTTTTCTTTCGATTACTGTTTAAGCGAGTAGGTACCTTCTGCAAGTATATTTGTTTTACTTTAATAATAGCTACAAATAAAAGTCGTAGAAAATCGTATCGCTGGAGATCTCGATAAACAACAACCTCCTGAACAAGCAGGCTTCTGTCCCGGTCTTTCTACCACCGACCACTTGCAATTTGCATAGTATCAATCAGGTGATAGAAAAATCCCTAGAATTCAATATCCCACTGTGCCTTGCATTTATAGACTACTCGAAAGCATTCGATAGTATAACGCACTCTACCATCTTTAAAGCTCTTAGCAATCAAAATGTAGAATCAACCTATATACGTCTCTAATAAAATATTTATACCAGCAGTACAGCCACTATAAAGCTAGAATGAATTGGTCCACAATTCAGAATCAAACAGGGCGACCAGCTATCTCCAAAGCTATTTACCAGTACCCTAGAAGAAGTCTGTAGAACGTGGGCGACCGCATGGGAAGAGAAAGGTATCTGTCCCGGTGAGGCGAGGTTGATAAATCTACGCTTCGCTGATGACATTGTTCTTTTCTCTTCAACATCTGCGGAACTGGAAATAATGCTTCAAGAACTGAGCGAAGCAAGCCTTGAGGTTGGACCGTAGATGAACATGTGACGCCTTGGATGGCTTTCTCAACAACTGGCGAAAAGTAGCACACCATCGTAAGAAGTGGAAGGAATGAGGAGAGGCCTTTGCTCAGGAGTGGGACAATACGGGCTAAATAAAAAAATAAAAATAAATGCTACAAAATCAATAAAAAAACGGAGAATTGACAACAATGGAACGGTCTGCCCGGTTACCAGGGTAACAGTTATCAAAGGAACTAAGATCAAATGAAATAACGAATATAATGGTTGAAGGTTTGTTAATTCTTGAGCGAATCAATCAAAAATATGAACGTATGTTTTTAGTCAGAAATTAAAGTAAATGTATTTCACACTAGCGTCGGTCTATCGACCTACTCGTATTTATCAATGTTTCTATTCGATTCCTGTGTAAGCGAATAAATACCTTCTACAGAATATCTAATTGACTTTATTAATAGCTAGAAAATCAATATGGAAACGGAGAATTGGCAACAATAGAACAGGCCACCCGGCTACCAGGGTAACATTTATCAAAGGGGCTAAGATCAAATGATACCTATAACAAAAATAAAGGCAGAAGGTTTGTTAATGGTTGAGGAATAAATAATTATATAGTACAAAATCAGGATGATAATCCGATTGCAACATTTGTAAATTAAACCCTAATGACAATATCATACGTTGTATTTATAACATAACATCACGCCTGAAATCCCCGAAGGTTAGGCAGAGGTGTACCTAATAGTACACCCACATTTCGCCAGTAATGTTTAAGTCCCATGCAATAAGGGGCGAGCCTATTGCCATCAACCGGGCACGAATCCAGACTTCGTGGCTGTTACTGATAAATTCCTGATGGAAAAAGCCAATAACACTTTGCTCGACCCGGGAATTAACCGAACCCAGGACCTCATGCTCAGCAGTCGCACTTGCGACCACTAGACCAACGAGGCAGTCGTTGTATTACGTTGTATTTATAGTACATTATTATGTATGTGTATATAAACCTACCTATTAGTTTTAGTGTATGAAGTGTATCGTATGTACCACTTTATAATAAAGTGGACCAAATATTGTTTTATTGTCCTTTTCACAATTTTCATCAGTTTGTAACTTCTGGGTTCTGTAACCCTAACCTAACCTAACCTAACATTGTATTATACATAGAAGCGAGAGTTATACAAATATAGTTCAATAAAGTTATTCTGCCGACATAGAATCTGAAAATATAACACCCTATAATGCTTTTTGGTGTTTTTGATTCCCTAGTGGGTTTGCGTTCAAACAAAAGCCTGTCGAGAACAATGGTGTTGACGCAATGCTTTACGTCAGAGTGAGCAAAATTATATTTTTTTAAGAGGGCGGCAAGGCAAGCAATGGTTCAGAAGAGGGCGGCAAACGGAAATATATATTGTGCTGTTGTCTCACTCTTTTAAATGAGCCCTTTGGTGATTATAATTCCCTAGTAGATTTGCATCAGAACAAAGGTCGGTCGTGGACAAAGCTACTGATGCAATTATTTTCTTGACGTCAGACTGTGCTAAATTAAGTTTCGATAGAAAGATGGTTTAAAAAAGGGCGGTAAATAGAATATATGTGTACTGCTGCTACTCTATCAAATACGGTCTTTAAGTGATTTTGAGTTCCTAGTAGATTTACTTCCAAACAAAGGTCGGTCGAGAACAAAGCCCAAGACGTAATGTGTGACGTCAGAATGATCAAAATTATATTGCTAAAGAAAATTGGTTTTGAAGAGGGTGGTAAACGGAATAAATAAATTGTACTGTTGTTTCACTCTTTTAAATACAGCCCTTTGGTTTTTCTGTTTCCCTAGTAGATTTGTGTCCAAACAAAGGTCGATCGAGAACAAAGCTAATGACGCAATACTTGACGTCAGACTGAGTTAAATTAAGTTTCAGTAGAAACATGATGAATTAAAAAAGGACGGTAAACAGTATATAAGCGTACTGTTCTCACTCTATTTAATACGGCCCTTTCGTGTTTTTGATTCACTAGTAGACTTGCGTCCGAACGAAAGTCGAACGAGAACAACGCTGTTTACGCAATGGTTTACGTCACACAACTTAAGTTTTGATAGAAGAATGGTTTAAAAGAGATAGTTTTTCACTCTTTAAATAACTTGCTATCTTTGTCCAGATGAATAGCACAAACAATGGTATGAGCAGAAATATTTATTTATTTATTTATTAATATTGAAAAAACTTTTTAACAAAAAATAAAACCGACTTCAACAAAAAATGAAACACAAAAAAGTGAAAAATAAACTTCAGAAGAAAAATCAGTTTCTGAAGTCGGTGACTTTAATTTGTTTGATTTAATTTTTTTTGCCACCGACTTCAGAAACTGACTTTTCTACTGAAGTTTATTTTTCACTTTTTTGTGTTTTATTTTTTGTTGAAGTCGGTTTTATTTTTTGTTAAAAAGTTTTAATTTTTGTTAAAAAGTTTTATATTACACTTTTTAGTGGTTCACATATGCTAACCCCTTCACAGCGTACCGGCGTGATGTAATGTTATGAACTGGTGTAAACAATAGACAGAAATGAGATTTCAGCAATCCCAGTCCATTGGCTATCATTTATTGAGGAGTTCTGTTGCCTATCTCCCAAGTTCTTTATCAGATATTCGCCAAATTTAAATGGGATCACTCCTTGAAGGCACTCTTTCAAAAACTTACAAAATCACTTCAAGTGTGCCTACAACATTTAAAGAGTTCTCTCGATTTCTCCAGGATCCCATCATCAGATTCTGACTTGATGATAATGGGACCACTTGGGAAGTATACCTTTTCAAAACAATAAACATGCAAGCGATTGCAGCAATCACGACAGATTTACCGTCTATTTTTGAAGAGTTCTATTGTATATCTCCGAAGATCAGGATCAGATCTTCACCAAATTTAAATGGGACCACCTCAGGAGTATACTCTTTCAAATAAAAAAAGAATTTTGAGAATCGGTTCACAAATGGAGGAGAAATCAGGTAACATACATAAAAAAAAAAAAAAAAATACATACACACGAACATAATATAACCTCCTCCTTTTTTGAAGTCGGTTAAAAAGCAACTACCTTAATGACTTACTCTCTCATTATTCACCACATAATCTGATTCTGTTTAGAATAAAGCGTCGACCACCACGTGAGCAATGGTATAACTAGCATGAGATAACAAAATAGGTACCTGCATTATAAAATTACGAGCTACGACGATTGTTTTAGTAATTTTACCTCAAACGTAACAAATTACGTCTACATCATACTTTTTGAACTTTACCCAGGAAACTCTTGTTGAGTTAACCCGGGTAAACCAAAGTTTACCACATGTAGCATTACCTGTAACATAATTAATGGATAAATATTTCGTTTTTTTTGGATGAACCAGCTTTAAGTTTCGTTCAATTTTTCTATCTTCTTCTATGCCAAGTACAATCGATCAAGAATCAGACTTGTCACACATTAAAAACTCTTGAATTAATTTCATAAAGCAACCATGACTTATAGAAATGTGTGGTAAGATAGACAATGCATGTACCACACACCAACAATAAAAATCTAGTTTATGGGCAGGATGATTCATGAGTTTAAATCTACGTACACTGTTGCTACGGTGTAGCAGTGCTACGACTTCAAGAGCTACGCGACTGTAGAATATTTATAATATATATAGGAGTATACTAGGAGATCATGACACAAGAAAAGGTTGTAAAACCTGTAACGTAAATTTTCAGGAGAACTCTCCTGCTTAAAGTCCATAGCTATTATCCGATCTTTATTGTTCTCCCCTGGCGACGCCTAAGATCGTTCCCCACATGGAGACCTGAAGACATTTTGATTTAAGTGACTAGGTAGTCACTTTGTGTTTAAAAAAACCCTTGACACACTTGAGACACCTCTGAATTATCCAGTCAAGCATAAGTAGACGAGAACTTATTTTTAGTTGTATGTATGAATTCAGCAATAAGTTTTAAAGCCCGTCTAAATATACCAGGTTATTGAGATAACCAGGTTATTGGGATATTGAGATAATTTCAAGTTAAAGTTTTTTTTATAAAATTCCATAATTATAAGACTACATTTGTTTTTCTCCTAGCAGAAGATCTAAACCAGACCTTAATTGGAGAATTAAAATCAACACGTGCACGGACCACAGGGTACAAAATTGTAATTGTCAAGCCATTAAACATGTAACGTCCAGTAGATACTTGGGAGTTATAGTTGACGAGTGTTTAACCTGGCATTCGCATATTGAGATTGTTGCGACGCGGGTGCGAAAATTTATATGGATTTTTAAAAATCTAAGATACATGTATGTGATGCCCCAGAATACATTAAATAACATCTATACTGCGCTCACGCAATCCGTTTTTGCATACTGTTTGCCAGTCTGGGGAGGAGCCACCAAAACTAAATTCCTTGAAATAGAAAGAGCTCAAAGGTCACTCATAAAAGTGATGTACTATAATCCATACAGATATCCCACTGTCGATCTATACAGAATCAGTGGCTTACTGACAGTAAGAAAGCTATATTTTTTGATTACTATCCTGTACTTACAAAAATCAATTCCATTCAACCAAGATAGACAGGAGAGAAGACGAAAGGATATGGTGGCTTACTCCCCGGGGGTCCGAACCGCATTTGCACGGCGTCAGTATGCAACCCAATCAGCCTACATTTATAATAAAAAAAAGACGTGTGGCACTCGGAGGAGACTGCCGCGGTAAAGCTATTGCATACCATTTTTTATCAACTTATGCAATTATAATTATTTTATTAATGCAGTATTTTTTTTCCTTATCAAATGTAACCTTCGTAGTTCTAACCACTAAGAAAAACTATGACACAAATTAAAAGAAAAAGTAAATGACATCTTGACAACTGACGTAATGTCAGATGAAAATTAAACATTGAAAAATTATAAGATTTAATATTTTACAAAAGATGAGGATGATTAGTAAAAGACGTGTAAGTATAAATACTATATTTCCCCAACATTTTGGTTATTTACAAAGCAGTATTATATATAAATTAACAAAACAAAAAATAATACTGCATTTGTTATAATAATAATAAAATGAATGTATATAGAGTACTAACTCATTTTCTTTCACTATTTTTTCGTGACTTTCTTCATTAATAAATGCACTTTGTTTATTCATATTTAAAACACTTTGTACACAAATTATACGAGTACAGATATTCACTGTTGTAGGATTTTTTACTGTTAGTGCATATTTCAGCGTTTTAAGTGCACATTCGTATTTTAGCATTTTTATAATAATAATCCGATGGTAATAAAAAGTTAAGCGATGCATCGCATTAAACTTTTATTTTATAGTTAATATTCTTAATGTAACACAACATACTATTTATAGCACATCATTCTTTTTACTACCCACCATTTTCATTCAGCTCATTCCATATTTAATCTAAACAAACACGACTTATTTATGCGTGTAACTGCTTGCATTATTCGGGAATACATTTATATGGAGAATCACAGTTCTTGTAACTAAAGAGTATTTTCAATAAAACTAAGATGTGCGATTCAATTTATATACGCGTAAGTATATGTGAAAACAACATTATGAATAAACATTCGCAGAATATAATTTTTCATAATTATACAGTAAGTTTTTTTTCGCATTATTGCTAAAACATTAATCAAAACTCATATCTGTGTTAATATTTTTGCTATCGCTATAATATAATATTTTGAGATTGTTTTTTGAAGGTAACTCAGTTTTTAGCTAATATCGGCTGACAATGCATATTTAGGGCTTGTTTTATTTAGTGTTATTCATGTTAAACTGGAAAATGCAAAAAAGCTCCATAATTATTTTAGCTAGTTCTTTAACTATTATTATAGCTTGTTTTATTTATGGGCATCATGTCTACTTATTGCACCTAAACTTAAATTCTATTTGAATTTCTCTTGACAGTCATCCGCACTAGGACCATTGGGGTTGTTGCTAGCGATAGCATTACGTGGGGTGTCATCTGATGATTTTGAAGTCGGAGAGCTTAAAGAGCTTATGCTGGAGGTTGACGTTGATCGCGACTATATTCGACTCGATTCTGAAAAACATGTCTACTATATCTACGTAGGTACCGCCACGCTTCCAGAAAATATGGTTCTCTATCCGAACTTTCGGAGTCGACTTGCATAGGTACCAATTTCCGGTTCATATAATGGGTTTGTAATGTCTTCGAATGGCAAAAAACGGAATCTATAAGGGTTCCGTTTTTTGTCATTCGACTACGAAACCCTAAAAAGTAAACACAAAAAAATAATTTAAAATGAGATGATATTCGGTAATGTCTTTTTAATTTATTTTGGTCTCAAGTCTTAGCAGAGGTTTGACAACCAAGCCGTCCGTAGCGGGGCTTGGTTGTTACGCCCCTGACGGACGCGACGCATCGTACCACCGCGAGACAAGCGGCGCGGCAGCGCGACGAGTGCGACTGCGCGCGGAGTAAACTAAATGGATATGGTAGTTAAAAGAATTTCAATGTTTTAGAATACAAACTGTCTTTTATCAGTTAGTGTTTCTTGTCACCAGTGTGACCAAAGCGTATAAAAAAGGGGTTTGAACTTTTTTGTAAGGAAGGTGGCATATCGCCTCACCGCCATTTTGATTTTTTTTGGAAATCACGGCCCGCGATGAAATTGGTATATCTATACCAAATTATGACATGACATTTTTGACAAAAAAATGTCATGGAACATGGTACTCTAAAAAGTCACGTTATCGAGATAATTGAAGGTAAAGATCGATAGATGAGTACTGCAATGACCACAAAACAATATATCTTTTACGTGTCTATAGGCGTTGATTAATGATTATTACTGTTTATTTAAAGAGAGTAGGTACATTACATACTACTAGGAGCACGAGAAAATTATTATATAACAAAAAAATTCGATTAATTGCAGTGCGAAGTGATTTTCTCGTGCGCATAATAATAAACAACCTGGGAACGATTATTTGGATACAATTTAACACCTAGACATAATTATGCTTTAACTACCATATCCATTTAGTTACTTACGCCCGCGACTCGTGCACTCATAGTACCCGTCGGGGCTGCGAGTTGTTCGCAAAAGATACCGCGGCCTCGACATGAAGGGCTAAGAAGGAAAATGGGTGGTTTTTAGTCAGTCGAAGTCTGACACTACCTTTCGCTCTGCCCAAGAGCGGGAGGGGTTATTTGATGATTTTCAACCAGCCAAAAAAAAAGCTTTCATTTGATGTAGAGCTGATAATTGGATATAATAGCTTCTAAAGTTTACACCGGAGTTGAACAGTCGTCACGCGACTTTAACGGTTCTCATCATTGCTCCAAAAGCTAACGATGAAATAAAACGATAGGTGGTTAGTACTCTAGTGGTTGCAAGCGCGACTGCTGTGCATGAGAATTTCCCAAAAAAAAATCACGAAGTATAGAATTGTGACCGGTTGATAGTAATAGGTGATATGTGGGTGTACTAATGGGTACATCTCTGCTAAACCCTTCGGGGATTGCAGGCGTGATGTTATATAAACGATCGTTTTACAATAAACCCTTGTCTGGCTTACGTAAACAAAAATATTGACAGTAGGATGCCTATAGGCGACAGTGCGAACAATATTTGGTTCCGCTGACGGTTCGTTAATCCCCAAATTACGCTGGTTCAAGGTAAGAAGAACCTTTGTTTTTTTACTTAATAAAGCAAGTACATACAAATATACGAGAGACGAGACGACAAGAATATAATATGTCACGGGCATCAAACGACTTTTATGAAGACGTAAATAATTGTATGTGTGAGTAAACGTTCTTAAATGGTGGTTGGTATTGTGTGAGTTCCTATGTATGACTGGACTTTGAGTTATGACATAATGTTAATATGAGTTCCAATAAAATATTGGTTTCATAACGTAATATGAAAATGAAATCAATAAAGTAGGCGAATTTGCTTCTAAACGTTGCTAAGTGTATGCTTAAACATGAATGAGAAAGAAAATTAAATGTTCCGCCGTTTGGACTCTGTACCGCACCCTACGTATTTATTAAATTACTAAAACCTGCATTCCATTATTTACGTTCACTGGGACATTTATCAGTAAACTATTATTTAAATTTTTAACTAATATCGGCTGACCGTGCTTATTTTGGGATTGATATTTAGGGCTTGTTTAATTTAGTCTTATTCGTATTAAACTGGAAAAAGGCAATAAAAAGCCAGACATGATACTCATGAATAAAGCACCTAAACTCATTGAGGTATAATGTACTACGTACTAGAGGAGACACCTAAACTCGATTTTTTGTAACACACGGTAGAGCTAGTGGACTCCAGCTCATTTAGTCTATGCCGAGCGGTTGCTGCGTCGTGACACATTTGAGTGAAGTTTTCTTGTTTATAATATGCCTTCGTGTGCATTTAGATACTGTAGAAATAATTAAAAAAATATAAGTAAAAGTCAAGAAGTGACTTTTCACCAGTAATTATAACTTATTATCTTTAAAACACACATAATTTAATTATACTTTTTGAATTGCAATGTGTCATCGCGGCGGCCATTTTTTACGTGAATGTCAAAGAAAAAAACATTTGCATGCACAGACCAGACACTATCGACGTATTCAATGCTTGACCACGAATCCTCTACATGTGAGTCAAAATTGATAGTAGGTTGTATACTATTTGCATATGTATCAAGACAATTAACAAAAAAGTTGAAATGTGAAGATTGCATTGATAGTTTGACTATACTATAAACTTCCACATCACACATCTATCATACGTAATTTAATACGGCAAAGTGGTGGAAGTCTTGCCTCGAAATAGGATTTTAATTATATGTCCGTAAACACCCTAAAGCATTTAATTAGGAACGAAGTATTTGCAAAATTTGAATAAACATAATTTACTGAATCAGCCATCAACATGCAATCACAGAATCCATATAATTCGAGCCATTAATTTATTATTATTTTGCCTCGAATTAGATAGCTCACAAAAATTAGATTGCATCACGAAGGTGAAACTGATCCAACTGTGGATTACTATAACAAACTGCAGAAACTAACACAAAATAAATTATTTGAGGAAATTACAATCTTGTTACAGTTTAAGTACATTTTATTTATTTTCTGAGTAAGTACACGCATACAATATCAAGTAGGCAGAATAATAACATTATGTCGCATCTGCACGCATTGATAGTAATCTATGAGAACGTGACACCCCCCGTCTGCCCCGCTGTCATCAAATGCGCGCACATTATTTTGTTGGAAATAGCTTCTCTAGTACGTAATACCTCAATGGTTGTACATAGATGATAAATACCTATACACCTATATACTTTCTCACAAACAGCTGATTACGGTAGTTTTCCAATTCAACCAATGCCACCTAAAGGCGGGTTGCTGAACTAAAGAGACAAGCGTGATATTTCAAAAAGTTATTGTCCAGTGTCAATTTGTTAGGTTTTTATTTTCGTTACGGAATTTCTGGATTCGGTCCCCACGCTCAAGGCCCGCGATAGAAGCTATGCAATAGCTTAATAAACAAAAAACTAAGGTTCCACCATGAGGTCTCACGTGTATGCAAAAAGATAATAACTGAGTGGCTTAAAGTTATAACATACGAGGAAACTGAGCAGGTTTTGGTTAGACTCGGTTAAATAATTTTCCCTCCATTCGTATGATAGTATCAAAAATACTTATATTGTTTCGAGCACACCGACGCACTTTAAACTTTAAATAAAACATGCAACACCCAAACACAAACAAATATACACACACTCTTATACACGCAACAATACAAACGCTGTAGAAAAACCAGACCCGCATACATACGGCCCAAATAGGCATACAACTACAAGCAAGCAAAGAGCTGCTAATTAGTTTAAAAGTCATTTACTGTTAATTATTTTTATTAAATTTAGTTCTAAGTCACATTTTGTTACAATTTGTGCAACAGTCTCAATATTGTTAATAATTAATGGAGAGTGCGAGATAGCCCCAACACAAGTATTATCAATTACTTACTGGGGTTGTCTCATTTATAACCATGTAACTGTTTCTTGGGACAAATAAACATTTTTCATTTTTTTTTTCATTTTTCATAAGAATCAAGCATTTCAAGAATTAGTCCTAATTAGTAATTAAGCATTTCCAGAATTAGTCCTAATTAGTAATTAAGCATTTCCAGAATTAGTCCTTTTAAGAATTGGCCATTTTAAGAATTAGGCATTTTTAGAATGCTAGGCATTTTAAGAATTAAGCATTTATCGACTAAAACCCATTATAAAGCAGCAGCAGCAGCTTTCCCATTATAAATAAGTTAATGTTGAGTCAAATCTTTAATATACGACAAATAGACGAGTAGGCGTTAACACACTCAAGCAAAAGAAAATGTATCGTTATTACTCATGAATCAGTTTCATTAACTGATTCAAGTTGAATACTTTTTGTCGAGACTTTACTTTAGTATTAGGAGGTTTCTTTGAAATTCAACATTTCATACCAGAATTTCGAATTTCATGGGCAAAAGTAAAGTTCTCAATTTTAATTAGAGACCAGACAGTTTTCCTGAGAATGAAAGAAGTTTATGAATCGACTGGCTACCAACTTGTGCTGTTTGTATGCGAAATGTATACGCAACACATTTCGCCGTATAATCGAGGGGTGTACGTACTATGGTACCTAGTACCTACACGTCTATCTAATCTTGTGGAAAAAACCGGTCAGATGTTATTAACCCGCCGGTATTTTTTTTTTCGTATTATAACCATCTCGTATTATTTTCATGTTTCTTTTCAGAGGAATCTATAATTAACAAAGGTTTTCAGCCGATTCACTACCTCTCGAAATTAAATTTAGGTCTTAAATTGATATTTTATGATGAGTTGATGTCACCATGATCAATAGTCAACCATGTCATAACTTTTAAATCATTGACGTCTCCAACCACCAAGACAGACATTTTCAGAATCTGCAGCAAAAAAACAAACTGAGGAAGGGCTTGAGGTCACTTTGCCAAAAACAAACGGATGCGCGCAATTTAACTTAAAATAAATAAACAAAGCAATTATTAAGACTGTAAATTAACGTTAAAGTTATTAAAATTTCATTTTTTGTCTAATAGTTCTTTATAATATATAATTCTACTGTACGTGTGTATGTCACTGAACTCCTCCTAAACGGCTGGACCGATTTGGATGAAACTTTCTGGGGATATTCCAACGTATGGTTTAAAACCACAATTGGACCCAGTTTGTGGCGCTGCTGTCCGGGCTGGACGACCTCTGCCAGGTCCGCTAGGGTTTCTAAAAATATATTTTTACAAAAAATTGCCTTTGATTAATACGTTTCACCACAATTAATCTCAATTAAAAATCTTAAAAAGGGCTTGCCCCTTTTCTTTTCTTAAAGTCTCGAAGTCGGGACTTCGATTGTGGGCTGTCTCGTGTCCCGGGACTTTTAAATTATCGGGAATTCCCAAACCGAAAAATCAGCGTCTGAAGTCGGTAGCTTATATTTGTTTACCGCCGACTTCAGAAGCAGATTATTCTTCTGAAGTTTATTTTTCACATTTTTGTCTTTTTGAAGGCAAATTCGCTTGTCTTAGTTAAAAAAAATATAACGATATAATACATTTGCACTATTGTTCTAAATACGTTTTGGACACTGTATTTTACGTACCTATGCATCGTAAGACGTATGCTATCAGAAACCAAACCAGACAACAAAGGAAATATACTGCACTGTGAACTGAGCCCAGTTGCCGCCACTTTTAGAGGTGCGTAAAGCAACCCTTGCTTTGTGTACGTAGGAAGGGTTGCCATTGGAGATGAATCTCAAATCAGTATCGTTAACCTATGTCTATGTTTCTCTCTAACCTCTAAATAAATAAACCTGTACGGTGGTACAGGTTTATTTATTTAAACTTCATGTACAAGAGTGGTGAATAGGCGGACTTAATGCCACAAGGCATTCTCTACCAGTCAACCAAAAAATAATAATAAGGTTAATACCATTTTGTAAACATAATACATAAACAGGTGCATACCAATACATATATATAAAGTAACATTGTTAATAGCATTAGAAGAATATTGTAGTGATCAATTTAAAGTCAAACAAGTGTCTAATAGTAATAGGTCTCGTAGAAGAGGTATTGTAGAATTAAAAGTACCCACTTTTAATAATTACTTTGGGCAAAGATGTAAAAAATATTTAGTACCACGTATTTTCAACAGCTTACCATTTGAAACTGATGTAACAAAGAGAACATTTAAAAACAAAGTTCAATCATATCTTTTGTCTAACTTTAGTGAAAACCTCAGCAATTATTTTGTAATTTAAAATTAAATATTAACATGTTTGTTTTGTAAACGTATTTTGCAGTGATTTGGTTGTCAGTTATGTAGGTATAGGTCAGATTATTTTTATAATTTTAGTATGTTAATGGAAAAGTGAACGTCCATACGATAATATTGAGAGTATTGTGGGAGCTACGTCTGCCAACAAACTGCTCTGTAGTTTGGCAGAAGTAAAATGTACTGAACTTGACTTAATGTTCCAAATAAACACTTTTTCATTTTTTTTTTTTTTCATATATACAGATAGAATTAAATAAACTAATAGATATTTTAATACATACAAACAGTCTAAAAAACGAGAAACCTTATAATAATTACCTAATTGCTCTCAATCAAGTCACTAATCTTATTAGTGACTTGATTGAGAGCAATTCAGTCCGATTTCAAAAAGTATTTCTGAAATTTTCTTTTGAAAGCCAATTTGCTTTCTGTTTTTTTTAAAGCCAGGGGGTAGCGCATTCCAGAGATTTATGGATGAGACAGCGTAAGAAGAGGACATAAAACCTGTACGGTGTGAAGGAATTTCAAGCAGAAGGTTTTCGGAAGCTCGAAGCTTACGACTGTGTGAACTGCCCAACACTTTGAAGTATATTTTTAGATAATCGGGAGTACGTGGATCCTTTAAAATAGTGAAGCGAGTGCAAAGAGATCTGAGGGATCTTCTGAGTCGGATAGGCAGCCATTTAAGGCTGCTCTCTCGAAAAAGCTTAAAAACAGCGTGCAGATGAAGCAACTTTTCACCGGCACTTACAGGGAAATTACATCTGAAAAGAAGTGTTAGTAATCTACATGATATGACACGTAATATGGTTTAGCTATTATTTTTCTATCGGTAACACATAATAAGAAAAAAAATCCACAAAATCACCTCCAAATCGTTGAGTTGAACCATTTTAGTCCTTAATTTTTTAACAAAACAATACAAAAGAAATATCTACTGCTTTGCAATATCTAGGAAAATAATTTGGTTTTGTTACTTTTTAAAAACATGTATTATTTTAATTATAATAAATTAAAAATACGTCCGTTTAAAGTCCGTGTGTACGACCGAGAGGGGTACTTATCTATGCACAAGGTCATTGGCGTGAATACAAGCCTTAAGCTGAGAACGGTACGCAGAGATGTTATCGTATTTTCGAAGGCCAAAAATAAACCGAATGCAATTATTAAGAAGACGATCCAATTTGTTTAAAAGTTCTTGGGAAAGGTCAGAGTAACAAACATCAACATAGTCGTTAATGGGAAGCACAAGTGACTAGACCAAAGTTATTTTAGTGCTAGATGGTAGAAAATGTTTGAATCTATACAGAGACCGCAGCTAGTATGTGACTTTCTTGCTAACCTGAGCAAGCAGGACATAAATCAGCCCCCTAGTCCGTACTTAAATTCTTCACACAATAATGTTTCTGCTAGAGAGCTTTTTACTAGCGATATCTGTATTTGATTTCGATGTTTCGGTACACAAGGGTCTAGTTGTTTGGGCCTGTGGACGGTGAGTGATGGGTAAGCTCGCCGTCCGTCCGTCTCATGACGACGACAGGCCGTGTCGACGGCGCGTTCGTGTTCCACGCGCGCCTCAAAGAGATGTCAGCAACATAGAAGGGGCCCGCAAGGGCCGACGCCTGTCGAGGCTGCGGGTTGTCCGCAAGGGATACCGCGGCCTCGACATGAAGGGCGAAGAAGGAACATGGGTGGTTTTTAGTCAGTAGAAGTCTGACACTCCCTTTCGCTCTGCCCAAGAGCGGGAGGGGTTATTTGATGATTTCTCACCCCAAAAAAAAAAAAAAAAAACGGTCTAGTTGTTTTATCAGATTTGCACTAACAAAAAAAAAACAAGTGGTATTACAACATTTCCTGTAATTGTTATTTGCACCATTCTGCTTTTGATAAGCTGCTTATAAGAACTTTACTTTATTACTACAATTTTGTTCTAGTATAGTATTATCTAACGGACTTGGTATTCTGCTCTTCTAAAAATAATGTTACAACGTTAATATCGTAACATTTTACTAAGAAAAAACCTGGGGTTGTTGGGGATGAAAGTTTTCGACCTCACATCAGTAAATATGAGTGAATTTGTAAGCAATTGATAAAGTCACGGACAAACATAAATATTAATGGTTTATTTATAGCAACATTGATCTAAGAGTTACTATTTAACAACAATTTATTACATTTTAAATCATCTGAAGACCTCATGGCTTTATAATAACGGCCGCTCAGATTGATATTTAGGTTGTGCCATGCGTACCTGGGGTGACTACTCGTTACATTCTGAGTTTCCTTGGTGCCCTCGAAACGCACATTAAGTCATTGGTCTCAGCTGCCATATTAGGTCTTTGGCAGCCGTTACAGGTAGTCAGTGGCCTAAAAGTCTGGCAACCAGTCTTATCAAAGGAAAAGCTTTTACCCAGTACTAACTGGGTTGTGGAGGTCAGATAGGCAGCCGCTTCAAAATACTGGTATTCAGTTGCATCCGGTTAGACTGCAAGCCGACCTCATCATAGTTGGGAAAAGGTTAGGCAGATGATGAGATCAAAAATCTTGTATCATTTTGACGTATATCATTAAGTTGCTACAACTAAAAAGCTTAGTAACTATAACAATAGCACACAATAATAGAAACAGAAGACTATCAACATCATCTGCCTAGCCTTTTCTAAACTATGGTTGGGTTGCCAACACAAGCGATGTAAAAAATATAAATGGTCCTTGCATACATTCAGTTAAAAAAGTATCGGGAATTGATGATTTGTTTATGGTACCAAATTCAATTTTTTTTTTTGTTGTTGTTAAATTGGCACAACTGTTTTATATTTTGGCGCGGAGTTTGAGTTGCATCTGTTATTTATATTAAATACAGTACTGTTTTTAGTTATATCATATCTAGTGTGTATAGCGAATTTAACTATGGACAAAAACATCGAATAAAGAGTTTGTCTTAAATTTTGCATCGCCAAAGGAATTTCGTGTTCGAAGTCACTGAAAATGTTACAGAAGGCTTACGGTGAATGTTATAGAAGGCTTATGAGTGGTACAAAGCGTTCAAAAGCGGTCGAAATGTGATGGAAGATTTGCCTCGCTCTGGTAGGCCATCAACGTCTGCAACTGAAGTTAACATCACAAAAGTGTGTAGCTATCGCGGTATTGTGCACTCGGAATTCTTGCCGAAAGGTAAAACGGTAAATAAAGAATATAATTTGAGCGTTATGCGGCATTTAAGAGACCAAATTCGGCGAAATAGGCCTGATTTGTGGAAAGAAAATTCTTGGATTTTGCACCACGATAATGCGCCTTCGCATAAGGCCATCATTGCGAACAAATTTTTGACCAAACACTCAACAAATACCATCGAGAAACCACCATACTCATCAGATATGGCTCCAGCCGAATTCTTTTTTTTCCTAAACTCAAATTACCATTTCGTGGCACCCGTTTTCAATCGGTAGAAGACATAAAGAAGAATTCGCGGCGAGAACTGAACTCAAACAAAAAGCATTAAAAAATGTTTGGTGATTGGATTATTCGTTGGTGTAAGTGTATCGTTTCTGAAGGAGCATACATTGAAGGTGACAAAATAAATTTGAATGATTATCAAACATTTTGTATATTGTTGATCTTTTCCCGTTACTTTCTTGACAGCAGTATAACATGCCACAATACATACCAAGGAACATTTTGTAAAAAATTGAGTAATATAAGGTTATTTTTTTTCTTATAATCTAACATCATTATTATCATATCAGCTGACAGCGTATAGGGTAGTTTTTTATTTCCTTTTATTATTTAATGATAGTTACAAGAAAGTATACTATAGATAGTAGTTTTAAATTGTAACAATATATAATATACTACAATAAATAGTCCTATTTTGAGGGCATTCTATCATAATAATGAGTATTATGATAGGATGCTTTCAAAGTTGGACTATTTTTATATGGATTTAGGCTAACAAGATTTTCTAGCTTAAAACGTGAGCACCACTAGTGAGGTTTAGGTACATTCACGGAAATAACCACTATCTGTAGGCCATACAAATAATATTTGTTCCGTGTGGGGATCGAACCCGCGACACGCAGCGCAGCAGTCCAATCGCTCAGCCACTGCGCCAACCGTGACGTTATTTAGATGCCCTGTACTCGTATCTATGATTTCCTGGTCTTTACCGCCTTTGGAATACCTCGATCGGCTTCTTCGTCGCAGACACGTGGCCCATCGTTAGTACCATACTGTTAATATCATAATATATTATGATAGTTACCATACTTTTCCGGAAGATTGTACAATTAAAAGTGTAAAATCACGTCAAAAGTCATGTAAATCACGTTATATTGACTTTTAATTACATTTGAAAACGTTTAACTTTGTATTTCAAATGATAACCAGGTTTATGATTTCACATTTGGCTATTTATAGACTTTGAATAGAGTAATACAATGTAGGCCTATGAATGACGAAGCAATTACGTTTGAGCCACCCCACACTAATATTTGGTTGATTCCTCGTCGATTAGATGATAAGTCAATAATAATATTGGAATTACCTAGTTTCTTTACTAAACAATCAGTTGTGTTTTCATATCTAACAAAAATTTAAAAATACACCTTTACCTAATGCTCCAAAGGTTAGGTTGAGCTGTTGTTATTCTAAGTTTAGCCACGTTTCACCAGTTATAATTGAGTCCCACGTAATTGTAGGCAAGCCTTGTGCCATCAACCGGAAGCAAATCTAAACCCAAGGCTTTTACTTAGAAAAAACAGATCTAAAACCCCAAAAACACTATGATTTTCTTTTCTTTTCTTCGCAGCCAACCCTTTCATTTGATTCCCGTATCATAGAAATGAACATAAATAACTTTGACTGACACCAAAAAGAATGTCACCTCAGCAAAGACTTATATTACCACATACTAGTCTGATAGTCTCAATTCAATTCGATAAATTTTAGTATGCCTGAGCTTGGATGGCTAACAGACTGAGAACTGGATGATTAGCAATATTGTTTACAGTTTATACAATTTGCTAAGGAAACTGAAGAATCAACTCAACTAACTTTGTTCATAAACAAAATATATTCTTCTGAAGTCGCAGTTTTGTAAATTTTTGCCAAAATCCTAAATACATTATAACCTATCCCAGATAAGTAATTATGTCGATGCATGCTTTTAAGTTCTACAGATATTCAAACCCTAATTAAAGTTTAAAACACGCTTATATGAGTATCGAGGGAACAGGCTATTGTTCAACCACCTGTTGATTTTCGCATCAATGTCCACACTTCACTGAACACTACCCCTTTTAAAAACCACCCTTCGTATTAAAATGACGTCATCAGCAACGTAATCAAACAAGTGAGGTATGGAACTTGCCACAACGTGCCATCTCTTTCTTTAATCGTTATAACACAACAAGAGCGACTGTGATGTGCTACGATTTTAAGTTCTAATAGGCAATAAAACCCCGCGTTTGATTGCAACACACTTGTTGTGAAACCTGCTTCCCTGGTCTTTGGTAATTTAATAAAAGATGGCCGCCACGGGACGCAGACCACGTGACTGGCACGTCGTGGTTCAGAGTGCACCTCTTACTATCGTTTGTTATCCTGGTATTGAGTGAGTTTTTGTGAACCGTCGTGCACCCCGCGCGGTCATAGCTCACCGGAAACAAGTCTTCGTCTTACAAAAGTCAAATGATGACGTTTATCATGATTTTAAAAAACGCTACATTTTGGAGAAATGTCAGTAATTTAGCATAATTATTTAAATTAATTAATCTCTGTTTATGGTTGTTTAACCTTCAATGCATGTTGGGAAATGTTATATCTTTTGAAATCTCCTTGTAGGAATACTCCTTCATTCCAATAGGGACATTCCTAGGAAAGTACAACTTGGATGGGTGGCATTTGGTAATTTGGAACATATTTTTAGGTTCAAAAAGATCCCTCAGTGCTTAAAACTTCGCCAATGTATCCTACCAACAAAATCCTGCGGTGCCGAGCAAAGGTCTATAATTATTTACATAAGTCACTATCCATCGAGTACAAGTAGAACAAAGGGCTATGTAGCGTGACAATACTGACAATTGTTGTCATTTGATCAACAACTTACCAAACTTCTGAATCTTCAAAAAAACCGAGTGGTTTGTTAGGAGTCTAAAGGAAACTTAGTTTGTATTGTCATGGGTAATAATAATATTCAAATACACGCTTTGTAATGTTTGTGTTTTTCTATATGGGTTTTTATTTTTAATTCGCTGCTGGAGTTAGGAGTAGGTAGTATAGGTAATTGATACCTAAGGAGGTAAAAAGTTTGTCACTGAGGACTGAGAGCCCGATTTTTATCAGGGTCATAACTTTCAAACAACAAGAAGTGGTGATCTGTTCTTGCTTTCACAAATTTTCACAATTTATTTAGTAGCTAATAGGATTTCAAACAGTAGCTGTAATTTAATGGATTCATTTTATTTGCGTGACAAACTTTTACGTGTATGAGGATTGAGGGCCCATTTTGAACGAAGATTTACAAAGTAGGACAGTGTTTTGCGATAATATCTTGTTTTCACAAATTTTGTTCGGCATTAGGTAAGATTTGGGCATAAAGACTTTTTCTGTAGTGTACATAGTTTTTCAGGTACAGGCGGGCCCTCAGTCCTCTATGTGAGAACTGAGGGCCCAACTTTACAGTCAATAACTCGCTTATATGACTTTCACAAAATCTGATTCCAACTTTCACAATTTTTGGGGAATGTTCACTAAATCCTAAGCACATTTTTACAGAGTTTTTAACAAACGGGCCCTCACACCACACGCACATATTGTATAATGATTAACATTATAATTTGAAGTGACGTATGGGCGGTTTGAAGTTATCATTCGTTGGCTGAATGTCGTTCTGCGACTTCTACGTTAACGCGGAGGGTGTTGTAACTTTTCTGCGTGTAACTATCCCACAGGCTGCACGTGTACATGGACGTGCAATATGCTCGGAAAAGAGTTATTTTCACGCCAACCGAACAACGCGTGAACATGCGGGCCTACATATTAGCCCTTTTAGACAACGCCCTCCGCTCCCGTTCCAAGTCAGTATGATCCCTGAGGTCAGCCGTGATTATATGCCCTAGGTATTTTAACTGTTGCACCCTGTCTAAAGGTACACCATTCAGCCGTATAGACGGTACATAGTCCGGGCATCTAGCACCACCGGCCTCAAAGATCAAGTACTGGCTTTTTAAGCTATTGCATAGCTTCTATCGCGGGCCTTGAGCGTGGGGACCGAATCCAGAAATTCCGTAACGAAAATAAAAACCTAACAAATTGACACTTGACAATGACTTTTTAAAATATCACGCTTGTCTCTTTAGTTCAGCAACCCGCCTTTAGGTGGCATTGGTTGTATTGGAAAACTACCGTAATCAGCTGTTTGTGAAAAAGTATATAGGTGTATAGGTATTTATCATCTATGTACAACAGTGAATATCTGTACTCGTATAATTTGTGTACAAAGTGTTTTAAATATGAATAAACAAAGTGCATTTATTAATGAAGAAAGTCACGAAAAAATAGTGAAAGAAAATGAGTTAGTACTCTATATACATTCATTTTATTATTATTATAACAAATGCAGTATTATTTTTTGTTTTGTTAATTTATATATAATACTGCTATAAAGATAACCAAAATGTTGGGGAAATATAGTATTTATACTTACACTTTTACTAATCATCCTCATCTTTTATAAAATATTAAATCTTATAATTTTTCAATGTTTACTTTTCATCTGACATTACGTCAGTTGTCAAGATGTCATTTACTTTTTCTTTTAATTTGTGTCATAGTTTTTCTTAGTGGTTAGAACTACGAAGGTTACATTTGATTTATATAATTTAATTCATTTTTATTAATATGTTAGCTCAAATAATGTAATTTATTGATAATTTCTATTAATGGTATCTTATCTTACGCTTATAAAATTAACTAACACGCTCAAAAACTCTTTTTTTTTTTATAGAGAAGTAAAGCATAAAGAGCTAAAAAAAGAGCTAAAAAGAAAAAGAAATTGTGAACGTCAAAGGGCATATTATCAGCGTCAGAAATTTTTTAAGAAAAATGAAGAAAAAAAAAAATAGTACCAAAAATAAATGCTGAACGTCAAAGGGAATTTCGTCAACGTAAAGCAGAAAAATCCTACGTGGATTTGATTTAATAATATTTAAAAACAAATTGTAAAATATGCCTCAATATTATTTAACTTTACGAAGAAAAAAAAACAAAGGAAAAAAAATACTGCATTAATAAAATAAATAAATAATTATAATTGCATAAGTTGATAAAAAATGCTAATATATATGGGAAATAACTAAAATGTGGTTTCAGGGGGCACCCGGGTTTGAACCGGGGACCTCTCGATCTGCAGTCGAATGCTCTACCACTGAGCTATACCCCCAATAAGAACTGCTTTCAAATAGTGGTACTAGTCCTAAGTTACTGTAGCAATTTGTTTTAATATTTATAAGCAACTCACCACTCGTACACGACTACATGAGCACAAGTAACCGCAGAAGTAACTTAATTCATCAATTCTGTTATGTTTAATTAAAACTTAAATATAGTTAGGTGACATTTATAAAACGACAAACAAAATAAAGCGTTCTAACATGATGATGAACTAAATAGCTACTTATTTTTGTGTAGTATCCTAGGACATATTTTCGGGCCGTTATGTTGTTCACCTATATAAAATAATAACATCTTATCGGCAAAGGAACAGCCAAGTACTGGTTCCGGGTGAACTAAATCTAATTATTTTATAATTCATAAACCTACATTGTTTTTTTGTATCCATAGTCTACAAATAGGCGATCACTCTTGTCAAAGTAGACCAGGACGTATCGTAATCAAATCAGGATGAATGAAATAGCGTCAAGTTACTAGAACAACTTGCGACCCCTATTTCAATCTTAAAGATTTTAAAAAAACGGGTTGTGCCGACCCGAAATAACATGGGATAAAGGCAGAAATATGCTGGAATCTATAAATAGCCGAATGCACCAGGGCTTCATAAACCTGTGGAAGTGTTGGAGTCATACAGTAACACAGACACGTTTGTGTTTATGCACACATTGCAATTTTCACTGTATCTACAATGTTTCAACGCTTGAATGTGTATGTATATTTGCCGAATACGCCAGTGTGCTCTGCGGTCCCTAGTTTGTTTGTTTACGTTTGGCTCCCCCATGTCTAGCCTTTTCCGGGTTTAAGGACGGCAGCCGTCTAGCGTACTACAATCACTCAAGGCCACAAGGTTCAAGTTCTACTGTAGGTGCATTAGTTGAATGCTGCGGTTTATTTGAAGGGTTTTATTTCCGGTACAAGAGGAATATTTAAGATAACTAAACTTAAATTCATTCAGAAATGGATTTTATTAGTTTAAGAAAGAGAAAATGGTACTAAGCTATTTTGTCTTTGCCAATTTATGTAATAATGATAAATGATGTTTATTTTACAAATTAAATAGGTTTCTACAAATACTGTCTCTCACAAATACTTTTTATAAAGTTAGTTGTGGTTGAGGTTCGTTGATTACTCTGAGAAGAAACATCTGAAACAAACTAAAAATTCATGGCGTCTTTTAAGGTCCAGACATAATATTGGTATACATACACTCATGAGGACTATGCAGATTAGTGTCTGAGATGGTTTTACATAAAAACTTATCATTCATCAAGTTTTAGATCACTTTTCGCTGAAGCTATAGATTGTAGAAACAGCAAACAAACGTTAGATACAATAAAACAGTCGTGGAAAATGGAACATAAGAAAAAAATCGTATATTGTATGTATATTGTGTTATCACACAAAAGAAACACAAGGGAATATTACAAAAACTGTAACACAACAGACACAGTCATTAGATGAATAAATTTAATTTAACTAACATGTAGAATACTAAGGGTAGGTATTTATAAAGGTAGGTAAGTATTTTAGAAAGAAAATAAAAATATATATAAAAAAATCCTTATGTTACGAGTACGTCCCACAATGGAAACAAAATTATGATATAGCAAATCGTGAAACTATGCTCGAAAAACAAAGTTATATGATTTTTTATAATTCTTTTCTAATGCAGGATATACTTTTTACATTATAATGTCTAATGAAAATCTAACTGCCTCGTTGGTCTAGTGGTCGCAAGCGCGACTGCCGAGCGTGAGGTCCTGAGATTCCCGGGTAGGGCAAAGTGTTATTGGCTTTTTCCATCAGGAATTTATCAGTAACAGCTACGGAGTCTGGATTTGTGCCCGATTGATGGCAATAGGCTCGCCCCCTATTACATGGGACTTAAACATAACCGGCGAAATGTGGGTGTACTATTAGGTACACCTCTGCCTAACCCTTCGGGGATTACAGGCGTGATGTTATGTTATGTTGTATAATGAAAATATGTCTGCAGTAAAATCATTGATCTTACTTGAAATTTTGCATTCCCAAACCACTGCAACTCCTGAAAGCCAAAACCAACAGGGACGACCACGAGAAAAGCGCCGAGACAATAAAAGGTCGTCACAGAGAAAATATTTTACTGTCTTCGACCCCGCAACGGAATTAATCAGTAAAAAATTGCGAAGGAGTAAGAAAAACAAACTTTCAACTGCCACCATATTAGCAGGAGACAGAAAAGAACAAGGCCAAAAAACACAAAGGGACTTATTCAACAGGGATTAGCCCAGTTGTCTAGCACCACGGATAAATATTATCATTAATATTAATGGGTCCTAAGTTGTGAACTGATTCCAACAGTAGGTATGGCAAAAACTCTTGAAAGCACGTTTTTTTTTTTCTAGTTTCTACAAGATCCTTATAGTAAATAACTCCAGATGCAACTTGTACCTCATAGACAGCTGTCAGGTTGAGTGAAACGGTTTGCAAATGTAGATCGGGTATTTTAATTTAATATTATAAATCGAGTTGTGCATGAGGCAGGGTTTTGTGCGCACGTACATTTCACAAATAATTCATATTATTGTTTTCATTCATCATATTCTGTGCGGGTGCACCCGCTTTCGGTGAGAATGGAGGAAGGAGGGAGTTCAAATGAAGCTGCGTTGACCGATATTAGTGATTCAGAAGTAGTAAAAAATTGCGAGCGTGAGCTGATGATGATGACGAGTACAGAGGATTTTGACCAACAAATGATTGCAAGATCAGAGAAAAGATCTAGAGAAAAGAGTGAAGATAGTAGTGATGAAAGTTTTACTACAGTTGACAGGAGACGTCCAAAAAAACTCATTAGAAGCACTTCAAATGGAAATTTTAGCACAAACAGGTTTGAATTAAATAATAATTCTCAAAATTCTGTGGAGAAATCTGACTCAATAACAAATTGTACCTTTGAGTTATGTTTGACCTCTTTACAAGTTTTACCTAAGCAGATGGCCTTGGCTAAGTGGTTACGAAACGGGAATATTCAAAATATCATTAGAATCAAATATAAAAGCCCTTATAAAGTATTTGTGCAGTTTGATGATAGAAAACAAGCCGAAAAACTACTAAATTTTCCTAAAAACAAGGAACTAGATATTCGAGCTCAATTTACCGATGAGGTCGACCTATCCTACGGAGTTATCAAAGGAGTTGACTTAGAAATGACTGATGAGGAAATGTTAGTCTCATTCAGTAGCACTTTTGAAGTGGTGTCTGTCAGAAGATTGAGACGATTGAATGATGACGGTAAATGGATTGACAGTGAGACCGTTAGGATAGGTTTTAAAAGCCAAGTTGTGCCTCAGTATGTGTATGCATATGGATGTCGATTCAGGGTTGAGAAATACGTTTTTCCCGTAACCCAGTGCTCAGGATGTTGGAAGTTTGGACATTCTAAAAAGTTTTGTCCAATCAAAAAAAACCTATGTCCAAAATGTGGAAAAGAACACATCAATTGTGAGACACAAATATTTAGATGTTTGAATTGCAACGGTCCTCACATGGCTATAAACAAAGCATGCCCATTTTTTATTAAAGAGAAAAGGATTCGTGTTCTCATGAGTATGAAAAATATCACGTACAAAAACGCATTGGAACTGTATTATATTGAAAAAAAGGAATGTAACAAACAAGTTTTACCGGAACAAACGGATATGAGTAGCCTTACATTTATTGATCTTAATGAAAAGCTGTCTGGTGAACAGTTTTACCATAAAGAACAATTTACAGATGAAGAACCAGTTATTTTAGAACAAAGAAAAGAAGATTACGCGACTGTAGTGAGAACCAGAAGTGATAAAAATAGAAAAGAAGGATCTAAAAAGAAGCATACTAAAAATTTTCATGATAACATTAATAAATCCGTGCTTACAGAAAATTTAGAAAATATTCAAAATCCCGAAGAAGAAAAGAGAGATACAAATGAGAGGAAATTTCAATGGAGGAAAATTTGGAGAAATATTATGGCGATTGTGTTCTCGACAGAGCAGAACCTAATGGTCAAAATGAAGTCGGTGTTTAAAATTATATGTGAGGAAGTTAAATTATTGTTAATTAGTAGTTTTATGGACGGAGATATGCTAAACTTGTTTACATCTAAGAATAATGGATAGTACAGCAAAAGAGATGTTGGTTAAAATATGTCAGTGGAATGCACAAAGTCTAAGACCCAAAATTAGTAGTTTTGATACATTTTTAAATCAGGAAAAGATTCACATTGCTATTTTAAGCGAAACATGGTTTGACTCAAGTTTCAACTTTAATTTAACTGGATACAATATATTTAGAAAGGATAGACCGGATTCTTATGGAGGAGTTGCTATTATAATTCATAAATCATTGCATACGCAAATAAGTCCTATTAATCTATCAAACCCCGGCATAGAATTAATTCACGTCAAAATTTTAAATTGTAAAAGTCTTAAAAATATAATATCAATTTATTGCCCATCTTCTGTAGTTACTCGTTCTTCTGACTGGGATAGTCTATTTAATTTAGAACTCGACAAAACTTTAATTGCAGGTGATTTTAATGGGCACCATACGAATTGGTCGTATAAAATTGATCAAAGAGGAACCCAACTGTTAGACTCTTCACTGGAAAATGGCTGGATTTCTTTAAATAATGGTGATTTTACTAGGATCAAATTAGTAAATGGCATAGTGACGAAGACCTCACCTGATATTACGTTTGCATCGTCAGATATAGCAATAAATTGTGATTGGAAAGTTTTTAATGAAAACTTGGGTAGTGATCACCTCATTATTAAAATAACTCTGAACTATTTCGAATCAAAAAAAATTATTAAGAAACGTAATTATAAAAAAGCAGACTGGAAAGCGTTTAGCGAATATCTTATACAGCCATTTTGTGATTTTGATAACTTTGAAGACATTCAAGCTCAATATGATTATTTTGAGGATCACATCAATCGGTCAGCCACTAAAAATATACCTGAGTCGAAAATTTGTACCAATCCGGCAGGTAATTTTAAACCTAAGGAATATTGGGATTCATCACTGTCCAGAGCAGTAGCTAAACGTAGATTAGCTTTGAGTATATTTAGACGTAACCCTACTCCTGTTAATCTTAAAACTCTAGAAGATAGAACTGAGGAAGCACACGCGATGGTAAGTAAAGCTAGATCTAATAATTGGAAATGTTTTTGTAGCAGTATAGATGAGACTACGTCTGTGTCTGTAATGTGGCAAAAAATGCGTTGGTTCAAAGGTTATAAACAGGTAAAATCTTATCCGTCTGAAAATAAACAAAAGGAGTTGTTAAATGCTTTAGCACCAGATACAGTAACAAACAAACAACCTTCTTTCACTTCTCATAATAGTTTATTAGAATCACCATTTAGTCTGCAAGAAATGAAACACTGTTTAAAAAAAAAGGATACTGCTCCGGGCAAGGATGGAATAACTTACTCCATGATTTTTAATTTACCTTCTGAGGGAAAATTATTTTTACTTAACTTGTATAATAGGATTTTTTCATCTGGGCATATTCCACGCCAATGGCGGGAAATAAGTGTTATCCCCATTCCAAAGGCTGTTAGCGGCGCTGACGCAGAACCAAAGCTTAGGCCTATATCTCTCATCTCATGCATTTGTAAAATATTTCACTCAATGTTAGTTAAGAGACTGGAGTGGTATACGGAAAAAAATAAGTTTTTATCCGCTGCTACGACTGGCTTTCGCAAAGGTCAATCCTGCTTGGATTGCCTCGCAAGGCTTGTAACTGATATTCAAATAGGATTTTCGCACAATATTGCTACTGTAGCTTGCTTCTTGGACATAGAGAATGCCTACAACAACGTGTTAGTAGAGAGTGTCGTGACTACACTGGATAGATTACAGTTTGGTTCTAATATTTGTAAATATATTTGGGAGTTTTTAAATGCAAGATGTTTAATGATAAAAGTGTATCCTGGGGAATCAATAATAAGTAGATGGACAAATAGGGGTTTAGCTCAGGGCGACCCACTTTCTCCTTTGCTGTTTAATTTAACTACGTACAAAATTTGTCGTGAGATTGATGGCGTTTCTCTTTTACAGTATGCCGATGATTTTGTATTATATTTAAAGCACAGGGACTTACATTTTTGCGAAATTTCTTTACAATTAGCAGTGAATGATATGATAGCTAGGCTTGATGAAGTTGGTTTAGAACTTTCCTCTAATAAATCTAAAATGTGTATTTTTACTAGAGGTCGAAGAAGGAACATAATAGAACTTAAAGTCAATGAACACGTTATTAGTTCAGTTGATAGTATTAAGTATTTAGGTATGTGGCTTGATCGATCTTTACGGTGGGGTAAACATGTTAATGAAGTAGCTGAGAAAGTCTTGAAATATTTAAAACTTTTTAAAGTTTTAGCAGGTTCCAAATGGGGAATGCATCCAAAGTATTTACGTACGTTATACATTTCGGTGATTAGAAGTAGATTGGATTATGGATGTTTTTTGTTCGGAAGTTGTGCTAAAGTACATTTGTATAAATTAGATAAAATACAAAATCAGGCTGCCAGAATAATCGGAGGTTTCATTAAAAGCAGTCCTATTCATGTAATGGAAAGCGAACTGTGTTTACCTCCGTTGCATAATAGAAGACTGTTTCTTTCATATAAGTACTGTATAAAAAGTATGTCCTGGTCAAACAGTATAATTATTCGACTTATTGCAGAACTAAATGATCTCATGCAGATGAGATTTTGGCAAAACAAAAAAAAACCTTTACTTGTTTCGGTACTAGATGAATGTGAATCTTTTCCTGTGCATTCCTCTGATTATTTGGAAATGTTTTCTTTAGAGGTTTGGGTAACTAGTATAACAATAGATGATTTAATTATATGTACTTTAGAATGTGTAAAAGGCCCAAAAAATTCGTTAAATTTTTCTTCTCTTAAATTTGAAATCATAAAAGAAATTCACGAAAAATACTGTCGGTTCAATAAATATTTCACGGATGGTTCCAAGTGTAAGGATGGTCTGGGAGCAGCGTTTTATAATGTCGATAAAAATTATTCGATTATGTACAAAGTAAATACGAATGTGTCCATTATGACGATGGAGCTCATTGCAATCTATGAAGCCATTAACTCTGCTTATAACTTGGGAGATCGACAGTTTGTGATTTTTACAGATTGTAAGAGTGGCTTGCAGCATTTAGCTCGCTGTGCCTCTGGTTTCAGAGGTATTTCGATAGCTTACTCAATTTTAAGTAAGATAATAGATCTTACAAACAATGGCATCGTTTTAAGATTGCAATGGGTCCCATCTCATGTAGGTTTGAGAGGCAATGAAGAGGCTGATAGATTAGCAAAGTTAGCGGTTACTCAAGGTCAAGAATATTATGTTGTACCTAACTATTTAGAACGAGTAACTTCTTGCAAACGAATTTGTTATGATAGTTTTAAAGAATATTTTGACGAACGTAGCAGGGAAAAGGGTATTTGGTATAAAACCATTCAATATCAGCCTCTTCCAATAACGTGGTTTGCTGTCATGGAAATGAGTAGATGCCATATTGTTCTCTATCATAGATTGCGCTCTGGTCACTATCCATCTCGGAAGTTTGGCTTTTTGATGAAAAAAGTAGATTCTCCCAACTGTGAAACATGTGGAACGGTTGAAGATGTTCACCATCTACTTGTCGAATGTAATAAGAATAAGAAGGAACGAGAAATATTGATTTCTAAATTAAATTTAAATAAATATGATACCGGTTCATATGTTCCAGTTTTAGCGCAGCCGTCACCGGAGATAGCAATTCTCCTTGCTGATATGTTTTTTTAATTTGTATTGTTTGTGTAATTTAGTGTAAACTAGTTTAAGTTATGATGAGGCTGACTTGCCTTTGAGGATAAAAGCCTCTTTTCAAATAAAAGAATAAAAAAAAAAAAAAAAAAAAACTTGTACCTACAGCAAATAACATAATATTGCGTCCATTGCGCCAAAGACTACACTCTCATAAAACGTATTGTGCTATGTGTATGCTGAGCTAGTCATACGATTGGTATGTTTGCAACGTTTACACTGAACATTGCAGCATTACGATTTGGATTATCAACTGTTCTACGGAGAACAGTATTCAAAAATAATATTAATATTTCGCTTATGAACGGTGGTAGGACTTAAAGCTACGTGACGTCTAACGTCCTAACCTAAAGCTTAAGCCTACATAGCCCCGTTTATACGTGGTTAAATGTGGGGCCGCGATCCGCCGGTAGTCATGAATCTCGTGTAAGCAAACGATAGCGCGATTTTATTCTACACAACACCATCTAGTTAGCTTGTGCACAACTCTGACCCTTGGCTTGACCCAAGAAAAGTAACAAGACAACACATCTATTTCCGAAAAAGCATATTAATTTCATGGCAGTAGTGTGCATTTTCCCGTAACAATGATGCATTTTGCATAGGCATTTTAGTTCTGAACAAAACCATCAAACCGGTTGTCGCTGTGGTGCATTCTGTAAACCAAGGGTTAGAGTTGCACACGCGCTATCTAGATGGCGTTGACGTCGAATTAAATCGCGCTATCGTTTGCTTACACGAGGTCCATGACTATCGGCGGATCACGATGCCACTTTTAACGAGTAAAGCGGTGCCTAGTAGATTTAAGATTTAGGTTAGGACGTCAGACGTCTCGTAGTTTTAAGTCTTACAACCGTATCCTATCGCAGTTAAAATATTGTCTTAATTTTTGAATACTGTTCTCCGTAGAACAGTTTATATTCCAAATTGGATTGCTCGGTGTGAACGTAGCAAACAAGCTAATCGTGCGATTAGCTGAGCTGTGATAATATTTATAAGCAGCGAATTGATAAGAAAAGTGTATTGTTGTTGCAGTTAAGTGATGTTTATTATGTTGTTCGATAAACAAGACTAAATTTTGTGTTCGCACATATTTTACTATTTCAATGGATTTGCGTTCAAACACGTTCGTTTAAACACAGTTTTCGCGTTTATCATTAACTATGATTCAAACGTAAGCCCAAAACATAGTTTCTTTAATTATAAATGTTTTCTGAAATTCAAGGATGCTTAAGAAAGGTATTTTTGTATGGTGGCATAATTTCAATCTGGATTTTCACATTCGCAATGTTTTTCCATTACGGTGCCAAATTTGAGTGAATTTTCCTATAACACCAACTTGGTCTAAAAGCAAAACTTTGTTTTGTAATGATACTAACTCAAGTAAAGTAACTAGATAACACAGCAATTTATGAAATAGAATGTTTATTTCATGGTAGTAGTGTGCAATTAGTAGTGCTTGGCGCACCTAAGCGATTGGACTGCTGCGCTGCGTGTCGCGGGTTCGATCCCCGCACGCAACAAATATTTGTATGACCTCCAGATAGTTGTTTCGGGTCTGGGTATTTGTGTATGTGACTTTATATGTTTGTGAACGCACCCATGATACAGGAGAAATTCCTAGTGCGGGGCAGCGTTTTAAAAAAAAAAATTGCGTTCGCGAGTCACACGATACGATTTTAGTTCTGAACAAAAACGTCAAACCGGTTGTCGCTGAGGTGCATTCAGTAAACCAGGGGGTAAAGTTGCGCAAAGGTAGTCAAGATACTGTTGCGATCGAATTAAAACGTGTTATCTTTTGCTTACAAACAATGAATAACCCTCCACCAGACGACCTCGGTAGATCACAAAATAAATCAAGCCGGTGTGACCTTGTGACCTACTTCAATTTTAGAAAGGACTGTCAATCGTCAAAGGTTGTAACAGATAAAAATATTCCCAGAAAAAACTTTTTTTTTGAAGTCGGTTTTATTTTTTGCCAAAAAGTTTTTTATTTTTCCATTTTTAGTTGTTCCCATACAAATAATAGGTTTTATTTATCCCCAATAAATGGAACATTACATAATATCTTACTGTCCAAATCTGGGTGTACACATCTGCGTACCCCCTCAGATCATACAGGCGTGATGTTACGTCATGATGTTGTATAAACAATAAACATCCAAGCGATTGCAGCAATCACGACAGATTTGCCGTCTATTTTTGAAGAGTTCTATTGTATATTTCCGAAGATCAGGATCAGATCTTCACCAAATTTAAATGGGACCACCTCCGGAGTATACTCTTTCAAATAAAAAAAGAATTTTGAGAATCGGTTTACAAATGGAGGAGAAATCAGGTAACATACATAAAAAAAAAAAAAAAATACATACACACGAACATATAACCTCCTCCTTTTTTGAAGTCGGTTAAAAATAATGTGAAACAGTAGTTTGGCGCCGTTGCATTTTAGGTAGTTTTTTTAAGCCGGTCGTTTGCTTTTTTTTCAATAGACCTCGAATGACTAATAACCAAGCGTCAGCTCACGCACCCGCAGTGGGTTTAGGAATGATAAACAAAATTACGGATATGGTAAAATATAAATCGTCATCATCTCCTTTTTCCATTCTTCCCTGTTAGACGTCATGGTGGCATTTAAAAAAAAAAATTGTTTTTGCAAACATAGACGATAACAGGCGCTATTACATAGCGCTACAGGCACTTTTAAATAGTCGAACAAATCAGTAGTGATTTGTTCGTTCTATTTAAAAGTGCCTGTAACTGGCCTACTTGAAATAAATATTTTGAATTTGATTTTGACACATTTATCACTTTACATTTACACTTTTGGAACGTTTTTTCTTGAGTGATGCTTGCTCTTGACGGGCTTGCTTTTGATGGGCTTGCTCTTGACCTCAATCTTGCCCTTAGGGCAAAGATGAGGTCGACGATGGAACGAGCTTACCCAGAAGAAGCCTATTTACTCGCGACATAAATATATTGGGGTTATAATATAAACTCGGGAAAAACGACGCAGGCAGGGAGTTCCACTCCTTGGCTGTGCGCATAACAAAGGACTTAGCAAAAATACTCTACATCGCCTACTGTTAGAAAATGATCTCAAAATATGAATTATTAGTACTTATTGTTCGATTATTCGTGATCCTCATGTAAATTATAATTTTTGCTATCTAAGTTAGAATGGTAAATATTATGGTCATTTTATAAATGTTTTTTTAGAGGCTGTATCAGGAGACTGTTTCTACCAAATAACGTTACAGTTTTGATACGTTTCATGTATTTTTTATTCATTTATACTCTCTTCTATATAATAAACACCAGTAATGTTTAAAAAAACACATACATAGAATAATATAGTCGAGCTCAAATCGCGGTCTAAGAGACCGTGCGTGAGAAGGTATAAGTGTGATGTCGATTGGCACGAGTATACAAATGTTAAGGTAGGTCAGTCGTTGGGGGGTGGGTGCCTGTGGTGGGTGAGCAAATACAAATAGGCTTTCATTCCTGTCTGGCCAGCAGCACGTCACTTTACAGCTTCTTGTGTTCTGATATGAAACCGTATCATGATAATTATTATGATAAGTATGCAAGAAGAAGACGACTTCTGCCACGTATCATCGATAATCCAAATCGCTATTTTTACGTGCACGACTTCAGACGTTTGGTTTGGGTTCTTTAGTAAATTGATTCCATTAAGGAACCCGCGGGTCCAATCGCCATAATACATTTTAGAATTGGTCAATTAGACTAGTCCATCAGAAAAGTTTTCTTGATATTATTGTTGTTCCAAGTGATCGTTGGATTTAATTTCGCAAACTACCTGGAGGCCAGAATAGTGAAAACGTCAAACGTTATCTTCTTATTCATTGCATGCTGTATGATAATCCAAATTTTATGACATTCGTATAAAAATATAATATAATACCTCCTTTATGATTCTCCAGCAAGCAAAAAATAAATTACCTCTTCGCGATTCTGGCCTCCTAGTACTTTGTTTTCACGAAGTACCAGGAGCCCAGAATCGCTAATATGGAAACTATTTCACCTCATTATTTTTATGCGTTCCTCTTTGAATAGCCTTACTGATGATATAAACTAATGTCCCGGTGCCATATTGTTCAAACCGAAATTATTTAAACAATAACAAAGAATTGTTATTTTCCAACGGGCCAATTTTTTTATACTGATTATTAAAATACAATTTAAAACGGTCCTTTGACTTTTCAAATGATGATATTATTAATATTTTTGGAGATATTTCTATTTAAACAAAGTGATGTCGCTGGTCACCACTGGTGAACAACCCGGGCCGGATGGACATCAGGCAGCATCGAGTTAAACAAAGTGATTAATTTTTAACCGACTTCAAAAAAGGAGGAGGAGTTTCTTAATTTGTAGGTTTGTTTTCTTTTTTTTTTGTATGTTTGTTTCCGGATATCTCCGTCATTCGTGAACCGATTTTAAAAATTGTTTTAGTATTCAAAAGAGTATTCCTCCGAGGTGGTCCTATTGTGACCAAGTCAAGATCTGATGATGGAACACTAGGGAAATCGAGGGCAACCCTCAAATTTTATAGACACTTGTTACGTTTTCCATATTTTTTCTAAAACTGTTCATGTATTTGCGTCTGATAATCATAATCTCATGTGGATGCACCGATGATGATGATGGAAGATACAACTTTTCAACGGTTAAGAGTTGAAAGAAAATTATTTCAAAATGATACGTAGGTACTTATGGACCGATAGTTGAATTATTTCTGGCTATTATGTTTTTTTTTTTTTTATTTATACACACACACACTATCATTACAGGCTAACGTTATACAACAGTGTAGTTATAGTTAAAGTTTACAAAATGAGACTTACAATTAACAATCTAAACAATTTAGACTAACTAACAACCTACAAACATCAATAATAACCATAATAATTAACAATCTAAACTAAATTTACAAAATAAAGCCCGTATGAATACAGTCAGAATTCGTGTGGCTGCTTAATGCCAGCTGCACTGCCATGCTGTCTGAGCGTATGTGGATGTTGTGGAGTGTGTGGTGGAGTGTACTTCTCACGCCACGATTGTATTCCTATCTTTTATCTAATAAAAAATATTATTATTATTTGATCATTAAAAATGATCCATAAAGTTGCCTTGTACACATACAATATGGAAACAAAACGAAGCATTCAACTTAGTAGTCTATTGAAGCTTATAATTGCTTAGTAGATTTCCTCCTGAACAAACTGGTCAGGAACAATGCAAGAGTTCACGTTGAAAATCTCTCTAAGTTTATAATTCCCTAGTAGATTGCTGTCCGAACAAAAGCTGGTCGGAATCAATGCTATTTACGAAATATATACGTCAGTGCATGTTTAAAAAAAAAAAATGGCGGTTTAAATGATTTGGCAATGGCAAGTGATGTCATATGGTTATTCAGTCTAGCAGCTAGCTTGCTATCCTTGTCTAGACTAGTAGAACTTATAATGTTTTGAGCAGGAATCTGTATTAAGGAAGCGACTACCTTAGGTTTACTCCCTCTCTCTTCATTCACAACGAAGTCGGTTGTTGTCATACCATAGCGCTGGTCATTATTGCAACGCAACGCGAGCAAATAACAACAAGCCAACGTGGGGAGGTATACACAGGACTTAACAGGGTAGAGGGTTCATCATATTGAATTATGAGAAAATATACTTGTTTTTACTTAGTTTAACAAAATCATTATTTAATTAGTCATATTTGGCGGGACAAATAAGTTATTGTTAAAAAAAATATGTAATTAAACCCTCGACATTAACATTACTTCTGGTCAAAATACCGCGACAAGTGGTTTTGGCTAAACATGTGTGAGGTCTGGCGTTATCATGATGAAAAACCACACCCCTTCTGTTGATTAATTCCGGCCGCTTTCTCTCAACTTCTTGCTTTAATCTCATCAGTTGTTCTCAGTAGAGTTCAGAATCGATGGTCCTTCCTGTTGGTAACAGCTCATAATGAATACACACACAGCATCACCTTGTTGCGAGTTAACCCGGGTTTCGCCACAGTCTGTGAAGCCTGACCGGCCTTTGACCACGACCTTTTTCGCACGTTCTTGTCGTACGTGATCCACTTTTCATCACCAGTTATCAGCTTCTTCAAAAATGGTTCGGTTTCATTACGTCGTAATAAAGAATCACAATGAGTACACGGTTCATTAGATTTCATTCAGTGAGCTCGTGAGGTACCCAAATGTCGAGCTTTTTTGTGTACCCAGTTTTTTTCAAATGTGCCAAAACTGTTTTGTGGTCAATTCCCAGTTCTTCAGCTACGTCGTAACTACTGATATGCCGATCTTGCTCCACTTTTTCAAAAATGGCATCCATTTTATCCATAACAGGGCGACCAGAGCGACGTGCATCTTTGACATCAAAATTTCCGGACTGAAAACGCTTAAACCAAATTTGTGCTACTCTCACAGACACTGCACTAGGTCCATAAACATCGCAATTTTTTTTCGCGGCTTGCGTTGCATTTTTACCTTTTTTGTAGTAAAATTTTTAAATGTACCGAATTTCTTCATTAGATTCACTCATCTTGACGGTACGAAAAACAAATGAAAATTACACATTTTTCTAATTTGAATTATGTTCTCCCTTAATCGGATGCGACGCAATAGAGTAGTGATAATAAAGTTTTTGGTGAAATGGAGTTACATAATATGTCCTAATTAACCCAAATATAGCAAAATATCCCAAAATATATATTTGTATATGTATTTGTTTTTTTTTTGGTGGTCAACATGTTGCCATTGTCCGGTAGCAGATCTTATTATGTGGCAAGTATATAATTATTGTCTGTTTGTAAGTAATAGTTGTTATTCTCCTCATATTCACATTGACCCACTGTTGGGTCGAAAGCATCTTCTCTATAGGGCAATTCTTTAAGATCCTAAAATAAAAGAAACCACAAATTTCTAACAAGTAATTTATTCAAGTAATTTATTCCTCATCGTTTAGCGCCATGTGAAACTTTTTGAAACATTGTTTCATGCACAATGTAACTCCGCAGTGTGAACACTTCATGTTGGACCTCTTCGCATCTTTTTTTGTCGAGCAAAACTTACATCGAGTGTAAGTTTCTTGTTCTTCTGGAAAGTGAATGCCACCACTTTGGAGTCGAATTTCATCTGGAACCCCAAAGTTTCCACCTTTCTTGTTCTTAAAAACAATTTTTTTCTGTTTCTTGCATGTGAAATCTCCGATGAGTGCTCTTGCAAGTCGTAGTCTAAATTCTCTGTGTAAAGAATCGCGTTGTGCATGCTTTGTCAAATAGAGTATGTGTTTATGACAGCAGCATCAAGCATAAAAAAAAATAAACGCATCCAGAATTAGCGCGATTTTCTTCCGGTTGCATATGACGAGCGAAAGTATACCTGCGATACCTCGTCAATTTCATCTGAAACAACCTCAGTGGACTCGAGAATGGTTTCAGCTGCTTCTTCTATTCCACCCGCAAACAGCCTTTCCAATTGGTGATCGATGATGTCGTTTTCAGATAAATTGATGTATGTATTTGAAGGAGAATGTAAAAAATCACCCATTTCGTCCTCCGAGTCGCTCGCAGAATCGTTTTCCAAGATGTTCTGGAGATCTCTATCGCTTAAATGTTTTTTAGAAGACATGTTGGTTGTCACCTGCAAAAATGATTTAAAAAAATGTAACTACAAACACAAAACCAAGGTATTGTTATCACCACCTTTCGGAACGGTAAATGTTATGAACGGACAACGGTCATATTTTAGCCACGTACTTTAGAGCCATTTAAAAAAAAAAAAAAATAACGTAACTTTGCAGAATTTTGCATTTCACAGTATATTATGTTATATTATTCACAAAACAATCAAAATAATGTACTTACCGGAATTTTCTTAGACGTAAATGAATATTTTACTCTTTTGTCCCGCTAAAAGTGCTCCTCAGTCATCAAATTTGGCGCGCTTTGAATGAAAACTTTTCTGACAGCTAAACGACATTACAATAACAAACAACAAAGTCAAATTAGGCAGTGACATCTATCAATGTCTTCAAAAAAAAAAAGGGATGCGTTCAGGTTTATTTTAATTTTTGCAACCATAAACTAGTGAGGTGAAAGTGGCATATATTTTTCCATTGTTTGATTAAGGGTTAAAATTTAAACTTTCAATGATACCAAAACCAGCCAGATACAAATAGTATAGCTAAAGAGATTTTATTACAAGTTCATACATATTAATTTATAATGCGAAAAGACTTTTCCCCAACCTAATATAACAACTAAATAATTATTTCCTTTTCTTAAAGTTTTGCCAGATTTTCAATGCATTTCAAGAATCAGGACCAAACCACGTTACCAGTGCCAGTGCAACCGGCCACCAGGCTACCAGGAGAATATTTATGAAAGTGGTTATTATCCGTGTAAAAGAGAAATACATAATAGCTTTTCTATGCTTTTGGACGGATTTTTCAAAACTACATTTACTATATTAATATGTACTATTAGGATAAAAATTTGTTTGGTTTGCATTAATAATTATGTCTGAGTGGAATTCAGCGTTGATCTTTCGCCAACGCTCACAGTTTTTGCAATGTTCTGAAACTCGCACGTTTTAGTTTCATTAAAGGAAAGTATGGCAATTAAGTTTCAATAGAAAGCTATTTAGTTTCAATAGAAAAAAAAAAGATTTAAGTTTCATAAAAATATTTTGTTCCTGATTGAATGTTATCTTTGTGTAAACCCACTCTATACTGAGGTGCGTAAAGTGCAACCGCTTTCATTTCCAAAATAAATTCTAAAGATACCTACACTCATCAGAATATTAGGACGTTTTGTTTTAGTACTATGTATGGGCCTCACTGCCTCTATTACCTCTTTTTTCGTATTCACTTTATTGATTTTGTAGTAAACATTGAATACAAGTACATTTTCATCCATTACATTGAAGTTTTATTACAATTTACAAGCTCCAACCAACTTCATCTCTTAGATGTGAGTTTATTTGAGTATTGTATTGAAGAGTAAACTTTGTTTATAATTATAGATGCCTAGTACAAATTGCGCATTTCATGTCTAGGGGTCTCGGTTGTAAGATAGCGACGAAGTAGCCGTCGAGTTGTTGGATCGCGAGTTAACTATCTGACAACTGCTGTTTCTCTTAGCATTATATTATTTGGAGAATAGAGGTGCTTTTTTGGATTACAAGAAGATGACCAAAAATTGTACAAGCCTGTGCCCCAGAATGTAGGTACTACCTGTAACATAAAACCGGCCAAGTGCACGTCGGACGACGCACAATGTAGGGTTCCGTAGTCGCCCATCAAGATATGTGAACTTACTAAACTTATTAACCACCCTGCCTACCTGCCTCCAATCGACGATTTTTATTGTAAAAATAAAACAAACTTACTTTTGCAGTTTTAAGACCTGCGCTCCCATACATTATGTACCCAAAGGAAAATATTTCATACAACTACATTTTACAAGTTGGTCGATTATTACTCGTAAACTTGTAAAGCCTACTAAGTTGTGATAGTTTTCCTTTTATTTTCGTTATAAATGCTACTACCATGTTTTTTTTCACACCCCTAAACACAACCCGTATAGGTGGTTTGGTTTAGCTTGCCAGACTTGAGTCTAAGAAAAATTTGAACTTTAAAGCTTAATACATGGCGTGACTGGCCGAAAGCCTGACGTACATCAACTAATAAGGCATTATTTTAGAATATCCTAATAAAAAATGAGAAGGCGAAAAATTAAAAAATATATATATAAATAGGGAAGGTAAAGTCTTAATTATTTTTTGTTGATTTTTTCATTATCCTATGTTTAAACCATATTTCCGAAAAATTCTGGAGTGGCGACCGCGAACCGGAAGACGTTGCGTTGGAAGGCCTCCCACTAGGTGGACCGATGACCTGGTGAAGGTTGCGGGGACCCGCTGGATGCGAGACGCACGGGACCGGTCAATGTCGCGACACCTGGGGGAGGCCTATGTCCAGTAGTGGACGTCTTTTGGCTGAAATGATGATGATGATGATGAAACCATATTTAAAATGCATTCATTTTATCTCAGTATTGCTTTTGAATATCGTTTTTTTTTGCTTCGATTCCATTTCTATCTCAATTCTAATTAGTGCACGACCTTTAGGACTATATTACCAGTAAATCTACATGTATTTCAGATTATACACCACTGACAATCCCTTTGGAGAAATGCGTGATGAGAAAGGACTATTTCAGAGCTACCAGCTTAAGTTTTATGTCCTCCTAGTTACAGCCGCTATAAAAAGAATTTAGCGCCAGCAGCCTCCAACAGATATACCCATAGACATACTACGAGTATCTATTGTCAATGCACCGACTTGGTTCTGCAGCTCTGGTGTTTCTGATCTGTGAATATCGAACAGGTCAGTTCATACTCGTAACACTTTAGCCCTTTGATGTAATGAAAAGTAATCCGAGTTCGTTAGTTTGTAAAACATAAGACAGCTAATAATAGAGTGTAATAAATACAAAACTTTCTCAACCGACGTTTAAAAAATCAATTTTTTGCAAGTACAATATTTCGTAATTAAGTAAAATATCCGTATTATTTACCGTTCACAAATATACCAATTGATAAAATGCACAAGATCACATGGAGCAGGTCATAAACATTAAACAAATTGCCACAATCTTTATAATATTTGAAAAGAATAATCTCATGCATTATTACGATTGTAATATTGAAACATAAAAAAATGGACGCATGTGGGACTCGAACCCACGACCTTCCCGTTCTGAGAACGCGATGCTATAAACCACCCAACTAAGCTAATGCGCCACTACAAAGTACTCTCAAATTCAGGTCCTGTAGCGTCCTTTGAGTGCATTCAGCGACAGTGGCGCCCGCCACCATTCAAATAAACGGTTGTTACTGCGGCCAGACATGAAACTACTCTCGTACGCTTATACCCTTATGAAGGTCAGGGATACGTCATTACTTTTCATATAGATGGCATTGATTTCAGCTTTAGATTTGTATTTTCAATAATGACAAGGTTTCCTATCTTATTTAACTTTCGGAAAAACGAACATACTCGTATTTCACGATCGTAATAGATGTACTAGTACCTCATAAGTTTATGACTACGGTGTTGGACTAGCTAGGCAGCAAAGTGCAATTTATAATTTTTTGTTTTGTTTTACTATTTTATGTTATTTTTTTTTCTATTTCTTTAGTATTAGTGTAATTATGTCATCTGAACCCTTTATGTGACCAAAATAATAGAGGCGTCTGTGGCGTTATTTAGTTCCTCCAAAATGCAGATGTAGGTGTAGTGGTGTATGTAATTAGTTCTGAGTCATTCATCACTGGTAATAAACTTAGTGCTATTTTTAAATAGAATTTCGCCATTGTGACACAATATATTGGCTTTGACTTACACAAATCAGCAATTTCTGAATACAACTTCTCAATATTTTCGCTAAACTGATTTATTAATTTAACTGCAAATTCCTTTTTATTCTGTATTATTCTACTTATTTGATCTAAATAATTTGTATACTGTTGGTATAGAGTTTTAGCTTCACTCAACTTTTTCTCGCTTATATTGCTTGCCGCCTAGTGGGACCAATTTTATTAGATAAACTCGTATCTTTACGAGTTCTTCGCTAATTGTTTTTAAATATTCTGCCATTAATTGATATAGCAAACATAACTTTATAACATTAGTATACCAAATTTAATACGAGTACATACCAACTACTTCGATACATACTACGTAACTTAGTATTCTTAACGTAAACTTGCAAAACCGTACCGCACTTTGTCGCCTCTATGTCACGTACTTATTTTTACGCGCACTTACACTTATCATTTATTTATTTTCCACACTCTTTATTTCCACACGCATGCACTTTCTTTAGGACAACCGTAATCTTATTCAGCTTGTGCACGACGTCCTTTAAAAATACTGGCATACCTCCTCAATACTATATCATTAGCATGTCTCTCTACCATCCTTCGGTGACATCTTCGGTACATACGGTATATCACGATGAATCCTCCAAGAGCTAGCAATAAGGCTATTGCAATTAGTACGATGTTTGTTGTACTGGCGTACTTATTTTTATTTTACAACGGACAACGTGTTCACTTTGCAAACAGATGCTTCGGGTTATGCAATAGGAGCCGTGTTAGCCAATCAAAACGGAAAACCCGTCGCTTATGCGAGTAGAGCACTTAATAAGGCAGAAAAATTCTCCAACAATCGAAAAAGAGTTACTAGCCATTGTCTGGGCCGTAAAACACTTTAGACCATACTTGTACGGTCGTAAGTTCAAGATCGTAACCGATCATAAGCCACTAATATATTTATTTAACATTAAAGACCCGGCCAGCAGATTAATGAAGTTTAGGATTTTGTTGGAAGAGTATGATTTCTATGTGGAATACGTGAAAGGATCGGATAATGCAGCTGCAGATGCATTGTCACGAATTACAATAACATCAAAGGATTTGAAAGAGATGCAAGAATGTGTTCTAAATGTACTTACACGGGCACAGAGACAAAAGTTATGTACAGAACAAGACAATTCAGATACTATGGTTACTACTGATGGAAGGTCTGATCAGCCAAACGTCGTGGAAACACATAGTAAGCCGAAAATGTCAATTGAACTTAGATTAACATGTAATAAAACAATAAATAAATTAAGAAAAGAAAATGTGATAGCAGAAGAAAGTCAATTATTTGTGTACATACCGAAAAATATGGTAATATACATAAAACCAGAACCTCAATCGCAACTGACGCCAGGCGCTTTTGTGAGAGAACTGGAAAAGTTTTGTGGAAAACTAAAATTAAACGAAATACACTTTATTAAAAATAAACAAAATGGAATGTTTATGAAGTTAATAGCACAAGAAATAAAGAAAAGTAGCCCCCAAGTTTATGCATATTAGATGACGTAATACGAATAGAGACGAAATACGCTTATTTCGTCTCTATCCTAGACGAAATAAGAGTCATTCTAAACGACTTCCATCTGTTACCTACAAGTGGCCACGCAGGTATCAGACGGATGGTCAATAACATTAAAAAGTACTATTATTGGGCAGGACTCAAACGCGGTGTCACAGATTTAATAAAAAGATGTGATTAATGCCAAAAACAAAAATATTCAGTCCATATTAAGGAACCTATGACTATAACTTCAACAGCTCACGCAGCATTTGAGAAGTTATTTTTGGACGTCGTTGATAAGGATTTACAAGGTAACTCATATATATTAACGCTCCAATGCGAATTAACAAAATATGTCGAAGCATATCCTTTAAAAACAAAAAGTAGTGCAGAAGTCGCAAAAGAATTTGTAAATAACTTCATCTTATGACATGGAATTCCGAAGGAAATAGCTACTGATAGGGGTACGGAATTTATGTCTGCGACAATGAAAGAGACTTGTAAATTACTTCATTTGAACAAAATTAACTCTACTGCTTATCACCACGAGAGCATAGGCTCACTCGAAAATACACACAAAACATTTAGGTGCGTTTTTAAGAATACAAACTGATAACCACCCAGAAACATGGAGTACTTGGTTACCCTATTGGTGTTTCAGCTATAACACATCAGTTCACACAGAGACAAAATATACGCCCTTTGAGTTAGTTTATGGTAAAAAATGTAACTTACCCAGAAACATAACCAAGGACGTTGAACCACTATATAATACTGACGATTATCCTTTACAGCTAAAATATAGACTACAAGTATCCACTAAAGAAGCTCGTAATAATTTGATACAATCTAAAACATCTACAAAAACAAAATACGATCAAAGAATAAACCCAATCGTATACAAAAAAGGCGACTTAATCTTAGTTAAAAACGAAACTGGCAATAAATTAGCCAATATTTATTTAGGTCCTTACAGTGTAATCAAAGACATGCCACCTAATGTGCAAATACTCAAAGATAACAAAGTAGATTTAGTACATAAGAACCGTACGAAATTGTTTATTCCTAATAGTTAATACCCATTTATTAACAACTATTGTTAAATACATTATTATAACCAAATGCATGTAATCGTATATTAAGTATGTAATAAAAAAAATGGTTTAACCTATAGGTAATAAGATTAAAATAAAATAATATTGTCATCTATTTTATTTTCCCTTACCGAGGGAGATGTAGTGGTGTATGTAACCTATGTTAGTGTGTAAGCACATATATTAAAGAATCCTAATTAAACTAGCAGTGTTATATCAGCATTCATTGGTTTCAATCATCTCGACTCCCAACATTACATAGGGACACTTCAGTAAACGGGCCATTGTCTGGTCGGGAGTACCGCAATCACACATTATTTTGATAAATCTTAAAAACGACGTATTTCCAAATTGTGCTCTCAGCGGCCCACTAGGAACGGTAATCGATTAAGTGCTTTGTACACAAATCACTACAAGCGCAAGTTCCTGTTATTTCTGGGATTGTTCCTGGAGTGTAACGATGTTAAGACGTGCTGGGTGTTTTATTCTTTATTTCTATTCTACGTTCTGCTTCACATCTTAGCAGGTTTTTCTTCGATAGCCTGCACGGAGATTAAAAATCTCTTACGACTATTAAGCCTACCCACAACCACAAACTACACCACCACAACACCACAGACCGACGTCTAGGAGGAACTTTTGTAGGTGGGATAATTCCATCAAAGGCCGACAACTCCACCAGTTCTTTGCATCCGTTCGTGAGCGGCAGGCCAGGACATGGCTGGAGGTGGGTCACTGTGTTGCCCAATTTCTCACAGGTCATGGTAAAGTAACTATAAGAGTAAATTATTTTCCTTCAAGCTTGTTGCCTCGCCTTTTTGTCAATGTTCTACATCTGACTGCTAATTTAAACAATCTGCTCATCACATTTTATGGGAGTGTAGTCTTTGGCAGAATGAACGTAATATTATGTTAAATAGTGTACAGGTTACATACGGAGTTATTTACTATACGGAACTTGTGGAAACTGGAACAAATTTCCGTGCGTTCAAGCATTTTTGTCATACCTATTTTTGGAATCAAATATAACAGCTCACAACTTAGGACCCAGTAATATTAATGACTGAGAATGAGATGTGTATTTACAGAACACCCACATTTTGTCAGTTATATGTAAGTTCCATTAGCCATGACATAATATTGTTAACAATGTGAAATAAGAATTTCTAGATACAACTGTTGAATAAAACATTTAATAATACCCCACTCAAACTCATTAATTTTATTGAGAAAACAAATCATTGAATGAGGCAAACAAAAGTCTATTTTTAACTCAGAACTTAAAACACGCATAATTTAATTAGCTACCAAAACCTTTGATTTTTTCTATGATACTAAACTGCTTCGGTGCCGCGACCTTTGAAAACAATATTCAAGTGTAAACCTCTTCGTGTTCATGAAATCCTAGTTCTAGGAATTTCGGTCGGTCTAGATGGATCAATACTATCTCCCGAGCGCATGGCACGCCAAAGCGGTTGCCGTGACAACGATGCAACTTAAAGTTCGCCTAAAATTATGTTATGCTCCTACTAGAAATATTGCATTTTATTAATTACTTATTTTATTTCGGTTATAAGTTACATTTCTGTTATTTTTCATTCAAGATTCGACAAGTAACGATCAACGCACCACTGAAGCGTGCTTTTTCTAAGTCATCACCGTTTATTAATGCGCAAAAATAAACAAAACTTCATGGTTTAATGAAACAAAAAGGACAATATTTTTTTATGTATGAAATCCCGTACTATAATGGTTCAAAATCAAACTTTGTTTTTTATTGTCTACACTAATTATCATAATATTAACTCCTACCAAAAGTAATTTTTGTAAACCATTTCCGGGTTTCGGAGTATTTTTAATGATATATTTAATCGAACATTACCTCAAAACCAGGCGAGTGGCTATATATTTGAGATTTAGGTATGGGATCGATAAATCGAAATATTTAATAAGAAAATCGATTGTGCCAATAAATTTAAAAAAACTGCCTACAGATTGTTGTTTCGGAGTTAAAAGAAGAGACAAAGTGAAATTAAAAAATATAAAGAGAATACTCGTAACTAAATTTAAAAGTATATGTACCGTCTACAAATGCCTTTTTTTTTGGGGTTGGGAAATCATCAAATAACCCCTCCCGCTCTTGGGCAGAGCGAAAGGGAGTGTCAAACTTCTACTGACTATAAACAACCCATGTTCCTTCTTACCCCTTCATGTCGAGGCTGCGGTATCTCTTGCGAACAACCCGCAGCCCCGACGGGCGTGAAATGCGTTCTTTGCTTTTACTGATAAATTGAGTAATGAGGTTATACGAGAACGTTGCGGTTTAAAAGAAGATGTAGTGACAAAAACTGGCCAAGTGCAAGTCGAACTTGCACATATAGGGTTTTGTACCATGGCAGTAGATATTGAGAGATTTTCCATGATATTTTAGCACCATAGACTTCTTATAGATTTTTTCTGTAATCTAGAAGACGTGTTGAACTAATTTCTAATTTTTTTTCAAAATTTTAGGTTCAGCAGTTTCGTAGATAAGGAGGGGCAAATGGTCGGACAGACAGACAGACGGACAGATAGACAGAAATACACACGAGTGATCCTATAAGGGTTCCATTTTTTTCCATTTGTGCTTTTCTTTATTGTGAGGTTTTATTATATCTGATTTCAATAAAAAAAACCTTTTATTTAATGTAATTTTATACAAACCTTGTCCTGAAAACAAGAATAAATTATAAAAATTAAAAACCCGTGACTGAATTACTTTTGCGAAGCTTATTTAACCCATATGGTATTAATCTATATCTAAATAAATATGATTGTTATAACGGAAATTCAATATAGAATATTTGTGCCCTTAACTCTATATGGTTTACATAAATATCTTAGAAGATATCGCAATGTAAAAATATCCGCGCGACTAAATAGTTACGCGCACGGCAGTCATTCGCTGAGAAGCAATAAATATTAAACATTGGTTCTCCACTTTAACTCCCTTTAAATCAAACTTGGTCACCAAAAAATCAATTTCCAAGCTTTTAGTTTTAATTTCATTAATTATATTCCTCATTCCCTTTCAATATAGTGTACATTATTTTACAATCCCTTTCATTTCTTGCTACCCATGTTGAGGGAGTTACATATGGAAAATCTCTCAATATCTACTGCCATGGTACAAAACCCTAAATGTGCAAGTTCGACTTGCACTTGGCCAGTTTTTGTCACTACATCTTCTTTTAAACCGCAACGTTCTCGTATAACCTCATTACTCAATTTATAAATAAAAGCAAATAACGCATTTCCATGACATTAATCCTACTTTTAGGCTTTGTTCGCCACACCCAACATTCACTGCCATACAAAAGTCAGTTTATAAAAAAACTGCTTTCACTTTTCAGGCGACGGTGAATTGAGCAGTTAACGTGAGGCAACACAACTATTGCAGAAAAGTATACTTATCGGGGTAGGAAAACTTACAAGGTAATTCGTTTTTAAATTATTGATCGAAGTTTACTTAGATCAAAATTAAATTAATAATAGGTACAAACTATTTTTTTCCCCACACTAAGAATTTCTCCTGTATTGTGGGTGCGTTCACAAACATTAACATTCACATGCGCTAATACCCAGAAACAAAACAACTATCTGTAGGCCATACAAATATTTCTTCCGTTCGGGGATCGAACCCGCGACACGTAGCGCAGCAGTCAACTGCTTGAGCCACTGCACCAATTGGGACATTGTTTTTAATTTATTTATATCTGAGATAGGTACTTTTGAAGACCTAAATGCAATCGGCCGTCCGAGCGGAGGTCGATCCCAATCGGGTCTGACGGCCGCGACGCGTCGTGCCACCGGGAAATAATTGGCGCGGCCAACGTGCCTGCGCGCTGTGTAAGAAACTGAAGCGCATGAGTAGATAAACGGAACAGAGACAAAGCTTCTTAAGAACTGCAATATTTGTTACGTATTTTTGGTAGAGTTGTCGCAAAGTCACAATAGATGAAGACATATAAATTAAACAAAGCATTTTTTAAATTGTTTTATTATTCAGTATGATAGAATACTTGAAAAATTAATTACACTAGTAATTATCTTTTATATTAAATTACTTATTGTTTAAAAAAAAGTTTCAAGTTCATGCTACTAACCATTAAGGAGGCAATTCTGGCTGCAGCAGCAATTCATGATAAACATCGTGTTAAACTATCAAAATTAAACTAACAAATAAAATTTCATGACAGTGCAGTGACCCATTGAAAAGTTCCTTAGTGAGGACACAATCCTGGCTGCAGCTGTAGGCTATATCTGTCATTATTATTGTATGTCACTGAAGTAACGGTATACAAAATTTCAGCTTAAACATGTCATGATACATTTAATTTTTTTCTAGTATTATTTATACATAAAACAACATAAAATACCACGTTTTTACATTAAAATATTGAAACTTGCAACTAACAAGACAAACTACTTGCGTGGCACCGACCCTATGATTCCGTGTTAATTCTGTGCTTAACACTACGGTCTATTTTGCCATCGCTTTGCACAAGTGACCCGAGATACCAAAAGTCGGAGCATTATAACGACTTGGCATTTCCGTGAACATTGTGAGCCAATGTAGCAAGTAACTCTGTGGTTTCTGCCTACCCCCATGGGAAAAGAGCGTGATGTATGTATGTATTTACGCGATTCAAAAAAACAAAGTGGGTAATGTGACAACTAGTGAAATGAAGTGTTTCCTTGCTATACTTCTATAGTGGATATATCGTAGTTCCGCGAAGAAACATTTGTACAGTCACGCAACGACCCATGGAGAGAGCTATGCTCGGAGTTTCTGTGTGCGATATAATCCGAAATGAAAAAAATCGCCGAAGAACCAGGGTCACCGACATAGCTCTCAGAATATGCAAGTTGAAGTGGCATTGGGCAGGCCACATCGCTCGATTACTACATATTTTTTGACCACCAAAGTGGACAATTAGTCATTCAACTTTCGCAAAGCGAGCGGCGGCGCTGTTTTCATTGATAAAACCTACAACATATTAATGAAACTGCCTTGTTTCACACATGCACAACACTTTAGTTCCCAATACCGCCGCTTCGCAAATACGTCGTAACGACATGTGAACTGTGCTTATGTATGTGTGAGCTATGCTCAAATGTTAATGGAGTATTTGTGTGCGTATATTTGACGTCGCGTTGGCAATCCTTGCATGTGTGCTATTGTGCCACGTCACGTTAAAGGCGCGGGCCCACCGCGGTGCACGGAGAGGCTACGCACGTGTATTAAGCTTCGCTTTGGAAGAAAATGTGTGGTTGTGTCCACTGCAACCCACGGAGAGGCTACGCATGAATTGACGTCATTGATACATGCGTGGCTTGCTCGAATAGGCGGTTACATAGCTCAACGCTGTCAACGTAGGTCTACGTTTCCACTGGAGTACACGAATATGACCCTCGACTATGTACAGCTCACTTATCGCAGCGCAGTTTTCAGTCATACACCTTGTGGAACGGACGCATTTCATGTTTTCTCGCTTTCCCGCCCGTCTCACCTCCCCACACCTCCCGCAGTGAAGCCCGTGTCCGTGGATTGCAGTGGCACGTGCGTAGCCTCTCCGTGCGCCGTGCCACGCTATACATAGTCGTGGGTCATATTCGTGTACTCCAGTGGAAACGTAGACCCACGTTGTCAAACAAATTAATACTTGCTTGACCCAGTACTTTTCATTTTATGAACATGTTTTTGAATTTATGAACATTTTTCGTTTATGTGTCCGCTAATAACTTCGTCGTTTATGACCCAATTTTGATGATTCTTTTATTATTGTAAAGGAGATATTTTAAGGGTGGTACCATTGATGTAGAAAGCGGGACCTGGTGATGGGATCCCAGAGAAATCGAGGGCAACCCTCAAATTTCATAGGCAAGTATTACTTGTTTCGTGCTTTTTCTGACGCTATTCAAGTATTCGCATCTAGCAGTCATCAGTTCATGTTGATTAGCTAATGATGGAAGGTACTACTCCTTAACGGTTAGTAGTTTAAAGCAATAATAAGGGAATATTGAAGGTTAAGGGTTAGGTTTCTTGGTTGAATGTCAAATGCATAATAAATATTTGTATAGGACTACAATTAAAAATGAAAAAATAAAAAAACTTTTTTGCAAAAAGTTTATTTTTCACTTTTTGGTGTTTTGAAGTCGGTTGTTTTTTTTGCAAAAAAGTTTTTTATTTTAGCCGTTTGTCCAACAGAATACATAGTTGTCAAGTGCAACATAGAACCCAATTTAAAAAATATGGCTATTTTTTTTTTAATATTGGAAATAATGCAAAATCGGTTCACTTTAACATTTCTTTTATCCCGGTTTTTGAATAGAAACTTAACTAAAATATTTTTTTACTAAATGTAAAGATATTGATTTATACAATATTTTTTTTCAGTAAGTTTCTTGAACTCATTTAATTTACAAAATTATTTATAAAACACTATAAATCATCGCGCGCAATCGTTTGCCTTACAAAAGTTACTCTAACTCAAATGGATCATAGTTGTTTAGTTTGACTATAGAACTTACCAACTCTACGCACAAAGATGCACCCGCATGAGTGTGAGTCAAATCGGATCTGAATAATCTAAAATTGACGTTGCGATCGTCGATAAACGCTCTTAATACATCGTCATTATCCGGCTTATTTTACGATAAGTGTATTCGCCATGCTACGCAGTAGTGTCAAGCTACGCCGTAGCACCATGCTACGTCGTAGTATCACTCGACGCCCTGGCGAAAATGTCGAGAATGTTTCCAAATAAAAATAAAATAGGCTTGATTTATACACTCTGTAACGTTTCGTGTATGGTTGTGCGTTGTTTAATAGCAAATATTTTCATAGAATTTCGTTTCACATATTTTTTTATTCATATTATCATTTTCATAGAATAATCAATAGGTACGCAGAATACTTACTTTGAAGAATTTTAAATTATCGATTTTTGTTTCAAATAAAGTTACAATTTAGAATTTTCATATCCTAGAATAACAAATATTCTTTATTCTTATACTGTTTATTTAGTATAAAACTTTTTACAACAAATAATATTTTATCGAGTGACAGTTTCTAAACATTTCAAGTAATAAACTATTAACTTTAAAATCTCATCATTTTAACAAATTTATTAAAAACTGACATCTGTCATAGTATCACACAGGTTAAAAACTGTCAGAGTGCCGTAATACTGCGAGAAATTTCGATGTAGCGCTTCGCTCGCTCGGCTCGCGCGTAGCTACGTCATAGTTCTAACCTAACCTAACCAATTTGGTTAAAGTGCCCTAAATCGTGCTAGTGTCATAGCTTAACGTTAAAGTATGTACCCAATTACCAATATTTATTTATAAATAGTATCCCGTCTATATTTACATTTTCGTTGAAAAAAACACTGAACAAACAATATTCGTTAAAAAATAATCCTACTGTTTGATAAGTTTATGAAATAAAAAATGTGATTATAAAATTAATTGAATTGTGTTTCTGTTTTAATCAAATAAATAGTATTTGAAACAATAATATTCAAAAGAAAAATGCAAGAACCAAATATTATGTGAAACATTTTCTGAGAAACGAAATTCTTTGAAACTGCTGTCTGCGAAACAAGGGTACCCCTTCGTGTGTATTTATCCAATTGTTTTTTTCTATGAAGCTAAGACTCGCGCATGTTTAGGTTAACTTATATTATATGGAAGCAAAACGAAGCATTCAACTTAGTAATCTCTTTGTGCTTATGATTTCCTAGTAGATTTCGGTTCGAACAAAGACTTATCAGAAACAGTACTTCTTACGGCAATGTTTACGTCAGAATGAAAGTCTTTTAGAGTTTATGTTTCCCTAGTAGATTTCCATCCGAACAAAGACTAGTCAGGAACAATGCTGTTTACCAAATGTGTACGTCACAGTTTATGTTTAGAAAGAGTTTCTGTACAGTTTATACTTCCCTAGTACATTTCCGTCCGAACAAAGACTACTCAGGATCAATGATGTTTATGAAATGATTACGTCACACTTAGGGTGAGTTGTACCGTAGGCTTGGTTATAGTTTTCGTTAAAGTTAACTTTAGCGGTAACAATAACGGTGACCGTAGTATTTAAGAAATGTTGGTTGCACCATGACGTTATTTGTCATCGTCAATGTTAATAGAGTTGATGAATACCTATTTTCCCTTAAAAATATATGGGTAATATATTTTAATATGGTGAAACGTATAGCTAGCTGTCTAAATGTCTGACGTTTTGGATTGACGAAAGGATTGTAAGACTACTTTATAGTGTTTTAAGCTTATTTCTTCTTTATACTTATCAAAATAAGGTACCGTGCAGGAACTAGAATGGAAGACTATAAAAAAGAATAAAACCTTTTTTCCAGCAGCCAAATGTTCTTTCAACAACATTTCTATATGACTTTCATTGAAGAGCTGTTCTGTTTCTGTGACAGGATTACGCAAAGGTTCGAGCAGATATGGTTTCACAGCGTAGCCTATATCCCCTAGTAACCAGAAACCTGCAAACTCACCATCTTCCAATCGTCCTTTAATTACAAGAATTCAAGATCATCCAATTTTTGAAATCGATCAATGCTAGGGTAGTTGACTGACTAAAAAAATATGATTCTGTTTAGTCCGACTGTTAGATTATCGAAAAATATTGGATACGTGTTTTTTGTTTTATCAAATTAATAAAAAACTATGAAAATAAAACGTGTCAAAGATCGTGAGTGGGAGCTGGTGACGTCACTTTCTGGTAAAAAATGTACCAAACTATATGACATAGCGCGACTTTTCGAAGCACTGTATCGTCTTTATTTATTGTTTACGTGAAGAAAGAAAAAATATGTGTCCAATATTTTTTGGAAATTTATCTGACGGACTAATTAGATTTTTTTAGTCAACTACCCTATCCAGATATATTGTTATTTAAGCCGTGATACGTTTTTACAATATAAACAATTATCGTTTCCACACAATTTGCAGGTTACCTGTCGTAAACTTTACAGTTGACTTGAGACTTGACCATAACAATAGCAAAAACCGGCCAAAATCGAGCAGTTAACGTTATCGTTAAGTTATGACGACATTACAACCGTTGTTAAAATGGTGCAACGCAAATGTTGCTTAACCGGGGATTTGAGGGCTTGTTACGGTTTGGTTATCGTTATAGTAATATGGTGCAACCCACCCTTAGTTATGTGGCTCGTTTAGTTAAATTTTAGTAAAATAATAAAAGATATAACTATGAGTGGAACAACGAAGAAAGAAAGTTATCAAACTTCAATCTATCATACATTTCACAAACAGTGAGTGTTACTATTCTACTACTATTCTTGGATTCCACCCAACCGGTTCATAATAAATTTTCTGAATAAAAATAAACTACTTAATACCCGTACCGTAGGCATTGCCATGCACTTTTCCTACCTACTACCTCCTACTGTAACCACCTTACTACCCTACTGTTATACTAAAATAATGAATACATAATAAACAGACTGTAAGCAGGCTAAAAATAATATTTCGGTTTATATAATTATGTAGAAAATCTTTAACGTGACACGTAACATGTAAGGCCCACCGCACCATGCCTACCAAAACCGTGGGCCATGTATAATGTATATAGGTCATTACTAGGCCTATCTACGAAAAAAAATTGCTTCAAGCGTTACTAGGATCCCATAAAGACGAAGCGATAGTTTCACTGCCTGGGGCTTGACGTGAAGTGACGTCACAAATCGATAATCAGTTACTGGGGTTGGCACATCAGCACACATGCACGGCTTGCCAACGTGGCGTCAAATAAACACACGCAAATACTTCATTCACGTGTAAACTCACACATTCATAAACACAACTCCCCCAAATTGTTATGACGTGTCAACGGTCAAACCACCTGTTGGAGATTGCGTTAGAAGTACTTCGATGCTTGGTTAGTGTTGACGCGCCATTTCAATACCAATATTTTTAAGTATATTATAACCCATTTTTAAACGATTTTTGTACTTACATTCAGTCGAATGCAATTTCGTCTATTATTATTTTATTCGTGAGTTAGCTTTTTGGTTGATGCCTTTTACAATTTTACACCAGTAATAAAAAGCCTAATCGCAAGTTACTTACATTGCAACAACGGTATGTTAGCATGTTACTGACTGCATTAGTAAATATAAGTGATATTATTTTGTGAATTTGGCCAAAAGATCTTTTCCAAAATAAATATACCCTCTCTTTTCACTACTCAGTCTGTCTGTATCCGTTTTTGATTGGTTAAAATTAAACTGAAACAAACTATAACGTCAAAATAATGTTAAAGTAAATTTTACGACTGGCTAGGTTTCCATACTCGATTGTCCTAAAATGAGTCAAAGGCGGTGCATTTACTTCTTCATACGCATAAAGGTCTTTACCGTTATTGACTACTAAGCAGTGGCTACGGCGTAGCATACGTTGGAGCTACGAAAGTTAAGTGCTCGAAGCAGCATCTATTAAGTACCTAATCAACCGCAACCTGTTCAAACATAAATAGTATTTCTTCGATGGTCTTTGTTAGTGTAAATATTATAATTTACTATCGCAAAATTATGTGTATGCTTTTATTTATTCCAAGTATTTTTTTTTATTAAATTATTTAAAAATAAGTTTATTTAAGTTCTTTCAATTACAAAGGCGCTACATACAGTATTATAATATTGACGTTCATCAGGCTAGTGTTCGTAATAACCAAGACAATCTGTGTTTGAAAGATTGGCATTTTTTTCATTAGATACTTGAATCGGGTCGCAACTGTCGCGCAACTGAGAAGATTCTGATGGAAAAATCCGATCGGGGGGCACCGCAGTGCGCCCCCGCCAAGTCGAGCGCGAAGCAAACACTGCCGTACCATCCTGTACTGGAACCATTTCGTCGCATTTTCAGGCCCCTATTTGAGAACCTCTGGATAAGACCAGAACGCAGAAGTTTTCGTCATCCAGTAAGCTATAAAGTTACACTTAAAATAAAAAAAACTTGAGAGGTGTCAAGGAACACCCGGATGGAACGAAGTTATTGTTATTATTTTTTATTATGTAAAAAAAAAAAAAAAGAAATGTAGAAATGAAAATATCTGGCTTGCTTTCTATAAGAGAGAGAGAGACAGACAGAGAAACATGCGACGCCGCACAGCTTACAATAGCTTACTATAGCAAAAAGTGTCGTGACAACTTTTCGTAAGATTTTTTTCCGTCTAGCCCCCTTTTACAACGCGCGATAAGGAACTTCGTTTCTTCGTTCCAAAAAATCAAGTCTGTAGGTCATTTAGTTCCGAAGATATGCGTAACCAAAGTTTCGCATTTATGACACTCACTCACTCACTCATGATCATCAAAATAGAACTAGTACTTCCCATAAACTCAGAGAGCTGAAATTTGGTACAGAGTTAGGGTTTAATGACCACATAAAGGGAAAACTATAAAAACTAGGATAATCGAAGATCTGGAGTACCTGGTGACCCTTATTTGAAAACACAAGAGCCCAGCCAAACTATGAAAGATCGACATACCGCCTTTACCAAAAATATTCAACTTTGTTTGCAAAAGACAAAGTCAAAAAAAAATCTTATATATAAAAATGAAACCCGTTTTCCGTTGTCACGACATAGCATGAAAACGGCTTGACCGATTTGGCTGATTTTTTTTTTTAAATGTTCGTTGAAGTTCAAGGATGGTTTTTACGGCGAGAAAAATTCGAATAATGGCCGGAAAAGCCCTAAAAACAGCCCTTTTCTTTTTCCCATACAAACGTTTTCTAACTAAAACGTAAAATCAATTTGAGCTTTAATACCGTACCATAAAGTTCAAGTGTTAGTGGAGAGGTTCCAGGAAGGCAAAACAATTGAGTGACGTTCAGTTGTTCAGTCATCGAATGACAACTTCAAACAGACCATACGACATTATCACAATTATCACAAATAATTACTGTTTCTTTCCCAATAGAAAAACGATTTTTCAAATGGTGTTTGCGTATAATATAAAAATTAATTGCTGTTAGTTAGTCGCGCTAAAACTAGAGAACGGCTAGACCGATTTGTCTAATTTTGGTTTTGAAACATTTGTGGCAGTCCAGAGAAGGTGAGAAATTAGTAGTATGTAGGTAGGTGGTAGGTAGTTGGTACGTAGGCAGGTAAAAGGGCATTGCAACGCACGCGGGGTACAGCTATATTATATAAAAATGAAAAGCTGTTCGTTAGTCTCGCTAAAACTCGAGAACGGCTGGACCGATTTGGCTAATTATAGTGTTGAATTATTCGTGGCAGTCCAGGGAAGGTTTAAAAGGTGAAAAAGTGGTAGGTAGGTAGGCAGGGTAGTAGGTAGAGTAGTAGGTAGAGTAGTAGGTAGGGTAGTAAGTAGGATAGTAGAGTAGGTAGGGTAGTCGGTAGAGTAGTAGGTAGGGTAGTAAGTAGGTAGGGTAGTAGGTAGGTAGGGTAGTAGGTAGGTAGGTAGGGTAGTAGGTAGGTAGGTAGGGTAGTAGGTAGGTAGGGTAGTAGGTAGGTAAGGTAGGAGGTGGTAGGTAGGTAGTTGGTACACACGCAGGTAGTAGGTAGGAAAAAGGGCATTGCAACGCATGCCGGGAACAGCTAGTATATATATAATAAATAATAATTTATGAATTATTTATTTATTATATTATTAGTATTTATTTCTACAAACTAATAAAATAAACTAACAAGAAACTATAAAAGGGCATCAAAGAACTGCTCTACGTCTGCTTCTACTACTAACCGTGCGCGGCTGCTGGCTGTGGGTGAATGGGTGTCAGGTCTTTGGCTTTACACACTGCCGTCGTCGAGCATAGTTACTTTGTTCGACGACACGACCTTCCGCCTCGCTGCTTCTTTGCGCCTTGGTGCCGCCTGCTGTTCTCCTCAACGCTGTCAATGTGGTGAAGCTGTCAACAGCCTCGGTCACCATGGCCTGTCATGCAGCCGTAGTTCTGGCCGTTTTGCGCGGCACGCAACCTTAAACGACATCATCCGACGTGCTCTTGTCGCCGTCGGCTTACCAGCTGTTTTAGAACCCGGTCTTTATTTCCTTGGAAGATGGGTAGGCCTTTAGTGTGGGACGCAACATGTGTTGATACTCTTGCGCCATCACATCTTCCAAGTTCATTGTGCTGCGCAGGTGGTGCCGCTGCGGCTGCAGAGAACCTCAAGCGGCGTAAATATAGTAACCTTTGTGGAAACTATATTTTCGAGCCGTTTGGGGTTGAAACTCTGGGGCCATGGGGTCCGAGTGCTCATAGCTTGTTTAAGGAAATTTCAAAACGCTTAGTTGACGCTTCTCGTGACCCAGGGCTGGCTTTTATCTTGGCCAGAGGCTAAGTGTTGCCATACAACGTGGCAATGCCGCCAGTCTTTTGGGCACATTACCGGCCGACAACGTTGAAGAGCAGTTTTTTTATGCCCTATTATAGTTTCTTGTTAGTTTATTTATTAGTTTTAAAATAATGCACATAGTTAACTCGACATTAAATATTTCTACAAAAAGAAGTAAAATCCCACCAAAAACATTCTGTAAAAAGCTAGCCAAGTCTCGATGGAGCTGCTTGTTTATCTCTAAAAAGTAATAAAATCTAGACAAAGTCGTGCCAAGCCTAAGGTTCCTTACTGCGATTTCTTTATTATTATAGTTAATGTTGTGTGACTTGGCCGTTGAAGGGTACACAAGGGTACAAAATCAGGTGCTCCATGACACCATTGCACCAATCTGTCGCCAGAACCGCTACCCATTGACGATGGAAAATTGCCACTTGGAAAACGTTGATTCAGTAACCAGTCAATTGTAGGCTTGATAAAGCTGCGTATTTCAATAATACTTATGTGTAGGCGAGCCTGAAACAAACAGTATAAAAAATTATTTCCAGAACAGACGGACTTCTAATCATTGATAGAAGTCCGTCTGTACGTCTATTTTATGTTAGATTGGTGATCGATTTGACGCTCCAAAAAGAAGAGAGCAGAAGTCAACATTGTCAATGCTGAATGCATGTGTTGCACAATCAACAACAGCCTAAAATGAGACGCTAGCGTCCAATTACCAATACCAGTATGGGTTATTATCTCGCTTAACAAACATAGGTAGTTTTAACAGATATAACATTACGTGTAAACAGAATTGACTTGTACCCACTAAGAACCCACTATAAAGAATGTTCAACGGCCAAGTCACACAACATTAACTATAATAATAAAGAAATCGCAGTAAGGAACCTTAGGCTTGGCACGACTTTGTCTAGATTTCATTACTTTTTAGAGATAAACAAGCAGCTCCATCGAGACTTGGCTAGCTTTTTACAGAATGTTTTTGGTGGGATAAGAATTTACACGATCGGGGAATTGAGCTCAGGAGCTCATTGACCTCATGCTCAGTAGTTGTGCAATTTACGTTTACTCAAGCGAGGCTGTCAGATTGTATTAAATACTTGAAATATAATAATATTTAGCTACAAATTATACTGAAACCAACCCCGCACCCGCAATATAGTGGCCTAGAGTTTTAGTAGTACGCTAGACAGCTTCTGTCCTTGAACTCTCAATAGGCAAGCCCTAGGTGAGCCAGACATAAACAAACAAGTACAAATGGCCTGCAGAGCACACTGGCGCATTCGGAAAATACAGACACTGTGTGTGTTTTATATGACCTCAACAGTAAGTTCCATAGGTTTATGAAGCCCTGGTGCATTCAGCTATACATAAATAATGTTATTTTAATTATTATGAATGTTACTTGCTTAGGTCATCAAGGCACCATAAGCTGTAGGAGATTAAGCGCACAAGACTTAATCGTTAGAGAGGGATGGAAATCGTATTTGTATTTGTATTAACGTCCTCGAACCTTCATGTTCAAGCCACACCTTTATTAACATCAGGAAATATGGAAGATAACCCGCGTAACAAAAAATATTAGACACTGGCTGGCATCTTTGAGTACAGGTATTAAATAAATCGTTGAGTGGCAGTCTTATTTTTGCGCAAACGTTTTGCATAAGTCAGATAAGAGTACATACGTCACACGTCTGCTATGAAATAGCAGACGGAATATCGGCGATTTCTGCGTCCCGCCATTTAATTTTTATACACCGTGCACAAAAAGTTGAAATACGGAGAGCTGGCAGCAGTGCAACGGGCCGCCCGGCTACCAGGGCAACATTTATCAAAGAAGCTAGAGATCGACAACGACGACGCGAATAGGACGGTGAATCAACGAAAATGTGATAGTGTTGGAATTAAAAGCATTTGTGTAAATACCGATAATTTATAATCAAATCAAATAAAATTATAGACTACATTTTGTTGCCAACAATTAATGAGTATATCTTTAAGTAGTTTTCAGTTAATTAAAAAAATATGATGAAAATATAGGTTGGTCAAGATAGTTGCCTAGTTTAAACATGCTATAATTTTAGCAATTTCTGTATCACGCTATTTTCACTATTTCACCACCACGCGCCAAAAGTAAGAAACCCGCCGGAGGACTGACAACAATGGAACGGGCCGCCCGGCTACCAGGGTAACATTTTATCAAAGGAGCTAAGATTGAATGAATAAAAGAAAGTAATGACTGAAAGTCTGTTAATGCTTAGGGGCAAACTATTTGCCCGTCGGGGCTGCGGGTTGTTTGAAAGAGATACCGCGGCTTCGGTGCAAGGGCTAAGAACGAACATGGCTGGTTTTTAGTCAGTAGAAGTCTGACACTCCCTTTCGCCTGCCCAAGAGCGGGAGGGGTTATTTGATGATTTTCCAACAGGCAAAAAAAAAATAAAGAAAGGGCAAACTATTTAAAAGTATGAACGTATTTTTTAGTCACAGGATCAGTCAGTTTCTCGATCTCGCCATCAATGTCCATTGGATTCCTAATTAAGCTAATAGGGTATAGCTATTCCTACAAAATTATATTTTAGAATTTATTGAAAGTTACAAAATCAGTACGAACATCAAATGGCATTGTTTGTGAATGAAACCCTCATTTTATTACTTTTGCATCATATTTATTGCACATTATATGTATTTATAATACAGCATGTAACGATAATAGCACCGCTCTGAAGCCCATCTTATAAATCGAATTACACACTCAAGCTCAGCTTGAGCTTGAGTGTCAGACGTAATACAGGCCGAAATACAGCTATTGAAGAGCTTATTTTTTAGAGATGAAGTATATATTATATAAGTAGTATTAGATAAGTAGTAGTATATAAGTATATATTATAAGTTTCAAGTATTTCCTAAAAAATTTAGTAAGTGTTTCTTAAATTGCCGTGAGCGTTAAAAAACAGGTAATCGTTATAATATAATTACTAGGACTGGGATACATAGATCTGGCTCGTTGGTCTAGCGGATACCAGCGTAATTGTTGAACACGAAGTCCTGGGTTCAATGCCTAGGGCAGGCAAAGTGTTGCAGGCTTGCTCAGTAGCATCCTCAGAGTGTAGATTTGTGCCCGGTTGGTGTCAAATGGCTTCCCTATTTCATGGGATTAAAACTTATCGGGCGAAATGTGGGTGTGACTATTTATTAAAACTTCTGCTAAATCCTCTGGAGATTACATACGTGAAGTTGTGTTATGTATTGTATAAACCTATTTAAAGGTAAAGAATATTTGGACACTTGGATATAATAATGCATCAGTAAACAGAAACGTATTAAAAAATACGTTAAAACAAAAATAGAAGTAGGTAGTTTAGAGTGAAACCCGTAGCGTGGCGTGTACTACTCCGCAACGCTCAGCGAAGTACGCAGCTGAATACTAGGATCGCATGAGACATTCAGTAGCTATTTAAAGTCGTCCTCAATAGTCAAAAGGTAGCACGTACCGTTGATGTTTCGCACAATTCTGCTCCCTATACTGTTCCAAACACATAATTATACCTTTTTTTATGGTGGGTGGAAAATCATCAAATAACCCCTCCCGCTCAGACTTCTACTGACTAAAAACCACCCATGTTCCTTCTTGGCCCTTCATGTCGAGGCTGCGGTATCTCTTGCGAACACCCGCAGCCCCGAACGGGAAACACATATACCTTTTTTTTTTTTTTTTTGGGGGGTGGGAAATCATCAAAATAACTGTGTTAAAACTGAATGTGAAAATGAAGTACAACGTAAGCTTGATTACTTAGACATATTTTTAAGCCAGTCACTTTATTAAAACAAGGAATTATTTATCATTTTATTACAGAAAGTCGAAGAAGGCTTTTATATTGGGTGTGTTGTGGGACGCGGCATCTGTTTTGAGTGGAAAATAAAATGTAATAATATATAAACTTAAAAAATGTGTATTATGTGATTTGTTTGTTTTATTACAGTAGAAATCTATCTTCATCAATATCAAACTAATAAGTTTTTATTGGGCACGAAAGGTGTTTGGATTAACCGTGAAAAGGTTTTTTGCTTATTTTAATTTGTTTTGTATTGGTAGTGTGGCCGAAGTTTTCAACTGGTGTAAAGAGAGGGACATTTTCTAGTTGCGATTTCCTTAAAATGCTAAACACTGAATCTATTGTATTTCATGAAGTCGATTTAAGCAGCCACAAACTTAACTATATACAATAGGTAACATTAGAAACAGAATTTCTTACGGTAGTACCTAAAGCTCAAAACTCAGTCCAGACTGAGTTATAGTGTGATTGATTGTTCATACCTTGTTATTAAAGGAAATTGAGTAAGAGGCAGACAATTTGAAATTATTATAAGTATTCAGTTTTTATTATTTACCGACCCGTCATTTACTGACAATCGTGAGGTTCCAATTTTCGAATGAAATATTAAACCTCTGGTTACTTGTTATCTATAGAACAGGGAGAACAGTTGTATTGTATTGACAGTCGGAAAAAATAGTTTATTTTAAAGTTTAATGATGTAAATACTGGCTGCTCCCCTTTTCCAAAACAATAAGTTTGTTTCATGTTCGTCCGAAGTTTGTATCGTTTGTGAAAAGGTGAATGGACTACGTACACTAGAACTACATAATAATGTCAATAAATCAATGTCGTTAAACTTGTAATTCCTTGTAAAATACCGGTATTCGGCTGCATTTTGTCTGACTAGAAGCCGACCCCAACACATTAAGGGGAATATTATTATATATTTTCTAAAAGTTACCGTCTTTAATGACAACGTTACTGTCACGGTCCTGAAGGAAATTACGGTACATTTATGGACATCATCAGTCCCAAAAGTATTGCTCTAACAGATTGTTCATCCTTTAAATAGAATTCAACGTGGTATGTGGTTTTACTATCAACACTTTCGAGTCAAACCTGCAAAGCCAGCTTGAATGAATACGATAGAAGGTACTAGGAGCCCATAAACATAACGAGCTTGAAATTGTACTTTTTAGCAGGTAAAACGTGACAACTACGGTACAAGCGTTTTACTTTATACACCTCTATTTTCATAACAATAAAGTCGTTAATCGCATCCACGTTTTAGCGTATTGATTCTTAAACACGCAATATCAGTTAGCCATACCTACGTTGTATTGAAGACTGTCCTCTTTTTAGCTTGTTACTGACGAATTATGACATAAATATGCGTATTTGTATAATAGAAAATATTCGTAATGAAATACTGAACTAATACCAGTAATTTTCATTTAGGAAGACTATTAAAAAACTGCCTTATTTTAAGTGTTTTCAGAGAGCCGCACTTCAAAATCGTTCTTTTCAGGAGTATTTTGTATTATTCTTGCAATTATCTTTCGAATCATGACATAAATTGTGTTTCTGGTGACAGAAAACTTAGACGTGACTTTACATTGAATAGTTTTCTTTCAGAATACTTTTTTCCTTACTTCGTAATTCTGAAATTTCGAAAGTGGGAGAAAGATGACACACATAGTTCAAACAAAGAGCGGCTAACTTCACAACAGTCCGATTGAGTCTAAAGCAGGAACAGGAGCCAACAATACCCGTCGGGGCTGGGGGTCCCTTCGGGGCTGCGGGTTGTTCGCAAGAGATACCGCGGCCTCGACATGAAGGGCTAATAAGGAAAGGAATATGGTTGGTTTTTAGTCAGTAAAAGTCTGACACTCCCTTTCGCTCTGCCCAAGAGTGGGAGGGGTTATTTGATGATTTTCCACCCGCCAAAAAAAAAGGAGCCAACAATGTCTTTTTGCATTTACATTTCGTCAATATTCTGTGTTAATTAGAGGGTTTCGCGGATGTGGAATGAGATTAGAATACAAATGTTTCTAAAATTATGCCCTATCGGAATTGGTAATCCAGAATTAATCAAAATCAAAATCAAAACTCATTTATTCAAACTAAGCTGATAATCAGCACTTTTCGAACGTCAAAATTTACTTTACTTTACTTATTTACAAGTGACAGTCCCCCAAAACGCCCACCCTTCGACACTTCCTAGTGTTTTTGCTGGAAAGAAGAAGTGGCGGAACAAACTCTCCAGCAACACATCTGTCTGTTTGGTTAGAAGAACCAGACTCGATACAATACTATTGTGTAAGTTAATATTACGATTGACTACAATCAATAATAAAAGGTATATAATAATAAAACATAAAAAAGACATAACATATTATCAGTAAACTAATTTTGGAGAAAGAACATAAATTACAAACATTGTCTTGTGTTCAACTCAACGACCAGCTATTCTTATCATTTAAGTAGTCGTTAATGGAATAGTAAGCTTTTGAACAAAGATTAGATTTCACTTTGGCTTTAAATGCATTAAATGGCAAGTCTAGAAAAGAAGAAGGCAGTTTGTTATAAAATGTTATACCGAGCCCTACGAATTAATTATGAACTAGAAAACTACGAATGAAAGTGGCGCGCAGTGGACTCTGTGTGCCTTTATAGAGAACGTGCGGTCGCTGACCGCACTTAGTGATGGTACCCGCCGGGTAAGGTGGGCTGATACCGGTCGGGGGTGCGCGCGAATTTACTTGTATCTCCCGGGCCCCCAACACATGGTATAAGTAGGCACAGTGGGTTTTTAGTCGGTTAGAGTCCGACATAACCCCCGCTCGCCCCAAGCGGAGGGTATCCATGAGGATTTTCCCACTCAAAAAAAAAAAGGTCAAGCGAAGTGCTGTTCCAACAACACTTTGCTTGACCTGGGAATAGAAAAACCTATTTTTCTATCAAGAATGTTCAGTAGCAGCCCGGATTCCGTATATTCCCGGTTAATGGCAATAGGCTCGCCCGAAATTACATGGGACTCAAAAAGAAATCGCAAAATGTGACTATACCAACTTATATAAGACAGAAAAATCACCCAAACCCTTTGATCACTAAAGACGTAATATTGTCTATAAGTACGTCTAAAATAAAACACAACTTGTCTTGGTTTACTGGTGAAGAAACTAACTGCAATATTATTGACTTGTCATCTTATCGGCGAGGGATCCACCTTGTACTGGTTCAAACGTAATTGTTTTAGCATTCATATGCCTATAATGGCCTACATTATATTATTTTTTTCTATCCATTGTCTATAAATAGTCGAATGTACCAGGTCTTCATATACCTTTGGAAGTGTCAGGGTACTATGCAAAGACACACATCTAATCGGTGAGGGATCCACCTTACACTGGTGCCGGGTGGTTCAAACGTAATTATTTTGGCATTCATAAGCCTACAGTATATTATTATCATTCTTTCCATTGGCTATAAATAGCTAAATGCACCAGGGCTTCATATACCTTTGGAGCTGTTGGGGTCATATGCAAACACACACACATGAATATGCACACATTGCAATTTTGCTGTTTCTATAATGTAGGGCGTTTGAATGTGTCTGTTACTGCGGTGTCAGTATTTTCCGAATGCGTCAGTGTGCTCTGCAGTCCATACGTACCTACTTATTTGTTTATGTCTGGCTCATAAATATAGCCTTTTTCGAGTTCAAGGATAGCAACCGTCTAGCGTATTACTAAAATTTTATTCAAGACCACACTATTGCAGGGGTGGTTGGTTTCGCGGCTTAATATTAATATTTTGGTATTTAATACAACATACACACGTTGGTCGAGTGGTCGCAAACGCGACTGCTTAGCATGAGGTCCTGGGCTCGATTACCGGGCGGGAAAATTCCTATTGGATTTATCCATCAGAATGTTCTCAGTTGCAGCTGCGTAGTCTAATTTAGTGGCAATAGACTCGCCCTCTTTTACATGGGACTTTAACCTAATTGGCGAAATGTTTAAATATTTGTTTTGTTATTACTTTTTCTCCATTATTTATTTACAATTAACGTAACCTGTTGTACATAAAACAATAAACATAATGAATCACCAAAAATCACATATTAACGAATGTTTTGGGTTTATATGTAGTAAAAAATAAAAAATAAATTGATCTAGGTAGTTATCACGTCCCAATAGATTGATACCAGAAATCTCAAATCGTTTATTTTCTGCAACACTCGTTTGATGGTGGATATGAACCATCATTTTTACGTACGTCATCAAAAAATGTATATTACCCATAAATCCATAAAACATGGCATGGTAATATTATTGGTATTATTAAAAATTCTTCGAATAACTCAAGCTTTAAAACGTAGAAATAACAAAAGTCAGATAGAATTAACAGCCGTGGGAGATGTTACATTAGTTGAACTGTAGAATGGAAGTAACATTTTAAATCTAATGAACAAAATATCATTTTTGCATACACACCTTGCCCTAGTAATTACGAACAAAAAAAACAACAGCCAAATCTGTCAAAATGCTGATTTTATTGTTGCAAAAGCTTAGTTACTTTTAATAAACTATTCTTCACATTTGTAAGTAACCCAGTTGCTTACAAAACCTTATACGATGCGAGTTAGCAAAGCTCCATACCGGGCAACTCCCAACATTTTTAAAGACCGTTTTTTTATTTGTGTACATGGGCCAATCTGATATAATAAATTAATCGTAGTTATAAGTTTATTTTTTAACAGATTTGCACGTAAACAATCAGCAGTACCAAAATACCGAAACCAAATATAGATTTCGCTAGTGAAAGCTCTCATTGAAACTTAAGAGTATTACGTGATGCACACACACTAGTAACATTCTTGTGTGAAGTTTTTAGGTACAGATTATGGGGCTGATTATGTCCTGCTCAATGCAGCCTGTACGGTTGTGGTAAGAGAGAGACAAACATAGTTTAATGAAACAGTTTCGTGACTCATTCATAAGGGTGCTTGTAGGAAGGGCTGCTGAACTCACCCCTCTACAAACAGCGATAACGGGACTCGGACCATCCTGTACATTTCCTTGTTTTTCTGATATCCCAGTACATCGACGTCTATTGAGACAGCCGACGCACATACGTTGATTTAACGCGACGATTTTTCTATAAAAAATAATGTTTTCAATACGTACTGCCTACTTCTATTCTCCTGGTAGTTTGTGCCGTAGTTGTACCCTAAACTGTGTGATAGAACGAATGAGAAACTTGAGTCCTGCTGGTTTTACGATTTTGTAACACCCTTATATCGTAGAACTAGTGGGAACGAAAAGTCCCATTAGTTCTACGAGCGATCAGTTAGGTTGGAATAAAAATTGGTGAAAATAAAACAATTTCAGTACGACTACTTTACAGATCAAAGTAAATGTAACAATATGTCACGTTTTGTTTTACCGCCTTCACAGATAAATACGTTAGTCGAATAAAATGTGTTTTATTTGTAGGCTGTACACACAAAAATAATTAAATACGAATTATTAGTACTTTTCTAGACGTTTCAAATAAAACTTATTCGTACATTTTACACGAGATCATAATGTTTTATGTCCTGTCTAGTTCGTCCCGCCATCTCCTTCGTGGCCTGCCGCGACCCCTTCTCACTGTGTCAGGGCACCAGTTTACCGCTATTTTGGCCCACAGTAGGTCTGGCTTACGGCAGACATGTCCTGCTGCCCAGTCCCATTTGAGTTCGGCAGCCTTTTGGGCCACGTCAGCTATTTTGGTTTTGGAGCGCAGTATTGTGTTTCGAACACGATCCGTTAATTTAACATCTAATATGCTGCGCTCCATTGCTCGTTGGAAAACCTTGAGTTTGGAGTTCTGGATGTTAGTCAAAGACCAAGTCTGTGCACCATAGATAAAGGCTGCCTGTCGACTGAAGCTGAGCGAAGCTGTGAAGCGGAGTAACAGAAATATTAACCAATAGGATGAAAGGTCTTTAATTTCTAGACCGACAACACGTTCAATACTATTGCGAAGTCCTGTATCTAAGGACCAGAATAAGCGTGCAACCTCAATAAACTTAGCCTTGAAATCAGTCATGTAACCGTAAGTTTTCATGTCATGAAAACTGCGCTTACTAAAAGTAATTTCTTCTTACTAAAGTCGCGTAACTCGATAACTTAAAATAGTACAATATCCGTTCCACGAATTAAGAATAAACAACGAATGAATGAGTTTACTTTTTTAACCCCCGACGAAAAATCAACGGGGTGTTAAAAGTCTCACGTGTCTGTGTGTGTGTGTGTCTGTCTCTGGCATCGTAGCTCCCGAACGCATGAACCGATCTTGATTCTGTTTTTTTTGTTTGAAAGGCAAACTAGTCGAAAGTGTTCTTAGCTATGTTTGATGAAAATCGGTCCAAGATGGCAGAATACTATACACTATGACAAATTTCAAATCCAAGATGGCCACCACCACAAAGTGGCGGATTACATATTTTTTCACAACTTTATCAATATGGGTATCAAATGAAAGGGCTTGATTAGCAGAATACTAGACACTATAACAAATTTCAAATCCAAGATGGCAAGCTTTAGTTGCAAGTTGATAATTGTATATATTATAGGGGTGACATTATCACTGAGTGATAAAACTCCAATAAATAAATGTGATATCATAGCCTCATAAATAACCTTTTTTTTTCTTTGGGGGGTGGGAAATCATCAAATAACCCATCCCGCTCTTGGGCAGAGCGGAGAGCGGAGAGTGTCAGACTTCTACTCACTACTAAAAACCACCCATGTTCCTTCTTAACTCTTGTGCCGAGGCCGCGGTATCTCTTTCGAACAACCAAATTATAGAAATTAAATTGTAGAAAATTATAGAAAATTTTACCCGTTATGATGAATATTTCAAATGATATTGCGACTTCTTCAACGTGATTGAAGATTGGAATTAGGCTGAAACCCAAAATTATAAGTGTAGTATCCACTAGTAACAGAACTAATCGGTTGATTTTACAATTAACTAAGTATCACAGGCTCACACCAGACCACCAAGCCCTTAGTCCAGGATCACTTCACTTCCAACTTCCCACCATCATGTAACTGACAGATGTCATTAGTGACAGCTCCCCTGACCACTTGTGGTTGTGAGACAGTGTTTACATATCTATTAAATAGATATACACTAGATCCCTTTCTTATTATATTTGTTTTGATCAAAATGCTTTACCCAAATATACACACAATTACATTCAGTAATCAAGTAAATTCAACAACTAAAGAATATAAAATGTTCAACCATACTTGCGTGTTTTTGTTATCCGATCTACCTTGTCATCTTAGACCGACTGCCACTGACCTACCAGTTCTAAATGTACAATGTACCTTCTCAGTTTTTACCCAGTTCGTTCAGTTCGATCGTTTTGTTCAGTTCGTTTCTTGTCCTGTGTGAGACCAATACTTAACTACTTTTTCTTTCTTTAGTTACTCCATTTTAACAGCTCCTCCAGTAGCCTCCATTTAGTGTGGAATAGGATTAAAGTTAATACTTAATAGGTTATTAGACTATTCCTATGCACTTCATCATCTATTCTAACCTCTGGGGGTCTGCATGATCTCGTCTTCCTATTTCCATATTCCTTTCCTTTTCATTGTTTTTTTTTTGTTCTAATGACATCTATAGATAAGATCTAATGATGCCTGCCCCGTAACCGATCATGGGGTTGAATTTAAACACTTTAGGTATTTAGAGAGAACTTTTCCAAAAACTTTGTGGTTTAAGTGTTTTTTTATTTAAGTTTAAATTATCGATGACCCCGAGAAGACCAAGGCTTCTCTCTTTCTATTACTGGCTATACCTTCGTACATAATCTGATGTAGAGAAATATTTTTACATTTTATTTATTCATTATGATTTTTATTATTATTCTTCAAATGTGTTCTTTTTATCTCTCTAAAGATGTTCTCCAATAAAATATTTGAATTAAACTCAGTTTGTTGTAGTACCCAAACTGGCTTGGCATCAGCGATGACTTGCGTACTGTCTAAAAATCCAATTTCCTAAGCTAGTCTTCGTTTGGGTTCCAACCTAGATAAGATTGACACTGTTGCTTAATTTCAATACTCCTAGTTGTAACTTTGTGTCCTTGTTCTTATCCAAAAAGTTTCACAACTACATTTCTTTTTATTTCTTTCTTTAGGTTCCTTTACAACGTTTATCATTATCTGCCTAACCTTTCCCCAACCATGTTGGCTGGCCTCCAGTCCAACTGGATGCAGCCGGACACCTGCACTCCACATGGAGCCACCGCCCATCCAACCTCCACAACTCAGTCAGCACCCGGTAGCACGACACCCCTCGGCAAAACCGGTTATCAGATTTTCAGGCTACTGACTATTACTGACCACCTACACTGCCACGTATCCTCCGAGGCATTGAGGAAAGTCTGCATGCAATGGGTGGCCACCCATACACGGCATTGAAGCGGTTGCTATTGGATTAAAAATTAGCGGAAAAGACCATATCTTTGTTTCAGCTTACCAATCTCCAAACTTGCAGCTTGAATGCAATGACATGGATATTTTATTTTCTCTGGGGCCTCATGTTGTAATAATGGGAGACTTTAACGCCAATCACGGCTACTGGAATAGTAGTTATGTCAATGCCCGTGGTAGTATACTGTTTCGTCACATGCTTGAAAACGATTATGTAATACATTACCCTGACTCACCTACTCAGGTAAACTACAGACCTGATCTTACCCCTACAAATCCTGATTTGATTCTGGCGCTGAATGTAAATAATATACATGAGGTTTGTGCAATACCTGCCCTTTCATCAAACCACTTTCCCATACTTTTTACAGTGAATGGTCAATTCTCTCGCAAGCCTAATACTAAACACTACCGATATTGTGACGCTGACTGGGATAAATACCGGTCCTTTATTGACCAAAAGATCTCGCTTAACTCGAAGGTATTTAAATCTGAACCTGAAATCGACTACGCCGTAAACTACCTACATGAGTGCCTTATTGCTGCTAGAGACAAATTTGTCCCAAGTAAGGTACACGAAAACACTTGCATAAAACTACCAAGTTACATCGCAAAAATGATCAAGTATAAAAACCACCTTCGTAGAAGAGAACTTAAAGTTCCAATTGCGGAAAAAAGACTGCTACGATCAGCTATTAACAATCTGCAACACTCGATTAATTCGGCTCTATCGAAACATCAAGATAAAATATGGAACGCTAAACTTTCGAGAGTTGACAATCCTAGTAATGATATCTGGCGCCTGGCAAAGTCTTTAAAACCCAGATCAGACTCAATACCTCCACTTAAAACACCTGAGGGGACTCTCACTACAAACGTCCCCGATCAATGTGATGCACTGGCGGATGCCTTCGAGATGAACATAAATCTTACTCATGGCTGGATAAGCGATAGTGTCGACAAGGACGTCCAGTCAGCCATGAGTCATTTAAATGATCATGTCATGAGTGAACTGCATCTACCTGTGCGGCCAACTGAAGTCTGGGAAGTCATACGTAAACTAAAGACTAGGAAGGCTCCAGGTGATGACGGTATACACAACATTATGCTGAAAAATCTATCGCAAAAATCTGTTGTGTTTACCACAAAAATTTTCAACGGCTGCTTAAAATTAGGTTATTTTCCCAATAAGTGGAAAACTGCAAAGGTTATTCCAATTAAAAAACCTGGAAAAGACACCTCTTTGCCAGTTAGTTACAGGCCTATTAGCCTTCTTCCGGTCTTAGGTAAGCTGTTTGAGGTCATGATATATAATCGCTTGCTACGTTGCTCTGGCCAGCTCATTATGAACGAGCAGTTTGGCTTTCGTTCCTCTCACTCCACAGTGCAGCAATTGGCTCGAGTCTCTGAACACATTTCCTATCACCTTAATCTTAAGCAGTCTACCGGTATGTTCCTGCTGGACATCGAAAAAGCCTTCGATACTGTTTGGCACGAAGGCCTGTTATACAAGCTCATCAGTTACGGAATTCCAATTGAGTTAGTAAAACTTATCCAATCTTACCTTAATAATCGCAAGTTTGTGGTTCATATTGGTACTGACAGGTCGTCGCCCCGGACGGTATCAGCAGGAGTTCCTCAAGGCTCGGTGCTTGGTCCCTACCTCTTCATCCTATTTGTGAGTGACGTTCCTGTGCAGGTCCGTACTCAGCTGGCCTGTTTTGCCGACGATACAGCATCGTACACAAGCGATGATGACATCGACATTATCATTGGTAGACTTCAGTTATCGCTTGAACTACTTCAATCTTATTTCAACAAGTGGAAGCTAAAGTTGAACGAATCCAAGACTGAGGCAATACTCTTCACACGCCAACGTTCCACCCCAAAAAGAAAATTAAAAATTGCTGGGCAAATGATTCCGTGGTGCACAGAAGTTCGCTATCTCGGAGTTACTTTGGATAAAAAGCTTAACTGGACAAAACATGTCCATAAACTACGCGTTAAAGGAGCTCAAGCACTCGGTTCTCTCAGTCCTATACTTAACCGCAAAAGTAAGCTCAGCGCAAACACCAAACTTCGGTTATATACCACCCTCATTAGACCTTGCATCACCTACTCGTGTCCAGTATGGAGTAGCACCTGTCAATCTAATTATAACCTGTTACAAACAATTCAAAATAAAGCAGTTAAAATTGCCTATAACACTCCGTTTAAAACTAACCTTAGAACACTACACACAAATATAAAGTTACCCAGCATTACAAAATTCATTTTAAAATTAACTCGTAAATTCTACAACAAAAACAAATATCATCAAAATACATTAATTGCTAACATAGGTCAAACTAAATTGAATGATTTGCGATGTATCGATGGATACGGTAAATACAAGCTCCCCCATCACTACGTATTGTTCGCGCACAATACTGATAACGCGTCGTAGCTGGGCCCGTACGATGCGCCAGCGCTTCCCCGCTGTCACCGTATACAGGTGCGCGCGGGAGGCGCGGTAGTTCGTGCGCCGCTGGTGGTCACGCGCGGTCACTTGAGCGGCCGTTTGCACCGGCCGCACTTACGCTGAGCGCGTAGTAAACTTTTTGCTGCTACCTCCACAATTATATAAATGAAGTTATTACAATAATTTCATATGACAATGCTATAGATCTAATTTAATAAATGCCTCATGTTGTGATAAGTTAGTAAGCATTACTATTATATACTTATAAAGGCGCCTCTAGCCTGTAAAAGTGTTTGTTATTAATATTAGTCTAACTGTTGCTTTACTTTTAAGTTCTACAGCTATGTATATTTTTATGTTAAATAAAGAATTTTTCTAAACTAAAACTAACCCATACACGAATCGATCTAGGCAACACACAGTCCAATCCAATCAAATCGAACGGCAGCTCTATCAAGCCACAAGCTGCTTCTTTGTTAACCAGTGCTTAAGTACCTTTATTTTTTTATTTTAATTTAAGCACTTCATTTTCTTCTTCTTTTTCTGTACGAGAAGAGACTTGCCCCTCAGTCATAGGCTGATATTATTTTTTAATGTTCACTTTACATTGCACATGTTATTATTCTATTATTACTATCCTTGCATAATAATAACATAACCCTACATAACATCAAGCTTGCATTACGGGACAACCTTATACCATCAACCATACAATAATTCCGACCCCTTGGCTTTTACTGAGTTAAACCCAACAAGCTCTCCTCAACCTGGGAATTAAAACCAGGACCGCACAACAAGCTGCCATGCCTGCGACCAATGAGTCATAGTGTCAACATTCTCCTGCCCTTATCCCAATTTATTTGGGGTCGCCACAGCTTGTGTCTTCCTTATATACTTCTTTATACTTGTCATTTCATTCGACACATCAGGTATCTACATAACAATAATAAAGCCTTTTAATTCCGAACTACTTTCAATTTGGGTGTTTTTTCTTTTCTTATAATATCTCTCTCAGTTCGGCGTGCCTCTTGGCATTGGCCTTCTCCAGCTATCTCCATTGAACTCAGTCTTCTGCAACTCTGGTCTAGTATGGTCCTACGGTTAGGTTAGACTGATATCGTCACTCCATCTTGTTTTTTTTTTCTTTTTTGCACACCCCTGTTTCCTGATGTCTGCTTTTGGATACCATAAGGTTACTTGTATACTCCATTTTGCAACATAGCATAAGTCCTGTCCAACTCCATTTTAGATGTTCTACGAGTTCTTATACCCGTTACTTTTGTCTTCCTTCTTATTTTCAAATTCTTTCTTTTGTTTATTCTGATTCTGTGACTAAGCCTTTGTTCAACATGCTTCTTTCCATTGCTCTTTATGTTTAGGTATCTACACACTTATTTTTTTCTTGTATGTAAATTGTAGGGCTTGAAGTTATACTTCACACAATGTTTATTTTTCTAATAAAAGCACATGTCAATTACCTAGGTATTTTTTAAATGAAATTAAGTTATTACTCATATTGTTTAGGAGAAGGGATCATCAAAATCAGACTATTCAAAATCAATCAAAATTACTTGAAGCTTATTCTTCAACAACTGTTGGTTAACCCATAACTGCATAGAACTGTCTGAGGCGACATGTCAAATAGTAGACATTTCAAAAATAGTACTTAAGTACTTCATACTTCACTTATAAGTACTTCATACAATTAAAGTAATTATTATATATAGGAAATAGATTCTTTTATTTTTTATATGGTGCTTTGATGATTCAATACAAGATCTTACTAGTAAGTCAACATGTTCACAGCTATAGGAATTAAACATATTGCTAGCAGTCTGCTGATAACAGTAAAGTGGAGTTTAAAACCAATAAAGAAATGTGTTATGAATTAAATCATTTGTAATCAACTTGTATATATTGTAATGACAACCTAGTATCTAGTTTGATGTTCAGTAAGTACTAATAACTTATGAATGTGTTGTACACAATGACATGTAACATGTTGACATATTAAATTTAATGTAGGTTCTTCATGATATTGAATGTCTAGACGCCATGCATCACAGAATTCATTTATTACTGTGTGATCTATCTCTTCAAATACTGTAACAGTAACCCATTGTACAACAATTATGTAGAATGATAAAACAATAACAGAACTCTTCCTTCACCTTAAAATACTAAATGCCAGTACGTTTGGCATACAGTAACCATTAATTAGTATCAAGTATAGTCAAATAACTGTACTTACTATTGTTTTTTCACATTGTTGACAGTTCCTTGTAAACTTTCACTAAGTGAAAACAGCTAGCAGCTAGTATTAATATGTACATTTCAGACCTTTATCCTCGTCGCCACTTGTAGTATCCACTAGTAACAGACCTAATCGGTTGATTTTACAATTAACTAAGTATCACAGGCTCACACCAGACCACCAAGCCCTTAGTCCAGGATCACTTCACTTCCAACTTCCCGCCATCATGTAACTGACAGATGTCATTAGTGACAGCTCCCCTGACCACTTGTGGTTGTGAGACAGTGTTTACATATCTATTAAATAGATATACACTACAATAAGTATCAAGTATTTCCTTAAATTTAGTATGACCTAATATATAAGTGTTTCTTAAATTGCCGTGAGCTTTAAAAAAACAGGTAATCGTTTTAATATAATTACTAGGACTGGGATACATAGATCTGGCTCGTTGGTCTAGCGGATACCAGCGTAATTGTTGAACACGAAGGTCCTGGGTTCAATGCCTAGGGCAGGAAAAGTGTTGCAGGCTTGCTCAGTAGCATCCTCAGAGTATAGATTTGTGCCCGGTTGGTGTCAAATGGCTTCCCTATTTCATGGGATTAAAACTTATCGGGTGAAATGTGGGTATGACTATTTATTAAAACTTCTGCTAAATCCTCTGGAGATTACATGCGTGAAGGTGTGTTATGTATTGTATAAACCTATTCAAATGTAAAGAATATTTGGACACTTGGATAATTATTATATAATGCATCAGTAAACAGAAACGTCTTAAAAAATACGTTAAAACAAAAATAGAAGTAGGTAGTTTAGAGTGAAACCCGTAGCGTGGCGTGTACAACTCCGCAACGCTCAGCGAAGTACGCAGTTGAATACTAGGATCGCATGAGACATTCAGTAGCTCCATAAAGTCGTCCTCAATAGTCAAAAGGTAGCACGTACCGTTGATGTTTCGCACTATTCTGCTCCCTATACTGTTCCAAACACATATACCTTACAATGTAATATTGCATGCGAAACGTTTGAAGTTAGGGTTATCATTTTAAGTCTAAATTTACTTTACCTTCAACGAAATGATAGTTTGGCTCGTAATCTGCTGAATTCTCACTAGTAATGACAGAAATGTGTTAAAACTGAATGTGAAAATGAAGTAGAACGTAAGCTTGATTACTTAGACATATTTTTAAGCCAGTCACTTTATTAAAACAGGGAATTATTTATCATTGTATTACAGAAAGTCGAAGAAGGCTTTTATATTGGGTGTGTTGTGGGACGCGGCATCTGTTTTGAGTGGAAAATAAAACGTAATATATAAACTTAAAAATGTGTATTATGTGATTTGTTTGTTTTATTACAGTAAAAATCTATCTTCATCAATATCAAACTAATAAGTTTTTATTGGGCACGAAAGGTACCGAACCGGACACCAGGTACCGGATTAACCGTGAAAAGGTTTTTTGCTTCTTTTGATTTGTTTTGTATTGGTAGTGTGGCCGAAGTTTTCGACTTGTGTAAAGAGAGGGGCATTTTCTAGTTGCGATTTCCATAAAATGCTAAACACTGACCTCATTGTATTTTATGAAAGTCGATTTAAGCAGCCACAAACTTAACTATATACAATAGGTAACATTAGAAACAGAATTTCTTACGGTAGTACCTAAAGCTCAAAACTCAGTCCAGGCTGAGTTATAGTGTGATTGATTGTTTGTAATTTGAAATTATTATATTCAATTTTTATTATTTACCGACCCGTCATTTACTGACAATCGTGAGGTTCCAATTTTCGAATGAAATATTAAACCTCTGGTTACTTGTTATCTATAGAACAGGGAGAACAGTTGTATTGTATTGACAGTCGGAAAAAATAGTTTATTTTAAAGTTTAATGATGTAAATACTGGCTGCTCCCCTTTTCCGAAACAATAAGTTTGTTTTTTCATACGAAGTTTGTATCGTTTGTGAAAAGGTGAATGGACTACGTACACTAGAAGTACATAATAATGTCAATAAATCAATGTCGTTAAACTTGTAATTCCTTGTAAAATACCGGTATTCGGCTGCATTTTGTCTGACTAGAAGCCGACCCCAACACATTAAGAGGAATATTATTATATATTTTCTAAAAGTTACCGTCTTTAATGACCACGTTACTGTCACGGTCCTGAAGGAAAACAAAAAAAACAAAAAAATAAAAAAAATACGGGAGCCAATGAACACATTGTTTATTTTGAAACTAACATACAATTACGCTACATTTATGGACATCATCAGTCCCAAAATTATTGCTCTAACAGATTGTTCATCCTTTAAATAGAATTCAACGTGGTTTTACTATCAACACGTTCGAGTCAAAGCCAACTTGAATGAATACGATAGAAGGTACTAGGAGCCCATAAACATAACGAGCTTGAAATTGTACTTTTTAGCAGGTATTCGGCTGCATTTGTCTGACTAGAAGCCGACCCCAACACATTAAGGGGAATATTATTATATATTATCTAAAAGTTACCGTATTTAATGACCACGTTACTGTCACGGTCCTGAAGGAAAACAAAAAAAAACAAAAAAAAAAACGGGAGCTAATGAACACATTGTTTATTTTGAAACTAACACACATTATTACCTTACATTTATGGACATCATCAGTCCCAAAAGTATTGCTCTAACAGATTGTTCAATTAAAAATAACATAAGGAGTTCTTTAGCACTTTATGGTTATCTATAGTTTAAAGGATAAAGATTGATTGTCTCTTCTCTCTCTCTCTTGTCATCATTTCAGCGCTGTACGTACTAATAAATTGATTTATTTATAAAAAATGTTTTTATGTTCTTCTCGAACATAAATTTGGTGCCGAAACCAGGGAATGAACCAGGGACCTTTAGATATTTATATATTGATTATTGTGGGCCATTCCAAATCAAGCAATCAACATTACGTAGATCAATCATAAGTAAAGGTTACGTTTTAGTGATAGTTTGTTTTGTAACGAAATGTATACATTTAGAATTGGTCTCCGATTTAACCACCGAATGTTTCCTGGCAGCTTTTAAAAGATTCTGCTCCAGGCGAGGCACTCCTTCTTTGGTTTATTGTGACAATGCGTCAACCTATAAAGGTGCCAATAATCAATTGCGACAATTGTATTTGCTAAATAATACTCAGCAGCATAAAGACAGTGTGTTAAATTATTGTGCAACGAAGGGTATTGAATTCAAATTCATTCCTTCTTATAGTCCCACATTTGGAGGCCTCTGGGAAGCCTCAGTTAAACTTTTTAAACACCACTATTGGAGAGTCGTAGGAACTATGTGTTTGACATACGAACAATTTAACACTATAGTGGTTCAAATCGAAGGAACCTTGAATTCAAGACCTTTAACTCAGTTGTCAAATGATGTCGATGATTTTTCATTTTTGACTCCGGCTCATTTTTTATGTGGACGCCCACTAAACTCGATACTTGAACCTGATTTAACCTCTAAGAATATAAATCGATTAAAATTTTGGAGAAAATGCATTAAGATCCAGCAAGACTTCTGGAAAGCGTGGCACAAAGATTATTTGTCACAGTTTTTAAGGCGCCCTAAATGGCATAATGCCAATTCTAATATTAAAATTGGTGATTTAGTTTTGTTAATCGGTGAAAATTGTTCTCCATTGCAATGGCCGATGGCTAGGGTCATAAATTTATTTAGTGGGTCTGATGGTTTAATGCGAGTAATAGAGGTCAAAACTGGTCGAGGCACTCATAGAAGAGCTATAAATAAGGTGGCCGTATTGCCCATTGATAGCGAAGATTGATTTTTTTGTTTTCAAAGTTTAAATTTATTGAAAATATTAATAGTACTTACAATAAAGATATAATAGTTTAACTTAATATTTAATACGTAATAGTTAGTTCAATATATAAAGGCGTTTAAGGTCGTGTTGGCCCGCCAATTTATGTTCAATTAAAAATAACATAAGGAGTTCTTTAGCACTTTATGGTTATCTATAGTTTATAGGATAAAGATTGATTGTCTCTTCTCTCTCTCTCTTGTCATCATTTCAGCGCTGTACGTACTAATAAATAGATTTATTTATAAAAAATGTTTTTATGTTCTTCTCGAACACAGATTGTTCATCATTTAAATAGAATTCAACGTGGTATGTGGTTTTGCTATCAACACGTTCGAGTCAAACCTGCAAAGCCAGCTTGAATGAATACGATAGAAGGTACTAGGAGCCCATAAACATAACGAGCTTGAAATTGTACTATTTAGCAGGTCAAACGTGACAACTACGGCACAAGCGTTTTACTTTATACACCTCTGTTTTCATAACAATAAAGTCGTTAATCGCATCCACGTTTCAGCGTATTGATTCTTAAACACGCAATATCAGTTAGCGATACCTACGTTGTAATGAAGACTGTCCTCTTTTTAGCTTGTTACTGACGAATTATGACATAAATATGCGCATTTGCATAATAGAAAATATTCGTAATGAAATACTGAACTAATACCAGTAATTTTCATTTAGGAAGACTATTAAAAAACTGCCTTATTTTAAGTGTTTTCAGAGAGCCGCACTTCAAAATCGTTCTTTTCAGGAGTATTTTGTATTATTCTTGCAATTATCTTTCGAATCATGACATAAATTGTGTTTCTGGTGACAGAAAACTTAGACGTGACTTTACATTGAATAGTTTTCTTTCAGAATACTTTTTTCCTTACTTTGTAATTCTGAAATTTCGAAAGTGGGAGATAGATGGCACACATAGTTCAAACAAAGAGCGGCTAACTTCACAACACTCCGATTGAGTCTAAAGCACAGGAGCCAACAATACCCGTCGGGGCTGCGGGTCCCGTCGGGGCTGCGGGTTGTTCGCAAGAGATACCGCGGCCTCGACATGTAGGGCTAATAACGAAAGGAACATGGTTGGTTTTTAGTCAGTAAAAGTCTGACACTCCCATTCGCTCTGCCCAAGAGTGGGAGGGGTTATGTGATGATTTTCCATCCGCCAAAAAAAAAAGGAGCCAACAATGTCTTTTTGCATTCACATTTCGTCAATATTCTGTGTTAATTAGAGGGTTTCGCGGATGTGGAATGAGATTAGAATATAAATGTTTCTTAAATTATGCCCCATCGGAATTGGTAATCCAGAATTAATCCAGATTACAGGCGTGATGTGCACTAATAACAAAGAAAACATTCGTTATGAAATACACAACTAATAAAAGTCATTTTCATTTAGGAAAACCATTCAGTAACTGCCTTGTTTGAAGTATTTTCAAAAAACGGCATCACGAAATTAAGCCTATCTAGAGTATTTTGTATTTTTTTGCAATTATCTTCCGAAGCATGACATTTGCAATCCTACAGAAGTACAGAGTGCATAAAACGAGCTTGTAAAGATTTTCATTGAAAAACATTTTCAAAGTACTGGGGCGTGGAGTGGTGCTACGGCGTAGCATGCCGCTACAGCGTAGCTTGGAGCTACGGCTTGGAGCGCGGCAAATCGTGACGGCAAAATAGTTCATTTTAGCAGGAGATCATAAACCCTTAGTGAATGGAAGACTAGTTTGGACGCCAGCTTGGTTGTTATTAATGACAATGTAAAATCCATTAGGAGTGAACTCGAGAACTAAATGCAAGAGTCAAAGAAAGAAATTAACTATCTTCGACCCGAAAATGTCGCAATAAAAAATCGGTTTCTGGATTGACCGAGGAAGTTGCTGAATTTAAAAATACAGCTCAATTCATCTCGGATAAGTACGACGACCACCTAGTAAAACTTAATAGCCTGGAAGAGCGGATCTTAAGTCAAAACGCACTAAAGGCCCTTGAAGAGAAAATTGACAACTTGGAACAGCAAGCCCGGTTGTGTAATCTTGAAATATCTAACGTTCCTGAACGGCGTGATGAGAACTTGTTTACTTTATTGGAGGACATCGGGAAAAAAACGAATTTTGTCATACCACGAGCTGAAATAGTCACCATCCACCGCGTCCCCCATGCAGCATCCAACGAAAGGCCCAAAAATATAATAGCTAAACTTCAAACACGCTGCCTAAGAGACAATATCCTCAGCGCGTACCGTCTGAAGGCCTGACTTCCACCGAAATAGGCATATCAGGAGCCCCTAGGACCATCTACGTCAACGAACACCTAACTCTTCAGAAGAAGCAGTTGTTACGTGAAACCCGGGAACTGGCCAAAAAGGCATGAGTACAAATTCGTTTGGATAAAGCATGCTACTATTCTTGTAAAGCGGTCTGAAACTTCCTCCACTATAGCAATTAAATCATCAAAAGATTTATGTAAAGTTAGACCACTTAATGCTAATAATAGCATTTAAATCAAAACAACAGTAGGTTACTTTTTATTTCTCGTTAAATTTTACATTTACTTACAGTATGGCTAACATAGGAAATGATCTTAGTATTTACTATCAAAATAGTAGAGGTATACGTACAAAACTAAATAGTGTTTACATGAATATTCTTTCTAATTGTTATGATATCATAGTTTTAACTGAGACATGGTTAATCCCTTCTATTAGCAATAGTGAATTTATTGATGATCGTTATGTTGTTTTTCGTTGTGATCGCAATAGATCTGCAACCAATAAATCAGACGAAGGAGGTGTGATGGTTACCGTGTTACGGGAATACAACCCTGTCTGTATTCCTCTACCAACGCAGAGTGCATTTGACAAACATTATGAACATATAGTTGTCGCAATTCCTAGCAGCAACAAGACTTCACTAAGTACCATTAGCGCCGCCTACATACCTAACAATAATTCACCGTTTGGAGTCTGCAACTTACATTTCGATAATATGGATAGTATTATAAACTCGATAAATGTTGATGGGTTGCTGCTGCTAGGAGATTATAACATTCCTGTGGCCCAATGGACAAAAATTGATCCCTGTCTTGAATCCTTAAGTTGCCTGGGCACATCTTCCACGTGTCAACGGTTAAGAGACTTCCAGACTGTTCACGATTTGAAGCAATATAATCACCTTATTAATTCCAATGGGCGTATACTAGACCTGTTGCTCTCTAATAATGTTTGTGGTGTTTATAAACCAAGCCAGGACCTACTTAAACCTGATAATTATCATCCTCCATTTTTTACCTTACTACCATTTATACCTAACATCAGCACATTACCTACAAAACATTCCAAAAGATACAATTTTCGTAAGGCCGACTATCAACTTATTAACAAAGATTTCAATGAAATAGACTGGGACTCGGTTTTGGACAGCCACTCTGCTGAAGCTAGTGTGGATGTTTTCTACAACTACGTATATGGCATAATAAAAGCTCGTGTTCCTCTATCGAAGCAAAAAAACACTAACTTCCCCGTATGGTTCTCTAAATCTCTCATTCGTTTATTCAACTATAAAAAGAAAGCATGGTGTAAGTGGAAAACCTACCAAAACTTATCCGACTATGAAGTATTTTCTTCATATAGAGCTCGTTTTAAAGTCGAATGCAACGAATGCTATCTAACTTATATGAAAAGTGTTGAGGACAGTATTCCGCTTAATTCTAAACATTTTTGGACATATAATAATATAGCTAATCGCCGAGGCAAGTCAGGTATCCCTAATCGTATGTTTTATAAAAGTGAAATATCTAGTGACCCTTATAAAATATGTAATCTTTTTTCCGATTTCTTTCAATCAGTTTATGAACCAACTAGTCTAACTCCCGGCTGGTGCCCGAAACCTGATCAATGTAACGATAGCCAAACCTCCCTACATAGCTTACACTTCAGCGACTCTTTGGTTCGCAAACAATTACAGCTGTTGGACATCACTAAAGGCCCAGGACCTGATGGGATACCTCCATGCTTCCCAAAGTGGACTTCTGATACTATATCTAAACCAGTAATGGTTATTTTTAATAAATGTATTCAGGATGGTATATTTCCATCCATCTGGAAAAAGGCAAATCTAGTTCCTGTCTACAAAAGTGGTTCTAGGCAGAATGTCGAAAACTATAGGCCTATTTCTCTGCTCTGTACCTTAGCGAAACTATTCGAAAAACTTGTCCATCTCAAAATTTACCCATTCATTCACCAACAATTAGTTCCTCAACAACACGGTTTTGTCAAAAATAAATCTACTGCCACTAGTTTGTTCGTTTGTTTGTTTGTTTGATCTATTTAAAAATATGGATGTAAGAGCTCAAACAGATGCCGTATATACAGACTTTAAAAAAGCCTTCGATAGAGTCGATCACGAAATATTATTGAACAAAATTGCATTTAATGGTATAAGAGGCAATTTGTTGCGCTGGTTTCAATCCTATATCAGTAATCGCAATCAAACTGTTGTGAGTAATGGGTATCATTCTAACACCTTTCTTGCTACTTATCTTAGGGATCAATTCTTGGCCCATTATTGTTCTTACTCTACATTAATGACATCGGATATTGCTTTAAAAATAGTGACTTTTTGCTGTATGCTGACGACCTCAAAATCTTCAGGAAAATTTTAACTATCGATGATTGTCATTTCTTACAGGACGATCTGAATAGGTTATCTGAGTATTGTAATTTAAATAAACTACAACTAAGTGTAGTTAAGTGTAGATACATGAATTTCACTAAGAATAAAAACATTATTCGTTTTAATTATTCTCTATGCAACGAACTACTACTTAGTGAGACTCAGATCAGTGACTTGGGTATCTTATTGGATTGTAAATTACACCTAAATCTGCACATTTAAAAGATTATTGCCAAGACATTCCAAATGTATCATCTTGTAATGAGATCATCGATAGATTTTAAGCGACCAGCCACTTTCCTGTATTTATTTAATTCCTTAATTCGACCACAAATTGAGTATGCCTGTATGATATGGGACCCTTACTATGATAAATATAATCTCGCCTTAGAAAAAGTACAGCGCAAGTTTTTAAGATCAATGCAGTTTAGATGTCATATGGAACGTAGCTCTTACTTCGAGTCCTTGGATAGATATAATCTTCTCACGTTAGAATCTAGGCGCCTCTTGCTCCAAACCATGATGCTGCATGATCTGTTGCACAATAAAATTGATTGCTCCGAGATAATTAATAACTTATTCTATGTTGTACCCAGAACAGTTATACGGCGAGAGATACGCATCTACCCGCTCTTTGCTACGACACCCTGTCGCACAAACGCGGGTGAACGGGCGCCGCTCCATAGGATTATCAAAACTTACAATAAACACTTTGTTGATATAGACTTATTCGCTTCAAACCGCCACAAATTTAAAAGAATGTTAGTCAATAGTTTGCAATAATGTAATTGGCACTGTGTGTGTTGCCCTTTCTTAATATTATTTATATTTAATAATTATCATTAGTTTATAGTTATTCTATAAAGCATGTACCATTAGTCGTAAGATAAGTTAAGTTATGAACATTAATTTGATCTTCTTGTCTTTAATTAGTATATAAGTCTTTATTTATTTTTTTGTTTTCTTACGTTATTTTGTTTAATATTTTGTGTCTACACTGTATCTCGTTTTTCTTAGTAATATGTGGAAACGTCGTGGATTGTGCATTAGCCTCCTCCTAATATGTTGTAATATTTTCTGTAATATATATTGTACAATTGTTTGTTTTCCCCAAATAAATAAATAAATAAATCATAACTCCGAGGATGTATATTGCCTGTGAAACTACTTCATTGAACTAAAGGTGAACTCATGTTCTTATTAAGCATAGTATGTAACTTACGATGTATTATTGCATCAGAACCGTTTGAAGTTAGTGGCAATCATTTTAATTCTGAATTTTGTTTTCCGACCATTAAATGATAGTTTGACTGTTTAACTACTGAGTTCCCACAAATAATAACAGAAATGTGTTAAAACTGAGTATGAAATGAAGCACAACAGAACCTTGGTAATTTAGACACATATTCATGCCAGTCACTTTATTAAATCTGGGAATATTTACCATTTTACTGCAGAGTTATAAAGGAACCACTGATGTTATGTGTGGTGTTGTGTGCATCTGTTCTGAGCGGAAAATAAAAAGCAATGGAAACATATTACGTAAATAAATAAGTATGAACTTGAAAAATATAATATGTATCATATGGTTTGTTTAATTGTTTTGTATTTGTAGTGTGATATTGGTAGTGTGGCCGAAGTGACCGACACAAAATATTTTAATTACACTTATAATTCAAATATGAACTTTCCACCGTGTTATGTCCTCCTAGTAATTTTCCTACGTTGCGTTGCCATGCTGACAGACGCTGTAGTCCGGCCGGCAACCGATTTTATTGTGAATGAAGAGAGAGAGAGAGAGAGTTTGACGTAAACATTGTGTAAGCTGCATTGTTCCTGACCTGTCTTTGTTCGGGCGTAAATCTACCAGGGAATCATAAAGTTTAAGAGATTACTAAATTGCGTGACTCGTTTATTTTCCATTTCATATCTACAATAGAACTTTTTCAAATTTTTAAGTTTGGATCAATCTTTTTTGACACTTATTTCAAAACTTACATGAAAACTCTGCAATTTAATAAGGTTTTAAGTGATTCAACAATAAACAAAGTCCAGTCATGCCCATTTCGATCGAAATCCATTTAATCAAATATCTAAAAAGTACGTTTAAAATTGTATAATTCCCAAAAACCGGTATAGTCAAATCAGTAATTTAAAACTATTTACTTATTTAAAGTTTAAAGTTTACATTCTACTTGTAATTCCATAATAAACCTTCCGTCGTGTTTATTTCCTTCTAGTAATTTGCCTACGTTGCTTTGCTATGGTGACAGACGCTGTAGTCTGGCCGGCAACCGATTTTCTTGTGAATGAAGAGAGAGAGTAAACCAAAGCTAGTTGCCTACTCAATATAAATTACTGCTCATACTTTGTTAATACAAGTAGTCTAGACAAAGATAGCATGCTAACTTCTAGACTGAAACAACAGTATGGCATCGCTTGCCACATCATTTACACTGCAATTCATTATTATTTTTAATAACACTCTATCTGACGTAAGCATTGCGTAAGCGGCATTGTTCCTGACCTGTCTTTGTTCGGACGCAAATCTACCAGGGAATTATAAAGTAAAAGAGACTACTTAGGGTGAGTTGTACCGTAGGCTTGGTTATACATAGTTTTCGTTAAAGTAAAATTTAGCGGTAACAATAACGGTGACCGTAGTATTTAAAAAATGTTGGTTGCACCATGACGTTATTTGTCATCGTCAATGTTAATAGAGTTGATGAATACCTATTTTCCCTTAAAAATATAAGGGTAATATATTTTAATATGGTGAAACGTATAGCTAGCTGTCTAAATGTCTGACGTTTTGGATTGACGAAAGGATTGTGAGACTACTTTAAAGTGTTTTAAGCTTATTTCTTCTTTATATTTATCAAAATAAGGTACCGTGCAGGAACTAGAATGGAAGACTATAAAAAAGAATAAAACCTTTTTTCCAGCAGCCAAATGTTCTTTCTACAACATTTCTATATGACTTTCATTGAAGAGCTGTTCTGTTTCTGTGACAGGATTACGCAAAGGTTCGAGCAGATATGGTTTCACAGCGTAGCCTATATCCCCTAGTAACCAGAAACCTGCAAACTCACCATCTTCCAATCGTCCTTTAATTACAAGAATTCAAGATCATCCAATTGTTGAAATCGATCAATGCTACAAAACTATATGACATAGCGCGACTTTTCGAAGCACTGTATCGTCTTTATTTATTGTTTACGTGAAGAAAGAAAAAATATGTGTCCAATATTTTTTGGAAATTTATCTGACGGACTAATTAGATTTTTTTAGTCAACTACCCTATCCAGATATATTGTTATTTAAGCCGTGATACGTTTATACAATATAAACAATTATCGTTTCCACACAATTTGCAGGTTACCTGTCGTAAACTTGACAGTTGACTTGAGACTTGACCATAACAATAGCAAAAACCGGCCAAAATCGAGCAGTTAACGTTATCGTTAAGTTATGACGACATTACAACCGTTGTTAAAATGGTGCAACGCAAATGTTGCTTAACCGGGGATTTGAGGGCTTGTTACGGTTTGGTTAGACATAAACAAAAAATTAAGACGATACAGTGCTTCGAAAACTCGTGAACACCTCTAAAACTTCACGTCATGTCATTACATTTTTACCTACAAATGACGTCACAACCCCCTACTCATGATCTTTGACGCGTTTTATCTTCGTCAATTTTTGTTCATTTGATAAAACAAAAAACACGTATCCAATATTTTTCGATAATCTAACAACGGACTAATTAGAATCTTATTTTTTTAACTCAGTCCGATCCCCTATTTAGCAGAACAGTATTTTTTTAAATTGAGGATCGAACCTATTCAGTTACTCTCCTCGCAGTAAATATAAGTACCTGCGTTAAAAATAAATACTTGTATAATATTATTATACTGCAGAAAGCTATGGCTCTTCAGACATATCCCCTTGCTGACTGTGCTGAGCCTGTCGACAAGCTCTCGTTGGGCCAACAACCACCATGTCTCACTTAGATTTCTAAACCGTCTACAAAGCTAAATCAGCCGCTGTGTTACAATTTTGTGTAAAACTAAATCTGCGGACTTGGACTTGGACTTGTATCACAAGCTAGTGAGTCCGCATAGTACTTCATAAAGTCTCACTCGACTCCAACTAAAACACTATTTGATTAAACCAAATTATTAAATCTCAAACAACTGTATAGATACGGCACCTGCATTATAATAAAAAAAATCACCACAAACAGCGTACAATCAAAGCTAAAATTACATTTAAAAAAAATATCACACAACCTAAGAAATAAAATTAAATTACAACGAAGACAAGCTCGGACAAACTACGGAACAAAAACGATATTGTTCGAAGAAGCACAGCTGTTTAACGACCTACCAAATGACGTCAAATATTGTGATAACTAGCTGATATTCCCGCGGCTTCACCCGCGTGAATGTCGGTCAAATTATATACTAAAACCTTCCTCTTGAATCACTCTATTTATTTAAAGAAACCGCTTCAAAATCCGTTGCGTAGTTTTAAAGATTTAAGCATACATAGGGACGGACACGGACAGACAGCGACATTTTTTTTTTATTTTATAAAATTAGGTAGTGATAGTGATTTTAACAGATTGAAACTAAAACTGAGAAATGACGTTTATGAAATGTAGTCATACTGCATATTAAATTAATGTTAGCAATTACATACTTCCTATATATTTGTTTTGTATAACTTCACCAATACGCATCGGAGGCAAAATGTATTTATTTAGATATAAACAATTACTTTGTATCTCATTATAAGTGAACCTATGTATTGTTCTTATGAGAATAAATTCTTTAAACCGAATTTCTAGTAAACGAAGTAAAAATTACTCATCATCTGCCTAGCCTTTTCCCAACTATGTTGGGATCGGCTTCCAGTCTAACCGGATGCAGCTGAGTACCAGTATTTTACATGAATCGACTGCCTATCTGACCTACACAACCCAGTTAATACTAGGTAATACGATACTCTTTGGTAAGACTGGATGTCAGAATTTCAGGTCACTGACTACCTGTAACGACTGCCAAAGATCTATATATGGCAGCCGGGACCAACAGCTTAACGTGCTTTCCGAGGCACGGAGGAAACTCGGTATGTCGGGCGGTCACCCATCCACAGACCGACCTAGGCAAGCACAGCTTTACCTAAAGATCGACCCGAGTGGCAGTTATTATTAAGCCACGAGCTCCTCATTAAGCCACGAGCTATAAATGGAGTGAAAATAGTAATAACAGACGTTATTAAGATTTCTCTTACGAGTATTAAGACGTTATTAAGGCCCCAGGAAGAGAACAACCAGTACTTTTCCTTCCCTTTATAGAAAATGAGAATATTTGCTCTGCTACCTAATTAAAACAATTTCCCAATGAAAATGATAGTTGGAAACTTGTAATACCAGAAAAGCTTCGTCAAGAAATCCTAAAGGAATGTCATGATGACCCCCCAGCTGGCCATTTTGGTGTAAAAAAATCGATTGTGTCTCGACAGCCGTCAGTTAAATAAAGTAACAGTAAAAGACTCTTATCCTTTGCCTCGGGTTACCACCATCTTAGACAGTCTTAAAAATGAGTTCCTGTCAACTATAGATCTACGATCAGCCTTCTGGCAGATACCACTCGAAGAAACAAGTAAGGAAAAGACTGCTTCCGGACTCGCTAGAAAAGGACTTTATCAGTTCAAAGTCATGCCATTTGGTCTAAGTAATGCATCTCAAACACAACAACGCTTAATGGATCGTTTGTTCACGCCAGAATTTGAAGGTAGAGTATTCACTTATCTGGATGATATCGTAATATATGACGACAGTTTTGAAGGCCATTTATCGTCATTGTCACATGTAAAAAATCAGCTGGTCTCGGGGCATAGTACGCCAACTCACAGTACTGTGGTATCGAGTTCGAACCCAGTCACAAGATATTCTTTTTCCTCGTCGAGACATTTAGTTTTAGATTTTATTTTGTTATTTTTGTTACATGTGTGTATGTTTTTTACTTTTATTTTCTTTCTGTTGTTTAGTTATTAAGATTTTACTGTTTGATTTGTAAAGAAACTTGAAATTCTAGTTGATCAGTAAATTCATTATACAACCCATGTTTTCCTTTACATTCCTTAAATTTATACTTGGAACCCCGGTCATCACATTGGCTCACAGATTACATATTTATAACTAAAAATCTAAGAGACACAAATGTAAATAACTTAATCCTAACAGTTAAAAAACCTAATAAACCAGCCACAGTCCAAACGATAAGTCGATGGATAAAATTGGTGTTATCAGAAAGCGGTGTCGACACATCAATATTCAGTGCACACAGTACAACTTCTTCTGCAAGCTCAGTTGGTGTATGCATTGATACAATACAATAATAATAGTACGGCGTTATAATTAACTGCGACACTCTTTGTCCACGAAACATTAATTCATTAATGATGGACAGCATTCCCGGTTATTCTAATTTTCTGGGCAACTTTTCAAATTTTTTATTTTTTGGCAAAACTTATTTACGATACTTTTTTCTTTTCATAGGCGGTAGTATTCCACGGTTGGACCAGGAACATATTTTCAAAGTAAAGCAATTCTTGATAACTAAAAAGAATCTTCTGTTCTTGATCATTTACTAAGAAACCTTTGAATTGATCTTACTTCATAACTCAACAACCAAATATGTATTATAACCGGATAAGTTTGTGAGGATGGATGCATAGATGTTTGTTAATTTTACAAAAAAACACTTACCCGATCTTGATAAAACTTTACTTAACATAACTTAATATGTCTATAAAAAGAATGAAGAAGCATAATCTGGGCACGCTCGTGCCATCATAGACCTCATTTCTTGCTTTCTATCAGGCGTGATCCAGGTCAAGAGCGGACCCATTCAGAAATAAAATAAAGATTAAACATGTAAATAAAACATAAGCTATAATTTTATAAACATTCGTTTGTGTAAAGAAATTAAATTAACCGAACCGTAAAAAAATATTGAAGCATGACATTTTGCACAAGCGAACCTTTTATAACGAAGTTGAGGACATTTTTGATCATAAATAGGAGATCATTTTTCAAAAATCTTCTATAGTCTTCAAAAAGTGAAAAGTTTTAACGAAATTTCATAACTTTTATCCGATGAAGTGAACAAATGAAAAAACAAGTGAATAATTTACAAAAAATTAGACTGTTATAATCATTTTTTTTTAATTTTTTTTTTATTTGCAGTGGGCTTGCTCTTGACCTCAATCTTACCCTAAGGGCAAAGATGAGGTCGACGATGGAACGAGCAATTGAGCAGTTGGGCTTTCCTATCTACAATGTGTGATAAATGTTTATGTCAGTGGGATATGTCAAACAAACACCAGCTCAGGTGTACGACAAAAACCTTTTTTTCGAATTGCATACCTAGTTACCTACCTACCCTCAGCTATTCCTTATTTTTGCCAGCATATATGTCGCAGCGGCGGTCGGTGCGGCACCGCTGGGCAAATGCCTACCTTTAATCCTTCCAACGGTCACGATTCTGTGCAACTTCTTACCAATTCAGTTTTAGTTTCAATTTTATTTATATAATACCGATAATAGTTTTCTAATTATTGTTCCACAGTTATCCTGCAACTCGAGCAAATTATTTTGATTCTTGACAACTTACTTAACTTAACAATATTAATATTTTGGCAATAGTTTGTTTAAAATTAACTGTTGGGGAACATTAAGGGTACCTACATAAAAACCAAAAAGTGTTTTGCTCCCGCCTGGGATCGAACCAGGGACCTTCAGCGTGTTAGGCCGACGTGATAACCACTACACTACAGGAGCCACGCGTTAAGATCCCAAATACAGCTTCAGTAACCTGTATACTAGTTATAAATGATTTTTGATTATTTCGACAAAAAACAAACCAACCAACTACAAAAACCGGACTCTAAAGTAAACCCATGCTCGTCATGCATATTTTGATTGATTTCACAATACTAAATTGTAGGTAATGATGCAAACTATTGATTCGACTTTTTTATTTATAATCACGCTATTTTGCGTTATATTTATTCGTTTTTATTCCATTGCGTATTGAAACCAAGTACCACGCAGAACAATAACCGTTCGATTCAATATTCATTTGAATACTAGGACCGCATGACGTGTGAAAGTCGTAAACAAATTTATTGTTTCATGATTGGACTATTAAGGAAGTCTTTATTGCGAGGCTTTAACGAATATATTGCAATAAATACAGTGCATTCGTGAGCGTTATCAAAAATTGTGTATTGAAACCAAGTACCACGCAGAACAACAACCGTTCGATTCAATATTCATTTGAATACTAGGACCGCATGACGTGTGAAAGTCGTAAACAAATTTATTGTTTCATGATTGGACTATTAAGGAAGTCTTTACTGCGAGGCTTTAACGAATATATTGCAATAAATACAGTGCATTCGTGAGCGTTATCAAAAATTGTTTGTAATCGTTAAAGGTACAGTGAACGAGGTTGAAATGTCACCAACTGGGATTACAAACACTTTCGTCATCGCTGAAACAAAAAAATAAACTATAGAGATTCAGTCTTGGTAACGTCCTTATAATAATTAGTATAACTGTAGGTAGAGACGATATCAGAATCTGTCAGTCAAACTCCCGCTATTTAATTTACCATTATTTATGGAACAGCGTATTATAACAGTTAGCGTATTCACGTGTTCCAAATAAAGTGCCATTGCCGCAGTCACCAACAGGAGACTTACTCTTTCTTCAAAACGTTGTGTACACGATTAAAATTTAAACGAAGTTACGCATATGACCCAACTCCATATAATTGTCTGACTAGGTGAACTTCGTGCACATGCATTGTTGCCATGGAAACCGCATTTGCGTGCCATGTGCTTGATAGACAGTATTGATCTAGTCGGACCGAAACATTATTCAACACTAGGTCCTCAGAAAAGAATGGGAGGTTTCCAGGAAATTGTATTCGAGGTCGTAGAGTCGCACACACGGCTGCTGTCAACATTATTAGTAGCTATATATAATATGTTTAAGCTTGCCCTGGTTGTATGTGATATTATTATGGCTGTTTTTACTTGAATAAAGTAAATAAACCCAAACGTATTTCTGTAGAATAATTTTATTAGAAATCGTCATTGCATACTCTTACTCAAACAACGCTGGTTTAAAGCTTCAACAACAGTGAAAAAAATAAATTCTGGTAGATGTAATTGGTATTGTAGTTCTGTTCCACATTAAAATTTTACCAATGTATTGGTAATTAAAACGCGAGTAAAATTTTGCAATAATTTATAATCAAAATAGCCTATCCTATTTACACAATTTTACCGTAGAGGTAGTTGCTGCTGCCGCGTCGGGGCTGCGGGTTGCTCGAAAGAGATACCGCGGACTCGGCGCAAGGGCTAAGAAGGAACATGGGTGGATTTTAGTCAGTAGAAGTCTGACACTCCCAAGAGCGGGAGGGGTTATTTGATGATTTTCCACCCGCAAAAAGGAGTAGTTGCTGTTGGGTTGCTGTGTAACCGATGGGGAAAAGGCACGATCATGGATTTAGGCGTAGACTATCTACCTGCATGTTTATCGACAGTTCACCAACAGGTATGGGCAGTAGTCTGAGAGGAGTCTTAAATCACTCCCACTCGGAAGACCAGTTCCTTTGACCGCTTGATGAAGAGTCAATAACGCCCGCTTGACTGTCATGAATCATTTCAATGATGACCGAGTCCTTTTAAGTACTTATAGTGTAAGTTTATTTCAAAATCCATTGTGTTGTTTACAAGAAGGTATAGCAAAAGCGTTTGGTACCCAGAGAGGGAAGAACATCAGATGAATGAATGTCACTCCATTCTTCTCTATCGCTTTCCCGCCATAAACTCCATTTCCTACTATAAGTAGCACCCTCTGAAGGGTAAATTAAGTTTCAAATTTGTTTTGCTAACAAGGTTCTGAATGGAAGCTAACACAAACTATACAGTGTTTAGTTACGCCTATATTTTATGTCAGCTTAAACACTATTTATGTCATGTTTCGAAAGTTAAATGCAAAGCTTATATAATGTTCTCCTGAAAAACACAATTTCGGAGTGCCGCTCTCGGAAATAATACAAATATGGCAGTTATTACATGGTTTTTGAACTAAAAATTACTGGTATTAGTGCAGTATTTAATAACGAATGTTTTCTATGTTATAAGTGCACATATTTATGTCATATTTCGTCAGATATAAGTAAAAAGCAGCACAAACTTTATTTTATTGTAGGTATCGCTAACTGAAAATGCCTTTTAAAGAATCAATACGCTGAAACATAGATTCGGTTAATGACTTTAACTTTGCAGTATAACGCTGAAGCCGGAGTTGTTACGATTTACCTGTTGAAGAGTTAATTTTCAAGCTAGTAATGCCTATGGGTTCCTAGTACTATCTATCGTATTCGACATGGCTTCGCAGGTTTGACGCAAGTGCGTTGAGAGTCAAACCACGTGTCCACACACCACGTTGAAGTTTATTTATAGGTCTGTTGGAACCATACTCCTGAGACTGAAGATGGATATAAATGTTGCGTTTGAATGTAAGTGTAAGTGAAATCTAACGTTTCTTAAAATTATCATTTTTTTTTATCAGCCCACGCTTTCTCACTGCTGGGCAAAGGCCTATCCCATGACTTTCCAAGTTCGTTTGCTAATTGCCTTCTCCGTCCAATCTGTTGAGAATGAGTCAAAATCGTCGCGCTAGCGTTTCTTGGGCTTGCCTCGGTTACGACGACCGTTAACATTGATTATAGTTTTTTGTGGAACTACCTGGGTTCGATAATCTTACTTGGTGTGGTGAAGAGATGTAGACGTCCTGTGTATTTCCATCATTTTCCCTGAGTGAAGCAAAGTTAAAGTGATTTGAGAGAGGTGGTGGTTAAGTCTATTATAGCCTATTAGCCTATGTCTATTATGCTTATGTCTTTTAACCTATTGTAGACAACGCAAGCCAATTAATGAGATTAGAGACTGGTATTAACCGAAAAAGAGACTGAAATAATTTGGCCACGCTCAATAGTTGTTTGGTCAAAACGGTACAGAACAATATCTGTCCAAATCCTATGTCCATTACCAAGTCCAATGGTTGGATGGTGCGTCTGATGTCCGGAGCTTGATCTGAAATTTATTTCTGCACCAGTTTTACCATATAAAGGGAATAAAAGGGAAATGTCAGTCAGTGCGTCAAATAAACTTTCTGTGTGGTTTAAAGTCCTGGTAGGTATTTGTTCCTTCACTAAAGGGGAATCTCAGTTATCTAACATGCGCAGTATGTCAGTATGGCTAAACGGGTCGCGAGTAATTGACCGAAATTGACCTCAACCCTCCACTACACTGTGCGGAATCACATTTATTCTTTGGGAAAACATTGCATGACTTTTTATTCGAGCTAAGGACGATATTAGATAAGTTTTATAAAATATTTGTTTAAGAAATCAAACTACGTCGTGCACAATTCCACGCTCAAGGACTTGTATGAAGCAAAGGACATAGCTGTCTAAGTTACTACGTACTGCTCGGACAAAATGTAGTCACCGACTCGAAAAGAAGAAGAAGAGCATATTACTATCGACCACTTTATTAACTGGGCAATTTATATACAAAGACAGAGACTTTAGATAAGTGACCATAACTTTCGTAACGTTTCGTATTTCTGCGACGGCATTTGTTAGGTTAGGTTAGGTTTTGACATTTTTTATATTCATCTTTATTTTTAAGTTTTGTTAAAATCATCTTACTCTCAATGACTCAATGAATATTTGTACACCTTCGGGTATAACATAGCGCGCTTGTAATTTTTATACCTACTATTTTTTGTACCTGTGTTAACAAACGATTAAATGATTTATGATTAGGATTAACAGAGGTAATTAAAAAAAAAGACGTGTGGCACTGGAGACTGCCGCGGTAAAGCTATTGCATAGCATTTTTTATCAACTTATGCAATTATAATTATTTATTTATTTTATTAATGCAGTATTTAAATATAGTATTTATACTTACACTTTTACTAATCATCCTCATCTTTTATAAAATGTCCTTTTACGTCTCATGTCGCGCCTTGGCGACAACTATTTTTGTTGGCAGCCTTATAATCGATCTTATTCGATTTATTAACTTTGATTTTGCTGTTTTAAAATATTAAATCTAATATTTTTTCAATGTTTACTTTTCATCTGACATTACGTCAGTTGTCAAGATGTCATTTACTTTTTCTTTTATTTTGTGTCATAGTTTTTCTTAGTGGTTAGAGCTATGAAGGTTACATTTAATTTATATAATTTAATTTATTTTTATTAATATGTTAGCTCAAATAATGTAATTTATTTATAATTTCTATTAATAGTATCTTATCTTACGCTTATAAAATTAATTAACACGCTCACAGAAATTGTCTGAGGAAGTTTTTGACTGAATAATAGAGGCCGTTTTAAATACAGGCAACTCACAATTTTTGATTTCAAGAAATTGTCAAGTGTCAATTTGTCAAGTGGGGGGTGTTAGGTTTTTTTTTCGTTACGGAATTTCTGGATTCGGTCCCCACGCTCAAGGCCCGCGATAGAAGCTATGCAATAGCTTAAAACTGTACGTTTGTTTGGGTGTAGCCAACGTAATCATTCTTGATGTTCTATATAAACAATTTGTCTGAACCATAGGTCTCGGGTATTCTCGACCCTCGGGACCATTACAGTAACGTGGTTCTGAAAGACGGTAACTTTTACAAATATACATAATATCCTTCCCCCTAATGTTTGTGTTGAGGTCGGCTTCCAGTCAAACAAGATGTAGCCAATATAATATATAAAACAGTATTCAACACGGAAAAACAAGTTTAATGCAATAGTTATTTGTTTACTCTATTAGAAAAACACAGTATTAAGGTGAAAGCGCTCCGCTAAATTCAAATTTTATTACGTTTCCTACATTTATTCGGTCCGTGTTAGGTTTTATCTACACTAATCTACATTAATATTATATTATCAAGAGGAAAGATTTTGTTGGTTTGTTTGTTTGTAACGAATAGGCTCCGAAACTACCAGCCCGATTTCAAAAATTCTTTCACCGTTGGGAAGCTACATTATCCGCGGGTGACATAGGCTACTTTTTATCCCTGTATTCCCACGGGAACGGAAACTACGCGGGTGAAACCGCGTGACGTCCACTAGTGTTAAATAAAATAAGAGTTGCGACTGTAACAAATGTGACTTTACTGAGTAACAATTAATGAAATCACCAATGCCTGTCAGTTCATTTAACCTCCTTTCATCAAATAGTCACTCATTGGAATTAAATCAAGTTACGGATTACCAGTAAATGAAGCCTCCCTTTGTTACGACGCCTACGATGTCATACACCACTTTCGACCAACGACGACAGGCCGTGTCGGCGTGGCGGCGGCGCGTTCGTGTTCCACACGCGCCTCAAAGAGATGTCAGCAACATTGTAGGGGGCCCCTACAATGCAAGGGCCGACTCCCGTCGGGGCTGCAGGTTGTTCGAAAGAGATACCGCGTCCTCGACACATAGGGCTGAGAAAGAACATGGGCAGTTTTTAGTCAGTAGAAGTCTGACTCTTCCTACCGCATTGCCCGGAGCGGGAGGAGTCATTATTTTGATTATTTCCCATCTTCCAAAAAAGGGGGCAAGTTCCGTATTAAGCTAAAGCGGTGGATGGCACGTTTTGTCTGCTTAAAAGTCTTGAAACAAGTGCTTACTTTTCATGGGCTCCTAGTATCTTGTGAAGGAAAATCACGTGGAGCGTTGAACATCACGTGCCAATGAATTTTATTATGGGTTCCTAGTATCTTGTGAAAGAAAATCACGTGAGGCGTAGAAGAAAGTTTAAACTCATTCAGATCGTTTCAATGATCAATGATCGCTCTCGGACTACCTTAATTGATATTTTTTAGTTTTATTCTCGTTATTGACTGGCAAATAATCGGGAAACTTGGGAAATTTAGCATTTGTTTCAATCAAGATATTTTTTAAATACGTTTCGTTTTATTTTTCCAGTTAGTCAAAAAATTAAATATTAATTAAAAGAGACTTACTGTCACATAAGGCCATTAGTAAAAGCCCTCTTCTCATTTTTCAATGTCCCAATTGTTGAAAAACATTATAATTTTTTTTTTGTCGTTTAAGTTCTACGGCACCCATAAAATTAAGTTTTTTTTAACAAAAACGGCCATAATTATGTTTTATATTTTTTACTACCATCTGCTTGAAATTACGAACGGTACTATCTTCCGTCCACTTACGTTTAAATTCAATGTCACAGTTCAACTCCTTATTTGCCGATCGATTGTAGTACCGGCCATGGCCACCGCAGGGTTATCAAATGACGTCACATAAACAGTGACGTATTATAAAGGCAGGTATAGTATTTATACTTACACTTTTACTCTCAGCTTTTACTAATCATCCTCATCTTTCATAAAATGTCCTTTTTACGTCTCATGTCGCGCCTTGGCGACAACTATTTTAGTTGGCAGTCTTATAATCGATCTTATTCGATTTATTAACGTTGATTTTACTGTTTTAAAATATTAAATCTTATAATTTTTCATTGTTTACTTTTCGTGTGACATAACGTCAGTTGTCAATATGTCATTTACTTTTTCTTTTAATTTGTGTCATAGTTTTTCTTAGTGGTTAGAACTATGAAGGTTACATTTGATTTATATAATTTAATTTATTTTTATTAATATATTAGCTCAAATAATGTAATCTAATGATAATTTCTATTAACTGTAACTTGTCTCACGCTTATAAAATTAATTAACACGCTCACAGAAATTCTTTGAGGAAGTTTTTGACTGAATAATACAGGCCGTTTTAAATACAGGCACGTCACAATTTTTGATTTCAAGAACTTAAATTCTGGAAAGAATTAAAAGACAATTGGGTGAAAAAAAAGCAGAGATTGTTTTATAAAAAGGGATTTCTGAAGAAGAATGATCACGTCTACAAGTTGTTATCTGAGTTCTTAAGAAGAACCATCACGTCTACCTCCAACGTATCCTCCGGGCCTCCCTAAAGGACTCGCTCGTGATCCTAGCGACGCGAAATTATCTGGTCTCTCTAAAAGAGCCAACGCCGTAACGAGCTCTAGAAGCATTGGAGCCACGATTGACCTGTCCTGGGAGCAGTTCTTCTTCTGCAGAGCTGACCTACCTCGGAGCCTGACTGGAAGTTACCTTGACTTGACGTCTTTCCAAGTACCTACGAATTATAAAACTTCTGTGTAAAGCGTGAGTTAGATAGGTTTGTTTTTATAGTTTTCATTGTATTTTTTACCTCTTACCTCTTTATTAAATTCAATTGTTAAATTACTTACCCTCTTTTACTTGTTAGGGGTAAGTAATACGACAGTTTGGCGCCCAACGTAAAATCAAGACTAGATCTCACTCATTCCCTCTCTAAATTCTAAAAAAAACTTACACAAGCAATCAAATTTGGTATATAACTATTTTTCATCATAATTTATCACTTCATCAATATTTACTTCTACGACAATAATATGGCCGAGCAATCGAAACGGACACCTGATTTCACCATCCTGGCTTGGGCACTAGTTTAATGTGGCCGGCAAAGCTAGTTTTTTTCTTATGATGTTCATTTTGGACATGTGGTCACCTCAATCACTGTTAAACTGTTAAAGAACTAGTTTAAAATAATCTTGCCTCATAGAAACAGAACTAGCATGTTCATAGCCAGTTCAGTAAGAAAGGACAGTTTAATGAAGAACTAGCTTGCCATCCTACCCGTCGGGGCTGCGGATTGTTCGAAAGACATACCGCGGCCTCGACACAAAGGGCTAACAAGGAATATGGGTGGTTTTTAGCCAGTAGAAGTCTGACACTCCCTTCCGCTCTGCCCAGAGTTATTTGATGATTTTCTACCCCCCAAAAAATAAAAAAGCTTGCCATCCTATCTTGAAGCCTCGTGTATCCCGGCCATTGTCGTGGCAGTCCTTTGTGGATCTTTGGCAGTCATTTCAGTCAGTGGCCCAAAAGTCTGACCGGTCCAAGGGTATCGCAGGTATTACCCCGGAACCACAGAACAGAAAGAACAGCCCGGTACTAACGTGGAGGTTTGATACGCAGTCGTTCCACGTAATATAGGAACTTGTATTCAGTTACATCTGGTTAGACTAGAAACTGACCGTAACATTATATTGGGAAAAGGCTGAAATTGGCATTTCAGTAGTCTACTTTCACGTAAAGGTTTTAATTTCAAGCCAATTTCACAAGCAAAGTTTTAATTAGACCCCATCTTCTTATAGATCATATTGGTAGTAGCCTCAGATCAAATAATTGATCTGAGGTAGTAACATATTGAAAAAAATCATATAACAGAACAGAATAAAATTTTCGAAAAATTTTCTTAGTCACAATCACAGGACACAAGAAACGAAACTTGTGATCATGTACATTATACCGAGTTTAGGTGCTTTATTCATGAGCATCATGTCTGGCTTTTTATTGCCTTTTTCCAGTTAAATACGAATAAGACTAAATTAAACAAGCCCTAAATATCAATCCCAAAATAAGCACGGTCAGCCGATATTAGTTAAAAATTTAAATAATAGTTTACTGATAAATGTCCCAGTGAACGTAAATAATGCGGTACAGAGTCCAAACGGCGGAACATTTAATTTTCTTTCTCATTCATGTTTAAGCATACACTTAGCAACGTTTAGAAGCAAATTCGACTACTTTATTGATTTCATTTTCATATTACGTTATGAAACCAATATTTTATTGGAACTCATATTAACATTATGTCATAACTCAAAGTCCAGTCACACATAGGAACTCACACAATACCAACCACCATTTAAGAACGTTTACTCACACATACAATTATTTACGTCTTCATAAAAGTCGTTTGATGCCCGTGACATATTATATTCTTGTCGTCTCGTCTCTCGTATATTTGTATGTACTTGCTTTATTAAGTAAAAAAACAAAGGTTCTTCTTACCTTGAACCAGCGTAATTTGGGGATTAACGAACCGTCAGCGGAACCAAATATTGTTCGCACTGTCGCCTATAGGCATCCTACTGTCAATATTTTTGTTTACGTAAGCCAGACAAGGGTTTATTGTAAAACGATCGTTTATATAACATCACGCCTGCAATCCCCGAAGGGTTTAGCAGAGATGTACCCATTAGTACACCCACATATCACCTATTACTGTCAACCGGTCACAATTCTATACTTCGTGATTTTTTTTTGGGAAATTCTTGATGGAAAAACCCAATCACACTTTGCCCGAACTGGAAATTGGTCCCAGGACCTCATGCACAGCAGTCGCGCTTGCAACCACTAGGGTACTAACCACCGATCGTTTTATTTCATCGTTAGCTTTTGGAGCAATGATGAGAACCGTTAAAGTCGCGTGACGACTGTTCAACTCCGGTGTAAACTTTAGAAGCTATTATATCCAATTATCAGCTCTACATCAAATGAAAGCTTTTTTTTTTTTGGCTGGTTGAAAATCATCAAATAACCCCTCCCGCTCTTGGGCAGAGCGAAAGGTAGTGTCAGACTTCGACTGACTAAAAACCACCCATTTTCCTTCTTAGCCCTTCATGTCGAGGCCGCGGTATCTTTTGCGAACAACTCGCAGCCCCGACGGGTACTATGAGTGCACGAGTCGCGGGCGTAAGTAACTAAATGGATATGGTAGTTAAAGCATAATTATGTCTAGGCGTTAAATTGTATCCAAATAATCGTTCCCAGGTTGTTTATTATTATGCGCACGAGAAAATCACTTCGCACTGCAATTAATCGAATTTTTTTGTTATATAATAATTTTCTCGTGCTCCTAGTAGTATGTAATGTACCTACTCTCTTTAAATAAACAGTAATAATCATTAATCAACGCCTATAGACACGTAAAAGATATATTGTTTTGTGGTCATTGCAGTACTCATCTATCGATCTTTACCTTCAATTATCTCGATAACGTGACTTTTTAGAGTACCATGTTCCATGACATTTTTTTGTCAAAAATGTCATGTCATAATTTGGTATAGATATACCAATTTCATCGCGGGCCGTGATTTCCAAAAAAAATCAAAATGGCGGTGAGGCGATATGCCACCTTCCTTACAAAAAAGTTCAAACCCCTTTTTTATACGCTTTGGTCACACTGGTGACAAGAAACACTAACTGATAAAAGACAGTTTGTATTCTAAAACATTGAAATTCTTTTAACTACCATATCCATTTAGTTTACTCCGCGCGCAGTCGCACTCGTCGCGCTGCCGCGCCGCTTGTCTCGCGGTGGTACGATGCGTCGCGTCCGTCAGGGGCGTAACAACCAAGCCCCGCTACGGACGGCTTGGTTGTCAAACCCCTGCTAAGACTTGAGACCAAAATAAATTAAAAAGACATTACCGAATATCATCTCATTTTAAATTATTTTTTTGTGTTTACTTTTTAGGGTTTCGTAGTCGAATGACAAAAAACGGAACCCTTATAGATTCCGTTTTTTGCCATTCGAAGACATTACAAACCCATTATATGAACCGGAAATTGGTACCTATGCAAGTCGACTCCGAAAGTTCGGATAGAGAACCATATTTTCTGGAAGCGTGGCGGTACCCACGTAGATATAGTAGACATGTTTTTCAGAATCGAGTCGAATATAGTCGTGATCAACGTCAACCTCCAGCATAAGCTCTTTAAGCACTCCGACTTCAAAATCATCAGATGACACCCCACGTAATGCTATCGCTAGCAACAACCCCAATGGTCCTAGTGCGGATGACTGTCAAGAGAAATTCAAATAGAATTTAAGTTTAGGTGCAATAAGTAGACATGATGCCCATAAATAAAACAAGCTATAATAATAGTTAAAGAACTAGCTAAAATAATTATGGAGCTGTTTTGCATTTTCCAGTTTAAAATGAATAACACTAAATAAAACAAGCCCTAAATATGCATTGTCAGCCGATATTAGCTAAAAACTGAGTTACCTTCAAAAAACAATCTCAAAATATTATATTATAGCGATAGCAAAAATATTAACACAGATATGAGTTTTGATTAATGTTTTAGTAATAATGCGAAAAAAAACTTACTGTATAATTATGAAAAATTATATTCTGCGAATGTTTATTCATAATGTTGTTTTCACATATACTTACGCGTTTATAAATTGAATCGCACATCTTAGTTTTATTGAAAATACTCTTTAGTTACAAGAACTGTGATTCTCCATATAAATGTATTCCCGAATAATGCAAGCAGTTACACGCATAAATAAGTCGTGTTTGTTTAGATTAAATATGGAATGAGCTGAATGAAAATGGTGGGTAGTAAAAAGAATGATGTGCTTTAAATAGTATGTTGTGTTACATTAAGAATATTGTAATAATAAAAAAAAGAGTGTGTGTGAGATGAGAAGAGAGTGAGATGAATGAAATTAAACTGTGTGGTGTGCTCCAAATAAAAATAAGTAAAAGTGAAAATTCGGGCGCCTGGAGTACACACAAAACTATGCCAAGGATAGACTTACCTGCGGGAGCTTGAGACTTTTAATCTTCAAGCGGGAAGGCATCAATAAAAATCAATCATGAAAAGTAAGAACGACTTTATTACCCGAAGGCTGCTGGTTTGAAAATTCCTTTCTAATTCTAAAGCTAACAGCTCTAATGTGTAAAATTAAGATGACATCGCTGTTATTCTAAGACCTGTCATTATTGCACTTTTTTAAAATAAATTGAAGTTATGTATCATAAACCATACCAAACTCCGTCGACTAAATTAGGAACCTGATGGATTATCCAAGAGCATCTTGGTGATATTCGCCGAGATTGCCAACGGCGGTCCAAGATATATGCATTTTGGTAGGGGCGTGCGTTCAAAAATTTAAGTAATATGGAAAAAAAAAACGCCTTGTGGCTGAAAACAAACATGAATAATCGTTAGCGGATAAAAAATGGCGATCGACGCCGAACTGGTTACGGACAAATACAATTAAACTCACCGTTTCTTCCAAAAAATAAAATGTGGTCATCAGTAGATGAATGAATCCAAGCAAATAATTATAAAATGAAGTTAAAAGATCCTGAAACAATTAAATATCGGAAACTATTAGCGTCTGCTATCAAAATAGCCATGACAACGCGGAACGGACCGAAATCACAAAGAATTCGCTTACCTTAAAAAATAAAGGCTATCCAATTAGGATCATGACAAGGGCAATCGGCTACCACATAATTAGGGACTAGATGCCGCCCATCTCAAGTTATATTTTGAGATTTTATTGGAGCGCTCAAAAATCACTCCATTGATTCAAGGCTGTAGGTCGAAAAGCAAGAGATGTCAAAGTCAATTTGACAGCATCGAAAATAAAACTCAGTGTGACCACTTCACGAATCCAAGTCAACCAAAAAATGAATTTTCATAAGGCAACACCACCATTAGAGCCTACAAATCAAAGCAAAGAATTCAATAGTATGTAACAGGCTTAAAAGACTCGTTACATTACATCCCTCCCCGAAAATAAAAGAAAGGAACTTTCTTTTATTAGAAAGAAATCTTCAACACAATAGACCAGTCTTAACAACTTTCTAATTCCCAAAAAAAAGAAAAGAATCATAAAAGATTCGAAGTGTAAATGAATTCTGAACATGTCAAACGACAAGGTCTCAAGAATTTAATAAAAGTAAAAACATGCAAATGACAAAAAGTCAAAAATGAAATCTGTGAAAAACAGAAAAAAATATAAGTTATAAAAACTAGTTAAATGAAACGAAGAGAGAAATCTCTTAGCGCTTCTAAACTAAAAAACAGTGCAGTTAGGCACCATCGCCACTGACTACAAATTTCAAACGAATTCGAACAATTTACCAATACAAACTACAATTTTTAGTGCAGTTAGGCACCATCGCCACCGACTAAAAATTTCAAACCACTTGGAACAGTACAACTTTGAGTGCAGTTAGGCACTATTGCCACTGACTAACTCCGTATCCAACAATCCAAAAAAAAATTTGAAACTCCAAACAAAAGTTTTTAAATAAAGCTGAAAGACCTTATTTAAAGTATTGTTACAGGCACAACCTGCAACGAAACAAAGGAAAGCGTACTGTGATCGGCTCATCACCACCGAATTCCCGAGCACAATAGCTGTAAAAGAATGTTGCTGTGACTGGCTCAACACTACCAATCTCCCAAACACAGACAAACACAAAAAATCATTGAGATCTCCAATGAGAAATCTCAATAACGAAAAGGCGAAAGCCAAGGTTTCACAATGCGATCGGCACATCACCACCGAACTTCCGAACGCAAAGAAAAAAGAATGACGAAAGTCAAAAAAAAATCCCGCATTGTGATTGGAACAACAATGTCCAACACAATGGAAAAAGGAAAAAATATGGCCGGGGCCGAAATCCCACATCGTGATCGGCACAACACCACCGACTTTCCGAGCACAATGGAAAAAAGAGTCGAAATCAAGGTCAAAAGTTACACCAAGATTCAAAAAATAATAAGGCATTTTGTAACAAAGGTTACAGAATGACCCTAAAAAGTAAAGTCCAGGATGAACGCGTTACTAACAAAGTCAAATCCGATCATTAAAGAGAATGAAACTCTAGTAAAAATGAGAAACAATTCTGTCAATGAACAGCACAAACTAGATTTAAAAATCGATTACTATTTATGACGAAGAGAAAATAGAATGATTTCAAACTATGAAAAAAGAAGAATACAAAAACTTGAAATTGAGTTCAAGTTTTTGATCTCAAGGTAAAAATAACCTGAAGTGTAGGGTTACATAAGATCCTAATAAAATGTAAACATGTAAAAGGTTACCCTTAAAAAATAAGATCTTATACAATCCAACAAAAACGAACAAAACATAAAATAAGATCCTTCGGTGTGAAAAACATTTAGTGTGGAAAAAAAATTGTATTTAATTAACAAAAATGGCCTAAGTTTTATTTTTAGAATGTTAAGAATTCAAATTCAATAAATTTATAAGAAGTTACCTAACATACATCTTTCAAACCACCGATAACCTATCATCCATCTCCACGTACATCACACTGTCAAAAGTGGCCTTCAAACAGAATTTATCAAAATCAAGACTAACACTTGGAAACCAAATTAAAATTTAATAATATCTTTAACATGATAACGTCCCACTGAACCTTTATTTAAATCTTTCAAAACATAAACGTTATCCGAAACCTTTTCAGTTATTTTACACTTTACAAACTTAGGTGCAAGCTTAGCTGAAAAATATGCAGGAGCATGAGATTGAACAAAACTTCTTCTCCACACCATATCACCCACACCAAAAGAAATGACTTTCCGACCTTTATTATAATAAGCGGCATTTCGCTTATACCCCTTTAACAAGTAAGCTTGAACTTTAACAAAAATATCACTAAGTGAATTAAGAGAAACTGCATAAGCATTCCTATTTGAAATTTCTAGTTGAGATAAGTTATCAACAGAACTACTAAAGTGATGTAATGACGCATCAAGAATAAGCTCCCTACCAAACATCAGAAAGTTAGGAGTAAACTCAGTAGCAAGGTTTACACTATTATTTAAAGCTAATTGAACATTGGGCAAAAAACTTGACCAAGTTCTATGATCATCTTTAACAAAACACGATATGCAGGTTTCGACCGTTTTATTATATCTCTCAACAGGGTTATTTTGAGGTGTATACAAAGTATTATAAAATATTTTGGTTATATTAAAACCTTTCAAAAAATCTACAAAATGTTTTGAAGTAAATTGAGTTCCATTGTCACAAACTACTATTTTTGGACAACCAAATTTGAGAAATATTTCTTTTTCAAAATGTTTACAAATTACTCTAGTGGTAGCATTGATCATTGGAAGAACCAGCAATATTTAGTAAAAACGTCTACAACCGAAAGTATGTATCTATGACCAGAATAAGTTTTAGGTAGAATTCCTATGATATTAACTGAGAGCATAAGCATCAACAGCAGTACAGGTATCGACATCACCCGAATCCTGAAGCGGCGAAAACTGAACTCCCTTGTCCATGACTAACAAACAGCAAGGCGAATAGCAAACGAAAAGCAAAAACTAAATTTCAAAAAGTTAAGAGTTTGAAAATAAATTCTCAAGTTTGAGGTTAAGTATTGAAGTCAATGTGGTATTCCCATGAAAAATTACTAAGTTAATTTTATCGTTTTAAAAGTGCAATAATCACTTACAAGCAGCTTAAATCTAGATAAATTAAATGTACAATATTGTACTTACAATTAGATTAAATTATTTTCTTTAAAAGTTAAACTTAGTTTTTAAAATAACTTTACTGTTGAGAACAACAAAACACGGTCAATGCTATACATTTCTGTTGGTTTTGCTAAGAAAAAAACATGTTATTAAAACAAACAGGTCAATAAACAAAATTATCAATAAGTAAACACCAAATATTGTTTACAAAGATTCACCAAATTAAGTTAAGTACTACTTATGAGTCAAAAATTAAAATAAACACAAAGTTATTGAAGTAACAATGTAGAACAAACTAATGCAAACAATAGACTCATAAGTTATTTAATAATTGTGCAATAATGACAGTATATAGGTACCAGACAAACCTACTTCAAGTCCCTGTTCGCTGAGCGACAATTGTAATAATAAAAAAAAGAGTGTGTGTGAGATGAGAAGAGAGTGAGATGAATGAAATTAAACTGTGTGGTGTGCTCCAAATAAAAATAAGTAAAAGTGAAAATTCGGGCGCCTGGAGTACACACAAAACTATGCCAAGGATAGACTTACCTGCGGGAGCTTGAGACTTTTAATCTTCAAGCGGGAAGGCATCAATAAAAATCAATCATGAAAAGTAAGAACGACTTTATTACCCGAAGGCTGCTGGTTTGAAAATTCCTTTCTAATTCTAAAGCTAACAGCTCTAATGTGTAAAATTAAGATGACATCGCTGTTATTCTAAGACCTGTCATTATTGCACTTTTTTAAAATAAATTGAAGTTATGTATCCTAAACCATACCAAACTCCGTCGACTAAATTAGGAACCTGATGGATTATCCAAGAGCATCTTGGTGATATTCGCCGAGATTGCCAACGGCGGTCCAAGATATATGCATTTTGGTAGGGGCGTGCGTTCAAAAATTTAAGTAATATGGAAAAAAAAACGCCTTGTGGCTGAAAACAAACATGAATAATCGTTAGCGGATAAAAAATGGCGATCGACGCCGAACTGGTTACGGACAAATACAATTAAACTCACCGTTTCTTCCAAAAATTAAAATGTGGTCATCAGTAGATGAATGAATCCAAGCAAATAATTATAAAATGAAGTTAAAAGATCCTGAAACAATTAAATATCGGAAACTATTAGCGTCTGCTATCAAAATAGCCATGACAACGCGGAACGGACCGAAATCACAAAGAATTCGCTTACCTTAAAAAATAAAGGCTATCCAATTAGGATCATGACAAGGGCAATCGGCTACCACATAATTAGGGACTAGATGCCGCCCATCTCAAGTTATATTTTGAGATTTTATTGGAGCGCTCAAAAATCACTCCATTGATTCAAGGCTGTAGGTCGAAAAGCAAGAGATGTCAAAGTCAATTTGACAGCATCGAAAATAAAACTCAGTGTGACCACTTCACGAATCCAAGTCAACCAAAAAATGAATTTTCATAAGGCAACACCACCATTAGAGCCTACAAATCAAAGCAAAGAATTCAATAGTATGTAACAGGCTTAAAAGACTCGTTACAATATTAACTATAAAATAAAAGTTTAATGCGATGCATCGCTTAACTTTTTATTACCATCGGATTATTATTATCAAAATGCTAAAATACGAATGTGCACTTAAAACGCTGAAATATGCACTAACAGTAAAAAATCTATTAATCTTTCCAATTAACGTTACTTGTATCACAAAGTGCCACCTATCGGTTCCAAACCGATCCTATATTTCTTCTCTCGAAGTCCATAACATTTTGGAATTTCAATTATTCGATATCGACTCCAACTATTATTTTTAATGTTTCAGAAGGTTATTTTTTAAAATGTTTCTCACTCTTCAATAACTTGTTAGTGGCGAGTAATATCTAACAAAATTTTATTAAAAAACCCCGCTTTGAAACTTTGAGTAGTGTTCAATCTACTTCTGTTGCTGACTGTACCACTTTGATTGCTTATAATAATATCTCGGAAACGTGTCAGTTTAGAAGCACATTTTGTCTCATACAAAACTTGTTTGTATTGATACCAATAATTTTCGATTAATTTGGGTATTATGCGTGGCAGCTATTAAAAAAAAAATGCGGAAGTTAGGCAGGCCAGGATTCATACAATAATTTTCCAGCCTCTTTCCGTTTCCTTTTTTTTTTTCTTTCACATGTCGGTTTTAATACATAATAGTGTCATACAACGGCGCCTAACATATAACTTCTGAAATAAGCACTTTCGATGAAAATGTACACTAATATACAAAAAAACGCTGTATAAAATTAGCGTTTTATGCAAAATCCGATGTCTACTAATAACAAAAATTTTGATTATTTATTTTTAAAGTAATAACATTTGTACTCACAAAAAGTTGATATATCAGTGTTGGGATGTAGCCCAACCAAATATAATAATTGAGTAGTTTCCTGACAAAAAAAATATATACCTTTAATATAATAACTTTAGAGCCCGCGGCTGAGGTTACCTGGGATTAATACTACGCATGCGCATTGGTTAGAAATCCACGTGGGCTAGACTGTCAACATTAAGCATCTTAATGCTTTATGGGCTCCTGTTAACGTGAAGCAACGTTGCGCTGACTTTATCGCATTGCAGCGAACGCAATCATGGCGTCTGACGACTGATCGCTACAGCTGCTGCTGTGCTACTGCCGGTCCGGCAAGCGAATTAACATGAAAGTGAAAGTGCAAACTGAACTGGGTTAGCTTTTGTTTGACAAAAACTTGGCGAAACCCTAATCTATTCTAGTACAGAAATTGACCGAAATCGCGTAGACTTTGTTAGATAAGTTAATTCTAGCATTGCAGAAACAAATGCTATTCAATATTATACAGATATTTAGCGATCGTTAGGTTCAATAATATAACAGGAGGATAGTTACATGAAAATTGTTATTTTTTTTAATATTGAAATAATTAAATTACTCGTTTCTATTCTGTATGATTATTTTGATTTACCAAAAAAAGGCAAGGAATCCGGTCGAACTCGGAGCAAAAACACGTAAGAACATAATTTTGAATAAAATTTGCCGATCTACTGGCAAATAAGCATTTTGTTAGTGAGAAATAACACTAAAGTCATGAATTTCCTAAGTTGATGTTATTTAATATTTATTGTTAGTTTTAATAATGCTGAATGTTATAGTGCCAAGTTTATTTGTCGCAAATCACATTGTTGAAACCATCTTAGTGTTCCTGGAAACCTAGTCGTACGAAAATTGTTAGGTCTAGATGGATCAATACTATTTCCTGACCACATGACACGTCACAGCGGTTGCCATGACAGCGATGCAACGAGCGAGAAGTTCGTCTAAAAAGCGGATTGTTGGTACTCCCTAAAAAATTCAAATCACAAGATAAACAAATGCGTATCCTGGTTTAAAAACTATTATAGTGTAATAGGTACTATGCTAATAAGATAAGTTGTCAGATTTTCGGTCTTCCGACAAACGAGGCACGTATGAAAATTGTTACGTAATCGATGGATGGACGATCCGTAGACCGTCCTCAACAAGTATTGCATTTATCATTACTTTGGAGTTAAAAACCCAAAAATTACATTATAAAAGTGTGTGATAACAGTTTTGTACTAGGTACTAGTTTATTAATATACGAGTACTATGACTACTTACTTCTTTAATTCCATTACACGCTGCTTGATATTGTAACCGGTAACCGCGTACCATGTTCAAATCGATGCTATCTGGTTCACATTGCTACTCCCAAATACTATGGATATAAAAAGCATAGGAAGCTGGATGCATATTATTGTATTGTGTTGTATTATTGTATTGTATTGTGTGTAATGATTGGAATGTCTAGCTAACTAAATGTCACTAACGTCCTTATTACAAAGGTTGTGGTGTCAAAATTGCAATGAATACCCAAATCCAAACTGCACCAACACTTCGTCTGTGGCCCCGTGCAATGAACGAGGAAATAATGACGAAACGACACGTACCTTTATAGTTACTTTCCTGTTAAACATTCGCTTTATTTTGCACCAACGGGAAACAACAAAACTTTGTGAAAAGATGAGTTAACTTTCAAAACTTCACGTGTTGCTAGCATCAAAATATTAAACTAATTAACAGCGCTTTTTTTATATTTCTGATAAGTGTGCGCTAAGTTGAACGTAAAGAGTACTTTATGTGACCTTGCTACGACGTGAGTGACGTCACAGCTACGGCATGTCTACGAGTGGTACGATCGCGTAGCCAGTGGTGCGTAGTTTAGACAGTGTACCTATAGTAATTGCACTTAGTTCTACTAAAATCTGTTACCATGTTTCGTTGTTAGCTGTAATTTGTCTTAATTAAATAATGATCTAGCTTACCAAACATTTTATGAGCTTTTGCACTCGCATTTTGCTTGGAAACTACTTCGTGGAAGTATTTTTAATATCACAGACATACCCCGCTGGGTACCCAAATAAGTTAAATCAACAATCAATGAATAAAATACCTCTTTACCTTTATGCCGTTCTGTTAAATTGGCTATAATAGTTATTTATGTCCTGCCATTTTCACAAAACCCTTAATAATAACACTGGCCAACACGTCTAGTCATGCCACACGAACTCTGATAGCTAAATTTGATGCCTTAGAGTGAAAACCTCGTAAGTGTAAAAGAAGTAACTGTTCAGGAGCGAGAAAACCTGCGTGCATTTTCCAAATTGTTGTATGGCGTATTTTATGTTTTTTTTTTATTATTTAATATGGAATAAATATATCGTATGAACAAATTAGTCAGATCAGAGATCTTCCTAAAACCGTAATAAAATAAATATGAGCAAAAATGCATTCCCGAGGTTTTCACTCTAAGGCGACATAATACTGTTTAAGTCACCTATCTTCATTAATAAATTGCAGTTCCTTTTTGTTTCGATTAGCCTCAGGTTTTTTGTGATGTCGTGACTGTTCCTAAATTACCCCAGGCTGATAAAATTTTCGTTTTTTCCTAAATCATCGTAATATTAGTATTACAGTCGGGTGGGGAAAATTGGGGAAAGGGCTGAGCTCCTCCTCCGCCCAGCCCTGTGAGGCCCGTCTCTGACTGGTCGCCTCCCCACCAGAATAATAGAAATGAATTCCTTAACATACAGTAATACAATTCCTCGTTTCACTATAAGAACAAGGAAAGGATTGAAAGATATAGTCAATCAGACAAAGGAATTCATAGTTATTGAAATATATTGAAAGAGGTTTGAAAATGTTAATTCACAACTGAGAGATGCCAAATATATTAGTATTGCAATTAATCGTTCATGTAATTAACCCTTACGCTAGCGTAATAGATAATTGGTCAGTCGTGACTCACACGATAGTTCACATCTGCAGCACTGAGTGCTTCAGCACTCAGAACAACACTTCCATAAGTGACTTAGGCGGCTTTTCAGCGGCAATGCGTCGGCATCATGCTCCTAGTGAACATTGTCCCTAGCAGCTCTTTCGAACTGGTGAACGTGACAAGGCGGCTATTTCAGCGGCAGAACGTCGATCATCATGCTATCAGTAGTCATGGTCCCTAACAGTCATCATACTGGTTATACAATAGATATGGTATCAAACCATCCCAATCCCTCCCCATGGATAGTGTGCACTTTTCGTACAGCTAGCGCATCTGCAAGACACGTGTTTGTGTAAGCCTGACCGAATCATTTGACAAAGTTCAAGAACATTTATTTTAAAATCACTATATTATGGTTGGTCATATTGGGGCTGAGAATCAAAACTCAAAAGGCAAATTGGCTGTATCGTTGATTAGAGCTAATGAAAACATAATTCAAGAATAATCAGATAATAGAGTTGATAATTAAAACTCAGAATCATTTTGCAATAGAGTCGGAGATCAACTCTATTGGAACCCTACAGACAGCCCCAAGAGCGCCCCCGTCACCACTTCCTAGTGTTGGAGCTGAGGAGAAGAAGTGGCGCAACAAACTCCCCAGCAACACGCTTCTGTCTGTGTAGTTGGAAGAACTTTAATTACTCCATCCGCTTAGGATAATTATTGTAATAAGGAACTCACCCAGTCGTTCACCAACAAACACACACACATAATAATCGTGGAACACTCTAAATAGGGCTTTGAACCAAACTATATTTAACTTATTCAATCACTATCGCACTCTCGCGATTACCCGCTAGGTCATAGCCTCTCCATATTAACCAAGTCTCCTAACTTGACTTTTATCGATTCTATCGACCGATCACTCTCGCGGTATCAAACCGACTGCCTTTGCGTTCATTCCCTTTCTTTCATCCCAAGCCTCTCTAAAACACCTCGCCCGGCTTGTGCCCCATACTTTCACAGGGTTGTTTTATTGCTGTTTTTGTCTAAACTTCTCAATTGTTTTAAGGGTCACTTTAGGTAGAGTACCCTGTGAATCCAATACACTGTATCTACGAAAGACAGATTTTGAGAAAACGAGCAAAAACCCTTTTTTTTGTTTTCGGAGGATTACTTCCATGTTTTCTTTGGAAAGTTTTAAGTGTTTGATATCAATAAATAGGTTATTTTATAAGGTATTCAGCCCTAGTTATTAAAACAATATTTTACCGTAAATACAATGATTTAACATAGATAACTTGTATTGCCCCGATAGTCATCAGAAGCGAACGAAGATATTGTTAGGGTAATACACTGTATTAAGGAGTTACAGTGTATTGCCTTGATAAATCAGTGTTCTTTTAACTGGTTCATACAGTGTATCTCAGAAAGTTTAGTTGGTTTTGTATCGAAAGTTCAAGTTAAAATTACATTAGAAAATTTAATTGACAGTTTAGTCTTCTCATTAAAAAAATATATGTAAGTTATCATTTTGAATGCCGCTATAAAACAAACAATTTTTTTAATGAACGTTTTAATATTTGGACAGAATATTGAATTTAACATAGAATATCAAGAATTACTTTATGTGACTTAAACTTATTCTTAAAAATGAAAACATTTAATATTTTAACAGCCTTTAACAACCGAACCAGTCTTAAAAAACCATACAACTAGGTACCAGTAGATAGTGCAACAGCTGCTTCTAAGTATTTTACTTAAAGAACCAGAACATAAAAATGAATCTTAATATAGAAATGAAAGTCTACAAAGTACCTAGTAGTTTTCGCTTGAATACTAAATATTTGGATTATCAGTGTATCCGTCAGGGTTTGGATGAGATAACACAACAAGATTTTCATAAAATACTGTCGTTGATGGAGGCATAGACTTGCACAGCAGTAACAATTCTCTTCTTTTAAATTCAGTTAATTATGCTTTTAAGTTAGTTCGTTTACGGGTGTTTTCTTTAAAAAAAATGTTTTGCCATTTAAATTCTCCTTCATAGTCATTTTTAGCAAACAGTAACATATATCCCATTCTAAACTCTATATGTTTGAGGTTGTGGATATTAAAACCCTTCGGGTATGCAAGCTTTGACTCATTTTTTTGCCGGGATTTCACTATTGTTTTTCTCGGTAAATAATGTAAGATAATGCCCAAAAAGGTCGATTGCGGACACTTTCCATTGTTGAGGAGTGATAAAATGATAAATTTTAAAGAAAAAGTGTCTGTGTTTAGTGTAATGGTGTATTTCAAAATGTATGGACGGTCGGTCGGCGCTTCAACCTTAATATGAAAGTATAGAAAATGTAATCGCCGATGTAAATGAGAACATTAATATATTTTCCTCCTCATCATTACTAGGGCTAGTCTTGGCAGCTGTGCTCATTCTGCATTTGGACATCTTAGCTTGAGCTAGAAAATATATTAAAATTTCTTGTGTCGCCACTGTTGATTCTGGCTTACCGGAGTTACAGTGGTTTGGGAATAGTGTGGCGGGTTTGTTAATAGTGTGGCCAAGTGCAAGTTGGACTTGCACATAAATCTCAGCGTAATCGGTGTACATACAAAGAAAAAAAAATATCATAACAATCGAATTGAGAACCTCTTCCTTTTTGGGAAGTCGGTTAAAAACATATTTTGTAATAAGTTTGTTTTTCACAGTGTTTGTATGAATGACAAAGTTATATTTGCGGTTTTTTAAGTGTGCTATATCTCAAAAACTATTTACTGCATATCGTTCAAAACAATTTTGAAAGGCCTGTCTATATCATAATATATTTTAGTTAGATGTTTTACTCTCTGAGTTTAAAAGCTAGAGACACACACATTTTACCACTTTAGAAGTGTCTATCTTTCAAACGATTGTCTTTGAGAAAAAAAGGGTTTAGAAACCTCAACGTCATTTTGAAAGGCCTATATTTAGACACCCCATTCGAATATGTTTGATAAAAAAAAGTTTTTTTTTGTTTCAGTTCCATGTATGGGTAGACTACCCTTCATCTTTGTTTTTCTGTATAAAATTCGTGATGCGGTTCATACAATACATCTACCTACCAAGTTTTAACTGTGTAGTCTTAATATTTTTCGAATAAAAGGGCTGACATACGGACGGACAGGCAGACAGGCATGACGAATCTATAAGGGTTCCGTTTTTTGCCATTCGGCTACGGAAGCCTAAAAAATTACCCGATCACCTCAGAAAAAATACATTGAAAATGTGTCTGCTTCGTTGCTCATTATTTAGTATTGATTATTCTGTCGAAGTAAGTGGTTCCATCACATGTGAATTTGGCTTCTGGCACAAATGAAAAAAACATAGCTTTTACACCACTGACAATCCCTTTGGAGAAATGCGCAATGAGAATTAACTATTTCAGAGTTACCACAGCTCTTAAGTTTTTATGTCCTCCTAGTTACAGCCGCTATAAATAGAATTTAGCGCTAGCAGTCTCCAACAGATATACCCATAGACATACTACGAGTATCTATTGTCAATGCACCGACTTGGTTCTGCAGCTCTGGTGTTTCTGATCTGTGATTATTGAACAGGTCAGTTCATACTTGTAACATTTTAGCACTTTGATGTAATGAAAGGTAGTCCGTGTTCGTTAGTTTGTAAAACATAAGACAGCTAATAATATTGTGTAATAAATACAAAACTTTCTTAACTGACGTTTAGAAAAACATTTTTTGTAATTACAACATTTCGTAATTAAGTAAAATATCCGTATTATTTACCGTTCACATAATAATATTATATTGAGAACGTGCATAGTGTATGGCGGGAAAAAATAAACGATCGCAGCGCATGCCGTGGCAGAAATGTGCAACAGAAGGGGCATAGTGAAACTTGACAATGTTGTTTTGGAAATGGGTTATTATGATTGGTGTATTTTAAACTGCAAAAATGAACATGAATATAACATAACAACCCGCCTGAAATCCCTAAAGGTTTAGGCAGAGGTGTACCCATGTAATAGGGTTGTAAAAAGAAAGAAATAAATGATACTGGATATATACATATATTATATATATGTATATATTCTTAAATTACTTTTTCAATTAAATCAATTTCATTGGCTCTACATTTCGTAGGATATTTGTTAACTATTGTTTTAGTGGTGATGGAGCGCCATGGTATCCAAAACCAGACGATATAATTTGCAGTGAACATTTCAAATCTGATGCGCAACCATGTCCGAGTTATGTTACCCGAAAAGTATATTGAAAGCAGAAGGTTAACGAGTCACATGTTCTAGCTAGATATTAGATATACACGCCTAATCAAACGAGGAACCACAAAAAGCAGAATATACCATAAGAACAGAAGTCTCGGATACCACAACAATAAAATAATGACGATACGGTTGGCGCAGTGGCTGAGCAATTGGACTGGTGCGCTGCGTGTCGCGGGTTCGATCCCCGCACGGAACATATATTTGTATGATCTACAGATAATTGTTTCGGGTCCAGACCCGAAACAATTATCTCATACACAACACATTTAAACTCGCATACACAAGCAAACACCCAGGTGTTTGCTTGTGTATGCGAGTTTAAATGTTTGTGAACGCACCCACGATACAGGAGAAATTCCTAGTGTGGGGCAACGCTTTAAAAAAAAAAAAAAATGATGAAAGAAGGAAATGAATTACATCAAAGTCAACCTCGTCTGGTCAATCAAGGATGTCAAGTCAATATCATCTCTGAAATAAATTTAAGGGAAACAATAATTATTTGCAATACTTTTATTTATACTGATAACTGTGATGACAAAACATAAATAATACCTCTTTTTGGAATATTTACAATGAACAAATAGGCGAATGTATGTTTGTTTAAGGCTAGCAGAGTAGTTACATTTTTAGAGGAGCTCGTGGTTTAATAAGAACTGCCACTCGGGCCGATCTTTAGGTAAAGCTGTGCTTGCCTAGGTCGGTCTGTGGATGGGTGACCGCCCAACATACTGAGTTTCCTCCGTGCCTCGGAAAGCACGTTAAGCTGTTGGTCCCGGCTGCCATATATAGATCTTTTTATTCTTACAGTTTATTGTGTGCTGATAAACGCGTATGATGATATTTATTTATTAATAGTTACTTAAAACGGACTTAACTTAAAACATACAGTTGACAACTGTCATTCAATAGTCGATAATATGACGTATACGGCGTATTAACGATGAAACAAGCCGCTATAATAATTATGTAAACTGGTTTAAAATAATAATGAAAACGAACATCTACATAATTACATAATAGTAAATAATTTTCATTATTATTTTAAACTAGTTTATAATTAAGTAGTTTGTAAATTATAATAAGTACCAGCTTACATAAGGCCGCACAGAAAAACTGAAAGTAAGTTTCGAGATCGCCAATAGTTCAATTTCATTTAATGACTTACTATTAGACAAACATTTATATAAAAGCTTTTGAATAATTCACGCGGAAGTATAAAAAAGCTCCTTTGATAAATGTTACCCTGGTAGCCGGGCGGACCGTTGCACTACCAGCGTAAGGCCCATTCTCCGTTTTCTTACTTTTGGTGCGCGGTGCGCGGTATCTATTATAGATAGAGGCAGCAACGGTACCTTCCGGACCATAAGTAAACCGGAAGTATATATGATTGTATAAATATAATATTTGTACATATTTATATGTCGCCGCAAGAGTGTCTATCTGCTGGGATCATTAGTCAATCTAATTAATAACCAGCTTATAATAATAGCTTATAATATATTGAAAGACAGAAGCGACAGTGCCATCTGTTAGCTTTTGTGTTAACTACTACATAGATGGTTTGTAATTGAATGGTCGACGGCTCGAATAATGATTTATTAAACAGAAGTCTTTAACTAGAACTATAGTTAAAATTAAGATAAGCTAATCGATTATGAATATTGGGATTTTAATGATTGCTCACTTGAAATTAGGCTGTATAAGAGACGTCATTGCACATTGTTGTGAAGACGGCGGCGGATACGATTTTAATGATCAATAACTCAATTTATAATCTGAAACTACAACTAAATCAGTTTCTTTAAGTAATAATATAAACTAAAAAGTCATAAGATAATTTTGTAGAGCAATTTATTAGTAGAAAACCCGTTCTCTGTATTAAATCCTTTAATTAGCCGGAAATGGCTAAGTAACATTCTGTTGTAAAAAGTAATGAACCTATTAATTAGACATTAACTTAAACACGCCTTCGCATTAATATTATTATTATTATGAGCCTATACTGTCCCACTGCAGGGCAAAGGCCTCCCTTCTCTCCTTCCACTTTTTGCGATCTAGTGCGACAGTAGACCAATCCTTAGAAAAAGAGTCCAGCTCATCCCGCCATCTCCATTAATATTGGTATTGTTTTATTGTTAAATAATTATTACAATCAATTGTGAAGTATTTTAGTATTGTTTATTAGTTTTAACTGATTAAGTAATTAATAACAATACTGAGTGCGTTGTACTTCCGCTAGACGAACTAGACACGCGTGTGACGAAAGATGGACGTACATTATCTCGCGTTTAGCAAATAATTGCAATATTAAGTAAATGAAAGTGGTTTTTGATGTGATTAATATTAATTAGTGCAAACGAGAATTGTAACATGATTTAAATGGAGTTTCTTCAACCCATTCTTCTCCATAGTAACAATGATTTATGTGAACGGGTCTCAACCTCTAAAAAGTTTATAAGTGCCTGTAAATGGACTATTGTAAATAAACGTTTGGTGTTTGAGTCAAGTATTGTGTGTGATTTCAACTACCCATTCACCCATCTGCCACGAAGAGGAATCTAAGGCGAAGACAATATGGCGGAGGCCATTGATATTTAGGAGCAGCGTTCCTCAAGTGGTTTTCCCACCGTTACATATATAAATGGATCGACGAAATGTACGTACGCGCATAACTTCTGAAATTCTGCACCAAATTTGATGATTCTTTCTTTTTTGTGTTTGCTATTTTTAGGACAAGGTTTGTATAAAATAAAATTACATAATAGGTTTATTTTTATTAAAATCACATTTAATAAAACCTCACAATAAAGAAAAGCACAATGGGAAAAAATGGAACCCTTATAAGATCACTCGTGTGTATTTCTGTCTGTCCGTCTGTCTGTCTGTCCGACCATTCCCTCCTCCTTATCTCCGAAACTGCCTAAAATGTCGAACAAATACAGAAATTAGTTCAACATTTTTTCCTTATTTGTAATTTTTTCTTGAGAAACACATTCGTTGTAAGTTCTACCATTATTTCATGTTTTTTCTTTATTTGAATAAAAATTTGTTTACGCAAAAAAACATTGTTTTCTTTTATTCTGGAGTGTAGTCTGATAAATGGGCTTTATAAAAATATATACATGTTGTATGCTATTTTTAATACATTTTGAGTAAATTGAGTAAATCCAAAATATCCCTAGACAGTGTTGATGTGTGTATATATTTTAGTTGAACATCTACATTTCCTGTAAAACTGTCTAGGTCAATGTAGGTCAATAACCCGTAATTCGAATAGTCATTACTGCGCATGTCCTGTGCGATTATAGGTAGGCATATCAGACCAGCAGACAGATAGCTACCAGGACTACATAACTCAGCAGCAACTTGGATTATCTTTCTCTTGCGGAGGTCACGGTCACAGGCTATGTAGTTAAACTTTGATGTAGGTCCATTTGTATTTGTGTTGGTTTCATTGATGTTTTCACAAGATAGCCTTTATGCGCTTAGGCGACAATCGTCGGCCAAGAGGGCGAAATAGCCCCCTCAAACACTGGTTAAAATAAACCTAACGAAATGATAACTTCTGGTCGCGATAACCGACATTCACGCGGACGAACTCGCGGACATCAGCTAGTAATAAAACATAAACCAAAATCCACAAGACAAGAATAAATACGTACTAGGACAAAGACATAAAACACCAACGCGCACTGGGCTGTGTGTTGGATTATAGGCGATCGCTCTCCCTAAGAGGAAGCCAGAGTTCACAGAGATGACATTTATCTATACTAATATTATATCTATACTAATATTATAAAGCTGAAGAGTTTGTTTGTTTGTTTGTTTGAACAGGGTAAACTCTGGAACTACTGGTTGGAATTGAAAAATTCTTTTAGTGTTGGATAGTCCATTTATCGAGGAAGGCTTCAGGCTATATAACATCACGCTACGATCAATAGGAGCGGAGCATAAATGAAAAATGTTGCAAAAACGGGAAAAGATATTCCTTTTTGAGAGCTTCCGTTGCGTGCGCTGCGAAAACAGTTTAAGTTACGTAAATACCATGTATGAAAGAATTGTTCCCCTTTAAAAGTTCTAAAAAAAATTTCGCGATAGCATATGTTTATCTTTTAAGATTGACTCACTGTAACCATTTTTTAATAATTAAATGTTAGGTTAAAAATAATGGTATTTTGCGAAGCTTATTTAACCCATATGGTATTAATCTATATCTATATAAATGTGTTTGTTAGCACGGAAATTTAATATAGAATATTTGTGCCTTTTACTCTATACAGTTTAAACAAATATCTTAGAAGATATCGCAATGTAAAAATATACGGGCGACAAAATAATTAGCGAGTGGCAGTCATTCGGTCCGGTGCGGTAGGTGCGTGGGGATTCTGGCCTCTGGGGGCTCCGGAGAAATTCAAAATATTTACTGCACCATAATGTTTACAAGTACAAGGTGTTACTGTATATTAAACAGTAAGAGATATCTATAGTAAATGTCACTTTAATAATATAATCGAAGCCAATCTAAACTAATAGGTATTATAAAGAGGAAAGGTAAGATTTTTTGTTTGTTACGAGTACGATTTAACTCAATTTAATATGTTGGATAGTTGAATTATCGAGAAAGGTTATAAGCAATATTATGTGACGCAGACGAAGTTGTGTGGGTCAGCTAGTTATTTATATACATTCATTTAAAATTAATTCTCTAACATGTGTTCCTTGTAAATGACAAAAGAACGAAGATGAAAAATACGATTTAACAAAGAACGGTATCAAATTTTTATTCCTCTATTTTTAAAAATCACTAGGATAGATGAAGAAAAATAATAATTATTAATGAGTTAGCTTTAAGTTTTTATTGAAAAAAAGGGTTTTAAAGCAGTGGAACGTTCCAATATGTCATATTTTATATGTATGTCATATTTTATAATAATTATGTTATATTGGAACGTTCTTCATTCGCTTGTTTAGCGTTTATCGCCCTCAGCTTGAGGTAAAACTGGTTTAACGATCTTCTCTAAGCTATGTTTTCCTAGTATAGGTGCGGATTGTGGCTGATACGGATATTCGTTGCGTTCAATTTTGTCGTTATTAGCAGAAAGAAAGCTAAAACATGTTTTTCTCATTTCCAATCAAACACCTAAAAATAAAATGTGTGCTTTCTTTTTACCCGACTGCGATGAAGCAGTTGGGGTCGGCTTTTAGTCTAACCGGATGCAGCTGAGTCACTGACTACCTGTAACGACTGCCAAAGATCCGACATGGCAGCCGGGACCAACAGCTTAACGTGCTTTCCGAGGCACGGAGGAAACTCAGTATGTCGGGCGGTCACCCATCCACAGACCATTTCATATATATATCGTATCATTTTATTAAAACAATAATTACGTTCAAGCCAGAATTAACCATATGCATTTACAGAATGTCATTGAAATTGGTCGGCTAGTTTTCATGATTGATGACAAGTGTAAGAACATAGCGATAAGCGATTATTAAACCCATTTTTATCTCCACCTAGAATTACCCCCCATTAAATTAAATTTAAACTTCTTTAGTAAAACATAACATAACATCACGCCTGTAATCCCCGAAGGGTTAGGCAAAGGTGTACCCAATAGGACACCCACATTTGGCCAGTTATGTTTTTTAAGTCCCATGTAATAGAGGGCGAGCCTACTGCCATCAACCGGGCACAAATCTAGACTTCCGTGACTGTTACATGATAATTATGATAATAAATTTCTGATGGAAAAAGCAATAACACTTTACCCGAACCGGGAATCCAACCCAGGACCTCATGCGCAGCAGTCGCATTGCGACCACTAGAGCAACGAGGCAGTTAAAACAATGATTTTAATTAAATACCTATACACCAAAAACACCACAAAAGATTCTACGTGAAAGTCTCATAGTTTAGTGTTTATGTATGTCGCTACGAGTCTCGGAGTTACCTTCTACATCGCTGAGCACGTGAGTCACTAGCGCAGGAACATCCGGCTACTCCATAATATCCTGGTAAATTTTGAGCTTTGTGAACCGGTCCCCTTCACCCCATTTACAACCGACCGTTCCAAACCATTGTGCATTGCGAGGTACGCATCGTTCAAACCATTCAATCAGTACTAGGATATCAAAGGCGATGCAGTTGATAAAACTCTTTGAGTGTACTTTACTTTCTACTCGTACATGGCTGAAACGGAATGTACTGAATAGGTTGTTTGAGGTATTTTTAATTATAGGTTTTCAATCCCGTTCGTTTTTTTCCCTCTTTCCCCCGGACCGCCGTAAGGTGTTAACGTGTTTTCTGTACCGTGCTAAATTTTTTTTATTTATTTAATAAAATAATACAGTAAATTAAATCGACACTTGTACTAGGAGTGCATAAAGGTGTAGAAGTTCCCAAGTGACCACGGCTGCGGCTCTGTGTACGGATACTCCAACCCGCCTGTGCGCCTGGTAGTTCGCAAGCGGCCTGGGCTCCACCCCCACTTACGTCACGTAAGAATTTCTATTATATTCATATCTGCGCGAGCGCCCTACTACATCGCACCGGAGAAATAACCACGCCCTTCATCGATGACATTGGAAGCGTGTGCATAGCTGACCCCGCCTACTGTCCCAAGGACAACCAATTACGAGAGCTTAATGAGCTAATTAAGTGAAATCACACCTTCGAACTATTTAAGCAGCCAATTGTGAGACGTTTTCCTGAACCTATTAGTGGTGTTCTCTAATCGCCGTGTGCGCAACTAAAAGTAAAAATATTTATTTAATTATTACACTGCCTGATAAGCTGCATACCCTATTAGTTAAGGAATAATGGCAGAGAAAATGGATAAATCCCTTTCTGATACGAGCATTAACTTGATGGGTTCTGCATGCAAAACCCCACCAAATTACGTATTTCAAAGATCAAAGAGAAACAGGGACGAAATGGAAGACTCCCTCGGCAAACAGCTGGAAGAATTTATGCTTGAAATGCGTAAAATGATGACAATGTTCTCAGATAAACATGGCAACGAGATTAAGCAAATGAATACTACCCTAAAAGAAATACAACAGTCAAACCTCAATATAGAAAGCTCCATTACTAATTTAACAGCGCAAAATGAAGAACTGAGGAATAAAATCAATCAGTTGGAGCAGCAGTCTAAGGAAGACAAAAAGTGTATTACTATTCTGGAAAACAAACTTGAAGATTTGCTTATGGGAGGGCGTAAAACTAACTTCGTCATAAAGAATGTACCACGAAGAAATAACGAAAATAAAGAAGACTTAATAGAAATGGTCATGTGCCTGTCCCGCAACTTAAACCTCAATGTTAACATAAATGACGTAAAGGACATTTATAGAGTACGTGGGAAAAACTCCTCTCAACAAATTACTCCGATAGTAGTGGAAACTGGCTCCACTCTTCTAAGGAATGAAATTCTAAAAATGGGTAAGGCCTACAATATAAAAAACAAATCTAAATTGTGCTGTAGGCATTTGGGATATAAAACCTCAGAAGATACCCCCATATTTTTATCGGAACATTTAACTCCGAAGGGATCGCGCCTACACTTCCTCGCGCGCGACTTAACCAAGTCAGGGGCTTATAAGTTTTGCTGGACTGCCTATGGCAAAGTTTATTTAAAGAAAGATGAGGCCTCGCCCACCATAACTATTTATTGTGAGGAGCAAATACACCAACTTCTGGTGAAAACATGACTAGTATATATATGCTACCTACCTATAATATTATGTATAACTTTACTGCTTAATAATGCTTTGAAATTGTTTTTGAATTATTTTATTGTTACTTACCTTGTTTACAACTACTTACAGTTTGCCAATGTCAGTTTATCTTTAAGCTCGAACTGTTTCGTTAGCATTTATGCAAATTCTTTCCATTACATACACAGTACTCACAATTATATACACGCTACACATATACATTCAAAACTAATATACTTTAAACTATCTATTTGTATAATCTTTACACAAAGAAAGCCTTCCGATACGTGCTTAGTTCATATTTACATACCTACAAATCTTACATACACATTAATTCTAAACATTTACTCTCTAAATGGGTGACACCTTATTAACTTTAAATGAAATAGACAACATTGAGATCGCCCGTACCGTCGAGTGTGATATTTCAGATCTAAAAAAACATGTTCACATAAACAAAAACGACCTAACTATTATTTCCCAAAATATAAGGAGCATTTACTGCAATTTCGACGACTTTTTGCTTAACTTATCAACAGTTAACTTTAATACTGATATCATAATTCTGACGGAATGTAGACTTAATTCTTCTAAACCAATTCCCCAATTACAAAAATATCAGTCCTACTTTACGTCACGCCAATTAAACCAAAATGATGGAGTTGTTGTTTATATTAAACAAGGATTAAAACACAAAGTAAAAGAAATCAAGTTATCTCAAGCGTCTTGCCTTCAATTAGACTTACTTAACAATATTGTATTGGGTATTTATCGTTCCCCTTCTAATACTAACACTGATAACTTCGTGAGTTCGCTTAGTGCTCACTTAGATACACTAAATTCCTACAATAATATCATCATAGCGGGAGACATAAATATTAATATCAAACCAAAAGAATCAGAGACGAACAGTGACCTTATCAATAGAAATAGCTATCTCAATATGTTGGCATTGTATGGTATCCTACCTGGACATGTACTACCTACTAGAGAAAGGAACTGCCTTGATCATTTTATGATAAAAGTACATAAGAAAAAGGTCTCACCATTTATTGCTATATTACACACCACTATTACCGACCATTATACCACCTTCCTGGCACTTACTAAATTAAAAAACGTTCACATCCCTGACAAAACTATCACTAAACTAGATTATGATCAGGCCTTAAAAGATTTACAACAACAAAACTTATCTGAATTACTCCTCTGTAATGATCCCAACTTATTAACTACTCTTCTCATTAGTAAACTAATCGATAGCATAAAAAATAATACCACTATCCGAAGGGTACCTAATAATAAGCGTATAATAAAGCCGTGGATTACTACAGGTATTCTACGTTGCATAAGAAACCGTAATAATCTACAAAAAAAATCTAGACTTGACCCACACAATGATATACTAAAAATAACCTATACTAGGTACAGGAATTATTGTAATTATTTGATCAAAAAATTGAAGCGAAAATATGAAAGAGATTTACTTACAAATTCGGTATCGAACAGTAAATTGCTCTGGAAAAATATTAAACATCTAACCTATTCTAATAATTGTAAAAATGATAACTCTGAAATATTAAACATAAGAATGTCAACTAATGACTCAATAAATTTTATAAACAATCATTTTGCTAATGTAGGTCAACAGTTAGCTCAAGAAGTCCAGCTTAATATAACTAATCCTAATAATAATCAACTAAAAAATTTACCATCCCAAATTAACACCTTCGTTCTTCTAGACACCGACCCTGATGAAGTTGATAAAACATTGATGAGTCTTAAGTCTGACAGTGCCCCCGGATGTGACAATATACCCACAAAATTTATAAAATTTGCTAGAACTGAAATTGTTCCCATTATAGCTCACCTGACTAATCTCTGTTTCCAAAAAGGTATTTTTCCTGATTTGCTAAAGCAATCCATTATCATCCCAGTACACAAGGGGGGGGATAGAGACGATGTCAATAACTACCGACCTATATCTGTTTTACCATGCATATCAAAAATTCTGGAAAAATTATTAAATCATAGATTAGTCCAATATTTAACCAAATTCAACATATTTTCACATTCACAATTCGGTTTTAGACAAAAATTATCCACTGAGGATGCAGTTACTGGTTTGAGCTCTTTAATAACTAAGCATCTTGACTCTGGGAATAAATGCTTGACTGTATTCTTGGACCTCAAGAAAGCATTTGACACCGTCTCTGTCCCCGTCCTAGTGAAAAAGCTGGAGAAGGCTGGAATAAGGGAAACTGCTCTCAACTTATTAAAAGACTATCTATCGCAGAGAAAACAACAAGTTAGGGTAGGAGAGGTTACAAGTGATCAAGCGGCGGTATCATTCGGCGTTCCTCAGGGAAGCGTACTAGGCCCAACACTCTTCCTGGTGTACGTTAATGACCTCTGCAACATGAACATCAATGACGCAGAGGTCTTCTCTTATGCCGATGATACTGCGATAGTCTTCTTTGGTAACTCCTGGAAAGATGTGAAGCGAAAAGCTGAGGTAGGCTTGGCCCATGTAGCTAACTGGCTTATCAATAACTTGCTCACACTAAATACATCTAAAACGAACTACATATGTTTTAGTATAAGCAAAAACACACAACCTAGTGATAATTTGAACATAAAAGTTCATGTATGCGGTGATACTAATAATAGACAGTGTAATTGTTCGGTTATTAAACAGGTAACACAGACAAAATATTTAGGCGTGATACTCGACCAACGATTATCCTGGTATCCCCACCTTGATCAAGTAACGAACAGACTTAGGAGATTAAGCTGGATTTTCAAGACTCTCAGACATATCGCACCAAAACAAATAAATACGAACAGTAAACTAAACTCGTCTAGAAACATATTAAATGAGATTTACGTGGCTTTAGTTCAGTCTGTCTTGACATATTGCATCCCCGTTTGGGGTGGGGCTGCAAAAACCAATTTTATCAATGTAGAACGCGCCCAACGAGCGTTAATTAAGACCATGTATTTTAAAAAGTTAAGATATCCTACTGAAACCCTGTATCAGATAAGTGATTTGCTCTCAGTTCGTAAATTATACATTATTCAAATAATTCTAAAAATGCATAAAACCTTAAAATATGACTCAAGTAAAATAACCCAGAGAAGAAAAGATCTAATCGTTCAAATTCCCCATACTAAAACTGTATTTGCGGGGAGACAATACAACAAGCGATCAGCTTTCCTTTATAATAAAATTAACAGTAAAATTAACATATACCCAAAAAAATACTACGAATGCAAAAAAACTTTAATAGATTGGATAAAATTACTAAATTATGACGACACGGAGGCACTATTGGAACACATTAAGTAAAATTTTGTGCTAATTGGGTAGTAATAAACTCTCAACTTATCCACACATATAGCTATAAACACCATAAGCACAACACACATATACACTCACACATGCGCACGCACACACATATATACACACACACACACACGATTAAGATTAGTAATACCTAGCTGTAAATACCTAGGTTAATTTATATTTTGTATTGCTTAGCTATGGAAGAGCGGGGCTCCCCAACACAGGCATTACTTGCTTACAGGGGAGCTCCAAACACAAATATTGTAAATCTAAACTTGTTAAAGCAATAAACCATTTGTATTTGTATTTGTTGTATTTGTTTTTTTTTATGAAAATATTCTAGAAACGTTTGTTTAGTTATGATACGTTAATGTATGAAGGAAAAATAACAAGAACCACTAAAAACAATTACGAAAAATGTTGTTTCTATCTCATTTTGAGTTGACGCGAGTTTAAGAAATTATTTTGTAGTTTTTAAGTATCATTAATTTTATCTTCATACCTCCGTCAGGAAAAAATTCTTTCACATAATGATCACTTTTTATTCCACCCAGTTATTAATTTCACAAGAAGCTCGTGGTTAAGCAATAACAGTCACTCGGGTCAATCTTCAGGTTAAGTCACGCATACTTAGGTTGATCCGTAGATGGGTGACCAACTACAACATACGGAGTTCTTCGTGCTTCGGAGAGCACGTGAAGCCGTTACATCTTTGACATTTGTGACAATTCAGTGGTCTTGATTACCCAGTATGAACTGGGTTGTGGAGGTCAGATAGAGTTTTATTTAAAACTAGCTGTTCCCAGCATGCGTTGCAATGTCCTTTTTTGTACCTACTACCCTACCTCCTACCCTACCTCCTACCCTACCTCCTACCCTACCTCCTACCCTACCTCCTACCCTACCTACTTACTACCCTACCTACCTACCTACTACCCTACCTACTACCCTACCTACCTACTACCCTACCTACCTTCTACCCTACCTACCTACTACCCTACCTACCTACTACTCTACCTACCTACTAACCTACCTACTACCCTACCTACCTACTACCCTACCTACCTACTACTCTACCTACCTACCACCCTATCTACTAATCTACCGACTACCCTACCTACCAACCATACCTACTCTACTATTCTACTTACTACCCTACCTACTACTCTACCTACTACCCTGCCTACATACCTACCACTTTCTCACCTTTAAACCTTCCCTGGATTTCCACGAATATTTTGGTCCAGCCGTTCTCGAGTTTAAGCGAACAGTAATTCATTTTTAAATATATATATATAGATATTGTTATTCAGCTAAATCCGTTAAGACTGTAAACCGCTGTAGCGGCAATGTTTTTCTAACTTTTTGTATAGAGAAATGCGCTCTGTTTAATGTTAATATATTTTTTATGACTTTACGTTGGCCTCAATTTATAGCAAGCACATCGTTTAAAAACATTATCATCACCATCTAAAAATAGTTTTGATTTATGACTTTCTTAACATCATAATGACAGATATCGATGAAAGAGTTCCCATTAGCGCTATATTTATGGACATGACGAAAGCTTTCGATCTAGTAGATCATAATATACTTTTACAGAAACTTAATGCGTAGGAATAAGAGGTAACGCACTTTCTCTTATACAGTCTTACTTAGCCAACAGAACGCAGTGTACGGAAATTAGGCGGATTTCTAAAACAGACAAAAAAGAACACAAATATATTTCAGGCAACCGTAAAATCACTTTTGGCGTACCACAGGGCAGCGTATTGGGCCCGCCGTTGTTTCTGGCTTACATAAATGACCTTCCAAAACACGTCGGTTTTCCTATGGTTCTTTTTGCTGATGACAGCACGATAATTGTAAGACGTAATAAAAATAGAACCTATGAAAGTGACATCAAAGACGCATTACAACAATCAATTAATTGGCTTGAACATAATAATCTAAAATTAAATTTAAATAAAACTAAAATTATGCAGTTTCGACAAAGAATAACCACTCCTGACATTAATATAACTTTTGACGATAATAAAATTGAAGAAGTAGAACATATAAAATTTCTTGGCTTGACAATTGACTCTAAACTGACTTGGAAAGACCATGCAGCAATTCTTATCGCAAAATTAAGTAGGTTCGCTTTTGCTTTATATAAACTTAGGAAAATAGTTAATCAGGCAGCTGTTGTAGCTGCGTATTATGGTTATGTAGACTCCATACTACGTTACGGAGTAATTTTTTGGGCTAATTCCTGCGAAAAACACAACATTTTTAAAGCACAGAAGAGGTGCATTAGGTCAATATGCAATCTTAAACCAACGGAAAGCTGTAAACCGCATTTTAAAACTCTTAAAATATTAACATTACCTTGTCTTTACATATATGAGGCGGCATTGTTCGTCAAGAAAAACAGTGAATTATTTAAAAAAGCTTCGGATCAACGCTTTAGGTCGACACGAATTATGTCTAAGAGCCTCAAAGACCGTCCTTATGCACAAAAGCATTCTCTGCATGGCTCCGAAAATATTAAATAAAATTCCAAATAACATTAAAGATTTAAATTTGACACAATTTAAACGAAAGCTAAATAACTTCTTAATTGAAAAATGCTACTATACCATTGACGAATTCCTTCTTGACAAAATGTGACAAACTAAGCTGACAATTATGTATTTTATTCCTGACAATTTAATACTTGACTAATGAATTGTAATCTGATTTTTTTTTTTATGTATTTTATTAATTGTTTTTGTTGTTGTCTCTATTGTGAAAATTTTTGATTGTATACCCACTATTGAAAAGATTGTTATCTCATGTTTCTTCCGATTTTAAATTATTTATTGTTTAATTTGTGTATGCCCAATGGGTAGTTTTTTGAGATACATTTTATAACCTTACTGTAAGACCACACATCACCAAAAAACATGCAAATAAATACTTTGACTTTGACTTTAGCTTTTGGCTGCTAAAGTAGCTTTTTTGACGTTAGACGTAAATAAAAAAAATGAACGATTCGTGTTGTATTATCTTAAAATAGTCGGTACTTTTCAAATAGTTACAATGTAACCCACTCACAGATATCATTAACTTTTATTAATGTCTTTACTAGCTGTTGCATTCGTTGCACGTTTTCCAACTCATTCTACCTACCATCCTACTTACCTACATATTATCATTTTTACCTGCCCTACCTACCTGCCCCCTAATGGAAATCCATTAAGCCTATCTCGGATGAAATCCATTTGCTGGTAAATACCAGATGGATTTCTTACGAAAAAGGCTCGAATGGACTTTGTCAATCTTTTTTGACCGTTGAGACATAATATAAAACCTTAATAACAGAGTTTTTATGTAAGTCATAAACTATGTTCCAAAAGAGATTGATCCAAACTTAACAAATCGAAAAAGCTTACCTGGATGCATACAATATAGAAACGAAAGAAGTACGATGTTTTCTTTCTTAGTAGTTTCCTTAATTTTATAATTCCCTGGTAGATTTGATTTGATTTGCGTCCGAACAAAGGCACGTCAGAAACAATGCTGCTGATGCAATGTTTACGTCAGAGTCTGACTAAAAATAATGAATGGCGGTTTAAATGATGTGGCAATTGATATGATACGGTTGTTTCAGTCTAACAGTCAACTTGCTATCCTTGTCTAGAGTAGTAGTACTAACAGTGTTATGAGCAGTAAATTATCGAGGAAGTAACTCCCTTTCATAAACTCTCTTTCTCTCTTCAGTCACAAAGAAATCGTTCGCCGGTCGGACAACAGCATCGGTCACCATGGCAACATAACGTTAAAGACTAGGGAAAATACTAGAAGGACATAACACGATAGAAGGTTAATCGTGGAAATATGGTAGATGTTTGTTTTTACTCGCTTTAAAACAAAATCTAAAAATATAAGTAAAAAGGTTTAAAACATTAAGTTAATTTGGTTTTCAGGCAGTTTAAATGTGCTCTTTCCGAATTTAAACTATGCCGCCGCGTACTTTTGCCGTTCGCACCGCCATATTAGAAGAACGGCGGTGAAAAAGGAGGTTTTTGGCAATTCACCTCATTTCCGGCTCATTTTACGATACGTGTATGCGCCATGGCGCCGATTCATTGGACAAAACCCGCACTTGGTACTTCTGATTTCATTTTCACTGTGTTTGTTTTCGTTTAACAAAACTATTTGCGACTTATGTTTATCGTTGTAACTGTTCTTATAATTTTGCACATACGATATATTCACTGAGCATTGTGTTATATTCTGGGCTTCTGCACTTAGGAACTCGGATAATATGACGAGCTTCGGTTTTGTGTTTTCATTGAGAAGCGGATAACAATAATCAATTAGAAACCTATCAAATGAGAGCACGTACGCACCTACTTCACCCCGCTTGCACGAAATTAAGCTTGAGCACTGTTTTTACTGGTCCACCCTCTACAATACTCTACATCAATGGTAAGCTACGCCGTAATGCTAAGCTACGCCGTAGCACCATGCCACGCCGTAATGCTAAGCTACGCTGTAGCACCATGCTACGCCGTAATGCTAAGCTACGCCGTAGCACCATGCTACGTCGTAGTATCACTCGACGCCCTAGCACCCACGAAAATGTTTCGTCATAAAAAACTTTATAAACTTGATTTACGCACTCTGTAACGATTCGTGTGTATTTGTATTTATTTAATTTTATTTCGTTATTAATAGCTCGTTATCTTATATTTATATAAACAAAACGAAGCATTCATCTTAGTAATCGTGCGTAGCTTAGGATTTCCAAGTACATTTCGGTCCGCACAAAGACTGATCAGGAACAATGCTTCTTTCGGCGGCATGTTTACGTCAGAATTAATGTTTATAAAGTCTCTTAAGAGTTTATATTTTCCTAGTAGATTTTCATCCGAACAAAGACTGGTCAGGAACAATGCTGTTTACCAAATGTGTATGTCACAGTTTATGTTTAAAAAGAGTCTCTTTAGAGTTTATAATTCCCTAGTACATTTCAGTCCGAACAAAGACTACTCAGGATCAATGCTGTTTATGAAATGATTACGGCACACTTAATGTTTAAAAAAAAATGAATTGCGATTTATATGATGTGGCAAGTGGTTTCATCCATATGAAACAACTTGCCACATCATATAAATCGCAATTCATTTTTTAAAAACCACCATTGGTTTCAGTCTCGCAGCCAACTTGCTATCCATGTCTAGACTAGCAAACTAACAATGTTATGAAAGGCAGAAAGCAACTACCTTATGTTTACTCCCTCACTCTTCATTCATAACGAAGTTGGTTGTTTGGACATACCAAAGCACTACCAAAGCGCCGATCACCATGACAACGCAACGCGGGCAAGTAACTACATAGGTATACACAAGACATAACAGGGTGGAGGGTTTATTCATTGAATTATTATGAGTACAGATAATTGTTTTTACTTAGGTTAACAAAGTGATTACTTACAGCTAACGGTGGAAGGGGTTCCCATCGGCGTCGAGTGTACTTTGAAGTACCTAGGACTCGTCCTCGACAGCCGGTACAACTTCGTGGAGCATTTCCGACGTTTGGCTCCCAGACTGGAGCGGGCCGAGGCTGCCTTCAGGTGGCTCAGTAGTGCCATTGTCTATAAAGTAGTTTTATATGGGTTCACAAGGCTTGATGTAGACTGGAATAGTGCCATTACTTGAACGTAATTTTGGGAATCCTTGAGCAAAACAATAAAACTCATAAAAACTAAATAGCGGTACATGACAATAATTGTCAAAAACAATTTATTTTTTAATTTAGAACAATTTATTTGGCAGGTTTTTGTTTTTTAAATTTAATAACCTGCCAAAGAAATTGTTGATTACCCTTTAAATCTATGTATTTAAAAAGCTTAAGTAAGTACTTCAAATAACAGTTTTTATTGGTACGTATGTAATAGTGGTATGAAATATAATTAGTATTCATGATGATGCAAACATACTAATTTACATCTTGTTTAGTAAATTTTAATAAAATGTGTTTCTCCCCATTATGGCCGACAATTAATGGCTTTACGAATACAGTAAAGTGAATGTATATTATGGCTTTACGCATCACAATAGCTCACGTGTATTTGGTTAAAGAGCTGTTAACAGCACTCATGTGAACTGTAAAAATGCAAGCATTATATTGATTCACGTTTATGCTATTCACCAGTATTAGGCTTTTGTTTAGCACTTGTAAGTCCTACAACACAACAAAGAGCACTCAAAATAGCTCAAAGCTGTTGAATAGATTTACGGTGCATTATAATGGTACAAGTATTATTAAACAGCATTAGGCATTATCTTACGGTCAAAATGCTATTCTAAACCTTAAGGCACTAAAAACAGCTGAAAGCTGTGTACTGGATTAACTTGGCATTTTATTGGTTCACGTTTATGCTATTAAACAGCATTAAGCATTTATTTTACTACTTAAAATGCTATTTTTGATCCAAATGCACTGAAAACAGCTAAATTGTGGTTTGCTGCAGTAAAACTAAAGTCTTTACAAAAGCATTTTGACATGCCATTGTCCAACCTCTATACAGTGTAAAGCATCACAATGGTTTTGAAATCCTAATAAAGCCTTAAGATGTTCGGTGAACTTTTATAAGAGTTTATACGGACCTAAAGCTCTACATAAGTATACTGTTTGTGTTTTAAAATGCTTTCTGTGTTACTTGGGAAAGCTACCTGCGCTGTGGTGTCCTCCGTCCCGAGTCTTGTCATCTATAAATGCAAAAATCGATTAAAACTAACAAAGGCGTTATAGTTTCTTCATAATATTAGTTTTTAAACAAGCTTACCTCTTTTTTTATATATTTTATGCACCTCGTTTAGCCACGTTTGAATAATTTAGCTTCACTTCCGTCGTAATGTGTTTTACGTACGTGTGTTATGTACCCACACCATTGCCATCGCATTTAATTCGGCAATATTTTCCGTTGACATCTAAAAAATTGTTATGAGTCCATCGCACTCGGCTGCTTGCAGCGTATTGAGCGACGAAATGCATGGATTCGTGATAGTGCGTATAGAAGTTGAAACTGGTTTAAGATTAAATGCGCCCGTTCCATTTATTTGGATGTCTTAGTTATATGTTTTGTTCAGTATCACAATTTTTATCATATTTTTTTTATTTTCATTACTAAGTATTCTGATATGTATTACTTATAAATTATTATACACCCATTTTCTTATATAAGTACTTACTCATACACATAAACGCAGAGTACAAAACTGTTTTACGTTCGTCACATCACCATCGCAGGGCCAGTTGAAAACCAGCGACGGGCACTAGCTGCTTGGCATTCTGCTGAACTGGTCCTATTTGGCTCAGCCGTGAGATGCACACACTGTTTCAGTTTAGTTTTTTAGTTTATTTTTATATATTTTTTATTGTTTGTTGTGTGCACTTGTGGCACGTGCTAAATAAATATGTTTTCTTTCTTTCTTTCTTTCTTCCTAGAAAATCAGGATTATTCGAACAAAATCGAAAATCGTTTTACCTATTTATTTGCACCGAATAGTTTCGCTATCTAATTCATTCACTACGGGGCGGATCGTCACCTACGACAAGAGCTAAAAGATTTCTAAGAGTGCATAAAAGCTAGAAAGTAGACCATAAAAGAGTAGGAGCGCAAGCTGTACTCCATGCAGAAGACAAAGATGTCGAAACGTTTCTTTTTTGTTGAGACCCATTCCGACAAAATGTATTAAATATCCTAAAATTGGTGTCGGTATTAATACGCATGCCCCGTATACTTTCACTTCAGAAACTTTAACTTACGTATTATTTCACTTCACAAACTGGGACATTTATGTGAATGCAGCCAGGACTTCTAGTGACCTTGGCCGTAACCTCTGTATGAGAATGTGAGCCAGTGTGTCAGATGTTGCGTTGCTAGTAAATATGTCGTCCTAGTAGATATCTGTCTGCTGTCTGTTGGACCGGATGTCTAGTGCATAGCTAGGTCATTGCACTAGACATGCGCAGTTACTACTGCTGACTAGAGTGAGACGGGTTATTGATATGCAGTTGACCTAGACACTATATTCCACGAGCCTTCATTGATCTCTCTATCAGAAGCTTAAAAGCGTCTGGCGGGAGTTATGGCTAAAGGAAAGTGTCTGGCAATGTTCAATATTATTATTTTGTAATATTTTCGCGTGATGCTTCCTAGCCGCACCACAATCGAATTTTTAAATCGGGGTTAATGCGAATAAATGTTCGTAATTTGTTCATTATTGTTTATTATATAAAAAAAAGTACTATAAAGGTTCACGAGATATGTAACAAAATCGGTGGCGCGGATAGAAAGCATGCTTCCTAGCCATCAAGCAAGCGTTCCATCATCTAAATACCATACGTTAAATTTTTAAATTTAGTTGTTGAATTATGGGATGAATAGCCAAATTTTGACTGAGTTGTATTTTGTTACTAGCTTGTGCCAGCGGCTTCGCCCGCGTTAAATTCGATAATTTTCCCACGGGATCATACTACCGGGATAAGAAGTATCCTATGTGTTAATCCAGGTTATAAACTATCCGTTCAGTAGTTTTTGCGTGAAAGAGTAACAAACATCCACACATCCATTCTCACAAACTTTCACATTTATAATATTAGTAGGATTCTGTCAGTTGCGTTTTGTTATAACACGTTTTATGTCACGTCTCACGGGAACGACGGGAACGGGATAAAAAGTCCTTTGTCCTTCTCCTGGTTCTTAGCTACCTCCCTAAAAATTTTCAGCCAAATCGGTTCAGCCGTTCTTGAGTTATAAATAGTCTAACTAACACGACTTTCTTTTATATATTTAGAAGATATCCCTGGCAAAAGGTCCCATACGTCCTGAATACCAGTGGTAACAGTCCTCAACATGTCCTGAACACCCCTGGCAACGGGCCCCATACGTCCCGAATACCAGTGGCAACAGGCCGCACATCATTTTTTTTTACATAGCCATATTTAACACCATAATTATATTATTAATCACTTGTAAAACCAAAAGGTTTAATTTACAAATCATATTAATACGAGTCATTTATTGTCGTTTTATCAATAAAGCCATATTCAACGACATATCTATACTAATATTATAAAGCTGAAGAGTTTGTTTGTTTGTTTGTTTGTTTGTTTGAACGGGGTAAACTCTGGAACTACTGGTTGGAATTTAAAAAAATCTTTTAGTGTTGGATAGTCCATTTATCGAGGAAGGCTTTAGGCTATATAACATCACGCTACGATCAATAGGAGCGGAGCATAAATGAAAAATGTTGCAAAAACGGGAAAAGATATTCCTTATTGAGAGCTTCCGTTGCGTGCGCTGCGAAAACGGTTTAAGTTACGTAAATATCATGTATGAAAGAATTGTTCCTCTTTTAGAGTTCTAAAAAAAAGTCCGCGACAGCATATGTTTATCTTTTAAGATTGACTCACTGTAACCATTTTTTACTATTAAAATTTTAGGTTAAAAAGAACGATATTTTGCGAAGCTTATTTAACCCATATGGTATTAATCTATATCAAAATAAATGTGTTTGTTAGCACGAAAATTTAATATAGAATATTTGTGCCTTTTACTCTATACAGTTTAAACAAATATCTTAGAAGATATCGCAATGTAAAAATATACGGGCGACAAAATAATTAAGCGCGTGGCAGTCATTCGGTCCGGTGCGGTAGGTAGTACGTGGGGATTCTGACCTCTGGGGGCTCCGGAGAAATTCAAATTCAAAATATTTACTGCAGCATAATGTTTACAAGTACAAGGTGTTACTGTATATTAAACAGTAAGATATCCTCCCTATAGTAATTGTTACTTTAATAATATAATCAAAGCCAATCTAAACTAATAGGTATATTATAAAGAGGAAAGGTAAGATTTTTTGTTTGTTACGGGTACGATTTAACTCAATTTAATATGTTAGATAGTCGATTTGTCGACAAAGGTTATAAGCTATATTATGTGACGCAGACGAAGTTGCGTGGGTCAGCTAGTATTACAATAATATTATAAATCATCCGTAAAACCAAAAAGTTTAATAAGCAAATCTTAATCCTATAACGTTTCATTTACCATCGTATCATCAACATAGCCATATTCAACAACATAACATATTATAAATCACCTGTAAAACCAATTTGGTTAATCAAATCTTCACAATACATTATATTATATATCCAACTAGCTGTTCCCGGCATGCGTTGCAATGCCCTTTTTCCTACCTACTACCTGCCTGTGTACCAACTACCTACCTACCTACTACCCTACCTACCTACTACCCTACCTACCTACTACCCTACCTACCTACTACCCGACCTACCTACTACCCTACCTACTTACTACCCTACCTACTACTCTACTGACTACCCTACCTACTCTACTATCCTACTTACTACCCTACCTACTACTCTACCTACTACCCTGCCTACCTACCTACCACTTTCTCACCTTTTAAACCTTCCTTGGACTTCCACGAATAATTCAACACTATAATTAGCCAAATCGGTCCAACCGTTCTCCAGTTTTAGCGCGACTAACTAACAGCAATTAATTTTTATATTATACGCAATCACCATTTGAAAAATCATTTTTCTATTGGGAAAGAAACAGTAATTATTTGTGATTATTGTGATAATGTCGTATGGTCTGTTTGAAGTTGTCATTCGTTGACTGAACAACTGAACGTCACTCAATTGTTTTGCCTTCCCGGAACCTCTCCACTAACACTTGAACTTTATAGTACGGTATTAAAGCTCAAATTAATTTGACGTTTTAGTAAGAAAACGTTTGTATGGGAAAAAGAAAAGGGCTGTTTTTAGGGCTTTTCCGGCCATTATTCGAATTTTTCTCGCCGTAAAAACCATCCTTGAACTTCAACGAACATTAAAAAAAAAAAATCAGCCAAATCGGTCAAGCCGTTTTCATGCCAAGTCGTGACAACGAAAAACGGGTTTCATTTTTATGTATATAGATATATAGATAGCGTAACTATGCGATAGGGGCCGCGAAGTTTTGGAATAAGCTTTCGGCTTTGACTAAACGTTAATCCAACTAAACTCTGAATGGCTTCGTTCAACTGAGTTCCATTAGCACATTATCACTTTATTTAGTGTCAGAGTAAGATCGATAGACAGAACCACTTAATAAAATTCTCAAAGTCTTTGACTTATTTTTAATTTGCAGCAATTCGTTAGTTTTAATAATGATTACATGGTCCTGCTCAATAAAAGTTTGACCCACCAATAAAGGAACTTGTAATAAGTTATCAGAGACAAGGATTGCTGTTGCCTTCACGGAATCTATACCGAGGTTTATGTCACATTTTCCTAAACAACTAACTATAGAATCGCCAAAACCATCAAGATTGGCAAGTCATTCTTTGACCATGTAGACTTTAAGTTACGGGCAACCGACTCTCGACCAGTTGTCGACCATTTAGTTACAAACCATTGAATAGTAGTAACAACAACATAAAAGCGAATAGCACTGCACTGGCACTGCCCCTCCTGTCAAACTATATTGACCTTTGAAATAATATATATACAGAAGATACATAAGAAATATAGATAGATTCCAAGGATTACTTTAAAGTTGTATAAGTATTGCAAATCCAAAACTAAATCCGTCGTTGTTACCTACGTATACAACAATAGTAGACTTGTTAGAAAGAGATTGCATATTCTTACTAACGGTACTAGATACCTTTTTTTATTCTCTCAAATTTTCACCGGTCTGAAAGTAATACTTTAAGGAACGAATGCAATGAACAAGCAAATATAATATTACTAGACCTACGTAGGTCTAGTATTATTATGTACGTACGTACGTAACGAAGTTAACGTATTTAAATAAATTAAAACGAAAACTCAGACGGTACGACAGATCTAAATGACATTAACGCATTATTATTGATTTAACTGATTGCATAATAATGATACAATATATTTAGTAATAGTATGTTATGTATGTTAATTAAATAGTATGTTACAAAAAATATAAATTATGTAAAAATAGCGTTTTATTTTCCATTTAATTGTGTTAAATACGTAAACGCAGAGAACCTTTATTTACCGCGTCCGCAACAAGGTTGTCCCGCATGAATACCAGGATGGCATAACTGAAAACAGTACTTTTATGCTGATGGAACTTGGTCGCCGTAAATGACGGCAGTTTCTTATATAAAACTAAAGTCAAAGTTTATCAAGTTATGACAAAAATAAACCTCGATAATTTTGTAATGGTATTTTAGAAGTTTAAAAAAGTTTTCCATTATTTCCATTCATTCATTTAAGGTTTCTCTCGAACATGGCCAGAGTGGACCAAAATGTTATGTCATGCAAAATAATGACCAGTGTTGTATAATTATGTTAGCAAATAAATAAATAAATAATTTGTGAATATTTTTGATTGGACTAAAACCACAAACTATTTAATAATAATTAAATTATTATTATTGAGGTTGGTCAGGGCTCTTGAGGTTCCTCTCTCAAGAGCCCTGACCACCGGTAGCTCGGACCCTGTTCCCAATGCCGGTGGGCTACTATTTTTTATATTTTTAAATGTTTTTTATATCTTTTTTTAAGAAATATTTTAAAATGTATTTAGTATGTAAGGAAATTAGTAAAGGAAATAATAATAAATAAGGTTTTATTATTGAAGCCGCACTTCGCAGAGTCGCCACATTTTTAGGAATGTAACGGTAACCACTTCTTCACAGAAGTGGTTACCGTTACTATTAATACGTAAATGCGGTGCTTAGCGTGAGGAATGCATTCAAATCTTCTTCTTATTTTGGCGGTGGCTTACATGTCATATCTCTCAGGCATACCTACTGGTTTCCTCACGATGTTTAACTTCACCGAAGCGAGTGACAATTACACGATACGCACGTGAATTCAAAAAATTAGAGACTATCAAATAGATACTGTAAATAATTCGACCACGTGTACCATTAATAAGCCGGAACAAATGCGTGTGAGTGTGTCAATTAAACTCCTTCTACGGTTTTGTAATCCTGGTAGATATCAGTCTGTTACCGCAGACGTAATACTCCACGCCCCATGCGCTGTTATGACTGGGGTCACGGGTCATTGACCGACGATGGCCTCGACCTCTAACATTGCACTGCTTTCGCCACGAGTTCAGGATGTCACATAACGCACGATTAACTGACCTTGTAAGCATTTGAGGTAACATCGATTAAATTCTAATTTATGTGTTTTTAAAATAGGCAGCAGCCTTATTTATTATATCTAAGGCAGTAGCAGTATGTTTCATTAAAACGTCTAGTAGCACAGCTATAGAGTGATAGCATAACATAACCTCATGCCTGTAACCCTCGAAGGTTTAGACAGTGATGTACCTTATAGCACAACCACATTTTGCCAGTTACGTTTTTTAAGTCCCATGTAATAGGGGGCGAGCCCATTGCCACAAACCGCCTCTGCGCAAATCGAGACTCCGTGGAAGCTACTGAATGTTTCCTGGCGGATAAACCCAATAACACTTTGGCCGACCCGGGAACCGAGCCATGCTCAGCACTAGCGCTTGCCACCCCTAGACCAACGAATCAGTCTATACTTAGTGTGTTAATTAAGTGATAAAATTATATCGTTACAGTTTGAGCATATTTAATTTTAGTTTATAGCTAGTTGTACTAAGTATTGATAACTTTCAGCTTGATAAAGTTTCACAAAAAGCTTCCTCAGATATCTGGGCTCCTAGTAGTAGTTTTAAACTACACGAGCTGCGGCTAACTTCACTCTTTCACGCAAGCGCATTGCTGATCAAGTGACCAGTCCACGTGTAGTCTGCTACCAACCTACCATTCTAGTACTGTATCAGAAGCTGTCGTGCCATGTTGCCATACCAATGATAAAGTCTTTATTGTTTATTTTCGTAGAAATAAGGTAGATGATACCACTCATTTGTTTATGCTATCAAAACACGATTAACCATAGATTTTGTATGATCATAGCAACAAACAACTTAGGACGTCATTAATTATTTGACTTTGACTCTATGACTTAACTTTTTTATTGAATTCATCGCAGCAAAAAAATTAAAAGCGTTTGAGTTAATTGAAATTGAATCGAATGTTTAGGCTTGTGTTGGAGTTATTCGTTATGATGTCAACTACTCAATTATTTAGACGACAATATCTTGGTTTCATTCCCGACTAGGCTGTATCCTAAAAATATTTACATGTCTGATTTTTATGATCCACTTATGGAAATTTAGAACATTACAACATAAAATGTGCATAGTTACGAAAAGCAAATTACGTATGTTATAATATATTATATCCACCAGCTTTAGTGGTGGTAACCGAATTAGAGTTAGATCTTTGACGTCACGGCAGGAGTAATGGTAGTATTTTATCTTTTTTTACTTTTTACTGTTATGAACTGCTGGTATAATCGGTTAACGTCTCTCTATGTTTGCCAAGGGAATATTAATAATGGTAGGCTGTTTCGGCTGTTTAGTTGGGATTAGGTCCCAACTACATAAAGTGCGAAAAATCCAAACACACAGTACTTAGGTACTGTGTGTTTGGATTTTTCGAAAGGTCATTCGTTCAGAATACGTATTTTTATACATAAACTCGCATCCTACCTCGCATCCTACTCGCATCCAACAGTATGCAATGGTGACACTAATAATTCACCATTCTGGCCTCCTGGTAGTTTGTGGAACTTTACTATCCTGGTTTCCTAACTCCAACAAAAAAAGTGCATGGTATTAGAAAGGAATAATTTAGATATGATGTAAAAATTCCAATACCTCCTTCCTACTTCTGTTCTTCTGGTAGTTTGTGGTATTTACTACCTATACTTCATTTTTCATCTAAAAAAAATGTTTTTAATACCTCCTGCCTACTTCTATTCTCCTCGTAGTTTGTGCCGTAGTTGAACCCTAAACTGTGTGAAAAGTCCTAAATGTTCTACTATAAATGGTTTAATTGGACCAGTAGAAGTGTTTTTCCCACTAGTTCTACGATTTCTTACCACCTTGAAACGTAGAACTAGTGGGAAAAAAAAGAAAAAGAAATCCCACTAGTTCTATCGTAGGACTGTGCAGTAGAACTAGTGGAAATGATGCGGCACTGCTTGCTAAGGAACGTGTCAAATCGTCAGTACGTATAAATTTTGTTTTCCAGTAAGCCACATGCATAGCGAAAGATTGTCAATATACACTATGCTTCCGCACGTTTATGAAGTGCTAGTAAATCGGGACCTCATCGTGAGCTCCTGCTTGTAGCAGGAGCTACAAAATACGTCATTGTTTACGTGACGTCATTCGAAAGTTAGCTTCAGTGCATTTATGAAGTCCTGGTCCATCGGTAGCATCTTGTGAACCCCTGCTTGTGCAGGAGCTACGAAATACGTCATAGTTTACGTGACGTCATTCGAAAGTTAGCTTCAGTGCATTTATGAAGTCCTGGTCCATCGGTAGAACCTCGTGAACCCCTGCTTGTGCAGGAGCTACTAAATACGTCATAGTTTACGTGACGTCATTCGAAAGTTAGCTTCAGTGCATTTATGAAGTCCTGGTCCATCGGTAGCATCTTGTGAACCCCTGCTTGTGCAGGAGCTACGAAATACGTCATAGTTTACGTGACGTCATTCGAAAGTTAGCTTCAGTGCATTTATGAAGTCCTGGTCCATCGGTAGCACCTCGTGAACCTCTGCTTGTGGCAGGAGCTACTAAATACGTCATAGTTTACGTGACGTCATTCAAAAGTTAGCTTCAGTGCGTTTATGAAATCCTAGTCCATCGGTAGCACCTCGTGAACCCCTGCTTGTGCAGGAGCTACGAAATACTTCATAGTTTACGTGACGTCATTCGAAAGTTAGCTTCAGTGCGTTTATGAAGTCTTAGTCCATCGGTAGCATCTCGTGAACCCCTGCTTGTGGCAGGAGCTACTAAATACGTCATAGTTTACGTGACGTCATTCAAAAGTTAGCTTCAGTGCGTTTATGAACTCCTAGTCCATCGGTAGAACCTCGTGAACCCCTGCTTGTGCAGGAGCTACGAAATACGTCATAGTTTACATGACGTCATTCGAAAGTTAGCTTCAGTACGTTTATGAAGTCTTAGTCCATCGGTAGCATCTCGTGAACCCCTGCTTGTGGCAGGAGCTACTAAATACGTCATAGTTTACGTGACGTCATTCAAAAGTTAGCTTCAGTGCATTTATGAAGTCCTGGTCCATCGGTAGCATCTTGTGAACCCCTGCTTGTGCAGGAGCTACTAAATACGTCATAGTTTACGTGACGTCATTCGAAAGTTAGCTTCAGTGCTTTTATGAAGTCCTAGTCCATCGGTAGAACCTCGTGAACCCCTGCTTGTGGCAGGAGCTACTAAATACGTCATAGTTTACGTGACGTCATTCAAAAGTTAGCTTCAGTGCATTTATGAAGTCCTGGTCCATCGGTAGCATCTTGTGAACCCCTGCTTGTGCAGGAGCTACGAAATACGTCATAGTTTACGTGACGTCATTCGAAAGTTAGCTTCAGTGTGTTTATGAAGTCTTAGTCCATCGGTAGCATCTCGTGAACCCCTGCTTGTGGCAGGAGCTACTAAATACGTCATAGTTTACGTGACGTCATTCAAAAGTTAGCTTCAGTGCGTTTATGAACTCCTAGTCCATCGGTAGAACCTCGTGAACCCCTGCTTGTGCAGGAGCTACGAAATACTTCATAGTTTACGTGACGTCATTCGAAAGTTAGCTTCAGTACGTTTATGAAGTCTTAGTCCATCGGTAGCATCTCGTGAACCCCTGCTTGTGGCAGGAGCTACTAAATACGTCATAGTTTACGTGACGTCATTCAAAAGTTAGCTTCAGTGCATTTATGAAGTCCTGGTCCATCGGTAGCATCTTGTGAACCCCTGCTTGTGCAGGAGCTACTAAATACGTCATAGTTTACGTGACGTCATTCGAAAGTTAGCTTCAGTGCTTTTATGAAGTCCTAGTCCATCGGTAGAACCTCGTGAACCCCTGCTTGTGGCAGGAGCTACTAAATACGTCATAGTTTACGTGACGTCATTCAAAAGTTAGCTTCAGTGCATTTATGAAGTCCTGGTCCATCGGTAGCATCTTGTGAACCCCTGCTTGTGCAGGAGCTACGAAATACGTCATAGTTTACGTGACGTCATTCGAAAGTTAGCTTCAGTGTGTTTATGAAGTCTTAGTCCATCGGTAGCATCTCGTGAACCCCTGCTTGTGGCAGGAGCTACTAAATACGTCATAGTTTACGTGACGTCATTCAAAAGTTAGCTTCAGTGCGTTTATGAACTCCTAGTCCATCGGTAGAACCTCGTGAACCCCTGCTTGTGCAGGAGCTACGAAATACTTCATAGTTTACGTGACGTCATTCGAAAGTTAGCTTCAGTACGTTTATGAAGTCTTAGTCCATCGGTAGCATCTCGTGAACCCCTGCTTGTGGCAGGAGCTACTAAATACGTCATAGTTTACGTGACGTCATTCAAAAGTTAGCTTCAGTGCATTTATGAAGTCCTGGTCCATCGGTAGCATCTTGTGAACCCCTGCTTGTGCAGGAGCTACGAAATACGTCATAGTTTACGTGACGTCATTCGAAAGTTAGCTTCAGTGCGTTTATGAAGTCTTAGTCCATCGGTAGCATCTCGTGAACCCCTGCTGTGGCAGGAGCTTCTAAATACGTCATAGTTTACGTGACGTCATTCAAAAGTTAGCTTCAGTGCGTTTATGAAGTCCTAGTCCATCGGTAGAACCTCGTGAACCCTTGCTTGTGCAGGAGCTACGAAATACTTCATAATTTACGTGACGTCATTCAAAAGTTAGCTTCAGTACGTTTATGAAGTCTTAGTCCATCGGTAGCATCTTGTGAACCCCTGCTTGTGCAGGAGCTACGAAATACGTCATAGTTTACGTGACGTCATTCGAAAGTTAGCTTCAGTGCGTTTATGAAGTCTTAGTCCATCGGTAGCATCTCGTGAACCCCTGCTTGTGGCAGGAGCTACTAAATACGTCATAGTTTACGTGACGTCATTCAAAAGTTAGCTTCAGTGCGTTTATGAAGTCCTAGTCCATCGGTAGAACCTCGTGAACCCTTGCTTGTGCAGGAGCTACGAAATACGTCATAGTTTACGTGACGTCATTCAAAAGTTAGCTTCAGTGCGTTTATGAACTCCTAGTCCATCGGTAGAACCTCGTGAACCCCTGCTTGTGCAGGAGCTACGAAATACTTCATAGTTTACGTGACGTCATTCGAAAGTTAGCTTCAGTACGTTTATGAAGTCTTAGTCCATCGGTAGCATCTCGTGAACCCCTGCTTGTGGCAGGAGCTACTAAATACGTCATAGTTTACGTGACGTCATTCAAAAGTTAGCTTCAGTGCGTTTATGAACTCCTAGTCCATCGGTAGAACCTCGTGAACCCCTGCTTGTGCAGGAGCTACGAAATACTTCATAGTTTACGTGACGTCATTCGAAAGTTAGCTTCAGTGCGTTTATGAAGTCTTAGTCCATCGGTAGCATCTCGTGAACCCCTGCTTGTGGCAGGAGCTACTAAATACGTCATAGTTTACGTGACGTCATTCAAAAGTTAGCTTCAGTGCGTTTATGAAGTCCTAGTCCATCGGTAGAACCTCGTGAACCCTTGCTTGTGCAGGAGCTACGAAATACTTAATAGTTTACGTGACGTCATTCGAAAGTTAGCTTCAGTACGTTTATGAAGTCTTAGTCCATCGGTAGCATCTCGTGAACCCCTGCTTGTGGCAGGAGCTACTAAATACGTCATAGTTTACGTGACGTCATTCAAAAGTTAGCTTCAGTGCATTTATGAAGTCCTGGTCCATCGGTAGCATCTTGTGAACCCCTGCTTTTGCAGGAGCTACGAAATACGTCATAGTTTACGTGACGTCATTCGAAAGTTAGCTTCAGTGCGTTTATGAAGTCTTAGTCCATCGGTAGCATCTCGTGAACCCCTGCTTGTGGCAGGAGCTACTAAATACGTCATAGTTTACGTGACGTCATTCAAAAGTTAGCTTCAGTGCATTTATGAAGTCCTAGTCCATCGGTAGAACCTCGTGAACCCCTGCTTGTGCAGGAGCTACTAAATACGTCATAGTTTACGTGACGTCATTCGAAAGTTAGCTTCAGTGCTTTTATGAAGTCCTAGTCCATCGGTAGAACCTCGTGAACCCCTGCTTGTGCAGGAGCTACGAAATACGTCATAGTTTACGTGACGTCATTCGAAAGTTAGCTTCAGTGCGTTTATGAAGTCTTAGTCCATCGGTAGCATCTCGTGAACCCCTGCTTGTGACAGGAGCTACTAAATACGTCATAGTTTACGTGACGTCATTCAAAAGTTAGCTTCAGTGCGTTTATGAAGTCCTAGTCCATCGGTATCATCTTGTGAACCCCTGCTTGTGCAGGAGCTACTAAATACGTCGTAGTTTACGTGACGTCATTCGAAAGTTAGCTTCAGTGCTTTTATGAAGTCCTAGTCCATCGGTAGAACCTCGTGAACCCCTGCTTGTGCAGGAGCTACGAAATACGTCATAGTTTACGTGACGTCATTCGAAAGTTAGCTTCAGTGCATTTATAAAGTCCTGATCCATCGGTATCATCTTGTGAACCCCTGCTTGTGCAGGAGCTACGAAATACTTCATAGTTTACGTGACGTCATTCGAAAGTTAGCTTCAGTGCGTTTATGAAGTCTTAGTCCATCGGTAGCATCTCGTGGACGCCTGCTTGTGGCAGGAGCTACTAAATACGTCATAGTTTACGTGACGTCATTCAAAAGTTAGCTTCAGTGCGTTTATAAAGTCCTAGTCCATCGGTAGAACCTCGTGAACCCTTGCTTGTGCAGGAGCTACGAAATACGTCATAGTTTACGTGACGTCATTCAAAAGTTAGCTTCAGTGCATTTATGAACTCCTAGTCCATCGGTAGCACCTCGTGAACCCCTGCTTGTGCAGGAGCTACGAAATACTTCATAGTTTACGTGACGTCATTCGAAAGTTAGCTTCAGTGCGTTTATGAAGTCTTAGTCCATCGGTAGCATCTCGTGAACCCCTGCTTGTGGCAGGAGCTACTAAATACGTCATAGTTTACGTGACGTCATTCAAAAGTTAGCTTCAGTGCGTTTATGAACTCCTAGTCCATCGGTAGAACCTCGTGAACCCCTGCTTGTGCAGGAGCTACGAAATACGTCATAGTTTACGTGACGTCATTCAAAAGTTAGCTTCAGTGCGTTTATGAACTCCTAGTCCATCGGTAGCACCTCGTGAACCCCTGCCTGTGCAGGAGCTACGAAATACTTCATAGTTTACGTGACGTCATTCGAAAGTTTGCTTCAGTGCGTTTATGAAGTCCTAGTCCATCGGTAGAACCTCGTGAACCCCTGCTTGTGCAGGAGCTACGAAATACGTCATAGTTTACGTGACGTCATTCGAAAGTTTGCTTCAGTGCGTTTATGAAGTCCTAGTCCATCGGTAGAACCTCGTGAACCCCTGCTTGTGCAGGAGCTACGAAATACGTCATAGTTTACGTGACGTCATTCGAAAGTTAGCTTCAGTGCATTTATGAAGTCCTAGTCCATCGGTAGCACCTCGTGAACCCCTGCTTGTGGCAGGAGCTACTAAATACGTCATAGTTTACGTGACGTCATTCGAAAGTTAGCTTCAGTGCGTTTATGAAGTCCTAGTCCATCGGTAGCACCTCGTGAACCCCTGCTTGTGGCAGGAGCTACTAAATACGTCATAGTTTACGAGACGTCATTCGAAAGTTAGCTTCAGTGCGTTTATGAAGTCCTAGTCCATCGGTAGCATCTCGTGAACCCCTGCTTGTGCAGGAGCTACGAAATACGTCATAGTTTACGTGACGTCATTCGAAAGTTAGCTTCAGTGCGTTTATGAAGTCTTAGTCCATCGGTAGCACCTCGTGAACCCCTGCTTGTGCAGGAAAATACCTATAAGTGCCTTTATTTCTATCACGTCGGTATGAGACGCATCTCTGTCTCTTTGGTATTTGCTTTTTATGATATCAATATAAATATTTGTTGAATCAACAAGCACGTTCCAAATATCAGCGTCAAAAAACAGCAGGAATGATAAGAGAGCCGTTTTAGCGTCTTTTGCTACACCTACTGGGCCTGGTGGACGGACTAAAATGTTGTGAGATCTGGTTCTTGAAGTGGGCGGTGCAATCTTGCTCCATTTTGTACCATTACGAGACTGATAGGAAGCCAAATTCGATAGAGGCACGTCTACATCTTCGTCCTTGTCTTCCTCGCCATCTTGTATCACAATGGTGAGGAGATCCAATCGGGCCACTTTGTTCCGCGGATTCTCCGCCTTCCTCACTTTCGCTCGAAATGTTGTCGTCTTCATTATCCTCCAGCAGCCATCTTTGTATTTGGTCGCACAATCGGTTCGAGTTACCCGCCATCTAAAAAGAGAACAAAACAGAATAAAGATACATGAAAAACCCATAAATACAAACAACAAACACTTAAAAATTAATTAACAGTACGTTTTGTAGTAATACTGCAACAAATGTTTCATATTTACCTCAATTTCACCACTTGCACACTAAACACTTAATTTCCTCCAACGCTCGCGCGGGCTACAGGCGTAGCCCACCAACTTCAAGGGCGATTTTTGCACACCTCCGTGAGCCGCGGGAGTCGGCACGCTACTGGCGGGAGCGGGGGGTAATGCTTGAGGAATACATTAGACGATTGCGCTGTAGCGTGGCAAACAAAAATTATATACGACAATATAACACGCTGGGTTACATATGTAGCCCGCGCGTGCACTCTAGTGTTAACAATATAATTATGTCCCTGTTCACGTGACGTCATTCGAACACTTACACCGCAGTGGTCATGACCGCTGTCGAGGCTGCGGGTTGTTCGCAAGGGATACCGCGGCCTCGACATGAAGGGCGAAGAAGGAACATGGGTGGTTTTTAGTCAGTAGAAGTCTGACACTCCCTTTCGCTCTGCCCAAGAGCGGGAGGGGTTATTTGATGATTCCCCACCCCCCAAAAAAAAAAAAATAGAAGTGGTCATGACTGGCACTACAACCGAACAGAAAATAACTAAGGCCTTGCACTTTGACATTGAATTCGTCACATCACATCCCACCCCACCCCATGTGTTTGAAGCTAGAAAGAAGAAGCGCACACATTTCTGTTTTTACTGATACTACTGATTGAAGCACCCAAATTCAATGAAAAGGCTCTTAAAAAAATATTGGTGCTTGACACCGATGATAATATCAATGACGTTTTGTTATTATTGATTGATTTGCTTGATGATTTAATACAACTGTTATTAGATTATGTCTAAATAGTCGTCACTAGGTTTTATAGAGAGTATTTTCATTTAACATAATACTTTATCGCATAATTATAGTTAACAACAGACACTATTAACTCTTCAACATTCATAGACGTTATTTATTCATCCATGACAAACCACATGATATAATAGGTTGGAGAAAGTTTCTTCGCATTTTTTAAGAAAATTCAAAACATTTTTATATATATTTTTTTACATTTAACTAAAGTATGTAGGTATTATTTTGTTGGATAACTTATTGCCTTCTTGTAGGTAGGGACATGATCCCATTGCTATAGAAATTTTGGGACTTCTGGTCAAAATACCGCGACAAGTGGTTTTGGCAGTCCTCTCGTGATGTTAATCTGACACTGCCTAAAGAATTCTGAAGAGACCGAAACAGGTGGAAATCTGAAGGTGCAAGGTCAAGACTATACGGCGTATGCATTAACACCTCCCAGTCAAACTCTCTTAATTTTTGCTGAGTGGCTAAAGATGTGTGAGGTCTAGCGTTATCATGATGAAAAACCACACCCCTTCTGTTGATTAATTCCGGCCGCTTTCTCTCAACTTCTTGCTTTAATCTCATCAGTTGTTCGCAGTAGAGTTCAGAATCGATGGTCCTGCCTGGTGGTAACAGCTCATAATGAATAATGCCCTTTCAATCCCACCACACACACAGCATCACCTTGTTGCGAGCTAACCCGGGTTTCACCACAGTCGGTGTAGCCTGACCGGCCTTTGACCACGACCTTTTTCGCACGTTATTGTCGTAAGTGATCCACTTTTTATCACCAGTTATCAGCTTCTTCAAAAATGGTTTGGTTTCATTACGTCGTAATAAAGAATCACAAATGAGTACACGGTTCATTAGGTTTTTTTCAGTGAGCTCGTGAAGTATCCAAATGTCGAGCTTTTTTGTGTACCCAGTTTTTATCAAATGCGCCAAAACTGTATTGTGGTCAATTCCCAGTTCTTCAGCTTCGTCGTTACTACTGAAATGCCTATCTTGCTCCACTTTTTCAAAAATGGCATCCATTTTATCCGTAACAGGGCGACCAGAGCGACGCCGACGTGCATCTTTGACATCTAAATTTCCGAATTGAAAACGCTTAAACCAAATTTGTGCTACTCTCACAGACACTGCACTAGGTCCATAAACATCGCAAATTCCTTTCAATTTTTCTATTACAGGTGCCACTTTCAAACTTCCTCTAATATACTCATTGCTTATTTTATCCATTCTTGTCACTCCGCACATCCATCTCAACATTCTCATCTCCGCTACATGCAATCGTTTTTCATCCATCTTTTTCAAAGCCCAGCACTCCAATCTATACAGTACGACAGGTCTAATCACGGACTTGTATATTTTCCCCTTTAACTTAAGGGGCATCTGTGGGTCGCAAGTTGTTCCAGTGACCTGTCGCCATTTCATCTATCCTCGCAAAACAAGTATTCTGTTTTGGTTCTGCTCAATTTTAGGCCAACATTCTCCAGTCTTTGCCACCACACCTCCAATCTGCTCTGGACCTCTGGGCCGCTTTCGGCAACCAGCACAATGTCATCGACAAACAGCATACACCAGGGTGCCTCTTCCTGGATATCTGACGTGAGAGCGTCTATTATTATCAGGAAGAGGTAGGGGCTGAGGGCCGACCCTTGGTGCAAGCTGACAGCCACATTGAAGCTGCCAGGGATAATGTACACTAAGGGATAATGTACAACACCATTATATTGGTGAAAGAATTTTTGAAATCGGCCCAGTGGTTTTAGAGTAACAAACGTACATAATACAAATCTTTCCTCCATAATAATATTATATTAGTGTGTTGATGGTTTAATTTCCAATTTAAGTTTTTTTTTAACAAAAACTTATGATTTTTCGCCCGCATTCGCAGGTCATATGACTACGTAAGGTAAAGATTTTGTTAAACTAAGTAAAAACAATTATCTGTACTCATAATTCAATAAATGATCCCTCCACCCAGTTATGTCTTGCGTATACCAATGTAGTTATTTGCCCGCCTTACATTGTCATGGTAACCGGCTCTTTGGTATGACTAACAACTGACTTCGTTGTGAATGAAGACTTGAAGAATGAGGGAGTAAACTTAAGGTAGTTGCTTTCTCAATATAATCTCCTGCTCATAACACTCCAAGTTAGCTGCAAAACTGAAACAACCATATGAAACCACTTGCCACGTCATTTAAACCGCCATATTTTTTTCGAAATAGGTCTCCTTGGATTAGGGGAATTTGCATAGTGTGTTTTCTACACATCGATGAATTTATACATGTTTGTGCAGAAATAATCTATACTAATAATATTATAAAGCTGAAGAGTTTGTTTGTTTGGTTGAACGTGCTAGTCTCAGGAACTACTGGTAAATAATAATAATATATCAAGTTTAATATCACTTTATGACTGTCTGATAGAAAAAGACATTTCATTTTTTTTAGTCACCTACAAACTTAGCCAGGATCATATTGAAATATTATTCGGATGCGTCAGGATGCATGGGGGTCATAATGATAATCCAAACGTAAAACAATTTAAGGCCAAATATCGACCCGTCGCGGTTGCGGGTTGTTCGCAAGAGATACCGCGGCCTCGACATAAAGGGCTAAAAAGGAACATGAGTGGTTTTTAGTCAGTACAAGTCTAACACTCCCTTTCGCTCTGCTCTAGAGCGGGAGGGGTTATTTGATGATTTCCCACCGCCCAAAAAAAAAGGCCAAATATTGAAAATTATTAGCGCATTTAGAAATGAGAAGTATAGAAACTGGAAACTGCATTTCGCTAGAGAATATTGCAATATTAACATGACTTCCGCTACACAAATAATCAACTTAACTACTTCATCGTACCGACAAGAAGACACCGACGATTCTGAAAGTGTTTCATTAGGTTTTTTAAAAGATTTGCCCACGGATGTCAACAATTTAGCTTAGTATTTAGATGTGCCAATTTTCAATAAAAAATGAATGATGTGATAATTGAAAAAATTGTGGGAGTTTTTACCAATACCTAGCAACTTTACACACGCACAGATGCACATGTCCCTACAATGCCGCTATAGCTGTCATGCACACATAAATATTGAGTGACTTCACATTGTTTGTTGCGCATGTTCTATCTGCCTGTTATTTGATCTGAGGGATTAGATATCTAATATAAGATAAGGCGGCATCAATACCGAAATATGCGCGACTCTTAGTTTCATAGAAACAAAATTGAATAAATACAAATATATACACGATACGTTACAAAGTAAAATAGCGCCGTTCACAGAATAATATCCTACGAATTGTACGTCGATATCATGCAAAAAGCGCATTCAATTGAAACGGCCTCTCCGAATACTAACGATCTTAAAAAGTATATAAATCAAGCTTATAAAGTTTTTTATTAGGAAACATTTTTGAAGGTGGCAGGTCGTCAAGTGATACTCTGACGTAGCATGGTGCTACGGCGTAGCTTGGCACTACGGCGAAGCAATACACGTATCGCAAAAGGAGCTGGATGATGATTGTTCACGCGCCTACGTCGTGACCTTCATGTGCACCACAGCTGACAACCAAACACGGGGAAGCAACGAGGAAGCGGGAGGGGCGGCAGGCGCGCGCGGCCCGGCCGGCCGGCCGCCCGTGCCCAAGAACACAACACTCACAGCATCGACAGCGCCCCTGGCTGGTCGCCTTCATAAATTTAATATTATTAGAAATCAATGTATTTGTAACAAATAAACGTAAATAATAAAACGACCATAAAAAGCAGTCATTGAAGAGTCCCTGAGTTGCCTGACCTCACACACAAGAGCCGCATCACAAACATATGGACCTACGAGCCGAATCGCTACAAGAAGACCGCAATCCAGAGATCAGCGCAAGTCAGAGGCCAGTAACTCCTTTCTTATTTCCCATCCCTTAATAACGAATAGTGCTAATACTTGTTCTTGTTAAAATTACAGTGACCGTTACGCGTGAACTGCGCTTACCCACTTCTCGTCGGAAAGTCAACGGCTGTTTTCAAATTGTAAGTACTTTTCCTTTGTCTTCATAACCACCGAAATGACGAAAAAACGGCAATCCCTTACAGTTGAGTCTGATGAGTTATCAGTTAACGTAGTTAAAGATTTAGTAAAAAAGCGAGGTATAGTTAAAAGTAAATTCTCTTTATTTGTAAAATATATTAATTCTTTAGAAAACAGTGTTGTAAGTAATGCTCAGAAAACGGAATTACAAGAACGTATGCAAAGGGCGGAAACCTTATTATTACATTTTTCGGAAATTCAAGATGAAATAGATTTAAATGTGTCAGATAATCAGTTAACTGTAGAATTAGAAGAAAGGGAGGCTTTTGAAAATCGGTATTATTCCACTGTGGCTAATGCTAAATACTTGTTAGATTTAAATGATTCTTCTAACGCTAAATCGCAGGAAACGGCTTCTAAGTCTTCTATTTCCATTAAACTACCCACTATTAAGCTACCCTCCTTTGACGGCTCATATGATCAGTGGTTGGAGTTTAAAGACACATATTTATCTCTTATTCATAATTCAAAAGACATAGATGAAATACAAAAGTTTCATTACTTACGTTCTGCCCTCACTGGTAATGCCTTACAAGTCATTAAATCGTTAGAGTTTTCCGCTGGGAATTATTGTATTGCTTGGGAATTGCTTGAAAACCGCTATAATAATAATTGTTTGTTGTTGCACAACCACTTTAAGGCTTTATTTGCTATACAGCCAATGAACAAAGAGTCGTCAGCTCAAATTAGGAAATTAAGTGATAGCATCTTGAGAAATCTTCGAGCTCTAAAAATATTAGGTGAACCCACTGAGTCATGGGATTCCATAGTCATTTTCTTTATAGGATCGAAGTTAGATGCTTCTACAGAAAGGGAATGGGAAAATTATAAAGGAAATTTAAGAAATGAGTCGCAGGGTAGTTTTGTGAAACCGACATTAGTTGATTTCCTTAAATTCCTTAAAAATCGAGCAGACATGCTCGAGATTCTTAAAGTTTCAAACAATAAAACGGTCGAAAACAACTCTAAAAAACCGCTGTCGAATCAAATCAATAATAGCACCCATAGTTATGTTGCTACGCAATCAAATAAGAGCCATAATAATAAGGCATCTAGAACCTCGAATCGTTCTCGCGTTTGTAACATGTGTGATGCTAACCATGCGCTTTATTCATGTAACAAGTTCATAAATTTATCGGTAGACGATAAGTCAAAATTTATCGATGAAAAGAAACTTTGTCGAAATTGTTTGCGGGCCGGGCATACTGTAACGAACTGTTGGTTTGGACCTTGCAAACAATGCAATTTAAAACATAATTCAATACTTCATTGTGACACAAAAGTATCCAATGAATCATCAAAAGTAACGTCGCGGGATGAGCCTGGTGCAGGTAATTCGCAGACCGCGTTGTTACATTCGGTAGCTCACGCGACTAAAATACAAAACATTAATGGCTGTCACTCGTTAACATTGCAGCCTGTCTTGTTGTCCACAGCCTTAGTGGAGATCGCCGATAGCAATAATAAATACCACACTATTCGCGCATTACTCGATAGTGGTAGTCAGCAATGCTTTATTGCTGAGCCGTTATGCAAAAAGCTAAATACTAAAATGTTACAGTCCACTGTTCAAGTCACAGGCGTAGGACATTGTGTTACACAGTCCACGCAATCATGTGAAATTCAATTGAGGGCCAAAACTAGCGATTACTATAGACGCTTAAGATGTTTAGTTTTACCTCATATTACTGCACAGTTACCCTCACTTAGCGTAAATATTAACTTTAACATTCCGAATAATGTAACGTTAGCTGATCCAAACTTTTATTCGCCTGATGAAATTCAGCTTCTTATCGGTGCAGATTTATTCTGGGAGCTTCTAAGCGAAGGGTTAATTAGGTTACCTGCAGGACCTTGTCTCCAGAACACAAAGTTGGGGTGGATTATATCCGGTCCAATACAAACAAAGAATTTGCGCATTAATCAGATTCAGTGTAATTTTACACAAACGCTTGATACACAACTTAAAAGATTTTGGGAGTTAGAAGAAGTTACAACTCTCACTACTAATACTTATTCAAAAGAAGAACGTGCATGCGAAAATTTATTTTCCAGTACCACGTTACGCGATAATAAAGGTCGGTTTTCCGTGCGCATTCCGTTAAGCGAGTCAGCTGATTCATTAGGTGACACATTCAACTTGGCCGAAAACCGGTTCCGATCACTCGAACGTAAGCTAGCACGCGCGCCCGAGTACAAAGAATTGTACCGTGAATTTTTGCAAGAATATTTAGATCTGGGGCATATGAGTCGCATTAATTCATACTCTTCCCCTGCTTTCTTCTTACCGCACCACGGCGTCTTTAGGGAAAACAGTAGCACCACTAAATTAAGAGTAGTGTTTGACGCAAGCGCAAAATCAACCAGTGGGAAATCATTAAATGATATTCAATTATCAGGTCCTACCTTGCAAAATGACATATTCGCAATTTTGTTACGTTTTAGGCAACATAGATACATTGCTTGTGCCGATGTTGAAAAGATGTTTAGGCAGGTGTTAATACAGCCCGACCAACGTAACTTACAGTATATCTTGTGGAGAGAAAACACCTCAGATCCGATCGGTATATATCAGTTAAACACGGTGACGTACGGTACTGCGTCCGCACCGTACCTCAGCATGCGATGTATTAGGCAGCTTGCTGAAGAATGCAACGATGACGTCATCTCGCAAGTGATCAGGGAAGATATATACGTTGATGACCTGATTACGGGTCATGATAACAAAAATACACTAAGAAACATCTGTGACAGTGTTTTTAAAGTGTTAAGTTCAGGTTGCTTTAAGTTACGTAAATGGGTATTTAATTACGACGCTTCAAACACGATTGAAGCAAATAGTTCATCAAAAGAACTGTCTTTAGGAGAAAACTGTCAAAATAAAACTTTAGGGTTGGGTTGGTTTAGCATGAGCGATGAACTATATTTTACAACGAAACTTGAAAATCAGCAAGGTACGGTCATAACCAAGAGAAGTATTTTATCGATCATCTCACAAATTTACGACCCATTAGGCCTGTTGGCACCGACAATCATCATTGCAAAGATTATATTACAAAAACTATGGTTATGTAAAATTGGCTGGGACGATCCTATTCCGCAAAACGTTGAACTAACTTGGAAACATTTCATTCATAAATTAGATTGTTTACACACTATACGGGTCCCTCGGCACGTCATAGGCAACATACGCGACGATAACAAACAAGTCGAACTTCACATTTTCTGCGACGCTTCGCAAAGCGCTTACGGCGCTTGCGCATATATACGCGGATACATAGATAATAATTCCCTCGACGCGTTATCTGTCCGTTTACTATGTGCGAAAAGTAAGGTTACTCCGATAAAACCGGTTAGTATTCCACGCCTTGAGCTATGCGGTGCATTGTTGGGTGCGAGATTATATAACAAAATAATTAAGGCGCTTAAAATTAACTTCAAGAAAGTTTATTTATGGTCTGACTCAACAACAGTATTAGGTTGGCTAAACATAACACCGAGTTCTTTAAAACCGTTTGTCCAGAATAGGGTCGTAGAAATAAACGAGCTCACCGATAATTGCTCATGGTTACACATAAATGGTAAACAAAATCCAGCAGACTTACTTTCGCGCGGTGTTTCTATAGATACGCTTCAAACATCTGATTTATGGTGGCACGGCCCGAGCTGTTTACGTGAACCTAACACAAATTGGGAAAAATGTCTCACGTCTGTCTGCCGTGATATTAATTTTAATGAATTGCCCGAGCTTAAAACAAATACTGTTGCAATGAAATGTCAAGTGGAATCAGACTTTAAACTGTTCGATAGATTCTCTTCTTTAAACCGTTTGAAACGCACAGTGTCGTATGTGTTGCGTTTTATTTCAAATACGCGAATTAAACTAAAGTCAAACCGAACGCTCGGTGCGTTATCAACTGAGGAGCTGAACAGCTCAACAATTATTTTGTCTCGCTTGTCACAAAAGGAATCTTTCCCTGTTGAATATGAATGTTTGAAGAATAATTTACCAATAAAATGTAATCGTAATTTGTCCGGTCTTAATTTATTCTTGGATGAAAACGGCCTTATTAGGGTCGGCGGTAGAATTAAAAATTCTCTTGACTTTTGTTTCGATAAGAAACATCCTATAGTGTTGTCTAGTAAACATAAATTCACATTACTTTTATTTAAATACGAACACTACCGTTTGTTGCACGCTGGGCCTCAGCTACTCTTATCCACTATACGAGAAAGTTGGTGGCCAGTAGGTGGTAGGAATTTGGCTAGAAAGATAACCCGTAGATGTGTTGTCTGTACTCGCATAAAAGGCAAAACAATAAAGGCTCAGATGGGTAATTTACCAGTAGAGAGGTTACAGTCAGAGTTTCCATTCTATCGTTGCGGTGTAGACTATGCCGGACCACTGCTCATACTTAGCCGCAAAGGGAGGGGAGCTAAATTGGAAAAATGTTACATTTGCCTGTTTATATGTTTTTCAACAAAAGCTATTCATTTGGAATTAGTCACTAGTCTTACTACCGACGCTTATATACTTGCTTTAAAAAGGTTCATATCTAGACGAGGTAAACCTGCAGAGATATTCTCAGATAACGGGAAAAACTTCATAGGAGCTGCAAGGGAATTTAGTTCATTCTTAAATAATAACTATAATTCTATTAAAAATTACTCAACTAATGAAAACATTAAGTTCTCGTTCATTCCGCCGTACACGCCTCATTTCGGTGGTTTATGGGAGGCAGGGGTTAAGTCTTGCAAATACCATCTCCGTCGAGTGGTGGGTAATGCTCACTTAACTTACGAAGAGCTCAGTACTGTATTAGCATTAATCGAGTCTATCCTGAACTCACGTCCTATATCCCCATTGTCCTCTGATCCCAACGACTCGCTCCCACTGACACCAGCGCATTTCCTCATCGGTCGGCCACTCACCGCAGCCGCCTCTGATGACGTCACCACTACGCCAACACTACGCTTGTCACGGTACGCAAGAGTGGAACAATTGAGACAGCACTTCTGGCAGAGATGGGCGAAGGAATACATTACAGAACTTCAAACGAGAACCAAGTGGAAAAATAAGAAACAGGACATCAAACCTGATACCCTTGTTCTCATAAAAGAGGACAACTTGCCACCACTTAAGTGGCACCTCGGCAGAGTTACGAGCACCTTCACCGGAAACGATGGCATCTCCAGAGTCGCGGACATAAAAACAGCGACTGGACTGATCCGGCGGGCTTACCCTAAACTATGCCCATTACTACCCGATGATGAAGCCGAAAGTTCCTGAACAACTCCGCGTATCCACTGCACACCATTGGAAGCGGGTGCTTCCAAGGCGGGGGCCATGTTCACGCGCCTACGTCGTGACCTTCATGTGCACCACAGCTGACAACCAAACACGGGGAAGCAACGAGGAAGCGGGAGGGGCGGCAGGCGCGCGCGGCCCGGCCGGCCGGCCGCCCGTGCCCAAGAACACAACACTCACAGCATCGACAGCGCCCCTGGCTGGTCGCCTTCATAAATTTAATATTATTAGAAATCAATGTATTTGTAACAAATAAACGTAAATAATAAAACGACCATAAAAAGCAGTCATTGAAGAGTCCCTGAGTTGCCTGACCTCACACACAAGAGCCGCATCACAAACAATGATGATGTGTTAAATTAAGTAAAAACAAACATCTACCATAATTCCACGATGATCCTTCCATCGTGTTATGTCCTTTTAGTATTTTTCGTAGTCTTTTACGTTACGTTGCCATAGTGGACTGACGCTGTTGCCCGACCGGCAACCGATTTCTTTGAGAATACAGAGAGTAAAAGAAAATCAAAAACAAAATCACTGAAACAACCATTATGCTATCGCTTGCCACACCATTTAAACCGTCATTCATTATTGTTATTCAGACTCTGACGTAAACATTGCGTCAGCAGCATTGTGTCTGACCTGCCTTTGTTCGGACGCAAATCTACCAGGGCATTATAAAATTAAGGAGAGAACTAAGTTGCGTGGTTCGTTATGTTTTCATCGGGGACACCCAAATACCCGGAAATATTTTATTACGAATTTCAATATTTCGATGTTCAAAAGTCCGATAGTCATAATACCAAAAATTAAACGTAGTTCCTGAAAAACGTTCCAGTCCACAAACTTATCATTTCGAGATAATGGCGATTAAAGTTCAATCTCGTATTACTTTATGAAATCATTTTTTCTAACGGCCGATACTTTTGTATGCTACAGATGACATGATAAAGTTTTAATTTGACCGTATTTTAGACTTCAAATGTTAATAATTTTTTTTTATACTCATAAAAATATTGCTGGAACGTTTTTGGTTTATTGCAATATTCAGGTTACTTTTAAGATTTTAATTCATAGAAAACGTTCCAAACAACATGTATGACAAAGAAAATAATAATAAAACAAGATTAAATAGAAAAAAGTATATTTGTGGTGAAAAATATCTACTCAAAACATTCTTCTTCATCGTCTTCAAAATCAAAGTCTTGTTCACCAGCAAATCCTTCAATATAATCGGATCCTTCCATGCCCTGTAGGTTTTTTATAATAGGGCAGGCAATCCTCAGGAATTAGACTAAACATTGACTTTAAGTCATTTAATTTAGCCTGGGTAATAGGTTTTCCGTTCGGCCAGAGTGGAACAAGGAGTTCCGAGCTTAAAGGAAGCACGCTTCCTTTAAATTTTCGCCCTATGTATAACTCTTGATATCCATCAATATCATCTGATGTCATGAAGATAGAGTGTACATTATCCTTTCTTATTTGGATATGTTTGGTCCTTATCAAATTAACTTTACTAATGTATGTACGTCTTTCGATTTGTTATATTTTTTTCTAATTTCTCAGTGCTCACGAAATCTTCTTTTTCCATCTTTATAGGCACTAGAGGGGTCTTTTTTGTGCAAGTCTTGATCACATTCACGTAATCTTCTACATAGAAGAAATTTGAAAATCTTTGAATTTTTTTTAAATGTACATATTTCGATTTTACCAAAGACAGTGTCATTTGGCAAGAACGTATGACCACGTTTTAGGAAATTTAAATCAATCACTTTTAAAGTAGGATGGCTGGCTAAAATCATTTTAAGGAGGAGCACCATTTTTAAAAAACATATAAATGTGCTTTCATTTCATTCATGTGGTGAAACGGAAGACCTTCTTGTACTATTTTAAATCTGACAGTGGACCTCTACAGGACTCCCTTCTGAATAATTTCAATATTATTTTCTCATCTTGACCCACCCACTTTGCTATCAAGTTTTCGTGTTCTATAATAGGGTAGTTAACAAGAAAAATTTAATAAGTCCGTCAGATAGATTACCAAAAAATATTGGACACGTATTTTTTATTTTTTCACGTTAACAAACAATGAAGACAATACAGTGCTTTGAAAACTCGTGTGACGTCATATTCTAAGACATTATTATGACATTTTTTACCGATGAGCGACGTCACAAACCCCCCACTCAAATCTTTGACGCGTTTTATCTTCGTCAATTTTTATTGAATTGATAAAACAAAAAATACGTTTCCAATATTTTTCGATAATCTAACAGGCGGACTAATTAGAATCATATTCTTTTTAGTCAGGAAACATCCTTATTTTGTCCTGTGTGAAACTAATAAATATTTTTTTTTTATTTCTTTCTTTCTATTACATGCTTGCTGAAAAAAGCTCTGGCTGCCCAGCTCCTGTATTTCCATGGAGAATGTTTTGACTCAGTATATCACTGATCAAGGAGAAAGACAAAACAGTGATTCCTAAATCCAGGGAACGGAAACCGGTTAATTTCTCTAACCGGTTTTAGTCAATGTCCCCAAACCGGAATGCATTGCGGTTAGGTTCCGGTTACCGTTATTTTAACCGGTTATATTAAGAAAAATGTTTATTACACATGCTGATTCTGTTGAACGAAATTAACCGGTTAATTCGAGTTTAAACCCCACCGTATGTCGCAAAGTACGCAACTTACGAAGTTGTTTCTTTACGAATACGCACTCACGAGCACATCGTGTTTAACTGATTCGTATTCGTTGGTATTCAAAGGTAGGATTTACTTATTTTATAACGTTTATAAATTATTATTTTTTTATTTGTTTGTATTAATAAACGTATTATTTGTAGATGATCAGCTAGGAGACGATTTTTTTAACAGACTTCCAAAAAGGAGGAGGTTTTCCATTTTGTCTGTATATATTTTTTTTTGTATGATTGTTATCGGATATCTCCGTCATTAATGAACCCATTTTCAAAACTCTTTTTTCATTCAAAAGAGTGTACTCCCGAGGCGGTTCAATTGTCACCAAGTCAAGATCTCATGATGGGATCATAGGGAAATCAAGGGCAACTCTCAAATTTTATAAGCACTTGTTACGTTTTCCCTATATTTTCTAAAGCTGTTCATGTATTTGCGTCTAATAATCATAATCTCATGAGGATGCGCTGATGATGGAAGGTACAACTCCTCAACGAAAACAAAAAGAAAATTCTATCGAATTTATACGTATTTATGGACCGATAGTTGTATTCATTCGGGCTATTATGTTAACCTAATGATGATGGCATCCCAGAGAAATCTTGGGCAACCCTCAAATTTTATAGGCACGTATTACGTTTTTCGTGCTTTTTCTAAAGCTTTTCAAGTATTCGCATCTAGCAATTATCACTTCATGTTGATGAACAGATGATGGAAGGTACAACTCTTTAACGGTTAGGAGTTGGAGAATAACTCTTTAATAAAATGTTATGGAGACGTATAAATGGTTGTTTTCATTCAGGTTATCTAGGTCAGCTGATTATGGAAGGTACTACTCCTCAATAGTTAGGAGTTGAAAGCAATAATAAGGAACTATTGAGGAGTAGGACGAACCTAAGTCTTATCGCCCTATAACACTACTTCCGTCTTTGGGGAAACTCCTGGAGCGCCTTATCGTTCCACGTTTACTACCAGACGGACCTAAATTTCACAACAACCAATTCGGTTTTACCGTGGAAGAATCTACTGTAGACGCGGCACTTTCTGTCAGAAAAATTGTCAATACATCCGAACACAAGTACGTAGTTGGGATCTTTCTAGATATTTCTGGGGCTTTTGAAAACGCATGGTGGCCGATGCTACTCCTAAAACTGAAAATTCGTGGTTGCCCTAAAACCATATACAATCTTGTTTACTCGTACTTCTTAAATGGTTCCGCGAAACTCAAACTCGGACATCATTCTGGCCCGACTGGCCTGTTGGTCTAGTGGTTAGTGACCCTAACTGCTATGCCGGAGGTCGTGGGTTCGATTCCCACCCAGGACAAATGTTTGTGTGATGAGCACGATCATTTGTTCTGTGTCTGGGTGTAATTTATCTATAATATGTATGTATTTAGAAATATATAAGTATGTTTATCAGTTGTCTAGTACCCAAAACACAAGCTCTGCTTAGCTTGGGACTAGATGGCGTTGTGTGATAGTTGTGGAATATTATTATTATTATTCCTTTATTCATTTTCTTTTCTTACTAAATACATTTTTAAATATTTCTTAAAAAAAAAGATATAAAAAACATTTAAAAATATAAAAAGTAGTAGCCCACCGGCATTGGGAACAGGGTCCGAGCTACCGGTGGTCAGGGCTCTTGAGAGAGGAACCTCCTGACAATGCGCGCCGTGTCCAGAAGTACTGCCTTCTGGATCAAGCCCTTGATCCAGCTACCAAGCGAGAGCCTCCTTAGATGTTCGTCGAGGCTCTTGGCTATTAAGCCATTGGCAGACACGACTATCGGCACAATGATTGCTGTATTCACGTGCCACATGTCGACAACCTCGCGAGCCAGATCTAGATACTTGAATTGTTTATCTTTCTCTGCTTTCACGAGGTTCTCGTCATGCGGGACCGTTATATCAACAATCATTGCGCGACGCTCCGATCGATCTATCACCACAATGTCAGGCTTATTGGCAACAATAGTCCTGTCAGTGACGATAGGTCGATCCCAATACAATGAAATATTACCATTTTCGAGAACTGGGTCGGGCGCATACTTATAGTATGGCACTTCTGTTTCCACAAGGTTGTATTTCAAAGCAAGTTGCTGGTGGATAATCCTGGCAACAAGGTTGTGTCTATGCAAGTATTCTCCGTTAGCCAGACGAGAACATCCAGAAATAATGTGTCGGATCGATTCTCCAGGACGGTGGCATGCCCGACATATGTCAACCGTGCCATCCTTCACAATGTATTTCCGGTAGTTGTTCGTCATCATAACTTCGTCCATTATTGCACAGACAAAACCTTCGGTTTCCCCGAAAAGGTCACCAAAACGCAGCCAGGATACGGACGCTAAGAAATCTACATCGGTTCCATGTAAGGCCCGGTAAAAGCGTCCGTGCAGCTCCTTGCTCTGCCATACCTCCCTGCGGTCATTAGTGTCTAATACTTTAGGTTTGCGCCAGTTCTCGTTAGCCAAGGAGAGCGGGGTAAGGCCCTTGTCCACTGAGACCACATCTCGGTGCATCCCCACGTTGGCTTCTAGGAAGTATTCCCTGAGACTGCATACCTCACGGTTGTGTAGGGTCTTAGTATTTAAGAAACCACGACCCCCACACTTCCGCGGGATATACAGTCTCATCACCGACGACCGTGGGTGATGCATCCGATTTGCGGTCAATAGTGAGCGGACCCTCCTATCCAGGGCATCAAGTTCTGTCTGAGTCCATTTGAGTATGCCGAAAGAATACATCAAAACCGGCATGACCCAACTGTTGAAGGCGCGCACCTTGTTTCCGCCTGACAAAAGACTGCTCAGGACCTTGTTCAGGCGGCCAAAGAAGCGCTCCCTCAACGATTGTTTCATGACGGCAATATTGATACCTAATGCTTCCGACATACCCAAATACTTGTAGGTTTCTGTTGACGAGAGGGATCTAAGTAGTATGGAATCCGAGATTTGAGTTCTCACGGATTCCATAATCTCCCCTCGCTTCACATGCAAGACTGCACATTTGTCCACACCAAATTCCATTCTGATGCCACTACTGAAAATTTCTGTTACCTTCAGTAGCTTCATCAGTTGCAAATTGTTGGGGGCAAAGAGTTTCAGATCATCCATGTAAAGAAGGTGAGATATAACCTGACCACCTCTCCTCAACCGATAGCCTAGACCTGAACCCTCCAGCAGTGTGCTAAGAGGGTTCAAGGCTAGACAAAACCACAACGGACTCAGACTATCACCCTGGAATATACCACGCTCGATCCTTATCGGTTCACTGTTCCCTCCGATCTGTCGACATCCTGGATAGCGAAGGACCGTTCTCCAGTTCCTCATACATGACATCAGGAAGGTACACAGAGTTGCATCTACTTTGTACAATGCCAGCACCCTCATGAGCCATGTATGAGGCACCGAGTCATAGGCCTTCTTATAATCTATCCAACATGTAGACAAATCCTTTCGGGAGCGGCGAACCTGTTGGCTAATGGTCATATCAATGAGGAGCAGCTCCTTAGTACCACGGGACCCGTTCCTACATCCATTCTGAGAGGCAGACATGATAGAGTTACTTTCGACATGTTGGCTGATTTTAACTCTCAAAATGGATGTAAGAACTTTATAGACCGTTGGTAAACAAGTGATTGGTCTATAATTTTTAGGTTCCGCAGTACTACCTGATTTATGGAGCAGGTGGGTAATTCCTGTTGTCAAGAACTGGGGTAGCGATCCTGACTCTAAGGCTGATTGAAACTGAGACGCCAAGCGAGCGTGCGATCCTTTAAACCACTTGATCCAGAAATTGTGCAGTCCGTCCGGCCCTGGAGATTTCCAGTTAGGTAACGGACGGACTGCACAAGCTACGTCTTGGGGGCTGATGATAATTGCCCCCATTTCTGTTATAGGATCACACGCTCGTTCAACCTCCCGGGTCCAATCGCCCTCAGTGTGACTGACAGGCACCGACCAGATGTTGCGCCAGAACGACGTCATGGCGTCATCATCCGGCAAACGCGAGTCAATCACACCTTGGTCTGGTCGTTCCCAAGCTCTATATACCCACCTTTCATCACTTTGGAAAGTGCGGTTCCGTGTATACCGCTCCACTCGTCGCTTATACCGACGAATACGGCTCGCCCATGCATAGATTTTCTGCTTCAGGAAGTCGATGCGCTCTGTGACGCGGGACAAATAATCAGGAAAACTAATATCTGTTCCCGAGAACGCCCGCCTCACAAAACGCATCACTCTAGGGCGAGTATTGCCCTCCCTGAAGCAGATCAACTTGCCGATGAGTGCTCTAGCCTCACCGATACGCCGCTCAATCCTGCACTGCCAGGCTGGAACAGCTAACTTTGGTCGTGCAGCTCTGTCTTTGTTAGGAAATTTAACATGAGCCACACGACATGCCGCTACAGCTGCACAATACAAAATTGAGTGGGTATCGGCGAGGTCTTTGCTACTGTCAAAGCAATCTGACAGTTGCGAATCTAGAGCACACACCAGCGCCTTGTTTTTCTTGTGCATGGGCAAACGAGGTAAACGTGGTCTAAGTTCAGGCGGTGTGGAACGGTACTCCCGGAATGCACCCTCCAAAGCGCCCCTCAATTGAACATTGCATTGGGTACTCACGGATATAACTTCGTCATCATCCTCTTCACCACCACGTTCGGATCGCGGCGGAGCACTGGAAACATTTTCCAGTTGCACTGCGACCACTGGTGAAGCCGGTGTGACTGGGTTACTCCGTGATTCAGAGCGTAGTCGATCAAGTACAGTGTCATCCAACATATGGTTATGCTGGATGACCCGCACCTGATCCGACAATCGTTGCGCCGACACGCTGATAGCTGGCTCAAGCACCTGAAACAGAGAGAGCATCCGACTACGGTACGCAGTCAAGTTACTTCCCCCCTCAGTAGCCCCATAATATGCGCGCATGACACTCTCGTTTATGGACTGAGTCCATCGCATGCGCGGCACATTTCCACCAGCAGCGGGGACCCTGTTCGGGGCCGGTTGGCCTCGAGGTCCTAAGCCCGCTGGTGGCCGTCCTCTTCCTCGTCGTTCGCGTCGCGGTGGTGATGGCGGCGGTGATGTTGATGGCGTTGACAACGGGGAGAAAAACTCGTCGCTGGAACTCGACGCAGCTACAGCTACCGGAGACACGGCGCCTACGGATGTGGCGCGTCCCGGTGGCTGCGAGGCGGAGTTTAGCGACGAGCCCGGAGATGGTGGGTGTGCTTGCTGTCTTTCTATTTTAGCCCGGCTTCTGGTCAGCATTGTTGTTTCTTTGACGTATTGACATTTACTTCGTTCTGCATTTTTCTGAATATTTCATCGTTATTGGTCCAAATTATTATGTATTTTGATTCCGGATTTTTTTTTTTGAGGTTTGATTGTATAAAACATATTTATTTCGTTAAAATTGGTCAAAAAAGTAAATAAAATTATTGATTGGCAGAAAAAATGTTCCGTCACATTGACAACCCGGGCCATAGATCTATTATTATTATTATTATTATTCTATGTCAAAGTCCCTTACCATGGGATGTCCTCAGGGTTCGGTTATGGGTCCGTATGTATGGAACGTAGACTTCGATGACTTCCTCGCGATTCCACTTCAATGCGGCTGTTCATTAACCGGTTATGCGGACGACGGCCTGCTGGTCATTCAGTCAAGTGCTCGGGCTGGACTCGAAAATTTGGCTGACACTTGCCTAAAATTAATATCCCAGTGGGGTGATGGTAACCGTCTGACCTTTGCACCCCACAAAACTTATCAACTTCTTTTAAAAGGTAATCTTAAATCATGGCCTAGTATTAAATTATAATTAATAATAATCAAATCTTGTGCCAATCGGACTGTCAGGCCGACGTAAACTGAAGACTGTTGTGGTGCCTACGAGCTATGGTTGCGTCTTGGGTAGGTAATTGAGCGATCTCGGGGAAAGTTTTTCTAGTTATAAGCAATCTGTTAGACAAAAAGATTTGCTTTAAAAGATTTGTTGTGTGTTTTTTTGTATCTGGTGAAATGTAGGTGTACTATTTGGTACACCTCTGCCTAACCTTTCAGGGAATATAACCAAACAATCGGGCCTGTGAAAAAAAAAACATTGTTTTACACCGCTGTATTTTTTTTACTGATCACCATTAAATTTGTAGCGGAGAATGAAAAAGCAAATTTAAAACAACAATGATTTACCCAACCTCGCGAGGAAAGGAGAGTGCGCAACAAAAAGCGCTGGTCATTGCCATGATTACGTTCAGTGCAGAGGTATTGCAAATGAGCCACCATCGCTCCGCGCTAGTCAACCATCTTGCTTCATTTGGATTAGAGATGAGACACTTGAGTCTAACAAAAAATATCACGTTAAAGCTTAATATTTTACAAAGGAATCCATGAATCAAAAAGGTATTTGAACAAGCTTGCAATATTTTTAAGACATATCCAACGACATCCAACAAAATGGGTTTTGCGAGAAAAAAAATCATCCCCACTTTTAAGTGATTTTATTTTACGACTTCGTTGACGTAACTTATCTGCATATTCATGCCAAATTACAGCTGTGTGGTACTAAGCGTCTTTGAGCTATAGTGCAGACAGACGGACGTATGGCGAAACTATAAGGGTTCCTGGTTGACTACGGAACCCTACAAACTGCTGAAGATACCTTTGCAACTGTTATGTAGGTACTCACATATTTATATAAGTTAAGAACTAGTGGGTTTAGGCTTCTGTAAGACAGTTCTTTTACATCAGTACTGCTGGATGTGATGTATTATTTATTGACCCTGGACATTACAGCAACTAAGTATCATGAATCCATGATGCTGTTACCTGAGTCACAGATATTCATTTATCTAGTTCAGATACAGTTGTCTTGCCAGTTTTCTGTTTGCTTAAGCTCATTTGAGATAGTTTTTTTAATTATTTAATGTATGCTTCTGACTTGTGTGTATTAAAATGAAACTCTGCAACAATCTTCGGAATGTAGCCTCTTATTTTGTGTTTAGCGGCACTGAAAAAAATATTTTTCTTATTATAATTTAGAGCTTTAGAGTCGCGGGTGGAAATAGGCCTGGTCAAGTGTAACTTCACACTCTAACAGTATTTAAAATCTTGATCTGCGCCATTCAACAATCTGAATTTGGGTCGGTATCAACTCCTCCGACTAGTTTACTAGTTTTTCTTATAATCGGATTATAGGCAATCCTGTCATCAATCAATCGAATCAGCTTAGTATGACTGCGAGTGCACTGACTGAAATAAGTATCGACTTCACCAACATACCTTCTGTATAGACTACATATTACGAAAGATCAGCCTCTCTGTTCTATTAGGTACACCTCTGCCTAACCCTTCGAGAATCGGAGGCGTGATGTTATGTAATAGAATAGATACTTATCTCCGTCAAACTCAACAATTATTTGCTCTTAACTTTTTTTAATTACTGGGCCGTTTTAATTCGTCCACTTAGGAAAATACTGACTTGACTTTTCAAGCACCTTTACAAAGTAAGGATCAAAGGTCCTATATCTCTCGCAGGGTTAAAAGTAAGATCAGATAATGAGACCCTCTTCTGATTAATTCCCTCCTCCAACCTGATAAGAGGAGCTTTAATTTCAGGATTCTGACTAAAATAAAACTTTTAACATGAAGGAAACCCGGTATCTTTCCTTACCTATTTTAGACTGATTTATTTGATTTCGTTGGTTCTGTTATATAGGTTTTCTTAGACCCGTTTGCATCACAACTCACCTAATAATGCTGTAACATGCTAATATTGTAACACCATTTTAAAAGAGTAATTATGTAGTTTCTTACCGGTTCTTCTCCATATGAGACGATCAACCCAAACCGTGCACCTTTTCTCGACGTTTTATAAGTGGCCCTAAGATCTTAGTAAATAAAATATATTGATTTCATTTTTAATTTGAATACAGTTAGTACTAAACTAATGAAAGACAGTAATGTTTCCAAGACCAAAGAATATAATTATGGATTGATGTTTGTACGAAGAATGATATGAAATAAAAAAAGGAATTAATTATAGTGGGATGACTGACAAGGAATAATGAAAGAAAAAAAACGTGTAATGCTGACCCCAAATAACGTGGGACAAAGGGCACGAAGATAACTATTTCTAACAGACGATAATGATGTTTTATTTGTTTTGTTTTTAAATGTGTTTAGCATGAAATGTTTTGAATTACTTTTGCCTTTGGCATTTTCGTGATAAAACTAAAAAAACCAAAGACATCTAAGTAGCTTCTGAGTTATTCACATCTCTATTGTTTACTAATGTTTCTTTGTTAGATTGTAAGTATTTTGAAGGTTTTGAGAAATACTCGTTGGTGTAGTCGTCGTAAGTGCGACTACCGAGCATGAGGTCCTAAGTTTGATTTCCCGGTCATTTAATTTAATTATGTGTTCTTTTAACGGTTCATGTCGCGTAAATTATTGGATTTTTCCATCAGAAATTTTTCAGTAGCAGCCACGGTGTCTGGATTTATGCCCAGTTGGTGGCAATAGTCATAATATATTGAATATTGTCATGAATCGGGTATACATATTAACTTAAATATGCGAAAAACGTAAAAACTGGGTGTACTATTTGGTATACCTCTGCCTAAGCCTTCTTCGGGGACTGCAGGCGTGTTGTTATATTATGTTAATAACAAAAACATTTTAATAATTTTGTGACGACTAAATAGATTATGGTCTTGATTCAGAAGCATTTGACTTTTAATTGAAGTGTTTTAGGAATAAATGAAAAAAAAGAGATGACCCATTGACTCACTTAGACGGCACGGTTGGCGCAGTGGCTCAAACAATGGACAGCTGCGCTGCGTATCGCGGGTTCGATCCCCGCACAGAACAAATAATTGTATGACCTACAGATAGTTGTTCCGGGTCTGGGTATTTGTGAACGCAACCACGATACAGGAGAAGTTTCTAGTGTGGGAAAAATAAGAAAGAATAAAATACTTTTCTTGCTCTCACATTCGTTATTCAAACCTCCCTATTCTTACTCAGCAAAATATTAAAAATTTCTACATCAGTACAAAACAAGAATGAATGTATCTCGCAAGGGTACTTTTCATCTTCTCTCGGCGCTCCGAGGAGAGAACTAAAGGCGTCCTCTCAACTAAAGTTTTTAACTTATAACGGTATTGTGAAGGCCTGATTTCAGTAGTAGGTACACTAAATGAGATTAAACTGTAACAGTCGTTGCAGTATAATTCCTACTTTTATCGTGACTTTTAAATGCATAGTATAATTGTTGGTAAATTAAACTTATTCTTTAGCTTGTTCGTCTTACCAAGATGTATAGTATTATTTAGTACTAACTAGGGTGTGGAGGTCAGATAGGCAGTCGCTGCATGTGACATACTGGTTAGTTGTGTTGGGGGTTTATATCCAGAGTTATTAAAATAAAATTTAAGAGCTGTATTCCGTGCAATACCAAATTAACGAAGACAAAACCCAAAAAAGTAACTGAATGGTAGGTACATAAAAATTACTTATTACTATGTAAACGTTCTCGCAATGCGACGTGTATGAGCAGTACTCTGTGTGGTATAACGGTAACGGACATATCTTGCTGAAAACCCGACGAACCACTCCATATGTCGTCTTAATGTCAGCGACGCGACTGATGCCTTCCTGTCCAGGAAAGACTGCCGTGACTCGGCCCAATCGTCATTCAAAGGAGGTAGTTTTTCAACCTTTATAAGCACTAAAGTATCTTTTTCTAATGGCTTAGTGCAGGATCGCCATTTCACTCGCTGCTGTAGCTCTGAAACACATTCTTTGCTCAATCCTCTGGTATCTCGTCAAATAAATCACGTGTACGTCAGTGCTGAAGTAAGTTTCAGCCCAAGAAAACCATTAAAAATAACATGTTATTATAGCATCATTGATAGATAACTTAAATGCAGAGATGCGAAAAAGAGGAGAGATATACAAAGAAACAGCAGACAAATTCTCATTCTTGAATAAAATACCCGATGCCGATAAAATTATGTGTCCCGATCAAACTGCAAAATACAGTCAGCACAGTACAAATTTAGTAAACACTTATCCAGAAGATCTTAACACCGAATCAATAACAGAAATTCAACAGTTTCATTCATAGTAATAATAAATACGGTCCCGTTTTTACTACCGTAGTAGTAAAAACGGGACCGTATTTATTACCACCGTACTAAGGTGGTTTGGTCATGTGGAGAGAATGAGTGTAAGTCTATTAACGAAAGGTATTAACAAGGCAGATGTGAGTGGCAACGCCCTAGAAAGACATACACTGATCTTATTCGTGCCGTTCTTAAGATAGGTCAGGTGCGTAGTACTCGTAACTGACGTGCGTGTATGACCAGATGTATGAATGTGGACGAGGCAAAAGGAGTATGTAAGGATCGTAGCAGGTGGCGTCCTGTGGTTTCTGCCTACCCCCATGAGAAAAGGGCGTGAGTTTATGTATGAGTTGTACTAGGAACACTGATAATAGAATATTATCCTTAAGATCTGGGACGATTAGGTTCCATTGGCTGCCATTACACTAACACTTACATTACCCTGCACCCATCTTAAGATATAAAAGTTTGTCACTATTGCTTCTATTTTGTTGGATGTTATATAATTATAGGAAGTTCATGAAAAAAGGATTGTGCCACAAATAGCTTAAAAACAATGAAAATCTTCTTAGCGTGTCGATGACAATATTTAAATTAAGTCAGCCCAAAAAGCGACATTTTTGTCATTTTCAGTTCTGTCCATCAGCTCCAGTTATGTGCAAACAACAGGACAGGCAGAACACGATAGTCAAGTGTACCATCGTCTGGGGGTCACACCACATTTACACTCCAGAGCAGAGTCACCTATGAATCTCCACCTGAACATGTTTTCCTTGCTTCGGTCAACTTGTGGAAAAAGCAAATTGATATTTTGCCTTGCGGTGTGACATCATCCTCATCCTATTAATTTTCCCACTGCTGGGACACAGGTCTCCTCTCGTAGAGACGGAGTGGGCTATAATCTACCACGCGGGCCCAGTGCGGATTGGTACATGTCACAAGTCTTCGATATTTTGGTTCTAGTTAGGACATGCATAGGTTTCCTCACGATGTTTTCCTTCACCGTTTTGAGAGCAGTGGGGATAAATTATTATTATTATTTATTATGATTTACATATTATTCGGCAATTACAACGGGGTTTACAATTGATAAAATGCAATTTTATCAATTGCAATTTTTATTTAATTTAATTAAATTGGCTTCATGTAAAAAACTGGTATTGAGCTGCATCTGGTTAGACATAAAAACGACCCCAACTAAGTTGGAAAAAGGCTAGGCAGATGTTGAGACATAGCAAAATACCTTTGCAAAGATATTAGACAGCATTTATATCCAAGACCTGAGATAGTAGGTACAAACTTTCCATATATAATATTAATTTTTCACCTTCGTCTTTCACGCCCTGATACCCGCCGCCTCTGCAGTCCATCGCGACAGATGGTACCATCTTTCTACACGTAACCCTACAATAAGGTGGTGGAGGAAGGAGACCGCGTGACCTTCAAGTGCGCCGTCAAGGGCCAGCCTGCCCCTTGGGCCACTTGGAACAAGGACGGCATCGTCATCACACCCCCTGCCAGATTCTCTCACCCTGACAGGTAAGAAAGAGGATTTAGTTTGGGTATTACAGTACCCCACCTAAAAATATAACACCTCGTTCAGACTGCCTCGTTGGTCTTGTGTTCCATCAGGACTATTTTAGTATCAGCCACAGAGTATGAATTCGTGCCCAGTTGATGGCACTAAGCTCGCCCCCATAACAGATAACTGACGACATGTGGGTACACTAATGGGTACTACACTGCCTTACCCTTTTGGGATTACAGGCGTGATTTTATGTTATGTGATATAAGTATAGTAACGTGATCGGGGCAAAAAAGAGGGCTTAAGTATCGTAGCGAATGAAACTATATTGTTTCTACCTAACCCCATGGAAAAAAGGCGTGAGGCGTGTATATGTGTATTAAGATACACACCCACAGTTCATTATTCATCAACTCGTCAAATTAAAAAGTCGATTCAATTCAATAAAACTAAGAACAAGAGAAAATTATTTGTTTCAGATACGCATTTGTTTAGCCCAACGAAAACTTCGATAAAAGCTTGAAATTGACACAAATCTATCAACAAAAATTATGACCTGACAAATATTAGTCAAGGGTCTCAAAACAATACAATCTCAAAGGTTTTGCTTTAAACAAAATAATCATGCACCTATAGCAGAGTTTAATAGCTGCCTCGATAGATGGCGTTGGCGTCGAATTAGATCTCGCTATGGTTACGTTCCCTCCGAGAGTATATAAGCCCCACGACGCAAAATGCTAAGTTACAGGGTAGAAGTCAGAAGTTAAAACTTCGCCGATCCGTGTATGAAACTTATCCCCGCAGGATATTGGCATTGAATTTTTGGGCAAGTTGAGTGGACATAAAATGTCCTTCAGCTTTATTAAGAAATAATAAAATAAGAGCTTACTGCCGCACTCAGAGAGCTTTAATGATTACTTAGGCCATCACTTAGTAAAGGTTTTGACAGTTTTGCCATACAAAAGTATGTCAAATGTTTACTTAGTGACGGCTTAAGTAATCATTAAATTTCTCTGAGTACCGCAGTTAGATGTGAAACATTTCTGAATACTCACTATGTTCTTGCATTTCTTTAAAAGATAGTTTAATAATATTTAATGCTATCACCATTTTCTTCGTGACTACTGTCGTGATTTTTTTTCATTGTCTGAAGGAACCGCGTCGGGCGTATCATATAAGTATTTATCGCTATAGGAAAACATAACATAACATCACGCCGTATTCCTCGAAGGGATAGGCAAAGGTGTAGCCATTAGTACACCCATATTTCGCCAGTAATGTTTTATGTCACATGTAATACACGAGCACGTGTTTCCTTTCATCGTTTTGAAAATGATGAAATAAATTACACAAAGTAATGCGCTGCCTCGTTGGTATAGTAGCCGCAGGCGCGACGGCTGAGCTTGAGATACTGGGTTCGATTCCCGGGAAGAGCAAAGCGGGTTTTCCCATCATTAATTTCTCAGCAGCAGCCATGCCAGACTACATGGGACTTTTTCTTGGAAAATGGGCCTGCTCTTGACCTCGATGATGCCTGATGGAAAGCGAAGGATGAGGTCTATGATGAACGGACGAGGTAAATGTAGAAAGGGAACACAGATGATGCAAAGAGTTCCACACTTTGAGTGTGCGCATAATAAACGTGCTGGAGAAGCACTGAGTACGACTCTTGGGGATATCAACCAGTTGTGGCTGGAATGCTGCAGTATGTTTGCTAGTCCGGTGGTAAAAGGGTGATGGTGGGATCCTGGCACACTCTCCGAAGTTCATAATGTGGAAGACCGACCGGATTTACACATAACTTAAATGAAATAAAATAAAAAAATTCTCGTGAAGTCCGTTGTGTGGGATGTTTTTGGATAGGTCTTTAAAAAATTTTGCGAGTTTTCTCAATCACTTTCTCGATTAAGGGATTTGTTTGTGAAATATTAAGCTATAAAGTACAAATTTTGGTTAGACTCAAGTCTGGCAACCTAAACCACCTATACGGGTTGTGTTTGGGCCTGTGAGAAAATTCATGGTAGTAGCATATTTAACGTAAATAAAAGGAAAACTCTAAGGGTCACCAAGACTCAGAAGTTCCGCCTTGGAGTATGCCAAAGGGCAATGGAACGCAGCATTTTTAGTGTCAAAAGGCAAGATAAAATTCGAAACACCACGCTGCGCTCCAAAACGGGCATAGTGGACGTTGGCAAGAAGGCTGCTGGGTTAAAATGAGATATGCGGGTCACGTCAACCGCATGCACGATGACCACTGGGCAAAAGTCTCCACACGATGGTTACCGGAAGACGGATGGCGCCGCCGAGGCCGGCCCAGAAAGAGGTGGTGAGACGATCTGGACGCGCACCACGAGGGCTGGTTCGAGGTGGCTCAGGAAAAGAGAAAGTGGAAGGAATTGGGGGAGGCCTTTGCCGAGCAGTGGGACAGTACAGGCTAGGAAAAAATAAAATAAAAAATATAAAGGAAAACTCCCCAGCTGAGTAGGCTTTACAAGTTTACGGGTAATAGTCGACCAACTTATAATATGTACTTGTATGAAATTTTTCCCTATACCCAATGTATGGGAGCGATGTGCGTGTGAACTGAGGGACCAAACTGGGAATACGCTAAATGCCAGAATAGCCAGATCTCGGAAAGTATCTTAAAAAAGAAGGTTTTTTGAATACAGACATTTAATAAAGAATTTGGAAAGATATTCACAAAATAACAGACCACAAAGCATTAAAGATAAAAAAAATATAACGACTGAACTGTGGTCCCTCAGTCCACACAACAAAGATAAATATTTTAGTGAATATTACTGAATTAAACTATTTAAACCGTTCTTTTTCTACATAAAGTTTTAGTAGAAGTCTTAAAACATTTCGTAAAAAAATGAAGCCTAAATATCGAAGCATTTTGAAGATAGCGATGATTATTACTGGTCCCTCAATCCTCCACTCCACTGACATATGTGCATGTGCTAGCTGCTAGGCTATAGGAATATCAGAAAGTCTAGTGTACTTAACTTTTAGTTGTACGTTTCTTCTAAATAATAGGTATCTAAAATTGTGCATTTCTTACCTCTTAGCTGAGATAATATTATTTCTTTAATTCTATGAAAGTAAACAGAGCAGTGTGACCACACAATAAAACAAAATGTAGACAGTACTATTACACTTTATTTAATATAATTTTAATTTTTTAGACAAAACGAAAACAAGGTTGTACGGTTCCCGACGGGGTTGCGGGTTGTTCGAAAGAGATACCGCGGCCTCGACATGAAGGGCTAAGAAGGAACATGGGTGGTTTTTAGTCAGTAGAAGTCTGACACTCCCTTCCGCTCTACCCAAGAGCGGGAGGGGTTATTTGATGATTTTCCACCCACCATAAAAAAAAAAAAAAGGATGTACCTACTTTTCCCGTCGGGGCTGCGGGTTGTTCAAAAGAGATACCGCGGCTTCGGCACAAAGCGCTAAGAAGGAACATGAGTGGTTTTTAGTCAGTAGAAGTCTGACACTCTCCGTATTCTCTCTCTCTCTCTCTCTCTCTCTCTCTCTCTCTCTATTTCTGTTAGATACGGAAGTGTAGGAGATCAGTCAAACTCGCTAGTTGGTTGCACACTGACATATATTCACAAGGTGGGCCCGCGCGGCGGGGAGGAGCGGGGCGCAGCCCGCCGTGTCCTACACTAAGCATTATGTTATGTAGGTACATATATAACAATTTCTCTCTCTCTCTCTATTTGTGCGATGTGGGTGTCTGTGAATGTGTGCGATGATATTATGGTGTATGTCTATTTGTGACTAACTGCCTAACTGAAACTAGCAGGGGGTTGGAGCAACACGCGTTTGCTCCAGGATTGTAATTATCTCTTTTTTTGAAGTAAAAAATCACTAAAGTAAAAGGCAATGTAGCACACAAACAAATTGTGCCGTTTGATATTTTGAATTGTAAACGGGTCAAAGAGGTATTTAATGTAAAGTTATGACATTAAAAACTGGTAACAACATCAACACCATCAAACCCACCAACTTTCTTTGTAATAAATAATTTGAATTTGAGTTTTATATAAGCGCGACTGTTGAGCATGAGGTCCTGGGTTCGATTCCCGGGTCGGGCAAAGTGTTATTGGCTATTTTCATCAGGAATTTATCAGTAACGGCTACGGAGTCTGGATTTGTGCCCGGTTGATGGCAATAGGCTCGCCCCCTATTACATGGGACTTAAACATAACTGGCGACATGTGGGTGTACTATTAGGTACACCTCTGCCTAACCTTTCGGGGATTACAGGCGTGATGTTATGTTATGTTGTTATGTGTTTTCTATAAAAAACTGGCCCCCAATATCTGTGTAACTAGAAGGTTCCCAGGTATAGTCCAGAAGAAGAAAAAATACAGACAGAGAGCCTTTTGCCTACATTATGGGTATTACATCACCCTTAATTATAGGTATTGTATTATTTACAAAATAATAAAGACTTAATTTTCAACAATTTGCCTAAACGGGAATTCGAACCCAGGAGTTCATGCTCAGCAGTCGCGATTCTGACCACTAGACCAACGAGGCAATTTAATAAACTTATAATCAAACTCGGCGCCACTGTCGTAACGAATTTACCCTGAAGTAATACTTACCCCTGCGCTCAATAGATGGCGTCGAATTAAAAGTCAACCTCGTTGTGTTACCACCCCAATGTTAGCTGTGGAGTTCAGTACATAATAAAATTACTAAGTGATTCTGTAACAATGTCAACGGCCTATTCAAACTAAAAATAGTTTAATTTTCAATAAAAAACCCACAGTACTTTGAAATTTCGAACAGCGCCTTCTACCTTCGCAACGCGTAATCACGATGTAGTGCGACTGAACCGACAGTGCTAAGTATCGACTAGGGTGAGAACTTTCGTTTGTTGCATGGTGGCGTCAACTTTGATATTTCGTGCGCTTCTGTGTCGTCGAGATCTAGATGGCTCTGAATTGAAGATTCTCCGCTACTGAATATTCTGGATAGTTCAGGCTTCAGCGGTGCACTCTGTGTGTCAATCTGACCGCGAGCGGTTCAAATTGACACCCACTGAGTGCATAAAAACCTATCGTTTTAGAACAGAGTTCCTTTTCGCACGTCTTAAAGTCACCAAACATCGACATATTTTTGCAGTGCATCTGTTACAGACATACTTTTTAGACACTTTTCGATTACCTATGAACCTTTTTTTAGACGATACGAAACGAAAGAAATCAAACGCAAATACTATTAATTTTCATCAGCGAAAAAAGTAATCAAAAGTCGGTTTCACCATTCCCTTAACTGATAAGTAAAATTAATCACAGTCAGAGGTCAGTGAGTTAGTTGCTCCGCGTAACTGACGATTAATCTTGTGCCAATCGGACTGTCAGGCCGACGTTAACTGGAGATTGTTGTGGTGCCTACGAGCTATGGCTGCGTCTTGGGTAGGTAATTGAGCGATCTCGGAGAAAGTTTTTCTAGTTATAAGCAATCTGTTAGATAAAAAGATTTAGTTTAAAAGATTTTTTTGTGTGTTTTTTTGTATCTGGTGAAATGTGGGTGTACTATATTTGGTACATTTCTGCCTAACCCTTCAGGGAATATAATTTGAGCCTACTAACCAAACAATCGACCCTATGAAAAAAAAAACATTGTTTTACACTGCTGTATTTTTTTACTGTTCCTACCATCATTAAATTCGTAGCGGAGAATGAAAAAGCAAATTTAAAACAACAATGATTTACCCAAACTCGCGAGGAAAGGAGAGGGCGCAACAAAAAGCGCTGGTCATTGCCATGATTACGTTCAGTGCAGAGGTATTGAAAATGAGCCACTATCGCTGCGCGCTAGACAACCATCTTGCTTCATTTAGATGAGACACTTATGTCTAACAAAAAATATCACTTTAAAACTTAATATTTTACAAACGAATCCATGAATCAAAAAGGTATTTGAACAAGCTTATCACGTCCACGTCACGTCCAATTTTGACGGCTGTCAATGCTCGAAACGTCCCGACCACTTTAGCGGCACGAAAAGCGGGGGGCGGGGCTTGCCGATACAAATTAAAAGTGAATTTGCAAAAAATCTGGCTACGTTATCAGCAATACAAAAATACCTGCATGAAGCTAACATCATAGGGAATCGATATATAAAATAAACTATATACCCCGTTTTAATGAAATATGCACACAAAAAATGTCAAAGTTGACAGTACGGGTTAAATTTGGGTAAAATAGTTGTATTTAACAGATTTTTACGTAACTTTATGTAACATATCGCACTTTATGTGACTTATGTATTATAAAAATTGACTATATGCTTTTTTTACATACCAATACATCATTAGTCATAACGTACAGTGATAGCACAATAAATCAATAAGAACTAGCCCTTCCATACTTCTAAATTAGAAACGACCGTTAGCGAAAAAATAAAACCGTGGAAATGAGAAATATTTTCGTGATATTTCTTTGGTGTTTATTTTTTTTTGATATTAATAATAAACTGTTTTTCCTATTATCATAAGTATTTTACAGAAATATATACGATATTATATAAAAACTTATCTAAACAACGCCGCACGAACAATGCCAACACGGGTTCAATTTGAGTAAAGTATTTGTTTAAAAAATATTTTACGAATCATTTTGTAACATATCTCAACGAAACTTATTTATTATTAAAATAGATTATATAAGCTTTTTTTTGATACCATTACACCATTACAGTAGAACGTCCAGTGTAGCAAAATTAATTTTAAAATAAATACCCATTCCCGAGTTCCGCCATTGTTTTGATTGGAATGAAAAAAATAAATCGTTGAAATAAACACTATTTTCATCAGATTTATTTGGTTTACTTTTATATTAATAATTAACTGTTTTCCCTATATAATAAGTATTTCACAACTTTAACACTAAAAATCAACAAAATTTTCTAAAAACTCACCAAACGTCCCGTACAAAATGATGCAATTTTACTCGCCGACTTTATCACTTGTTTTAACAACCTAAAAACACTTGGAATACACTTCTCTTTGTTGATACATGATAAGAATGAACACATAAAACGATTTCAATACACAAAACTCAACACAATGGGATAATAAATCACATATTGTAAATAAAAGCGGGCGCCCGCTCCAAAATCCAATATGGCCGGTTGCGACACGTCCCGTGTTTGTAAATTATTCTAACTAATTATGGCTGACGCAATGCCTGACGTGTCGTATATCCACGGATGCATAATTTAATACTGCCATTGACAAACAAAACACGTGGAGACTCCTTAGAGTTATTTTGTATTTTGCGTTTGAATTAGTCGATGACGTAAGTGCTTGCTCTAGTAACTGGGTCGAATCGGACGTACGGAAAAAACGTTACTCTAGTAACTGGGATGTTTGAGTGGAATATTTTTAAGACATATCCTACGACATCTAACAAAATGGGCTTTGCGAGAAAAAAAAATCATCCCCACTTTTAAGTGATTTTGTTTTACCACTATGTTGACGTAACTTATCTGCATATTCATGCCAAATTACAACTGTGTGATACTAAGCGTCTTTGAGCTATAGTGCGGACAGACGGACGTATGGAGAACCTATAAGGGTTCCTGGTTGGCTACGGAACCCTGAAAACTGCTGAAGATACCTTTGCAACTGTAATGTAGGTACTAGTTAATGCTTAGTTGACACTTCTCGTGACCCAAGGGCTGGCTTTTATCTTGGCCAGAGGCTAAGTGTTGCCATACAACGTGGTAATGCCGCCAGTCCTTTGGGCACATTACCGGCTGACAGCGTTGAGGAGCAGTTTTTTGATGCCCTTTTATAGTTTATTGTTAGTTTATTTATTAGTTTTTGATTAATGTACATAGTTAGTTAACTCGACATTAAATATTACCAACATTTGAGGTAGGTTTGTAGGTACTTGCATATATAAATAAGTTAAGAACTAGTGGGTTTAAGCTTCTGTAAGACAGTTCTTTTATATCATCAGTACTGCTGGATGTGATGTATTATTTATTGACCCTGGACATTACAGCAACTAAGTATCATGAATCCATGATGCTGTTACCTGAGTCACAGATATTCATTTATCTAGTTCAGATACAGTTGTCTTGTCAGTTTTCTGTTTGCTTAAGCTCATTTGAGATAGTTTTTTGAATTATTTAATGTATGCTTCGGACTTGTGTGTATTAAAGTGAAACTTTACAACAATTTTAGAAATATAGCCTCTTATTTTGTGCTTAACGGCACTGAAAAAAATTATATTCTTATTATAATTTAGAGCTTTAGAGTCGCGGGTGGAAATAGGCCTGGTCACTTGAAATCTTGATCCACGTCATTCAACAATCTGAATTTGGGTCGGTATCGACTCCTCCGACTAGTTTACTAGTTTTTCTTATAATCGGATTATAGGCAATCCTGTCATCAATCAATCGAATCAGCTTAGTATGACTGCGAGTGCACTGACTGAAATAAGTATCGACTTCACCGACATACCTTCTGTATAGACTAAATAAAATACTAAATTGATATGATTTTGATTTTGAATTCAGTTAGTACTTAACTAATGAAAGACAGTAATGTTTCCAAGACCAAAGAAAATAATTATGGATTGATGTTTGTGCGAAGAATGACATGAAATAAAAAAAGGAATTAATGATAGTGGGATGACTGACAGGGAATAATGAAAGAAAAAAAACGTGTTATGCTGACCCCAAATAACATGGGACAAAGGGCACGAAGATAACTATTTCTAACAGACGGTCAAAGATGGCCGACATAATGATGTTTTATTTGTTTTGTTTTTAAATGTGTTTAGCGTTAAATGTTTGGAATGATTTGTAGAGCACGTGGGTTTTAATTCCGTTTGCGGCATTTTCGTGATAAAACTAAAAAAACCAAAGACATAGTAGCTTCTGAGTTATTCACATCTCTATTGTTTATTAGTGTTTCTTAGTTAGATTGTAAGTATTTTGAAGGTTTTGTGAAATACTCGTTGGTGTAGTCGCCGTAAGTGCGACTACCGAGCATGAGGTCCTGAGTTCGATTCGCCAGTCATTTAATTTAATTATGTGTTCTTTCAACGATTCAGGCCGCGTAAGTTATTGGATTTTTCCATCAAAAATTATTCAGTGTCTGGATTTGTGCCCAGTTGGTGGCAATAGTCATAATATATTAACCATTGTCATGAATCGGGTATACATATGTGTGTACTATTTGGTATACCTCTGCCTAAGCCTTCTTCGGGGACTACAGGCGTGTTGTTATATTATGTTAATAACAAAAACATTTTAATAATTTTGTGACGACTGAAATAGATTATGGTCTTGATTCAGAAGCATTTGACTTTTAATTGAAGTGTTTTAGGAATAAATGAAAAAAAAGAGATGACCCATTGACTCACTTAGACGGCACGGGTGGCGCAGTGGCTCAAACAATGAACTGCTGCGCTGCGTATCGCGGGTTCAATCCCCGCACAGAACTAATAATTGTATGACCTACAGATAGTTGTTCCGGGTCTGGGTATTTGTGAACGCAACCACGATACAGGAGAAGTTCCCAGTGTGGGAAAAATAAGAAAGAATAAAACGCTTTTCTCGCTCTCACATTCGTTATTCAAACCTCCCTATTCTTACTCAGAAACATATTAAAAATTTCTACATCAGTACAAAACAAGAATGAACGTATCTCATAAGGGTACATTTCATCTTCTTTCCGCGCTCCGAGGAGAGAACTAAAGGCGTCCTCTCAACTAAAGTTTTTAACTTAAAACGGTATTGTGAAGGCCTGATTTCAGTAGTAGGTGACTTTTAAATGCATAGTATAATTGTTGATAAATTTAACTTATTCTTTAGCTTGTTCGTCTTACCAAGATGTATAAGTAATATTTAGTACTAACTGGGGTGTGGAGGTCAGATAGGTAGTCGCTCCATGTGACATACTGGTTAGTTGTGTTGGGGGTTTATATCCAGAGTTATTAAAATAAAACACTTCCTACAATTTAAGAGCTGTATTTCGTGCAATACCAAATTAACGAAGACAAAATCCAAAAAAGTAACTGAATGGTAGGTACATAAACATTACTTATTACTATGTAAACGTTCTCGCAATGCGACGTGTATGAGCAGTGTTGCTATTAAATTTACGTAGGCGTTTAACAAAATCCTTATTATTCTAAACAAGTTGCATCCGGATAGATTGGCAGCCGACCCTAACATAGTTGGGAAAAGGCTAGGCAGATAAAGATGCCAGGGCCTAAACTAACTGATAATCAGTCAAGTCAAGTAATACAGTCAAGGACACTGATATGTTAACAGTTGAATGTGTGTTGATTAACGTTTCATGTTTTCTCGAACATAGTATTTTAGAAGGCTTACTATTACGAAATAGGTCTTTGATCAAAGTAGAAACCTTTATTTCTAGAGGAAATCGTTTTTGAACTTTGCTACGCTTACATATTAGTGCTCAGGTACAATCACTACCTGTTATGTAGTTAATTGACATAAACTATCAAAAACCTTACGTCAGTTCTGTTGAATCATCATCACTATCATTACATAGTATAAAACAAAGTCGCTGTCGCTGTCTGTCCGTCCCAATGTATGCTTAAATCTTTAAAACTCCACAACGGATTTTAAAGCGGTTTTTTTTAATAGATAGAGTGATTCAAGAGGAAGGTTTTAGGTTTATAATTTGACCGACATCCACGCGGGTGAAGCCGCCGGCATCAGCTAGTTAGAAATACAAAACGTTTTCAAAGCGATTACCAACTGTCTTGGTCCACTAGTTGCAGTCAAAGTAAACCCCTCTGTCTAACCTTCCGGAGATTACAATCGTGATGTTATGATAACATCATCTTCCTACCCTTGTGCTATGTTACTTGGGCAGAGTCATGATGTTTTTTCCGTTCAGCCTTATGCCATCATTGACCTTTTATTTCCGAGAACGTAGCATAGGTTGAGTTACGTCGTAGCATAGAGCTAGCTACGCCGTAGCATAGAGCTAGCTACGCCGTAGCATAGAGCTAGCTACGCCGTAGCATAGAGCAAGCTACGCCGTAGCATAGACCAAGATGACTGTATCGTTGGTATAGTGGCTCTGACAATGGACTGCTGCGCTGTGTGTCGCGGGTTCGATCCCCGCACGGAACAAATGTTTGTATGGTCTACAGATAGTTATGTTTGTATGGTCTACAGATAGTTGTCTGGGTATTTGGGAATTTGTGTATGAGTTTAAAAAAAAAATTGTTAAAAAAGTAAATGTTTGTGAACGCACCCACGATACCGGAGAAATTCCTCGTGTGGGGCAACGTAAAAAAAACAAACAAAACTAACCGCCTTTTTTGAGATTACCAACCGACTAGTATTTTTTACGAAATAAGATTTGCAGTTTTTGGAATCAAAGAAGTTTGGCAAAACGCCAGAGAGTGATTGTTTAATCTTCTATACTTCTGAATTACTTATCGTATGAGAGTCTTCTTTTGAGGCATATCATCCTTTCCACAGTCTTTCATTTAAATAGTTATAATTTAATTATAGTATTTATCACTAACTTTGCTTTTAGTTGCCCTACGCCTACAGGGTCGGCCATTGTACCTTAACGTTACGGAATTGTTATAAGCTGTTGTTAAACATAGTAGAACGCAATTAAAAATATGACTATGAGTTTACGTTAAAACTGCAAAGTTTAATTAAAAATAAATTAATATTGAAATAGATAACATGTTCAGCCAAACTCGGCATCCAATGTAATTAATTAAAACAAAACAGAATCGCCAATATTGACTGCAAACTTGATATAAGACTCGGATTTTGGTTAGGACTGAATTCCAATTCAATATAGCTCTTTGCTTTGAATGTGCGGATACTTTGTGTGACATACTGTGTGACATACCAGTTACTCTAAGTTAGATTACACTGCTCTAGTCTAGGAGTCTAAGGTAGTCAACGAAATTAATAACGTGTTTCTTTATTGCATTATTTTATTCGATTAAGGAGTAAATACGATTTCTTCGTATTTACTTCAAGGAAATATGACATTTTATAAAATCGGGAGTAATTTTTTACATTGCAAACTGGCGATGGAGCGCATATTATAAATATGAAATTACTTTCCGAATAAGAAACACTAACTCTAATTAAAAACTTTATAATAATATCAGCAGTCGGGCATCACAAATCCATGGTTTAAAAATCCTATTTATAGTCAGCTGCATGTAAGTTACGGGAGTATAGTTATGTCAGCTGCCATCGAACATTCTAGGTACATTTGGCCAAATTCAAAACTTTGTGATGAAATATGTACTTAATTTATATTCCAACCGTATTAAAAGTTTAATAAATAAACTTTCAAGGGAGCAGTGGTAGCCTAGTGGCGGTGGCCGCGACTTACGAGCAGTAAGTCTTGGGTTCGAACCCTGGCAGACGCACCACGTTGTGTAATTTATTTAATGTTTCTGTATCTCTTTGTTTATCCGTAAAAAAAATACAACAAAATCACACAAAAGGAGGGAGTCAAATGTTCTACATGAGTGGATTTGAGAGCAGGCTATCGGGCCACCAAACGAGCGACGCCGACTAAACATCTACTCTCGTAAATCAAAGGGCACAGATAGGTTATACTAAACTGCGTTCCTCTGTAGACACCGGACTCCCCAATGTTAAATCACGGAGAGTTGTATTCAAGCTAAATCGCACGAAAACTTTACTAGCGCGATGCAGGACAAATTTGCAAATTTGTACTTTAATGAAAGGGTAATACAGTTTAATACAAATTCACCCCTTTGCGAATGTTTCAATTATTTATTGAAACCAGGAGAAAGGTCCGATTAGAGCGGCTTAACCGTGGGGTCGTAAATTTTACACCCTGGTATAGATGGCGCTGTAACACTTTTTGTTCGGTGTTGCTGTATTACTATTGTAATTGTTCTATTCATCAACCAAATCTTTTATATTTCCCATAAAATAATTTTATTTTTTAAACTTTGATAAAATAGGTACATAATTTGGTAAATAATAAACAATTTCAAAACTACGAATTCTCATAATTTAAATATCTTTGCTACTTTAGCATACTTTATTTTGAGCATTACAATCTTTACTTTAAAAACATTAAACGAAGTAATATCAGAGCACACCTGTTTCTGTACAATTGCAGACTTTACAATGTTCAAGGTCCCGTCGTCGCTTTACCGAGCAAATAATAATACCACCCCAAAGTTCTACCAATATTATTAAACTTGTTCTTAGTGATGCTTCTCTCAAGTTTTCTGTACACAACGTACTTACTACATACTAAAATTTGTATTTTATCGCCTATGCTACAAAGTACACTTTTCTTTATCCAAGAATAATAAAGAGTTCTCCTCTTGTGACAATAAAGTATTGATGATGTTAATTCTTCTGCGCAAGATGAAGATTGTCAGTGCACTTTTCTAAGCACATTTTAGTGAAAATGTCGCGCATCGGGAGGTTTCTCCCTAGAAGACATACGTTGGCGTTATAGGTGGTAATAATTATACTTCGTATCTCTCCCGAAGATGATTACAGTTTACATGCAGCAGTACGAGAGTTGATGCTGTCCTTATCACACTTTTTAAATCTATTTAAATGCTTATATAATTTATTTCTAGATAAATTGAAAAAAATAATTATAAAATAGTGTTGACTATTTTCCCGCACTGCAGTGCGATCCGCCATTGCGTTGAAATAACAATCCATGACTCATTACGTGATTTCGTGTTGTCCGACTCACACAAAATTTTAATTCGTGCGGAAATAACTGTCATTTCGTTACACGATGGGAAAAAGGAAGCGATCTTGTCGGGACGATAGTGACAGAGTCGAAAAATTACAAAAAAAAGGTGAAAAAGTTGGTTAAAAAACGAAGAAGACATCGTCATCCTCATCGTCATTGGATGATGAACCAGCGATATCTTCTTCGCATTCACTGCCGCACGATTTAGCCAATGATCTAGAACCACCACGGAACTAAATAGAAAAATACCCACAAATATTGATTTAATTACTCGCCTTTGAGAATGTTCTCAAAAAATAAATTAATCGTGTTCACGTTTATCGTGTGTGCATTGTATCTATGACCGTTATGTGACTAACTACCTACCAATTTTAATATCTTAACGTAAATCGTGTGTGGATTCTATGGCCGCAGTATGTGTACCTACCTCCACCTACTTAAATAACATAACATAACATCACGCCTGTAATCCCCGAAGGGTTAGGCAGAGGTATACCTAATAGTACACTAACACTACACACACACTTAAATATCCTAACGCAAAGCGTGTGTGGAAAAAGTAGAAACCTATTTATGGCGGGTACCTACTTATGATTATTAGGCCTCCTTGGCAGGTGAGATCTCAAATACTGAGGCACCATTAGAACGTGAAGAAACCGTTGGTGAAAATCCTGATAAACTAGACCCGGATATTTTGCAATTGTTAGGTTCAGACCAAATAAACCATTTGGAGACAACCTACACAATGATTTGGCGACGCGGTGAAAACACATCTTAATTAACGGTCTGACTAAAGAGGAAAAAGTTGATATCCTACCTGCTGAAAATTGTATTTACATAAAAGCACTAAAACCCTGAGTTAAAATCGGCATGGACTGATTTCAACATTAACCTTTCGTATAATTAGACACAATAAAAAAGTCATTGTGTCTCGCGTGGATCTACGTTCCGGTGGCATACGAAAGGTTAAGAAAGACTCATACAGTGAGCAAAAACAAAATCAAATGGCCAGCTGTATCGCAGCAATCGGTAAAGCACTGAATATAGCTTTGTCTGAAACCGATTACAATCCACAAGACATTATTAGGACACTCAGTGATGCAGGGCGGCTAATGTGCAACACGCACTACAGAGAATCTCTGTCTAGAAGATTCACTGTCATAAATGCTATACGTTAAAAACACTACAATAGACTATTATTTATTCGGTTTTAACTTGTCTGATCACCTAAAATCCACCAAGGCTATAACAACGACTGCCTCAGAATTAAGATTCACCGCAAATAGTGCGAGATTCAATCAGTTGCGCAATCAGCAGATTACTTCTACGTATCATCAAAACGGTTCTTTAAACGCTCGGGGGGCGCCGCGGGCACCAGCCGCCGAGTCGCGAGCGTACCCCAACCTGTCTCGGCGCCCGCCGCGCGCCGCCGCCACGATAATATTATCATACAGTATTGTAACTCGGCCGTATCTTTGAAATAAATGCCTACAGCCGCGCGGTACGTAAACATGTGATAGGGCTGCCCGCCTCATGTATTTTAATTACATTTGCCTACTTTGTGTTTCCATTTAGTTTTGTGATTGTAAATATACTTATTTTATATAAACAAATAAAATACTTTGTAAATTGAATAGGAAGTGTTCAATAAAAATACGTGTTGTTTTTTGATGGATAGATTTAATTAGAAACCAATGTTTATGTTTGAATAACAAAGAAAGATACACATTATGTACTTACCTACCAATAAGTTTAATTATTTTAAACTCTTACTGCCGCAGTCAGAGCGCTTTAATGATAACTTAGACCCTCACTAAGTAAAGGTTTTGACAATTTTGTCATACAAAATATGTCAAATCTTTACTAATTGACCGCTTAAGCAATCATTAAATATCTCTGAGTACCGCAGTTACCTTTCAAAGTTTCCGGGTAATTTTAAAAAAGTTATCTCTGGATGCGTTATTGACGAATTCATGCAATCAAAAACTGCACAATATTTCCTACTCGTCAATTAAATATGTGAATATGTACTTGACTTGATTTTACGAAAAAATCGCGCAGTTATTATTAAATAAACAACACACCGTCCGTTTGTCATTGCGGCACAGTCGCGACTCTCTGCATCTCGAGCGCATCCCGAAATCGAGCGTTGGCATAGCTCGCGCTTCGTCCGTTTGTATGAAGTTGGAATACTGTATGATAATAATTACCGTGGCGCCGCCGCCGCGGTATCGGATTCGAATTCCAGTTTAGGCAAATTGTTAAAAATTTAGTCTTTATTATTTTGTAAACAATACAATACCTATAATTAAGGGTGATGTAATACCCATAATGTAGGCAAAAGGCACTTGTGCTCTCTGTCATTGCGATTTTTTTTTGCGACAACTCAAATTCAAATTCTTTATTACATTCATGGGTGCATTAGTTGTTACATATAAATATGTAAGAATAAGGTCCAACATGAAACCCGATTAGGACACGGCAACATAACCACCACCACTTGAAAGTTGGTGGGTTTGATGGTGGTGATGTTGTTACCAGTTTTTAATGTAATAACTTTACATTAAATACCTCCTTGACCCGTTTACAATTCAAAATATCAAACGGCACAATTTGTTTGTGTGCTACATTGAATTGCATGGCCTTTTACCGTAGAACGTAATTTTTTACTCCAAAAAAAAGATGTGCATAATTTCGTTAGATGTATTAGAAATGTTTTCACACACTCAAACACAACCACTTAGCTGGTAGAAGAAGGGGGGGACACTTGGGCATAACAAAAATTTGCAAATTTTGATATTTCACAAATGAATTCCTATAGAAATATGTAGAAGTGCATGTCGGACCACGCACAATCTATTTAATATCCCATCAAAATATGTGAACTTACTAAACTGATTAACCACCCTGCCTACCTGCCTCCGAACGATGATTTTTATTGTAAAAATAAAACAAACTTACATTTTCAGTTTTGAGACCAGCGCTCCCATACATTAGGTAGTGGAAAATATTAATACAGGTGCATTTCATAAGTTGGTCGACTATTACTCGTAAACTTGTAAAGCCTACTCAGCTGAGATAGTTTTCCTTTTATTTTCGTTAAATATGCTACTACCATGAATTTTCTCACAGGCCTAAACACAACCCGTATAGGTGGTTTAGGTTGCCAGACTTGAGTCTAACAAAAAATTCTACTTTATAGCTTAATATTTCACAAAGAAATCCCTTAGCCCCTTCGCACATGGCGTCGTATCGTAAGCGTATCGTAGAACGCGCGTAGTACGAGAGCAATACGAGCAGGAACATGTTCAAACAAGTCCGCACACGAGGCGGTGTTGCAGCGTATCGTAAGAGGTGTTCATTGTCATTACGATAGTCGTAGCGTACTGGCGTAAAAATGGAAGCGTAAAAAATAAATTTTATATTGAATACTGCAAAAGTTATAGAATTTGTGAGCCTAATCGACACATTTCCTTGCCTATATTCATTAAGTGATTACTCGTTCGTACTAGTTCACGTGCAGCAACAAATAATCTTTTCTTGTAATTATTTGCGATGTATGGATGGATCCAATGAGCACGTCGCTTTCTACTTCTAACGAAATCAAATGACAAGAAATCCTCTTCGTCTGAAGGTCATCAATAAATTCCCCAAACACATCTGGTACGCTTGGCGCCATGATTTCAACTGAGATATTACAAAACGATACGTCTACGCGACGATTCGTGTGTAGAACACTCCGCGTCTCGTGCGCGTAGCGTAATTACGATACGCGCACGAGACAACTACGCCTACGACCCATGTGCGAAAAGCCTTAATCGTAAAAGTGTTTGAGAAAACTCGATATTTTTTAAAGACCTATCGAAAAATATCCCACACAACGGACTTAACGAGAAAAAAAAAATAACTCCACTTTAATGTGTATTGGAGATACCCTAAGCAAAATATTTTCAATATTTTACTTTAATACCTTGTCTTTTGTATATTACATATACAGAATACCAAATTACAGCTTTCTAGTACTAAGCGTCTTTGAGATATAGTGCGGATGGACAGACAGACGGACATGGCGAAACTATAAGGGTTCAATATTGACTGCGGAACCCTAAAAAGTATTTGAATAAACTTGAAATATTTTTTAGAATCGCGAGAAAAAAAATTACATTTCCACTTTACGAGTACATGTAGGTACAAGAAATACTCTAAAAAATACTTTTCGAGATTTAATTTTACTGAGAAAACTGCATTTAACTCTATACATTATATTTTTTTCTTTTAAGTTATATTTAAATCCGGTCGGTCTTCCACATTTTGTACTTCGGAGAGTGTGCGCAGGACGACCTGATCCCACCATCACCCTTTTACCACCGGACTAGCAAACGTACTGCAGCATTCCAGCCACAACTGGTTGATATCCCTAAGAGTCGTACTCAGTGCTTCTCCAGCACGTTTATTATGCGCACACTCAAAGTGTGGAACTCTTTGCATCATCTGTGTTCCCTTTCTACATTTACCTCGTCCGTTCATCATAGACCTCATCCTTCGCTTTCCATCAGGCATCATCGAGGTCAAGAGCAGGCCCATTTTCCAACAAAAAGTCCCATGTAGTCTGGCATGGCTGCTGCTGAGAAATTCATGATGGGAAAACCCGCTTTGCCCTTCCCGGGAATCGAACCCAGTATCTCAAGCTCAGCCGTCGCGCCTGCGGCTACTATACCAACGAGGCAGCGCATTACTTTGTGTAATTTATTTCATCATTTTCAAAACGATGAAAGGAAACACGTGCTCGTGTATTACATGTGGCATAAAACATTACTGGCGAAATATGGGTGTACTAATGGCTACACCTTTGCCTATCCCTTCGAGGAATACGGCGTGATGTTATGTTATGTTGTCCTGTAGCGACATAGACTTAGCAAATGAAAAAAAATCACTTAAATTGGCTACAGTAGTCATGGAGAAAATGGTGATCGCATTAAATATTATTAAATTATCTTTTTAAGAAATGCAAGAACATAACATAGTGAGTATTTACGAATGTTTCACATTTCTTATTTCTTAATAAAGCTGAAGGACATTTTATGTCCATTCAACTTGCCCAAAAATAGTAAATTGCGTCAATTATCCTACGAGTATAATACACCGCAGTGGTCATGGGAAGCGTTAACTTCTCCCTGTAACTTAGCATTTTGCGTCGTGGGGCTTATATACTCTCGGAGGTAACGTAACCATAGCGAGATCTAATTCGACGCCAACGCCATCTATCGAGGCAGCTATTAAACTCTGCTATAGGTGCATGATTATTTTGTTTAAAGCAAAACCTTTGAGTTTGGATTGTTTTGAGACCATTGACTAATATTTGTCATGTCATCATTTTTGTTGATAGATTTGTGTCAATTTCAAGCTTTTATCGAAGTTTTCGCTGGGCTAAACAAATGCGTATTTGAATCAAATAATTTTCTCTTGTTTTTACTTTTATTGAACTGAATCGACTTTTTAATTTGACGAGTTGATGAATAATGAACTGTGGGTGTAGGTAATGAATTTTTTTTTTGGGGTGTGCGAAATCATCAAAAATAATCCCTCCCGCTCTGGGCAGAGCGAAAGGGAGTGTCAGACTTCTACTGACTAAAAACCACCCATGTTTCTTCTTAGCCCTTCATGTCGAGGCCGCGGTATCTCTTGCGAACAACCCGCAGCCCTGACGGGACATATACACACTTACGCCTTTTTTCCATGGGGTAAGGCAGAAACTATATGGTTTCATTCGCTACGATACTTAAGCCCTCTTTTTGCCCCGATCACGTTACTATACTTGTATCACATAACATACAATCACGCCTGTAATCCCAAAAGTGTAAGGCAGTGGAGTACCCATTAGTGTCAGTTATCTGTTATGGGGGCGAGCTTAGTGCCATCAACTGGGCACGAATTCATACTCTGTGGCTGATACTAAAATAATCCTGATGTAACACAAGACCAACGAGGGAGTCTGAACGAGGTGTTATATTTTTAGGTGGGGTACTGTAATACCCAAACTTAATCCTCTTTCTTACTTGTCAGGGTGAGAGAATCTGGCAGGGGGTGTGATGACGATGCCGTCCTTGTCCCAAGTGGCCCAGGGGGCAGGCTGGCCCTTGACGGCGCACTTGAAGGTCACGCGGTCTCCTTCCTCCACCACCTTATTGTAGGGTTACGTGTAGAAAGATGGTGCCATCTGTCGCGATGGACTGCAGAGGCGGCGGGTATCAGGGCGTGAAAGACGAAAGTGAAAAATTAATTTTATATATGGAAAGTTTGTACCTACTATCTCAGGTCTTGGATATAAATGCTGTCTAATATCTTTGCAAAGGTATTTTGCTATGTCTCAACATCTGCCTAGCCTTTTCCCAACTATGTTGGGGTCTTTTTTATGTCTTACCAGATGCTGCTCAAATTACCAGTTTTTCACATGAAGCCAAACAATATGTAATTGCAAACCCCGTTGTAATTGCCGAATAATATGTAAATTATAATAATAATAATAAATCACCACTGCTCTCAAAACGGTGAAGGAAAACATCGTGAGGAAACCTATGCATGTTTTAGTTAGAACCAAAATATCGAAGACTTGTGACATCTACCAATCCGCACTGGGCCCGCGTGGTCGATTATAGCCCACTCCGTCTCTACGAGAGGAGACCTGTGTCCCAGCAGTGGGAAAATTAATAGGATGAGGATGATGTCCCACCGTAAGACAAAAGATCCCTTTGCTTTTTCCACAGGTTGACCGAAGCAAGGAAAACATGTTCAGATGGAGATTCAATGTGACTCTGCCCTGGAGTGTAAATGTGGTGTGACCCCCAGACGATGGTACACTTGAATATCGTGTTCTGCCTGTCCCGTTGTTTGCACATAACTGGAGCTAATGGACAGAACTGAAAATGACAAAAATGTCGCTTTTTGGGCTGACTTAATTTAAATATTGTCATTGAATATGAATATTTTCATCGTTTTTAAGCTATTTGGGGCACAATCCTTTTTTTATGAACTTCCCATAAATAAATATCATCCAATATAATAGAAGCAATATTGACAAACTTTTATATCTTAAGATGGGTGCAGGGTAATGTAAGTGTTAGTGTAATGTAAGTGTTAGTGTAATGGCAGCCAATGTCCCAGATCTTAAGGATAATATTCTATTATCAGTGTTCCTAGTACAACTCATACATACATAAACTCACGCCCTTTTCTCATGGGGGTAGGCAGAAACCACAGAACGCCACCTGCTACGATCCTTATATACTCCTTTTGCCTCGTCCACATTCATACATCTGGTCATACACGCACGCCAGTTACGAGTACTACCCACCTGTCCTATCTAAAGAGCGGCACCAATAAGATCAGTGTATGTCTTTCTAGGGCGGTGCCACTCACATTGTCCTTGTAAATACCTTTCGTTAATAGACTTACACTCATTCTCTCCGCATGACCAAACCACCTTAGCCCGTAGTTCCGTACCCAAAGGGTAAAACGGGACCTTATTACTAAGACTTCGCTGTCTGTCCGTCCGTCTGTCTGCCACCAGGCTGTATCTCAAGAACCGCGATAGCTAGAAAATTGACATTTTCACAAATTATGTATTTCTGTTGCCGCTATAACAACAAATACTAAAAACAATATAATATAAAATATATAATATAAAATAAATATGTAAGGGGGGCTCCCATACAACAAACACGATTTTTATAGATAATCACTTCGTGCACGAGTTCGACTCGCACTTGGCCGGTTTTTTTTTTGTAACTACATCTTCTTTTAGACCACAACGTTTCCGTTTAACTCTGAGACTAGTTGCCGCACTCAGAGAGCTTTAATGATTACTTAGACCATCACTTAGTAAAGGTTTTGACAGTTTTGTCATACAAAAGTATGTCAAATCTTTACTAAGTGACAGCTTAAGTAATCATTAAATATGTCTGAGTATCGCAGTAAGACTTGAATAGTACTTTTGACTCCCCTTTGACTCCTTCTTGCATGGAAGTAATTAGGACTTCGTACAACAGTCATTCTTACTTGCACCAAAAACCATTAATTTTATGTGAAACGTAGGACATGATGGAAAGGCTGAGAATATGAAATTAATACAATAACATTCCGCAGAGCCTAAATACAAAGGTCTTCATTCAGTGCGTCCTACCTGTTACAACATACGGGGCCGAAACGTGGACACTCACGGTACGGTTCGTCTATAAATTCAAGGTCACTCAGCGAGCTATGGAGCGAGCTATCAGCTCTCAGGGATCGCGTCCAAAATGAGGTGATCTGACAGAGGACCAGAGTTGTCGACATAGCTCACATAATAAGTAAGTTGAATTGGCAGGGGGCCGGCCATATTAGCCGCAGAACCGATGACCGCGAATCGGCAAGCGTATTGTGGGACGCCCTCAGGCTCGGTGAAGCGATGACCTTCGCAGACTGGCTGGTAACAACTGGATGAGAGTTGCAGAAAATCGAACTGAGTGGCGCAAGATTAAAGAGGCCTATATCCAACAGTGGATTGCAATGGGCTGATGATGGTGATGACAATAATATTCAAAAAATATTTTGTGTTTTCGACTCCGAGGTAAACAATAAAACATTGTAGTAATTACTAACATAACCTGATCGATTGACCAAGACACAACATCGATATTTAAAAAGTGTAATGTATTATTAGCGAACAGCATTATTTTTTGCTGTTAAACATAGTAGAACGCGAATAAAAATATTATGACTTTGAGTTTATCCAAGTTTATACAAGAATACTAAGAGAACCTAGTGTTTGTTATGATAATGTTGTATTTAATCTCGATACGAGACTACAGCATCAAAATTAAATCATATCTGCCAAATAACAAACATAACAAAACAGCTACTCGATCTATTATTATATTCTACATGTACAGCAAAACAAACTTTTAAACAAAAATATGTTATTCAGATAAAGAGACCAAAAGCGTACAGAATAAATATCTAAAAATTCAGGTAGTGCTCAGACATCAATCTATGTTGTATTTTTCAAGCCTACGCTGTTAACTCGTAAATCTTCGCAATTCAAGCTGTAGGCAATATACTTCATGCTGTATGCTGCAATGTGCTGGTCGACTGGGCACGAGCATTTGCTGGTTGAACCGAGCGTGAAATAAAACATGGCGCCTGTCAACTGTTTATCAGCCTGCACGTGTGTAGGTAATATCGTGGTTTTACTTTAAGTAGGACTATCTGTTTATCTTTGAAATGTGGTTTTAATTGGTAATTAGCTTCACGATAACTGACAAATGCTTACACTGACTGGACGGGTCCACTCAAATCTGTGTGGTGCTTTCTTCAAAAGACCATCTCAGACAATAATCTCCGTTTGTCTTCATTTGTGTGTATACCAGGATTATGTCTGGACCTTAAAAGAGACTATGACCTCTGAGTTAGTTTCGGATGTTTCTTCTTAGAGTAATCAGGTACGAAACACCGGCCCCATCTAGTTTTAAAAAAGTGCCTTGTAACAGTGTTCGTAAAATCCAATTTCCAAAATAAACATCATTTATTATTTAATACAGTCGTAATCTTTTGAACATGTCTGACAGGCTCGTTGGTGAGGTGGTCGCAAGCTTGACTGCTGAACATGAGGTTCTGGGTTTAATTCCCGGGTCAAGCAAAGTATTATTGTGTCTGGATCTGTGCCCGGATTATGACAGGACTTTAACATAACTGGCGAAATGTCGATGTATTGTTAGGTATAACTCTGCCTAGCCCATCCGGGGCTACAAAGCGTGATGTATGTTTTAATAATGATTGCGTTCCAATTAATAGCTGCAACTCAACTTAAGTTAATTTGTTTTAAGACATGCCTGTGTGACATGCTGTGCTACAACCAAAACTGTAATACATGAGACATCACCCGGTCCGTGTGTCTACTTACTTAATACATGAGACATCACCCGGTCCGTGTGTCTACTTACTTAATACATGAGACATCACCCGGTCCGTGTGTCTACTTACTTAATACATGAGACATCACCCGGTCCGTGTGTCTACTTACTTAATACATGAGACATCACCCGGTCCGTGTCTACTTACTTAATACATGAGACATCACCCGGTCCGTGTGTCTACTTACAACCACTGTGAGTGCGTTTATTTACTAATTGTACGGGTGGTCGGTAGTGCGGGGGCTGCTTCGTTTGGTCGCAAATGCGACTGCGGTGCATGGGTTCACTTCTCAGGGCGGGCAAAGTGTAATTGTGTTTTAAATCAGGAATTTCTCAGCAGCCATGGAGTCTGGATTTATGCCTGATTGTTGGTAATAGGCAAGCCCCTATTACCTGGGACTTAAACATAACTGGCGAATTGTGGGTGCACTAATGTATACACATCTGCCTAACCCTTCGGGGATAACAGGCGTGATGTTATGATACTAAAAATTTAATTCTCCAGTAACTAGAAAACAAAAAACCCTTTTCAAAACTATAAATAGACTTTTTTAACTTATATCCATTTAGTCTAAATGCTTTTTGGACAGAACCATGACATACAAATATTGGCATTTAAGTAAAAGCTAGTCTAAGTGAAAGCATTTCCATCAGTAGCTATTAACCGGCTCCATGGTATTTGTTATCAATCGCCAAGCTCGGTGAAGCACGGTTATAGATTTCGACCATTTCCGGGAACATTTTCGACACATTTTGGCGGCACGGTTGGCGCAGTGGCCAAGCGATTAGACTGCTGCGCTGCGTGTCGCGGGTTCGATCCCCGCACGGAACAAATATTTATATGGCCTGCAGATAGTTGATTCGGGTATGGGTATTTGTGTATGTGACTTTATATGTTTGTAAACGCAGCGTCTTTAAAAAAGAAGAATATGTTACGTTACTGATTGTAAAAGCAAATTCATGATTTACTTAGAGATACGTTTTGGAAAAGTTTTTTATATAAAATTGCTATTTGGTTTTTAAATCTGAAATATTTACTTAATTAGGGTTAGAATCCTTGCTGGGGCTGCGGGATGTTCGAAAGAGATACCGCGGCCCCAGACACAAAGGGTTAAGAAGGAACATGAGTGGGTTTTAGTCTGACACTAGCTTCCGCTCCGCCCAGGGCAGGAAGAGTCATCTGATGATTTCCAGCCTACCAAAAAAAAAAGTAGAGATATAGCGTCCTCAGTAATGCCCTGTCGTGAACAGTTTGAGTTCCACGCTCATCTCATTCAGATCTGAAATCAATTCCAAATTACGAAAACAACGTCATCATCATCTGCCTAGCCTTTTCCCAACTACGTTAGGGTCGGCTTCCAGTCTAACCGGATGCAGCTGAATACCAGTATTTTACATGGAGTGACTGCCTATCTGACCTCCACAACCCAGTTAATACTAGGTAATACGATATTCTTTGGTAAGACTGGATGTCAGAATTTCAGGAACACAACATAAACAACACAAACACCACGAAAACAACATAATTTCTGAAATAGATATAATCGAATATAATATAACCTCGCCCCCTATTACATGGGACTTAAATCTGTACCTGAACCTTCGGGGATTATAGGCGTGATGTTTTGTTATGTTTTGCTTCGTCAAATGGCATGTGAAATAAGATATTTTGAAGACAATTTACGGCAACACTTTACGCAATCCATATACAGTATAAAATGGCAGTTTTGTATAGGATTCCTGTACAATGAGAGATCCTTATAAACTATTATATTTTGATCGGTTGTCGTGTGTTACTTTAACAAAGAGAATCACCCCTAAATAGCGGTGCTTCCCACCGGACTAGACCGGCCCGGAACCGGTTTAATACAGGTGGATACAAGTACGGGGGTAGAGTCCGGTTTTCCATATCTATATAAAAAAAACCGGCCAAGTGAAAGTCGGACCACGCACAATATAGGGCTCCATAGTTGTCCATCAAACTCAAAGCATTTATTTCAAATAGACCATTACAGGCACTTTTGAATGTCAGAAAAACAAATAAAACGAAGTTACAGTCACAATCACAAGGCATAATAACTTGTGAAAGTACCGTAGTTGCCCATTCCCTAGCGTAGATCTCGATGGAGAAGAACGGGCAAGAAACTCCATGGACACTCTTTTGAATTAGAATATTGTTACTAAATCTTGGTACATCACATCATTCATGTTGAGATATTCATATATTATTAAGTGAGAACTATGTGATGCCATGATGCCATCTAGCCGATTTCGGCCACAGCGAGTGCATTCGATGGCTTGATTGTCAAGAGCTTTGTTGTGCTGCTCTTCCGTGTGCTCTTAAGTGGCTAGCATATCCAGCTTTGGCCGAAAAACTACGAGCACAAAGCGGACATGTCAGAACACCACTGACGACATTATAAGGTACAGCTGTAGGTGGTCTAGCTTTAAGGTCATCGCGCTTTTGATCTAGCTGCGACAAAAAAGGCAGCGACCCGTACATATAGGGTGTAAAAGTACTGTTAACGCAAACGAAAGGCGCTTGTTCTCCCCACCACTGTGATTTTTTTTGTTCTAGACCATACCTGGGAACCTCCTAGTTACGGAGATATTAGGGGTCAAAGTGCCAAATTTTTCACAGCTGTTTTTTGTAAATACTAGTTTTTCAGGTTATAACTTTACTTAAATTACCTCCATGACCCGTTTATTATTCAAAGCATCCACTAGCACATTGTTTTAACAGAGCTACATTGAGTTTTACCGTAAAATGTGATTTACGACCAAAAAAAAAGTTGTTCCCAGCAAAAAATTTTGCGTAAGGGTACTTAGTTTGATGTACAGAATGCTTGATTGACGGCTGTGTGATGGGTTGATTTACAATTTTACATACTGTGTAATGCTTAGATTTAAAAAACTTTAGGTTTTTTTTAATTTATTGATTAATAATTAGCTTGAGAGAATATATCTAAATTAAATTAAATATTTTTTGTATAATTAATTTGAATAAAATTAACCGACATTTCAAAATTTGAAAAACACTTAGTATTTTTTGGCAAAAATCACATTAGATCGTAAATCACATAGTATATAAAATTATTAATAAAAAAATCTGATTAACTCACAATCTCAATTTAAAATAGTGTTTCTAACAAATGCCAATCATCAGATACTACAATGGAAACAAAAAATTACAGACGTCATTTTATTGCGGATGACACACTGTCTGGGCAAACTTACTTTGCACATTGAATGTGTGTAAATTATCTGAGTATCTGAGTAATGCTCGTGAAGCTTCGGTGTAAAAGTGGCATCAATATCTTTAGCCTCCGAACAGCTGGGGTATTCACGAACCATGCGTAAGAAGTAATTATGAGGCGTTTCTAAATAAAGTTAAGTCTTCACTAACAAGTAATGAAAAAAAAACTAGAATAGGTACATCCTACCAACAAACTAACCAACCGCGTTATATAAGCGAGTCTAAAATTGCAAACTAAGTTAGAAACACGAAAAATATGTTTTACTGTATAGGGAGCTTGGCCTGTTTTCCATTTTATCAGACTAGTTTACGAGCTTACCCGCCCGGGCAAGCCCGCAGACCAGTCTGCCGTACCGGCGCGGCTATGTCTACGTTTGGACGTAGTTGCATACATCTGTACAGCTATGCTACACAAGAGTAGTGGGGGAAGCAGCCTCTGCACACCGACAAAGTTGTCAAATACATATTTTATTAAGTGTGCAATTATGTGCAAATTTCACAAACAAGAAGTCGGTTAAAAAGGTAAAACAAGATAATAAGTTAACAAAAATCTACGTTGTTGTTTCTTGTCACACATTCACAAAAAAACGATAAAGCTCTTCAACGAAGTCCTTGATTTCAAAGCCTTTTAATAAAGACACTTTTGATGTTTTTGACCTTTTCATCGGTCAATTCTATAGATATCTGATTTTGGCACTTTACAAAAACATAAATAGTTTATAATCTAATCAAATCTTTGACTGGCGATAAGAAACGACGCTATCAAGATCCTAACAAACTGTTTATTTTCTGACAAGACCGAAACAGGATGCAAAAGGGTTTGAAATATTTAGCTGTCCAATGTTTATCTGTTTTCTTTTTAAAAGTGGTGCTTTTTGGTTTTTGACGTCCAAAACCAAATTACAGAAAATAACTATAATTTATAACTAACTAATAATTATCTTCAAATAACTACAACTCATCAATAAACATAGTAATGGATACCACTGCTGGCAGTATATAAATACTGTGTAGCCGGTTTCTGATCTGACAATAAACAGTTTTCAAGGCTTCCTTTTACCTGCGGCAGCTCAACAAATACAAAACCTAAATGTATGTGATATATGCCATGGTCTTCTCTGAGAAACACTCTATCCTATGGTGAAAAAAAAATATTTCTACGTTCTGTAGTTCTTGTGATTAGTACTTTTTAACAGACAGCCGAATTAGATCTCACTGACGATCGTTCTCTAAAAAATTTGACGTTTCCAGCCTTTTTTTTTTTGGAGGGTGGGAAATCACCAAATGACTCCTCCCCGCTCTGGGCAGAGCGGTAGGGAGTTTCAGACTTCTACTGACTAAAACGTAAAGTAACCGAGCTGCTATTGGTTATGCAATGGTCGGTTACGTGATCTCGACACAATAGAGGTTTTGAGTACTCGGTACTAGGACGGCACATAACACGAATATCACAGAATAAATGTCGTGCCTTTGGTCACATTAAAAAAGACTTGTAGTTTTTATGTTTGCTTAAATAAACTTAAGACGAGCTTTGATGGCCACATTTTAAAAGATGATTCCTGTGATTTTTGATTAAATTACTCGAAAAGTTATTCAAATAAGTGGGTCAAAAGGGTTACATTACAAACTGAAACCTTAAACTTCCGTTTTTGTTACAGAAACTCCTTAATTCTTATGATCTTAAAATAATCTGTTAATTTTCTCCAACTTGTTCAAACAAAATACTTGTTACAAAAAATTCACAAAGTACGATTGCGATACACTTCATATTTCAGGTGGTATTCGTTCTCTGTTGCTCCACGTGGCTGAAGGCTCAACGCGCTTGCGTCAACTTCGATAACTCCCTCCCGTAACTCAGCTTTAAAACGCTGTTCGCAGCCGATACTAGGAGTCCATAAACGTTGCGAGCTTCATTCCGAAAATTTCAGTACCCAATACGAAACTACTGCCGCACACATCAATTTTATTGTTTATTTTGGAATCATTTATTTTTTTAAATTTCTTAATTTGGATCTGGATCCATGTTTCTGCGTGTTGATTTCACAACACGCTGTCTTAGTCATAGTCGCCCGTGTTTCCGTCGTTTTTAACTAGTACCTTACGAATTATGACAGAAATTATCGCATGTATCATATGGAAAACATGCATTGTGAAATACTGAACAAATACCAATAAATATTTTTTTCAAACACCATTTTATTACAAATTGTAAGGTTTTCCAGGAGCGACACTCCGAAATGTCGGTGTTCAGGATTGTTTTGCAGTTTTTTTAACAAAATATGGCACAACTTGTTTGCAAGATAACACAAGGTTCGGGCATAATTAAACTCTGAATGGGTTGCAGAAGTTTTTTCTTTGTATACACATTTCCTTCCTTTGAAATACTTTTGTAAAATAAAGCCGGCAAGCATGGTAACAATGTTTATGCAGCAAACTACATAAACTACCTGAAGTTCCAGATTACAATAGCTTAAATCGTGCTTGTGTCGCCACTCAACGGATATCTTTTTAAAATATCAACTTTTTTACAAAAACTTTTTTGTATACAAGAGAGAACTTACTTCGTTTTTTAGGGTTCCGTAGTCAACTAGGAACCCTTATAGTTTCGCCATGTCTGTCTGTCTGTCCGTCCTCGCTTAATCTCTGTGACCGTTAGCACTAGAAAGCTGAAATTTGGGACCAATATGTGTATCAATCACGCCGACAAAGTGCTAAAATAAAAATTGGAAAAAAATGTTTTATTAGGGTAGCCCCCCTATATGTAAAGTGGGAAGTGTTTTTTTTTTTAATTTTAACCCTAATGTGTGATATATTGTTGGAAAGGTATTTAAAAATGAATAGGGGTTTACTAAAATCATTTTTTGATAATGTCAATAATTTCGGAAATAATCGCTCCAAAAGTAAAAAACAAAGCGTCCCCCCCCCTCTAACTTTTGAACCATAAGTTTAGAAAATACGAAAAAAATCTGAAAAGTAGAACTTTATAAGGACTTTCTAGGAAAATTATTTTGAACTTGGATGGAAACAACAGATGGAAACTGCAGTTAACCAATATAATTTGGTCCCTGAATCGTATGAGCGCCTATACAATCCAGAGGTCCAGTTTCATTTGCCCGTATTTTTTTTTTAACTTCGTTTACATAATATTTTATTATCTACGGAACCCTACACTGAGCGTGGCCCGACACGCTCTTGGCCGGTTTTTTTTTATGCCTGTGACCGATTTTGTCTTATATTTTTGTTATTGGACTAACTTGTTAGCCACACAGAAGACGCGATAGGCGATGTAAAGACGGTCCAAGCGAGGACTAATTTCTGCCCACATGATGTGGATGAAAATAAATGTATAAGTCTATACTTATACATTTATTTACATAGTTATAAACTAATTATGTATTATTACATACATTAATGAATTATTGTATTTTTTAACCTTTATTGATGTCAGTAGTGAATTTTTTGATGATGACGTCAAGAGTCCTTCTGGTGACCTTGATAAGTCTCGTTTTTCACTATTTCCTAAAAAGAGCATAATATTATGTTTAGTATACATAGTTTTAATCTTTAGGTTAAGCCGCGCTTGCCTAGGTAGGTCTGTGGATAGGTGACCACCCATTACTCACCAAGTTTCCTTCATGCCTCGGAAAGCACGTTACGCTGTTTGTCCTGGCTGTCATAATTATATAGATCTTTGGCAATTGTTATAGGTAGTAAGTGACCTGAAAGTCGACAACCTCTCTCACCAAAGGTATCGTATTACCTAGTATTAACTAGGTTTTGGAGGTCAGATAGAAAAAAAAACGATTTTTGTGACCTTTGCCCTTAAATTTTAATAGATGTGAACACCCTACCCCCACCCTACCTGTGGTTATGAGACAACTTTTAGGATGTCAAATTACAAGTTTATACGAATTATTAGCTGGGTAACTCACATTCCGAGGTAAACTTACTAATTTGACTGGACTACACGACCCCATCGTTACTTTGAGAATACTTTATTCAATAAAATCAATAACATTTTTTGGAGGTTTGCGTACCTATTGCCAGTTGACTAGGCGAACTTCACGCAGATGCATTGTTACCATGGAAACCGCATTTACGTGCCATGTGCTTGGGAGACAGTATTGATCCAGTCGGACCGTAACATATTTAAACACTAGGATCTCAGGAAAGAACGGAAAGTTGAAAGGAATGCTGTTTTCGAAGTTATAGACTCGTGCATACGGCTGCTATAAACATGGTTTATAGCTATAAATATGTTTATGCTTTATGCTCGCCTTGGTTGTGTGTGAAAACATACCTAAACGTTTTGAAGAAAAAAACCTCTTTCATTTTATGCACTTTCGTACCCCCAAAACTGTTCTTTTAGACTTGTTGAGGGAAGCGCCGGAAAAATCCATTTCGATTCCAAGTTCTTAATTTCTATTAGTGTCGATGAACAGTTTAAATGGCTGGAGCAGTGCTGGTTCTACTTCAAGGAAGATGCTGATAAGACCCGGATCTCCGTCACTTACGTCGTCTCCTTTTTTACATGACTGCCCCAAAAAAAAGAGTGTTATGTTTTTAGCGTTCATGTATGTATGTATGTATGTATGTATGTTTGTTTGTGAGTTTCTTTAATCCACCATAACTTCTAAACGCCGGAACCGATTTTGATGTATGTGGTATCGTTAGATTCATTGCGTCACCCCGGGTAACATAGGCTAGAGAAAATATCAAAAAACATAATAGGGTGGCCATGGTTTAGAAATAAAAAGAACTTTTAATTTGTTTTTATTGAAATTTCAATTAAAAATATAATAATCATCGTCTAGAACTTATTAAGTAGATCACAAAAATATACCACAGTAGTATTCAATATCTATTGTTTACTAGTAATACTACTCAACAAATGATATGGTGACCTTTTAAACCCGGGATTCGAAACGAATAACCTACATATCAATAGATTCTCTGTAATGAAAGAAATATAACTGGCTAGGTTACAACTCCCAAATCCATCTACGACGGCACCTAAATGGTTTTTAAGTTTGTATGAAAGGCAATATGCGTGAATCAATTTACTTGAAACATGGCAAAAATATTAATTAAAGGAAATAATAATATTTGCAATCATAGAATTTTCAAAATTACCCCTTAAAGGGTAGAAAAAGAAGATCAGGGTAAATTTTGGTATGGAATAATCTGACTGCGAGATTCAACTTGAAACTCATAACTAACACAAATGAATAAAGCATTACGTGTGTTATAAAACAATAGTTTAAAAAAACTGGCCAAGTGCGAGTTGAACCCACGCACCAAGGGATCTGTAAAAAATTTTTGGTACCTACTGTACTTAAAACTGTTTGGCACTACACTTGAATTTCACAGAATAGTAACAAAATATTCATAGTTCTTATCATTGTATGTAAATTGCATGTTGCAATTAAATTCAGCGTAAATTGTTTACAAACAGATACTTACATGAAATGAAAAATGTTTGTAGGCATAAATTACGCAATTAAGTCATTCCGATCATTTCACACGTTCCTGAGGAACAGGGTCTTGACTGACGGATAGGCATACGGACAGACAGACGGAAAACAAAGTGTACATATTATTAGGGTTCCGATTTTGCCGATCAGAATCCTAAGAAATGAAAAAAAAAACACATTTTATTACATACAACAAACTCAGTAACCTATATGAACAATTCACCCCCCCCCCCAATCTATAAAAACCATTAAAAAAAATTTCGCGCTCGCTTCGCTCGCGCATCCATTAATTATTCTTTCTGGGGACCTGAAAAGGAATAACCCAAGTCCTTTTTGACTCAGATTACTTTTCTGCAATACTCAGTACATTTTGAGCTTTTGCTTTGAGCGTATTTTACATGGAGCGACTATCTTTTTGATCTGCACACTAAACAACCCAATTAGTACCGGGTAATACGATACTCCTTGATAAGACTGCTTTTAGACTTTCGAGCCACTGACTACGTGTGACGACTGTCAAAGATGAATAAATCACAGCCACCCTGGCTGTGATGTGTACCTAAATGTAACGTCTTAACGTGCTTTCCGAGGCAATGATAAAACTCAGTACTAACATAAACATAATTATTTTAATTAAGTCATTGCGTCTCGTAGTGTTAATCAATTTACCCCTTACAAGATTAGGTCAGAATGGTACACTTTTACAGATCGAGAAGGTATCAGTCGCATCTTCCAAACCTCTGTCTTAGGCGCTTGATTCCGAAATTGGAGGATTAATGTCAATCAAGATAAGAGTAATAAGCACTTCTCTTCTTGAAACTAAGTGAAACAGTCCTTTATCCTCTTCCCTCCCGATGACAATATATCCCCCCCCTCCCATCTCCAATTCTTAATCTACAAAAAGTGTACAAAAAATTTCGGGCTCGCTTCGCTCGCGCATCCCTCCTGTCTCGCTTGAAATGCTCATCTACTTCTATTACTTAATTGTCCATCCAGAAAAAAAAGTCCACAAAGGCACTTAATAAAACAGTTTGATAATTACTTCGTGTTTCAAAAGATCTTTCATATAGTCCCTGTTAACGGAGAAGATAATATCAAGCGGCGCCAGCTACCACTCACTATTATGTTGACCTGTGACAGTGCACACAGTACACACAACATTTTACAGAAGCATAGTAAATCAAGACGCCTGACACAGTTAAGAAGTTTCCTAAGTTACGTGTCACTACAAGAACTAAATCACCTCAGATCTCAAAGTTAGTATTCATAAAAAATAATCGATTTAGTATCGCATTATCCTTAGCGCGACATTGCTATCCTGAAAAATAAACTAATATATCGTGCTATATTGGTTATAGGTCAAAATACCGATATACTCGTATCACTAAAAGATATGAAATAAAAAACAAATAATTTAAAAAATTAAAAAACACGCATGCCGTGACAAAAAGTAAACTAAAAAATAAAAAACAAGTCAAACGAATTCAGTGATGAATGGGAGCAAGGTCCCGTAACTGTATTCGAAAATGGAAAACTGAAAACTAAAACTTTTATTGCAGTCGGGGGACAGTTCGGTGGAATAATTCTTTACAGGTCCCCCGACTGCAATAAAAGTTTTAGTTTTCAGTTTTCCTTTTTCGAATACATTTACGGGAGCTTGCTCCCATTCATCACTGAATTCGTTTGACTTGTTTTTTTATTTTTTAGTTTACTTTTTGTCACGGCAGGCGTGTTTTTTAATTTTTTAAATTATTTGTTTTTTTTAATGTCACTTTTATTTTTCTGCACTAAGTTGCATGTGTCAGGAACAACTGTTTCAATGTCCAGTTCATATAAATTGTTTGACTTCATGTTTGCACACATCACAAAAAATATAATATAGCTTATGTTACTCGGTAAAAGTATAGCTTTCTAATGGTTAAAGAATTTTCAAAGTCGGCAGAGTAATTTTTGAGTTAAATCGTAACAAACAAAAAATATAATCTTTCCTCTCTATAATATTAGTAGTGAGAATTACTATTAGGTATCTCTTACTGTTAAATATACAATAACACCTTGTAAACATTATGGTTCAATAAAGAGGCCAGAAATTCCACGTATCACGTACGTTGGGACGCGAAGGCGGTGGACCGCATAATTATTGGATATTTTGATATTGCGATATCTTCTAAGATAATTGTTTAAACTGTATAAGGGCACAAATATTCTATATTAAATTTCCGTTGTAACAAACACATTTATTTAGATATATATAATATTAATACCCTTTTTTTTTTTTTTTTGGTGGATGGGAAATCATCAAATAACCCCTCCCGCTCTTGGGCAGAGCGAAAGGGAGTGTCAGACTTCTACTGACTAAAAACCACCCATGTTCCTTCTTCGCCCTTCATGTCGAGGCCGCGGTATCCCTTGCGAACAACCCGCAGCCTCGACAGGAATATTAATACCCTAAGGGTTAAATAAGCATTAGTAAAAAACGGTTACAGTGAGTCAATTTTATATAGATGTGGTAAAACCATGACGGCTTATCGTGCTTTCCGAGGCACGGAGGAAACTCGGTATGTTATATATAAGTCACACATCCATAGACCAACCTAGGCAAGTGCGGCTTAACCTTAAAATTAATTCGAGCGACTGTTATTATTTAGCCATAGCCCCATTATTTTCACGTATGTAAGCGGGTTAAGCTTTAACTTTTCAATGATTACAATCAGTAGTACCAAAATATCGAAAGCAATTACCTACGGATGTCGCTAGCAGAAGCTCTCTTTGAATATGAGAGTATTGCGTGATCCACGCACACGAATAACATTCTAGTGTGAAGTTTATGAGCACGGAATAGGACTGATTACGTCCTGCTCACTGAAGAGTCTGTACGGTGGAGGTTAAAAAGAGACAAACATAGTTTAACGATACAGTATCGAGATTCATTCATAAAGATATTTGTGGGAAGGGTATTTTAACTCACCCCTACAGAAGGTAACAACGGGACTCCGTGCGTGCTGTTATGTACATGTCCTTGGTTTTCTGATATCCCAGTACATCGACGGCTATTGAGAAAACCGCGTACCTTTAGCGACACCAAAATACTGACGAAGTTTTGTCTTTTAGGTTTTCGCGTAAATAGTTGCATCAGTGGCTACTAACGCAACTATTTATGCATTATACTCCTGAACTAGGTCAGTTTAGGGGTGAAGATCAAAATGTTTGTTGATGTTGTATGTGCAAATAATTACAATTTCATAAGGTGGTATAAGACACTTTATCAGCGAAAGTATTCATTATAAATTATTGATGAAAGTATACTAGTTATTTCATTGTATGAAAACGTAGTTTGTTTTATATTTCTGTCTTATGAGGTCAAGGTTTATCGCGTCAAAGTAGATCAATTTCGTTCACGTTAAATACCAGCACAACAGAACAGTGAGAGTGCATTCGCTGCGGCACTTTGTATACATGTACATTTGGTTCCCGATAGTTATCTATAGAGCTAGTCACTAGGAACATATGAACAAGAAGACATACGCTTTTATTCAGGGCCAGCATTTAGGTACTACTATCCTATTTAATTTTCGGCAGTTTTGCTTAGTTTACGTCAACAACAAAAATATTGAAGAATCTACGCCGTAGCGCTATGGGTAATTCATAGTTTTGAAACAATCCGTTAGTATCTTAACTATTTACTGCTCCTAAATCGTTAATTCTTACTTAATAAACCTTCACTATGTAACGTTACATTTAACATGGGGAGCCTGATAAATGTAAGGCCACAATAAGCATTTTCCTACCTAGAAGGAGAGCACAGTTTAAGAGAAAAAGGGAGAAGGTAAACAGTTATTTAATTTTAAGATAATAAAATACAAATAAACCTATCAGGCCCTACCTACCGGATGCTGGAGATTTCTTATTAAAATACTATGTAGAATCAGGGAATCCGGGGTGAAGGTCCAGAGATATGAAGAGTCCAGGGGGTTTCTCAGATGGAAAGCCTCAAGTCAGGCCTTCCAGTCGTTGAGCTCGCAAAGGGACCGGTTGTAGCCTGCAGTCAATCTTCAGCTTCCATCAGACGTAGAAGAGGCGCGAGGATCAAGGAAACGTCCCTCCGGCTGTAGCAGTAGCCGGCGGACGTCAGGAGTGCCGAAGAGGAGGATCGAGGAGGAGGGCCGAGGAACGTCACTCGGGCATTTTTCTCCACGACGCAGACCACCGTAATGAAGATTATATTGCTCAAAAAACTAGTAAGCTTCGTAGTTGAGATGTTTTCCGTACCGAGCCCTGGCGTAGACTGATTCTGACGAACCGGTTCCCAGTCATCCTGACATTTTGAAATTAGAAGCTTTTGTTCTAGAACATTAAAAATAAAATCAATTTATAACGAGGTACAAGGAGGTATCAATTACTTATACAACCTACTCCTAACTCCAGCAGCGAATTAAAAATAAAAACCCATGTAGAAAAACACAAACATTACAACTACGCGGATCGTTTCTCGTGTCTCGTTGTATTATGTCTGAATTTACTGTCCCAAAGCTTATTAGTAAGGCATATTAATGTTTTTAAACAACCAATTACTACAAAATCAGCGATAAGTTGGTGATATAAAGGTAATTTCCAAAACTGAACCGTTTCAATCAACATGGTGTTTCTAGTTCTAAATTACCCACTGTTGAAATCCCTACATTTGATGGCAAAGATTTTACCAAGTTTAAACCATTTCATGACCTCTTTGTAGTAGTGATTGACAATAATAATTCGTTGACGGATGTCCAAAAGCTATTCTATTTAAGAAAATACCTTCTAGATGAAGCGTTGGCAATTATATTTGGGCTGGTGTCTTTCGAAGCGCCTATACACACATTAGTAAAAAATACCTTATTATATAGGCACTAGGCACTGCGAACGACACTGGTCCCAAATCTGTTGGACCTCCCAGATTTGAAAAAAGCGTCTTCAATGGTTAGGTTAGGTTTGGTTGATGTTTTGATGTATCCCAGGTAAACCCCACATAATTCAAGAATGTCGCCTTAGTGAAAAAAACCTTATTATATAGGCGCTGCGAACGACACTGGTCCCAAATCTGTTGGAATCCCAGATTTGGAAAAAAGCGTCTTCAATGGTTAGGTTAGGTTAGGTTTGGTTAGGTTTGGTTGATGTTTTGATGTAGCCCAGGTAAACCCCAAATAATTCAAGAATGCCGCCTTAGTAAAAAAAAACCTGATTGTATAGGCGCTTCGAACGACACTAATACCAAATCTGTTGGACCTCCCAAATTTGAAAAAAGCGTCGTCAATGGTTAGATTAGGTTGATGTTTTGATGTATCCCAGGTAAACCCCACATTATTCAAGAATGTCGCCTTAGTAAAAAAACTTTATTATATAGGCGCTGCGAACGACACTAGTTCCAAATCTGTTCTTGGACCTCCCAGATTTGAAAAAAGCGTCTTCAATGGTTAGGTTAGGTTTGGTTGATGTTTTGATGTATCCCAGGTAAACCCCACATAATTCAAGAATGTCGACTTAATAAAAAAAATGCTTATTGTATAGGCGCTTCGAACGGCACTAGTCCCAAATCTGTTGGACCTCCCAGATTTAAAAAAAACGTCGTCAATGGTAAGGTTAGGTTGATGTTTTGATGTATCCCAGGTAAACCCCACATAATTCAAGAATGTCGCCTAAGTGAAAAAAAAACCTTATTATATCACCAGGCGCATCGAATGGCACTGGTTTCAAACCTGTTGAGGGTGGGGACGCGGTTCATACAAAATCCCCCATGGTCCTTTATATTTGCAGACATTGTCTCCATGTGCTCGCAAACAAGTGGAGCATAATTTATTATCCTTTACAAAGAACAGACGAGTCTCTATAGGGACCATCTTAAATTTGGGACATTTAAAGATAAATGATCTTTTTTATCACAAAACTTGCACAAACTTTGTGCCTGTGAAGAAACATTAGCAACCTGCATTGCAAATTCAGAGTTTATTTTAAATGGAACTGTATCCTCCAGCGCCATAGCACGCCTCTCGAGGAAGTTAACAAATTCTTTAAGAGTCGGAACGTTACTAACATCCCGCTCCAAATTAAATGCCCTTTTAGTATAAGGGTCTATTTTCTTATAAAGTACACAAATTATTATATGATCCCAGTGTTCAACAGGTTCCTCTAAATTATTTAATGCATGTAATTGCCGATTTAAATTAGAAATTAAGGTCCGTAGACCGGATGCAGTACATTTTTGCATTGACGGCATGTCCAAAACCATATCTAAATGACCAAAAATCAACCGGGTTGGATCATGATATCGTTTCTCTAATAATTGTTAAGCTTCTTTATATGATTTATTGATAAGTGGCAAGTTTATTATAACTGCCAACGCTTCATCTAGAAGGTATTTTCTTAAATAGAATAGCTTTTGGACATCCGTCAACGAATTATTATTGTCAATCACTGCTACAAAGAGGTCATGAAATGGTTTAAACTTGGTAAAATCTTTGCCATCAAATGTTTTGGATTTCAACAGTGGGTAATTTAGAACGAGACACACCATGTTGATTGAAACGGTTCAATTTTGGAAATTACCTTTATAGTGTCATTGATTTTAGCCAATGCTGTGAAATATCTTTTTTCAAATTTTCCCACATCTTCGGTATCTCGGTCATCCTCACTTAAAATATCCAGTTGGACACTCTCGTACTGCGTTAACGCCGACATTAGCTTGTCCTTGCGTGCCGCAAGAATATCCAGATGCCAAATTTATAGGGTCGTTCACGTAATTCTCGATCCGAGTTAGCGTACCCTTACACTGTGTGTGTATTAGAAGATGAATTAATTCATGCCAATAGTCTTATTTTAAAATTACAACGACAAAATGAATGTTCTCAGGTTAAAGAAACAAACGTCCTCTATAATGAATTATTAAATAGTAATGGTAACCCCTCTTCCTTAATAACTATTGATCTGACTGAAGATTCCTTGGTGAAACATAATTATAAAGTTAGCAAAAAGAAACTTAAAAAATATGCTAAACTGAATAGAATAATTAAAAAATGTAATCAATTTAAGAAACAGCATAAACTCTTTTCCAAATATATTCCACTAAGAAAAGAGCGTGTTGATTTAGTCAATAAAGTAAATAATTATCAAATCAAATTAGAAGATAGCATCAAAATTTATGAAATTGATACTCAGCATTTGCAGTCAGAAATACAGGTCCTTAAGGACAAACTCAGTTCCCTTTCCAATAGGTATCTGACTTCTCAGAACCAAATTAGGGAGCATATCCTTGCTGCGAATGAGTTGGTAATGAGTCAATGTAGTTGTCAGTCAGATCCCATATATGATACAGTCCAGCCTGAGGTAATGGAGGACCCATCCCAGGCTGTGAATTCATTTCAGGACAGTACACTCAACCAAGGAACAGCTGATATTACACAAAATCATTTACAAGTGGTTCAGCCTGAGATATATCATAGTCAGGATTGTTTTCATTCAATAATGTTCTCAGATAGCATGGGAAGAGGTGTAGGTAAATTAGTAAGTAATAACCTGAGTTTTTCAAATCAAAACCATTGTATGCCAGGGGCTACATACAAACAGATAATGGCATCAGTTACTAGAAATGTTTATAATAAAAATACTGACATTACTATATTTGTAGGGAATAGTTCAAAAGTTAAAATAAAAGACATCACAAACTGTGTTACTGAGTTGTTAAAGTTACAGTGTCGTAAAACAATATTGTGTGCCTTTCCATACCTTGTAAAATTGTCAGACAAGAAAAACAATTATATTCACAGGCTGAATAGCCATGTTCAGTTCTTAGTAGGTCACTATAGTGACAGGCTTAAATACTTTGATATCAACAGTTTTGTTGATAATCTTAAGTCGACACCGGGTAATGTGTGTCTACCTATTAGTTGTAGACACAAAATAGCTAGGCTATTAGTTTATAATATTCACTCAGACATAAATAGTATGTCGATGTTTAGTACTATAATTGACACAGCCAATATTAGTAATTTTACTAATAATTCTTTTTATAATTTTTTGACTACAGAGGATTCTTTAGCGGGGTCCACTGATGGTAGAATTACATTGCATAGTGATAGCATGGGTATCTTGGATCTCACTCCAAATGCTCATTTAAACTAGTTAGTAAGACAACAGAAGGTACCAGTAAAATTAATGTCAAATTAAATAAATTATTTGTACCTTCTGGCTCTCATCAAGCTAAATGTAAAAAAAGAGCTAAGCAGAATTCGTTGCAATTATTTCATCAGAATATTCAAGGCTTCTCCTCAAAGCAACTTGAAATTGAATTGTTTTTAGAGAAAACAAAATTTGAAATTGTCTGTTTCACTGAACATTGGTTGAGAAATGATGAAATGTTAATAAGTTACGCAAACTACAGTGTGGGCAGTTGCTTTAACCGGAAATGTAAGATTCGTGGGGGTTCATTAATCTTAATTAAAAATTCTATTAAATTTAAAACTCGTGATGATATTGTTAAACTATCAGTTGAACATAATATTGAGCTATCTTGTGTTGAGCTGGATAAGCATGTAATAGTGTGCGTTTACAGACCCCCAAATTATCAAAACTACTCTACATTTGAGTCAGTAATAGAAGATGTTTTAGCAAAACTTGTAACAGGTAATAAATCAGTAGTTATATGTGGCGACTTTAATGTTAATATTTTAGACAAAAATTCAAATAGCAGTAGATTTTTGCATCTTTTTAAATCATTTAATTTGTTAAACGTGTTTTCGGAACCAACCCGAATTACTACAAATACTGCTACATGTCTGGATAATGTTTTTTGTTGCTGCGACTACTTGGATAAATTCATTGTAAATTATCTTCCTTCGGATCACAGCGGTCAAATCGTTGTTTTCGAATACTACACACCAGTACAAAAAATCCAAATAAAATCTAGACAAATAACACCCAGCAATTTAAATAAGTTTAATGATAATTTAATTAGTAATTTAGGCATTCCGAGTCAGATTATTGACAATGTAAATCTATTTTATGAGGAATTCTTTTCGGTGATTCACACAGAGTTCAATAATACAATAAAAACGAAAACTAAATCCATTTGCCCTAAGTTCATGTTTAGTGACTGGGCAACTAAGGGTATAAGGAAAAGTAGGGAGCGATTGTTTGAGCTGTACGGTCTTAAGCCTTACATTAACTCAGAAACTTTTAATAAATATGTTGCAACTTACTCTAAAATCTTTAAAACCGCTTGCAAAGTAGCTAAAGCCTTATTCATTAGCAACAAGATTAAATCCGCCGATAATAAAATAAAGACGGTTTGGAAAATTATCAATAGTGAAACGAATAGAAATAAAAAATATAATAATGATATCACTCTAGAGACTTCACGTGGCCTTTTAAGCTCTAAAAACGAAGTTGCTCAAGAATTTGTAGATTTCTTCACTAGTATCCCACTTAAAACTACTGAAACCTTAAATTCGTCACCCTTACTTTCTATTGAGTTATTAAGAGCGAACGTTTCAGCCTGTCCGGTTGAGTTTCAATTTAAACATATAAACCCCATAGCAGTCATTAAAGCTTTTAAGGAAATTAAAGTCAAATTAACCGAAGATCTATGGGGGCTGTCGATTAAAGTTTGTCAAGCTATTATTGAGACTGTAGCTCCGTACTTAGCCTTAATATTTAATTTATGTGTGGACCAGGGAGTTTTCCCGGACCTTATGAAATACAGCAAGGTAATACCACTTTTCAAATCCGGTGACAGCAAAGACACCAATAACTATAGACCCGTATCCGTTTTGCCAGTTTTCAGCAAGGTGTTTGAAAAGGTAATGCTTAATCAAATGCTCGTCCACTTTAACACCAATAAAATCTTACATGAGAAACAGTATGGTTTCACGAAAGGACGTTGCACGACTGACGCTGGTGTCACCTTATTAAAACATATATTTACTGCGTGGGAAGAGTCACAAGATGCCATAGGGATCTTCTGTGACCTCTCGAAAGCATTTGATTGCGTCAACCACGAAACCCTTCTCATAAAGCTTGAACATTACGGTTTAGGGAAACTCGCGCTCAGTTTAATGAAATCTTATTTAACCGATAGACATCAGCAAGTACAAATAAATGGTATAAATTCAATGGGCTTAAAAGTAAGTATGGGTGTGCCACAAGGCTCGATATTAGGTCCTTTTCTCTTTTTAGTCTATATTAATGATCTACCCCATTTATTTAAAAACCAACCTGAAATGGTATTGTTTGCCGACGATACTTCTTTAATATTTAAGGTAAACAGACGTGCCACAAATCTTGACGACGTAAATAACGCCCTACTGCAGGTTCATAATTGGTTCACCGTTAATAATTTAGTATTAAATGGAAAAAAAACGAAGTGCATAAGATTTGCTCTACCAAATGTCAAAAGTACTGATTGTGACATAGTATTGAATCAAGAGAAACTAGAATTTGTTGATGAAACTGTTTTCTTGGGGATAACGATTGACTCAAGACTACAATGGGGTCCGCATTTAACATCTCTTGCAGGACGGCTGAGTTCAGCAGCATATGCTGTTAGGAAAATCCGTCAATTTACTGACGTAGATACCGCGAGACTAGTCTATTTTAGCTATTTTCATAGTGTTATGTCATACGGTATTTTACTATGGGGACGGGCTGCAGACATCGAGTCTATATTTATTCTGCAGAAAAGAGCCATTAGAGCCATATATGGTCTACGAAGGTGCGATTCTCTGAGAGAGCTGTTTAAGGAAATTAACATCATGACAGTACCTTGTCAATACATCTATGAAAACATCATGTACGTTAGGAAAAATATACATTTATTTAGCAAAAGAGGGGATAGACACCACTATAATACGAGAAATAGGGACCAACTAGTTCAGCCAGGTTTCAGGCTAGCTAAAGTAGACTCATCTTTCATGGGGTACTGTTTAAAATGTTACAATAAAATACCCCCTAACATTCTTCAACTGAATGAGACGAAATTTAAATCTTGTATAAAACGCACACTATGTAGGCAAGCATACTATAAGTTGGGGGATTACATTGATGATAAAAATGCTTGGCTCAATGCTGGTCCTGCTCCACAACCATAGGGCAAATAAATCGATTAAATATCATGTGAAGTTATTGTAGAAGCTGATTCAATATCTTAATATTGTACGATTGCATTGCACATGTGTGAGTACTATGTACCATAAATCCACTTTTTACATTTAGTTATTTTTTTGTGACTTTGATCTAGTGGCTGAGAGAATGTCATGCTCACTCAAATGTCTCGCTGATGGTGGCGCGTGTGTCGGATCATTTAGCTCCCTTCAAAATGGTTGAGCTGAATGGTGCTGATCCATGCGTCATGTTCGTGAACGGGCGCTGTCAGTAGAGACTGGTCATCTCTTAGTTGCCATGTTATATTTTTATTGGTTTATTGTATCGTCTATTCTGGACGCTTTTAACTTGCACGTATTTTTACATCGTTCTCACATATATGTAAGATCTCAACATTCAGGCTAGCTAAAGTAGACTCACTTTTCATGGGGTACTGTTTAAAATGTTTCGATAAAATACCCCCTCACATTCTTCAACTGAATGAGACGCAATTTTAAATCCTGTATAAAAATCATGACTGTGAAGTTATTGTAAAGGCTGCAGAAGATTGTAAAAGTATCTTTGCATTGTATAGATTCAATTTCTTAATATTATATAATTGCATGGCACATGTGTGAGTACTATGTACTATAAAGCCACTTTTTACATTTAGTTACATTTTAGTGACGTTGCCCTGGCGGCTGAGAGAATGTCATGCTCACTCAAATGTCTCGCTGATGGTGGCGCGTGTGTCGGATCATTTAGTTCCCTTCAAAATGGTTGAGTTGAATGGTGCTGATCCATGCGTCATGTTCGTGAACGGGCGCTGTCAGTGGAGACTGGTCATATCTTAGTTGCCATGGTTTATATATATATATTTTTTTTTTAATATGTTTATTATATCTTTTTACTCCGGACGCTCTTAACTTGCACGTCTTGCTACATAGTTCTCACATATTATACCATCTCAACATGAATGATGTAATGTACCAAGATTTTTTGTAAAAATATTCTGGTTTAAAAGAGTGTCCATGGAGTTTCTTGCCCGTTCTTCTCCATAGTGATCTACGTTAGGGAATGGGCAACTACAGTACTTTCACAAGTTATTATGCCTTGTGACTGTGACTGTAGCTTAGGAGTGCAATGCGTCGTCCCGGGGGTTGCTGCGTCGGGTTGCGCGTCGCCGGATCTCTGCGGCGGCGAGTGCTGTGGGTGCGGGGTTGCGCGGCGGCGCGTGCCGTGGCGATGGGTGCGCGGGGCTCCGGGTCGCGGGGCGGCGGTTGCGCGTTGCGGCGTGCATTCGTTGTTCCGTGATTTGGAGTCTCGTGCATTCGTTGTTGCGGTGTGCGTCGCTGCGTGCTTTCGTGCTCGCAGTGTTCGTTGTTGCGGGCATTCGGCGGCGTGTGGCTCGGCGTGGTGGCTTTCGGGATGACGTATTGCACTCGTAGTTTAGTTTTGTTTTATGAATTGTTCTTCTGACATTCAAAAATGCCTGTAAAGGTTTAATTGAAATAAATGCTTTGAGTTTGAGTTTTTGAGTTTGAGTTTGAGTTTATTAACTTAAGCTTCTTTAAATCCGCCATTTGGATAGCTGAAAACCCTCAACAATCGCACTATCACTTCACTTTTTAGCAGAAATATCGCTTTCTAACTAAAACACAAACCTTTTAGCACTTTGTAAACTTTGTTTACATCGGATAACAGCAGCGGGAACAGGTGAAACGTTAGCTGTCAACGTTGAAGTGTCAAACTCAATTGACATTAGTGATGACAAAGTCGAGTGACGTAACCGACGCTGCCAATCCGTGACAGCAATAAAACTCGTCGATGTGGAATTTATCACAATTTCGGTATAGTGGGTACTTTTGCATCCATATACCAAATTCAGCAAATCCACAGAATTTCTTCGTTTTTTCTTCTTTGGAATGCCGATGATGATCAACAAACGCAAACTGTGCGTTTTCCTTCGATGAAATAGACTGATATCACCCAATTTGGGTGAAATTCCGCCGCGCAACCGACACTGTCGGCGCACAAGCCAAACTTGCCGAATCAGTGCAAATTTTACAAAAAAAACAATCACTGTATGTCAGAAGGACCACAAACAGCATGTACAATAAAAATGCTGTGTTGAGCAAGGCAAAAACCAATCTATACTAATATTATAAAGCTGAAGAGTTTGTTTGTTTGTTTGAACGGGGTAAACTCTGGAACTACTGGTTGGAATTGAAAAACTCTTTTAGTGTTGGATAGTCCATTTATCGAGGAAGGCTTTAGGCTATATAACATCACGCTAAGTCCAATAGGAGCGAAGCATAAATGAAAAATGTTGCAAAAACGGGAAAAGGTATTCCTTTTTGAGAGCTTCCGTTGCGTGCGCTGCGAAAACGATTTAAGTTAGGAAAATATCATGTATGAAAGAATTGTTCCTCTTTAAATGTTCTAAAAAAAAGTCCGCGACAGCATATATATATCTTTTAAGATTGACTCACTGTAACCATTTTTAACTATTAAAATGTTAGATTAAAAAGAATGATATTTTGCGATGCTTATTTAACCCATATGATAATAATCTATATCTAAATAAATATGTTTGTTAGCACGGAAATTTAATATAGAATATTTGGGCCCTTTACTCTATACAGTTTAAATAATTATCTTAGAAGATATCGTAATATCAAAATATCCGCGCGACAAAATAATAACGCGCGCGGCAGTCATTCGGTCCGGTGCGGTAGGTAAGTGGGGATTCTGGTCTCCGGGGGCTCCGGAGAAATTCAAATTCAAAATATTTACTGCACCATAATGTTTACAAGTACGAAGAAAATCTAAACTAATAGGTATTATAAAGAGGAAAGGTAAAATTTTTTGTTTGATACGAGTACGATTTAATTCAAGTTAATATGTTGAATAGTCGGTTTATCGAGAAAGGCTAAAAGCTATATTATGTGATGCAGACGAAGTTGCGTGGGTCAGCTAGTTTATTATAATATCACTGGGATCGTTGTGTGGATCTTACAATGGTGCAAAGTCAAGAAGAAGAAAAAAAATCAAAAGTGGCGATGTTGCCAGTAATTTTACAGATTGAATACTTTACCAGACAATTAAAATCAACTAAAATTAAATCGATTAATATTTAAATTAGAAATATATATGTTTGATATTGAATCGAACATTGACTTTAACAAGAACGTAAAAATGTATGAAAACAGTTTAAATATTTAACGATTTTGGTGATATTTATTGCTACCAAAAAAGTCCGATAAAGTCTTAAGTATATTGGTTACCAGAAGTAACCATGTGTAACCAAAAAAGTCATTAAAGTGGTTTCCAACACTTGTATAGTACTTTGGCTTGCAGTTATAACCTCTGTATAGCTTATAAATCATTTGAAGTGATAATCACTCCTGCAATAGCACTGTTTTAACTCTTCTTAATCACTCATTTATCACTACTCTAAAACCATTAAGTCACTTCAAGCTCTAATACCAACAGGCCCAAATCAGGGTTATAAGAGAGATACAGAACGCTATACCACCCAATTGTTAGTGCCTTTACAGAACCTTTGGTTCTTAAAATTCTCTTAAGCAACTGTTAGTTGGGTTGAACATTAGCGCCGCTGTGGAAATGGCCTGTACTGCAATCGACCTGAAAATCGATGAGTTTTGGAACCTTTGACATTGACGTACATAAAGCGTTCGAGTACGGTCGATATTTGAATCTTACTTGCTTAGGCCGTCATCTCATCATAGACTTCAATACCACGGCACCATAAGCTGTAGGTAGGATTAAGCGCGCTTATCGTTAGAGAGGGATGGAAAGCATATTTGTTTTTACCCTCCCGCCACAAGCTCCTCATCCCCCAACTACCTTAATAATAAGTGACGTCGTACTGCAATCGACCTGAAAATCGATAAGTTGTTGAACTTTTAACATTGACCTACATAAAGCGTTCGAGTACGGACGATGTTTGAATATTACTTGCTTAGGTCGTCATCTCGTCATAGACTTTAATACCAAGGCACCATAAGCTGTAGGAGATTGAGTGCGCTTATCGTTAGAGAGGGATGGAAATCATAATATAATTATTTGTATTTGTATTAACTTCCTCGAACCTTCATGTTCAAGCCACACCTTCAAGGGATACTTGAGGAAATATGAAAAATAAACCGCGTAACAAAAAATATTAAACACTGGCTGGCATCTTCGAGTACAGGTAATAAATAAATCATTGAGCGGCAGTCTTATTTTTGCGCAAACTTTTTGCATAAATCAGATAAGAATATATACGTCTGCTATAGCAGACGGAATATCGGCGATTTTTGCGTCCCACCATTTTATACACCGCGCACAAAAAGTTGAAATACGGAGAGTTGGCAGCAGTGCAACGGGCCGCCCGGCTACCAGGGCAACATGTATCAAAGGAGCTAGAGATCGACAACGACGACGCGAATAGACGGTGAATCAACAAAATTGTTTTAGTGTTGGAATTGATAGCATTTGTGTAAATACCGATAATTTATAATCAAATCAAATTGTAGACTACATTTTGTTGCCAACAATTAATGATATTATTTATCTTTATTTATTTTTATGCCAATCCCATCGGACCTTATTATGTAAAACGTAACAAATCAATGTCAATTAAAGTAATCATCTTCTCTTAACACGCAGTGGAAAAACACAGAGCCGTTACATAGCATATAAAACCACCGGAAAATCGGAATTAAAACAATGACTAGTTTTTCCATTTCCAATTCAATTTTTAAAGGTGTTACAAATAAACACAAACCTAAACACTGGTTTACACACATACGAACTGAAATAACCTTCCGCAGTCAAGTAACAAACAGAAAATTTCATATTTTTCAGTTCCGAGCAAGACTATGTGGTGCCGTTATGGAGTCAAAATGCTATTAACAAGCACTTCTGAAAAAACTTCTTAAGAAAACAAAAAAAATAGGTTCTGAATACATACAGTTTGAAAAGTCTCATTTTTCAACCTGGATGCGTTTGTAATATTACAATTTACAAATACTATCATTATTAGTTACGGTTTTTATTACGTCGCTTGTATTATACGATAACGTAGAGAATTATGATAATTTTAATCAAATATTGTCTGGTAAAGCACCACAGGGCTAACTTTCTGCAGCTACATTTATCGGTCTTCTATTACTGCATGAGAGAAGACTCATTTGAAATGACATTGCACCGGCAGTTAATCCAGAAAACAAGCATTTTTATTACTTTATAAGAAACTGTATTGCTTATTAAAGTAAACAAACAATTGACTGATACAAAAAAATCAAATAATGTTGTTCTACCATATTTCCTGTGAAACTGTCTAGGACAATGTAGGTCAATAACCCGTGACTGAAAGAGTCATTACTGCGCATGTACTGTTGTCACTTGTGAATTACTGAATGGACACCTTTAGACATATTTATGAACACCGTTTCATTATGGCTTTAATTTTAAGGTTTTCAAGAAGAAGCGCCCAGAAATAGTACTTTTTATGATTTTTCTGTAATTTATTTTGCAAATAGCTAGGAATGACAATACTTGTGTGCAAGATAACACAAAGTTCAAGCATAATGCGACACTTGGTAGTTTTAAAGACTTCTACTGGTGAAGAAACTAACTGTAATATTATTAACGTGAACATCTAATCGGTAAATGTATGTAATATATCGTCTAACAGGGAAGAATGGGAAAAGAAAACGTGTTGCACCGACCCACATAGACTGGGATAAGGGCAGGAAGATGATGATGATCTAATCGGTAAAGGGTCAACCAAGTACTGGTGACGGGCGGTTCTATCGTAACCTATCTGTCATTCATAAGCCTACATCGTAATATTCTACCTATAGTCAAAATATAGGCGATAGTGAAGTAAACCGGAACATACCGGATCAACTCAGGATGAATGAAATGGCGACAGGTCAATAGCAGGAAGATGACAAATAGCCGAATGCACCAGCGCTTCATAATCTTGTGGAAGTGTTGGGGTCATGATGTAGTAACACAGACACATTTGTGTTTATGAACACATTGCAATTTCACTGTATCTACAATGTTTCAACGTTTGTATGTTTCTGTGTGTGAGGTTTCTGTATTTGCCGAATGCGCCAGTGTGCTCTGCGGTCCCTACCTACTTGCTTGTTTACGTTTGGCTCCCCCATGTCTTGCGTTTTCCGGGTTCAAGGACAGCAGCCGTCTGGCGTACTACAAAAGCTCAAGGTCACAAGGTTCAAGGTCTACTGTATGTGCATTAAATGAGTGCTTCGGTTTAAAAAATAAAACATCAGGTATTTCAAACTTAATGTTTGTAGGGTTCCGTTATACCCATCGGGTAAATACGAGACCTCATTACCAAGGCCCCTAGCACACGGCGTATTTTAAACACGCAGACGCGCTTCAAACAAGATTTGAACGCAACCTTGTAACCTAATTAATAAGACTTAATTAGGCGATAGTGGATGCACTATCTTCTGTTGCTAACGACACGTCGCTTTCCACAAAAGATGAATAAAACAAATTAAATACGAACAGCAATCTTACGATTTTTAAGTGGTATGTAGAAGATACTTCTTCACAATGACAACATTATTAACCTATGTTTATTCATTTAGTAACTAAACACTACTTCTACGTACACACTAACTCCTTGAATTAATTGCTACATTTAATAGGTTCTTATTAATCTAGTATAACGCTCCTGTTTTCTGGAATTATAATAAACACAAAACATTCTAACAAATTGTCAAACACCATGTCAACTACGTAGCTGACACATGGTGATTTAATTGAGTCAAAGAATTTAATTTGATCTTGTCGTTGACTTTGAACTCAGAAACCAGGTGTAAGTAAAGTTAAATATCGTCAATAAAATATGATTGTTACAAATGGGACGAAATCTGCGCAAACAAGTATAGTAGGTCACATCAGTATTTATGGTACTGTACGTTTCCGCTCGTGTCAACTGTCCACGCTATACAGAACCTCTTTCTTCGATATAATGAAATGTTTCTAGCCCTATTGGTAAGATAGCAGGTCGCTGATGACTCTTAGCTTGTAAGGGATAATAACGAACCTGCGATTTACCGTGAAAAGGTTTTAGTTTCTTTTGATTTGTTTTCTATTGGTAGTGTGACCGAAGTGTTTAACTGGTGAAAATGTAAGAAAAGCTTACGTTTTTCTTGATTACGTGAAAAAAGAAAAAATATGTATCCAATATTTTTTGGAAATCTATCTGACGGACTAATTAGATTTTTATTGTCAACTACCCTATTCAGTGATGAACCCTCTATCTTGTTATCTGTGTACACCTGTAGTTATTTGCTCGCGTTGCGTTGCCATGGTGACCAGCGCTTTGATGTGACCTAAGGTAGTTGTTTTCTCAGTATAGATTCCTGCTCACAACATGATTGTTATTAACATTGCTACTAGTCTAGACTTGAGCTGTAAAACTGAAACAACTATCATATTATGTGACATCACTTGCCACATCACTTAAACCGCCATTAATTTTTTTAACCTAAACTCCGTCTGACGTAAACATTCCGTAAACAGCATTATTGCTGACTTGTCTTTGTTCGGACGGAAATGTACCAGGGAGTTATAAACGCTCAGAGAACAGCATTGTTCCTGAAAGTCTTTGTTCGGATAGAAATCTACTAGGGAATCATAAGCTCAACGAAAATACTTAGTTGAATGCTTCGTTTTGTTTCCTTTCTTTATGGGTACTAGAGACAGGGACATATTTATGAATCAAAATGAATATAATAATTATGATTAGATAACAGATAAAAATACAATAATGTCCAAACGCCAGATTTGGGCTCCACTGAAACCAAATCACTGATGCGTCTTTGTTGAAAATAAAGCAATACGAGTTTCCTAGTTGCTAAATTAAATAACTTAAGGTGAATGCTCCAACTAGCCCGCGAAATTCAAATTTTCTTACGTTTTTTTCAATTTGCAGGCCAATGCTAGTTTGAAGCTAAGGTGCAAAAATGACTTTTTCAAGTTCCTGCACCTTTATGAACTTAGAGGCTTATATTGATGATTTTGATGGTTATATTTCTGTAACTACATACGTCTTACGGCCGCAATTCATATTTTGATCAACATACAAACTAGCACTGGCCTGCAAATTGCAAAAAACCTAAGAATATTTGAATTTCGCGGGGTGGTTAGAGCATTCACCTTAAGTATGATACTTATATAATTAGGTGACTATTATCATAATTATATCAAATGATTGGCGATTGCTTATTGACTCGTGTAAGTCATGATTAACATCTGGAGAATTGTAAAAAAAAATTCATTGAAAATGGAACCCTGCGATGCTGGTAGAGCACTGCTGGTTGTTAATTAGAAAAACCCCAAACTACAGAAAACCATCGACCGGCAAAAAATAAAGGAAATTCGCTGTTTTCATACCAAAATAAATAAAGATAGTGAGCAAAAGGTTGGATGATCTTTCAATTAGTGGATCGAATTATGGTCTTCTTCTGTTGGGCATTGTCTGGGCTGTTTCAATTTAAAATATTATCATATTTTAATATTATAGTATTTTAGTACTACACTTTCAGTAGCATCTATCAGCTCTTGTGATGTTCAAGCAATAGGACAAGATATTATCGTTGAATTATGGTTTTGAGGGAAATGATCTGTTCCCGTTATATCGACTCTACTAAAGAAAACGAAGTATAAGAAACGCTAGGAAAATTGGTGTTTTTTTTATCTGATATGGAAAATCTTTAAATCTCACATCACAGCGTCAGAGCTTTATGACTAATTGAGTTTTAACATTTACTAACTGACCCAACAGACATTGTCCATTCCTTTTCTTGATTTCGACAATAGCGTCACCTATAGGATCTAACTATAGGTTAAAATTTTTAATTTGATTACATATTTAAAAACAATGACATCAGAATCGGTCAAGGCGTTTAGGAGGAATTTACGAACACCAGTTTCATAAATCGAAATAATGACCACAAAAACCCTGCGATGCTGGTAGAGCAATGCTAGTTGTTAATTAGAAAAACCCCAAACTACAGAAAACCATCGACGGCCAAAAAAAAAAAAATTCGCTGTTTTCATACCAAAATAAATTTAATTAACTTTTTTTTTCTTGAAAATATGAAACAGAAATATTGATATATCATAACATTGTGACGTGATAGGAAACTTTTATTTTGCTTTCAACGTTATTTTCGACACATAGAACCCGAATCACGTGAAATTAATTGCAATTAAAAACAAAATCTTGACTAGTGTTATTTTAGATCTGTTAGTGACTTTACAGGATAACAGAATTGCATTTCATTCAAAGATTTCTGTCTGCAAGAAATAACTAAGAGCTATTAAGTGGGACGTCTAGAAATATATTTAATTTGAAAAGTGACTAAGTTACGTTAATGAGTAGGAAAGCCCGAGTCATTGACAAAAAACGTTAATTTACATAAATTAATCAATCACCGTTAGTTAGTTTTCATAAAGTTATTTTATGCTATCAAGTAGATCAGTACTTATGTATTTCATTCTTGTATTATCTAAAATACCAAAAAAAAATGAGATAGATGATAGGTTTACAAAAATCTTGCCAAAAAAAATAGTGACATACGACAATCGGCACAAATGGTGTGTCATGGACACTGTTACGCTACACGTGTTTGGTGATTTCATATTATATAATTTTTAACCCCCGACGCAAAAACGACGGGGTGTTATAAGTTTGACGTGTGTGTGTGTGTCTGTCTCTGGCATCGTAGCTCCCGAACGCATAAACCGATCTTGATTCTGTTTTTTTTGTTTGAAAGGTGAATTAGTCGAAAGTATTCTTAGCTATGTTTGATAAAAATCGACCCAAGATGGCCGCCGCCACAACATGGCGGATAAAATATTTTTCACAACTTTATCAATATGGGTATAAAATGAAAGGGCTTGATTAGTAGAATACTATACACTATGACAAATTTCAAATCCAAGATGGCCGAAAGCACAAAATGGCGTTCTTTTTTAACTCCCTCAATTTTAAAGCTTTTGAGCTTTAATCCCTTAAAAAAAGAATTGTAAAATAATGTACACTGTTTTTAAAGGGAATGAGAAATATAAATTAAAGAAATTAAAGCTAAAAGCTTGAAAATTGATTATTTGGTAACCAAGTTTGATTTAAAGGGAGTAAAAGTGGAGAACCAACGTTAAATATTTATTGCTTCTCAGCGAATGACAGCCATGCGCGTAATCACAGAGTACATTAGACTATATTGAAATAGAGACCAATCTTGTGCTGTGAAACAGGGTCACTTGCGTTCGTGAAGAAACTAGCGCCATCTGATATTTCTATTTAAAACTACACCTTTGGTAAGGGTGGATGGATACCTACATATAGCTATGCAGATATATTTATTTTTATTAGTACTTTATAGTGTTGATTTCAAGGATTGATAAATGAAATACAATTTAGGAAATCATGTTTTTATTATCAAATTAAAGTTTTAACATTGTATGGTATTTTTTGTATGGCTGGAGGAGTGGATACATATTTCGAAAATTACAATTTTGTTGCAGTTATCACAACACTGGAGTCCTATCTCAGTTGTGACGGTTGTGACACAATCACTCACAAATCCTTTCTGGTCACAGGTAGGGATTTGGCGGAGGAGTTTTCACTCAACAACAACACATACACAAAATAACACAGAAAGAATAAAAAAGTAAACAAAACCGGCGCACGCGTCAGATTTTTGCAGACATTTTGTATTAGGGTTACCAGTTTATTATTAATTAAAACCATCAAGAATACTCTACCAACACCCCAATGTACGTTAGTGCAAATAATTCTGTGAGTTTAATGCAATTCAAATTTATGATAATGATGCTATTCTTTGGTTAAAATAAACAATAAGTCAGTTTAAAATATTTGTAATGAGCTACCGGAACTATAGAGCTGCCATCTCTTATTTGTATTTGGTATAAATTGAGCGATTATAATCCGACAAAATTAAAAAAACACACTTAAACTCATTCAGTACAGGGACTACACATACTTCGTGATTTTGTATCATTGTACCCCATTCTGTCCCCAGTTTTTTGTACTAAGATTGAGCACCCTGCGCGTAATTATTTAGTCGCGCGGATATTTTTACATAGCGATGTCTTCTAAGATATTTGTTTAAACTATATATAGTTTGCTTTACTCTATAGAGTAAAGGGCACAAATATTCTATATTGAATTTCCATTCTAACAATCATATTTATTTAGATATAGATTAATATCATATGGGTGAAATAAGCTTCGCAAAAATAATTGAGTCGGGGGTTTAATACATTTTTAATTTATACTTGTGTTTAAGGTGAATGCTCCAACCACCCCGCGAAATTCAAATTTTCTTACGTTTTTTGCAATTTGCAGGCCAATGCTAGTTTGTATGTTGATTAAAATATGAATTGCGGCTGTAAGACGTATGTAGTTACAGAAATATAATCATCAAAATCATCAATACAGAACAGGAACAGGTGCAGGAACTTGAAAAAGTCATTTTTGCACCTTTATGAACTTGGAGGCTTATATTGATGATTTTGATGATTATATTTCTGTAACTACATACGTCTTACAGCCGCAATTCATATTTTAATCAACATACAAACTAGCACTGGCCTGCAAATTGCAAAAAACGTAAGAAAATTTGAATTTCGCGGGCTAGTTGGAGCATTCATATCATGTAATCGGTTTGTCACGAATCACTGGTGGCTGTGGAAAATGGCCCGTTTTGCGTGGAGCCTAACACCGCGCATGCGCCGTGGCGAATGTGCTGCCGTACGTGCCGTACGTCGCGGTGTCGCTCAACAACGACGCGTCGTTCCGTCAGGATAGATTTATCCTCAGCCCCGAACGGACGGCCGGGAATAAATCTACCCTTCCAAAGCACTAGCCTATTAATAATAATAAAATACGTATATATTTTTTTCCCAATTCGTATTTTTGTTTTAGTTTTTTCTTGTCATATTAGAGTGGTTTTCGATATTACAAAAACACTTTTTGATAAAGTGGTCTTACAAATTTATAGGTTTTACACGCTTTTTCGGATACAAGCTCATTGCCGAAACATACTCACGAAAAACTGAATCGGATTGCTGCAATTAGCTAGATTTAGAACTGCACTGGACACAAAGTAAAAGGGTCGGTTAGAAAATCTTCAATATTTTCAAAAGTACCTGAGCCAGCTTTTTGAAATAAAAATTAAATTAAAGGATGTTTTTTATGTGCTTAATGAAAATAAATTCATTTAAGTTTTTTTATTTTTAATAAATGTAAAATAAATAAAATTACGTAGCTTTTCCAGTATTTTCGTAAATATAGATTGGTTACAGATTGCGTCGTCTTCACGTATTTTTGTACTTTGTGTTGCCACGGCGAGCTCGCAATACTTAGTGCAAGAATTGCCGCGCGAGGCATCCTCGATCTATATAATTTTTGCATGAGCCTGCCGCGTGCGATAATGCCGGTGAGGCGGAGCCTGCATCGAGCGCTCAGTTGAAATGTTAAGAGTAAGGTCACAAAGAAAAGAAAAAATCATTTTATTAAAAAGATCATTTCCCGATTTATGTTCCTCCACGCATCTTCTGTTAGTCCAAATTTCAATTAGTAATCAGTTTTATAATATTTTAGTAGCTAAATTCTCTTGACGGCGCCGGCGGGACAGGCTGAAGAAAGTTAGTTAACAGTGTGCTTTTAAACTATTATCGGTTTTGGAGGACCAGGCAATCAGATTACAGAACAGGTGTATCGCAAATAAACGTCATAGCATAAACGCTCATTCGGCGCGTGGCTAAAATTGAAACTAACGGTTCCGTCGTGTTTTTTTATTCAATAGTTCTACAAATTTTTACCAATAGCGCCCCCCTAAACACTACAATCAAGTGCCAAAACATCCTTGCAGCACTGTAAAAGGAGATACTTATAAGATTTTTAGGTTTTTTTTGTAAAAATTCAGAACCTATTACTATTATTAGTTTTCAATCCGATTAAAGGACTTTCATATTATTTTAATACGTGTAGAAAGAGATGGTATGCTAAAGTAAGTTCTATCCTTTACTTTTCTGATACCCACTCATGACGTAATTGGAGTAGGGGTGGTTGAGGTTGTCTGACGTCACGTGAAGTGTTGATAAGTACCAAGGTCGCAGTGCTTATGGAGGTGTGGCAAGCCAGTGAACTTTAACATTGAAATGGAGCGTTCAGGGACGTTACGCACCCGTAGTCACACACGGTTCGTTTTCTGTAGTTTATAATACTGCCGTCATAATAAAGAAGGCCGTAACTGACAATTTTGTCAAAAAAGAGTTATAAACATATACGGAATCAGCAAAGAAAATGCTATCTTATGGTCTTACACACAAAGCTGTATCTCGTATTAGATCAGAGATATCTTAAGGATTTTAGCCATAACTACGACACAAACTTAATTACAAAATAAGGGCTTTTTTTGTTAATATTTTCGTATTGCTAGGTCAGGAAGGCCGTAATTACCAATTAGGGCTTTTTAACTAAGCAAAACTTTAAATTTTCTACAAAAAATAGCCCTAACTTCGCAATAAGGGCTTTCCATATAAGTATTTTGAAAGGACAAGCGCGCGGGAGTGGGCGCGGGGAGAGTATTATACTCAAAATTATATTATCCGTTGTTTTGTGTGTGATTTTATTGACATTGTGTCCGAATATATTGTTTTTATTTAAATATGTAAGATATGTTTCTCCGTGTCTGTAAAAACTAAACTGTTTAAGATGATTACTAAATTTTTTGTGAGTTATTTTATTGTGAGAAGATGTATATTTATTTATGAGTATAAAAAAATGTTTTGTTGATTTTGTTTAGATAGATATATAATGAGAAAAATGTGATTAATAAAGATGTTCCTTTGAAAATAATTTGATAATACTATTTAATTAGTACAAGCAAGAATTGATTGTTAAAAAGCACTTCAAGGTAACTAGAGTTAGTTGTATATGTATCTACTTGAATGTGTCTTACGTATTATTTTAGTTTGACTGAATCCTTCAACTTATGAGACTGACTGATTTATTGAAGTACCTATTTTATTTATGAAATATTCTTGGTTTCATTTTATTAGTCTGCTTTACAATCGACACAATCGATTCGTAACTTACGTTTACTATCAAAAAAGGGCGCAACTCCACATTTAGGGCTTTAGATGCAAGGATTTCGGCTTTAGGAAGATCGAGCTCGATCTTCCTAAAGCTTATATTATTATGAAAAGCCTTTATTACATTATTTGCAATTACGCCCTTTCAGATAAGTATTTCGCAATTTATTATTATATTTTTGCTAAAACAAAAGGGAAAATATTAAATTAAATTAATACGCGTGTATAAATTTAAATAAACTAGGGTTTATAAAAAAAAATAACGCCTATATTTATTGACGTTTTATAAAACAAGAACCACTAACTGAAATCATTCAGTAAATCGCGGGCCTTCATCTATACTAATATTATAAAGCTGAAGAGTTTGTTTGTTTGAACGGGGTAAACTCTCGAAGTACTGGTTGGAATTGAAAAATTCTTTTAGTGTTGGATAGTCCTTTTTGAGAGCTTCCGTTGCCTGCGCTGCGAAAACGGTTTAAGTTACGCAAATATCATGTATGAAAGAATTGTTCCTCTTTCAAAGTTCTAAAAAAAATTTCGCGACAGCATATGCCTATCTTTTAAGATTGACTCACTGTAACCATTTTTTACTATTAAAATGTTAGATTAAAAAGAATGATTATATTGCGAAGCTTATTTAACCCATATGATATTAATCTATATCTAAATGAATGTGCTCGTTAGCACAGAAATTTAATATAGAATATTTGTGCCCTTTACTTTAAACAGTTTAAACAAATATCTTAGAAGATATCGCAAAGTACAAATATCCGCGCGACAAAATAATTACGCGTGCGGCAGTCATTCGGTCCGGTGCGGTAGGTTGGTGGGGATCTAGCCTCCGGGGGCTCCGGAGAATTTCAAATGAAAAAAAAAATATTGCACCATAATGTTTACAAGTACAAGGTGTTACAGTATATTTAACAGTAAGAGATTGCTATAGTAATTGTAACTTAAATAATATAATCGAAGCCAATCTAAAGCAAAAGGTATTATAAAGAGGAAAGGTAAGATTTTTTGTTTGTTACCAGTACGATTTAACTAAAAAACAGGACTGCAGCGAAATAATAATCTTCCAAATACCAAAAAAAATATCGAAATTGGTTCACAATTAAAAAACACCCTATTCATTAAAAAAGATACCAATTGATGTTCTAACTAATTAAAACACAGGCACATCGCTGTGTTTTACACGGTGCAGCAAGGCCTATTTTGATCAATTCTGGCTTCCACCGCTCGTTCACCCTTACAAAGAGGGTGATCGAGATCAAATTAAAAAGTGTGAGAGGAACCACATTGCGCATGCTCTAGGGATGCAAGGGAAACCTTGTTTTAGCACAAATAGTATCGGCACGTTAGCTCAGTGGCAGAGCACCTCTACTGGGAATGATCAGTGAGGAGGTCGTTGGTTCGAATCCTTCATGTGCCCTTTTGGTAATCTTTGGGCATTTAAAGTGTAACATTTACTTTTTCAAGCTTCTCAAAACATTTTCGATCATTTCCCTGAAGAAAAATGTAAATTTCGGCATGTCGACAAAAAAAATCGTGAAATTAGCAACTGCAAGATTTGACGCGAGTGCACGAGACGACAACTTCCGCCCAGAAGATTTTTAGTGACGTATTTGTATAAAATCATACATATTATTATTATATCAATAACCAATAACATTCTAAGCAGAATATTTTCTATTGGAATGACATTATAGAAACAAAACTCACTTTTATATAATTCTACTACATAAGTTTTTTATTCCAGGAACCTGTGATTTGTTGCAAAAATAATTCTTAACAACATCGGATATTTACGTATGAAAAAATTCAATTGACCCTCTGTCCGGAGCCTTTATACATATAACCGTACTGATTCTTACTCAACCGCATCCGGTAAGACTGAAAGCCCACCCCAACGTAGTTGAAAAAAGGCTGATGATGCTCGGCTAATAATTTTCTTAGGGTAACAGCATTGTTACCCTAAGAAAATTATTAGCCGGGCTCGTTCGCACGTTCGAGTAAAAATTTACTCTATTTTCTCTAAACAATGTGCTTGCAGACCACTTCCAGACAGAGAGAGCTATCTCTCATATTAGTTACCATGGATACACAACGCGTGCAAATTACTAGCGCAACAGGGATCAGAAAGAGTTATCATGCATGATTCACCATTTCACCACGTGTGAAAAATAGCCAAATATATTTACTTGTGTGTACCAAAAGGGTTGATAACACGTTGAAGTTATCGACAAGATTTAGAAACGAATTAACAGTTACTCGTAAATTGCATATTCCCAATAGATATAATAATCGCAATAGGTTTCATTATTACAGTTTTCCGTTGTTTTAAAATTCGATGTAGAAAAAAAATATTAAAGAACCTGTGATTACCAGATACCGATAGATTTACTTTATTACTAGGTACCTAAATACTTTACTCAATTATTTTAAAATATCTTTAACACTAAGCCCCTATATAGGGTGTAAAAGTACCCTTAACGTAAACGAAGGGCACTTGTTCTCCCCACCACTGCGATCATTTTTTTGTTCTAGACCATACCTGGGAACCTCTTAGTTACGGAGATATTGGGGGTCAAAATTCCAAATTTTTCACAGCTGTTTTTGTAAATACTAGTTTTTCAGGTTTTAACTTTACTTAAATTACCTCCATGACCCGTTTATTATTCAAAGCATCCACTAGCACAATGTTTTAAGAGTGCTACTTTGAGTTTTACCGTAAAATGTGATTTTTGACCCCAAAAAAAAAGTCATTTCACAGCAAAAATTTTTGCGTAGGGGTACTTAGATTGATGTACAGAATGCTTGGTTAACGGGTGTGTGATGGGTTGATTTACACCCTGTATACTTATGATTATTAAATTTATAGGTTGAAAATACGTCTGCTAAATGAAATAACTAAAATAGTAAATGTTGTTGAATTAATATTTTTTCTCTTTTTAGTATTCCGTACCTCAAAAAGAAAAAACGAAACCCTTATATAATCACTCGTGTGTCTGTCTGTCCGTCTGTCACATCACAGCCAAATTGCTCCGAATCTAATGGACCGATTAAGTTGAAAGGAGATGGCTAAATAACTGCCTCTAGCAAGTATAGGATTCCCACACTGACTCGTAGTATTTAAACAATCATACACGAATTATTTAGTGTTTAATAATTTCTTAGAAGTTGCGTGAACTAAAGAAAATGCACAAATAAAATCTCTCTCTTTTCATTGACATAATATTGAAATGACGAAATATTACAGCCGCTATTTGCTATAGCAACTGCAAGCTAAGGATGGGCCATATCGATTTTCAGAATGTCAAATGGAAGCAATACTTATATCGATTTTTGTTAACAGTTATCAAAACATTTTTTTTTTCTGAAACTAAGAAGTGGTAATCCGAATTGTTGGTGGGAATCTATGGCGTTCAATTCCGTGTCTTGTTTAGTTCCTTGTTATTGTGTTTTGAAAATGAGATTGTTTTAAAGTGACAGCAGTCGAAATCTAACCAATTCCGCTTAATTAAATCAAACTAAAATAAAATATCTGATAGCTTCGAATGATGGTTATTCGTTTAATCGTGTTATATATTGCGTCGATAAATATGAACTGTTGAGTAGTGATCTCCAACAAAGGATATACACAGATCATGTTAAATACATAATGGACGGCAAAAGTATCAAGTGTACTCTAGCTCTGTAGTGGACATGAGACCACAGCATGCACCATAAAATTTAAATCTAAGCTAGGGCTATTCAGTACCAATTAAAAATTATAATAAAATTCGAAAATTAATACAAAAAAAATTAATAAATCAAAACTCAAAGTAACAATTAATATTAGAGAGAAAGGTACTTATGATATCGAAGTGTGCCCGGATCTTGAAAGATTAATACATTTAGGGGGATCAAGACCTCAACTTTTAAGAGGCTGAATAAGATTAAGGCATATCAGTCAAAAAATATACTACGTGAATATTTTATATGAAAGCCAAACTACAAATAATCTTCTGGATGACATACTCTCATAATATTACTGCATCTGTATTGTGGGGAACAGAACTCTGGGCTGTTGATGCCATATAACGACAGTGATCTGGTATCTGGGATGGGTGAGACACCAGAACACGCTGTCCGGTCCGGCTTCAGTTTTAGAAAATGTTCTTTTAAGAATAACAGTATATAATAAAATAATTCACATTTTTGTTGTTTTATTTTCAATATTTTTTATGTCAAGATTTATAAATCACCGCTTGTTATTATCTTTTCACAGGGTCTTGATTTGGAAAGTGGGGTTGTTTTAAAGTGACCATCGACTCTAACTAATTCCACTTAATTGTAATCAAAATCAAATAGAATAACAGGGTGTCTAAAATGGCCACTTTAGCAGATCATAATATGAATTGTTAAAATTCGTAAAATGGTCACAGACGCAGTTACTATTATGGATGGTTCATTTTACGAATTTTTCGCACTTCATATTATGATCTGTGAAAGTGGCCATTTTGGTGGTCTAAACTGGCCACTTTCCTGGTTCTGATAGCTTCGAAATGTTGTTATTCCTTTAATCGTACTACCTATTTTGTGTCGCATAATATGTATTTACTGAGTAGTGGTTGACCATTACAAATTCGATTTTTTCTTTTAACCCTTTAGATTATTATTTTATCGATCTGTTACACTTGAATTTCAGTCCCATCTCTAAAAACAAACGTCAGGGGCCCTACTACCATCTTTAACAAAACAAATGCAGGAACGTTTTGATTTAGGCTTAAAACAATAACACTTTGTTTGGTACCTTGACCTCTACAAAACAATATTGTTTTACTCCTACTTAGTGCGGGGTAAGAACGAACGATTTGTAAGATTTGTCTATTCCCTGCTTCATCATGAAATTAATAAGCAACTAGCAATGTAAATTTTATAGCGCTGTTTCTTTCACAAAAATCCGGTCCGAATCGTATTCCGATATCATAGTCTTGAAACAAAATATAACTTTAATGAACATAAGAATATTATATCGTATCAAAATTTCATTTTTAAGGGAAGCATAAAAAATAAATCTAGTAAAAATAGTAAAATCCATAAAAAAATGGAGGATTTTCCTTGACAAAGTAATAAAAAGTTTCAAAGGAGGTTAAGCCCTCCATGATAGGAATCGAACCAGTGTTTTTATAACTGGCTGGTATCATAATCGTTTTTTTTATATAAAGTGTCAATGTCAATGCATCATGACTGTCATGAACAAAAATCAATAAAGTTACATCTTAGGATTAAGATTCAGTAAAATAATTGTAAAATTAAATAATGGTATTAACTTTTCTTACCCTACCAACATCACCAGACATAAACGATCCTGCAGTAACAATACAAGGTACACAAGTAAACAAAAAGAACAAAACGCAGATAGAAACAAGGATTACAGAGATCGTCAAGTGTATCAGAAGGAGTTCTTAAACCAGGAATACTTAGTTTTTTAACCAACATGAACCCTGGAAACCCACGAAACGAACAAATAGATAAAAACTTAAAACAATAGCAATTACCGCCCCCCTCTCACATGAAAAATACGACAAGCACACAAATAAAGAATAAAAAACATCTTCCAAGCCGGCCGGTCACCGTGGAAGATCACGACCAAAACCCTCCAGAGAAAATAAAAACAAACGGTACAAAAAACAGTCATCATAATACCCTACACATAATAACATACAATGTTAGAACTTTGTCGACATACTCACGAGTATTGGAACTAACAGAATGTTTGAAAAATATTAAGTTTGATATTATTGGTCTATCAGAAATTAGAAAACTTGGAAACAGGATTGAAGAACACGACGAGTTTATTTTATACTACATTGGAGAAACGCCTGGATTGTATGGAGTAGGATTTATTGTCAAAAAACATCTAAAACGATACATCATAAGCTTCACAGGACTATCAGAAAGAGTAGCGTTGTTAAGGATGAATATCAATAACTTTAAATTAAGTATCATTCAAGTTTACGCTCCAACGGAGGCGTCGAGCGACGAGGAGTTGGAATTTTTCTACAGTACTGTCGACAAAGCTATACAACTCTCAGATAACAATATCATAGTCATGGGAGATTTTAACGCCAAAATAGGACAAACCAATCCTAATGAAGCCGCTACTGGCAACCACGGCTACGGAGATAGAAACTGCAGAGGAGATAGGCTCATTGATTTTGCGCACGAGAATAATCTGTCTATCATGAACACCTTCTTCAAAAAAAATAGTAAACAAAGATGGACTTGGAGATCTCCTAATGCCAAAATAAAAAACGAAATAGACTATATCTTGACAACTTTACATAAAAACATATACAATATACAGTCTTTAAACATCACTTACCCCTCGGATCATAGGCCTGTGAGATACACTTAACATTTTTCCCATAACAAAAAGTCGGTGTAGGTTCGGACAAAGCTCCAGATCTCAATTAAAATACGAAGAAGAAATACAAGCCTACAAACAAACGCTGAATAGTTGCGTGACAAACCTACTTAAGAACTGGAGAGACGAGGACACCGTTCAAAATCACTACGATAATAATAAAAACGCAATAGACACCAGTCTAAAAAAAGCTTACGAGGTTTCACACAGTACAAATCTAGGGAAAAACCAGGCACTATCAGCACGCACAAAGGCGTTAATTTACAGAAGACAAGAATTACAAAAGACAAAACCAAAATCAAGAGCCATGAAAAATGAACTAAAAGCACTCTATAAACTCATTAGTAAATATATCTACTTAGACTACAAGGCGCACCGCACAAGAACCTTCGAAAAACACCTTAATACTACAAACAGTGTCAAGAAGGCATACAAAGAACTGAGAACACATAAACTATGGATTGAAGAGTTGAAAGACAAAACAAAAAATACCCAAAATAGAACAGAAATACTGAAAATAGCAACAAAATTCTATAAGAAACTATATAGCACACCGAGTCAATATACATATGAATTACCAGATACACATAGAGGAGAGACGAGAGCAAGCATAGAAGATTCTGAAGTGATTAAAGGGATTAAAACACTAAAAACGGAGAAAAGCCCAGGCCCCGACGGTATCGCCAATGAAATCATAATAACTGGATGTGAGTTCCTAGCAAAACCACTAACTCTACTGTTTAATCAGATACTGAACAGCTCATATACACCCCGTCAATGGTCAGAGTCAAACATTATATTGCTTTACAAAAAAGGAGACCCTAATAACATAAATAATTACAGACCAATAAGCTTACTACCTTCACTATATAAACTGTTCTCCTCAATAATCGAGAAAAAAATAAAAGAAAACACAGAAAAATACCAACCTATAGAACAAGCCGGCTTTAGAAGAAGTTTTTCAACAGTGGATCACATACACTCGCTAGAGATGGTGATAGAAAAATTCCAAGAGTTCAAGAGACCACTCTATATTGCCTTTATCGACTACCAAAAAGCATTTGACTCTCTGTTCCATTCATCAATTTGGGATACGCTACTCTCACAAGAAGTACCAATAGACTACATAAAAGCCATAAAAAATATCTATGATAACAGTACTAGTAGAGTGAAGCTAGAGACTACAGGACCACCCATAAAAATAAGTAGAGGTGTACGGCAGGGAGACCCACTTTCGCCAACTATCTTCATAGCGGTGCTACAGGCCATCATTGGTAAACTAAATTGGGAAAAAGTTGGCATAAATATAAAAGGACGTTACTTGAGTCATTTGAGATTTGCTGACGACATAGTCTTGCTCTCAGAAAATACAATCCAACTACAAGGAATGATAAACGCTCTATACGAAGAAAGTCGTAAAGTGGGCTTGGAAATCAACCTAACAAAAACTAATGTCATGACGAACCATACTGAAAGACCAATATACCTGGAAAACTCACCCCTAACATATGTAAACGCCTACATTTACCTGGGAAAGCAAAATATCTCATTTAACCAAGGAAATAACGAACGAGAAGTAGAGAGAAGAGTCAACATCACATGGAAAAAGTTTTGGAGCTTCAAAGAAATACTCAAAAGTAAAATGACCATACGAATGAAAACGAAAGTCATGAACACCTGCCTACTGCCCTCACTAACATACGCCTGCCAAACTTGGAAATTTACCAGAAAAATAAAAAATAAAATTATATCCAGCCAAAGGAGTATGGAAAGGAGCATTCTGAAAATAAGGAAAATCCAAAAGATCCGCCACTCTCATATAAGACAGAAAACTCAAGCCATTGACGCTCTCAATTACTCACAAAAGCTTAAATGGCGATGGGCTGGTCACGTAGCGAGGCTAAGCGATAATAGATGGACTAGAGAGACAACACAATGGACAGGCCCACTAGGTCTGAGAAAGAGAGGAAGACCAAATGCACGATGGGCAGACGATATCATAAAAGTAGCAGGTACTCATTGGCTACGAGCGGCAGAGAATAGGGAGTACTGGTCTTCTCTGGAGGAGGCCTTTACCTTTCATGGAGAGGGTTCTTGTTAAAAAACAGTTTTTTTATTTAATTTGAATAAACAATAATTAATTTTACTTATATATTTTAAATGAAACAAATTAAATGGATTTGAATATAATATTAATACTATCTAATTATTTGATAATCATAATCACATTAATTTTAAATTTAATTTGCATGCACACATTGTTAATGAAATTGTAATATGGAATGCAAGAAATAAAAGGCTTTTTATTTTTATTTATTATTTATTTATTAACTTTTCTTGTGTGCTGTGATTGTGAATATGAACCGTTTTCGAAAACATTCTGTTATGTTATATTTATGATGGACTTATCAAATATGTACCAAATACCGGTTCATATAGGACGCGATTGAAGACGCGATACTCATTTTATCCTTATTTTGGAGCTGGCTTGAAATAAAAACCTTAACGTGAACGTGAACTACTGCGAATTTTCCCTTGAAAGATAAAGATAACCAATGGAAAAAAATATCATTAAAGCTGCATCAATGCATCTTAAAAACCACTATCACTATGGAGCATGAAGCTGGTTAAAATTATTCCAGGAAATTCTAATATCTACGAGTTGTTCAACTGTATAATAAAGAATTCTGTCTATAAACCATTATTAGCATTGATCGTTTTTTTTAAGTAAACTGCGTGTACGAAGTTGTGGATGATTTGAGGGTGACTAATGTTCAAACGTCGCTAAAACACGCGCGTGCATTTCTGCTAGTTTGTAAAACTAGATTGATTCTCAGTAGCACTGTTTGGAAGGCATTCTGTGCTTCGGAAGGCACGTATAAGCCGGTGGTCCCAGCCGCCTAATAGCCTGTTGTCAAACCATGTTTAGAAACCCTGACACTATAGACCTTCCTGCCCACACGTTAAGAAGAAGTTATCAATATATCATTCAAGGCCGTCATTTTCAAGCATACAAACAATAATACAGTTATTTTAATGGTAGTTTATTGATTCCCCAGCAATACAAGCTATAGGGATAATGGATAATAGATTTTATTCACTGCACACTACACAAAAGAATACAGACAAATACAGTATCGCAGTGAGAACCTATCGCAATAACGTGCATCGAAGTCAAGTGGTATCGCAATGAAGATCTTTCGCAGTATCGTGCATCGTAGTTTTGTAGCATCGTGTTAGCATTTATCGATATCTTGTGCGTCGAGATTCCGTATTCTACTCAGTTATAGGTAATCTATAGTAAGTGGTCGTGAACTCGATTCTTACGGGAAGCATACTTTGTAAAGTTGTTTACAGTTTTGCTAAGACATTGCAGGCTTGAATCACTTGATTGTCTGATAAAATGATGATTCCGTGCTTGGGAAGGCACTCATAAGCCGGTGGTCCTGGCCACAAACGGCGGTCGTCAAGCCATGTCAGAGGCCTTAAAGGCGGTTTAGAATCTCTGACACTCTAGACCTTAGGTACTGCCCACACGATAAGAAGAAGAAGCAACAGTATATTTTACACATCGATGTTTAAGATGTAAATACAAACAACAACAACATCCATTTATTCTCAGGCAACTTTGGCCGTTTTTTTTTTTTTTTTACGGTGGGTGGAAAATCATTAAATAACCCCTCCCGCTCTTGGGCAGAGCGGAAGGGAGTGTCAGACTTCTACTGACTAAAAACCACCCATGTTCCTTCTTAGCCCTTCATGTTGAGGCCGCGGTATCTCTTGCGAACAACCCGCAGCCCCGACGGGCGTTGGCCCTTGCGGGCCGCTTCCATGTTGCTGACATCTCTTTGAGGCGCGCGTGGAACACGAACGCGCCGTCGACACGGCCTGTCGTCGTCATAAGACGGACGGACGGCGAGCTTACCCATCACTCACCGTCCACAGGCCCGCGTCCACGGTGGCCGGAAGCCATCACGTGGCCCCCGACGCCCGGAGCGCCTTCCGCGGTGGCTGGGACGAGAAGTTTTCTCCCTCTCACGTTCCGCCACCTCCATCGCTAGCATCACTGCTTCGCAGAAGGAGGCGACGGCGTCCCATTCCTCCTTGCCCCGGACCATGGCTTGCACCAGGGCAGGACGCGAGAGGTCGCCGCCGCCGATCGCCGCTACGAGAACACGGCGGGGCACCGCCGAAGCGGGACACACCTCCACGGTGTGCTCCACCGTGTCCTCCGGCCGATCCTCACAATGGTGGCATCCGGGCGTTTCCTCCCGCCTGATTCGGTGCAGGTACCTCCCGAAACAACCGTGTCCGGTGAATACCTGCGTCAGACGGAAGGTGAGGGCGCCGTGGCGCCTCTCTAGCCACTCCTCAAAGAGGGGACTTACCGCCACTATCATGGCGTGCCCTAACTTTGGCAGCCTTACATACCTTAGTATGTCATGTAAGTCTGACTAACATAAATATGACAAAATCCAATTTTTGTTAGTAAATAGAGCCTTAAAACTATGAATATAGCTCTTGCCTGCGAAAGCAACGGAACACCACTTTCTGCGGCCAGAATTCCTCTTTGAAAACGAGATGCAGATCTATAAGATGTTGGTACTTGCACCACGAACACCGTTGACGTTGCGGCGCAACACAACCAACTGCCAACTAAACTCGCGCTACGTATTTGGTCTTCTGGCGCACGTCCTCCACGATATCCTCTGCCATAGTGGTCTAGTGTCTGTCATGATGTGCTCTTTCTCCTTTTCTGAATGCAAGAAACACAAGATCGGTCGATGTGGCAATGCTTTACTGTCAGGCGGGTGTTGACGGCTTATCTGGTGCGATCGAGGAGTTAAACCGGGATTTACGAGCTGTCAAAAACTGGTCTGATCATTTCGGGGTGGCGGTTAACCCTGCCAAATGTCAGGCCATTATTGTACGGAGCCCCCATAGCTTAAGGAGGCTGAATGGCTTGATGGTACCACCGGTTACCTTTGACGGCACAGTGATCCCGTTTAGCTCTGACGTTAAGGATCTGGGTTTGCATGTTGACACTTGTCTTGACTGGCGTAAGCAGGTCGCGATTGTGAGCAAGAAGGTCACCTGAACGTTGCGGTCTCTCTATCGGTTGAAAAATATACTCCCAGCACACATCAAGGCAATGCTTGTACAGTCCCTAATATTCCCCATTATTGACTATGGTGATATGTGCTACTATGACCTGAATGCAGATCTCCTCAATAAACTTGACCGACTTCTTAATAACTGCATTCGATTCGTTTTCAATCTTCGCAAGTACGATCATGTGTCTGCTTCGATCGCTTCTAAAGTGGTTACCTATCCGGCAGCGCAGAGCGTTGAGAGCTTTGACTACCCTCTTTTCTCTTCTTCACAATCCCACTTCCCCTTCTTACCTGACATCTCTTTGTCAATACTTATGCTCTGCACACAACAAGACTCTCCGTTCCGCCAATAACCGTCTTCTACGTTGTCCCTCTCATCGCTCTGGCTTCATAAAATATTCCTTCTTTGTCCAGGCGGTCTTCCTATGGAATGAACTCCCTCAGGAAATTAGGACAGTAAACAGTCGGTTCACATTCAAAATGAAAGCTCGTGAGCACATTCACAGGAAGTTGGCAGCTTTGTCTCAAAGTTAAGTTGTTATAGTTTTCTTGCTTATCTTTCAAAACTTTATATATTTTATGTATGTATATATATTATGTATGTATTTGTTCCAATATATTAGGTATATATCTTTTCTATTTTGTTTTTCTGTTTTGCACCTACTGTGTATTGTCTCTGCACCACCCTAAGGTTGACTGGTAGAAAATGCCCAAGGCATTAAGTCCGCCTCTGTACGATTTTTGTGCATAAAGTTTTAATAAATAAATAAATAAAATAGGTTTGATGAAAATAGGTTTTTTTAGTTTCAGTTCCATTTATGGGGAGACGCCCCTAATCTTTTCATTTTTGTATAAAAATCGAAAAGCCGTTCACAGAATACATCTATTCAGCTAGTTTCAACTGTGTTAATAGTTTCCGAATTAAGAGACTGTGACATACGGACGGACAGACGGACAGACAGACATGATGAATCTGTAAGGGTTCAGTTTTTTGCCATTCGGCTTCGGAACTCTAAAAAGGATCCTGGCCAACCTTCACAAGTATGAAGGCCAGCTCGTAAAAAGTAGATATTTTTAAAATAAAAAATAGGGAATAAAATAAACACATTGAAAACTATTTAATTTACTGCGCTTTTTTAAGGTCACGTGAAAAGGCACTTTTTAAAAAAAAAACAACTATTGATTAAAAGATCCACCGAATTACATTTAGTTTTTTTTTTTCAGTATTAAACTGTTTTACGGCCGAAATGAGCCGATACGATCATCTGAAATTATTTTTAATGCGATACACCTATTTTTTATCATAAGCGCAAGCGCAGCCAGGTCTTTACGCGGCTACAATGAGCGTGGGCAAGAGCGAGCGTTCTCTGCCCCCGCTCATTGTAACTGACGCTCAGACGCGAGCTACGGCGGAGGTTAGCTAGTCCGACCTCCCCCCGCGCCACCGCACCGCTGCACAGTGCGACCGGAGTCGGACAAAATACATATTCAAAAAGTTGGAGGAATATCAAAAAATTATAGGCTAATTAATAGTTAATAAACAGTAAAAATAAGGAGGTGGATGGACAATGTCATTTTTGCCCCGTGCAAGTTGAAAAAGTTAACGATACCTACTCAACAGAAATATTCCACGTATGAACGGGAATTGTTGGCCAATTACATGGCAATAAAGCATTTTCGGACTCTATTCTAATAAACCATTTTATTGTGACTGAAATAGTATTATATTTTACATATGGGTCAGTTCCCCAAAGGTGATCGTTTTCAGCAAAATCAAATTGTTATCATCGGCCCACTACCTATTTAGAAGAAGATGTAGCTTGGTAGAACAGATTCGGGAACATAATATTAGGTCTCTTAAACCTGTAACAGAGAGTTCCTGTTAGAAAAAGTTCATTACGTATTTGTTAGAGGTGTAGGTACTACGTAAACCTTTAAACGCTCCCCTTTTCTATCTGAAATGGACCTTTTTGACCTCAATCTTGTCATAAGGGGAGAGATGAGGCCGACGATGGAACGACCTAACCCAGAATAAGCCTATTTATTTACTCGCGACATAAATAGATAAATACGCCCTACGACGCGACGTTCCATACCGCGTTCTTCAAATAAGGCGTGTCAGGTTGTTCCCGTCAGGGCTGCAGGTTTTTCGAAAGAGATACCGCAGGCTCAGCACAAAAGGCTAAGAAGGAACATGGGTGGTTTTTAGTCAGTAGAAGTCTGACACTCCCTACCGCTCTGCCCAGAGCGGGGGGAGTTATTTGATGATTTCCAACCCTCCAAAAAAAAAAAGACCTATAAGGCTTATGCCATCCAGTTCCCAGGAAGTATAGCTTGTATATTCATAGATAGGTTACAGTCAGCACACGTTTTGAGTGATAGAGTCAAGTGGGACCGACAATATAGGAAGTTGATATAAAAGATACGATCAAACAGATGTTTTTAATATAAGTAATGTTCCTCTGTTAGTAAACGTAAAGCTAAGCGAGTCTATTTGCTCACAGTGAATCAGCACTTCGTTAGTAGTTTTATATTGTATGTTAGTATTATTGCATTCTGTTAACTTAGGTGCATAAATACGCATTGTACCACATTTCATTCCGTTTAATTAAATTAAACTAAAATGTGAAAGTCGTAAAACAAAACAACGCTCTTTGGAAAAGAAAATTTATGTTTATGGAACTCCTGATAGTAACTTATTAATGTTGTTGTTTACTCAACAAGCGTAACCACGGTAGCAAGAAATGGGCTCAAATATGCTGTGTAATAAGTGCAATTGTGCATTCTTTGTATGAATCTCTACCTTTAATGATTTCAGTCAAGTGTTAACTTAATAAAAACTAATATCATGAGTGTTTAGTTTGAGTATTTTGTTAAAGATATTTTCTTTTCTCTCTCTCTTCCTCAACCTTTGGCAACCCAATGCTGAGTCTAGGTCTCTTCAAAATAAGGTTAAAAAAGGTATTTTAATTAATATCAATTGTTATAAATGTGTAATGTTTCTCTTAAAGTATATACAACTACTTAGAGAGATATAAACTTAACACTTGGCACACTAAACGATACTTAAGACGGTGACTCAATGTAACGTTTGCAAATTGTTCAACTCATCATGTTACTGTTCCCATAACAAGCATATTGCATTGTGGTTGAAATTCGAGAACGCATGCCGCCGTTTAAGTGATTAAAATATTGTGTTGTAATGATGATAAAGTACCAAAAAACATTTTTTTGTTTTTTCAAAAAATAACTCTTTCTTAAAATTACTCAATCTTAGGTAATACCGATGAAGTCAAGGTCAAAATTAAATTAAATTAATACATCTAACTTTAAAGTGAATAACTTTTTCGTCGACCGTATGATTCAGCGCACTGTGCGCGTCCCCCTCGACGCATGCGTAATAGAGACCAACTCAATGAATATCTCATGAAGAGCACCTGACGCGACTTTTAAAATTACTAATCACGAGAAATACTGAACGAATAAATATATTTTGTTCACCATACGATAGAGTATTTCTCAGCGAACACTAAGGTGTATGCCACATACATGTAGCTTTTGTATATGAGCTGAGCTGCCCCGGGATTTGTAAAGTAAGTCTTGAAATCGAAAATTGATGTTATCCATTACTGTGTTAATTTCATGAGTTATAGTTCCTTTATTATATAAAATATGATGTTTATTCTGTAGATTGTAGTAACACGTCGTGTAATTATCTTCGAATATAGGAAACTTTGGAAGAAGATAACATGCTGCGCTGATCCCAAATGAATTGGGGACGAGTCAGAGAATTATTGATTGGTCTAGACCGATGTTATCTTTCACTGATTGATAGCAGTGATGATGAAATTATTAAAAAGATTGTAAATGAACCCTTCACGAAACCGTCAACCAAGCATAATGTTCATCAAACTACGTAAACCAAAAATTATTGTTACTAAACCACTGTTTTTTTTTAGGTGAATAGTCACGTTTTAGTACACTCAAAACATTATGCTAGTGAATGCGTTCAATAGTAAACGGGTCATGGGCGCATTTAAATTAAAATGATTAAGTACATAAAAACTGATATTATGTATTTTTATAAAAACTTGTGAAAAATTTGGTACATTGACCACCAATATCTCCGAAACTAGAAAGTTCCCAGGTATGGTCCAGGACAAGATTTGTGACGTCACTTCACGTCAAGCCCCAGGCAGTGAAACTATCGCTTCGTCTTTATGGGATCCTAGTAACGCTTGAAGCAATTTTTTTTCGTAGATACGCCTAGTAATGACCTATATACATTATACATGGCCCACGGTTTTGGTAGGCATGGTGCGGTGGGCCTTACACGTTACGTGTCACGTTAAAGATTTTCTACATATATAAACCGAAATATTATTTTTAGCCTGCTTATAGTCTGTTTATTATTTGTATCCATTAGTTTATTATAACAGTAGGGTAGTTAGGTGGTTACAGTAGGAGGTAGTAGGTAGGAAAAGTGCATGGCAATGCCTACGGTACGGGTAATTAAGTAGTTTATTTTTATTCAGAAAGTAGTAGAATAGTAACACTGTTTGTGAAATGTATGATAGATTGAAGTTTGATAACTTTCTTTCTTCGTTGTTCCACTCATAGTTTTAGCTTTTATTATTTCACTAAAATTTAACTAAACGAGCCACATAACTAAGTAGTCTCTTTTACTTTATAATTCCCTGGTATATTTGCGTCCGAACAAAGACAGGTCAGGAACAATGCCGCTTACGCAATGCTTACGTCAGATAGAGTGTTATTAAAAATAATAATGAATTGCAGTGTAAATGATGTGGCAAGCGATGCCATACTGTTGTTTCAGTCTAGAAGTTAGCATGCTATCTTTGTCTAGACTACTTGTATTAACAAAGTATGAGCAGTAATATAAATTGAGTAGGCGTCTTTTTTTAGCGGGGCAATAACTGCACATACTGCGCTTGCCTTTTTTTATACTTGGTTCTTCATTATTTTCTGTAGTTTCAGTGTTTATCACCTCATGTATAGCATCTCTAACTCGGTCTCACTATCAGAGGTGTCATCTTCCAAGTAATTTGCTATCTGCTGCTCGTTGAGATCCATCTATGAAATAAAACATGTATTTTATATCTTATAATAGTGAGTAAACAAAGAAAAAACTCAAAAATATAAATTAAGTCAATAGTAAAAAACCTACCTTTAATACTAATGATCGCCTCCCAGGCGATCACGTATGCAATATCTCGGGAACGCTGTATCCCCGCCGAGCGCGCAAGCTCTCCCCGCCGCGTCGTGGGCTACACTGAGTTGGCGCGAAAGCACGGCGCGACACGTCCCCGCAATTTCAAAATAACCAGAAAAAACCGACCGCGGGTGGCCTCTCAGGCGATGATTAGTACTCTAGGGTTAAATGGATTTCGATCGAAATGGGCATGACTGGACTTTGTTTATTGTTGAATCACTTAAAACCTTATTAAACTGCAGAGTTTTCATGTAAGTTTTGAAATAAGTGTCAAAAAAGATTGATCCAAACTTAAAAATTTGAAAAAGTTCTATTGTAGATATGAAATGGAAATTAAACGAGTCACGCAATTTAGTAATCTCTTTAACTTTATGATTCCCTGGTAGATTAACGCCCGAACAAAGACAGGCCAGGAACAATGCAGCTTACGCAATGTTTACGTCAAACTCTCTCTCTCTCTCTCTCTAAACCAGGATACGCATTTGTTTATCTTGTGATTTGAATTTTTTAGGGAGTACCAACAATCCGCTTTTTAGACGAACTTCTCGCTCGTTGCATCGCTGTCATGGCAACCGCTGTGACGTGTCATGTGGTCAGGAAATAGTATTGATCCATCTAGACCTAACAATTTTCGTACGACTAGGTTTCCAGGAACACTAAGATGGTTTCAACAATGTGATTTGCGACAAATAAACTTGGCACTATAACATTCAGCATTATTAAAACTAACAATAAATATTAAATAACATCAACTTAGGAAATTCATGACTTTAGTGTTATTTCTCACTGTAACAAAATGCTTATTTGCCAGTAGATCGGCAAATTTTATTCAAAATTATGTTCTTACGTGTTTTTGCTCCGAGTTCGACCGGATTCCTTGCCTTTTTTTGGTAAATCAAAATAATCATACAGAATAGAAACGAGTAATCTAATTATTTCAATATTAAAAATAACAATTTTCATGTAACTATCCTCCTGTTATATTATTGAACCTAACGATCGCTAAATATCTGTATAATATTGAATAGCATTTGTTTCTGCAATGCTAGAATTAACTTATCTAACAAAGTCTACGCGATTTCGGTCAATTTCTGTACTAGAATAGATTAGGGTTTCACAAAGTTTTTGTCAAACAAAAGCTAAGCCAGTTCAGTTTGCACTTTCACTTTCATGTTAATTCGCTTGCCGGACCGGCAGTAGCACAGCAGCAGCTGTAGCGATCAGTCGTCGGACGCCATGATAAAGTCAGCGCAACGTTGCTTCATGTTAACAGGAGCCCATAAAGCATTAAGATGCTTAATGTTGACAGTCTAGCCCACGTGGATTTCTAACCAATGCGCATGCGTAGTATTAATCCCAGGTAGGCTCAGCCGCGGGCTCTAAAGTTATTATATTAAAGGTATATATTTTTTTTGTCAGGAAACTACTCAATTATTATATTTGGTTGGGCTACATCCCAACACTGATATATCAACTTTTTGTGAGTACAAATGTTATTACTTTAAAAATAAATAATCAAAATTTTTGTTATTAGTAGACATCGGATTTTGCATAAAACGCTAATTTTATACAGCGTTTTTTTGTATATTAGTGTACATTTTCATCGAAAGTGCTTATTTCAGTAGTTATATGTTAGGCGCCGTTGTATGACACTATTATGTATTAAAACCGACATTTGAAAGAAAAAAAAAAAAAGGAAACGGAAAGAGGCTGGAAAATTATTGTATGAATCCTGGCCTGCCTAACTTCCGCATTTTTTTTTTAATAGCTGCCACGCATAATACCCAAATTAATCGAAAATTATTGGTATCAATACAAACAAGTTTTGTATGAGACAAAATGTGCTTCTAAACTGACACGTTTCCGAGATATTATTATAAGCAATCAAAGTGGTACAGTCAGCAACAGAAGTAGATTGAACACTACTCAAAGTTTCAAAGCGGGGTTTTTTAATAAAATTTTGTTAGATATTACTCGCCACTAACAAGCTATTGAAGAGTGAGGAACATTTTAAAAAATAACCTTCTGAAACATTAAAAATAATAGTTGGAGTCGATATCGAATAATTGAAATTCCAAAATGTTATGGACTTCGAGAGAAGAAATATAGGATCGGTTTGGAACCGATAGGTGGCACTTTGTGATACAAGTAACGTTAATTGGAAAGATTAATAGATTTTTTACTGTTAGTGCATATTTCAGCGTTTTAAGTGCACATTCGTATTTTAGCATTTTGATAATAATAATCCGATGGTAACAAAAAGTTAAGCGATGCATCGCATTAAACTTTTATTTTATAGTTAATATTCTTAATGTAACACAACATACTATTTATAGCACATCATTCTTTTTACTACCCACCATTTCATTCAGCTCATTCCATATTTAATCTAAACAAACACGACTTATTTATGCGTGTAACTGCTTGCATTATTCGGGAATACATTTATATGGAGAATCACAGTTCTTGTAACTAAAGAGTATTTTCAATAAAACTAAGATGTGCGATTCAATTTATATACGCGTAAGTATATGTGAAAACAACATTATGAATAAACATTCGCAGAATATAATTTTTCATAATTATACAGTAAGTTTTTTTTCGCATTATTACTAAAACATTAATCAAAACTCATATCTGTGTTAATATTTTTGCTATCGCTATAATATAATATTTTGAGATTGTTTTTTGAAGGTAACTCAGTTTTTAGCTAATATCGGCTGACAATGCATATTTAGGGCTTGTTTTATTTAGTGTTATTCATGTTAAACTGGAAAATGCAAAAAAGCTCCATAAATGTTTTAGCTAGTTCTTTAACTATTATTATAGCTTGTTTTATTTATGGGCATCATGTCTACTTATTGCACCTAAACTTAAATTCTATTTGAATTTCTCTTGACAGTCATCCGCACTAGGACCATTGGGGTTGTTGCTAGCGATAGCATTACGTGGGGTGTCATCTGATGATTTTGAAGTCGGAGAGCTTAAAGAGCTTATGCTGGAGGTTGACGTTGATCGCGACTATATTCGACTCGATTCTGAAAAACATGTCTACTATATCTACGTAGGTACCGCCACGCTTCCAGAAAATATGATTCTCTATCCGAACTTTCGTAGTCGACTTGCATAGGTACCAATTTCCGGTTCATATAATGGGTTTGTAATGTCTTCGAATGGCAAAAAACGGAATCTATAAGGGTTCCGTTTTTTGTCATTCTACTACTGTCTAATCTGTGTAAAGCAATTGCTAAGTTTTATAAGAAACCCAATATGTATGTTTAGTTTTAGTACCGCTTTTCGATGATAGATGGCGCTGTGCAGTGACGTCACTTTTGTAAATTGCGGTGTTAAGATTCTCCTGTGTTGAACGACCTCCACGGTATTTTTATACAATAAATTGTCTTACTTTGGACACCCCTGTTTTATTTCATAGCGATATATTTTTGGGACGTTGTACAAGTGGTCCTTCGGAACCGGATAAAGGGTTGGTGTGCATTGTCCTTGTTGTTGTGGAGGAGTCAGGTTGAATGGTCAACCTGCGGCGAGAGTGACGTCAGCACAGCAGTGGTGAGCAGCATCGGCGGATCGTACAAGGTTGGCGCTTAAAGCGTATATGTACGAGTGGTACACAACGGTCAGCCGCGCTGGTGCTAACAGTTGGCGTGAGCAGCAGGTGCAGTGCGGGGGGACAGTACCCCGCATATCATTGCGACGAGCTACGTAAAAGTGTGTGGACAGTGAAGTGTTGTGAACCTGTGAGTACTTTAAAATATCAGTTACTAAATTTACACATTGACACTTAAACATTAAAAGCAAATTTGGACATTATTAACTTAGAAAATTTCAATGAACAATTTGGACTTAGAAAAATTAACGTGTGCATGAACTTAGAATAATTTCAATAAAAAGTGAACTACGGGGAACCTATGCCCGATTTTGCAGCGAAGAGTACGAAGTTCAAAGACTTGTGATTTTTTACGTGTTGTCCACGAACTTAGCATAGCGTTCCGGAACAGTTTGTTTAAAGGACACTTTCAACATGGAAGCTTTGAGTAATCTACAGTTTAACTTACATTCTACTATCAGTAAAGCAAGGTCTAATTTTAAGAAATCACCTAAGGAGCGAGTAACCAGTTCATACATAGAAACTAGATTAGAAAATTTAGAAGCTAACTGGTCAGCGTTTTCTGAAACTCATATGAAATTTGTTGCATCGGTTAAGTCTATTGAATTCGAAAAATCGGATTACAACTTAAAAAACGTATATGAGACTACTGAAGAATTGTTTACTGATTATAAAGCAGAGCTGAGGGAAGCATTGAAGAAAATTGTATGTTCGGATAGTTTATGCAAAGTGTCTGAACCTTCTCCAAACGGTTCTAAAGGGATATGTTCAGTAAAATTGCCAAATATTGATTTGCCTATGTTTACCGGAAGTTATTCTGAGTGGATTAGTTTTAGAGACTTATTCAAATCTTTAATACACAATAATAATCTACTAGACGATGTTCAGAAACTGCATTATTTAAAATCACATTTGTCTGGAGAGGCTGAAGGTCTTTTACGGCACATCCCTATTACTAGTAGTAATTATGCAACCTGTTGGACTAAATTAGAGAATCGATTTAATAATAAAAAATATTTGGCGAATTGTATAATTAAACGTTTTTTGAGTCAAAAAAATATTGTAACCGAATCCTCCGGCGCAGTTAAGGAGTTATTAGATACTTCTAACGAATGTTTACATGCTTTGGAGAATTTAGGCATAATGGTTGAGCATTGGGATATTATAGTTATTTATGAATTGAGCTTAAAACTAGATACTGAGTCACGTAAACAATGGGAATTAAAAATCAGTGATTGTTCAGATGACTTCCCTACAATGAATCAGTTCAGAAATTTCCTCGAACAAAGATTTCGATCTTTGGAATTTTTAGACAACAAAGGTCAACGTCATCAGTCCAATCGTAATGTGCCAGTCAAGTCGCTTCATGTCTCAACTACATCGTGTATTTCTTGTCAGGAAAACCATAAGCTTGCTAACTGTAAAAAATTCGCCGTTCTTGAAATAGATAAGCGTCGTAATTTTGTCCAAACCAATGGTTTATGTTATAACTGTCTAGGGGCAAACCACACAGTATATGCATGCCGCCAGTCCACCAGATGTCATATATGTAAAAAGAAGCATCATAGTCTTCTTCACCTTAAAGGCGTCTCCAAATCAGTTGCTGATAGTAATAAAACAGATCAAGCCCCAGCAGAAAGCAGCGTTTCTGCTGGTACTACTTCAACCCAGAGTAATCCCACTAATGTTGTAAGTTGTTTTGCAAGTAGTCATAACCAAATATTATTGGCCACTGCATTAATTGCAGCGGAATCCAAGAGTGGTACTGCTATAGTATTAAGATCTCTGTTAGACCAGGGATCTCAGGCTTCCTTTGTGACGGAGTCTGCAGTCCAGCTCTTGGGTCTCAAAAGAATACCAACTAAGGGTTCAATTTCAGGCATAGGATGTGATCAAGGCCAATCGATGATTTCATTAAATTCGATGGTTCTCATTAAAGTTAAATCACGCGTTGACCCTAGTTTTATTATCACTGTTAAAGCTTATGTTTTAAGGAAATTGACGACTATTTTACCGGAAAGGAAGGTTGTGGCAAACGTTTTGGCCACAGTCTCGTCTTTGGCTTTAGCTGATCCCTCGTTCGATACTCCGAACAAGATCGATTTGCTCTTAGGTGCCGAAGTTTATGGCCAGATTTTGTTAGAAGGTTTAGTCAGAGGTCCACCTGGTCGACTTATTGCACAAAATACTAGACTAGGATGGATCTTATCTGGTCAAGTAGGTGAACTCAACCAAAGCGAGACATGCCACAATACCATAGTCACATTACATTCTACTCATACAGATGAAAATACACTCCTTAAAAAATTCTGGGAGTTAGAATCTGAGCCCAAGAGCGATTACGATAAGGTTTACTTAACCCCGGAAGAACAGAAGTGCGAAGATATATTTAAGGCCACGACTAAACGAGACGAATTGGGTCGCTATATTGTGCATATGCCTTTCAGGTCAAGCGATCCTGCTTGTAAAGATGGGGGATCGAAAGACATTGCTCTTAAACGACTTTTAACCTTAGAAAAGCGATTCTTAAGGAGTCCCGATTTCAAGGCTCAGTATTCAACTGTTATAAATGAGTATATAGCTCTTAATCATATGGATATAGTACAGGATAGGGACAAGGAAGGTTCTGTGTACTTACCGCATCATGCCGTCATCCGTAACGACAAAAGTACAACGAAGTTGCGCATCGTATTCGATGCATCATGTGTAGGTAGCAACGGGGTGTCTCTTAATCACGATTTAATGGTGGGTCCTCCTCTACAACCTGAGCTTCGTCATATCATCATGCGTTGGCGTCGTGAACCTATCTGCCTGGTAGCGGACATCGTCAAGATGTACAGACAGATTAAGGTATACGATGATCACACAGATTTTCAGCGTATATTATGGCGTGAGAATCCAGAGGACGAAATTCAGGTGTTACGTCATTTACGAGTAACGTTTGGAACATCATCGGCGCCTTACCTAGCAGTAAGATCATTGCAGCAGTTAGCTCAGGACGAAGGCGATGAATTTCCTTTAGCGAAGAACCGTGTTGTTACAGATTTCTATATGGATGACCTGATGACGGGATGTGAAACCGTAGAAGAAGGAGTAAAAATATATAAGCAGATATCGGAAATGCTTAAGCGTGGAGGTTTCCAACTCCAAAAGTGGGCTAGTAACAACAGAGAGTTAATAAAATTGATTGAAGACGGTGAACAAATGTCACAAACACAAGGAAATATGGAACTAAAAACAGATGCAATTTCAAAAATATTAGGCTTAACGTGGGACAAAGACAATGATGAGTTCGTTTACACTATCCAGCTTAATGCTGTAGATTTACCCGTGACAAAGCGTAAGGTTATTTCGGATATAGCGCGACTATTCGATCCCCTCGGATGGTTAGCACCGACAGTCATCACTGCGAAGGTGTTTATTCAGCGAATATGGATGACTGGGATCGAATGGGACGCAGAACTACCTGCACCGTTGCTGAAAGAGTGGCTGGACTTTCGAAAAGGCCTTTGTAATCTTATTAAGTTTCGTCTGCCTCGTTGGATCAATTCTAGCAAGGAGAACAAGGTTCTAGAATTGCATGGCTTTTCAGATGCGTCCAATGTAGCATACGCCGCGGTAGTATACGTCCGCATCATTGATAGAGATGGACATATTCACACAACCTTGGTGACTTCAAAAACCAAGGTTGCTCCTGTTAAGCAGGTATCAATCCCACGATTAGAGCTTTGTGGAGCTGTCTTACTAGCAAAGCTGCTCCAAGAAGTCGCCTCAACTCTAGAAGTTCCCAAACAGCACTTATATGCGTGGACAGACTCATCCGTCGTTTTGGCGTGGTTAAGCGGCCACCCTAGTCGGTGGAAAACGTTTATCGCGAATCGTGTTTCCGAAATACTCACTATTATGGATAGATGTCAGTGGTCACATGTGTCGACGTCGGAAAATCCAGCGGATTGCGCATCTCGGGGAATAAGCCCTACTGAGTGTAGCGATTTGAAACTCTGGAAAAAAGGTCCAGTATGGTTACAGAATGAAAAAATAGATTATAATAAGGGAAATATACAAGAAACTACGCTAGAAGAAAGAAAAATAAAAATAAAATGTCATGCAACTGCAGAATTTGATGATAGTCTATTTACTAGATTTTCGAAGTTCGGGAGGTTGATACGTGTAATAGCTTACTGTAGACGATTTTTACGTATGAAGGAAGTTGAATCTAAAAAAAATGAAATATCTACTTGGCTAACTACAAAGGAATTAAACGAAGCTGTACTTACCTGTATCAAACTCTGCCAACTCCAGTCCTTTAGTGAGGAAATAGAAGCTGTGAAAAAAAATCGTAAATTAAATAAAAGTAGTAGACTTACCTCGCTGAGTCCTTTCCTTGACGATGACGGGATCTTCAGAGTTGGCGGTCGCTTGCACCGGGCTTCTATTGATGAGAATATGAAGCACCCCATCTTAATCCCTCATAAATCACACTTCACCAATCTTTTAATTGCGGAGGCTCATGAAAAAACTTTGCATGGCGGGCCGCAATTGATGCTCAATTACTTAAGATCCAAATACTGGATACTCAATGCAAGGACTCTCGTTAGGCAATATGTTCACAAGTGTGTAACTTGTATCCGACACTCGAAAATAACACACCAACAAATGATGGGCCAATTACCAAAAGCCAGGGTGTCTTCTCAGAAGCCCTTCCAATGCAGTGGCGTAGATTACGCAGGTCCAATCAGCATCCGAACCTCTAAAGGTCGTGGTCATCGCTCCACTAAGGGATACATATGTTTGTTTGTTTGCATGTCCACTCGGGCCATTCATCTGGAAGTAGTCAGTGACATGACTTCTCAGAGTTTTCTTGCGTCTTTTAAGCGTTTCGTAGCCAGACGTGGCAGAGTATTAGACTTGTGGAGCGACAATGGGACTACATTTGTTGGTAGTGCAAAGGAATTGCGACAGCTATTCAACGCTGAAAGGTCTATGGTAGCTTCGGAAATAGCTGACTTCCTATCTATGAATGGTACGACTTGGCATTTCATACCTCCCCATGCTCCAAATTTTGGAGGATTGTGGGAGGCTGGTGTCAAGTCCACGAAGCACCATTTGAAAAGAATTATAGGCACCAGCACTTTGACATTTGAAGAAATGACAACTGTGCTGACTCAAATTGAGGCCTGCCTTAACTCGAGACCGATCTCTCAGCTGTCTAACAATCCAGAAGACTCGTGTCCTTTGACTCCTGGCCATTTTCTCGTGGGTGAACCTCTCGTAACAGTACCTGATATTAATTATGAAAATTCATCCACTGGTAATCTGAAGCGGTGGCATCTTACGCAAAAAATGCTACAAAATTTCTGGCGTAGGTGGTCATTATAGTACTTAACTCAATTGCAACATCGATATAAATGGTCGGATTGTAAGCCTGAACCTGATATTGGAGACGTGGTCCTGGTGAAGGAGGATGGTCTTCCACCCGCTAAATGGCTTTACGGGGTTATTACAAATAAACATCCAGGTTTGGACAACATTACCCGCGTTGTAACCATACGGTGCAAAAATAATGAGATAAAAAGACCTTTATCGAAATTAATTATTTTACCTGTTAGCTCTTAGTTATTGTTATCATCTTATTGATGAATAATTAAGGCCCTAGTTTTAAGCCATAGTGGATAGTAAAACCTCAAATCATTAATTTTAAGTAAATTGTTATGTTAATTTTGATGGACAGAGCCGTCCATGGTGGGCGGAATGTCTAATCTGTGTAAAGCAATTGCTAAGTTTTATAAGAAACCCAATATGTATGTTTAGTTTTAGTACCGCTTTTCGATGATAGATGGCGCTGTGCAGTGACGTCACTTTTGTAAATTGCGGTGTTAAGATTCTCCTGTGTTGAACGACCTCCACGGTATTTTTATACAATAAATTGTCTTACTCTGGACACCCCTGTTTTATTTCATAGCGATATATTTTTGGGACGTTGTACAACTACGAAACCCTAAAAAGTAAACACAAAAAAATAATTTAAAATGAGATGATATTCGGTAATGTCTTTTTAATTTATTTTGGTCTCAAGTCTTAGCAGGGGTTTGACAACCAAGCCGTCCGTAGCGGGGCTTGGTTGTTACGCCCCTGACGGACGCGACGCATCGTACCACCGCGAGACAAGCGGCGCGGCAGCGCGACGAGTGCGACTGCGCGCGGAGTAAACTAAATGGATATGGTAGTTAAAAGAATTTCTATGTTTTAGAATAAAAACTGTCTCTTATCAGATAGTGTCTCTTATCACCAGTGTGACCAAAGCGTATAAAAAAGGGGTTTGAACTTTTTTGTAAGGAAGGTGGCATATCGCCTCACCGCCATTTTGATTTTTTTTGGAAATCACGGCCCGCGATGAAATTGGTATATCTATACCAAATTATGACATGACATTTTTGTCAAAAAAATGTCATGGAACATGGTACTCTAAAAAGTCAGGTTATCGAGATAATTGAAGGTAAAGATCGATAGATGAGTACTGCAATGACCACAAAACAATATATCTTTTACGTGTCTATAGGCGTTGATTAATGATTATTACTGTTTATTTATAGAGAGTAGGTACATTACATACTACTAGGAGCACGAGAAAATTATTATATAACAAAAAAATTCGATTAATTGCAGTGTGAAGTGATTTTCTCGTGCGCATAATAATAAACAACCTGGGAACGATTATTTGGATACAATTTAACGCCTAGACATAATTATGCTTTAACTACCATATCCATTTAGTTACTTACGCCCGCGACTCGTGCACTCAGAGTACCCGTCGGGGCTGCGAGTTGTTCGCAAAAGATACCGCGGCCTCGACATGAAGGGCTAAGAAGGAAAATGGGTGGTTTTTAGTCAGTCGAAGTCTGACACTACCTTTCGCTCTGCCCAAGAGCGGGAGGGGTTATTTGATGATTTTCAACCAGCCAAAAAAAAAAAAGCTTTCATTTGATGTAGAGCTGATAATTGGATATAATAGCTTCTAAAGTTTACACCGGAGTTGAACAGTCGTCACGCGACTTTAACGGTTCTCATCATTGCTCCAAAAGCTAACGATGAAATAAAACGATCGGTGGTTAGTACTCTAGTGGTTGCAAGCGCGACTGCATGTGCATGAGGTCCTGGGACCAATTTCCAGTTCGGGCAAAGTGTGATTGGGTTTTTCCATCAAGAATTTCCCAAAAAAAAATCACGAAGTATAGAATTGTGACCGGTTGATAGTAATAGGTGATATGTGGGTGTACTAATGGGTACATCTCTGCTAAACCCTTCGGGGATTGCAGGCGTGATGTTATATAAACGATCGTTTTACAATAAACCCTTGTCTGGCTTACGTAAACAAAAATATTGACAGTAGGATGCCTATAGGCGACAGTGCGAACAATATTTGGTTCCGCTGACGGTTCGTTAATCCCCAAATTACGCTGGTTCAAGGTAAGAAGAACCTTTGTTTTTTTACTTAAGCAGAAATAGAGCACATAAAAACGTAAGTTTCACTTATTTCTATTTCGCGTAGATTTTTATTTTTTCTTTGTCGAATATATGTTCAGACACATCTCAAGTTTAGAATAATACTATTTGACATAAATTTTTTTATGCAGATTTGACGTCACGGAAGTTTTTTGTATGTTGCCATATGGCAACGCTAGGTCGTTATAGGTACATTTTTCCTATAAGTGTTTATTTATCTTTTTAGATTGAAGTTACATGAAATTGCAGATTTATAAGAACAAGAACTTGATGATGATTTTCAATATATATATATTGAGCCTCCTAAAGTGGCTAAAAATATTGATGAGGGTTCTGCTGATCAAGATTCAGGTGACTTGATAGAAAATTTGACAGGGAGACAACTTTTGGCTGGTGCAGATGTTATGTCTCAAGGCGATGTTGTTGTAGTACGGTGGATGGATAATTCAGTTGTGACTGTCGCTGCTACCGATCACAAAGTATATCCAGTGAAATTGGCGGATCGGTATTCCAAAGCCAGCCAACAAAAACTAAAAGTACCGAAACCCAATCATATAGCAGTATATAATCAGTACACGGGAGGGACAGACCTCATAGACGCTCATGTGAATAATTACAGGATTGGAATTCGAGGCAAAAAATGTTGGTTTCCTATTTTTACGTGGCTTGTAGATGTTACAATAAACAATGCCTGGATCCTGGTGCGCAAATCAGGAAACGATATTTTGCTGCGGAATTTTCGTCGTGAGATAGTCTAAACATACTCTTGAAAAAGTATGGAATCCCTCCTAAATCTGGTGGTCGACCATCTACCTCGTGATGTGGGTCTAGGGTTTTGGAAGGGGTTTGACATGACGGAGCAAATCACTTTCCAAAATCGGTAGAAAAGAAACGCAGATGTGTTGGAGCTGACTGTAAAACTATTGGAATATTTATATGTTCAAAATGTCACTATGTGTCTGTGTGCGTGTGTGTGAATGCTTGTGTGGCTGTGTGTGGTTTACGTATTTAATGTTTTGAACATTATCATTCCATGTAATTATCTGTGTATTTTCATGAATATATACTAAATAAATACAATAAATATTTAAGAGCTCATTTTTTTGAAACCTCGAAATATTGTACCTCGTTTGACCTAGCGTTGCCATATGGCAACAGTCTAAAACTCAAAATTGGGAGATTGCAATTTTTTTTTTTAGTTGTTATAGTAATGTCTGGTCATCATTTAACTCAAATATAAACATAAAACAACAAAATTTGAGTTTCGAAAACTCAGTCCCTAATGGGTTAATAAAGCAAGTCCATACAAATATACGAGAGACGAGACGACAAGAATATAATATGTCACGGGCATCAAACGACTTTTATGAAGACGTAAATAATTGTATGTGTGAGTAAACGTTCTTAAATGGTGGTTGGTATTGTGTGAGTTCCTATGTATGACTGGACTTTGAGTTATGACATAATGTTAATATGAGTTCCAATAAAATATTGGTTTCATAACGTAATATGAAAATGAAATCAATAAAGTAGGCGAATTTGCTTCTAAACGTTGCTAAGTGTATGCTTAAACATGAATGAGAAAGAAAATTAAATGTTCCGCCGTTTGGACTCTGTACCGCACCCTACGTATTTATTAAATTACTAAAACCTGCATTCCATTATTTACGTTCACTGGGACATTTATCAGTAAACTATTATTTAAATTTTTAACTAATATCGGCTGACCGTGCTTATTTTGGGATTGATATTTAGGGCTTGTTTAATTTAGTCTTATTCGTATTAAACTGGAAAAAGGCAATAAAAAGCCAGACATGATGCTCATGAATAAAGCACCTAAACTCATTGAGGTATAATGTACTACGTACTAGAGGAGACACCTAAACTCGATTTTTTGTAACACACGGTAGAGCTAGTGGACTCCAGCTCATTTAGTCTATGCCGAGCGGTTGCTGCGTCGTGACACATTTGAGTGAAGTTTTCTTGTCTATAATATGCCTTCGTGTGCATTTAGATACTGTAGAAATAATTTAAAAAATATAAACACACATAATTTAATTATACTTTTTGAATTGCAATGTGTCATCGCGGCGGCCATTTTTTACGTGAATGTCAAAGAATAAAACATTTGCATGCACAGACCAGACACTATCGACGTATTCAATGCTTGACCACGAATCCTCTACATGTGAGTCAAAATTGATAGTAGGTTGTATACTATTTGCATATGTATCAAGACAATTAACAAAAAAGTTGAAATGTGAAGATTGCATTGATAGTTTGACTATACTATAAACTTCCACATCACACATCTATCATACGTAATTTAATACGGCAAAGTGGTGGAAGTCTTGCCTCGAAATAGGATTTTAATTATATGTCCGTAAACACCCTAAAGCATTTAATTAGGAACGAAGTATTTGCAAAATTTGAATAAACATAATTTACTGAATCAGCCATCAACATGCAATCACAGAATCCATTTAATTCGAGCCATTAATTTATTATTATTTTGCCTCGAATTAGATAGCTCACAAAAATTAGATTGCATCACGAAGGTGAAACTGATCCAACTGTGGATTACTATAACAAACTGCAGAAACTAACACAAAATAAATTATAATTATAATTTCCTCAAGGAAATTACAATCTTGTTACAGTTTAAGTACATTTTATTTATTTTCTGAGTAAGTACACGCATACAATATCAAGTAGGCAGAATAATAACATTATGTCGCATCTGCACGCATTGATAGTAATCTATGAGAACGTGACACCCCCCGTCTGCCCCGCTGTCATCAAATGCGCGCACATTATTTTGTTTGAAATAGCTTCTCTAGTACGTAATACCTCAATGGATAGAGCGCGTAGAACATGAGAGTGAAACCACCAAAGCAAATACAAATTCAAAAGCGAATATGATCTCACGTCAGTACTAAGCTACGCGTCGTACTGCTTAGACGTCACAAGTGACTTACTATTTTATGTCAAATCTTGTCAGATCATGCTATCTTGTGTCTTTAAACATTGTAAAAGTTGTTCACAAAAACAAACAAAAGGAGATGGAATATCTTTCCACAAGTAACTATTGTTTATTTTATTGTTTTGTTGTTTAATTTCCATAAAATATTTTTCGACTCAAAAATTGGCAGTTATTGGTCTTTGTTGCCAGTTTACTTCGAAATAGGTCTCCTTGAATTGGGGGAATTTGCATGGTGTGTAGAAAGATGAATTTATACATGTTTATGCAGAAATAATTTAGTATAATCTATACTAATAATATTATAAAGCTGAAGAGTTTGTTTGTTTGGTTGAACGTGCTAGTCTCAGGAACTACTGGTAAATAATAATAATAATATATCAAGTTTAATATCACTTTAAGATCGTCTAATAGAAAAAGACATTTCTTTTTTTTTTACTCACCTACAAACTTAGCCAGGATCATATTGAAATATTTTTCGGATGCCTCAAGATGCATAATGATAATCCAAACGTAAAACAATTTAAGGCCAAATATCGACCCGTCGGGGTTGCGGGTTGTTCGCAAGAGATACCACGGCCTCGACATAAAGGGCTAAGAAGGAACATGAGTGGTTTTTAGTCAGTAGAAGTCTAACACTCCCTTTTGCTCTGCTCTAGAGCAGGAGGGTTATTTGATGATTTCCCACCCCCCAAAAAAAAGACCAAATATTGAAAATTATTAACGCATTTAGAAATGAGAAGTATAGAAACTTGAAACTGTATTCCTCTGGAGAATATTGCAATATTAACGTGTACTTCCGCTACACAAATAATCAACTTAACTACTTCATCGTACCGACAAGAAGACACCGACGATTCTGAAAGTGTTTCATTAGGTTTTTAAAAGATTTGCCCACGGACGTCAACAATTTAGCTTAGTATTTAGATGTGCCAATTTTCAATGAAAATGATGAAAAATGAATGATGTGCCAATTTTATTCTGTTCAAATACTAGGTACTTGAGGATCTATATAGCAAAAGTGCATTTCCAATTTTAACATTAGTACAATAATTGAAAAAATTGTGGGAGTTTTTACCAATACCTAGCAACTTTACACACGCACAGATGCACATGTCCCTACAATGCCGCTCCTAGCTGTCATGCACACATAAATATTGAGTGACTTCACATTGTTTGTTGCGACTGTATTTCGTTACTCCGAAGTTCGAAATACCGATGTACGGTATACAGAAAGTTTGTGAGTCCGAATTACGTATGTCAGAATGTACGCTATGACGAAGTACGGTATTCAGAATGTTCGTTACTCCGATGTACGTTACTCCGAAAGTTTGCTACTACGAAGTACTGTATTCAGAATGTTCATTATCGCGATGTACGGAACTCAGAAAGTTTGCTATGACCAATTACTCAATATTAATTGAGAATATTCCTCATTGAGATTCTGAGAGAGTGTTTCGAATTAGTCAAGTATTATAAATGATGATTATTGTGCAAACAGGTTTTACAAGTAATTTTTTTATACAAGATGGAGCCGGTGTTTTGTACCTAACTACTCTGACCCGAATAATAAATGTGCATGCATGATGTGAGGATAGATAATCTATAATAGGGTCAATAGCTACTAAATAAAAAAAAACGTATTTTGATATCATTTCCATTACGAAACTCAAAAGAAATAGGTCAGTGGTCACAAACAAGATCATAGAGACTATAGTCAAGAAAGACACTATGTTTTAAAAGAATATTTAAGCGGTTAGGCATACATTATTTGTTTTAAAACTTCATTTTTTAATTTTATACAGGATGTAAATCAACCCATCACACAGCCGTCAACCGAGCATTCTGTACATCAAACTGCAAAAGTACCCCTACGCAAAAATTTTTGCAGGGTAACGACTTTTTTTTTGGGTCAAAAATCACATTTTACGGTAAAACTCAATGTAGCACTGTTAAAACATTGTGCTAGTGGATGCTTTGAATAGTAAACGGGTTATGGAGGTAATTTAAGTAAAGTTATAACCTTAAAAAGTAGTATTTACAAAAACAGCTGTGAAAAATTTGTAACTTTGACCCCCAATATCTCCGTAACTAGGAGGTTACCAGGTATGGTCTAAAACAAAAAAATGATCACAGTGGTGGGGAGAACAAGTGCCCTTCGTTTGCGTTAAGGGTACTTTTACACCCTATATAACAATTAAATTATGTTTACTCACAGAAAAGTTAATTTAATTTTTTATTACCCTATGTTTTAAGCTTGTTTCGAATTGATTCAACTGCTTTTACTTATTTAAATTACGATTTTTTATTTCAGTAGCTATAGTCACTGTTATAGATCATTTATCTTCACATCGCGTACATTATAATATTCGACTAATTCGAAATACTGTCTCAGAATCTCGATGCGGAATATTCTAAATTATTATTAAGTTCATAGCAAACTTTCTGAGTTCCATACATCGCGATAATGAACATTCTGAATACAGTACTTCGTAGTAGCAAACTTTCGGAGTAACGTACATCGGAATGACGAACATTCTGAATACAGTACTTCGTAGTAGTAAACTTTCGGAGTAACGTACATCGGAGTAACGAACATTCTGAATACCGTACTTCGTCATAGCGTACATTCTGACTGACGTAATTCGGACTCACAAACTTTCTGTATACCGTACATCGGTATTCCGAACTTCGGAGTAACGAAATACAGTCGTTTGTTGCGCATGTTCTATCTGCCTGTTATTTGATCTGAGCGCTCAATGTGTTGGTAAGCGCATAACTTAACAACGCCTGGACCAATTTGGCCAATTTTTTTTTTTTTTTTTAATATTCGTTGAAATTCAAGGATGGTTTTTACGGCGAGAAAAAATCGATTAATGGCCGGAAAAGCCCTATAAACAGCCCTTTTCTTTTTCCCATACAAACGTTTTCTAACTAAAACGTAAAGTCAATTTGAGCTTTAATACCATACTATAAAGTTCAAGTGTTAGCGGAGAGGTTCCGGGAAGGCAAAACAATTCAATGATGTTAGTGTGTCAACTTCAAACAGACCATACTCATAATGTCAATAATATACAACGTAGTAGGTTCTTTGGCACACGCACAGTTTGTGTTTAATTTTTCGTGACAATGGCCAGGTCTGGCAGCCATACGTGAGACAAGGAAGAATGCAGGTGTTGTACAGCTTCTTTTTTTCTGAAATGGGTACGTTTTTGTTTTTTATAATTTCTTTAAGAGACCAGTATCAATACACCTCTTAAACCTAAATAAATGCATATTTTTTTACCAAATATATTACGACAATACATTTCTTCTATATAATTTACAAATTAATAATATATTCGTCGCCGTGGAGCAACTTTTTTATAATGTCAAACATTCCTGCTATTTGACGTAAAAACAATCCTGCTGGCTGTCATAAGGCACGTCGTGGAATGAACTACATATTTGAGGTGACGTCATCAAAACGTAATCAAAACTGATATTTTTTGCAGGACTATATAGGGTGTAAAAGTACCCTTAACGCAAACGAAGGGCATTTGTTCTCCCCACCACTGCGATCATTTTTTTGTTCTACACCATACCTGGGAACCTCTTAGTTGCGGAGATATTGGGGGTCAAAGTTCCAAATTTTTCACAGCTGTTTTTGTAAATAATAGTATTTCAGGTTTTAACTTTACTTAAATTACCTCCATAACCCGTTTACTATTCAAAGCATCCACTAGCACAATGTCTTAAGAGTGCTACTTTGAGTTTTACCGTAAAATGTGATTTTTGACCCCAAAAAAAAGTCATTTCCCAGCAAAAAATTTTGCAGGGGTACTTGGTTTGATGTACAGAATGCTTGGTTGTCGGATGCGTGAAGGGTTCGTTTACACCCTGTATTAAGATTGTTTTTAGGACGTAATGGTACGAAAACGCAAAGTAAGGTTAAAACATTACTGTTTTAAGACGTTGTAGTAAGGCCCCAGATGTCAGATGTCGTTGAACGCTTTGCCGTTTGCATGTTCGTTGTGCTTTTTTAATTTTGGATTTTCAATGGCACTCGACACAGACTGAACAACCTATGATCATTGTGAATTCCGTCTTTATTTTACTTTACTCATTTGGATAAGTACGTTAGGTTTTACAAGAGTAAACATGCGGGGTGGAGTAATTTTTGCACGGATTGCAGAAAGCCCGTTGTATTACATTTTTTGGTGCAATCACCCCTTTGTGTATATTTACTTAAGTGCCACCATGCGAAATCGGGGTGGGTCGCTACCCTAAAATACAATTATATATGAATATATCAATGCAGCAGATACATCCAAATGCCTAAATAAAAGTTTATACCAATGTCATTTGTTTGCTTTTATACGTATTGACGCAGGAGTCCCACGATTTTATTTTCAGGATTGTCAAGATAAAATTCTGCTATTCAGCGTTGCATATTGGTAGGTACCATGTTTATTGATGCAGGAGGCAGTCGTCCAAACTGTATTTAGCCATTTCCTTTGGTAGACATATGTATTTCTATGACCCAAACACGAATTTGTAACGTAAATAAATGAGTTTTGAATATGGGGGTCACTTTTGGGGAGCTTAACAGTTTTTTTTTAAGTTTTTCAAACTGTACCGTGTGACATCCTATTTAATAAATATTATAAATGCGAAAGATTGTGAGGATGTATGGATGGATGGATGGATGTTTGTTATTCTTTCACGCAAAAACTACTGAACGGGTTTTAATAAAATTTGGTACACAGATAGTTTATGACCTGGATTAACACATAGGATAGTTTTTATCCCGATTTTATATTCCCGTGGGATAATTTTCGAGTTGTAGCGAACAACAGCTAGTATCAAATGAAAAGGACTATTATGAGGATTGAAAATATTATTTTTTAATAATTCTAAGGTAAACGCTTTTAAAGATATTTAAGAAAATAGATGAAAATTGACCATTCCCGCCCCCCCCCCCATCTGCGAATCTAGCAAGCCTAAAATTTAGAAAAAAATACAGCAATTAGTTCAACACTTATAGATTACAGGAAAACTCATAAGAAGTTTATGGTGCCAAAATAACATGTAAAATCTCTCAGTATTATGTATACAAACTTACATTTGTAGTTGTAATGTATGGTTACCCATATATTCCAAATTACAAATGTAAGTTTGTCAATTACAATGTTAAGTTTGGTCAATGTCTAAAAAAATATGTCTAAAAAAAACCATGAACTTCGGTTAGTTAAAGTTAGCGATAGGAGGTGTGACACGCAAAAAATTCCTTTTTTGCTTCTTATTTTTAATTTTAGATCAGTGGAATTAACAACAATTAACTCCTTTATTATTTATTTTTAAAGATAATGAGCTATTCTGTACATAAAAAAAAACTGCATTCGTTTGAGTATGAGATGGTTTTGTAAACTCTTTGTAAAATGTTGTGACAGTACTTTTTTCTTACGTACAATTTTTCTCGGAATGGCCCACATCTCTGTTACGTTGCTATGGGTTGTTATTCTGCTTCTAGTTTGACTTCACAAAATATACATTTTTCTTTAGAACGTTTATTCTTATTCTTTAATAGTAACTAATGGCGCTAAATGGATGTTCGACCGGGCTGGTGGTGACGGCGGTGGTAGCGCTGCTGCTGTTTCCGGCGCAGTACTACGTCCCCGACCTGTACGCTGTGGAGGACCCGCTGGCGGAGCAGCCCGAGAGCTGAGAGTGTTCTGCACTATCTTCAGCGTCACCTCCAGCTGCCCCTGCTGCGCGTCCTTTGCGCGCAGCCGCTCCACGCTCGCGCCCAGGTACTGGTTCAGCTGCACACAACCGATAACCGCAACCATGTAGACATTACACTGCGAACTCTTATGACAGTGGTTCAGAGCCAGATTTACGCCTACAGGGCGTGCGACAAAAACAAACCTTAACCTTTTTAACTAGTATTTGACTATGGCATCACCCAGCTCTAACCCAGGTCATGGACTACCAGCGTGTCAAATTTCACGTAATTGTTAAGGCGTGATAAAAGAACAGACCGACTGACGCAACGGACGGAGTTACTTTCACAGTAATAGTAGGTATTAACTACGCAGTTAGATGAAGCTCACCAAAATTACCTTTACTATTCTTCTTTCCATTAGCTTTCTCTGTATCCACGTGCACAGATATGTAGCCATCCATATGAGCAGTAACGTTACTGTCACAAACAGATCAAGCGGCGGCAAGTGCACGGACGCGCCATCGAACCACGCCAACGCGCCGGGCGCGCTCTCGGGCTGCTCCGCCAGCGGGTCCTCCACAGCGTACATGTCGGACACGTAGTACTGCGCCGGCAGCAGAAGCAGCGCCACCACCGCCGTCACCACCAGCCCGGTCGAACATCCATTTAGAGCCATTAGTTACTATTAAAGAATAAGAATAAATGTTCTAAAGAAAAATGTATATTTGTGAAGTCAAGCTAGAAGAATCTTCAAGAAACCTCGCTAATAGCTGCGAAGTACCTACGAAAGTCCAGTTCATTCTTGAAGTTACCTACTGCACGCGGAACATGACCACCGTAGATACGGGTTTTGTCGACGGAAGAATCGACAAAATGACAGATTGTCACAAAATTTAATTGCAAATTGTATGGAAAAAACTTTGTCTATTATTGGTAGAATAGAAATACACTTCTGGACACATCTATTGGCCCACCTTAGAGTTTAGGTTTCGATGGCCCCTACCGAAATATGATTGCTAGATTGAACAAAAACTGTTAATGCAGTTTTAAACCTGATACATTTTACCATCTTTTTCGATCGTATTGTTTTAAATTTGAATTCAGAATACCATACGACATGGAGGTACACCTAACAAGTCGGATATACGCCTTGTTAAAGGCAATTGATTTTTGAATAAAAAACATGTTTTATCAAATAAAGGTTTAATTTAATAACGCGTGTTGCCTCCATGGGCATCTACCACAGCTCTCATACGATTAGGCATAGAGTTTATCAACCGCTCTATGAAATTTTGAGGGATCATCTCCCATTCCTCTTCTATGGCAGTTTTCAACTCCTGCATCGTCTGGGCAACTGGCTGACGAGCCCTAACACGTCTTTTTAGCTCGTCCCACATGTGCTCAATGGGGTTCATGTCTGGGCTTCTGGCTGGCCAGTCCATAACTGTGATGTTCACATCCCGAAGATATTCCCTGACGATGCCGGCCGCATGGGCTCTTGCATTATCATGCATAAAAAGGAAATTTGGGCCCACATAGTCCGCGTATGGTATCACGTCGTAAGCACAACACAACGGGCAGCAACTGCGAGCTTTGCGCTAAGGGTTTCTATGGCAATGCGATCTCAGGCACCCCTGACGACTGCACACCTTGTCCGTGTCCCAAGGACAGTGGATGTATCCAGCTCATGGATGGTAGCATCGTGTGTACTGACTGTCCTGAGGGGTATGCTGGTAAGATTGTGATAAAATTATAAGATAATAATTGAATAAGTAACATTCTATCAGCGACAAAGACATCAAAGTATTTACGAGCGGTGGACGAGACAAGACGAAGGAAATCGTAATCCAATACCTTCTTAATTACCTACTTGTTACTACTTACTTACCCAGTCAATTGATTTCCGAACACTTACTCGTAGAACTAGAGATATAAAGTAAAATAACAAAATCAAGGTTCTATTGAACAAAATATTCCAGTAACAATCGACAATGCATATAATTAGGTATTACCGCGACAGTGGAATGGAACGCCATACGTCAAGTTTATGTCATATTGACAGTAATGACAGTGACAAACTGACAGTCAGAAGACTGACATTGGAAATGGAAATGAATGAGTACAATTTGAACTCAGATCAAATAATAGGCAGATAGAGCGCGTAGAACATGAGAGTGAAACCACCAAAGCAAATACAAATTCAAAAGCGAATATGATCTCACGTCAGTACTAAGCTACCCTATATAAAAATGTACTCTGTGTACTAAGCTACGCGTCGTACAACAAAAGGAGATGGAATATCTTTCCACAAGTAACTATTGTTTATTTTATTGTTTTGTTGTTTAATTTCCATAAAATATTTTTCGACTCAAAAATTGGCAGTTATTGGTCTGTGTTGCCAGTTTACTTCGAAATAGGTCTCCTTGAATTGGGGGAATTTGCATGGTGTGTAGAAAGATGAATTTATACATGTTTATGCAAAAATAATTTAGTATAATCTATACTAATAATATTATAAAGCTGAAGAGTTTGTTTGTTTGGTTGAACGTGCTAGTCTCAGGAACTACTGGTAAATAATAATAATAATATATCAAGTTTAATATCACTTTATGATCGTCTAATAGAAAAAGACATTTCTTTTTTTTTTACTCACCTACAAACTTAGCCAGGATCATATTGAAATATTTTTCGGATCCCTCAAGATGCATAATGATAATCCAAACGTAAAACAATTTAAGGCCAAATATCGACCCGTCGGGGTTGCGGGTTGTTCGCAAGAGATACCACGGCCTCGACATAAAGGGCTAAGAAGGAACATGAGTGGTTTTTAGTCAGTAGAAGTCTAAGGCCTGAAACTGCGTTAAGCGGGCGCCCGTGACGGGCAACCGTCGCGTATCTACGCGCGTGGACACGCGGGTGGGCTCCGTGGGAACGCGACGGCTCCGTCGCGGGTACCCGTCGCGGAGACTGGATTATTTCATTTACGCACTGCGTAATACGCAGTGTCACTAGTTCAATTTTAACGGTGTGCATGTATAGTCGTGTCGATGGAGAACTTAATATGTTATTTTATTACGTAGCAAAACGACGACAAGCCCGTACGTACTACCGCTGGCGGGCACCGCGCGTGGCCCCGCGACGGTTTCCGTCGCACGGATGCGGGCCCCGTTGCGTAGGTGCGGGGCGTGCCTCCCCGTGATGGACGCCCGCGCAGGTCCCCGCGACGGAGCACTTTTGTATGAAACTGCGCGGGTGCCCGCTTAACGCAGTTTCAGGCCTAACACTCCCTTTCGCTCTGCTCTAGAGCAGGAGGGTTATTTGATGATTTCCCACCCCCCAAAAAAAGACCAAATATTGAAAATTATTAACGCATTTGAGAAGTATAGAAACTGGAAACTGTATTCCTCTGGAGAATATTGCAATATTAACGTGTACTTCCGCTACACAAATAATCAACTTAACTACTTCATCGTACCGACAAGAAGACACCGACGATTCTGAAAGTGTTTCATTAGGTTCTTTAGAAGATTTGCCCACGGATGTCAACAATTTAGCTTAGTATTTAGATGTGCCAATTTTCAATGAAAATTATGAAAAATGAATGATGTGCCATTTTTATTTTGTTCAAATACTAGGTACTTGAGCATCTATATAGCAAAAGTGCATTTCCAATTTTAAACATTAGTACAATAATTGAAAAAATTGTGGGAGTTTTTACCAATACCTAGCAACTTTACACACGCACAGATGCACATGTCCCTACAATGGCTACAAACAATGCCGCTCCTAGCTGTCATGCACACATAAATATTGAGTGACTTCACATTGTTTGTTGCGCATGTTCTATCTGCCTGTTATTTGATCTGAGAATTTGAAATTGTAGTTTTGTCAACATCTCATTCCAACAAGACTTAAAAATAATGCCTCATAAAAATTACTAAATATTACTCAATTAATTAAGGTGATTCAGAATACATTAGTTAAAGATAACCCACTGATGAAAAGAGAGAACATGATGTCAAATAGGCTTTAGTTTATAGTTTGATTCAACCAAATACAATGACCAAATAATAGTTGAAAACACCAAGATATGATTTCTAACATTAAAAATTCAATATAAAATATACATAATTATATCAAAATTTATTAAACTTGGAGTAACTAAATATGAGTGTATGTATATCCCTGTGTCTTTATCTACCCCCACACATAAAATTTTTGTCGTAACAACAATGTTATCAATGAGACTCATATATTTCTCATTAGTTTTCTTATATTTACAGGACCAAAATGCAAGGTCTGTGCCGACGGTTACTTTGGTGACCCGACTGGTCAGTTCGGACCTCCGAAACAGTGTGAGCTCTGCCAGTGCAATGGCAATGTGGACCCGAATGCTGTTGGCAACTGCAACCGGACCACCGGAGAATGTCTCAAGTGTATCTACAATACTGCTGGAGATCATTGCGACAAGTGTTTGAGCGGTAAATTGGTTTCAGTGATATTTGTTTAAAATGTTAAATTCACTGACAGTCAACACCTAATAAGCTGGATAATCTTGAAACATACTTTACGTTAAGAGGATCGGTGAAGCCCAAAACATTTGCAATTGAATTGTTTGAGCTCGTGGAAGACCGCATCCCGACAGAATATTACACAAAAACAACACAATAATTATTATTCCCTCATAAAGCTAATATAAAATGTATCATCTATTTCGAACCACAAATCCCAGAATGCAGCCTCACTTTTATAAAATAGAGGCACAATGTTGCATAGGTCATCATCCTCAGTCTAGCCTTATCCCAATTATGCTGGGTCGGCTTCCAGTCTTACCGGATGCAGCTGAATACCAGTATTTACATGGAGCGTCTGCCTCTGAAACGTAGTTAGTACTGGATAATACAATACCACTTGGTAAGACTGGTTGTAAAATTTTCGGGTCACTGAGTACCTGCAACAACCATCAAAGATCTAAAAAACGGTATGTGATGTTGCATAAATAAAAACATAACATAAGCATAGTTCTGAAATCAGCTTTATCAAATCTTTCCAAATCCAGGTTACTTCGGAGATGCCCTCGACCCCAAGAAAAAGGGAGATTGCAAGCCGTGCCAGTGCCATGAAGCAGGCACAGTGGAGAGTGACGAAGGACCTCCTCAGTGTGACGGCCTCACCGGGCACTGTAGCTGTCACCCCCATGTCATCGGCAGGAACTGTGACAAGTGTGAGGTGAGTTGAATATGAAGACGTTTTTTTTTTATGTCCTATGAAAACTTTATGAAGGCATGGCAACGGCTGAATGAAAACACAAATCATACCCCTTAAAAGTCATGGTTATATTTCACCACACCATCAAACACCACAACCAAGCATTCTGTACATCACACCAAGGTTTGGTCTAGAATCAAACCATCATGGTTTGCTGTACTCTTAACGAAGCCGAAAAGCACTTGTAACTTGTGTTTTTTGCCAACAAAAAAATATACATCCATGACTAGGACCATGGATGTATATTTTTTTTGTTCTATCTGGAACAAAAAAAAAATATTAAGCACTTTTACACTCATTATAATAGTTGAACATTTGTTGTTCAACTGAGCTGACCTTGAACTAGTAAGTAAACATATTATATTCAGACAGATAACATATATCTGGAATATTGAATTGTACCTGATTGCACCTGACTGTACAAGTATATAGGTACTGCCTCAACCGAAACATTCATAACTTGAAATCAACATGAATCATGTAACCAAGATTTTATAACAATATTTTGATTTAAAAGAGTGTCCATGGAGTTTTTTGCCCATTCGTCTCCATATAGATCTAAGCTTCGGAATGGGCAACTACTTTTACAAGTATGCCTTGTTAACTAACTGAAGCTTCGCATTCTCTGTTTTACTAAAATTGAAAAGTGCCTGTAATGTTCTAATTGAAATCAATGCTTCGAGTTTGTCTAGTCTCATAACTTTGAAATATTTTTATCCCAGGATGGTTACTTCAACATCAACTCTGGGGTCGGCTGCGAAACCTGCGACTGCAACTTGGAGGGATCCTACAACAATACGTGCGACCCCTACAACGGACAGTGTTACTGCAAGCCTGGTATCGATGGGTAAGTTCCTCTACTGTTCTTCCTCGTCCTAAACTTGATCAGCAGTACCGCTTAAAAAAAAAGGTTGGCTAAGGTGATATTGCAAATTTCTATCTGAAAATTCTCAGAAACAACCCCGTATTAGATGTTGCGCCTGTTTGAAGACAATCGGCTTGCCTCTAGTAAACGGGACTTAATAATAACTGGCGAAATATAGGCACATCTTTGTCTTACCCTTTCGATAAAACAGACATGATTTTTGTGTTTATATAACTCTCTAAACTTTAGAGAGTAACACTAGTATCACTACATGAACCAGTTTCCACCTGCGTAACACACTTTCAGTCAGAGAATCTGAAGTATTTTAAAGTAAATTCCTGATGAATTTCTTCATCTATACTAATATTATAAAGAAGTAAAGTTTGTGTGTTTGTATATTTGTTAAATTGTAAAGGGTAATCTCGGGATCTACTGAACCGATTTCAAAAATTCTTTTACCGTTGGGAAGCTACACTATCCCCGGGTGACATAGGCTACTTTTTATCCCTGTATTCCCACGGGAACGAGAACAACGAAACCGCGTGACGTCCGCTAGTAGGTTATAAGAGTGTTAAAACTGTTTGAAGTGTTGTGATAAATGAAAGACATTTGCACTGGACAATGTCTCGATTAAATGTGTCTTCACAAAGCTTGAGCGTACACGATCTTAATAGATTGCTTACTTAGCTAATTCTAAATAAGGTGTGGTTACACACGGTTAATAATACTAACTAATTACATTTGCTTACACACATTACATGTCAAAACTGCACGTCAAATCAACCGCAGTTACAAATGGCAGCCGCAGTAACACTATATTTATCTATTCCTTTATTACGAAAAATATTGTACGCCTGGTTAGTCAATAAATGTTTCAACACGACTCAGGAATAGGAAATTAGTGAAGCACCTTACTATGTTCCAATCAGTCCAATAATAAGGTAAGTTACTTTGCAGTTAGAATAGAATAGAATAGAATTATTTATTTGCATTGAATGTAGGTATATAAAATTAAGGTGTTACAGTAGTAGTTTTGTTCCTGGTACATTCTACCATTTGGCATGCAAAAAATTATACTTATAAACAAATACACAAATTCGTGCTTATATTTATAAAATTTTATTATACGAATTTATACTTTTAAACCATAATATAAATTCGTGCTTACAATTATTATACAAATTTATAGTTTTAAACAAAACAATTTTAATTTTAACAAAAACTAAATTAATATAACATAATATGGCTATATTTTATCTTTAAGGAAATCTGATACAGAATAATAGCATTTTTGTGTTAAAAAAGATGTCAGCTGTTTTTTAAAATTTCTCAAAGGTAGCTCCTTGATGCTATTTGGGATCTTATTGTAGATTACAGGTGCCATACCTAAAATACTTTTTTTTAATAAAGCAGTTTTGTGAGCACCGGTATATAAATTATATTTATACTGAGATCTGATTGTTGTTGTTCGGTTTGTTGTATCCTTTAAAGTAGGGAATAAGTTACTATTACTTTTGACAAAAATGGAAAGCTCTAATATGTAAAGACAAGGAAAAGTAATTAGTTTATTATCAATGAAAAAAGTTTTACAACTGTCTGTCACTTTTAAGTTAAAAATTGCTCTTACACAGCGTTTTTGGGCTTTAAAGATATTTTCTCGTTCACAACAATTGCCCCAAAATATGACACCGAACCTTAAAATCGACACCACTAAGCCATGGTAAGCAATCAATATAGTATTGATGTTTACCTTTTTGGATAGTTTATAAAGCACGTACGCTGATGTACCTAATTTTTTACAAATAGCTTCAGCTTGTGGTTTCCATGTAAGTTGGCTATCAAGTATAATTCCTAAAAATTTTGCTATACTTGCTTTGTCGACTGTTTGGCCGTTGTAATTCAAATGTAAGTCTTCGGGTTGTTTACGTTGGTAAAAATGCATAACTTTAGTTTTCTCTATGTTAATTAATAAATTATTATGATTGAGCCAGTTGATTATTGTTTTTAGAACGTTATTAATATCTATTTCGTATTGCTCTTTATTTATGCAATTTATTATTGCTGTGCTGTCATCAGCAAACAGTACCATTGGATTAGAGATTTGTCGTGGCAGATCGTTTATATATAGTAAGAAAAGTAACGGGCCGAGAACGCTTCCCTGTGGTACGCCGAATTTAATGTACTTATAGGAAGATACATGTTTTATTTCTCTTTTAGACTTCATACAAACTCTGGAAACTTCTGTTATTTGCTTACGACCACTTAAATACGATTTTATTAAATTAAGAGCATTTCCACGTATGCCATAGGCGTATAATTTTTCCAAGAGCTTTTCGTGATTAACATAATCCAAGGCTTTAGACATGTCTGTATATATTGCACATACAGTTGTTTTCGAATCAACATTATTCAAAACAGTGGTTAGCAAGTCAAACAAGGCCATATTAATATTTTTGTTCTTTCTAAACCCTTTCTGTTCGTCGCAAAGAATATTAAATTTAGTTAAAAACTTGTAAAGTGACTAATAGATCACTTTCTCAATTATTTTTGAAAAAATTGAGATGAGAGCAATAGGTCTATAGTTTGCCATACTTTCCTTGTCGTTCTTTTTGAAAAGTGGCTCAACTACGACGGTTTTAAGATTTTCAGGAAATATACCAGCAGTTCATTCGCTAACGCTCTGTCGTACGTAACGGTCTGGTGTCAACGTATAAGCTATCTGTGCGCTAACTACCGCCTACTCTTACGAAAATGACCAAGTGTGATAATTGCAACAAAGGAATAACCAGCAGATCGCCAGGACTGGAATGCAGGTCATGTGCTAAGACCGTTCATGCTAATAAAGCCTGCTCTGGTCTTACCGCGAAACAACTATCTGCACTTCGTAATGCGGACAGCCTGGACTGGATATGTGATGAATGCAATCATAACTCGCCTAACAGGAAATCATCTTTCTTTATTCCGGACGACGAAGGCGAAGAAGAAGAAGAAGTCGCGACCTCCAATAGAAACCTTGGTAACTGCAACATAGACAGCGACAAATTTCTGAAGGATATTACAGCCGAACTAAAAAAAGTCTTAAAGAAGGAACTTCAAACAATCGAAGTATCAGTAAGCCTATGCAGTAAAAAGGTAGATGAACTGACAAAAACTGTTGAAACCCAAAATAAACACATACAGGAGTTGGAGAAGAAGTATACCCACCTTAACAACGAAAAAACTCATCTTGAATTAGAAGTCAACTCACTAAAACAATATGTGCGTAATGTAGAACAGCAGCGCCTAGATAACGTGCTAGAAGTGATAGGAATCCCTAAAGCTCAAAACGAAGACCTTGGATCAATATCTGTCAAGCTGGCTGAAACACTCAATGTGGATAAATCACAGATACTAAATATTAAACGTGTGGAAGATCGAAATGAACGTGAAGGAAACATCCAGGTAGAGTTGAAACAAGCGGAACAGGCACAGGCATGGGTCCGTGCATCCAAAAAGGAAGAACTTCTGCTGGAACAAGTTGTGTCGGGAGCCCCTACAGAAAAATCCAAGTCAAAAGTGATCCTGCGTCGAGCCCTTACGAAATCTAATAAATCCCTACTGTGGCTGGCCCAACAAAAATTGCGTCCAGCATATAAGTATGTATGGTTCCAGGATGGAAAGGTGCTGCTACGTAGAGAAGAAAAGGATAAGCCTACAGTCGTACGAAGCGAAATGGACGTCGATCGGCTTTCGACCACAATGCAGGCAGCACGTCAACATACCTATCGGTAATAGTTTTAAAATAAGTTATCCCTAATCTCTCTCCCGATCACCAAGAACTATTCGACTGTGCAAATATCAATGTTTTTAGTAAGCTTATACCCTCCATTAGTAAAAGTAATCTGAATATTGTTCACATAAATATTAGATCCATAATTAAAAATTTTGGTTGTGTAACACAATTAATTAGCTCATCCAATGAAACTATACATGTTCTAATCTTAACAGAAGTTAATATAAATGAAAACACTGTTCATATGTACCACATCGATGGCTACGAAATGCACAGAAAATTGCGTAAAAACAGAAAAGGCGGTGGAATAATAATTTATGCCAGAGATGGCTACGAATTCACACCAACCAATCATTCGTTAATACACTGTGAATGTATAATTGGCCAAATCACTACACCTCACAATTATCACGCATATATCTGTGCAATTTATAGACCACCACGCGAAAGTAAACATCTATTCGTAAATGAAATAAGCAGTGTCTTGTCAAGTTCTACTATTAAATCAGCTGACACTTATTTGCTAGGAGACGTTAACATAGACCTAAAGACATACGACAACATTCGAGAATACTACGTCAATAGCATGTCCGAGTGCGGCCTAACTAGCGCGATATCCGACTACACGAGAATTGAAACCCGCGGAAATAACACTACACGTAGCTGTATAGATCACATATTTATAAGAACGCGTTCATTAGATCTGTACTCGGCCGCACTCGGAACTGTAATGGCTGATCACCGCATGTTAATACTGTCGTGCGTAGGAATTGACCCAACACGAATACAGGTTGATACGAAAACAATACAACAATTTGATAACGTAAAAATAAAATCTTCACTTAACAACTTACAATGGAGCGAAATAGATGATACAGAGTGTCCAAATGAAATCTACGATTACATAAAAAATCAATTTCATAAATGTTACGAGGATTCAAAGTATATCATAAAAATTAATAAAAATAGTAAAAGAAATAAACAACCTTGGATAAATAATAAAATAAATAACATGTGTAAAAAAAAGGACCTCTTATTTTTAAAATGGAAAAATGATTCAACTAATAAAATTCTGCGATTGGAATATAATAAAATAAGAAACAAAACTCATAAAATCATCGAAAAATCTAGAAATAAACATTATTTGGAAGAAATAAATAATAATAAAACGAACCCTAGAAAGTTATGGCAAATACTAAATAATTTGTCAGGGCGCAACAAAAAATCAGTTGATGAAACTATCTTAAGAGCCTTTAAAAACAATACCCTAGAAATAAAAACAATAGCTGACAATTTTGCCTCAGAATTTACAAATAGTGTTCAAAAAATCTTGCCCAAATGTAACCGACGTCTGCTAAACGAATCAGAATATACGTTTCCCCATAACACATCTATGTACTTCAAGAAAGCTACAAATAAAGATGTTAGTAAAATAATTAAAAACCTTAATACAAATAAAGCTCCTGGAGTGGATAACATTAGGTGTGTTGACATAAAATCAATCTGTGACCAGATGACAGGCGTTATTGTGAAACTGATCAATACTAGTGTCAGACAGGGAAAATACCCGGAAGTACTTAAGACTGGTGTAGTTCGCCCAATACATAAAAAAGGTAGTTTTGCCGATTATGGAAATTATAGACCGATCACCATTCTACCCGTTATCGACAAAATAGTAGAAAAATATGTCTGTAACCAAATACAAGACTTCTATGTCAAAAATGACGTGTTATCCAGCACACAATACGGCTTTCAAGCCAATAAGTCCACCTCACAGTTATTATCAAAATTCACGGATGAGGTCAACGAATCTCTTAATGACAAGAATAATGTATTATTACTATTTATCGACTTCAGCAAGGCGTTCGATACACTTAGACACCACACGTTGCTAAAAAAGTTAGATAATTCTGGAGTTCGAGGACCAATACTCAAATGGTGTGAGGACTACCTTAATAACCGCAAATACAAGGTTAAGATCTGCAGTGAAACCAGTGACGCCATCAAAGTTAGCGAAGGAACAGCCCAAGGTTCAGTACTAGGACCCCTACACTATCTGACATATGTTAACGACATGGAACATGTGGTTAACCACTGTTCCGTTTATCAATATGCAGATGACACATGCCTTGTAGCTACCCACAGAGACGTAAAAGTAGCAGCCCAATGGTTACAGGAAGATTTTACTCGAGTTTCAAAGTGGGCACATGATGCTGGACTGGTTCTCAACGCAAGTAAAACTAAAATCATCCATGTCCACTCAAGTCATCTAAAGCACATTACACCTTTTAATATAATCGCACACAATCACGGTTGTCTTCACTCCACTCCGTTGGGTACGTCATGTCGATGTGAGGCAATTGACCAAGTTACGCACCACACCTACCTTGGATTAGTCGTGGACAATCGGTTTAGCTGGACTTTCCACGTGGACTCAGTCTGCGATAAGTTGCGGGCTATACTGGCAAAGTTCTACATTTTAAAATATAAAGTTCCCTTCAAAATATTGCTCAATATGTACAATGCCTTAGCAGAATCAATTATAGCCTACGGAATTACTAGCTATGGGCGAACATTTAAATCATACACTGAAAGAATTTCCAAACTGCAAGTTAGACTATTAAAACTCATCGTACCCAGAAAAATTAAGCTCCAATGTAAAGATAATGTCGTCGAATTATTTAAATACTGTAAAATTTTGCCCGTACAGACTAGAATCGACATGGCCCTCTTAATTGAGCAATTTAATAACCAAAGCATTCAAATACCTATATCACATAAAATAACAACAAGAAGTATCATCAATAATAAACTTATAGTACCTCAGACGAGAAATTATTATGGCAGGCGAACAGTAAAATATCTAATTCCCACAATAATAAACGAAATACCAAAAATCATAAAAGACGAAACAAATCAGAAAAACTTTAGGCAAAAATACAAAAAATACTACCATAACTGCATAAACAATTTAGTACCTATAAAAAAGAATCAACCTGTATAGCAAGCACTCACTTACGGATGGATGTTTACGGGTAGTTGCGTGCAAAATATTATTCATGTACCTACATTTTTACTTATATTTCTTTTTAGTAATTAAGCAGTGTTGTTAAAGCGAATGTGAGTACCAATACAAACCATCTATGGTTTAATGGTACGAAATGAATATGAAACTGTGTTAAGACTGTATGTTTAAATAAATAATAATAATAATAATAGTTATACTATTGTTAATGATATGACTTAGGGGAGCAGCTATGCTACTGGATACGAATTTTATTACTTTAGTTGAGATACCATCATAGCCGAAACTTTTTTTATTTTTTAAGTGTTTTATTATTCTCATTATATCTTGTGGGACAACTGGGGGCATAAATATTGAATGGTCGTTAAATGCTATAGGTATCGTATTCTTTGTTGTGAGGTTTGGTGCTTCTGAAATTTGATCGATGAAGAAATCGTTAAATGATTCAGCAATTTCTTTAGGGTCGGATATTATTTTACCATCTTTTTTTATTTGAGAGATGGGCTCACTTTGAGATTTGATGTTGTTGATTATTTGCCAAGACGTTTTTGATTTATTTTTAGAGTTGTTAATTAGATAGTTATTTTGTGCATTTTGGGTCAATTTAATAATTTTTTTAAATCTTTGCGAGTATTTATTAAAATTTTCTTTATTTTCGTCTGTTGGATTTAAACGCTGTTGCCAGAGGAGATGTCGCTGTCTTTTACTACATGTACGAATGCCTCGCGATATCCATTTTATCTTTTTGTTCGGTTTAATTGATATTAATTTGTAGGGGAAACACAAGTTGTATAGAAGTTGAAATATTTCTAAAAAGTTATCATACGCAAGATTAGGGTTCTCTGTATTGTATACGTTAGAAAACGATAGAGCTAGGAGATAGTTCCTAAATTTTTTAAGGTTTTCTTCGGATATGTCACGCCTGTTGATTCGCCAAGATTTTAATTGGCAAGTTTTGTTTACTTTTACCTTTAATATCTGTGCTGTGTGATCCGATAAAGCAAAATCAAGAACTTCATGTTTACATTTTTGGTTTGTGTTGTGGGCAAAATTGTCTAGGCAAGAAGCACTGGTGAGCCTTGTCGGTTGACTGATAACAAGTTTGAGGTTGTAGCTCAACAGAAAACATTCGAAATCTAGTGTTATTTTATTCTTTTTTAATGTGTCTATGTTAAAATCTCCACAGATTATTATTTTTCTATCTTTTTTATTACATACGATTTTTAAAATACCCTCTAATTTTTCATAAAAAGTAATCAAGTTTGTTAGTTTTGGTGGCCTATAAACACATAAAATAATTGTTTTTAATTTTACCAATTCTATAGCGCAGCATTCTATTATACCAGAAATCGAGTATTTCATTATGTCTGGGAGTTCTCGATATTCATGACCTTTTTTTACTAAAATACAGGCTCCACCGCGTTTTTTGTTATTTCTTGAAAAACATGCCGCCAATTCGTAGTTTGCTATTTGCAACAGTTTTTCATGGGCGGACATTATAAAATGCTCAGTTATACATAGAATATCTAAGACTATTTGTTTACTTATTAATTCCTCAATATGGACAGTTAAAATATCCGACTTATTGAGTAGGTCTGCAATATTTTGATGCAAGATATAGATATGATCAAAAAAGAAAAAAAATTGATTGTTCATTACAAGGGACTTGTTTAATACTGTCGTTTAATTCTGATCCTGAGGTTATATTCAATTGTGACATATTTGATAACAAATGTTGTAAATTATTGAAAATATTTTTAATCCCACCGTCATTTACTTTCCCAGTGTATTTCGAAAACATAGTATAATCACAAACTAGTTTTAAATTGGAGTCCAGTACAGTGGCATATTTAATGGTGTGTATATCTAGACATAGTGCTTTGTTAAATGTTTCTACACGTGTGTTGAACAATGTGGAATAAATGCTACACTTGTAAGTTGGTAGACACAAAATAATATTAGTATGATGTTTTTCTTTTAGCAAATTTCTTATGTCTAAGATTAACTTAACATAGTTTTGAGTAAATAGGAAGTCTTCTTCACCGATTAAAACTACACAATAATCATCCGCCGAGTAGTTGAAAATGTAAATGTGTACCTGTGTATAGTGTGTATTGTACCCAGTTAATTTTTATAAGGTTTTTCATACCAGGTCGTATTATGTAATACACTACTTTTTTTTTTTGGATTTTGGGAAATCATCAAATGACTCCTCCCGCTCTGGGCAGAGCGGTAGAGAGCGTCAGACTTCTACTGACTAAAAATCACCCCTCTTAGCCAGTGTCGAGGCCGCGGTATCTCTTTCGAACAACCCGCAGCCCCGACGGGATTATGTACCATATTATTATATTTCGACGACACGGTTGGCGTAGTGACTAAGCGATTGGACTGCTGCGCTGCGTGTCGCGGGTTCGATCCCCGCACGGAACAAATATTTGTATGGCCTGCTGATAGTTGTTTCGGGTCTGGGTGTTTGTGTATGTGACTTTATATGTTTGTGAACGCTCCCACGATACAGGAGAAATTCCTAGTGTGGGGCAACGTATTCTTGAAAAAAAAAAAAAAAACCCATATTATGCAAATAGATTATTTGTTTTGATTTGTTGTTGATCTTTCAGTAAACACTGCGACCGCTGTCGCGCCTACCACTATGGGTTCTCACCGGACGGCTGCCGCGACTGCGACTGCGACGAATGGGGCTCCACCAACTACCAGTGCGATATGTCCGGCCAGTGCTCCTGCCAGGAGAACGTCGAGGGAAGGCGCTGTGACAGGTCAGCTTCATGCAACTTATATTTCTCTCAGTTGCTATTCTTCCAGAGATTTACGCTTTGAAATGGGCAACTACAGTATCTTCACAAGTTATTATGCCTTGTGACTGTAGCTTCCCTTTCTTTGTTTTTTGACATTCAAAAGTGTCTGTAATGGGTGTTTATCCCTTTTTTAGTTAATGCTGTAGAAAAACGAAATGCTGAAATTTAATACATTATTTATTACCACCAACGTTCTCTGTTTTACACGTGATAAAAATCTGCTCTCCTCTAAGCAAATGTAAGCCATTTGTCAAACGTGCATCTCGTACGAGCCTTCACGCGCATATTTAAGCGCGTAAACCGATGCGAGCTTCTACGCGGAAAAAAAATAGTATACTCCCTTGCTACATGGTAACACTACTCATAGTTTCAAAGCAAGGTTTTAATAAAAAAATCTTAGATGTTACTCGTTACTAACAAGTTATTGAAGAGTAAAGAATATTTTAAAGAAATATCTTCTGAAACATTAAAAATAATAGCTGGAGTCCTGTACAACAAATAATTAAAATTCCGAAATGTTAAGCTACTTCTGTTGCTGACCGTATGCCATGATGAGATGATCATTGTCATTCCAGGTGTATGGAGAACAAAAAGCGTCGTGCAGACGGTCAGGGCTGCGAGGACTGCCCTCCTTGCTACAACCTCGGGCTGGATGCTGTCAACCAACACCGACGTGAACTCAGGGAACTTGATGACGTAAGTATCAACAGTTTATTTATTTATTTATCATCATCATTTCAGCCGAAAGACGTCCACTGCTGGACATAGGCCTCCCCTAAGTGTCGCCACATTGACCGGTCCCGTGCATCTCGCATCCAGCGGATCCCCGCAACCATCACCAGGTCAATTCAATTTATTCATAAACACATACAATTGCTCTCAAAACGGTGAAGGAAAGCATTGTGAGGAAACCGGCATGTCTTAGAACCAAAAATTCTAAGATATGTGACATCTTCCAACCCGCACAGGGCTCACGTGGTGGCCCATCCCTCTCCTAGAAAGGAGGCCTGAGTCCCTGCAGTGGGAACATTATAGGCTGATGATGATGACATACAATTGTTTTAACAGGCAAGACCCAAGTTAAAAAAAAGTAGTCATATAATGCTAATTGTCCAGTCCCAAGTAACGGGTCTGGGTAGATGCACAAGTTACACAGTGGACAACATACTAAGTGTCACCCTTTGGAATTCCGCCAAAGACCAAGAAAATATTTCTAAACGTCAAGATAAACTATTTTGTATTCTTATTGCACGAAATACTGGTGCAAACTTTAATAAGTATGTACGGGTTGCCGGAACTTTAGAAAGCCCCTCCCCTTTTTGAAGGGAGGGGCTTTTTAAATTCCCTCCCTCCTACCTCCTCTTCCTTCCTAGAAAAATAACGGCTGGGATCGATCCCAGCTTGAGAAAATATTTATAGAGTTGTGTTATCTGCCTCATTGGTCAAGTGGTCGCCAACGTAACCGCTGTGCATGAAGTTCTTGAATCGATTCCCGGTTTGGGCAACTCTTCTTTACTCTTCCCCTTATGTAACCTGCTGCTTTCTGGCTATTTGCCCACAAATATGTATTTGAAAAAGTGTCACACTCAAGTTATTTTTTGGATCATTAAACCACCCGCTTTAAAATACCACTACCATCACCATCACCACCGCCACCACTACCTCTCACAAAATAATACGTTTTCATTTTTGCAGATTCTAGCAAAGATCTCGAAGTCTCCTACGGTAGTCGAGAACGCTGACTTTGACAATGAGCTGCAGCAAGTGAGGAGTGACATCGAGCGTCTATCCCAGGATGCTCAGGCTGAGCTGGGCAGTGGGCCCGGGGCCAGCCTCACGGACAACCTGGCTGAACTCGCTGATGTCAGGTAAGATAAACAGAGTGTAAACAAACCCCTCACGAATCCGTCAACCAAGCATAGGGTAGTTGCCAAACAAAAGCTAATTAGTCCGTCAGATAGATTTCCAAAAAATATTGGTCACATATTTTTTTTATTTTCTCACCTAAACGAAAAATGAAGACGATACAGTGCTTCGAAAACTCGTCTGACGTCACATCGCACTACATGTTTTACCATGTAGTGACGTCACAAGCCCCCACTTCTGATCTTTGACGCATTTTATTTTTGTCAATTTTTGTTTTTTTACTGTTGCCCCATACTAGGAATTTCTCCTGTATTGTGGGTGCGTTTACAAACATTCAAACTCACGTACACAAACCCAGACAACCAGACCCGGAACAACTATCTGTAGGCCATACAAATGTCTGTAAAAATCGATGAAACAAACACGTATCCAATATATTTCGATAATGTAACCGACGGACTAAACAGAATCATAGTTTTATAGTCAGGAAAAATCCCTATTATGTACATCAAACTATGTACCCCTACGCTAAAATTATTGCTAGGAAACGACTTATCTTTTTGGGGTACAAAATCACATTTTCCGATAAAACTCAATGTAACACTCTTAAAACATTGTGCTAGTGGATGCTTTGAACAGTAAACGGGTTATGGAGGTTATTTAAAAGTTAAAATCTTAAAAATAAATTGGAAGTTTGACCCAAGGGAGAACAAGTGCCTTTCGGCTTCGTTAAGGGTACTTTTAGATCCTTTAGATATAGACAAAAGTACTAACACTAGTCAGAATGAACAACAAATTGCTTGTGAGGCCCAAAGTGCTAGCAACACTTTGGGCCTTTTTTTTCTATTTTGGGCGGGTGGAAAATCATCAAATAACCCCTCCCACTCTTGGGCAGAGCGAAAGGGAGTGTCTGACTTCTACTGACTAAAAACCACCCATGTTCCTTCTTAGCCCTTCCTGTCGAGGCCGCGGTATCTCTTGCGAACAACCCGCAGCCCCCGAACAACCCGCAGCCCCAACACTTTGGGCCTCACAAGCAATTTGTGCTTTCAGATAAATAAAATAAAAATAAAAAAGCCTTTTATTTCTTGCATTTAACACACATCACTTATAATAAACTATTTTCAAATTTTTATATTTATATAATATTACTACTTAAATTGGTATAAAATATTTTTAAATGTTAGTAATTGCAAGAACCCCTCTTCAGGTGAAGGCCTCCTCCAAAGAATACCATTTAGATCTATTTTGTGCTTTCTGCATCCATTGTGGGCCGGCGATTTCTCTTAAATCGTCTTCCCATCTTGTGTGCGGTCTACCTTTTTGGCGTTTCCCTACTGAGCCATTCCATGATGTGACTCTTCTGGTCCATCTGTCATCTCTTAGTCTTGCTACGTGTCCCGCCCATTTCCATTTGAGCTTTTTAGCATAATTTAGAGCATCCGTGACTTTTGATATGTTTCTGATTTTTGTGTGTCGAATTTTTTGGATTTTTCTAATTTTTAGCATACTGCGCTCTAGTCCGCGTTGGCATGTGTTAATTTTATTTTTGATTTTGGAGGTATATCTCCAGGTTTGACAGGCATATGTAAGGCACGGCAGCAGACAAGAATTCATGACTCTGCTTTTAATTTTTGTTGACATATTGCTTTTAAAGATCTCCTTGAGGCTCCAATATTTGTTCCAGGTGAGTTGTATTCGCCTTTCAATTTCAAGTTCGTTACTTTTTCTATCCAAGCTAACTTGTTTTCCTATTTCCTAATATGTGCTTTCAGATATTAATAAAAAAAAAAGACGTGTGGCACTGGAGACTGCCGCGGTAAAGCTATTGCATAGCATTTTTTATCAACTTATGCAATTATAATTATTTATTTATTTTATTAATGCAGTATTTTTTTTCGTTTGTTTTTTTTTTCTTTGATATTAATTCAAGTTACACTTTGAGCGTGGTGACCGATAAAAAAACAATATTTTTTCTTTTATTAAATAAATGAGTGTTAGGTTTTTTTCGTTACGGAATTTCTGGATTCGGTCCCCACGCTCAAGGCCCGCGATAGAAGCTATGCAATAGCTTAAAAATTAAGTGTTGTTAAGTTATTTAATAATACGTACGTGTAAAATCACTAATTATTATCAACCATTTATTTCGGACAGAATCCATATAAGTGTTGGTAACAATTTTCTTAAGATCTATGGTAGTAGGTACACAACATCACAATTTTCCCGTGACTATTCCCACCCAGTGAGCCTGTATGGGACAGTCGTAGCGGGATGCAATCATTTGCAAAATGCTGTTGGTGCTACCGCGCAGTCTTTGCAATAATGACGCCACACTTAATAAAATCACTACATATTTACAGAAATATGCTGTTCAAGATTGAAGATGAAAGCTACGATGGCAACGAGGCAGTGGAAAAGAGTAAGGGCAACGTGTCCAAAGCAGAAGACACCATAGAGGCCGCGCAGAAGGAGATCAATGTAATGACCTTCTTTATCAGATTATGTACTTGAAGAAGACAATGCTGCGCCGACCCCAAGTGAACTGGAATAAGGGCAAGAGAATGATGATGATGCTAATTGGCTATTTAACTACTGTTAAAAAATCACGAAAATGTTATGTTATTTCAAAGAATTAACAGAAATAACACGATGTCGAGGAAGTCGTTTATCTTGGTATGGTCATGTAATGAGGAGGGATGAAAAGCATGTGACTAAAAAAGTGATGGATATAAATATTGATGGATGGAGAGGGAGAGGAAGGCCAAAGAAAAGATGGATGGATTGTGTGAGGAATGATATGAATGAGAAAGGGATAAATGCCACCTTGACGTGTAACAGGGAAGAATGGAAGAAGAAAACGTGTTGCGCCGACCCCGAATAGAATGGGATAAGGGCAGGAAGACGATGAACACGATGTATGAAAAATGTAATAATATCGATAAAAAATGGAGTAGTTACATGCTTTAGAAGTTTTTGGTGGGGGCACTTTCTATCCTTGTCGCGCGAAACGGCCATTTGTACTACGTAACTATGGCGATATGAAATATGACGTCACGTTTCTATTGCGCTGTCTTTGTCTAACACGTCATTTAAAATCAGTTAAAACTAAGCCATTTTCTGATCGATTTTATTACTTTTTCACACATCGTGTTATTTCTGTTCTTTGAATAACATTTTTTTTTTTTTTTTCTTTTTCAAAAACGTTGCCCCACACTAGGAATTTCTCCTGTATCGTGGGTGCGTTCACAAACATTTAAACTCACATACACAAATACCCGAACTGACAAAATGACCCGGAACAACTATCTGTAGGTCATACAAATATTTGTTCCGTGCGGGAATCGAACCCGCGACACGCAGCACAGCAGTCCATTGCTTGAGCCACTGCGCCAACTGTGCCGTCAACTAAACATAACACTTTCGTGAATTTTTAACAGTCGTCAAGTAGCCAATTGGAGTTGGCGCAACACGTTTTTCCTCATTCTTCTTATACTCAATTGCATTTACTAGGAGAAGCTCGTGGCTAGATAGTCGCGAGGGACGACCACAATTGTCTGGAGCACTAGATTTTGTTGCGTGTTGTGTCCATTCCGGCTATATTCAGTTCCTCCTGGCCCATTAATGCCAACAACATTGCAAAAATCAAAGTCTGACAACCAGTTTAACCAAGGTGTGTCATCAGAGGTCAGATAGGCAGTCGCTTCATGAAAAATACTAGTATTCATCTGCATTCAGTTAGACTGTAAACCAACCCTATTGTTCGAAAGCTGCGGGTTGTTCGAAAGAGATACCTCGGTCTCGACACAAAGGAACATGGGTGGTTTTTAGTCAATAGAAGTCTGACACTCCCTACCGCTCCCTACTGCCTAGAGCGGGAGGAGTCATTTGATGATTTTCCACCCTCCAAAAAAAAGGCCGCAAATTCGGAGACGCGTTTCTTACAGCGAGGCGTTTCATGGCCACCGCATGTCTCCGAATTTGGGGCTTTACATAGTTGGAAAAAGGCTAGGCAGATGATGATTCTTAAACATCACCACTATCTTTCACGCTAATATCTGTCGTTACCTTTCCAGAGTGCGTTGGAATACATGGACGGTGAAGGTGCTGCAGCTCTCACCAAGGCTCGTAACAGATCAGATCAGTTCGGCAAGCAATCCGTCGACATGTCGGCCTTAGCCAAGGAGTCCAGACTCCTGGCAGAGAAACTGGAGACCGAGGCCAAGAACATTCGAGAAATTGCCGACAAGGCTTTCAATCAGACGCTGAAGGACGCTAACGTGATATATAAGACCCTCAAAGGTAAGGTGCATCATCATCAGCTTATAATGTTCCCACTGCAGGAACTCAGGCTTCCTCTCTAGGAGAGTGATGGGCTATAATGAACCACGCGGGCCCAGTGCGGTTTGGTAAATGTCACATGTCTTCGAATTTTTGAGAGCAGTGGTAATGAGATAAATTAAACAAAGTAATGCGCCTGCCTGGGTTCGAACCCATGACTTACTGTTCGAAAGTGGGGCCGCCACCACTGGGCCACCGCTGATCTAAAGGTAAGGTTGATAGCAGTAAACTATAGAGGTTAGCATGCCCGTAGACTAGGTCAGCTTACCGCAAAATGTTCCTTTTTTCTTACGACTGCCGTTTGGCTAATGGACTGTAGGTTAATTAGCAAGTGTGTCAAGACCTTTTTGTGTTACGACGTGGATAATCCCCATGGATGTCCTCCACCCTGGGGCGAGCAGAGGGGTCTGTCAGACTCGAACTGACTAAAAACCATTGCGGTATTCCCTTCCCACTCTTGCAGTGGGGATCATGGGAACTAGTGCGCCTTCCACCATCCCTGGCTAGTGCAGGCCTAAAATAAACAAAAGCGATATTAGTTTAATCGATAAAAAAACGCTGTTTAATTAAATAATATCACAACCAACGCTTACTGCTAAGTTATTAAAGCCTTCATTGTAATTCTATTGTTTATCTCCATTGGAACTGCTGCTGTAATCGCTTTTTCAGAATCGCGACGATAAGTAATCCATAAAATAAACGAGTTCAAGTCAAGTTATATTTTTTCCATGTTTATAAATGAAAACGCACTTTCGAATCCGGCTAAAGTTATTAATAATATGAGCTTGCCTGTTAAGATCCGAACATAAGGGGTGTAAAAGTAAGCAGTGATGCTAGCGAAGGAGGTGGCGGAACGTGAGAGGGAGAGAACCTCTCGTCCCAGCCGCCGCGGGAGGCGCTCCGGGCGTCGGGGGCCACGTGATGGCTTCCGGCCACCGTAGACCCGGGCCTGTGGACGGTGAGTGATGGGTAAGCTCGCCGTCCGTCCGTCTTATGACGACGACAGGCCGTGTCGACGGCGCGTTCGTGTTCCACGCGCGCCTCAAAGAGATGTCAGCAACATGGAAGGGGCCCGCAAGGGCCGACGCCTGTCGAGGCTGCGGGTTGTTCGCAAGGGATACCGCGGCCTCGACATGAAGGGCGAAGAAGGAACATGGGTGGTTTTTAGTCAGTAGAAGTCTGACACTCCCTTTCGCTCTGCCCAAGAGCGGGAGGGGTTATTGGATGATTTCCCACCCCCCAAAAAAAAAAAAAAAGGGGTGTAAAAGTACCCTTAACACAAACGAAGGGCACTTGTTCTCCCCACCACTGCGATATTTTTTTTGTTTTAGACCATACCTGGGAACCCCCTAGTTACGGAGATATTGGGGGGTCAAAGTTCCAAATTTTTCACTGCTGTTTTTGTAAATACTAGTTTTTCAGGTTATAACTTTACTTAAATTACCTCCATGACCCGTTTACTGTTCAAAGCATCCACTAGCACGATGTTTTAAGAGTGTTACATTGAGTTTTACCTTAAAATGAGATTTTTGACCCAAAAAAAAGTCGTTTCTCAGCAAAAAGTTTTGCATAGCCAGCCGCCGCGGGAGGGGTACTTAGTTTGATGTACAGAAGTACATCAAACTAAGTACCCCTACGCAAAACTTTCGTCAGCATTCTTGGTGACGGCTGTGTGAAGGGTTAATTTACACCCTGTATATTAAAACAAAGACTGGAGATAATGAGTTTCAATTGTGGTCTCACCAAAAGATTCATCATCATCATCATTCTCCTGCCCTTATCCCAATTTATTTGGTGTCGTCGCAACATGTCTTCTACTTCCAAAAGTGTCATAACTCTCTCTTTGCCGCAGAGTTTAGCGACCAAGTGACAGAATCCCGGCAGTTAGCGGACCAGGCTGCCTTGGACGTACCAGCAGTACAGCAGAAGATAGCTGCGGCCGAAGACAGCATCAACAGCATCACGGAACAACTCTACACCGCCAGTGATAAGGCTAAAGAGGCGAGGGACTTGGCGCAGCAGGCACAGAAGGAGTACGCTGACAAGGCTTCGGAGGTAGGCGATTCTCATCTGGGGTGGCGCTTTAGCATAACCAGCCTATAATGTCCTACTGCTGGGATACAGGCGTCTTTTCTATGAGAGGCAATGGGCTGTAAATCTACCATACAGACCAGGAATGTAACGGAGGTAGTTTTATCGGAACCGAAGGCGGAGTCGGAGTTTTTAAATTTGCTTTATCGGAGTCGGAGGCAGGGTCAGAAGTGGTGGTGGTGCGTAACAAATTAACAACAAGTGAAAAAATAATTGACGATAGAGTGCACGTAGTGGGAGTCGGGGGGATTCCCCGTGCGACATGTATGAACCTGTTCATAACAGTCGACACAGGCCACCGCCGCCGCTATGTTATGCTTCGACCTCCGATTAAAACCTTCGATTTAAAAGTGTCCGAGCCGAAGTCGGAACCGAAGGTGTAATAATAATCGGAAGTTCCGACTTAACGGAACCGGAGTCGAAGCCCCGTAACATCCCTGATTCAGACCCAGTGCGGGTTGGTAGATGTCACAAGTCTTCAAATGATTAGTTTCCGGTTTTCTCACGATATTTTCTTTAGCTGTTTTGAGAGCAGTGATCTTCATCTTAGCGTGTCGATGGTAATCTAAATTGTGTTGGCCCAGAATTGGGCTACTAGTTTGGCGCTTTCGGTAGCGTCCATCAGTTCCTGTAGTGATGATGAAATTAATTACACACAGTATTTTTTTTTAATTATGCCCATTTTAGTTTACTGAAACTATTAGCCTGTATCATCCCACTGCAGGGCAAAGTCCTCTCCCCATGACTTCCAGTTATTTCGATCTAAGGCCAATGTGGACCACTGGTCATTGGTCTTGGTCATTATTTTACTTTAATACCACATTAATTCTTGTTATAAATCAATTTTACGCCACCTCTTTCTGGGATGGCGACGCAACGTTGCGTGGTGTGGCAATGAACGTGTCAGGAACCAAACTACTGAACTGTTTTTAATGGAATCCTTTCATAAAAACCATAATTTTTCAAATTGTCCAATAAATAACGGAGTTATGTGGTGACAAACATAATAAAAATCTAAACCGAATTTGATAAAAAAAACTATGGAAGCTATCGGAAAACATCCTTTCATATAAAAAAAGAGTTTTTGAAATTGATTCATAAATGACGGAGTTTCGAGGTAACTAATATGCAAAAAAAAATCTGAACCGAATTGAGAACCTCCCCCTGTTTGGGAAGTCGGTTAAAAATAAGCAAGGTTGAGTAAGTAATTTGCAATATTTTCCAGGCGGCGTTTGAAGTGAGGAAGAAGTCATCAACATCTAGAGCGGATGCCTCCAAGTTGTGGTTTGAAGCAGAGAAACTGTCCAGTAAGTGTAAAACAAACATTGTAGATCTACTCTATTGCGTGTGAATGACAATTCAAATTGAATTGTCCCAAAATTTGACGATGTTTGGCACTTCCAGTAGCCTTTTTTGTTTTTTTGGAGGGTGGGAAATCATCAAATGAATTCTCCCGCTCTAGGCAGAGCGCAAGAGAGTGTCAGACTTGTACTGACTAAAAACCACCCATGTTCCTTCTTAGCCCTTCCTGTCGAGGCCGCGGTATCTCTTGCGAACAACCCGCAACCCCCGAACAACCCGCAGCCCCAACACTTTGGGCCTCACAAGCAATTTGTGCTTTCAGATAATAATTAAAAAAAAGACGTGTGGCACTGGAGACTGCCGCGGTAAAACTATTGCATAGCATTTTTTATCAACTTATGCAATTATAATTATTTATTTATTTTATTAATGCAGTATTTTTTTTCGTTTGTTTTTTTTTGTCTTTGATATTAATTCAAGTTACACTTTGAGCGTGGTGACCGATAAAAAAAAACAATATTTTTTCTTTTATTAAATAAATGAGTGTTAGGTTTTTTTCGTAACGGAATTTCTGGATTCGGTCCCCACGCTCAAGGCCCGCGATAGAAGCTATGCAATAGCTTAAAAATTAAGTGTTGTTAAGTTATTTAATAATACGTACGTGTAAAATCACTAATTATTATCAACCATTTATTTCGGACAGAATCCATATAAGTGTTGGTAACAATTTTCTTAAGATCTATGGTAGTAGGTACACAACATCACAATTTTCCCGTGACTATTCCCACCCAGTGAGCCTGTATGGGACAGTCGTAGCGGGATGCAATCATTTGCAAAATGCTGTTGGTGCTACCGCGCAGTCTTTGCAATAATGACGCCACACTTAATAAAATCACTACATATTTACAGAAATATGCTGTTCAAGATTGAAGATGAAAGCTACGATGGCAACGAGGCAGTGGAAAAGAGTAAGGGCAACGTGTCCAAAGCAGAAGACACCATAGAGGCCGCGCAGAAGGAGATCAATGTAATGACCTTCTTTATCAGATTATGTACTTGAAGAAGACAATGCTGCGCCGACCCCAAGTGAACTGGAATAAGGGCAAGAGAATGATGATGATGCTAATTGGCTATTTAACTACTGTTAAAAAATCACGAAAATGTTATGTTATTTCAAAGAATTAACAGAAATAACACGATGTCGAGGAAGTCGTTTATCTTGGTATGGTCATGTAATGAGGAGGGATGAAAAGCATGTGACTAAAAAAGTGATGGATATAAATATTGCTGGATGGAGAGGGAGAGGAAGGCCAAAGAAAAGATGGATGGATTGTGTGAGGAATGATATGAATGAGAAAGGGATAAATGCCACCTTGACGTGTAACAGGGAAGAATGGAAGAAGAAAACGTGTTGCGCCGACCCCGAATAGAATGGGATAAGGGCAGGAAGACGATGAACACGATGTATGAAAAATGTAATAATATCGATAAAAAATGGAGTAGTTACATGCTTTAGAAGTTTTTGGTGGGGGCACTTTCTATCCTTGTCGCGCGAAACGGCCATTTGTACTACGTAACTATGGCGATATGAAATATGACGTCACGTTTCTATTGCGCTGTCTTTGTCTAACACGTCATTTAAAATCAGTTAAAACTAAGCCATTTTCTGATCGATTTTATTACTTTTTCACACATCGTGTTATTTCTGTTCTTTGAATAACATTTTTTTTTTTTTTTTCTTTTTCAAAAACGTTGCCCCACACTAGGAATTTCTCCTGTATCGTGGGTGCGTTCACAAACATTTAAACTCACATACACAAATACCCGAACTGACGAAATGACCCGGAACAACTATCTGTAGGTCATACAAATATTTGTTCCGTGCGGGAATCGAACCCGCGACACGCAGCACAGCAGTCCATTGCTTGAGCCACTGCGCCAACTGTGCCGTCAACTAAACATAACACTTTCGTGAATTTTTAACAGTCGTCAAGTAGCCAATTGGAGTTGGCGCAACACGTTTTTCCTCATTCTTCTTATACTCAATTGCATTTACTAGGAGAAGCTCGTGGCTAGATAGTCGCGAGGGACGACCACAATTGTCTGGAGCACTAGATTTTGTTGCGTGTTGTGTCCATTCCGGCTATATTCAGTTCCTCCTGGCCCATTAATGCCAACAACATTGCAAAAATCAAAGTCTGACAACCAGTTTAACCAAGGTGTGTCATCAGAGGTCAGATAGGCAGTCGCTTCATGAAAAATACTAGTATTCATCTGCATTCAGTTAGACTGTAAACCAACCCTATTGTTCGAAAGCTGCGGGTTGTTCGAAAGAGATACCTCGGTCTCGACACAAAGGAACATGGGTGGTTTTTAGTCAATAGAAGTCTGACACTCCCTACCGCTCCCTACTGCCTAGAGCGGGAGGAGTCATTTGATGATTTTCCACCCTCCAAAAAAAAGGCCGCAAATTCGGAGACGCGTTTCTTACAGCGAGGCGTTTCATGGCCACCGCATGTCTCCGAATTTGGGGCTTTACATAGTTGGAAAAAGGCTAGGCAGATGATGATTCTTAAACATCACCACTATCTTTCACGCTAATATCTGTCGTTACCTTTCCAGAGTGCGTTGGAATACATGGACGGTGAAGGTGCTGCAGCTCTCACCAAGGCTCGTAACAGATCAGATCAGTTCGGCAAGCAATCCGTCGACATGTCGGCCTTAGCCAAGGAGTCCAGACTCCTGGCAGAGAAACTGGAGACCGAGGCCAAGAACATTCGAGAAATTGCCGACAAGGCTTTCAATACTTCGCTGACAGCGAACAAGATTGCTACTACATCAGGTAATTTTTTTGTCTTTGTAAAGGTGCAAACATCGTGAGGCATCGGCATGTCATAGAACAAAAAAAATCGAAGACATGTGACATCTACCAACTCGCACTGGGCCCGCGTGGTGGATTATAGCCCATCCCTCTCCTAGAGAGGAGGCCTGAGTCCCTGCAGTGGGAATATTATAGGCTGATGATGCTGATGAAAGGTGCAAGCGCCAGGGTAGCCCGCGAAATTCATCGATTAAGTTATTATTTGAACATTGGCATCCGACTGCGCACTTTTCCTGTTGAATTTTTAGGTGCCCTGTTATTCTTTTCTAATTTTCATACTTGTACAAATTTTTGTCTATTTTTAGTTTATAGATAAACTACGTACATACTCGTACATAAAGTCAGGCCCTTTTCCCATGGGGGTAGGCAGAAACCACAGAACGCCACCGGCTACGATCCTTTCATACTTCTTTCCACATTCATACATCTGGTCATACACGCACGCCGGTTACGAGTACTACGCACCTGTCCTTTTTGAAGAACATCACCAATTAGATCAGTCTATGTCTTTCTAGAGCGTCCCGGCGTCGCCACTCACATCTATTCATAAATTAAACGTACCTTTTCAGTAACGAAGTCCAAATCCTGACAAACGAGCTGAACGCAGCCTCCGGTAAGCTGAACAGTATGACAGAACTCGCTGACCAGGCACTCAAGAGGGCGAAGGAGGTGTACGAAGAAGCGCTCGGACTGTATGCTGAAGTGAACACCACGCTGCTGCCGGATATCAAGCTCAACAAGCTCAAGGAAACTGCGAGGGAAATGAATAAAACGGTAAGGTGGCGACATTATCATATCTATCTATCTATCTGATACCTTTAAACGAGCAATTTTTGTATATATCTTTAAAATTGTTACCGGCCAAACCCGACTTCAGAATAAAATAGTTTCGCCTAGGCCAAACCAGTTCTCCCTACAAGTTATCTAGTTCATCCTGTCACCGATGGGATAAACCAGTTTAGCTAGTCGCTTCACGTAAAATACTGGTATTCAACTGCATCCGGTCGGACTGGAAGCCGAACCCAACATAGTTGGAATAAGGCTAGGCAGATGATGATGGATAGAATATCCTAAGTTAAATTAACTAAGGACGTAATTAAAACATGAAAGATTCCCGTTTCTTTCATATTTACGGTTTTTTTCCCGTTTTATTGGAAATAAACTTAAAATCTATACTGGCCAACGTTCTTAAAACTTTCGAAAAAAACATTGAAAAAAACAACGGTGTTGGAAAGATATGGGTTTTTTTTTTCAACACTAATGTGTCTCACGTCACTTCTACATTTACGCACACGTTTAATTCATGTTCACTAGAGCGAGTCCACCGAAAAAAACATTTGTTCGGTATCCGCACACCCACACATACACACACATCCGATAAGTGTGTGTGTGTGGGTGGGTGGCCTTTGCGGTTTCCACTCAAGAACAACTTCTTTACACTTATCAGGCGTTTACAGTATTAAGTTACTTATCTAACATTCCAGATTGACGACAAATCCTCGGAGCTGGACCAGTTAATGGCTGACAACGAGAACACTTTGGACCAGCTGGAGGCTGCCATCAAACAGGGCCGCGGTCTGCTGGACCAGGGACACGACAGACAGGATGAACTGAATGACCTCCTGGCAAGGTTGGACGAACTACAGGAACAGGCCAGGAATGATGTCGACCTCACCAATCAGACGCTGAAGGACGCTAACGTGATATATAAGACCCTCAAAGGTAAGGTGCATCATCATCAGCTTATAATGTTCCCACTGCAGGAACTCAGGCTTCCTCTCTAGGAGAGTGATGGGCTATAATGAACCACGCGGGCCCAGTGCGGTTTGGTAAATGTCACATGTCTTCGAATTTTTGAGAGCAGTGGTAATGAGATAAATTAAACAAAGTAATGCGCCTGCCTGGGTTCGAACCCATGACTTACTGTTCGAAAGTGGGGCCGCCACCACTGGGCCACCGCTGATCTAAAGGTAAGGTTGATAGCAGTAAACTATAGAGGTTAGCATGCCCGTAGACTAGGTCAGCTTACCGCAAAATGTTCCTTTTTTCTTACGACTGCCGTTTGGCTAATGGACTGTAGGTTAATTAGCAAGTGTGTCAAGACCTTTTTGTGTTACGACGTGGATAATCCCCATGGATGTCCTCCACCCTGGGGCGAGCAGAGGGGTCTGTCAGACTCGAACTGACTAAAAACCATTGCGGTATTCCCTTCCCACTCTTGCAGTGGGGATCATGGGAACTAGTGCGCCTTCCACCATCCCTGGCTAGTGCAGGCCTAAAATAAACAAAAGCGATATTAGTTTAATCGATAAAAAAACGCTGTTTAATTAAATAATATCACAACCAACGCTTACTGCTAAGTTATTAAAGCCTTCATTGTAATTCTATTGTTTATCTCCATTGGAACTGCTGCTGTAATCGCTTTTTCAGAATCGCGACGATAAGTAATCCATAAAATAAACGAGTTCAAGTCAAGTTATATTTTTTCCATGTTTATAAATGAAAACGCACTTTCGAATCCGGCTAAAGTTATTAATAATATGAGCTTGCCTGTTAAGATCCGAACATAAGGGGTGTAAAAGTAAGCAGTGATGCTAGCGAAGGAGGTGGCGGAACGTGAGAGGGAGAGAACCTCTCGTCCCAGCCGCCGCGGGAGGCGCTCCGGGCGTCGGGGGCCACGTGATGGCTTCCGGCCACCGTAGACCCGGGCCTGTGGACGGTGAGTGATGGGTAAGCTCGCCGTCCGTCCGTCTTATGACGACGACAGGCCGTGTCGACGGCGCGTTCGTGTTCCACGCGCGCCTCAAAGAGATGTCAGCAACATGGAAGGGGCCCGCAAGGGCCGACGCCTGTCGAGGCTGCGGGTTGTTCGCAAGGGATACCGCGGCCTCGACATGAAGGGCGAAGAAGGAACATGGGTGGTTTTTAGTCAGTAGAAGTCTGACACTCCCTTTCGCTCTGCCCAAGAGCGGGAGGGGTTATTGGATGATTTCCCACCCCCCAAAAAAAAAAAAAAAGGGGTGTAAAAGTACCCTTAACACAAACGAAGGGCACTTGTTCTCCCCACCACTGCGATATTTTTTTTGTTTTAGACCATACCTGGGAACCCCCTAGTTACGGAGATATTGGGGGGTCAAAGTTCCAAATTTTTCACTGCTGTTTTTGTAAATACTAGTTTTTCAGGTTATAACTTTACTTAAATTACCTCCATGACCCGTTTACTGTTCAAAGCATCCACTAGCACGATGTTTTAAGAGTGTTACATTGAGTTTTACCTTAAAATGAGATTTTTGACCCAAAAAAAAGTCGTTTCTCAGCAAAAAGTTTTGCATAGCCAGCCGCCGCGGGAGGGGTACTTAGTTTGATGTACAGAAGTACATCAAACTAAGTACCCCTACGCAAAACTTTCGTCAGCATTCTTGGTGACGGCTGTGTGAAGGGTTAATTTACACCCTGTATATTAAAACAAAGACTGGAGATAATGAGTTTCAATTGTGGTCTCACCAAAAGATTCATCATCATCATCATTCTCCTGCCCTTATCCCAATTTATTTGGTGTCGTCGCAACATGTCTTCTACTTCCAAAAGTGTCATAACTCTCTCTTTGCCGCAGAGTTTAGCGACCAAGTGACAGAATCCCGGCAGTTAGCGGACCAGGCTGCCTTGGACGTACCAGCAGTACAGCAGAAGATAGCTGCGGCCGAAGACAGCATCAACAGCATCACGGAACAACTCTACACCGCCAGTGATAAGGCTAAAGAGGCGAGGGACTTGGCGCAGCAGGCACAGAAGGAGTACGCTGACAAGGCTTCGGAGGTAGGCGATTCTCATCTGGGGTGGCGCTTTAGCATAACCAGCCTATAATGTCCTACTGCTGGGATACAGGCGTCTTTTCTATGAGAGGCAATGGGCTGTAAATCTACCATACAGACCAGGAATGTAACGGAGGTAGTTTTATCGGAACCGAAGGCGGAGTCGGAGTTTTTAAATTTGCTTTATCGGAGTCGGAGGCAGGGTCAGAAGTGGTGGTGGTGCGTAACAAATTAACAACAAGTGAAAAAATAATTGACGATAGAGTGCACGTAGTGGGAGTCGGGGGGATTCCCCGTGCGACATGTATGAACCTGTTCATAACAGTCGACACAGGCCACCGCCGCCGCTATGTTATGCTTCGACCTCCGATTAAAACCTTCGATTTAAAAGTGTCCGAGCCGAAGTCGGAACCGAAGGTGTAATAATAATCGGAAGTTCCGACTTAACGGAACCGGAGTCGAAGCCCCGTAACATCCCTGATTCAGACCCAGTGCGGGTTGGTAGATGTCACAAGTCTTCAAATGATTAGTTTCCGGTTTTCTCACGATATTTTCTTTAGCTGTTTTGAGAGCAGTGATCTTCATCTTAGCGTGTCGATGGTAATCTAAATTGTGTTGGCCCAGAATTGGGCTACTAGTTTGGCGCTTTCGGTAGCGTCCATCAGTTCCTGTAGTGATGATGAAATTAATTACACACAGTATTTTTTTTTAATTATGCCCATTTTAGTTTACTGAAACTATTAGCCTGTATCATCCCACTGCAGGGCAAAGTCCTCTCCCCATGACTTCCAGTTATTTCGATCTAAGGCCAATGTGGACCACTGGTCATTGGTCTTGGTCATTATTTTACTTTAATACCACATTAATTCTTGTTATAAATCAATTTTACGCCACCTCTTTCTGGGATGGCGACGCAACGTTGCGTGGTGTGGCAATGAACGTGTCAGGAACCAAACTACTGAACTGTTTTTAATGGAATCCTTTCATAAAAACCATAATTTTTCAAATTGTCCAATAAATAACGGAGTTATGTGGTGACAAACATAATAAAAATCTAAACCGAATTTGATAAAAAAAACTATGGAAGCTATCGGAAAACATCCTTTCATATAAAAAAAGAGTTTTTGAAATTGATTCATAAATGACGGAGTTTCGAGGTAACTAATATGCAAAAAAAAATCTGAACCGAATTGAGAACCTCCCCCTGTTTGGGAAGTCGGTTAAAAATAAGCAAGGTTGAGTAAGTAATTTGCAATATTTTCCAGGCGGCGTTTGAAGTGAGGAAGAAGTCATCAACATCTAGAGCGGATGCCTCCAAGTTGTGGTTTGAAGCAGAGAAACTGTCCAGTAAGTGTAAAACAAACATTGTAGATCTACTCTATTGCGTGTGAATGACAATTCAAATTGAATTGTCCCAAAATTTGACGATGTTTGGCACTTCCAGTAGCCTTTTTTGTTTTTTTGGAGGGTGGGAAATCATCAAATGAATTCTCCCGCTCTAGGCAGAGCGCAAGAGAGTGTCAGACTTGTACTGACTAAAAACCACCCATGTTCCTTCTTAGCCCTTCCTGTCGAGGCCGCGGTATCTCTTGCGAACAACCCGCAGCCCCCGAACAACCCGCAGCCCCAACACTGGGCCTCACAAGCAATTTGTGCTTTCAGATAATAATAAAAAAAAAAGACGTGTGGCACTGGAGACTGCCGTGGTAAAACTATTGCATATTAGCATTTTTTATCAACTTATGCAATTATAATTATTTATTTATTTTATTAATGCAGTATTTTTTTTCGTTTGTTTTTTTTTGTCTTTGATATTTAATTCAAGTTACACTTTGAGCGTGGTGACCGATAAAAAAAAACAATATTTTTTCTTTTATTAAATAAATGAGTGTTAGGTTTTTTTCGTTACGGAATTTCTGGATTCGGTCCCCACGCTCAAGGCCCGCGATAGAAGCTATGCAATAGCTTAAAAATTAAGTGTTGTTAAGTTATTTAATAATACGTACGTGTAAAATCACTAATTATTATCAACCATTTATTTCGGACAGAATCCATATAAGTGTTGGTAACAATTTTCTTAAGATCTATGGTAGTAGGTACACAACATCACAATTTTCCCGTGACTATTCCCACCCAGTGAGCCTGTATGGGACAGTCGTAGCGGGATGCAATCATTTGCAAAATGCTGTTGGTGCTACCGCGCAGTCTTTGCAATAATGACGCCACACTTAATAAAATCACTACATATTTACAGAAATATGCTGTTCAAGATTGAAGATGAAAGCTACGATGGCAACGAGGCAGTGGAAAAGAGTAAGGGCAACGTGTCCAAAGCAGAAGACACCATAGAGGCCGCGCAGAAGGAAATCAATGTAATGACCTTCTTTATCAGATTATGTACTTGAAGAAGACAATGCTGCGCCGACCCCAAGTGAACTGGGATAAGGGCAAGAGAATGATGATGATGCTAATTGGCTATTTAACTACTGTTAAAAAATCACGAAAATGTTATGTTATTTCAAAGAATTAACAGAAATAACACGATGTCGAGGAAGTCGTTTATCTTGGTATGGTCATGTAATGAGGAGGGATGAAAAGCATGTGACTAAAAAAGTGATGGATATAAATATTGATGGATGGAGAGGGAGAGGAAGGCCAAAGAAAAGATGGATGGATTGTGTGAGGAATGATATGAATGAGAAAGGGATAAATGCCACCTTGACGTGTAACAGGGAAGAATGGAAGAAGAAAACGTGTTGCGCCGACCCCGAATAGAATGGGATAAGGGCAGGAAGATGATGAACACGATGTATGTAAACTGTAATAATATCGATAAAAAATGGAGTAGTTACATGCTTTAGAAGTTTTTGGTGGGGGCACTTTCTATCCTTGTCGCGCGAAACGGCCATTTGTACTACGTAACTATGGCGATATGAAATATGACGTCACGTTTCTATTGCGCTGTCTTTGTCTAACACGTCATTTAAAATCAGTTAAAACTAAGCCATTTTCTGATCGATTTTATTACTTTTTCACACATCGTGTTATTTCTGTTCTTTGAATAACATTTTTTTTTTTTTTTCTTTTTCAAAAACGTTGCCCCACACTAGGAATTTCTCCTGTATCGTGGGTGCGTTCACAAACATTTAAACTCACATACACAAATACCCGAACTGACGAAATGACCCGGAACAACTATCTGTAGGTCATACAAATATTAGTTCCGTGCGGGAATCGAACCCGCGACACGCAGCACAGCAGTCCATTGCTTGAGCCACTGCGCCAACTGTGCCGTCAACTAAACATAACACTTTCGTGAATTTTTAACAGTCGTCAAGTAGCCAATTGGAGTTGGCGCAACACGTTTTTCCTCATTCTTCTTATACTCAATTGCATTTACTAGGAGAAGCTCGTGGCTAGATAGTCGCGAGGGACGACCACAATTGTCTGGAGCACTAGATTTTGTTGCGTGTTGTGTCCATTCCGGCTATATTCAGTTCCTCCTGGCCCATTAATGCCAACAACATTGCAAAAATCAAAGTCTGACAACCAGTTTAACCAAGGTGTGTCATCAGAGGTCAGATAGGCAGTCGCTTCATGAAAAATACTAGTATTCATCTGCATTCAGTTAGACTGTAAACCAACCCTATTGTTCGAAAGCTGCGGGTTGTTCGAAAGAGATACCTCGGTCTCGACACAAAGGAACATGGGTGGTTTTTAGTCAATAGAAGTCTGACACTCCCTACCGCTCCCTACTGCCTAGAGCGGGAGGAGTCATTTGATGATTTTCCACCCTCCAAAAAAAAGGCCGCAAATTCGGAGACGCGTTTCTTACAGCGAGGCGTTTCATGGCCAGTTCCATTCAACTTCCCGCTGCACGCTGTAAGAAACATGTCTCCGAATTTGGGGCTTTACATAGTTGGAAGAGAAGCGTTTTATTGGAAATAGACTTAAAATCTATAACTTTCGAAAAAAACATTGAAAAAAAAACAACGGTGTTGGAAAGATATGGGTTTTTTTTTCCAACACTAATGTGTCTCACGTCACTTCTACATTTACGCACACGTTTAATTCATGTTCACTTGAGCGAGTCCACCGAAAAAAACATTTGTTCGGTATCCGCACACCCACACATACACACACATCCCATAAAAGTGTGTGTGAGTGTGTGTGGGTGGATACCGAACAAATGTTTTTTTCAAGAACAACTTCTTTACACTTATCAGGCGTTTACAGTATTAAGTTACTTATCTAACATTCCAGATTGACGACAAATCCTCGGAGCTGGACCAGTTAATGGCTGACAACGAGAACACTTTGGACCAGCTGGAGGCTGCCATCAAACAGGGCCGCGGTCTGCTGGACCAGGGACACGACAGACAGGATGAACTGAATGACCTCCTGGCAAGGTTGGACGAACTACAGGAACAGGCCAGGAATGATGTCGACCTCACCAATCAGACGCTGAAGGACGCTAACGTGATTATATAAGACCCTCAAAGGTAAGGTGCATCATCATCAGCTTATAATGTTCCCACTGCAGGAACTCAGGCTTCCTCTCTAGGAGAGTGATGGGCTATAATGAACCACGCGGGCCCAGTGCGGTTTGGTAAATGTCACATGTCTTCGAATTTTTGAGAGCAGTGGTAATGAGATAAATTAAACAAAGTAATGCGCCTGCCTGGGTTTGAACCCATGACTTACTGTTCGAAAGTGGGGCCGCCACCACTGGGCCACCGCTGATCTAAAGGTAAGGTTGATAGCAGTAAACTATAGAGGTTAGCATGCCCGTAGACTAGGTCAGCTTACCGCAAAATGTTCCTTTTTTCTTACGACTGCCGTTTGGCTAATGGACTGTAGGTTAAGTAGCAAGTGTGTCAAGACCTTTTTGTGTTACGACGTGGATAATCCCCATGGATGTCCTCCACCCTGGGGCGAGCAGAGGGGTCTGTCAGACTCGAACTGACTAAAAACCATTGCGGTATTCCCTTCCCACTCTTGCAGTGGGGATCATGGGAACTAGTGCGCCTTCCACCATCCCTGGCTAGTGCAGGCCTAAAATAAACAAAAGCGATATTAGTTTAATCGATAAAAAAACGCTGTTTAATTAAATAATATCACAACCAACGCTTACTGCTAAGTTATTAAAGCCTTCATTGTAATTCTATTGTTTATCTCCATTGGAACAGTGGCGACCACAAGAAAAGCGCCGAGACAATGAAGCCCGACGAAGTCCCAGAGAAACGATTAAACTGTCTTGGATCCCGCAACGAAATTAATCAGAAAATAATAGCAGAGGAGTAGGAAAAAACATAATTTCCACTTCCCTCCGTATCAGCAGGAGACAGAACAGAACAAGGCCAATAGGCACACAGGGACGTATACAACTGGGATAAGCCCAGTTGCCTAGCACCACGGATATTATTGTCATTAATATTACTGGGTCCTAAGTTGTGAGCTGTTATATTTGATTCCAATAATAGGTATGACAAAAATGCTTGAACGCACGGAAATTTGTTCTAGTTTCTACAAGGTCCGTATAGTAAATAACTCCGGATGTAACCTGTACATTATCCAACATAATATTACGTTCATTCTGCCAAAGACTACACTCCCATAAAATATGATGTGCGGATTGTTCATTTTCGCAGTCAGATGTAGAACATTGACAAAAAGGCGAGGCAACAAGCTTGAAGGAAAATAATTTACTTTTAAAGTTACCATGACCTGTGAGAAATTGGGCAACACAGTGATCCACCTCCAGCCATGTCCTGGCCAGCCGCTCACGAACGGATGGAAAGAACTGGTGGAGGTGTCGGCCTTTGATGGAATTATCCCACCTACATTGCCATTCAGACAAAAGTTCCTCCCAGACGTCAGTCTGTGGTTTTAGTAATCTAGCTATTTTAGCACGGTCACGTTGCATTAAAAAGTCTGCGTCCGCGGTCTCTCGTGCGCAGTAGTACATTGAAGCACGGCGCTGCACTTCAAGATCGACTGGAAGTACCCCTGCCAGTACCGGTAAGGCTTCAGTACTAACCGTCCTATACGCTTTACACAAGAAAATCAAGGCCAACCGCTGGCTTTGAAGTAATTTACGTCGTACCGCTCCTATAGTGGCCCTATCGGCCCATACTGGTGCCCCGTAGCACATACACCCCAAGTAAGTAGCCCCATAGATAGTCTTTAGAGTTAAAAATGACAAACCCCACGTAGATTTGGATATTCTCGTTAAGGCATAAAAGTTCTTTTTAGCTTTAGAAAAAAAACAAAGAAGTAAAAGTTTTTTTGGAGGAGAAGTTTTTTTTGTTTTTTTTTGAAGGGCGAAGAAGGAACATGGGTGGTTTTTAGTCAGTAGAAGTCTGACACTCCCTTTCGCTCTGCCCAAGAGCGGGAGGGGTTATTTGATGATTTCCCACCCCCCAAAAAAAAAAAAAAGGGGTGTAAAAGTACCCTTAACACAAACGAAGGGCACTTGTTCTCCCCACCACTGCGATATTTTTTTTGTTCTAGACCATACCTGGGAACCCCCTAGTTACGGAGATATTGGGGGGTCAAAGTTCCAAATTTTTCACTGCTGTTTTTGTAAATACTAGTTTTTCAGGTTATAACTTTACTTAAATTACCTCCATGACCCGTTTACTATTCAAAGCATCCACTAGCACGATGTTTTAAGAGTGTTACATTGAGTTTTACCTTAAAATGAGATTTTTGACCCAAAAAAAAGTCGTTTCTCAGCAAAAAGTTTTGCATAGCCAGCCGCCGCGGGAGGGGTACTTAGTTTGATGTACAGAAGTACATCAAACTAAGTACCCCTACGCAAAACTTTCGTCAGCATTCTTGGTGACGGCTGTGTGAAGGGTTAATTTACACCCTGTATATTAAAACAAAGACTGGAGATAATGAGTTTCATTTGTGGTCTCACCAAAAGATTCATCATCATCATCATTCTCCTGCCCTTATCCCAATTTATTTGGTGTCGTCGCAACATGTCTTCTACTTCCAAAAGTGTCATAACTCTCTCTTTGCCGCAGAGTTTAGCGACCAAGTGACAGAATCCCGGCAGTTAGCGGACCAGGCTGCCTTGGACGTACCAGCAGTACAGCAGAAGATAGCTGCGGCCGAAGACAGCATCAACAGCATCACGGAACAACTCTACACCGCCAGTGATAAGGCTAAAGAGGCGAGGGACTTGGCGCAGCAGGCACAGAAGGAGTACGCTGACAAGGCTTCGGAGGTAGGCGATTCTCATCTGGGGTGGCGCTTTAGCATAACCAGCCTATAATGTCCTACTGCTGGGATACAGGCGTCTTTTCTATGAGAGGCAATGGGCTGTAAATCTACCATACAGACCAGGAATGTAACGGAGGTAGTTTTATCGGAACCGAAGGCGGAGTCGGAGTTTTTAAATTTGCTTTATCGGAGTCGGAGGCAGGGTCAGAAGTGGTGGTGGTGCGTAACAAATTAACAACAAGTGAAAAAATAATTGACGATAGAGTGCACGTAGTGGGAGTCGGGGGGATTCCCCGTGCGACATGTATGAACCTGTTCATAACAGTCGACACAGGCCACCGCCGCCGCTATGTTATGCTTCGACCTCCGATTAAAACCTTCGATTTAAAAGTGTCCGAGCCGAAGTCGGAACCGAAGGTGTAATAATAATCGGAAGTTCCGACTTAACGGAACCGGAGTCGAAGCCCCGTAACATCCCTGATACAGACCCAGTGCGGGTTGGTAGATGTCACAAGTCTTCAAATGATTAGTTTCCGGTTTTCTCACGATATTTTCTTTAGCTGTTTTGAGAGCAGTGATCTTCATCTTAGCGTGTCGATGGCAATCTAAATTGTGTTGGCCCAGAATTGGGCTACTAGTTTGGCGCTTTCGGTAGCGTCCATCAGTTCCTGTAGTGATGATGAAATTAATTACACACAGTATTTTTTTTTAATTATGCCCATTTTAGTTTACTGAAACTATTAGTCTGTATCATCCCACTGCAGGGCAAAGTCCTCTCCCCATGACTTCCAGTTATTTCGATCTAAGGCCAATGTGGACCACTGGTCATTGGTCTTGGTCATTATTTTACTTTAATATACCACATTAATTCTTGTTATAAATCAATTTTACGCCACCTCTTTCTGGGATGGCGACGCAACGTTGCGTGGTGTGGCAATGAACGTGTCAGTAACCAAACTACTGAACTGTTTTTAATGGAATCCTTTCATAAAAACCATAATTTTTCAAATTGTCCAATAAATAACAGAGTTATGAGGTGACAAACATAATAAAAATCTAAACCGAATTTGATAAAAAAAACATGTGCGTGTGGTGTGAGGGCCCGTTTGTTAAAACTCTGTAAAAATGTGCTTAGGATTTAGTGAACATTCCCCAACAATTGTGAAAGTTGGAATCAGATTTTGTGAAAGTCATATAAGCGAGTTATTGACTGTAAAGTTGGGCCCTCAGTTCACACATAGAGGACTGAGGGCCCGCCTGTACCTGAAAAACTATGTACACTACAGAAAAAGTCTTTATGCCCAAATCTTACCTAATGCCGAACAAAATTTGTGAAAACAAGATATTATCGCAAAACACTGTCCTACTTTGTAAATCTTCGTTCAAAATGGGCCCTCAATCCGCATACACGTAAAAGTTTGTCACGCAAATAAAATGAATCCATTAACTTACAGCTACTGTTTGAAATCCTATTAGCTACTAAATAAATTGTGAAAATTTGTGAAAGCAAGAACAGATCACCACTTCTTGTTGTTTGAAAGTTATGACCCTGATAAAAATCGGGCCCTCAGTCCTCCATTTTTTTGTATTCTTTCTGTTACTCCTAACGTATGAAAGATGAGCCAAATATAAAACTGTCTCTTTTTGTGAAAAAAATTGTGCAACAAATTCGATACTAGAAAGAAATTAAAAGACCCTTTATTGTATATGAAAATCGAATTTTATTTTTCCTTTCTGAATTAGCAAATAGGGTGACCACAATTTATTTTTCATTACTCGTACTCTGAAAGTAGGTCATAACATGCCTCTGATGAGAGGATTGAAAGTTATGCTTTGCAGCCCTAGGCAGAATCCCTTTCAAATGCCAGCACCCAAATTAAAAAAAAAACTAGTTCTATTTTGACATTTATATTGAACCATGTTCTACCTTTTTTTAAACAGCCACTAAATTACAGCGCGATTTAAAATTAAAATAACATAAAGTTAACTTAAGAATATATTTTAATGTAATTTAGTTAAAATAACACGTAAAATACTAGCTATATAGCTGGACGACCAGAGGACAAAAAAAAAGCGGGAAAGCGACATATCGATTAAGACTCATTTTTTCTTTAGCTAATCATTTATGTTCTTATTTTTACTTTCCTCGTATTCGTAATGAAAAGCACAGTGTTTACCTCGGGTAAATTACTTATTTAGTCTCTCGAACTATTAGCCCCTCACTACGTTACGGGCGCCAAACCCCGTCTCGGGACTAAATAAGTAACTTTCACCACTTGGAAGAAAAAAAGAACTATTACATTTCTTTATTCGTAAAAAAAAAAAAAAACAACCTTGCAAATTTCGAGGTGTAAGTTACATTACATTACATTTATATGTAGCAAACTTGTAACAAAACTAGCATTTCACAATAACAAATAAAGAGATAACAAATAATAGTAAAAAGAAACAACAACAACAATGTACTATTAGATTGCAGCAAAGATCAGTAAATGTAGTGTCATAGGTATTAATAAACTTTCTTCGATTTTACGCTTATTATCGTCATAGCATTTGAAATGACCATTAATTAATACATGACATTTGTAATGACCAATACTATCAACAAAAGGTGGAGGAACGAACTCAATTGCTCCGATTAGTTCGTATATCTTTGATTTTAGTCTTAGTGTATACGGTATATCCTGCAGGCAATATTCACCAGTACCGTTTAAATCAAATGCAATAACAAAATGTAATTCGTAGTTGACTGAAGATGTGCTTGCTTGCGCAATTAAAAGTAATTATTATTTTCATTCTTCACTAGAACTGTTTCATAAATCTTGCCTTAGTGCTTTATCACCTACAACTTCCGCTGCACTATCATAAACTATTGTTTAGTAACTACACTAACTATTACAACTATTGTGCATATGTAAACTTACTTTGCAACAGCAGAAGGAACTAAAACATCAGTATCGCCACTAACAAAGTATAATAAAATGAGGGTAAATCAAAATCAATAAAACATTTATTTCAAGTAATAAGAAAAAGCTAAAATGAAATTATTGTCACCCTACCCGCGACTGTCACAATGACACGCGTACACAATAGAAAAATTGCTGATTTCAGTATCTGTTAAAATTTGTTGTTTTATCGTAATTCTTATTAGTAACAAATAACACCAATTTGTTGCACAATTTTTTTCACAAAAAGAGACAGTTTTATATTTGGCTCATCTTTCATACGTTAGGAGTAACAGAAAGAATACAAAAAAATGGAGGACTGAGGGCCCGATTTTTATCAGGGTCATAACTTTCAAACAACAAGAAGTGGTGATCTGTTCTTGCTTTCACAAATTTTCACAATTTATTTAGTAGCTAATAGGATTTCAAACAGTAGCTGTAAGTTAATGGATTCATTTTATTTGCGTGACAAACTTTTACGTGTATGCGGATTGAGGGCCCATTTTGAACGAAGATTTACAAAGTAGGACAGTGTTTTGCGATAATATCTTGTTTTCACAAATTTTGTTCGGCATTAGGTAAGATTTGGGCATAAAGACTTTTTCTGTAGTGTACATAGTTTTTCAGGTACAGGCGGGCCCTCAGTCCTCTATGTGAGAACTGAGGGCCCAACTTTACAGTCAATAACTCGCTTATATGACTTTCACAAAATCTGATTCCAACTTTCACAATTGTTGGGGAATGTTCACTAAATCCTAAGCACATTTTTACAGAGTTTTAACAAACGGGCCCTCACACCACACGCACATAAAAAAACTATGGAAGCTATCGGAAAACATCCTTTCATATAAAAAAAGAGTTTTTGAAATTGATTCATAAATGACGGAGTTTCGAGGTAACTAATATGCAAAAAAAAATCTGAACCGAATTGAGAACCTCCCCCTTTTTGGGAAGTCGGTTAAAAATAAGCAAGGTTGAGTAAGTAATTTGCAATATTTTCCAGGCGGCGTTTGAAGTGAGGAAGAAGTCATCAACATATAGAGCGGATGCCTCCAAGTTGCGGTTTGAAGCAGAGAAACTGTCCAGTAAGTGTAAAACAAACATTGTAGATCTACTCTATTGCGTGTGAATGACAATTCAAATTGAATTGTCCCAAAATTTGACGATGTTTGGCACTTCCAGTAGCCTTTTTTGTTTTTTTGGAGGGTGGGAAATCATCAAATGAATTCTCCCGCTCTAGGCAGAGCGCAAGAGAGTGTCAGACTTGTACTGACTAAAAACCACCCATGTTCCTTCTTAGCCCTTCCTGTCGAGGCCGCGGTATCTCTTGCGAACAACCCGCAGCCCCCGAACAACCCGCAGCCCCAACACTTTGGGCCTCACAAGCAATTTGTGCTTTCAGATAATAATTAAAAAAAAGACGTGTGGCACTGGAGACTGCCGCGGTAAAACTATTGCATAGCATTTTTTATCAACTTTTGCAATTATAATTATTTATTTATTTTATTAATGCAGTATTTTTTTTCGTTTGTTTTTTTTTTGTCTTTGATATTAATTCAAGTTACTCTTTGAGCGTGGTGACCGATAAAAAAAAACAATATTTTTTCTTTTATTAAATAAATGAGTGTTAGGTTTTTTTCGTTACGGAATTTCTGGATTCGGTCCCCACGCTCAAGGCCCGCGATAGAAGCTATGCAATAGCTTAAAAATTAAGTGTTGTTAAGTTATTTAATAATACGTACGTGTAAAATCACTAATTATTATCAACCATTTATTTCGGACAGAATCCATATAAGTGTTGGTAACAATTTTCTTAAGATCTATGGTAGTAGGTACACAACATCACAATTTTCCCGTGACTATTCCCACCCAGTGAGCCTGTATGGGACAGTCGTAGCGGGATGCAATCATTTGCAAAATGCTGTTGGTGCTACCGCGCAGTCTTTGCAATAATGACGCCACACTTAATAAAATCACTACATATTTACAGAAATATGCTGTTCAAGATTGAAGATGAAAGCTACGATGGCAACGATGCAGTGGAAAAGAGTAAGGGCAACGTGTCCAAAGCAGAAGACACCATAGAGGCCGCGCAGAAGGAAATCAATGTAATGACCTTCTTTATCAGATTATGTACTTGAAGAAGACAATGCTGCGCCGACCCCAAGTGAACTGGGATAAGGGCAAGAGAATGATGATGATGCTAATTGGCTATTTAACTACTGTTAAAAAATCACGAAAATGTTATGTTATTTCAAAGAATTAACAGAAATAACACGATGTCGAGGAAGTCGTTTATCTTGGTATGGTCATGTAATGAGGAGGGATGAAAAGCATGTTACTAAAAAAGTGATGGATATAAATATTGATGGATGGAGAGGGAGAGGAAGGCCAAAGAAAAGATGGATGGATTGTGTGAGGAATGATATGAATGAGAAAGGGATAAATGCCACCTTGACGTGTAACAGGGAAGAATGGAAGAAGAAAACGTGTTGCGCCGACCCCGAATAGAATTGGATAAGGGCAGGAAGATGATGAACACGATGTATGAAAAATGTAATAATATCGATAAAAAATGGAGTAGTTACATGCTTTAGAAGTTTTTGGTGGGGGCACTTTCTATCCTTGTCGCGCGCGAAACGGCCATTTGTACTACGTAACTATGGCGATATGAAATATGACGTCACGTTTCTATTGCGCTGTCTTTGTCTAACACGTCATTTAAAATCAGTTAAAACTAAGCCATTTTCTGATCGATTTTATTACTTTTTTCACACATCGTGTTATTTCTGTTCTTTGAATAACATTTTTTTTTTTTTTTTTCTATTTCAAAAACGTTGCCCCACACTAGGAATTTCTCCTGTATCGTGGGTGCGTTCACAAACATTTAAACTCACATACACAAATACCCGAACTGACGAAATGACCCGGAACAACTATCTGTAGGTCATACAAATATTTGTTCCGTGCGGGAATCGAACCCGCGACACGCAGCACAGCAGTCCATTGCTTGAGCCACTGCGCCAACTGTGCCGTCAACTAAACATAACACTTTCGTGAATTTTTAACAGTCGTCAAGTAGCCAATTGGAGTTGGCGCAACACGTTTTTCCTCATTCTTCTTATACTCAATTGCATTTACTAGGAGAAGCTCGTGGCTAGATAGTCGCGAGGGACGACCACAATTGTCTGGAGCACTAGATTTTTATAAATGAAAACGCACTTTCGAATCCGGCTAAAGTTATTAATAATATGAGCTTGCCTGTTAAGATCCGAACATAAGGGGTGTAAAAGTAAGCAGTGATGCTAGCGAAGGAGGTGGCGGAACGTGAGAGGGAGAGAACCTCTCGTCCCAGCCGCCGCGGGAGGCGCTCCGGGCGTCGGGGGCCACGTGATGGCTTCCGGCCACCGTAGACCCGGGCCTGTGGACGGTGAGTGATGGGTAAGCTCGCCGTCCGTCCGTCTTATGACGACGACAGGCCGTGTCGACGGCGCGTTCGTGTTCCACGCGCGCCTCAAAGAGATGTCAGCAACATGGAAGGGGCCCGCAAGGGCCGACGCCTGTCGAGGCTGCGGGTTGTTCGCAAGGGATACCGCGGCCTCGACATGAAGGGCGAAGAAGGAACATGGGTGGTTTTTAGTCCGTAGAAGTCTGACACTCCCTTTCGCTCTGCCCAAGAGCGGGAGGGGTTATTGGATGATTTCCCACCACCCAAAAAAAAAAAAAAGGGGTGTAAGAGTACCCTTAACACAAACGAAGGGCACTTGTTCTCCCCACCACTGCGATATTTTTTTTGTTCTAGACCATACCTGGGAACCCCCTAGTTACGGAGATATTGGGGGGTCAAAGTTCCAAATTTTTCACTGCTGTTTTTGTAAATACTAGTTTTTCAGGTTATAACTTTACTTAAATTACCTCCATGACCCGTTTACTATTCAAAGCATCCACTAGCACGATGTTTTAAGAGTGTTACATTGAGTTTTACCTTAAAATAAGATTTTTGACCCAAAAAAAAGTCGTTTCTCAGCAAAAAGTTTTGCATAGCCAGCCGCCGCGGGAGGGGTACTTAGTTTGATGTACAGAAGTACATCAAACTAAGTACCCCTACGCAAAACTTTCGTCAGCATTCTTGGTGACGGCTGTGTGAAGGGTTAATTTACACCCTGTATATTAAAACAAAGACTGGAGATAATGAGTTTCAATTGTGGTCTCACCAAAAGATTCATCATCATCATCATTCTCCTGCCCTTATCCCAATTTATCTGGTGTCGTCGCAACATGTCTTCTACTTCCAAAAGTGTCATAACTCTCTCTTTGCCGCAGAGTTTAGCGACCAAGTGACAGAATCCCGGCAGTTAGCGGACCAGGCTGCCTTGGACGTACCAGCAGTACAGCAGAAGATAGCTGCGGCCGAAGACAGCATCAACAGCATCACGGAACAACTCTACACCGCCAGTGATAAGGCTAAATAGGCGAGGGACTTGGCGCAGCAGGCACAGAAGGAGTACGCTGACAAGGCTTCGGAGGTAGGCGATTCTCATCTGGGGTGGCGCTTTAGCATAACCAGCCTATAATGTCCTACTGCTGGGATACAGGCGTCTTTTCTATGAGAGGCAATGGGCTGTAAATCTATACTAATATTATAAAGCTGAAGAGTTTGTTTGTTTGTTTGTTTGAACGCGGTAAACTCTGGGACTACTGGTTGGAATTGAAAAAGTCTTTTTGTGTTGGATAGTCCATTTATCGAGGAAGGCTTTAGGCTATATAACATCACGCTACGACCAATAGGAGCGGAGCATAAATGAAAAATGTTGCAAAAACGGGAAAAGATATTCCTTTTTGAGAGCTTCCGTTGCGTGCGCTGCGAAAACGGTTTAAGTTACGCAAATATCATGTATCAAGGAATTGTTCCTCTTTAAAAGTTCTAAAAAAAAGTCCGCGATAGCGTATGTCTATCTTTTAAGATAGACTCACTGTAACCATTTTTTACTATTAAAATGTTAGGTTAAAAAGAATGATATTTTGCGAAGCTTATTTAACCCATATGGTATTAATCTATATCTAAATAAATGTGTTTATTAGCACAGAAATTTAATATAGAATATTTGTGCCCTTTACTCTATACAGTTTAAACAAATATCTTAGAAGATATCGCAATGTAAAAATATCCGCGCGACAAAATAATTACGCGTGCGGCAGTCATTCGGTCCGGTGCGGTAGGTTAGTGGGGATTCTGGCCTCCGGGGACTCTGGAGAAATTCAAATTCAAAATATTTACTGTTTACAAGGTTCAAGGTGTTACTGTACATTTAACAGTAAGAGATACCTATAGTAATTCACACTTTAATATAATCTAAACTAATATTATAAAGAGGAAAGATACGAGTTTTTGTTTGTTACGATTTAACTCAATTTATGTTGACATGATTTGTTATGAGCTATATTATGTGACGCAGACGAAGTTGCATGGGTCAGCTAGTCTACCATACAGACCAGGAATGTAACGGAGGTAGTTTTATCGGAACCGAAGGCGGAGTCGGAGTTTTTAAATTTGCTTTATCGGAGTCGGAATCGGAGTCGGAGGCAGGGTCAGAAGTGGTGGTGGTGCGTAACAAATTAACAACAAGTGAAAAAATAATTGACGATAGAGTGCACGTAGTGGGAGTCGGGGGGATTCCCCGTGCGACATGTATGAACCTGTTCATAACAGTCGACACAGGCCACCGCCGCCGCTATGTTATGCTTCGACCTCCGATTAAAACCTTCGATTTAAAAGTGTCCGAGCCGAAGTCGGAACCGAAGGTGTAATAATAATCGGAAGTTCCGACTTAACGGAACCGGAGTCGAAGCCCCGTAACATCCCTGATACAGACCCAGTGCGGGTTGGTAGATGTCACAAGTCTTCAAATGATTAGTTTCCGGTTTTCTCACGATATTTTCTTTAGCTGTTTTGAGAGCAGTGATCTTCATCTTAGCGTGTCGATGGCAATCTAAATTGTGTTGGCCCAGAATTGGGCTACTAGTTTGGCGCTTTCGGTAGCGTCCATCAGTTCCTGTAGTGATGATGAAATTAATTACACACAGTATTTTTTTTTAATTATGCTGTTAGGTTCAATGTGAAAAATAAAACTATAACATGCGATTTATTGCGAATAAGATTTTAATTTATTTATTTTGTAACGATAATTTTTGGAGTCAACTAAATGTGTTGGCAACACTGAAATGGTTGGAGGTGTGATGATCTATGATAATGTAAAAAAAGGCGGGAAAAATGGCGGGCTACAGATTTTAAAACATTGTAATAATTCAACTGGATTTGTAAAGATCTTGGCTAGAACAATATATTGTTCATTGATATAGTAGTCGTCTAAAACCAGAATATTTTATATAACAATAGAATAAACACTTATACTGAAGGGCAGCAGTTTTATTACAATTCAGAAGTGGGTTTTGAACCATGCCACGTGATCGAGCTACATCCCGAACTACCTCGCGGCGCTTGTCAACGCCAATAAGGGGTCCGTCGTGCACCGCAGCTGAGGCGCGATCGACGGCGCCAGACAACGGCAGTGCTTGGCGAAGCACTCAGGGGCGCCTTCGAAGTCGAAGTCGCCATGCAGCTGAAGCCAGATCAAGAGCGGGTAGCGGTGGCAGTGCGAGGCGAATCCGAAGTCGAAGTCGCGGTCGCAGTCGCAGTCTTCGCCGGACCCCTATTTCGTTGAGTCTACGCGAGAAGGAGAAGGAGCTAGACCGAGAACGGGAGCGCCTCAACGCTTTAGAAAACGAGGTGATCAGAGCACGTAATCGTTTATCGTCAAAGCGCCGATATAGTCCACGTTCTCGTGAATCTTCCGTAGATCGCGAAGACTATGTTAAGTCAACTCGTCATTGTACAAATAATCGCAACAACTATGATAATGGTTCTAATAATGTGGAACGACCTGTGAGATCAAGTAGCGTTTCTTTTAGTGTTAAAGATATAGCTCATTTGTTAAGTTCTATTAGACAACTCGCATCCCAGCCATCAACAGCTATACCGATGAACCGTAGTAGTAGTGATTCTAAGAATATCTTAGCAGAGTTTAACCCTTCATTGAAAAACCAACGTATTGACGTATGGCTTAAGAAAGTTAACGAGTGTGCATCTGTTTATGGATGGGACGAGAAAACAACCATTCATCACGCTATGCAAAAACTTCAGGGATTGGCCAAAACTTGGTACGAGAGTTTGAATTCTATTTTGTTTACGTGGCCTGAGTGGCAAGAAAAGTTACTGAGTGCATTCCCATTCGAACAAAATTATGGCCAAGCTCTAGAAGAAATGCTGAAGCGGAGAAGTAGATACAACGAACCTATTGAAAACTATTTTTATGACAAATTGTCTCTTTTAAATCAGTGTGACATTTTCGATAAACGCGCGGTTGACTGTATTATTTACGGTATTGGAGATAAGTCACTAAAATCTGCGGCGTTGGCATTAAGGTGCACTCATCCCGATCAATTATTGCAGTATCTGATGAGTAGCAAAGATAATAATGTAGGCGAACGGGTTGCTAATTCTCGGTTCAGATCAGGGAACGATTCAGGCTTCTCAGATGCTAAGCCAATAACCAAAACTAATAGTTCCTCAACGTTTAATTGTTTTAATTGTAAAGAAAAGGGACATATTTTCTCTAGATGTCCAAAGCCTCTTGTAAAGTGTACTAAGTGTAGTAAAGTTGGTCATAGTGCTGATAAATGTCATTCCAATTTTGACAATAACAAAGGTCCAAGCAAAACTTTGCTTATTTCAGCATCTAAACCTAATTCTAAATTTATTAAAACAATAAAAATTAATGGTCGGGATGTGAAGTCTTTCATAGATTTTGGTAGCGAAGTCTCGTTGATTACCGAGTCTCTCGGACTAGAACTAGGACTTCAGCATGACCGTGTACAAACTGTTTTGAAAGGTTTTGGTAACGAATTAGTACAATCGGTAGGAAAAGTTAATGTTGAACTTTCTGTAGATGAGGTACTCGCTAACATTACATGCCGTGTGGTAGGTGACAAATATTTGGATGTACCTGTTTTAGTTGGTCAGACTTTCACAGAACAACCTCACGTCGTTGTGCATAAGACTGCTACTGAATTACAATTTATGAATGTTGATGACGAAATGCCATTTTCAAAAAATCATACAGATAAAGATAATGTAGTCCAAGTTAGTGTGCCCAACAGCGTGATGTTATATGGCAGAGCTTCGGTAAAAGTCTCAGTAGAGCCGAATTGCGAGGGGTACATTATGTTGGATGGCAAGTTGTTAGGTAAGCCGCATCAGCAGTGTGTTGTGGCGGGTGGATTACACTTAGTTAAGCATGGGAGAACGGTTGTCGATTTAACACCTCTTAGTTCAAAATTCTTATTACCCTCAGGGTCAAAGCTAGGACGAGCAGTAGTCGTTAAGGTTGTAAATCGAGTCCTTGTACCAGATGAGTCAGTCTCTTCAAAACTCCCTAATAGTCTTGAGATTAGCCAGATTCGAGTAGGAGAGTCTATAACTAATTCTGACAGGGCAAGGTTATTCGATCTATTGCAAAAATACAGGCACTGTTTTGCGTCTTCGTTCAAAGAACTAGGCTGCACCAATGCCGTAGAGATGAGCATAGAAGTTAACAGCAAGACCCCGGTAGTTTACCGTCCATATCGTTTGGCACACATTGAACGTCAAAAGGTTCGCGAAATGATAGATGACATGCTCGGCGCCGGTATCATCAGAGAGTCGGCATCCGAGTATGCAAGTCCTATTGTATTGGTTCGCAAAAAGGATGGCAAGCTCCGGTTATGTATTGATTATAGGATGCTTAATTCTATAACGGTAAAAGAACGTTACCCCATGCCAATAATAGATGATGAAATTGCTAGGTTGTCCGGACAAGCTTGCTTTATCTCTCTAGATTTAGCATCCGGTTATTACCAAGTGCCTATCGCTGAAAACTCAAAACCGCTGACTTCTTTCGTGACGCCGGACGGTCAATACGAATTTAATCGTATGCCGTTCGGTTTAGCAAATGCGCCAGCAGTCTTTCAGCGTATGATGAACAAGGTTTTGGGTTCTGCGCGGTTTAATGAAGCTACAGCATACTTGGATGATCTCCTTATTTATGGAACAAGCGTAGATAACTGTTTGGTTAAGTTAGACCACATATTACAGTTGCTTGAGAAAGCTAACTTAACGCTTAACTTAACCAAATGCGAATTTCTTAAAGATAAGTTAGACTATTTAGGGTATGAAATTAGCTCTGCGGGCGTTAGGCCTGGTATTAAAAAGATACAGTCGGTAACAGATTTCCCTCGTCCCTCGAATCAGCATGGTGTGCGCCAGTTTTTAGGGTTAGCGAGCTACTTTCGCAAATTTATTCAGGGCTTTGCTCAGGTTGCACATCCTCTCAGTAAACTGTTAAAGAAAGACGTTTCTTGGTTGTGGTCGTGTGAGCAAGAACAGTCATTCAATTCCCTCAAAGAAAAACTTGTCTCAAGACCTGTGCTGGCAATATATGACCCCTCTGCCGAAACCGAGCTTCATACTGACGCTAGCCGTGTTGGAATCGGTGGAATTCTCTTGCAGCGTTCGTTTGGTACAAAGTCATTCAATCCTGTGGCTTTTTACAGCCGCCAAACTTCTCCGGAAGAAAAACACTTTCACTCTTATGAGCTAGAGACACTAGCGGTCATCTGTTCTCTAAAAAAATTTAGGGTGTATTTGTTAGGGCAGAAATTTAAAATCGTGTCAGACTGTGGAGCACTACGTACTACTTTTACCAAACGCGATTTGATTCCCCGAATCGCGAGATGGTGGCTCATGATACAGGAGTTTGAATGCGTGATTGAATACCGTCCTGGTGTCAAAATGTCGCATGTTGACGCTTTATCCAGAAATCCCCAAACTCTAAATCAAACTGGTGAAGTGGATACATATCCTATGGTTATGTTATTGAATAGTGATGATTGGTTGCTCACCCTTCAGTTAGGTGATTCTGAGTTGAATAGGATACGCGATATTTTACACACAAAATTAGATCCAGAAGGGCTAAAATACATTAAAGACAACTATGTTGTCAAAGATAATGGCCTTTACAAGCGTGTCGATAGTGACCCTGATAAACTTCGTTGGGTAGTCCCGAAAGGAGCTAGGTGGCAGTTATGTCGTCTTAATCACGATGACATTGGTCATCTTGGCGTTGAAAAGACTTTAGATCGTATAAGAGGGACTTATTGGTTTCCTCGTATGGCAAAATTCATAAAAAAATACGTAAATGCATGTCTCGAATGTGCATACTCTAAAACAAAATCAAACAGGTCCGAGGGCTTATTACACCCTATACCTAAGATAGAAATCCCGTTTCATACGCTCCATATCGACCACCTGGGTCCCTTCGTGAAGTCTAGGAAAGGTAATTCTTACTTGCTAGTTATAGTTGACGCTTTTACTAAATTTGTGTTTATAAAACCGGTAAGAAATACGAAAACTTTGACCGCTATAAATATATTATTAGATATTTTTGACGTCTTTAGACCACCCGATCGCATAATTAGCGATCGTGGTACATGTTTCACCTCTCATGCGTTCAAAAGATTCTGTTCCGAAAAGGGTATCAAGCATGTGTTGAATGCAGTCGCTAGTCCACAATCAAACGGACAAGTAGAACGGTATAACCGTACTATTTTAAATTCCTTGACGGCACAGAATCTCGGGGACGACGAAAGAGTTTGGGACACCAAGGTTGGCAAAATTCAGTGGGGTTTAAATAACACTGCACAGAAGACAACGGGGAGAACCCCAGCGGATGTAATGTTCGGTACTCACATGAGTAGTGAAATAGATCCACGTTTAAATGAAATACGTCAAACTACTAGGGACACAACTGATCTTGACACTATTCGCGAACAGGTTAAAGATAGGATCGATGAGGAACAGACTAAACAAAAAGATCGTTATGATAAGAATAGACGTCCAGCTCGTACCTACGCAATAGGAGAATTAGTAAAAATAACAAAAACCTCATTTAGTAATGACGGTAAAAGCAAAAAGCTCAGTCCAGCTTACGTTGGTCCATACCGCGTAGTTGGGTCGTTTGGTAATGATCGATATGAGTTAGCCCCAATACCTGGATTAAGTACCACGAAGAATAAACGTAAGACAGTAGTAGCCGCTAATCGAATGTTACCATGGGTTCATGTAGCTGCTTTAGAGGTTCACGAAAGTATTACTGATGAAAGTAGTAGTGAAGATGAAATTGATACAAAGTGATTAATTCTGTAATTAAGTTTTTTTTTTGTGAAGGATTTTCGTAGTTTATCTAAAATGTACTGTGAATTGTTTGAAAGTTAGTGTTATTTCTGAGAATTGTTTTCTGTTTTAATTTTGACCTATTATATAAAGGAACCAAGAGAACTCCAAAAGTTGGAGACGCAAGAGAGAATTCCAAAAGTTGGAATGTTAGGGACTCCAAAAGTTGGAGAACTCCAAAAGTTGGAGACGCAAGAGAGAATTCCAAAAGTTGGAATGTTAGGGACTCCAAAAGTTGGAGAACTCCAAAAGTTGGAGACGCAAGAGAGAATTCCAAAAGTTGGAATGTTAGGGACTCCAAAAGTTGGAGAACTCCAAAAGTTGGAGACTCAAGAGAATTCCAAAAGTTGGAATGTTAGGGACTCCAAAAGTTGGAGACGTAAGGGGAATTCCAAAAGTTGGAAGACTGAAAACTGTGGGGACTCCAAAATGTAAGTTAGTCATTTATAATAAGAGAGTTGCTTTTTTTTTCTATACTCATTTGATTTTATGTAAGTTTTACACTCGTATGTAAGTACTATTTCGATAACATCTTTATTGAGTAGTTAATGTTGCGTGCAGGTGTACTGAACCGAGTGTTAGGTTCGAGTCTTTTCCTGAGAGCGTGTATGAGGACATACACGTTGTCAGGATGGACGAGTGTTAGGTTCAATGTGAAAAATAAAACTATAACATGCGATTTATTGCGAATAAGATTTTAATTTATTTATTTTGTAACGATAATTTTTGGAGTCAACTAAATGTGTTGGCAACACTGAAATGGTTGGAGGTGTGATGATCTATGATAATGTAAAAAAAGGCGGGAAAAATGGCGGGCTACAGATTTTAAAACATTGTAATAATTCAACTGGATTTGTAAAGATCTTGGCTAGAACAATATATTGTTCATTGATATAGTAGTCGTCTAAAACCAGAATATTTTATATAACAATAGAATAAACACTTATACTGAAGGGCAGCAGTTTTATTACAATGCCCATTTTAGTTTACTGAAACTATTAGCCTGTATCATCCCACTGCAGGGCAAAGTCCTCTCCCCATGACTTCCAGTTATTTCGATCTAAGGCCAATGTGGACCACTGGTCATTGGTCTTGGTCATTATTTTACTTTAATACCACATTAATTCTTGTTATAAATCAATTTTACGCCACCTCTTTCTGGGATGTGTCGTGTTACTTACCCCTAACAAGTAAAAGAGGGTAAGTAATTTAACAATTGAATTTAATTTAGAGGTAAGAGGTAAAAAATACAAAGAAATGTATAAAAACACGAACCTTCCTAACTCACGCTTTGCACAGAATAAAACAGCTCCAGGGTAGGTAAATCTCGAAGGCTGGCCAGCAGATTACGGGCAAGTCCTTTAGGGAGGCCCGGAGAATACGTTGGAGGTACTTCGCGTCGCGAGGATCACGGGCGACTCCTTTAGGGAGGCCCGGAGGATACGTTGGAGGTACTTCGCGTCGCGAGGATCACGGGCGACTCCTTTAGGGAGGCCCGGAGGATACTTTGGAGGTACTTCGCGATGGTTCTTCTTAAGAACTCAGATAATAACTTGTAGACGTGATGATTCCTCTTCAGAAACCAGATCTCAACTGGAGGGCATCCTTCAGAAATCCCTTTTTATAAAACAATCTCTCCGTTTTTTTCCACCCAATTGTCTTTTAATTCTTTCCAGAATTTAAGTTCTTGAAATCAAAAATTGTGAGTTGCCTGTATTTAAAACGGCCTGTATTATTCAGTCAAAAACTTCCTCAAAGAATTTCTGTGAGCGTGTTAATTAATTTTATAAACGTGAGATAAATTACAGTTAATAGAAATTATCAATAAATTACATTATTTGAGCTAATATATTAATAAAAATAAATTAAATTATATAAATCAAATGTAACCTTCATAGTTCTAACCACTAAGAAAAACTATGACACAAATTAAAAGAAAAAGTAAATGACATATTGACAACTGACGTTATGTCACACGAAAAGTAAACAATGAAAAATTATAAGATTTAGTATTTTAAAACAGTAAAAACAACGTTAATAAATCGAATAAGATCGATTATAAGACTGCCAACAAAAATAGTTGTCGCCAAGGCGCGACATGAGACGTAAAAAGGACATTTTATGAAAGATGAGGATGATTAGTAAAAGTGTAAGTATAAATCTCAATAAATACTATATTTCCCCAACGACCCCGAGAAAATTTTTGGTCTAGAACAAAAATTTTGTAAGGTTAAAGTATAACAGCATTCACAAAACGTACATACTTCATTCAAATACACCGACATCTTACGAAGTTAGGTCAGGTAGGATTCACATTCAATGATCACTACGCAACCTGATAAGTTAATAACTTTAAGGCTTATTTTCGGAGTTGTAATCCGCTCTCGTCTAAAACCCATTAATTACATGAAGTAAAAAATTTTTTAACAAAGGCTTATTTTTAAAGGAGTTGTAATCCGCTCCTAGTCAACTTTAGTTGATAAATAACAACACCGCACTCGGTAAACTCCGAGTTAACGTCAGGGCAGCTCCCGCAATAGTAGTCGGTATGCTCCGAGTAAAACGTCAAGGGCAGCTCCTATCAACTTTTAGAGTCAATAGTTAGAAACAAGATTCACACTAACTTGTAGAGTTAGTTGAAACGAAGGATAGGTAATATATAAAGAAAGATTACAAATAATCTTATAATGGTTTAAGACCCGATGAATGAATTAGAAAATAAATAGAGTTTTAATAAGCCGAAAAGGAACTCTATTTTAGAAGAGGGAAAGAAGAAAGAGATGAGTCATGTGTATATATGAAAAAAAAAATATTTAGAAAAAATAATAAAGGTTCCAAAAGAGGGTAAGGGAGGGCTGAGGAGGGACAAAGAGTAGGAGATAAGTTCTGAAGGAGGATTCTAAAATATCCTACTAGCAGTCTCTATACTTTGTATTGAGAACTCAAAAGTGAGGACTCAAGAGTGAGAAAGAGTTTAAGAGGGAAAGAGAGTGCAAGAGTTTAAGAGGGTAAAAGAGTGGAAGAGTTTAAGAGGGTAAGAGGGTAAGAGAGTGAAAGAGTTTAAGAGGGTAAGGGAGTGAAAGAGTTTAAGAGGGTAAGGGAGTGAAAGAGTTTAAGAGGGTAAGGGAGTGAAAGAGTTTAAGAGGGTAAGGGAGTGAAAGAGTTTAAGAGGGTAAGGGAGTGAAAGAGTTTAAGAGGGTAAGGGAGTGAAAGAGTTTAAGAGGGTAAGGGAGTGACAGAGTTTAAGAGGGTAAGAGAGTGACAGAGTTTAAGAGGGTAAGAGAGTGAAAGAGTTTAAGAGGGTAAGGGAGTGAAGGAGTTTAAGAGGGTAAGGGAGTGAAGGAGTTTAAGAGGATAAGAGAGTGAAAGAGTTTAAGAGGGTAAGGGAGGGCTGAGGAGGGACAAAGAGTAGGAGATAAGTTCTGAAGGAGGATTCTAAAATATCCTACTAACAGTCTCTATACTTTGTATTGACCCAGTATCTATAAAAGTTCAAGAGCCCACGACACTAAACGTAGTTCAATATAATTGTTTAAGAGGAGGACTCAAGAGTTAAAGAAAGAGAGTTTAAGAGGACTAGAGGATCCGATGTAATGATAATTATTTGTAATAGGTATTACATAAATATATATAGATTTGTATAAACGACCACAGGATATTGTCCTGCGGCTGTCGTAAAGTATCCAATCTCCAACCTTGGTAGTGCCCAAAAGTGGGTTAAACACATCCAAGAGGCCGAAAGGGTGCACATTATCTTTCGATAATGGAATGTGTGCAAGTCTGTGGGATGCAGTGTAGTGATGTTTTGGTAAAGTATTAAGTATAATGAGAAACGACTACGAGATATTGTCCAATAGTCGTCGTATAGTAACCAATCTCCAACCTTGGCAGTGTCCACAAGTGGATTAACACATCCAAGAGGCCGAAAGGATGCCAATTACCAGAGGTAAAAGAAATGTGTGTGGGGGTGTAGTATAAATGTATGTTTAGTATTAAGTAAAGTAGTAAAGATTGATGAAGTGATGAATTATGATGAAAAATAATTATATACCAAATTTGATTGCTTGTGTAAGTTTTTTTTGAATTTAGGGAGGAAATGAGTGAGATCTAGTCTTGATTTTACGTTGGGCGCCAAACTGTCGTGTTACTTACCCCTAACAAGTAAAAGAGGGTAAGTAATTTAACAATTGAATTTAATTTAGAGGTAAGAGGTAAAAAATACAAAGAAATGTATAAAAACACGAACCTTCCTAACTCACGCTTTGCACAGAATAAAACAGCTCCAGGGTAGGTAAATCTCGAAGGCTGGCCAGCAGATTACGGGCAAGTCCTTTAGGGAGGCCCGGAGAATACGTTGGAGGTACTTCGCGTCGCGAGGATCACGGGCGACTCCTTTAGGGAGGCCCGGAGGATACGTTGGAGGTACTTCGCGTCGCGAGGATCACGGGCGACTCCTTTAGGGAGGCCCGGAGGATACTTTGGAGGTACTTCGCGATGGTTCTTCTTAAGAACTCAGATAATAACTTGTAGACGTGATGATTCCTCTTCAGAAACCAGATCTCAACTGGAGGGCATCCTTCAGAAATCCCTTTTTATAAAACAATCTCTCCGTTTTTTTCCACCCAATTGTCTTTTAATTCTTTCCAGAATTTAAGTTCTTGAAATCAAAAATTGTAAGTTGCCTGTATTTAAAACGGCCTGTATTATTCAGTCAAAAACTTCCTCAAAGAATTTCTGTGAGCGTGTTAATTAATTTTATAAACGTGAGATAAATTACAGTTAATAGAAATTATCAATAAATTACATTATTTGAGCTAATATATTAATAAAAATAAATTAAATTATATAAATCAAATGTAACCTTCATAGTTCTAACCACTAAGAAAAACTATGACACAAATTAAAAGAAAAAGTAAATGACATATTGACAACTGACGTTATGTCACACGAAAAGTAAACAATGAAAAATTATAAGATTTAGTATTTTAAAACAGTAAAAACAACGTTAATAAATCGAATAAGATCGATTATAAGACTGCCAACAAAAATAGTTGTCGCCAAGGCGCGACATGAGACGTAAAAAGGACATTTTATGAAAGATGAGGATGATTAGTAAAAGTGTAAGTATAAATCTCAATAAATACTATAGATGGCGACGCAACGTTGCGTGGTGTGGCAATGAACGTGTCAGTAACCAAACTACTGAACTGTTTTTAATGGAATCCTTTCATAAAAACCATAATTTTTCAAATTGTCCAATAAATAACAGAGTTATGAGGTGACAAACATAATAAAAATCTAAACCGAATTTGATAAAAAAAACTATGGAAGCTATCGGAAAACATCCTTTCATATAAAAAAAGAGTTTTTGAAATTGATTCATAAATGACGGAGTTTCGAGGTAACTAATATGCAAAAAAAAATCTGAACCGAATTGAGAACCTCCCCCTTTTTGGGAAGTCGGTTAAAAATAAGCAAGGTTGAGTAAGTAATTTGCAATATTTTCCAGGCGGCGTTTGAAGTGAGGAAGAAGTCATCAACATCTAGAGCGGATGCCTCCAAGTTGCGGTTTGAAGCAGAGAAACTGTCCAGTAAGTGTAAAACAAACATTGTAGATCTACTCTATTGCGTGTGAATGACAATTCAAATTGAATTGTCCCAAAATTTGACGATGTTTGGCACTTCCAGTAGCCTTTTTTGTTTTTTTGGAGGGTGGGAAATCATCAAATGAATTCTCCCGCTCTAGGCAGAGCGCAAGAGAGTGTCAGACTTGTACTGACTAAAAACCACCCATGTTCCTTCTTAGCCCTTCCTGTCGAGGCCGCGGTATCTCTTGCGAACAACCCGCAGCCCCCGAACAACCCGCAGCCCCAACACTGGGCCTCACAAGCAATTTGTGCTTTCAGATAATAATAAAAAAAAAAGACGTGTGGCACTGGAGACTGCCGTGGTAAAACTATTGCATAGCATTTTTTATCAACTTATGCAATTATAATTATTTATTTATTTTATTAATGCAGTATTTTTTTTCGTTTGTTTTTTTTTGTCTTTGATATTTAATTCAAGTTACACTTTGAGCGTGGTGACCGATAAAAAAAAACAATATTTTTTCTTTTATTAAATAAATGAGTGTTAGGTTTTTTTCGTTACGGAATTTCTGGATTCGGTCCCCACGCTCAAGGCCCGCGATAGAAGCTATGCAATAGCTTAAAAATTAAGTGTTGTTAAGTTATTTAATAATACGTACGTGTAAAATCACTAATTATTATCAACCATTTATTTCGGACAGAATCCATATAAGTGTTGGTAACAATTTTCTTAAGATCTATGGTAGTAGGTACACAACATCACAATTTTCCCGTGACTATTCCCACCCAGTGAGCCTGTATGGGACAGTCGTAGCGGGATGCAATCATTTGCAAAATGCTGTTGGTGCTACCGCGCAGTCTTTGCAATAATGACGCCACACTTAATAAAATCACTACATATTTACAGAAATATGCTGTTCAAGATTGAAGATGAAAGCTACGATGGCAACGAGGCAGTGGAAAAGAGTAAGGGCAACGTGTCCAAAGCAGAAGACACCATAGAGGCCGCGCAGAAGGAAATCAATGTAATGACCTTCTTTATCAGATTATGTACTTGAAGAAGACAATGCTGCGCCGACCCCAAGTGAACTGGGATAAGGGCAAGAGAATGATGATGATGCTAATTGGCTATTTAACTACTGTTAAAAAATCACGAAAATGTTATGTTATTTCAAAGAATTAACAGAAATAACACGATGTCGAGGAAGTCGTTTATCTTGGTATGGTCATGTAATGAGGAGGGATGAAAAGCATGTGACTAAAAAAGTGATGGATATAAATATTGATGGATGGAGAGGGAGAGGAAGGCCAAAGAAAAGATGGATGGATTGTGTGAGGAATGATATGAATGAGAAAGGGATAAATGCCACCTTGACGTGTAACAGGGAAGAATGGAAGAAGAAAACGTGTTGCGCCGACCCCGAATAGAATGGGATAAGGGCAGGAAGATGATGAACACGATGTATGTAAACTGTAATAATATCGATAAAAAATGGAGTAGTTACATGCTTTAGAAGTTTTTGGTGGGGGCACTTTCTATCCTTGTCGCGCGAAACGGCCATTTGTACTACGTAACTATGGCGATATGAAATATGACGTCACGTTTCTATTGCGCTGTCTTTGTCTAACACGTCATTTAAAATCAGTTAAAACTAAGCCATTTTCTGATCGATTTTATTACTTTTTCACACATCGTGTTATTTCTGTTCTTTGAATAACATTTTTTTTTTTTTTCTTTTTCAAAAACGTTGCCCCACACTAGGAATTTCTCCTGTATCGTGGGTGCGTTCACAAACATTTAAACTCACATACACAAATACCCGAACTGACGAAATGACCCGGAACAACTATCTGTAGGTCATACAAATATTTGTTCCGTGCGGGAATCGAACCCGCGACACGCAGCACAGCAGTCCATTGCTTGAGCCACTGCGCCAACTGTGCCGTCAACTAAACATAACACTTTCGTGAATTTTTAACAGTCGCCAAGTAGCCAATTGGAGTTGGCGCAACACGTTTTTCCTCATTCTTCTTATACTCAATTGCATTTACTAGGAGAAGCTCGTGGCTAGATAGTCGCGAGGGACGACCACAATTGTCTGGAGCACTAGATTTTGTTGCGTGTTGTGTCCATTCCGGCTATATTCAGTTCCTCCTGGCCCATTAATGCCAACAACATTGCAAAAATCAAAGTCTGACAACCAGTTTAACCAAGGTGTGTCATCAGAGGTCAGATATAAATAAATAAAAAATAAAAATATAGACTGTAAACCAACCCTATTGTTCGAAAGCTGCGGGTTGTTCGAAAGAGATACCTCGGTCTCGACACAAAGGAACATGGGTGGTTTTTAGTCAATAGAAGTCTGACACTCCCTACCGCTCCCTACTGCCTAGAGCGGGAGGAGTCATTTGATGATTTTCCACCCTCCAAAAAAAAGGCCGCAAATTCGGAGACGCGTTTCTTACAGCGAGGCGTTTCATGGCCAGTTCCATTCAACTTCCCGCTGCACGCTGTAAGAAACATGTCTCCGAATTTGGGGCTTTACATAGTTGGAAAAAGGCTAGGCAGATGATGATTCTTAAACATCACCACTATCTTTCACGCTAATATCTGTCGTTACCTTTCCAGAGTGCGTTGGAATACATGGACGGTGAAGGTGCTGCAGCTCTCACCAAGGCTCGTAACAGATCAGATCAGTTCGGCAAGCAATCCGTCGACATGTCGGCCTTAGCCAAGGAGTCCAGACTCCTGGCAGAGAAACTGGAGACCGAGGCCAAGAACATTCGAGAAATTGCCGACAAGGCTTTCAATACTTCGCTGACAGCGAACAAGATTGCTAAGGATGGAATCACTAAACAGGCTAACATCAGGTAATTTTTTTGTCTTTGTAAAGGTGCAAACATCGTGAGGCATCGGCATGTCATAGAACAAAAAAATTCGAAGACATGTGACATCTACCAACTCGCACTGGGCCCGCGTGGTGGATTATAGCCCATCCCTCTCCTAGAGAGGAGGCCTGAGTCCCTGCAGTGGGAATATTATAGGCTGATGATGCTGATGAAAGGTGCAAGCGCCAGGGTAGCCCGCGAAATTCATCGATTAAGTTATTATTTGAACATTGGCATCCGACTGCGCACTTTTCCTGTTGAATTTTTAGGTGCCCTGTTATTCTTTTTTAATTTTCATACTTGTACAAATTTTTGTCTATTTTTAGTTTATAGATAAACTACGTACATACTCGTACATAAAATCAGGCCCTTTTCCCATGGGGGTAGGCAGAAACCACAGAACGCCACCGGCTACGATCCTTTCATACTTCTTTCCACATTCATACATCTAGTCATACACGCACGCCGGTTACGAGTACTACGCACCTGTCCTTTTTGAAGAACATCACCAATTAGATCAGTCTATGTCTTTCTAGAGCGTCCCGGCGTCGCCACTCACATCTATTCATAAATTAAACGTACCTTTTCAGTAACGAAGTCCAAATCCTGACAAACGAGCTGAACGCAGCCTCCGGTAAGCTGAACAGTATGACAGAACTCGCTGACCAGGCACTCAAGAGGGCGAAGGAGGTGTACGAAGAAGCGCTCGGACTGTATGCTGAAGTGAACACCACGCTGCTGCCGGATATCAAGCTCAACAAGCTCAAGGAAACTGCGAGGGAAATGAATAAAACGGTAAGGTGGCGACATTATCATATCTATCTATCTATCTGATACCTTTAAACGAGCAATTTTTGTATATATCTTTAAAATTGTTACCGGCCAAACCCGACTTCAGAATAAAATAGTTTCGCCTAGGCCAAACCAGTTCTCCCTACAAGTTATCTAGTTCATCCTGTCACCGATGGGATAAACCAGTTTAGCTAGTCGCTTCACGTAAAATACTGGTATTCAACTGCATCCGGTAAGACTGGAAGCCGAACCCAACATAGTTGGAATAAGGCTAGGCAGATGATGATGGATAGAATATCCTAAGTTAAATTAACTAAGGACGTAATTAAAACATGAAAGATTCCCGTTTCTTTCATATTTACGGTTTTTTTCCCGTTTTATTGGAAATAGACTTAAAATCTATACTGGCCAACGTTCTTGAAACTTTCGAAAAAAAACAACGGTGTTGGAAAGATATGGGTTTTTTTTTTCAACACTAATGTGTCTCACGTCACTTCTACATTTACGCACACGTTTAATTCATGTTCACTTGAGCGAGTCCACCGAAAAAAACATTTGTTCGGTATCCGCACACCCACACATACACACACATCCGATAAGTGTGTGTGTGTGTGGGTGGGTGGCCTTTGCGGTTTCCACTCAAGAACAACTTCTTTACACTTATCAGGCGTTTACAGTATTAAGTTACTTATCTAACATTCCAGAATGACGACAAATCCTCGGAGCTGGACCAGTTAATGGCTGACAACGAGAACACTTTGGACCAGCTGGAGGCTGCCATCAAACAGGGCCGCGGTCTGCTGGACCAGGGACACGACAGACAGGATGAACTGAATGACCTCCTGGCAAGGTTGGACGAACTACAGGAACAGGCCAGGAATGATGTCGACCTCACCAATCAGACGCTGAAGGACGCTAACGTGATATATAAGACCCTCAAAGGTAAGGTGCATCATCATCAGCTTATAATGTTCCCACTGCAGGAACTCAGGCTTCCTCTCTAGGAGAGTGATGGGCTATAATGAACCACGCGGGCCCAGTGCAGTTTGGTAAATGTCACATGTCTTCGAATTTTTGAGAGCAGTGGTAATGAGATAAATTAAACAAAGTAATGCGCCTGCCTGGGTTCGAACCCATGACTTACTGTTCGAAAGTGGGGCCGCCACCACTGGGCCACCGCTGATCTAAAGGTAAGGTTGATAGCAGTAAACTATAGAGGTTAGCATGCCCGTAGACTAGGTCAGCTTACCGCAAAATGTTCCTTTTTTCTTACGACTGCCGTTTGGCTAATGGACTGTAGGTTAAGTAGCAAGTGTGTCAAGACCTTTTTGTGTTACGACGTGGATAATCCCCATGGATGTCCTCCACCCTGGGGCGAGCAGAGGGGTCTGTCAGACTCGAACTGACTAAAAACCATTGCGGTATTCCCTTCCCACTCTTGCAGTGGGGATCATGGGAACTAGTGCGCCTTCCACCATCCCTGGCTAGTGCAGGCCTAAAATAAACAAAAGCGATATTAGTTTCATCTATAAAAAACGCTGTTTAATTAAATAATATCACAACCAACGCTTACTGCTAAGTTATTAAAGCCTTCATTGTAATTCTATTGTTTATCTCCATTGGAACTGCTGCTGTAATCGCTTTTTCAGAATCGCGACGATAAGTAATCCATAAAATAAACGAGTTCAAGTCAAGTTATATTTTTTCCATGTTTATAAATGAAAACGCACTTTCGAATCCGCCTAAAGTTATTAATAATATGAGCTTGCCTGTTAAGATCCGAACATAAGGGGTGTAAAAGTAAGCAGTGATGCTAGCGAAGGAGGTGGCGGAACGTGAGAGGGAGAGAACCTCTCGTCCCAGCCGCCGCGGGAGGCGCTCCGGGCGTCGGGGGCCACGTGATGGCTTCCGGCCACCGTAGACCCGGGCCTGTGGACGGTGAGTGATGGGTAAGCTCGCCGTCCGTCCGTCTTATGACGACGACAGGCCGTGTCGACGGCGCGTTCGTGTTCCACGCGCGCCTCAAAGAGATGTCAGCAACATGGAAGGGGCCCGCAAGGGCCGACGCCTGTCGAGGCTGCGGGTTGTTCGCAAGGGATACCGCGGCCTCGACATGAAGGGCGAAGAAGGAACATGGGTGGTTTTTAGTCAGTAGAAGTCTGACACTCCCTTTCGCTCTGCCCAAGAGCGGGAGGGGTTATTGGATGATTTCCCACCCCCCAAAAAAAAAAAAAAAGGGGTGTAAAAGTACCCTTTATAACACAAACGAAGGGCACTTGTTCTCCCCACCACTGCGATATTTTTTTTGTTCTAGACCATACCTGGGAACCCCCTAGTTACGGAGATATTGGGGGGTCAAAGTTCCAAATTTTTCACTGCTGTTTTTGTAAATACTAGTTTTTCAGGTTATAACTTTGATTAAATTACCTCCATGACCCGTTTACTATTCAAAGCATCCACTAGCACGATGTTTTAAGAGTGTTACATTGAGTTTTACCTTAAAATGAGATTTTTGACCCAAAAAAAAGTCGTTTCTCAGCAAAAAGTTTTGCATAGCCAGCCGCCGCGGGAGGGGTACTTAGTTTGATGTACAGAAGTACATCAAACTAAGTACCCCTACGCAAAACTTTCGTCAGCATTCTTGGTGACGGCTGTGTGAAGGGTTAATTTACACCCTGTATATTAAAACAAAGACTGGAGATAATGAGTTTCAATTGTGGTCTCACCAAAAGATTCATCATCATCATCATTCTCCTGCCCTTATCCCAATTTATTTGGTGTCGTCGCAACATGTCTTCTACTTCCAAAAGTGTCATAACTCTCTCTTTGCCGCAGAGTTTAGCGACCAAGTGACAGAATCCCGGCAGTTAGCGGACCAGGCTGCCTTGGACGTACCAGCAGTACAGCAGAAGATAGCTGCGGCCGAAGACAGCATCAACAGCATCACGGAACAACTCTACACCGCCAGTGATAAGGCTAAAGAGGCGAGGGACTTGGCGCAGCAGGCACAGAAGGAGTACGCTGACAAGGCTTCGGAGGTAGGCGATTCTCATCTGGGGTGGCGCTTTAGCATAACCAGCCTATAATGTCCTACTGCTGGGATACAGGCGTCTTTTCTATGAGAGGCAATGGGCTGTAAATCTACCATACAGACCAGGAATGTAACGGAGGTAGTTTTATCGGAACCGAAGGCGGAGTCGGAGTTTTTAAAATTGCTTTATCGGAGTCGGAATCGGAGTCGGAGGCAGGGTCAGAAGTGGTGGTGGTGCGTAACAAATTAACAACAAGTGAAAAAATAATTGACGATAGAGTGCACGTAGTGGGAGTCGGGGGGATTCCCCGTGCGACATGTATGAACCTGTTCATAACAGTCGACACAGGCCACCGCCGCCGCTATGTTATGCTTCGACCTCCGATTAAAACCTTCGATTTAAAAGTGTCCGAGCCGAAGTCGGAACCGAAGGTGTAATAATAATCGGAAGTTCCGACTTAACGGAACCGGAGTCGAAGCCCCGTAACATCCCTGATTCAGACCCAGTGCGGGTTGGTAGATGTCACAAGTCTTCAAATGATTAGTTTCCGGTTTTCTCACGATATTTTCTTTAGCTGTTTTGAGAGCAGTGATCTTCATCTTAGCGTGTCGATGGTAATCTAAATTGTGTTGGCCCAGAATTGGGCTACTAGTTTGGCGCTTTCGGTAGCGTCCATCAGTTCCTGTAGTGATGATGAAATTAATTACACACAGTATTTTTTTTTAATTATGCCCATTTTAGTTTACTGAAACTATTAGCCTGTATCATCCCACTGCAGGGCAAAGTCCTCTCCCCATGACTTCCAGTTATTTCGATCTAAGGCCAATGTGGACCACTGGTCATTGGTCTTGGTCATTATTTTACTTTAATACCACATTAATTCTTGTTATAAATCAATTTTACGCCACCTCTTTCTGGGATGGCGACGCAACGTTGCGTGGTGTGGCAATGAACGTGTCAGGAACCAAACTACTGAACTGTTTTTAATGGAATCCTTTCATAAAAACCATAATTTTTCAAATTGTCCAATAAATAACGGAGTTATGTGGTGACAAACATAATAAAAATCTAAACCGAATTTGATAAAAAAAACTATGGAAGCTATCGGAAAACATCCTTTCATATAAAAAAAGAGTTTTTGAAATTGATTCATAAATGACGGAGTTTCGAGGTAACTAATATGCAAAAAAAAATCTGAACCGAATTGAGAACCTCCCCCTGTTTGGGAAGTCGGTTAAAAATAAGCAAGGTTGAGTAAGTAATTTGCAATATTTTCCAGGCGGCGTTTGAAGTGAGGAAGAAGTCATCAACATCTAGAGCGGATGCCTCCAAGTTGTGGTTTGAAGCAGAGAAACTGTCCAGTAAGTGTAAAACAAACATTGTAGATCTACTCTATTGCGTGTGAATGACAATTCAAATTGAATTGTCCCAAAATTTGACGATGTTTGGCACTTCCAGTAGCCTTTTTTGTTTTTTTGGAGGGTGGGAAATCATCAAATGAATTCTCCCGCTCTAGGCAGAGCGCAAGAGAGTGTCAGACTTGTACTGACTAAAAACCACCCATGTTCCTTCTTAGCCCTTCCTGTCGAGGCCGCGGTATCTCTTGCGAACAACCCGCAGCCCCCGAACAACCCGCAGCCCCAACACTGGGCCTCACAAGCAATTTGTGCTTTCAGATAATAATAAAAAAAAAAGACGTGTGGCACTGGAGACTGCCGTGGTAAAACTATTGCATATTAGCATTTTTTATCAACTTATGCAATTATAATTATTTATTTATTTTATTAATGCAGTATTTTTTTTCGTTTGTTTTTTTTTGTCTTTGATATTTAATTCAAGTTACACTTTGAGCGTGGTGACCGATAAAAAAAAACAATATTTTTTCTTTTATTAAATAAATGAGTGTTAGGTTTTTTTCGTTACGGAATTTCTGGATTCGGTCCCCACGCTCAAGGCCCGCGATAGAAGCTATGCAATAGCTTAAAAATTAAGTGTTGTTAAGTTATTTAATAATACGTACGTGTAAAATCACTAATTATTATCAACCATTTATTTCGGACAGAATCCATATAAGTGTTGGTAACAATTTTCTTAAGATCTATGGTAGTAGGTACACAACATCACAATTTTCCCGTGACTATTCCCACCCAGTGAGCCTGTATGGGACAGTCGTAGCGGGATGCAATCATTTGCAAAATGCTGTTGGTGCTACCGCGCAGTCTTTGCAATAATGACGCCACACTTAATAAAATCACTACATATTTACAGAAATATGCTGTTCAAGATTGAAGATGAAAGCTACGATGGCAACGAGGCAGTGGAAAAGAGTAAGGGCAACGTGTCCAAAGCAGAAGACACCATAGAGGCCGCGCAGAAGGAAATCAATGTAATGACCTTCTTTATCAGATTATGTACTTGAAGAAGACAATGCTGCGCCGACCCCAAGTGAACTGGGATAAGGGCAAGAGAATGATGATGATGCTAATTGGCTATTTAACTACTGTTAAAAAATCACGAAAATGTTATGTTATTTCAAAGAATTAACAGAAATAACACGATGTCGAGGAAGTCGTTTATCTTGGTATGGTCATGTAATGAGGAGGGATGAAAAGCATGTGACTAAAAAAGTGATGGATATAAATATTGATGGATGGAGAGGGAGAGGAAGGCCAAAGAAAAGATGGATGGATTGTGTGAGGAATGATATGAATGAGAAAGGGATAAATGCCACCTTGACGTGTAACAGGGAAGAATGGAAGAAGAAAACGTGTTGCGCCGACCCCGAATAGAATGGGATAAGGGCAGGAAGATGATGAACACGATGTATGTAAACTGTAATAATATCGATAAAAAATGGAGTAGTTACATGCTTTAGAAGTTTTTGGTGGGGGCACTTTCTATCCTTGTCGCGCGAAACGGCCATTTGTACTACGTAACTATGGCGATATGAAATATGACGTCACGTTTCTATTGCGCTGTCTTTGTCTAACACGTCATTTAAAATCAGTTAAAACTAAGCCATTTTCTGATCGATTTTATTACTTTTTCACACATCGTGTTATTTCTGTTCTTTGAATAACATTTTTTTTTTTTTTTCTTTTTCAAAAACGTTGCCCCACACTAGGAATTTCTCCTGTATCGTGGGTGCGTTCACAAACATTTAAACTCACATACACAAATACCCGAACTGACGAAATGACCCGGAACAACTATCTGTAGGTCATACAAATATTAGTTCCGTGCGGGAATCGAACCCGCGACACGCAGCACAGCAGTCCATTGCTTGAGCCACTGCGCCAACTGTGCCGTCAACTAAACATAACACTTTCGTGAATTTTTAACAGTCGTCAAGTAGCCAATTGGAGTTGGCGCAACACGTTTTTCCTCATTCTTCTTATACTCAATTGCATTTACTAGGAGAAGCTCGTGGCTAGATAGTCGCGAGGGACGACCACAATTGTCTGGAGCACTAGATTTTGTTGCGTGTTGTGTCCATTCCGGCTATATTCAGTTCCTCCTGGCCCATTAATGCCAACAACATTGCAAAAATCAAAGTCTGACAACCAGTTTAACCAAGGTGTGTCATCAGAGGTCAGATAGGCAGTCGCTTCATGAAAAATACTAGTATTCATCTGCATTCAGTTAGACTGTAAACCAACCCTATTGTTCGAAAGCTGCGGGTTGTTCGAAAGAGATACCTCGGTCTCGACACAAAGGAACATGGGTGGTTTTTAGTCAATAGAAGTCTGACACTCCCTACCGCTCCCTACTGCCTAGAGCGGGAGGAGTCATTTGATGATTTTCCACCCTCCAAAAAAAAGGCCGCAAATTCGGAGACGCGTTTCTTACAGCGAGGCGTTTCATGGCCAGTTCCATTCAACTTCCCGCTGCACGCTGTAAGAAACATGTCTCCGAATTTGGGGCTTTACATAGTTGGAAGAGAAGCGTTTTATTGGAAATAGACTTAAAATCTATAACTTTCGAAAAAAACATTGAAAAAAAAACAACGGTGTTGGAAAGATATGGGTTTTTTTTTCCAACACTAATGTGTCTCACGTCACTTCTACATTTACGCACACGTTTAATTCATGTTCACTTGAGCGAGTCCACCGAAAAAAACATTTGTTCGGTATCCGCACACCCACACATACACACACATCCCATAAAAGTGTGTGTGAGTGTGTGTGGGTGGATACCGAACAAATGTTTTTTTCAAGAACAACTTCTTTACACTTATCAGGCGTTTACAGTATTAAGTTACTTATCTAACATTCCAGATTGACGACAAATCCTCGGAGCTGGACCAGTTAATGGCTGACAACGAGAACACTTTGGACCAGCTGGAGGCTGCCATCAAACAGGGCCGCGGTCTGCTGGACCAGGGACACGACAGACAGGATGAACTGAATGACCTCCTGGCAAGGTTGGACGAACTACAGGAACAGGCCAGGAATGATGTCGACCTCACCAATCAGACGCTGAAGGACGCTAACGTGATATATAAGACCCTCAAAGGTAAGGTGCATCATCATCAGCTTATAATGTTCCCACTGCAGGAACTCAGGCTTCCTCTCTAGGAGAGTGATGGGCTATAATGAACCACGCGGGCCCAGTGCGGTTTGGTAAATGTCACATGTCTTCGAATTTTTGAGAGCAGTGGTAATGAAATAAATTAAACAAAGTAATGCGCCTGCCTGGGTTCGAACCCATGACTTACTGTTCGAAAGTGGGGCCGCCACCACTGGGCCACCGCTGATCTAAAGGTAAGGTTGATAGCAGTAAACTATAGAGGTTAGCATGCCCGTAGACTAGGTCAGCTTACCGCAAAATGTTCCTTTTTTCTTACGACTGCCGTTTGGCTAATGGACTGTAGGTTAAGTAGCAAGTGTGTCAAGACCTTTTTGTGTTACGACGTGGATAATCCCCATGGATGTCCTCCACCCTGGGGCGAGCAGAGGGGTCTGTCAGACTCGAACTGACTAAAAACCATTGCTATTCCCTTCCCACTCTTGCAGTGGGGATCATGGGAACTAGTGCGCCTTCCACCATCCCTGGCTAGTGCAGGCCTAAAATAAACAAAAGCGATATTAGTTTAATCGATAAAAAAAACGCTGTTTAATTAAATAATATCACAACCAACGCTTACTGCTAAGTTATTAAAGCCTTCATTGTAATTCTATTGTTTATCTCCATTGGAACAGTGGCGACCACAAGAAAAGCGCCGAGACAATGAAGCCCGACGAAGTCCCAGAGAAACGATTAAACTGTCTTGGATCCCGCAACGAAATTAATCAGAAAATAATAGCAGAGGAGTAGGAAAAAACATAATTTCCACTTCCCTCCGTATCAGCAGGAGACAGAACAGAACAAGGCCAATAGGCACACAGGGACGTATACAACTGGGATAAGCCCAGTTGCCTAGCACCACGGATATTATTGTCATTAATATTACTGGGTCCTAAGTTGTGAGCTGTTATATTTGATTCCAATAATAGGTATGACAAAAATGCTTGAACGCACGGAAATTTGTTCTAGTTTCTACAAGGTCCGTATAGTAAATAACTCCGGATGTAACCTGTACATTATCCAACATAATATTACGTTCATTCTGCCAAAGACTACACTCCCATAAAATATGATGTGCGGATTGTTCATTTTCGCAGTCAGATGTAGAACATTGACAAAAAGGCGAGGCAACAAGCTTGAAGGAAAATAATTTACTTTTAAAGTTACCATGACCTGTGAGAAATTGGGCAACACAGTGATCCACCTCCAGCCATGTCCTGGCCAGCCGCTCACGAACGGATGGAAAGAACTGGTGGAGGTGTCGGCCTTTGATGGAATTATCCCACCTACATTGCCATTCAGACAAAAGTTCCTCCCAGACGTCAGTCTGTGGTTTTAGTAATCTAGCTATTTTAGCACGGTCACGTTGCATTAAAAAGTCTGCGTCCGCGGTCTCTCGTGCGCAGTAGTACATTGAAGCACGGCGCTGCACTTCAAGATCGACTGGAAGTACCCCTGCCAGTACCGGTAAGGCTTCAGTACTAACCGTCCTATACGCTTTACACAAGAAAATCAAGGCCAACCGCTGGCTTTGAAGTAATTTACGTCGTACCGCTCCTATAGTGGCCCTATCGGCCCATACTGGTGCCCCGTAGCACATACACCCCAAGTAAGTAGCCCCATAGATAGTCTTTAGAGTTAAAAATGACAAACCCCACGTAGATTTGGATATTCTCGTTAAGGCATAAAAGTTCTTTTTAGCTTTAGAAAAAAAACAAAGAAGTAAAAGTTTTTTTGGAGGAGAAGTTTTTTTTGTTTTTTTTTGAAGGGCGAAGAAGGAACATGGGTGGTTTTTAGTCAGTAGAAGTCTGACACTCCCTTTCGCTCTGCCCAAGAGCGGGAGGGGTTATTTGATGATTTCCCACCCCCCAAAAAAAAAAAAAAGGGGTGTAAAAGTACCCTTAACACAAACGAAGGGCACTTGTTCTCCCCACCACTGCGATATTTTTTTTGTTCTAGACCATACCTGGGAACCCCCTAGTTACGGAGATATTGGGGGGTCAAAGTTCCAAATTTTTCACTGCTGTTTTTGTAAATACTAGTTTTTCAGGTTATAACTTTACTTAAATTACCTCCATGACCCGTTTACTATTCAAAGCATCCACTAGCACGATGTTTTAAGAGTGTTACATTGAGTTTTACCTTAAAATGAGATTTTTGACCCAAAAAAAAGTCGTTTCTCAGCAAAAAGTTTTGCATAGCCAGCCGCCGCGGGAGGGATACTTAGTTTGATGTACAGAAGTACATCAAACTAAGTACCCCTACGCAAAACTTTCGTCAGCATTCTTGGTGACGGCTGTGTGAAGGGTTAATTTACACCCTGTATATTAAAACAAAGACTGGAGATAATGAGTTTCATTTGTGGTCTCACCAAAAGATTCATCATCATCATCATTCTCCTGCCCTTATCCCAATTTATTTGGTGTCGTCGCAACATGTCTTCTACTTCCAAAAGTGTCATAACTCTCTCTTTGCCGCAGAGTTTAGCGACCAAGTGACAGAATCCCGGCAGTTAGCGGACCAGGCTGCCTTGGACGTACCAGCAGTACAGCAGAAGATAGCTGCGGCCGAAGACAGCATCAACAGCATCACGGAACAACTCTACACCGCCAGTGATAAGGCTAAAGAGGCGAGGGACTTGGCGCAGCAGGCACAGAAGGAGTACGCTGACAAGGCTTCGGAGGTAGGCGATTCTCATCTGGGGTGGCGCTTTAGCATAACCAGCCTATAATGTCCTACTGCTGGGATACAGGCGTCTTTTCTATGAGAGGCAATGGGCTGTAAATCTACCATACAGACCAGGAATGTAACGGAGGTAGTTTTATCGGAACCGAAGGCGGAGTCGGAGTTTTTAAATTTGCTTTATCGGAGTCGGAGGCAGGGTCAGAAGTGGTGGTGGTGCGTAACAAATTAACAACAAGTGAAAAAATAATTGACGATAGAGTGCACGTAGTGGGAGTCGGGGGGATTCCCCGTGCGACATGTATGAACCTGTTCATAACAGTCGACACAGGCCACCGCCGCCGCTATGTTATGCTTCGACCTCCGATTAAAACCTTCGATTTAAAAGTGTCCGAGCCGAAGTCGGAACCGAAGGTGTAATAATAATCGGAAGTTCCGACTTAACGGAACCGGAGTCGAAGCCCCGTAACATCCCTGATACAGACCCAGTGCGGGTTGGTAGATGTCACAAGTCTTCAAATGATTAGTTTCCGGTTTTCTCACGATATTTTCTTTAGCTGTTTTGAGAGCAGTGATCTTCATCTTAGCGTGTCGATGGCAATCTAAATTGTGTTGGCCCAGAATTGGGCTACTAGTTTGGCGCTTTCGGTAGCGTCCATCAGTTCCTGTAGTGATGATGAAATTAATTACACACAGTATTTTTTTTTAATTATGCCCATTTTAGTTTACTGAAACTATTAGTCTGTATCATCCCACTGCAGGGCAAAGTCCTCTCCCCATGACTTCCAGTTATTTCGATCTAAGGCCAATGTGGACCACTGGTCATTGGTCTTGGTCATTATTTTACTTTAATATACCACATTAATTCTTGTTATAAATCAATTTTACGCCACCTCTTTCTGGGATGGCGACGCAACGTTGCGTGGTGTGGCAATGAACGTGTCAGTAACCAAACTACTGAACTGTTTTTAATGGAATCCTTTCATAAAAACCATAATTTTTCAAATTGTCCAATAAATAACAGAGTTATGAGGTGACAAACATAATAAAAATCTAAACCGAATTTGATAAAAAAAACATGTGCGTGTGGTGTGAGGGCCCGTTTGTTAAAACTCTGTAAAAATGTGCTTAGGATTTAGTGAACATTCCCCAACAATTGTGAAAGTTGGAATCAGATTTTGTGAAAGTCATATAAGCGAGTTATTGACTGTAAAGTTGGGCCCTCAGTTCACACATAGAGGACTGAGGGCCCGCCTGTACCTGAAAAACTATGTACACTACAGAAAAAGTCTTTATGCCCAAATCTTACCTAATGCCGAACAAAATTTGTGAAAACAAGATATTATCGCAAAACACTGTCCTACTTTGTAAATCTTCGTTCAAAATGGGCCCTCAATCCGCATACACGTAAAAGTTTGTCACGCAAATAAAATGAATCCATTAACTTACAGCTACTGTTTGAAATCCTATTAGCTACTAAATAAATTGTGAAAATTTGTGAAAGCAAGAACAGATCACCACTTCTTGTTGTTTGAAAGTTATGACCCTGATAAAAATCGGGCCCTCAGTCCTCCATTTTTTTGTATTCTTTCTGTTACTCCTAACGTATGAAAGATGAGCCAAATATAAAACTGTCTCTTTTTGTGAAAAAAATTGTGCAACAAATTCGATACTAGAAAGAAATTAAAAGACCCTTTATTGTATATGAAAATCGAATTTTATTTTTCCTTTCTGAATTAGCAAATAGGGTGACACCAATTTATTTTTCATTACTCGTACTCTGAAAGTAGGTCATAACATGCCTCTGATGAGAGGATTGAAAGTTATGCTTTGCAGCCCTAGGCAGAATCCCTTTCAAATGCCAGCACCCAAATTAAAAAAAAAACTAGTTCTATTTTGACATTTATATTGAACCATGTTCTACCTTTTTTTAAACAGCCACTAAATTACAGCGCGATTTAAAATTAAAATAACATAAAGTTAACTTAAGAATATATTTTAATGTAATTTAGTTAAAATAACACGTAAAATACTAGCTATATAGCTGGACGACCAGAGGACAAAAAAAAAGCGGGAAAGCGACATATCGATTAAGACTCATTTTTTCTTTAGCTAATCATTTATGTTCTTATTTTTACTTTCCTCGTATTCGTAATGAAAAGCACAGTGTTTACCTCGGGTAAATTACTTATTTAGTCTCTCGAACTATTAGCCCCTCACTACGTTACGGGCGCCAAACCCCGTCTCGGGACTAAATAAGTAACTTTCACCACTTGGAAGAAAAAAAGAACTATTACATTTCTTTATTCGTAAAAAAAAAAAAAAACAACCTTGCAAATTTCGAGGTGTAAGTTACATTACATTACATTTATATGTAGCAAACTTGTAACAAAACTAGCATTTCACAATAACAAATAAAGAGATAACAAATAATAGTAAAAAGAAACAACAACAACAATGTACTATTAGATTGCAGCAAAGATCAGTAAATGTAGTGTCATAGGTATTAATAAACTTTCTTCGATTTTACGCTTATTATCGTCATAGCATTTGAAATGACCATTAATTAATACATGACATTTGTAATGACCAATACTATCAACAAAAGGTGGAGGAACGAACTCAATTGCTCCGATTAGTTCGTATATCTTTGATTTTAGTCTTAGTGTATACGGTATATCCTGCAGGCAATATTCACCAGTACCGTTTAAATCAAATGCAATAACAAAATGTAATTCGTAGTTGACTGAAGATGTGCTTGCTTGCGCAATTAAAAGTAATTATTATTTTCATTCTTCACTAGAACTGTTTCATAAATCTTGCCTTAGTGCTTTATCACCTACAACTTCCGCTGCACTATCATAAACTATTGTTTAGTAACTACACTAACTATTACAACTATTGTGCATATGTAAACTTACTTTGCAACAGCAGAAGGAACTAAAACATCAGTATCGCCACTAACAAAGTATAATAAAATGAGGGTAAATCAAAATCAATAAAACATTTATTTCAAGTAATAAGAAAAAGCTAAAATGAAATTATTGTCACCCTACCCGCGACTGTCACAATGACACGCGTACACAATAGAAAAATTGCTGATTTCAGTATCTGTTAAAATTTGTTGTTTTATCGTAATTCTTATTAGTAACAAATAACACCAATTTGTTGCACAATTTTTTTCACAAAAAGAGACAGTTTTATATTTGGCTCATCTTTCATACGTTAGGAGTAACAGAAAGAATACAAAAAAATGGAGGACTGAGGGCCCGATTTTTATCAGGGTCATAACTTTCAAACAACAAGAAGTGGTGATCTGTTCTTGCTTTCACAAATTTTCACAATTTATTTAGTAGCTAATAGGATTTCAAACAGTAGCTGTAAGTTAATGGATTCATTTTATTTGCGTGACAAACTTTTACGTGTATGCGGATTGAGGGCCCATTTTGAACGAAGATTTACAAAGTAGGACAGTGTTTTGCGATAATATCTTGTTTTCACAAATTTTGTTCGGCATTAGGTAAGATTTGGGCATAAAGACTTTTTCTGTAGTGTACATAGTTTTTCAGGTACAGGCGGGCCCTCAGTCCTCTATGTGAGAACTGAGGGCCCAACTTTACAGTCAATAACTCGCTTATATGACTTTCACAAAATCTGATTCCAACTTTCACAATTGTTGGGGAATGTTCACTAAATCCTAAGCACATTTTTACAGAGTTTTAACAAACGGGCCCTCACACCACACGCACATAAAAAAACTATGGAAGCTATCGGAAAACATCCTTTCATATAAAAAAAGAGTTTTTGAAATTGATTCATAAATGACGGAGTTTCGAGGTAACTAATATGCAAAAAAAAATCTGAACCGAATTGAGAACCTCCCCCTTTTTGGGAAGTCGGTTAAAAATAAGCAAGGTTGAGTAAGTAATTTGCAATATTTTCCAGGCGGCGTTTGAAGTGAGGAAGAAGTCATCAACATATAGAGCGGATGCCTCCAAGTTGCGGTTTGAAGCAGAGAAACTGTCCAGTAAGTGTAAAACAAACATTGTAGATCTACTCTATTGCGTGTGAATGACAATTCAAATTGAATTGTCCCAAAATTTGACGATGTTTGGCACTTCCAGTAGCCTTTTTTGTTTTTTTGGAGGGTGGGAAATCATCAAATGAATTCTCCCGCTCTAGGCAGAGCGCAAGAGAGTGTCAGACTTGTACTGACTAAAAACCACCCATGTTCCTTCTTAGCCCTTCCTGTCGAGGCCGCGGTATCTCTTGCGAACAACCCGCAGCCCCCGAACAACCCGCAGCCCCAACACTTTGGGCCTCACAAGCAATTTGTGCTTTCAGATAATAATTAAAAAAAAGACGTGTGGCACTGGAGACTGCCGCGGTAAAACTATTGCATAGCATTTTTTATCAACTTTTGCAATTATAATTATTTATTTATTTTATTAATGCAGTATTTTTTTTCGTTTGTTTTTTTTTTGTCTTTGATATTAATTCAAGTTACTCTTTGAGCGTGGTGACCGATAAAAAAAAACAATATTTTTTCTTTTATTAAATAAATGAGTGTTAGGTTTTTTTCGTTACGGAATTTCTGGATTCGGTCCCCACGCTCAAGGCCCGCGATAGAAGCTATGCAATAGCTTAAAAATTAAGTGTTGTTAAGTTATTTAATAATACGTACGTGTAAAATCACTAATTATTATCAACCATTTATTTCGGACAGAATCCATATAAGTGTTGGTAACAATTTTCTTAAGATCTATGGTAGTAGGTACACAACATCACAATTTTCCCGTGACTATTCCCACCCAGTGAGCCTGTATGGGACAGTCGTAGCGGGATGCAATCATTTGCAAAATGCTGTTGGTGCTACCGCGCAGTCTTTGCAATAATGACGCCACACTTAATAAAATCACTACATATTTACAGAAATATGCTGTTCAAGATTGAAGATGAAAGCTACGATGGCAACGATGCAGTGGAAAAGAGTAAGGGCAACGTGTCCAAAGCAGAAGACACCATAGAGGCCGCGCAGAAGGAAATCAATGTAATGACCTTCTTTATCAGATTATGTACTTGAAGAAGACAATGCTGCGCCGACCCCAAGTGAACTGGGATAAGGGCAAGAGAATGATGATGATGCTAATTGGCTATTTAACTACTGTTAAAAAATCACGAAAATGTTATGTTATTTCAAAGAATTAACAGAAATAACACGATGTCGAGGAAGTCGTTTATCTTGGTATGGTCATGTAATGAGGAGGGATGAAAAGCATGTTACTAAAAAAGTGATGGATATAAATATTGATGGATGGAGAGGGAGAGGAAGGCCAAAGAAAAGATGGATGGATTGTGTGAGGAATGATATGAATGAGAAAGGGATAAATGCCACCTTGACGTGTAACAGGGAAGAATGGAAGAAGAAAACGTGTTGCGCCGACCCCGAATAGAATTGGATAAGGGCAGGAAGATGATGAACACGATGTATGAAAAATGTAATAATATCGATAAAAAATGGAGTAGTTACATGCTTTAGAAGTTTTTGGTGGGGGCACTTTCTATCCTTGTCGCGCGCGAAACGGCCATTTGTACTACGTAACTATGGCGATATGAAATATGACGTCACGTTTCTATTGCGCTGTCTTTGTCTAACACGTCATTTAAAATCAGTTAAAACTAAGCCATTTTCTGATCGATTTTATTACTTTTTTCACACATCGTGTTATTTCTGTTCTTTGAATAACATTTTTTTTTTTTTTTTTCTTTTTCAAAAACGTTGCCCCACACTAGGAATTTCTCCTGTATCGTGGGTGCGTTCACAAACATTTAAACTCACATACACAAATACCCGAACTGACGAAATGACCCGGAACAACTATCTGTAGGTCATACAAATATTTGTTCCGTGCGGGAATCGAACCCGCGACACGCAGCACAGCAGTCCATTGCTTGAGCCACTGCGCCAACTGTGCCGTCAACTAAACATAACACTTTCGTGAATTTTTAACAGTCGTCAAGTAGCCAATTGGAGTTGGCGCAACACGTTTTTCCTCATTCTTCTTATACTCAATTGCATTTACTAGGAGAAGCTCGTGGCTAGATAGTCGCGAGGGACGACCACAATTGTCTGGAGCACTAGATTTTTATAAATGAAAACGCACTTTCGAATCCGGCTAAAGTTATTAATAATATGAGCTTGCCTGTTAAGATCCGAACATAAGGGGTGTAAAAGTAAGCAGTGATGCTAGCGAAGGAGGTGGCGGAACGTGAGAGGGAGAGAACCTCTCGTCCCAGCCGCCGCGGGAGGCGCTCCGGGCGTCGGGGGCCACGTGATGGCTTCCGGCCACCGTAGACCCGGGCCTGTGGACGGTGAGTGATGGGTAAGCTCGCCGTCCGTCCGTCTTATGACGACGACAGGCCGTGTCGACGGCGCGTTCGTGTTCCACGCGCGCCTCAAAGAGATGTCAGCAACATGGAAGGGGCCCGCAAGGGCCGACGCCTGTCGAGGCTGCGGGTTGTTCGCAAGGGATACCGCGGCCTCGACATGAAGGGCGAAGAAGGAACATGGGTGGTTTTTAGTCCGTAGAAGTCTGACACTCCCTTTCGCTCTGCCCAAGAGCGGGAGGGGTTATTGGATGATTTCCCACCACCCAAAAAAAAAAAAAAGGGGTGTAAGAGTACCCTTAACACAAACGAAGGGCACTTGTTCTCCCCACCACTGCGATATTTTTTTTGTTCTAGACCATACCTGGGAACCCCCTAGTTACGGAGATATTGGGGGGTCAAAGTTCCAAATTTTTCACTGCTGTTTTTGTAAATACTAGTTTTTCAGGTTATAACTTTACTTAAATTACCTCCATGACCCGTTTACTATTCAAAGCATCCACTAGCACGATGTTTTAAGAGTGTTACATTGAGTTTTACCTTAAAATAAGATTTTTGACCCAAAAAAAAGTCGTTTCTCAGCAAAAAGTTTTGCATAGCCAGCCGCCGCGGGAGGGGTACTTAGTTTGATGTACAGAAGTACATCAAACTAAGTACCCCTACGCAAAACTTTCGTCAGCATTCTTGGTGACGGCTGTGTGAAGGGTTAATTTACACCCTGTATATTAAAACAAAGACTGGAGATAATGAGTTTCAATTGTGGTCTCACCAAAAGATTCATCATCATCATCATTCTCCTGCCCTTATCCCAATTTATCTGGTGTCGTCGCAACATGTCTTCTACTTCCAAAAGTGTCATAACTCTCTCTTTGCCGCAGAGTTTAGCGACCAAGTGACAGAATCCCGGCAGTTAGCGGACCAGGCTGCCTTGGACGTACCAGCAGTACAGCAGAAGATAGCTGCGGCCGAAGACAGCATCAACAGCATCACGGAACAACTCTACACCGCCAGTGATAAGGCTAAATAGGCGAGGGACTTGGCGCAGCAGGCACAGAAGGAGTACGCTGACAAGGCTTCGGAGGTAGGCGATTCTCATCTGGGGTGGCGCTTTAGCATAACCAGCCTATAATGTCCTACTGCTGGGATACAGGCGTCTTTTCTATGAGAGGCAATGGGCTGTAAATCTATACTAATATTATAAAGCTGAAGAGTTTGTTTGTTTGTTTGTTTGAACGCGGTAAACTCTGGGACTACTGGTTGGAATTGAAAAAGTCTTTTTGTGTTGGATAGTCCATTTATCGAGGAAGGCTTTAGGCTATATAACATCACGCTACGACCAATAGGAGCGGAGCATAAATGAAAAATGTTGCAAAAACGGGAAAAGATATTCCTTTTTGAGAGCTTCCGTTGCGTGCGCTGCGAAAACGGTTTAAGTTACGCAAATATCATGTATCAAGGAATTGTTCCTCTTTAAAAGTTCTAAAAAAAAGTCCGCGATAGCGTATGTCTATCTTTTAAGATTGACTCACTGTAACCATTTTTTACTATTAAAATGTTAGGTTAAAAAGAATGATATTTTGCGAAGCTTATTTAACCCATATGGTATTAATCTATATCTAAATAAATGTGTTTATTAGCACAGAAATTTAATATAGAATATTTGTGCCCTTTACTCTATACAGTTTAAACAAATATCTTAGAAGATATCGCAATGTAAAAATATCCGCGCGACAAAATAATTACGCGTGCGGCAGTCATTCGGTCCGGTGCGGTAGGTTAGTGGGGATTCTGGCCTCCGGGGACTCTGGAGAAATTCAAATTCAAAATATTTACTGGTGTTACTGTACATTTAACAGTAAGAGATACCTATAGTAATTCACACTTTAATATAATCTAAACTAATATTATAAAGAGGAAAGATACGAGTTTTTGTTTGTTACGATTTAACTCAATTTATGTTGACATGATTTGTTATGAGCTATATTATGTGACGCAGACGAAGTTGCATGGGTCAGCTAGTCTACCATACAGACCAGGAATGTAACGGAGGTAGTTTTATCGGAACCGAAGGCGGAGTCGGAGTTTTTAAATTTGCTTTATCGGAGTCGGAATCGGAGTCGGAGGCAGGGTCAGAAGTGGTGGTGGTGCGTAACAAATTAACAACAAGTGAAAAAATAATTGACGATAGAGTGCACGTAGTGGGAGTCGGGGGGATTCCCCGTGCGACATGTATGAACCTGTTCATAACAGTCGACACAGGCCACCGCCGCCGCTATGTTATGCTTCGACCTCCGATTAAAACCTTCGATTTAAAAGTGTCCGAGCCGAAGTCGGAACCGAAGGTGTAATAATAATCGGAAGTTCCGACTTAACGGAACCGGAGTCGAAGCCCCGTAACATCCCTGATACAGACCCAGTGCGGGTTGGTAGATGTCACAAGTCTTCAAATGATTAGTTTCCGGTTTTCTCACGATATTTTCTTTAGCTGTTTTGAGAGCAGTGATCTTCATCTTAGCGTGTCGATGGCAATCTAAATTGTGTTGGCCCAGAATTGGGCTACTAGTTTGGCGCTTTCGGTAGCGTCCATCAGTTCCTGTAGTGATGATGAAATTAATTACACACAGTATTTTTTTTTAATTATGCCCATTTTAGTTTACTGAAACTATTAGCCTGTATCATCCCACTGCAGGGCAAAGTCCTCTCCCCATGACTTCCAGTTATTTCGATCTAAGGCCAATGTGGACCACTGGTCATTGGTCTTGGTCATTATTTTACTTTAATACCACATTAATTCTTGTTATAAATCAATTTTACGCCACCTCTTTCTGGGATGTGTCGTGTTACTTACCCCTAACAAGTAAAAGAGGGTAAGTAATTTAACAATTGAATTTAATTTAGAGGTAAGAGGTAAAAAATACAAAGAAATGTATAAAAACACGAACCTTCCTAACTCACGCTTTGCACAGAATAAAACAGCTCCAGGGTAGGTAAATCTCGAAGGCTGGCCAGCAGATTACGGGCAAGTCCTTTAGGGAGGCCCGGAGAATACGTTGGAGGTACTTCGCGTCGCGAGGATCACGGGCGACTCCTTTAGGGAGGCCCGGAGGATACGTTGGAGGTACTTCGCGTCGCGAGGATCACGGGCGACTCCTTTAGGGAGGCCCGGAGGATACTTTGGAGGTACTTCGCGATGGTTCTTCTTAAGGTGGATGTGTCAACCGACCCTCCATACATATTTGAAATACACCTTTACACGACACACAGAGACTTTTTCTTTAAAATTTATCATTTTATCACTTCTCAACAATGGAAAGTGTCCGCAATCGACCTTTTTGGGCATTATCTTACATTATTTAGCGAGAAAAACAATAGTGAAATCCCGGCAAAATTTGACACTTCTTTAGTAGTGTGCGTGACTTTTGACAAATAATGACAAGTAAACTTGTTTAGACTATGGCACGCTAGATGGCGTGCAGGTGCAGACGATCTTATAATAATTCTGTTAAATCAATAATTAGTTTTAATTATTTCCTTTCCAACCGTTCAAAAAAATAACAATATAAAATAACATAAAACTGATGACATCAATGTTATGTTTTTTTTTTAATGTAAACAATTTTATTGTTGTATGGCAACATAAATACCAGTAGTCATAGGAAGGTTTTATGCAACGATGCCGTTCTTCGTAACCTTGACCTACATGCAATATGTGGACGAAAAAAAGGCGTTGCCAAACTTCGTTCACTTGTTTGACTGTTAGAAACTTAGAAAATACATTCCTAGCTCGGTTGTCCCGCGCTATATGATTTGCGCGCGGAAGTTCTTGCGTACTTATTATTTTGTATGCTATGCATTTTCATTGATTTAATTGCAATATTTCTTCAGTATACATTTGATTCATATTATCTATTATACTGTATTATTGTAATTCTAATTTATCGTAGGTATAATAGTTAAATATTCTAAAAACACAATTCTATTTTCGGTGGTATTAGAAACATCAAGTTGGCCCGTGATTTTTATGAAATCTCGTCACAATACTAATTACCTACGTCATACGTGTCAGTGATGAGTACAAAGTCAGTGTTTCTTAGTATTATTTGAATAATATGTTTTTGGTCAACAATAAATAAAATTATTTTAAATCGGTAAACTACCAAAGTAGGTGATCATAAAATGAAACTTGCAAACATTTGCAAAATATGGTTTTGCCGGATTACGTCACCTTTTACGCATTTTGCAAACAGTTTCAAACAGACACACATATTTAAATCTATATAGTTTGTTTTATTTTGTAGTAGATACCTACCAAGCTTTTTCACGTCGAAATTTGTTATGGTGCGTTCAGAAACAAATATAATTCAGTTACAATCTGTTTTTTTTCTGTTCCGTGCTTTATTTTGAACAAGTTATTATAATCTGTTTTTTTTTCTTATTCGTTGACCAGTTCTACGAGGAATCTAAAGGTAACATTGAAATATAAAGATAAGTAAAATTTTATTACGTACTATAGCGGAAAACGTTTCCGAACGCTCCCATTTCCCTGGCCGTAAGAGGGCCAATAGAGGACAGCCGCCTCAAAGATATTCACCAACGCGCTAGCATGTTTGCTCCCGCGCGTCGCGCCGACCAATCACTGATCTGTCGTCGCGCCGCTACTCGGCCGCTGATTGGCTTTCGTAGCGTTATAGTTTTAAGTTCTATGTTGTTTTGAATGTTATAATGTTGGCACCTGGGTAAGAGAGAGACTTTTGTTTGAGATGGCAGAGTTTTAATTTGTGTAATGTGTTTATTCCTGAGTTTTAATTAAAGTTTAAACCGTGAACAAGGCTTTATTTTAAGAACTGACCCACCCCGACTATAGTACATCTTTTGAACGCAACCCAATTGACATTGAGAGTTGAAGGAAAATCCGTCTGCACTTCTCCTGCACTTGCGATCATTTTCAATTGATTGTGGAAGCTGGTCCAAATAAAGGCTTATCTGAGATATCTGGGTATCGCATAGTGGACTTGAAGCATGTAATAGAGTGGGCATTTCTTCTGGAAAGACATTGAAATATGTGTGAATCTTCACAAATTGAATTTGTTAGTGAAAGACATGATGGATTTCGAAGTGAATTAATTTTCAAGTGCTGTGATCGAGCGTGGAAACATTGGTAGCAGTAATAAAATAAAAACTGCATTTTTGTGGGCAACTGTGACTTCTGGTAGCTTTTACACTCAAGCAGCTCACATAACAAGTCTTATGGATATTCCAACAATGTCAGCCAATAAATTTCGTCGAGTTGAAAGAAAATAAGGCAGTGTGTGGTTAGAACATATGACAGAGGAAATTAAAATTGCTGGTGAACAAGAAAGATCAATTGCTATTCAAAAAGGTCATACGGGCATAACTTTGACTCGTCATCTGGTATGGTAAGTTAATATTTTACTAAAAACAAATTTGGTTCTTTATGACTTTTTTATTATGTGAGTGGTAATGCCGGGAGGGGACGCCCTAGAAAGACATACACTGATCATATTGGTGCCGTTCTTCTGAAAGGACAGGTGCGTAGTACTCGTAACCGGCGTGCGTGTATGACCAGATGTATGAATGTGGACGAGGCAAAAGGAGTATGTAAGGATCGTAGCAAGTGGCGTTCTGTGGTTTCTGCCTACCCCCATGGGAAAAGGGCGTGAGTTTATGTATGTATGTATATATGTAAGGGGAGGGGGGTTGGTGTAGGTCTTAGTGGGGTGTATTCTTTCAGCCAGGGAATACGCTCTTTAGAAAATGCTAAGAATACCAGTAGCGTACGCCTCGAGAGTGCGGAGTCGAGGCTACCAGGCGCGCACCGACAAGTTCTTCGTATACGTCCACGCCATCTCTAGGCTGACGCCTCGGTCTATTGATGGGCCCATACATACACCAGTGTGGGTCGTCCTTCCCGGGCAATGCTGCGGTCTGAAACGAGTCCCCGCATACTTTCCACCTACCTCGAGACCACAGTAGCAAAATACGAAGAGCGACAGGCGAACCTTCGGCGCCTTAAAACCGAACTATCTGGCTGAGCCGAGCCGTGGCGGCGTAAAACCACACTTCGGTCTCACATGGCCTTGGGGCACTAAATACCCTCAGAAAGATGTACCACACCTACCAAGGGCAGGTAAGTGTGAGTTTTGTTTAACATACCTATGCCCAAACCAAAACAAAATGGAAGCAAAGTTTAAAACAAAACTACCCCAGGGGGGTACCACTACCTTAGGTAGCGGAGAATCCCTCACTGAGCCTAGCTCAGTCTGTCCCAAGTATTCTGGGGGGGACAAAACTTGCCTAAATTTAAATTTAGATTTGTCGGGCCTCGCAGAGGCCATACCATGTGACACCGACATCAAGTCGCAGTGGACCAATGTTGCCGCACATAAGCGACCCTGCAAAAGGAGCTCGCGCGTGCAACAAGAAACTACCAAAGGGCAGAGGGGCCTACCTGAACGTAGTCGCCACAACTGGCGCGCGGGAGGGAAAGCTCCAAAACCCCAACCCTTACCCCACCCTAAACCCGCTCCTCCTGTGACGGTGACTGCAGCTACGGAAACGCAGCGCGAGCCTACACAGTCCAACCCGAAGGAACCGGCAACGGCACCCAAGGGGACGGAGTCCCAGAACCCACTACCACCACCACCATCTGGTCAGCAGACAAAGAGGCGCAGACCGAGAGGTCATCGTGGTCATCGCGGACGGCGGACAGCTGCGGCGGCTCCCACTGCTCCTGAAAAGGAACAGTCTGGGGAAGGGGTAAGTCTGGACGGGCGCGCTTCTTCGAAGCGTCCTCGCCTTGATGAAACCCAGACTCCAAGAGGGGATGCCAAACGCGCGAAAACCGGAGCGAAGCGAACGGTAAGTTACGCGGATGCGACACAATCGCATCTGATGGTAGCAGTTATTACCGTTCCACCAAGGGACCTCTCGACCAACCAGGCGGAGCAGCTGCGGGAGGCTATTGATGATAGCATTCTGCAAGCCGTTCTGTCTCCGCAGTCTCCGAGCATGTCGGCCCCATCTTTCCGCGGTCACCCTTTCCTTATGGACGGGGTCCTAGCGATGTGGTGTGAGGACGCAAACGCTCTCAGCTGGCTGGAAAGGTCAGTAAAAACCATCCCATCACCTATTCCCAATACCAGTCTGGCCGTCATTAGACAGTCGGAGATGAAAAAGAAGCTCAAGGCAGGGCTCCTCATCCACACCCGTATCACGGAGGCTGCCACACTGCACAAGGTCCTTTGCGCCCAGAACCCATGGTACAAAGTTGACTCCTGGCAGCTGTACGACATGTCGGTGGATGACAAAGTCCAGGAACCAGGATCCAAGGAGAAGGTGGTCCACCTGATCCTGGGCATCCCCGAAGACCAAAAGCAGGTCATCCTCGACCGTGACCGACGTGTAGCACACATGTCGGGAAGTGGGTACATCCGCTTCTTCACGTCGGACGAGGCGACTAAGGCTGAAGCAGAACCAGCAGCGACGAGTGGGGCAACAGCCTCAACGCCGTCTACCTCGGCTCCCCGACAGGGTACGAGCGAGGGAGACCTGAACTCGTCGTCGCAGAGCGACGGGCTCACCAGCGACGAAGATGTCCTGTGCAGCCCTTAGCTCTACCTTAAATATAATACAGACGAACCTCCAGCATAAACAAATAGCGGCGGCGACTTTGCGCAGAGTGCTGGAGGCAAACAACAAGACCGTCGCCCTTATCCAGGAACCCTGGATAAGAAAAAATAGAATCTGCGGTCTAAACAACATCGGTGGTAAGTTACTGCTGAACACAGTAGTTGACAAACCGAGAACCTGTATTTATATTCCTAAAACCATAGCAGCCACACTGCTTAACCAATTCTGTTCCAGAGATCTCACTGCTGTGAAACTGGTGACAGAAACACAAACCATCCTGGTCCTAGCCTCAGTGTATATGCCGAGCGACGGTGACGTTCCACCAAGTGAACTCGTCGAACTGGTGCGACACTGTGAGGCAGCGAACTGGGAACTCATCATCTCGGCTGACTGCAATGCACATCATCCGCTATGGGGAAGTAAGGTTGCAAACAGAAGGGGTGAGTTACTAACCGAATTTTTATTCCAAACAAACCTAAACATTATGAATATAGGTGCGGAACCCACTTTTGTAAGCTCTAGGTACCAAACTATTATAGATATTACCCTAGCTACACATGCGGCGGCAAATCTTATCGAGAAATGGCACGTGTCGAGCGAACCATCTTTCGCAGATCACCGCCGTGTGTGTTTCAACCTGCGCCATAACATAACAAACCCTGTTCCATATCGTAACCCCCGAAAAACAGATATAACAAGGTATACCAAATTAACTACCGATGCACTCAGTGATGCACGAACATCTGATGTATTACTTAGTACAGACAACATAGAACGCGGCGTACAGTTCCTAACCGACACTCTTTTGAGCGGTTACGAACTGGCATGTCCGATTGTAATTCCTAAAAGCCCTGACAAGACCTCATGGTGGGGGCCAGAACTAGAGAGATTGCGCAAGAGCCTTAGGAAACTCTTCAACCAAGCGAAAAATTCCAGGACCACCGAGGACTGGGACAAGTATAAAACAGCGCAGAAACACTACAAAAAACGGATCAGGCACCGAAGGACAGAGTCCTGGCGTAACTTCTGTAGTAGTATAAACTCAACAAACCAAGCCGGAAGAATTAAGAAAGTCCTTACTAAAGGCGACCTCAACCTTTTGGGGTCTCTTAAAAAGGACGACGGTACCTACACAACCTCGGACGAGGAAACCAGAATAGTACTGCTGGAGACCCATTTTCCCGGATGCCAAATCACATCCGACTCAGAGTGGCCTACTGAACACCACAACACACCAACAACCAGCGAATGGGATGTGGCCAACAAGCTAGTAACTGCGGAGAGAATAGAATGGGCTGTAACGAGCTTCAAGCCTTTCAAATCCGCAGGGCTGGACGGGATATTCCCGGCCCTATTACAATGGCAACTAAAACAGGTAACCAAGCACCTAATACCAATCTACCGGGCCTGTATAGCTTTCAACTATATCCCCGTACTTTGGAGAGAGGCAAAAGTAGTCTTCCTACCTAAACCAGGAAAAGAGGACTACACACACGCCAAATCTTTCAGGCCTATCAGTCTAACATCTTTTCTTCTGAAAACACTAGAAAGATTGGTAGATCGACACTTAAGGGATGGAGCTCTAAAAAGCAAACCACTGCATCCCCAACAACATGCGTACAGGAAAGGCAGATCAACAGAGTCGGCACTACACATGGTAGTGCACAAAATAGAAACGGCTATAACCAATAAAAACTCAACACTTGCGGCCTTCATAGACATTGAAGGGGCTTTTGATAAAACCATACACAACAGCATTAACCACGCCCTGCAAAAATTTTGTGTAAAACCGGTTATAAAAAACTGGATCACTAAATTAGTTAGCAAAAGGGCGGTTCGGATAGTGGGGAATACTACCACAAGAGCCAAGGTAGTAAGAGGATGTCCCCAAGGAGGCGTTCTATCTCCACTTCTCTGGAACATAGTAGTGGACAGCCTCATAAAGAAACTGAATGACAGAGGATACACTACTATTGGTTATGCAGACGACCTTGCTATACTGATAAACGGGAATGCTGAAGATATGCTGTGCAAAGTGATGCGCTCTGCACTGCAGATAGTAGAAGATTGGTGTGAAGAACACGAACTTTCAGTAAATCCCAAGAAAACAGAACTTATCCTTTTTACCAACAAAAGGAAGTTACCAGAATTAGAACTACCAAAGCTTTTCAACACCAGACTCTCCCTATCAACGCAAGTGAAATATCTGGGCATAATTCTTGATAACAAATTGAACTGGGCGAGTCACTTAGAGGCTAAAACAAAGAAGGCCTGTATAGCTTTTAATCAGTGTAGAAGACTAGTTGGTAAGAGATGGGGTCTTAACCCAAAGATTACACTCTGGCTATACACGTCAGTCATTAGACCTTCTATTACCTACGGATCAGTTGTATGGTGGCCCAGAACTCAGCTGATCACTGTGAAAACGAAACTCCAGAGTCTGCAACGCTTAGCTAGTGTAGCAGCTACTGGATGCATGAGAACAACTCCATCAGCAGCGTTAGAGTATCTTTTGAATTTAAGACCTCTGGATCTGGTCATAAAGGAGGACGCTCAGGCAACCGCCTTAAGACTAAGATCAAACGGACTATGGAAAGTAAATACAGAAACAACACACTCAAAAGTTTTGCAGGGGATTCTGAAGGAAATACCACTCCTTGAGGCGCCCATGGATAAAGCTTTATGTCAACATGTGTTCGATAGAAGTTACGACATCCAACTCACTGCGGAAGCAGAAGATAGCTCTGGCATCAATGAAGTTAGGATATATACGGACGGGTCCAAGACCTCATATGGTACAGGAGCCGGCGTCTTCTCGAATGATCTCAACATCTCTATATCAAATACCCTAGATAAATTAAACACAATCTTCCAAGCCGAATGTATCGGTATCACCAGAGCGGCACAAGCAGTTGCAGCCAGAGACGTCAGAGATTTTAAAATAAAGATCATCTCCGACAGTGCATCGGTGCTTCAAGCCCTAAAAAACAACACAATTACTTCTGTCCTAATACTGGAATGCCACAATGCACTCCAATCCATTGCAACCACGAACAGTGTAACCCTGCAATGGATTAAAGGACACAGCAACTCGCTGGGTAACGACGCAGCGGATGAGCTGGCCAAGAGAGGCTCAGGGGATACAGTATTTGGACCGGAACCACTACTGCCCATACCTCAGGCCCAAATAAAATCATGGCTGCGTTTAAGAACCACAGAAAAACACCTCACCGAATGGAGAAACAGTGAAGGATGCAGGCAAACAAAAGATGCAGTTCCGGCGGCATCAATGAAGTTTACTCGCAATCTCATCAAACTTAAAAGGGACAAAATCCGTAAAATCATAGGAATTTTAACGGGTCACTGTTCCTTAAACAAACATCTACACAACATAGGTGTAACAGATAGCCCATTGTGCAGAGGATGCATGGAGGCGGAAGAAACGCCACGGCACGTACTCCTAGAGTGCAGGAGCGTGGCAGATCACCGGGCACAAACTCTACGATCCCCATTAACTCTCCCAGAAGCCTGCAGCAGTCTGGGAAGGCTGCTAAAATTCTGGGACGACCTATGTTGGTTGGAGTAGGTATTCTTTGAACGACACGCACAATGGCCCAATCAAGAGGCTAAGTGCGGACAAAAGCCCAGTTAAACTAAACTAAACTAAACTATGTATGTATGTATGTATGTTATTATGTGCATTATTTACAAGTGTTGCTTTTCATTTCCAGGCCTGCTTCTTGGTGTTAGAAACAAATATTGTTATACATGTCAATATTATGGGAGGAGAAACATGGATATGAAAGCACATAATTGCTGCAAAAATTTTACTGGACCATCTACAGCAATGGAATCGGAAATTATTGTGGAAGGCTTTCAAAAGAGTGAAGAAATACATCAACTTCGCTATTTGAGTTTTATTGGTGACGGAGACTCCTCTGTGTTTGCAAAATTGATAGAGAAAGTGTCATATGGGAACATCATAAACAAAAATTAATGCAAGAATGACGTAATCAAAAACTATACCAGTGCACTCTACAAGGTAAATGAATAAATCAAATTTGTAAGTCATCCCAGGATCAGTGAAGCATATTATTCTGTATTTATATTTTGTTCTTTTTAGATCTTGGCCAACACTAAGCTCCTTCTTTCTTCGCGAAATATTTTGAAGCCAAAGATTATTACTGCAATGTAAATAAAACATAGACAGATGGAACTGAAAAGAAGGAAGAAGATCTCGTAGAAAGTTTGAAAAATACTGCTCCAGAAGTGTGGGCTCTCATTTATGCAGCCAATAAAAATTGCTTCAAATCCTTCTGCAACATCAACATCAGTTAGAAATTCAAGCAAATAAGAGAAGTAAAGTTTTATTTCAGAGCAGCTTTGGAGATTGACGGTAAATAATATTTTGAAGTGAATGGTAAATAATATTGGTCAAAAAGTAAGAATTATATGCTAAGTATGTTTTCTTTGTTGCAGCAGCAGTGTAGCAGTTGGTTCAAAGAAAGTTTCAAGGCAGAGGGCGAAATCAACAAATCAAATGATTTTTGTTCTAATTGTATTATGGTAGTAGTTTGTTTAGAATCTACATTATCATTGTATATTTCTTTTTATTTTGTATCAAAAGGTGAAATAATACTTCTTAGGTATACTTACTTCATATAAAGAGCTTTATATTTTCGTTTTATTATATGCTTTTGTTGAGTGCTTCCAAAATAGGAAATATTTTTTTCACCTTCCTTGTTATTATCTCATAATAAATCGTTTTAGATTTGTAGCTCTTGTCTAGGAATTATAGTTTCTTACGTGTTATGAAATGTATAATTATTGTAATAATTGGTACTGTTACTAATCATAAGTGTTATTAGTTTTGAGTGATTATGCATGTATCAGCATTTAATTATGTTACTTCAAATTCTTCTGGTTTGATAAAAAAATCAATAGTGTACCTAATGTAGTTTGTTCAAAAGCTTACTATTCCATTAACAACTACTAAAATGATAAGAATAGCTGGTCGTTGAGTTGAACACAAGACAATGTTTGTAATTTATGTTCTTTCTCCTAAATTAGTTTACTGATAATATGTTATGTCTTTTTTATGTTTTATTTTTATATACCTTTTATTATTGATTGTAGTCAATCGTAATATTAACTTACACCATAGTATTGTATCGAGTCTGGTTCTTCTAACCAAACAGACAGATGTGTTGCTGGAGAGTTTGTTCCGCCACTTCTTCTTTCCAGCAAAAACAATAGGAAGTGTCGAAGGGTGGGCGTTTTGGGGGACTGTCACTTGTAAATAAGTAAAGTAAAGTAAATTTTGACGTTCGAAAAGTGCTGATTATCAGCCTAGTTTGAATAAATGAGTTTTGATTTAGATTTTTTTGAGTAAAATAAAACTGCGTTTTATTGTAATTATTGTTGACATAATTTATTTCCCAAAATTAAATAGTTTACACCAACAAATATACCTTTTATTTTTTAACAATCGTACATAATAAAATATACCGACTCACGAACAGTAAGTCGTGGGTTCAAATCCAGACAGGCGCATTACTTTGTGGAATGTATTGCATCACCACATGCTCTCAATAAATATGAAGCAAATCATGGTGAGATGTCCTAGAACCAAAAATTTGAAGACGTGACATCTACCCCACTGGGCCCGCGTGGTGGCCGTGTCCCAGCAGTGGGAACATTATAGGCTGATGATGATATACCGTAGCAGGTGGCGTTCTGTAGTTCTGCCAACCCAATCTACCCATAAAGAAAATGAATAACATCTTTTTTCATTCACGCCATCTAGTGTTCAATCTTCGTAAATGTACTCGCTCACGTCTACGTCTGTATGTGTAAACGACGCTATATTCAATGGCAGATTTTAAATTACACCTTTGTGTCGAATTAGGTGGATATTATGACAATGATGTGACCCAGTTCGATAAGACGTAATGTCCGATAACCGCAATTGCTACTCCTACGACTTAATAGTTTTCCAATTACACAAAAACACAAATAAACTAAAAATGTTGACTTCAACGCCATCTAGCGGGAAAATGGCTGGGAGCAGCCTGTATGATTCACCTTAAGAACTCAGATAATAACTTGTAGACGTGATGATTCCTCTTCAGAAACCAGATCTCAACTGGAGGGCATCCTTCAGAAATCCCTTTTTATAAAACAATCTCTCCGTTTTTTTCCACCCAATTGTCTTTTAATTCTTTCCAGAATTTAAGTTCTTGAAATCAAAAATTGTGAGTTGCCTGTATTTAAAACGGCCTGTATTATTCAGTCAAAAACTTCCTCAAAGAATTTCTGTGAGCGTGTTAATTAATTTTATAAACGTGAGATAAATTACAGTTAATAGAAATTATCAATAAATTACATTATTTGAGCTAATATATTAATAAAAATAAATTAAATTATATAAATCAAATGTAACCTTCATAGTTCTAACCACTAAGAAAAACTATGACACAAATTAAAAGAAAAAGTAAATGACATATTGACAACTGACGTTATGTCACACGAAAAGTAAACAATGAAAAATTATAAGATTTAGTATTTTAAAACAGTAAAAACAACGTTAATAAATCGAATAAGATCGATTATAAGACTGCCAACAAAAATAGTTGTCGCCAAGGCGCGACATGAGACGTAAAAAGGACATTTTATGAAAGATGAGGATGATTAGTAAAAGTGTAAGTATAAATCTCAATAAATACTATATTTCCCCAACGACCCCGAGAAAATTTTTGGTCTAGAACAAAAATTTTGTAAGGTTAAAGTATAACAGCATTCACAAAACGTACATACTTCATTCAAATACACCGACATCTTACGAAGTTAGGTCAGGTAGGATTCACATTCAATGATCACTACGCAACCTGATAAGTTAATAACTTTAAGGCTTATTTTCGGAGTTGTAATCCGCTCTCGTCTAAAACCCATTAATTACATGAAGTAAAAAATTTTTTAACAAAGGCTTATTTTTAAAGGAGTTGTAATCCGCTCCTAGTCAACTTTAGTTGATAAATAACAACACCGCACTCGGTAAACTCCGAGTTAACGTCAGGGCAGCTCCCGCAATAGTAGTCGGTATGCTCCGAGTAAAACGTCAAGGGCAGCTCCTATCAACTTTTAGAGTCAATAGTTAGAAACAAGATTCACACTAACTTGTAGAGTTAGTTGAAACGAAGGATAGGTAATATATAAAGAAAGATTACAAATAATCTTATAATGGTTTAAGACCCGATGAATGAATTAGAAAATAAATAGAGTTTTAATAAGCCGAAAAGGAACTCTATTTTAGAAGAGGGAAAGAAGAAAGAGATGAGTCATGTGTATATATGAAAAAAAAAATATTTAGAAAAAATAATAAAGGTTCCAAAAGAGGGTAAGGGAGGGCTGAGGAGGGACAAAGAGTAGGAGATAAGTTCTGAAGGAGGATTCTAAAATATCCTACTAGCAGTCTCTATACTTTGTATTGAGAACTCAAAAGTGAGGACTCAAGAGTGAGAAAGAGTTTAAGAGGGAAAGAGAGTGCAAGAGTTTAAGAGGGTAAAAGAGTGGAAGAGTTTAAGAGGGTAAGAGGGTAAGAGAGTGAAAGAGTTTAAGAGGGTAAGGGAGTGAAAGAGTTTAAGAGGGTAAGGGAGTGAAAGAGTTTAAGAGGGTAAGGGAGTGAAAGAGTTTAAGAGGGTAAGGGAGTGAAAGAGTTTAAGAGGGTAAGGGAGTGAAAGAGTTTAAGAGGGTAAGGGAGTGAAAGAGTTTAAGAGGGTAAGGGAGTGACAGAGTTTAAGAGGGTAAGAGAGTGACAGAGTTTAAGAGGGTAAGAGAGTGAAAGAGTTTAAGAGGGTAAGGGAGTGAAGGAGTTTAAGAGGGTAAGGGAGTGAAGGAGTTTAAGAGGATAAGAGAGTGAAAGAGTTTAAGAAGGTAAGGGAGGGCTGAGGAGGGACAAAGAGTAGGAGATAAGTTCTGAAGGAGGATTCTAAAATATCCTACTAACAGTCTCTATACTTTGTATTGACCCAGTATCTATAAAAGTTCAAGAGCCCACGACACTAAACGTAGTTCAATATAATTGTTTAAGAGGAGGACTCAAGAGTTAAAGAAAGAGAGTTTAAGAGGACTAGAGGATCCGATGTAATGATAATTATTTGTAATAGGTATTACATAAATATATATAGATTTGTATAAACGACCACAGGATATTGTCCTGCGGCTGTCGTAAAGTATCCAATCTCCAACCTTGGTAGTGCCCAAAAGTGGGTTAAACACATCCAAGAGGCCGAAAGGGTGCACATTATCTTTCGATAATGGAATGTGTGCAAGTCTGTGGGATGCAGTGTAGTGATGTTTTGGTAAAGTATTAAGTATAATGAGAAACGACTACGAGATATTGTCCAATAGTCGTCGTATAGTAACCAATCTCCAACCTTGGCAGTGTCCACAAGTGGATTAACACATCCAAGAGGCCGAAAGGATGCCAATTACCAGAGGTAAAAGAAATGTGTGTGGGGGTGTAGTATAAATGTATGTTTAGTATTAAGTAAAGTAGTAAAGATTGATGAAGTGATGAATTATGATGAAAAATAATTATATACCAAATTTGATTGCTTGTGTAAGTTTTTTTTGAATTTAGGGAGGAAATGAGTGAGATCTAGTCTTGATTTTACGTTGGGCGCCAAACTGTCGTGTTACTTACCCCTAACAAGTAAAAGAGGGTAAGTAATTTAACAATTGAATTTAATTTAGAGGTAAGAGGTAAAAAATACAAAGAAATGTATAAAAACACGAACCTTCCTAACTCACGCTTTGCACAGAATAAAACAGCTCCAGGGTAGGTAAATCTCGAAGGCTGGCCAGCAGATTACGGGCAAGTCCTTTAGGGAGGCCCGGAGAATACGTTGGAGGTACTTCGCGTCGCGAGGATCACGGGCGACTCCTTTAGGGAGGCCCGGAGGATACGTTGGAGGTACTTCGCGTCGCGAGGATCACGGGCGACTCCTTTAGGGAGGCCCGGAGGATACTTTGGAGGTACTTCGCGATGGTTCTTCTTAAGAACTCAGATAATAACTTGTAGACGTGATGATTCCTCTTCAGAAACCAGATCTCAACTGGAGGGCATCCTTCAGAAATCCCTTTTTATAAAACAATCTCTCCGTTTTTTTCCACCCAATTGTCTTTTAATTCTTTCCAGAATTTAAGTTCTTGAAATCAAAAATTGTAAGTTGCCTGTATTTAAAACGGCCTGTATTATTCAGTCAAAAACTTCCTCAAAGAATTTCTGTGAGCGTGTTAATTAATTTTATAAACGTGAGATAAATTACAGTTAATAGAAATTATCAATAAATTACATTATTTGAGCTAATATATTAATAAAAATAAATTAAATTATATAAATCAAATGTAACCTTCATAGTTCTAACCACTAAGAAAAACTATGACACAAATTAAAAGAAAAAGTAAATGACATATTGACAACTGACGTTATGTCACACGAAAAGTAAACAATGAAAAATTATAAGATTTAGTATTTTAAAACAGTAAAAACAACGTTAATAAATCGAATAAGATCGATTATAAGACTGCCAACAAAAATAGTTGTCGCCAAGGCGCGACATGAGACGTAAAAAGGACATTTTATGAAAGATGAGGATGATTAGTAAAAGTGTAAGTATAAATCTCAATAAATACTATAGATGGCGACGCAACGTTGCGTGGTGTGGCAATGAACGTGTCAGTAACCAAACTACTGAACTGTTTTTAATGGAATCCTTTCATAAAAACCATAATTTTTCAAATTGTCCAATAAATAACAGAGTTATGAGGTGACAAACATAATAAAAATCTAAACCGAATTTGATAAAAAAAACTATGGAAGCTATCGGAAAACATCCTTTCATATAAAAAAAGAGTTTTTGAAATTGATTCATAAATGACGGAGTTTCGAGGTAACTAATATGCAAAAAAAAATCTGAACCGAATTGAGAACCTCCCCCTTTTTGGGAAGTCGGTTAAAAATAAGCAAGGTTGAGTAAGTAATTTGCAATATTTTCCAGGCGGCGTTTGAAGTGAGGAAGAAGTCATCAACATCTAGAGCGGATGCCTCCAAGTTGCGGTTTGAAGCAGAGAAACTGTCCAGTAAGTGTAAAACAAACATTGTAGATCTACTCTATTGCGTGTGAATGACAATTCAAATTGAATTGTCCCAAAATTTGACGATGTTTGGCACTTCCAGTAGCCTTTTTTGTTTTTTTGGAGGGTGGGAAATCATCAAATGAATTCTCCCGCTCTAGGCAGAGCGCAAGAGAGTGTCAGACTTGTACTGACTAAAAACCACCCATGTTCCTTCTTAGCCCTTCCTGTCGAGGCCGCGGTATCTCTTGCGAACAACCCGCAGCCCCCGAACAACCCGCAGCCCCAACACTGGGCCTCACAAGCAATTTGTGCTTTCAGATAATAATAAAAAAAAAAGACGTGTGGCACTGGAGACTGCCGTGGTAAAACTATTGCATAGCATTTTTTATCAACTTATGCAATTATAATTATTTATTTATTTTATTAATGCAGTATTTTTTTTCGTTTGTTTTTTTTTGTCTTTGATATTTAATTCAAGTTACACTTTGAGCGTGGTGACCGATAAAAAAAAACAATATTTTTTCTTTTATTAAATAAATGAGTGTTAGGTTTTTTTCGTTACGGAATTTCTGGATTCGGTCCCCACGCTCAAGGCCCGCGATAGAAGCTATGCAATAGCTTAAAAATTAAGTGTTGTTAAGTTATTTAATAATACGTACGTGTAAAATCACTAATTATTATCAACCATTTATTTCGGACAGAATCCATATAAGTGTTGGTAACAATTTTCTTAAGATCTATGGTAGTAGGTACACAACATCACAATTTTCCCGTGACTATTCCCACCCAGTGAGCCTGTATGGGACAGTCGTAGCGGGATGCAATCATTTGCAAAATGCTGTTGGTGCTACCGCGCAGTCTTTGCAATAATGACGCCACACTTAATAAAATCACTACATATTTACAGAAATATGCTGTTCAAGATTGAAGATGAAAGCTACGATGGCAACGAGGCAGTGGAAAAGAGTAAGGGCAACGTGTCCAAAGCAGAAGACACCATAGAGGCCGCGCAGAAGGAAATCAATGTAATGACCTTCTTTATCAGATTATGTACTTGAAGAAGACAATGCTGCGCCGACCCCAAGTGAACTGGGATAAGGGCAAGAGAATGATGATGATGCTAATTGGCTATTTAACTACTGTTAAAAAATCACGAAAATGTTATGTTATTTCAAAGAATTAACAGAAATAACACGATGTCGAGGAAGTCGTTTATCTTGGTATGGTCATGTAATGAGGAGGGATGAAAAGCATGTGACTAAAAAAGTGATGGATATAAATATTGATGGATGGAGAGGGAGAGGAAGGCCAAAGAAAAGATGGATGGATTGTGTGAGGAATGATATGAATGAGAAAGGGATAAATGCCACCTTGACGTGTAACAGGGAAGAATGGAAGAAGAAAACGTGTTGCGCCGACCCCGAATAGAATGGGATAAGGGCAGGAAGATGATGAACACGATGTATGAAAAATGTAATAATATCGATAAAAAATGGAGTAGTTACATGCTTTAGAAGTTTTTGGTGGGGGCACTTTCTATCCTTGTCGCGCGAAACGGCCATTTGTACTACGTAACTATGGCGATATGAAATATGACGTCACGTTTCTATTGCGCTGTCTTTGTCTAACACGTCATTTAAAATCAGTTAAAACTAAGCCATTTTCTGATCGATTTTATTACTTTTTCACACATCGTGTTATTTCTGTTCTTTGAATAACATTTTTTTTTTTTTTCTTTTTCAAAAACGTTGCCCCACACTAGGAATTTCTCCTGTATCGTGGGTGCGTTCACAAACATTTAAACTCACATACACAAATACCCGAACTGACGAAATGACCCGGAACAACTATCTGTAGGTCATACAAATATTTGTTCCGTGCGGGAATCGAACCCGCGACACGCAGCACAGCAGTCCATTGCTTGAGCCACTGCGCCAACTGTGCCGTCAACTAAACATAACACTTTCGTGAATTTTTAACAGTCGTCAAGTAGCCAATTGGAGTTGGCGCAACACGTTTTTCCTCATTCTTCTTATACTCAATTGCATTTACTAGGAGAAGCTCGTGGCTAGATAGTCGCGAGGGACGACCACAATTGTCTGGAGCACTAGATTTTGTTGCGTGTTGTGTCCATTCCGGCTATATTCAGTTCCTCCTGGCCCATTAATGCCAACAACATTGCAAAAATCAAAGTCTGACAACCAGTTTAACCAAGGTGTGTCATCAGAGGTCAGATATAAATAAATAAAAAATAAAAATATAGACTGTAAACCAACCCTATTGTTCGAAAGCTGCGGGTTGTTCGAAAGAGATACCTCGGTCTCGACACAAAGGAACATGGGTGGTTTTTAGTCAATAGAAGTCTGACACTCCCTACCGCTCCCTACTGCCTAGAGCGGGAGGAGTCATTTGATGATTTTCCACCCTCCAAAAAAAAGGCCGCAAATTCGGAGACGCGTTTCTTACAGCGAGGCGTTTCATGGCCAGTTCCATTCAACTTCCCGCTGCACGCTGTAAGAAACATGTCTCCGAATTTGGGGCTTTACATAGTTGGAAAAAGGCTAGGCAGATGATGATTCTTAAACATCACCACTATCTTTCACGCTAATATCTGTCGTTACCTTTCCAGAGTGCGTTGGAATACATGGACGGTGAAGGTGCTGCAGCTCTCACCAAGGCTCGTAACAGGGGGTCTACTCTCTAACTCCGTCAACTAATATACGGGCCCGTACTAAAGTCGTTCGTAACTACGGGGTGAACCCTACTCCCTAGTGATCACGGATCAATGAGGTTCGAACGGAGTCGTAGACAAAATTAGTTTAGATAAGTGAACGAATGTTATAAGTCGTTAGCGTTGCACCATTTTTTCGATTGATTTCCGGTTTTCTTAAGGTTTTCAAGCATTTAAATTAAAAAAAACATTGATATTGTTAAAAAATGGCTGCATTTGCACAAAATACTTTTATTATGTCTTTTAAGATATAATTTAAATATTTTTGTTCGGGTTGTGGCTGTATCCTGTTAATACCTTTACCTTCTTTGTATTTCACATTTTGACGTATACTGATTTGTCAGTTTGACTGAAATGTCAAGTTTTTTATTTACGATAATTACAATAAACATTAAACATAATTGGCATTAATAATACGAGTTACGACTAGGAAACTTTTCGTAATAAATTGTAAAATGGCCTCAACCGCTCCAGTAAGAACTCACGCGCTAAAATACCTCAATTTTATAAACGTAAACAACGAGTTGGCAGCTACCATGCAGCTACCAACAAAAGCATTAGCGGTAACAAAAACAAACAAATATAGGGTGCCTAGGAGCCCTCCAAGCTAGTTACAAGTACGTTGCCACCGGTAACAATCCAAGGACAGGCTGCTGAGGAAGTCTTAATTTGTATGGACAACATGTTGCGCCGTCCCGCTATACACATCACATCATGATGCCAGGGGACGTTTTGGAGTATATAAGGAGCATTATTAGTGTATTGTATTTTCTTTTCAATTTCATTGGTGCAAAATAAAAAAACATTCTGTTCAAAATTAAATTATACTTTATTGGATAAATCTTTGTTTTTATCAGAATCTTCTGCCAGTCTCAGCGCTCATTGTAACCTGTAAGCAAAATAAACAGGCTGTAAAATACTTATTTTACCCTAATCAATAATAAATATAAATACTAATATCCTATGTATTTCTTAAGATGTATTAGTAGGAGAGTTGTTTTTTATGAGACTGCATTATAAGTCTGTACATACTTTTTTTTTTCATCAATTGCACTAATATGTCTATATATATGTCTATTGAAAAGAAGTCATCTGTCTTGGTATGGACATGTAATGAGGAGGGATGAAACGCAAGTGACTAAAAAGTAATGGATTTAGAGGGAGAGGAAAGCCAAAGAAAAGATACAGGGATTGTGTGGGAAATGATATGAATGAGAAAGGAGTAAACAATGCCTTACAACTTAGTGCTTGTTTACGGACACACGAGGTGTCGGGCGGCGCGTGCAGCGAGGCGACTCGCGGCGCCTCGAACGTTTTTTGTGTTTACGGAGAGGCGGCGCGTGTAGCGGCACTCAGCCGTCAGCGGCAGCGGCAGATATCATCGCACGCGTAAACACAAATGTATAGCAATATACCATGCTGCTCATAGAGACGCGGGGCGGGACGCGTGGTGGTACCCGCCGCGGCGCCCGCAGCGATCTCAATCAAACCGACTAGTTTTATGGTAGCGAGAGATGCGAGCGCACGTGTCGCAACAAAATGAATGACGACAAACAAGAAGAATTTATTGTTGCAATACAGGAGCGTCCCCAGTTGTGGATGTCTTGCCATTCACAACACAAAAACCGAGTAATTGTGAAACGAAAGTGGACGGAAGTATCCGAAATTGTAGGTTTAGACAATAATTATACGGTTGTGCGAATTCGAAATAAGACTGCAAGAAAGTTCCGCCGCGGGCATCGCTTCATCGAGATTTGCCGCTGCGAGCGCCGCCGCGGGCACCGCCTGCAATTCAAGCAAACGCGTATAATATCGCTTCTCCGTGAACGCACTCATACAACGCCATGTTTGAATTTAGTGCGGGCCGCGCCGCCGCACGCGCCGCGTGACTCCCCGCCTCTCCGTAAACAAGCCCTTAGACATTTAAGGAGTCCAACTGCTTCCTGTTTAACAAATTCTCCTGGGTTTCACTAATGCCACATGCATGCAGTCTGCCAATTATGCCTGGCAGGCCATATTTTCATGAAATCTGTACACATTACCAAGTGTGGCTTATTAAAATTTAAAATTCTTTATTATTGAAAAATTAAGAGAAAATTCTGATCTATTTTAGGGTATAAACAACTAAAATAGATCTGAATTTTCTCTTCAATAGGTAGGTAGTCATTGTTCAAATGACATGTTTTAGCTCAAGTAGTTTCTGCTATAGATACATCATGAAACAGCCTATTAATGTTCCTACTGCTGGGACACAGGCCTCCACTCTTTGAGAGGGAATGGGCTATAATCTACCACGCAGGCGCAGTGTGGATTGGTAGATGTCACAAGTCTTCGAATTTTTGGTTCTAGGACATGCCGGCGGTTTCCTCACGATGTTTTCCTTCATCGTTTTTGAGAGCAGTGGTGATGAAATAAATTACACAAAGAGATGCGCCTGCCTGGGTTCGAACCCACGACTTACTGTTCGTAAGTCGGGGCTGCCGCCACTGGGCCACCACTGCTATAGGTACATATTTTATAAAATAACAACTACAGTACTTTCACAAGTTATTATGAATTGTGACTGTGATTGTAGCTTAGGAGTGCAATGCGCCGTCCCGGGGGTTGCTGCGTCGAGTTGCGCGTCGCCGGATGTCTGCGGGGGCGAGTGCTGTGGGTGCGGGGGCGCGCGGCGGCGCGTGCCGTGGCGGTGGGTGTGCGGGGGCTCCGGGTCGCGCGTTGCGCGTTGCGGCGTGCATTCGTTGTTCCGTGATTTGGAGTCTCGTGCATTCGTTATTGCGGTGTGCGTCGCTGCGTGCTTTCGTGCACGCAGTGTTCGTTGTTGCGGGCATTCGGCGGCGTGTGGCTCGGCGTGGTGGCTTTCGGGATGACGTATTGCATTCGTAGTTTAGTTTTGTTTTATGAATTGTTCTTCAAATTTCAAAAGTGCCTGTAATGGTTTAATTGAAATAAATGCTTTGAGTTTTGAGTTTGATTATCTGGGTTTGTTTTAGAAAAATAGTTCAGGCTTTTAAACTTACTTTATTTTAAAAGGTTTCTCTCAGTCAAATGCTGTAGAAACTTTAGTAAAATTTAATAATTTAACAACCCCAGATAATCTGACACTGTCTGTTGTGCCATTGGAACATTTGGGACGTCACTGCTAAGGCCCACTGCACCTTGGTAGACCAACCGGGATAAAATAGAGGGCAGCAAAGACGTATAAGTAAACAAAAACAACAGTAAATATGTAGGTAGATGGGACAGATTGGTTACAGAACTCAATAATTTGCAGAATCTTTATTTTGTTTATTGTTAGACTTAATTCTTAGATCAAACCATTACCTACCTTAATTCTTGAATCAACACAATTTCGTCGCTTTTGCCGAGGCAAAAAAGGTACCTAATAAGAAAAGGTTCCTCGCAGGCTCACACAAATCTTCAAATAATTCCATTGTGAGGCTATAGTTCCTTTAAACTCAAAACGGTGCACACATACTCGACAACCGAAAGTTTTGGCACAAAAACAACCGGCCGGCGAATCTTCGGTCAGTGGGTCGTCTTAGGGGCTCTTTTAGAGCTCGTACTAGCGTTAAAAAAGCAGCCATAATATTGTTTTATTATAAAACTTAAACTTTCGTGGCCTACACGATAACTACACTTGGGAGCAAATAAATCGAGCCACTTCCTTTTTCACGTAAAATGGTAAATATTTTTGGTAATATGGAACGTATCAATTCGAACTATATATCGCCTAAAAGTTTAGTTAATAACCTTTACAATGAGGGTAAATTATTGAATAATAACCTTATTGAATGATAAATTATTGGCTCTGCAAGAAAAATGGTAATTTTGATAGAAAATTTAGTAGGGCTAAAACAGTCCATAAAAACAATAAAAAACAAAATTATTGCAAAAAAAATATTCTTAATAACTGGTATTACCCCCCCGTGCCCTGATACATTCTTGTAGCCTATTAGTCATCGATCTGATCAGCGTTACGATGACATATTGTGGTATGTTCTCCCACTCTTCAAGCACAGCGACTTTAAGCTCGGGAATGGATGAAACAGCGGGAACCCTGGCTCGGACTCTCCGTTTTAGCTCGTCCCATAGGTGTTCGATCGGGTTCAAATCGGGACTTCGTGCTGGCCATACCATTTGTTGAATCCCGATCGCAGACAAGTATTCCGTAACGATCTGCGCGGTATGAGGTCTCGCATTGTCATGCATAAACAAGAAATTTTCTCCGACAAAACCAGCATACGGCATTACGTGGTTTTCAAGAATGTCAGTTATGTATCGGTCAGCTGTTAATCCACGTCTACCACTGCCATCGTTGGCGGGGTCGACGAAGACAAGTTCCGTTTTTCCGTCTAGAGAAATTCCTCCCCACACCATACAAGAACCACCACCAAAACTCACAGTTTCTCGAATGCAACATTGGGCAAATCTTTCACCAGGACGTCTATACACTCGGTTTCTCCCGTCATTGCTAAAAAGACAGATTCTTGACTCGTCAGAAAACAAAACTGACCTCCAGTCTTCTAACGTCCAATTAATGTGTTCTCGAGCAAACTCCAAGCGAGATCGGCGATGAGCTACAGTCAATTTTGGGCCAGTTGCTGGTTTGTGTGATGTTAAATTTCGTTCTTTTAGTCTTCGTCTCACTGTCCACCTACTGATTGAGACTCCTCGAACGTCACGTAACGCTTGCTGTAGCTGAACAGCATTAAGTCCACGGTCGCGCAACGAATTGGTTGCAATAAAGCGGTCGTCACGTTCTGTTGTTGCCCGTGGTCGGCCAGTTCCAGGTCGCCGAACAAAAGCACCAGTCTCCAGATACCTGCGGTATACCCGCTGTACCTTTGAACGACTCAAATGAAGTCTGCGTGCCACTTCACGTTGTCCGTGTCCAACCTCAAGTAAAGCTACAACTTGGGCAGCTTCCGTCGGTGTAGTATCCATTTTATCAGGTTATTTTGATTACACAGACACAGATAAAGACAACAATAACAAGTAATATGGGTATGATTAACAAAAACCTCAAATTTAATCTTTTCTTAACAGAGTACAATAAAAATGTCATAAGCAAATTAAATGCGATAATTTTATTCTACCCTTTAAACTTTAATTTAAATAAAAAAAAAATGAAATTTTGACAACTAACTACCCTCTTTGTAAAGGTTATTAAATACCCTTTTAGGCGATATATGTTTCGAATCGATGCGTTCCATAATACCAAAAATAATTACCATAATGCGTGAAAAAGGAAGTGGCTCGATTTATTTGCTCCCAAGTGTATTTTGTTGTCGTATCAAATGACATAAATATCCGTCTAGACAAGTGTCAAATTCAACTTTTCGGACGGGCAAAGACACATCGGGAGTAAGGCCAACTGTCAAATCGAGTAGTCATTCATTCTTAGATTGGGCCTCGAACTAATCTTATGTCCGTAGGTGTTAGAGAGTAGGAAACGCCCGTAAATATGGCCGTATTCACGGGTTTCGTGCTTAGCGAGTAGACCCCCAGATGTATGAATGTGGACGAAGCAAAAGGAGTATGTAAGGATCGTAGCAAGTGGCGTTCTGTGGTTTCTGCCTACCCCCATGGGAAAAGGGCGTGAGTTTATGTATGTATGTTCTCGTACCTATTCACAGAGAATCTCAAATTGAATGATTATTTTTTATTGCAGAGCGTTTGACTCAAAGTAAAGAAACGGGAGTTTAAATGAAAAAGCTTATATCAAATTGTGATTTCAAGAAATTGGTCAGATTAATAAAAGCAGTTAATCGCACCCAGTGTGTTATCGTTATACGAAACCCATTTTCTGCGCACATAATGCCCGAGTCTCACGAAATAAATTCTGACAATCAAGCTAGTTTATTCTAAACCTTATTGTAAGATTTCCAGCTAATCTCAAGCAAAGTTTTCCTAAAGTAAAAGAATCTATAACCACTGATTAACTTACGTATTGTGTTCCGTATGGTGTCGGACGTAAAGAATAGCACCAACCCATATCTTCCCGTGGGTGTCGTAAGAGGCGACTAAGGGACTTACTAGAGAATGGGCAGCTGCGTTCTCTGTGCCTTCGTAACAACCATACTGCGATCGCCAACCCGCCTGCCAAGCGTGGCGATTATGGCAAATCCCCCCCTTCTGGGGGAGGCCTATGTCCAGCAGTGGACGTCTTATGGCTGAAATGATGAAATGATGATTAACTTACGTCAATAATGGCCATGTGTAAGATGGGTACTTCAATCCTCAGGGGTTTGATCTCCTGCGGCTCTTCATCCAAGTAGGAATATCCAGTTGGTACCTGAAATCAAATTAGAATATTGTATCCGACAATGATTTCAAAACCAAAGAAGAATACTGGATTCAAAAATTCAAACAAACTTGGACATGTAATGAAGAGGGATGAAACTCAAGTTACTAAAAAAGTTGTGGATATTCATGATGATGGATAGAGAGGAAGAGGAAGACCAAGAAAAGATGAATGGATTGTGGGCCTTCAAATATTTCACTTATCAACTTCTGTCATCAACCGGCCAAAATCCAAACTCCGTGGCTGCTGCTGTGAATTTCTGACAGTAAAACCCAATAACATTTTGTCCAACCCGGGCATCGAACCCAGAATCTAATGCTCAGCAGTCTCAATAAACTAAACTTTGTGTAGAGTTTTTGTAGGTCCTACTTTGGAGTCGAATCATGCGGTCGAACCTGGTGAACGATTACCAGTTCACTTGGTCCGATTCATCGAAATACAAAGGAAGCCCATGTTTTCATAGTCCGACTACCGACCTCTATGCAATGGGTTATCAAATCTCCTTAAAAAGTACTTAATAATTCAATGTCAATAATATTAGGTCCTTTTTTTTAGGGGTTGGGAAATTTTTAAATAACCCCTCCCACTTTTGGGCAGAGCGGAAGGGAGTGTTAGACTTGTACAGAGCAAAAACCACCATGTTCCTTCTTAGTCCTTGTGCCGAGGCCGCGGTATCTCTTTCGAACAACCCGCATAATATTATAGATGTCTAGGTAATCAGATATTTTCCTTTAGCATAGGATACCAATTCAATGTGTATTGTATATTCATTGCACGTTGCATGTTTTTAGAAATTAAACAAAAAAGTTGAAGGACCACGTGTCCATAACCCTAACGAAAGGAACTTTGTGTTACCACCTCTTGTCTTATCCGTCTCAGTCTCCACTTCTCCAGAAACTCGTTCGCCTGCCGCAGAGCTTCCTTGCTCTCGTGAAGCAGGTCATCAATGCGATCCTTGCTGCGAAGCTGCTTGTATTTATTCAGGAATTGCAAAATCATCTGTTGCTATTAGTGTTACTGCGGTACTCACTGCGGTACTCAAGAGATATTTAATGATTACTTAGGCCATCACTTAGATGGCCTAAGTAATCATTAAAGCTCTCTGAGTGCGGCAGTAAGTCTTTTAAGTAAAATTTATCGATATGAGCCTATGTTTGTATGTCGACGATATAATTATGACATTATTAGTCTATGCCCGTGGCTTCACCCGTGTGGAGTTCTACCATGACTCCACCAAAGCGGGGTACGTAAAGCTAGGGTGTATCCACCTAAGCTGAGTGGAGATGAAAGCAGATTTTCTGGCTCACCGAAGGTTCATGTCTCTAGTCACCGAGTGCGGAGGCTACCCTACACAATTATGGGACATCTTATTAAAGCCTCTTTGATAATCTGCTACAGCTGAAGAGACATAACTTGTCAATGTTTTTGTTTTTCGGTATGTCGTTTGAGTTTAGTCTGTCACTGTTCAACTTGTCATCTAAATACATTTCTTCAGATATTATATTTACTTTTATTCCTATTATAAGCCTCTCATCGTTTCTGCAAACGCTTCACCGCAAAGACAGTACTCTGCTACAGGTTATGTGCTAGCGGAAAAGTGAAAATGTGCGAAAAAGTGGAAAATTTAAGTACAAAGGTACAAATTGCACCACTTCAAGGCAAGAATAACTGGGATACCTGGAAATATAAAATATCCATCCTGCTTAGGAGCATACCAGATGCATTGGATATAGTAGAAGGAAGATGTACGAGACCCGTGTTGCCAGCAGGTGGAGGAGACGCAGAAGTTACTGCATTTAGAACGAAACTAGCGCGTTTTATACAGGCAGAAAATAATGCAATGATCCTGCTTTCAACAAATTTGAACGAAGATGTCGTTAGAAAGGTAATGTCATTTACATGTCCAAGAGAAGTATGGCTAGAACTACATCGGTTATTTGACGGAGATAATGAGAATCAAGCTTATAATCTCTGCCTAGATTTCTTCGGATTTAAACTAAATACTTCTGATGATATGGCCACACATATTTGCAAATTGAAGACTCTCTGGTGTCAATTGAATAAAGAGATTGGTAAAGATAATCACAATATGAAACTACCAGAAATATTCCTCATTTGTAAAATTATGGATACATTAGATCAGAAATACTTCGAATTTAAATCAAGTTGGTTGTTGTCATTGAGGTATAATGTACTACGTACTAGAGGAGACGTCTCAACTCGATTTTTTGTAACACACGGTAGAGCGAGTGGACTCCAGCTCATTTAGTCTATGCCGAGCGGTTGCTGCGACGTGACACATTTGAGTGAAGTTTTCTTGTCTAAAATATGCCTTCGTGTGCATTGTACATAGATACTGTAGAAATAATTCAAAAAATATAAGTAAAAGTCAAGGAGTGACTTTTCACCAGTAATTATAACTATTATCTTTAAAACCACCATAATTCAATTATATTTTTTGAATTGCAATGTGCCATCGCGGCGGCCATTTTTACGCGAATGTCAAAGAATAAAACATTTCCATGCACAGACCTGTCACTATCGATGAATTCAATGCTTGACTACGAATCCTCTACATGTGAGTCAAATTTGATAGTAGGTTGTATAATATTTGCATGTGTATCAAACTATCAAGACAATTCATGCTCACTTAAATGTCTCGCTGATGGTGGCGGGTGTGTCAGATCATTTCGTTCCCTTCAAAATGGTTGAGTGGAATGGTGCTGATCCATGCGTCATGCTCGTGAACGGGTGCTGTCAGTTGTGACTGGTCACCTCTTAGCTGCCACGGCTTGTTTGAATTATTATTTTATCTTTGAATCGTCGTTTTTGACTTTACAGTGGACACTTATCGTGCACATCTTGCTACATCGTTCTCACATAATATACCATCTCAACATGAATGATATAATGTACCAAGATTTTGTAACAATATTCTGATTTAAAAGAGTGTCCATGGAGTTTCTTGCCCGTTCTTCTCCATAGAGATCTACGCTAGGGAATGGGCAACTACAGTACTTTCACAAGTTATTATGCCTTGTGACTGTGACTGTAGCTTAGGAGTGCAATGCGTCGTCCCGGGGGTTGCTGCGTCGGGTTGCGCGTCGCCGGATGTCTGCGGCGGCGAGTGCTGTGGGTGCGGGGGCGCGCGGCGGCTCGTGCCGTGGCGGTGGGTGCGCGGGGCTCCGGGTCGCGGGGTGGCGGTTGCGCGTTGCGGCGTGCATTCGTTGTTCCGTGATTTGGAGTCTCGTGCATTCGTTGTTGCGGTGTGCGTCGCTGCGTGCTTTCGTGCTCGCAGTGTTCGTTGTTGCGGGCATTCGGCGGCGTGTGGTTCGGCGTGGTGGCTTTCGGGATGACGTATTGCACTCGTAGTTTAGTTTTATGAATTGTTCTTCTGACATTCAAAAGTACCAGTAATGGTTTAATTGAAATAAATGCTTTGACTTTGACTTTGACTTTGACTTTGAATTAACAAAAAAGTTAAAATGTGAAGATTGCATTGATAGTTTGACTATACTATAAACTTCCACATCACATATCTATCGTACGTAATTTAATACGGCAAAGTGGTGGAAGTCTTGCCTCGAAATATAATTTTAATTATATGTCCGTAAACACCCTAAAGCATTTAATTAGGAAAGAAGTACATATATTTGCAAATTTGAATCAACATAATTCACTGAATCAGCCATCAACACTCAATCACAGAATCCATTTAATTTGAGCCATAATTTATTATTATTTTTCCTCGAATTAGATAGCTTAGTATACAAAAATAAGATTGCATCACGAAGCTGAAACTGATCCAACCGTGGATTACTATAACAAACTGCAGAAACTAACACAACTTAAATTATTCAAGGAAATTACAATATTGATACAGTTTAACTACATTTAAGTTATTTTCTGAGTAAGTACACACGTACAATATCAAGTAGGTAGGCAGAATAATAACATTATGTCGCATCTGCACGCATTGATAGTAATTTACGAGAACATCACACCCCCCGCCTGCCCCGCTGTCATCAAGTGCGCGCACATTATTTTGTTTGAAATAGCTTCTCTAGCGTAATACCTCAATGGTTGTTGTTAGCCAAAGAACAGAGGACAGTCGAAGGATTGACAAGTAACCTTTGCGCTCACGAGAAGTCACTTCAAAAGAAAAATGGTGAATCGAGTGAAGAGGTATTAGTGACGAGTACGACAAAGAATAGCACCATTCGTAAAGGAAAGAAGAATAAGGATAAGCATATTAAATGCAATTACTGCCATGAGATGGGACATCGAGTAAGATCCTGCCAGAAGTGGATGAAAGATGGTTGCCCGCCTAAAGACAGTAATAACAAGCCATCTTCAAGTCAAAGTGCGAATATGGCTATTATGAGTGTGGATGTCATGGCATTCGTAGCGCAAGATAAAGAATCATGGTACGTGGACAATGGCGCGACTAGTCACGTGACCAACAGGAGTGACCTGTTCCAAACATTCCAACAGTTTGACGAGATCCGAGGTGTTACTACAGCGAATGGTAACATTGTTCAAGCAAAAGGCAAAGTAACAATATATTTGGAAGCAGATGTCAAAGGGAATATTGTGAACATAGCACTCACGGACGTTTGGTATGTACCAGAGATCCAGCGAAGTCTGTATTCAGTGTTAGCTATGCATGACAAACAGAGGAATAGCAAGTTCGTTTCGACCCCGGAAACTTGCGAAGTAATTTTGAATGGGGAAGTCGCAGTTGTTGGCAAACGTAACCACGGTGGAGGGCTTTTTAAGTTGATAGTTCGCAACGTCTTGCCACTGGTACCTGTACTTGCTACTACAACAACTGATTTGATGCAGCTCTACCATGAAAGATTAGCGCATCAAAACAAAAGGCACGTTAAGGAAGTCATTCAAAGAGAGTTAGGATTGACACTTCCCATAAATAAAGAATCGTGTGAAGCTTGTATCTACGGAAAGATGCATAGACTGAAATTTGGCATACGAGAAAGATCTACACAGCCAGGAGAAATTATTCATTCAGATGTTTGCGGTCCTTTCCCAATGAGTTTTTCAAAATACCGTTATTATGTACTGTTTAAAGACGATTTTTCCGGATACTGCATGGTTTATTGCATGAGAAACAAAAACGAAGTCAAAGACAAATTGACCATAATGCTACAAGAAGCGACGGTCACAGGACATGTAATCAAAACACTGCTGAGTGATAACGGAACTGAGTTTGACAACAAGGAAGTCAGAGATATTTTGAACAAAAAAGGAATTAAGCAACGTCTTGTTATGCCGTACACGCCAGAGCAGAATGGCTGTAGCGAGCGCCAAAACAGGACATTAGTAGAAACCGTAAGAACATTGATGAATGCTCAGAGAGAACTGCCAAAAGCATTGTGGGCGGAACTTATTATGACAGCTGGTTATATTTTAAACCGAACAGGTGCTACTAGAGAGAAAGACAAGTCACCTCATGAGTTATGGTTTGGGAAGAAGCCTAATATAAAGCATCTTAGAATCATTGGAAGTACGTGTTATGCCCATGTTCCGAAAAATAAAAGAAAAAAATTGGATAAGAAAGCAACTAAAGGCATCCTCATAGGATACGACAATGATGACGGTTATCGTATCTGGTATGAAACGCAGTATAAAGTTGACAATCTGATCCGATCCAGAGATGTTATCTTCGAAGAGACACCTATTCCAGGGATTGAAGCTAAAGCTTCAGGAATTGTTGCTAAATCTGATCCAAAACCGATTGAGAAAGAGTGGACCGTGTCATACGATACAGTTCCTGAAAATAAAATTCAACAGCATTCGCAAATCGACAATCCCTTGAATCAGGAAGCCCAATCTGAACAGAGATCTATTCTATTAGAGGGAGAATTAGAAGAAGATAGATATATAAGGACGCCTATTGAGACATCAATAGAGGCAAATAAAACAGGACATCAAAGACAGTCAGTCCAATTAGAGGGAGAAAGAGAAATAGAGTTTATAGAAGACGAAACCGGATTTTCAGATAGTGAAAATGAAGAACAATTTGAAGATGCCGTTCCTGCCTATGTTGAGATTGAAGAAAATTTAGAGGGAGACGTTTCGCTATCAGACGTTCCAAGATATAATCTCCGGGACAGAAGTAGTCTTCAACTTCCACGTAAATTGGATGACTATAGTTTATTCCTAGTCGATACTGAAAAAGAACCTTCGACGTATAAGGAAGCAATATCGAGTGGAACAAGTAGAGATAGATGGTTAGAAGCGATGAGCAGTGAAATCGATTCTTTGAAAAGATTACAAGTTTGGGATTTGCAGAATCTACCGAGCAATCGAAAAGCTCTGCCATGTAAATGGATTTATAGAGTAAAAACCAACCCTGACGGCACAATAGAAAAGTATAAAGCCCGTCTAGTCGTAAAAGGGTTTAAGCAGAAGAAAGGTTTTGATTATAACGAAACGTTCAGCCCAGTAGCGAGGTTAGCAACTATAAGATCTTTGCTCAGCATTGCAGCAAGAGAGAGACTTCATCTTATTCAGTTCGATGTTGCAACAGCTTTCCTCAATGGAAATTTAACGGAAGAGATTTATATGAAACAACCAGAAGGCTTTGAAGATGGAACATCCAGAGTATGTCGTCTAAAGAAAAGCCTCTATGGTTTGAAGCAGGCACCACGGTGCTGGAACTACTGTTTTACAGAAATACTCGAATCTTTAGGCTTCAAGACAAGCGATGCTGATCCATGCCTATATACCAAAATCTTTTAGATAAGAAAATCTTAATAGCACTCTACGTGGACGATGGCTTAGTTGCAGCGAGTGATGAGAACCTTGCAAAGAGTTTCATCAATGACCTAGAAAAGATTTTGAAGATTACTAGCAAACCAGTTTCATACTATCTGGGGTTAGAGATAGAACAAATGAAGGACGGCTCGATTTTCATTAAGCAAGAAGCTTATGCAAATAAGGTCTTGGAGAGATTCAATATGAAAGACTGTAACCCAGTATCAACTCCTTTACAGAAAGAAGGAACTATTGAAACAGGGAAAGCTGACAAAGAATCACAGTCATTCCCCTATAGAGAAGCAGTAGGCTCGCTCGCTTACTTGATGGTGGGCACTCGCCCTGATCTGGCTTATGCTGTAGGATTGGCTTCGAGGAGCTTAGAAAAGCCAACTTCTAGCGACTGGCGTATGGTTAAGCACATAATGAGATATTTGAAAGGCACATTATCAAGAGGAATAATGTATGTTCATGATGCAAATTCTTCTAACCAAATAAAAGCCTACAGTGATGCTGATCATGCTGGATGCTTGAAAACAGGTCGCTCTACCACTGGAGTATTGTGTTTATTTTCAAGAGGAGCAATCTCCTGGATGAGCAAACGACAAGCTTCAGTTGCCATTAGCACTACAGAATCTGAGCTTGTGGCAGCAAGCGAAGCGGCAAGAGAGCTAATTTGGCTAAAGAGACTGTTCAAAGACTTGAATGGCCAACAAGAAATACCAGTATCAATTGGTAATTTACTACACATCCACTTCACTCGTCCCGAACATCATTTTATTTTTCAATACATTTTGATGTTTTTTTTTGGATCCTGAAATCTGTTTTTAAGACTATTGTCAACTGACCATTTTTGGCAAGCCAATTCTAATGCTTGTGCGAGTTATATTGTGGTTCGAGGGCCTGAAACAGCTTTGCTTTACATACATCTGCGTCATTGATACTCACAGCGGTAGTCAAACTAAGCACCAGAATCTCCATAAACAGCACGGGCAAGCTGATAGGATTCTCCGGGATAACCAACACCTTCTTCGCCTCTTCCCTCACAATCTTCTTCACAAAGCAGACCACCTTGCAGAAGGTCTTCTGGAACATGTCCACGAACCCATTGTTGAGGTTGCATACCACTAGACAAAAAAGTCTATGGGTAATTCTGTCAACTGATGAAAACAAAATTTGTATGTGTGTGTCAAGTGTCGTTTGTTCAGTGTCGTTCATAAAATAACTAAATGTGTATATAAAAATAATATAAACAATATTACGTGCGTGAGACTATCTATTGTGTTGTGTAACTAACCACTTCCGATTCCACTGCTGCTGTTCACTAGGTGAGTGATACTTTATTAGGTTCTGTGTCCCACCGGAAGGAGAAGAAATGGATTTTTCGACGAAGATTGAACTCGGAAAATTAGCAGGCAAGGAAAATTGGGCAACCTGGAAATATAAAATTTCTATAATGCTGGAAGGCACAGAAGGTGCCACGGAAGCAGTTGAGGGGAAACTCAACAAGCCGGTCCTTGCTGAAGGAGCAGGTGACGCTAACATCAGCACCTATAATACTGCAATGGCAAAGTATAGGCGGACTGAGAGTGGCGCTCTACTCATGCTAACTACTAACATGACCGAGGATACACTAAAGAAAGTTATGCGATACAGAACGGCACACGAGGTTTGGCAAGAGCTGCATAGGCTATTTGATGGACAAACAGACGACAGAGCGTATAATTTATGCTTGGAGTTCTTCGGGTTTCGGCAAAGAAAGGAAGATGACGTTCGGACTACTCACATGTCGCACCTTAAGAATCTATGGAATGAATTGAAGGCGGAGATTGCTAAAATCGACGCTACCGCTAAGCTCCCTGAATTGTTCCTGATATGTAAGGTCTTAGATACACTTGACGATAGGTATTTCAACTTTAAGTCAAGTTGGCTAATGCTCAAACAGTCTGAAAGGACTATCGACAGTTTAACGACGCATCTTTGTACGTTCGAAAGAGAGCTAGGTTGTCAAGAGAACTCACGGCAGGAGGCGCTAGTGACTACACCTACTGAACGTCAAAATAAGAAGAATCCGGACGAGCAGCTGATTTGTAACTACTGTTCTTGCAAAGGACACAGAGTTCGCAAGTGTAAGAAGTGGATTAAGGATGGGAGGCCACCTAAGCCAACTTCGGGCACATCATCGGCGTCTAGCTCAAAATTCAAGCAGGTACAGCAGATTTCCCTTATGGTAAATGCGTGCTCTATGAATCAAGTCCAGGATCGCGAGAACTGGTACGTGGATAACGGAGCAACGGTTCATATCGCAGTAAGGAGGAATTTCTTCACCGATTTTCATGAATTTGACTCAGATCACACAGTGACTACGGCAGACGGAACTACCATATCCGCCTCAGGTATGGGCTCCGTAGTAGTAGAGTCAAATGTCAATGGGCAAAAGGAGAAAATTACTCTGAACGATGTGTGGCTGGTACCGTCTTTAACGAAAAACTTGTTTTCGATGCTTGCGGCGCAAGATAAGATGCAGAACAGCATCTTCACTTCCACAACTAAAGAGTGCAAGTTGGATATCGAGGGCACAACTAGAGTTGTTGGAAGTAGAGTCCATCAAGGTGGACTATATAAGTTGGATTTAAAGACACTAATTCCAAGAGAGCATACGAAAATTGAGGTCAATGCTTTAACTGGCTTAAACATGCTACAGCTATATCACGAGCGGCTAGTGCACCAGGATAAAAGACACGTCATTCGCGTAGTAAAACGTGAGTTAGGCATTCAGCTTAGTCCAGATAAAGTGACATGTGAAGGCTGCGTTTATGGAAAGTCTCATCGAAAGCCGTTCGGGACGAGAGAAAGAGCTAAAGCAGTTGGAGAGATAATACACACAGATGTTTGTGGTCCCTTCGCAAAAAGCATCTCGAAGTACGAGTATTATGTACTATTTAAGGACGACTATTCAAGTTATCGCATGGTTTACTTCATGAGACATAAGTCAGAAGTAAAGGATAAACTTCTACAAATGCTTCAAGAAGTGAAGACCGTAGGCCATACTGTCAAAACTCTACTGAGTGATAACGGCGGCGAATTCAATAATGAGGAAGTTCGAAAAATATTAAAAAGACATGGTATTCAGCAACGGCTAACTATGCCTTACACGCCTGAACAAAATGGCTGTAGTGAGCGGGAGAACCGTACTTTGGTAGAAGCTGCAAGGTCAATTATGCATGCGAGAGGAGAGATGCCACAAATACTATGGGCTGAATTGATTAATACAGTTGCATATGTACTGAATAGGACAGGTCCCACAAGAGTGGATAGTAAAGTACCATATGAACTGTGGCATGGGAAAAAGCCGAAGATATCCCATCTAAAAATAATTGGTAGCACGTGTTATGCACATGTTCCAAAACCAAAACGAAAAAAAATGAGCAAGAAGGCTATAAAAGGCATATTGATAGGCTACGAGAATGATGACGGCTATCGAATCTGGGATGGAGTCAAGACGTTGAAGTCGAGGGACATAACGTTCGAGTCTGATGTAGAATTCAAGATATCCATCAACATTCCTACTGCTGCAGAGGGAGTGACAGTAGTGTAGAGATGATCTTGATCATGTTCTAGAGGGAGATAGAACGAATATCGGAAAAGACCAAGATCAAGAAGATGAAATTCACGAGAGCGAGAACGATGACGAAGGAGCTATGATTGACAGTCCACGCAGACATGAATTGAGGGAAAGCTCCGATATTGATATGAGAAATAGAGTTTATAGAAGACGAAACCGGATTTTCAGATAGTGAAAATGAAGAACAATTTGAAGATGCCGTTCCTGCCTATGTTGAGATTGAAGAAAATTTAGAGGGAGACGTTTCGCTATCAGACGTTCCAAGATATAATCTCCGGGACAGAAGTAGTCTTCAACTTCCACGTAAATTGGATGACTATAGTTTATTCCTAGTCGATACTGAAAAAGAACCTTCGACGTATAAGGAAGCAATATCGAGTGGAACAAGTAGAGATAGATGGTTAGAAGCGATGAGCAGTGAAATCGATTCTTTGAAAAGATTACAAGTTTGGGATTTGCAGAATCTACCGAGCAATCGAAAAGCTCTGCCATGTAAATGGATTTATAGAGTAAAAACCAACCCTGACGGCACAATAGAAAAGTATAAAGCCCGTCTAGTCGTAAAAGGGTTTAAGCAGAAGAAAGGTTTTGATTATAACGAAACGTTCAGCCCAGTAGCGAGGTTAGCAACTATAAGATCTTTGCTCAGCATTGCAGCAAGAGAGAGACTTCATCTTATTCAGTTCGATGTTGCAACAGCTTTCCTCAATGGAAATTTAACGGAAGAGATTTATATGAAACAACCAGAAGGCTTTGAAGATGGAATATCCAGAGTATGTCGTCTAAAGAAAAGCCTCTATGGTTTGAAGCAGGCACCACGGTGCTGGAACTACTGTTTTACAGAAATACTCGAATCTTTAGGCTTCAAGACAAGCGATGCTGATCCATGCCTATATACCAAAATCTTAGGAGATAAGAAAATCTTAATAGCACTCTACGTGGACGATGGCTTAGTTGCAGCGAGTGATGAGAACCTTGCAAAGAGTTTCATCAATGACCTAGAAAAGATTTTGAAGATTACTAGCAAACCAGTTTCATACTATCTGGGGTTAGAGATAGAACAAATGAAGGACGGCTCGATTTTCATTAAGCAAGAAGCTTATGCAAATAAGGTCTTGGAGAGATTCAATATGAAAGACTGTAACCCAGTATCAACTCCTTTACAGAAAGAAGGAACTATTGAAACAGGGAAAGCTGACAAAGAATCACAGTCATTCCCCTATAGAGAAGCAGTAGGCTCGCTCGCTTACTTGATGGTGGGCACTCGCCCTGATCTGGCTTATGCTGTAGGATTGGCTTCGAGGAGCTTAGAAAAGCCAACTTCTAGCGACTGGCGTATGGTTAAGCACATAATGAGATATTTGAAAGGCACATTATCAAGAGGAATAATGTATGTTCATGATGCAAATTCTTCTAACCAAATAAAAGCCTACAGTGATGCTGATCATGCTGGATGCTTGAAAACAGGTCGCTCTACCACTGGAGTATTGTGTTTATTTTCAAGAGGAGCAATCTCCTGGATGAGCAAACGACAAGCTTCAGTTGCCATTAGCACTACAGAATCTGAGCTTGTGGCAGCAAGCGAAGCGGCAAGAGAGCTAATTTGGCTAAAGAGACTGTTCAAAGACTTGAATGGCCAACAAGAAATACCAGTATCAATTGGTAATTTACTACACATCCACTTCACTCGTCCCGAACATCATTTTATTTTTCAATACATTTTGATGTTTTTTTTTGGATCCTGAAATCTGTTTTTAAGACTATTGTCAACTGACCATTTTTGGCAAGCCAATTCTAATGCTTGTGCGAGTTATATTGTGGTTCGAGGGCCTGAAACAGCTTTGCTTTACATACATCTGCGTCATTGATACTCACAGCGGTAGTCAAACTAAGCACCAGAATCTCCATAAACAGCACGGGCAAGCTGATAGGATTCTCCGGGATAACCAACACCTTCTTCGCCTCTTCCCTCACAATCTTCTTCACAAAGCAGACCACCTTGCAGAAGGTCTTCTGGAACATGTCCACGAACCCATTGTTGAGGTTGCATACCACTAGACAAAAAAGTCTATGGGTAATTCTGTCAACTGATGAAAACAAAATTTGTATGTGTGTGTCAAGTGTCGTTTGTTCAGTGTCGTTCATAAAATAACTAAATGTGTATATAAAAATAATATAAACAATATTACGTGCGTGAGACTATCTATTGTGTTGTGTAACTAACCACTTCCGATTCCACTGCTGCTGTTCACTAGGTGAGTGATACTTTATTAGGTTCTGTGTCCCACCGGAAGGAGAAGAAATGGATTTTTCGACGAAGATTGAACTCGGAAAATTAGCAGGCAAGGAAAATTGGGCAACCTGGAAATATAAAATTTCTATAATGCTGGAAGGCACAGAAGGTGCCACGGAAGCAGTTGAGGGGAAACTCAACAAGCCGGTCCTTGCTGAAGGAGCAGGTGACGCTAACATCAGCACCTATAATACTGCAATGGCAAAGTATAGGCGGACTGAGAGTGGCGCTCTACTCATGCTAACTACTAACATGACCGAGGATACACTAAAGAAAGTTATGCGATACAGAACGGCACACGAGGTTTGGCAAGAGCTGCATAGGCTATTTGATGGACAAACAGACGACAGAGCGTATAATTTATGCTTGGAGTTCTTCGGGTTTCGGCAAAGAAAGGAAGATGACGTTCGGACTACTCACATGTCGCACCTTAAGAATCTATGGAATGAATTGAAGGCGGAGATTGCTAAAATCGACGCTACCGCTAAGCTCCCTGAATTGTTCCTGATATGTAAGGTCTTAGATACACTTGACGATAGGTATTTCAACTTTAAGTCAAGTTGGCTAATGCTCAAACAGTCTGAAAGGACTATCGACAGTTTAACGACGCATCTTTGTACGTTCGAAAGAGAGCTAGGTTGTCAAGAGAACTCACGGCAGGAGGCGCTAGTGACTACACCTACTGAACGTCAAAATAAGAAGAATCCGGACGAGCAGCTGATTTGTAACTACTGTTCTTGCAAAGGACACAGAGTTCGCAAGTGTAAGAAGTGGATTAAGGATGGGAGGCCACCTAAGCCAACTTCGGGCACATCATCGGCGTCTAGCTCAAAATTCAAGCAGGTACAGCAGATTTCCCTTATGGTAAATGCGTGCTCTATGAATCAAGTCCAGGATCGCGAGAACTGGTACGTGGATAACGGAGCAACGGTTCATATCGCAGTAAGGAGGAATTTCTTCACCGATTTTCATGAATTTGACTCAGATCACACAGTGACTACGGCAGACGGAACTACCATATCCGCCTCAGGTATGGGCTCCGTAGTAGTAGAGTCAAATGTCAATGGGCAAAAGGAGAAAATTACTCTGAACGATGTGTGGCTGGTACCGTCTTTAACGAAAAACTTGTTTTCGATGCTTGCGGCGCAAGATAAGATGCAGAACAGCATCTTCACTTCCACAACTAAAGAGTGCAAGTTGGATATCGAGGGCACAACTAGAGTTGTTGGAAGTAGAGTCCATCAAGGTGGACTATATAAGTTGGATTTAAAGACACTAATTCCAAGAGAGCATACGAAAATTGAGGTCAATGCTTTAACTGGCTTAAACATGCTACAGCTATATCACGAGCGGCTAGTGCACCAGGATAAAAGACACGTCATTCGCGTAGTAAAACGTGAGTTAGGCATTCAGCTTAGTCCAGATAAAGTGACATGTGAAGGCTGCGTTTATGGAAAGTCTCATCGAAAGCCGTTCGGGACGAGAGAAAGAGCTAAAGCAGTTGGAGAGATAATACACACAGATGTTTGTGGTCCCTTCGCAAAAAGCATCTCGAAGTACGAGTATTATGTACTATTTAAGGACGACTAATCAAGTTATCGCATGGTTTACTTCATGAGACATAAGTCAGAAGTAAAGGATAAACTTCTACAAATGCTTCAAGAAGTGAAGACCGTAGGCCATACTGTCAAAACTCTACTGAGTGATAACGGCGGCGAATTCAATAATGAGGAAGTTCGAAAAATATTAAAAAGACATGGTATTCAGCAACGGCTAACTATGCCTTACACGCCTGAACAAAATGGCTGTAGTGAGCGGGAGAACCGTACTTTGGTAGAAGCTGCAAGGTCAATTATGCATGCGAGAGGAGAGATGCCACAAATACTATGGGCTGAATTGATTAATACAGTTGCATATGTACTGAATAGGACAGGTCCCACAAGAGTGGATAGTAAAGTACCATATGAACTGTGGCATGGGAAAAAGCCGAAGATATCCCATCTAAAAATAATTGGTAGCACGTGTTATGCACATGTTCCAAAACCAAAACGAAAAAAAATGAGCAAGAAGGCTATAAAAGGCATATTGATAGGCTACGAGAATGATGACGGCTATCGAATCTGGGATGGAGTCAAGACGTTGAAGTCGAGGGACATAACGTTCGAGTCTGATGTAGAATTCAAGATATCCATCAACATTCCTACTGCTGCAGAGGGAGTGACAGTAGTGTAGAGATGATCTTGATCATGTTCTAGAGGGAGATCGAACGAATATCGGAAAAGACCAAGATCAAGAAGATGAAATTCACGAGAGCGAGAACGATGACGAAGGAGCTATGATTGACAGTCCACGCAGACATGAATTGAGGGAAAGCTCCGATATTGATATGAGAAATAGAGTTTATAGAAGACGAAACCGGATTTTCAGATAGTGAAAATGAAGAACAATTTGAAGATGCCGTTCCTGCCTATGTTGAGATTGAAGAAAATTTAGAGGGAGACGTTTCGCTATCAGACGTTCCAAGATATAATCTCCGGGACAGAAGTAGTCTTCAACTTCCACGTAAATTGGATGACTATAGTTTATTCCTAGTCGATACTGAAAAAGAACCTTCGACGTATAAGGAAGCAATATCGAGTGGAACAAGTAGAGATAGATGGTTAGAAGCGATGAGCAGTGAAATCGATTCTTTGAAAAGATTACAAGTTTGGGATTTGCAGAATCTACCGAGCAATCGAAAAGCTCTGCCATGTAAATGGATTTATAGAGTAAAAACCAACCCTGACGGCACAATAGAAAAGTATAAAGCCCGTCTAGTCGTAAAAGGGTTTAAGCAGAAGAAAGGTTTTGATTATAACGAAACGTTCAGCCCAGTAGCGAGGTTAGCAACTATAAGATCTTTGCTCAGCATTGCAGCAAGAGAGAGACTTCATCTTATTCAGTTCGATGTTGCAACAGCTTTCCTCAATGGAAATTTAACGGAAGAGATTTATATGAAACAACCAGAAGGCTTTGAAGATGGAATATCCAGAGTATGTCGTCTAAAGAAAAGCCTCTATGGTTTGAAGCAGGCACCACGGTGCTGGAACTACTGTTTTACAGAAATACTCGAATCTTTAGGCTTCAAGACAAGCGATGCTGATCCATGCCTATATACCAAAATCTTAGGAGATAAGAAAATCTTAATAGCACTCTACGTGGACGATGGCTTAGTTGCAGCGAGTGATGAGAACCTTGCAAAGAGTTTCATCAATGACCTAGAAAAGATTTTGAAGATTACTAGCAAACCAGTTTCATACTATCTGGGGTTAGAGATAGAACAAATGAAGGACGGCTCGATTTTCATTAAGCAAGAAGCTTATGCAAATAAGGTCTTGGAGAGATTCAATATGAAAGACTGTAACCCAGTATCAACTCCTTTACAGAAAGAAGGAACTATTGAAACAGGGAAAGCTGACAAAGAATCACAGTCATTCCCCTATAGAGAAGCAGTAGGCTCGCTCGCTTACTTGATGGTGGGCACTCGCCCTGATCTGGCTTATGCTGTAGGATTGGCTTCGAGGAGCTTAGAAAAGCCAACTTCTAGCGACTGGCGTATGGTTAAGCACATAATGAGATATTTGAAAGGCACATTATCAAGAGGAATAATGTATGTTCATGATGCAAATTCTTCTAACCAAATAAAAGCCTACAGTGATGCTGATCATGCTGGATGCTTGAAAACAGGTCGCTCTACCACTGGAGTATTGTGTTTATTTTCAAGAGGAGCAATCTCCTGGATGAGCAAACGACAAGCTTCAGTTGCCATTAGCACTACAGAATCTGAGCTTGTGGCAGCAAGCGAAGCGGCAAGAGAGCTAATTTGGCTAAAGAGACTGTTCAAAGACTTGAATGGCCAACAAGAAATACCAGTATCAATTGGTAATTTACTACACATCCACTTCACTCGTCCCGAACATCATTTTATTTTTCAATACATTTTGATGTTTTTTTTTGGATCCTGAAATCTGTTTTTAAGACTATTGTCAACTGACCATTTTTGGCAAGCCAATTCTAATGCTTGTGCGAGTTATATTGTGGTTCGAGGGCCTGAAACAGCTTTGCTTTACATACATCTGCGTCATTGATACTCACAGCGGTAGTCAAACTAAGCACCAGAATCTCCATAAACAGCACGGGCAAGCTGATAGGATTCTCCGGGATAACCAACACCTTCTTCGCCTCTTCCCTCACAATCTTCTTCACAAAGCAGACCACCTTGCAGAAGGTCTTCTGGAACATGTCCACGAACCCATTGTTGAGGTTGCATACCACTAGACAAAAAAGTCTATGGGTAATTCTGTCAACTGATGAAAACAAAATTTGTATGTGTGTGTCAAGTGTCGTTTGTTCAGTGTCGTTCATAAAATAACTAAATGTGTATATAAAAATAATATAAACAATATTACGTGCGTGAGACTATCTATTGTGTTGTGTAACTAACCACTTCCGATTCCACTGCTGCTGTTCACTAGGTGAGTGATACTTTATTAGGTTCTGTGTCCCACCGGAAGGAGAAGAAATGGATTTTTCGACGAAGATTGAACTCGGAAAATTAGCAGGCAAGGAAAATTGGGCAACCTGGAAATATAAAATTTCTATAATGCTGGAAGGCACAGAAGGTGCCACGGAAGCAGTTGAGGGGAAACTCAACAAGCCGGTCCTTGCTGAAGGAGCAGGTGACGCTAACATCAGCACCTATAATACTGCAATGGCAAAGTATAGGCGGACTGAGAGTGGCGCTCTACTCATGCTAACTACTAACATGACCGAGGATACACTAAAGAAAGTTATGCGATACAGAACGGCACACGAGGTTTGGCAAGAGCTGCATAGGCTATTTGATGGACAAACAGACGACAGAGCGTATAATTTATGCTTGGAGTTCTTCGGGTTTCGGCAAAGAAAGGAAGATGACGTTCGGACTACTCACATGTCGCACCTTAAGAATCTATGGAATGAATTGAAGGCGGAGATTGCTAAAATCGACGCTACCGCTAAGCTCCCTGAATTGTTCCTGATATGTAAGGTCTTAGATACACTTGACGATAGGTATTTCAACTTTAAGTCAAGTTGGCTAATGCTCAAACAGTCTGAAAGGACTATCGACAGTTTAACGACGCATCTTTGTACGTTCGAAAGAGAGCTAGGTTGTCAAGAGAACTCACGGCAGGAGGCGCTAGTGACTACACCTACTGAACGTCAAAATAAGAAGAATCCGGACGAGCAGCTGATTTGTAACTACTGTTCTTGCAAAGGACACAGAGTTCGCAAGTGTAAGAAGTGGATTAAGGATGGGAGGCCACCTAAGCCAACTTCGGGCACATCATCGGCGTCTAGCTCAAAATTCAAGCAGGTACAGCAGATTTCCCTTATGGTAAATGCGTGCTCTATGAATCAAGTCCAGGATCGCGAGAACTGGTACGTGGATAACGGAGCAACGGTTCATATCGCAGTAAGGAGGAATTTCTTCACCGATTTTCATGAATTTGACTCAGATCACACAGTGACTACGGCAGACGGAACTACCATATCCGCCTCAGGTATGGGCTCCGTAGTAGTAGAGTCAAATGTCAATGGGCAAAAGGAGAAAATTACTCTGAACGATGTGTGGCTGGTACCGTCTTTAACGAAAAACTTGTTTTCGATGCTTGCGGCGCAAGATAAGATGCAGAACAGCATCTTCACTTCCACAACTAAAGAGTGCAAGTTGGATATCGAGGGCACAACTAGAGTTGTTGGAAGTAGAGTCCATCAAGGTGGACTATATAAGTTGGATTTAAAGACACTAATTCCAAGAGAGCATACGAAAATTGAGGTCAATGCTTTAACTGGCTTAAACATGCTACAGCTATATCACGAGCGGCTAGTGCACCAGGATAAAAGACACGTCATTCGCGTAGTAAAACGTGAGTTAGGCATTCAGCTTAGTCCAGATAAAGTGACATGTGAAGGCTGCGTTTATGGAAAGTCTCATCGAAAGCCGTTCGGGACGAGAGAAAGAGCTAAAGCAGTTGGAGAGATAATACACACAGATGTTTGTGGTCCCTTCGCAAAAAGCATCTCGAAGTACGAGTATTATGTACTATTTAAGGACGACTATTCAAGTTATCGCATGGTTTACTTCATGAGACATAAGTCAGAAGTAAAGGATAAACTTCTACAAATGCTTCAAGAAGTGAAGACCGTAGGCCATACTGTCAAAACTCTACTGAGTGATAACGGCGGCGAATTCAATAATGAGGAAGTTCGAAAAATATTAAAAAGACATGGTATTCAGCAACGGCTAACTATGCCTTACACGCCTGAACAAAATGGCTGTAGTGAGCGGGAGAACCGTACTTTGGTAGAAGCTGCAAGGTCAATTATGCATGCGAGAGGAGAGATGCCACAAATACTATGGGCTGAATTGATTAATACAGTTGCATATGTACTAAATAGGACAGGTCCCACAAGAGTGGATAGTAAAGTACCATATGAACTGTGGCATGGGAAAAAGCCGAAGATATCCCATCTAAAAATAATTGGTAGCACGTGTTATGCACATGTTCCAAAACCAAAACGAAAAAAAATGAGCAAGAAGGCTATAAAAGGCATATTGATAGGCTACGAGAATGATGACGGCTATCGAATCTGGGATGGAGTCAAGACGTTGAAGTCGAGGGACATAACGTTCGAGTCTGATGTAGAATTCAAGATATCCATCAACATTCCTACTGCTGCAGAGGGAGTGACAGTAGTGTAGAGATGATCTTGATCATGTTCTAGAGGGAGATAGAACGAATATCGGAAAAGACCAAGATCAAGAAGATGAAATTCACGAGAGCGAGAACGATGACGAAGGAGCTATGATTGACAGTCCACGCAGACATGAATTGAGGGAAAGCTCCGATATTGATATGAGAAATAGAGTTTATAGAAGACGAAACCGGATTTTCAGATAGTGAAAATGAAGAACAATTTGAAGATGCCGTTCCTGCCTATGTTGAGATTGAAGAAAATTTAGAGGGAGACGTTTCGCTATCAGACGTTCCAAGATATAATCTCCGGGACAGAAGTAGTCTTCAACTTCCACGTAAATTGGATGACTATAGTTTATTCCTAGTCGATACTGAAAAAGAACCTTCGACGTATAAGGAAGCAATATCGAGTGGAACAAGTAGAGATAGATGGTTAGAAGCGATGAGCAGTGAAATCGATTCTTTGAAAAGATTACAAGTTTGGGATTTGCAGAATCTACCGAGCAATCGAAAAGCTCTGCCATGTAAATGGATTTATAGAGTAAAAACCAACCCTGACGGCACAATAGAAAAGTATAAAGCCCGTCTAGTCGTAAAAGGGTTTAAGCAGAAGAAAGGTTTTGATTATAACGAAACGTTCAGCCCAGTAGCGAGGTTAGCAACTATAAGATCTTTGCTCAGCATTGCAGCAAGAGAGAGACTTCATCTTATTCAGTTCGATGTTGCAACAGCTTTCCTCAATGGAAATTTAACGGAAGAGATTTATATGAAACAACCAGAAGGCTTTGAAGATGGAATATCCAGAGTATGTCGTCTAAAGAAAAGCCTCTATGGTTTAGAGCAGGCACCACGGTGCTGGAACTACTGTTTTACAGAAATACTCGAATCTTTAGGCTTCAAGACAAGCGATGCTGATCCATGCCTATATACCAAAATCTTAGGAGATAAGAAAATCTTAATAGCACTCTACGTGGACGATGGCTTAGTTGCAGCGAGTGATGAGAACCTTGCAAAGAGTTTCATCAATGACCTAGAAAAGATTTTGAAGATTACTAGCAAACCAGTTTCATACTATCTGGGGTTAGAGATAGAACAAATGAAGGACGGCTCGATTTTCATTAAGCAAGAAGCTTATGCAAATAAGGTCTTGGAGAGATTCAATATGAAAGACTGTAACCCAGTATCAACTCCTTTACAGAAAGAAGGAACTATTGAAACAGGGAAAGCTGACAAAGAATCACAGTCATTCCCCTATAGAGAAGCAGTAGGCTCGCTCGCTTACTTGATGGTGGGCACTCGCCCTGATCTGGCTTATGCTGTAGGATTGGCTTCGAGGAGCTTAGAAAAGCCAACTTCTAGCGACTGGCGTATGGTTAAGCACATAATGAGATATTTGAAAGGCACATTATCAAGAGGAATAATGTATGTTCATGATGCAAATTCTTCTAACCAAATAAAAGCCTACAGTGATGCTGATCATGCTGGATGCTTGAAAACAGGTCGCTCTACCACTGGAGTATTGTGTTTATTTTCAAGAGGAGCAATCTCCTGGATGAGCAAACGACAAGCTTCAGTTGCCATTAGCACTACAGAATCTGAGCTTGTGGCAGCAAGCGAAGCGGCAAGAGAGCTAATTTGGCTAAAGAGACTGTTCAAAGACTTGAATGGCCAACAAGAAATACCAGTATCAATTGGTAATTTACTACACATCCACTTCACTCGTCCCGAACATCATTTTATTTTTCAATACATTTTGATGTTTTTTTTTGGATCCTGAAATCTGTTTTTAAGACTATTGTCAACTGACCAGTTTTGGCAAGCCAATTCTAATGCTTGTGCGAGTTATATTGTGGTTCGAGGGCCTGAAACAGCTTTGCTTTACATACATCTGCGTCATTGATACTCACAGCGGTAGTCAAACTAAGCACCAGAATCTCCATAAACAGCACGGGCAAGCTGATAGGATTCTCCGGGATAACCAACACCTTCTTCGCCTCTTCCCTCACAATCTTCTTCACAAAGCAGACCACCTTGCAGAAGGTCTTCTGGAACATGTCCACGAACCCATTGTTGAGGTTGCATACCACTAGACAAAAAAGTCTATGGGTAATTCTGTCAACTGATGAAAACAAAATTTGTATGTGTGTGTCAAGTGTCGTTTGTTCAGTGTCGTTCATAAAATAACTAAATGTGTATATAAAAATAATATAAACAATATTACGTGCGTGAGACTATCTATTGTGTTGTGTAACTAACCACTTCCGATTCCACTGCTGCTGTTCACTAGGTGAGTGATACTTTATTACCCATGGCCGAGGACATAGTCGATCAGGATCAGACTTAGGAAGACTGCTCCGTACATCACAGCGCTGATTGCTTCGACCAGCATGTTGACAAAGGTTCGAAAGTTACTATTTCGTGAAAAAACAAATTATTTTATCAACAACACATTGAATTTCTCAAATTTTCAGGTTTTGATTGATTGCTTGACACTGGGCTTTGTTTTTTTCTTGTTGGTTGAATGAAAAAGTAGTGGCGTTAAAGAAGGTTTTGGAAAAGTATTGATTTTTGAAAGCTTTTTCGGATAAAGGCTAGCACAACCAGCCTATAATGTTTTCACAGCTGGGACACAGGCCTCCTCCACTATCTGGGCTTCAGGGGTTCCGGGGCTGCGGAACTGTTCAAAAGAGATAAGTGAAAGAGTACCACGGCCACGTACCATATGAACTGTGGCATGGGAAAAAGCCGAAGATATCCCATCTAAAAATAATTGGTAGCACGTGTTATGCACATGTTCCAAAACCAAAACGAAAAAAAATGAGCAAGAAGGCTATAAAAGGCATATTGATAGGCTACGAGAATGATGACGGCTATCGAATCTGGGATGGAGTCAAGACGTTGAAGTCGAGGGACATAACGTTCGAGTCTGATGTAGAATTCAAGATATCCATCAACATTCCTACTGCTGCAGAGAGAGTGACAGTAGTGTAGAGATGATCTTGATCATGTTCTAGAGGGAGATAGAACGAATATCGGAAAAGACCAAGATCAAGAAGATGAAATTCACGAGAGCGAGAACGATGACGAAGGAGCTATGATTGACAGTCCACGCAGACATGAATTGAGGGAAAGCTCCGATATTGATATGAGAAATAGAGTTTATAGAAGACGAAACCGGATTTTCAGATAGTGAAAATGAAGAACAATTTGAAGATGCCGTTCCTGCCTATGTTGAGATTGAAGAAAATTTAGAGGGAGACGTTTCGCTATCAGACGTTCCAAGATATAATCTCCGGGACAGAAGTAGTCTTCAACTTCCACGTAAATTGGATGACTATAGTTTATTCCTAGTCGATACTGAAAAAGAACCTTCGACGTATAAGGAAGCAATATCGAGTGGAACAAGTAGAGATAGATGGTTAGAAGCGATGAGCAGTGAAATCGATTCTTTGAAAAGATTACAAGTTTGGGATTTGCAGAATCTACCGAGCAATCGAAAAGCTCTGCCATGTAAATGGATTTATAGAGTAAAAACCAACCCTGACGGCACAATAGAAAAGTATAAAGCCCGTCTAGTCGTAAAAGGGTTTAAGCAGAAGAAAGGTTTTGATTATAACGAAACGTTCAGACCAGTAGCGAGGTTAGCAACTATAAGATCTTTGCTCAGCATTGCAGCAAGAGAGAGACTTCATCTTATTCAGTTCGATGTTGCAACAGCTTTCCTCAATGGAAATTTAACGGAAGAGATTTATATGAAACAACCAGAAGGCTTTGAAGATGGAATATCCAGAGTATGTCGTCTAAAGAAAAGCCTCTATGGTTTGAAGCAGGCACCACGGTGCTGGAACTACTGTTTTACAGAAATACTCGAATCTTTAGGCTTCAAGACAAGCGATGCTGATCCATGCCTATATACCAAAATCTTAGGAGATAAGAAAATCTTAATAGCACTCTACGTGGACGATGGCTTAGTTGCAGCGAGTGATGAGAACCTTGCAAAGAGTTTCATCAATGACCTAGAAAAGATTTTGAAGATTACTAGCAAACCAGTTTCATACTATCTGGGGTTAGAGATAGAACAAATGAAGGACGGCTCGATTTTCATTAAGCAAGAAGCTTATGCAAATAAGGTCTTGGAGAGATTCAATATGAAAGACTGTAACCCAGTATCAACTCCTTTACAGAAAGAAGGAACTATTGAAACAGGGAAAGCTGACAAAGAATCACAGTCATTCCCCTATAGAGAAGCAGTAGGCTCGCTCGCTTACTTGATGGTGGGCACTCGCCCTGATCTGGCTTATGCTGTAGGATTGGCTTCGAGGAGCTTAGAAAAGCCAACTTCTAGCGACTGGCGTATGGTTAAGCACATAATGAGATATTTGAAAGGCACATTATCAAGAGGAATAATGTATGTTCATGATGCAAATTCTTCTAACCAAATAAAAGCCTACAGTGATGCTGATCATGCTGGATGCTTGAAAACAGGTCGCTCTACCACTGGAGTATTGTGTTTATTTTCAAGAGGAGCAATCTCCTGGATGAGCAAACGACAAGCTTCAGTTGCCATTAGCACTACAGAATCTGAGCTTGTGGCAGCAAGCGAAGCGGCAAGAGAGCTAATTTGGCTAAAGAGACTGTTCAAAGACTTGAATGGCCAACAAGAAATACCAGTATCAATTGGTAATTTACTACACATCCACTTCACTCGTCCCGAACATCATTTTATTTTTCAATACATTTTGATGTTTTTTTTTGGATCCTGAAATCTGTTTTTAAGACTATTGTCAACTGACCATTTTTGGCAAGCCAATTCTAATGCTTGTGCGAGTTATATTGTGGTTCGAGGGCCTGAAACAGCTTTGCTTTACATACATCTGCGTCATTGATACTCACAGCGGTAGTCAAACTAAGCACCAGAATCTCCATAAACAGCACGGGCAAGCTGATAGGATTCTCCGGGATAACCAACACCTTCTTCGCCTCTTCCCTCACAATCTTCTTCACAAAGCAGACCACCTTGCAGAAGGTCTTCTGGAACATGTCCACGAACCCATTGTTGAGGTTGCATACCACTAGACAAAAAAGTCTATGGGTAATTCTGTCAACTGATGAAAACAAAATTTGTATGTGTGTGTCAAGTGTCGTTTGTTCAGTGTCGTTCATAAAATAACTAAATGTGTATATAAAAATAATATAAACAATATTACGTGCGTGAGACTATCTATTGTGTTGTGTAACTAACCACTTCCGATTCCACTGCTGCTGTTCACTAGGTGAGTGATACTTTATTACCCATGGCCGAGGACATAGTCGATCAGGATCAGACTTAGGAAGACTGCTCCGTACATCACAGCGCTGATTGCTTCGACCAGCATGTTGACAAAGGTTCGAAAGTTACTATTTCGTGAAAAAACAAATTATTTTATCAACAACACATTGAATTTCTCAAATTTTCAGGTTTTGATTGATTGCTTGACACTGGGCTTTGTTTTTTTCTTGTTGGTTGAATGAAAAAGTAGTGGCGTTAAAGAAGGTTTTGGAAAAGTATTGATTTTTGAAAGCTTTTTCGGATAAAGGCTAGCACAACCAGCCTATAATGTTTTCACAGCTGGGACACAGGCCTCCTCCACTATCTGGGCTTCAGGGGTTCCGGGGCTGCGGAACTGTTCAAAAGAGATAAGTGAAAGAGTACCACGGCCACGTACCATATGAACTGTGGCATGGGAAAAAGCCGAAGATATCCTATCTAAAAATAATTGGTAGCACGTGTTATGCACATGTTCCAAAACCAAAACGAAAAAAAATGAGCAAGAAGGCTATAAAAGGCATATTGATAGGCTACGAGAATGATGACGGCTATCGAATCTGGGATGGAGTCAAGACGTTGAAGTCGAGGGACATAACGTTCGAGTCTGATGTAGAATTCAAGATATCCATCAACATTCCTACTGCTGCAGAGGGAGTGACAGTAGTGTAGAGATGATCTTGATCATGTTCTAGAGGGAGATAGAACGAATATCGGAAAAGACCAAGATCAAGAAGATGAAATTCACGAGAGCGAGAACGATGACGAAGGAGCTATGATTGACAGTCCACGCAGACATGAATTGAGGGAAAGCTCCGATATTGATATGAGAAATAGAGTTTATAGAAGACGAAACCGGATTTTCAGATAGTGAAAATGAAGAACAATTTGAAGATGCCGTTCCTGCCTATGTTGAGATTGAAGAAAATTTAGAGGGAGACGTTTCGCTATCAGACGTTCCAAGATATAATCTCCGGGACAGAAGTAGTCTTCAACTTCCACGTAAATTGGATGACTATAGTTTATTCCTAGTCGATACTATTCCTCAGTAAAAACGTATTCAGGAAGCAAATCCACGCAGCTCTTAAGGATCAGCAGTCGACCATTGTGATGTAATATGTAGGTATAGAAATGTGTGGGTATGGCCTATTGTGTAACTTTTCGTATATTATGCATCACTTATTGTAACTGTTATTTTAGTTTATATCATATACATAAATGTCTCTCTAGCTATTAATCATTTAAAGTAATCTGTGGAAAACGTAGTGGGTAACATATTTATTATATTTTAGTATTTAAGCCTTGTTTTAACCTGTAATATGTTACTGTTTGTTTTTCCTTAATAAATAAATAAATAAATAAATAAATACTGAAAAAGAACCTTCGACGTATAAGGAAGCAATATCGAGTGGAACAAGTAGAGATAGATGGTTAGAAGCGATGAGCAGTGAAATCGATTCTTTGAAAAGATTACAAGTTTGGGATTTGCAGAATCTACCGAGCAATCGAAAAGCTCTGCCATGTAAATGGATTTATAGAGTAAAAACCAACCCTGACGGCACAATAGAAAAGTATAAAGCCCGTCTAGTCGTAAAAGGGTTTAAGCAGAAGAAAGGTTTTGATTATAACGAAACGTTCAGCCCAGTAGCGAGGTTAGCAACTATAAGATCTTTGCTCAGCATTGCAGCAAGAGAGAGACTTCATCTTATTCAGTTCGATGTTGCAACAGCTTTCCTCAATGGAAATTTAACGGAAGAGATTTATATGAAACAACCAGAAGGCTTTGAAGATGGAATATCCAGAGTATGTCGTCTAAAGAAAAGCCTCTATGGTTTGAAGCAGGCACCACGGTGCTGGAACTACTGTTTTACAGAAATACTCGAATCTTTAGGCTTCAAGACAAGCGATGCTGATCCATGCCTATATACCAAAATCTTAGGAGATAAGAAAATCTTAATAGCACTCTACGTGGACGATGGCTTAGTTGCAGCGAGTGATGAGAACCTTGCAAAGAGTTTCATCAATGACCTAGAAAAGATTTTGAAGATTACTAGCAAACCAGTTTCATACTATCTGGGGTTAGAGATAGAACAAATGAAGGACGGCTCGATTTTCATTAAGCAAGAAGCTTATGCAAATAAGGTCTTGGAGAGATTCAATATGAAAGACTGTAACCCAGTATCAACTCCTTTACAGAAAGAAGGAACTATTGAAACAGGGAAAGCTGACAAAGAATCACAGTCATTCCCCTATAGAGAAGCAGTAGGCTCGCTCGCTTACTTGATGGTGGGCACTCGCCCTGATCTGGCTTATGCTGTAGGATTGGCTTCGAGGAGCTTAGAAAAGCCAACTTCTAGCGACTGGCGTATGGTTAAGCACATAATGAGATATTTGAAAGGCACATTATCAAGAGGAATAATGTATGTTCATGATGCAAATTCTTCTAACCAAATAAAAGCCTACAGTGATGCTGATCATGCTGGATGCTTGAAAACAGGTCGCTCTACCACTGGAGTATTGTGTTTATTTTCAAGAGGAGCAATCTCCTGGATGAGCAAACGACAAGCTTCAGTTGCCATTAGCACTACAGAATCTGAGCTTGTGGCAGCAAGCGAAGCGGCAAGAGAGCTAATTTGGCTAAAGAGACTGTTCAAAGACTTGAATGGCCAACAAGAAATACCAGTATCAATTGGTAATTTACTACACATCCACTTCACTCGTCCCGAACATCATTTTATTTTTCAATACATTTTGATGTTTTTTTTTGGATCCTGAAATCTGTTTTTAAGACTATTGTCAACTGACCATTTTTGGCAAGCCAATTCTAATGCTTGTGCGAGTTATATTGTGGTTCGAGGGCCTGAAACAGCTTTGCTTTACATACATCTGCGTCATTGATACTCACAGCGGTAGTCAAACTAAGCACCAGAATCTCCATAAACAGCACGGGCAAGCTGATAGGATTCTCCGGGATAACCAACACCTTCTTCGCCTCTTCCCTCACAATCTTCTTCACAAAGCAGACCACCTTGCAGAAGGTCTTCTGGAACATGTCCACGAACCCATTGTTGAGGTTGCATACCACTAGACAAAAAAGTCTATGGGTAATTCTGTCAACTGATGAAAACAAAATTTGTATGTGTGTGTCAAGTGTCGTTTGTTCAGTGTCGTTCATAAAATAACTAAATGTGTATATAAAAATAATATAAACAATATTACGTGCGTGAGACTATCTATTGTGTTGTGTAACTAACCACTTCCGATTCCACTGCTGCTGTTCACTAGGTGAGTGATACTTTATTACCCATGGCCGAGGACATAGTCGATCAGGATCAGACTTAGGAAGACTGCTCCGTACATCACAGCGCTGATTGCTTCGACCAGCATGTTGACAAAGGTTCGAAAGTTACTATTTCGTGAAAAAACAAATTATTTTATCAACAACACATTGAATTTCTCAAATTTTCAGGTTTTGATTGATTGCTTGACACTGGGCTTTGTTTTTTTCTTGTTGGTTGAATGAAAAAGTAGTGGCGTTAAAGAAGGTTTTGGAAAAGTATTGATTTTTGAAAGCTTTTTCGGATAAAGGCTAGCACAACCAGCCTATAATGTTTTCACAGCTGGGACACAGGCCTCCTCCACTATCTGGGCTTCAGGGGTTCCGGGGCTGCGGAACTGTTCAAAAGAGATAAGTGAAAGAGTACCACGGCCACGTACCATATGAACTGTGGCATGGGAAAAAGCCGAAGATATCCCATCTAAAAATAATTGGTAGCACGTGTTATGCACATGTTCCAAAACCAAAACGAAAAAAAATGAGCAAGAAGGCTATAAAAGGCATATTGATAGGCTACGAGAATGATGACGGCTATCGAATCTGGGATGGAGTCAAGACGTTGAAGTCGAGGGACATAACGTTCGAGTCTGATGTAGAATTCAAGATATCCATCAACATTCCTACTGCTGCAGAGGGAGTGACAGTAGTGTAGAGATGATCTTGATCATGTTCTAGAGGGAGATAGAACGAATATCGGAAAAGACCAAGATCAAGAAGATGAAATTCACGAGAGCGAGAACGATGACGAAGGAGCTATGATTGACAGTCCACGCAGACATGAATTGAGGGAAAGCTCCGATATTGATATGAGAAATAGAGTTTATAGAAGACGAAACCGGATTTTCAGATAGTGAAAATGAAGAACAATTTGAAGATGCCGTTCCTGCCTATGTTGAGATTGAAGAAAATTTAGAGGGAGACGTTTCGCTATCAGACGTTCCAAGATATAATCTCCGGGACAGAAGTAGTCTTCAACTTCCACGTAAATTGGATGACTATAGTTTATTCCTAGTCGATACTATTCCTCAGTAAAAACGTATTCAGGAAGCAAATCCACGCAGCTCTTAAGGATCAGCAGTCGACCATTGTGATGTAATATGTAGGTATAGAAATGTGTGGGTATGGCCTATTGTGTAACTTTTCGTATATTATGCATCACTTATTGTAACTGTTATTTTAGTTTATATCATATACATAAATGTCTCTCTAGCTATTAATCATTTAAAGTAATCTGTGGAAAACGTAGTGGGTAACATATTTATTATATTTTAGTATTTAAGCCTTGTTTTAACCTGTAATATGTTACTGTTTGTTTTTCCTTAATAAATAAATAAATAAATAAATAAATACTGAAAAAGAACCTTCGACGTATAAGGAAGCAATATCGAGTGGAACAAGTAGAGATAGATGGTTAGAAGCGATGAGCAGTGAAATCGATTCTTTGAAAAGATTACAAGTTTGGGATTTGCAGAATCTACCGAGCAATCGAAAAGCTCTGCCATGTAAATGGATTTATAGAGTAAAAACCAACCCTGACGGCACAATAGAAAAGTATAAAGCCCGTCTAGTCGTAAAAGGGTTTAAGCAGAAGAAAGGTTTTGATTATAACGAAACGTTCAGCCCAGTAGCGAGGTTAGCAACTATAAGATCTTTGCTCAGCATTGCAGCAAGAGAGAGACTTCATCTTATTCAGTTCGATGTTGCAACAGCTTTCCTCAATGGAAATTTAACGGAAGAGATTTATATGAAACAACCAGAAGGCTTTGAAGATGGAATATCCAGAGTATGTCGTCTAAAGAAAAGCCTCTATGGTTTGAAGCAGGCACCACGGTGCTGGAACTACTGTTTTACAGAAATACTCGAATCTTTAGGCTTCAAGACAAGCGATGCTGATCCATGCCTATATACCAAAATCTTAGGAGATAAGAAAATCTTAATAGCACTCTACGTGGACGATGGCTTAGTTGCAGCGAGTGATGAGAACCTTGCAAAGAGTTTCATCAATGACCTAGAAAAGATTTTGAAGATTACTAGCAAACCAGTTTCATACTATCTGGGGTTAGAGATAGAACAAATGAAGGACGGCTCGATTTTCATTAAGCAAGAAGCTTATGCAAATAAGGTCTTGGAGAGATTCAATATGAAAGACTGTAACCCAGTATCAACTCCTTTACAGAAAGAAGGAACTATTGAAACAGGGAAAGCTGACAAAGAATCACAGTCATTCCCCTATAGAGAAGCAGTAGGCTCGCTCGCTTACTTGATGGTGGGCACTCGCCCTGATCTGGCTTATGCTGTAGGATTGGCTTCGAGGAGCTTAGAAAAGCCAACTTCTAGCGACTGGCGTATGGTTAAGCACATAATGAGATATTTGAAAGGCACATTATCAAGAGGAATAATGTATGTTCATGATGCAAATTCTTCTAACCAAATAAAAGCCTACAGTGATGCTGATCATGCTGGATGCTTGAAAACAGGTCGCTCTACCACTGGAGTATTGTGTTTATTTTCAAGAGGAGCAATCTCCTGGATGAGCAAACGACAAGCTTCAGTTGCCATTAGCACTACAGAATCTGAGCTTGTGGCAGCAAGCGAAGCGGCAAGAGAGCTAATTTGGCTAAAGAGACTGTTCAAAGACTTGAATGGCCAACAAGAAATACCAGTATCAATTGGTAATTTACTACACATCCACTTCACTCGTCCCGAACATCATTTTATTTTTCAATACATTTTGATGTTTTTTTTTGGATCCTGAAATCTGTTTTTAAGACTATTGTCAACTGACCATTTTTGGCAAGCCAATTCTAATGCTTGTGCGAGTTATATTGTGGTTCGAGGGCCTGAAACAGCTTTGCTTTACATACATCTGCGTCATTGATACTCACAGCGGTAGTCAAACTAAGCACCAGAATCTCCATAAACAGCACGGGCAAGCTGATAGGATTCTCCGGGATAACCAACACCTTCTTCGCCTCTTCCCTCACAATCTTCTTCACAAAGCAGACCACCTTGCAGAAGGTCTTCTGGAACATGTCCACGAACCCATTGTTGAGGTTGCATACCACTAGACAAAAAAGTCTATGGGTAATTCTGTCAACTGATGAAAACAAAATTTGTATGTGTGTGTCAAGTGTCGTTTGTTCAGTGTCGTTCATAAAATAACTAAATGTGTATATAAAAATAATATAAACAATATTACGTGCGTGAGACTATCTATTGTGTTGTGTAACTAACCACTTCCGATTCCACTGCTGCTGTTCACTAGGTGAGTGATACTTTATTACCCATGGCCGAGGACATAGTCGATCAGGATCAGACTTAGGAAGACTGCTCCGTACATCACAGCGCTGATTGCTTCGACCAGCATGTTGACAAAGGTTCGAAAGTTACTATTTCGTGAAAAAACAAATTATTTTATCAACAACACATTGAATTTCTCAAATTTTCAGGTTTTGATTGATTGCTTGACACTGGGCTTTGTTTTTTTCTTGTTGGTTGAATGAAAAAGTAGTGGCGTTAAAGAAGGTTTTGGAAAAGTATTGATTTTTGAAAGCTTTTTCGGATAAAGGCTAGCACAACCAGCCTATAATGTTTTCACAGCTGGGACACAGGCCTCCTCCACTATCTGGGCTTCAGGGGTTCCGGGGCTGCGGAACTGTTCAAAAGAGATAAGTGAAAGAGTACCACGGCCACGTACCATATGAACTGTGGCATGGGAAAAAGCCGAAGATATCCCATCTAAAAATAATTGGTAGCACGTGTTATGCACATGTTCCAAAACCAAAACGAAAAAAAATGAGCAAGAAGGCTATAAAAGGCATATTGATAGGCTACGAGAATGATGACGGCTATCGAATCTGGGATGGAGTCAAGACGTTGAAGTCGAGGGACATAACGTTCGAGTCTGATGTAGAATTCAAGATATCCATCAACATTCCTACTGCTGCAGAGGGAGTGACAGTAGTGTAGAGATGATCTTGATCATGTTCTAGAGGGAGATAGAACGAATATCGGAAAAGACCAAGATCAAGAAGATGAAATTCACGAGAGCGAGAACGATGACGAAGGAGCTATGATTGACAGTCCACGCAGACATGAATTGAGGGAAAGCTCCGATATTGATATGAGAAATAGAGTTTATAGAAGACGAAACCGGATTTTCAGATAGTGAAAATGAAGAACAATTTGAAGATGCCGTTCCTGCCTATGTTGAGATTGAAGAAAATTTAGAGGGAGACGTTTCGCTATCAGACGTTCCAAGATATAATCTCCGGGACAGAAGTAGTCTTCAACTTCCACGTAAATTGGATGACTATAGTTTATTCCTAGTCGATACTATTCCTCAGTAAAAACGTATTCAGGAAGCAAATCCACGCAGCTCTTAAGGATCAGCAGTCGACCATTGTGATGTAATATGTAGGTATAGAAATGTGTGGGTATGGCCTATTGTGTAACTTTTCGTATATTATGCATCACTTATTGTAACTGTTATTTTAGTTTATATCATATACATAAATGTCTCTCTAGCTATTAATCATTTAAAGTAATCTGTGGAAAACGTAGTGGGTAACATATTTATTATATTTTAGTATTTAAGCCTTGTTTTAACCTGTAATATGTTACTGTTTGTTTTTCCTTAATAAATAAATAAATAAATAAATAAATACTGAAAAAGAACCTTCGACGTATAAGGAAGCAATATCGAGTGGAACAAGTAGAGATAGATGGTTAGAAGCGATGAGCAGTGAAATCGATTCTTTGAAAAGATTACAAGTTTGGGATTTGCAGAATCTACCGAGCAATCGAAAAGCTCTGCCATGTAAATGGATTTATAGAGTAAAAACCAACCCTGACGGCACAATAGAAAAGTATAAAGCCCGTCTAGTCGTAAAAGGGTTTAAGCAGAAGAAAGGTTTTGATTATAACGAAACGTTCAGCCCAGTAGCGAGGTTAGCAACTATAAGATCTTTGCTCAGCATTGCAGCAAGAGAGAGACTTCATCTTATTCAGTTCGATGTTGCAACAGCTTTCCTCAATGGAAATTTAACGGAAGAGATTTATATGAAACAACCAGAAGGCTTTGAAGATGGAATATCCAGAGTATGTCGTCTAAAGAAAAGCCTCTATGGTTTGAAGCAGGCACCACGGTGCTGGAACTACTGTTTTACAGAAATACTCGAATCTTTAGGCTTCAAGACAAGCGATGCTGATCCATGCCTATATACCAAAATCTTAGGAGATAAGAAAATCTTAATAGCACTCTACGTGGACGATGGCTTAGTTGCAGCGAGTGATGAGAACCTTGCAAAGAGTTTCATCAATGACCTAGAAAAGATTTTGAAGATTACTAGCAAACCAGTTTCATACTATCTGGGGTTAGAGATAGAACAAATGAAGGACGGCTCGATTTTCATTAAGCAAGAAGCTTATGCAAATAAGGTCTTGGAGAGATTCAATATGAAAGACTGTAACCCAGTATCAACTCCTTTACAGAAAGAAGGAACTATTGAAACAGGGAAAGCTGACAAAGAATCACAGTCATTCCCCTATAGAGAAGCAGTAGGCTCGCTCGCTTACTTGATGGTGGGCACTCGCCCTGATCTGGCTTATGCTGTAGGATTGGCTTCGAGGAGCTTAGAAAAGCCAACTTCTAGCGACTGGCGTATGGTTAAGCACATAATGAGATATTTGAAAGGCACATTATCAAGAGGAATAATGTATGTTCATGATGCAAATTCTTCTAACCAAATAAAAGCCTACAGTGATGCTGATCATGCTGGATGCTTGAAAACAGGTCGCTCTACCACTGGAGTATTGTGTTTATTTTCAAGAGGAGCAATCTCCTGGATGAGCAAACGACAAGCTTCAGTTGCCATTAGCACTACAGAATCTGAGCTTGTGGCAGCAAGCGAAGCGGCAAGAGAGCTAATTTGGCTAAAGAGACTGTTCAAAGACTTGAATGGCCAACAAGAAATACCAGTATCAATTGGTAATTTACTACACATCCACTTCACTCGTCCCGAACATCATTTTATTTTTCAATACATTTTGATGTTTTTTTTTGGATCCTGAAATCTGTTTTTAAGACTATTGTCAACTGACCATTTTTGGCAAGCCAATTCTAATGCTTGTGCGAGTTATATTGTGGTTCGAGGGCCTGAAACAGCTTTGCTTTACATACATCTGCGTCATTGATACTCACAGCGGTAGTCAAACTAAGCACCAGAATCTCCATAAACAGCACGGGCAAGCTGATAGGATTCTCCGGGATAACCAACACCTTCTTCGCCTCTTCCCTCACAATCTTCTTCACAAAGCAGACCACCTTGCAGAAGGTCTTCTGGAACATGTCCACGAACCCATTGTTGAGGTTGCATACCACTAGACAAAAAAGTCTATGGGTAATTCTGTCAACTGATGAAAACAAAATTTGTATGTGTGTGTCAAGTGTCGTTTGTTCAGTGTCGTTCATAAAATAACTAAATGTGTATATAAAAATAATATAAACAATATTACGTGCGTGAGACTATCTATTGTGTTGTGTAACTAACCACTTCCGATTCCACTGCTGCTGTTCACTAGGTGAGTGATACTTTATTACCCATGGCCGAGGACATAGTCGATCAGGATCAGACTTAGGAAGACTGCTCCGTACATCACAGCGCTGATTGCTTCGACCAGCATGTTGACAAAGGTTCGAAAGTTACTATTTCGTGAAAAAACAAATTATTTTATCAACAACACATTGAATTTCTCAAATTTTCAGGTTTTGATTGATTGCTTGACACTGGGCTTTGTTTTTTTCTTGTTGGTTGAATGAAAAAGTAGTGGCGTTAAAGAAGGTTTTGGAAAAGTATTGATTTTTGAAAGCTTTTTCGGATAAAGGCTAGCACAACCAGCCTATAATGTTTTCACAGCTGGGACACAGGCCTCCTCCACTATCTGGGCTTCAGGGGTTCCGGGGCTGCGGAACTGTTCAAAAGAGATAAGTGAAAGAGTACCACGGCCACGTACCATATGAACTGTGGCATGGGAAAAAGCCGAAGATATCCCATCTAAAAATAATTGGTAGCACGTGTTATGCACATGTTCCAAAACCAAAACGAAAAAAAATGAGCAAGAAGGCTATAAAAGGCATATTGATAGGCTACGAGAATGATGACGGCTATCGAATCTGGGATGGAGTCAAGACGTTGAAGTCGAGGGACATAACGTTCGAGTCTGATGTAGAATTCAAGATATCCATCAACATTCCTACTGCTGCAGAGGGAGTGACAGTAGTGTAGAGATGATCTTGATCATGTTCTAGAGGGAGATAGAACGAATATCGGAAAAGACCAAGATCAAGAAGATGAAATTCACGAGAGCGAGAACGATGACGAAGGAGCTATGATTGACAGTCCACGCAGACATGAATTGAGGGAAAGCTCCGATATTGATATGAGAAATAGAGTTTATAGAAGACGAAACCGGATTTTCAGATAGTGAAAATGAAGAACAATTTGAAGATGCCGTTCCTGCCTATGTTGAGATTGAAGAAAATTTAGAGGGAGACGTTTCGCTATCAGACGTTCCAAGATATAATCTCCGGGACAGAAGTAGTCTTCAACTTCCACGTAAATTGGATGACTATAGTTTATTCCTAGTCGATACTATTCCTCAGTAAAAACGTATTCAGGAAGCAAATCCACGCAGCTCTTAAGGATCAGCAGTCGACCATTGTGATGTAATATGTAGGTATAGAAATGTGTGGGTATGGCCTATTGTGTAACTTTTCGTATATTATGCATCACTTATTGTAACTGTTATTTTAGTTTATATCATATACATAAATGTCTCTCTAGCTATTAATCATTTAAAGTAATCTGTGGAAAACGTAGTGGGTAACATATTTATTATATTTTAGTATTTAAGCCTTGTTTTAACCTGTAATATGTTACTGTTTGTTTTTCCTTAATAAATAAATAAATAAATAAATAAATACTGAAAAAGAACCTTCGACGTATAAGGAAGCAATATCGAGTGGAACAAGTAGAGATAGATGGTTAGAAGCGATGAGCAGTGAAATCGATTCTTTGAAAAGATTACAAGTTTGGGATTTGCAGAATCTACCGAGCAATCGAAAAGCTCTGCCATGTAAATGGATTTATAGAGTAAAAACCAACCCTGACGGCACAATAGAAAAGTATAAAGCCCGTCTAGTCGTAAAAGGGTTTAAGCAGAAGAAAGGTTTTGATTATAACGAAACGTTCAGCCCAGTAGCGAGGTTAGCAACTATAAGATCTTTGCTCAGCATTGCAGCAAGAGAGAGACTTCATCTTATTCAGTTCGATGTTGCAACAGCTTTCCTCAATGGAAATTTAACGGAAGAGATTTATATGAAACAACCAGAAGGCTTTGAAGATGGAATATCCAGAGTATGTCGTCTAAAGAAAAGCCTCTATGGTTTGAAGCAGGCACCACGGTGCTGGAACTACTGTTTTACAGAAATACTCGAATCTTTAGGCTTCAAGACAAGCGATGCTGATCCATGCCTATATACCAAAATCTTAGGAGATAAGAAAATCTTAATAGCACTCTACGTGGACGATGGCTTAGTTGCAGCGAGTGATGAGAACCTTGCAAAGAGTTTCATCAATGACCTAGAAAAGATTTTGAAGATTACTAGCAAACCAGTTTCATACTATCTGGGGTTAGAGATAGAACAAATGAAGGACGGCTCGATTTTCATTAACCCTAGAAAGATAACCATACCACGGCATACGTTAAAGATAACCATACGCTTCAGAGGCGCACCCTTTTATAATACGTGTTTTTTAATTGATTTAATAAAAAATATTTATGATTTATGGTATTGTGTTAAAAGGTATAATATAAACTATCAATTTTAAATACATTTTTATTTAATTTGTTTATTTAAAAACAATTTTAAACCAAATGAGTAGACCTCTAACATAAATCAACAGCCTTATGCTTCAGGAACAAAAACACTTATAACATCTAAACAAATTGAGTTATTTCTTACAAGCTATTATGACTACAATATAATGAGTATAAAAGAAAAATCTGTCATCAAAAAAAATAATTTCAAATTAATTAATTCTTAAATGTTTCACAAAAGATAACCATACGCCTCGCGAGACTCGTCATATAAACAAAACTATAGAACTTACAGCAAGGAAACAGCTATCCCGTGAAAGGGCTAACCGACGACCGAGTTGGCTCAGAAGGACAAACAAATACACGCGTCGGATAAAAAACTACAGTAATATGTTTCCCGCGCAGGCGCCTCTGCGACGTAGGTTATCTTTCTAGGGTTAAGCAAGAAGCTTATGCAAATAAGGTCTTGGAGAGATTCAATATGAAAGACTGTAACCCAGTATCAACTCCTTTACAGAAAGAAGGAACTATTGAAACAGGGAAAGCTGACAAAGAATCACAGTCATTCCCCTATAGAGAAGCAGTAGGCTCGCTCGCTTACTTGATGGTGGGCACTCGCCCTGATCTGGCTTATGCTGTAGGATTGGCTTCGAGGAGCTTAGAAAAGCCAACTTCTAGCGACTGGCGTATGGTTAAGCACATAATGAGATATTTGAAAGGCACATTATCAAGAGGAATAATGTATGTTCATGATGCAAATTCTTCTAACCAAATAAAAGCCTACAGTGATGCTGATCATGCTGGATGCTTGAAAACAGGTCGCTCTACCACTGGAGTATTGTGTTTATTTTCAAGAGGAGCAATCTCCTGGATGAGCAAACGACAAGCTTCAGTTGCCATTAGCACTACAGAATCTGAGCTTGTGGCAGCAAGCGAAGCGGCAAGAGAGCTAATTTGGCTAAAGAGACTGTTCAAAGACTTGAATGGCCAACAAGAAATACCAGTATCAATTGGTAATTTACTACACATCCACTTCACTCGTCCCGAACATCATTTTATTTTTCAATACATTTTGATGTTTTTTTTTGGATCCTGAAATCTGTTTTTAAGACTATTGTCAACTGACCATTTTTGGCAAGCCAATTCTAATGCTTGTGCGAGTTATATTGTGGTTCGAGGGCCTGAAACAGCTTTGCTTTACATACATCTGCGTCATTGATACTCACAGCGGTAGTCAAACTAAGCACCAGAATCTCCATAAACAGCACGGGCAAGCTGATAGGATTCTCCGGGATAACCAACACCTTCTTCGCCTCTTCCCTCACAATCTTCTTCACAAAGCAGACCACCTTGCAGAAGGTCTTCTGGAACATGTCCACGAACCCATTGTTGAGGTTGCATACCACTAGACAAAAAAGTCTATGGGTAATTCTGTCAACTGATGAAAACAAAATTTGTATGTGTGTGTCAAGTGTCGTTTGTTCAGTGTCGTTCATAAAATAACTAAATGTGTATATAAAAATAATATAAACAATATTACGTGCGTGAGACTATCTATTGTGTTGTGTAACTAACCACTTCCGATTCCACTGCTGCTGTTCACTAGGTGAGTGATACTTTATTACCCATGGCCGAGGACATAGTCGATCAGGATCAGACTTAGGAAGACTGCTCCGTACATCACAGCGCTGATTGCTTCGACCAGCATGTTGACAAAGGTTCGAAAGTTACTATTTCGTGAAAAAACAAATTATTTTATCAACAACACATTGAATTTCTCAAATTTTCAGGTTTTGATTGATTGCTTGACACTGGGCTTTGTTTTTTTCTTGTTGGTTGAATGAAAAAGTAGTGGCGTTAAAGAAGGTTTTGAAAAAGTATTGATTTTTGAAAGCTTTTTCGGATAAAGGCTAGCACAACCAGCCTATAATGTTTTCACAGCTGGGACACAGGCCTCCTCCACTATCTGGGCTTCAGGGGTTCCGGGGCTGCGGAACTGTTCAAAAGAGATAAGTGAAAGAGTACCACGGCCACGTACCATATGAACTGTGGCATGGGAAAAAGCCGAAGATATCCCATCTAAAAATAATTGGTAGCACGTGTTATGCACATGTTCCAAAACCAAAACGAAAAAAAATGAGCAAGAAGGCTATAAAAGGCATATTGATAGGCTACGAGAATGATGACGGCTATCGAATCTGGGATGGAGTCAAGACGTTGAAGTCGAGGGACATAACGTTCGAGTCTGATGTAGAATTCAAGATATCCATCAACATTCCTACTGCTGCAGAGGGAGTGACAGTAGTGTAGAGATGATCTTGATCATGTTCTAGAGGGAGATAGAACGAATATCGGAAAAGACCAAGATCAAGAAGATGAAATTCACGAGAGCGAGAACGATGACGAAGGAGCTATGATTGACAGTCCACGCAGACATGAATTGAGGGAAAGCTCCGATATTGATATGAGAAATAGAGTTTATAGAAGACGAAACCGGATTTTCAGATAGTGAAAATGAAGAACAATTTGAAGATGCCGTTCCTGCCTATGTTGAGATTGAAGAAAATTTAGAGGGAGACGTTTCGCTATCAGACGTTCCAAGATATAATCTCCGGGACAGAAGTAGTCTTCAACTTCCACGTAAATTGGATGACTATAGTTTATTCCTAGTCGATACTATTCCTCAGTAAAAACGTATTCAGGAAGCAAATCCACGCAGCTCTTAAGGATCAGCAGTCGACCATTGTGATGTAATATGTAGGTATAGAAATGTGTGGGTATGGCCTATTGTGTAACTTTTCGTATATTATGCATCACTTATTGTAACTGTTATTTTAGTTTATATCATATACATAAATGTCTCTCTAGCTATTAATCATTTAAAGTAATCTGTGGAAAACGTAGTGGGTAACATATTTATTATATTTTAGTATTTAAGCCTTGTTTTAACCTGTAATATGTTACTGTTTGTTTTTCCTTAATAAATAAATAAATAAATAAATAAATACTGAAAAAGAACCTTCGACGTATAAGGAAGCAATATCGAGTGGAACAAGTAGAGATAGATGGTTAGAAGCGATGAGCAGTGAAATCGATTCTTTGAAAAGATTACAAGTTTGGGATTTGCAGAATCTACCGAGCAATCGAAAAGCTCTGCCATGTAAATGGATTTATAGAGTAAAAACCAACCCTGACGGCACAATAGAAAAGTATAAAGCCCGTCTAGTCGTAAAAGGGTTTAAGCAGAAGAAAGGTTTTGATTATAACGAAACGTTCAGCCCAGTAGCGAGGTTAGCAACTATAAGATCTTTGCTCAGCATTGCAGCAAGAGAGAGACTTCATCTTATTCAGTTCGATGTTGCAACAGCTTTCCTCAATGGAAATTTAACGGAAGAGATTTATATGAAACAACCAGAAGGCTTTGAAGATGGAATATCCAGAGTATGTCGTCTAAAGAAAAGCCTCTATGGTTTGAAGCAGGCACCACGGTGCTGGAACTACTGTTTTACAGAAATACTCGAATCTTTAGGCTTCAAGACAAGCGATGCTGATCCATGCCTATATACCAAAATCTTAGGAGATAAGAAAATCTTAATAGCACTCTACGTGGACGATGGCTTAGTTGCAGCGAGTGATGAGAACCTTGCAAAGAGTTTCATCAATGACCTAGAAAAGATTTTGAAGATTACTAGCAAACCAGTTTCATACTATCTGGGGTTAGAGATAGAACAAATGAAGGACGGCTCGATTTTCATTAAGCAAGAAGCTTATGCAAATAAGGTCTTGGAGAGATTCAATATGAAAGACTGTAACCCAGTATCAACTCCTTTACAGAAAGAAGGAACTATTGAAACAGGGAAAGCTGACAAAGAATCACAGTCATTCCCCTATAGAGAAGCAGTAGGCTCGCTCGCTTACTTGATGGTGGGCACTCGCCCTGATCTGGCTTATGCTGTAGGATTGGCTTCGAGGAGCTTAGAAAAGCCAACTTCTAGCGACTGGCGTATGGTTAAGCACATAATGAGATATTTGAAAGGCACATTATCAAGAGGAATAATGTATGTTCATGATGCAAATTCTTCTAACCAAATAAAAGCCTACAGTGATGCTGATCATGCTGGATGCTTGAAAACAGGTCGCTCTACCACTGGAGTATTGTGTTTATTTTCAAGAGGAGCAATCTCCTGGATGAGCAAACGACAAGCTTCAGTTGCCATTAGCACTACAGAATCTGAGCTTGTGGCAGCAAGCGAAGCGGCAAGAGAGCTAATTTGGCTAAAGAGACTGTTCAAAGACTTGAATGGCCAACAAGAAATACCAGTATCAATTGGTAATTTACTACACATCCACTTCACTCGTCCCGAACATCATTTTATTTTTCAATACATTTTGATGTTTTTTTTTGGATCCTGAAATCTGTTTTTAAGACTATTGTCAACTGACCATTTTTGGCAAGCCAATTCTAATGCTTGTGCGAGTTATATTGTGGTTCGAGGGCCTGAAACAGCTTTGCTTTACATACATCTGCGTCATTGATACTCACAGCGGTAGTCAAACTAAGCACCAGAATCTCCATAAACAGCACGGGCAAGCTGATAGGATTCTCCGGGATAACCAACACCTTCTTCGCCTCTTCCCTCACAATCTTCTTCACAAAGCAGACCACCTTGCAGAAGGTCTTCTGGAACATGTCCACGAACCCATTGTTGAGGTTGCATACCACTAGACAAAAAAGTCTATGGGTAATTCTGTCAACTGATGAAAACAAAATTTGTATGTGTGTGTCAAGTGTCGTTTGTTCAGTGTCGTTCATAAAATAACTAAATGTGTATATAAAAATAATATAAACAATATTACGTGCGTGAGACTATCTATTGTGTTGTGTAACTAACCACTTCCGATTCCACTGCTGCTGTTCACTAGGTGAGTGATACTTTATTACCCATGGCCGAGGACATAGTCGATCAGGATCAGACTTAGTAAGACTGCTCCGTACATCACAGCGCTGATTGCTTCGACCAGCATGTTGACAAAGGTTCGAAAGTTACTATTTCGTGAAAAAACAAATTATTTTATCAACAACACATTGAATTTCTCAAATTTTCAGGTTTTGATTGATTGCTTGACACTGGGCTTTGTTTTTTTCTTGTTGGTTGAATGAAAAAGTAGTGGCGTTAAAGAAGGTTTTGGAAAAGTATTGATTTTTGAAAGCTTTTTCGGATAAAGGCTAGCACAACCAGCCTATAATGTTTTCACAGCTGGGACACAGGCCTCCTCCACTATCTGGGCTTCAGGGGTTCCGGGGCTGCGGAACTGTTCAAAAGAGATAAGTGAAAGAGTACCACGGCCACGTACCATATGAACTGTGGCATGGGAAAAAGCCGAAGATATCCCATCTAAAAATAATTGGTAGCACGTGTTATGCACATGTTCCAAAACCAAAACGAAAAAAAATGAGCAAGAAGGCTATAAAAGGCATATTGATAGGCTACGAGAATGATGACGGCTATCGAATCTGGGATGGAGTCAAGACGTTGAAGTCGAGGGACATAACGTTCGAGTCTGATGTAGAATTCAAGATATCCATCAACATTCCTACTGCTGCAGAGGGAGTGACAGTAGTGTAGAGATGATCTTGATCATGTTCTAGAGGGAGATAGAACGAATATCGGAAAAGACCAAGATCAAGAAGATGAAATTCACGAGAGCGAGAACGATGACGAAGGAGCTATGATTGACAGTCCACGCAGACATGAATTGAGGGAAAGCTCCGATATTGATATGAGAAATAGAGTTTATAGAAGACGAAACCGGATTTTCAGATAGTGAAAATGAAGAACAATTTGAAGATGCCGTTCCTGCCTATGTTGAGATTGAAGAAAATTTAGAGGGAGACGTTTCGCTATCAGACGTTCCAAGATATAATCTCCGGGACAGAAGTAGTCTTCAACTTCCACGTAAATTGGATGACTATAGTTTATTCCTAGTCGATACTATTCCTCAGTAAAAACGTATTCAGGAAGCAAATCCACGCAGCTCTTAAGGATCAGCAGTCGACCATTGTGATGTAATATGTAGGTATAGAAATGTGTGGGTATGGCCTATTGTGTAACTTTTCGTATATTATGCATCACTTATTGTAACTGTTATTTTAGTTTATATCATATACATAAATGTCTCTCTAGCTATTAATCATTTAAAGTAATCTGTGGAAAACGTAGTGGGTAACATATTTATTATATTTTAGTATTTAAGCCTTGTTTTAACCTGTAATATGTTACTGTTTGTTTTTCCTTAATAAATAAATAAATAAATAAATAAATACTGAAAAAGAACCTTCGACGTATAAGGAAGCAATATCGAGTGGAACAAGTAGAGATAGATGGTTAGAAGCGATGAGCAGTGAAATCGATTCTTTGAAAAGATTACAAGTTTGGGATTTGCAGAATCTACCGAGCAATCGAAAAGCTCTGCCATGTAAATGGATTTATAGAGTAAAAACCAACCCTGACGGCACAATAGAAAAGTATAAAGCCCGTCTAGTCGTAAAAGGGTTTAAGCAGAAGAAAGGTTTTGATTATAACGAAACGTTCAGCCCAGTAGCGAGGTTAGCAACTATAAGATCTTTGCTCAGCATTGCAGCAAGAGAGAGACTTCATCTTATTCAGTTCGATGTTGCAACAGCTTTCCTCAATGGAAATTTAACGGAAGAGATTTATATGAAACAACCAGAAGGCTTTGAAGATGGAATATCCAGAGTATGTCGTCTAAAGAAAAGCCTCTATGGTTTGAAGCAGGCACCACGGTGCTGGAACTACTGTTTTACAGAAATACTCGAATCTTTAGGCTTCAAGACAAGCGATGCTGATCCATGCCTATATACCAAAATCTTAGGAGATAAGAAAATCTTAATAGCACTCTACGTGGACGATGGCTTAGTTGCAGCGAGTGATGAGAACCTTGCAAAGAGTTTCATCAATGACCTAGAAAAGATTTTGAAGATTACTAGCAAACCAGTTTCATACTATCTGGGGTTAGAGATAGAACAAATGAAGGACGGCTCGATTTTCATTAAGCAAGAAGCTTATGCAAATAAGGTCTTGGAGAGATTCAATATGAAAGACTGTAACCCAGTATCAACTCCTTTACAGAAAGAAGGAACTATTGAAACAGGGAAAGCTGACAAAGAATCACAGTCATTCCCCTATAGAGAAGCAGTAGGCTCGCTCGCTTACTTGATGGTGGGCACTCGCCCTGATCTGGCTTATGCTGTAGGATTGGCTTCGAGGAGCTTAGAAAAGCCAACTTCTAGCGACTGGCGTATGGTTAAGCACATAATGAGATATTTGAAAGGCACATTATCAAGAGGAATAATGTATGTTCATGATGCAAATTCTTCTAACCAAATAAAAGCCTACAGTGATGCTGATCATGCTGGATGCTTGAAAACAGGTCGCTCTACCACTGGAGTATTGTGTTTATTTTCAAGAGGAGCAATCTCCTGGATGAGCAAACGACAAGCTTCAGTTGCCATTAGCACTACAGAATCTGAGCTTGTGGCAGCAAGCGAAGCGGCAAGAGAGCTAATTTGGCTAAAGAGACTGTTCAAAGACTTGAATGGCCAACAAGAAATACCAGTATCAATTGGTAATTTACTACACATCCACTTCACTCGTCCCGAACATCATTTTATTTTTCAATACATTTTGATGTTTTTTTTTGGATCCTGAAATCTGTTTTTAAGACTATTGTCAACTGACCATTTTTGGCAAGCCAATTCTAATGCTTGTGCGAGTTATATTGTGGTTCGAGGGCCTGAAACAGCTTTGCTTTACATACATCTGCGTCATTGATACTCACAGCGGTAGTCAAACTAAGCACCAGAATCTCCATAAACAGCACGGGCAAGCTGATAGGATTCTCCGGGATAACCAACACCTTCTTCGCCTCTTCCCTCACAATCTTCTTCACAAAGCAGACCACCTTGCAGAAGGTCTTCTGGAACATGTCCACGAACCCATTGTTGAGGTTGCATACCACTAGACAAAAAAGTCTATGGGTAATTCTGTCAACTGATGAAAACAAAATTTGTATGTGTGTGTCAAGTGTCGTTTGTTCAGTGTCGTTCATAAAATAACTAAATGTGTATATAAAAATAATATAAACAATATTACGTGCGTGAGACTATCTATTGTGTTGTGTAACTAACCACTTCCGATTCCACTGCTGCTGTTCACTAGGTGAGTGATACTTTATTACCCATGGCCGAGGACATAGTCGATCAGGATCAGACTTAGGAAGACTGCTCCGTACATCACAGCGCTGATTGCTTCGACCAGCATGTTGACAAAGGTTCGAAAGTTACTATTTCGTGAAAAAACAAATTATTTTATCAACAACACATTGAATTTCTCAAATTTTCAGGTTTTGATTGATTGCTTGACACTGGGCTTTGTTTTTTTCTTGTTGGTTGAATGAAAAAGTAGTGGCGTTAAAGAAGGTTTTGGAAAAGTATTGATTTTTGAAAGCTTTTTCGGATAAAGGCTAGCACAACCAGCCTATAATGTTTTCACAGCTGGGACACAGGCCTCCTCCACTATCTGGGCTTCAGGGGTTCCGGGGCTGCGGAACTGTTCAAAAGAGATAAGTGAAAGAGTACCACGGCCACGTACCATATGAACTGTGGCATGGGAAAAAGCCGAAGATATCCCATCTAAAAATAATTGGTAGCACGTGTTATGCACATGTTCCAAAACCAAAACGAAAAAAAATGAGCAAGAAGGCTATAAAAGGCATATTGATAGGCTACGAGAATGATGACGGCTATCGAATCTGGGATGGAGTCAAGACGTTGAAGTCGAGGGACATAACGTTCGAGTCTGATGTAGAATTCAAGATATCCATCAACATTCCTACTGCTGCAGAGGGAGTGACAGTAGTGTAGAGATGATCTTGATCATGTTCTAGAGGGAGATAGAACGAATATCGGAAAAGACCAAGATCAAGAAGATGAAATTCACGAGAGCGAGAACGATGACGAAGGAGCTATGATTGACAGTCCACGCAGACATGAATTGAGGGAAAGCTCCGATATTGATATGAGAAATAGAGTTTATAGAAGACGAAACCGGATTTTCAGATAGTGAAAATGAAGAACAATTTGAAGATGCCGTTCCTGCCTATGTTGAGATTGAAGAAAATTTAGAGGGAGACGTTTCGCTATCAGACGTTCCAAGATATAATCTCCGGGACAGAAGTAGTCTTCAACTTCCACGTAAATTGGATGACTATAGTTTATTCCTAGTCGATACTATTCCTCAGTAAAAACGTATTCAGGAAGCAAATCCACGCAGCTCTTAAGGATCAGCAGTCGACCATTGTGATGTAATATGTAGGTATAGAAATGTGTGGGTATGGCCTATTGTGTAACTTTTCGTATATTATGCATCACTTATTGTAACTGTTATTTTAGTTTATATCATATACATAAATGTCTCTCTAGCTATTAATCATTTAAAGTAATCTGTGGAAAACGTAGTGGGTAACATATTTATTATATTTTAGTATTTAAGCCTTGTTTTAACCTGTAATATGTTACTGTTTGTTTTTCCTTAATAAATAAATAAATAAATAAATAAATACTGAAAAAGAACCTTCGACGTATAAGGAAGCAATATCGAGTGGAACAAGTAGAGATAGATGGTTAGAAGCGATGAGCAGTGAAATCGATTCTTTGAAAAGATTACAAGTTTGGGATTTGCAGAATCTACCGAGCAATCGAAAAGCTCTGCCATGTAAATGGATTTATAGAGTAAAAACCAACCCTGACGGCACAATAGAAAAGTATAAAGCCCGTCTAGTCGTAAAAGGGTTTAAGCAGAAGAAAGGTTTTGATTATAACGAAACGTTCAGCCCAGTAGCGAGGTTAGCAACTATAAGATCTTTGCTCAGCATTGCAGCAAGAGAGAGACTTCATCTTATTCAGTTCGATGTTGCAACAGCTTTCCTCAATGGAAATTTAACGGAAGAGATTTATATGAAACAACCAGAAGGCTTTGAAGATGGAATATCCAGAGTATGTCGTCTAAAGAAAAGCCTCTATGGTTTGAAGCAGGCACCACGGTGCTGGAACTACTGTTTTACAGAAATACTCGAATCTTTAGGCTTCAAGACAAGCGATGCTGATCCATGCCTATATACCAAAATCTTAGGAGATAAGAAAATCTTAATAGCACTCTACGTGGACGATGGCTTAGTTGCAGCGAGTGATGAGAACCTTGCAAAGAGTTTCATCAATGACCTAGAAAAGATTTTGAAGATTACTAGCAAACCAGTTTCATACTATCTGGGGTTAGAGATAGAACAAATGAAGGACGGCTCGATTTTCATTAAGCAAGAAGCTTATGCAAATAAGGTCTTGGAGAGATTCAATATGAAAGACTGTAACCCAGTATCAACTCCTTTACAGAAAGAAGGAACTATTGAAACAGGGAAAGCTGACAAAGAATCACAGTCATTCCCCTATAGAGAAGCAGTAGGCTCGCTCGCTTACTTGATGGTGGGCACTCGCCCTGATCTGGCTTATGCTGTAGGATTGGCTTCGAGGAGCTTAGAAAAGCCAACTTCTAGCGACTGGCGTATGGTTAAGCACATAATGAGATATTTGAAAGGCACATTATCAAGAGGAATAATGTATGTTCATGATGCAAATTCTTCTAACCAAATAAAAGCCTACAGTGATGCTGATCATGCTGGATGCTTGAAAACAGGTCGCTCTACCACTGGAGTATTGTGTTTATTTTCAAGAGGAGCAATCTCCTGGATGAGCAAACGACAAGCTTCAGTTGCCATTAGCACTACAGAATCTGAGCTTGTGGCAGCAAGCGAAGCGGCAAGAGAGCTAATTTGGCTAAAGAGACTGTTCAAAGACTTGAATGGCCAACAAGAAATACCAGTATCAATTGGTAATTTACTACACATCCACTTCACTCGTCCCGAACATCATTTTATTTTTCAATACATTTTGATGTTTTTTTTTGGATCCTGAAATCTGTTTTTAAGACTATTGTCAACTGACCATTTTTGGCAAGCCAATTCTAATGCTTGTGCGAGTTATATTGTGGTTCGAGGGCCTGAAACAGCTTTGCTTTACATACATCTGCGTCATTGATACTCACAGCGGTAGTCAAACTAAGCACCAGAATCTCCATAAACAGCACGGGCAAGCTGATAGGATTCTCCGGGATAACCAACACCTTCTTCGCCTCTTCCCTCACAATCTTCTTCACAAAGCAGACCACCTTGCAGAAGGTCTTCTGGAACATGTCCACGAACCCATTGTTGAGGTTGCATACCACTAGACAAAAAAGTCTATGGGTAATTCTGTCAACTGATGAAAACAAAATTTGTATGTGTGTGTCAAGTGTCGTTTGTTCAGTGTCGTTCATAAAATAACTAAATGTGTATATAAAAATAATATAAACAATATTACGTGCGTGAGACTATCTATTGTGTTGTGTAACTAACCACTTCCGATTCCACTGCTGCTGTTCACTAGGTGAGTGATACTTTATTACCCATGGCCGAGGACATAGTCGATCAGGATCAGACTTAGGAAGACTGCTCCGTACATCACAGCGCTGATTGCTTCGACCAGCATGTTGACAAAGGTTCGAAAGTTACTATTTCGTGAAAAAACAAATTATTTTATCAACAACACATTGAATTTCTCAAATTTTCAGGTTTTGATTGATTGCTTGACACTGGGCTTTGTTTTTTTCTTGTTGGTTGAATGAAAAAGTAGTGGCGTTAAAGAAGGTTTTGGAAAAGTATTGATTTTTGAAAGCTTTTTCGGATAAAGGCTAGCACAACCAGCCTATAATGTTTTCACAGCTGGGACACAGGCCTCCTCCACTATCTGGGCTTCAGGGGTTCCGGGGCTGCGGAACTGTTCAAAAGAGATAAGTGAAAGAGTACCACGGCCACGTACCATATGAACTGTGGCATGGGAAAAAGCCGAAGATATCCCATCTAAAAATAATTGGTAGCACGTGTTATGCACATGTTCCAAAACCAAAACGAAAAAAAATGAGCAAGAAGGCTATAAAAGGCATATTGATAGGCTACGAGAATGATGACGGCTATCGAATCTGGGATGGAGTCAAGACGTTGAAGTCGAGGGACATAACGTTCGAGTCTGATGTAGAATTCAAGATATCCATCAACATTCCTACTGCTGCAGAGGGAGTGACAGTAGTGTAGAGATGATCTTGATCATGTTCTAGAGGGAGATAGAACGAATATCGGAAAAGACCAAGATCAAGAAGATGAAATTCACGAGAGCGAGAACGATGACGAAGGAGCTATGATTGACAGTCCACGCAGACATGAATTGAGGGAAAGCTCCGATATTGATATGAGAAATAGAGTTTATAGAAGACGAAACCGGATTTTCAGATAGTGAAAATGAAGAACAATTTGAAGATGCCGTTCCTGCCTATGTTGAGATTGAAGAAAATTTAGAGGGAGACGTTTCGCTATCAGACGTTCCAAGATATAATCTCCGGGACAGAAGTAGTCTTCAACTTCCACGTAAATTGGATGACTATAGTTTATTCCTAGTCGATACTATTCCTCAGTAAAAACGTATTCAGGAAGCAAATCCACGCAGCTCTTAAGGATCAGCAGTCGACCATTGTGATGTAATATGTAGGTATAGAAATGTGTGGGTATGGCCTATTGTGTAACTTTTCGTATATTATGCATCACTTATTGTAACTGTTATTTTAGTTTATATCATATACATAAATGTCTCTCTAGCTATTAATCATTTAAAGTAATCTGTGGAAAACGTAGTGGGTAACATATTTATTATATTTTAGTATTTAAGCCTTGTTTTAACCTGTAATATGTTACTGTTTGTTTTTCCTTAATAAATAAATAAATAAATAAATAAATACTGAAAAAGAACCTTCGACGTATAAGGAAGCAATATCGAGTGGAACAAGTAGAGATAGATGGTTAGAAGCGATGAGCAGTGAAATCGATTCTTTGAAAAGATTACAAGTTTGGGATTTGCAGAATCTACCGAGCAATCGAAAAGCTCTGCCATGTAAATGGATTTATAGAGTAAAAACCAACCCTGACGGCACAATAGAAAAGTATAAAGCCCGTCTAGTCGTAAAAGGGTTTAAGCAGAAGAAAGGTTTTGATTATAACGAAACGTTCAGCCCAGTAGCGAGGTTAGCAACTATAAGATCTTTGCTCAGCATTGCAGCAAGAGAGAGACTTCATCTTATTCAGTTCGATGTTGCAACAGCTTTCCTCAATGGAAATTTAACGGAAGAGATTTATATGAAACAACCAGAAGGCTTTGAAGATGGAATATCCAGAGTATGTCGTCTAAAGAAAAGCCTCTATGGTTTGAAGCAGGCACCACGGTGCTGGAACTACTGTTTTACAGAAATACTCGAATCTTTAGGCTTCAAGACAAGCGATGCTGATCCATGCCTATATACCAAAATCTTAGGAGATAAGAAAATCTTAATAGCACTCTACGTGGACGATGGCTTAGTTGCAGCGAGTGATGAGAACCTTGCAAAGAGTTTCATCAATGACCTAGAAAAGATTTTGAAGATTACTAGCAAACCAGTTTCATACTATCTGGGGTTAGAGATAGAACAAATGAAGGACGGCTCGATTTTCATTAAGCAAGAAGCTTATGCAAATAAGGTCTTGGAGAGATTCAATATGAAAGACTGTAACCCAGTATCAACTCCTTTACAGAAAGAAGGAACTATTGAAACAGGGAAAGCTGACAAAGAATCACAGTCATTCCCCTATAGAGAAGCAGTAGGCTCGCTCGCTTACTTGATGGTGGGCACTCGCCCTGATCTGGCTTATGCTGTAGGATTGGCTTCGAGGAGCTTAGAAAAGCCAACTTCTAGCGACTGGCGTATGGTTAAGCACATAATGAGATATTTGAAAGGCACATTATCAAGAGGAATAATGTATGTTCATGATGCAAATTCTTCTAACCAAATAAAAGCCTACAGTGATGCTGATCATGCTGGATGCTTGAAAACAGGTCGCTCTACCACTGGAGTATTGTGTTTATTTTCAAGAGGAGCAATCTCCTGGATGAGCAAACGACAAGCTTCAGTTGCCATTAGCACTACAGAATCTGAGCTTGTGGCAGCAAGCGAAGCGGCAAGAGAGCTAATTTGGCTAAAGAGACTGTTCAAAGACTTGAATGGCCAACAAGAAATACCAGTATCAATTGGTAATTTACTACACATCCACTTCACTCGTCCCGAACATCATTTTATTTTTCAATACATTTTGATGTTTTTTTTTGGATCCTGAAATCTGTTTTTAAGACTATTGTCAACTGACCATTTTTGGCAAGCCAATTCTAATGCTTGTGCGAGTTATATTGTGGTTCGAGGGCCTGAAACAGCTTTGCTTTACATACATCTGCGTCATTGATACTCACAGCGGTAGTCAAACTAAGCACCAGAATCTCCATAAACAGCACGGGCAAGCTGATAGGATTCTCCGGGATAACCAACACCTTCTTCGCCTCTTCCCTCACAATCTTCTTCACAAAGCAGACCACCTTGCAGAAGGTCTTCTGGAACATGTCCACGAACCCATTGTTGAGGTTGCATACCACTAGACAAAAAAGTCTATGGGTAATTCTGTCAACTGATGAAAACAAAATTTGTATGTGTGTGTCAAGTGTCGTTTGTTCAGTGTCGTTCATAAAATAACTAAATGTGTATATAAAAATAATATAAACAATATTACGTGCGTGAGACTATCTATTGTGTTGTGTAACTAACCACTTCCGATTCCACTGCTGCTGTTCACTAGGTGAGTGATACTTTATTACCCATGGCCGAGGACATAGTCGATCAGGATCAGACTTAGGAAGACTGCTCCGTACATCACAGCGCTGATTGCTTCGACCAGCATGTTGACAAAGGTTCGAAAGTTACTATTTCGTGAAAAAACAAATTATTTTATCAACAACACATTGAATTTCTCAAATTTTCAGGTTTTGATTGATTGCTTGACACTGGGCTTTGTTTTTTTCTTGTTGGTTGAATGAAAAAGTAGTGGCGTTAAAGAAGGTTTTGGAAAAGTATTGATTTTTGAAAGCTTTTTCGGATAAAGGCTAGCACAACCAGCCTATAATGTTTTCACAGCTGGGACACAGGCCTCCTCCACTATCTGGGCTTCAGGGGTTCCGGGGCTGCGGAACTGTTCAAAAGAGATAAGTGAAAGAGTACCACGGCCACGTACCATATGAACTGTGGCATGGGAAAAAGCCGAAGATATCCCATCTAAAAATAATTGGTAGCACGTGTTATGCACATGTTCCAAAACCAAAACGAAAAAAAATGAGCAAGAAGGCTATAAAAGGCATATTGATAGGCTACGAGAATGATGACGGCTATCGAATCTGGGATGGAGTCAAGACGTTGAAGTCGAGGGACATAACGTTCGAGTCTGATGTAGAATTCAAGATATCCATCAACATTCCTACTGCTGCAGAGGGAGTGACAGTAGTGTAGAGATGATCTTGATCATGTTCTAGAGGGAGATAGAACGAATATCGGAAAAGACCAAGATCAAGAAGATGAAATTCACGAGAGCGAGAACGATGACGAAGGAGCTATGATTGACAGTCCACGCAGACATGAATTGAGGGAAAGCTCCGATATTGATATGAGAAATAGAGTTTATAGAAGACGAAACCGGATTTTCAGATAGTGAAAATGAAGAACAATTTGAAGATGCCGTTCCTGCCTATGTTGAGATTGAAGAAAATTTAGAGGGAGACGTTTCGCTATCAGTCGTTCCAAGATATAATCTCCGGGACAGAAGTAGTCTTCAACTTCCACGTAAATTGGATGACTATAGTTTATTCCTAGTCGATACTATTCCTCAGTAAAAACGTATTCAGGAAGCAAATCCACGCAGCTCTTAAGGATCAGCAGTCGACCATTGTGATGTAATATGTAGGTATAGAAATGTGTGGGTATGGCCTATTGTGTAACTTTTCGTATATTATGCATCACTTATTGTAACTGTTATTTTAGTTTATATCATATACATAAATGTCTCTCTAGCTATTAATCATTTAAAGTAATCTGTGGAAAACGTAGTGGGTAACATATTTATTATATTTTAGTATTTAAGCCTTGTTTTAACCTGTAATATGTTACTGTTTGTTTTTCCTTAATAAATAAATAAATAAATAAATAAATACTGAAAAAGAACCTTCGACGTATAAGGAAGCAATATCGAGTGGAACAAGTAGAGATAGATGGTTAGAAGCGATGAGCAGTGAAATCGATTCTTTGAAAAGATTACAAGTTTGGGATTTGCAGAATCTACCGAGCAATCGAAAAGCTCTGCCATGTAAATGGATTTATAGAGTAAAAACCAACCCTGACGGCACAATAGAAAAGTATAAAGCCCGTCTAGTCGTAAAAGGGTTTAAGCAGAAGAAAGGTTTTGATTATAACGAAACGTTCAGCCCAGTAGCGAGGTTAGCAACTATAAGATCTTTGCTCAGCATTGCAGCAAGAGAGAGACTTCATCTTATTCAGTTCGATGTTGCAACAGCTTTCCTCAATGGAAATTTAACGGAAGAGATTTATATGAAACAACCAGAAGGCTTTGAAGATGGAATATCCAGAGTATGTCGTCTAAAGAAAAGCCTCTATGGTTTGAAGCAGGCACCACGGTGCTGGAACTACTGTTTTACAGAAATACTCGAATCTTTAGGCTTCAAGACAAGCGATGCTGATCCATGCCTATATACCAAAATCTTAGGAGATAAGAAAATCTTAATAGCACTCTACGTGGACGATGGCTTAGTTGCAGCGAGTGATGAGAACCTTGCAAAGAGTTTCATCAATGACCTAGAAAAGATTTTGAAGATTACTAGCAAACCAGTTTCATACTATCTGGGGTTAGAGATAGAACAAATGAAGGACGGCTCGATTTTCATTAAGCAAGAAGCTTATGCAAATAAGGTCTTGGAGAGATTCAATATGAAAGACTGTAACCCAGTATCAACTCCTTTACAGAAAGAAGGAACTATTGAAACAGGGAAAGCTGACAAAGAATCACAGTCATTCCCCTATAGAGAAGCAGTAGGCTCGCTCGCTTACTTGATGGTGGGCACTCGCCCTGATCTGGCTTATGCTGTAGGATTGGCTTCGAGGAGCTTAGAAAAGCCAACTTCTAGCGACTGGCGTATGGTTAAGCACATAATGAGATATTTGAAAGGCACATTATCAAGAGGAATAATGTATGTTCATGATGCAAATTCTTCTAACCAAATAAAAGCCTACAGTGATGCTGATCATGCTGGATGCTTGAAAACAGGTCGCTCTACCACTGGAGTATTGTGTTTATTTTCAAGAGGAGCAATCTCCTGGATGAGCAAACGACAAGCTTCAGTTGCCATTAGCACTACAGAATCTGAGCTTGTGGCAGCAAGCGAAGCGGCAAGAGAGCTAATTTGGCTAAAGAGACTGTTCAAAGACTTGAATGGCCAACAAGAAATACCAGTATCAATTGGTAATTTACTACACATCCACTTCACTCGTCCCGAACATCATTTTATTTTTCAATACATTTTGATGTTTTTTTTTGGATCCTGAAATCTGTTTTTAAGACTATTGTCAACTGACCATTTTTGGCAAGCCAATTCTAATGCTTGTGCGAGTTATATTGTGGTTCGAGGGCCTGAAACAGCTTTGCTTTACATACATCTGCGTCATTGATACTCACAGCGGTAGTCAAACTAAGCACCAGAATCTCCATAAACAGCACGGGCAAGCTGATAGGATTCTCCGGGATAACCAACACCTTCTTCGCCTCTTCCCTCACAATCTTCTTCACAAAGCAGACCACCTTGCAGAAGGTCTTCTGGAACATGTCCACGAACCCATTGTTGAGGTTGCATACCACTAGACAAAAAAGTCTATGGGTAATTCTGTCAACTGATGAAAACAAAATTTGTATGTGTGTGTCAAGTGTCGTTTGTTCAGTGTCGTTCATAAAATAACTAAATGTGTATATAAAAATAATATAAACAATATTACGTGCGTGAGACTATCTATTGTGTTGTGTAACTAACCACTTCCGATTCCACTGCTGCTGTTCACTAGGTGAGTGATACTTTATTACCCATGGCCGAGGACATAGTCGATCAGGATCAGACTTAGGAAGACTGCTCCGTACATCACAGCGCTGATTGCTTCGACCAGCATGTTGACAAAGGTTCGAAAGTTACTATTTCGTGAAAAAACAAATTATTTTATCAACAACACATTGAATTTCTCAAATTTTCAGGTTTTGATTGATTGCTTGACACTGGGCTTTGTTTTTTTCTTGTTGGTTGAATGAAAAAGTAGTGGCGTTAAAGAAGGTTTTGGAAAAGTATTGATTTTTGAAAGCTTTTTCGGATAAAGGCTAGCACAACCAGCCTATAATGTTTTCACAGCTGGGACACAGGCCTCCTCCACTATCTGGGCTTCAGGGGTTCCGGGGCTGCGGAACTGTTCAAAAGAGATAAGTGAAAGAGTACCACGGCCACGTACCATATGAACTGTGGCATGGGAAAAAGCCGAAGATATCCCATCTAAAAATAATTGGTAGCACGTGTTATGCACATGTTCCAAAACCAAAACGAAAAAAAATGAGCAAGAAGGCTATAAAAGGCATATTGATAGGCTACGAGAATGATGACGGCTATCGAATCTGGGATGGAGTCAAGACGTTGAAGTCGAGGGACATAACGTTCGAGTCTGATGTAGAATTCAAGATATCCATCAACATTCCTACTGCTGCAGAGGGAGTGACAGTAGTGTAGAGATGATCTTGATCATGTTCTAGAGGGAGATAGAACGAATATCGGAAAAGACCAAGATCAAGAAGATGAAATTCACGAGAGCGAGAACGATGACGAAGGAGCTATGATTGACAGTCCACGCAGACATGAATTGAGGGAAAGCTCCGATATTGATATGAGAAATAGAGTTTATAGAAGACGAAACCGGATTTTCAGATAGTGAAAATGAAGAACAATTTGAAGATGCCGTTCCTGCCTATGTTGAGATTGAAGAAAATTTAGAGGGAGACGTTTCGCTATCAGACGTTCCAAGATATAATCTCCGGGACAGAAGTAGTCTTCAACTTCCACGTAAATTGGATGACTATAGTTTATTCCTAGTCGATACTATTCCTCAGTAAAAACGTATTCAGGAAGCAAATCCACGCAGCTCTTAAGGATCAGCAGTCGACCATTGTGATGTAATATGTAGGTATAGAAATGTGTGGGTATGGCCTATTGTGTAACTTTTCGTATATTATGCATCACTTATTGTAACTGTTATTTTAGTTTATATCATATACATAAATGTCTCTCTAGCTATTAATCATTTAAAGTAATCTGTGGAAAACGTAGTGGGTAACATATTTATTATATTTTAGTATTTAAGCCTTGTTTTAACCTGTAATATGTTACTGTTTGTTTTTCCTTAATAAATAAATAAATAAATACTGAAAAAGAACCTTCGACGTATAAGGAAGCAATATCGAGTGGAACAAGTAGAGATAGATGGTTAGAAGCGATGAGCAGTGAAATCGATTCTTTGAAAAGATTACAAGTTTGGGATTTGCAGAATCTACCGAGCAATCGAAAAGCTCTGCCATGTAAATGGATTTATAGAGTAAAAACCAACCCTGACGGCACAATAGAAAAGTATAAAGCCCGTCTAGTCGTAAAAGGGTTTAAGCAGAAGAAAGGTTTTGATTATAACGAAACGTTCAGCCCAGTAGCGAGGTTAGCAACTATAAGATCTTTGCTCAGCATTGCAGCAAGAGAGAGACTTCATCTTATTCAGTTCGATGTTGCAACAGCTTTCCTCAATGGAAATTTAACGGAAGAGATTTATATGAAACAACCAGAAGGCTTTGAAGATGGAATATCCAGAGTATGTCGTCTAAAGAAAAGCCTCTATGGTTTGAAGCAGGCACCACGGTGCTGGAACTACTGTTTTACAGAAATACTCGAATCTTTAGGCTTCAAGACAAGCGATGCTGATCCATGCCTATATACCAAAATCTTAGGAGATAAGAAAATCTTAATAGCACTCTACGTGGACGATGGCTTAGTTGCAGCGAGTGATGAGAACCTTGCAAAGAGTTTCATCAATGACCTAGAAAAGATTTTGAAGATTACTAGCAAACCAGTTTCATACTATCTGGGGTTAGAGATAGAACAAATGAAGGACGGCTCGATTTTCATTAAGCAAGAAGCTTATGCAAATAAGGTCTTGGAGAGATTCAATATGAAAGACTGTAACCCAGTATCAACTCCTTTACAGAAAGAAGGAACTATTGAAACAGGGAAAGCTGACAAAGAATCACAGTCATTCCCCTATAGAGAAGCAGTAGGCTCGCTCGCTTACTTGATGGTGGGCACTCGCCCTGATCTGGCTTATGCTGTAGGATTGGCTTCGAGGAGCTTAGAAAAGCCAACTTCTAGCGACTGGCGTATGGTTAAGCACATAATGAGATATTTGAAAGGCACATTATCAAGAGGAATAATGTATGTTCATGATGCAAATTCTTCTAACCAAATAAAAGCCTACAGTGATGCTGATCATGCTGGATGCTTGAAAACAGGTCGCTCTACCACTGGAGTATTGTGTTTATTTTCAAGAGGAGCAATCTCCTGGATGAGCAAACGACAAGCTTCAGTTGCCATTAGCACTACAGAATCTGAGCTTGTGGCAGCAAGCGAAGCGGCAAGAGAGCTAATTTGGCTAAAGAGACTGTTCAAAGACTTGAATGGCCAACAAGAAATACCAGTATCAATTGGTAATTTACTACACATCCACTTCACTCGTCCCGAACATCATTTTATTTTTCAATACATTTTGATGTTTTTTTTTGGATCCTGAAATCTGTTTTTAAGACTATTGTCAACTGACCATTTTTGGCAAGCCAATTCTAATGCTTGTGCGAGTTATATTGTGGTTCGAGGGCCTGAAACAGCTTTGCTTTACATACATCTGCGTCATTGATACTCACAGCGGTAGTCAAACTAAGCACCAGAATCTCCATAAACAGCACGGGCAAGCTGATAGGATTCTCCGGGATAACCAACACCTTCTTCGCCTCTTCCCTCACAATCTTCTTCACAAAGCAGACCACCTTGCAGAAGGTCTTCTGGAACATGTCCACGAACCCATTGTTGAGGTTGCATACCACTAGACAAAAAAGTCTATGGGTAATTCTGTCAACTGATGAAAACAAAATTTGTATGTGTGTGTCAAGTGTCGTTTGTTCAGTGTCGTTCATAAAATAACTAAATGTGTATATAAAAATAATATAAACAATATTACGTGCGTGAGACTATCTATTGTGTTGTGTAACTAACCACTTCCGATTCCACTGCTGCTGTTCACTAGGTGAGTGATACTTTATTACCCATGGCCGAGGACATAGTCGATCAGGATCAGACTTAGGAAGACTGCTCCGTACATCACAGCGCTGATTGCTTCGACCAGCATGTTGACAAAGGTTCGAAAGTTACTATTTCGTGAAAAAACAAATTATTTTATCAACAACACATTGAATTTCTCAAATTTTCAGGTTTTGATTGATTGCTTGACACTGGGCTTTGTTTTTTTCTTGTTGGTTGAATGAAAAAGTAGTGGCGTTAAAGAAGGTTTTGGAAAAGTATTGATTTTTGAAAGCTTTTTCGGATAAAGGCTAGCACAACCAGCCTATAATGTTTTCACAGCTGGGACACAGGCCTCCTCCACTATCTGGGCTTCAGGGGTTCCGGGGCTGCGGAACTGTTCAAAAGAGATAAGTGAAAGAGTACCACGGCCACGTACCATATGAACTGTGGCATGGGAAAAAGCCGAAGATATCCCATCTAAAAATAATTGGTAGCACGTGTTATGCACATGTTCCAAAACCAAAACGAAAAAAAATGAGCAAGAAGGCTATAAAAGGCATATTGATAGGCTACGAGAATGATGACGGCTATCGAATCTGGGATGGAGTCAAGACGTTGAAGTCGAGGGACATAACGTTCGAGTCTGATGTAGAATTCAAGATATCCATCAACATTCCTACTGCTGCAGAGGGAGTGACAGTAGTGTAGAGATGATCTTGATCATGTTCTAGAGGGAGATAGAACGAATATCGGAAAAGACCAAGATCAAGAAGATGAAATTCACGAGAGCGAGAACGATGACGAAGGAGCTATGATTGACAGTCCACGCAGACATGAATTGAGGGAAAGCTCCGATATTGATATGAGAAATAGAGTTTATAGAAGACGAAACCGGATTTTCAGATAGTGAAAATGAAGAACAATTTGAAGATGCCGTTCCTGCCTATGTTGAGATTGAAGAAAATTTAGAGGGAGACGTTTCGCTATCAGACGTTCCAAGATATAATCTCCGGGACAGAAGTAGTCTTCAACTTCCACGTAAATTGGATGACTATAGTTTATTCCTAGTCGATACTATTCCTCAGTAAAAACGTATTCAGGAAGCAAATCCACGCAGCTCTTAAGGATCAGCAGTCGACCATTGTGATGTAATATGTAGGTATAGAAATGTGTGGGTATGGCCTATTGTGTAACTTTTCGTATATTATGCATCACTTATTGTAACTGTTATTTTAGTTTATATCATATACATAAATGTCTCTCTAGCTATTAATCATTTAAAGTAATCTGTGGAAAACGTAGTGGGTAACATATTTATTATATTTTAGTATTTAAGCCTTGTTTTAACCTGTAATATGTTACTGTTTGTTTTTCCTTAATAAATAAATAAATAAATACTGAAAAATAACCTTCGACGTATAAGGAAGCAATATCGAGTGGAACAAGTAGAGATAGATGGTTAGAAGCGATGAGCAGTGAAATCGATTCTTTGAAAAGATTACAAGTTTGGGATTTGCAGAATCTACCGAGCAATCGAAAAGCTCTGCCATGTAAATGGATTTATAGAGTAAAAACCAACCCTGACGGCACAATAGAAAAGTATAAAGCCCGTCTAGTCGTAAAAGGGTTTAAGCAGAAGAAAGGTTTTGATTATAACGAAACGTTCAGCCCAGTAGCGAGGTTAGCAACTATAAGATCTTTGCTCAGCATTGCAGCAAGAGAGAGACTTCATCTTATTCAGTTCGATGTTGCAACAGCTTTCCTCAATGGAAATTTAACGGAAGAGATTTATATGAAACAACCAGAAGGCTTTGAAGATGGAATATCCAGAGTATGTCGTCTAAAGAAAAGCCTCTATGGTTTGAAGCAGGCACCACGGTGCTGGAACTACTGTTTTACAGAAATACTCGAATCTTTAGGCTTCAAGACAAGCGATGCTGATCCATGCCTATATACCAAAATCTTAGGAGATAAGAAAATCTTAATAGCACTCTACGTGGACGATGGCTTAGTTGCAGCGAGTGATGAGAACCTTGCAAAGAGTTTCATCAATGACCTAGAAAAGATTTTGAAGATTACTAGCAAACCAGTTTCATACTATCTGGGGTTAGAGATAGAACAAATGAAGGACGGCTCGATTTTCATTAAGCAAGAAGCTTATGCAAATAAGGTCTTGGAGAGATTCAATATGAAAGACTGTAACCCAGTATCAACTCCTTTACAGAAAGAAGGAACTATTGAAACAGGGAAAGCTGACAAAGAATCACAGTCATTCCCCTATAGAGAAGCAGTAGGCTCGCTCGCTTACTTGATGGTGGGCACTCGCCCTGATCTGGCTTATGCTGTAGGATTGGCTTCGAGGAGCTTAGAAAAGCCAACTTCTAGCGACTGGCGTATGGTTAAGCACATAATGAGATATTTGAAAGGCACATTATCAAGAGGAATAATGTATGTTCATGATGCAAATTCTTCTAACCAAATAAAAGCCTACAGTGATGCTGATCATGCTGGATGCTTGAAAACAGGTCGCTCTACCACTGGAGTATTGTGTTTATTTTCAAGAGGAGCAATCTCCTGGATGAGCAAACGACAAGCTTCAGTTGCCATTAGCACTACAGAATCTGAGCTTGTGGCAGCAAGCGAAGCGGCAAGAGAGCTAATTTGGCTAAAGAGACTGTTCAAAGACTTGAATGGCCAACAAGAAATACCAGTATCAATTGGTAATTTACTACACATCCACTTCACTCGTCCCGAACATCATTTTATTTTTCAATACATTTTGATGTTTTTTTTTGGATCCTGAAATCTGTTTTTAAGACTATTGTCAACTGACCATTTTTGGCAAGCCAATTCTAATGCTTGTGCGAGTTATATTGTGGTTCGAGGGCCTGAAACAGCTTTGCTTTACATACATCTGCGTCATTGATACTCACAGCGGTAGTCAAACTAAGCACCAGAATCTCCATAAACAGCACGGGCAAGCTGATAGGATTCTCCGGGATAACCAACACCTTCTTCGCCTCTTCCCTCACAATCTTCTTCACAAAGCAGACCACCTTGCAGAAGGTCTTCTGGAACATGTCCACGAACCCATTGTTGAGGTTGCATACCACTAGACAAAAAAGTCTATGGGTAATTCTGTCAACTGATGAAAACAAAATTTGTATGTGTGTGTCAAGTGTCGTTTGTTCAGTGTCGTTCATAAAATAACTAAATGTGTATATAAAAATAATATAAACAATATTACGTGCGTGAGACTATCTATTGTGTTGTGTAACTAACCACTTCCGATTCCACTGCTGCTGTTCACTAGGTGAGTGATACTTTATTACCCATGGCCGAGGACATAGTCGATCAGGATCAGACTTAGGAAGACTGCTCCGTACATCACAGCGCTGATTGCTTCGACCAGCATGTTGACAAAGGTTCGAAAGTTACTATTTCGTGAAAAAACAAATTATTTTATCAACAACACATTGAATTTCTCAAATTTTCAGGTTTTGATTGATTGCTTGACACTGGGCTTTGTTTTTTTCTTGTTGGTTGAATGAAAAAGTAGTGGCGTTAAAGAAGGTTTTGGAAAAGTATTGATTTTTGAAAGCTTTTTCGGATAAAGGCTAGCACAACCAGCCTATAATGTTTTCACAGCTGGGACACAGGCCTCCTCCACTATCTGGGCTTCAGGGGTTCCGGGGCTGCGGAACTGTTCAAAAGAGATAAGTGAAAGAGTACCACGGCCACGTACCATATGAACTGTGGCATGGGAAAAAGCCGAAGATATCCCATCTAAAAATAATTGGTAGCACGTGTTATGCACATGTTCCAAAACCAAAACGAAAAAAAATGAGCAAGAAGGCTATAAAAGGCATATTGATAGGCTACGAGAATGATGACGGCTATCGAATCTGGGATGGAGTCAAGACGTTGAAGTCGAGGGACATAACGTTCGAGTCTGATGTAGAATTCAAGATATCCATCAACATTCCTACTGCTGCAGAGGGAGTGACAGTAGTGTAGAGATGATCTTGATCATGTTCTAGAGGGAGATAGAACGAATATCGGAAAAGACCAAGATCAAGAAGATGAAATTCACGAGAGCGAGAACGATGACGAAGGAGCTATGATTGACAGTCCACGCAGACATGAATTGAGGGAAAGCTCCGATATTGATATGAGAAATAGAGTTTATAGAAGACGAAACCGGATTTTCAGATAGTGAAAATGAAGAACAATTTGAAGATGCCGTTCCTGCCTATGTTGAGATTGAAGAAAATTTAGAGGGAGACGTTTCGCTATCAGACGTTCCAAGATATAATCTCCGGGACAGAAGTAGTCTTCAACTTCCACGTAAATTGGATGACTATAGTTTATTCCTAGTCGATACTATTCCTCAGTAAAAACGTATTCAGGAAGCAAATCCACGCAGCTCTTAAGGATCAGCAGTCGACCATTGTGATGTAATATGTAGGTATAGAAATGTGTGGGTATGGCCTATTGTGTAACTTTTCGTATATTATGCATCACTTATTGTAACTGTTATTTTAGTTTATATCATATACATAAATGTCTCTCTAGCTATTAATCATTTAAAGTAATCTGTGGAAAACGTAGTGGGTAACATATTTATTATATTTTAGTATTTAAGCCTTGTTTTAACCTGTAATATGTTACTGTTTGTTTTTCCTTAATAAATAAATAAATAAATAAATAAATACTGAAAAAGAACCTTCGACGTATAAGGAAGCAATATCGAGTGGAACAAGTAGAGATAGATGGTTAGAAGCGATGAGCAGTGAAATCGATTCTTTGAAAAGATTACAAGTTTGGGATTTGCAGAATCTACCGAGCAATCGAAAAGCTCTGCCATGTAAATGGATTTATAGAGTAAAAACCAACCCTGACGGCACAATAGAAAAGTATAAAGCCCGTCTAGTCGTAAAAGGGTTTAAGCAGAAGAAAGGTTTTGATTATAACGAAACGTTCAGCCCAGTAGCGAGGTTAGCAACTATAAGATCTTTGCTCAGCATTGCAGCAAGAGAGAGACTTCATCTTATTCAGTTCGATGTTGCAACAGCTTTCCTCAATGGAAATTTAACGGAAGAGATTTATATGAAACAACCAGAAGGCTTTGAAGATGGAATATCCAGAGTATGTCGTCTAAAGAAAAGCCTCTATGGTTTAGAGCAGGCACCACGGTGCTGGAACTACTGTTTTACAGAAATACTCGAATCTTTAGGCTTCAAGACAAGCGATGCTGATCCATGCCTATATACCAAAATCTTAGGAGATAAGAAAATCTTAATAGCACTCTACGTGGACGATGGCTTAGTTGCAGCGAGTGATGAGAACCTTGCAAAGAGTTTCATCAATGACCTAGAAAAGATTTTGAAGATTACTAGCAAACCAGTTTCATACTATCTGGGGTTAGAGATAGAACAAATGAAGGACGGCTCGATTTTCATTAAGCAAGAAGCTTATGCAAATAAGGTCTTGGAGAGATTCAATATGAAAGACTGTAACCCAGTATCAACTCCTTTACAGAAAGAAGGAACTATTGAAACAGGGAAAGCTGACAAAGAATCACAGTCATTCCCCTATAGAGAAGCAGTAGGCTCGCTCGCTTACTTGATGGTGGGCACTCGCCCTGATCTGGCTTATGCTGTAGGATTGGCTTCGAGGAGCTTAGAAAAGCCAACTTCTAGCGACTGGCGTATGGTTAAGCACATAATGAGATATTTGAAAGGCACATTATCAAGAGGAATAATGTATGTTCATGATGCAAATTCTTCTAACCAAATAAAAGCCTACAGTGATGCTGATCATGCTGGATGCTTGAAAACAGGTCGCTCTACCACTGGAGTATTGTGTTTATTTTCAAGAGGAGCAATCTCCTGGATGAGCAAACGACAAGCTTCAGTTGCCATTAGCACTACAGAATCTGAGCTTGTGGCAGCAAGCGAAGCGGCAAGAGAGCTAATTTGGCTAAAGAGACTGTTCAAAGACTTGAATGGCCAACAAGAAATACCAGTATCAATTGGTAATTTACTACACATCCACTTCACTCGTCCCGAACATCATTTTATTTTTCAATACATTTTGATGTTTTTTTTTGGATCCTGAAATCTGTTTTTAAGACTATTGTCAACTGACCATTTTTGGCAAGCCAATTCTAATGCTTGTGCGAGTTATATTGTGGTTCGAGGGCCTGAAACAGCTTTGCTTTACATACATCTGCGTCATTGATACTCACAGCGGTAGTCAAACTAAGCACCAGAATCTCCATAAACAGCACGGGCAAGCTGATAGGATTCTCCGGGATAACCAACACCTTCTTCGCCTCTTCCCTCACAATCTTCTTCACAAAGCAGACCACCTTGCAGAAGGTCTTCTGGAACATGTCCACGAACCCATTGTTGAGGTTGCATACCACTAGACAAAAAAGTCTATGGGTAATTCTGTCAACTGATGAAAACAAAATTTGTATGTGTGTGTCAAGTGTCGTTTGTTCAGTGTCGTTCATAAAATAACTAAATGTGTATATAAAAATAATATAAACAATATTACGTGCGTGAGACTATCTATTGTGTTGTGTAACTAACCACTTCCGATTCCACTGCTGCTGTTCACTAGGTGAGTGATACTTTATTACCCATGGCCGAGGACATAGTCGATCAGGATCAGACTTAGGAAGACTGCTCCGTACATCACAGCGCTGATTGCTTCGACCAGCATGTTGACAAAGGTTCGAAAGTTACTATTTCGTGAAAAAACAAATTATTTTATCAACAACACATTGAATTTCTCAAATTTTCAGGTTTTGATTGATTGCTTGACACTGGGCTTTGTTTTTTTCTTGTTGGTTGAATGAAAAAGTAGTGGCGTTAAAGAAGGTTTTGGAAAAGTATTGATTTTTGAAAGCTTTTTCGGATAAAGGCTAGCACAACCAGCCTATAATGTTTTCACAGCTGGGACACAGGCCTCCTCCACTATCTGGGCTTCAGGGGTTCCGGGGCTGCGGAACTGTTCAAAAGAGATAAGTGAAAGAGTACCACGGCCACGTACCATATGAACTGTGGCATGGGAAAAAGCCGAAGATATCCCATCTAAAAATAATTGGTAGCACGTGTTATGCACATGTTCCAAAACCAAAACGAAAAAAAATGAGCAAGAAGGCTATAAAAGGCATATTGATAGGCTACGAGAATGATGACGGCTATCGAATCTGGGATGGAGTCAAGACGTTGAAGTCGAGGGACATAACGTTCGAGTCTGATGTAGAATTCAAGATATCCATCAACATTCCTACTGCTGCAGAGGGAGTGACAGTAGTGTAGAGATGATCTTGATCATGTTCTAGAGGGAGATAGAACGAATATCGGAAAAGACCAAGATCAAGAAGATGAAATTCACGAGAGCGAGAACGATGACGAAGGAGCTATGATTGACAGTCCACGCAGACATGAATTGAGGGAAAGCTCCGATATTGATATGAGAAATAGAGTTTATAGAAGACGAAACCGGATTTTCAGATAGTGAAAATGAAGAACAATTTGAAGATGCCGTTCCTGCCTATGTTGAGATTGAAGAAAATTTAGAGGGAGACGTTTCGCTATCAGACGTTCCAAGATATAATCTCCGGGACAGAAGTAGTCTTCAACTTCCACGTAAATTGGATGACTATAGTTTATTCCTAGTCGATACTATTCCTCAGTAAAAACGTATTCAGGAAGCAAATCCACGCAGCTCTTAAGGATCAGCAGTCGACCATTGTGATGTAATATGTAGGTATAGAAATGTGTGGGTATGGCCTATTGTGTAACTTTTCGTATATTATGCATCACTTATTGTAACTGTTATTTTAGTTTATATCATATACATAAATGTCTCTCTAGCTATTAATCATTTAAAGTAATCTGTGGAAAACGTAGTGGGTAACATATTTATTATATTTTAGTATTTAAGCCTTGTTTTAACCTGTAATATGTTACTGTTTGTTTTTCCTTAATAAATAAATAAATAAATACTGAAAAAGAACCTTCGACGTATAAGGAAGCAATATCGAGTGGAACAAGTAGAGATAGATGGTTAGAAGCGATGAGCAGTGAAATCGATTCTTTGAAAAGATTACAAGTTTGGGATTTGCAGAATCTACCGAGCAATCGAAAAGCTCTGCCATGTAAATGGATTTATAGAGTAAAAACCAACCCTGACGGCACAATAGAAAAGTATAAAGCCCGTCTAGTCGTAAAAGGGTTTAAGCAGAAGAAAGGTTTTGATTATAACGAAACGTTCAGCCCAGTAGCGAGGTTAGCAACTATAAGATCTTTGCTCAGCATTGCAGCAAGAGAGAGACTTCATCTTATTCAGTTCGATGTTGCAACAGCTTTCCTCAATGGAAATTTAACGGAAGAGATTTATATGAAACAACCAGAAGGCTTTGAAGATGGAATATCCAGAGTATGTCGTCTAAAGAAAAGCCTCTATGGTTTGAAGCAGGCACCACGGTGCTGGAACTACTGTTTTACAGAAATACTCGAATCTTTAGGCTTCAAGACAAGCGATGCTGATCCATGCCTATATACCAAAATCTTAGGAGATAAGAAAATCTTAATAGCACTCTACGTGGACGATGGCTTAGTTGCAGCGAGTGATGAGAACCTTGCAAAGAGTTTCATCAATGACCTAGAAAAGATTTTGAAGATTACTAGCAAACCAGTTTCATACTATCTGGGGTTAGAGATAGAACAAATGAAGGACGGCTCGATTTTCATTAAGCAAGAAGCTTATGCAAATAAGGTCTTGGAGAGATTCAATATGAAAGACTGTAACCCAGTATCAACTCCTTTACAGAAAGAAGGAACTATTGAAACAGGGAAAGCTGACAAAGAATCACAGTCATTCCCCTATAGAGAAGCAGTAGGCTCGCTCGCTTACTTGATGGTGGGCACTCGCCCTGATCTGGCTTATGCTGTAGGATTGGCTTCGAGGAGCTTAGAAAAGCCAACTTCTAGCGACTGGCGTATGGTTAAGCACATAATGAGATATTTGAAAGGCACATTATCAAGAGGAATAATGTATGTTCATGATGCAAATTCTTCTAACCAAATAAAAGCCTACAGTGATGCTGATCATGCTGGATGCTTGAAAACAGGTCGCTCTACCACTGGAGTATTGTGTTTATTTTCAAGAGGAGCAATCTCCTGGATGAGCAAACGACAAGCTTCAGTTGCCATTAGCACTACAGAATCTGAGCTTGTGGCAGCAAGCGAAGCGGCAAGAGAGCTAATTTGGCTAAAGAGACTGTTCAAAGACTTGAATGGCCAACAAGAAATACCAGTATCAATTGGTAATTTACTACACATCCATTTCACTCGTCCCGAACATCATTTTATTTTTCAATACATTTTGATGTTTTTTTTTGGATCCTGAAATCTGTTTTTAAGACTATTGTCAACTGACCATTTTTGGCAAGCCAATTCTAATGCTTGTGCGAGTTATATTGTGGTTCGAGGGCCTGAAACAGCTTTGCTTTACATACATCTGCGTCATTGATACTCACAGCGGTAGTCAAACTAAGCACCAGAATCTCCATAAACAGCACGGGCAAGCTGATAGGATTCTCCGGGATAACCAACACCTTCTTCGCCTCTTCCCTCACAATCTTCTTCACAAAGCAGACCACCTTGCAGAAGGTCTTCTGGAACATGTCCACGAACCCATTGTTGAGGTTGCATACCACTAGACAAAAAAGTCTATGGGTAATTCTGTCAACTGATGAAAACAAAATTTGTATGTGTGTGTCAAGTGTCGTTTGTTCAGTGTCGTTCATAAAATAACTAAATGTGTATATAAAAATAATATAAACAATATTACGTGCGTGAGACTATCTATTGTGTTGTGTAACTAACCACTTCCGATTCCACTGCTGCTGTTCACTAGGTGAGTGATACTTTATTACCCATGGCCGAGGACATAGTCGATCAGGATCAGACTTAGGAAGACTGCTCCGTACATCACAGCGCTGATTGCTTCGACCAGCATGTTGACAAAGGTTCGAAAGTTACTATTTCGTGAAAAAACAAATTATTTTATCAACAACACATTGAATTTCTCAAATTTTCAGGTTTTGATTGATTGCTTGACACTGGGCTTTGTTTTTTTCTTGTTGGTTGAATGAAAAAGTAGTGGCGTTAAAGAAGGTTTTGGAAAAGTATTGATTTTTGAAAGCTTTTTCGGATAAAGGCTAGCACAACCAGCCTATAATGTTTTCACAGCTGGGACACAGGCCTCCTCCACTATCTGGGCTTCAGGGGTTCCGGGGCTGCGGAACTGTTCAAAAGAGATAAGTGAAAGAGTACCACGGCCACGTACCATATGAACTGTGGCATGGGAAAAAGCCGAAGATATCCCATCTAAAAATAATTGGTAGCACGTGTTATGCACATGTTCCAAAACCAAAACGAAAAAAAATGAGCAAGAAGGCTATAAAAGGCATATTGATAGGCTACGAGAATGATGACGGCTATCGAATCTGGGATGGAGTCAAGACGTTGAAGTCGAGGGACATAACGTTCGAGTCTGATGTAGAATTCAAGATATCCATCAACATTCCTACTGCTGCAGAGGGAGTGACAGTAGTGTAGAGATGATCTTGATCATGTTCTAGAGGGAGATAGAACGAATATCGGAAAAGACCAAGATCAAGAAGATGAAATTCACGAGAGCGAGAACGATGACGAAGGAGCTATGATTGACAGTCCACGCAGACATGAATTGAGGGAAAGCTCCGATATTGATATGAGAAATAGAGTTTATAGAAGACGAAACCGGATTTTCAGATAGTGAAAATGAAGAACAATTTGAAGATGCCGTTCCTGCCTATGTTGAGATTGAAGAAAATTTAGAGGGAGACGTTTCGCTATCAGACGTTCCAAGATATAATCTCCGGGACAGAAGTAGTCTTCAACTTCCACGTAAATTGGATGACTATAGTTTATTCCTAGTCGATACTATTCCTCAGTAAAAACGTATTCAGGAAGCAAATCCACGCAGCTCTTAAGGATCAGCAGTCGACCATTGTGATGTAATATGTAGGTATAGAAATGTGTGGGTATGGCCTATTGTGTAACTTTTCGTATATTATGCATCACTTATTGTAACTGTTATTTTAGTTTATATCATATATGTCGCCGCGAGAGTGTCTATCTGCTGGGATCATTAGGCAATCTAATTAATAACCAGCTTATAATAATAGCTTAGCTTAGTTTTTTATAATCATTAATGAACCTGCCATCTCTGAGATATTTGTACAGTAATTATTACGGGATCGATATTGAAAGACATGAGCGACAGTGCCATCTGTTAGCTTTTGTGTTAACTACTACAGAGATGGTTTGTAATTATGACGGCTCGAATAATGATTTATTAAACAGAGGTCTGTAACTAGAACTATAGTTAAAATTAAGATAAGCTAATTGATTATGAATATTGGGATTTTAATGATTGCTCACTTGAAATTAGGCTGTATAAGAGACGTCATTGCACATTGTTGTGAAGATGGCGGCGAATACGATTTTAATGATCAATAACTCAATTTATAATCTGAAACCACGACTAAATCAGTTTCTTTATGTAATTATAAACTAAAAAGTCATAAGATTATTTTGTAGAGCAATTTATTAGTAGAAAACCTGTTCTTTGTATTAAATCCTTTAATTAGCCGGAAATGGCGTAAGTAACATTCTGTTGTAAAAAGTAATGAACCTATTAATTAGACATTAACTTAATAACACCTTCGCATTAATATTGGTATTGTTTTATTGTTAAATAATTATTACAATCAATTGTGAACTATTTTAGTATTGTTTATTGGTTTTAACTGATTAAAAGTAATTAATAACAATACTGAGTACGTGGTACTTCCGCTAGACGGACTAGACAAGTAGACAGACACGCGTGTGACGAAAGATGCACATTATCTCGCGTTTAGCAAATAATGTAAATGAAAGTGGTTTTTGATGTGATTAACATTAATTAGTGCAAACGAGAATTGTAACATGATTTAAATGGAGTTTCTTCAACCCATTCTTCTCCATAGTAACAATGATTCATGTGAATGGGTCTCAACCCCTGAAAAGATTATAAGTGCCTGTAAATGGACTATTGTAAATAAACGTTTGGTGTTTGAGTCAAGTATTGTGTGTGATTTCAACTACCCTTAAACCCATCTACCACGAAGAGGAATCTAAGGCGAAGACAATATGGCGGAGGCCATTGATGTTTAGGAGCAGCGTTCCCTATGTGGTTTTCCCGCCTTAACATCAGAAGAAAGGGATTTTATCTGCGCTTTGCTCATGAATATGCGCCGGAACATCCAAATAATGACATACAGGAAAATATTGAACTGAAGACTATGACGTCTAAGATTTGGCTGTATTTTCATCCTAGTGGTTGACAGATACCAACATGATAAATAAGGCTTATTTCAACTTGAACACACATGACCCAGTCAGACAATAAGTTGACACATGGGAAAACAAACAATGAAGTTTTATGTGACAGAAAACTTCATAGTCCAATCAAAATGACAAACATACAGTACAGCACAGAATGACCGAAGCAGCAAAATAAAAGAAACATGAACACTTGGAAAGCATATCAATAAAAATGAACCTACGGGATGAAACATCAAACCCGGGAAGTATTTTATTTTATTCATTTTAGTAACTGTAGTGCAGTTAACAATATTTTAACTTGTCACATTACACACTGGCTAGGTTAATGCCACCTTAAATTGACACCCGTGGGATTAAAATATTAAGACATCTTTAATCACTTAAGGAGTGATAAGGTCATTACCCGTTCAAAGTTATGATTAAAATATAAATCAGTACTTAATGTGTCACAAACTGAACTCATGAATCAAATGATAGTTAGTTACTTGCATTCACACATTAATTAATTAACCAAGTATTAACTAGTATTAAATCTTGTTGTGTTTTGAAATGTCATTCAGAATAAAACATTTAATAGAAATAATTCTTATTAGAAATCCCTCCTAATTGACATTCAAGTGAGGAATTACAATTAAATACTTTATACAAACTTGTAAACATTTGTATTGGATAACATGTTTCAAGATTCATTAAAAACAAACAAAGTTGTCTGTCACTGGACACCCGGCAGATGTGAATCTTTGTATTGTAATGACACAATATGTCATGATAAATATTACAATAATTATTTATTTATTCAATATCTATCAATCGAATCTACATCTGACCTTACTACATCTCTAATTGATTAGCTTAAAGTTTTAAAAAAATAAATAAATAGATAAACAATTGATCCACAATAAACATTATTTTAATGGGAAAACGCAATGATAACATCATACTATTTCTCATTATAGCATATGAGTTGGATTCAATGCACATGTTTTACATTAGTAATGCTTTGTTATGTAACTGGTACTTATGTGTGTTTTATAACAAAACAATTATCGAAACATCAACGTTGTTCAACAAATTGTGACAATGAAATTCAGTGCGATAATTCAACAGAAAGCAAAGCTTTAAAGAAGTTAAATTGTGAATGTTTCACTAGTACAGTAACACAACCAATAGTGTTTTTAAAGTAGTTTTAATCAGATTAACTTTCCCATCTTAGTTTAATTACCATCTAAGTATGATAACTATTTAAAAACAATTGATTACCAAATTTTCATTACTAATTTAAACATTTAGTCAGACTACTTTGAGGGCCTAGTAGTAATGCACCATACAATTAAAGCGTGTGGGCCTGGATTCAATTTCCGAGTCTAACAATGTTGTTGAGTTTCTCCATCAGGAATTTCTCAGTAGCAGTCCAGACAATAATATTAATGGCAAACAGTCTTGCCCTTTAACAAGAGCCTTAAGCATTACTGGCAAAGTGATGATGTACACTTCTGCCTAACCCTTCTGGGATAGCAGGTGTGATGTTTACATAACATCTTTTCTTGTTCTATTATTTACCTGCATGACTTTTACATTCCAGATTCGAGGCAATTATCTTATAAAAGAGGAAATGATAGTAGAGCAAATTCACTACAAATATAAACAACATCAAGTACTACAGCCTGGTGAACAAATGACCGTGTCGCCGGCTATGAAGCTAACAAATGAGAAACAGCATGAGGACAGCCAACCCAGAATGACTGTTTCAGTGTTTACACACCATAAGTTAACATAAAAGGTGAGAAGTTTTCAAACTACTTCAAACACTTCACCACTGATATCAAACAGTGTTGCATTAAAAGGCTCAATACAATCGCCAATCAACCTACCTACCTACATGATGCTCATGTGTGATGAGTATCAGGTATTCCATTTTCATTATTTTAATGTTTTTGCAATCCTGCCAGTTGTAAGCAACAACTATTAACAAAAACAAAGTATTAGTACTAACAGTAACTAATGAAGTATAAAATAATAATACTCACAAAAAGCTAATGGTATCCGTGGAGGAAACAACTAGCGCAATAAGTAATACTCACAATGAATCACACAAATAATCTATCAGCAGCCGTGGAGGCAACTGGTAAAGAACCAACACAACAAATTATCTATCAACAGCCGTGTAGGCACTTGATAATGAACCCACACAACAAATGATCTATCAGAAGCCGTGGAGGTGACTGGTAATGAACCAACACAACAAATGATCTATCAGCAGCCGTGGAGGGAACTGATAAAATAATACTCTCATGTTATCCTGCTGGGTCCACGGCGTATTAAACGCCCAGAGCCTGGTTCCTTATATCCTGTCAAATCAAAGACTTCGTGCCTGTCACGGAGCAATGGTCCTAAACTCCTTATCCTTTAATCCTGTCAAATCAAAGACTTTGTGTCTATCACAGAGCGGTGTTCCTGATCCTATCCTTTTATCCTGTCAAATCCAAGACTTTGTGTCTATCACAGAGCATTACCTTCCCGTGAGAATGAACAAATAAAAACATACTACTCACACTACATTTACCAAATACAAATCACAATGTCTAAAGCTATCAATAATTTTATTTAAAACAAATCTAGTAGACAGTAGACCTATTATACAAGGTTGCAAAGTCAAGTCATAGTAAGCAACAATATTATCTGTTTGCTGAAAAAGCAAACAGCTTATCAAACAATATCAATGAAATCAATAAAATCAATGATGTTCGATAATTTTGTCAAAAATATTCTATTTAGCTAGTAGCTAATCAAACAATATTTTATTCAACTAGTAGCTGATCAAACAATATCAATAAATTAAATTAATGTTGTTGATAATTTTGCCAACAATATTCTATTTAGCTAGTAGCAATCAAACAATATTCTATTCAGCTAGTAGCTGATCAAACAACATCAATAAATTCAATTAATGTTGTTGAATAATTTTGCCAACAATATTCTATTAAGCTAGTAGCTAATCAAACAATATTCTATTCAGCTAGTAGCTGATCAAACAATATAAAATAATTCAATTAATGTTGTTGAATAATTTTTCCAACAATATTCTATTTAGCTAGTAGCTAATCAAACAATATTCTATTCAGCTAGTAGCTGATCAAACTATCAATGAATTCAATTAATGCTGTTGAATAATTTTGCCAACAAAATTCTTGTGAGCTAGAAGTTGATCAAACAATATCAATAAACTCAATTCAATTAATGTAATTGAATCATTCAGGCAACAATTGTTTTATTAAGCTAACAGCTTAGCATCTAATAACTTGAATAAAAATTCCAAACAGCTATAAATGTCTGTAACTGTGCATGTGTGTCTAGCAAGGTGATACAAAAATGCATTGAATGTCAGATCTATTACAAGGTTTCTATGTTGAATAAACCAATGAATGAATGTTACTAAATCCTACAATTGAATAAACATTGTAGGATAATAAAAGCAACAATAATCTGCCGACAAAATTTATCTCCACTATTTCAGATAACAACCACGAGACTACACTTAGGACAACGGACGGACGAGCGGACGGCAACGGCAAGTGCAGAGCGCGCACCGCCGATCAGAATGGCCGTGTCGCCGCGAGAGTGTCTATCTGCTGGGATCATTAGGCAATCTAATTAATAACCAGCTTATAATAATAGCTTAGCTTAGTTTTTTATAATCATTAATGAACCTGCCATCTCTGAGATATTTGTACAGTAATTATTACGGGATCGATATTGAAAGACATGAGCGACAGTGCCATCTGTTAGCTTTTGTGTTAACTACTACAGAGATGGTTTGTAATTATGACGGCTCGAATAATGATTTATTAAACAGAGGTCTGTAACTAGAACTATAGTTAAAATTAAGATAAGCTAATTGATTATGAATATTGGGATTTTAATGATTGCTCACTTGAAATTAGGCTGTATAAGAGACGTCATTGCACATTGTTGTGAAGATGGCGGCGAATACGATTTTAATGATCAATAACTCAATTTATAATCTGAAACCACGACTAAATCAGTTTCTTTATGTAATTATAAACTAAAAAGTCATAAGATTATTTTGTAGAGCAATTTATTAGTAGAAAACCTGTTCTTTGTATTAAATCCTTTAATTAGCCGGAAATGGCGTAAGTAACATTCTGTTGTAAAAAGTAATGAACCTATTAATTAGACATTAACTTAATAACACCTTCGCATTAATATTGGTATTGTTTTATTGTTAAATAATTATTACAATCAATTGTGAACTATTTTAGTATTGTTTATTGGTTTTAACTGATTAAAAGTAATTAATAACAATACTGAGTACGTGGTACTTCCGCTAGACGGACTAGACAAGTAGACAGACACGCGTGTGACGAAAGATGCACATTATCTCGCGTTTAGCAAATAATGTAAATGAAAGTGGTTTTTGATGTGATTAACATTAATTAGTGCAAACGAGAATTGTAACATGATTTAAATGGAGTTTCTTCAACCCATTCTTCTCCATAGTAACAATGATTCATGTGAATGGGTCTCAACCCCTGAAAAGATTATAAGTGCCTGTAAATGGACTATTGTAAATAAACGTTTGGTGTTTGAGTCAAGTATTGTGTGTGATTTCAACTACCCTTAAACCCATCTACCACGAAGAGGAATCTAAGGCGAAGACAATATGGCGGAGGCCATTGATGTTTAGGAGCAGCGTTCCCTATGTGGTTTTCCCGCCTTAACATATACATAAATGTCTCTCTAGCTATTAATCATTTAAAGTAATCTGTGGAAAACGTAGTGGGTAACATATTTATTATATTTTAGTATTTAAGCCTTGTTTTAACCTGTAATATGTTACTGTTTGTTTTTCCTTAATAAATAAATAAATAAATAAATAAATACTGAAAAAGAACCTTCGACGTATAAGGAAGCAATATCGAGTGGAACAAGTAGAGATAGATGGTTAGAAGCGATGAACAGTGAAATCGATTCTTTGAAAAGATTACAAGTTTGGGATTTGCAGAATCTACCGAGCAATCGAAAAGCTCTGCCATGTAAATGGATTTATAGAGTAAAAACCAACCCTGACGGCACAATAGAAAAGTATAAAGCCCGTCTAGTCGTAAAAGGGTTTAAGCAGAAGAAAGGTTTTGATTATAACGAAACGTTCAGCCCAGTAGCGAGGTTAGCAACTATAAGATCTTTGCTCAGCATTGCAGCAAGAGAGAGACTTCATCTTATTCAGTTCGATGTTGCAACAGCTTTCCTCAATGGAAATTTAACGGAAGAGATTTATATGAAACAACCAGAAGGCTTTGAAGATGGAATATCCAGAGTATGTCGTCTAAAGAAAAGCCTCTATGGTTTGAAGCAGGCACCACGGTGCTGGAACTACGGTTTTACAGAAATACTCGAATCTTTAGGCTTCAAGACAAGCGATGCTGATCCATGCCTATATACCAAAATCTTAGGAGATAAAAAAATCTTAATAGCACTCTACGTGGACGATGGCTTAGTTGCAGCGAGTGATGAGAACCTTGCAAAGAGTTTCATCAATGACCTAGAAAAGATTTTGAAGATTACTAGCAAACCAGTTTCATACTATCTGGGGTTAGAGATAGAACAAATGAAGGACGGCTCGATTTTCATTAAGCAAGAAGCTTATGCAAATAAGGTCTTGGAGAGATTCAATATGAAAGACTGTAACCCAGTATCAACTCCTTTACAGAAAGAAGGAACTATTGAAACAGGGAAAGCTGACAAAGAATCACAGTCATTTCCCTATAGAGAAGCAGTAGGCTCGCTCGCTTACTTGATGGTGGGCACTCGCCCTGATCTGGCTTATGCTGTAGGATTGGCTTCGAGGAGCTTAGAAAAGCCAACTTCTAGCGACTGGCGTATGGTTAAGCACATAATGAGATATTTGAAAGGCACATTATCAAGAGGAATAATGTATGTTCATGATGCAAATTCTTCTAACCAAATAAAAGCCTACAGTGATGCTGATCATGCTGGATGCTTGAAAACAGGTCGCTCTACCACTGGAGTATTGTGTTTATTTTCAAGAGGAGCAATCTCCTGGATGAGCAAACGACAAGCTTCAGTTGCCATTAGCACTACAGAATCTGAGCTTGTGGCAGCAAGCGAAGCGGCAAGAGAGCTAATTTGGCTAAAGAGACTGTTCAAAGACTTGAATGGCCAACAAGAAATACCAGTATCAATTGGTAATTTACTACACATCCACTTCACTCGTCCCGAACATCATTTTATTTTTCAATACATTTTGATGTTTTTTTTTGGATCCTGAAATCTGTTTTTAAGACTATTGTCAACTGACCATTTTTGGCAAGCCAATTCTAATGCTTGTGCGAGTTATATTGTGGTTCGAGGGCCTGAAACAGCTTTGCTTTACATACATCTGCGTCATTGATACTCACAGCGGTAGTCAAACTAAGCACCAGAATCTCCATAAACAGCACGGGCAAGCTGATAGGATTCTCCGGGATAACCAACACCTTCTTCGCCTCTTCCCTCACAATCTTCTTCACAAAGCAGACCACCTTGCAGAAGGTCTTCTGGAACATGTCCACGAACCCATTGTTGAGGTTGCATACCACTAGACAAAAAAGTCTATGGGTAATTCTGTCAACTGATGAAAACAAAATTTGTATGTGTGTGTCAAGTGTCGTTTGTTCAGTGTCGTTCATAAAATAACTAAATGTGTATATAAAAATAATATAAACAATATTACGTGCGTGAGACTATCTATTGTGTTGTGTAACTAACCACTTCCGATTCCACTGCTGCTGTTCACTAGGTGAGTGATACTTTATTACCCATGGCCGAGGACATAGTCGATCAGGATCAGACTTAGGAAGACTGCTCCGTACATCACAGCGCTGATTGCTTCGACCAGCATGTTGACAAAGGTTCGAAAGTTACTATTTCGTGAAAAAACAAATTATTTTATCAACAACACATTGAATTTCTCAAATTTTCAGGTTTTGATTGATTGCTTGACACTGGGCTTTGTTTTTTTCTTGTTGGTTGAATGAAAAAGTAGTGGCGTTAAAGAAGGTTTTGGAAAAGTATTGATTTTTGAAAGCTTTTTCGGATAAAGGCTAGCACAACCAGCCTATAATGTTTTCACAGCTGGGACACAGGCCTCCTCCACTATCTGGGCTTCAGGGGTTCCGGGGCTGCGGAACTGTTCAAAAGAGATAAGTGAAAGAGTACCACGGCCACGTACCATATGAACTGTGGCATGGGAAAAAGCCGAAGATATCCCATCTAAAAATAATTGGTAGCACGTGTTATGCACATGTTCCAAAACCAAAACGAAAAAAAATGAGCAAGAAGGCTATAAAAGGCATATTGATAGGCTACGAGAATGATGACGGCTATCGAATCTGGGATGGAGTCAAGACGTTGAAGTCGAGGGACATAACGTTCGAGTCTGATGTAGAATTCAAGATATCCATCAACATTCCTACTGCTGCAGAGGGAGTGACAGTAGTGTAGAGATGATCTTGATCATGTTCTAGAGGGAGATAGAACGAATATCGGAAAAGATCAAGATCAAGAAGATGAAATTCACGAGAGCGAGAACGATGACGAAGGAGCTATGATTGACAGTCCACGCAGACATGAATTGAGGGAAAGCTCCGATATTGATATGAGAAATAGAGTTTATAGAAGACGAAACCGGATTTTCAGATAGTGAAAATGAAGAACAATTTGAAGATGCCGTTCCTGCCTATGTTGAGATTGAAGAAAATTTAGAGGGAGACGTTTCGCTATCAGACGTTCCAAGATATAATCTCCGGGACAGAAGTAGTCTTCAACTTCCACGTAAATTGGATGACTATAGTTTATTCCTAGTCGATACTATTCCTCAGTAAAAACGTATTCAGGAAGCAAATCCACGCAGCTCTTAAGGATCAGCAGTCGACCATTGTGATGTAATATGTAGGTATAGAAATGTGTGGGTATGGCCTATTGTGTAACTTTTCGTATATTATGCATCACTTATTGTAACTGTTATTTTAGTTTATATCATATACATAAATGTCTCTCTAGCTATTAATCATTTAAAGTAATCTGTGGAAAACGTAGTGGGTAACATATTTATTATATTTTAGTATTTAAGCCTTGTTTTAACCTGTAATATGTTACTGTTTGTTTTTCCTTAATAAATAAATAAATAAATACTGAAAAAGAACCTTCGACGTATAAGGAAGCAATATCGAGTGGAACAAGTAGAGATAGATGGTTAGAAGCGATGAGCAGTGAAATCGATTCTTTGAAAAGATTACAAGTTTGGGATTTGCAGAATCTACCGAGCAATCGAAAAGCTCTGCCATGTAAATGGATTTATAGAGTAAAAACCAACCCTGACGGCACAATAGAAAAGTATAAAGCCCGTCTAGTCGTAAAAGGGTTTAAGCAGAAGAAAGGTTTTGATTATAACGAAACGTTCAGCCCAGTAGCGAGGTTAGCAACTATAAGATCTTTGCTCAGCATTGCAGCAAGAGAGAGACTTCATCTTATTCAGTTCGATGTTGCAACAGCTTTCCTCAATGGAAATTTAACGGAAGAGATTTATATGAAACAACCAGAAGGCTTTGAAGATGGAATATCCAGAGTATGTCGTCTAAAGAAAAGCCTCTATGGTTTGAAGCAGGCACCACGGTGCTGGAACTACTGTTTTACAGAAATACTCGAATCTTTAGGCTTCAAGACAAGCGATGCTGATCCATGCCTATATACCAAAATCTTAGGAGATAAGAAAATCTTAATAGCACTCTACGTGGACGATGGCTTAGTTGCAGCGAGTGATGAGAACCTTGCAAAGAGTTTCATCAATGACCTAGAAAAGATTTTGAAGATTACTAGCAAACCAGTTTCATACTATCTGGGGTTAGAGATAGAACAAATGAAGGACGGCTCGATTTTCATTAAGCAAGAAGCTTATGCAAATAAGGTCTTGGAGAGATTCAATATGAAAGACTGTAACCCAGTATCAACTCCTTTACAGAAAGAAGGAACTATTGAAACAGGGAAAGCTGACAAAGAATCACAGTCATTCCCCTATAGAGAAGCAGTAGGCTCGCTCGCTTACTTGATGGTGGGCACTCGCCCTGATCTGGCTTATGCTGTAGGATTGGCTTCGAGGAGCTTAGAAAAGCCAACTTCTAGCGACTGGCGTATGGTTAAGCACATAATGAGATATTTGAAAGGCACATTATCAAGAGGAATAATGTATGTTCATGATGCAAATTCTTCTAACCAAATAAAAGCCTACAGTGGTGCTGATCATGCTGGATGCTTGAAAACAGGTCGCTCTACCACTGGAGTATTGTGTTTATTTTCAAGAGGAGCAATCTCCTGGATGAGCAAACGACAAGCTTCAGTTGCCATTAGCACTACAGAATCTGAGCTTGTGGCAGCAAGCGAAGCGGCAAGAGAGCTAATTTGGCTAAAGAGACTGTTCAAAGACTTGAATGGCCAACAAGAAATACCAGTATCAATTGGTAATTTACTACACATCCACTTCACTCGTCCCGAACATCATTTTATTTTTCAATACATTTTGATGTTTTTTTTTGGATCCTGAAATCTGTTTTTAAGACTATTGTCAACTGACCATTTTTGGCAAGCCAATTCTAATGCTTGTGCGAGTTATATTGTGGTTCGAGGGCCTGAAACAGCTTTGCTTTACATACATCTGCGTCATTGATACTCACAGCGGTAGTCAAACTAAGCACCAGAATCTCCATAAACAGCACGGGCAAGCTGATAGGATTCTCCGGGATAACCAACACCTTCTTCGCCTCTTCCCTCACAATCTTCTTCACAAAGCAGACCACCTTGCAGAAGGTCTTCTGGAACATGTCCACGAACCCATATTTGAGGTTGCATACCACTAGACAAAAAAGTCTATGGGTAATTCTGTCAACTGATGAAAACAAAATTTGTATGTGTGTGTCAAGTGTCGTTTGTTCAGTGTCGTTCATAAAATAACTAAATGTGTATATAAAAATAATATAAACAATATTACGTGCGTGAGACTATCTATTGTGTTGTGTAACTAACCACTTCCGATTCCACTGCTGCTGTTCACTAGGTGAGTGATACTTTATTACCCATGGCCGAGGACATAGTCGATCAGGATCAGACTTAGGAAGACTGCTCCGTACATCACAGCGCTGATTGCTTCGACCAGCATGTTGACAAAGGTTCGAAAGTTACTATTTCGTGAAAAAACAAATTATTTTATCAACAACACATTGAATTTCTCAAATTTTCAGGTTTTGATTGATTGCTTGACACTGGGCTTTGTTTTTTTCTTGTTGGTTGAATGAAAAAGTAGTGGCGTTAAAGAAGGTTTTGGAAAAGTATTGATTTTTGAAAGCTTTTTCGGATAAAGGCTAGCACAACCAGCCTATAATGTTTTCACAGCTGGGACACAGGCCTCCTCCACTATCTGGGCTTCAGGGGTTCCGGGGCTGCGGAACTGTTCAAAAGAGATAAGTGAAAGAGTACCACGGCCACGTACCATATGAACTGTGGCATGGGAAAAAGCCGAAGATATCCCATCTAAAAATAATTGGTAGCACGTGTTATGCACATGTTCCAAAACCAAAACGAAAAAAAATGAGCAAGAAGGCTATAAAAGGCATATTGATAGGCTACGAGAATGATGACGGCTATCGAATCTGGGATGGAGTCAAGACGTTGAAGTCGAGGGACATAACGTTCGAGTCTGATGTAGAATTCAAGATATCCATCAACATTCCTACTGCTGCAGAGGGAGTGACAGTAGTGTAGAGATGATCTTGATCATGTTCTAGAGGGAGATAGAACGAATATCGGAAAAGACCAAGATCAAGAAGATGAAATTCACGAGAGCGAGAACGATGACGAAGGAGCTATGATTGACAGTCCACGCAGACATGAATTGAGGGAAAGCTCCGATATTGATATGAGAAATAGAGTTTATAGAAGACGAAACCGGATTTTCAGATAGTGAAAATGAAGAACAATTTGAAGATGCCGTTCCTGCCTATGTTGAGATTGAAGAAAATTTAGAGGGAGACGTTTCGCTATCAGACGTTCCAAGATATAATCTCCGGGACAGAAGTAGTCTTCAACTTCCACGTAAATTGGATGACTATAGTTTATTCCTAGTCGATACTATTCCTCAGTAAAAACGTATTCAGGAAGCAAATCCACGCAGCTCTTAAGGATCAGCAGTCGACCATTGTGATGTAATATGTAGGTATAGAAATGTGTGGGTATGGCCTATTGTGTAACTTTTCGTATATTATGCATCACTTATTGTAACTGTTATTTTAGTTTATATCATATACATAAATGTCTCTCTAGCTATTAATCATTTAAAGTAATCTGTGGAAAACGTAGTGGGTAACATATTTATTATATTTTAGTATTTAAGCCTTGTTTTAACCTGTAATATGTTACTGTTTGTTTTTCCTTAATAAATAAATAAATAAATACTGAAAAAGAACCTTCGACGTATAAGGAAGCAATATCGAGTGGAACAAGTAGAGATAGATGGTTAGAAGCGATGAGCAGTGAAATCGATTCTTTGAAAAGATTACAAGTTTGGGATTTGCAGAATCTACCGAGCAATCGAAAAGCTCTGCCATGTAAATGGATTTATAGAGTAAAAACCAACCCTGACGGCACAATAGAAAAGTATAAAGCCCGTCTAGTCGTAAAAGGGTTTAAGCAGAAGAAAGGTTTTGATTATAACGAAACGTTCAGCCCAGTAGCGAGGTTAGCAACTATAAGATCTTTGCTCAGCATTGCAGCAAGAGAGAGACTTCATCTTATTCAGTTCGATGTTGCAACAGCTTTCCTCAATGGAAATTTAACGGAAGAGATTTATATGAAACAACCAGAAGGCTTTGAAGATGGAATATCCAGAGTATGTCGTCTAAAGAAAAGCCTCTATGGTTTGAAGCAGGCACCACGGTGCTGGAACTACTGTTTTACAGAAATACTCGAATCTTTAGGCTTCAAGACAAGCGATGCTGATCCATGCCTATATACCAAAATCTTAGGAGATAAGAAAATCTTAATAGCACTCTACGTGGACGATGGCTTAGTTGCAGCGAGTGATGAGAACCTTGCAAAGAGTTTCATCAATGACCTAGAAAAGATTTTGAAGATTACTAGCAAACCAGTTTCATACTATCTGGGGTTAGAGATAGAACAAATGAAGGACGGCTCGATTTTCATTAAGCAAGAAGCTTATGCAAATAAGGTCTTGGAGAGATTCAATATGAAAGACTGTAACCCAGTATCAACTCCTTTACAGAAAGAAGGAACTATTGAAACAGGGAAAGCTGACAAAGAATCACAGTCATTCCCCTATAGAGAAGCAGTAGGCTCGCTCGCTTACTTGATGGTGGGCACTCGCCCTGATCTGGCTTATGCTGTAGGATTGGCTTCGAGGAGCTTAGAAAAGCCAACTTCTAGCGACTGGCGTATGGTTAAGCACATAATGAGATATTTGAAAGGCACATTATCAAGAGGAATAATGTATGTTCATGATGCAAATTCTTCTAACCAAATAAAAGCCTACAGTGATGCTGATCATGCTGGATGCTTGAAAACAGGTCGCTCTACCACTGGAGTATTGTGTTTATTTTCAAGAGGAGCAATCTCCTGGATGAGCAAACGACAAGCTTCAGTTGCCATTAGCACTACAGAATCTGAGCTTGTGGCAGCAAGCGAAGCGGCAAGAGAGCTAATTTGGCTAAAGAGACTGTTCAAAGACTTGAATGGCCAACAAGAAATACCAGTATCAATTGGTAATTTACTACACATCCACTTCACTCGTCCCGAACATCATTTTATTTTTCAATACATTTTGATGTTTTTTTTTGGATCCTGAAATCTGTTTTTAAGACTATTGTCAACTGACCATTTTTGGCAAGCCAATTCTAATGCTTGTGCGAGTTATATTGTGGTTCGAGGGCCTGAAACAGCTTTGCTTTACATACATCTGCGTCATTGATACTCACAGCGGTAGTCAAACTAAGCACCAGAATCTCCATAAACAGCACGGGCAAGCTGATAGGATTCTCCGGGATAACCAACACCTTCTTCGCCTCTTCCCTCACAATCTTCTTCACAAAGCAGACCACCTTGCAGAAGGTCTTCTGGAACATGTCCACGAACCCATTGTTGAGGTTGCATACCACTAGACAAAAAAGTCTATGGGTAATTCTGTCAACTGATGAAAACAAAATTTGTATGTGTGTGTCAAGTGTCGTTTGTTCAGTGTCGTTCATAAAATAACTAAATGTGTATATAAAAATAATATAAACAATATTACGTGCGTGAGACTATCTATTGTGTTGTGTAACTAACCACTTCCGATTCCACTGCTGCTGTTCACTAGGTGAGTGATACTTTATTACCCATGGCCGAGGACATAGTCGATCAGGATCAGACTTAGGAAGACTGCTCCGTACATCACAGCGCTGATTGCTTCGACCAGCATGTTGACAAAGGTTCGAAAGTTACTATTTCGTGAAAAAACAAATTATTTTATCAACAACACATTGAATTTCTCAAATTTTCAGGTTTTGATTGATTGCTTGACACTGGGCTTTGTTTTTTTCTTGTTGGTTGAATGAAAAAGTAGTGGCGTTAAAGAAGGTTTTGGAAAAGTATTGATTTTTGAAAGCTTTTTCGGATAAAGGCTAGCACAACCAGCCTATAATGTTTTCACAGCTGGGACACAGGCCTCCTCCACTATCTGGGCTTCAGGGGTTCCGGGGCTGCGGAACTGTTCAAAAGAGATAAGTGAAAGAGTACCACGGCCACGTACCATATGAACTGTGGCATGGGAAAAAGCCGAAGATATCCCATCTAAAAATAATTGGTAGCACGTGTTATGCACATGTTCCAAAACCAAAACGAAAAAAAATGAGCAAGAAGGCTATAAAAGGCATATTGATAGGCTACGAGAATGATGACGGCTATCGAATCTGGGATGGAGTCAAGACGTTGAAGTCGAGGGACATAACGTTCGAGTCTGATGTAGAATTCAAGATATCCATCAACATTCCTACTGCTGCAGAGAGAGTGACAGTAGTGTAGAGATGATCTTGATCATGTTCTAGAGGGAGATAGAACGAATATCGGAAAAGACCAAGATCAAGAAGATGAAATTCACGAGAGCGAGAACGATGACGAAGGAGCTATGATTGACAGTCCACGCAGACATGAATTGAGGGAAAGCTCCGATATTGATATGAGAAATAGAGTTTATAGAAGACGAAACCGGATTTTCAGATAGTGAAAATGAAGAACAATTTGAAGATGCCGTTCCTGCCTATGTTGAGATTGAAGAAAATTTAGAGGGAGACGTTTCGCTATCAGACGTTCCAAGATATAATCTCCGGGACAGAAGTAGTCTTCAACTTCCACGTAAATTGGATGACTATAGTTTATTCCTAGTCGATACTGAAAAAGAACCTTCGACGTATAAGGAAGCAATATCGAGTGGAACAAGTAGAGATAGATGGTTAGAAGCGATGAGCAGTGAAATCGATTCTTTGAAAAGATTACAAGTTTGGGATTTGCAGAATCTACCGAGCAATCGAAAAGCTCTGCCATGTAAATGGATTTATAGAGTAAAAACCAACCCTGACGGCACAATAGAAAAGTATAAAGCCCGTCTAGTCGTAAAAGGGTTTAAGCAGAAGAAAGGTTTTGATTATAACGAAACGTTCAGCCCAGTAGCGAGGTTAGCAACTATAAGATCTTTGCTCAGCATTGCAGCAAGAGAGAGACTTCATCTTATTCAGTTCGATGTTGCAACAGCTTTCCTCAATGGAAATTTAACGGAAGAGATTTATATGAAACAACCAGAAGGCTTTGAAGATGGAATATCCAGAGTATGTCGTCTAAAGAAAAGCCTCTATGGTTTAGAGCAGGCACCACGGTGCTGGAACTACTGTTTTACAGAAATACTCGAATCTTTAGGCTTCAAGACAAGCGATGCTGATCCATGCCTATATACCAAAATCTTAGGAGATAAGAAAATCTTAATAGCACTCTACGTGGACGATGGCTTAGTTGCAGCGAGTGATGAGAACCTTGCAAAGAGTTTCATCAATGACCTAGAAAAGATTTTGAAGATTACTAGCAAACCAGTTTCATACTATCTGGGGTTAGAGATAGAACAAATGAAGGACGGCTCGATTTTCATTAAGCAAGAAGCTTATGCAAATAAGGTCTTGGAGAGATTCAATATGAAAGACTGTAACCCAGTATCAACTCCTTTACAGAAAGAAGGAACTATTGAAACAGGGAAAGCTGACAAAGAATCACAGTCATTCCCCTATAGAGAAGCAGTAGGCTCGCTCGCTTACTTGATGGTGGGCACTCGCCCTGATCTGGCTTATGCTGTAGGATTGGCTTCGAGGAGCTTAGAAAAGCCAACTTCTAGCGACTGGCGTATGGTTAAGCACATAATGAGATATTTGAAAGGCACATTATCAAGAGGAATAATGTATGTTCATGATGCAAATTCTTCTAACCAAATAAAAGCCTACAGTGATGCTGATCATGCTGGATGCTTGAAAACAGGTCGCTCTACCACTGGAGTATTGTGTTTATTTTCAAGAGGAGCAATCTCCTGGATGAGCAAACGACAAGCTTCAGTTGCCATTAGCACTACAGAATCTGAGCTTGTGGCAGCAAGCGAAGCGGCAAGAGAGCTAATTTGGCTAAAGAGACTGTTCAAAGACTTGAATGGCCAACAAGAAATACCAGTATCAATTGGTAATTTACTACACATCCACTTCACTCGTCCCGAACATCATTTTATTTTTCAATACATTTTGATGTTTTTTTTTGGATCCTGAAATCTGTTTTTAAGACTATTGTCAACTGACCATTTTTGGCAAGCCAATTCTAATGCTTGTGCGAGTTATATTGTGGTTCGAGGGCCTGAAACAGCTTTGCTTTACATACATCTGCGTCATTGATACTCACAGCGGTAGTCAAACTAAGCACCAGAATCTCCATAAACAGCACGGGCAAGCTGATAGGATTCTCCGGGATAACCAACACCTTCTTCGCCTCTTCCCTCACAATCTTCTTCACAAAGCAGACCACCTTGCAGAAGGTCTTCTGGAACATGTCCACGAACCCATTGTTGAGGTTGCATACCACTAGACAAAAAAGTCTATGGGTAATTCTGTCAACTGATGAAAACAAAATTTGTATGTGTGTGTCAAGTGTCGTTTGTTCAGTGTCGTTCATAAAATAACTAAATGTGTATATAAAAATAATATAAACAATATTACGTGCGTGAGACTATCTATTGTGTTGTGTAACTAACCACTTCCGATTCCACTGCTGCTGTTCACTAGGTGAGTGATACTTTATTAGGTTCTGTGTCCCACCGGAAGGAGAAGAAATGGATTTTTCGACGAAGATTGAACTCGGAAAATTAGCAGGCAAGGAAAATTGGGCAACCTGGAAATATAAAATTTCTATAATGCTGGAAGGCACAGAAGGTGCCACGGAAGCAGTTGAGGGGAAACTCAACAAGCCGGTCCTTGCTGAAGGAGCAGGTGACGCTAACATCAGCACCTATAATACTGCAATGGCAAAGTATAGGCGGACTGAGAGTGGCGCTCTACTCATGCTAACTACTAACATGACCGAGGATACACTAAAGAAAGTTATGCGATACAGAACGGCACACGAGGTTTGGCAAGAGCTGCATAGGCTATTTGATGGACAAACAGACGACAGAGCGTATAATTTATGCTTGGAGTTCTTCGGGTTTCGGCAAAGAAAGGAAGATGACGTTCGGACTACTCACATGTCGCACCTTAAGAATCTATGGAATGAATTGAAGGCGGAGATTGCTAAAATCGACGCTACCGCTAAGCTCCCTGAATTGTTCCTGATATGTAAGGTCTTAGATACACTTGACGATAGGTATTTCAACTTTAAGTCAAGTTGGCTAATGCTCAAACAGTCTGAAAGGACTATCGACAGTTTAACGACGCATCTTTGTACGTTCGAAAGAGAGCTAGGTTGTCAAGAGAACTCACGGCAGGAGGCGCTAGTGACTACACCTACTGAACGTCAAAATAAGAAGAATCCGGACGAGCAGCTGATTTGTAACTACTGTTCTTGCAAAGGACACAGAGTTCGCAAGTGTAAGAAGTGGATTAAGGATGGGAGGCCACCTAAGCCAACTTCGGGCACATCATCGGCATCTAGCTCAAAATTCAAGCAGGTACAGCAGATTTCCCTTATGGTAAATGCGTGCTCTATGAATCAAGTCCAGGATCGCGAGAACTGGTACGTGGATAACGGAGCAACGGTTCATATCGCAGTAAGGAGGAATTTCTTCACCGATTTTCATGAATTTGACTCAGATCACACAGTGACTACGGCAGACGGAACTACCATATCCGCCTCAGGTATGGGCTCCGTAGTAGTAGAGTCAAATGTCAATGGGCAAAAGGAGAAAATTACTCTGAACGATGTGTGGCTGGTACCGTCTTTAACGAAAAACTTGTTTTCGATGCTTGCGGCGCAAGATAAGATGCAGAACAGCATCTTCACTTCCACAACTAAAGAGTGCAAGTTGGATATCGAGGGCACAACTAGAGTTGTTGGAAGTAGAGTCCATCAAGGTGGACTATATAAGTTGGATTTAAAGACACTAATTCCAAGAGAGCATACGAAAATTGAGGTCAATGCTTTAACTGGCTTAAACATGCTACAGCTATATCACGAGCGGCTAGTGCACCAGGATAAAAGACACGTCATTCGCGTAGTAAAACGTGAGTTAGGCATTCAGCTTAGTCCAGATAAAGTGACATGTGAAGGCTGCGTTTATGGAAAGTCTCATCGAAAGCCGTTCGGGACGAGAGAAAGAGCTAAAGCAGTTGGAGAGATAATACACACAGATGTTTGTGGTCCCTTCGCAAAAAGCATCTCGAAGTACGAGTATTATGTACTATTTAAGGACGACTATTCAAGTTATCGCATGGTTTACTTCATGAGACATAAGTCAGAAGTAAAGGATAAACTTCTACAAATGCTTCAAGAAGTGAAGACCGTAGGCCATACTGTCAAAACTCTACTGAGTGATAACGGCGGCGAATTCAATAATGAGGAAGTTCGAAAAATATTAAAAAGACATGGTATTCAGCAACGGCTAACTATGCCTTACACGCCTGAACAAAATGGCTGTAGTGAGCGGGAGAACCGTACTTTGGTAGAAGCTGCAAGGTCAATTATGCATGCGAGAGGAGAGATGCCACAAATACTATGGGCTGAATTGATTAATACAGTTGCATATGTACTGAATAGGACAGGTCCCACAAGAGTGGATAGTAAAGTACCATATGAACTGTGGCATGGGAAAAAGCCGAAGATATCCCATCTAAAAATAATTGGTAGCACGTGTTATGCACATGTTCCAAAACCAAAACGAAAAAAAATGAGCAAGAAGGCTATAAAAGGCATATTGATAGGCTACGAGAATGATGACGGCTATCGAATCTGGGATGGAGTCAAGACGTTGAAGTCGAGGGACATAACGTTCGAGTCTGATGTAGAATTCAAGATATCCATCAACATTCCTACTGCTGCAGAGGGAGTGACAGTAGTGTAGAGATGATCTTGATCATGTTCTAGAGGGAGATAGAACGAATATCGGAAAAGACCAAGATCAAGAAGATGAAATTCACGAGAGCGAGAACGATGACGAAGGAGCTATGATTGACAGTCCACGCAGACATGAATTGAGGGAAAGCTCCGATATTGATATGAGAAATAGAGTTTATAGAAGACGAAACCGGATTTTCAGATAGTGAAAATGAAGAACAATTTGAAGATGCCGTTCCTGCCTATGTTGAGATTGAAGAAAATTTAGAGGGAGACGTTTCGCTATCAGACGTTCCAAGATATAATCTCCGGGACAGAAGTAGTCTTCAACTTCCACGTAAATTGGATGACTATAGTTTATTCCTAGTCGATACTGAAAAAGAACCTTCGACGTATAAGGAAGCAATATCGAGTGGAACAAGTAGAGATAGATGGTTAGAAGCGATGAGCAGTGAAATCGATTCTTTGAAAAGATTACAAGTTTGGGATTTGCAGAATCTACCGAGCAATCGAAAAGCTCTGCCATGTAAATGGATTTATAGAGTAAAAACCAACCCTGACGGCACAATAGAAAAGTATAAAGCCCGTCTAGTCGTAAAAGGGTTTAAGCAGAAGAAAGGTTTTGATTATAACGAAACGTTCAGCCCAGTAGCGAGGTTAGCAACTATAAGATCTTTGCTCAGCATTGCAGCAAGAGAGAGACTTCATCTTATTCAGTTCGATGTTGCAACAGCTTTCCTCAATGGAAATTTAACGGAAGAGATTTATATGAAACAACCAGAAGGCTTTGAAGATGGAATATCCAGAGTATGTCGTCTAAAGAAAAGCCTCTATGGTTTAGAGCAGGCACCACGGTGCTGGAACTACTGTTTTACAGAAATACTCGAATCTTTAGGCTTCAAGACAAGCGATGCTGATCCATGCCTATATACCAAAATCTTAGGAGATAAGAAAATCTTAATAGCACTCTACGTGGACGATGGCTTAGTTGCAGCGAGTGATGAGAACCTTGCAAAGAGTTTCATCAATGACCTAGAAAAGATTTTGAAGATTACTAGCAAACCAGTTTCATACTATCTGGGGTTAGAGATAGAACAAATGAAGGACGGCTCGATTTTCATTAAGCAAGAAGCTTATGCAAATAAGGTCTTGGAGAGATTCAATATGAAAGACTGTAACCCAGTATCAACTCCTTTACAGAAAGAAGGAACTATTGAAACAGGGAAAGCTGACAAAGAATCACAGTCATTCCCCTATAGAGAAGCAGTAGGCTCGCTCGCTTACTTGATGGTGGGCACTCGCCCTGATCTGGCTTATGCTGTAGGATTGGCTTCGAGGAGCTTAGAAAAGCCAACTTCTAGCGACTGGCGTATGGTTAAGCACATAATGAGATATTTGAAAGGCACATTATCAAGAGGAATAATGTATGTTCATGATGCAAATTCTTCTAACCAAATAAAAGCCTACAGTGATGCTGATCATGCTGGATGCTTGAAAACAGGTCGCTCTACCACTGGAGTATTGTGTTTATTTTCAAGAGGAGCAATCTCCTGGATGAGCAAACGACAAGCTTCAGTTGCCATTAGCACTACAGAATCTGAGCTTGTGGCAGCAAGCGAAGCGGCAAGAGAGCTAATTTGGCTAAAGAGACTGTTCAAAGACTTGAATGGCCAACAAGAAATACCAGTATCAATTGGTAATTTACTACACATCCACTTCACTCGTCCCGAACATCATTATATTTTTCAATACATTTTGATGTTTTTTTTTGGATCCTGAAATCTGTTTTTAAGACTATTGTCAACTGACCAGTTTTGGCAAGCCAATTCTAATGCTTGTGCGAGTTATATTGTGGTTCGAGGGCCTGAAACAGCTTTGCTTTACATACATCTGCGTCATTGATACTCACAGCGGTAGTCAAACTAAGCACCAGAATCTCCATAAACAGCACGGGCAAGCTGATAGGATTCTCCGGGATAACCAACACCTTCTTCGCCTCTTCCCTCACAATCTTCTTCACAAAGCAGACCACCTTGCAGAAGGTCTTCTGGAACATGTCCACGAACCCATTGTTGAGGTTGCATACCACTAGACAAAAAAGTCTATGGGTAATTCTGTCAACTGATGAAAACAAAATTTGTATGTGTGTGTCAAGTGTCGTTTGTTCAGTGTCGTTCATAAAATAACTAAATGTGTATATAAAAATAATATAAACAATATTACGTGCGTGAGACTATCTATTGTGTTGTGTAACTAACCACTTCCGATTCCACTGCTGCTGTTCACTAGGTGAGTGATACTTTATTACCCATGGCCGAGGACATAGTCGATCAGGATCAGACTTAGGAAGACTGCTCCGTACATCACAGCGCTGATTGCTTCGACCAGCATGTTGACAAAGGTTCGAAAGTTACTATTTCGTGAAAAAACAAATTATTTTATCAACAACACATTGAATTTCTCAAATTTTCAGGTTTTGATTGATTGCTTGACACTGGGCTTTGTTTTTTTCTTGTTGGTTGAATGAAAAAGTAGTGGCGTTAAAGAAGGTTTTGGAAAAGTATTGATTTTTGAAAGCTTTTTCGGATAAAGGCTAGCACAACCAGCCTATAATGTTTTCACAGCTGGGACACAGGCCTCCTCCACTATCTGGGCTTCAGGGGTTCTGGGGCTGCGGAACTGTTCAAAAGAGATAAGTGAAAGAGTACCACGGCCACGTACCATATGAACTGTGGCATGGGAAAAAGCCGAAGATATCCCATCTAAAAATAATTGGTAGCACGTGTTATGCACATGTTCCAAAACCAAAACGAAAAAAAATGAGCAAGAAGGCTATAAAAGGCATATTGATAGGCTACGAGAATGATGACGGCTATCGAATCTGGGATGGAGTCAAGACGTTGAAGTCGAGGGACATAACGTTCGAGTCTGATGTAGAATTCAAGATATCCATCAACATTCCTACTGCTGCAGAGAGAGTGACAGTAGTGTAGAGATGATCTTGATCATGTTCTAGAGGGAGATAGAACGAATATCGGAAAAGACCAAGATCAAGAAGATGAAATTCACGAGAGCGAGAACGATGACGAAGGAGCTATGATTGACAGTCCACGCAGACATGAATTGAGGAAAAGCTGCGATATTGATATGAGAAATAGAGTTTATAGAAGACGAAACCGGATTTTCAGATAGTGAAAATGAAGAACAATTTGAAGATGCCGTTCCTGCCTATGTTGAGATTGAAGAAAATTTAGAGGGAGACGTTTCGCTATCAGACGTTCCAAGATATAATCTCCGGGACAGAAGTAGTCTTCAACTTCCACGTAAATTGGATGACTATAGTTTATTCCTAGTCGATACTGAAAAAGAACCTTCGACGTATAAGGAAGCAATATCGAGTGGAACAAGTAGAGATAGATGGTTAGAAGCGATGAGCAGTGAAATCGATTCTTTGAAAAGATTACAAGTTTGGGATTTGCAGAATCTACCGAGCAATCGAAAAGCTCTGCCATGTAAATGGATTTATAGAGTAAAAACCAACCCTGACGGCACAATAGAAAAGTATAAAGCCCGTCTAGTCGTAAAAGGGTTTAAGCAGAAGAAAGGTTTTGATTATAACGAAACGTTCAGCCCAGTAGCGAGGTTAGCAACTATAAGATCTTTGCTCAGCATTGCAGCAAGAGAGAGACTTCATCTTATTCAGTTCGATGTTGCAACAGCTTTCCTCAATGGAAATTTAACGGAAGAGATTTATATGAAACAACCAGAAGGCTTTGAAGATGGAATATCCAGAGTATGTCGTCTAAAGAAAAGCCTCTATGGTTTGAAGCAGGCACCACGGTGCTGGAACTACTGTTTTACAGAAATACTCGAATCTTTAGGCTTCAAGACAAGCGATGCTGATCCATGCCTATATACCAAAATCTTAGGAGATAAGAAAATCTTAATAGCACTCTACGTGGACGATGGCTTAGTTGCAGCGAGTGATGAGAACCTTGCAAAGAGTTTCATCAATGACCTAGAAAAGATTTTGAAGATTACTAGCAAACCAGTTTCATACTATCTGGGGTTAGAGATAGAACAAATGAAGGACGGCTCGATTTTCATTAAGCAAGAAGCTTATGCAAATAAGGTCTTGGAGAGATTCAATATGAAAGACTGTAACCCAGTATCAACTCCTTTACAGAAAGAAGGAACTATTGAAACAGGGAAAGCTGACAAAGAATCACAGTCATTCCCCTATAGAGAAGCAGTAGGCTCGCTCGCTTACTTGATGGTGGGCACTCGCCCTGATCTGGCTTATGCTGTAGGATTGGCTTCGAGGAGCTTAGAAAAGCCAACTTCTAGCGACTGGCGTATGGTTAAGCACATAATGAGATATTTGAAAGGCACATTATCAAGAGGAATAATGTATGTTCATGATGCAAATTCTTCTAACCAAATAAAAGCCTACAGTGATGCTGATCATGCTGGATGCTTGAAAACAGGTCGCTCTACCACTGGAGTATTGTGTTTATTTTCAAGAGGAGCAATCTCCTGGATGAGCAAACGACAAGCTTCAGTTGCCATTAGCACTACAGAATCTGAGCTTGTGGCAGCAAGCGAAGCGGCAAGAGAGCTAATTTGGCTAAAGAGACTGTTCAAAGACTTGAATGGCCAACAAGAAATACCAGTATCAATTGGTAATTTACTACACATCCACTTCACTCGTCCCGAACATCATTTTATTTTTCAATACATTTTGATGTTTTTTTTTGGATCCTGAAATCTGTTTTTAAGACTATTGTCAACTGACCATTTTTGGCAAGCCAATTCTAATGCTTGTGCGAGTTATATTGTGGTTCGAGGGCCTGAAACAGCTTTGCTTTACATACATCTGCGTCATTGATACTCACAGCGGTAGTCAAACTAAGCACCAGAATCTCCATAAACAGCACGGGCAAGCTGATAGGATTCTCCGGGATAACCAACACCTTCTTCGCCTCTTCCCTCACAATCTTCTTCACAAAGCAGACCACCTTGCAGAAGGTCTTCTGGAACATGTCCACGAACCCATTGTTGAGGTTGCATACCACTAGACAAAAAAGTCTATGGGTAATTCTGTCAACTGATGAAAACAAAATTTGTATGTGTGTGTCAAGTGTCGTTTGTTCAGTGTCGTTCATAAAATAACTAAATGTGTATATAAAAATAATATAAACAATATTACGTGCGTGAGACTATCTATTGTGTTGTGTAACTAACCACTTCCGATTCCACTGCTGCTGTTCACTAGGTGAGTGATACTTTATTAGGTTCTGTGTCCCACCGGAAGGAGAAGAAATGGATTTTTCGACGAAGATTGAACTCGGAAAATTAGCAGGCAAGGAAAATTGGGCAACCTGGAAATATAAAATTTCTATAATGCTGGAAGGCACAGAAGGTGCCACGGAAGCAGTTGAGGGGAAACTCAACAAGCCGGTCCTTGCTGAAGGAGCAGGTGACGCTAACATCAGCACCTATAATACTGCAATGGCAAAGTATAGGCGGACTGAGAGTGGCGCTCTACTCATGCTAACTACTAACATGACCGAGGATACACTAAAGAAAGTTATGCGATACAGAACGGCACACGAGGTTTGGCAAGAGCTGCATAGGCTATTTGATGGACAAACAGACGACAGAGCGTATAATTTATGCTTGGAGTTCTTCGGGTTTCGGCAAAGAAAGGAAGATGACGTTCGGACTACTCACATGTCGCACCTTAAGAATCTATGGAATGAATTGAAGGCGGAGATTGCTAAAATCGACGCTACCGCTAAGCTCCCTGAATTGTTCCTGATATGTAAGGTCTTAGATACACTTGACGATAGGTATTTCAACTTTAAGTCAAGTTGGCTAATGCTCAAACAGTCTGAAAGGACTATCGACAGTTTAACGACGCATCTTTGTACGTTCGAAAGAGAGCTAGGTTGTCAAGAGAACTCACGGCAGGAGGCGCTAGTGACTACACCTACTGAACGTCAAAATAAGAAGAATCCGGACGAGCAGCTGATTTGTAACTACTGTTCTTGCAAAGGACACAGAGTTCGCAAGTGTAAGAAGTGGATTAAGGATGGGAGGCCACCTAAGCCAACTTCGGGCACATCATCGGCGTCTAGCTCAAAATTCAAGCAGGTACAGCAGATTTCCCTTATGGTAAATGCGTGCTCTATGAATCAAGTCCAGGATCGCGAGAACTGGTACGTGGATAACGGAGCAACGGTTCATATCGCAGTAAGGAGGAATTTCTTCACCGATTTTCATGAATTTGACTCAGATCACACAGTGACTACGGCAGACGGAACTACCATATCCGCCTCAGGTATGGGCTCCGTAGTAGTAGAGTCAAATGTCAATGGGCAAAAGGAGAAAATTACTCTGAACGATGTGTGGCTGGTACCGTCTTTAACGAAAAACTTGTTTTCGATGCTTGCGGCGCAAGATAAGATGCAGAACAGCATCTTCACTTCCACAACTAAAGAGTGCAAGTTGGATATCGAGGGCACAACTAGAGTTGTTGGAAGTAGAGTCCATCAAGGTGGACTATATAAGTTGGATTTAAAGACACTAATTCCAAGAGAGCATACGAAAATTGAGGTCAATGCTTTAACTGGCTTAAACATGCTACAGCTATATCACGAGCGGCTAGTGCACCAGGATAAAAGACACGTCATTCGCGTAGTAAAACGTGAGTTAGGCATTCAGCTTAGTCCAGATAAAGTGACATGTGAAGGCTGCGTTTATGGAAAGTCTCATCGAAAGCCGTTCGGGACGAGAGAAAGAGCTAAAGCAGTTGGAGAGATAATACACACAGATGTTTGTGGTCCCTTCGCAAAAAGCATCTCGAAGTACGAGTATTATGTACTATTTAAGGACGACTATTCAAGTTATCGCATGGTTTACTTCATGAGACATAAGTCAGAAGTAAAGGATAAACTTCTACAAATGCTTCAAGAAGTGAAGACCGTAGGCCATACTGTCAAAACTCTACTGAGTGATAACGGCGGCGAATTCAATAATGAGGAAGTTCGAAAAATATTAAAAAGACATGGTATTCAGCAACGGCTAACTATGCCTTACACGCCTGAACAAAATGGCTGTAGTGAGCGGGAGAACCGTACTTTGGTAGAAGCTGCAAGGTCAATTATGCATGCGAGAGGAGAGATGCCACAAATACTATGGGCTGAATTGATTAATACAGTTGCATATGTACTGAATAGGACAGGTCCCACAAGAGTGGATAGTAAAGTACCATATGAACTGTGGCATGGGAAAAAGCCGAAGATATCCCATCTAAAAATAATTGGTAGCACGTGTTATGCACATGTTCCAAAACCAAAACGAAAAAAAATGAGCAAGAAGGCTATAAAAGGCATATTGATAGGCTACGAGAATGATGACGGCTATCGAATCTGGGATGGAGTCAAGACGTTGAAGTCGAGGGACATAACGTTCGAGTCTGATGTAGAATTCAAGATATCCATCAACATTCCTACTGCTGCAGAGGGAGTGACAGTAGTGTAGAGATGATCTTGATCATGTTCTAGAGGGAGATAGAACGAATATCGGAAAAGACCAAGATCAAGAAGATGAAATTCACGAGAGCGAGAACGATGACGAAGGAGCTATGATTGACAGTCCACGCAGACATGAATTGAGGGAAAGCTCCGATATTGATATGAGAAATAGAGTTTATAGAAGACGAAACCGGATTTTCAGATAGTGAAAATGAAGAACAATTTGAAGATGCCGTTCCTGCCTATGTTGAGATTGAAGAAAATTTAGAGGGAGACGTTTCGCTATCAGACGTTCCAAGATATAATCTCCGGGACAGAAGTAGTCTTCAACTTCCACGTAAATTGGATGACTATAGTTTATTCCTAGTCGATACTGAAAAAGAACCTTCGACGTATAAGGAAGCAATATCGAGTGGAACAAGTAGAGATAGATGGTTAGAAGCGATGAGCAGTGAAATCGATTCTTTGAAAAGATTACAAGTTTGGGATTTGCAGAATCTACCGAGCAATCGAAAAGCTCTGCCATGTAAATGGATTTATAGAGTAAAAACCAACCCTGACGGCACAATAGAAAAGTATAAAGCCCGTCTAGTCGTAAAAGGGTTTAAGCAGAAGAAAGGTTTTGATTATAACGAAACGTTCAGCCCAGTAGCGAGGTTAGCAACTATAAGATCTTTGCTCAGCATTGCAGCAAGAGAGAGACTTCATCTTATTCAGTTCGATGTTGCAACAGCTTTCCTCAATGGAAATTTAACGGAAGAGATTTATATGAAACAACCAGAAGGCTTTGAAGATGGAATATCCAGAGTATGTCGTCTAAAGAAAAGCCTCTATGGTTTAGAGCAGGCACCACGGTGCTGGAACTACTGTTTTACAGAAATACTCGAATCTTTAGGCTTCAAGACAAGCGATGCTGATCCATGCCTATATACCAAAATCTTAGGAGATAAGAAAATCTTAATAGCACTCTACGTGGACGATGGCTTAGTTGCAGCGAGTGATGAGAACCTTGCAAAGAGTTTCATCAATGACCTAGAAAAGATTTTGAAGATTACTAGCAAACCAGTTTCATACTATCTGGGGTTAGAGATAGAACAAATGAAGGACGGCTCGATTTTCATTAAGCAAGAAGCTTATGCAAATAAGGTCTTGGAGAGATTCAATATGAAAGACTGTAACCCAGTATCAACTCCTTTACAGAAAGAAGGAACTATTGAAACAGGGAAAGCTGACAAAGAATCACAGTCATTCCCCTATAGAGAAGCAGTAGGCTCGCTCGCTTACTTGATGGTGGGCACTCGCCCTGATCTGGCTTATGCTGTAGGATTGGCTTCGAGGAGCTTAGAAAAGCCAACTTCTAGCGACTGGCGTATGGTTAAGCACATAATGAGATATTTGAAAGGCACATTATCAAGAGGAATAATGTATGTTCATGATGCAAATTCTTCTAACCAAATAAAAGCCTACAGTGATGCTGATCATGCTGGATGCTTGAAAACAGGTCGCTCTACCACTGGAGTATTGTGTTTATTTTCAAGAGGAGCAATCTCCTGGATGAGCAAACGACAAGCTTCAGTTGCCATTAGCACTACAGAATCTGAGCTTGTGGCAGCAAGCGAAGCGGCAAGAGAGCTAATTTGGCTAAAGAGACTGTTCAAAGACTTGAATGGCCAACAAGAAATACCAGTATCAATTGGTAATTTACTACACATCCACTTCACTCGTCCCGAACATCATTTTATTTTTCAATACATTTTGATGTTTTTTTTTGGATCCTGAAATCTGTTTTTAAGACTATTGTCAACTGACCATTTTTGGCAAGCCAATTCTAATGCTTGTGCGAGTTATATTGTGGTTCGAGGGCCTGAAACAGCTTTGCTTTACATACATCTGCGTCATTGATACTCACAGCGGTAGTCAAACTAAGCACCAGAATCTCCATAAACAGCACGGGCAAGCTGATAGGATTCTCCGGGATAACCAACACCTTCTTCGCCTCTTCCCTCACAATCTTCTTCACAAAGCAGACCACCTTGCAGAAGGTCTTCTGGAACATGTCCACGAACCCATTGTTGAGGTTGCATACCACTAGACAAAAAAGTCTATGGGTAATTCTGTCAACTGATGAAAACAAAATTTGTATGTGTGTGTCAAGTGTCGTTTGTTCAGTGTCGTTCATAAAATAACTAAATGTGTATATAAAAATAATATAAACAATATTACGTGCGTGAGACTATCTATTGTGTTGTGTAACTAACCACTTCCGATTCCACTGCTGCTGTTCACTAGGTGAGTGATACTTTATTACCCATGGCCGAGGACATAGTCGATCAGGATCAGACTTAGGAAGACTGCTCCGTACATCACAGCGCTGATTGCTTCGACCAGCATGTTGACAAAGGTTCGAAAGTTACTATTTCGTGAAAAAACAAATTATTTTATCAACAACACATTGAATTTCTCAAATTTTCAGGTTTTGATTGATTGCTTGACACTGGGCTTTGTTTTTTTCTTGTTGGTTGAATGAAAAAGTAGTGGCGTTAAAGAAGGTTTTGGAAAAGTATTGATTTTTGAAAGCTTTTTCGGATAAAGGCTAGCACAACCAGCCTATAATGTTTTCACAGCTGGGACACAGGCCTCCTCCACTATCTGGGCTTCAGGGGTTCCGGGGCTGCGGAACTGTTCAAAAGAGATAAGTGAAAGAGTACCACGGCCACGTACCATATGAACTGTGGCATGGGAAAAAGCCGAAGATATCCCATCTAAAAATAATTGGTAGCACGTGTTATGCACATGTTCCAAAACCAAAACGAAAAAAAATGAGCAAGAAGGCTATAAAAGGCATATTGATAGGCTACGAGAATGATGACGGCTATCGAATCTGGGATGGAGTCAAGACGTTGAAGTCGAGGGACATAACGTTCGAGTCTGATGTAGAATTCAAGATATCCATCAACATTCCTACTGCTGCAGAGAGAGTGACAGTAGTGTAGAGATGATCTTGATCATGTTCTAGAGGGAGATAGAACGAATATCGGAAAAGACCAAGATCAAGAAGATGAAATTCACGAGAGCGAGAACGATGACGAAGGAGCTATGATTGACAGTCCACGCAGACATGAATTGAGGAAAAGCTGCGATATTGATATGAGAAATAGAGTTTATAGAAGACGAAACCGGATTTTCAGATAGTGAAAATGAAGAACAATTTGAAGATGCCGTTCCTGCCTATGTTGAGATTGAAGAAAATTTAGAGGGAGACGTTTCGCTATCAGACGTTCCAAGATATAATCTCCGGGACAGAAGTAGTCTTCAACTTCCACGTAAATTGGATGACTATAGTTTATTCCTAGTCGATACTGAAAAAGAACCTTCGACGTATAAGGAAGCAATATCGAGTGGAACAAGTAGAGATAGATGGTTAGAAGCGATGAGCAGTGAAATCGATTCTTTGAAAAGATTACAAGTTTGGGATTTGCAGAATCTACCGAGCAATCGAAAAGCTCTGCCATGTAAATGGATTTATAGAGTAAAAACCAACCCTGACGGCACAATAGAAAAGTATAAAGCCCGTCTAGTCGTAAAAGGGTTTAAGCAGAAGAAAGGTTTTGATTATAACGAAACGTTCAGCCCAGTAGCGAGGTTAGCAACTATAAGATCTTTGCTCAGCATTGCAGCAAGAGAGAGACTTCATCTTATTCAGTTCGATGTTGCAACAGCTTTCCTCAATGGAAATTTAACGGAAGAGATTTATATGAAACAACCAGAAGGCTTTGAAGATGGAATATCCAGAGTATGTCGTCTAAAGAAAAGCCTCTATGGTTTGAAGCAGGCACCACGGTGCTGGAACTACTGTTTTACAGAAATACTCGAATCTTTAGGCTTCAAGACAAGCGATGCTGATCCATGCCTATATACCAAAATCTTAGGAGATAAGAAAATCTTAATAGCACTCTACGTGGACGATGGCTTAGTTGCAGCGAGTGATGAGAACCTTGCAAAGAGTTTCATCAATGACCTAGAAAAGATTTTGAAGATTACTAGCAAACCAGTTTCATACTATCTGGGGTTAGAGATAGAACAAATGAAGGACGGCTCGATTTTCATTAAGCAAGAAGCTTATGCAAATAAGGTCTTGGAGAGATTCAATATGAAAGACTGTAACCCAGTATCAACTCCTTTACAGAAAGAAGGAACTATTGAAACAGGGAAAGCTGACAAAGAATCACAGTCATTCCCCTATAGAGAAGCAGTAGGCTCGCTCGCTTACTTGATGGTGGGCACTCGCCCTGATCTGGCTTATGCTGTAGGATTGGCTTCGAGGAGCTTAGAAAAGCCAACTTCTAGCGACTGGCGTATGGTTAAGCACATAATGAGATATTTGAAAGGCACATTATCAAGAGGAATAATGTATGTTCATGATGCAAATTCTTCTAACCAAATAAAAGCCTACAGTGATGCTGATCATGCTGGATGCTTGAAAACAGGTCGCTCTACCACTGGAGTATTGTGTTTATTTTCAAGAGGAGCAATCTCCTGGATGAGCAAACGACAAGCTTCAGTTGCCATTAGCACTACAGAATCTGAGCTTGTGGCAGCAAGCGAAGCGGCAAGAGAGCTAATTTGGCTAAAGAGACTGTTCAAAGACTTGAATGGCCAACAAGAAATACCAGTATCAATTGGTAATTTACTACACATCCACTTCACTCGTCCCGAACATCATTTTATTTTTCAATACATTTTGATGTTTTTTTTTGGATCCTGAAATCTGTTTTTAAGACTATTGTCAACTGACCATTTTTGGCAAGCCAATTCTAATGCTTGTGCGAGTTATATTGTGGTTCGAGGGCCTGAAACAGCTTTGCTTTACATACATCTGCGTCATTGATACTCACAGCGGTAGTCAAACTAAGCACCAGAATCTCCATAAACAGCACGGGCAAGCTGATAGGATTCTCCGGGATAACCAACACCTTCTTCGCCTCTTCCCTCACAATCTTCTTCACAAAGCAGACCACCTTGCAGAAGGTCTTCTGGAACATGTCCACGAACCCATTGTTGAGGTTGCATACCACTAGACAAAAAAGTCTATGGGTAATTCTGTCAACTGATGAAAACAAAATTTGTATGTGTGTGTCAAGTGTCGTTTGTTCAGTGTCGTTCATAAAATAACTAAATGTGTATATAAAAATAATATAAACAATATTACGTGCGTGAGACTATCTATTGTGTTGTGTAACTAACCACTTCCGATTCCACTGCTGCTGTTCACTAGGTGAGTGATACTTTATTAGGTTCTGTGTCCCACCGGAAGGAGAAGAAATGGATTTTTCGACGAAGATTGAACTCGGAAAATTAGCAGGCAAGGAAAATTGGGCAACCTGGAAATATAAAATTTCTATAATGCTGGAAGGCACAGAAGGTGCCACGGAAGCAGTTGAGGGGAAACTCAACAAGCCGGTCCTTGCTGAAGGAGCAGGTGACGCTAACTGAAGAGAAGTGGGCTAATATCCTCCAGGTGTTACGAGGAATGAAAGACGGTGGCTTCAATTAGTGTGGACTGTATTTTAAGAGGTTGTACAGGAAGGTAAAACAAACGGTTTTCTAAAACTTGATTAGGCGAGAATTGAAGATGCGCTCGGTGGCAAGGACGTTGACGCAGTGGCGAGCCGGCCGGTGCGCGCTCGCAGCTGGAGTCCCGCTCCGCGCCTCAGCTCCCGCCCGCGGTCGCCCGGCACGGCTGATATTCTCGACATGCTCCCGGCGTTGAAGACTGGTCTTCAATGGTTAGACTGGAAGAGGACAGATGGTGTTGAAAGCACGTCGGACTATGCCCCTTTTCGTCCGTACGTCTGCGACTCTGCTTATCCCGTCTCTCCCAGTTATGAGACGCACGATGCGACCGAGTGGCCACATCAGTGGTGGTGATTGTTGCTCTTTGAGCACCACCAAGGCTCCCTCTTCAAGCACCCCATCGGAGTCCGTCCATTTGGTTCTCTGTTGGAGGTAAAAGATATACTCGTTAGAGAATCTATTCCAGAACTGTTGCTTCAGGTGCTCAATCCGCTGGAAACGTTTCAGGCTGGATATGTTCTGGTTGATGACTTGTGGATGCGGCAGGGATGTGAGAGATCTCCCAATAAGGAAGTGGGCAGGAGTTAACGGGTATAGGTCTGATGGATCAGTGGAAAGTGGAGTGAGGGGACGAGAGTTTAGAATTGCCTCGACCTGAATCAGACACGTAGACATCTCTTCGTAAGTGAGATGTGCGAGGCCTAATATACGTCTGAGGTGATGTTTGGTGGATTTTACGGCAGACTCCCATAAGCCACCGAAGTGCGGGGTGTAAGCCGGAATAAAATTAAAATTGATACCTGTTTCTGCCATTTCTGAAGAAAAGTCCTGTTTTAGTATGCCAGCTATTTCGTTACAGGTGCCAATAAAGGTTGTACCATTGTCTGAGTAAATGGTATTTGGTTTACCACGACGAGCAATAAACCTATTCAGTGCTGCAATAAAGGCATGTTTTGTTAGATCTGAGACAAGCTCCAGATGAACCGTTTTCGTGGCTAGACAAACAAAAACACATATGTATGATTTTACTAATCTACATCCTCTACCTTTGCGGTCAGCTAGGAGGATGGGTCCGGCATAGTCTGTGCCCGTCTCTAAGAAAGGAAACTCTAATTGAACTCGTTCCTTCGGTAAGTTACCCATGATGGGTTGGACAGTTCTACCGTTGAAACGCTGACACTTGACACATTTATGAGAGGTTAATTTGGCAAGATTTCTTCCACCCAAAGGCCAATACTCATGTCGTATTGTGGCTAAGAGTAACTGTGGACCAGCATGGAACAGGCGTAGGTGATAGGTATTGAAAATAAGCTTACTGTAGTTATGTTTACTGCAAATAATGATTGGGTGCCTAACATTATAGTCGTAGCAAGAATTGTCTAATCTGCCTCCGACTCGTATAATACCAGACTCCATAAAGGGTGATAATTTCTTAAGGCGATTCTTATTCGGTAATGGTTTACCTGATGAAAGTAGCTCGTACTCTTCAGGGAACATTTCCCTTTGAACTGTTTTAATTATGAAATCAGTGCTGTAGGCCAATTCTGAATTAGTGAGAGCAACACTACGATTATGTACTCTTTTAGCACGATTTATGAATCTAAATACGTATGCTAATAGGCGTTGTAAATGTGAATAATTAGACGAATTATGAATTAAAGTTTGAAATGAATTATTATGTACATTATTAGGATTAGAAGTAAGTAATGATTGATTATGTATGTTAGTGGAATGTGATTTTAATAGTTCAGGTAATATTTTGTTCACATCTGTGTTGGGCATTGAAGGCCAAAGAGCTGGATCTGTAAGTAAGAACGAAGGCCCTGACCACCACATGGAGGATTGACCTATGAGGTCAGCGCTCAGGCCACGGGAGACAAGATCCGCAGGGTTGTCTTTGGTCGGCACATAGCGCCAGGTGTAATCACCAAAGCCTTCCCGCATCTCCGAAACTCGATTCCTAACAAACGGCTTAAGCGTGCTGGGAGAAGCAGACAGCCAACCTAAGACAATCATAGAATCACACCAAAATATGCATTTGTCAGGTTTAAGTGTTAATGATTCTAGTACTTTTGCACACAACCTAGTTCCTAACAGGGCACCACAAAGCTCTAGTCTTGGGATTGTGGTCGACTTAATTGGTGCAACCTTACTTTTGGACGTGAGCAGATGTGTATGAACGGTGCCGCTACTGGCTACTGAACGAATATATATGCAGGCTCCGTATGCCTTTTCCGATGCATCTGTAAAAATATGTACTTCCACAGATATAGGGCTATCACACACCACCCACCGTGGTATGCTGAGAAGATTAAGCTGTGGTAAAGTCTGTATGAACTTCAGCCATAACTTTTTAATGTCTGCATTGACCTCATCGTCCCAAGCACACTTGTCTACCCACAATCTCTGCATTATTACCTTGACCTCGATAATACACGGACAGACAAGACCCAGAGGATCGAATACTTGCGCTATTGTGGAAAGTATGTGTCGTTTTGTGATTGTAGTATCTGTATATTTCGGTATATGAATGGAGAATGTAAGACAGTCGGTATGACAACGCCAATTAAGACCGAGGGTTTTACTTGGTTCATCAATACTTAAACTGACTGTGTTAGATATGTCTGAATGTGTGGATGATGTGGTATGCGTGGTTGAATCCTGTGTGTGTGTAGTGACTGGCTGAAGTATTTGTGTGTTGTTAGACTGCCACTTGCGAAGATTGAGTTGTGCAGTCTCAAGTATGTTGGTGACATCCCTACAAAGTGCTATAGTGCTTTCTATAGAGTCACCTCCAGACAGGTAGTCGTCGACGTAAAAGTCGCGTTGTATTGATTGTTGTGTACGTGTGTGTGTTGCCTCCTTTGCCAGCTGAGACAAACATCGTGTTGTGATGAACGGAGCTGATGCTGTTCCGTAAGTAACAGTGTTTAATGTGTATGTTTTAAGAGGTAATGATGGATCAGAGCGCCACAATATCTGTTGTAGATGTCGCTGCGATTCGTCAACTACGATTTGACGAAAGAACTTTTCGATGTCTGACGATATGACGTATTTATGCTGCCGAAACCTTAACAGTATGGATATTAAGTCATCCTGTACTGTTGGTCCTATGCCTTGAATGTCGTTGAACGACTTACCAGAAGTTGTGACGGCTGATGCGTCGAAGACAACTCGAAGCTTGGTCGTTGTGCTGGCCTCTCTGAAAACGCCATGATGTGGAAGATAATATGAAAGAGATGAATAAGGTTGAGATACTTCGCTCATATGACCTAATGCTTCATACTCCTGCAAGAATTCTACGTAGCGTTGCTTAAGAGTTGGGTCCCTATCAAGCCTACGCTCTAGAGAAAGAAAGCGACGTTTAGCCGTCTCAAAGGAGTTACCTAATGCTTCAGCAGGTTCCTTTAAGGGGATGGTGACTACGAAACGACCATCAGCATTACGCCTAGTAGTGTTTATGAAGTTCTGTTCACATGCTCGCTCCTCGGATGTGAAATTAAACTTAGGTGGAATGGAATCAAGCTCCCAGAATCTGGAAAGATCCATTGGTGTTTGTACGTGTGGGGTGTGCCTGTCATGCGCGAACATACACACTGATGAGTAAGTGCTGTTAGGTTGAGGCATGACACCTGATAAGAGCCATCCGAGCTTGGTCTCGGAGAGCGTCGGCATATGTCTACCTAACTTAATACGATTGCGACCAATCACACTCCAAAAGATGTCGGCTCCAACAAGTATGTCGATGGAGGAAGGGACATTGAAAGATGGATCGGCCAGACTTACACCTTCTGGTAGTTGCAAGTCAGTTATGTCTAAGTATGTATGAGGTATATGAGTGGTTATGTCGGGCAAGACAAAACAATCAATGTCTATGTGATGCGACCCATCACACGACTGTATATGTAGCGCACAAGATTGCGTAATGGTAGACACTTGACTGTTTATGCCTGCAACGTGTGAGCTTACATTACGAATAGGTAAATGTAGCTTACCACAAAGGTCCTTGGTAACAAAGTTTGCCGTGCTCCCATTGTCAAGTAAGACTCTGGCGCTATGCGGCATCCCGGATTGGTCCGTGACTCTTACCAAAGCTGTGGAAAGCAATACATGACGAGATGAAAAATCGTGATTAGTACCAGCTAAAGTTATGTGCTCCTTACTAGAGCTAGGATCATCATCATGCGAATGCAACATTGTATTATGCCTCTTTGTACAATACTTGCAGTGACCAAGTTTACAAGTAGCCTCTAAATGACCTGGACGTAAACAATTCAAACAAAGTTTAAAGTCTTTTACCTTAGATAAGCGTGCAGCGACTGTGAGCGCCTTAAATTGATCACAACTAAATATGTAGTGACTTTGTTTACAAAGAGGGCATGAAATATTAAATTTTCCCTTACTTGATGATACAGCAAAGCTTTTTGGCTTACTGTGCGATGACTCTGGCTTAGGTTTTAAGTTTCTAGCCTCCTCAAGCGTTTCTAGAAGATTGCAGCGGTTAGAAATAAGTCTAGTGAACATGTCTAAGGATGGATACTCATTCATAGAGTTCCTATATTCCTCCCACTGTCTGCTAGAAACAGGGTCCAACTTAGATGCCATTAAATGAACAACCATTTCACCCCAATGCTGTACGTGCAACCCTAGTGTTGCCAGTGACCGCAGGTTTTTGCTGGTTACATCAATAATCTGTCGTAAACCTTGGCTACATTCCTTTTGAAGTGGTTCTACGTTAAATAAAGCTTGCATATGATTATTGATTAGTAATTGCTTATTGTCGTACCTTTCACACAACAATTGCCATGCGTTGTCGTAGTTGTCCCCTCTGAAATCTAAACTTTTAATGACTAGTGCTGCGCTGCCATTAAGTGACGAACGTAGGTAGTGAAATTTATTGATGTTATCTATACTTTTCTCCTCATGAATCAATGAAATATAAATATCTTTAAACTCTAACCAATCCTTATAGCCGCCGCTAAAGTGAGGTAAATTTATTTTAGGAAGTCTAACATTATTATGTCTAGTAACCACAGAAAGTTGCTCATTGGAGCTTACCTTAGACGCCAGTTGAGCGCGATGCTTTGACAGTAGCGCGCGAGCAGATGCAAGCTGCTTGTAGTAGTTGCTCTCGAATTGCTCACGTTCAGAAAATTGCTCGTCGGGCTTGGTAGACAGGTACTCCAATTGACTCTGAAATTGATCATAGGTGGCATATAAGGTAACTATTTTCTCAATTCTTATCTCTAACTCGACAAGCTGTTCCTCACTAAGCTGTTCGCAAGACTTAGTGGTACTTATAAAAGTTGTGAATTGAGTAAGCTGTGATTTAACTGAGGCACGCTTTTTTGTAAGCTCTTTAATCTTCATTTCCTCGGCCATGGCTAAATAAGAAGGTAGCAGTAAGCGCTAAAGGAAATGCAAATAGAAAGGAAAAAATGCTAAAAGCACTGAAAAGTACAGTTATGATGCGCCTGTTAAAACTAAGACACAGCTGATCGAAGAATGTGTTGCTACTAAAAACCAGTAGGCGGTTAAGAAAAAATATTTGAATTCAAATCGAACTGTCAGTGTCAAACTGTGAAAGGAAAAGAAGAAAAAAAACCGAAGATGCTTATAGAACTATGTTAATTGCTATAACTAGATTAATAAGCACTAATTAAGTACCAACTATTAATGGGTAGGGTTCTACTGTGATGGGAAATACACTAAACTACAATATTAAAGGAAATAACTCGAACTAAGAGTGTATGATTGTTTCTACTATGTAAACTAATTATTAACTATATTGGAATGGAATGGGATAATCACTAATACGGATAGATAATACTTTGCATGATTCACTGGTCTAAAGCACTATCTAATACTCTAGTGGAATGAAAGTTAGTATGTGAATTATGTACAATGTTAGTATGAATATGGAAAGATCTCACGAAATCCGTTGACTGCGTGTCCAAAACCAAACGTTTTCTTGATTTAAACGATGGATTGCGATGTTCTTGGGCACTGCTTGGGCTGCTACGCTGCGATGACCCAGCTATGATGACCACTGAAGAACTGCTTGCTCCAACGAATACTCCTCTTCACAAGGGCGATGATGATGACCGAAGACTCGAACCAGGCTCGCACGAAGGGCGAGAGAAGTCGTCTTGATTTGGTTTCCAACGGCCGTTTTCAAATTTTGAAAATCTTCTGCTACTCCCAGTAACTGGTCATTTCACGTCGAAGGACCATGAAGAGAAGTGGGCTAATATCCTCCAGGTGTTACGAGGAATGAAAGACGGTGGCTTCAATTAGTGTGGACTGTATTTTAAGAGGTTGTACAGGAAGGTAAAACAAACGGTTTTCTGAAACTTGATTAGGCGAGAATTGAAGATGCGCTCGGTGGCAAGGACGTTGACGCAGTGGCGAGCCGGCCGGTGCGCGCTCGCAGCTGGAGTCCCGCTCCGCGCCTCAGCTCCCGCCCGCGGTCGCCCGGCACGGCTGATATTCTCGACACTAACATCAGCACCTATAATACTGCAATGGCAAAGTATAGGCGGACTGAGAGTGGCGCTCTACTCATGCTAACTACTAACATGACCGAGGATACACTAAAGAAAGTTATGCGATACAGAACGGCACACGAGGTTTGGCAAGAGCTGCATAGGCTATTTGATGGACAAACAGACGACAGAGCGTATAATTTATGCTTGGAGTTCTTCGGGTTTCGGCAAAGAAAGGAAGATGACGTTCGGACTACTCACATGTCGCACCTTAAGAATCTATGGAATGAATTGAAGGCGGAGATTGCTAAAATCGACGCTACCGCTAAGCTCCCTGAATTGTTCCTGATATGTAAGGTCTTAGATACACTTGACGATAGGTATTTCAACTTTAAGTCAAGTTGGCTAATGCTCAAACAGTCTGAAAGGACTATCGACAGTTTAACGACGCATCTATGTACGTTCGAAAGAGAGCTAGGTTGTCAAGAGAACTCACGGCAGGAGGCGCTAGTGACTACACCTACTGAACGTCAAAATAAGAAGAATCCGGACGAGCAGCTGATTTGTAACTACTGTTCTTGCAAAGGACACAGAGTTCGCAAGTGTAAGAAGTGGATTAAGGATGGGAGGCCACCTAAGCCAACTTCGGGCACATCATCGGCATCTAGCTCAAAATTCAAGCAGGTACAGCAGATTTCCCTTATGGTAAATGCGTGCTCTATGAATCAAGTCCAGGATTGCGAGAACTGGTACGTGGATAACGGAGCAACGGTTCATATCGCAGTAAGGAGGAATTTCTTCACCGATTTTCATGAATTTGACTCAGATCACACAGTGACTACGGCAGACGGAACTACCATATCCGCCTCAGGTATGGGCTCCGTAGTAGTAGAGTCAAATGTCAATGGGCAAAAGGAGAAAATTACTCTGAACGATGTGTGGCTGGTACCGTCTTTAACGAAAAACTTGTTTTCGATGCTTGCGGCGCAAGATAAGATGCAGAACAGCATCTTCACTTCCACAACTAAAGAGTGCAAGTTGGATATCGAGGGCACAACTAGAGTTGTTGGAAGTAGAGTCCATCAAGGTGGACTATATAAGTTGGATTTAAAGACACTAATTCCAAGAGAGCATACGAAAATTGAGGTCAATGCTTTAACTGGCTTAAACATGCTACAGCTATATCACGAGCGGCTAGTGCACCAGGATAAAAGACACGTCATTCGCGTAGTAAAACGTGAGTTAGGCATTCAGCTTAGTCCAGATAAAGTGACATGTGAAGGCTGCGTTTATGGAAAGTCTCATCGAAAGCCGTTCGGGACGAGAGAAAGAGCTAAAGCAGTTGGAGAGTTTTTTTTTTTTTTTTTTTTTTCAGTTTTTCTTGTTGGTTGAATGAAAAAGTAGTGGCGTTAAAGAAGGTTTTGGAAAAGTATTGATTTTTGAAAGCTTTTTCGGATAAAGGCTAGCACAACCAGCCTATAATGTTTTCACAGCTGGGACACAGGCCTCCTCCACTATCTGGGCGTCAGGGGTTCCGGGGCTGCGGAACTGTTCAAAAGAGATAAGTGAAAGAGTACCACGGCCCCGAAATACAAAGGACTAAAAAGGAGCTTATGTGAGTTTTAGTCAGTAGAAGTCTAACACTCTCTTCCGCTCCACCCAGAGTAGAGAGAGTGTAACTTTTTGTATGTGAAAGCGTATCATACAATTATTCTATCATGTTATACAGACGAAGAGTAGAATAGGTACTTTTTACAACATGAAACTCTATCCGTATACTTTCTGACAGCATGGCGGTGCTGCTGGCATTAAGGAGCCACACGGTCAATTCCGGGCTGATACACGAGTGCCACCAACGCCTGAACCAGGTAGGTAACCTAAACAATATAACCATTCAATGGATTAAAGGACATAGCGACTCCCGAGGCAACGATGCAGCGGACGAGCTCGCTCGAAGGGGCTCAAGCATGGCAGCGGTGGGACCAGAACCCATCGTGCCGCTCCCTTTCGGTTATCTTCGCACGCTGGTAAGTAAACGTACCAGGGAACTTCACGCGAAGCTGTGGCTAGACCACGGCGAGTGCAGGCAGGCCAAGGAGGCGCTTCCCGCCATCGACGCCCGCCTCACCAAACAAGCGCTCCGGCTAACTAAGCTGCAGCTACGCACAGTGACGGCCGCCATCACTGGACACGGTACTTAACAAGCACCTCTTTGTTATAGGAGTCACAGATAGTCCTCTGTGTCGAGCCTGCATGGAGGAAGAAGAAACAGCAGCCCACGTGCTCCTGCACTGTACGGGGGTTGCCCCATACAGGGCCAAGTACTTCGGTAACCCAGGTACTCTCCGCGAGATTGCCGGTAACACCAAGGGGTTGCTGGCTTTTCTCGGGGAGCTGGGGTGGATCGAATAAGATTCCCACCCGCACGCAAAAAACGCGCTCAAGGCGTGGAGTTGCGGACACTAGCCCGATGCATCTATCTATCTATCTATCTACAACATGAAACCGAAAATGACGACATTGATAGTTACCATGACAACGTATTTATTGAACTTGACAACGTCAACAACAAAACGCAAACCGAACAAAACAGTCCGAAGAAATATTTTTTGTTATTAACTATCTAATTGCTGGTGACAGTTAAAAATAAACATGGTATGTATTTTGGTTATTGCGAATTATTTTTGTTAGGAAATCTTTCATATATTTTATTACTTCTGTGTCAATGTTTTATTTCTTAATTAGTATGAGATAGGTAAATGTTTATATGGTATTTTCGGATTTTTAACAGTGTTATTTTCTTTTTAGGCGCCAAAAGGAAAGGATGGTGGAAAGCCTAAAAAGGCAGCAGGTAAGTAAATCTTTAAATTATCAGCTTGGTTTCTGTAAACTTCTAATACATAACAAACCCTTGCAGGGGCGCGCAGTGTAAACGTAATGTAAACACGTTGATTTTATAATCAATTTCCTGTTATCTTATAGCATTTTACTTAAATTGTTTGCAACAAATACAATCAGTATCATCCATAGATATGAACAAATTCTTAAAGTTATGATAATATTATAATTATGTGAAATGAGTATTTTTCACTTTAAAATCAACGTATTCACGTTGCGGTTACACCATGCGCTAGTTGTTGGGCCTAAGGACAGATAGCAATATGTATGTAGGTTTATTAAATCTAAACTCGCACTTAAATGGTTTTTTTATTACTGCAATAATCATCGATGGTGTGGACACATCAGAAATGACTCGAGAGAAACTCGAACAATTCACTCTCAGAGTCAAAGAGGAACTAGACAAAGAGAGAGAGGAACGAAACTACTTCCAACTCGAAAGAGACAAAATCAGAAAATTAAACACTTAAAATATGAACAAGCAGCGGCAGGAGCGGCTTTGAGAGCAGAAAACTTGGTAGCCTTAAAAGCAGCTAAAGAAGAGCATGCTGAACAGGAACTTGAATTGCTTAACGACAAGAGAACCCTAAGGCAAGAAATAAGAGAAAAAACACTTGCAGCCCAGGATGAGTTGAGGAGAGCTAAATTAATTCACGCAGAGGAAGTTTCGAAAGTTCGAGAAGAATTTGAAGAGAGGGCACGTCAAATAGAAGATAAGGCTGATAAAAAATTACACGAGACTAAAGTGGAGTTGACAGTAAAGCATAGAACAGAAATTGCAGAGGTTGAAGAAAGGAAAAATAAGCAGTTATCAGAACTAATTCATCATCACGAGAGGGCGTTTGCGGATTTAAAGAATTATTACAATGACATCACTTTGAATAACTTAGGTTACTATGATATCATTATAAAATCTCCATTCTTAAATAATGACCAAGTTTCGTCAACCTATACTGCTTCCTACTTTCAGGTTTGTAAAAGAGAGAGCAGAGAAGATTGCAAGAGATGCTGTAGCGGAAACCAAAAGTCTCAGAGAACCACTTGAAGCAGCTATTATAGACAACAAAGAACTGAAGAGACAGATGTCCAATTATGACAGGGATAAAGCTGCGTTAGCTGTGAGTATCATTCTAAAATGTACAGTCAGTACTCAGCATCACCTGACCCCTCATATAAAGAAGAAGAGGGGAAATGGTGTGAGAAAAGAGGTCAAATGATGCTGGATATTGACTGTACATAGTTTTTTGCTAGATTTAAGGAGTTTTTTTTCTGGATTTATGAGACAAGAAAACAAAATGAGATAGTCTCGCGACACCCAGTAACTGGGTAAAACTAAAATAACTACGATATAAATCTAATCAAATTAAGGTTGGCCGTAAGAAGCCTTTTCTTTGGGGATGGGAAATCATGAAATGACTCCTCCCGCTCCGGGCAGAGCGGTAAAGAGTGTCAGACTTTTACTGACTAAAAACCCAGGTTCCTTCTTAGCCCATTGTCTCGAGGCCGCGGTACCTCTTTCGAACAACCCGCAGCCCCGACAAGCCATAAGAAACCTTAATTCTGGGTAAATATTTAAGTTTTCTAACGGCAATAGGCAGTCGCTCTAATGAATAACTGGTATTCTATTCATCCAACAAGACCGAAAGTCTGCCCTAGAGCAAGGCAAAAGAATTACCCGTCGGGGCTGCGGGTTGTTCGCAGATACCGCGGCCTCGACATGAAGGGCTAAGAAGGAACATTTATTTATTATTTATTTACCACTAATTATAGCAACATTACAGATTAGATCCAATGCGTGGGTGGAACATGGGTGGTTTTTAGTCAGTAGAAGTCTGACACTCCCTTTCGCTCTGCCCAAGAGCGGGAGGGGTTATTTGATGATTTCCCACCCCCCAAAAAAAAAAAAAAAGAAATAAATAGTGACTAAAAGTGCATTTTGTAACGTTTTTATTTTTTAGCAAAACTAAGAATATCCTATTTTGTACAAAAAACCAAATGTACGCACAAATAATAGTAAAGCTTACATGCAACGGTGAGCGTCGCAAAGTTTTGAAAGAAAAAAAGACTCAAAAACGTAACAAAATGCACTTTTATCTGCCTTGCTCTTTTTTTTTTTTTTTAAGAAACGTTGCCCCACACTAGGAATTTCTCCTGTATCGTGGGTGCGTTCACAAACATTTAAACTCACATACACAACTAAACACCCAGACCCGAAACAATTATCTGTAGATCATACAAATATTTGTTCCGTGCGGGGATCGAACCCGCGACACACAGCGCAGCAGTCCAATTACTCAGCCACTGCGCCAACCGTGTCGTCAAGTGCTCTAGGGCCGACTTTCGGTCTAATTGGATGAATTGAATACTAGTAATAAATTAGAGCGACTGCTTAACTGGTACTGTGTTATATAAAATATTTAGCTAACGTATTATTATTTCAAATATAGAAATAACCAACCAATTTTGAAGATTCTTAATGCACCTTGCCATTAAAACACAGATTGTAATGTTGGTAATCATGAAAACAAAAAATATATTATTTTATGCTAATTTTAAAATGTTTTCGAACGGGCACGGTACAATCATTGTTGTCAAAATGACAAAACAGAATCTAAATGAAAATCGGGAGTGACAGACGTGCGACTCAAAATAGAAATAAAATATACAAAAAGTATAAATATTGTAAAAGTATAATATATGAAAATGTGGCTAATTTCAGGCAAAATCTAAGCAACTGACGTCACTTGAAAAACAATTTGATGTGCTCAAGTGGGAGTACGAGGTTCTTCTAGTTCGTTTTGATCGAATTAAGAGAGAGAGGGACGAACTCAAATCAAGGTTTTCCAGGGCTGTTCTAGAGGTACAGCAAAAAGCATCTTTGAAGACTGCGCTGCTTGAAGCCAAGCTGAAGAATATGGAAGGACGTGACATAGGACCAAAGGAGATTCACGTAAGAACTATATTATTGTTTAGGTCTTCTCTAGTTCCTTTTTAAACTTCCATCGTCTTCATTTTAACGGAATCATCCGCTGTTGGGTATAGAACTCCCTTTTTTTGCCATACTTTTCTGTATGTCTTTCATACATCTGTTTTTTACGATTTTACCGATTATACTGATGTCAACCCAACGCACTTTTGGACGGCCCTGGTCTCTTTAGCCTAAAAAATGGCCACCATTTGGTCAAACCTTTCTCCATTCGCCATCTTCGTGTCTAGTCAAATGTCCTGCCCAACTCTACTAGAAGTGTATCGCCCTGTATGATGCCTTGCCATTGTAGACTATAATAATTTATATTTTATGTCAGTATTGTAAAATTGTGTACCTACTTTACCAACGACACTAGTATTTCTGATAACCCCTATAACAATAATTCTGCTAGAATCAGTTCAAAGCAATTTAGCATACATACATGAGGTTTGAACCGATTGGAGCTAAGTGAATCATTATTGCTATTTGCTCCCCAGTTAACCAATTGTCTTATGTTGCTATCGTAAAATTCAACATACCTGAATGATTTTCATCGGTTTAAACAGGAAATTTTGAAGCTGAAAGACACACAAATAGATGACCTCCGCTACGAAGCAGCTCGGTTGCGTAAAGCCCATGATGATTTGCTAGCAACCTATGAAGCTAAACTTGCAAGATTGGGAGTACCGAAAGAGGAACTTGGATTCAAGTAAGACATTAAATATAACGCCATCTGTGATAATTTGCTTGTCTATACTAATATTATAAAGAAGTAAAGTTTGTGTGTTTGTTAAATTGTAAGGGGTAATCTCGGGATCTACTGAACCGATTTAAAAAATTCTTTCACCGTTGGAAAGCTACACTATCCCCGGGTGACATAGGATATTTTTTATCCCTGTATTCCCACGGGAACGAGAACTACGCGGGTGAAACCGCGTGACGTCCGCTAGTACTGTATACACAAGCTGTGAATAGTGCCATCTAGGGGAACGCAATGGAACTTTTATGCAAAGCTGCCTGTTGGTTATGTTAACGAGAGTAGAACATAGATGGCGTTGTCATACATTTTCTTTCCTTTTTCAGACCCCTCAAAGCGGTAGCCGTAGCTGGTTTATCGCCTGTTGTTGGTCAAGGTCCAGCTGGATTGGTAACGAAAGACCCATAATGACAGAAATCATTCTGTAAAAGTTACTTTTTTTGGTATAAAAATATCGTCATATTTTATTAAAATTGCTTTTTCCAGTGGGTGCGCGACACCCCAGTAACATATATTTCCTATGTACTAGCTGGAACTTGAACTATCAGTGCGTGACACGAGATGTCCTTGGCAAAGTCATTGGACAATGCTAACACTGAAAATAACTATACTGGGTATAGCAGGTAGGTTACATTTCCATGTAAGCATATACCCTATGTTATTAACTGCATAGCAAACTAGCAGTGTGTGGCACGAGATGTCCTTAGCAAAGTCATTGGACAATGCTAACACTGAAAATACCTATATGCTGCATAGCAGGTGAGTTACATTTCCGTGTAAATTTTAAGCATATACCCTGAGTTATTAGCTGCATGGCAAACTGTCAGTGCGTGACACGAGATGTCCTTAGCAAAGTCATTGGACAATGCTAACACTGAAAATACTTACAATCGGCATAGCCGGTGAGTTCCATCTCCATGTGATGTTTGTGTGTTTTGAGTCATCATCATTCTCTTGCCCTTAACCCAATTCATTTGAGGTTGGCGCAGCATGTCATCTTCTATACTTCTCTGATTACTTGAATGATTCCAACGGAATAATTACCACCCAGAAGTATGCTTTACATGAAAACATATATCCCATGTTACTAGCTGCATAGCAAACTATCAGTGCGTGACACAAGATGCCCTTAGCAAAGTCATTGGACAATGCTAACACTAAAAATACCTAGAATAGACATCACAGGTGAACCTACTCTACTATGAACTTTGGTCAGCTAAATTTATAAATATGCTTTTTAATCTATGAACATGATGGTTGCGAGACAACCTTGCTTATCCAATGTGCATTATAGTCTTGCTAATGCATATACTCTTGCAGTGAATGGGGACCATACTTTGCCACCTGGTTTCCTATCAGCAAGTAAAAGTTACTTGGCTGCCTTATTTGTATTCTGCTGGCTGACACACATTTGTCATGATTGCACATGCTTTAGTATGAGATACTCACAGCATGTTATGGCCAAATTAAGTGAAATCTTTTCATAGCTTCTTCATCGAGTATGATATTATGGAAGCATCATTGGTTATAAATCAAAGTTACATAATCATGCACGTAACCAACCAAATGCAAAACTGGCGAAATATGGGTGTCTGACACCTCTGCCTAACCCTTCGGGGATTACAGGCGTGATGTTATGCTATGCAAACAATGTTTAATGTTAAAATAAACGGTTATCCGTTTATTTTCTGAATAAACTAAATAAAACATGGTGGTAAATGCACTGTAATGTCCCAATACTCAAAAACTATTAGTATTGAGAGGGAAAAGGTTTATAGACTGACAAAATTTCGAGGTCTTAACAGCCTGCCAATGTACAGATGACCTTATCAACCAAACACTTTTTAGTTCCAAATAAATTATTTCCACTCCGAGACCTCAACCCCTCTTAGGAAAAGATAATAGTACCACTATATTGTAAGGCCCAATCTAAAATAACAACCCTAATAGTAACTCGTCGCTATACCTAGCAATCTATGGCTTCAATATTAAATTAATCATGTTGTAATTTAAAACGTTGATAATTTATTTATGCCTAAGAGTATTTTCAGAGAAAATCACTGAAACCATACCTAATAATAAGAGATAACTTGTTATGTCTGATCAATAAATCATAGAAACGCAAAACAATCATGTATTGTAGTAAGCATGTAACCTGCATTAAATAATATTTAATACCCGAGGAGATGGGCAGACCTAAATTACAACAAAGTAAAGAAGAATTTTAATTTATCTGGGCACGAGATGTACACACTTGATAGTACAAGTAAGTACTATAGTGATATAATTGAAAACAAGGGGGGGGGGTGCATGGGAGTACTAACATGAAGGGATTGTGGGTTAGGATATCAAGACATCAGGATATAATTATATGTTTCACGTAACAAAATTTCTGGAGCTTTTATTGATAAGAATATTATGTCAGAGAACTCAAATAGACAATTTGTGGGAGAAACTTAGTAAGTTTTCCTATATTGTTTATAATTATGCTGATTAAGATTATAAATAAAACCGCACTGCTGGTGGCTTACCACGGTTTGGTTGTCTTTACTCTGCAGTATAGACTTATATTTTGGGGTAATACTTTTATAAGTATTATTAAGAGAAGTAAATCATGAGCCTGATTGGAGCTCATTCAAAATAAAATTCACAATATCATGCAAGCGGAATTTTCTTAAATACCAACAGTAGACATTGTATATTTATGAATAACTAGCTGACCCACGCAACTTCGTCTGCAACACATAATATAGCTATAACCTTTCTAGATAAATCGACTATCCAACTTATTAAATTGAGCTATATCGTACTCGTAACAAACAAAAAATCTTACCTTGCCTCTATAAAATACCTATTAGTTTAGATTGACTTCGATTTTATTATTAAAGTAACAATTACTATAGGTATCTCTTACTGTATAATATACAGTAACACCTTGTACTTGTAAACATTATGGTGCAGTAAATATTTTGAATTTGAATTTCTCCGGAGCCCCCAGAGGCCAGAATCCCCACGTACCTACCGCACCGGACCGAATGACTGCCACGCGCTAATTATTTTGTCGCCCGTATATTTTTACATTGCGATATCTTCTAAGATATTTGTTTAAACTGTATAAAGTAAAGGGCACAAATATTCTATATTAAATTTCCGTGCTAGCAAACACATTTATTTAGATATAGATTAATACCATATGGGTTAAATAAGCTTCGCAAAATATAATTCTTTTTAACCTAACATTTTAATATAAAAAAATGGTTACAGTGAGTCAATCGTAAAAGATAAACATATGCTGTCGCGGACTTTTTTTTAGAACTTTTAAAGAGGAACAATTCCTTGATACATGATATTTACGTAACTTAAACCGTTTTCGCAGCGCACGCAACGGAAGCTCTCAAAAAGGAATATCTTTTCCCGTTTTTGCAACATTTTTCATTTATGCTCCGCTCCTATTGATTGTGGCGTGATGTTATATAGCCTAAAGCCTTCCTCGATAAATGGACTATCCAACACTAAAAGAATTTTTCAATTTCAACCAGTAGTCCCTGAGTTTACCCCGTTCAAACAAACAAACAATCAAACAAACAAACAAACAAACAAACTCTTCAGCTTTATAATATTAGTATAGATGTATTTTTGCCAAAAACAATATGCATCTATATAAATCTGTCGAAAGCCTATGTTGCTCAGATAAACTTCACACATAGCTGCGTGCATCACAAAAGTGTATATTTTTGCAATCACCCAGATTGTACACTAAAATATCTACGCAAATTAAAGACAGTAAAAGCCTCAATGAATTTAAAAAAACAGATTCTCACCATTATTGATAGACAAAGTGAAAACTGTTACAGTATTGACATTTAATTTGCCAAGTTGTTGGTCATCTGCCTCGTTGAGCTATGGTTTGCAAGCGCCGGCGCCGCTGAGAATGAGGTTCTGGGTTCTATTCGTGGATCATGCAAAGTGTTATTCCATCAGGAATTTCTCAGTAGCAGCCACAGAGTATGGATTTGTGCTCAGATAATGACAATAGGCTCGCCCCTGTTACATGAATGTGATGTTATGTATACTTATGTGTCTATTTACATTAACATTTTTACTTACATCGTCAAAACTTTGACATTTGATGCATGTAATTTTAATTTTTAGTGAACCAGATTCTATTGTTATATTTTTATTTTACGTTTTTGAAGCAATTTAATTTTATTTATCTAATTATAGAAACTTTATGTGTGCCCAATAACATAGATAGTTTCTGAATTTTATATATTATACCACCTACTATTTACTTATGATCACAAAATTAATGAATTTGAATTCCGATGGTATATATCAAAAGTGTCCAATCTCATTTCAGGGTGAAGATATTTGTTGTTCTGCAAGCTCTAATTTTTACCCATTGGAGTAATAAAACAGTTCGTTAAGAATATCAACCACTAATATTAAGTTTCTTATATTTCAAGTGAAACTGGGTTTTTGAACTCCATATCTAACTTCATACAGTACAACACAAACAGCAGATCAAATCAGAGCTGACATCAGACATATTGTTGATCTATAATTATTTTTTTATTATAGTTATCAATTCAACATGCACTATATCCTTAAGGTTATAATACTAAAGCTCTATTATACCTAAAGTAAGGAAGTCATAAGTACCTAGGCGTTTTATTACCAAAGAGTGATATAGTAGGCCTATAATGGTAACCATTGTTACTGCTTGTACTATAAAGGTTTTAACAGAGAATTTTGGTTCTATAAGATTAAATAGAATTTAATTTTTATAGTTTAGCTCTTAGAACACTCACAGGACAATACGAATCATTAGTGTTGCATAGTAAAAAAAAAAAAAAAAAATTGGAGCTACTTAGTACTAAAGACGACTTTTATTTATCTATTATGCACTAATAATGCGTCAAAATAAGTTTTGCAGCTCAAGTACTGTAACAGTATCGAAAATACTATTCAAGGATCAATCTGCACTGTACCTTACACAACCACTACGTAATCTTTTAACTTCTTAAAAGTTCTCTCAACGTCGCTGTAACGAACAGAACTAGCCCCGTTCTGTAAAAGTCATAACAACTCTTCTAGAGTACTGAATAGGACTCCTGGTGCAGCTGCTACATAACTTAATAGCTCTGTACGTGAGTTTGTGTTACTGCTACGAGACAAGAGGTGATCTAATTCGTTTTCGGTGAAAACATGGCTGCTATTTTCTGCCATGATAGCACATTGGCAACACGGTAGGAGCCAATGCGTACTATAGCAGCCATAGTCGGGACAAGTACTTATTGTATTAATTTAAATTTAATTAAAACATAAAAAAACATGAAGGCGCATTGTCAAATTTAAAATCAGCGTAATGATTTATTTGATACAATTTTTTTTTTCGCAAGTGCAAGTTACGGCAGAGTAACGGTCCATGAAAGTTTCGTGTTTTATCTTTTTACCCGACTGCAAGGGAAGGGTAACGTTTTTTCAAAACAATTATTACGTTTAGCAACAATGGAAAATGACTTAAGCATATGTTACCGATATTATTTGTTTTCTTGGGGAACACTCACGACAAGTGTGATAAAACACATCACTGGAATTGTTTACAGTGCAAAATACAAACATGTTTTGGTTGCTTTTATAGTGCAAATTTGTCACCATGAGAGCCTTTATATAATGTTTATACAATAAATCAGGTACAAAAATTGGGGCCTATTTAGGGATTTGTAAACGTTTACATAGTAGTAGTTAGTACACTCTAATACATTATCAGGACTTTTATAGTACCAAATTTCGTTACTTGGGTAATGTTCACAAATTGACATCCAGAATTATTTGTGTTTTAATTACTTATTTGCAGCAAACTCTAAACATCTACCTATGTCAATAATAATTATTTGAAGATCACCACGAAGTAAAATTGGGAATCAAACGAGCTTACCTGTTAAGCGATGTCTTGATTCTAATTTTATGAGTGGTGATCTGAAAAATAATTATTACCCACCCACCACTAGCTAACAACCCCAAAGCTGCAATAATTAGTCTACCTAATTCAATGCTAACCTTTCAGGAAATCAAAATGAATGTAGGCATTTGGAACTACTCTGTATATTAAACAGAGTTTGTTCCTAATGTTATGATCTCTAAAATAAGTGACGTTTCATATGCCAAAACGGGATAGGACGATGCAAATGTTGCAATCTTTAAAAAATATTCATTTTCTTTAATCTAAAATCGCGGTGTTAATACGTCGTAAGGGAATTACTACCTATGTCAATAATAATTATTTTTCAGATCACCACTCATAAAATTAGAATCAAGACTTCGCTTAACAGGTAAGCTCGTTTGATTCCCAATTTTCAGTGAACTTTGTTATTTCCGTACCAGGTGCTGAGTAGTACTTACGTTTATAGGTAGATTATGTAAACACAGTTTTGCATCTTCTAGGTGACAAAACCTACCAAGTCAGTTCTATTTAGTTTACATAAATCAAGCTTAAAATATTCACGACATGAATAACTAACTCACTTTTACCATCTGCTACAACTTTTGAATTTATTATGTAACCGATTAAAACCTAAAAACTTTTGAATTGGACATTATCCAAGGTTTTCTGGAAATCGGCCAGAAACAATTAACCTTTGGAATAATACCGCCTTCGAATAATAATTTTCCGGTTTTTCTAACCGTCTGAATATTTTACTGTTAGAAGTAATTATAACCATGACTTTATTACCTTTATTTTTCAAGGTATATAATTATTTGGTGTTGGGGGTGATCAACTTCGATTAATAGACTTTAGTTTCATTGTATCGTTCGTTTACTTTTACTCTTGACATGTGTTACAGAATAATCAGAATATAGTGATATAAAAAAGGAAATAGATCTAGCGCGTTATGTCTGCGCGTCTTGTCGTCGTCGTTGTCGGAAGAGAGAGAAAAAAGATGGCCGCCGCCGGCGCAGGCTGCCCGTCGCGTTCCATGCGCGACGCATCGACGACCTTCAGCATTAACTTGTTCCAGCTCCGTTGCGAACATTTGGTATCAGTCAATTTCCCTCATTTGGTCAGCATTATAGCATAAGTATAATCAGCTTATAATGTTCCCACTGCTGGGACTCAGGCCCCCTCTCTAAGAGAGGGAATCGGCTATAATCCGCCACGCGGCCCAGTGCGTGTTGATAGATCATGTCACATGTCTTTGAACCAGCATTATTACAAACAAACACATTGGTCATAGTCGGTTATATAAGTTTTGGACTCATAGACAACACAATGCTAGGTTACATAACTTTCTGACTGGCTGCTTTTTGAATTCGCTAGGAAACAAAATTGATCGAATGTGTGTACCTGGCTCAAGCCGCGTAACTACTAATAGTTATGCTCTTAACACCTAATTCTTTTACAAATATCTAATTTTTGAAACCAATCTCATCAATTTTTTACAAAATACTTCTAGGTGGACTTTTTATCTAGTCTGTCTCACTTTTATGTGTCGATACATTGATGATAATGTTCATTATTAATATATCATTCTTATATACATATAAGTGTTTTGTTTCAAGCCAAAAAGCATTGAAATAGCGCTCCCATTAAACAGTTTAACAAAATACACAAAACGTCAAGCAATTAGTGGTACATTTTATCAATATTATATTTTTGATCAAAATAATATTAATAGTTATAATAATATATCTTAGACAGGTGTAAATTACACGGAAAAATATTCGAAAGTAATAGTAATAGTGTAAGGATGTTAAAAAAGTTTATAAGACGTGTTTTATAATAATTATGAGAAATACATTAAGGCGAGGTCATATTTCTACGTCATACTGTACAATACAATACATTTTTCGAATAACGTTTATCAACATCATTATTCGACTTTCAAAATAAATAAACATGTTTCAACAGCAGATATAATGTATCTCGTAATATTTTAAATATAATAATACAACATTCAGTAATAATATTTAATTACGTAAATATCAAAATAAATTTAGAAATATAACCTCACATTTACAATAATTTATTGGAAGAAAGGGCATCGACGTGAGAACTTAACCGAAGGTGCCTTAATTAACGTTACCATCACATTAAAGCATTTTACATACAATTGCAATACAACAATATCATTGGAATTATTAAAAATACGTATTATTAACACTAAAATCACTAGAAAACACAACCGAAATTCAGACGTTCACAGGGGAAACGAAAAAAAATATGACTAAAAATTAAATTGACTTCGACATTTGTGATATATTTACCAATTGCTTTTGCGCTAACTAACACTATTTTTTATTTTGTATTTAGTGAATAATATCAAAATAATTATTTTGCATTTTTATTTTGCATAATATGCACTTGCGATTTCAAATTGACAAAAACATTGAAAAATTGATGTTAATATTAAAAATTATACAAGTAAAGATTATTTAATTTAAATTTCGTTAATATTTTATTTTAATTTCTTTTACAAATGAATAACAATGGATTCCACTTACTAAATAATATTTTATTATTACAATTAGGTATTTGGGATAAAACCTCCATACAACACATAGTAAAACTATAAAGGCGTATCTAGCTATCGGATCTCAAACTTATTCAAACACTTATTGTTATAATTCATCAAATTTAATATACTAGATAATGTGCGTAGATTTTAGCGATATCTCCTAACATACTCATCCAGTCTACGTGAATTATTCAAATAGGTATAATAAAGTGTAGGTATAAAATAATAAAATAATTTATTCAAAAAATAATAGGTCACATAACTGTTGATCGAGGAAATGGTCGTGCATTATTTGTGTTGGAAGCACGAGCAACTCCTCTAAACAAAGTGGATCCCGGCAATAGCCCTGAACACTTGGATATTTCAAATAATGGGTAAAAATTCCAAAAAGCTTTTGCATCAGAAAATTAAATCGATAAAAAAGTTCCAGGGTTCAGATTAAAAAAATAGAACTCGACTGGCGTATTCATTACTCTAGAATTTACGCAATATTCACAAGCCTTTTTGTTTTATAATATAATTACGAAAAAGTTATGAGTAGTATATTATTGGGCGTTCTACTCCACCGAGAGTGACGAGGCGAACGGAGTGAGCCGATGGAACGGAAGGTGGAAGGTTCCAATCCAAGCATCACTACTTCTTCTTCAGGAACCAGACATCATGCATCTGTGTCACGATCTTAAACACATTTTTTGAAAACGATCAGTCGGTTCTTTTACAGTCATAAGACGCGGAAAACTTTGTTTGCGCGATTCAGGTTTTGATGTTTTTGTTCATCCGATGTGGTATAGATGGTGCTGTAGTACTTTTTGTAATTTATATTCACCGAGGAATCAGTCACGCTGTTACCTCATTTTACCTTGTTACCTTGAGTAAATAATATTATCCCAACACTCGCATTTGTCTCTTTTCAGAGAGTGAGTAATCATGACGTCATATTAATGATAGTGGTCATTGTTTTAGATTGGTATCAACAAGACTCGTTAGCTCAGTGGGTAAGAGCGCCACCGCATCGCGTCGGAGTAACGGAGGTCGGAGGTTCGATTCCTTCACGAGTCAATCCTTTTTTATTTTTGGAGATATAAATTTTTGAATATTTGACTTACCTTACTCGATCCGTTCATAGATACTTACATACTAAATGGTAAACTAAATGTTTACAAAAGTCATAACGACGTATAAATATCGATGTAATTGTTTAATTGATCCATTATTGATATAACCGTTTTAATGAGTCACTATGAAATTTGTAAAACAACCACAATCATTACATGTAAACCAACTCTGCGTTCAGTCTCAGGAAACTGGTTTTCGTCATGGAGAATTATTACCTAAATCCATACGATGCATCATTTGCGGGCCGTCAAATTGTGGAAAAACCAATTTATTAGTTGGACTTCTTATACATGAGAATGGATTAAGATTTCAAAATGTTTATGTTTACTCGAAAACCTTGCATCAACCCAAGTACGTTTTTTTAGAAAAAGTCTTGCAACGAGTACCAGGCATTTCATTTCAGAAATATCATGAAAATGAGCAAGTACTGAGTGTTCAGACCGCAAAACCGAATTCTGTAATTGTATTTGATGATGTTGCTTGTGAAAATCAAAGTAATATGCGTGATTATTTTGCTATGGGGAGACATAAATTCATCGATTGTTTTTATCTAAATCAGACGTATAGTAAAATCCCTAAGCAATTAGTAAGAGACAACGCAAACCTAATCGTACTTTTTAAACAAGATGAAAGAAATATGAGACATGTTTATGAAGAACACGTCAACACTGACATGACATGGATTGAATTTCGTGAAATGTGTTCAAAAATATGGAATATACCTTTCAATTATGTTGTAATTAATAAAGATTGTTCCAAAAACAAAGGATGTTATAGAAGTAAATTTGATACGTTTGTAGTCTTTGACTAATATCACGAATACATATATAAGGTTATTACCTGCCTGACATTATTATTCACCTTACAACGCTAAATCAATTACGACCTACTTTACCAATATGAAAAAAACATTGAAACGACAAATTGTTGATGCGACAGAAGCTGTGAAGATAAAAGTAGGAAAATGAGAGATGCTGAGATTAACACTAAACAAGCACTGGAATCTGTTTTCAAACCTGTAACAGAACCTCTCAACATAATTGCTAATACCAGTAAGCAAACTCCTCTCCTGCGTGCTAGTGATGATTCTGCTGATGGTTCGTTTATTAACGAAACTAATATCGCAGGAACTAATAATAACAATGACGATGAAGACAAATATGAATCTGATATCAACAGCGACTCTTCTTATGAATCAGTAGTTGAAAGGAATCAAGACGGTGACACGTCATCCTGGTCAGTATCTTCAGAAGCGTTGGTAGATATTCCTTTTGGGGTTAGAGTTGACCGCGGGAAACTGATGTTAGGTTCTGCTTGCATAACGATTAACGATCAATACATCACCTTGGTTGGACATAAATACCCAAATACACCTGGCTTAAAACAATTATTGCTTAAGAAAGATGTAGACCTAAGCTTGGTTACAGATAGTGATATGCAAAATTATAAATCGATGCAACTTGATACAAATGCACATCGTCGAGACTATGAACCAAGTAAGCCAATAAAAAGTAACAAAGGACAAAAATATTTGCAAGTTATTAAACCTCTTTTTACACTGAAGAATGCAGTTCAGGGAAAAGGTCTACCGTTATTAAAAAAGTGGAGAAAAAACGTAGATTTAGTGTACTGGGATGATCCTAATGAATTAGTGGAAAGGTTGAAATTATTGATTGCGTCTAGAGATGCTGGCAACACAGGATTAGATAATGAAATTATATCCATCATTGAAGAATTACGTGAAAATAAAGTTATAAATAAATAAATATTTAAAAATGTGTTTATTTTACTATCAACCTCTCAAACTAATACACCTTAAACATGAACGTAGACAAATTCGGACACTACATTCACAAAAGAATGCGTTTATCGGAGTTATTTGAGTTTAATGAGAATGCATTGTTAAAATCAGAAAACGGAGATTTTGATTTAAAAATTAAGCCCCAATTTAATTAGAATTAGAATGGAATTAGAGCCCCAGTAGAGGCAGACGATGCTGTGAACAAGGATTATGTAGATCAATTGAATGCTAACACGTTTAAAGAATTAAATAATCTAGCTGTAAACAAGGATTATGTAGATCGATTGAATGCAAATATGTTGAAAGACTTTAATACTCTGATTGGTAAATTGCGTTTTCAAATAATAAAAGATGCAAAGGATACAGTTCAAACTACTTTAAAAGCAAAGATACCTGAGGTTTCAAGTCATTTCCAAGACAAGTTTTATACTAAAACAGAGGTAGATAAATTATTACAAAAAACTTCGTAATGACAAAACAGCAAATTGTAAATGAAATACACAAAGCGGCACGAAGAAATTTCCTTCGACGTTCTGTTATTCTGAAAGGAATCCATGACTTATGGCAAGCAGACTTGATGGACATGCAAAACCTGAAGAAGTCTAACAAAGGTTACAATTACATTTTAGTGGTCATTGACTGCTTCTCAAAGTATGCGTGGGCTAAACCGATAAAATAAAAAAATAAATTTGATGTTAGTCGTGCTTTTGAAGACATATTGCTTAGCAGTCGTAAAAAACCTGTTAACTTACAAACTGATAAGGGAACCGAATTTTACAACAACAATTTTCAAATGCTTATGAAGAAGCACAACATAAACCATTACTCATCGTTCTCCACTAAAAAGGCATCAATTGTAGAGAGACTTATTAGAACATTGAAAAATCAATTATATAAATATTTTAGCCTTAACGGGAATTACAAGTGGTTGGGTCTACCATTGGAAGATATATTGAATAAATATAATAACACAAAACATCGCACTATTCAATTTAAACCAGTTGATGTGAATAAAGCCAATGAATCAATAATTAAAAAAATAATAATAAAAACAAATAAACATAATTCAGTTCAATGGAAACCTAAATTCAAAGTTGGTGATTGTGTTCGTATAAGTAAATACAAACATAATTTTGAGAAAAGTTACACTCCTAATTGGTCGACTGAATTATTTACTATAAAAAAGGTAAATAAAACCTCACCAGTAACATATCACATAGAAGATCAACGAAAGCAAAACATATTAGGAGCTTTTTACGAACAAGAACTGCAAAGATCTAATTATTCTGATGTTTATTTGATAGAAAAGGTTTTGAAAAAGAAAGGAAATAAATTGTATGTCAAATGGTTAGGTCTAAACAGTGCAGAAAACAGTTGGATTGAAAAAGCTGCAATAATGGACTAAGATATTATATAACCATTTTTCATTTGAAATCTCAACATTATAATTTGAATAATGCAAGGAGGTGGACTTGTTAATAGTATAATTAATAATCTACCATTCGAAGCTCATTTGCCAGGATACAACTATTGCGGACCAGGAACTAAACTTCACAAACGCTTAGCGCGAGGTGACCGAGGTGTAAATAAGCTAGACGAAGCTTGCATGCAACACGATATTGCGTATACAAACCATACAGACTTATCAAATCGTCACAAAGCCGATTTACAACTACTTAACATGGCTAAACAAAGACTTAAATCAAAAGATGCAGGGAAAGGTGAAAAACTAAGCTCTTGGCTAGTGAGCAAAGTTATGAAAGCGAAACTAAAGTCTGGATCCGGCATTAAATCATTTAAAAACTTAGTTTCAAAAATAAAATCAAAAATTAAGAAACTTAAACGCAAAGATAGTAAGACTTTGATAAAAACAGCTTACTTAGCCGCAAAAAGTTATTACCAAACATTCATCATCAAATTCGAGTACCTCGAGTAATACCCATACCAAAGACTGGTGGAGTTCTACCTTTAATTCCAATTTTCGCTGGTTTATCGGCTTTAGGAAGTTTAGCTGGTGGTGCAGCTGGCATTGCAAAAACTGTTAATGATTACAAAGCAAGCAAACAAAATTTGCAAGAAACAGAACGACATAATAAAGCTATGGAGGCTTTAGTGTTGGGCAAGGGTTTATACATTAAACCGTATAAAAGCGGTAAAGGATTGTTTATAACATCTTCAAAAAACTGAAAAATATGCTACCCAATCGTCCTCTAACTAATGTAGACATCCGAAAGTATTCAAGAGACATCCCATATTTTCGTGGGGTCTACATGAAGGATCGACTTCCTCGGAAGCCGAAACACATTGAATGTGGTATCGTTAACTTAGACGATTCTAAGAACGAAGGAACGCATTGGGTAGCTTATGCTAAAGTATACAATCATTGTGAATACTTTGATAGCTATGGAAATTTAAAACCTCCAATGGAATTGATGCAATATTTCAATAATTGTAATGTTTTTTATAACTACACAAGATATCAAAAATTTAACGCAGTCAATTGTGGACATTTATGTTTAAATTATTTATGGACTTTTTGGAATAAAAATGTATTATAAAATATATGCTTTTCTTTCATTTCAATCATTTGCAAGATGTCGCTCACTTTGTCGATAACTGGAGACTCGTCAGTGTTAACTACATACTTTCCTAATACGTTGCAACTAGATGGAGAGTATGAGTGTGCTTTATTGCACTTTTCAACTTTTAATTCTATTCCAAACATTGATAAAAGTAATAATAAGTTCTATTATGACTCAAACGAAGTTATTGAAATGCCAGAAGGCACTTATGAGTTGCAAGATATCAACGATTATTTAAAATTCGAAATAAAAGATGCAGCAATCAAACTACGGTGCAATAATAATACTTTAAAAACTACATTGTTCTGTACAAAAGACATTAATTTTACCAAAGAAAACTCTTTCAGAAGACTTTAACAAACAAATCTTGATAGCAAATAAATGGCATGTGTCACAGTCTCCAGTCAACATTCTACCTACGACCGTAGTCAGGATTGAATGTGATATTGTAAGCGGTTCATATGTAAACGGTGAACCAAGTCATATTATTCACGAATTTGCACTTAATGTGCCACCTGGATACCGGATCATAGAAATTCCGAAGAACGCCATATACTTTCCAATCAATCAAAACAACATAAGCTGCATACATATCAGGCTGTTAGATATAAATAAACGAATAATCAATTTACGTGGTGAAGAAGTGCAGGTATATCTGCATCTAAGACGAAAAAAATGATTGACTACAATAAAAATGTGTCTCAACAAGTAAAGAATATCAGTTCTGCTCGAGCTACCTATAAAACAAGACCTGTCTCTAAGAAGAAAATAAAATTAACTAAAGACAATAAAGCATTCCTTAGAGCGATCGGATTGTTAAAATGAATATCTTAGACGTTTTAGCCGCTCCAACTTACGATAATACTATAGAAGGAATTGAATTTCATTCCTACAAGCCTTATGTAACGAGTTTCAACAGGAACGATGAAATCCGCATACCTATCAACCAACAGGACTTGTACATATTACCATCAGCTAGCACCCTATATTTGGAAGGAAATGTTATCGTTACCAAAAAAGATACGAAGGACAAAGCTACTAGTGTCAATTTCACGAACAATGGTTTACTCTACTTGTTCCAAGACATTAGATATGAGCTAAATGGAGTAGAGATTGATAAAATAAAAAATGCAGGTATAACAACAACCATGAAATCATTAATTTCAATGAACGAAAGTGAATCAAAAATGTCTCATGCCTGGGGCTGGAAAATTGATGGCATAAAAAATATTGATGGAGGAAAATTTTCTGCTTCTATACCACTACGTAACCTCCTCGGTTTTGCTGAAGATTTTAAAAAAGTTGTGATAAATAGTAGACATGAACTGATATTGTTACGAAGTAACACTAATTTGAATGCTGTAAAACTTAATACAGGCGAAGTAGTGGATGATGTTCAGATCAACAAAATCATATGGCGCGTACCGCATGTTAAAGTATCAGACAAAGAAAAAATTTTGTTGTTAAAAGTATTAGAAAAAGATCGTCCACTTCAAATGATATACAGAAATTGGGATCTGTACGAATATCCAGCTTTGCCTAAAACTACAAAACATACCTGGTCTATCAAAACTTCATCTCAAATAGAAAAACCGAGATACGTCATTATTGGTCTACAGACAAATAGAAAAAACAGTGCAAGTTCTGACATGTCTCAATTCGATCACTGTCATATTCGAGATGTAAGAGTATATCTCAATTCAACTTATTTTCCATATGAAAACTTAAATGTGAGTTTTGATAATAACAGAATCGCTTTATTATACGAACAATACATCAGATTTCAACAGTCTTATTACGGACGTCGTTCGGAGCCCATACTAAGCGAGAAACAATTCAGAGATTTAGCACCGCTGTTTGTAGTCGATTGCTCTAGACAAGCAGATAATCTAAAGACAGGTCCGGTTGTAGATGTGAGAGTAGAAATTGAGAGTGATTCAGAGATACCAGATCAAACTTCAGCATACTGTCTCATTCTGAACGATTGCATTGTTGAATACAAACCATTAAGTAACATTGTTAAGAAGATATCATGAAATACCTTATAGTTGAACTCCAAGGATTTAAAGATTATACAAATAATTTTATCATCAAAGAATTAACCATTGCAAGTCAGGATCATACACAGACGTTTTTGGTAAAACCACCATATCCATTCCATTACCTAACACAAGAAGAAAAAAAACGAGTGAGGTGGATAGAAAGAAATCGAGGAATTTACTGGAGTGAGGGCTACATAGACTACAAAGAGTTTAAACGCGTTATTTTACCATATTTAGTAAATAAAAAAATTATCACAAAGGGTTTGGAAAAAATGAAGTGGATTAAAGACTTATGTGCAAACTGTGAAGTGATCGACATAGGTGAGAAGGGATGCCCTAACTTGGCGACATTAAAAAAAAAGTTCTGTAAAAATAAAACTGATTTTAACTGTGTGAACCATAAAATGAATTGTGCATTAAATAATGCGGTGTGTATTAGAAAATGGTATGATGATAATAATATGTCTGTATTTAATTTATTTTAATTATTATTGTGATGAACAGTTAATAAAAATATTTATCTACTAAAGAGTGTTTTATGTAATATACTCAGGGTTACCTACATAACAAACTTTAAATTAGCTGCAGCGAAATTATATTTCTTAATATTTTATTATACTATGAATTTAAACGAATTATTTTAGTATAAATTACTGAAGCAAAAATATAATTATATCATAACACTAGAGCTAATTTAGAATTTGAGGGTAAATAAGTAATACAAACAAAACATAAATTTAAATAATAAAGAATATATTTTTATTTACCTTTTTACATTATTTACAATTATTACAAACTAATTAAAACTACTTACCAAATAATAATAATAACTGTAGTTAACTTACAAACTTGTGATGTATGAATATTAACCCTACTAGATTAAAAACAAGGAATTATAAAAAGGTGGCAATCGTATCCGGACAAATTATGAAAAAATACTGGCAAAAATGTTGGTAGTTTGTATTGTATGTTACAATAACTATGAGCTGCGCCACGATATTTACCAGTCAAGTGACAATGATCGCGAACCTTATCGCTGAACAAGAAGTGCTCACAAATATGACATGTCATCGCGTTTTCAAAGTCGTGAGCATCATCATTTGAGTAAATCATAGGAACATTATTTTGTAAAATATTGTAAATTTTTTGTGCATCTTTATAGATAGACTTCACAAAATTTGATACACAATTCGAACCGCGATAAGAAACGTAACGATTGCGGCTTTCATCTAGCGTACACGTAATATTATGATAAGCGTAAGCTATAGGCACATGTCGCTGTCGCGTTACAGTACTCGCCTTAGTGGGGTCAGGGTCACAAGATTCATACCGTTCTAGCATTGTTTCAAAATCTGCGTATATTATTATAACAAATGGTACAATTTGCTTTCTATTATAATTTTCAAACTGTATGAAAGAGCCCTTTGGAGGTAGTTCAGTGGCGACACCTCCACAACTATGCGAACTAAGATCATCATATGAATTAAAAAACATTAAACAAACGTCACAAAAGTACAGTTTACTGTGATGTTTTGTTATTTGATTCGTAACAAGTCGCGACAAGTCTTTAATGAAACAGTAATGTGACAAATCATCTTTTTCTAAATAAAGTAAATGAATCACCTTTCCGTTCAAGGCTTTTGGTTTGTAAAGCGGTCCTATGACGGTATTATTTTTTAAACCATAAATGTAAATGCAAATTTCGGGGTTATTCACTTCGAACCGCGCAATATCTGAGAAATTCACTGGAAATGACATGTCCTTTACCTTTAACACGTTACGAAAATCAGGGTAAGAAGACACTCTTTCAGGATGAGTCTTAGCTGGATATAAAGCAGCTACAACAGACCATAAAAAACAATAGTCATCGTTATTGCGGATATTAACACATGCTTTTTTAGATTTTATTGCAGAAGGTAATTCGATAAAGCCTGAACCGCGCAAAGGTTGATATTTGTTAACATTGACTTCCAAATGAGAACTGCTCAAGAACGTCCATCCACTGTCTCGATCCTGAAATTCTTCTATCTTTTTTTTTTAAAGTGTTTTTGACTTGAGACAATAATGAATCACATTCATAATTCTGATGCAGAGTTACGTTTTTTGTGGCAAATGATTTCATCTCCTGAGAATCATTTTTAAACATTAAAAACAAAGCAAAATATTCGAAATTAACTTTTATACAAGTATGTTCTTTAAGAGACATGTCAATTAATGTTTTAATTTTCTCCCAAATGTTATTAAGAAATGATTCTAGAGAACAATTCTCAGACGGATCGACAATTCTGTAAGAAGCTATTCGATTACGAAATGCAGAATGTAATATTTCAACACCTTCACAAAAATGCGAAATAGTTTTGTTTTTATGATTAGTACTACGTAGGTGACCTGTCCAGTGACTGCGCTCAACAGATGTGTTACAAACAGTACAGAAAGGCATTTTAGATTAAAATAGTTTAAGACTTACTAAATTAAATGTTGCAATATAATATGCATTTGGTGTCCCAACAACTTAAATATTTATTTTAAATTTATATTATCACTATAAAAGACGGGCTCGGAATTATCAAATAATTCATGAGTTCGTCTCATAAAAACTTGTAGCCCGTCCCACTGCGGGGTGTCGCGGTTTAGCTGCACTTTTAGGGCCACCGAGGCTTTCTTCCACCGATCCTCTTTAAGGGTGGAGGCAACTTCAGCCTTGTTGTAGACCTTTACCTCCACATAGAAGTCTCCGGTTAAGTCCACCGTTCGCCGCACTTTACCGTTGGCGACACGACTGATGAGGCTTGACCCGAAGTCTCGAATTGACGTTGACGACGCCGACGGAATGTAATGCTCCAAACCAAAGAGGTCCGAGCGCGAGCTGCGTTTTTTACTGTAAACAATTTAATATTTTATTTATAATAATTTACACTACACATTACATTACATTTATTTTTTATTATACTCCTCTGACGTACCCTATGGAGATAGAAAGCCTGATGCTATGTTATAATATTTAAAAACAATAGTGTTAACATTCCTGCTAGGAATATAATCTAAATTGATTTCAGCGCTCTCTTCTTATAGTTCTAAATCCACTAACCAACGTATATCTGCGAATAACATTTGCATTGAAATAACAAACACCTGAAGGTATATTAAGCAATAACACAAAATTACCTTGATTTCGATCCTGATGGCTCAGGCGTGGTTCTCTCGGAAGCTTTGCGCTTCGCCACCTTCTTCTTTGGTTGCGTCTTCACAACCTCGGTTACAGCTGCGGACCGTGTCTGGAATTCTGAGTCGGAGTCAGACCTGAAATAGAACACATAAAGAATAATTTTGTAACTAACAACTGTGACTTAATTAAGACTACCGATACACCAGCCGGCAGGCAGAAACCAGGTCCGTAGCTGGGTAGCGATTAAATACATTAAAAAATGTAGTACTTACTTACATTTTACAAGGTTGAAGGTGTTTATCACTGGAAGATACTAGAGCAAATGTAATATTGTGATCAAATTTTTTTGATTTTATTCCTAAAAATACCATTTCAGCAATATTTATCTAATTACAAAATTAAACCTTAACTACATGTCCTCACAGTTGTATGACTAATTTACGTTACTTACGTCTAATTAAATTATAGTGATTGAAAATCGCTCCTGTCAAATTGCAATTTTATCGTGAGAAATTAAATATAAACCAGCTTTTTACCCTCGCCGACAAAGGTGCAGCCGATACATGTTACTTATGATTAATACATTATGTAATATAATAAAGTATGTATGTTTGTTTAATAAACTCCACATGACATCACACATGTGAAATAAAAAATAAAAACATTTTTTTCAAAGATGCAAGTTAGGACGAGCTGAAAGAAAAATATCCTAAAAACATTTTTTGTGCAGAATAATCAATGTAAACGAACTCGCGTTAAAAAGTTAGTTCGCTAATATGTTGCAGTAAAACTTGAAATTAGTTTAAGTAATATCATCTAACGACTAAAACGAACCTTTTATATTCATTTCATGCAAAAGTTCGGTAGGTACTGATATTAAGATTCATCTTTCAAACAATTCCTAGATTGAAAGATCTAACAATTTACGAGTATTATGAAACATTATAAAATAAATCAAATCAAATCGTTTATTTGTGATACATGGGTTAAACAAGAACATTTCAAAAGTATATAAAGATGATATGGTAAGTATTTTAAATTTTTGAATAATACGCAAAGTTATCAAAACTGGTGGACATACTCTATTTAAATTAATTGCATTGGATAGGAAATCTTATAAAAGACCAATTTTAATCAGACACTGCAACTTGCACGGCGATCATCTTACAGTGTAATTGTTGAATATGTGGAAATTACTCATACATACACCTCGTGTAACAAAGTTCGAACACTGCAAATTTGCACAATACAATTTTGCAATCTTTGAGATTCTAAAGAACCACATACACTTATACCATAAAAGCTTAACACGATCGTTTTCGACGTCGTTGTCAGGCGGTTTACAAAGAGTACAATAGTTGACCACGGGACGATGCATAAACCGTTTCGAAGGCGATTGTATGAGTGTGAAAGCATCTTTTAGTCAAGCGCAACGCAAAGTACTCGTAACAGCAGAGCAAGTGAGCCACTGCAGTAGTTGTTTGTTAACGTGTAAGGTAGTGTTAGCTGTATGAATTAATTAAATTAACATTTGGATGTCCTTGGTGCCCAATCTGGGGTCACAGAAATAGAATGTGCGTGTGCCTGTGGGTGCATGTTATTTCTTGCTTTGTGAAGAGACATGAGACAATCTGTCCTGAATTTTAGGATATCGGTTCGTATAGTGACTGCCTTGTTCGTTAATGTGTAAGATAGTGCTCTCTGTTTGAATTGATTAAATTAAAATTTGGATGTCCTCGAGCCAATCTGGTCACTTAAGAGGAGTAAGTGTGTTGCCTATGTGGTTATGCGCTATCTCTAATTTTGTGGAGAGACATGAGACAATCTGTCCCAAATTTTAGTTTAAGGCTGGGTGGACCCGAATTTAAGTTTTTTAAAACAATCTGAGACAAAAAATACAGTGTTTTAAATTTAATAAAAAATATATGTATTAGTTAAGGATCTTATCTAGTCAAAATCGCATTCAGTTGCAAGACCTGATGAACTTCACTCGATAGAAAAAAATCGCAAAGTTACCCCTTTTTAGATCGTTTTTTCAATATTATGACTATATTACTGATTTTTTACATTTAATTCTTGTACTATAATTAAGAAACTAATTAGTTTAAGACAAATTCGCAGAGTTTGAATTGATAAAATGATTTTCTCAGTTACTATGTTTAAATAAGAATTAAAAGCGATCGCGGCGGCTCGGACAGGTCCGTTCAGTCGCGTGTTGGCGCTTATGGACGACGGACCTGTGTCAGTTTGACAACTACGCGCACCATACTATCTCTTTTTGAGAATTTGTTGCTTGTTAGTTATAAATTATAATGGGCAGTAAACAACGCAGGCGAAAAAAGTCGTGTAAAGCAATAAAAGACACAAATAGAAAGAATGCACTCCAAAGATATGTGAAGAAGTAAGTACCTACGTAAATGTTTTATTTGTATTGTAATGTAATTTGGTCTCAAAATTAATTTTTATTTTACTTCAGTCTCTGATTGGTAAATGTCTAAAACTTACGATCATCGTACTATAGTTTATGAATAGTACCGAGGATCGCTACGATTTTTGATAATTCATATTTTGTCTTTTCGTTCGGTATCCTGCCTGGAGAGTGGCGAGCCACAATATAAAAATATCAGTACTACTAGAGAACGCTAAGATTTTAGATAAAATTAAATCATATTTTGTCTATTTCGATATCTCAACCTAGCGTTTGCTAACGAACAGTAAATTACTATATCTACCTATCAATTTCATCTGTGAAATAGGTACTCCATTTACTTTTTGTTATAGGTTAGTTGGGCAGCCTGAAGAAACTAACATGCACACTGCCGCAGCAACAAATCTGATACCTGAGGATTCAAACGAAAATAGGTATGTAATTATATTTTTTTTTATCGTGTGGTAAAATCATCAAATGAGTCCTGCCGCTCTGAGTGGAGCGGAAGGGACTGTCAGACTTGTACTAATTAAAATCCACCCTGTTCCTTCGGTTGCCCTTTGCGTTCCAGGGCCACAGTATCCTGGTAAGACATATTCGTGGCTCCGGCAGGCATCCCTATTTGGGCCCCGTCAGTTTGCTGACAGCTCTTTGAGGCGCGCGTGGAACACGACGCGCCGCGGACCCGGGCTTGGTCCTTGATCGGACGGCGAGTTACCCTTACTCGCAGTCCGCTAGCCCGCGTCATGTAATTACCATAGATTAAGATTAGGGTTCCGTACCTCAAACGGAAAAAGGAGTCTGTCATTCGGTCGAACGACGTTCGGATAATCGATGCTCTACTGTATTAAAGTCCTGGATACTCATAATGTACATTAACTAACATAATGTGGGTGGGTTTTCAGGTACTACATGGATAATGCATCATGTAGAAACACGGCTGATGTATCCAAAACCTCTTTTATTGGATTGAATCCTGTTGATACACAAAAAACTGTAACCTTAACGTAAGTACCACATTTTATGTTTTACCGCATTTTACATACAATGCTTTTACTCGGATGTGTAAGACAAACTTGTAAGACTTACCATATTTCTCTTTTTTAGAGAAACTGAAGAAACAGAAGACTCCTTCATCGTAGAAAAAGTACTCAAAGATGAATTCCAACCACGGCTTCAAAGGGTATCCTGACCACCAGCATGCAGCAGAAGCGCATACCTGGTCATCACCCTCAGCCTCATCAGCGACCTTGGCACAGCACACTGCACTTCGGCCGGTCAGCAAGCAGAGACGCACTTCTCTCCTGGTCGACGCAGCAGCCAGCCACTACGCAGCACAGCATCACTCCGACTCACTGGAGCATAATGCAGCATCACCCCGACTCACTGGGGCATCACCGCAGACAGTTCCGACTCACCGAGAACTACGCGGCATCCGGTTCCGACTCACTGGAACCTTCCACTGGCCTGGCAAGCATCAAGACTCAGTCTGCCATCGACCTGCGGTCTCGGAGGGGAGTGATGTGGCGACAGCGACATCTATCGCAACACATGCGAACTAAATTGGCAATTCCTACATCGCGCTATCAACATTATCCACGACATTAGCCTATATAGAAAATCCCGACTTACATAAATGTCGGACACAACACCCGTCTGGTCGGAGGATCCTCCCTTTTCTATGGGGGATGAGGAACTTTACACCCTGTTCCTCATACCCCCCCGAAGACATGAATAATAATTTTGACACATTTGGTGATTATCATATGCGTGAGATACAGAGTTGATAATATTATCGTTGTTGTATTAAAAAATATACGATTTTCCATTCAAATATCGAGTTCTTTTTTAATATTTTTTTTTTAATTTTTCGTATTTGTTCTTTTAGAGGCAACAGAGATACACATTCTGTGAAAAATTCAATCGTCTACTTATTATAGATCATGAGATACAGACCGCTGACAGACGGACGGACGGACAACGAAGGCTTATTAATAGGGTACCCCCCCGGTTCCCGTTGGTTACCCTTCGGGTACGGAACCCTAAACAAGGTCGACTAAAAAGCTACGATGATCACCCTAATCTGTTCCGTAAATGATAATAATGACGCGATCTTTGCGGCATTGTCGTCCTTACGTTACCTATTGTATTTGGAACACCCGACCTCGAAACTAAAACATCAATTAATGTAATAAGACAAGTATAGTTCAGAGTTTATTCCATTTAAAATATCTACTCAAATTAATTTATTACAAAAAAACGAAAGACTTCGCTATTACTACAAATTATAATAAAACGAGTTTTTAATTAATCAAATCTCTTATTTTAATTTAAAAATAAATCAATAAGACAAGTTGACCTACTGCCTGCTTATCTGTAATGTGACACAGGTGACACTCCTCGCGACGTAAGCGCACGGCTCGCTTTGCGGCAATCGCGGGCAACTCTTGGTAGCGTTAAATGCCTATTTCGCTTGGTCTACCTGCCCTTAATGTTTACGGTATCCTAAAGTTCAGATGTCCTTGGTGTCCAATCTGGGGTCATAGAAATAGAATGTACGTGTGCCTGTGGGTGCATGTTATTTCTTGCTTTGTGAAGAGACATGAGACAATCTGTCCTGAATTTTAGGATATCGGTTCGTATAGTGACTGCCTTGTTCGTTAATGTGTAAGATAGTGCTCTCTGTTTGAATTGATTAAATTAAAATTTGGATGTCCTCGAGCCAATCTGGTCACTTAAGAGGAGTAAGTGTGTTGCCTATGTGGTTATGCGCTATCTCTAATTTTGTGGAGAGACATGAGACAATCTGTCCCAAATTTTAGTTTAATGTTTACGGTATCCTAAAATTCAGATGTCCTTGGTGCCCAATCTGGGGTCATAGAAATAGAATGTACGTGTGCCTGTAGGTGCATGTTATTTCTTGCTTTGTGAAGAGACATGAGACAATCTGTCCTGAATTTTAGGCTATCGGTTCGTACAGTGACTGCCCTTGTTCGTTAAATTAAAATTTGGATGTCCTCGAGCCAATCTGGTCACTTAAGAGGAGTAAGTGTGTTGCCTATGTGGTTATGCGCTATCTCTAATTTTGTGGAGAGATATGAGACAATCTGTCCTAAATTTTAGTTTAATGTTTACGGTATCCTAAAGTTCAGATGTCCTTGGTGCCCAATCTGGGGTCATAGAAATAGAATGTACGTGTGCCTGTAGGTGCATGTTATTTCTTGCTTTATGAAGAGACATGAGACAATCTGTCCTGAATTTTAGGATATCGGTTCGTATAGTGACTGCCTTGTTCGTTAAATTAAAATTTGGATGTCCTCGAGCCAATCTGGTCACTTAAGAGGAGTAAGTGTGTTTCCTATGTGGTTATGCGCTATCTCTAATTTTGTGGAGAGACATGAGACAATCTGTCCCAAATTTTAGTTTAATGTTTACGGTATCCTAAAGTTCAGATGTCCTTGGTGCCCAATCTGGGGTCATAGACATAGAATGTACGTGTGCCTGTGGGTGCATGTTATTTCTTGCTTTGTGAAGAGACATGAGACAATCTGTCCTGAATTTTAGGGTAGCGGTTCATATAGTGACTGCCCTTGTTCGTTCAGACATCAAGCGTCTAACGTGCTCACAAAAGGTTCTTTTCAGGACCGCCAATTATTCATGTTTCTTAAAAAGAGTCGTCAAAACGTACCCTCCTATATTTAGTCTCATTTAATAGTATGAACGTTCACGCTGAAATTTACTGAGGTGAACGAAGGAACGGCAGGTATGACTAGTTTTAAAACGCGAATAGGGAATAGGAACGAGAACAATCGGGTGGAATAGGCGCTGAACCAGTATTTAGAATTTCATTTATATTATTGGGCGTTCTACTCCACCGAGAGTGACGAGGCGAACGGAGTGAGCCGATGGAACGGAAGGTGGAGTAGAACGCCCAATAATATACTACTGTTATACAAACCAATGACCCTAATAGGCTGACCCTAACTATGATCATTATGGTCACCCTACAAATTTTTCTCTTACATAAAAGAAGAAAATCAATTTTCTCTTAAAGTATGATATTTAGAAGAACGGACGATATGTTAAAATTTAATTAAAAAATAGTTAAAAATCTTATTCTAATTTGCGTTAATCTATGAGGTTGAGCCTAGTCAATAAAGCCGAAAATGTTGGGCTCTCAGTTCAGACGTTTTAGTAAAATTTGACTTTCATTTACTACGTAACAATTAACTTTTCTGTCATTATTTCTTTTTAACTAATTCACCTAAGTATCTAAGTAAAACATGTTAAAGTCGCATTTATGTATTTCTTCAGATAAATCCATGTTTTGCAGATTCTTCAGTACAGACACATTTGAACTGAGGGCCCTAGAAATACCGCCATAAATCTGTAATGTCACATTCTACAGATTTGGGAATTTCTTAAAATCTTTAAGAAATTCTTAACTAAATTCCTGAATAAAAAATATGAACCCAAAGATAGGACTTACTGAGATTTAGGCTATGCCACTTTATGCACGCGTCTGGATTGAGGGCCCAAGTTATTTAATCATAACATTTTTAATTCACGTTTAAGAAATTTGTGGCCCCTATGCTTTAAGTTTTAACTATTTTTAAGTAATTTCCCTATGAGTCTTATTTCGTTTGGCAAGGTTTAAAAAAATGGGCCCTCAATCCAGATGCACATCTAGACATCTATAATATTATGCGGGTTGTTCGAAAGAGATACCGCGGCCTCGGCACAAGGACTAAGAAGGAACATGGTGGTTTTTGCTCTGTACAAGTCTAACACTCCCTTCCGCTCTGCCCAGAAGTGGGAGGGGTTATTTGATAATTTCCCAACCCCTAAAAAAAGGACCTAATATTTTTGACATTGAATTATTAAGTACTTTTTAAGGAGATTTGATAACCCATTGCATAGAGGTCGGTAGTCGGACTATGAAAACATGGGCTTCCTTTGTATTTCGATGAATCGGACCAAGTGAACTGGTAATCGTTCACCAGGTTCGACCGCATGATTCGACTCCAAAGTAGGACCTACAAAAACTCTACACAAAGTTTAGTTTATTGAGACTGCTGAGCATTAGATTCTGGGTTCGATGCCCGGGTTGGACAAAATGTTATTGGGTTTTACTGTCAGAAATTCACAGCAGCAGCCACGGAGTTTGGATTTTGGCCGGTTGATGACAGAAGTTGATAAGTGAAATATTTGAAGGCCCACAATCCATTCATCTTTTCTTGGTCTTCCTCTTCCTCTCTATCCATCATCATGAATATCCACAACTTTTTTAGTAACTTGAGTTTCATCCCTCTTCATTACATGTCCAAGTTTGTTTGAATTTTTGAATCCAATATTCTTCTTTGGTTTTGAAATCATTGTCGGATACAATATTCTAATTTGATTACAATAAGGTTTAGAATAAACTAGCTTGATTGTCAGAATTTATTTCGTGAAACTCGGGCATTATGTGCGCAAAAAATGGGTTTCGTATAACGATAACACACTGGGTGCGATTAACTGCTTTTATTAATCTGACCAATTTCTTGAAATCACAATTTGATATAAGCTTTTTCATTTAAACTCCCGTTTCTTTACTTTGAGTCAAACGCTCTGCAATAAAAAATAATCATTCAATTTGAGATTCTCTGTGAATAGGTACGAGAACATACATACATAAACTCACGCCCTTTTCCCATGGGGGTAGGCAGAAACCACAGAACGCCACTTGCTACGATCCTTACATACTCCTTTTGCTTCGTCCACATTCATACATCAGGTCATACACGCACGCCGGTTACGAGTACTACGCACCTGTCCTTTCAGAAGAACAGCACCAATAAGATCAGTGTATGTCTTTCTAGGGCGTCCCCTCCCGGCATTACCACACACATCTGCCTTGTAAATACCTTTTGTTAATCGCCTTTCATTCATCCTTTCCACATGACCGAACCACCTTACTCTTTTCAATTTTGTCACTACATCTTCTTTTAAACCGCAATGTTCTCGTATAACCTCATTCCTCAATTTATCATTCAGAGTTACACCACACACGCTTCGTAAAGAACGAAAAACAAAAAACGAAAACGTCAAATTGAGAACCTTCTCCTTCTTTTCAGACACTCAAGGAATGCTATAATTGCAAGCAACTGCGAAAAAGGTAGGAGATGAACAATTAAAAATGTTCTCTATCATTCGAGACCCTAGGAACAACTCGAAGCCAACCAGCAAGGGGCGATGCTGGTGACGCAGTCAACATCACAAACTCAACGCTACTCTCAGTCACCTCACTTCTTGATCTGGAGTCCATATCAGAGCCTCCAGCTGCCGAAGATGAAGTACCCGAAGACCCTAGAGAAACTAAAAAGATGAGAGAGACCAGACATGTTGAATTTAGGAATCGAACCCTTTGGGACGTAATGGAAGAAGACGCAAATACTTTGGAGGAATTAAATTAGAACTAGCGCAATTATAATAGGTTTGAAACTTAAATGTCAGTTGTTTATTCAAGTGTTGTTCAGTATCAACTTTAAATCAATAAAAATAACTACAATATTTTTTTTGTTTTTATATGGTATAGGTAAAAATGCGTATCATGATGCAACGTCGTGTCATGTGTGTGCACAGTGTGTTTGTGTTTTGACTCTTACTGCCGCACTCAGAGAGTGTCGAATAAAATTGTAGATAGTTGGCTAGCATAGACCGTAAATTTTGGGACTGACCTGGTGTGACGAAGCAATCTTCTTCAGGGGCCCCTGTCCTTCGATGATGAATGTAGCAATCGCGTAGGCTGGAGTCGATATAGAATCTGCTATTGTGCTGAACGATTGATAATTGTGATGATTGGCTTTATAGGCTCAAGCTTCCGGAGCGAGCTCTTAGCAAACGTGCGGGTTACTTTTTCCGTTGAGAAGAGAATGTGGCAACATCTGAGCGTTCAGTGTTGCGCGCTTTCAAAAACGTTTCGTTTTAGGCATGTCCCGTTTGGAATATGCTAGTCGATTAAGTTTTAATCGGTTTAAAAAGAATGAATAGATACGTAGTATTTGTGCGTACATAACAATATACAAAAGTACCGAACATGCTGCCGGCGATAAAATAATGCTTATTTTATCTAAGACTAAAAACATGTAATGCTATTTACTTAAGAGATGCCTATTCTACAGGCAATGGGCAGACCTTAACTACAGGTCGCTTAGTAAGAGTGCTACCGATGCGTACAGTTACGACTCTGGTATTACCGTCGGCGCCGGGATGCAGTTGATGCACGCGCGCGAGACGCCATTGCAGTGGTGGTAGTGTGTTGTCGATCAACACGACTACAGAACCCTCCCTAAGGGGGGTGTTAGTATTGTCGTGGAACCATTTACCTCTTGGTTGTAGCTGGTGTAAATATTCTACGCTCCAGCGTTTCCAAAAATGTTGAACGGCTTGTTGAATAATCTGCCATTTAGCGAGGCGGTGGGGATTGTCGTTAGACAAGTTAAATTCAGGTAAAGACGTTAATGGTTCCCCGATGAGGAAATGTCCAGGAGTAAGGGGTAATGGATCAGTAGGATCATTACTAAGTTGACAGAGAGGTCGTGAATTACAGACAGCTTCAATTTGACAGAGTAGAGTATTGAATTCGTCCTGAGTTAATTTTAATGTACCTATGACACGATGTAAGTGTCGTTTCAGACTACCTACGGCTCGTTCGACGAGACCGGCGAAATGCGGAGCATACGGAGGATTAAACAGCCAGGTGATTTGCATGTTTGTCAGCTGGTTGTTTATAGCAGTCTGATTTGACTCGTTTCGCAGAAACGTGTAAAGTTCGGAAAGATACCTGTCACAACCTACAAAATTCCGTCCCCAATCGGAACGGATTGTTTTGCAATACCCGCGCCGGGATATGAACCTACGCAATGCGTTCAGAAAAGATTCGGTTGAGAGATCGGGAACTAATTCCAAATGGATTGCTTTCGTTGATTGGCAAACGAAGACGCATACGTACGATTTGTAAATTTTCGCGTTACGAAGTTTACTCGATTTAAGAAAGAAGTGTCCCGCAAAGTCAACAGACGTATTTAAGAAGGGACGAAGTGATCGAACCCTAGTAGTAGGTAATCGAGCCATTGATGGCTGTGGCGGGACCGGTCGTGCACGAACACACGATACGCAGCGTCGTGTTCGCATACGAACAGCATCGCGAGCACACAGGATCCAGTAGGTCTGTGCGAGGGCAAACTGCAAAGTTTGGGGTCCCACATGTAAATGTGTTTTATGATAGACATCAATGAGAAGATTAGTGAAATGGTGTTTCTTGGGTAACAGAATCTGATGCTTGGCATCATACGGTACGTTGGCCTGACTTATTCTGCCGCCGACCCTGAGGAGTCCGGCATCGTCCAAGAAAGGTTTTAATTTTTGAAGACGTTTTGTACATCTATCGTCGTCCTTGAGACGCGAGATGTCTTCAAAAAAGCATTCACTTTGGACAATTGATATAATTCTATTGAGAGCTTGTTTTGTCTCAGGAACTGTGACATGTTTAGTCGTAGGGCTATTGGATTTACGGCATTTATTTATGAATCGTAACATATACGAAATTACGCGTAGCATCCTTGGAAGCGATGAAAATCGCTCGATGAACTCTAAGCTATTAGGGTCTTTGGTTTGTGTAATCGGAAAAAGTAACCCGCACGTTTGCTAAGAGCTCGCTCCGGAAGCTTGAGCCTATAAAGCCAATCATCACAATTATCAATCGTTCAGCACAATAGCAGATTCTATATCGACTCCAGCCTACGCGATTGCTACATTCATCATCGAAGGACAGGGGCCCCTGAAGAAGATTGCTTCGTCACACCAGGTCAGTCCCAAAATTTACGGTCTATGCTAGCCAACTATCTACAATTTTATTCGACACTCTCTGAGTGCGGCAGTAAGAGTCAAAACACAAACACACTGTGCACACACATGACACGACGTTGCATCATGATACGCATTTTTACCCTTACCATATAAAAACAAAAAAATATTGTAGTTATTTTTATTGATTTAAAGTTGATACTGAACAACACTTGAATAAACAACTGGCATTTAATTCAATCAATCAATCAATCAATCATTTATTGTATATCACATGTGTTTTACAAGATCTTAATAATAACAATTTAGTTCACATGGACCCTGTCGGGCACAACAATTTTGTACAATAATAAAGTAGCATTTAAAATAATTTACAATAATAATTAGAAGTTGTGAAATTAATGACTTCATTCAAATAAGCAAGCTATGTCAAGTTAGAGTAAGAAAATTAAAATAAAAAACAAGAAATAAGCAAAATAGAGAATAAAAAACAAAAGTCGGCAAATAGAATAAAATTATGGTCAAATACATCATGTCATTAAAATAATAATCAAACTAAGTAGCCAAAATTACAATTATGGTAAAAGTTTCAATAAAATGTCAAAATGTCAAAAATAATAAAAAGTCAATAAATAAAAACCAAAATTCAATAAATAAGCCGTAAAAGTCAGTCCATTATGATGTCATCGTTAAACAAAATTATAGCCAAACACATCTTGTCATTGAAACAATAATCAAAATACAATCATGTCAAAGATAATGTAATACATTTATTAATGTCAATAGTTCTAAACCAAAATTCTAAATTCATTAAATAAGCAGTCAAAGTTAGTCCATTATGATGTCATCATTAAAAAAATCATTCAGTGTATAATAACAATTGTCAATTAACAGTTTTCTGACTCGTTTTATAAATACGTTGTCATTTTCTTCCATTCTAATCGCATTAGGAATTTTATTATAAATTTTTATTGACGTGACGTAAGGGCTAGTACTGTGTAGTTTTAGTTTTGATTGGGGCAATACGAGAGTGTTTTCGAAACGTGAACGCGGTGCATTTAAGTTTCAAACCTATTATAATTGCGCTAGTTCTAATTTAATTCCTCCAAAGTATTTGCGTCTTCTTCCATTACGTCCCAAAGGGTTCGATTCCTAAATTCAACATGTCTGGTCTCTCTCATCTCTTTAGTTTCTCTAGGGTCTTCGGGTACTTCATCTTCGGCAGCTGGAGGCTCTGATATGGACTCCAGATCAAGAAGTGAGGTGACTGAGAGTAGCGTTGAGTCTGTGATGTTGACTGCGTCACCAGCATCGCCCCTTTCTGGTTGGCTTCGAGTTGTTCCTAGGGTCTGGAATGATAGAGAACATTTTTAATTATTCATCTCCTACCTTTTTCGCAGTTGCTTGCAATTATATCGACCACAAAATAATAACTTGTAAGTAAAAAGGTCCCACACAGCATTGATGCATAAAAGTGTTTTTATATGGCACCAATCATATTCAACCAGATCAATGAAAGCATTGAACACATGCTTATTTAAAGCATATTAAAGCATTACGGAATTTTTGAACGTAAAATGTAATGACCGTGTTTCTTTTTGACCGTGGTACTCATTGACTATTTAACATTACACGTGACATTTTTGTATTACATTCACTCTTTTCATTCCCACTTTAATCAGTACTGGAGATACCCTAAAAAAAAAATCTAAATTTTTCTTTAGCACTTTGTCGGCGTAACTCATTAGTATATTCGTGCCAAATTAGAGCTTTCTAGTACTAACTGCCGCACTCAGAGTGCTCTAATGCCAACTTAAGCCGTCCATTAGTGACGATTTAAAAATATTCACACTCAGAGTGAGCTAATGATTCATTAGTAGGCCTAATGAACCACTAAATTTAACTGGCGCTCTACCCTTACTTAGCTTCCTAATGAACGATTAGTTTGACGTTTGATGAATTTTGACAGATCAATTCGAAGGGTTTGGAGGTTATTTGTGTAGTTATTTACAAGGATTTCAAATTCTTCTTCTTCTTATCGTGTGGGCAGTAAGGTCTAACGACCCCACACACCCAAGTGTCCAAGTTCTAAACCGCCTCAAGGACCTCTGTCATGGTTTGACGACCGCCATTTGTCGGGCGGACCACCGACTTATTACGTGCCTTCCGAAGCACGGAATCATCTTTTTTAACAGAGAATCAGGTGATTCAAGCCAGCAATGTCCTAGCCAAACTTTAAGCAGCTTTACAAAGTAAACCAGCAACGTTCTAGCCAAACTGGAAGCAACTTTACGAAGTATGAAATTTTGAGAAAATGTACTGATTATGAAGAGTTTGTTGATTTTGTGTACTTTCAATTTAACATTACAAGTGTTAGGTGCCTATGTCAATAGCAAATATTATGTCTGATCTCGTAGAATTTATCTTTTAGATTTTCTGGTAGATTTTGTTTATTATCCCCAAAGGTATAGGAGAAGTGGGGCCAAGAAAAGTATAACAGAAACCAAATTAAAACCAGCAAGACTGTGGAAACATGTTTTGGTATTTGGAATTGATGATTTCCTTGTCTTCATGTGGGAATGGGTATCAAACTGGATACAGTTGTGGCTGTCATATGTGCATGTGCAATACTGCATAACATGGCGTTATTGGTAGAAGATTTGGTGCCAATGAACTGGGATAGCATTGATATTCAAAATGATGATGTTGTATCAAATGGTGAAAACTCCAACAGCAATGGTTTTATGGTGCAACAATCTTTGGTGGATAATTAATTCTTGAATGAATAAAATCCATAAAATAATCAAATAATAATCCTTTTATTTCAATACATAAAAAGAGTTAATCAGTAAGAAGGACTTGTTTTGTAATAAATTTCTTCAGTTTCTCTAATTCTATTTTAGTTTTTTCTAATAAACATTTGTTACTCTCTTCCTCTAACAATGCTGCTTTTTTTCTTATCTGTTCGATTTACTGTAAAGAAAAAGTATAATATAAGTTACATACATAAACTCACGCCCTTTTCCCATGGGGATAGGCAGAAACCACAAAACACCACTTGCTATGATCCTTACATACTCCTTTTGCCTTGTCCACATTCATACATCTGGTCATACACGCACGCCGGTAAAGAGCCGATTAATATAAGTGAATCTGGCTATAAACGGTTCTTAACCATTACATTACATTTGACGGCACGGTTGGCGCAGTGGCTCAAGCGATTGACTGCCGCTCTGCGTGTCGCGGGTTCAATCCCAGCACGGAACAAATATCTTGTATGGCCTACAGCTACCTGTACAAATATTTGTACAAAGATTGATAGTTGAAAGCCATAGTTATGTACCTGTGTTTTTAGTATTTGCATTTCCATCTTTTTCTTATTTTCTAAATTCCTTTTTCTCATCACAGCCTCCCGACGAATAATCAGTACTCGGTAGGTCTACACACTTCTTGATCTGTGGTTTTGATCACTGCTGCATTTTTCTTATCACTGTTATCTAAAATGTAAATAAAGATATTTAGTATGAAGATAAGATGGATAGAGTGTGTGAGGAATGATATAAAGGAAAAAGGAATAAATGATGTGACGACTGGCAGGGCAGTATGGAAAAAAAGACGTGTTGCGCCGACAACAAATAACATGGCATAAGGGCAGGAAGATGATGATGATGAGTGTAAAGCAAATTAAACAATGTTGTATTGTAAGACAAATTTTATGTTGCGTTTTTGGGTACTTACATTAAAGAGAGAGCTTGCAGGCTTCTTATTTGTACAGCGTGCAGCGCGGGCTCCATCTTCCTTACGAACTAATACACGGCCATCACGGACCCAGACATAATTGTAGTTCTTCTCACGAGCCATTTTCCTAGCATCTGCATGTATGGCTTTATTCAGAGGTAAAAGATGCTCTGAGACGAAGACAGGTTATTTGGCGCCTCCGAAGCCCAAGTGGCTTGAAATAAGTTTATCGGACACATGAGCACGTTATGTTATAGCTGTAATTAAACTTTAAAACACGAAAGATTATTTCTTGTCGGGTGAAACACAAATAATCAAACCAAACAAAATTGACATTGAAATGACACTTGGACATTTTTTATTAGTGACAGTTAGCAATAAGTGATACCAAAGAAAAAAGAGTCCGGTTGCTTTATTTTATTTATATGAAAATGGCTGTTTGGCTTTGCCTTTTGTTGAAAACGATCGGTAAAAGAACTTATTTTAATTTATGTTGCTTATTTATATGCTTTCAATGTGTTTAAATAAACATTTTTTTATTTGATAATAACACATTTTCAAGTGTGGTTACACCAACTGTGTATCGATGTGCTTTTCGATAGAATGATTTGACGATACTCCGCCCTACGGATACTAACAGTTGTCATTAGCTGGTGAACCACTATTTATCTTTCTGGGTAGTATCGTTCATTAACGAATCTAGTGAGAATTAGATAAGGACTCATTAGAACTAATTTAATGAAGCTCTCTGAGTGCGGCAGAATGTCTAATTAATAGGTTCATTACTTTTTACAACAGAATGTTACTTACGCCATTTCCGGCTAATTAAAGGATTTAATACAAAGAACAGGTTTTCTACTAATAAATTGCTCTACAAAATAATCTTATGACTTTTTAGTTTATCTATTTATCTATACTTAATATTATAAAGCTGAAGAGTTTGTTTGTTTGTTTGTTTGTTTGTTTGTTTGAACGCGGTAAACTCAGGGACTACTGGTTGGAATAGAAAAAATCTTTTTGTGTTGGATAGTCCATTTATCGAGGAAGGCTTTAGGATATATAACATCACGCTACGACCAATAGGAGCGGAGCATAAATGAAAAATGTTGCAAAAACGGGAAAAGAAATTCCTTTTTGAGAGCTTCCGTTGCGTGCGCTGCGAAAACAGTTTAAGTTACGCAAATATTATGTATGAAAGAATTGTTCCTCTTTAAATGTTCTAAAAAAAAGTCCGCGACAGCATATATCTATCTTTTAAGATTGACTCACTGTAACCTTTTTTTACTATTAAAATGTTAGATTAAAAAGAATGATATTATGCGATGCTTATTTAATCCATATGGTATTAATCTATATCTAAAAAAATATGATTGTTAGCACGGAAATTTAATATAGAATATTTGTGCCCTTTACTCTATCCAGTTTAAACAAATATCTTAGAAGATATCGCAATATAAAAATATCCGCGCCACAAAATAATAATAAGTAAGTGAGAAATTCAAATTCAAAATATTTACTGCACCATAATGTTTACAAGTACAAGGTGTTACTGTATATTTAACAGTAAGATATACCTATAGTAATTGTCACTTTAATAATATAATCGAAGCCAATCTAAACTAATAGGTATTATAAAGAGGAAAGGTAAGATTTTTTGTTTGATACGAGTACGATTTAACTCAATTTAATAAGTTGAATAGTCGATTTATCGAGAAAGGCTAAAAGCTTATTATGTGACGCAGACGAAGTCGCGTGGGTCAGCTAGTAATTACATAAAGAAACTGATTTAGTCGTGGTTTCAGATTATAAATTGAGTTATTGATCATTAAAATCGTATTCGCCGCCATCTTCACAACAATGTGCAATGACGTCTCATATACAGCCTAATTTCAAGTGAGTAATCATTAAAATCCCAATATTCATAATCAATTATCTTATCTTAATTTTAACTATAGTTCTAGTTAAAGACCTCTGTTTAATAAATCATTATTCGAGCCGTCGACCATTCAATTACAAACCATCTCTGTAGTAGTTAACACAAAAGCTAACAGATGGCACTGTCGCTCCTGTCTTTCAATATCGATCCCGTAATAATTACTGTACAAATATCTCAGAGATGGCAGGTTCATCAATTATTATAAAAAACTAAGCTAAGCTATTATTATAAGCTGGTTATTAATTAGATTGCCTAATGATCCCAGCAGATAGACACTCTCGCGGCGACATATACAAAAAGTATAAATATTGTAAAAGTATAATATATGAAAATGTGGCTAATTTCAGGCAAAATCTAAGCAACTGACGTCACTTGAAAAACAATTTGATGTGCTCAAGTGGGAGTACGAGGTTCTTCTAGTTCGTTTTGATCGAATTAAGAGAGAGAGGGACGAACTCAAATCAAGGTTTTCCAGGGCTGTTCTAGAGGTACAGCAAAAAGCATCTTTGAAGACTGCGCTGCTTGAAGCCAAGCTGAAGAATATGGAAGGACGTGACATAGGACCAAAGGAGATTCACGTAAGAACTATATTATTGTTTAGGTCTTCTCTAGTTCCTTTTTAAACTTCCATCGTCTTCATTTTAACGGAATCATCCGCTGTTGGGTATAGAACTCCCTTTTTTTGCCATACTTTTCTGTATGTCTTTCATACATCTGTTTTTTACGATTTTACCGATTATACTGATGTCAACCCAACGCACTTTTGGACGGCCCTGGTCTCTTTAGCCTAAAAAATGGCCACCATTTGGTCAAACCTTTCTCCATTCGCCATCTTCGTGTCTAGTCAAATGTCCTGCCCAACTCTACTAGAAGTGTATCGCCCTGTATGATGCCTTGCCATTGTAGACTATAATAATTTATATTTTATGTCAGTATTGTAAAATTGTGTATCTACTTTACCAACGACACTAGTATTTCTGATAACCCCTATAACAATAATTCTGCTAGAATCAGTTCAAAGCAATTTAGCATACATACATGAGGTTTGAACCGATTGGAGCTAAGTGAATCATTATTGCTATTTGCTCCCCAGTTAACCAATTGTCTTATGTTGCTATCGTAAAATTCAACATACCTGAATGATTTTCATCGGTTTAAACAGGAAATTTTGAAGCTGAAAGACACACAAATAGATGACCTCCGCTACGAAGCAGCTCGGTTGCGTAAAGCCCATGATGATTTGCTAGCAACCTATGAAGCTAAACTTGCAAGATTGGGAGTACCGAAAGAGGAACTTGGATTCAAGTAAGACATTAAATATAACGCCATCTGTGATAATTTGCTTGTACTGTATACACAAGCTGTGAATAGTGCCATCTAGGGGAAAGCAATGGAACTTTTGTGCAAAGCTGCCTGTTGGTTATGTTAGCGAGAGTAGAACATAGATGGCGTTGTCATACATTTTCTTTCCTTTTTCAGACCCCTCAAAGCGGTAGCCGTAGCTGGTTTATCACCTGTTGTTGATCAAGGTCGAGCTGGATTGGTAACGAAAGACTCATAATGACAGAAATCATTCTGTAAAAGTTACTTTTTTTGGTATAAAAATATCGTCATATTTTATTAAAATTATGTCAATTATTTACTTTACACAAATGTGAAAATTATATTTAATGTAAATTATGAATATAAACCTATTTTAAATTAACTCATCTTTTTAAAATTATACCTTCAATTTCATGAAACCCACAATACACTGTGGTTTCTGTTGCCACAAATGTACCTAATTAAAAGTTTTTCAAGAGGTCCTGGGTTCGATTCCCGGGTCGGGCAAAGTGTTATTGGCTTTTTCCATTAGGAATTTATCAGTAACAGCCACGGAGTCTGGATTTGTGCCCGGTTGCTGGCAATAGGCTCGCCCCCTATTACATGGGACTTAAACATAACTGGCGAAATGTGGGTGTACTATTAGGTACTCCTCTGCCTATCCCTTGGGGGATTACAGGCGTGATGTTATGTTATGTTATGTAAAAGTTTTGCAATTTAAAGCAAACAAATCAATTGATAATCATTATTTTAGTCAAGTAGGGTTCAATAGCGAAGGGTTCAATAAATAAAACAAACAGTTTGAAGCCAATGAGTGTACTTTATTTCCTACTAACGATTTTTTATTTATTTCTTTATGTACAAAACGGTTATAAGGCAACAGTTCCAAATGAATGAAAACGCACTTTACGATGATTAATAATTCAAACATTTTCGCTTTTGTTAATTTTTTTTTTAATTAGCAAGAAAATTCTGCGCCACACTTCAAATTGTTGAGCCGGTTACACACATATATCAATTATTTTATTCCTAATATTTAAATTTAATTTGAATAAAAAATTATAATAGCGATCATTATTATTTTTTATTCAAATAATATTTTGAATTGACAAGAACTGCAGCAATATCTTATTTCGAAGTTTCCGAAGAAACTGATAAAAGTTTTTATTTTCAGTGAACTTTGTTATTTCCGTACCAGGTGCTGAGTAGTACTTACGTTTATAGGTAGATTATGTAAACACAGTTTTGCATCTTCTAGGTGACAAAACCTACCAAGTCAGTTCTATTTAGTTTACATAAATCAAGCTTAAAATATTCACGACATGAATAACTAACTCACTTTTACCATCTGCTACAACTTTTGAATTTATTATGTAACCGATTAAAACCTAAAAACTTTTGAATTGGACATTATCCAAGGTTTTCTGGAAATCGGCCAGAAACAATTAACCTTTGGAATAATACCGCCTTCGAATAATAATTTTCCGGTTTTTCTAACCGTCTGAATATTTTACTGTTAGAAGTAATTATAACCATGACTTTATTACCTTTAATTTTCAAGGTATATAATTATTTGGTATCAGTCAATTTCCCTCATTTGGTCAGCATTATAGCATAAGTATAATCAGCTTATAATGTTCCCACTGCTGGGACTCAGGCCCCCTCTCTAAGAGAGGGAATCGGCTATAATCCGCCACGCGGCCCAGTGCGTGTTGATAGATCATGTCACATGTCTTTGAACCAGCATTATTACAAACAAACACATTGGTCATAGTCGGTTATATAAGTTTTGGACTCATAGACAACACAATGCTAGGTTACATAACTTTCTGACTGGCTGCTTTTTGAATTCGCTAGGAAACAAAATTGATCGAATGTGTGTACCTGGCTCAAGCCGCGTAACTACTAATAGTTATGCTCTTAACACCTAATTCTTTTACAAATATCTAATTTTTGAAACCAATCTCATCAATTTTTTACAAAATACTTCTAGGTGGACTTTTTATCTAGTCTGTCTCACTTTTATGTGTCGATACATTGATGATAATGTTCATTATTAATATATCATTCTTATATACATACTAGCTGTTCCCGGCATGCGTTGCAATGCCCTTTTTCCTACCTACTACCTGCCTGTGTACCAACTACCTACCTACCTACTACCTCCTACCCTACCTACCTACTACCCCACCTACCTACTACCCTACCTACCTACTACCCTACCTACCTACTACCCTACCTACCTACTACCGTACCTACCTACCTACTACCCTACCTACCTACCTACTACCCTACCTACCTACTACCCGACCTACCTACTACCCTACCTACTTACTACCCTACCTACTACTCTACCGACTACCCTACCTACTCTACTATCCTACTTACTACCCTACCCACTACCCTGCCTACCTACCTTCCACTTTCTCACCTTTTAAACCTTCCCTGGACTTCCACGAATAATTCAACACTATAATTAGCCAAATCGGTCCAGCCGTTCTCGAGTTAACTAACGAACAGCTATTCATTTTTATATAATATAGCTGTACCCCGCGTGCGTTGCAATGCCCTTTTACCTGCCTACGTACCAACTACCTACCACCTACCTATTACCTACCTACCTACATACTACTAATTTCTCACCTTCTCTGGACTGCCACAAATGTTTCAAAACCAAAATTAGACAAATCGGTCTAGCCGTTCTCTAGTTTTAGCGCGACTAACTAACAGCAATTAATTTTTATATTATACGCAAACACCATTTGAAAAATAGTTTTTCTATTGGGAAAGAAACAGTAATTATTTGTGATTATTGTGATAATGTCGTATGGTCTGTTTGAAGTTGTCATTCGTTGACTGAACAACTGAACGTCACTCAATTGTTTTGCCTTCCCGGAACCTCTCCACTAACACTTGAACTTTATAGTACGGTTTTAAAGCTCAAATTGCTACAACGTTTGTATGGGAAAAAGAAAAGGGCTGTTTTTAGGGCTTTTCCGGCCATTATTCGAATTTTTCTCGCCGTAAGAACCATCCTTGAACTTCAACGAATATTTAAAAAAAAAAATCAGCCAAATCGGTCAAGCCGTTTTCATGCCAAGTCGTGACAACGGAAAACGGGTTTCATTTTTATATATATAGACAAGTCGTGACAACGGAAAACGGGTTTCATTTTTATATATATAGATAGATAAGTGTTTTGTTTCAAGCCAAAAAGCATTGAAATAGCGCTCCCATTAAACAGTTTAACAAAATACACAAAACGTCAAGCAATTAGTGGTACATTTTATCAATATTATATTTTTGATCAAAATAATATTAATAGTTATAATAATATATCTTAGACAGGTGTAAATTACACGGAAAAATATTCGAAAGTAATAGTAATAGTGTAAGGATGTTAAAAAAGTTTATAAGACGTGTTTTATAATAATTATGAGAAATACATTAAGGCGAGGTCATATTTCTACGTCATACTGTACAATACAATACATTTTTCGAATAACGTTTATCAACATCATTATTCGACTTTCAAAATAAATAAACATGTTTCAACAGCAGATATAATGTATCTCGTAATATTTTAAATATAATAATACAACATTCAGTAATAATATTTAATTACGTAAATATCAAAATAAATTTAGAAATATAACCTCACATTTACAATAATTTATTGGAAGAAAGGGCATCGACGTGAGAACTTAACCGAAGGTGCCTTAATTAACGTTACCATCACATTAAAGCATTTTACATACAATTGCAATACAACAATATCATTGGAATTATTAAAAATACGTATTATTAACACTAAAATCACTAGAAAACACAACCGAAATTCAGACGTTCACAGGGGAAACGAAAAAAAATATGACTAAAAATTAAATTGACTTCGACATTTATGATATATTTACCAATTGCTTTTGCGCTAACTAACACTATTTTTTATTTTGTATTTAGTGAATAATATCAAAATAATTATTTTGCATTTTTATTTTGCATAATATGCACTTGCGATTTCAAATTGACAAAAACATTGAAAAATTGATGTTAATATTAAAAATTATACAAGTAAAGATTATTTAATTTAAATTTCGTTAATATTTTATTTTAATTTCTTTTACAAATGAATAACAATGGATTCCACTTACTAAATAATATTTTATTATTACAATTAGGTATTTGGGATAAAACCTCCATACAACACATAGTAAAACTATAAAGGCGTATCTATCTATCGGATCTCAAACTTATTCAAACACTTATTGTTATAATTCATCAAATTTAATATACTAGATAATGTGCGTAGATTTTAGCGATATCTCCTAACATACTCATCCAGTCTACGTGAATTATTCAAATAGGTATAATAAAGTGTAGGTATAAAATAATAAAATAATTTATTCAAAAAATAATAGGTCACATAACTGTTGATCGAGGAAATGGTCGTGCATTATTTGTGTTGGAAGCACGAGCAACTCCTCTAAACAAAGTGGATCCCGGCAATAGCCCTGAACACTTGGATATTTCAAATAATGGGTAAAATTTCCAAAAAGCTTTTGCATCAGAAAATTAAATCGATAAAAAAGTTCCAGGGTTCAGATTAAAAAAATGGAACTCGACTGGCGTATTCATTACTCTAGAATTTACGCAATATTCACAAGCCTTTTTGTTTTATAATATAATTACGAAAAAGTTATGCATCGCTTACAACCATAGGACATTTGAATCGATATTCAATAAATTTTGGATAAATAATGGCAATGCTCGGGTTGGCAGAAAATGTCGGTCAATAATAAAACGTTACAACGAAATAGAGAAACAAATTTCAATATAATTGATTAATGTATTCTATTTCGGTGAGTATAATGGTACAGTTTCGGTTCGGATCGGTATGGACAGTGTTAATGAATTTTTGAATAGTCGAGGCACGGGACGGAGAATCGATATCGCGTAGCGCGTGGCAAGGAATTCAATAATCTCGACGTATGTACGTACTATTCATGATCGTTTTATACATCACGTTTGACCTAATTTTATTCGAGATTTTTCTAACCAGATATCAAACCTTCAGTCAAGCTTTGGGTAATTTAGCTAACTAAAATATAATGTGCATTATTACTCTCAAATAAACTAATTTAGCTTACAACTAAAATTATATCAATGAATTGTACTGGTGGGATAACACTAATTATTATAATTTTTAGTCGATGTATTTCAACATTTTTTTTCCTCAATATACTTTTTTTCTTCTAAATATTTTCTATTTCTCGACTGTTTTTGTCGTAACTAATGTTTCTCAAAATCAACAATTTAATAAAATTATTTCACTATTTTTGAACAGCTTGCTTTAATACATACTTTTTATATTATACAATACTTTTTTATGTTTTCAATATATTTTACTAGCACGCGTGCATTTTGACACATTAGCGTACGAGCATTAAAACCTTATTTATAATTACTATTAGGAGATAAAATTCTTTTATGACTAATATAAATCTTTTGCAGCAGTGATATCTTCTGTTCTATTAAAACCCTTCTGTATTGAGCAATAATTCTCCATGGAAGGTAGTTTGAAGATAATTATTCTAAAATAACAAAGTTGCATAAATTGACGCTCAAAAAATGTTGAATAATTTTTATTATTTTTAAAGAATTATTGTCGTTGAAAGGTAGATGGGATTTAGGTAATTCATTATATTTATCTTTTGAAAAATAAAGTTGGTACGTAAATATTTTTTTCATTATATTTATTCAAAAATAATTAAACCAACGAAAACAGAAGATATCACCGCCAAAATATTCAGTATTATTTTTTTATTTCACAACGCGTTATAAAAAAAATCTTTCGCCCGTTTTCGACCTTTTCAAAGTCGTGCTTTCATACTGTGTCTATCCTACCTTCTCACTCTTGCACTCTTACAGAATAGAATGAGAGGAACAGCAATACTCAAGCGTGTTAAAATCACAGGTCGAGCACAATTTATGTTAAGAGTTTGTTCATAATATTGCTCAGCTCATCTCGTGATGCACTCTGTATCCAATGCCACCTCTTCAGGAATCCTGTCATCTGGAAAGAGAATGAAAGTAACGTTAAAAATAATTTCAAAAAAAATTGAAAAACGTTGGTTCCTTGGGCATTTTAAGAACAATTATTCATTCAAACACAAATATGTATTTTTAAAAAATGCAGAGGCTGGGGCTGAATAAGCCCGTGCTATAATATGATCTCCTCTGTTTTGTCAAGACGAGGTCAATGTCCAAACAGTGAGACATAATAATTATGCTTATTGACTTATAATGTCAATGGTGGAATACAATCTTAAAGTTTTGAAAGCAAAGCTGATGAATATATTGTGCATCCAATACACAAAGATAATTTTATAGCATAATCTAAATGTGTACTTTAATAAAGCGTTAACACAATATTTGTGGGCTTTTGGCATACAAGCAGTTTTGAGGTTAAAACTAAACTTTATATAGCTACTCCAACCATTAAGGCTGATGAGTGACTTCGAAAGTTAGCTTCCATAAAGGCTCGATATTTTCCGCTTTTCGGCGTGTGGGCTACGAGTTCGTCGCTGCTAGTGCAGGCGCGCGGCGCCGCGTCCACGTCGGGCTGCTCAGACTTGCTGAGCGGCTCGGTTGCGGCCTGGCGCGCTGCCTGCGGTTTCACCCAGTGAAGCAAACGATGATGCGGCCCACCACAGGTGTCGACGTCGCAGTTCTCGGCGGTGCACTCCGACTGATTTTCATGTCGATCTCCGAGACACTTAAAGCACAGTTTGTTTATACGAACATAGCGCCATAGGTCTTTGCGCATAGCGTGTTTGAATCTGCTGCACTCTGTTAGTTTGTGAATAGGTTTTTTACAGTATTTACATTTATCAGATGTGGAGGGGTTGTTGACCTCCGCACACACTAACACTGATTGCTTGTGATTTTTATATTTCTCGGTATTAGATCTCGGTTTCGAATCGATTTGACTGTGCACGTAGCTTACTCCTGTTATTGCAACTTTCTTGGCTTCTTGATGAAGAAACTTGGATAATAATTGTAGTTTTGGTGTGTCGTCTTTATTATCATACTGATATAGGTAATCGGCCCATTTATTAATCAGTTCGGTGGGCAATTTGGAGACAACAATGGTTACTAGTTCGGGACTTCGTAGATAATCACTTTGTTGCACAGTGCGCGTAGCTGTAACATAATTCTTTACTTTGATGGCGAAGTTTACGATCTCCGTATGATAAGCTTGTGGTAGCGGCTGTAATTTTCTTAACTGTTGCGTAACTGTCCTCATTATGTTTCCAGGTCGACCAAAACGAAGTTCTAATGTCTCAAGTATCTCTTGAGGTGATGTGGCGCTCATCAGTAAAGATGACGCGGACTCCTTTGCTTCGCCGCGGAGACACTTACGTAGGCGCCATAAATTCTCGGAATCACTGTAATTGCAAAGGCGCGTGGACTCGGTGAAGGCTCCTTTGAAATGTAGCCACTCCATCGGATCTCCGGAGTATATGGGCAGGTCTTTGCAGATAGCTAACCTTGAGAATAGTTCATGGTTTGTTGATTTTGAGGTTGAAGCACTGATGGCGTCCTTTATAGCGTTAGTGAGCGCTTCGATTGCAGGTTGAGTACCGGCCGACTGATCTGTGGGTTGCCGTGCGCGGCTGGCGCTGTTCTCACAATTTTCGCCGACCACGTTCCGTCCAGCCACTTTTCTACTTTACTTTTGCATGATATAGACGAAGATTGCTTTGAACATCTGGAATCTTCTAGGTGTGCCAAATCGGCGGCTAATTTTTTCTCTACTAACTCCTTTTCTAGGCGAGCTTTAGTCATACTCATAGTCATTTCGGCTTGAGCTTGAGCCTCTTTCAATTCGATAATGGCTCTAGCTTGAGCTGCTTTATATTCGAGCCGCTTTTGCCGCGTGGCCGATGAGGAAGACGCGTGGCTCGTACACGTGGCGACTTGTTCGCGACTGTGCGCGCCGCCATCTTGAGTCGCAACGATGTCGGACAGGATCTTTCCAGCGCTTTTCCTGTTGTACTGGACGTCTGAACCCGCTTCTAGCTTCATTTTCGTTTCGTTAGCCATTATTTCCCTCGATTGTGTACGCGTTCTCCCGGAAGGCGGCGTTTGAAATAACGGCATCCTGCCGGGACACAGGTTTTGTGCTTCCTTACACTGAACACTGCTGATCCGGCTCGATTGGACCACTTTTTGTGTTGTTTGTGTTTAAAGAAAACTACGAAAATATGCTAACACGGGGTAGCTGCGCAGACGGTTCCGTCCTTACGGCGTCGTGTCTAACGGGCAACTGTCGACTGCGGGGGCGCGCGGCGCGGGACCTCCGCCATTCTGCTCCCTCGCGCCACCTCGCGTATTTATCTATGTATTATTTGTCTCGCGGTTCGCGAAGTTCGCAACGCAACCACCCCGCCTTTTATTCGAATATTCAAACGTTAGTGTTACCACATCAAACTTAGCGACATATTCAAGGAAACACTATATGACATATACAATTATACACATAAACAAACACAGTAAATCAAATAAAGATTCTTAATTTAAACTAAACACTAATTAGACTATTTTTTAAAACAGTAGGTACTGAGCCGTCCATCATCGCCAACACCCAGAATTGCGCTCAACGCGGCCTGTTGAACTGCTACTGGGATCTGACTATCTGGATAGCATACTGCTACTGGATAATATCAAGGGTCCACCGGGCACACCCGTGGCCATCAACAGCATTTTTGGTTACATGATAGGTGGTAGAATTTCATATGAAAGTATGAAACGACTAAGTGTCAACTCGACTACTTGTCAACTTGACATGAAACTTCAAAGGTTCTGGGAGTTGGAATCCATCGCAGAACATCCACATCTTACAAAAGATGAATTACGCTGTGAGTCGATCTTCGTCGATACTCACACACGAGATGCAAATGGGAAATATATAGTTTCTCTACCCTTCAAGGAGAATGCTACACCCTTAGGCGATTCTCGTGCTATAGCTCTCTCGCGTTTAACTAAACTAGAGGCACGCCTGTCTCGCGACCCTGCCTTACGAGAGAATTATAATAAAGGTATCCAAGAATATTTAGACTTGGGACATATGGAGCCAGTGACAGACTCTGCGAGTCCGGGCACTCCCCCCTACTATCTACCCCACCACGTTGTGGTGAAGAGTTCCGCAACCACTACGAAATATCGTATTGTGTACGACGCTTCATGCAAGACTACGTCAGGTCGCTCTCTTAACGATAATCTCCTCACTGGTCAGAAATTGCATCAAGACATTTCTGAAATCTTGCTGAAGTACAGACTTCATAAAATAGTCTTTACGGCCGATCTCAAGATGATGTATCGCTACATCGGTCTTTGTAAAGAACACCGGGACTTCCATCGGATTCTTTGGAGATTCTCTCCCCATGATCCCGTAAAGGAGTATCGTATGTGCTCTGTCACATTCGGCGTCGCTTCTGCACCTTTCCTAGCTTTGCGAACACTTCGTCAATTAGCAATTGATGAAGTTGATAATTTCCCACTTGCCTCGCAAGTACTTCTTAACGAAGTCTTCGTTGATGATGTTGTTACTGGAGTTGATACGGTTGAAGATGCTATCACTCTTCAGCACCAGCTAACTTCCATTTGTAAAGCAGGAACCTTCGAACTCCGCAAATGGACCAGTAATAGTTCCGAGTTTTTATCGCACTTAAACAATGAAGCTTCCGATCATGATGACGCTCTTATTTTGTCAGCACTCGACACTGACACTTCTGTCAAGGTCTTGGGGCTCAAGTGGAACCCTAAATCTGACGTCTTTTCCTATCAAACGAATGAAGTGGCTAACTCACGCAAATGTACAAAGCGCATAATGTTGGCAGAAATCGCAAAGATTTACGATCCCCTCGGATTCCTAAGCCCAGTGACAGTATTCGTGAAGCATTTAATTCAACTTCTATGGGTATCAGGCACAGGTTGGGATTGTTTGTGGTTTCGGTTCATCGACGAGCTACCGTTACTACAAGACATCGCGTTACCTCGGCATGTGCTTCCTAGCACACATCAAGTGTCACTTCATGGCTTCTCCGACGCATCTGAAAAGGCGTACGCCGCCTGCGTCTACATTCGCGTTATTGACTCGAACGGTGCCATCAGCACACACCTTCTCATAGGGAAAACAAAAATTGCGCCTTTGAAACGGCTTACCATCCCGAGATTGGAGCTGTGCGGTGCTCATCTATTGTCAAAATTGATAAAAAAGGTCATCACTGCTTACAGCAGTAGATTGTGTTTCGACCAAGTCTACGCTTGGTCTGATTCCACTATAACTCTTGCCTGGTTACGTTCATCTCCAGACAACTGGCGGACATACGTGTCCAACCGCATAGCGGATACAACATGCAACGTGCCTGCCTCGCAGTGGCGCCACGTTCAATCCGCAGACAACCCCGCAGACCCCGCGTCTCGTGGTGTTCTCCCCTCTCAGTTGAACCATCAACTATGGTTCACGGGACCCGGTTGGCTCAGTAAAAACGAGTCTGAGTGGCCTAAGACTAACGTCGTATGTCACACCGACGAAGAACGTCGCAATCACGTTCTTCTCACACAAACCAATGACCCTAATAGCTTAGAGTTCATCGAGCGATTTTCATCGCTTCCAAGGATGCTACGCGTAATTTCGTATATGTTACGATTCATAAATAAATGCCGTAAATCCAATAGCCCTACGACTAAACATGTCACAGTTCTACGACAAAACAAGCTCTCAATAGAATTATATCAATTGTCCAAAGTGAATGCTTTTTTGAAGACATCTCGCGTCTCAAGGACGACGATAGATGTACAAAACGTCTTCAAAAATTAAAACCTTTCTTGGACGATGCCGGACTCCTCAGGGTCGGCGGCAGAATAAGTCAGGCCAACGTACCGTATGATGCCAAGCATCAGATTCTGTTACCCAAGAAACACCATTTCACTAATCTTCTCATTGATGTCTATCATAAAACACATTTAAACAGACCTACTGGATCCTGTGTGCTCGCGATGCTGTTCGTATGCGAACACGACGCTGCGTATCGTGTGTTCGTGCACGACCGGTCCCGCCACAGCCATCAATGGCTCAATTACCTACTACTAGGGTTCGATCACTTCGTCCCTTCTTAAATACGTCTGTTGACTTTGCGGGACACTTCTTTCTTAAATCGAGTAAACTTCGTAACGCGAAAATTTACAAATCGTACGTATGCGTCTTCGTTTGCCAATCAACGAAAGCAATCCATTTGGAATTAGTTCCCGATCTCTCAACCGAATCTTTTCTGAACGCATTGCGTAGGTTCATATCCCGGCGCGGGTATTGCAAAACAATCCGTTCCGATTGGGGACGGAATTTTGTAGGTTGTGACAGGTATCTTTCCGAACTTTACACGTTTCTGCGAAACGAGTCAAATCAGACTGCTATAAACAACCAGCTGACAAACATGCAAATCACCTGGCTGTTTAATCCTCCGTATGCTCCGCATTTCGCCGGTCTCGTCGAACGAGCCGTAGGTAGTCTGAAACGACACTTACATCGTGTCATAGGTACATTAAAATTAACTCAGGACGAATTCAATACTCTACTCTGTCAAATTGAAGCTGTCTGTAATTCACGACCTCTCTGTCAACTTAGTAATGATCCTACTGATCCATTACCCCTTACTCCTGGACATTTCCTCATCGGGGAACCGTTAACGTCTTTACTTGAATTTAACTTGTCTAACGACAATCCCCACCGCCTCGCTAGATGGCAGGTTATTCAACAAGCCGTTCAACATTTTTGGAAACGCTGGAGCGTAGAATATTTACACCAGCTACAACCAAGAGGTAAATGGTTACACGACAATACTAACACCCCCCTTAGGGAGGGTTCTGTAGTCGTCTTGATCGACAACACACTACCACCACTGCAATGGCGTCTCGCGCGCGTGCATCAACTGCATCCCGGCGCCGACGGTAATACCAGAGTCGTAACTGTACGCATCGGTAGCACTCTTACTAAGCGACCTGTAGTTAAGGTCTGCCCATTGCCTGTAGAATAGGCATCTCTTAAGTAAATAGCATTACATGTTTTTAGTCTTAAGTTAGTAGCATTATATGTGCATCTGGATTGAGGGCCCATTTTTTTAAACCTTGCCAAACGAAATAAGACTCATAGGGAAATTACTTAAAAATAGTTAAAACTTAAAGCATAGGGCCACGAATTTCTTAAACGTGAATTAAAAATGTTATGATTAAATAACTTGGGCCCTCAATCCAGACGCGTGCATAAAGTGACATAGCCTAAATCTCAGTAAGTCCTATCTTTGGGTTCATAATTTTTATTCAGGAATTTAGTTAAGAATTTCTTAAAGATTTTAAGAAATTCCCAAATCTGTAGAATGTGACATTACAGATTTATGGCGGTATTTCTAGGGCCCTCAGTTCAAATGTGTCTGTACTGAGGAATCTGCAAAACATGGATTTATCTGAAGAAATACATAAATGCGACTTTAACATGTTTTACTTAGATACTTAGGTGAATTAGTTAAAAAGAAATAATGACAGAAAAGTTCATTGTTACGTAGTAAATGAAAGTCAAATTTTACTAAAACGTCTGAACTGAGAGCCCAACATTTTCGGCTTTATTGACTAGGCTCAACCTCATAGATTAACGCAAATTAGAATAAGATTTTTAACTATTCTTTAATTAAATTTTAACATATCGTCCGTTCTTCTTAATATCATACTTAAAGAGAAAATTGATTTTATACTTTTTATAAGGGAAAAATTTGTAGGGTGACCATAATGATCATAGTTAGTACCAGTACATTTTGCAAAGCGCAGTCGAAAAGTCGTAATATTTGCAGCTAAACGTATTATATATGTACCTACAGTTTACAATTTTGTTTTCAAGAAAATGATTATATCAATAACCTCGACTGCGGCTCAAAATTTAATTTTAAAATATGTAGGTACTTGACTGGGGCTTAAATTTGATATCCATATCGACGGTTGATAGGAATTTCTTACTAACCAACATAAATCCGTAAAATGAGTTATACAGGGTGTAAATCAACCCATCACACAGCCGTCAACCAAGCATTCTGTACATCAAACTAAGTACCCCTACGCAAATATTTTTGCTGGGAAACGACTTTTTTTATTTGGGTCAAAAATCACATTTTACGGTAAAACTCAATGTAGCACTGTTAAAACATTGTGCTAGTGGATGCTTTGAATAGTAAACGGGTCATGGAGGTAATTTAAGTAAAGTTATAACTTGAAAAAGTAGTACGTATTTACAAAAACAGCTGTTAAAAATTTGGAACTTTGACCCCCAATGTCTCCGTAACTAAGAGGTTCCCAGGTATGGTCTAGAACAAAAAAATGGTGGGGAGAACAAGTGCCTTTCGTTTGCGTTAAGGGTACTTTTACACCCTATATACCATTCAAACCGCCAGATTTATCTGCGTCGTTTGGTCTAGGTCTCATAGTCCTACGACGAGTTTTATTGTCGGCTATGATATTGCGTGTTTTCGGTCAAATCTACATTTTGTGCTTACAATACGACCCAAAAGAAGTGTTTTTAAAATTAAAAATATCCAGCAGTTACGACATTCTAAAAATTAGGAATATGATCTTAGTCGGTTTTTCATGTATTGACTTTTTCGTTTATTTGTATTTACGTATTTTCACTTGTTAAGAAAATTTCCTGTGAAATCACTTAGTAGATTTTACCTACACAAAGCAATTGTAATTAATGTGGTTAGATATTTTACATGACAATATATTTTGTGACATTGTCATGGTGTATGAGTTAACCAGAAATAAAATGAAAGAAAAAATTAATTTTGTGTGGTCGGCACTACGTAGCGTATTTGTTTATTTTTCAATAAAGACTTTTATTCAATAATAAATAATTGATTTCATTTATTTTTGTGCATGATAATAATTACATAAGAGTTCTTGGTTCTTGGTTAGTTACGAAGGGAGATTTGGGGTAATTTTTAACCGACTTCCAAAAAGGAGAAGGTTCTCTATTCATGTATATGAATTTTTCTATACATCCGCGCATATCTCCGTCAATTGTGGACCGTATCAGGATCTGATGATTGAGTGAGTGAGCTGGTTATGGAAGGTACTCTCCTCAACGATTAGGAGTTGAAAGCAATAATAAGGAAATCTTGAAGTTTAAGGGCTTGGTTTCTAGTTTGAATGTTCAATGCATAGTAAATATTTGTATAGGATATTACAACTCATCATCATCTGCCTAGCCTTTTCCCAACTATGTTGGGGTCGGCTTCCAGTCTAACCGGATGCAGCTGAATACCAGTATTTTACATGGAGCGACTGCCTATCTGACCTCCACAACCCAGTTAATACTAGGTAATACGATACCCTTTGGTAAGACTGGTTGTCAGACTTTCAGGTCACTGACTACCTGTAACGACTGCCAAAGATCTATATATGGCAGCCGGGACCAACAGCTTAACGTGCTTTCCGAGGCACGGAGGAAACTCGGTATGTCGGGCGGTCACCCATCCACAGACCGACCTAGGCAAGCACAGCTTTACCTAAAGATCGACCCGAGTGGCAGTTCTTATTAAGCCACGAGCTCCTTATATATTACAACTAAAAAAGGAAAAAAAAAACCGACTTCAAAAACATAAAAAAGTGAAAAACACAAAATCGAAGAACACAAAAAGTGAAAAACAAAAAAATTTAAAATAAACTTCACAAGAAAAAACAGCGCCTGAAGTCGGTGGCAATAAACGGAAATCAAACAAACAAAATATGTCACCAACTTCAAAAGCTGATTTTTTTAAATATTTTTTTTTTATTATTTTTAATTTTTCACTTTGTGTTTATCGATTATGTGTTTCTCATTTTTTTTATGTTTTTGACGTCGGTTTTTTTTTTGCAAAAAAGTTTTTGAAGACATTGTATTTAAGATACAATTTCCGAAATCACGAAAATAATTAAATAATGCTTAGGTAAATTTAATTGTTTTATTTTAAACTGTCAGATCTTTTTAGATCAATCTTGAAAATGTACCGGTACTAACTATGATCATTATGGTCACCCTACAAATTTTTCTCTTATATAAAAATAGAAAATCAATTTTCTCTTTAAGTATGATATTAAGAAGAACGGACGATATGTTAAAATTTAATTAAAGAATAGTTAAAAATCTTATTCTAATTTGCGTTAATCTATGAGGTTGAGCCTAGTCAATAAAGCCGAAAATGTTGGGCTCTCAGTTCAGACGTTTTAGTAAAATTTGACTTTCATTTACTACGTAACAATGAACTTTTCTGTCATTATTTCTTTTTAACTAATTCACCTAAGTATCTAAGTAAAACATGTTAAAGTCGCATTTATGTATTTCTTCAGATAAATCCATGTTTTGCAGATTCCTCAGTACAGACACATTTGAACTGAGGGCCCTAGAAATACCGCCATAAATCTGTAATGTCACATTCTACAGATTTGGGAATTTCTTAAAATCTTTAAGAAATTCTTAACTAAATTCCTGAATAAAAATTATGAACCCAAAGATAGGACTTACTGAGATTTAGGCTATGTCACTTTATGCACGCGTCTGGATTGAGGGCCCAAGTTATTTAATCATAACATTTTTAATTCACGTTTAAGAAATTCGTGGCCCTATGCTTTAAGTTTTAACTATTTTTAAGTAATTTCCCTATGAGTCTTATTTCGTTTGGCAAGGTTTAAAAAAATGGGCCCTCAATCCAGATGCACATTAGCATTATGTATGATAGTTCTTAGATAAAATAAGCATTATTTTATCGCCGGCAGCATGTTCGGTACTTTTGTATATTGTTATGTACGCACAAATACTACGTATTATCTATTCATTCTTTTTAAACCGATTAAAACTTAATCGACTAGCATATTCCAAACGGGACATGCGTAAAACGAAACGTTTTTGAAAGCGCGCAACACTGAACGCTCAGATGTTGCCACATTCTCTTCTCAACGGAAAAAGTAACCCGCACGTTTGCTAAGAGCTCGCTCCGGAAGCTTGAGCCTATAAAGCCAATCATCACAATTATCAATCGTTCAGCACAATAGCAGATTCTATATCGACTCCAGCCTACGCGATTGCTACATTCATCATCGAAGGACAGGGGCCCCTGAAGAAGATTGCTTCGTCACACCAGGTCAGTCCCAAAATTTACGGTCTATGCTAGCCAACTATCTACAATTTTATTCGACACTCTCTGAGTGCGGCAGTAAGAGTCAAAACACAAACACACTGTGCACACACATGACACGACGTTGCATCATGATACGCATTTTTACCCTTACCATATAAAAACAAAAAAAATATTGTAGTTATTTTTATTGATTTAAAGTTGATACTCCAAAAAATTTGCGTCTTCTTCCAATACGTCCCAAAGGGTTCGATTCCTAAATTCAACATGTCTGGTCTCTCTCATCTCTTTAGTTTCTCTAGGGTCTTCGGGTACTTCATCTTCGGCAGCTGGAGGCTCTGATATGGACTCAAGATCAAGAAGTGAGGTGACTGAGAGTAGCGTTGAGTCTGTGATGTTGACTGCGTCACCAGCATCGTCCCTTTCTGATTGGCTTCGAGTTGTTCCTAGGGTCTGGAATGATAGAGAACATTTTTAATTATTCATCTCCTACCTTTTTCGCAGTTGCTTGCAATTATAGCATTCCTTGAGTGTCTGAAAAGAAGGAGAAGGTTCTCAATTTGACGTTTTCGTTTTTTGTTTTTCGTTCTTTGCGAAGCGTGTGTGGTGTAACTCTGAATGATAAATTGAGGAATGAGGTTATACGAGAACATTGCGGTTTAAAAGAAGATGTAGTGACAAAATTGAAAAGAGTAAGGTGGTTCGGTCATGTGGAAAGGATGAATGAAAGGCGATTAACAAAAGGCAGATGTGTGTGGTAATGCCGGGAGGGGACGCCCTAGAAAGACATACACTGATCTTATTGGTGCTGTTCTTCTGAAAGGACAGGTGCGTAGTACTCGTAACCGGCGTGCGTGTATGACCAGATGTATGAATGTGGACGAAGCAAAAGGAGTATGTAAGGATCGTAGCAAGTGGCGTTCTGTGGTTTCTGCCTACCCCCATGGGAAAAGGGCGTGAGTTTATGTATGTATGTTCTCGTACCTATTCACAGAGAATCTCAAATTGAATGATTATTTTTTATTGCAGAGCGTTTGACTCAAAGTAAAGAAACGGGAGTTTAAATGAAAAAGCTTATATCAAATTGTGATTTCAAGAAATTGGTCAGATTAATAAAAGCAGTTAATCGCACCCAGTGTGTTATCGTTATACGAAACCCATTTTCTGCGCACATAATGCCCGAGTCTCACGAAATAAATTCTGACAATCAAGCTAGTTTATTCTAAACCTTATTGTAAGATTTCCAGCTAATCTCAAGCAAAGTTTTCCTAAAGTAAAAGAATCTATAACCACTGATTAACTTACGTATTGTGTTCCGTATGGTGTCGGACGTAAAGAATAGCACCATCCCATATCTTCCCGTGGGTGTCGTAAGAGGCGACTAAGGGACTTACTAGAGAATGGGCAGCTGCGTTCTCTGTGCCTTCGTAACAACCATACTGCGATCGCCAACCCGCCTGCCAAGCGTGGCGATTATGGCAAATCCCCCCCTTCTGGGGGAGGCCTATGTCCAGCAGTGGACGTCTTATGGCTGAAATGATGAAATGATGATTAACTTACGTCAATAATGGCCATGTGTAAGATGGGTACTTCAATCCTCAGGGGTTTGATCTCCTGCGGCTCTTCATCCAAGTAGGAATATCCAGTTGGTACCTGAAATCAAATTAGAATATTGTATCCGACAATGATTTCAAAACCAAAGAAGAATACTGGATTCAAAAATTCAAACAAACTTGGACATGTAATGAAGAGGGATGAAACTCAAGTTACTAAAAAAGTTGTGGATATTCATGATGATGGATAGAGAGGAAGAGGAAGACCAAGAAAAGATGAATGGATTGTGGGCCTTCAAATATTTCACTTATCAACTTCTGTCATCAACCGGCCAAAATCCAAACTCCGTGGCTGCTGCTGTGAATTTCTGACAGTAAAACCCAATAACATTTTGTCCAACCCGGGCATCGAACCCAGAATCTAATGCTCAGCAGTCTCAATAAACTAAACTTTGTGTAGAGTTTTTGTAGGTCCTACTTTGGAGTCGAATCATGCGGTCGAACCTGGTGAACGATTACCAGTTCACTTGGTCCGATTCATCGAAATACAAAGGAAGCCCATGTTTTCATAGTCCGACTACCGACCTCTATGCAATGGGTTATCAAATCTCCTTAAAAAGTACTTAATAATTCAATGTCAATAATATTAGGTCCTTTTTTTTAGGGGTTGGGAAATTATCAAATAACCCCTCCCACTTTTGGGCAGAGCGGAAGGGAGTGTTAGACTTGTACAGAGCAAAAACCACCATGTTCCTTCTTAGTCCTTGTGCCGAGGCCGCGGTATCTCTTTCGAACAACCCGCATAATATTATAGATGTCTAGGTAATCAGATATTTTCCTTTAGCATAGGATACCAATTCAATGTGTATTGTATATTCATTGCACGTTGCATGTTTTTAGAAATTAAACAAAAAAGTTGAAGGACCACGTGTCCATAACCCTAACGAAAGGAACTTTGTGTTACCACCTCTTGTCTTATCCGTATCTTCTCCAGAATCTCGTTCGCCTGCCGCAGAGCTTCCTTGCTCTCGTGAAGCAGGTCATCAATGCGATCCATGCTGGGAGGCTGCAAGTATTTATTCAGGAACTGCAAAATCATCTGTTGCTATTAGTGTTACTGCGGTACTCACTGCGGTACTCAAGAGATATTTAATGATTACTTAGGCCATCACTTAGATGGCCTAAGTAATCATTAAAGCTCTCTGAGTGCGGCAGTAAGTCTTTTAAGTAAAATTTATCGATATGAGCCTATGTTTGTATGTCGACGATATAATTATGACATTATTAGTCTATGCCCGTGGCTTCACCCGTGTGGAGTTCTACCATGACTCCACCAAAGCGGGGTACGTAAAGCTAGGGTGTATCCACCTAAGCTGAGTGGAGATGAAAGCAGATTTTCTGGCTCACCGAAGGTTCATGTCTCTAGTCACCGAGTGCGGAGGCTACCCTACACAATTATGGGACATCTCCTCTCCCCTTGCTCAACCGTCTTCACTAAAGTTAACTGGAGACAAGAAATGTGAATAACAAAAATCAATTGGTAATTTACTACACATCCACTTCACTCGTCCCGAACATCATTTTATTTTTCAATACATTTTGATGTTTTTTTTTGGATCCTGAAATCTGTTTTTAAGACTATTGTCAACTGACCATTTTTGGCAAGCCAATTCTAATGCTTGTGCGAGTTATATTGTGGTTCGAGGGCCTGAAACAGCTTTGCTTTACATACATCTGCGTCATTGATACTCACAGCGGTAGTCAAACTAAGCACCAGAATGTTCACGAACCCATGGCCGAGGACATAGTCTATCAGGATCAGACTTATTAAGACTGCTCCGTACATTACAGCGCTGATTGCTTTGACCAGCATGTTGACAAAGGTTCGAAAGTTATGTGCGTGTGAACTGAGGGACCAAAAAGGAATACGCGAAATGAAAATCCTAAGATTTAGTAGAAGACTTAAAATAAATGTAGAACAAATCCGGGGAATTTGTAATCAAATATATTAAAAACTACGACCCATAAAGTGTCGTGAAAAAACAAATTATTTTATAAACAACACATTGAATTTTTCAAATTTTCAGGTTTTGATTGATTGCTTGACACTGGGCTTTGTTTTTTTCTTGTTGGTTGAATGAAAAAGTAGTGGCGTTAAAGAAGGTTTTGGAAAAGTATTGATTTTTGAAAGCTTTTTCGGATAAAGGCTAGCACAACCAGCCTATAATGTTTTCACAGCTGGGACACAGGCCTCCTCCACTATCTGGGCTTCAGGGGTTCCGGGGCTGCGGAACTGTTCAAAAGAGATAAGTGAAAGAGTACCACGGCCCCGAAATACAAAGGACTAAAAAGGAGCTTATGTGAGTTTTAGTCAGTAGAAGTCTAACACTCTCTTCCGCTCCACCCAGAGTAGAGAGAGTGTAACTTTTTGCATGTGAAAGCGTATCATACATTATTCTATCATGTTATACAGACGAAGAGTAGAATAGGTACTTTTTACAACATGAAACCGAAAATGACGACATTGATAGTTACCATGACAACGTATTTATTGAACTTGACAACGTCAACAACAAAACGCAAACCGAACAAAACAGTCCGAAGAAATATTTTTTGTTATTAACTATCTAATTGCTGGTGACAGTTAAAAATAAACATGGTATGTATTTTGGTTATTGCGAATTATTTTTGTTAGGAAATCTTTCATATATTTTATTACTTCTGTGTCAATGTTTTATTTCTTAATTAGTATGAGATAGGTAAATGTTTATATGGTATTTTCGGATTTTTAACAGTGTTATTTTCTTTTTAGGCGCCAAAAGGAAAGGATGGTGGAAAGCCTAAAAAGGCAGCAGGTAAGTAAAACTTTAAATTATCAGCTTGGTTTCTGTAAACTTCTAATACATAACAAACCCTTGCAGGGGCGCGCAGTGTAAACGTAATGTAAACACGTTGATTTTTTCCTGTTATCTTATAGCATTTTACTTAAATTGTTTGCAACAAATACAATCAGTATCATCCATAGATATGAACAAATTCTTAAAGTTATGATAATAATATAATTATGTGAAATGAGTATTTTTCACTTTAAAATCAACGTATTCACGTTGCGGTTACACCATGCGCTAGTTGTTGGGCCTAAGGACAGATAGCAATATGTATGTAGGTTTATTAAATCTAAACTCGCACTTAAATGGTTTTTTTATTACTGCAATAATCATCGATGGTGTGGACACATCAGAAATGACTCGAGAGAAACTCGAACAATTCACTCTCAGTGTCAAAGAGGAACTAGACAAAGAGAGAGAGGAACGAAACTACTTCCAACTCGAAAGAGACAAAATCAGAACATTCTGGGAGATTACCAGACAGCAGTTAGAAGAGGCAAAAGCAGAATTGCGAAACAGAGAAAGAGCTACAGAAGAAACACAAGAAGAAAATGAAGCACTTTTGGAAACTGAAAAACAGAAAATTAAACACTTAAAATATGAACAAGCAGCGGCAGGAGCGACTTTGAGAGCAGAAAACTTGGTAGCCTTAAAAAAAGCTAAAGAAGAGCATGCTGAACAGGAATTTGAATTGCTTAACGACAAGAGAACCCTAAGGCAAGAAATAAGAGAAAAAACACTTGCAGCCCAGGATGAGTTGAGGAGAGCAGCTAAATTAATTCACGCAGAGGAAGTTTCGAAAGTTCGAGAAGAATTTGAAGAGAGGGCACGTCAAATAGAAGATAAGGCTGATAAAAAATTACACGAGACTAAAGTGGAGTTGACAGTAAAGCATAGAACAGAAATTGCAGAGGTTGAAGAAAGGAAAAATAAGCAGTTATCAGAACTAATTCATCATCACGAGAGGGCGTTTGCGGATTTAAAGAATTATTACAATGACATCACTTTGAATAACTTAGGTTACTATGATATCAAAAATCTCCATTCTTAAATAATGACCAATGTTCACGCCTACCGCTAGCGCCACCTGCCGACAAGGTGCTGTACTCGGTGCGTGAGCGCTGTGGTGAAGACATTTCAACGCCGCCTGGTTCGTCCACTGGCCGCCGCGCGCACTGGCGCTGCGCGCTGCTGCGTTCATTCCACGCTCCGTTCACTCAGTCATCGCTCATTCACAACGTCTATAAAAGCTTTTGTTTGTATAAAATCATTCCACCATTCCATCCGCCGTTCCGCCGTTCCATTCTTATTAAATACTAGCTGTTCCCGGCATGCGTTGCAATTCCCCTTTTTCCTACCTACTACCTCCTACCCTACCTACCTACTACCCTACCTACCTACTACCCTACCTACTACCCTACCTACCTACTACCCTACCTACCTACTACCCTACCTACCTACTACCCTACCTACCTACTACCCTACCTACCTACTACCGTACCTACTTACTACCCTACCTACTACTCTACCGACTACCCTACCTACTCTACTATCCTACTTACTACCCTACCTACTACTCTACCTACTACTCTACCTACTACTCTACCTACTACTCTACCTACTACCCTGCCTACCTACCTACCTACCACTTTCTCACCTTTTAAACCTTCCCTGGACTTCCACGAATAATTCAACACTATAATTAGCCAAATCGGTTCAGCCGTTCTCGAGTTTTAGCGAGACTAACGAACAGCTATTCATTTTTATATAATACTAGCTGTTCCCGGCATGCGTTGCAATGCCCTTTTTCCTACCTAGTACCTGCCTGTGTACCAACTACCTACCTACCTACTACCTCCTACCCTACCTACCTACTACCCTACCTACCTACTACCCTACCTACTAAACTACCTACCTACTACCCTACCTACCTACCTACTACCCTACCTACCTACTACCTTACCTACCTACTACCCGACGTACCTACTACCCTACCAACTACTCTACCTACTCTACTATCCTACTTACTACCCTACCTACTACTCTACCTACTACTCTACCTACTACCCTGCCTACCTACCTACCACTTTCTCACCTTTTAAACCTTCCCTGGACTTCCACGAATAATTCAACACTATAATTAGCTCAATCGGCCCAGCCGTTCTCGAGTTTTAATCAGACTAACGAACAACAATTCATTTTTATTTATATAGATAGATAGCTGTACCCCGCGTGCGTTGCAATGCCCTTTTACCTGCCTACGTACCAACTACCTACCACCTACCTATTACCTACCTACCTACATACTACTAATTTCTCACCTTCTCTGGACTGCCACAAATGTTTCAAAACCAAAATTAGACAAATCGTCAAGTTGACATTAGACAAAGAGTCAAAAGTTCAAGTGTGAATGAACTTTATAGTACGGTATTAAAGCTCAAATTGATTTTACGTTTTAGTTAGAAAACGTTTGTATGGGAAAAAGAAAAGAGCTGTTTTTAGGGCTTTTCCGGCCATTAATCGAATTTTTCTCGCCGTAAAAACCATCCTTGAACTTCAACGAACATTATAAAAAAAAATAGCCAAATCGGTCAAGCCGTTTTCATGCTATGTCGTGACAACGGAAAACGGGTTTCATTTTTATATATATTAGAAAACGTTTGTATGGGAAAAAGAAAAGGGCTGTTTTTAGGGCTTTTCCGGCCATTAATCGAATTTTTCTCGCCGTAAAAACCATCCTTGAACTTCAACGAACATTTATAAAAAAAAATTAGCCAAATCGGTCAAGCCGTTTTCATGCTATGTCGTGACAACGGAAAACGGGTTTCATTTTTATATACTATATATAGATATAGATAGATAGATATAGATAGATAGATATAGATAGATAGTGTAAAACAATAACGATAGCTTCATTTAAACAACCGGGAACAGACCTCATCCTAAACATTTTGGTCCTACGAGACGGATTATCAATCATACCAGCCGGAAGAAGACTCCACATACACGGTGCCGACCACGTTGCGGGCACGTTGCGGACCTTCGACTCGGACTGGAGCCGGGCGCTGAAGACGTTAGCTGGCTGTGAAGACGATCGACCGAGTGCAGCGATCATCACAGCTGGTCCAGTGACCCAGCAATAACTTCATACAAGAGGAAAAGGCGAAGGCGTAAGAAACATAACGGTCAGGTCTCTGTTCCCGTCCCGTCCGTCCCACCCGTCCCATCCATTCAGTTGCGATTTGTGTTAAAGCTGTGTTTCGTTTCAGTTCACGCGAGTGTTGCAGCCACGTGGTCCAGGTGATATTTGCATGTAGGTAACTACACCACATCACACCACACCACATAACGCTCATCCATATTCCGTCAGAATGTCGGTTAAAGCAGTAGACGAAGTTTTGTCCGAATTAAAGAAACGAAGGGGTAACATTAAGGGTCGGTTAACCCAGTTTAAAAATTACGTAGAATCGTTCGCGGGAGCTCACTTAACAGCCTTACAAGCAGCGGAGCTAACTTTACGTGTTCAAGCCGCGAGTGAATTATACGATAAATTCGACAACGTAGAAAATGAAATCGAACTACTCCTGCCGGAATCAGAAACAAACGCAAATTTACAATACATAGAAGCATTAGAGGCAATATATTTTACGGCAATAACCAGTGCGAATTGTTTGATTAAAAACGCGGAAATTAAAAGTCGACTTCCAATTGCATCAGAACCACGTGTCAATATTAAATTACCAGACATAAAATTACCTGCCTTCGATGGAGCCTATGATCACTGGCTAGAATTTAAACATTCATACGTAACCATGATTCACAATCGTTCCGATCTAGACGAGATTCAAAAGTTCTATTATTTGCGGTCAGCCCTTGGTGGAAGCGCGTTACAGGTGATAGCAGCTTTAGAATTCAGCCCTGCCAACTATGTTCATGCATGGGAGTTATTAGAAAGCCGTTATCACAACGAGAGGTTATTAATTAATAATCACGTAAAAGCGTTGCATAATATTCCGTCATTAAAACAAGAATCGCCATCGCAAATAAGGAAATTAATTGATACTATTTTACGTAATCTGCGCGCTTTAAGTTCACTAAATGAACCCACAGTTAATTGGGATACATTAATAATTTATTTAGTGGTCAGTAAGCTGGATTCGTCTACGGAACGCGAATGGGAAAGTCACATCGGAGCCACGTGTTTGGGTTCACGAGAAAAAATAAAACTTAGCGATTTAATAACGTTCCTCCGAAGCCGAGCGGACACGTTGGAAATGATCGGCGCGAACCACGTTAAAGATAAAACGCCTCATAGCGATTTTAAACATCAAAACGCAAGCGAGAAGCGTAATTTACATCGCGTACATAGCTACACATCTACTAAAGCGACGCGCTATAATAATAACCGTGGTGATACAAATAATAAATGGGATTTACCCAAGTGTGTCCTATGCAAAAGGGAACACTCATTGTACTCGTGTATAGCCTTCCTTAACATGTCCGTGAGAGACAGAATTAAATTGATTAACGATAATAAGATGTGTGCAAATTGCCTACGAACCGGTCACGCGTTAAATCAATGTAGATTCGGGTCGTGTAAACAGTGTTCAAACAAACATAACAGTCTGCTACATGTGGATGAGAGGGGTAACAGCGTCTGTGTCCGTGCTCAATCGCACGAAGAGATTGAACGCGCACACAGTTTAGCGACATCAACCTTACACTCCAACGACTCGAGCAGCACTGTCACGTGTGAAGCAAACACTACCGAATTTAAATTAATAAGTACTGTTTTGCTTTCTACGGCGTTAATTGAAGTAGCTGATCATAATAACGTGTATCACACGGCTCGCGCGCTTCTAGACAACGGAAGTCAGAACTGCTTCATAACAGAAAAACTAGCAAAGAAAATAAATGCGTTATATATACAGTCCACTATTCAAATCTCGGGTGTGGGACAATCGGTCTCGCAATCACAGCATTCATGTGACGTCACAATACGTGCAAAATTAAGCGATTTTAATACCAAGCTTCGTTGTTTGATCTTGCCATGCATAACATCCAGTTTGCCTACGATGAACATCGAAGCCGGTAATATACGTATACCTGAGTTCTTACAATTAGCAGATCCGACGTTTAACGTTAGTTCAGAGATTGACTTGTTGATTGGCGCGGATAGATTTTGGGATCTTCTAGAAACGGACAAAATACGTCTAGCGAGTGGTCCATTCCTACAAAACTCAAAATTAGGGTGGTTGTTGTCTGGTCCTGTGTTCGCGAGGAACCCAAAGCCTGCTCACGTTCGTTGCCACTTCAGTCAGGAAATCGATAAACAACTCCGGCTGTTTTGGGAACTCGAAAACATTCCTTCATCATCATGCGTACCCCTAACAGATGATGAACGCACATGCGAAGAAATATTCAATAATACAACAAAACGCGTTGAAAACGGTAGATTTTCGGTTCGTATACCGTTGAGAGAAGCACCAGATGCGTTGGGTGATTCTTATACGTCAGCGACGAAACAATTTCTGACCTTAGAGCGTAAACTCAATCGTTCACCAGAATTTAAACGATTATATTCTAACTTCATGCGTGAATACAATGACTTAGGTCATATGTCCAAGTTAGAGACTTGTAGTCAACCAAACTATTACCTTCCACATCACGGTGTTGTTAGGGAATCTAGTTCAACTACGAAACTACGCGTTGTCTTCGATGCTAGTGCCGTTACTAGCTCGAATAAATCGTTAAATGATATTCAGTATCCGGGACCCGCGTTACAAAACAATATTCTCTCGATTTTGTTACGATTCAGACAATATAAATACGTAGCTTGTGCAGACGTGGAGAAAATGTTTCGTCAAGTTCTTCTCCAGCCTGACCAAAGGTCACTGCAATTAATATTGTGGCGGGATAACCCTTCAGATCCGTTATATACATATCAACTGAATACAGTCACGTACGGAACTGCGTCAGCTCCATACTTAAGCATGCACTGTATTAGACAGTTAGCATTAGAATGCGATAATGACGTCATCGCTCGTGTCATCACGGAGGACACATTCGTGGACGATCTCATCACCGGTGATGATGATCTAAATAAATTGCTTCGAATATGTCAAAAAACATCAGACGTGTTCCAGTCGGGGTGTTTTCCTTTGCGCAAGTGGACCTTTAACTCAGATGCATCTCAATATAAAGCCACAGAACGTTTCATAGGCGAACATGCGCAAACCAAAACACTCGGATTGGGTTGGCACAACACTAGCGATGAGCTACACTTCGTTACAAATATTGATAACTATGACAACAATTCATATTTAACTAAGCGAGTAATGTTATCAGTAATATCACAAATATACGATCCATTAGGTCTTCTTTCACCTGCAGTCATAATTTCAAAAATGATTCTACAAAAATTATGGCTGAGTAAAATCGACTGGGATACTTCGGTTTCTCAGGAAATTGCTAACAGTTGGAAACATTTTATTTTTACGTTGAGATTTCTAAACGACATTCGCATCCCTCGTCACGTGAAAGGTGATCATACCCAATACACAGAACTTCATATATTTTCCGATGCTTCTCAAAACGCATATGGCGCGTGTGCTTATATACGTACATATAGCGATAACGGTGCCGCAACCGTTCGGTTGTTGTGTGCAAAAAGTAAGGTCGCACCTTTCAAAACAATCAGTATTCCTCGTTTGGAACTGTGTGGCGCGTTGATAGGAGCTAAATTACATAAGAAAATAGTTGAATCTCTTAGGTTGCAGTTTAGTAAAGTATATTTTTGGACAGATTCCACAATAGTCATGGGTTGGATTAAAATGTCACCACATTTACTAAAAACGTTTGTACAAAACCGAGTAACTGAAATAAATGAACTCACAGGCGACTCAGTGTGGTTACATGTGAGCAGTAAAGACAACCCAGCTGATCTATTGTCTAGAGGTTGTAGCCTAGATTTGTTAAAAGATAACGAACTTTGGTGGTACGGTCCGTCTTACTTACATAATCGTTTACATTACTTCGAGCAAACTAAACGCGATAATTCCGAGGCATGTAACTTACCAGATATAAAACACAAACAAACCTGCTTACCCAATATTCAACACGAAGACATAATCAACTTCAATAAATACGCGTCATTCACTAAACTTATACGAATAGGTAGCTACGTACTTAGATTCATAAATAACTCACGCCTCAAGTCAGCTGACCGAGCCAGGCGACAAACCGGTTTCTTATCTGTTGACGAGTTGAACGCCGCGCAAAGAACGTTAATTAGACTCGTACAAAGGAATTCTTTTCCAGATGTTTTAAATAACTTAGTTGCTCAAATTCCTATCAAGCGAAGTTGTAAACAATATAATAGGATTTCAAGTCTAAATGTTTTTATTGATGAACATAAAATAATTCGGGTTGGCGGTAGACTATGTAATTCGTCCGATTTTACCTACGATAAGAAACATCCGATTCTATTATGTAGTAAGCATCCATTTACAATTCGTTTATTTAATACGAGCATGTACGATTATTACATGCCGGGCCTCAACTTCTATTAGCTACTATGCGTGAATGTTGGTGGCCGTTGAACGCTAGGAATCTCGCTAGAAAAATAGTACACGAATGTGTAACGTGCACACGTAATCGGGGTAAGACATTAGCACCTATCATGGGCAACTAACCTCCCGAGCGCTTAGAACCTGGCTACCCGTTTATGCGAACCGGTGTAGACTATGCGGGGCCAGTTTTCATATTATCCAGAAAGGGCAGAGGTTCTAGACTCACTAAGGCATACATCTGTCTTTTCATTTGTTTTAAGACTAGAGCCATGCACTTGGAACTCGTCACTAGTTTATCTACAAATGACTATATATTAGCATTAAAACGTTTTATTAGTAGGCGAGGTACGCCTCGCACTGTCTTTTCTGATAACGGTAGAAACTTCGTGGGCGCGGAAAAGGAGTTTCCTTTATTCTTAGAGAAGGAATCGGAAGCCATCATTAATTACGCTTCCAATAATAGCATTGAATTCCGATTTATTCCTCCTTATTCTCCACATTTTGGCGGTCTATGGGAGGGCGGGGTGAGATCATGCAAGTATCACCTGAGACGCATAGTAGGTAACGCGCGACTAACTTACGAGGAATTTTCCACGGCTTTGACACAAATCGAAGCTGTCTTAAATTCCCGTCCAATGTCACCTCTTTCCTCAGACCCTTCTGACCTTACCCCCCTCACCCCCTCACACTTCCTCATTGGCCGACCGTTAACGTCGCCACCTTCAAGGAATGTTCCAGACCAGCCAACTTCGAGTCTGACACGCTACGAACGCATCGAGCAACTGCGGCAGAACTTCTGGCGGCGTTGGTCCACAGAATACGTTTCGGAGCTGCAACTGCGAACCAAGTGGAAGACCAGGCAGGAGGACATCACATTGGGCAGCCTTGTCCTCATCAAGGACGACCAGCTGCCACCATTAAAGTGGCGGCTCGGTCGCATTCTGCGTATACTTCCAGGAGGAGACGGCGTAGCTCGAGTGGCTGACATCCACACGGCTTCTGGGACGATCAGACGTGCCTTCTCCAAGATCTGCCCGCTGCCTTCACAACCTGTGAGCGACGACGCCTGACTCCGTGCCGGGAACCATTCTGGAAGCAGCGCTTCCAAGGCCGGGGGCATGTTCACGCCTACCGCTAGCGCCACCTGCCGACAAGGTGCTGGACTCGGTGCGTGAGCGCTGTGGTGAAGACATTTCAACGCCGCCTGGTTCGTCCACTGGCCGCCGCGCGCACGGCGCTGCGCGCTGCTGCGTTCATTCCACGCTCCGTTCACTCAGTCATCGCTCATTCACAACGTCTATAAAAGCTTTTGTTTGTATAAAATCATTCCTTTTTCCCTCACATCCACCATCCAGTACAGACCCCCCGCCATGGCCATGGCGGTGTAACCCAATCTGCAGCCTGTAATTCCATTCTCATTAAATATAGTGTAAAACAATAACGATAGCTTCATTTAAACAACCGGGAACAGACCTCATCCTAAACAACCAAGTTTCGTCAACCTATACTGCTTCCTACTTTCAGGTTTGATAAGTAGTCTAAAACAACAAATGGAGGATATGCAGAAGGTAAAAGAGAGAGCAGAGAAGATTGCAAGAGATGCTGTAGCGGAAACCAAAAGTCTCAGAGAACCACTTGAAGCAGCTATTATAGACAACAAAGAACTGAAGAGACAGATGTCCAATTATGACAGGGATAAAGCTGCGTTAGCTGTGAATATCATTCTAAAATGTACAGTCAGTACTCAGCATCACCTGACCCCTCATATAAAAAAGAAGAGGGGAAATGGTGTGAGAAAAGAGGTCAAATGATGCTGGATATTGACTGTACATAGTTTTTTGCTAGATTTAAGGAGTTTTTTTCTGGATTTATGAGACAAGAAAACAAAATGAGAGAGTCTCGCGACACCCAGTAACTGGGTAAAACTAAAATAACTACGATATAAATCTAATCAAATTAAGGTTGGCCGTAAGAAGCCTTTTCTTTGGGGATGGGAAATCATGAAATGACTCCTCCCGCTCCGGGCAGAGCGGTAAAGAGTGTCAGACTTTAACTGACTAAAAACCCAGGTTCCTTCTTAGCCCATTGTCTCGAGGCCGCGGTACCTCTTTCGAACAACCCGCAGCCCCGACAAGCCATAAGAAACCTTAATTCTGGGTAAATATTTAAGTTTTCTAACGGCAATAGGCAGTCGCTCTAATGAATAACTGGTATTCTATTCATCCAACAAGACCGAAAGTCTGCCCTAGAGCAAGGCAAAAGAATTACCCGTCGGGGCTGCGGGTTGTTCGCAGATACCGCGGCCTCGACATGAAGGGCTAAGAAGGAACATTTATTTATTATTTATTTACCACTAATTATAGCAACATTACAGATTAGATCCAATGCGTGGGTGGAACATGGGTGGTTTTTAGTCAGTAGAAGTCTGACACTCCCTTTCGCTCTGCCCAAGAGCGGGAGGGGTTATTTGATGATTTCCCACCCCCCCCAAAAAAAAAAAAAGAAATAAATAGTGACTAAAAGTGCATTTTGTAACGTTTTTAATTTTTAGCAAAACTAAGAATATCCTATTTTGTACAAAAAACCAAATGTACGCACAAATAATAGTAAAGCTTACATGCAACGGTGAGCGTCGCAAAGTTTTGAAAGAAAAAAAGACTCAAAAACGTAACAAAATGCACTTTTATCTGCCTTGCTCTTTTTTTTTTTTTTTTTTTTTAAGAAACGTTGCCCCACACTAGGAATTTCTCCTGTATCGTGGGTGCGTTCACAAACATTTAAACTCACATACACAACTAAACACCCAGACCCGAAACAATTATCTGTAGATCATACAAATATTTGTTCCGTGCGGGGATCGAACCCGCGACACACAGCGCAGCAGTCCAATTACTCAGCCACTGCGCCAACCGTGTCGTCAAGTGCTCTAGGGCCGACTTTCGGTCTAATTGGATGAATTGAATACTAGTAATAAATTAGAGCGACTGCTTAACTGGTACTGTGTTATATAAAATATTTAGCTAACGTATTATTATTTCAAATATAGAAATAACCAACCAATTTTGAAGATTCTTAATGCACCTTGCCATTAAAACACAGATTGTAATGTTGGTAATCATGAAAACAAAAAATATATTATTTTATGCTAATTTTAAAATGTTTTCGAACGGGCACGGTACAATCATTGTTGTCAAAATGACAAAACAGAATCTAAATGAAAATCGGGAGTGACAGACGTGCGACTCAAAATAGAAATAAAATATATGTTACAGCGGGAAAACCACTTGAGGAACGCTGCTCCTAAATATCAATGGCCTCCGCCATATTGTCTTCGCCTTAGATTCCTCTTCGTGGCAGATGGGTAAATGGGTAGTTGAAATCACACACAATACTTGACTCAAACACCAAACGTTTTTTACAATAGTCCATTTACAGGCACTTATAAACTTTTCAGGGGTTGAGACCCATTCACATGAATCATTGTTACTATGGAGAAGAATGGGTTGAAGAAACTCCATTTAAATCATGTTACAATTCTTGTTTGCACTAATTAATATTAATCACATCAAAAACCACTTTCATTTACATTATTTGCTAAACGCGAGATAATGTGCATCTTTCGTGACACGCGTGTCTACTTGTCTAGTCCGTCTAGCGGAAGTACCACGCACTCAGTATTGTTATTAATTACTTAATCAGTTAAAACTACTAAACAATACTAAAATAGTTCACAATTGATTGTAATAATTATTTAACAATAAAACAATACCAATATTAATGCGAAGGTGTTATTAAGTTAATGTCTAATTAATAGGTTCATTACTTTTTACAACAGAATGTTACTTACGCCATTTCCGGCTAATTAAAGGATTAAATACAAAGAACAGGTTTTCTACTAATAAATTGCTCTACAAAATAATCTTATGACTTTTTAGTTTATAATTACATAAAGAAACTGATTTAGTCGTGGTTTCAGATTATAAATTGAGTTATTGATCATTAAAATCGTATTCGCCGCCATCTTCACAACAATGTGCAATGACGTCTCATATACAGCCTAATTTCAAGTGAGTAATCATTAAAATCCCAATATTCATAATCAATTAGCTTATCTTAATTTTAACTATAGTTCTAGTTAAAGACCTCTGTTTAATAAATCATTATTCGAGCCGTCGACCATTCAATTACAAACCATCTCTGTAGTAGTTAACACAAAAGCTAACAGATGGCACTGTCGCTCCTGTCTTTCAATATCGATCCCGTAATAATTACTGTACAAATATCTCAGAGATGGCAGGTTCATCAATTATTATAAAAAACTAAGCTAAGCTATTATTATAAGCTGGTTATTAATTAGATTGCCTAATGATCCCAGCAGATAGACACTCTCGCGGCGACTTAAACAAAAAGTATAAATATTGTAAAAGTATAATATATGAAAATGTGGCTAATTTCAGGCAAAATCTAAGCAACTGACGTCACTTGAAAAACAATTTGATGTGCTCAAGTGGGAGTACGAGGTTCTTCTAGTTCGTTTTGATCGAATTAAGAGAGAGAGGGACGAACTCAAATCAAGGTTTTCCAGGGCTGTTCTAGAGGTACAGCAAAAAGCATCTTTTAAGACTGCGCTGCTTGAAGCCAAGCTGAAGAATATGGAAGGACGTGACATAGGACCAAAGGAGATTCACGTAAGAACTATATTGTTTAGGTCTTCTCTAGTTCCTTTTTAAACTTCCATCGTCTTCATTTTAACGGAATCATCCGCTGTTGGGTATAGAACTCCCTTTTTTTGCCATACTTTTCTGTATGTCTTTCATACATCTGTTTTTTACGATTTTACCGATTATACTGATGTCAACCCAACGCACTTTTGGACGGCCCTGGTCTCTTTAGCCTAAAAAATGGCCACCATTTGGTCAAACCTTTCTCCATTCGCCATCTTCGTGTCTAGTCAAATGTCCTGCCCAACTCTACTAGAAGTGTATCGCCCTGTATGATGCCTTGCCATTGTAGACTATAATTATTTATATTTTATGTTAGTATTGTAAAATTGTGTACCTACTTTACCAACGACACTAGTATTTCTGATAACCCCTATAACAATAATTCTGCTAGAATCAGTTCAAAGCAATTTAGCATACATACATGAGGTTTGAACCGATTGGAGCTAAGTGAATCATTATTGCTATTTGCTCCCCAGTTAACCAATTGTCTTATGTTGCTATCGTAAAATTCAACATACCTGAATGATTTTCATCGGTTTAAACAGGAAATTTTGAAGCTGAAAGACACACAAATAGATGACCTCCGCTACGAAGCAGCTCGGTTGCGTAAAGCCCATGATGATTTGCTAGCAACCTATGAAGCTAAACTTGCAAGATTGGGAGTACCGAAAGAGGAACTTGGATTCAAGTAAGACATTAAATATAACGCCATCTGTGATAATTTGCTTGTACTGTATACACAAGCTGTGAATAGTGCCATCTAGGGGAAAGCAATGGAACTTTTGTGCAAAGCTGCCTGTTGGTTATGTTAACGAGAGTAGAACATAGATGGCGTTGTCATACATTTTCTTTCCTTTTTCAGACCCCTCAAAGCGGTAGCCGTAGCTGGTTTATCGCCTGTTGTTGATCAAGGTCGAGCTGGATTGGTAACGAAAGACCCATAATGACAGAAATCATTCTGTAAAAGTTACTTTTTTTGGTATAAAAATATCGTCATTTTTTATTAAAATTATGTCAATTATTTACTTTACACAAATGTGAAAATTATATTTAATGTAAATTATGAATATAAACCTATTTTAAATTAACTCATCTTTTTAAAATCATACCTTCAATTTCATGAAACCCACAATACACTGTGGTTTCTGTTGCCACAAATGTAATTAAAAGTTTTGCAATTTAAAGCAAACAAATCAATTGATAATCATTATTTTAGTCAAGTAGGGTTCAATAGCGAAGGGTTCAATAAATAAAACAAACAGTTTGAAGCCAATGAGTGTACCTACTTTATTTCCTACTAACGATTTTTTATTTATTTCTTTATGTACAAAACGGTTATAAGGCAACAGTTCCAAATGAATGAAAACGCACTTTACGATGATTAATAATTCAAACATTTTCGCTTTTGTTAATTTTTTTTTTAATTAGCAAGAAAATTCTGCGCCACACTTCAAATTGTTGAGCCGGTTACACACATATATCAATTATTTTATTCCTAAAATTTAAATTTAATTTGAATAAAAAATTATAATAGCGATCATTATTATTTTTTATTCAAATAATATTTTGAATTGACAAGAACTGCAGCAATATCTTATTTCGAAGTTTCCGAAGAAACTGATAAAAGTTTTTATTTTCAGTGAACTTTGTTATTTCCGTACCAGGTGCTGAGTAGTACTTACGTTTATAGGTAGATTATGTAAACACAGTTTTGCATCTTCTAGGTGACAAAACCTACCAAGTCAGTTCTATTTAGTTTACATAAATCAAGCTTAAAATATTCACGACATGAATAACTAACTCACTTTTACCATCTGCTACAACTTTTGAATTTATTATGTAACCGATTAAAACCTAAAAACTTTTGAATTGGACATTATCCAAGGTTTTCTGGAAATCGGCCAGAAACAATTAACCTTTGGAATAATACCGCCTTCGAATAATAATTTTCCGGTTTTTCTAACCGTCTGAATATTTTACTGTTAGAAGTAATTATAACCATGACTTTATTACCTTTATTTTTCAAGGTATATAATTATTTGGTATCAGTCAATTTCCCTCATTTGGTCAGCATTATAGCATAAGTATAATCAGCTTATAATGTTCCCACTGCTGGGACTCAGGCCCCCTCTCTAAGAGAGGGAATCGGCTATAATCCGCCACGCGGCCCAGTGCGTGTTGATAGATCATGTCACATGTCTTTGAACCAGCATTATTACAAACAAACATTGGTCATAGTCGGTTATATAAGTTTTAGACTCATAGACAACACAATGCTAGGTTACATAACTTTCTGACTGGCTGCTTTTTGAATTCGCTAGGAAACAAAATTGATCGAATGTGTGTACCTGGCTCAAGCCGCGTAACTACTAATAGTTATGCTCTTAACACCTAATTCTTTTACAAATATCTAATTTTTGAAACCAATCTCATCAATTTTTTACAAAATACTTCTAGGTGGACTTTTTATCTAGTCTGTCTCACTTTTATGTGTCGATACATTGATGATAATGTTAAGGGGATCACAGCAGTGGATGACTTTGACGATTTGACCTCTGTACTGGCTTTTGTTTATTTTTCGGCCCCTACCGGCAAACGACTGTACTACAGAAAAACGTACCAAAGAACAGAAATGTGTCGCAGAGTGGTCATCGTATTTGCCTAACATATTTTGTTTCTCTTGGAGTACCTACGTCATAATGTATGAATAAAATATTTAATAATAAATTATACACTTTGAGTAATGAAGTAATAACCTAGCTTTCATTAGTTATTTCACTGAGCACAGGTACTCCTACGATACATTCTTAAGGTCTGATAAAGACCAGGTAACTGCTTATCGCTTCTTAGTCACGGAAATAGTCAGAATGCTCCAGCTTTCAGCTAACTGAGCACGAATGCTACTACATGATACATTTTGAAGGTCTGACGATGACCACTTCAGTGCTTATCGGTTCTCAGTGACGGATGTAGTTAGAATGACCTAGCTTTCAAATTTTATATATCTGAGAACGTATTCTACTACATGATACATTTTGAAGGTTTGATGATGACCAGCTAAGTGCTTATCGGTTCTCAGTGACGGATGTAGTTAGAATGACCTAGCTTTCAAATTTTATCTGTCTGAGCCCGGATGCTACTACATGATACATTTTGAAGGTCTGATGATGACCAGCTAAGTGCTTATCGGTTCACAGTGACGGATATAGCTAGAATGACCACCATCAGGTAAATGGCACCATCAGTCTCCAAGGCCTCTTCGAGCTCTTTCAAATGAGTCCACACACGACGGTTCTACGTGGTGCCATCAATGAGATCCTATACTTACCTTCGGAGTCTACTATCAGGTAGCTAGTATCATCAGTCTCCAAGGCCTCCTCGAGCTCTTTCAAATGAGTCCAAACACGATGGTTCTACTCAGTGCCGTCAATGAGATCCTATACCCACCTTCGGAGTCCACCATTAGGTACGAGACATCATCAGTAATCCAGATCTCCATCTTCCATCAAACGAAATTCTCAAGACAAAATAATTAAAACGATAAAACAATTAACACCATTAAAACAATAACATACATTACATAACATCGCGCCTGTAATCCCCAAAGGGTTAGGCAGAGGTGTAACTAATAGTAGGCGTGATGTTATGTTATGTATGTTATTATTTTAATGATTTTAATTGTTTTATCGTTAAAAGCGATAAAACAATTGTAGTCGTTCTTGTAGCACGGATGCTACTACATGATACATTTTGAAGGTCTGACGATGACCACCTAAGTGCTTATCGGTTCTCAGTGACGAACGTAGTTAGCATGACCTAGCTTTAAAATTTTATCGATTTGAGCACGGATGCTACTACATAATACATTCTAAAGGTCTGATGATGACCAGCTAAGTGCTAATTGGTTCTCAGTGACGGATATAGCTAGAATGACCTAGCTTTCAAATTTTATCGATCTGAGCACGGATACTACTACATGATACATTTTGAAGGTCTGATGATGATCAGCTAAGTGCTTATCGGTTCTCAGTGACGGATGTAGTTAGAATGACCTAGCTTTCAGATTTTATCTTATTGAGCACGGATGCTACTACATGATACATTTTGAAGGTCTGATGATGATCAGCTAAGTGCTTATCGGTTCTCAGTGACGGATGTAGTTAGAATGACCTAGCTTTCAGATTTTATCTTATTGAGCACGGATGCTACTACATGATACATTTTGAAGGTCTGATGATGACCAGCTAAGTGCTTATCGGTTCACAGTGACGGATATAGCTAGAATGACTTAGCTTTCAGATTTTATCTTATTGAGCACGGATGCTACTACATGATACATTTTGAAGGTCTGATGATGACCAGCTAAGTGATTATCGGTTCTCAGTGACGGATATAGTTAGAATGCTCCCGCTGTCAGCTTTTATCTTATTGAGCGCGGATGCTACTACATGATACATTTTGAAGGTCTGATGATGACCAGCTAAGTGCTTATCGGTTCTCAGTGACGGATGTAGTTAGAATAACCTAGCTTTCAAATTTTATCTGTCTGAGCACGGATGCTACTACATGATACATTTTGAAGGTCTGATGATGACCAGCTAAGTGCTAATTGGTTCTCAGTGACGGATATAGCTAGAATGACCTAGCTTTCAGATTTTATGTTATTGAGCACGGATGCTACTACATGATACATTTTGAAGGTCTGATGATGACCAGCTAAGTGCTTATCGGTTCTCAGTGACGGATGTAGTTAGAATAACCTAGCTTTCAAATTTTATCTGTCTGAGCACGGATGCTACTACATGATACATTTTGAAGGTCTGATGATGACCAGCTAAGTGCTAATTGGTTCTCAGTGACGAACGTAGTTAGCATGACCTAGCTTTAAAATTTTATCGATTTGAGCACGGATGCTACTACATAATACATTCTAAAGGTCTGATGATGACCAGCTAAGTGCTAATTGGTTCTCAGTGACGGATATAGCTAGAATGACCTAGCTTTAAAATTTTATCGATCTGAGCACGGATACTACTACATGATACATTTTGAAGGTCTGATGATGATCAGCTAAGTGCTTATCGGTTCTCAGTGACGAATGTAGTTAGAATGACCTAGCTTTCAGATTTTATCTTATTGAGCACGGATGCTACTACATGATACATTTTGAAGGTCTGATGATGATCAGTTAAGTGCTTATCGGTTCTCAGTGACGGATGCAGTTAGAATGACTTAGCTTTCAGATTTTATCTTATTGAGCACGGATGCTACTACATGATACATTTTGAAGGTCTGATGATGACCAGCTAAGTGCTTATCGGTTCACAGTGACGGATATAGCTAGAATGACTTAGCTTTCAGATTTTATCTTATTGAGCACGGATGCTACTACATGATACATTTTGAAGGTCTGATGATGACCAGCTAAGTGCTTATCGGTTCTCAGTGACGGATGTAGTTAGAATAACCTAGCTTTCAAATTTTATCTGTCTGAGCACGGATGCTACTACATGATACATTTTGAAGGTCTGATGATGACCAGCTAAGTGCTAATTGGTTCTCAGTGACGAACGTAGTTAGCATGACCTAGCTTTAAAATTTTATCGATTTGAGCACGGATGCTACTACATAATACATTCTAAAGGTCTGATGATGACCAGCTAAGTGCTAATTGGTTCTCAGTGACGGATATAGCTAGAATGACCTAGCTTTAAAATTTTATCGATCTGAGCACGGATACTACTACATGATACATTTTGAAGGTCTGATGATGATCAGCTAAGTGCTTATCGGTTCTCAGTGACGAATGTAGTTAGAATGACCTAGCTTTCAGATTTTATCTTATTGAGCACGGATGCTACTACATGATACATTTTGAAGGTCTGATGATGATCAGTTAAGTGCTTATCGGTTCTCAGTGACGGATGCAGTTAGAATGACTTAGCTTTCAGATTTTATCTTATTGAGCACGGATGCTACTACATGATACATTTTGAAGGTCTGATGATGACCAGCTAAGTGCTTATCGGTTCACAGTGACGGATATAGCTAGAATGACTTAGCTTTCAGATTTTATCTTATTGAGCACGGATGCTACTACATGATACATTTTGAAGGTCTGATGATGACCAGCTAAGTGCTTATCGGTTCACAGTGACGGATATAGCTAGAATGACCACCATCAGGTAAATGGCACCATCAGTCTCCAAGGCCTCCTCGAGCTCTTTCAAATGAGTCCAAACACGATGGTTCTACGCAGCGCTGTCAATGAGATCCTGTACCCACCTTCGAAGTCCACCGTCAAGTAAATGGCATCATCAGTCTCTAAGGCCTCCTCGAGCTCTTTCAAATGAGTCCAAACACGACGATTCTACGCAGTGCCGTCAATGAGATCCTTAACTTACCTTTGGAGTCCACCATCAGGTAAATGACATTATCAGTCTCCAAGGCGTCCTTGAGGTCTCAACACCATTAAAATAATAAGATACATAACATAACATCACGCCTACTATTAAGTACACCTCTGCCTAACCCTTCGGGGATTACAGGCGTGAGGCGTGTTATGTAATGTATGTTATTATTTTAATGGTGTTAATTGTTTTATCGCTTTTAATTATTTTGTCTTGAGAATTTCGTTTGATGGAAGATGAAGATCTGGATGACTGATGATGTCTCGTACCTGATGGTAAACTCCGAAGGTGGGTATAGGATCTCATTGACGGCACTGAGTAGAACCATCGTGTTTGGACTCATTTGAAAAAGCTCGATTGGGCCTTGGAGACTGATGGTGCCATTTACCTGATGGTGGTCATTCTAGCTACATCCGTCACTGAGAACCGATAAGCACTTAGCTGATCATCATCAGACCTTCAAAATGTATCATGTAGTAGCATTCGTGCTCAATAAGATAAAATCTGAAAGCTAAGTCATTCTATCTACATCCGTCACTGAGAACCGATAAGCACTTAGCTGGTCATCATCAGACCTTCAAAATGTATCATGTAGTAGCATCTGTGCTCAATAAGATAAAATCTGAAAGCTAGGTCATTCTAGCTATATCCATCACTGAGAACCAATTAGCACTTAGCTGGTCATCATAAGACCTTCAAAATGTATCATGTAGTAGTATCCGTGCTCAGATCGATAAAATTTGAAAGCTAGGTCATTCTAGCTATATCCGTCACTGAGAACCAATTAGCACTTAGCTGGTCATCATCAGACCTTTAGAATGTATTATGTAGTAGCATCCGTGCTCAAATCGATAAAATTTTAAAGCTAGGTCATGCTAACTACGTTCGTCACTGAGAACCGATAAGCACTTAGGTGGTCATCGTCAGACCTTCAAAATGTATCATGTAGTAGCATCCGTGCTACAAGAACGACTACAATTGTTTTTTGCTACAATTGTTTTATCGTTAAAAGCGATAAAACAATTAAAATCATTAAAATAATAACATACATAACATAACATCACGCCTACTATTAGTTACACCTCTGCCTAACCCTTTGGGGATTACAGGCGCGATGTTATGTAATGTATGTTTTTGTTTTAATGGTGTTAATTGTTTTATCGTTTTAATTATTTTGTCTTGAGAATTTCGTTTGATGGAAGATGAAGATCTGGATGACTGATGATGTCTCGTACCTGATGGTGGACTCCGAAGGTGGGTATAGGATCTCATTGACGGCACTGAGTAGAACCATCGTGTTTGGACTCATTTGAAAAAGCTCGATTGGGCCTTGGAGACTGATGGTGCCATTTACCTGATGGTGGTCATTCTAGCTATATCCGTCACTGTGAACCGATAAGCACTTAGCTGGTCATCATCAGACCTTCAAAATATATCATGTAGTAGCATCCGTGCTCAATGAGATAAAATCTGAAAGCTAGGTCATTCTAACTACATCCGTCACTTAAAACCGATAAGCACTTAGGTGATCATCATCAGACCTTTAAAATGTATCATGTAGTAGCATCCGTGCTCAGATCGATAAAATTAGAAAGCTTGGTCATTCTAGCTATATCCGTCACTGAGAACCAATTAGCACTTAGCTGGTCATCATCAGACCTTGAAAATGTATCATGTAGTAGCATCCGTGTTCAATAAGATAAAATCTGAAAGCTAGGTCATTCTAACTACATCCGTCACTGAGAACCGATAAGCACTTAGCTGATCATCATCAGACCTTCAAAATGTATCATGTAGTAGCATCCGTGCTCAATGAGATAAAAGCTGAAAGTTGGAGCATTCTGACTATTTCCGTGACTGAGAACCGATAAGCAGTTACCTGGTCTTCATCAGACCTTCAAAATGTATCATGTAGTATGAGAGACCATCATTAGGTACGACATCATCAGTCATCTAGATCTCCATCTTCCATCAAACGAAAATCTCAAGACAAAATAGTTAGATAACATAACATCACGCCTGTAATCCCCGAAGGGTTAGGCAGAGGTGTACCTAAATAGTACACCCACATTTCGGCAGTTATGTTTAAGTCCCATATAATAGGGGCGAGCCTATTGCCATCAACCGGGCACAAATCCAGACTCCGTGGCTGTTACTTATAATTTCCTGATGGAAAAACCCAATAACACTTCCCGACCCGGGAATCGAACCCAGGACCTCATGCTCAGCATCGTGCTTACGACCACTAGACCAACGAGGCAGTCCAAAATTAAAATAATATCATAGATATATCTATATCCCAAAATATCTACTAAGAAACGTAGGTAATTTACCAATAGTTTTGGAGAGCTCGGCCACGCGTCACTTTACGTTTATTATGCACAGTCCGCTTAGTCTATGATAGGTGCAAACAACAAAACGAAATTACAAACTACTTTAAATATATTTACAAACTTATTTTCTGTTCTTATTTTACGAAATATTGATAACTATACAATTTACAATATGTTTTAATTCAGAAAACATTAAAAACGTGAACTTTTGAATTTTATTTGTGAAGTAATGACATGCGTGCAGTCCGCCCGTGACAACAGTCATCGGGACACTGGCGCAGCGCGTTCCAAGTATGCGCGACGGGTCTCGCGCCGAATTTGCCTCAAAATGTCGGGAATTAATTAATTATTTTAAAATTTTATTACAAATCAGAGAAAATAAACAATACGAATTGATAAATACATCACTACGTATTTTTGGGTATAAAATTCATAACGAACTATTCAGCCGTTATAGAGACAAAATTCGATTTAGGTTAAGACATACTACGATTTTTTATTAAATAATGTGAAGGTTTATTAAAATTTTAAACAATACGAATTATTTGTGATGACTTTAAGTATAACATATATTTTTTATATGGAAATCGTACGGAAGGATTCCTCAACAAATTTCTTTAAACATACGTCGTTTTTGGGATTTTAGCAATGCAACGGCCTTATATCATTCTTATATACATATAAGTGTTTTGTTTCAAGCCAAAAAGCATTGAAATAGCGCTCCCATTAAACAGTTTAACAAAATACACAAAACGTCAAGCAATTAGTGGTACATTTTATCAATATTATATTTTTGATCAAAATAATATTAATAGTTATAATAATATATCTTAGACAGGTGTAAATTACACGGAAAAATATTCGAAAGTAATAGTAATAGTGTAAGGATGTTAAAAAGTTTATAAGACGTGTTTTATAATAATTATGAGAAATACATTAAGGCGAGGTCATATTTCTACGTCATACTGTACAATACAATACATTTTTCGAATAACGTTTATCAACATCATTATTCGACTTTCAAAATAAATAAACATGTTTCAACAGCAGATATAATGTATCTCGTAATATTTTAAATATAATAATACAACATTCAGTAATAATATTTAATTACGTAAATATAAAAATAAATTTAGAAATATAACCTCACATTTACAATAATTTATTGGAAGAAAGGGCATCGACGTGAGAACTTAACCGAAGGTGCCTTAATTAACGTTACCATCACATTAAAGCATTTTACATACAATTGCATACAACAATATCATTGGAATTATTAAAAATACGTATTATTAACACTAAAATCACTAGAAAACACAACCGAAATTCAGACGTTCACAGGGGAAACGAAAAAAAATATGACTAAAAATTAAATTGACTTCGACATTTGTGATATATTTACCAATTGCTTTTGCGCTAACTAACACTATTTTTTATTTTGTATTTAGTGAATAATATCAAAATAATTATTTTGCATTTTTATTTTGCATAATATGCACTTGCGATTTCAAATTGACAAAAACATTGAAAAATTGATGTTAATATTAAAAATTATACAAGTAAAGATTATTTAATTTAAATTTCGTTAATATTTTATTTTAATTTCTTTTACAAATGAATAACAATGGATTCCACTTACTAAATAATATTTTACTATTTTTGAACAGCTTGCTTTAATACATACTTTTTATATTATACAATACTTTTTTTATGTTTTCAATATATTTTACTAGCATTTTGACACATTAGCGTACGAGCATTAAAACCTTATTTATAATTACTATTAGGAGATAAAATTCTTTTATGACTAATATAAATCTTTTGCAGCAGTGATATCTTCTGTTCTATTAAAACCCTTCTGTATTGAGCAATAATTCTCCATGGAAGGTAGTTTGAAGATAATTATTCTAAAATAACAAAGTTGCATAAATTGACGCTCAAAAAATGTTGAATAATTTTTATTATTTTTAAAGAATTATTGTCGTTGAAAGGTAGATGGGATTTAGGTAATTCATTATATTTATCTTTTGAAAAATAAAGTTGGTACGTAAATATTTTTTTCATTATATTTATTCAAAAATAATTAAACCAACGAAAACAGAAGATATCACCGCCAAAATATTCAGTATTATTTTTTTATTTCACAACGCGTTATAAAAAAAATCTTTCGCCCGTTTTCGACCTTTTCAAAGTCGTGCTTTCATACTGTGTCTATCCTACCTTCTCACTCTTGCACTCTTACAGAATAGAATGAGAGGAACAGCAATACTCAAGCGTGTTAAAATCACAGGTCGAGCACAATTTATGTTAAGAGTTTGTTCATAATATTGCTCAGCTCATCTCGTGATGCACTCTGTATCTAATGCCACCTCTTCAGGAATCCTGTCATCTGGAAAGAGAATGAAAGTAACATTAAAAATAATTTCAAAAAAAATTGAAAAACGTTGGTTCCTTGGGCATTTTAAGAACAATTATTCATTCAAACACAAATATGTATTTTTAAAAAATGCAGAGGCTGGGGCTGAATAAGCCCGTGCTATAATATGATCTCCTCTGTTTTGTCAAGACGAGGTCAATGTCCAAACAGTGAGACATAATAATTATGCTTATTGAACTTTGGGCTATTGATACTTATAATGTCAATGGTGGAATACAATCTTAAAGTTTTGAAAGCAAAGCTGATGAATATATTGTGCATCATTGGATGCACGCTAACTTTCGAAGTCACTCATCAGCCTTAATGGTTGGAGTAGCTATATAAAGTTTAGTTTTAACCTCAAAACTGCTTGTATGCCTTTATATCTATAGACACTTAAAGTAGGTCCTGCAAAAGCCCACAAATATTGTGTTAACGCTTTATTAAAGTACACATTTAGATTATGCTATAAAATTATCTTTGTGTATTGACACAAAGATAATTTTATAGCATAATCTAAATGTATGCTATAAAATTATCTTTGTGTCAATACACAAAGATAATTTTATAGCATAATCTAAATGTGTAATTTGGAGACAACAATGGTTACTAGTTCGGGACTTCGTAGATAATCACTTTGTTGCACAGTGCGCGTAGCTGTAACATAATTCTTTACCTACTTTGATGGCGAAGTTTACGATCTCCGTATGATAAGCTTGTGGTAGCGGCTGTAATTTTCTTAACTGTTGCGTAACTGTCCTCATTATGTTTCCAGGTCGACCAAAACGAAGTTCTAATGTCTCAAGTATCTCTTGAGGTGATGTGGCGCTCATCAGTAAAGATGACGCGGACTCCTTTGCTTCGCCGCGGAGACACTTACGTAGGCGCCATAAATTCTCGGAATCACTGTAATTGCAAAGGCGCGTGGACTCGGTGAAGGCTCCTTTGAAATGTAGCCACTCCATCGGATCTCCGGAGTATATGGGCAGGTCTTTGCAGATAGCTAACCTTGAGAATAGTTCATGGTTTGTTGATTTTGAGGTTGAAGCACTGATGGCGTCCTTTATAGCGTTAGTGAGCGCTTCGATTGCAGGTTGAGTACCGGCCGACTGATCTGTGGGTTGCCGTGCGCGGCTAGCGCTGTTCTCACAATTTTCGCCGACCACGTTCCGTTCAAGCGACGACCCTGGTGCGGTAACGGATTGTTCCAGCCACTTTTCTACTTTACTTTTGCATGATATAGACGAAGATTGCTTTGAACATCTGGAATCTTCTAGGTGTGCCAAATCGGCGGCTAATTTTTTCTCTATTAACTCCTTTTCTAGGCGAGCTTTAGTCATACTCATAGTCATTTCGGCTTGAGCTTGAGCCTCTTTCAATTCGATAATGGCTCTAGCTTGAGCTGCTTTATATTCGAGCCGCTTTTGCCGCGTGGCCGATGAGGAAGACGCGTGGCTCGTACACGTGGCGGCTTGTTCGCGACTGTGCGCGCCGCCATCTTGAGTCGCAACGATGTCGGACAGGATCTTTCCAGCGCTTTTCCTGTTGTACTGGACGTCTGAACCCGCTTCTAGCTTCATTTTCGTTTCGTTAGCCATTATTTCCCTCGATTGTGCACGCGTTCTCCCGGAAGGCGGCGTTTGAAATAACGGCATCCTGCCACACAGGTTTTGTGCTTCCTTACACTGAACACTGCTGATCCGGCTCGATTGGACCACTTTTGTAGCGGATCGTTGCTTGGTTGGTTGTGTTTAAAGAAAACTACGAAAATATGCTAACACGGGGTAGCTGCGCAGACGTGTACGGTGCGCATACGGTTCCGTCCTTACGGCGTCGTGTCTAACGGGCAACTGTCGACGGCGGGGGCGCGCGGGACCTCCGCCATTCTGCTCCCTCGCGCCACCTCGCGTATTTATCTATGTATTATTTGTCTCGCGGTTCGCGAAGTTCGCAACGCAACCACCCCGCCTTTTATTCGAATATTCAAACGTTAGTGTTACCACATCAAATTTAGCGACATATTCAAAGAAACACTATATGACATATACAATTATACACATAAACAAACACAGTAAATCAAATAAAGATTCTTAATTTAAACTAAACACTAATTAGACTATTTTTTAAAACAGTAGGTACTGAGCCGTCCATCATCGCCAACACCCAGAATTGCGCTCAACGCGGCCTGTTGAACTGCTACTGGGATCTGACTATCTGGATAGCATACTGCTACTGGATAATATCAAGGGTCCACCGGGCACACCCGTGGCCATCAACAGCATTTTTGGTTACATGATAGGTGGTAGAATTTCATATGAAAGTATGAAACGACTAAGTGTCAACTCGACTACTTGTCAACTTGACATGAAACTTCAAAGGTTCTGGGAGTTGGAATCCATCGCAGAACATCCACATCTTACAAAAGATGAATTACGCTGTGAGTCGATCTTCGTCGATACTCACACACGAGATGCAAATGGGAAATATATAGTTTCTCTACCCTTCAAGGAGAATGCTACACCCTTAGGCGATTCTCGTGCTATAGCTCTCTCGCGTTTAACTAAACTAGAGGCACGCCTGTCTCGCGACCCTGCCTTACGAGAGAATTATAATAAAGGTATCCAAGAATATTTAGACTTGGGACATATGGAGCCAGTGACAGACTCTGCGAGTCCGGGCACTCCCCCCTACTATCTACCCCACCACGTTGTGGTGAAGAGTTCCGCAACCACTACGAAATATCGTATTGTGTACGACGCTTCATGCAAGACTACGTCAGGTCGCTCTCTTAACGATAATCTCCTCACTGGTCAGAAATTGCATCAAGACATTTCTGAAATCTTGCTGAAGTACAGACTTCATAAAATAGTCTTTACGGCCGATCTCAAGATGATGTATCGCTACATCGGTCTTTGTAAAGAACACCGGGACTTCCATCGGATTCTTTGGAGATTCTCTCCCCATGATCCCGTAAAGGAGTATCGTATGTGCTCTGTCACATTCGGCGTCGCTTCTGCACCTTTCCTAGCTTTGCGAACACTTCGTCAATTATATGGATAAAAATAATATGGTCAAAAGAATCACCTATACCCGGTATCGCGGTAACTTTTGTAACGAACTTTTAAAAAAACTAAAGAGAGTGTATGAGCAGCATGAATTTGAAAAGGCGAAAGGTAACCCTAAGGCTACGTGGGATGTAATTAAGAATGTTGCCCAACTTAATCAACAAAAATCTGCTCCTGACGAATTGCTAAACACCTCCGAGGATCCAATGTCTTCCATAAATCAAGTCAATGACTTCTTTGTCAACATAGGTAAAAATCTAGCTGTCTCTATCATGGAAAAACAAAATCAAAGTCGTTCAAGTTCGCCACAAAGTCCCCTTCCCCAGAATTACAATAGCCGGGCTACGAATTTGACCGGTACCTCAATGGCTCTTCTAGATGTCGATGAGGCAGAAATCGAGACTATCATCATGGGACTTCGCAACGATTGTGCCGTAGGATGGGATGGAATCTCAGCCAACTTTTTAAAGGAAATACGTTCATTTATTTTACCGTCTCTTAGCCACGTTATTAATCTGTGCTTTTCAAATGGCAAATTTCCACGAGTGTTAAAGAGAGCTCTAGTGCATCCTATCTTCAAGAGTGGGGACAAAGGCAGTGTCACGAACTACAGACCAATTTCAGTGTTGACCACTATTTCGAAAGTGGTAGAAAAAGCACTAAACACTCGACTGGTTAACTTCTTAAACACAAACAAGATTCTAGCACAAAATCAATTTGGATTTAGACGTGGTTGTTCGACTGAAGATGCAATAATTGATTTAACAGAGCATATCAGTAGAACACTAGATCAGGGCAACAAATGCATCGGCTTATTTCTTGATTTGTCCAAAGCCTTTGACACTGTCTCGGTGCCCATTCTTGTTGATAGACTAGAATCCATAGGCATAAGAGGTCTTGTTCTAGATATTTTTCGTAACTATTTAGTGGAACGTACTCAGTCGGTTAAGATTGGTTCTCTCGTCAGCAATGAGCAGTTAGTCAGTTACGGTGTGCCTCAGGGCAGCGTGCTGGGTCCAACATTATTCTTGATCTATATTAACAACTTATGCACGCTAGCCCTGCCCCACACTAAGATCTTGTCATATGCCGATGACACAGCACTGCTCATTGATGGCCCAAACTGGGAGCTGGTTAAGGGTTATGCGGAAGACACATTTAGAATTGTTATGAATTGGTTATCTGGCAATCTGTTGACACTTAACTTGGACAAAACATCATTTGTAACTTTCTCCCTTTCGCAGAAAAGTCAACCTCAACCAGAGACATTTACAATTCAGGCACATTGCTGCGACGTTGCTAACACCAATTGTGACTGCCACCGTGTTAAGAGGTCCTCAAGTGTTAAATACCTTGGAGTTCAAGTCGATTGTTTACTGAACTGGAAAAAACACATTGATGAACTCGTCCCCCGTATTCGTAAACTCATTTTTGTGTTCAAGAAACTCAGATCAGTGGCAGATATTAAAACTCTTAAAGTAGTTTACTTTGCGCTTGTCCAATCTTTGCTGGGCTACTGTATCTCCGTCTGGGGTGGTACCTTTGCAGTCAGTATGTTACGGATTGAAAGAGCACAAAGAGCGGTCCTTAAAGTCATGTGCAGGAAACCATTCAGGTTTCCCACCACACTTCTCTATAAAGAGTGTGAAGTTTTAACGGTTAGGCAACTGTTTGTGCTCCAAATAACATTGCGTAAACATGCCACCATACCTCAGTACCTACGGCTGCGAGCAGGAAAACGCAAAAGAACGAGACTGTGTAGCACAGAAAGACACAAAAACGCTCTAGCTTAGCGACATTATTGGATTCTGGGTTCTCGAGTTTACGAAAAAGTCAATGCTGTTTTGAACATTTCATTACTCACCCGACAGAAATGCAAGATTGCTGTAAGTGATTGGCTAAAAAGTCTCACCTACGAAGAGTCTGAGAGACTTATACAATTAGTGGGTTGATTGCCTATTCTACCAACACATACTTACTTTAGAACTCAGGACACACACCTCCCCATTCACACACACACACATACACAACCACACTTACTTACTCACACACACATACACACATACACAACCACACTTACTCACACACCACAAACAAATAAATACATGCACATTCTCCTTTTTACTATTTTATCTTTTCTTTTTAATTTTTCTATTTTTTGCTTGTATGTTAACCTATAGTAAGTTACTTTTTATTTATATTTACTTTTTGTACAGATTTAAAGAAAAAATGTAACTGTGTAAAGCAACATACCTAGCTGGTCCGGAGGATGGTGATGGCATTCGTGATACAGGGTAATCCTAGTACGAGTGCCAAAGCACTCCTTTGACACTTAAGCGCACAATAATTTTAGTCAAATTAGTTTCTAAGGAGTTTTTTCTGTACCCATTAACTAGCAATAAAGATTTTTATTATTATTTTATTTTATTAGCAATTGATGAAGTTGATAATTTCCCACTTGCCTCGCAAGTACTTCTTAACGAAGTCTTCGTTGATGATGTTGTTACTGGAGTTGATACGGTTGAAGATGCTATCACTCTTCAGCACCAGCTAACTTCCATTTGTAAAGCAGGAACCTTCGAACTCCGCAAATGGACCAGTAATAGTTCCGAGTTTTTATCGCACTTAAACAATGAAGCTTCCGATCATGATGACGCTCTTATTTTGTCAGCACTCGACACTGACACTTCTGTCAAGGTCTTGGGGCTCAAGTGGAACCCTAAATCTGACGTCTTTTCCTATCAAACGAATGAAGTGGCTAACTCACGCAAATGTACAAAGCGCATAATGTTGGCAGAAATCGCAAAGATTTACGATCCCCTCGGATTCCTAAGCCCAGTGACAGTATTCGTGAAGCATTTAATTCAACTTCTATGGGTATCAGGCACAGGTTGGGATTGTTTGTGGTTTCGGTTCATCGACGAGCTACCGTTACTACAAGACATCGCGTTACCTCGGCATGTGCTTCCTAGCACACATCAAGTGTCACTTCATGGCTTCTCCGACGCATCTGAAAAGGCGTACGCCGCCTGCGTCTACATTCGCGTTATTGACTCGAACGGTGCCATCAGCACACACCTTCTCATAGGGAAAACAAAAATTGCGCCTTTGAAACGGCTTACCATCCCGAGATTGGAGCTGTGCGGTGCTCATCTATTGTCAACATTGATAAAAAAGGTCATCACTGCTTACAGCAGTAGATTGTGTTTCGACCAAGTCTAGGTACGCTTGGTCTGATTCCACTATAACTCTTGCCTGGTTACGTTCATCTCCAGACAAGTGGCGAACATACGTGTCCAACCGCATAGCGGATACAACATGCAACGTACCTGCCTCGCAGTGGCGCCACGTTCAATCCGCAGACAACCCCGCAGACCCCGCGTCTCGTGGTGTTCTCCCCTCTCAGTTGAACCATCAACTATGGTTCACGGGACCCGGTTGGCTCAGTAAAAACGAGTCTGAGTGGCCTAAGACTAACGTCGTATGTCACACCGACGAAGAACGTCGCAATCACGTTCTTCTCACACAAACCAATGACCCTAATAGCTTAGAGTTCATCGAGCGATTTTCATCGCTTCCAAGGATGCTACGCGTAATTTCGTATATGTTACGATTCATAAATAAATGCCGTAAATCCAATAGCCCTACGACTAAACATGTCACAGTTCTACGACAAAACAACCTCTCAATAGAATTATATCAATTGTCCAAAGTGAATGCTTTTTTGAAGACATCTCGCGTCTCAAGGACGACGATAGATGTACAAAACGTCTTCAAAAATTAAAACCTTTCTTGGACGATGCCGGACTCCTCAGGGTCGGCGGCAGAATAAGTCAGGCCAACGTACCGTATGATGCCAAGCATCAGATTCTGTTACCCAAGAAACACCATTTCACTAATCTTCTCATTGATGTCTATCATAAAACACATTTACATGTGGGACCCCAAACTTTGCAGTTTGCCCTCGCACAGACCTACTGGATCCTGTGTGGTCGCGATGCTGTTCGTATGCGAACACGACGCTGCGTATCGTGTGTTCGTGCACGACCGGTCCCGCCACAGCCATCAATGGCTCAATTACCTACTACTAGGGTTCGATCACTTCGTCCCTTCTTAAATACGTCTGTTGACTTTGCGGGACACTTCTTTCTTAAATCGAGTAAACTTCGTAACGCGAAAATTTACAAATCGTACGTATGCGTCTTCGTTTGCCAATCAACGAAAGCAATCCATTTGGAATTAGTTCCCGATCTCTCAACCGAATCTTTTCTGAACGCATTGCGTAGGTTCATATCCCGGCGCGGGTATTGCAAAACAATCCGTTCCGATTGGGGACGGAATTTTGTAGGTTGTGACAGGTATCTTTCCGAACTTTACACGTTTCTGCGAAACGAGTCAAATCAGACTGCTATAAACAACCAGCTGACAAACATGCAAATCACCTGGCTGTTTAATCCTCCGTATGCTCCGCATTTCGCCGGTCTCGTCGAACGAGCCGTAGGTAGTCTGAAACGACACTTACATCGTGTCATAGGTACATTAAAATTAACTCAGGACGAATTCAATACTCTACTCTGTCAAATTGAAGCTGTCTGTAATTCACGACCTCTCTGTCAACTTAGTAATGATCCTACTGATCCATTACCCCTTACTCCTGGACATTTCCTCATCGGGGAACCATTAACGTCTTTACCTGAATTTAACTTGTCTAACGACAATCCCCACCGCCTCGCTAGATGGCAGGTTATTCAACAAGCCGTTCAACATTTTTGGAAACGCTGGAGCGTAGAATATTTACACCAGCTACAACCAAGAGGTAAATGGTTCCACGACAATACTAACACTCCCCTTAGGGAGGGTTCTGTAGTCGTCTTGATCGACAACACACTACCACCACTGCAATGGCGTCTCGCGCGCGTGCATCAACTGCATCCCGGCGCCGACGGTAATACCAGAGTCGTAACTGTACGCATCGGTAGCACTCTTACTAAGCGACCTGTAGTTAAGGTCGTGTCCGTTTCGATTGCACGGCCACATTGTCGTAGAATTAAAACGACTACGTCAACATTACGAAGGAATTTGTAGAACACTAACAGTGCAAACCGCAAATTCGTAGATATAATATTCAGAAAGTTATAAAGGTTTAACCGTGGCCGCGCGGTTGAAACGTGGAGGACCGCGCGGCCACGGAGTTCTCTCAAACGGAGCTTAGTAGAGGTTCCATTCTTTTTGTTAAACCACTGATACTATTTCGAAGAAAATGTAGATAGTATAAATAAAGGCCTAATGTTTGTAATTCATGACCTACAGTACTTAGAAGTTATGGCCGCGCGGTTGAAACGCGGAGGACCGCGCGGCCACGTAGTTCTCTTAAACGAAACTTAGTAGAGGTGCCATTCTTTTTGCTAATCACTAATACGATTTCGAAGAAAATGTAGACACTATGCATAAAGCTCTAATGTTTGGACTTCACGACCTACAGCACATAAATGATATAATGCAAGTTAGAAGTAGGGTGACCAAGATTTATAGATATTTTATACAAAGATTATTTTGTAGAAAGGATTAATGACTGTCTAATCCTAAATCATATATGTATATAAATAATTATTATTATTTTATCCTATCTTGGTGGGTTCCGAGTGCGTCCGTGCCCCAGCGTCACCCGCTTGCGCGTTTTTTTCAGTGCAGTGATAAATGGTTATTCATGGATTGTGTAGTGCTCGTGGTTCTCCACTATCGTCGCTAATTAATCACAATATTATAAGTGCTACTGGTCATTATCAAACGTGGACACATACCAAACTGTAAGTATTCAAAACGTCTCAAAACGTTTCATAATCATTATCTTCTACAGCTGAATTCACCCACTGCTGGGTATACTCGTAAGCCTCTCTTTTTTTGTGCTATTCTCCACAGTCCTGTGCGATTTGCCAGCCTCATCCAGGTTTTTCCTCTGATGGCAACTATGTCGTCTGACTGTCTCGCCGCTGGACGACCCACACTTCCTTTCCAGTTCTTCTTTTTCAAAATGTTTATCAGATTTCAATTCGATTCCTTCTCACACTATGCGCAATAAGATTTAAGATGTCATATAAAATAACATTACTTTTTAAAATTGTAAAGCGTCGATTATCGCTAAAGTCAATTTCCTATTATTTGTTGTAAAATAATAAACGCCTCTATTCATAGTATTTTTTTCGAAAAAAGTTTTTTGTTTTCGATACATTGTGACATTAATTTGAGTTTCTATACTGCCTGAGGGTCCGTTCACACAGACCGGCTCAGAAAGCATCGGCCGGCGTTATTTCATACGAAGCGCGTTAGGTTTGCTCTCAATAATAAATGAAGTTATATATAAAAATGAACCTTATTACAATGATTCATAACCCTGTTTTAAGGTTGATGTGACAAGGTAGCCCGCAAAATTCGAATTTTCTTACGTATTTTGCAATTTGCCGGTCAGTGTCAGGTTGTATGGTTAATAAAATAGGATTCGCGACCGTAACAAATGTGACTACTGAGTAATAATGATTAAAATCACCAATACAACCCTCTCAGTTCATGAAGGTTCCATTAAAAGACCAGAAAAAGACCTTCAAGGAACCTTTCATCACCTTAAATGTGATAAAAATCTGCTCTTCTCTCCGAGCCGCTCTGTGTGAACGGACCCTAAATATTGTAGGATCCTCTTTAGAAGAATCATATTCATTATAATTAAGAAAAAAATCCTTCTCCTGTCAATTATTCGTGATTGTTAAAATATTATATTCAGAGTAGAGTACATTTTAATAAAACTTTGTCTAATACATATCTTTGAAGCGGGTTCAATTAAACGTAGCGGCAAAGTGAACAACTAGTTTAATAATCTTCACAATATTTGATACAAACTAGGCTTAAGAACACACGATAAAAAACACAATACTACACGGTACGTTCCCGGCCAGTTCGTGACGTGAGGTGCGTCTCGAAACAAGTAAGGATACGTCACCGCGGGGTGTGAGGTAGCGGGGGCGTCTAGGCTAGGCGTGCTTTTCCAATGCGTGGATACAGCGGCGCGCTAGCGCAGACTGACGCTCGACTGCGCGGCGTTGCCTTATATAGGTGAAAGGCACGGCCGGCGGCGGGCGGCAGCGGTGCGGGGCACGGTGCGAGGTGGCCCATCGTTGTGTGCGTGCAGCGTGAGTGACGTGCCGACACAGCGGTGTTTGTGTGGCGAGTGGATGTAGGCACTCGGTGGTGCTACAGGCTCCCCCTCTGGTCGCGAAGTCGCCCCGACGAGTGACCAGTCAAAATAGATGCTCCACCGACGAAGCTGGGCGAGACGCTTGTCGCCGTGGTCGCCCTCGTCCACGGGATGCTTGTCATCTCCCTCCCCCTGCATTCGTAGTGCTTCTAGTGCATTTCGACATCATTGCTACTGTCGCTATGGTCGCCAGGAAAGAGTGCCTTGGAGTGCGGAGACAGCTCACATGGAGCATCGTGAAGCTGCATTTGGGCATCACGGACCATAAAGTCGACGAACCTAGGAGAAAATCCATCGAATATTGGTCGGGATTGATTCCTGGGAGCAGGGGATAACTGAATGGGTACAACACGATATGGCATCGTGTTCGTGGTGCAAGCACTCGTTTCCGGGAGTGCTGGTTCTCCTCTGGACAATGGACTGCTCGTGGCTGAGGTGCATGCACTAGATTGTGGCAGCGCTGGTTCCAGTACGCCTTCGTCACGTGGAGTTATTGCTAGAGGCGAAACAAACTCTAGCATCTCGACATCTTTCAGCATAGTCCGTAACTGAGGGTTGAAATAAACGGGTGTAGCCTCTACCTGGGCCATAGAAATCTCCTCATCATCTTCAACTTGAAGGTCGAAGATGTCAGCAGGGTAATCTTCAAAATACCAGTTACTCTGAGGAACGTTCAGCACTAACTTAGCATCCTCTATAAAGCCGACGCCTAACAGTGTGCGCGACTCTCGAGCTTCTGGGAACACGATAAACGTCGTTTGCACGACACGGAAGCAGATACTGACGGGTGCTCTCACGGTCAAAACCTCTCTCGTCGTCTTCGTGCCATCAGCCAGCTTCACTGTAAGTTGTTGCGTCTGGAATGCAAATCCCAGTCTTCGTAGACATTTGTACAGCGTGTATGACGCAACGCTTGTTTTTGCGCAAGTGTCCACATAGGCGGTACCAGTTATTTTGCCTATAGCAATACCAATAACCGGTCTAGGGCGTACATCTGCTTGAATACTCAAGGAACAGAAACTTATTTCCGTTTTCACTACGTTTGCCACAGTCTTGGCGGCGCAGGTTGTGCATTTTGATCTAATCACTCCTGGTGTACCACATCCGTAACAGGCAAATGTTGGTGCAGAGGGTGATGGCGCTTGGGTGCCTATAGCTGCATTCGTGGGCGCAGGCTTCGTGGCAGAAGTACCATCACCAGAAGCGAGATCCTTTTTCTCCTTCTTCCGACATGTCTCAACTGTATGTCCAGGTAATCGACAGTACGTGCAACGCTTCTTTTTAAATGGTGTCGTTTCTGTCTCTTTTCCCTTCCCTGTCCCTTCTTCTGGCATTTCTTTTTCCACCAGGAGCTCTTCTACTCCTCTGGCTGCCTTCACTAGGGCGTCAAGAGTATTTACAGACTCACGTGGCATTTTGACCCTTATTTTGTACCTTAGTTGCCCGTAAATCATGTCAATTTGTTGGGTCTCTGTGTGTGGCTCTGGCATTTGTGCAATAAGAGCCCTCTTCTTAGCCACAAACACTTCAGTGAGTTCAAGCTCACCTTGCTTGATGTTCACCACGTTCTGGTACAGCTGGTAGGCGGGTCTCTTAGGAGCAAAGGCGTGGCGAACTCTCGACACAAACTCGTTCCATGTCTTCACCTGGTCCTTTATCCCATTCCACCATGTGGCTGCCTCTTCCTTTAATATTAAAGGGATGCTCATGATAGCATCTTCATCGGAGATCTGTTCCACGGACTTGAACACTGAAACTCCAGCAATAAAAGATTCCACCGATTCAGTGTCTCTGGCACCATTAAAAGTTATCTTGCAAGTGGTGAAAGAGCCTCGTCGCTGTTGGTTACCAATCGCTGACAGTAACTTTTCAAATTGCTCAGGTGACAGATTCATGGTAGTTACCGGTTCCTCCTTTATTTTTCTTCGTAGTCCTGTTGTTGGGCTAGCCTGTTTTCGGGCCTTTACGTTGAGCGCCAGATTGAAGCGGGTTCAATTAAACGTAGCGGCAAAGTGAACAACTAGTTTAATAATCTTCACAATATTTGATACAAACTAGGCTTAAGAACACACGATAAAAAACACAATACTACACGGTACGTTCCCGGCCAGTTCGTGACGTGAGGTGCGTCTCGAAACAAGTAAGGATACGTCACCGCGGGGTGTGAGGTAGCGGGGGCGTCTAGGCTAGGCGTGCTTTTCCAATGCGTGGATACAGCGGCGCGCTAGCGCAGACTGACGCTCGACTGCGCGGCGTTGCCTTATATAGGTGAAAGGCACGGCCGGCGGCGGGCGGCAGCGGTGCGGGGCACGGTGCGAGGTGGCCCATCGTTGTGTGCGTGCAGCGTGAGTGACGTGCCGACACAGCGGTGTTTGTGTGGCGAGTGGATGTAGGCACTCGGTGGTGCTACATCTTTATGTTTAAAAATGTTGAAGTCGTTGTTTAATTATAGTTATAAACTTTATGTTTTGTTGTTTTTTTTTCAATCATGATTTGGCTAAGAATGCATAAGAATTTGTCAAATTATAATTATAGTTACAATTATGGAAACGAACTGTGATTGTTACAATAGGTATGTGATAGACTCAATAAATACAAAAAAAAAACTTTCTGTCCAATACCTTACTGTTATGTTTAAAAAAATGTTGTTGTCTTTATTTAATTATAGTTAGAATTTTGTTTTTGTTTAATTTTATGTTCTAACAAAGAATGCATGAGAAGGTAAATACCTAAATAAAAACAATTTTTATGATGTTGCTTATTTTATTCAGAGAAATATAAATGAGTCCTATGATTAAATGAGTAATTTCTTTTGCAAAATGTTAAGAACAGTATTTATACCAATACGGTGTTCAAATTTTGGCATAAGTACTTCTTCATACAATTTACCATTCTTATTTCCTCATAATAAATAATATACCGGAGGCCTATGTCCAGCAGTGGACGTCTTTCGGCTGAAATGATGATTACGATGAAATAATATGCACGTAAAAACGAGGCTTTCGGAAATGTCTGATTGACCGACATTAAATCTTAGTCACCCTACTTCTAACTTGTACTATAGGTTTAAAGTGCTGTAGGTCGTGAAGTCCAAACATTAGGGCTTTATACATACTGTCTACATATTCTTCGAAATCGTATCAGAGGTTAGCAAAAAGAATGGTACCTCTACTAAGCTCCGTTCATAAGAACTGCGTTACCGAGCGTTTCGACCGCGCGGCCATAGCATGTATGTGCTGTAGGTCGTGAAGTCCAAACATTAGAGCTTTATGCATAGTGTCTACATTTTCTTCGAAATCGTATTAGTGATTAGCAAAAAGAATGGCACCTCTACTAAGTTTCGTTTAAGAGAACTACGTGGCCGCGCGGTCCTCCGCGTTTCAACCGCGCGGCCATAACTTCTAAGTACTGTAGGTCATGAATTACAAACATTAGGCCTTTATTTATACTATCTACATTTTCTTCGAAATCGTATCAGTGGTTTAACAAAAAGAATGGAACCTCTACTAAGCTCCGTTTGAGAGAACTCCGTGGCCGCGCGGTCCTCCACGTTTCAACCGCGCGGCCACGGTTAAACCTTTATAACTTTCTGAATATTATATCTACGAATTTGCGGTTTGCACTGTTAGTGTTCTACAAATTCCTTCGTAATGTTGACGTAGTCGTTTTAATTCTAGGACAATGTGGCCGAGCAATCGAAACGGACACGTTAAGGTCTGCCCATTGCCTGTAGAATAGGCATCTCTTAAGTAAATAGCATTACATGTTTTTAGTCTTAGATAAAATAAGCATTATTTTATCGCCGGCAGCATGTTCGGTACTTTTGTATATTGTTATGTACGCACAAATACTACGTATTATCTATTCATTCTTTTTAAGGTGAAAGCTCCAACCACCCCGCGAAATTCAAATTTTCTTACGTTTTTTGCAATTTGTAGGCCAGTGCTAGTTTGTATGTTGATTAATATATAAATTGCGGCTGTAAGACGTATGTAGTTACAGAAATATAATCATCAAAATCATCAATATAAGCTTCCAAGTTCATAAAGGTACAAAAATGACTTTTTCAAGTTCCTGTATGTTGATTAAAATTTATATTTTAATCAACATACAAACTAGCACTGGCCTGCAAATGGCAAAAAACGTAGGAAAATTTGAATTTCGCGGGCTAGTTGGAGCATTCACCTTAAACCGATTAAAACTTAATCGACTAGCATATTCCAAACGGGACATGCCTAAAACGAAACGTTTTTGAAAGCGCGCAACACTGAACGCTCAGATGTTGCCACATTCTCTTCTCAACGGAAAAAGTAACTCGCACGTTTGCTAAGAGCTCGCTCCGGAAGCTTGAGCCTATAAAGCCAATCATCACAATTATCAATCGTTCAGCACAATAGCAGATTCTATATCGACTCCAGCCTACGCGATTGCTACATTCATCATCGAAGGACAGGGGCCCCTGAAGAAGATTGCTTCGTCACACCAGGTCAGTCCCAAAATTTATGGTCTATGCTAGCCAACTATCTACAATTTTATTCGACACTCTCTGAGTGCGGCAGTAAGAGTCAAAACACAAACACACTGTGCACACACATGACACGACGTTGCATCATGATACGCATTTTTACCCTTACCATATAAAAACAAAAAAAAAGTTGTAGTTATTTTTATTGATTTAAAGTTGATACTGAACAACACTTGAATAAACAACTGACATTTAAGTTTCAAACCTATTATAATTGCGCTAGTTCTAATTTCATTCCTCCAAAGTATTTGCGTCTTCTTCCATTACGTCCCAAAGGGTTCGATTCCTAAATTCAACATGTCTGGTCTCTCTCATCTCTTTAGTTTCTCTAGGGTCTTCGGGTACTTCATCTTCGGCAGCTGGAGGCTCTGATATGGACTCCAGATCAAGAAGTGAGGTGACTGAGAGTAGCGTTGAGTCTGTGATGTTGACTGAGTCACCAGCATCGCCCCTTTCTGGTTGGCTTCGAGTTGTTCCTAGGGTCTGGAATGATAGAGAACATTTTTAATTATTCATCTCCTACCTTTTTCGCAGTTGCTTGCAATTATAGCATTCCTTGAGTGTCTGAAAAGAAGGAAAAGGTTCTCAATTTGACGTTTTCGTTTTTTGTTTTTCGTTCTTTGCGAAGCGTGTGTGGTGTAACTCTGAATGATAAATTGAGGAATGAGGTTATACGAGAACATTGCGGTTTAAAAGAAGATGTAGTGACAAAATTGAAAAGAGTAAGGTGGTTCGGTCATGTGGAAAGGATGAATGAAAGGCGATTAACAAAAGGTATTTACAAGGCAGATGTGTGTGGTAATGCCGGGAGGGGACGCCCTAGAAAGACATACACTGATCTTATTGGTGCTGTTCTTCTGAAAGGACAGGCGCGTAGTACTCGTAACCGGCGTGCGTGTATGACCAGATGTATGAATGTGGACGAAGCAAAAGGAGTATGTAAGGATCGTAGCAAGTGGCGTTCTGTGGTTTCTGCCTACCCCCATGGGAAAAGGGCGTGAGTTTATGTATGTATGTTCTCGTACCTATTCACAGAGAATCTCAAATTGAATGATTATTTTTTATTGCAGAGCGTTTGACTCAAAGTAAAGAAACTGGAGTTTAAATGAAAAAGCTTATATCAAATTGTGATTTCAAGAAATTGGTCAGATTAATAAAAGCAGTTAATCGCACCCAGTGTGTTATCGTTATACGAAACCCATTTTCTGCGCACATAATGCCCGAGTCTCACGAAATAAATTCTGACAATCAAGCTAGTTTATTCTAAACCTTATTGTAATCAAATTAGAATATTGTATCCGACAATGATTTCAAAACCAAAGAAGAATATTGGATTCAAAAATTCAAACAAACTTGGACATGTAATGAAGAGGGATGAAACTCAAGTTACTAAAAAAGTTGTGGATATTCATGATGATGGATAGAGAGGAAGAGGAAGACCAAGAAAAGATGAATGGATTGTGGGCCTTCAAATATTTCACTTATCAACTTCTGTCATCAACCGGCCAAAATCCAAACTCCGTGGCTGCTGCTGTGAATTTCTGACAGTAAAACCCAATAACATTTTGTCCAACCCGGGCATCGAACCCAGAATCTAATGCTCAGCAGTCTCAATAAACTAAACTTTGTGTAGAGTTTTTGTAGGTCCTACTTTGGAGTCGAATCATGCGGTCGAACCTGGTGAACGATTACCAGTTCACTTGGTCCGATTCATCGAAATACAAAGGAAGCCCATGTTTTCATAGTCCGACTACCGACCTCTATGCAATGGGTTATCAAATCTCCTTAAAAAGTACTTAATAATTCAATGTCAATAATATTAGGTCCTTTTTTTTAGGGGTTGGGAAATTTTTAAATAACCCCTCCCACTTTTGGGCAGAGCGGAAGGGAGTGTTAGACTTGTACAGAGCAAAAACCACCATGTTCCTTCTTAGTCCTTGTGCCGAGGCCGCGGTATCTCTTTCGAACAACCCGCATAATATTATAGATGTCTAGGTAATCAGATATTTTCCTTTAGCATAGGATACCAATTCAATGTGTATTGTATATTCATTGCACGTTGCATGTTTTTAGAAATTAAACAAAAAAGTTGAAGGACCACGTGTCCATAACCCTAACGAAAGGAACTTTGTGTTACCACCTCTTGTCTTATCCGTCTCTTCTCCAGAATCTCGTTCGCCTGCCGCAGAGCTTCCTTGCTCTCGTGAAGCAGGTCATCAATGCGATCCATGCTGGGAGGCTGCAAGTATTTATTCAGGAACTGCAAAATCATCTGTTGCTATTAGTGTTACTGCGGTACTCACTGCGGTACTCAAGAGATATTTAATGATTACTTAGGCCATCACTTAGATGGCCTAAGTAATCATTAAAGCTCTCTGAGTGCGGCAGTAAGTCTTTTAAGTAAAATTTATCGATATGAGCCTATGTTTGTATGTCGACGATATAATTATGACATTATTAGTCTATGCCCGTGGCTTCACCCGTGTGGAGTTCTACCATGACTCCACCAAAGCGGGGTACGTAAAGCTAGGGTGTATCCACCTAAGCTGAGTGGAGATGAAAGCAGATTTTCTGGCTCACCGAAGGTTCATGTCTCTAGTCACCGAGTGCGGAGGCTACCCTACACAATTATGGGACATCTCCTCTCCCCTTGCTCAACCGTCTTCACTAAAGTTAACTGGAGACAAGAAATGTGAATAACAAAAATCAATTGGTAATTTACTACACATCCACTTCACTCGTCCCGAACATCATTTTATTTTTCAATACATTTTGATGTTTTTTTTTTGGATCCTGACATCTGTTTTTAAGACTATTGTCAACTGACCATTTTTGGCAAGCCAATTCTAATGCTTGTGCGAGTTATATTGTGGTTCGAGGGCCTGAAACAGCTTTGCTTTACATACATCTGCGTCATTGATACTCACAGCGGTAGTCAAACTAAGCACCAGAATCTCCATAAACAGCACGAGCAAGCTGATAGGATTCTCCGGGATAACCACCACCTTCTTCGCCTATTCCCTCACAATCTTCTTCACAAAGCAGACCACCTTGCAGAAGGTCTTCTGGAACATGTCCACGAACCCATGGCCGAGGACATAGTCGATCAGGATCAGACTTAGGAAGACTGCTATAAGGCGGAAGCGGTGCATTCGGTCAGCAGCGGGGCGAGTCGCAGCAGGAGCGGTGGCGGCATGCGGCCGCATGGGCGCCGCGTGCAGGGAGGCACGGGCGGCGCGGGCGGCGGAGGTGCGGGCGTCGGCGGCGGCGGGCTAGCCGCGAACCACGTGGTGCGTGCGACTAACGCGGCTCATGCATCGGGAGCCGGACTCAGCAACTGCACAGCTTGCGGAGCCACCAACCATAGTGTGGCAAGCTGCCGCTACAGGGAGTTCGTGTGCAGCAAATGCCAACATAAGGGGCATTTACGTCGGGTGTGCCCGGGGAATGTTGAGCAATCGTCGCGGGGAACTTCATATCGTCGCGGCCGGCGGAATGGAAATATACATTCCGCGGAGGTCGCAAGCGAGTCCGACGCGGAGAACATCGTAGAGAGTTTAAACCTGATTGGACTCAATAACTACAAGCCAGTAAGTTTACCTATTTTTGTAGAGGATAACGTATTAAACATGGAAGTAGACACTGTACACACAAAATATTTGCAAAACAAACTTATAACTTAAGTATAATATAATTATAAAAGTCCAGACAATCAACATTAATTAACTTTTTAAATAATTAAGTAGCAAAAAATTAAGTGTAAGTAAACACAGCATAGGCGTTCGCCTCGTCGCTTGCTGAATAAAGGGGGCGGTGTTGCCAACACAAGAAGCCGTCGAAAACATGTGCGTGTGAACTGAGGGACCAAAAAGGAATACCCGAAATGAAAATCTTAAGATTTAGTAGAAGACTTAAAACAAATGTAGAACAAATCCGGGGAATTTGTAATCAAATATATTAAAAACTACGACCCATAAAGTGTGGTCCCTCAGTTCTCACAGACGGTTAGCCAGATCTCGGAAAGTATCTTAAAAAAGAAGGTTTTGTGAATACAGACATTTAGTAAAGAATTTGGAAAGATATTCACAAAATAACAGACCACAAAGCATTACGTCATGCTTCCTGGCGCAACCACCTTCTCCTTAACAAGTAAGAGTTACATAAAAAAATCTATGAAATGTCTATAAAATTCTAGTCCTATTAAAAAAAAGTCTATATCTCTAGTTTCGACGTAAACTTTTATTTAAGGTGGTTGCGCTGCAGAGTATCCTTCCCGGCGAAACCACCATAATATTTCTGTTACTATACATAGTATATGCTAATGTATAGTATCTAATAATTCTATAACAATTCTATATTTAAGTAACACCCCTAAATCCTCAATCTAATTTAAATATACGAAGAAAACGGTGCCTCAAATTTTGTCTTCTAAATAATCGCTAAGTGCCTAGGATAAAGTTCTTAGCAAATAACGTTTACGTCAAATATGATATACGTACAATGTCTTCCAGGCGTTTAGTTCATAAGCATACACTTGTTCTCCCCGTCACTGTGATCATTGTTTTGGTCTAGACCATACCTGGGAACCTCCTAGTTACGGAAATATTGGGGATCAAAGTTCCAAATGTTTCACAGCGGTTTTTTTTAAGTTAAATTACCTCCATGACCCGTTTACTATTCCATGCATTCATTAGCACAATGTTTTAAGAGTGCTTCATTGAGATTTACCGGAAAATGTGATTTTGAAACAAAAAAAAATCGTATCCCAGCAAAAAAAATTGCGTGAAGTTACTTATTTTGATGTACATGATGCTTGGTTAACGGCTTCGTGAAGGGTACGTTTACACCTTGTATATATACAGGGTGTCAATCAACCCATCACACATCCGTCAACCAAGCATTCTGTACATCAAACTAATAGTCCAGTCATTTGGTAGTTTTACCTGGAAAGTTTTCCGGGAGTTTTGAAAATTGGTGAGTTTATAGATTTCGACGTGCTCTTTTCGAAATTTCACTTTGCCACCTCGTAACTGTGCCGCTCGCGCCGCCATTTTGGAAAAATGGCACTCAAAAATAGTTTTTTGAGAATAACTTCGTTCCGACTTAATTTACGATAAAAATAGTTCAGAATTAAATTAAACTAGAGAAAATTTCCTACATTTATGTCTTAACAACGTTTTTCGTAAAATCAATAGTGACGGCGTACGAGCGCCGCAAATTGTAATTTAAAATGTGTTTGCGCTAATAACGCGTTTCCACACCACCTTGAGGTAGAGTTAGAAGCGCGTTTTTTAGGGTTCCGTACCTCAATAGGGGAAATCCCTTAAAAAAGGAACCCTTTTATGATCACTCTCTTGTCCGACTGCCGTCGTGTGTCCGTCTGTCCGTGGTTCACCACCGATTTTCTTAGGAAGGGGCTATACTTTTACTACTATTGTTTTATAACATTACAATTTGTTCTACTATAGAATAGATGTCCTGAGAGCATAGTTAACTGTCTAATGGTATTCAAAGTGATTTGTATTTCTGCAGAACTTTTAGGAACGACCTAAATGACTTTCAGTAGCTTATGTCGGTCGTTGTATTTGTTGTTGTGTTTCAAAGAAAGAGAATGTTAACGTAAGTAGTAAGTTAATAAAGGCTATTTTTATTTTATTTTATGTCGTTCATAGTCCAGCACCCCCTGGACCAAGACGTCCGCATGTAGTAACATAACATCACTACTTGTGAACACTGGACACCCCACACACATTTCACCAGTTATGTTTAAGTCCCATGTAATAGGTGGCGAGCCTATTGCCATCAACCGGCCACAAATTCAGACTCCGTGGCCTCTACTGAGGAATTCCTGATGGAAAAACACAATAACACTTCGCCCGACCTGAGAATCTAACCCAGGATCAAGCAAAGTAGTCGCACTTGCGATCACAAGAATATTCCCTTTTTTTACACGACTGCCCCTAAAAAAGAGTGTTATGTTTTTAACGTTCATGTATGTATGTATGTATGTATGTTTGTTTGTGAGTTTCTTTATTCCACCATAACTTCTAAACGCCTGAACCGATTTTGATGTATGTGGTATCGTTAGATTCATTGCGTCACCCCGGGTAACATAGGCTAGATAAAATATCAAAAAACATAATAGGGTGGCCATGGTTTAGAAAAAAAAAGAACTTTTAATTTTTTTTATTGAAATTTCAATGAAAAATATAATCATCGTCTAGAACTTATTAAGTAGATTACAAAAATATACCACAGTAGTATTCAATATCGATTGTTTACTAGTAATACTACTCAACAAATGATATAGTGACATTTTAAACCCGGGATCCGATACGAATAAGCTACATATCAATAGATTCTCTGTAATAAAAGAAATAAAACTGGCTAGGTTACAACTCCCAAATCCATCTACGACGGCACCTAAATGGTTTTTAAGTTTGTATGAAAAGTACGAAGCGTATTGGGTATAAAGCTCAGCGACAGAATACGTAATACCACAATACGCTTAAAAACTGGAATCGCTGATGTGGCAAATAAAACTGCTGGCTTGAAGTGGGATTGGGCGGGCCATGTCTGTAGGATGGATCAGAACCGATGGGCTAGAGTCGTCACCCAGTGGGTGCCAGAAGACGGGCGTCGTCGCCGAGGGAGGCCTAGAAAACGCTGGCGTGACGACCTAGAAGCGTTTATGACGAATTGGACGGGGAAAACCACACAGAGAGAAGAGTGGAAGGCTATGGGGGAGGCTTTTGCCCAGCAGTGGGACAATATAGGCTGATAAAAAAAAAAAAAAAAAAAAAAAATGAAAAGTCAGTATGCGTGAATCAATTTACTTGTAACATGGCAAAAATATTAATTTAAAGAAATAATAATATTTGCAATAATAGAATTTTCACCCCTTAAAGGGTAGAAAAAGAAGATCAGGGTAGATTTTGGTATGGACAAATCTGACTGCGAGATTCAACTTGAAACTCATTACTAACACAAATGAATAAATCATTACGTGTGTTATAAAACAATAGTTTAAAAAAACCGTGCGAGTTGAACCCACGCACCAAGGGATCTGTAAAAGTTTTTTGGTACCTACTATACTTAAAACTGTTTGGCACTACACTTGAATTTCTTAGAATGTTAACAAAATATTCAAAGTTCTTATCATTGTATGTAAATTGCATGTATATATTAAATTCAGCGTAAATTGTTTACAAATAGATACCTACATGAAATGAAAAATGTTTGTAGGTATAAATTACGCAATTAAGTCATTCAGATCATTTCACACGTTCCTGAGGAACAGGGGCCGTATTTTTGAATCACTCGAAGTGAATCTTAAATTCATGCACGAAAGCAAAACGTATACGAAATGAATTTCGATTGCTCCAAATTTTACGTATTTTTGAAGTAATAGAAATTAGTGTTGCCCTAAAACTCGAATCTTATAACATTTTTCATTTCACGCAGAAAAATAAAAACCGGAAAGCCATAACTAGTTGATTTTAAAAACCGGTAATGAGTTACGGTGGAACGGAACGTAAATTAAAAAGTTATAATGTCATTGTCTGACGTCTGTCATTGGGATTTCGATATTTTTTTCTCTAGTATTTACATATTTTTTTCTGTCGCTGATGTAATTCATCAGGATATACTCCTCGAGGCTAACCATTGCGAAAGGCGAAAGAAAACACTGATTTATAGGTTAGATAAAGTCAACGTAACGTATCTGTCAACAAATCTTCACTTGTCAGTGTCATTCTCATTTCTACTGGTAGAATATCGGAAACGAGTGGGTCGGACCACTCGTTGCAAAATTCACGGGTATGAATATTCAAAAATAGCGATTTTAGGGATTCTCATACGAATTCTGCGATTTCGTACACGATTTGGAATTCTATTGATTCAAAAATACGGCCCCTGGGTCTTGATTGACGGATAGGCATACGGACAGACAGACGGAAAACAAAGCGTACATATTATTAGGGTAAAAAAAACACATTTTCCCCCTTCTGGGGGAGGCCTATGTCCAGCAGTGGTCGTCTTATGGCTTAAATGATTGGTTATAGGTCAAAATACCGATATATCACTAAAAGATATGAAATAAAAAATAATAATTAAAAAATTTAAAAAACACGCCTGCCATGACAAAAAGTACCTAAACTAAAAAATAAAAAACAAGTCAAACGAATTCAGCGATGAATGGGAGCAAGGTCCCGTAAATGTATTCGAAAATGGAAAACTGAAAACTAAAACTTTTATTGCAGTCGGCGGACAGTTCGGTGGAACAATTCTTTACAGGTCCCCCGACTGCAATAAAAGTTTTAGTTTTCAGTTTTCCATTTTCGAATACATTTACGGGACCTTGCTCCCATTCATCGCTGAATTCGTTTGACTTGTTTTTTATTTTAGGTACTTTTTGTCATGGCAGGCGTGTTTTTTAAATTTTTTAATTATTTGTTTTTTTTAGCGTAGTTGTATAATGGTTTACGGCGCTCGTACGCCGAAACTATTGGTTTTAGGAAAAAAAAGGTTATGACATAAATTGTAGGAAATTTTCTCTACTATTATTTTGTATAGATATGTTTTTCTTGTAAAATGCGTCGGAAAGTAGTTATTATCAAAAAACTGCTTTTAGGCGCCATTTTTGCAATATGGCGGCGCGAGCGGCAAAGATACGAGGTGGCAAAGTTAAAATTCGGAAAGAGCACGTCAAAATCTATAAAATTACCAATTTTCAAAACTCCCGGAAAACTTTCCAGGTAACCTCTATTTTTTCGACCAAATGACTGTACTATAAGTACCCCTACGCAAAAAATTTTGCTGGGAAATGTTTTTTTTTTGGGTCAAAAATCACATTTTACGGTAAAACTCAATGTAGCACTGTTAAAACAGTTTGCTAGTGGATGCTTTAAATAGTAAACGGGTCATGGAGGTAATTTAAGTAAAGTTATAACCTGAAAAACTAGTATTTACAAAAACAGCTGTGAAAAATTTGGAACTTTGACACCCAGTATCTCCGTAACTAGGAGGTTCCCAGGTATGGTCTAGAACAAAAAAATGATCGCAGTGGTGGGGAGAACAAGTGCTCTTCGTTTGCGTTAAGGGTACTTTTACACCCTATCACCCTATATAGATCATTCTAATAAGCTAAGAGGAGCTCGTGGCTTAATAAGAACTGCCACTCGGGTCGATCTTTAGGTAAAGCTGTGCTTGCCTAGGTCGGTCTGTGGATGGGTGACCGCCTGACATACCGAGTTTCCTCCGTGCCTCGGTAAGCACGTTAAGCTGTTGGTCCCGGCTGCCATATATAGGTTTTTGGCAGTCGTTACAGGTAGTCAGTGACCTGAAATTCTAACATCCAGTCTTACCAAAGAGTATCGTATTACCTAGTATTAACTGGGTTGTGGAGGTCAGATAGGCAGTCATATAAAATACTGGTATTCAGCTGCATCCGCTTAGACTTGAAGCCGACCCCAACATAGTTGGGAAAAGGCTAGGCAGATGATGAGATGATGATAGATTATTCTAATATAAAATTATATAACTAGAAACCTCTGTGCAAACAGTACTAATACCGGCCACATATAATATTTAAAAAAAAAATGAATAATAATAATTAAAAATATTATGTGAGAAATATTACAGTGATAAATTTCTTACGATCCCTATAACTAGCTGTTTTAATATTTATTATTTAACTCGATGAAATTGTTTTTTAAGTAGTAACGCCTGTACTAAAACAACTTCTTATTCATTTATGGAAAACTTGAGTCTTTGCTTTTTTGTTACATCAAGCGCTCATAACCATTTCTATGAAAAAGATTATGGTGTCGTGAGTTCTTATATTAATTTAATATAGATTGAAGATTTAGAGGTGCTAGTTAACATGATTAGATACTATATTATTATAATGTTAGCTTATAATATGTTTAGTAATAGAAATATCTATAATTAAAACACAAGAAAATATATTATTATTTGTAGCATACAAATACAAACTAAACGCCTGTAAGACATTGTACATATTTGATATTTAACGTAAACGTTATTTGCTAAGAACTTTATCTTAGGCACTTAGCGATTATTTAGAAGACAAAATTTGAGGCACCGTTTTCTTCGTATATTTAAATTAGATTGAGGATTTAGGGGTGTTACTTAAATAAAGAATTGTTATAGAATTATTAGATACTATACATTAGCATATACTATGTATAGTAACAGAAATATTATGGTGGTTTCGCCGGGAAGGATACTCTGCAGCGCAACCACCTTAAATAAAAGTTTACGTCGAAACTAGAGATATAGACTTTTTTTTAATAGGACTAGAATTTTATAGACATTCCATAGATTTTTTGTATGTAACTCTTGTTAAGGAGAAGGTGGTTGCGCCAGGAAGCATGACGTAAAGCATTAAAGATAAAAAAAATATAACGACTGAACTGTGGTCCCTCAGTCCACACAACAAAGATAAATATTTTAGTGAATATTACTGAATTAAACTAATAAAACCGTTCTTTTTCTACATAAAGTTTTAGAAGAAGTCTTAAAACATATCGTAAAAAAAAATGAAGCCTAAATATCGAAGCATTTTGAAGATAGCGATGATTATTACATGTGCATCTGGATTGAGGGCCCATTTTTTTAAACCTTGCCAAACGAAATAAGACTCATAGGAAAATTACTTAAAAATAGTTAAAACTTAAAGCATAGGGCCACGAATTTCTTAAACGTGAATTAAAAATGTTATGATTAAATAACTTGGGCCCTCAATCCAGACGCGTGCATAAAGTGGCCTAGCCTAAATCTCAGTAAGTCCTATCTCTGGGTTCATAATTTTTATTCAGGAATTTAGTTAAGAATTTCTTAAAGATTTTAAGAAATTCCCAAATCTGTAGAATGTGACATTACAGATTTATGGCGGTATTTCTAGGGCCCTCAGTTCAAATGTGTCTGTACTGAGGAATCTGCAAAACATGGATTTATCTGAAGAAATACATAAATGCGACTTTAACATGTTTTACTTAGATACTTAGGTGAATTAGTTAAAAAGAAATAATGACAGAAAAGTTAATTGTTACGTAGTAAATGAAAGTCAAATTTTACTAAAACGTCTGAACTGAGAGCCTAACATTTTCGGCTTTATTGACTAGGCTCAACCTCATAGATTAACGCAAATTAGAATAAGATTTTTAACTATTTTTTAATTAAATTTTAACATATCGTCCGTTCTTCTAAATATCATACTTTAAAAGAAAATTGATTTTCTTCTTTTATGTAAGAGAAAAATTTGTAGGGTGACCATAATGATCATAGTTAGTACCGGTACATTTTTAAGATTGATCTAGAAAAGATCTGACAGTTTAAAATAAAACAATTAAATTCACCTAAGCATTATTAAATGATTTTTGTGATTTCGGAAATTGTATCTTAGTTATTGAAAACTTTTTTGCAAAAAAAAACCGACTTCAAAACGTAAAAAAATGAGAAACACAAAATCGAAAAACACAAATAAGTGAAAAATTAACTTCTTTAAGAAAAATCAGATTTTGAAGTTGGTGACATATTTTGTTTGTTTGATTGTTTTTTTTTGCCACCGACTTCAGACGCTGATTTTTCTTCTGAAGTTTATTTTTTACTTTTTTGTTTTTCACTTTTTGTGTTCTTCAATTTTGTGTTTTTTACTTTTTTATGTTTTTGAAGTCGGTTTTTTTGTCCTTTTTTCTTTGTAATATCCTATACAAACATTTACTATTCATTTAACATTCAAACTAGAAACCTAACCCTTAACCTTCAAGATTTCCTTATTATTGCTTTCAACTCCTAATCGTTGAGGAGAGTACCTTCCATAATCAGCTCACCTAGATAACCTAAAAGAATACAACCATTTATACGTTCCCATTATATTTTGTTAAAGAATTATCCTCCAACTCCTAACCGTTGAGGAGTTATACCTTCATCAACATGAAGTAATGACTGCTATGTGCAAATACTTGAAAAACTTTAGAAAAAGCACTAAACACGTAATAAGTGCCTATACAATTTGATTTCTCTGGGGTGCAATCATCAGATCCTGATTTTCTTATCATGGTCAAATTCTTTTTTTGTTGAAAAGGAGATATCCCAAGGGTGGTCCTTGGGATATCTCCTTTTCAACCAAAAAAGAATTTTTATATATCGGTTCAGGGGTATTCGAGTAATCGGTGAATATACATGTAAAAGATTTTTTTTTTCTTTCATTTTATGCAAACACTGGTATAGCTGAATAAATGTTATTTTTTTATTTGCTTTAGGCAACTAGGCCCATAATAGTACCTTAAGAACAATAAAGACTAACATCACATTATAAAAAATAGTAATACAAATAAAGAAAACAAAATTGTAAACTGTAGGTACATATATAATACGTTTAGCTGCAAATATTACGACTTTTCGACTGCGCTTTACAAAATGTACTGGTACTAACTATGATCATTATGGTCACCCTGCAAATTTTTCCCTTATAAAAAGTAGAAAATCAATTATCTCTTAAAGTATGATATTTAGAAGAACGGACGATATGTTAAAATTTAATTAAAAAATAGTTAAAAATCTTATTCTAATTTGCGTTAATCTATGAGGTTGAGCCTAGGCAATAAAGCCGAAAATGTTGGGCTCTCAGTTCAGACGTTTTAGTAAAATTTGACTTTCATTTACTACGTAACAATTAACTTTTCTGTCATTATTTCTTTTTAACTAATTCATCTAAGTATCTAAGTAAAACATGTTAAAGTCGCATTTATGTATTTCTTCAGATAAATCCATGTTTTGCAGATTCCTCAGTACAGACACATTTGAACTGAGGGCCCTAGAAATACCGCCATAAATCTGTAATGTCACATTCTACAGATTTGGGAATTTCTTAAAATCTTTAAGAAATTCTTAACTAAATTCCTGAATAAAAATTATGAACCCAAAGATAGGACTTACTGAGATTTAGGCTATGCCACTTTATGCACGCGTCTGGATTGAGGGCCCAAGTTATTTAATCATAACATTTTTAATTCACGTTTAAGAAATTCGTGGCCCTGTGCTTTAAGTTTTAACTATTTTTAAGTAATTTCCCTATGAGTCTTATTTCGTTTGGCAAGGTTAAAAAAAATGATGTGCGTGTGGTGTGAGGGCCCGTTTGTTAAAACTCTGTAAAAATGTGCTTAGGATTTAGTGAACATTCCCCAACAATTGTGAAAGTTGGAATCAGATTTTGTGAAAGTCATATAAGCGAGTTATTGACTGTAAAGTTGGGCCCTCAGTTCTCACATAGAGGACTGAGGGCCCGCCTGTACCTGAAAAACTATGTACACTACAGAAAAAGTCTTTCTACCCAAATCTTACCCAATGCCGAACAAAATTTGTGAAAACAAGTTATTATCGCAAAACACTGTCCTACTTTGTAAATCTTCGTTCAAAATGGGCCCTCAATCCTCATACACGTAAAAGTTTGTCACGCAAATAAAATGAATCCATTAACTTACAGCTACTGTTTGAAATCCTATTAGCTACTAAATAAATTGTGAAAATTTGTGAAAGCAAGAACAGATCACCACTTCTTGTTGTTTGAAAGTTATGACCCTGATAAAAATCGGGCCCTCAGTCCTCCATTTTTTTGTATTCTTTTTGTTACTCCTAACGTATGAAAGATAAGCCAAATATAAAACTGTCTCTTTTTGTGAAAAAAATTGTGCAACAAATTCGATACTAGAAAGAAATGAAAAGACCCTTTATTGTATATGAAAATTGAATTTTATTTTTCCTTTCTGAATTAGCCAATAGGGTGACCACAATTTATTTTTCATTACTCGTACTCTGAAAGTAAGTCATAACATTTTATTTTTTTGCCATTCATGTACATCAATATCAAACGAGAATTATGAATTGGCCGATTCCTCTGAGTCTATGAAGGATTCAACGGATTTAGCAGTCGTTGTGCTGTCTGATGGAGGGTTTGTATCGACATCGCTATTGGCGAGGGTTTCTGTAATTAAAGTACGGCGATGCCGTAAGAATGACATGTGCAGAGCTTTTGCAGACATTCTTCCATTAATTTCCCGAGACATTTCCATAAATATGGGATTGTTATATTTGATGTCTATTTCCTGCAGATCAGCGATATATTTTGTAAATAATGATATTTGTTCTTCTATAGGAACAGATGGTATGCGTCCTCTTGGCATGGTTATGGGTAACTGTTGGGGGAAAAAAATTACTCTATTATATTGTTGAATACAATTTCCGTTATCAATAGGTTGGAAGATCGTACTCAAGTTTACTTTAAAAACTGTACAATTTATAAATAAGTGAAATTGAATTAAACAATTCTTAGAGTGACTATTTAAGTAGACAAGCGCTAATAGATCATTCATGTTAATAAATAAAATGAAATAAAATACAATATATTATATAAATATAATAGGTTAGGAACCTACTTATACAATTATGAGTATGTATCAAAACAAACTTACTGTGAAGATTTATAATTAATACCTGGAATATTATCGTATTTTTATTATATCAAAGATTGTTACAATAATATTATTTTCGTTACTATGGTAATCAGTCTTATATATTAATATTAAGAGAAAAAATGTACCTACATAATGCAAACTTCTTATATTGAATTATAAGAAGTTTGCATTACGTGTAGGTACCATTTTTTCACTTACCTTATAAGCAAAGTTATAAGTTTGATATCTTGACCGAAGACGAGCGAGTGTCATGACCGAAGATGTGCTTGCTTGCGCATTAAAAATTAATTATTATTTTTATTCTTCACTAGAACTGTTTCATAAAACTTGCCTTAGTGCTTTATCACCTACAACATCCGCTGCACTATCATAAACTATTGTTTAGTAACTACACTAACTATTATAACTATTGTGCATATGTAAACTTACTTTACATACTTTGCAACAGCAGAAGGAACTAAAACATCAGTATCGCCACTAACAAAGTATAATAAAATGAGGGTAAATCAAAATCAATAAAACATTTATTTCAAGTAAAAAGAAAAAGCTAAAATGAATTTATTGTCACCCTACCCGCGACTGTCACAATGACACGCGTACACAATAGAAAAATTGCTGATTTCAGTATCTGTTAAAATTTGTTATTTTATCGTTATTCTTATTAGTAACAAATAACACCAATTTGTTGCACAATTTTTTTCACAAAAAGAGACAGTTTTATATTTGGCTTATCTTTCATACGTTAGGAGTAACAAAAAGAATACAAAAAAATGGAGGACTGAGGGCCCGATTTTTATCAGGGTCATAACTTTCAAACAACAAGAAGTGGTAATCTGTTCTTGCTTTCACAAATTTTCACAATTTATTTAGTAGCTAATAGGATTTCAAACAGTAGCTGTAAGTTAATGGATTTATTTTATTTGCGTGACAAACTTTTACGTGTATGAGGATTGAGGGCCCATTTTGAACGAAGATTTACAAAGTAGGACAGTGTTTTGCGATAATATCTTGTTTTCACAAATTTTGTTCGGCATTAGGTAAGATTTGGGCATAAAGACTTTTTCTGTAGTGTACATAGTTTTTCAGGTACAGGCGGGCCCTCAGTCCTCTATGTGAGAACTGAGGGCCCAACTTTACAGTCAATAACTCGCTTATATGACTTTCACAAAATCTGATTCCAACTTTCACAATTGTTGGGGAATGTTCACTAAATCCTAAGCACATTTTTACAGAGTTTTAACAAACGGGCCCTCACACCACACGCACATAAAAAATGGGCCCTCAATCCAGATGCACATGATTATTACTGGTCCCTCAATCCTCCACTCCACTGACATATGTGCATGTGCTAGCTGCTGGGCTATAGTAATATCAGAAAGTCTAGTGTACTTAACTTTTAGTAGAAAGTTTCTTCTAAATAATAGGTATCTAAAATTGTGCATTTCTTACCTCTTAGCTGAGATAATATTATTTCTTTAATTCTATGAAAGTAAACAGAGCAGTGTGACCACACAATAAAACAAAATGTAGACAGTCCTTTTATACTTTATTTAATATAATTTTAATTTTTTAGACAAAACGAAAACAAGGTTGTACGGTTCCCGTCGGGGTTGCGGGTTGTTTGAAAGAGATACCGCGGCCTCGACATGAAGGGCTAAGAAGGAACATGGGTGGTTTTTAGTCAGTAGAAGTCTAACACTCCCTTCCGCTCTGCCCAAGAGCGGGAGGGGTTATTTGATGATTTTCCACCCACCATAAAAAAAAAAGGATGTACGGTTCCCGTCGGGGCTGCGGGTTGTTCGAAAGAGATACCGCGGCTTCGGCACAAAGCGCTAAGAAGGAACATGAGTGGTTTTTAGTCAGTAGAAGTCTGACACTCCGTATTCTCTCTCTCTCTCTCTCTATTTCTCTCTCTCTCTCTGTTTGTGCAGTGTGGGTGTCTGTGAATGTGTGCGATGATATGGTGTATGTCTATTTGTGACTAACTGCCTAACTGACACTAGCAGGGGGTTGGAGAACACGCGTTTGCTCCAGGATTGTAATTATCTCTTTTTTAAGACGGTTTCGTGTGGTATTGAAGGAGTCGAGTGAAGGGAATTTGTCATTATATAGGGTGTAAAAGTACCCTTAACGCAAACGAAGGGCATTTGTTCTCCCCACCACTGCGATCATTTTTTGTTCTAGACCATACCTGGGAACCTCCTAGTTACGGAGATATTGGGGGTCAAAGTTCCAAATTTTTCACAGCTGTTTTTGTAAATACTAGTATTTCAGGTTTTAACTTTACTTAAATTATCTCCATGACCCGTTTACTATTCAAAGCATTAACTAACACAATGTTTTATGAGTGCTACTTTGAGTTTTACCGTAAAATGTGATTTTTGACCCCAAAAAAAAAGTCATTTCCCGGCAAAAATTTTTGCGTAGTGGTACTTGGTTTGATGTACAGAATGCTTGGTTGTCGTATGCGTGAAGGGTTCGTTTACATCCTGTATAATGCGGGTAGACGCAAAAAGGGTGACATCTTCAAATAATCGGTGGAGGCCGAAGGGACTGCTAACAGGGAGGTATGTCTTACCAGACATACCTCCCTGTGTGGGAAAATGAAATGCTATAAAAAAACTAGGCCTTCATAATCTTTCTTTATACTGCCTACCGATATCACTGTTTTCTGAACGAGCTTCTTTTGCTGCTGTGATGATCATTATTTCAAAATTATTGTAAGTACGTAAGTTTTTTTTTGCGGCTTGGGATAGCATCAATCTGTTGATATTTAGTCGATTTTATTATACAAAAATTAATCTTTGGTTTTCTTTATACTGGCAACACTGTCACCAAACGTCTGTTATAAAAAAGACGGTTGCCTTTAGTCGCTCTCTCACTTCTATCGAAACTGTGCTAGGAGGCAGTTACCTTTCTTGTGGGTAATTTTATATTTGAATAATGAACGAGTCAATGTTCATCGTATTTAAATTCAAATTGCTGCTGTTTTCTTGACACCCATTTCCTATACAATCATCATCGAGGGGTAGGCAGTGTCAGACTTCTACTGACTAAAAACCACCCATGTTCCTTCTTAGCCCTTCATGTCGAGGCCGCGGTATCTCTTTCGAACAACCCGCAACCCCGACGGGAACCGTACAACCTTGTTTTCGTTTTGTCTAAAAAATTAAAATTATATTAAATAAAGTATAAAAGGACTGTCTACATTTTGTTTTATTGTGTGGTCACACTGCTCTGTTTACTTTCATAGAATTAAAGAAATAATATTATCTCAGCTAAGAGGTAAGAAATGCACAATTTTAGATACCTATTATTTAGAAGAAACTTTCTACTAAAAGTTAAGTACACTAGACTTTCTGATATTCCTATAGCCCAGCAGCTAGCACATGGACATATGTCAGTGGAGTGGAGGATTGAGGGACCAGTAATAATCATCGCTATCTTCAAAATGCTTCGATATTTAGGCTTCATTTTTTTTTACGATATGTTTTAAGACTTCTTCTAAAACTTTATGTAGAAAAAGAACGGTTTTATTAGTTTAATTCAGTAATATTCACTAAAATATTTATCTTTGTTGTGTGGACTGAGGGACCACAGTTCAGTCGTTATATTTTTTTTATCTTTAATACTTTGTGGTCTGTTATTTTGTGAATATCTTTCCAAAATCTTTACTAAATGTCTGTATTCACAAAACCTTCTTTTTTAAGATACTTTCCGAGATCTGGCTAACCGTCTGTGAGAACTGAGGGACCACACTTTATGGGTCGTAGTTTTTAATATATTTGATTACAAATTCCCCGGATTTGTTCTACATTTGTTTTAAGTCTTCTACTAAATCTTAAGATTTTCATTTCGGGTATTCCTTTTTGGTCCCTCAGTTCACACGCACATTCGAAAACGCAGCACGATTATGTCCGTAAGGATTGAGGAGCCACATCAGATTTTTTAAATCTGATCTCACCATTATTTAGCAGCAATGTAGCTGATTTTGCAGCACGAATTCTAGATTTAGCAGCAAAATATATCACTAGTTATATTAATGCAAAAGTGGCTCCTCAATCTAAACGTTTGAATTGAGGAGCCACCTTGGAACACGTGCATATTACCGTATAAAAATTTTACTTCTGTAGCGCTAAAATGAAAGAAAATACAATACTTTTAGTATGGCTCCTCAATCTACACTCAAGAGGTGATTTTTTACTGGATGTGAGCGATCAATTAATATATTCAACATAATGATCATTTAGTACGTGTTGTGTTTGTTTTTGCAGTATAGGAATAAAATAGTAAAACAGAGTAAATTTTGTAGACAAACGCATTTTCTTTAGCTCCTCAATCCTAACGTTCTAATTATATAGTTTTGACTGTGGTCTGAGATCTCAACGGAATCTAAAGCCAGAGATAACATTTAGCAGAAATGTCTGCTAAATATATCTGCACAGTTCAGCAATGTACCTACATAATTATTTTGGATACTGAAAAAACAATACTTAACTATTATCTTGTAAATTCAGTGTGAAGGGTGGCCATATTAGTACATTGTGTAATGTTTGTACGGGAGGGAAGACAATAAAATACATGCACTCATTAGCTCGTATATTGCGGACTGCTGGCAGCGGCCTGCGCCTGACCTACCTAACTTACATTATCAAATAATCATCTACCTACGTACATTACATCCCTCCACCCTTAATTAACAATAAGCTGATTAACCTTATTACCAAATCTTACCAACTAACTTGCGTTTACATATACTTAATAATAACTGTAATGTAGGTAGATGATTATTTGATAATGTAAGTTAGGTAGGTCAGGCGCAGGCCGCTGCCGGAGTCCGCAATATACGAGCTAACGAGTGCATGTCTTTCATTGTCGTACCTCCCGTATAAACATTACAGTGGCGACGAGGATTAATGATTTATGTGCGCGTGCGTATTTGAACAAAAGACTATTCAGTGACTTTTCAAGATGTCGATCGGGAAGTTGTGTGAATTTGATGTGAAAGCGGGACAGTGGTCATCCTATGTGGATAGGTTGGATATGTACTTTCTCGTAAATAAAGTGGCGGAGGAATTGAAGTTACCTACTTTAATTTCCACGATCGGCGATGAGGCGTACGAGTTACTCGTAAACTTATCGAGTCCAAAGAAACCGGCGGAGTTAAGATACGGTGAAGCTATCAGTATAATGCGTCAGCATCTTCAACCGACGCCATCTTCGTTGGCGGAAAGATACCGGTTCCGGCAGAAAAGACAAGGAGCGGACGAAAACGTGGCAACTTATGTCACGGAGTTAAAAAGGTTAGCTCGCTACTGTAAATTTGCAGAAAATTTAAGCGAAAGCTTGCGGGACTCAAAAGTGACGTCATCAGGCAACGACTTTTTGCGGAGGATGACTCGATAACATTTTTACAAGCCGTGAAATTAGCAAACGCAATGGAGGCGGCAGAAAGAGATGCAGCGGAAGTGGATGGATCGCCCACAACACAACTAGTCATAAGGCGGAAGCGGTGCATTCGGTCAGCAGCGGGGCGAGTCGCAGCAGGAGCGGTGGCGGCATGCGGCCGCATGGGCGCCGCGTGCAGGGAGGCACGGGCGGCGCGGGCGGCGGAGGCGCGGGCGTCGGCGGCGGCGGGCTAGCCGCGAACCACGTGGTGCGTGCGACTAACGCGGCTCATGCATCGGGAGCCGGACTCAGCAACTGCACAGCTTGCGGAGCCACCAACCATAGTGTGGCAAGCTGCCGCTACAGGGAGTTCGTGTGCAGCAAATGCCAACATAAGGGGCATTTACGTCGGGTGTGCCCGGGGAATGTTGAGCAATCGTCGCGGGGAACTTCATATCGTCGCGGCCGGCGGAATGGAAATATACATTCCGCGGAGGTCGCAAGCGAGTCCGACGCGGAGAACATCGTAGAGAGTTTAAACCTGATTGGACTCAATAACTACAAGCCAGTAAGTTTACCTATTTTTGTAGAGGATAACGTATTAAACATGGAAGTAGACACTGGAACTGCGATTTCATGTATAAATGATTGTACCTACGGACGTTATTTTTCACATTTGTGTCTTAAGAAGGACGATACAATTTTAAAATTTTATGATGGTACTAAAATAAAACCATTAGGTATAATTCGCCCACGTGTTCGATTCCAGGGGCAGGAAAAACAGCTAGAATCATTTGTAATAAAAAACGGTACTACATCTTTGATAGGTAGACAATGGTTAGCGGAGCTACAAATAAAAATACCTACGCTTTCTTGTACGAGTAAAAGTATAAGTAACATAAATTGTGTGCAAATTATGAAGGAATTGTAAATATTCTCGACAGATATAAGGAGTTATTCAGCGGCGGACTGGGTCGGTACAGGTGTGCATCAGAATGGCTGGTTGCCTGTGGCTTTGGTCTATGAGAGTTGATTAGAAATTTGCTACATAATTGCTTATATTTGCTACATTTAATAAATAATTGCTACATACTATATATATTTAGAAATAACATATTTTTTTTGTACAGCCATCCTGACGTTTGGTTGGCTGGTCGCCTCCTAGTTTAAAGCCAAGCATGCAGAGTTTCCCGAAATGTATTGCGTCAATAATTGCTTCATATTTGCTTCATTTATCTAATTTAGTTGTATCTTCAAACATATGTTAAATAAAGGATATAGCAATTATTTTAATTATCCCAAGGAAAAGTGCCTGATAAAACAATAAAGGCAAATAGTTGCAGTGTGTCTTCAGTCAACGGTATTGCTAGTGGTGGCAAGTGGAAGCACATTAAAAGGATATCGTAAATAAAAACGTCGGGTCGTTCATAAGATTCATTTTAATAATATTACAATTTACTTAAAAAATATTCAACTATTAATTTACTTAATTTCCATATTATTTTTTCGCATATATTATACAATGTGGTATAAGCTTCTTTTTACTCTTCGTAACTTTTTTCGATTGGTCATCGTAACATTTCCATTCTGAATTTCGTCTGCAATGAGCTTTGTAGTGACCAATTAGTGTTTCACATACTGGGGGCTCGAATTCTATTATAGACAGTAAATCAAACTCTGATCCTTGTAAAAAAAGAGATGTTGGTGTATCATCTATTGAAATGAATTGATTGGAATGAAATTCAAATGCAATAAGATCTCGTAAAGATACACTAAATGATTTAACACCTTTACATTTACTACGCCGGCATTCTGTAAGTTCTTGAGAATTAATTAAAGTATTTGCGGCTTCTTGTAAATCATTAATGGTTGAATTTATATCAACGTGTAGAACAGGTATCTTACGCTGAACTCTATTGATTTTACAATCTGATTCTGTACAATGTTCACTTTCATCTGCACTGTATATACAATCTATTTAAATGCGTTCAAATATATTATTTACATTGCACTCACATCTCACTTCCACAGAAGATTCTTGTTCAACTTTTGAAAAATAGACTTGCGCCATTTCAGATCTTATTTTGTATACTTCTTCTGTATCTCTTCCACTCATGAGTTTGACAAGTTTACAGAATACATTTTCACTCTCATGTATTGTTTGACTTATACGATAGCCATCGATATATGCTATACCTAAAGCCTGACATACCGAATCAATCGCACAAGTATTTCTCAATATAATATATTTTTTACCAATTTGTAGCCTGCTTCCGTTAGACAAAAAAATAACTGGCTTCAAAGTTTTTCTTTTTTTAGTAACATTTCCTTTCCCTTTCCCTTTCCAGTTTTCGATGAAGGTAGGGTCCTCAGCAAAAATAGAATCAGCAGTAAACTCTTCCTTAGGCTCCTTACTGCCGGTTTCTGATTTGAGAAAAGTAGCAAATCTCAACTGAGTATTCTCAAATAGACAAGTATATGCTTAAGTTTTTTACGTTTCACAAGTTAAAATCGATTATCGTCAAACCCTCATCAACTGATCATTTACTTAAGTATTCCTGATCAAATCTAACACGTTCCAATTCCCATTAAAAAACCGGTGCTTTTCCAAAACTCATAATATTAAATTATTTTATTTCTATAAATTTAAAACAGACTTATAAAGTAAACTAATTTTAAATAACAGCGTTAACATTAACAAATTTATGTTATTAAAACTGCATTATGGACATTTTAGCAATTTCATATTTGACGTCTTTGCATGAACCGAATCGTGAATCGGTGAATGTCATTGTCAATTTGTCAAGTCAACTGCTAGAGTGCTAGTGAGTAAATAGACAGAAGTTTTATTGGAATTCTGATAATATTTTTATTTAAACTTCCCATTGTACCTACTCATTAAAATGGATAAAGATAAGAAAAAGAGATCGCCAAACTATACTTTAGAGGAGAAAGAAAATCTTCTTTCAATAATAGCAAAGTAAACAGTACCTATTAGCTTATAATGTCTACCTTATTTTATAATTTTATGCTTATCATTGGATACAGTTACACATTATATAAGTATTCAGATCTTTATGATTATTATTGCTTCAGATACCAAAATGTAATAGAGTGCAAAAGGACAGGGGCTTACTATATTCAAAAGAAACAGGAAGCCTGGAAGTCCATTGCTAAAGATTATAATAGTCTCGTGGCTCATGACTGGGCCTAGGGATGAAACAATGCTTAAACATTTTTATAATAATATTAAGCATCGTGCAAGAAAAGGTTCTGCAAATGAGAATGTGAGCATAAAACTTATAGATCACGATTTATAAACTATAAACAACAACACACGCCACAATCACCTTCAACACTTTCGGAAGTTTCAGTTGCATTCCTGAATGTAGGCATGGAAATCTTCTTTTCAGAACACCAAAACACCTTTCAATTGTGTTCCGTGTTGATATCTGGGCTCTGTTGTAGGCTTCTTGGGATGGAGAGGCAGGGTTCAAAAAGGGTGTCAGTAGATATCTGAGGCATGGGTAACCATTATCTCCGAGAGTAAGGTATGACCCAAATCTGCCAGCTTCAAATTGAGCTGCAAGCGGTGAGTCATTCCAAATCGTAGTGTCGTGCACGGAGCCTGGCCAACGTGCAATGACACTAGTTATTTGTAAGTTGGCATCACAGATGGCTTGAACATTAACAGAAAAATAACCTTTCCTGTTCCTATACAGTTCAGCTCTATTCCCTCCTGGTGAATTTATTTTCACATGTGTGCAGTCAACAGCACCTATGACTCTCGGGAATCCAGCAATGTCAAAAAATCGTGCCGCTACTGATGGTCTCTCTTGTGCAGTAGGCATTCGAACATATTGCCGTCTCAATAACCCTATCGCACTAGTTACCCTCTCGCGCGGCACACCGTCGCCTTGCTCACATTCACAGTGTCCCCCACAACAGCTTGAAAGCTACCAGTCGCGTAAAATCTGAGAGCTATTAACAATTGCAACATGGGAGAAATGCAGTCTCGCCGTTGAATACGACAGGTCAGTTAAGGCTTTATTTTGTTAAAAATAAACCTAACCGACCCCTTCGTGAAGCGGAACCGACTCTTAAATTGTTCATCGCTTAGCGTGATGATCAAGTTAGGCTGATGTCTTGCTATTCTTCTTAGGCGCGGTTGTCTGCGTAGAGGCATCTCCAGAGATGACAGGGAAGTATCGTCTTCACTCATTTCGATCAAAATCACTTACAAAATCACTAGATAATAATACTGAGCACAGTTTGAGTAGCCGAAATTGGTGTGTCAACTTTCAACTACTTATCTTGACGTTGATAATGCTTTGAGTATAGTCAAACACGTTTTTCTCAGTTCAGAAACGCAAGTGTTGGTCTTAAGCATGAGTTAAGCATGCTTTCTGTCAAATTTGAATAAATGATGATAGATTACTCAAATCTTGATCAGAGTTTAAAAAAACTCAATTCAGAAACGGAAAAATGTTTAAGTAATACTTAAGTATAGATTGAGACGTATTCAACTTCAAATACTCAATTCAGAAACCGGCAGTTAGACTGTAATTTACTTTTCCGCGTAGATGTTATGGAATCCCGTTTTATTTCCTTCTTAGGAAAATCTGCTTCAGTATTTCTTTGTACAGTAAGATTCGGCAGTAACGATATTCTCGGTGCAACTTTAATCTCTCCTTTTAAGAATTCTAAATGTTTCATAATGAATTCATCTGTTCGTAGTCTGTGAGATTTGGTGCTTAGATGTAATAGCAGTCTTTTTATAGTTTTAAAATATGATTCAACATTTGAAGAAGTAGGTGCCTCAATATCGGAATCATAAATATTCTTCATTACGTTTGACCACAAAGGAAACAAAGTCAGTAAACGTGATAAAATTCCTATAAAACCTGGATAATGGTACAAATTGTCATGACTGCCTATATCTTCAGTATCTAGTGTTACGAGTAATTTTTCTGTTTCAATTTTTGTGGTAAACCATTTAAAAAATCTGTTCTCTTCACTTAATTTGGTATTGGTTTTATTTTCAAACACTGATTTTTCCACAGCTTTAGGCAGATCATTTATTTTATTACTATCCTGAATCACTATCTCTGTATCCAAAGTCTGAAACTGATTCAATGTCTTTAATCGACTCTTAGCCAACTCACACCTAGAAGGAGTATTGGATTTATTAATGCCGTCGTGTTCATTCAAACAAACTGTAATAATATCTTTCAAAATTTCTTTGGCTTTTTCAAAATTTACGCATTCCTATAACGCTAACAGACATTTAATATAAAAGAATTTTACTCTGTTGTCGACATGTTTAAAACAAGTTAAATTGAAAATGATTTTAACAAAATGACTAGTGTCTATTCTAATGTAGCAATCGTCACTTTTTTCGTCTTCCTCCAGTTTTCTGTAAGATTCTGTAACATATTCTTTAGTAGAGTTATGTTTCGTAAATGCTTTTACGCAAGCACCAATCAGCGCGGATGACTCATCGACGATGATTTCGTCTGGTTTTGGATTGCTCACGTGCCATGCTCCCAGCCATTTGTATATAGTGTCCATAGACTGGCTTTCTGATACCATTTGGGTAAGTGGGATACTACTGTGACCTTCATATGTTTTCATGACACATACATAAAACAAAATGTGTTTGGTGATTGTGACATTATTTAAAGGGCCAAATGGTTTGAAAATGCTACCGGTGGCGTCTATACTAACAATCAATTTAGCAGCTTTTTTAAATTCTTTGCAATATTGATCTTGGCAAGGGTCCTAATAATAAATATAAAATGGATACACTGAGATATGTTTAATAGATTGAGTCAAGAGATCGTGAAATAATATTGCTTAAAGGTTCTGTAAGCGAACTACACAACAAACTGAATACTTTAGAACAAAACAATATGAGAAATGAACTCGAAGTAGTCGGAATTCAAGAAGTGAATAATGAAAATCTCGTGCACATCACCTTGTTGACAGCAAGGACAATTGGTATCGACCTTACAGAGGCTGATATAGACGAGGCTTACCGCGCGGGCCCGAGACGCGCCAACTTGGCGGGCAAACCCGAAGCTTACCCAAGATCGTTGGTGGTCCGATTTGTACGCCGCTACAAACGTGACCAATTTCTGAAGGCCGCAAGATTAAGGCATAATCTAACCTCCTCTGACATAGAAATAGAAGGAACTCCCAGGAAACTATACGCTAATGAGCGGCTTACTCGCGAAAACCGGCAGTTATTTCGAGCTGCGAAACTTTCAGCAAAGGAACATGGCTTCCAATTTGCTTGGGTCAAGAACGGAGCAATCCTTATCCGCCAACAAGAAGGAAACCCGTCTATACACATCAAAAACACAAACGATTTACATCGCCTATTCGAATCCACACCTCCAGCCGATAACGACACCGATGTTTTGCCGACCCCAACGACCTAGCAACACCTGCTGCATCGGGATTTCAGCGTCCAAAACACCTACAGATCAGTACAATTTTTTTCTCAATCTTTTTAACCCAACGATTTATTGTCATGATTATTTATTTCCTTCACTAAGTATTTACTGCCCGTTGCTTTATTTTTAATTACTTTAAATACTCTCGTCACGTCTGCACTAGCCCTTTACTCAAAAATAACACATATTAACTCACTCATACATCCATACCACTATATTATGACACTTTTGAAATCCACACAAAAAACAAACATACACGTCTCACGCACACTCGTGCACACCCCTACTACTTTCTTGCTAGCAATTAGTCAATCAGTGACATTCCATAAAACGATTTTTGCTACAGTATCAGTTTTTCGTACCTATACAGATGGCTCTATTTAACATAATTCAAGATATTGATGAAAGCCTCCAAATTGAATGTCACTCTTACGATCTGATAGAAAGCTGTAGGGATCAGTTAATGCACGCTGACTACAACTTTAAAATACTAACATTTAATATTAGGAGTTACCAACGAAACTTTGATGACTTTTACTCTGTTCTGCAACGTCTTGACTGTGAATTCGATGTCATCGTCTTGACTGAGTGTTGGCTGAGCGACGGGTTGTTGATAGAATTACTACCAGGCTATAATGGCTCTAGGACGCACTTACAGTCAAACAAAAATGGAGGTGTAGTAGTTTATACAAAAACCTCTTGGGATTTTACCGTCTCTGAACCAACGATAGCAGACGCAGACAGTCTCTTAATCGAAATTAACAGCGACATTGCTATTTTAGGTATCTATCGATCCCCGTCCTATGCTAATACGGACAAATTTACCTCATCCTTAGATGCCACACTGAACCAACTAAATAATTATGGCAAAATAATCGTAGCAGGAGATATAAATATCGACATATACAACGAAATTAATAACAAAAATGCGGACTATCTACGAATGATGGCTACACATAGTCTTCTCCCAGCAATCACCACGCCAACGCGAAATAATAATTGTTTGGACCATATTTTTATAAAATCTCAATATAAATCTACCGGAGCAGTCTCTAAATGCTCTGTTACTGATCATGACATAGCGATGGCTGCTACGTGTCTAAAAAATAATCAATCCTGCTCCATCAGACCAAAATGGAAAATTAAAATAGATGAGGAGGCCGTGCTTGCCGAACTAAACAGTATTTCATGGACTGAAGTTCTGAATCAGCGCTGCACCAACTCTGCCGTTAACACTATCACTCATATCATCACAACATTACTGCAACAACACTCACACAAAGTCAAAGTAGTCCGAAGTACCTATAACATCAAAGCTTGGATAACTCCAGGCTTAATAAGATGCATGCGCCACCGCGACAAATTACATCTAGTCTCACGTTCTCACCCAGACGACCAAATACATAAACTAACTTACACCCGATACAGAAACTTCTGTAACAACCTGCTTCATAAGTTAAAAACTAACTATCACAGTAGCCAAATCGAAAAAACCCAAGCAGATCCGAAAAAACTCTGGAAGACGATAAAGACTATATACAGCAATAACAATAAGAAGTCAAGTGACTCCGACAAATTGGTTACCAATAAGAACCCAGTTGAATCACTTAACAAATGCAATACGTACTTTACCACACTGGGGAACAAACTGTCTGACTCAATTCTCTCAAGACTCTCAGAAACACAAGCCTCTCTTGCCGATAAATATACCCCGAATATAACCTGTCCACACACATTCTTCTTACATCCCACAGACGAAACTGAAATCGAAAGTCTTATAACTCTACTCAACAATGACAGTGCTCCCGGACCCGATAATCTCAATGTAAGACTAATAAAGAAAATAAAAACCGCTATTATTCAACCTCTAACTTACATATTTAACCTTAGCCTAGAATCTGGAATATTCCCGGACAAATGGAAAGTTGCAGCTGTCAGTCCCATCTATAAAAGTGGTGCAAGCGATATCCCTGATAGCTATCGACCTATCGCCCTATTACCTATACTATCTAAGCTGCTGGAAAAAGATGTTAACAAACGGCTTACAAGTTTCTTGGAGAAACACAACTTGATATCCAATAGGCAGTTCGGTTTCAGGAGGGGTAGGTCAACGGAAGATGCAGCGAGACTCCTTGCAAACTCTGTGTCGTCAAGTGTCGATAAAGGTAAACACACTTTGTGTGCTTTCCTAGACCTGGCTAAAGCCTTCGACACAATTTCAACAGATCTCCTCCTAAAGAAACTGGAAGCAGCAGGTATACGCGGTTTACCCTTAGATTGGCTTAAAAGCTACCTGACCAATAGAAGGCAATTTGTCAAGCTCGGTGATATTTCTAGCAGCCTACTTCCTATCAATTATGGAATTCCGCAAGGTAGTACTCTTGGTCCAACGCTATTCCTACTTTATATGAATAACATCTTGAATATTTCTCTTCCCAACGCTGAAATAATAGCTTACGCAGACGATACAGCGGTCATATTTCATGGTGAAAATTGGGACCAGGTGTACAGCATTGCCGAAGAGGGATTACTCACAATAACTAAAGCTCTTGATAGGAATTTGCTAACCTTAAACGTTAAAAAGACTAAGATTATAACTTTTTTTAAAACCAAGTCCTCAAAACCCCCCCTACATCTAACTCTCACACTCCACAATTGCTCCCATAACCTCCGAACTGCGGGTTGCTCGTGCAGTGTGATTGAGCGTATTCAGTCCATGAAATACTTGGGAATTACTCTAGACGAAAACTTATCTTTTAAGCCACAAATACACGCATTATCCGGCAGGGTCAGGAAACTCATATACGTCATGAAAAAACTTCGAGACTGCACACCCATTCCCATTCTACGTACTGTTTACTTTGGTCTCTGCCAGTCCGTCCTCCAATATGGAATCTCTGTCTGGGGTGGAGCGGGTAAGGCTGCATTTATCGAAGCTGAAAGAGCACAAAGAGCCGGCATCAAAGTAATGCTAAAGAAACCTCTACTGTATCCAACTGACCATCTCTACAAGGATTTCCCGGTCCTCCGCGTCCGACAGCTTTTTATTTTAAATGCAGTACTTCTTACACACAGAAAATTAAAATCTAGACCAGACTACACAGCGATAACATCGAAACGTACATTTAGGATACCCACACCCCTAGCAAACTCTCTTATGGCCAAGCGTTCTTCAAACTATTTACATCCACGCATATATAACGAAGCCCAAAAGAACTGCAACATAATAGACCTCAAAACCCCCTTGTGTAAAAAGGTAATAATAGAATGGCTCCTCACTTTCTCCTACGACGAAACAGAAAAAAATATTTACAAATAGCTACGCAAGCAAGACTACACAAATCATGTGCGTGTGAACTGAGGGACCAAAAAGGAATACGCGAAATGAAAATCCTAAGATTTAGTAGAAGACTTAAAACAAATGTAGAACAAATCCGGGGAATTTGTAATCAAATATATTAAAAACTACGACCCATAAAGTGTGGTCCCTCAGTTCTCACAGACGGTTAGCCAGATCTCGGAAAGTATCTTAAAAAAGAAGGTTTTGTGAATACAGACATTTAGTAAAGAATTTGGAAAGATATTCACAAAATAACAGACCACAAAGCATTAAAGATAAAAAAAATATAACGACTGAACTGTGGTCCCTCAGTCCACACAACAAAGATAAATATTTTAGTGAATATTACTGAATTAAACTAATAAAACCGTTCTTTTTCTACATAAAGTTTTAGAAGAAGTCTTAAAACATATCGTAAAAAAAAATGAAGCCTAAATATCGAAGCATTTTGAAGATAGCGATGATTATTACTGGTCCCTCAATCCTCCACTCCACTGACATATGTGCATGTGCTAGCTACTGGGCTATAGGAATATCAGAAAGTCTAGTGTACTTAACTTTTAGTAGAAAGTTTCTTCTAAATAATAGGTATCTAAAATTGTGCATTTCTTACCTCTTAGCTGAGATAATATTATTTCTTTAATTCTATGAAAGTAAACAGAGCAGTGTGACCACACAAAAAAACAAAATGTAGACAGTCCTTTTATACTTTATTTAATATAATTTTCATTTTTTAGACAAAACGAAAACAAGGTTGTACGGTTCCCGTCGGGGTTGCGGGTTGTTCGAAAGAGATACCGCGGCCTCGACATGAAGGGCTAAGAAGGAACATGGGTGGTTTTTAGTCAGTAGAAGTCTGACACTGCCTACCCCTCGATGATGATTGTATAGGAAATGGGTGTCAAGAAAACAGCAGCAATTTGAATTTAAATACGATGAACATTGACTCGTTTATTATTCAAATATAAAATTACCCACAAGAAAGGTAACTGCCTGCTAGCACAGTTTCGATAGAAGTGAGAGAGCGACTAAAGGCAACCGTCTTTTTTATAACAGACGTTTGGTGACAGTGTTGCCAGTATAAAGAAAACCAAAGATTAATTTTTGTATAATAAAATCGACTAAATATCAACAGATTGATGCTTTCCCAAGCCGCAAAAAAAAAACTTACGTACTTACAATAATTTTGAAATAATGATCATCACAGCAGCAAAAGAAGCTCGTTCAGAAAACAGTGATATCGGTAGCCAGTAATAAAGAAAGATTATGAAGGCCTAGTTTTTTTTATAGCATTTCATTTTCCCACTCAGGCGTACCAGACATACCTCCCTGTTAGCAGTCCCTTCGGCCTCCACCGATTATTTGAAGATGTCACCCTTTTTGCGTCTACCCGCATTATACAGGATGTAAACGAACCCTTCATGCATACGACAACCAAGCATTCTGTACATTAAACCAAGTACCCCTACGCAAAAATTTTTGCCGGGAAATGACTTTTTTTTATGGGGTCAAAAATCACATTTTACGGTAAAACTCAAAGTAGCACTCATAAAACATTGTGTTAGTTAATGCTTTGAATAGTAAACGGGTCATGGAGATAATTTAAGTAAAGTTAAAACCTGAAATACTAGTATTTACAAAAACAGCTGTGAAAAATTTTGAACTTTCACCCCCAATATCTCCGTAACCAGGAGGTTCCCAGGTATGGTCTAGAACAAAAAATGATCGCAGTGGTGGGGAGAACAAATGCCCTTCGTTTGCGTTAAGGGTACTTTTACACCCTATATAATGACAAATTCCCTTCACTCGACTCCTTCAATACCACACGGAACCGTCTTAAAAAAGAGATAATTACAATTCTGGAGTAAACGCGTGTTCTCCAACCCCCTGCTAGTGTCAGTTAGGCAGTTAGTCACAAATAGACATACACCATATCATCGCACACATTCACAGACACCCACACTGCACAAACAGAGAGAGAGAGAGAAATAGAGAGAGAGAGAGAGAATACGGAGAGTGTCAGACTTCTACTGACTAAAAACCACCCATGTTCCTTCTTAGCCCTTCATGTCGAGGCCGCGGTATCTCTTTCGAACAACCCGCAACCCCGACGGGAACCGTACAACCTTGTTTTCGTTTTGTCTAAAAAATGAAAATTATATTAAATAAAGTATAAAAGGACTGTCTACATTTTGTTTTTTTGTGTGGTCACACTGCTCTGTTTACTTTCATAGAATTAAAGAAATAATATTATCTCAGCTAAGAGGTAAGAAATGCACAATTTTAGATACCTATTATTTAGAAGAAACTTTCTACTAAAAGTTAAGTACACTAGACTTTCTGATATTCCTATAGCCCAGTAGCTAGCACATGCACATATGTCAGTGGAGTGGAGGATTGAGGGACCAGTAATAATCATCGCTATCTTCAAAATGCTTCGATATTTAGGCTTCATTTTTTTTTACGATATGTTTTAAGACTTCTTCTAAAACTTTATGTAGAAAAAGAACGGTTTTATTAGTTTAATTCAGTAATATTCACTAAAATATTTATCTTTGTTGTGTGGACTGAGGGATGTGCATCTGGATTGAGGGCCCATTTTTTTAAACCTTGCCAAACGAAATAAGACTCATAGGGAAATTACTTAAAAATAGTTAAAACTTAAAGCATAGGGCCACGAATTTCTTAAACGTGAATTAAAAATGTTATGATTAAATAACTTGGGCCCTCAATCCAGACGCGTGCATAAAGTGACATAGCCTAAATCTCAGTAAGTCCTATCTTTGGGTTCATAATTTTTATTCAGGAATTTAGTTAAGAATTTCTTAAAGATTTTAAGAAATTCCCAAATCTGTAGAATGTGACATTACAGATTTATGGCGGTATTTCTAGGGCCCTCAGTTCAAATGTGTCTGTACTGAGGAATCTGCAAAACATGGATTTATCTGAAGAAATACAGTAATGCGACTTTAACATGTTTTACTTAGATACTTAGGTGAATTAGTTAAAAAGAAATAATGACGGAAAAGTTCATTGTTACGTAGTAAATGAAAGTCAAAATTTACTAAAACGTCTGAACTGAGAGCCCAACATTTTCGGCTTTATTGACTAGGCTCAACCTCATAGATTAACGCAAATTAGAATAAGATTTTTAACTATTCTTTAATTAAATTTTAACATATCGTCCGTTCTTCTTAATATCATACTTAAAGAGAAAATTGATTTTATACTTTTTATAAGGGAAAAATTTGTAGGGTGACCATAATGATCATAGTTAGTACCAGTACATTTTGCAAAGCGCAGTCGAAAAGTCGTAATATTTGCAGCTAAACGTATTATATATGTACCTACAGTTTACAATTTTGTTTTCTTTATTTGTATTACTATTTTTTATAATATGATATTAGTCCTTATTGTCCTTAAGGTTCTATTATGGGCCTAGTTGCAGAACAGCTGTGAAAAATTGGGAATAATTAATTAATTGTTCAATATCTCCGTAACTAGGGGAGTTCCCAGGTATGGTCTAGAACAAAAAAATGATCGCAGTGGTGGGGAGAACAAGTGCCTTTCGTTTGCGTTAAGGGTACTTTTACACCCTATATACCATTCAAACCGCCAGATTTATCTGCGTCGTTTGGTCTAGGTCTCATAGTCCTACGACGAGTTTTATTGTCGGCTATGATATTGCGTGTTTTCGGTCAAATCTACATTTTGTGCTTACAATACGACCCAAAAAAAGTGTTTTTAAAATTAAAAATATCCAGCAGTTACGACATTCTAAAAATTAGGAATATGATCTTAATCTGTTTTTCATGTATTGACTTTTTCGTTTATTTGTATTTACGTATTTTCACTTGTTAAGAAAATTTCCTTTGAAATCACTTAGTAGATTTTACCTACACAAGGCAATTGTAATTAATGTGGTTAGATATTTTACATGAAAATATATTTTGTGACATTGTCATGTGTATGAGTTAACCAGAAATAAAATGGAAGAAAAAATTAATTTTGTGTGGTCGGCACTACGTAGCGTATTTGTTTATTTTTCAATAAAGACTTTTATTCAATAATAAATAATTGATTTCATTTATTTTTGTGCATGATAATAATTACGTAAGAGTTCTTGGTTCTTGGTCAGTTACGAAGGGAGATTTGGGGTAATTTTTAACCGACTTCCAAAAAGGAGAAGGTTCTCTATTCATGTGTATGAATTTTTTTATACATCCGCGCATATCTCCGTCAATTGTGGACCGTATCAGGATCTGATGATTGAGTGAGTGAGCTGGTTATGGAAGGTACTCTCCTCAACGATTAGGGAGTTGAAAGCAATAATAAGGAAATCTTGAAGTTTAAGGGCTTGGTTTCTAGTTTGAATGTTCAATGCATAGTAAATATTTGTATAGGATATTACAACTCATCATCATCTGCCTAGCCTTTTCCCAACTATGTTGGGGTCGGCTTCCAGTCTAACCGGATGCAGCTGAATACCAGTATTTTACATGGAGCGACTGCCTATCTGACCTCCACAACCCAGTTAATACTAGGTAATACGATACCCATTGGTAAGACTGGTTGTCAGACTTTCAGGTCACTGACTACCTGTAACGACTGCCAAAGACCTATATATGGCAGCCGGGACCAACAGCTTAACGTGCTTTCCGAGGCACGGAGGAAACTCGGTATGTCGGGCGGTCACCCATCCACAGACCGACCTAGGCAAGCACAGCTTTACCTAAAGATCGACCCGAGTGGCAGTTCTTATTAAGCCACGAGCTCCTTATATATTACAACTAAAAAAGGAAAAAAAAACCGACTTCAAAAACATAAAAAAGTGAAAAACACAAAATCGAAGAACACAAAAAGTGAAAAACAAAAAAATTAAAAATAAACTTCACAAGAAAAAACAGCGCCTGAAGTCGGTGGCAATAAACGGAAATCAAACAAACAAAATATGTCACCAACTTCAAAAGCTGATTTTTTTAAATATTTTTTTTTTATTATTTTTAATTTTTCACTTATTTGTGTTTATCGATTATGTGTTTCTCATTTTTTTTATGTTTTTGACGTCGGTTTTTTTTTGCAAAAAAGTTTTTTAAGATACATTGTATTTAAGATACAATTTCCGAAATCACGAAAATCATTAAATAATGCTTAGGTAAATTTAATTGTTTTATTTTAAACTGTCAGATCTTTTTAGATCAATCTTGAAAATGTACCGGTACTAACTATGATCATTATGGTCACCCTACAAATTTTTCTCTTATATAAAAATAGAAAATCAATTTTCTCTTTAAGTATGATATTAAGAAGAACGGACGATATGTTAAAATTTAATTAAAGAATAGTTAAAAATCTTATTCTAATTTGCGTTAATCTATGAGGTTGAGCCTAGTCAATAAAGCCGAAAATGTTGGGCTCTCAGTTCAGACGTTTTAGTAAATTTTGACTTTCATTTACTACGTAACAATGAACTTTTCCGTCATTATTTCTTTTTAACTAATTCACCTAAGTATCTAAGTAAAACATGTTAAAGTCGCATTACTGTATTTCTTCAGATAAATCCATGTTTTGCAGATTCCTCAGTACAGACACATTTGAACTGAGGGCCCTAGAAATACCGCCATAAATCTGTAATGTCACATTCTACAGATTTGGGAATTTCTTAAAATCTTTAAGAAATTCTTAACTAAATTCCTGAATAAAAATTATGAACCCAAAGATAGGACTTACTGAGATTTAGGCTATGTCACTTTATGCACGCGTCTGGATTGAGGGCCCAAGTTATTTAATCATAACATTTTTAATTCACGTTTAAGAAATTCGTGGCCCTATGCTTTAAGTTTTAACTATTTTTAAGTAATTTCCCTATGAGTCTTATTTCGTTTGGCAAGGTTTAAAAAAATGGGCCCTCAATCCAGATGCACATGACTGAGGGACCACAGTTCAGTCGTTATATTTTTTTTATCTTTAATGCTTTGTGGTCTGTTATTTTGTGAATATCTTTCCAAATTCTTTACTAAATGTCTGTATTCACAAAACCTTCTTTTTTAAGATACTTTCCGAGAATGTGCATCTGGATTGAGGGCCCATTTTTTTAAACCTTGCCAAACGAAATAAGACTCATAGGGAAATTACTTAAAAATAGTTAAAACTTAAAGCATAGGGCCACAAATTTCTTAAACGTGAATTAAAAATGTTATGATTAAATAACTTGGGCCCTCAATCCAGACGCGTGCATAAAGTGGCATAGCCTGAATCTCAGTAAGTCCTATCTTTGGGTTCATAATTTTTATTCAGGAATTTAGTTAAGAATTTCTTAAAGATTTTAAGAAATTCCCAAATCTGTAGAATGTGACATTACAGATTTATGGCGGTATTTCTAGGGCCCTCAGTTCAAATGTGTCTGTACTGAGGAATCTGCAAAACATGGATTTATCTGAAGAAATACATAAATGCGACTTTAACATGTTTTACTTAGATACTTAGGTGAATTAGTTAAAAAGAAATAATGACAGAAAAGTTAATTGTTACGTAGTAAATGAAAGTCAAATTTTACTAAAACGTCTGAACTGAGAGCCCAACATTTTCGGCTTTATTGACTAGGCTCAACCTCATAGATTAACGCAAATTAGAATAAAATTTTAACTATTTCTTAATTAAATTTTAACATATCGTCCGTTCTTCTAAATATCATACTTTAAGAGATAATTGATTTTCTACTTTTTATAAGGGAAAAATTTGCAGGGTGACCATAATGATCATAGTTAGTATCAGTACATTTTGTAAAGTGCAGTCGAAAAGTCGTAATATTTGCAGCTAAACGTATTATATATGTACCTACAGTTTACAATTTTGTTTTCTTTATTTGTATTACTATTTTTTATAATGTGATGTTAGTCCTTATTGTCCTTAAGGTACTATTATGGGCCTAGTTGCCTAAAGCAAATAAAAAAATAACATTTATTCAGCTTTACCAGTGTTTGCATTAAATGAAAGAAGAAAAAAAAAATCTTTTATATGTATATTCACCGATTACTCGAACACCCCTGAACCGATATAGAAAATTCTTTTTTGGTTGAAAAGGAGATATCCCAAGGACCACCCTTGGGATATCTCCTTTTCAACAAAAAAAGAATTTGACCATGATAAGAAAATCAGGATCTGATGATTGCACCCCAGAGAAATCGAGGGCAACCCTCACATTGTATAGGCACTTATTACGTGTTTAGTGCTTTTTCTAAAGTTTTTCAAGTATTCGCACATAGCAGTCATTACTTCATGTTGATGAAGGTATAACTCCTCAACGGTTAGGAGTTTGAGGATAATTCTTTAACAAAATATAATGGGAACGTATAAATGGTTGTATTCTTTTAGGTTATCTAGGTGAGCTGATTATGGAAGGTACTAGAGCCTCAACGATTAGGAGTTGAAAGCAATAATAAAGAAATCTTGAAGGTTAAGGGTTAGGTTTCTAGTTTGAATGTTAAATGAATAGTAAATGTTTGTATAGGATATTACAACTAAAAAAGGACAAAAAAACCGACTTCAAAAACATAAAAAAGTAAAAAACACAAAATTGAAGAACACAAAAAGTGAAAAACAAAAAAGTAAAAAATAAACTTCAGAAGATAAATCAGCGTCTGAAGTCGGTGGCAAAAAAATTTAATCAAACAAACAAAATATGATTTTTCTTAAAGAAGTTAATTTTTCACTTATTTGTATTTTTCGATTTTGTGTTTCTCATTTTTTTATGTTTTTGAAGTCGGTTTTTTTTTGCAAAAAAGTTTTTTAATAACTAAGATACAATTTCCGAAATCACAAAAATCATTAAATAATGCTTAGGTAAATTTAATTGTTTTATTTTAAACTGTCAGATCTTTTCTAGATCAATCTTGAAAATGTACCGGTACTAACTATGATCATTATGGTCACCCTATAAATTTTTCTCTTACATAAAAGAAGAAAATCAATTTTCTCTTAAAGTATGATATTTAGAAGAACGGACGATATGTTAAAATTTAATTAAAAAATAGTTAAAAATCTTATTCTAATTTGCGTTAATCTATGAGGTTGAGCCTAGTCAATAAAGCCGAAAATGTTGGGCTCTCAGTTCAGACGTTTTAGTAAAATTTGACTTTCATTTACTACGTAACAATTAACTTTTCTGTCATTATTTCTTTTTAACTAATTCACCTAAGTATCTAAGTAAAACATGTTAAAGTCGCATTTATGTATTTCTTCAGATAAATCCATGTTTTGCAGATTCCTCAGTACAGACACATTTGAACTGAGGGCCCTAGAAATACCGCCATAAATCTGTAATGTCACATTCTACAGATTTAGGAATTTCTTAAAATCTTTAAGAAATTCTTAACTAAATTCCTGAATAAAAATTATGAACCCAAAGATAGGACTTACTGAGATTTAGGCTATGCCACTTTATGCACGCGTCTGGATTGAGGGCCCAAGTTATTTAATCATAACATTTTTAATTCACGTTTAAGAAATTCGTGGCCCTATGCTTTAAGTTTTAACTATTTTTAAGTAATTTCCCTATGAGTCTTATTTCGTTTGGCAAGGTTTAAAAAAATGGGCCCTCAATCCAGATGCACATTTTCCGAGATCTGGCTAACCGTCTGTGAGAACTGAGGGACCACACTTTATGGGTCGTAGTTTTTAATATGTTTGATTACAAATTCCCCGGATTTGTTCTACATTTGTTTTAAGTCTTCTACTAAATCTTAGGATTTTCATTTCGCGTATTCCTTTTTGGTCCCTCAGTTCACACGCTCATCACAAATCGACATCACTCCTAATCTCACTCAAATACATGCACACACACACGCACACACACACGCACACACACACACGCACACACACACGCACACACACACAATCACGCACGCACACACACACACACGACACAAAATTTAGCTTATTATTTTCTGTATAACATATATGTTAAGGCGGGAAAACCATAGATGGGTATATGGGTAGTTGAAATCACACACAATACTTGACTCAAACACCAAACGTTTATTTACAATAGTCCATTTACAGGCACTTATAAACTTTTCAGGGGTTGAGACCCATTCACATGAATCATTGTTACTATGGAGAAGAATGGGTTGAAGAAACTCCATTTAAATCATGTTACAATTCTCGTTTGCATTAATGTTAATCACATCAAAAACCACTTTCATTTACATTATTTGCTAAACGCGAGATAATGTGCATCTTTCGTCACACGCGTGTCTACTTGTCTAGTCCGTCTAGCGGAAGTACCACGTACTCAGTATTGTTATTAATTACTTTTAATCAGTTAAAACTAATAAACAATACTAAAATAGTTCACAATTGATTGTAATAATTATTTAACAATAAAACAATACCAATATTAATGCGAAGGTGTTATTAAGTTATTGTCTAATTAATAGGTTCATTACTTTTTACAACAGAATGTTACTTACGCCATTTCCGGCTAATTAAAGGATTTAATACAAAGAACAGGTTTTCTACTAATAAATTGCTCTACAAAATAATCTTATGACTTTTTAGTTTATAATTACATAAAGAAACTGATTTAGTCGTGGTTTCAGATTATAAATTGAGTTATTGATCATTAAAATCGTATTCGCCGCCATCTTCACAACAATGTGCAATGACGTCTCTTATACAGCCTAATTTCAAGTGAGCAATCATTAAAATCCCAATATTCATAATCAATTAGCTTATCTTAATTTTAACTATAGTTCTAGTTAAAGACCTCTGTTTAATAAATCATTATTCGAGCCGTCGACCATTAAATTACAAACCATCTCTGTAGTAGTTAACACAAAAGCTAGCAGATGGCACTGTCGCTCATGTCTTTCAATATCGATCCCGTAATAATTACTGTACAAATATCTCAGAGATGGCAGGTTCATTAATGATTATAAAAAACTAAGCTAAGCTATTATTATAAGCTGGTTATTAATTAGATTGCCTAATGATCCCAGCAGATAGACACTCTCGCGGCGACACGGCCATTCTGATCGGCGGTGCGCGCTCTGCACTTGCCGTTGCCGTCCGCTCGTCCGTCCGTTGTCCTAAGTGTAGTCTCGTGGTTGTTATCTGAAATAGTGGAGTTAAATTTTGTCGGCAGATTATTGTAGCTTTTATTATCCTACAATGTTTATTCAATTGTAGGATTTAGTAACATTCATTCATTGGTTTATTCAACATAGAAACCTTGTAATAGATCTGACATTCAATGCATTTTTGTATCACCTTGCTAGACACACATGCACAGTTACAGACATTTATAGCTGTTTGGAATTTTTATTCAAGTTATTAGATGCTAAGCTGTTAGCTTAATAAAACAATTGTTGCCTGAATGACTCAATTACATTAATTGAATTGAGTTTATTGATATTGTTTGATCAACTTCTAGCTCACAAGAATTTTGTTGACAAAATTATTCAACAGCATTAATTGAATTCATTGATAGTTTGATCAGCTACTAGCTGAATAGAATATTGTTTGATTAGCTACTAGCTTAATAGAATATTGTTGGCAAAATTATTCAACAACATTAATTGAATTTATTGATGTTGTTTGATCAGCTACTAGCTGAATAGAATATTGTTTGATTGCTACTAGCTAAATAGAATATTGTTTGATTGCTACTAGCTAAATAGAATATTGTTGGCAACATTATTCAACAACATTAATTGAATTTATTGATGTTGTTTGATCAGCTACTAGCTGAATAGAATATTGTTTGATAAGCTACTAGCTAAATAGAACATTGTTGGCAAAATTATCAACGACATTAGTTGAATTTATTGATATTGTTTGATCAGCTACTAGTTGAATAAAATATTGTTTGATTAGCTACTAGCTAAATAGAATATTTTTGACAAAATTATCGAACATCATTGATTTTATTGATTTCATTGATATTGTTTGATAAGCTGTTTGCTTTTTCAGCAAACAGATAATATTGTTGCTTACTATGACTTGACTTGGCAACCTTGTATAATAGGTCTACTGTCTACTAGATTTGTTTTAAATAAAATTATTGATAGCTTTAGACATTGTGATTTGTATTTGGTAAATGTAGTGTGAGTAGTATGTTTTTATTTGTTCATTCTCACGGGAAGGTAATGCTCTGTGATAGACACAAAGTCTTGGATTTGACAGGATAAAAGGATAGGATCAGGAACACCGCTCTGTGATAGACACAAAGTCTTTGATTTGACAGGATTAAAGGATAAGGAGTTTAGGACCATTGCTCCGTGACAGGCACGAAGTCTTTGATTTGACAGGATATAAGGAACCAGGCTCTGGGCGTTTAATACGCCGTGGACCCAGCAGGATAACATGAGAGTATTATTTTATCAGTTCCCTCCACGGCTGCTGATAGATCATTTGTTGTGTTGGTTCATTACCCAGTCACCTCCACGGCTTCTGATAGATCATTTGTTGTGTGGGTTCATTATCAAGTGCCTACACGGCTGTTGATAGATAATTTGTTGTGTTGGTTCTTTACCAGTTGCCTCCACGGCTGCTGATAGATTATTTGTGTGATTCATTGTGAGTATTACTTATTGCGCTAGTTGTTTCCTCCACGGATACCATTAGCTTTTTGTGAGTATTATTATTTTATACTTCATTAGTTACTGTTAGTACTAATACTTTGTTTTTGTTAATAGTTGTTGCTTACAACTGGCAGGATTGCAAAAACATTAAAATAATGAAAATGGAATACCTGATACTCATCACACATGAGCATCATGTAGGTAGGTAGGTTTATTGGCGATTGTATTGAGCCTTTTAATGCAACACTGTTTGATATCAGTGGTGAAGTGTTTGAAGTAGTTTGAAAACTTCTCACCTTTTATGTTAACTTATGGTGTGTAAACACTGAAACAGTCATTCTGGGTTGGCTGTCCTCATGCTGTTTCTCATTTGTTAGCTTCATAGCCGGTGACACGGTCATTTGTTCACCAGGCTGTAGTACTTGATGTTGTTTATATTTGTAGTGAATTTGCTCTACTATCATTTCCTCTTTTATAAGATAATTGCCTCGAATCTGGAATGTAAAAGTCATGCAGGTAAATAATAGAACAAGAAAAGATGTTATGTAAACATCACACCTGCTATCCCAGAAGGGTTAGGCAGAAGTGTACATCATCACTTTGCCAGTAATGCTTAAGGCTCTTGTTAAAGGCCAAGACTGTTTGCCATTAATATTATTGTCTGGACTGCTACTGAGAAATTCCTGATGGAGAAACTCAACAACATTGTTAGACTCGGGAATTGAATCCAGGCCCACACGCTTTAATTGTATGGTGCATTACTACTAGGCCCTCAAAGTAGTCTGACTAAATGTTTAAATTAGTAATGAAAATTTGGTAATCAATTGTTTTTAAATAGTTATCATACTTAGATGGTAATTAAACTAAGATGGGAAAGTTAATCTGATTAAAACTACTTTAAAAACACTATTGGTTGTGTTACTGTACTAGTGAAACATTCACAATTTAACTTCTTTAAAGCTTTGCTTTCTGTTGAATTATCGCACTGAATTTCATTGTCACAATTTGTTGAACAACGTTGATGTTTCGTTTTTGCGCCCAAACCATTGTTTTGTTATAAAACACACATAAGTACCAGTTACATAACAAAGCATTACTAATGTAAAACATGTGCATTGAATCCAACTCATATGCTATAATGGGAAATAGTATGATGTTATCATTGCGTTTTCCCATTAAAATAATGTTTATTGTGGATCAATTGTTTATCTATTTATTTATTTTTTTAAAACTTTAAGCTAATCAATTAGAGATGTAGTAAGGTCAGATGTAGATTCGATTGATAGATATTGAATAAATAAATAATTATTGTAATATTTATCATGACATATTGTGTCATTACAATACAAAGATTCACATCTGCCGGGTGTCCAGTGACGGACAACTTTGTTTGTTTTTAATGAATCTTGAAACATGTTATCCAATACAAATGTTTACAAGTTTGTATAAAGTATTTAATTGTAATTCCTCACTTGAATGTCAATTAGGAGGGATTTCTAATAAGAATTATTTCTATTAAATGTTTTATTCTGAATGACATTTCAAAACACAACAAGATTTAATACTAGTTAATACTTGGTTAATTAATTAATGTGTGAATGCAAAAAACTAACTATCATTTGATTCATGAGTTCAGTTTGTGACACATTAAGTACTGATTTATATTTTAATCATAACTTTGAACGGGTAATGACCTTATCACTCCTTAAGTGATTAAAGATGTCTTAATATTTTAATCCCACGGGTGTCAATTTAAGGTGGCATTAACCTAGCCTGTGTGTAATGTGATAAGTTAAAATATTGTTAACTGCACTACAGTTACTAAAATGAATAAAATAAAATACTTCCCAGGTTTGATGTTTCATCCCGTAGGTTCATTTTTATTGATAGGCTTTCCAAGTGTTTATGTTTCTTTTATTTTGCTGCTTCGGTCATTCTGTGCTGTACTGTATGTTTGTCATTTTGATTGGACTATGAAGTTTTCTGTCACATAAAACTTCATTGTTTGTTTTCCCATGTGTCAACATAGTGTCTGACTGGGTCATGTGTGTTCAAGTTGAATTACATCTAGTGGGTGTAAAATTTGATCGGGACTTTATACATGGATAGGACAATTGACATACCTAACTCTTGGAAATGACCACATGGAAATGACGATGAAACTGGATTTGACAAAAAAAAATTGGATTGATGAAACATTTAATTATGACAAAAAAAAGAAGACATGGCATATGCCTTGATTAAAACATAATAAGAAAAAAAAATTACTGATGACTTGGCTTTGGCCTTACTCTTATTAAATAGAAGAATACGAAAATATGACGAGGCTGAATGGTCTATAGACCGATAACTGCCTTTTTTTACAGGCGAAAGAAAAAAAAAAAAAAAAAAAAAAGTGTTCAAGTTGAAATAAGCCTTATTTAACATGTTGGTATCTGTCAACCACTAGGATGAAAATACAGCCAAATCTTAGACGTCATAGTCTTCAGTTCAATATTTTCCTGTATGTCATTATTTGGATGTTCCGGCGCATATTCATGAGCAAAGCGCAGATAAAATCCCTTTCTTCTGATGTTAAGGCGGGAAAACCACTTATGGAACGCTGCTCCTAAACATCAATGGCCTCCGCCATATTGTCTTCGCCTTAGATTCCTCTTCGTGGTAGATGGGTATATGGGTAGTTGAAATCACACACAATACTTGACTCAAACACCAAACGTTTATTTACAATAGTCCATTTACAGGCACTTATAAACTTTTCAGGGGTTGAGACCCATTCACATGAATCATTGTTACTATGGAGAAGAATGGGTTGAAGAAACTCCATTTATATCATGTTACAATTCTCGTTTGCATTAATTTTAATCACATCAAAAACCACTTTCATTTTTTACATTATTTGCTAAACGCGAGTTGTGCATCTTTCGTCACACGCGTGTCTACTTGTCTAGTCCGTCTAGCGGAAGTACCACGTACTCAGTATTGTTATTAATTACTTTTAATCAGTTAAAACTAATAAACAATACTAAAATAGTTCACAATTGATTGTAATAATTATTTAACAATAAAACAATACCAATATTAATGCGAAGGTGTTATTAAGTTATTGTCTAATTAATAGGTTCATTACTTTTTACAACAGAATGTTACTTACGCCATTTCCGGCTAATTAAAGGATTTAATACAAAGAACAGGTTTTCTACTAATAAATTGCTCTACAAAATAATCTTATGACTTTTTAGTTTATAATTACATAAAGAAACTGATTTAGTCGTGGTTTCAGATTATAAATTGAGTTATTGATCATTAAAATCGTATTCGCCGCCATCTTCACAACAATGTGCAATGACGTCTCTTATACAGCCTAATTTCAAGTGAGCAATCGTTAAAATCCCAATATTCATAATCAATTAGCTTATCTTAATTTTAACTATAGTTCTAGTTAAAGACCTCTGTTTAATAAATCATTATTCGAGCCGTCGACCATTCAATTACAAACCATCTCTGTAGTAGTTAACACAAAAGCTAACAGATGGCACTGTCGCTCATGTCTTTCAATATCGATCCCGTAATAATTACTGTACAAATATCTCAGAGATGGCAGGTTCATTAATGATTATAAAAAACTAAGCTAAGCTATTATTATAAGCTGGTTATTAATTAGATTGCCTAATGATCCCAGCAGATAGACACTCTCGCGGCGACATATATATTGTGACAGAGTTTTTCTTTTCTTTTTTTTAGTTTAATTTTTAATTGTTGTTTTTTTTTTCCACTAATTTTCTTTATGTATTTCATTACTTTTGGTTTTTATTTGTTCACCGTGTACGACCCTTTCGAATAACAAAACGAATATGTACAACTCTGATCCCCAAGATACAGACTAACGTCTAGTTTGGGGATCACCGTTCTAATTGTTATGTTTATGTACCTGGTTATCAATAAATAATTTGAATTTGAAATAATTTCTTTGTAAGGCGATATTTGGGTCATTAGCCATAACGAAAGTATTTGGTTTCGATGAAAAAGTGAGCTACTCTTATGTTCGTGTTTTATTTGACGTAAGCACCCTGTTGTTGGTAAATGAGTAGGTTCAGGCTCATCGGAATTAACAACTAAATTTGCCATTGAGTTACGATATGAAATAGCGGATACATGTTTAAGTTCTTCAGCTATTTCAGTTCGTTTTACAGGTGATAGTTTTATTTTTTTCACTGGAGGATGAATGAAATTTTCGTCGTAATTTGTTATTATGCATTTGCACTGAGCTATTTTATCCGAAGGCCAGCTAATAATAACTTTCGCATCAGCTTCACATTGTTTACAAGATCCGATACACGTTATATTGGTCTTCATAGAAATAGAATACTGTTTAAATGTCCAAGTGTGTGCTATTGGATGGACCTCCCAAATTAAGTCTTTCGGCATTTAAGAACGTGAATACGTTGATTTTAAAGTGAAAAATACTCATTTCACATAATTATAATATTATCATAACTTTAAGAATTTGTTCATATCTATGGATGATACTGATTGTATTTGTTGCAAACAATTTAAGTAAAATGCTATAAGATAACAAGAAATCTATACCTACTAATATTATAAAGAAGTAAAGTTTGTGTGTTTGTATATTTGTTAAATTGTAAGGGGTAATCTCGGGATCTACAGAACCGATTTTAAAAATTCTTTCACCGTTGGGAAGCTACACTATCCGCGGGTGACATAGGCTACTTTTTATCCCTGTATTCCCACGGAAACGGGAACTACGCGGGTGAAACCGCGTGACTTCCGCTAGTTGATTATAAAATCAACGTGTTTACATTACGTTTACACTGCGCGCCCCTGCAAGGGTTTGTTATGTATTAGAAGTTTACAGAAACCAAGCTGATAATTTAAAGATTTACTTACCTGCTGCCTTTTTAGGCTTTCCACCATCCTTTCCTTTTGGCGCCTAAAAAGAAAATAACACTGTTAAAAATCCGAAAATACCATATAAACATTTACCTATCTCATACTAATTAAGAAATAAAACATTGACACAGAAGTAATAAAATATATGAAAGATTTCCTAACAAAAATAATTCGCAATAACCAAAATACATACCATGTTTATTTTTAACTGTCACCAGCAATTAGATAGTTAATAACAAAAAATATTTCTTCGGACTGTTTTGTTCGGTTTGCGTTTTGTTGTTGACGTTGTCAAGTTCAATAAATACGTTGTCATGGTAACTATCAATGTCGTCATTTTCGGTTTCATGTTGTAAAAAGTACCTATTCTACTCTTCGTCTGTATAACATGATAGAATAATTGTATGATACGCTTTCACATGCAAAAAGTTACACTCTCTCTACTCTGGGTGGAGCGGAAGAGAGTGTTAGACTTCTACTGACTAAAACTCACATAAGCTCCTTTTTAGTCCTTTGTATTTCGGGGCCGTGGTACTCTTTCACTTATCTCTTTTGAATCGAATTGGATAAAATGAAATCAAATAATAATATCAATACAAGTAACTGTAACAAAGTTTCGTATGCGGATTCCTTAAAACTTCGACTACCTAAAACTAAACCTGCGCCGGTTGTCGACTCGCGCGCACCCGTACCCTGTGTCGTGGCTTACCCCACCGCTGAGCGATTAGCCGATTACTCATCCTCCTCTGCTACTAAGCAAGCACTCATGAAGGTGATCAAGCCCAGTGACGACGGGTTTCAAATTGTAGGCGTTAAAAAAAACCGCAAAATCTGGCGTCGTATTACGTGTCGCTAATGACAGCCAAATTAAGAAGTTACAATCGGTCGACGCTATTAGGTCCGCCGGCTTGCGACTTGAAAAACCAAAAGGCCGACAGCCTCGTATACTAGTTAAGGACGTGCCATCCTCAATGGAAGACAATGCTTTTTTGCACGCGCTATACCGTCAGAATATTCAAGACGAGCTGCCAATAAAAGAGGATGATTTTATTAAATCCACTAAAATTTATCGTCGGCGTTCTTTAGATAACGGTCGCAAGTGGATAGGTATTGAAATCGAGTCCACCGTGCGTAAACATTTGGTGTCCACTAAGGAAAAAATATTTATTGATTGGGCGACTTGTCGGTTCAATGACGACGTTGATATAGTCCGTTGTCTACATTGTCAACAGTTCGGTCACGTTAAGAAATACTGCGTTAACAAGTCACCTACCTGTGCAAATTGCTCCGAAGCACATGAAACAAACAACTGCCCGCATAAGGACAATTTAAATTTTATACCAACTTGCGTGGCCTGTAAACGTTTTAAAAAACCATTTGACCATCGTTGTGGGTCACCAGAGTGTACAACCTACAAAGTTAAGCTCGAACAGTTAATCCTCAACACAAACTACTAAAACAATGGATAGTTTAAACATAGGACAATTAAATCTCCACAACGACAGAGTAGCGACTTCTGAACTGGACAAATTAATTATCGATTACAGCTTAGACATAGTGCTTGTGCAAGAACAATATCAAAACGCGCGCTTACGTCATAAAGTAGTTCAGCTGGATTCAAAATCACGAGCCGGAATTTACGTGGCGCGTTCTTCTAACTTTACAGTAACGTCTTTGCGTAACCTCATGACGCCGCACTGTGCCGTTGCGGAAGTCTCCTCGGCTTTCTATAAAGTTTACGTTGTGAGCTGTTACTTTCAATATTCAGACCCTGTTGGTCCTCACATACATAACCTCCGTCATGTCTTGCGGTCACTCGCGGGCTGTAAAGTTATCGTTGGCGCGGATGTTAACGCATCCTCGTCTCTGTGGTATGGCAAGGTTCGGCCTACGGATTCCGACCGACGTTCTGCTGTTGAAGATTTCATTGCTGAAATGAACCTATCGATTCATAATACCCCAGATGCACCACCTACCTTTTGCAGCCAAATGGGCGAATCTTGTATTGACGTCACACTTTCTAGTGCAGACGTTCGTTTGGATAGGTGGCGTGTCCTACCGGATGCGTCATGTAGCGATCATCGGCTTATCGTGTACGAATTTGTTCCGACGTTTACTCAAGGTCCGTCACATATCATTGGTAACTTTAGGTATAAAAGTAAAGGCGCGAATTGGGAATTCTTTAGCTTGCTTTTTGCGTCAAACACCAAAGACTTCACTCGAGACGGGCTGTCAGCTGAAGAAAGTGCTGAAATTATGTCAGACGCCTTCACTTACTGTGCTGACATCGCCATTGGTCGCGGATCTATGACCAATATCCATAGATGTGATTGGTGGTGTGACTACTTAAACGAACAACGTAAAAGTTATCGCCGTGCGCGTAGAAATTTAAATAAGCTTAAAAAGCGAAAGGTCACCGGAGACCCACTCACCTCTGCTTTAAATGCGTTTAGAGTTGCCAAGTCCCGCTACAGAGCATCGGTAGAAAAATCTAAAGGTAATTTACTGCGGAAAATAGTAGAAAAATTAGATAAAGAAGGTCCGTGGTCTCCTTTGTATCACGAGTTCAAAGCAAATAGATCAGTTGATCTTGCGTTCGTCGAAAACATTAAAGTAAACAACAAACACACCACCGGTATTGAGGAGACAACCGAAGTTCTATTAAATACTTTGATACCTGATGATTTGCCTGATAATGACAATGCCTACCATCAGCAGATCAGGGCGTGGGCGGCTGTTCCACCTGAATCACCAGCGTCAGACCTTCCATCCATTGACGAATTCATGAAAGTTGTCAGGAAACTTCCACTTAACAAATCGTCAGGTGAAGATAAAATATCTAATCGGATGATAATAGAAGCATGTAAAACAGCGGCCGACGCAATTTTAAGTGTTTACAACCGTTGTATTGCAGAAGGCGTTTTTCCTCGTATATGGCGACGCGGCTTTATACGAATAATTCCGAAAAGTGGCGACAAGCCACCGGACGACCCTAAGTCTTACCGCCCTATAACACTACTACCATCTTTGGGGAAACTCCTGGAGCGTCTTATCGTTCCACGTTTACTACCAGACGGACCGAAATTTCACAACAACCAATTCGGTTTTACCGTGGGAAAATCTACCGTAGATGCGGCACTTTCTGTCAGGAAAATTGTCAATACATCCGAACATAAGTATGTAGTTGGGATATTTCTAGATATTTCTGGGGCTTTTGATAACGCATGGTGGCCGATGCTACTCCTTAAACTAAAAATTCGTGGTTGCCCTAAAAACATATACAATCTTGTTTACTCGTACTTCTTAAATGGTTCCGCGAAACTAAAACTCGGACATCATTCTATGTCAAAGTCCCTTACCATAGGATGTCCTCAGGGTTCGGTTATGGGTCCGTATGTATGGAACGTAGGCTTCGATGACTTCCTCGCGATTCCACTTCCATGCGGGTGTTCATTAACCGGTTACGCGGACGACGGCCTGCTGCTCATTCAGTCAAGTACTCGGGCTGGACTCGAAAATTTGGCAGATACTTGCCTAAAATTAATATCCCAGTGGGGCGATCGTAACCGTCTGACCTTTGCACCACACAAAACTTATCAACTTCTTTTAAAAGGTAATCTTAAATCATGGCCTAGTATTAAATTTAATAACGTCCCCGTGAAAAAGAAGGAGTCCGTGTGCTACCTTGGGTTTGTCTTGGAGAGGAATTTTTCATTTATTGAACACATAAAAACCGTCGGTGAAAAAGCTAAAAAAAACTTTTATGCCTTAACGAGAATATCCAAATCTACGTGGGGTTTGTCATTTTTAACTCTAAAGACGATCTATGGGGCTACTTACTTGGGGTGTATGTGCTACGGGGCACCAGTTTGGGCCGATAGGGCCTCCATAGGAGCGGTACGACGTAAATTGCTTCAAAGCCAGCGGTTGGCCTTAATTTTCTTGTGTAAAGCATATAGGACGGTTAGTACTGAAGCCTTACCGGTACTGGCAGGGGTACTTCCAGTCGATCTTGAAGTGCAGCGTCGTGCTTCAATGTACTACTGCGCACGAGAGACCGCAGACGCAGACTTTTTAACGCAACGCGACCGTGCTAAAATAGCTAGATTACTTGAGCCACAAGCTGACGTCTGGGAGGAACTTTTGTCCGAATGGCAATGTAGGTGGGATAATTCCATCAAAGGCCGACACCTCCATCAGTTCTTTCCATCCGTTCGTGAGCGGCTGGCCAGGACATGGCTGGAGGTGGATCACTGTGTTGCCCAATTTCTCACAGGTCATGGTAACTTTAAGAGTAAATTGTTTTCCTTCAAGCTTGTTGACTCACCTTTTTGTCAATGTTCTACATCTGACTGCGAATTTGAACAATCTGCACATCACATTTTATGGGAGTGTAGTCTTTGGCAGAATGAACGTAATATTATGTTAAATAGTGTACGGGTTACATCCGGAGTTATTTACTATACGGACCTTGTAGAAACTAGAACAAATTTCCGTGCGTTCAAGCATTTTTGTCATACCTTTTATTGGAATCAAATATAACAGCTCACAACTTAGGACCCAGTAATATTAATGACAATAATATCCGTGGTGCTAGGCAACTGGGCCTATCCCAGTTGTATACGTCCCTGTATGCCTATTGGCCTTGTTCTGTTCTGTCTCCTGCTGATATGGAGGGAAGTGGAAATTATGTTTTTCCTACTCCTCCGCTATTCTTTTCTGATTAATTTCGTTGCGGGATCCAAGACAGTTAAATCGTTTCCCTGGGACTTCGTCGAGCTTCATTGTCTCGGCGCTTTTCTTGTGGTCGCCACTGTTGATTCTGGCTAACAGGAGTTACAGTGGTTTGGGAATAGTGTGGCGGGCTTATCTCTTTTGAACAGTTCCGCAGCCCCGGAACCCCTGAAGCCCAGATAGTGGAGGAGGCCTGTGTCCCAGCTGTGAAAACATTATAGGCTGGTTGTGCTAGCCTTTATCCGAAAAAGCTTTCAAAAATCAATACTTTTCCAAAACCTTCTTTAACGCCACTACTTTTTCATTCAACCAACAAGAAAAAAACAAAGCCCAGTGTCAAGCAATCAATCAAAACCTGAAAATTTGAGAAATTCAATGTGTTGTTGATAAAATAATTTGTTTTTTCACGAAATAGTAACTTTCGAACCTTTGTCAACATGCTGGTCGAAGCAATCAGCGCTGTGATGTACGGAGCAGTCTTCCTAAGTCTGATCCTGATCGACTATGTCCTCGGCCATGGGTTCGTGGACATGTTCCAGAAGACCTTCTGCAAGGTGGTCTGCTTTGTGAAGAAGATTGTGAGGGAAGAGGCGAAGAAGGTGGTGGTTATCCCGGAGAATCCTATCAGCTTGCTCGTGCTGTTTATGGAGATTCTGGTGCCTAGTTTGACTACCGCTGTGAGTATCAATGACGCAGATGTATGTAAAGCAAAGTTGTTTCAGGCCCTCGAACCACAATATAACTCGCACAAGCATTAGAATTGGCTTGCCAAAAATGGTCAGTTGACAATAGTCTTAAAAACAGATTTCAGGATCCAAAAAAATCATCAAAATGTATTGAAAAATAAAATGATGTTCGGGACGAGTGAAGTGGATGTGTAGTAAATTACCAATTGATTTTTGTTATTCACATTTCTTGTCTCCAGTTAACTTTAGTGAAGACGGTTGAGCAAGGGGAGAGGAGATGTCCCATAATTGTGTAGGGTAGCCTCCGCACTCGGTGACTAGAGACATGAACCTTCGGTGAGCCAGAAAATCTGCTTTCATCTCCACTCAGCTTAGGTGGATACACCCTAGCTTTACGTACCCCGCTTTGGTGGAGTCATGGTAGAACTCCACACGGGTGAAGCCACGGGGCATAGACTAATAATGTCATAATTATATCGTCGACATACAAACATAGGCTCATATCGATAAATTTTACTTAAAAGACGTGTCCATAACCCTAACGAAAGGAACTTTGTGTTACCACCTGTTGTCTTATCCGTCTCTTCTCCAGAAACTCGTTCGCCTGCCGCAGAGCTTCCTTGCTCTCGTGAAGCAGGTCATCAATGCGATACTTGCTGCGAAGCTGCTTGTATTTATTCAGGAACTGCAAAATCATCTGTTGCTATTAGTGTTACTGCGGTACTCACTGCGGTACTCAAGAGATATGTAATGATTACTTAGGCCATCACTTAGATGGCCTAAGTAATCATTAAAGCTCTCCGAGTGCGGCAGTAAGTCTTTTAAGTAAAATTTATCGATATGAGCCTATGTTTGTATGTCGACGATATAATTATGACATTATTAGTCTATGCCGTGGCTTCACCCGCGTAGAGTTCTACCATGACTCCACCAAAGCGGGGTACGTAAAGCTAGGGTGTATCCACCTAAGCTGAGTGGAGATGAAAGCAGATTTTCTGGCTCACCGAAGGTTCATGTCTCTAGTCACCGAGTGCGGAGGCTACCCTACACAATTATGGGACATCTCCTCTCCCCTTGCTCAACCGTCTTCACTAAAGTTAACTGGAGACAAGAAATGTGAATAACAAAAATCAATTGGTAATTTACTACACATCCACTTCACTCGTCCCGAACATCATTTTATTTTTCAATACATTTTGATGTTTTTTTTTGGATCCTGAAATCTGTTTTTAAGACTATTGTCAACTGACCATTTTTGGCAAGCCAATTCTAATGCTTGTGCGAGTTATATTGTGGTTCGAGGGCCTGAAACAGCTTTGCTTTACATACATCTGCGTCATTGATACTCACAGCGGTAGTCAAACTAAGCACCAGAATCTCTATAAACAGCACGAGCAAGCTGATAGGATTCTCCGGGATAACCACCACCTTCTTCGCCTCTTCCCTCACAATCTTCTTCACAAAGCAGACCACCTTGCAGAAGGTCTTCTGGAACATGTCCACGAACCCATGGCCGAGGACATAGTCGATCAGGATCAGACTTAGGAAGACTGCTCCGTACATCACAGCGCTGATTGCTTCGACCAGCATGTTGACAAAGGTTCGAAAGTTACTATTTCGTGAAAAAACAAATTATTTTATCAACAACACATTGAATTTCTCAAATTTTCAGGTTTTGATTGATTGCTTGACACTGGGCTTTGTTTTTTTCTTGTTGGTTGAATGAAAAAGTAGTGGCGTTAAAGAAGGTTTTGGAAAAGTATTGATTTTTGAAAGCTTTTTCGGATAAAGGCTAGCACAACCAGCCTATAATGTTTTCACAGCTGGGACACAGGCCTCCTCCACTATCTGGGCTTCAGAGGTTCCGGGGCTGCGGAACTGTTCAAAAGAGATAAGTGAAAGAGTACCACGGCCCCGAAATACAAAGGACTAAAAAGGAGCTTAAGTGAGTTTTAGTCAGTAGAAGTCTAACACTCTCTTCTGCTCCACCCAGAGTAGAGAGAGTGTAACTTTTTGCATGTGAAAGCGTATCATACAATTATTCTATCATGTTATACAGACGAAGAGTAGAATAGGTACTTTTTACAACATGAAACCGAAAATGACGACATTGATAGTTACCATGACAACGTATTTATTGAACTTGACAACGTCAACAACAAAACGCAAACCGAACAAAACAGTCCGAAGAAATATTTTTTGTTATTAACTATCTAATTGCTGGTGACAGTTAAAAATAAACATGGTATGTATTTTGGTTATTGCGAATTATTTTTGTTAGGAAATCTTTCATATATTTTATTACTTCTGTGTCAATGTTTTATTCCTTAATTAGTATGAGATAGGTAAATGTTTATATGGTATTTTCGGATTTTTAACACGTGTCCATAACCCTAACGAAAGGAACTTTGTGTTACCACCACTTGTCTTATCCGTCACTTCTCCAGAAACTCGTTCGCCTGCCGCAGAGCTTCCTTGCTCTCGTGAAGCAGGTCATCAATGCGATCCTTGCTGCGAAGCTGCTTGTATTTATTCAGGAACTGCAAAATCATCTGTTGCTATTAGTGTTACTGCGGTACTCACTGCGGTACTCAAGAGATATTTAATGATTACTTAGGCCATCACTTAGATGGTCTAAGTAATCATTAAAGCTCTCTGAGTGCGGCAGTAAGTCTTTTAAGTAAAATTTATCGATATGAGCCTATGTTTCTATGTCGACGATATAATTATGACATTATTAGTCTATGCCCGTGGCTTCACCCGTGTGGAGTTCTACCATGACTCCACCAAAGCGGGGTACGTAAAGCTAGGGTGTATCCACCTAAGCTGAGTGGAGATGAAAGCAGATTTTCTGGCTCACCGAAGGTTCATGTCTCTAGTCACCGAGTGCGGAGGCTACCCTACACAATTATGGGACATCTCCTCTCCCCTTGCTCAACCGTCTTCACTAAAGTTAACTGGAGACAAGAAATGTGAATAACAAAAATCAATTGGTAATTTACTACACATCCACTTCACTCGTCCCGAACATCATTTTATTTTTCAATACATTTTGATGTTTTTTTTTGGATCCTGAAATCTGTTTTTAAGACTATTGTCAACTGACCATTTTTGGCAAGCCAATTCTAATGCTTGTGCGAGTTATATTGTGGTTCGAGGGCCTGAAACAGCTTTGCTTTACATACATCTGCGTCATTGATACTCACAGCGGTAGTCAAACTAAGCACCAGAATCTCTATAAACAGCACGAGCAAGCTGATAGGATTCTCCGGGATAACCACCACCTTCTTCGCCTCTTCCCTCACAATCTTCTTCACAAAGCAGACCACCTTGCAGAAGGTCTTCTGGAACATGTCCACGAACCCATGGCCGAGGACATAGTCGATCAGGATCAGACTTAGGAAGACTGCTCCGTACATCACAGCGCTGATTGCTTCGACCAGCATGTTGACAAAGGTTCGAAAGTTACTATTTCGTGAAAAAACAAATTATTTTATCAACAACACATTGAATTTCTCAAATTTTCAGGTTTTGATTGATTGCTTGACACTGGGCTTTGTTTTTTTCTTGTTGGTTGAATGAAAAAGTAGTGGCGTTAAAGAAGGTTTTGGAAAAGTATTGATTTTTGAAAGCTTTTTCGGATAAAGGCTAGCACAACCAGCCTATAATGTTTTCACAGCTGGGACACAGGCCTCCTCCACTATCTGGGCTTCAGGGGTTCCGGGGCTGCGGAACTGTTCAAAAGAGATAAGTGAAAGAGTACCACGGCCCCGAAATACAAAGGACTAAAAAGGAGCTTAAGTGAGTTTTAGTCAGTAGAAGTCTAACACTCTCTTCCGCTCCACCCAGAGTAGAGAGAGTGTAACTTTTTGCATGTGAAAGCGTATCATACAATTATTCTATCATGTTATACAGACGAAGAGTAGAATAGGTACTTTTTACAACATGAAACCGAAAATGACGACATTGATAGTTACCATGACAACGTATTTATTGAACTTGACAACGTCAACAACAAAACGCAAACCGAACAAAACAGTCCGAAGAAATATTTTTTGTTATTAACTATCTAATTGCTGGTGACAGTTAAAAATAAACATGGTATGTATTTTGGTTATTGCGAATTATTTTTGTTAGGAAATCTTTCATATATTTTATTACTTCTGTGTCAATGTTTTATTTCTTAATTAGTATGAGATAGGTAAATGTTTATATGGTATTTTCGGATTTTTAACACGTGTCCATAACCCTAACGAAAGGAACTTTGTGTTACCACCTCTTGTCTTATCCGTCTCTTCTCCAGAAACTCGTTCGCCTGCCGCAGAGCTTCCTTGCTCTCGTGAAGCAGGTCATCAATGCGATCCTTGCTGCGAAGCTGCTTGTATTTATTCAGGAACTGCAAAATCATCTGTTGCTATTAGTGTTACTGCGGTACTCACTGCGGTACTCAAGAGATATTTAATGATTACTTAGGCCATCACTTAGATGGTCTAAGTAATCATTAAAGCTCTCTGAGTGCGGCAGTAAGTCTTTTAAGTAAAATTTATCGATATGAGCCTATGTTTGTATGTCGACGATATAATTATGACATTATTAGTCTATGCCCGTGGCTTCACCCGTGTGGAGTTCTACCATGACTCCACCAAAGCGGGGTACGTAAAGCTAGGGTGTATCCACCTAAGCTGAGTGGAGATGAAAGCAGATTTTCTGGCTCACCGAAGGTTCATGTCTCTAGTCACCGAGTGCGGAGGCTACCCTACACAATTATGGGACATCTCCTCTCCCCTTGCTCAACCGTCTTCACTAAAGTTAACTGGAGACAAGAAATGTGAATAACAAAAATCAATTGGTAATTTACTACACATCCACTTCACTCGTCCCGAACATCATTTTATTTTTCAATACATTTTGATGTTTTTTTTTGGATCCTGAAATCTGTTTTTAAGACTATTGTCAACTGACCATTTTTGGCAAGCCAATTCTAATGCTTGTGCGAGTTATATTGTGGTTCGAGGGCCTGAAACAGCTTTGCTTTACATACATCTGCGTCATTGATACTCACAGCGGTAGTCAAACTAAGCACCAGAATCTCTATAAACAGCACGAGCAAGCTGATAGGATTCTCCGGGATAACCACCACCTTCTTCGCCTCTTCCCTCACAATCTTCTTCACAAAGCAGACCACCTTGCAGAAGGTCTTCTGGAACATGTCCACGAACCCATGGCCGAGGACATAGTCGATCAGGATCAGACTTAGGAAGACTGCTCCGTACATCACAGCGCTGATTGCTTCGACCAGCATGTTGACAAAGGTTCGAAAGTTACTATTTCGTGAAAAAACAAATTATTTTATCAACAACACATTGAATTTCTCAAATTTTCAGGTTTTGATTGATTGCTTGACACTGGGCTTTGTTTTTTTCTTGTTGGTTGAATGAAAAAGTAGTGGCGTTAAAGAAGGTTTTGGAAAAGTATTGATTTTTGAAAGCTTTTTCGGATAAAGGCTAGCACAACCAGCCTATAATGTTTTCACAGCTGGGACACAGGCCTCCTCCACTATCTGGGCTTCAGGGGTTCCGGGGCTGCGGAACTGTTCAAAAGAGATAAGTGAAAGAGTACCACGGCCCCGAAATACAAAGGACTAAAAAGGAGCTTAAGTGAGTTTTAGTCAGTAGAAGTCTAACACTCTCTTCCGCTCCACCCAGAGTAGAGAGAGTGTAACTTTTTGCATGTGAAAGCGTATCATACAATTATTCTATCATGTTATACAGACGAAGAGTAGAATAGGTACTTTTTACAACATGAAACCGAAAATGACGACATTGATAGTTACCATGACAACGTATTTATTGAACTTGACAACGTCAACAACAAAACGCAAACCGAACAAAACAGTCCGAAGAAATATTTTTTGTTATTAACTATCTAATTGCTGGTGACAGTTAAAAATAAACATGGTATGTATTTTGGTTATTGCGAATTATTTTTGTTAGGAAATCTTTCATATATTTTATTACTTCTGTGTCAATGTTTTATTTCTTAATTAGTATGAGATAGGTAAATGTTTATATGGTATTTTCGGATTTTTAACACGTGTCCATAACCCTAACGAAAGGAACTTTGTGTTACCACCTCTTGTCTTATCCGTCACTTCTCCAGAAACTCGTTCGCCTGCCGCAGAGCTTCCTTGCTCTCGTGAAGCAGGTCATCAATGCGATCCTTGCTGCGAAGCTGCTTGTATTTATTCAGGAACTGCAAAATCATCTGTTGCTATTAGTGTTACTGCGGTACTCACTGCGGTACTCAAGAGATATTTAATGATTACTTAGGCCATCACTTAGATGGTCTAAGTAATCATTAAAGCTCTCTGAGTGCGGCAGTAAGTCTTTTAAGTAAAATTTATCGATATGAGCCTATGATGTGCATCTGGATTGAGGGCCCATTTTTTTAAACCTTGCCAAACGAAATAAGACTCATAGGGAAATTACTTAAAAATAGTTAAAACTTAAAGCATAGGGCCACGAATTTCTTAAACGTGAATTAAAAATGTTATGATTAAATAACTTGGGCCCTCAATCCAGACGCGTGCATAAAGTGACATAGCCTAAATCTCAGTAAGTCCTATCTTTGGGTTCATAATTTTTATTCAGGAATTTAGTTAAGAATTTCTTAAAGATTTTAAGAAATTCCCAAATCTGTAGAATGTGACATTACAGATTTATGGCGGTATTTCTAGGGCCCTCAGTTCAAATGTGTCTGTACTGAGGAATCTGCAAAACATGGATTTATCTGAAGAAATACATAAATGCGACTTTACTTAGATACTTAGGTGAATTAGTTAAAAAGAAATAATGACGGAAAAGTTCATTGTTACGTAGTAAATGAAAGTCAAATTTTACTAAAACGTCTGAACTGAGAGCCCAACATTTTCGGCTTTATTGACTAGGCTCAACCTCATAGATTAACGCAAATTAGAATAAGATTTTTAACTATTCTTTAATTAAATTTTAACATATCGTCCGTTCTTCTAAATATCATACTTAAAGAGAAAATTGATTTTCTATTTTTATATAAGAGAAAAATTTGTAGGGTGACCATAATGATCATAGTTAGTACCGGTACATTTTCAAGATTGATCTAAAAAGATCTGACAGTTTAAAATAAAACAATTAAATTTACCTAAGCATTATTTAATGATTTTCGTGATTTCGGAAATTGTATCTTAAATACAATGTATCTTAAAAAACTTTTTTGCAAAAAAAAACCGACGTCAAAAACATAAAAAAAATGAGAAACACATAATCGATAAACACAAATAAGTGAAAAATTAAAAATAATAAAAAAAAATATTTAAAAAAATCAGCTTTTGAAGTTGGTGACATATTTTGTTTGTTTGATTTCCGTTTATTGCCACCGACTTCAGGCGCTGTTTTTTCTTGTAAAGTTTATTTTTAATTTTTTTGTTTTTCACTTTTTGTGTTCTTCGATTTTGTGTTTTTCACTTTTTTATGTTTTTGAAGTAGGTTTTTTTTTCCTTTTTTAGTTGTAATATATAAGGAGCTCGTGGCTTAATAAGAACTGCCACTCGGGTCGATCTTTAGGTAAAGCTGTGCTTGCCTAGGTCGGTCTGTGGATGGGTGACCGCCCGACATACCGAGTTTCCTCCGTGCCTCGGAAAGCACGTTAAGCTGTTGGTCCCGGCTGCCATGTGTCCGTTTCGATTGCTCGGCCACATTGTCGTAGAATTAAAACGACTACGTCAACATTACGAAGGAATTTGTAGAACACTAACAGTGCAAACCGCAAATTCGTAGATATAATATTCAGAAAGTTATAAAGGTTTAACCGTGGCCGCGCGGTTGAAACGTGGAGGACCGCGCGGCCACGGAGTTCTCTCAAACGGAGCTTAGTAGAGGTTCCATTCTTTTTGTTAAACCACTGATACGATTTCGAAGAAAATGTAGATAGTATAAATAAAGGCCTAATGTTTGTAATTCATGACCTACAGTACTTAGAAGTTATGGCCGCGCGGTTGAAACGCGGAGGACCGCGCGGCCACGTAGTTCTCTTAAACGAAACTTAGTAGAGGTGCCATTCTTTTTGCTAATCACTAATACGATTTCGAAGAAAATGTAGACACTATGCATAAAGCTCTAATGTTTGGACTTCACGACCTACAGCACATAAATGATATAATGCAAGTTAGAAGTAGGGTGACCAAGATTTATAGATATTTTATACAAAGATTATTTTGTAGAAAGGATTAATGACTGTCTAATCCTAAATCATATATGTATATAAATAATTATTATTATTTTATCCTATCTTGGTGGGTTCCGAGTGCGTCCGTGCCCCAGCGTCACCCGCTTGCGCGTCTTTTTCACTGCAGTGATAAATGGTTATTCATGGATTGTGTAGTGCTCGTGGTTCTCCACTATCGTCGCTAATTAAACACAATATTATAAGTGCTACTGGTCATTATCAAACGTGGACACATACCAAACTGTAAGTATTCAAAATGTCTCAAAACGTTTCATAATCATTATCTTCTACAGCTGAATTCACCCACTGCTGGGTATACTTGTAAGCCTCTCTTTTTTTGTGCTATTCTCCACGGTCCTGTGCGATTTGCCAGCCTCATCCAGGTTTTTCCTCTGATGGCAACTATGTCGTCTGACTGTCTCGCCGCTGGACGACCCACACTTCCTTTCCAGTTCTTCTTTTTTAAAATGTTTATCAGATTTCAATTCGATTCCTTCTCACACTATGCGCAATAAGATTTAAGATGTCATATAAAATAACATTACTTTTTAAAATTGTAAAGCGTCGATTATCGCTAAAGTTAATTTCCTATTATTTGTTGTAAAATAATAAACGCCTCTATTCATAGTATTTTTTTCGAAAAAAGTTTTTTATTTTCGATACATTGTGACATTAATTTGAGTTTCTATACTGCCTGAGGGTCCGTTCACACAGACCGGCTCAGAAAGCATCGGCCGGCGTTATTTCATACGAAGCGCGTTAGGTTTGCTCTCAATAATAAATGAAGTTATATATAAAAATGAACCTTATTACAATGATTCATAACCCTGTTTTAAGGTTGATGTGACAAGGTAGCCCGCGAAATTCGAATTTTCTTACGTATTTTGCAATTTGCCGGTCAGTGTCAGGTTGTATGGTTAATAAAATAGGATTCGCTACCGTAACAAATGTGACTACTGAGTAATAATGATTAAAATCACCAATACAACCCTCTCAGTTCATGAAGGTTCCATGAGCGACTATTTATGAAAAAGACCTTCAAGGAACCTTTCATCACCTTAAATGTGATAAAAATCTGCTCTTCTCTCCGAGCCGCTCTGTGTGAACGGACCCTAAATATTGTAGGATCCTCTTTAGAAGAATCATATTCATTATAATTAAGAAAAAATCCTTCTCCTGTCAATTATTCGTGATTGTTAAAATATTATATTCAGAGTAGAGTTAACTAACTATGTACATTAATTAAAAACTAATAAATAAACTAACAATAAACTATAAAAGGGCATCAAAAAACTGCTCCTCAACGCTGTCAGCCGGTAATGTGCCCAAAAGACTGGCGGCATTCCCACGTTGTATGGCAACACTTAGCCTCTGGCCAAGATAAAAGCCAGCCCTTGGGTCACGAGAAGCGTCAACTAAGCGTTTAGAAATTTCCTTAAACAGGCTATGAGCACTCGGACCCCACGGCCCCAGAGTTTCAACCCCAAACGGCTCGAAAATATAGTTTCCACAAAGGTTACTATATTTACGCCGCTTGAGGTTCTCTGCAGCCGCAGCGGCACCACCTGCGCAGCACGATGAACTTGGAAGATGTGATGGCGCAAGAGTATCGACACATGTTGCGTCCCACACTAAAGGCCTACCCATCTTCCAAGGAAATAAAGACATGCCGTCCGGTGTCTTGCCATCGTCGCGTGCCAAGCCATTGGGTTCTAAAACAGCTGGCACGCCGACGGCGACAAGAGCACGTCGGATGATGTCGTTTAAGTTCGCGTGTCGCGCAAAACGGCCAGCACTACGGCTGCATGACAGGCCGTGGTGACCGAGGCTGTTGACAGCTTCACCACATTGACAGCGATGAGGAGAAAAGCAGGTGACACCAAGACGCAAAGAAGCAAAGAGTAGAGTACATTTTAATAAAACTTTGTCTAATACATATCTTTATGTTTAAAAATGTTGAAGTCGTTGTTTAATTTTTAGTTATAAACTTTATGTTTTGTTGTTTTTTTTTCAATCATGATTTGGCTAAGAATGCATAAGAATTTGTCAAATTATAATTATAGTTACAATTATGGAAACGAACTGTGATTGTTACAATAGGTATGTGATAGACTCAATAAATACAAAAAAAAAACTTTCTGTCCAATACCTTACTGTTATGTTTAAAAAAATGTTGTTGTCTTTATTTAATTATAGTTAGAATTTTGTTTTTGTTTAATTTTATGTTCTAACAAAGAATGCACGAGAAGGTAAATACCTAAATAAAAACAATTTTTATGATGTTGCTTATTTTATTCAGAGAAATATAACCGAGTCCTATGATTAAATGAGTAATTTCTTTTGCAAAATGTTAAGAACAGTATTTATACCAATACGGTGTTCAAATTTTGGCATAAGTACTTCTTCATACAATTTACCATTCTTATTTCCTCATAATAAATAATATACCGGAGGCCTATGTCCAGCAGTGGACGTCTTTCGGCTGAAATGATGATTACGATGAAATAATATGCACGTAAAAACGAGGCTTTCGGAAATGTCTGATTGACGGACATTAAATCTTAGTCACCCTACTTCTAACTTGTACTATAGGTTTAAAGTGCTGTAGGTCGTGAAGTCCAAACATTAGGGCTTTATACATACTGTCTACATATTCTTCGAAATCGTATCAGAGGTTAGCAAAAAGAATGGTACCTCTACTAAGCTCCGTTCATAAGAACTGCGTTACCGAGCGTTTCGACCGCGCGGCCATAGCATGTATGTGCTGTAGGTCGTGAAGTCCAAACATTAGAGCTTTATGCATAGTGTCTACATTTTCTTCGAAATCGTATTAGTGATTAGCAAAAAGAATGGCACCTCTACTAAGTTTCGTTTAAGAGAACTACGTGGCCGCGCGGTCCTCCGCGTTTCAACCGCGCGGCCATAACTTCTATGTACTGTAGGTCATGAATTACAAACATTAGGCCTTTATTTATTCTATCTACATTTTCTTCGAAATCGTATCAGTGGTTTAACAAAAAGAATGGAACCTCTACTAAGCTCCGTTTGAGAGAACTCCGTGGCCGCGCGGTCCTCCACGTTTCAACCGCGCGGCCACGGTTAAACCTTTATAACTTTCTGAATATTATATCTACGAATTTGCGGTTTGCACTGTTAGTGTTCTACAAATTCCTTCGTAATGTTGACGTAGTCGTTTTAATTCTACGACAATGTGGCCGAGCAATCGAAACGGACACGGCTGCCATATATAGATCTTTGGCAGTCGTTACAGGTAGTCAGTGACCTGAAAGTCTGACAACCAGTCTTACCAAAGGGTATCGTATTACCTACTATTAACTGGGTTGTGGAGGTCAGATAGGCAGTCGCTCCATGTAAAATACTGGTATTCAGCTGCATCCGGTTAGACTGGAAGCGGACCCCAACTTAGTTGGGAAAAGGCTAGGCAGATGATGATGAGTTGTAATATCCTATACAAATATTTACTATGCATTGAACATTCAAACTAGAAACCAAGCCCTTAAACTTCAAGATTTCCTTATTATTGCTTTCAACTCCTAATCGTTGAGGAGAGTACCTTCCATAACCAGCTCACTCACTCAATCATCAGATCCTGATACGGTCCACAATTGACGGAGATATGCGCGGATGTATAAAAAAATTCATACACATGAATAGAGAACCTTCTCCTTTTTGGAAGTCGGTTAAAAATTACCCCAAATCTCCCTTCGTAACTGACCAAGAACTCTTATGTAATTATTATCATGCACAAAAATAAATGAAATCAATTATTTATTATTGAATAAAAGTCTTTATTGAAAAATAAACAAATACGCTACGTAGTGCCGACCACACAAAATTAATTTTTTCTTCCATTTTATTTCTGGTTAACTCATACACATGACAATGTCACAAAATATATTGTCATGTAAAATATCTAACCACATTAATTACAATTGTAGGAGGTGTTTTCGGGTGACGTCACACTTGAAGGAAACACAGGCGAAGTTTTCAGGTGATCTGTATTTTCAGCAGCAGGTTTCAGAAGATAGAAATTTTACAGAAGATTGTTGGATTTTGGATAAATATACAGGTACAGTTCCCACGACCAAGTCCTGGGACGAAAGTCGGGGAATGAAGTGCCTCTATCCAAAAATGTATTCCTGAAGGAACGTAGGTATTTGCAACAACTAGCAGGGGTGTCTCACGTGACCTTTCCAAGTAGGACGAGATCCGTAAATGCGCCAACTGGTTAGCTGTCTGAAGAAATTCACTGATCCAGCGAGGGTCATTAAATGACGGAGAATCTTAACACCGCGATTCAGAAATTACGCGTCATAAGCGCAGCGCCATCTAGTGGTAAGCGGTCGAACTTTTACGGTCAACTTGATCAATGAACTTCTGTTACTTATGAATCTAATACATGGTACGATCTATACATAATAAATGTTAAGTAAACGTGTGTTACACAATTGCTTTGTGTAGGTAAAATCTACTAAGTGATTTCAAAGGAAATTTTCTTAACAAGTGAAAATACGTAAATACAAATAAACGAAAAAGTCAATACATGAAAAACCGACTAAGATCATATTCCTAATTTTTAGAATGTCGTAACTGCTGGATATTTTTAATTTTAAAAACACTTTTTTTGGGTCGTATTGTAAGCACAAAATGTAGATTTGACCGAAAACACGCAATATCATAGCCGACAATAAAACTCGTCGTAGGACTATGAGACCTAGACCAAACGACGCAGATAAATCTGGCGGTTTGAATGGTATATAGGGTGTAAAAGTACCCTTAACGCAAACGAAAGGCACTTGTTCTCCCCACCACTGCGATAATTTTTTTGTTCTAGACCATACCTGGGAACCTCTTAGTTACGGAGACATTGGGGGTCAAAGTTCCAAATTTTTCACAGCTGTTCTGCAACTAGGCCCATAATAGAACCTTAAGGACAATAAGGACTAATATCATATTACAAAAATAGTAATACAAATAAAGAAAACAAAATTGTAAACTGTAGGTACATATATAATACGTTTAGCTGCAAATATTACGACTTTTCGACTGCGCTTTGCAAAATGTACTGGTACTAACTATGATCATTATGGTCACCCTACAAATTTTTCCCTTATAAAAAGTATAAAATTAATTTTCTCTTTAAGTATGATATTAAGAAGAACGGACGATATGTTAAAATTTAATTAAAAAATAGTTAAAAATCTTATTCTAATTTGCGTTAATCTATGAGGTTGAGCCTAGTCAATAAAGCCGAAAATGTTGGGCTCTCAGTTCAGACGTTTTAGTAAAATTTGACTTTCATTTACTACGTAACAATGAACTTTTCCGTCATTATTTCTTTTTAACTAATTCACCTAAGTATCTAAGTAAAACATGTTAAAGTCGCATTTATGTATTTCTTCAGATAAATCCATGTTTTGCAGATTCCTCAGTACAGACACATTTGAACTGAGGGCCCTAAAAATACCGCCATAAATCTGTAATGTCACATTCTACAGATTTGGGAATTTCTTAAAATCTTTAAGAAATTCTTAACTAAATTCCTGAATAAAAATTATGAACCCAAAGATAGGACTTACTGAGATTTAGGCTATGTCACTTTATGCACGCGTCTGGATTGAGGGCCCAAGTTATTTAATCATAACATTTTTAATTCACGTTTAAGAAATTCGTGGCCCTATGCTTTAAGTTTTAACTATTTTTAAGTAATTTCCCTATGAGTCTTATTTCGTTTGGCAAGGTTTAAAAAAATGGGCCCTCAATCCAGATGCACATGAGCCTATGTTTGTATGTCGACGATATAATTATGACATTATTAGTCTATGCCCGTGGCTTCACCCGTGTGGAGTTCTACCATGACTCCACCAAAGCGGGGTACGTAAAGCTAGGGTGTATCCACCTAAGCTGAGTGGAGATGAAAGCAGATTTTCTGGCTCACCGAAGGTTCATGTCTCTAGTCACCGAGTGCGGAGGCTACCCTACACAATTATGGGACATCTCCTCTCCCCTTGCTCAACCGTCTTCACTAAAGTTAAATGGAGACAAGAAATGTGAATAACAAAAATCAATTGGTAATTTACTACACATCCACTTCACTCGTCCCGAACATCATTTTATTTTTCAATACATTTTGATGTTTTTTTTTGGATCCTGAAATCTGTTTTTAAGACTATTGTCAACTGACCATTTTTGGCAAGCCAATTCTAATGCTTGTGCGAGTTATATTGTGGTTCGAGGGCCTGAAACAGCTTTGCTTTACATACATCTGCGTCATTGATACTCACAGCGGTAGTCAAACTAAGCACCAGAATCTCTATAAACAGCACGAGCAAGCTGATAGGATTCTCCGGGATAACCACCACCTTCTTCGCCTCTTCCCTCACAATCTTCTTCACAAAGCAGACCACCTTGCAGAAGGTCTTCTGGAACATGTCCACGAACCCATGGCCGAGGACATAGTCGATCAGGATCAGACTTAGGAAGACTGCTCCATACATCACAGCGCTGATTGCTTCGACCAGCATGTTGACAAAGGTTCGAAAGTTACTATTTCGTGAAAAAACAAATTATTTTATCAACAACACATTGAATTTCTCAAATTTTCAGGTTTTGATTGATTGCTTGACACTGGGCTTTGTTTTTTTTCTTGTTGGTTGAATGAAAAAGTAGTGGCGTTAAAGAAGGTTTTGGAAAAGTATTGATTTTTGAAAGCTTTTTCGGATAAAGGCTAGCACAACCAGCCTATAATGTTTTCACAGCTGGGACACAGGCCTCCTCCACTATCTGGGCTTCAGGGGTTCCGGGGCTGCGGAACTGTTCAAAAGAGATAAGTGAAAGAGTACCACGGCCCCGAAATACAAAGGACTAAAAAGGAGCTTAAGTGAGTTTTAGTCAGTAGAAGTCTAACACTCTCTTCCGCTCCACCCAGAGTAGAGAGAGTGTAACTTTTTGCATGTGAAAGCGTATCATACAATTATTCTATCATGTTATACAGACGAAGAGTAGAATAGGTACTTTTTACAACATGAAACCGAAAATGACGACATTGATAGTTACCATGACAACGTATTTATTGAACTTGACAACGTCAACAACAAAACGCAAACCGAACAAAACAGTCCGAAGAAATATTTTTTGTTATTAACTATCTAATTGCTGGTGACAGTTAAAAATAAACATGGTATGTATTTTGGTTATTGCGAATTATTTTTGTTAGGAAATCTTTCATATATTTTATTACTTCTGTGTCAATGTTTTATTTCTTAATTAGTATGAGATAGGTAAATGTTTATATGGTATTTTCGGATTTTTAACACGTGTCCATAACCCTAACGAAAGGAACTTTGTGTTACCACCTCTTGTCTTATCCGTCACTTCTCCAGAAACTCGTTCGCCTGCCGCAGAGCTTCCTTGCTCTCGTGAAGCAGGTCATCAATGCGATCCTTGCTGCGAAGCTGCTTGTATTTATTCAGGAACTGCAAAATCATCTGTTGCTATTAGTGTTACTGCGGTACTCACTGCGGTACTCAAGAGATATTTAATGATTACTTAGGCCATCACTTAGATGGTCTAAGTAATCATTAAAGCTCTCTGAGTGCGGCAGTAAGTCTTTTAAGTAAAATTTATCGATATGAGCCTATGTTTGTATGTCGACGATATAATTATGACATTATTAGTCTATGCCCGTGGCTTCACCCGTGTGGAGTTCTACCATGACTCCACCAAAGCGGGGTACGTAAAGCTAGGGTGTATCCACCTAAGCTGAGTGGAGATGAAAGCAGATTTTCTGGCTCACCGAAGGTTCATGTCTCTAGTCACCGAGTGCGGAGGCTACCCTACACAATTATGGGACATCTCCTCTCCCCTTGCTCAACCGTCTTCACTAAAGTTAACTGGAGACAAGAAATGTGAATAACAAAAATCAATTGGTAATTTACTACACATCCACTTCACTCGTCCCGAACATCATTTTATTTTTCAATACATTTTGATGTTTTTTTTTGGATCCTGAAATCTGTTTTTAAGACTATTGTCAACTGACCATTTTTGGCAAGCCAATTCTAATGCTTGTGCGAGTTATATTGTGGTTCGAGGGCCTGAAACAGCTTTGCTTTACATACATCTGCGTCATTGATACTCACAGCGGTAGTCAAACTAAGCACCAGAATCTCTATAAACAGCACGAGCAAGCTGATAGGATTCTCCGGGATAACCACCACCTTCTTCGCCTCTTCCCTCACAATCTTCTTCACAAAGCAGACCACCTTGCAGAAGGTCTTCTGGAACATGTCCACGAACCCATGGCCGAGGACATAGTCGATCAGGATCAGACTTAGGAAGACTGCTCCGTACATCACAGCGCTGATTGCTTCGACCAGCATGTTGACAAAGGTTCGAAAGTTACTATTTCGTGAAAAAACAAATTATTTTATCAACAACACATTGAATTTCTCAAATTTTCAGGTTTTGATTGATTGCTTGACACTGGGCTTTGTTTTTTTCTTGTTGGTTGAATGAAAAAGTAGTGGCGTTAAAGAAGGTTTTGGAAAAGTATTGATTTTTGAAAGCTTTTTCGGATAAAGGCTAGCACAACCAGCCTATAATGTTTTCACAGCTGGGACACAGGCCTCCTCCACTATCTGGGCTTCAGGGGTTCCGGGGCTGCGGAACTGTTCAAAAGAGATAAGTGAAAGAGTACCACGGCCCCGAAATACAAAGGACTAAAAAGGAGCTTAAGTGAGTTTTAGTCAGTAGAAGTCTAACACTCTCTTCCGCTCCACCCAGAGTAGAGAGAGTGTAACTTTTTGCATGTGAAAGCGTATCATACAATTATTCTATCATGTTATACAGACGAAGAGTAGAATAGGTACTTTTTACAACATGAAACCGAAAATGACGACATTGATAGTTACCATGACAACGTATTTATTGAACTTGACAACGTCAACAACAAAACGCAAACCGAACAAAACAGTCCGAAGAAATATTTTTTGTTATTAACTATCTAATTGCTGGTGACAGTTAAAAATAAACATGGTATGTATTTTGGTTATTGCGAATTATTTTTGTTAGGAAATCTTTCATATATTTTATTACTTCTGTGTCAATGTTTTATTTCTTAATTAGTATGAGATAGGTAAATGTTTATATGGTATTTTCGGATTTTTAACACGTGTCCATAACCCTAACGAAAGGAACTTTGTGTAACCACCTCTTGTCTTATCCGTCACTTCTCCAGAAACTCGTTCGCCTGCCGCAGAGCTTCCTTGCTCTCGTGAAGCAGGTCATCAATGCGATCCTTGCTGCGAAGCTGCTTGTATTTATTCAGGAACTGCAAAATCATCTGTTGCTATTAGTGTTACTGCGGTACTCACTGCGGTACTCAAGAGATATTTAATGATTACTTAGGCCATCACTTAGATGGTCTAAGTAATCATTAAAGCTCTCTGAGTGCGGCAGTAAGTCTTTTAAGTAAAATTTATCGATATGAGCCTATGTTTGTATGTCGACGATATAATTATGACATTATTAGTCTATGCCCGTGGCTTCACCCGTGTGGAGTTCTACCATGACTCCACCAAAGCGGGGTACGTAAAGCTAGGGTGTATCCACCTAAGCTGAGTGGAGATGAAAGCAGATTTTCTGGCTCACCGAAGGTTCATGTCTCTAGTCACCGAGTGCGGAGGCTACCCTACACAATTATGGGACATCTCCTCTCCCCTTGCTCAACCGTCTTCACTAAAGTTAACTGGAGACAAGAAATGTGAATAACAAAAATCAATTGGTAATTTACTACACATCCACTTCACTCGTCCCGAACATCATTTTATTTTTCAATACATTTTGATGTTTTTTTTTGGATCCTGAAATCTGTTTTTAAGACTATTGTCAACTGACCATTTTTGGCAAGCCAATTCTAATGCTTGTGCGAGTTATATTGTGGTTCGAGGGCCTGAAACAGCTTTGCTTTACATACATCTGCGTCATTGATACTCACAGCGGTAGTCAAACTAAGCACCAGAATCTCTATAAACAGCACGAGCAAGCTGATAGGATTCTCCGGGATAACCACCACCTTCTTCGCCTCTTCCCTCACAATCTTCTTCACAAAGCAGACCACCTTGCAGAAGGTCTTCTGGAACATGTCCACGAACCCATGGCCGAGGACATAGTCGATCAGGATCAGACTTAGGAAGACTGCTCCGTACATCACAGCGCTGATTGCTTCGACCAGCATGTTGACAAAGGTTCGAAAGTTACTATTTCGTGAAAAAACAAATTATTTTATCAACAACACATTGAATTTCTCAAATTTTCAGGTTTTGATTGATTGCTTGACACTGGGCTTTGTTTTTTTCTTGTTGGTTGAATGAAAAAGTAGTGGCGTTAAAGAAGGTTTTGGAAAAGTATTGATTTTTGAAAGCTTTTTCGGATAAAGGCTAGCACAACCAGCCTATAATGTTTTCACAGCTGGGACACAGGCCTCCTCCACTATCTGGGCTTCAGGGGTTCCGGGGCTGCGGAACTGTTCAAAAGAGATAAGTGAAAGAGTACCACGGCCCCGAAATACAAAGGACTAAAAAGGAGCTTAAGTGAGTTTTAGTCAGTAGAAGTCTAACACTCTCTTCCGCTCCACCCAGAGTAGAAAGAGTGTAACTTTTTGCATGTGAAAGCGTATCATACAATTATTCTATCATGTTATACAGACGAAGAGTAGAATAGGTACTTTTTACAACATGAAACCGAAAATGACGACATTGATAGTTACCATGACAACGTATTTATTGAACTTGACAACGTCAACAACAAAACGCAAACCGAACAAAACAGTCCGAAGAAATATTTTTTGTTATTAACTATCTAATTGCTGGTGACAGTTAAAAATAAACATGGTATGTATTTTGGTTATTGCGAATTATTTTTGTTAGGAAATCTTTCATATATTTTATTACTTCTGTGTCAATGTTTTATTTCTTAATTAGTATGAGATAGGTAAATGTTTATATGGTATTTTCGGATTTTTAACACGTGTCCATAACCCTAACGAAAGGAACTTTGTGTTACCACCTCTTGTCTTATCCGTCACTTCTCCAGAAACTCGTTCGCCTGCCGCAGAGCTTCCTTGCTCTCGTGAAGCAGGTCATCAATGCGATCCTTGCTGCGAAGCTGCTTGTATTTATTCAGGAACTGCAAAATCATCTGTTGCTATTAGTGTTACTGCGGTACTCACTGCGGTACTCAAGAGATATTTAATGATTACTTAGGCCATCACTTAGATGGTCTAAGTAATCATTAAAGCTCTCTGAGTGCGGCAGTAAGTCTTTTAAGTAAAATTTATCGATATGAGCCTATGTTTGTATGTCGACGATATAATTATGACATTATTAGTCTATGCCCGTGGCTTCACCCGTGTGGAGTTCTACCATGACTCCACCAAAGCGGGGTACGTAAAGCTAGGGTGTATCCACCTAAGCTGAGTGGAGATGAAAGCAGATTTTCTGGCTCACCGAAGGTTCATGTCTCTAGTCACCGAGTGCGGAGGCTACCCTACACAATTATGGGACATCTCCTCTCCCCTTGCTCAACCGTCTTCACTAAAGTTAAATGGAGACAAGAAATGTGAATAACAAAAATCAATTGGTAATTTACTACACATCCACTTCACTCGTCCCGAACATCATTTTATTTTTCAATACATTTTGATGTTTTTTTTTGGATCCTGAAATCTGTTTTTAAGACTATTGTCAACTGACCATTTTCGGCAAGCCAATTCTAATGCTTGTGCGAGTTATATTGTGGTTCGAGGGCCTGAAACAGCTTTGCTTTACATACATCTGCGTCATTGATACTCACAGCGGTAGTCAAACTAAGCACCAGAATCTCTATAAACAGCACGAGCAAGCTGATAGGATTCTCCGGGATAACCACCACCTTCTTCGCCTCTTCCCTCACAATCTTCTTCACAAAGCAGACCACCTTGCAGAAGGTCTTCTGGAACATGTCCACGAACCCATGGCCGAGGACATAGTCGATCAGGATCAGACTTAGGAAGACTGCTCCATACATCACAGCGCTGATTGCTTCGACCAGCATGTTGACAAAGGTTCGAAAGTTACTATTTCGTGAAAAAACAAATTATTTTATCAACAACACATTGAATTTCTCAAATTTTCAGGTTTTGATTGATTGCTTGACACTGGGCTTTGTTTTTTTCTTGTTGGTTGAATGAAAAAGTAGTGGCGTTAAAGAAGGTTTTGGAAAAGTATTGATTTTTGAAAGCTTTTTCGGATAAAGGCTAGCACAACCAGCCTATAATGTTTTCACAGCTGGGACACAGGCCTCCTCCACTATCTGGGCTTCAGGGGTTCCGGGGCTGCGGAACTGTTCAAAAGAGATAAGTGAAAGAGTACCACGGCCCCGAAATACAAAGGACTAAAAAGGAGCTTAAGTGAGTTTTAGTCAGTAGAAGTCTAACACTCTCTTCCGCTCCACCCAGAGTAGAGAGAGTGTAACTTTTTGCATGTGAAAGCGTATCATACAATTATTCTATCATGTTATACAGACGAAGAGTAGAATAGGTACTTTTTACAACATGAAACCGAAAATGACGACATTGATAGTTACCATGACAACGTATTTATTGAACTTGACAACGTCAACAACAAAACGCAAACCGAACAAAACAGTCCGAAGAAATATTTTTTGTTATTAACTATCTAATTGCTGGTGACAGTTAAAAATAAACATGGTATGTATTTTGGTTATTGCGAATTATTTTTGTTAGGAAATCTTTCATATATTTTATTACTTCTGTGTCAATGTTTTATTTCTTAATTAGTATGAGATAGGTAAATGTTTATATGGTATTTTCGGATTTTTAACACGTGTCCATAACCCTAACGAAAGGAACTTTGTGTTACCACCTCTTGTCTTATCCGTCACTTCTCCAGAAACTCGTTCGCCTGCCGCAGAGCTTCCTTGCTCTCGTGAAGCAGGTCATCAATGCGATCCTTGCTGCGAAGCTGCTTGTATTTATTCAGGAACTGCAAAATCATCTGTTGCTATTAGTGTTACTGCGGTACTCACTGCGGTACTCAAGAGATATTTAATGATTACTTAGGCCATCACTTAGATGGTCTAAGTAATCATTAAAGCTCTCTGAGTGCGGCAGTAAGTCTTCTAAGTAAAATTTATCGATATGAGCCTATGTTTGTATGTCGACGATATAATTATGACATTATTAGTCTATGCCCGTGGCTTCACCCGTGTGGAGTTCTACCATGACTCCACCAAAGCGGGGTACGTAAAGCTAGGGTGTATCCACCTAAGCTGAGTGGAGATGAAAGCAGATTTTCTGGCTCACCGAAGGTTCATGTCTCTAGTCACCGAGTGCGGAGGCTACCCTACACAATTATGGGACATCTCCTCTCCCCTTGCTCAACCGTCTTCACTAAAGTTAACTGGAGACAAGAAATGTGAATAACAAAAATCAATTGGTAATTTACTACACATCCACTTCACTCGTCCCGAACATCATTTTATTTTTCAATACATTTTGATGTTTTTTTTTGGATCCTGAAATCTGTTTTTAAGACTATTGTCAACTGACCATTTTTGGCAAGCCAATTCTAATGCTTGTGCGAGTTATATTGTGGTTCGAGGGCCTGAAACAGCTTTGCTTTACATACATCTGCGTCATTGATACTCACAGCGGTAGTCAAACTAAGCACCAGAATCTCTATAAACAGCACGAGCAAGCTGATAGGATTCTCCGGGATAACCACCACCTTCTTCGCCTCTTCCCTCACAATCTTCTTCACAAAGCAGACCACCTTGCAGAAGGTCTTCTGGAACATGTCCACGAACCCATGGCCGAGGACATAGTCGATCAGGATCAGACTTAGGAAGACTGCTCCGTACATCACAGCGCTGATTGCTTCGACCAGCATGTTGACAAAGGTTCGAAAGTTACTATTTCGTGAAAAAACAAATTATTTTATCAACAACACATTGAATTTCTCAAATTTTCAGGTTTTGATTGATTGCTTGACACTGGGCTTTGTTTTTTTCTTGTTGGTTGAATGAAAAAGTAGTGGCGTTAAAGAAGGTTTTGGAAAAGTATTGATTTTTGAAAGCTTTTTTGGATAAAGGCTAGCACAACCAGCCTATAATGTTTTCACAGCTGGGACACAGGCCTCCTCCACTATCTGGGCTTCAGGGGTTCCGGGGCTGCGGAACTGTTCAAAAGAGATAAGTGAAAGAGTACCACGGCCCCGAAATACAAAGGACTAAAAAGGAGCTTAAGTGAGTTTTAGTCAGTAGAAGTCTAACACTCTCTTCCGCTCCACCCAGAGTAGAAAGAGTGTAACTTTTTGCATGTGAAAGCGTATCATACAATTATTCTATCATGTTATACAGACGAAGAGTAGAATAGGTACTTTTTACAACATGAAACCGAAAATGACGACATTGATAGTTACCATGACAACGTATTTATTGAACTTGACAACGTCAACAACAAAACGCAAACCGAACAAAACAGTCCGAAGAAATATTTTTTGTTATTAACTATCTAATTGCTGGTGACAGTTAAAAATAAACATGGTATGTATTTTGGTTATTGCGAATTATTTTTGTTAGGAAATCTTTCATATATTTTATTACTTCTGTGTCAATGTTTTATTTCTTAATTAGTATGAGATAGGTAAATGTTTATATGGTATTTTCGGATTTTTAACACGTGTCCATAACCCTAACGAAAGGAACTTTGTGTTACCACCTCTTGTCTTATCCGTCACTTCTCCAGAAACTCGTTCGCCTGCCGCAGAGCTTCCTTGCTCTCGTGAAGCAGGTCATCAATGCGATCCTTGCTGCGAAGCTGCTTGTATTTATTCAGGAACTGCAAAATCATCTGTTGCTATTAGTGTTACTGCGGTACTCACTGCGGTACTCAAGAGATATTTAATGATTACTTAGGCCATCACTTAGATGGTCTAAGTAATCATTAAAGCTCTCTGAGTGCGGCAGTAAGTCTTTTAAGTAAAATTTATCGATATGAGCCTATGTTTGTATGTCGACGATATAATTATGACATTATTAGTCTATGCCCGTGGCTTCACCCGTGTGGAGTTCTACCATGACTCCACCAAAGCGGGGTACGTAAAGCTAGGGTGTATCCACCTAAGCTGAGTGGAGATGAAAGCAGATTTTCTGGCTCACCGAAGGTTCATGTCTCTAGTCACCGAGTGCGGAGGCTACCCTACACAATTATGGGACATCTCCTCTCCCCTTGCTCAACCGTCTTCACTAAAGTTAAATGGAGACAAGAAATGTGAATAACAAAAATCAATTGGTAATTTACTACACATCCACTTCACTCGTCCCGAACATCATTTTATTTTTCAATACATTTTGATGTTTTTTTTTGGATCCTGAAATCTGTTTTTAAGACTATTGTCAACTGACCATTTTTGGCAAGCCAATTCTAATGCTTGTGCGAGTTATATTGTGGTTCGAGGGCCTGAAACAGCTTTGCTTTACATACATCTGCGTCATTGATACTCACAGCGGTAGTCAAACTAAGCACCAGAATCTCTATAAACAGCACGAGCAAGCTGATAGGATTCTCCGGGATAACCACCACCTTCTTCGCCTCTTCCCTCACAATCTTCTTCACAAAGCAGACCACCTTGCAGAAGGTCTTCTGGAACATGTCCACGAACCCATGGCCGAGGACATAGTCGATCAGGATCAGACTTAGGAAGACTGCTCCATACATCACAGCGCTGATTGCTTCGACCAGCATGTTGACAAAGGTTCGAAAGTTACTATTTCGTGAAAAAACAAATTATTTTATCAACAACACATTGAATTTCTCAAATTTTCAGGTTTTGATTGATTGCTTGACACTGGGCTTTGTTTTTTTCTTGTTGGTTGAATGAAAAAGTAGTGGCGTTAAAGAAGGTTTTGGAAAAGTATTGATTTTTGAAAGCTTTTTCGGATAAAGGCTAGCACAACCAGCCTATAATGTTTTCACAGCTGGGACACAGGCCTCCTCCACTATCTGGGCTTCAGGGGTTCCGGGGCTGCGGAACTGTTCAAAAGAGATAAGTGAAAGAGTACCACGGCCCCGAAATACAAAGGACTAAAAAGGAGCTTAAGTGAGTTTTAGTCAGTAGAAGTCTAACACTCTCTTCCGCTCCACCCAGAGTAGAGAGAGTGTAACTTTTTGCATGTGAAAGCGTATCATACAATTATTCTATCATGTTATACAGACGAAGAGTAGAATAGGTACTTTTTACAACATGAAACCGAAAATGACGACATTGATAGTTACCATGACAACGTATTTATTGAACTTGACAACGTCAACAACAAAACGCAAACCGAACAAAACAGTCCGAAGAAATATTTTTTGTTATTAACTATCTAATTGCTGGTGACAGTTAAAAATAAACATGGTATGTATTTTGGTTATTGCGAATTATTTTTGTTAGGAAATCTTTCATATATTTTATTACTTCTGTGTCAATGTTTTATTTCTTAATTAGTATGAGATAGGTAAATGTTTATATGGTATTTTCGGATTTTTAACACGTGTCCATAACCCTAACGAAAGGAACTTTGTGTAACCACCTCTTGTCTTATCCGTCACTTCTCCAGAAACTCGTTCGCCTGCCGCAGAGCTTCCTTGCTCTCGTGAAGCAGGTCATCAATGCGATCCTTGCTGCGAAGCTGCTTGTATTTATTCAGGAACTGCAAAATCATCTGTTGCTATTAGTGTTACTGCGGTACTCACTGCGGTACTCAAGAGATATTTAATGATTACTTAGGCCATCACTTAGATGGTCTAAGTAATCATTAAAGCTCTCTGAGTGCGGCAGTAAGTCTTTTAAGTAAAATTTATCGATATGAGCCTATGTTTGTATGTCGACGATATAATTATGACATTATTAGTCTATGCCCGTGGCTTCACCCGTGTGGAGTTCTACCATGACTCCACCAAAGCGGGGTACGTAAAGCTAGGGTGTATCCACCTAAGCTGAGTGGAGATGAAAGCAGATTTTCTGGCTCACCGAAGGTTCATGTCTCTAGTCACCGAGTGCGGAGGCTACCCTACACAATTATGGGACATCTCCTCTCCCCTTGCTCAACCGTCTTCACTAAAGTTAACTGGAGACAAGAAATGTGAATAACAAAAATCAATTGGTAATTTACTACACATCCACTTCACTCGTCCCGAACATCATTTTATTTTTCAATACATTTTGATGTTTTTTTTTGGATCCTGAAATCTGTTTTTAAGACTATTGTCAACTGACCATTTTTGGCAAGCCAATTCTAATGCTTGTGCGAGTTATATTGTGGTTCGAGGGCCTGAAACAGCTTTGCTTTACATACATCTGCGTCATTGATACTCACAGCGGTAGTCAAACTAAGCACCAGAATCTCTATAAACAGCACGAGCAAGCTGATAGGATTCTCCGGGATAACCACCACCTTCTTCGCCTCTTCCCTCACAATCTTCTTCACAAAGCAGACCACCTTGCAGAAGGTCTTCTGGAACATGTCCACGAACCCATGGCCGAGGACATAGTCGATCAGGATCAGACTTAGGAAGACTGCTCCGTACATCACAGCGCTGATTGCTTCGACCAGCATGTTGACAAAGGTTCGAAAGTTACTATTTCGTGAAAAAACAAATTATTTTATCAACAACACATTGAATTTCTCAAATTTTCAGGTTTTGATTGATTGCTTGACACTGGGCTTTGTTTTTTTCTTGTTGGTTGAATGAAAAAGTAGTGGCGTTAAAGAAGGTTTTGGAAAAGTATTGATTTTTGAAAGCTTTTTCGGATAAAGGCTAGCACAACCAGCCTATAATGTTTTCACAGCTGGGACACAGGCCTCCTCCACTATCTGGGCTTCAGGGGTTCCGGGGCTGCGGAACTGTTCAAAAGAGATAAGTGAAAGAGTACCACGGCCCCGAAATACAAAGGACTAAAAAGGAGCTTAAGTGAGTTTTAGTCAGTAGAAGTCTAACACTCTCTTCCGCTCCACCCAGAGTAGAAAGAGTGTAACTTTTTGCATGTGAAAGCGTATCATACAATTATTCTATCATGTTATACAGACGAAGAGTAGAATAGGTACTTTTTACAACATGAAACCGAAAATGACGACATTGATAGTTACCATGACAACGTATTTATTGAACTTGACAACGTCAACAACAAAACGCAAACCGAACAAAACAGTCCGAAGAAATATTTTTTGTTATTAACTATCTAATTGCTGGTGACAGTTAAAAATAAACATGGTATGTATTTTGGTTATTGCGAATTATTTTTGTTAGGAAATCTTTCATATATTTTATTACTTCTGTGTCAATGTTTTATTTCTTAATTAGTATGAGATAGGTAAATGTTTATATGGTATTTTCGGATTTTTAACACGTGTCCATAACCCTAACGAAAGGAACTTTGTGTTACCACCTCTTGTCTTATCCGTCACTTCTCCAGAAACTCGTTCGCCTGCCGCAGAGCTTCCTTGCTCTCGTGAAGCAGGTCATCAATGCGATCCTTGCTGCGAAGCTGCTTGTATTTATTCAGGAACTGCAAAATCATCTGTTGCTATTAGTGTTACTGCGGTACTCACTGCGGTACTCAAGAGATATTTAATGATTACTTAGGCCATCACTTAGATGGTCTAAGTAATCATTAAAGCTCTCTGAGTGCGGCAGTAAGTCTTTTAAGTAAAATTTATCGATATGAGCCTATGTTTGTATGTCGACGATATAATTATGACATTATTAGTCTATGCCCGTGGCTTCACCCGTGTGGAGTTCTACCATGACTCCACCAAAGCGGGGTACGTAAAGCTAGGGTGTATCCACCTAAGCTGAGTGGAGATGAAAGCAGATTTTCTGGCTCACCGAAGGTTCATGTCTCTAGTCACCGAGTGCGGAGGCTACCCTACACAATTATGGGACATCTCCTCTCCCCTTGCTCAACCGTCTTCACTAAAGTTAAATGGAGACAAGAAATGTGAATAACAAAAATCAATTGGTAATTTACTACACATCCACTTCACTCGTCCCGAACATCATTTTATTTTTCAATACATTTTGATGTTTTTTTTTGGATCCTGAAATCTGTTTTTAAGACTATTGTCAACTGACCATTTTTGGCAAGCCAATTCTAATGCTTGTGCGAGTTATATTGTGGTTCGAGGGCCTGAAACAGCTTTGCTTTACATACATCTGCGTCATTGATACTCACAGCGGTAGTCAAACTAAGCACCAGAATCTCTATAAACAGCACGAGCAAGCTGATAGGATTCTCCGGGATAACCACCACCTTCTTCGCCTCTTCCCTCACAATCTTCTTCACAAAGCAGACCACCTTGCAGAAGGTCTTCTGGAACATGTCCACGAACCCATGGCCGAGGACATAGTCGATCAGGATCAGACTTAGGAAGACTGCTCCATACATCACAGCGCTGATTGCTTCGACCAGCATGTTGACAAAGATTCGAAAGTTACTATTTCGTGAAAAAACAAATTATTTTATCAACAACACATTGAATTTCTCAAATTTTCAGGTTTTGATTGATTGCTTGACACTGGGCTTTGTTTTTTTCTTGTTGGTTGAATGAAAAAGTAGTGGCGTTAAAGAAGGTTTTGGAAAAGTATTGATTTTTGAAAGCTTTTTCGGATAAAGGCTAGCACAACCAGCCTATAATGTTTTCACAGCTGGGACACAGGCCTCCTCCACTATCTGGGCTTCAGGGGTTCCGGGGCTGCGGAACTGTTCAAAAGAGATAAGTGAAAGAGTACCACGGCCCCGAAATACAAAGGACTAAAAAGGAGCTTAAGTGAGTTTTAGTCAGTAGAAGTCTAACACTCTCTTCCGCTCCACCCAGAGTAGAGAGAGTGTAACTTTTTGCATGTGAAAGCGTATCATACAATTATTCTATCATGTTATACAGACGAAGAGTAGAATAGGTACTTTTTACAACATGAAACCGAAAATGACGACATTGATAGTTACCATGACAACGTATTTATTGAACTTGACAACGTCAACAACAAAACGCAAACCGAACAAAACAGTCCGAAGAAATATTTTTTGTTATTAACTATCTAATTGCTGGTGACAGTTAAAAATAAACATGGTATGTATTTTGGTTATTGCGAATTATTTTTGTTAGGAAATCTTTCATATATTTTATTACTTCTGTGTCAATGTTTTATTTCTTAATTAGTATGAGATAGGTAAATGTTTATATGGTATTTTCGGATTTTTAACACGTGTCCATAACCCTAACGAAAGGAACTTTGTGTTACCACCTCTTGTCTTATCCGTCACTTCTCCAGAAACTCGTTCGCCTGCCGCAGAGCTTCCTTGCTCTCGTGAAGCAGGTCATCAATGCGATCCTTGCTGCGAAGCTGCTTGTATTTATTCAGGAACTGCAAAATCATCTGTTGCTATTAGTGTTACTGCGGTACTCACTGCGGTACTCAAGAGATATTTAATGATTACTTAGGCCATCACTTAGATGGTCTAAGTAATCATTAAAGCTCTCTGAGTGCGGCAGTAAGTCTTTTAAGTAAAATTTATCGATATGAGCCTATGTTTGTATGTCGACGATATAATTATGACATTATTAGTCTATGCCCGTGGCTTCACCCGTGTGGAGTTCTACCATGACTCCACCAAAGCGGGGTACGTAAAGCTAGGGTGTATCCACCTAAGCTGAGTGGAGATGAAAGCAGATTTTCTGGCTCACCGAAGGTTCATGTCTCTAGTCACCGAGTGCGGAGGCTACCCTACACAATTATGGGACATCTCCTCTCCCCTTGCTCAACCGTCTTCACTAAAGTTAACTGGAGACAAGAAATGTGAATAACAAAAATCAATTGGTAATTTACTACACATCCACTTCACTCGTCCCGAACATCATTTTATTTTTCAATACATTTTGATGTTTTTTTTTGGATCCTGAAATCTGTTTTTAAGACTATTGTCAACTGACCATTTTTGGCAAGCCAATTCTAATGCTTGTGCGAGTTATATTGTGGTTCGAGGGCCTGAAACAGCTTTGCTTTACATACATCTGCGTCATTGATACTCACAGCGGTAGTCAAACTAAGCACCAGAATCTCTATAAACAGCACGAGCAAGCTGATAGGATTCTCCGGGATAACCACCACCTTCTTCGCCTCTTCCCTCACAATCTTCTTCACAAAGCAGACCACCTTGCAGAAGGTCTTCTGGAACATGTCCACGAACCCATGGCCGAGGACATAGTCGATCAGGATCAGACTTAGGAAGACTGCTCCGTACATCACAGCGCTGATTGCTTCGACCAGCATGTTGACAAAGGTTCGAAAGTTACTATTTCGTGAAAAAACAAATTATTTTATCAACAACACATTGAATTTCTCAAATTTTCAGGTTTTGATTGATTGCTTGACACTGGGCTTTGTTTTTTTCTTGTTGGTTGAATGAAAAAGTAGTGGCGTTAAAGAAGGTTTTGGAAAAGTATTGATTTTTGAAAGCTTTTTCGGATAAAGGCTAGCACAACCAGCCTATAATGTTTTCACAGCTGGGACACAGGCCTCCTCCACTATCTGGGCTTCAGGGGTTCCGGGGCTGCGGAACTGTTCAAAAGAGATAAGTGAAAGAGTACCACGGCCCCGAAATACAAAGGACTAAAAAGGAGCTTAAGTGAGTTTTAGTCAGTAGAAGTCTAACACTCTCTTCCGCTCCACCCAGAGTAGAAAGAGTGTAACTTTTTGCATGTGAAAGCGTATCATACAATTATTCTATCATGTTATACAGACGAAGAGTAGAATAGGTACTTTTTACAACATGAAACCGAAAATGACGACATTGATAGTTACCATGACAACGTATTTATTGAACTTGACAACGTCAACAACAAAACGCAAACCGAACAAAACAGTCCGAAGAAATATTTTTTGTTATTAACTATCTAATTGCTGGTGACAGTTAAAAATAAACATGGTATGTATTTTGGTTATTGCGAATTATTTTTGTTAGGAAATCTTTCATATATTTTATTACTTCTGTGTCAATGTTTTATTTCTTAATTAGTATGAGATAGGTAAATGTTTATATGGTATTTTCGGATTTTTAACAGTGTTATTTTCTTTTTAGGCGCCAAAAGGAAAGGATGGTGGAAAGCCTAAAAAGGCAGCAGGTAAGTAAATCTTTAAATTATCAGCTTGGTTTCTGTAAACTTCTAATACATAACAAACCCTTGCAGGGGCGCGCAGTGTAAACGTAATGTAAACACGTTGATTTTATAATCAACTAGCGGAAGTCACGCGGTTTCACCCGCGTAGTTCCCGTTTCCGTGGGAATACAGGGATAAAAAGTAGCCTATGTCACCCGCGGATAGTGTAGCTTCCCAACGGTGAAAGAATTTTTAAAATCGGTTCTGTAGATCCCGAGATTACCCCTTACAATTTAACAAATATACAAACACACAAACTTTACTTCTTTATAATATTAGTATAGATTTCTTGTTATCTTATAGCATTTTACTTAAATTGTTTGCAACAAATACAATCAGTATCATCCATAGATATGAACAAATTCTTAAAGTTATGATAATATTATAATTATGTGAAATGAGTATTTTTCACTTTAAAATCAACGTATTCACGTTCTTAAATGCCGAAAGACTTAATTTGGGAGGTCCATCCAATAGCACACACTTGGACATTTAAACAGTATTCTATTTCTATGAAGACCAATTTATCGTGTATCGGATCTTGTAAACAATGTGAAGCTGATGCGAAAGTTATTATTAGCTGGCCTTCGGATAAAATAGCTCAGTGCAAATGCATAATAACAAATTACGACGAAAATTTCATTCATCCTCCAGTGAAAAAAATAAAACTATCACCTGTAAAACGAACTGAAATAGCTGAAGAACTTAAACATGTATCCGCTATTTCATATCGTAACTCAATGGCAAATTTAGTTGTTAATTCCGATGAGCCTGAACCTACTCATTTACCAACAACAGGGTGCTTACGTCAAATAAAACACGAACATAAGAGTAGCTCACTTTTTCATCGAAACCAAATACTTTCGTTATGGCTAATGACCCAAATATCGCCTTACAAAGAAGCTATTAAACATATCTCAGTGTATCCATTTTATATTTATTATTGGGACCCTTGCCAAGATCAATATTGCAAAGAATTTAAAAAAGCTGCTAAATTGATTGTTAGTATAGACGCCACCGGTAGCATTTTCAAACCATTCGGCCCTTTAAATAATGTCACAATCACCAAACACATTTTGTTTTATGTATGTGTCATGAAAACATATGAAGGTCACAGTAGTATCCCACTTACCCAAATGGTATCAGAAAGCCAGTCTATGGACACTATATACAAATGGCTGGGAGCATGGCACGTGAGCAATCCAAAACCAGACGAAATCATCGTCGATGAGTCATCCGCGCTGATTGGTGCTTGCGTAAAAGCATTTACGAAACATAACTCTACTAAAGAATATGTTACAGAATCTTACAGAAAACTGGAGGAAGACGAAAAAAGTGACGATTGCTACATTAGAATAGACACTAGTCATTTTGTTAAAATCATTTTCAATTTAACTTGTTTTAAACATGTCGACAACAGAGTAAAATTCTTTTATATTAAACTAGCTGACCCATGCAACTTCGTCTGCGTCACATAATATAGCTTATAACAAAATGTCAAGATAAATTGAGTTCAATCGTAACCAACAAAAAATCGTATCTTTCCTCTTTATAATATTAGTTTAGATTATAATATTAAAGTGTGAATTACTATTGGTATCTCTTACTGTTAAATATACAGTAACACCTTGTAAACATTATGGTGCAGTAAATATTTTGAATATGAATTTCTCCGGAGTCCCCGGAGGCCAGAATCCCCACTAACCTATCGCACCGGACCGAATGACTGCCGCGCGCTTAATTATTTTGTCGCGCGGATATTTTTACATTGCGATATCTTCTAAGACATTTGTTTAAACTGTATAGAGTAAAAGGCACAAATATTCTATATTAAATTTCTGTGCTAACAAACACATTTATTTAGATATAGATTAATACCATATGGGTTAAATAAGCTTCGCAAAATATCATTCTTTTTAACCTAACATTTTAATAGTAAAAAATGGTTACAGTGAGTCAATCTTAAAAGATAGACATATGCTGTCGCCGACTTTTTTTTAGAACTTTTAAAGAGGAACAATTCTTTCATACATGGTATTTGCGTAACTTAAACCGTTTTCGCAGCGCACGCAACGGAAGCTCTCAAAAAGGAATATCTTTTCCCGTTTTTGCAACATTTTTCATTTATGCTCCGCTCCTATTGGTCGTAGCGTGATGTTATATAGCCTAAAGCCTTCCTCGATAAATGGACTATCCGACACAAAAAGAGTTTTTCTATTCCAACCAGTAGTCCCAGAGTTTACCGCGTTCAAACAAACAAACAAACAAACAAACAAACAAACTCTTCAGCTTTATAATATTAGTATAGATGTCTGTTAGCGTTATAGGAATGCGTAAATTTTGAAAAAGCCAAAGAAATTTTGAAAGATATTATTACAGTTTGTTTGAATGAACACGACGGCATTAATAAATCCAATACTCCTTCTAGGTGTGAGTTGGCTAAGAGTCGATTAAAGACATTGAATCAGTTTCAGACTTTGGATACAGAGATAGTGATTCAGGATAGTAATAAAATAAATGATCTGCCTAAAGCTGTGGAAAAATCAGTGTTTGAAAATAAAACCAATACCAAATTAAGTGAAGAGAACAGATTTTTTAAATGGTTTACCACAAAAATTGAAACAGAAAAATTACTCGTAACACTAGATACTGAAGATATCGTCGGGTCAGAAGTCAACTCGCCAATCTGACAATGTCAAATTGTTGAGGAGGTGATTATTAATAAAAATAATGTTGCCGTAAATCAGGGATTTCTTAAAATCAATTCGAATTAATGAATTTATATAATGTTTATGACCTTCTTTGAATACAGTGAAACAAAATAATGTAATTATTACAGGATATGAAGATATCGCAGATTGATTAGTTGGCTATGGCATAAAAATAAGAGTTACTGATTTTGTGCATTATGAAAGCTGCCAATGTGGTAGATTGGCAAGTAGATTGTTGTGTACCAAATCACATTAGAATGAAATCAATGATCAAAACTAGCTTAACTGCAGTATGTTACGTTTTATTATCTATTTATTTTAAAATATAGGTAGGTAGGTACCGTGAAACCTGCTAACTTTGCCATCGGTTGCCGACTTTGCCATAGCCAACTTCTGACGGTAAAAGTCTAAAATATATACTAAAAATAGTTTTTTGTCATGTACCGATGGCTTTATGGTAAAATGTATTAGTTAAATGGCTTAATAAGAACTGCCACTCGGGTCGATCTTCAGGTTAAGCTGTGCTTGCCTAGGTCGGTCTGTGGATGGGTGACCGCCCGACATACCGAGTTTCCTCCGTGCCTCGGAAAGCACGTTAAGCTGTTGGTCCCGGCTGCCATATATAGATCTTTGGCAGTCGTTACAGGTAGTCAGTGACCTGAAATTCTGACATCCAGTCTTACCAAAGAGTATCGTATTACCTAGTATTAACTGGGTTGTGGAGGTCAGATAGGCAGTCGCTCCATGTAAAATACTGGTACTCAGCTGCATCCGGTTTGACTGGAAGCCGACCCCAACATAGTTGGGAAAAGGTTAGGCAGATGATGATGTATTAGTTAAATGGCAACACTGAATGGGACGTGGCAACCCAGCTGGTTTGTAAAATGTAATTTTCTGCCGTTACTCTTTTCGAGTGGTGGTGGCGTGAAACTTTGTGCTCTGGAACTTTAGCCAGAACAAACGGGAAAAACATTGTCTACGTAAGTACTTTTTTGATATTATGTTAAGATAATGATCTTTATCTAAGTAAAAATTGATTTACCGTGCTACAAGCTACCTATAGTTCGCAATCGGTGTTGGTAAATTTAACAACCCCAATCACAACGTCCGTGATGGTGACTTTGCCATGTTTTGTCGGAGGCTATGGCTGCCACAAAATTTTTCATGAATATTTTAATTAAATTGTGGTTTTAAGTATACCCAGATATAAAATACTCAGTGCATGTGGTTAATTAAGGTTGTTTTACAAAAGGCACATGGGGGTGGCGGGCAATTTGGGCCAGTTACAATTAAATATGTTAAGTGATTTCGTTTTTTGCGCAAATCTCTACATTGTATAAATAAAGTCTCTTTCGGCTGTCTGTCTGTCCCTATGTATGTGTGTATGTTTTATCTTTTAAACTACGGAACGGATTTTGATGTGATTTTTTTAAATAAATAGATGGTAGCAATTTCTTCTTTTGACTTTTACAAGTGCCCGTAAATGGTCCAAAATGATTTGCTAGAAACCGTTTAACATTGATGGTACATGTACATTGATGGTATTTAGTCGTTGCTTTCCAGTTTACCTTTAGGTTAATTTCATGAGTCCTTGTCCATGTGTACAAAATATTTATTGACGAACAAACATTTTATTTTCCTGTTTTAGAAGATGGAAAAACGACGCCGACGACTTAACAGAGCATAATAATTATAAGGAATATTCGAAAGAATTGCTAGAAGTGGCTGTGTAGACCTAGGCATGAAAAAAGAAATTTCGTCCCTTGAAGCTGAAAAAAGATTCTTCAAACCACGCAGGACTGTAGACATTAAAGTTAAAAATAAGCATATTAAGAAGCCAGGCGAACAGCAAAAACTTTCTAAATCAGAAGAACAAAATTACCTCTACTTCACAATCTTGATCTCACTTAAAGTTATTATGTTTATTAAAAAAAATATTTTGGTGCTTATTATGAAAACATTTTTATTTGACAACCCTGACCCTAACTACTTCTCAGTATGGAAAATTTTGGAAAGGTTGGTGAATTTGCCACCTTCTTAGAGAATTAAATTACCAGTGCAAAATAAGTTTAAAATAAGATGATTTCTTCGAAGTAGCTTATTACCAATTCACAATTTAGTTAATATTTTAATAAACAAGTTGGACCGAAAACTACCGCTCGCCAGCTCCGCCAGGAGTGTTCTGTGCTTGCAAGTAACGAAAAACCTCAAAAAAAAAAAGGTTTGCACGAGTCGTACGCGCATACAGCCAGTGTTGACACCAAAACTCTCAAATATAATATGTTTGTTGTTAACGATTGAGCTGGGTAGGTAAATAAAAATTATATTTATTTCTAAAATGCGATGAAATGACGTTTGTAAAACGTAAGACTAGTAGAAAAATTATTAAAATTATTTCTTGTCTAAGGTAATCTGTTAAATCTGCTAATTACGCCAATTCATTGTAGCACCTTCATATTTTAATAACTTTTGGAACCACTATCTGCCACTTACACTGTTTGATCGTTGTAGCTTTTAAAAATTAAGATACTTTTTAACTGAGGTGAAGTATCCAATCTGCCATTTAGGCCAGTTACACATGGTGGGTTTTGTTTTGTAGGTTTTATTTCACTAAAGTAAAGTATTCAATCTGCCATTTAGGCCAGTTACCCATGGTGGCTTTTGTTTTGTAGGTTTGATTTCACTAAAGTAAAGTATCCAATCTGCCATTTAGGCCAATTGCGCATTGTGGCTTTTGTTTGTAGGTTATATTGTACTAAAGTAAAGTATTCAATCTACCACTTTGGCTAGTTTTGCATTGTGGCGCAAATCACATAGATTAGTTTACCTCTGTAGAAATTGTATTTTTTGCAGTTATGCAGAAAACGATGTGTTTGTATCTTTTGTTTTTGAAATGCCACAGATACAATATTTTGCCACAGTATGTGTAGCCAGAAAATAATAATGTCCATGTATTTAAGTCAAAACTGTCAAAATTTCACTTTGGCTAGTTGACTATTGTACCGACGATATAGGCAGTCATGACAATTTGTACCATCATTATCCAGGTTTTATAGGAATTTTATCACGTTTACTGACTTTGTTTCCTTTGTGGTCAAACGTAATGAAGAATATTTATGATTCCGATATTGAGGCACCTACTTCTTCAAATGTTAGTTTTTAATATATTTGATTACAAATTCCCCGGATTTGTTCTACATTTGTTTTAAGTCTTCTACTAAATCTTAGGATTTTCATTTCGCGTATTCCTTTTTGGTCCCTCAGTTCACACGCACATTCCGGTTGGCCGTTGTCGTGTTCAGATGAGTCAGTTAAACCATATTTTTCTCGACGTCATGAATTGTATGTAGAACGCGGCTGTTTAATGTGGGGATACCGGATGGTAATACCGCAAGCCTTACGGAAGGATATACTAAAGCAGTTGCATATAAGTCACATGGGTATCGTCAAAACAAAGTCATTAGCGCGCAGTTATGTATGGTGGCCGAACATTGATAGTGACGTAGAAGCGTTGTGCCACAGTTGTGAAACTTGTGCGATAGAGGGCGCTGCTCCACCGCGAGCACCGCCGCAGCCTTGGCCTTACGTCATACAACCATGGAGCAGGGTACATATAGATTTCTTAGGCCCATACCATGGTAGCACATTCATGATATTAATTGATGCAAGTTCCAAGTGGTTAGAAGTTTTCGAAATGTCACGTACAAATGCAAAACAGGTAATCCGAGTATTACGTAGCACCTTTGCGCGATTTGGTCTTCCGGTAGAATTAGTGTCGGATCAGGGCCCTCCTTTCACAAGTGTAGAATTTTGTGAGTTCTTAAAAAACAATGGCATACGACAGTGTTTTTCACCGGCATACCATCCATCGTCAAACGGTGCCGCGGAAAACGCGGTGAAATTATGCAAAACTGCAATTAAAAAAGCCTATAGGGAGAACTAAGAAATAGATGCCGCTTTACAAACGTTCCTACTCAGTTATAGGAACACAATCCAAAGCACGACCGGGGATACACCAGCGATGTTATTACAGCGACGCCCATTACGTACTCGTTTAGATTAGTTGCGCGCGGACCGCGCACTTGACGATAAGGTGCGAGCAGCACAACAACGACAGGTACAAAATTCCGGAGGCGTTTTGCGAGATTTAGCACCACAAGACGAGGTGTGGACGAGGAACGGTACCCCAGGGGATAAATGGTTGAAAGGTACAATCCAAACTAGAGCAGGGTCGCGCGAATATATCATAAATAACGGTGACGGGCGGCAAACTAGAAAACACATAGATCAGGTAAAACGTAGGTCCCGTTTATCCGACTTCATGGGTTCTGATAGTACAGTCTCAGAAAGCTTACCACTCTCACCAACTTAAAAGTCCCAGGCGGAGGAGGTGGTCCCGATACCTGATGGTCGAGGGGAGGAAAAAGAACCGACTCTGGTTAGTGGGGGTGAAAAAGAGAGGATAGATACCGAATGTGGTTCTGAAGTTTTATCAAAGCCCGGACTTCCACCGCCATCACCGCCGGAGGATCGACCTAAACGAACTCGTAAACAAGTTATCAAATTTAGAGTAACATAAAACTGCATTAGTTATGTAAACCAACAACATCTTGAAAATTTGTATGTAAATTTAATAACTTAGAGATTAAGCGGTGAGGTGTTATGTATTTATAGTATTAAGGTAGATATAAATTATTGTTAAGAACTAGATAATAAGAAATGTGGGTAGGAGCCTAAACGTAGCTGAGCGCTCGGGCTCGTTGTATGTGTCAGTCGGATTAAACTTGTAACCGCGAACAGCTGTTTTATTCCTGGACCCGTATCCCGACATCCCGGTGTGCTCCAAACACTTCACCTTCATCGAAAACTGGAAAGGGAAAGGAAATGTTACTAAAAAAAGAAAAACTTTGAAGCCAGTTATTTTTTTGTCTAACGGAAGCAGGCTACAAATTGGTAAAAAATATATTATATTGAGAAATACTTGTGCGATTGATTCGGTATGTCAGGCTTTAGGTATAGCATATATCGATGGCTATCGTATAAGTCAAACAATACATGAGAGTGAAAATGTATTCTGTAAACTTGTCAAACTCATGAGTGGAAGAGATACAGAAGAAGTATACAAAATAAGATCTGAAATGGCGCAAGTCTATTTTTCAAAAGTTGAACAAGAATCTTCTGTGGAAGTGAGATGTGAGTGCAATGTAAATAATATATTTGAACGTTTTGGAGGAGGTTTAAGGATATCTATCTGGGTTTTGTGTTTATAATGAGACGCCACACGGTTGCAAGATGGACGACGACTTTTATTCTCTTAAATTACTAATACACTTTTCATTGACAGTAGCGCCACGGCGCATAGCGGCTAATTATGAAAACAATATTTGTTGCACAGATAATTAAATATTAACATAGATATGCATTCATTTTAATACCCCCCCTCAACAAATATTTTCTTTCAATCTTTAAATTCTATGTTTTACACTGTACTCCCGTTATACTTCAATTATACAAACAAACTTGGCTGGCTATGCATTAACAATTCAACTTGTTTGAGAACTATCTTAACTTATTTACTTTATTTTCTAATGCATGAATGACCAGCTGATATGAATAGTATATACCTAACCTAAAAGTTTACAATTCACACAATAGCTTAAATTCTAGTACAGTAACTTGACAAATTTTTCAAACAAAGTTTTACCTAAAGGTTTAGTGAGAAGATCTGCCAAGTTATCTTCTGTTTTAATATACTGCAAAGACATACATTTTTCTTTTATTTTGTCAATAATGAAGTGATATCTGATATCCAAGTGTTTAAGCCTTTTATTATTTCCATTGTTGAAAGCCAATTTTATTACCGACTGGTTATCTTCATAAATAATCACATCATTAGTGACAATATTGAAATCACATAACAAATTCTTTATCCAACATACTTCTGTTACAGCCATACTTAATGCAATGTATTCAGATTCAGTGGATGATAGTGATACACTGAGTTGTTTCTTACAACACCACACTACACTACAATTGAATACTTTAAAAATGTAACCAGTTGTAGACTTTCTGTCTTGGGTGTCACCAGCCCAATCTGCGTCTACAAAGCCTTGCATTCCTGTGCCCGTGCTGCTGTATACTAATGCAAAATCTAAGGTTCCTTTTATATACCGTAGAATACGTTTTAATGACTTATACAACATAACACTAGCACACTGTTGATATCTACTAAGAAAGTGAACTGATACACATAAATCTGGTCGAGTACCACATACTGCATACATTAGGCTACCTATAAGTTGTCTACACTTTCTTTCTATTATTGGATTTTCAGATTTTTCGCTTTTCAACAAATCAAACTTGTAATTCTGGTCTAATGGAGTTGATATTGGTTTGCAATTTGACATATTAAAACGTTCCAAGACTTTAGTTAAATATGTCTTCTGACTGATTATTGTTCTGCATTTTTCTTGTTTGATATCTATGCCTAAATAACTAGTTGCTAACCCCAAGTCCTTCATTTTAAAGTTATTATGCAACTCTGTTTTGAAATTTTCTAAAACCTTATTTTTAGAACAAAACATAAGTATATCGTCTACAAATAGTAAAACGTATAGTTCACATCCGTTTAGTTTCCTATAATATAAACAATAATCATTTTTGGATCTATTGAAATTTTCTTTAGTCATGAACTCGTCGAACTTTCTATTCCAGCATTTAGGGGAACTTTTCAAACCGTATAGGGATTTATTCAATTTACATATTTTACCATTTGGTAGCTTCAGGTATACTATTTCATCTATATCACCATGTAAGAAAGCGCCTACCACATCCATTTGATGGACTGGAAGTTGCAGTTTATTGGCTACAGCCATAAATACTCTAAATGTTGGTAATTTAGCTACCGGAGAGTATACTTCTAAATCAGTGTCTGATTGCTCAAAACCTCTAGCAACTAACCTAGCTTTGTATACTTTTTCTCCACCTATTTGTTTGACTTTGAAACACCATTTACTTGATATAACTTTATTTCCACTTGGAATACTATTTACTTCGGTCCATGTGTTGTTTTCTTTCAGGGTGTCTAATTCAATATTCATAGCCTTTTCCCATTCTTCTTTTTCTTCTGAATTTAATGCATCTTCCAGAGTGATTGGTTCAGTGTCAATGGATAAGAGGTTTGTGTCATACTCTGATAACCATGATGGTTTCTTTGTTTCCCTACCTTTTCTTGTTATTGTTGCCTCTTGTAGTTTTTCTTCTTCTATTGCTTTATCAACTGAATACTCTTCTTCTGAATCTTCTGCAGACATTTTTCTTTCCTCTTCTGGACTTGATATTCCCTTCATGGGAATTTCTAGATTCTCTTCTAGCTCTGATGTCTGTGATCTGTCTTCTTCTTCTTCGTAGAAACTATGATATTCTTCTACTTCTTGGTTATCATTTTCTATTTCCTCTGTTTCAGAGTCTGTGATAGCAACTGAGGGTTTACTGTTCTGATCCTGTCTATTTTTACAAACCTTTTGAACATTAATAAACTTACCTTTTATGAATGTTACCTCTCTTTTTACAAGTACATCATTTTTATGTGGGAAATAAATTCTAAAACCTTTTGTTGTTTCACTATAACCTACAAAATATCCTATTTCAGCTTTACTATCCCATTTCTTACGCCGTTGGTCAGGGATATGTACTCCTACCTTTGATCCAAATACTTTCAAATTATTTATGTTGTATGCTTGCTTTTTATACCAAAGTTCATATGGAGTAACACCGTTTATTCTACTTTTACCAGTTCTGTTTAAGACATAAACAGCTGTGTTGACCGCTTCAGCCCATAAGGATTTGTCCAAACCACTTGACAATAGTATAGTTCTAGCAGCTTCTGTAACTGTGCGCATTTCACGTTCTATACACCCATTTTGCTGAGGTGTGTATGGAACACTAGTTTGGTGGATAATACCTAAACTATCTAACAGAGATTTCAATTCTTTATTTGTAAATTCTAAGCCACAGTCTGACCTTATTGTTGTCACTTTGTATTCAAGATTCTTAATAACATAATTCAAAAAACTTTTTATTTTATCGCTTGTTTCATACTTATTTTTCAGAAAATAAACCTGTTTGTACTTTGTGTAATCATCTTTTATTAATAGGTAATATTTGGCACCGCCTAATGATGTGGTTTCCATAATACCACATAAATCCATGTGTAAAATTTGACCAGGCTGTTCTCCCCTATTTAGACTTTGTGGAAATGGTTGTTTATGAGTTTTGCCAAGGAGACATGGCTCACATGTGAGTTCCTCATTTTTATCTGCACTAAAATCAATGTTACACTTATTTAACATTATTTTTACTTGCTGTATGTCTTGGTGGCACATTTTTTGATGCCATTCTGTTAAACTATCAAAAGATTTACCTACATAAGCTTTTTCATCTGTATTGTATCTGAATTTCATGATAAATACGTTATTTTTACGATAAGCTACAGCACTGACCTTTTCTTCATTATTTTTCCTCAAATAACAACACTCTTTTTCAATTGTCATATTATAACCTCTATCTGCAGCTGAACTTGCTGAAAATAGATTTATTTTTATAGCAGGGACATGTAAGACATTATTTAATGTTGAACTGATCCACTCTTTACCATTATATGCCTCTAACTGTATAATACCTGTACCTATAGCTTTTATGACTTTACCGTCACCAATTATGATTGGTCGAGGACATTCTAACTCTTTGTATTTAGTAAACATGCTAACACTGCTACACATGTGTTCTGAAGCTCCACTATCCATTATCCACAGGCTGCTGTCTGACTCACTGTAAAATGCTGATGACAACACAGACACAGGGAATGCATTACCTTGCTCGCTAGGCTTATTTTTATTTACACCTTTATTTTTACTATTTTTGAACCAACAATCATCAGACTTGTGATTTGACTTTTTACAAAAAACACAAATATTACTTTTTACCTTGATTTTACAGTTCCTTTTTATGTGTCCTGTCTTGCCGCATTGGAAACACTTTCTGGTGGATCTGGATGCTAGTGCTGCTGACTCATTACAGTCTTGCATGCGGGTTGTGGCACGCTGTTCCTCGATAAGTAGTCTTGCAGTTAGCTCCTCCATCGTGCGCTTCTCTGCTGGCACCGACTCCCATGCGGACACGAAGTGCTGATACTGAGAGGGAAGAGATGACATTATTTTGGTTATAGCCATGCTCGTACTGACTTCTGCTTTGACGTTTTTCAGCTTGCTTAACAGGCTCTCGAATCTGCCTAAAAATTCCGTGACCGTTTCTTTTTCTTCAAATTTCATTGAGAAAAATTTCTGTTGGAGAATGTGAACCGACAATTCTCCCCGTTGCTCGAATACTGTGTGTAACTTGTTCCAAATTTCCTTCGACGTTTGGCAGCTCACAATTTGCGGAAGTACTTTTTCAGATATGCGTGTGACCAAAATACTTTGAGCTTTGGCGTCCTTGTTCATCCATTTTTCATATTCTTCTGCCTTACCATCTGAAAGAGGCTGGGATGTACCGTCCACGATGCTTAGAAGATCTGCCGCCCTTAAGATTATCTTGGTTTTGTATGACCACGTGCTCCAGTTTTCGACGCCTTCCAGTAGTTGTTGCTGGCCGACAAAACCAACTGCTGGCATGTTTCCCAAGGATTCCATTGTATTATTGCTATACCGCAATGCTTAATATTCGTTCCTTGTTGAGATTGGACCTTTACCGGTCCGCCCGACGCGACGTTTTTCCGCGTGGAATTTTCCACTCGTCGTTGTCGTTTTAGCTACTGATACCGCAGCGACCCCAAAATAGATTCCTCTTGAAGATCTGACTCCTGTGAGCGGGACCTGGGCCCATAACCTTTTGGAGGAGGTTTAAGGATATCTATCTGGGTTTTGTGTTTATAATGAGACGCCACACGGTTGCAAGATGGACGACGACTTTTATTCTCTTATATTACTAATACACTTTTCATTGACAGTAGCGCCACGGCGCATAGCGGCTAATTATGAAAACAATATTTGTTGCACAGATAATTAAATATTAACATAGATATGCATTCATTTTAATAGAACGCATTTAAATAGATTGTATATACAGTGCAGATGAAAGTGAACATTGTACAGAATCAGATTGTAAAATCAATAGAGTTCAGCGTAAGATACCTGTTCTACACGTTGATATAAATTCAACCATTAATGATTTACAAGAAGCCGCAAATACTTTAATTAATTCTCAAGAACTTACAGAATGCCGGCGTAGTAAATGTAAAGGTGTTAAATCATTTAGTGTATCTTTACGAGATCTTATTGCATTTGAATTTCATTCCAATCAATTCATTTCAATAGATGATACACCAACATCTCTTTTTTTACAAGGATCAGAGTTTGATTTACTGTCTATAATAGAATTCGAGCCCCCAGTATGTGAAACACTAATTGGTCACTACAAAGCTCATTGCAGACGAAATTCAGAATGGAAATGTTACGATGACCAATCGAAAAAAGTTACGAAGAGTAAAAAGAAGCTTATACCACATTGTATAATATATGCGAAAAAATAATATGGAAATTAAGTAAATTAATAGTTGAATATTTTTTAAGTAAATTGTAATATTATTAAAATGAATCTTATGAACGACCCGACGTTTTTATTTACGATATCCTTTTAATGTGCTTCCACTTGCCACCACTAGCAATACCGTTGACTGAAGACACACTGCAACTATTTGCCTTTATTGTTTTATCAGGCACTTTTCCTTGGGATAATTAAAATAATTGCTATATCCTTTATTTAACATATGTTTGAAGATACAACTAAATTAGATAAATGAAGCAAATATGAAGCAATTATTGACGCAATACATTTCGGGAAACTCTGCATGCTTGGCTTTAAACTAGGAGGCGACCAGCCAACCAAACGTCAGGATGGCTGTACAAAAAAAATATGTTATTTCTAAATATATATAGTATGTAGCAATTATTTATTAAATGTAGCAAATATAAGCAATTATGTAGCAAATTTCTAATCAACTCTCATAGACCAAAGCCACAGGCAACCAGCCATTCTGATGCACACCTGTACCGACCCAGTCCGCCGCTGAATAACTCCTTATATCTGTCGAGAATATTTACAATTCCTTCATAATTTGCACACAATTTATGTTACTTATACTTTTACTCGTACAAGAAAGCGTAGGTATTTTTATTTGTAGCTCCGCTAACCATTGTCTACCTATCAAAGATGTAGTACCGTTTTTTATTACAAATGATTCTAGCTGTTTTTCCTGCCCCTGGAATCGAACACGTGGGCGAATTATACCTAATGGTTTTATTTTAGTACCATCATAAAATTTTAAAATTGTATCGTCCTTCTTAAGACACAAATGTGAAAAATAACGTCCGTAGGTACAATCATTTATACATGAAATCGCAGTTCCAGTGTCTACTTCCATGTTTAATACGTTATCCTCTACAAAAATAGGTAAACTTACTGGCTTGTAGTTATTGAGTCCAATCAGGTTTAAACTCTCTACGATGTTCTCCGCGTCGGACTCGCTTGCGACCTCCGCGGAATGTATATTTCCATTCCGCCGGCCGCGACGATATGAAGTTCCCCGCGACGATTGCTCAACATTCCCCGGGCACACCCGACGTAAATGCCCCTTATGTTGGCATTTGCTGCACACGAACTCCCTGTAGCGGCAGCTTGCCACACTATGGTTGGTGGCTCCGCAAGCTGTGCAGTTGCTGAGTCCGGCTCCCGATGCATGAGCCGCGTTAGTCGCACGCACCACGTGGTTCGCGGCTAGCCCGCCGCCGCCGACGCCCGCGCCTCCGCCGCCCGCGCCGCCCGTGCCTCCCTGCACGCGGCGCCCATGCGGCCGCATGCCGCCACCGCTCCTGCTGCGACTCGCCCCGCTGCTGACCGAATGCACCGCTTCCGCCTTATGACTAGTTGTGTTGTGGGCGATCCATCCACTTCCGCTGCATCTCTTTCTGCCGCCTCCATTGCGTTTGCTAATTTCACGGCTTGTAAAAATGTTATCGAGTCATCCTCCGCAAAAAGTCGTTGCCTGATGACGTCACTTTTGAGTCCCGCAAGCTTTCGCTTAAATTTTCTGCAAATTTACAGTAGCGAGCTAACCTTTTTAACTCCGTGACATAAGTTGCCACGTTTTCGTCCGCTCCTTGTCTTTTCTGCCGGAACCGGTATCTTTCCGCCAACGAAGATGGCGTCGGTTGAAGATGCTGACGCATTATACTGATAGCTTCACCGTATCTTAACTCCGCCGGTTTCTTTGGACTCGATAAGTTTACGAGTAACTCGTACGCCTCATCGCCGATCGTGGAAATTAAAGTAGGTAACTTCAATTCCTCCGCCACTTTATTTACGAGAAAGTACATATCCAACCTATCCACATAGGATGACCACTGTCCCGCTTTCACATCAAATTCACACAACTTCCCGATCGACATCTTGAAAAGTCACTGAATAGTCTTTTGTTCAAATACGCACGCGCACATAAATCATTAATCCTCGTCGCCACTGTAATGTTTATACGGGAGGTACGACAATGAAAGACATGCACTCGTTAGCTCGTATATTGCGGACTCCGGCAGCGGCCTGCGCCTGACCTACCTAACTTACATTATCAAATAATCATCTACCTACATTACAGTTATTATTAAGTATATGTAAACGCAAGTTAGTTGGTAAGATTTGGTAATAAGGTTAATCAGCTTATTGTTAATTAAGGGTGGAGGGATGTAATGTACGTAGGTAGATGATTATTTGATAATGTAAGTTAGGTAGGTCAGGCGCAGGCCGCTGCCAGCAGTCCGCAATATACGAGCTAATGAGTGCATGTATTTTATTGTCTTCCCTCCCGTACAAACATTACACAATGTACTAATATGGCCACCCTTCACACTGAATTTACAAGATAATAGTTAAGTATTGTTTTTTCAGTATCCAAAATAATTATGTAGGTACATTGCTGAACTGTGCAGATATATTTAGCAGACATTTCTGCTAAATGTTATCTCTGGCTTTAGATTCCGTTGAGATCTCAGACCACAGTCAAAACTATATAATTAGAACGTTAGGATTGAGGAGCTAAAGAAAATGCGTTTGTCTACAAAATTTACTCTGTTTTACTATTTTATTCTTATACTGCAAAAACAAACACAACACGTACTAAATTATCATTATGTTGAATATATTAATTGATCGCTCACATCCAGTAAAAAATCACCTCTTGAGTGTAGATTGAGGAGCCATAGTTTAGTTTAGTTTAAGTTTAAGAGGAGCCATACTAAAAGTATTGTATTTTCTTTCATTTTAGCGCTACAGAAGTAAAATTTTTATACGGTAATATGCACGAGTTCCAAGGTGGCTCCTCAATTCAAACGTTTAGATTGAGGAGCCACTTTTGCATTAATATAACTAGTGATATATTTTGCTGCTAAATCTAGAATTCGTGCTGCAAAATCAGCTACATTGCTGCTAAATAATGGTGAGATCAGATTTAAAAAATCTGATGTGGCTCCTCAATCCTTACGGACATAATCGTGCTGCGTTTTCGACGGCTTCTTGTGTTGGCAACACCGCCCCCTTTATTCAGCAAGCGACGAGGCGAACGCCTATGCTGTGTTTACTTACACTTAATTTTTTGCTACTTAATTATTTAAAAAGTTAATTAATGTTGATTGTCTGGACTTTTATAATTATATTATACTTAAGTTATAAGTTTGTTTTGCAAATATTTTGTAATAAAAAATATTGAAATAAATAATTTGTGCATCAAACCTCGATAAAATGGGTCGTAGAAATGTCCTTATAGGCCACTGCAGAACTTGACAGAACCTCCTGCCACGAATCCTTTAGCTAAGCATAGCTTTGGCGCAAGATAGCCTTAGTACGCTAAGGCGACAATCGTTTGGGCCAAGAGGGCGAAATTACCCCCTCATACACTGGATAAAATATACCTAGGGCAAAAAATGAAAAGTATGATGAAATGAACCAAACCTAGCTAAAATAAAACCTAGAACAAAATCCACAAGACAAGAATAAATACGTACCAAGACAAATATATAAAACACAAACTCGCACTGGGCGGTTTATTGGGTTATAAATTATATGTGATCGCTCTCCCTGAGAGGAAGCCTGTGTTCACAGACTCGATATTTGTATTATTTAGGGATACTTCATTATCAATTCATTCACCAACACGTGTTCCTTGTACATCTCAAGCAAATGAAAAATACAATATGACAACGAATACCATCAATTTTTTATTCCTCTATTTTTGAAAATGACAAGCCTAGATGAAGAAAAAGAATAATATGAGTTTAGTGGCTTTAAGTTTTTATTGAAGAAAAAGGTTTTAATGCAGTGGAACGCTGCATTATGTGATGTGAAATTAGTTGCATAATCACAAATCCATGAACTAAAACTCGTAGTACCACAACGCTGTTTGGCAACCAATTCTTGTAAGTGTTACCAGCCCTCGCACAGTCTTTCAGTAGGTACCTACCACCGCCTCTACTGTGCTAAGATCCGTTATGTTAAGTAAGAATCCCAAAGTCCTTAAAGATATAGTGGAAGTTTGAAAATTCACGCTAATGCGTATTGTAGTGTATTTAAAATAAAAGTAGAAATCACCACAAGACAAATTTAATTAGATAAAATATATAATATTGAGAACCTTAAAAATAAAGTAGATAAAAAATTAACTTAAAATTATATAATTATTGAGATTAAAATTTTAAAAAGAGATTCGCTGTGAGATAATTATATTTTTTAATTATGTGACCCTTGGCTGAAGCTTCATCCGAGGTATGATTGATTTTTAATGTAAAATTTAACACAGTTTCTTTAATTCAACAACAATAAAATTTATAATTTAACCTAGACTTAATATTAACTAAAATTATTAGACGAAATCCTTTGAAGCTTTCAGATCTTTTATCATGATAAATTTCATGCGCCGTTGGTATCACTATATGTAAAGTTAAAAGTAGGATCAGGACCCAAGATAGGCGCTATTCGCTGGAGTTTTCTCACACGTAGAAAAGCAAATATTTAGATTACGCTCCACAAAAAGTGGGCTCAGGACCCAAAACAGGCGTTATTCGCTGGAGTTTTCTCACACGTAGAAAAACAATATTTAGATGACGCTCCATAAAAAGTGGAGACGACTCTTCAAGATCAAAAAAAGGTGAAAATCTCAGCAAACCTTGATGAAGTATATACTAAGTCGGGTAGGACTTCGGGGTAACGGAAGAGGGCCAAATAGCCCTCTGTGACTGGTTAGTACCAGAGAAGATAAAAATAGGAAATTTTCCAAAACAGGATCACAGGTAGAAAAATATAACACTGATAGATAAATCAGGACAAAATAGATTTCACTCGGACAAAATTTTAAATAATCAATCAAATTAACTTTATAACGATCATCAGTTCGTATCTCACAGGCGAATGACAAAACAAATTGGCAAGGGATGTCACAAATTTTTACTTTTATTCTTATTTTAAAAAATCATGACGCCAAGTAGAAAAATAAATAAAAGGAAGGTCCAATTACTAATATTTTTTAAAACAAAAAAGGAGGATTCATGTAACGGAACGCTACAGTACCCTTTTTCCAACAAAAGTTCGTTATCCCCCATTAAGATAACAAAACAAGTAGTAAACAACCCTTACGAGAAAGTTTAAGATGACAACCCTAGTGGAAACGTTAGGTAGTCAAAAAAAATAAAAAGTCTTAAGTGACGATTTATGAATAAAGAAAAGAAGAAATAATAGATAAATTAAGAATATCTAAGAATAAAGAAGAATTTAATTAAATATTAATTAACTAACCAATGACTAAATTAACCTAACATTAGAAGATAACAAGTAATTAACTAACAACTAATTAAACAATAAATAAATTAACCTAATAACAGAAGATAAATTTTAAGACAATTAATTATATTTGAGACAATTAGAATAAATTATAATCTAAATCCCATAAACTATAAACGACCCTGAAATTAGTGACTTAATTATTTTAATATATCTTTTATATGATATAATCCAGAGTGTACTGAATCACAATCTTGAAGAATATAAGTAGTCCTTGATATTACCCTAACTACCTGACACTTGACAAAACGAGGAGCTAGTTTTCCAGAGAAATAATCCGTTCCAGAAGACCTGGTAAAATTACGCCTCCATACAGTGTCACCGATGTTGAAAGTAATAGCAGAACGTTTTGAATTATATGCATTAGAATTACGAAGAAAAGCTAAAGAAAGGTTATCAGACACTTTCGCATAAATTTCAGCAAGAGAGGTAAGATTTGACGCATGATGAGACCGACTTTCAGCTAAATTTACACTTCGAGTCTGTCTATAAGCATGAGATGGATCCACGGAAACCTCTCTACCGAACATAAGGAAATTTGGTGTAAAATTAGTAGCTAGGTTAACACATGAATTGAGATACAGTTTGACCTTAGGTAACATCTTAGCCCAGTTCCTTTGATTATCACCAACTAATATACTTAAACAAGTAATAACACTTTGGTTATATCGCTCAACGGTATTAGCTTGAGGAGTATAATACGGCGTATAGGTTGGAGAATCGATATGAAAAGTCCTAAGGAAGTTTAAAAATCGGTTACTACGAAAAACAGAAGCATTATCACAAAGAATTGTACGTGGAACGCCGAAATTAAAAAATATTTCTGATTCCATAGCTTTGGTTACCGAATTGGTATCTACCTTTTTTAGTGGAACAAGCCAAACATATTTGGTAAATACATCCACCATGGATAAAATATATTTATAACCATAATAAGCGACAGGCAAAGGTCCGACAATATCAATTGAAATAATTTGTAATGGTAATGATACATCTTTAGGGTAAATCATTTGACCACGAGGTTGAGTGTTTGCTATTTTATAGGCTTTACATACCTCACATCGTTTCAATATTTCAGTTACATCACGAAACATGTTTGGCCAATAGTATAGTTCTTTGATCTTATAATATGATTTTGAAACACCAGGATGTATAGAAGGAAAATTATTATGAATTTCCCAAACTGCAGAAGGAACTTTTTCTTTAGGTAAAACTACGCGCAAAGGATCAGAAGATAATGGACTAGAAATAGGCATGCGTCTCATAAGAACGCCGTTATGAATGGTGTAAGCTGGAAACATTTGAGGTGTATCACGAGCACCAAAATAGACCTTCTTATACCATCTATCATTGGTATTTTCCGGACCCAGATCAAAAGTTATGGCACTCTCATAAATCCTCGATAAAGCATCGGGAACAATATGTTGTGAACCTTTACGATGAACTATGTCAAATGTATATTGTGAAATAATAGTAGCCCAACGAGCTAAACGACCAGAAGGATTATTTAATGTAAGAAGCCACTTCAAAGCCATATGATCTGTCACAACAGTAAACTTCATTCCATCTAAATAACAACGAAAATGCTTGATAGAATCGAGAATAGCAAGGAGTTCGCGTTCAGTAGTACTATAATTACGTTCCGCTTTTGAAAACAAGCGGGAATAATAGGCAATAGGATGTTCTACATTATTTATTTTTTGTGACAGAACAGATCCTAATCCAACAGCAGAAGCATCACACTGTAAAATAAATGGTTTGGAAAAATCTGGACAAGCCATAACGGGGGTATTAACTAAAGCCGATTTTAGTTTGTTAAAAGCACAATCAGCGGATTGATCCCAATTGATCGGATCACGTCCTGTCCTTTTTCCTAAAAGAGCTGTAAGAGGAGCTATTATAGAAGAAAAACCATCTACAAAACGTCTATAATATGAACACATTCCTATGAAACCACGCAACGACTTGGCTGTAGTGGGAGTAGGAAAATCTCTAATTGATTCGAGTTTATTAGGATCGGTCTGAAGACCTTTCTCATTCACAATATAACCCAAATACTTTAATTCACTTTTACAAAACTCACATTTCTTTAGATTGATGGATAAACCAGCTTCCTTTAGACGATTACGTACCTTTCTGAGGAGTGCGAGATGACTATGAAAATCTTTAGAGACCAAGATCAAATCATCCACATATCCGAAGACACAATCATCGCTAGTTGAAGTAAATTCAAAATTTACAATCATGTCAGTTAAACGTTGCATTTCTGAAGCAGCATTCGTAAGACCGAACGGCATCCTAACAAATTCAAATAAACCACGTTGAGGAACAATAAAAGCTGTTTTCTGACAACTATCGTCATCAGCCAAAGGTATTTGCCAAAATGCACTACTAAAATCAAGCGAAGTTATATATCTTGCTCCGCGAAGATTATCAAGAATATCTTGTATCCTAGGAAGAGGATAAGAATCGCGGATCGTAACACTATTAAGTTTTCTACTATCCACGCAAAAACGTACGGAACCATCTTTCTTTGTTACCATCACAACTGGACTTGCCCATGGTGATCGAGATGGACGAATAACACCGATCTTTAACATTTTATCGATCTCATCATTAAGAATTTTTAATTTAACAGGTGAAAGAGGATAATATCTCTGTCTGACAGGCTGTCCAACTGTATTTATTTTATGAGATAGCCAAGTAGTCTTTCCAAGACCAACCCTCTCGGAAGAAATATCATCAAACTCCTTAATTGCCAGTTGAAGACTATTTTCCTGACTATCAGATAATATATTACGAGGATGAACATATCGAGCATTATTTTCATTATGAAATTGAATGGAACCATTGTTAATTGACGATAAATACATATTACCATCGATATTTTTATTAAAAGCTTGACTAAAAAGAGATGTCAAGCCGAACTTCTTCCAAAAATCAATTCCTAAAATGACTGTAGAAGTACAACAACGTGCAACTAAAAACTCATGCGTAAAGGTCGCATTATTAAACAGAACTGGAAAATTCACAGTTCCCAAAATATCTATAGGTGAATTGTTAGCGGAAATAACATTAACGTTAATATTCGCATCAATCGTTATTCCTAAATTTTTAACAAAATCGTGGTTAATTATAGACATCTGAGCACCTGAATCTAATAAGGCTTTAACCCAACGGTCTCCCAACCATATCTCAATAAATGGTCTGTTATCTTGTGTATCTGAAACTATCACCGGTGACACTGTACGAAATGCGTGCCGCCGGTTATCTATGCATTTTTTTGGATTACATTTTAAACAATCGCGTGTCATCACACCAGGAGTTCGACATTTAAAACACATCAAACCAGGAAAATTTGGACAGTCGCGATATGAATGACCCAACTGAGTACATTTAGGACAATGTTGAGCTTGATTAGTAACCGATGATACCGCCTTAGTACAATGTGGTAAATAACTTTCGAAATGAGAAGCGGTACACATGAGATCGTTAATATTCTTAAACCTATGGATGGAAAGACACGGAAAGTATTTTTGCTGCATATTATGTGTTATAATTTCGATCAATTTTGATTCACTAATAGGATCAGCAAGTCTATTATTCAGATAAGAAACTTGGATGACGAAATCTCTGACTGATTGATCAGCCTTCTGTTTTAAGTTGCGAACTTCAAATTCTGTCTTAAATTCCAAATCGGTTGGTGCAAAAGCTTTAAAGAATGAATCTTTTAATTCAGCATAGGTAATACCATCGAAACGAATTAACCGGAAATATTTTAATGCCGCACCCGATAAAACTTCATGGAATCGTCTCATTAAGTATTGATCCGAAACACCGTCGGCATATTTACGTTCATCAATATCAACAAAAAATTCGCGTACGCAACTATTGCCAGAAAAATCAATTTTCCATTTGGACAAGGAATATATTTTTTTAAAGCGTTGAGGAAAAATCTCAGATCTAGCTGATGACAAAATATTTGTTGAAGAAGGATTCCTAGGAGGAATAGGTGGAGGGATTTGTGGAAGAATTGGTGCAGGAATTGGTGGAGGTCTTGATATGATAGCGCTTCGGGTTGGAGTTTCGACAATAGGTAACTCTTGATCATCCATAGTGACGGAAGTATACAAATCAAGCAACAACAAAAAAAAAATATCCTAATGAAACGGAAAAAAATACAACCAATCCTGTAAAAATAGTAAGCGTAACTATAACGTCAAACTTCAAACAGCTTTGAGACCTATAAAAAATTATCCAATTAAACATCAAACGACCTATTTGGAAGAGTAAATTGTTATTAGTTTTTAATTCTGCCACCGAGATAAAATTCCGCAAAAATATTGTTACCTAGCAACGACAATAACAAGATGAACTTCAAGAATATAGTCGAAAATGAATATTTTAATAGTTTTAAAATAAGGAATTTTGTTTACGTTTAAGTTTATATAATTTTGGTGTTATAGAATAAGAATATCACCAAAACTAAAAATATAGATTGAATCTAGGAGAATCATTTAGTGAAATAAAGATGTGCGTGTGAACTGAGGGACCAAAAAGGAATACGCGAAATGAAAATCCTAAGATTTAGTAGAAGACTTAAAACAAATGTAGAACAAATCCGGGGAATTTGTAATCAAATATATTAAAAACTACGACCCATAAAGTGTGGTCCCTCAGTTCTCACAGACGGTTAGCCAGATCTCCGAAAGTATCTTAAAAATGAAGGTTTTGTGAATACAGACATTTAGTAAAGAATTTGGAAAGATATTCACAAAATAACAGACCACAAAGCATTAAAGATAAAAAAAATATAACGACTGAACTGTGGTCCCTCAGTCCACACAACAAAGATAAATATTTTAGTGAATATTACTGAATTAAACTAATAAAACCGTTCTTTTTCTACATAAAGTTTTAGAAGAAGTCTTAAAACATATCGTAAAAAAAAATGAAGCCTAAATATCGAAGCATTTTGAAGATAGCGATGATTATTACTGGTCCCTCAATCCTCCACTCCACTGACAAACTCAAACTCAAACTCAAAGCATTTATTTCAATTAAACCATTACAGGCACTTTTGAATGTCAGAAGAACAATTCATAAAACAAAACTAAACTACGAGTGCAATACGTCATCCCGAAAGCCACCACGCCGAGCCACACGCCGCCGAATGCCCGCAACAACGAACTCCGCGAGCACGAAAGCACGCAGCGACGCACACCGCAACAACGAATGCACGAGACTCCAAATCACGAAACAACGAATGCACGTCGCAACGCGCAACCGCCGCCCGCGACCCGGAGCCCCGCGCACCCACCGCCACGGCACGCGCCGCCGCGCACCCCCGCACCCACAGCACTCGCCGCCGCAGACATCCGGCGACGCGCAACCCGACGCAGCAACCCCCAGGATGACGTATTGCACTCCTAAGCTACAGTCACAGTCACAAGGCATAATAACTTGTGAAAGTACTGTAGTTGCCCATTCCCTAGCGTAGATCTCTATGGAGAAGAACGGGCAAGAAACTCCATGGACACTCTTTTAAATCAGAATATTGTTACAAAATCTTGGTACATTACATCATTCATGTTGGGATGGTATATTATGTGAGAACTATGTAGCAAGACGTGCAAGTTAAGAGCGTCCGGAGTAAAAAGGGTACAAATAAAAAAAAATTATACCATGGCAACTAAGAGATGACCAGTCTCCACTGACAGCGCCCGTTCACGAACATGACGCATGGATCAGCACCATTCAACTCAACCATTTTGAAGGGAACTAAATGATCCGACACACGCGCCACCATCAGCGAGACATTTGAGTGAGCATGACATTCTCTCAGCCACCAGGGCAACGTCAGTAAAATGTAACCAAATGTGAAAATGTAAAAAGTGGCTTTATAGTACATAGTACTCACACATGTGCCATGCAATTATATAATATTAATATTGAATCTATACAATGCAAAGATATTTTTACAATCTTCTGCAGCCTCTACAATAACTTCACATGATAATCAATTAATCTACCCCTATGGTTGTGGTCGTTGTGGAGCAGACCCAGCATAGTGAGCCAAGCATTTATATCATCAAAGTAATCCCCCAACTTATAATATGCTGGCCTACAGTGTGCGTTTTCTACAGGATTTAAAGTGCGTCTCATTCAGTTGAAGAATGTGAGGGGGTATTTTATTGTAACATTTTAAAGAGTACCCCATGAAAGATGAGTCTACTTTAGCTAGCCTGAATGTTGAGATCTTACAAATATGTGAGAACGATGCAAAAATACGTGCAAGTTAAGAGTGTCCAGAATAAACGATACAATAAACCAATAAAAAATATATAACATGGCAACTAAGAGATGTCCAGTCTCTACTGACAGCGCCCGTTCACGAACATGACGCATGGATCACATATGCATGGACATATGTGCATGTGCTAGCTGCTGGGCTATAGGAATATCAGAAAGTCTAGTGTACTTAACTTTTAGTAGAAAGTTTCTTCTAAATAATAGGTATCTAAAATTGTGCATTTCTTACCTCTTAGCTGAGATAATATTATTTCTTTAATTCTATGAAAGTAAACAGAGCAGTGTGACCACACAATAAAACAAAATGTAGACAGTCCTGTTATACTTTATTTAATATAATTTTCATTTTTTAGACAAAACGAAAACAAGGTTGTACGGTTCCCGTCGGGGTTGCGGGTTGTTCGAAAGAGATACCGCGGCCTCGACATGAAGGGCTAAGAAGGAACATGGGTGGTTTTTAGTCAATAGAAGTCTGACACTGCCTACCCCTCGATGATGATTGTATAGGAAATGGGTGTCAAGAAAACAGCAGCAATTTGAATTTAAATACGATGAACATTGACTCGTTTATTATTCAAATATAAAATTACCCACAAGAAAGGTAACTGCCTCCTAGCACAGTTTCGATAGAAGTGAGAGAGCGACTAAAGGCAACCGTCTTTTTTATAACAGACGTTTGGTGACAGTGTTGCCAGTATAAAGAAAACCAAAGATTAATTTTTGTATAATAAAATCGAAGAAATATCAACAGATTGATGCTTTCCCAAGCCGCAAAAAAAAAACTTACGTACTTACAATAATTTTGAAATAATGATCATCACAGCAGCAAAAGAAGCTCGTTCAGAAAACAGTGATATCGGTAGGCAGTATAAAGAAAGATTATGAAGGCCTAGTTTTTTTTATAGCATTTCATTTTCCCACTCAGGCGTACCAGACATACCTCCCTGTTAGCAGTCCCTTCGGCCTCCACCGATTATTTGAAGATGTCACCCTTTTTGCGTCTACCCGCATTATACAGGATGTAAACGAACCCTTCACGCATACGACAACCAAGCATTCTGTACATCAAACCAAGTACCCCTACGCAAAAATTTTTGCCGGGAAATGACTTTTTTTTTTGGGGTCAAAAATCACATTTTACGGTAAAACTCAAAGTAGCACTCATAAAACATTGTGTTAGTTAATGCTTTGAATAGTAAACGGGTCATGGAGATAATTTAAGTAAAGTTAAAACCTGAAATACTAGTATTTACAAAAACAACTGTGAAAAATTTGGAACTTTGACCCCCAATATCTCCGTAACTATAATAGGAGGTTCCCAGGTATGGTGTAGAACAAAAAATGATCGCAGTGGTGGGGAGAACAAATGCCCTTCGTTTGCGTTAAGGGTACTTTTACACCCTATATAATGACAAATTCCCTTCACTCGACTCCTTCAATACCACACGGAACCGTCTTAAAAAAGAGATAATTACAATCCTGGAGCAAACGCGTGTTCTCCAACCCCCTGCTAGTGTCAGTTAGGCAGTTAGTCACAAATAGACATACACCATATCATCGCACACATTCACAGACACCCACACTGCACAAACAGAGAGAGAGAGAGAAATAGAGAGAGAGAGAGAGAGAATACGGAGAGTGTCAGACTTCTACTGACTAAAAACCACTCATTTTCCTTCTTAGCGCTTTGTGCCGAAGCCGCGGTATCTCTTTCGAACAACCCGCAGCCCCGACGGGAACCGTACAACCTTGTTTTCGTTTTGTCTAAAAAATGAAAATTATATTAAATAAAGTATAAAAGGACTGTCTACATTTTGTTTTATTGTGTGGTCACACTGCTCTGTTTACTTTCATAGAATTAAAGAAATAATATTATCTCAGCTAAGAGGTAAGAAATGCACAATTTTAGATACCTATTATTTAGAAGAAACTTTCTACTAAAAGTTAAGTACACTAGACTTTCTGATATTCCTATAGCCCAGCAGCTAGCACATGCACATATGTCAGTGGAGTGGAGGATTGAGGGACCAGTAATAATCATCGCTATCTTCAAAATGCTTTGATATTTAGGCTTCATTTTTTTTTACGATATGTTTTAAGACTTCTTCTAAAACTTTATGTAGAAAAAGAACGGTTTTATTAGTTTAATTCAGTAATATTCACTAAAATATTTATCTTTGTTGTGTGGACTGAGGGACCACAGTTCAGTCGTTATATTTTTTTTATCTTTAATGCTTTGTGGTCTGTTATTTTGTGAATATCTTTCCAAATTCTTTACTAAATGTCTGTATTCACAAAACCTTCTTTTTTAAGATACTTTCCGAGATCTGGCTAACCGTCTGTGAGAACTGAGGGACCACACTTTATGGGTCGTAGTTTTTAATATATTTGATTACAAATTCCCCGGATTTGTTCTACATTTGTTTTAAGTCTTCTACTAAATCTTAGGATTTTCATTTCGCGTATTCCTTTTTGGTCCCTCAGTTCACACGCACATAAATAAAGATCTATGGGAAAAACAAGATAAAAATGACGAAGAAATAACTCAAAAGAAACTGTACGGCCTTTCAAACTATGTCTGAAAATGGGACTGTCCTAAAAATAACAAGACAAGAAATAAGGAAACAGAATAATAGAACCTGAAATATCTAGATTCAAGCATAAAAATCTGCCTTCCAAAAATTCGCTTACCTTTTTCACGCCGGCTAAACACACTTACATCAGACCATTCAAAGACTACATGTTTTAAATACCGCTAGCTATGGGAAATAAATGATAAACAGGATAAAATATAATTTGGGAGGAAATAAAAGATTAAAATTCAATATGGTTACAGAGTTATTAAAATTCAAGCATTTTACAATACATTTGTCATGAAACAAATCTGCAGTAGCGACTTTCAATGTTTGGTCTGTATAACTTTTCGAGTTCTCTTGAGAGTACTATTTTTACGATGAGCAATCTATGTTCTTCTGAAACAGATGGAACTGGAAAAAGATAAGAGATTAAATTTGCTCAAACATGAGCATCACACACAAAACAACAAAAAAAAAAAAAAAATATTTAAGTTATCGGTATAAGTGGTTTATAATATGCACTTACCGTATTTTTCTTCGGGCGCCAAACTGTAGTGTATTTAAAATAAAAGTAGAAATCACCACAAGACAAATTTAATTAGATAAAATATATAATATTGAGAACCTTAAAAATAAAGTAGATAAAAAATTAACTTAAAATTATATAATTATTGAGATTAAAATTTTAAAAAGAGATTCGCTGTGAGATAATTATATTTTTTAATTATGTGACCCTTGGCTGAAGCTTCATCCGAGGTATGATTGATTTTTAATGTAAAATTTAACACAGTTTCTTTAATTCAACAACAATAAAATTTATAATTTAACCTAGACTTAATATTAACTAAAATTATTAGACGAAATCCTTTGAAGCTTTCAGATCTTTTATCATGATAAATTTCATGCGCCGTTGGTATCACTATATGTAAAGTTAAAAGTAGGATCAGGACCCAAGATAGGCGCTATTCGCTGGAGTTTTCTCACACGTAGAAAAGCAAATATTTAGATTACGCTCCACAAAAAGTGGGCTCAGGACCCAAAACAGGCGTTATTCGCTGGAGTTTTCTCACACGTAGAAAAACAATATTTAGATGACGCTCCATAAAAAGTGGAGACGACTCTTCAAGATCAAAAAAAGGTGAAAATCTCAGCAAACCTTGATGAAGTATATACTAAGTCGGGTAGGACTTCGGGGTAACGGAAGAGGGCCAAAACAGGCGTTATTCGCTGGAGTTTTCTCACACGTAGAAAAACAATATTTAGATGACGCTCCATAAAAAGTGGAGACGACTCTTCAAGATCAAAAAAAGGTGAAAATCTCAGCAAACCTTGATGAAGTATATACTAAGTCGGGTAGGACTTCGGGGTAACGGAAGAGGGCCAAATAGCCCTCTGTGACTGGTTAGTACCTAAAGCAAAAATAAAAAATATGATAAGACTAATGAACACAAACCAGTAACAGAAGGTAAATAGGGAATCAACGATCAAAAATACACGAGATAAATACATACCAGAGAAGATAAAAATAGGAAATTTTCCAAAACAGGATCACAGGTAGAAAAATATAACACTGATAGATAAATCAGGACAAAATAGCCGTGGCTGGCGTGAACACATTGACATGTCGATTTCTATGTCTTTTTTTTTATTGGCTTATTACATCCTACGCATTAAGAATTTATATGAAAAAAATTGACAGTTATAGATATACATAATTTTTGGAGCAATCGACTTTGAGAATATGTTGATATCTCGCATTTTGACGTGTCTAACTTAACAAAACCTCATGTCAAATTAACGATTCACATGTTTTTGTGATCGAACATTGATATTTTGTTATATCAACCTATACTCAGTACCCAAAATAATATTCGTAATTTGAAATCTCAACTTATACACTTAAAAGTTTTCTTAAAGTACTAATTTTAAATTGACAAATTGAGATATCAAGTTATGGCCCACCGAAGTATTTCTGTTTAAATTGCAATATATTGAGATGTCCAGTTACTGACAACGAAGTTCTGAACCCTAAATGTAATAAGTATAGGTATCACTACATGTTGTCCGTTACAAAATCTTTAACGTTAAATAAATATGTTTAGTTGACAACTTATGTACCCAAGTGGTATTAAAAGCCCGTCGGGGCTGCGGGTTGTTCGCAAGAGATACCGCGACCTCGACATGAAGGGCTAAGAAGAAACATGGATGGTTTTTAGACACTAGAAGTCTGACACTCCCTTTGGCTCTGCCCAAGAGCGGGAGAGGTTTTTTTAATGATTTTCCACCCGCCAAAAAAATAAAATAAAAAAAGTTGTATAAAAAATAATCGAGTTAGCAACAAACTTTCGTAAGAAGTAATAATTTTTAAAATAACCTCGCTCGTGTGTTGGTAAAAAAACGTCAGTTTAGAGTTCAGAAGCCACGCGCACGCGAACCGCGAAACGAAAGTACCCTTTACTGTCAAAAACCTGGACGATTCTGGGGACAGATTTCTATGGCAACCTATTAAATGGCTGCAATATAATAAAAACAGGGTAAAATAAATCAATTTCAAGATGACCCTGGATCGCGAACCCTCTTTCAACATACATACATACATACATAAACTCACGCCCTTTTCCCATGGGGGTAGGCAGAAACCACAGAACGCCACTTACTACGATCCTTACATACTCCTTTTGCCTCGTCCACATTCATACATCTGGTCATACACGCACGCCGGTTACGAGTACTACGCACCTGTCCTTTCAGAAGAACGGCACCAATATGATCAGTGTATGTCTTTCTAGGGCGTCCCCTCCCGGCATTACCACTCACATGACACATCTGCCTTGTAAATACCTTTTGTTAATCGCCTTTCATTCATCCTTTCCACATGACCAAACCACCTTAGCATACTCTTTTCAATTTTTGTCACTACATCTTCTTTTAAACCGCAACGTTCTCGTATTACCTCATTCCTCAACTTATCATTCAGAGTTACACCACACATGCTTCGCAAAGAACGCATCTCCACAGTATTAATCCTACTTTCATGCTTCGTTTGCCACACCCAACATTCACTGCCATACATAAGAGTAGGCACCAGCACACCATTGTGAACAGCCAGCCGAGCCTCTTTTGACATCGACTGGTTGGTCACCACCGCATGCATAGCACCATTTACTCTATTTCCCGCGTTTACTCTCCTTTCTACATCTGCGTCAATCTTTCCATCTCTTGTAAACATACTGCCCAAATATACAAACTCATTCACTTGTTTCATACTCTTATCATTCATTTCCACATCACACACCGATATATCCTCTTCTCTTTCAAATACCATAACATTCGTCTTGTTTACATTTACATTCATCCCTTTTCTCTTAAATGCTTCATTCATAACAGTTACCATATCTTGCATCTGTTCCGCTGACGATGCAAGAAGAACTTGATCATCTGCGTACAGAAGGCATTTGACAGGCAACTCATTCATCCTTAATCCATAGTCATTCTCTTTCAAATCTGTCAGACAACTATCCATGTATAGGTTGAACAGCCAAGGGGACGCTACACAGCCCTGCCTAACACCTTTTGAGATGATAAACCAGCCAGTGTATGCCCCATTTATCCTAACACAAGCACTAGAATCCTTGTACAAAGATTTTAGTGCTCGTACCAAGCACCTGTCCACACCATACATAGATAAAGTCGACCACAGCTCTTCCCTCCACACACTATCGTAAGCCTTCTCCAAGTCTACGAAGGCACAGTAGACCTTTTTGTGCTTTGCCAGATGTTTGTCAGATGTTGTTGACCCTCTTTCAAGTCAGTAAATTTTCGGAAAAGAGGAAAAACCACCATAGATGTCTTTTGGTTGAGCCAAATCTCCAAGGAAGCTTTGCCAATCAGTGCAGAAAAAAAAGGATTTGATGGACATGATTGACCTGATTGACAGAGTTTTATATTAATATAAAAACTGTCGGTGACGTCTCTGCATCTACTATTCCAGATTTGGACGAAAACAACCCAGATGAAGAGGATTCTGAGGTCCAATAAAACATGAATGGTCTGCGACGAGGTTGAGGAGTTAATGTATGGTTATTTTAGTTGTTTCAATTTTTAGTTGTGTTAGTAACACATTTGTGTCTGTATGATGACGTTGTTTGTGGTCCAATAAAACAATGTTTTTATTACAAAAATACTAGGAAACTGATAGTTTCGTGGTGTTTCAATTAAATATTTGTTCAGTTAGAACAATATTACTTGATTTGAGTGAGTAGTAGGTATTTCAGCAAACTAAATATTTTTTATGTTTGTCATCTGTTTGCTATGCAATTAAAATAATGTGTTTGTCATTAAAATAACATTGTTTACCTAATAATGAGGTGAATAAGTTGAAAACTGTTGGTGAACAAGTTGACAACTCGGTGAATAAGTTGAAAACTGTTGGTGAACAAGTTGACAACTCGGTGAATAAGTTGATAACTTTTCGGTGAACGACTTGACAAGTCTATTATTATGCAATCTATGGGAAATTTTGATTATTTATTGTCGTCATTTAAAAGATGGTATAAAATAACCTTTAAAACAACTAAAACATATATGTTAAACTAATTTACCGATTTACCAGAAGACGCCAAAACTTTAAAATGGCCGCCCTGACAAATTACAATTTTAGACATGTCAACATATTCACGCCAGCCACGGATAGATTTCACTCGGACAAAATTTTAAATAATCAATCAAATTAACTTTATAACGATCATCAGTTCGTATCTCACAGGCGAATGACAAAACAAATTGGCAAGGGATGTCACAAATTTTTACTTTTATTCTTATTTTAAAAAATCATGACGCCAAGTAGAAAAATAAATAAAAGGAAGGTCCAATTACTAATATTTTTTAAAACAAAAAAGGAGGATTCATGTAACGGAACGCTACAGTATACAGTACAACGTTTGTTTTAACCTCTATCTGTCAACTTATAACATTCGCAATGTAGTATTTATTTGTCAGGGAGTAGAGGCGTAATATACCAAGTAAACACCGTTGTCTTTATTAGTCTAATAGTCTTTTATTCTAAGATCAGATGAGAACTATAGTCCGGTCAATTTAGACATTCGAAGTTACATAAAGTCCCAACAAGCTGAATTTCTGTGAAGTTGTTCAAAACATAATTATAAACAATGTCTAGAAGTTCCCCATCATTCCCCTGTAAGGAAAAAAATTTATTCAAGATCAAAGGTCAAAAAAATTAGTTTTTCGCGATTTTCAGCAAAACGGTAAGTTTTATCATAAAAGTACCTCAGACAAAAGTTGTAGATCATAAAATTATCTATAAAAATGTATCAATACTTTTTTTCTTACGAGCCACCGTTTCTGAGATATAACGATTCAAAAAGTTATAAAAGTTGTTATCGTCATAATATGCACACGTTTAGGGCTTTCAATACCGGTATTACGGGATCCCGTAATACCGTGATCCCGGATTAAATATGGGCCTTTTTCAATACCGGTATTGACGCCTCAATACCGTGATCACGGTATTGCAAACATTACATATATAATCGTAAATTTAATTGTATGTTTAAAACATAATAATGACTCATGAAACGTTCTAAGAGACAGTAAGACAATGACCGATCACGACCACGATATGACCATAGAAGAACCTTCTACTTCATTGTATACGAGCATTGGAAATGATATCGCTCACAGGTTTGACGATTTTCAGCCTTCGACTCAATCCGGCTTGTTCGGGAAACAAGTCGGATTCCGAAAAGGCTTTAGTACCGTAGACAGCATACATACACTGCGTCAGGTTATTCAAAAGATTGAAGAGTATAACCTGCCTCTCTGTTTAGCGTTTGTGGACTACGAGAAACCCTATGATTCGATCCAGACTGCAGTGTCTCCAACGGTCCCAAATCGATTACAGGTACATCGAGGAATTCAAGTGTTTGTACTTAAACGCCACCATGTCAGTCCGACTTCAGGAATAGACCTCGGAACCAATTTTTGTGTGACAAGGAGACGTCATATCTCCGAAACTGTTCACACCTACACTGGAGCATGTCTTCAAGCTTCTGGATTGGAGAGATCTTGGCATCAACGTCAATAGCGAGTACATCCCTCACCTTCAGTTTGCCGACGATATAGTGGTCATGGCTGACACCATGGAGGACCTCAGGAAAGTGCTCGATGACCTCAGTGGGTCTTAAAATAAACATGGACAAAACCAAAGTCATGTTGAATGTCCACGTAACACCCACACCTTTCAAAATCGGAGACAATACACTCGAAGTTGTGGACGATTATGTATACCTGAGGCAAATAGTGTAAATGGTCCAGCTGGTGTAACTTCGAGGAAGAGTGGTATTCGTCGAATCCGACTTGGCTGGGCAGCATTCGGGCAGTTACCTGATATTTTCTCGTGTGTGTTGCCAATGATTCGACCAATGAATGCTCTGGTGAATGTTGCGAAGACCCGTTAGATGCGCGCATGGGACCGGTCAATGTAGCGACACCTGAGGGAGGCCTATGTCCGGCGCGTTCATGTTCTACGCGCGCCTTAAAAATATATCAAGAACATGGAAGGGTCGACGCCCGTAGGGGCTGCGGGTTGTTCGAAAGAGATAACCCGGCCTCGGCACAAGGGCTAAGAAGCAACATGGGTGGTTTTTAGTCTGTAGAAGTCCGACACTCCCTTTCGCTCTACCCAGTACGGGAGGGGGGTTATTTGATGATTTCCCAAACCCCAAAGAAAAAATGGTGGCCTATGTCCAGCAGTGGACGTCTTTTAGCTGAAATGGTTATTAATGATAATGGGTGAAAATGAAGACACATCCATCCATTCCTATCGGCAGCTTAGAGATATTTACTGTCTGTGGTACCTACGACTATTGAAGCAGAGCGTGCTTTTTTCAGTAGGCTATTGTGAATGATGGCTAATAGCTAATTAAGCTATACTTACGTTTCTACAAATATTGATACCTTTGTTGATTACATGAGAAATTTCAATACAAATAAAAACGTATACTTTTTGATATTTGTACTTTTCAAACTCCATGTGAAATGCCTTCCTACAAAAAGACTTGATATAGTTTAAATTTTGATTGTACAAAATCTTAGTCCTTTCTAATTAAATAATCAACCAATACCAAATTGTTATATCCGAAAGCTATTTATAATAAATAAGAACAATGAAGACTGTTTTAAAAATAAAAACACGTACTTTAAAGGTTAGTAGGTAATACCGGTATTAATACCGATGACTGAAAACTGCTGTTTTACCCCTCCTGTAAAATGCAGATGTCGTATCACAGCCAGTTATTGCGTGTAAAAATAGTACATGATCTTTACACTTTACTAAAGTAAATAAACTATTTGATGAAAAAAAAACAGCAGTTTTCAAAATGTTTGAAAAACAAGATTTAATTCAATGTTTTTAAAAAGAGTAATTCAACTCAACAAGAAGTTATTACCAACGGCATCCGCTTTCTTCTTTCTATGTACGGAGCTCCTAAAAAAACTACCTGTTTAGATAAGCATCGATATGCATGTTTCGTTAAAAATACTAAAAATAAAAAACAAGTTCAATTAGCTTGTCTTCCTCCAACCTCAGTTGCTGCTCACCAACATCTTTTTCGAGTATATTACCAAGTTTAAGTGTGGCTTGGTTATCAGCTAGACCCTACAGACTGGGGTTGGAAGTTGGTCAACAATATATTAGAGCCAGTTCAAACTTTACTACCACCTGCGCCAGAAAAACTGCTGAACACTATTTTTTGCAACTGCAAAAAGGGATGCAGTGCTAAATGTGGTTGCAAAAAAGTCGGACTGTCTTGTTCTTTGGCATGCACAAATTGTCAAGGCCGGTCGTGCTCTAATATTGAATCACAAACAATGGAGGATTCGTTTGACTCCGACGAAGTATCATGCGATACATCGCTATTGACGCAATTTACTTGCATCCAAAATGAAGATGAAGAAGAAGCAGGAGAAGAAGAACAAGAAGAAGAACAAGAATTTGAAACTTACGAATAAGACGAATAAACTTCAACACTTTTTTTTCATTTACATCGCTTTTATCTTTCCCAATCTTTGAAAATTTCCGTTATTTTGCAATAGTTTTACATTAAACAGGATCACAACTGACCCGCGGAGTAGGCCTACTGGCGAAACCACGTTAACAAAAACGCGATAAGTACACTACCTCATAGGTGGCGTGGAAACGTGTGCATATTATGACGATAACAACTTTTATAACTTTTTGAATCGTTATATCTCAGAAACGGTGGCTCGTAAGAAAAAAAGTATTGATACATTTTTATAGATAATTTTATGATCTACAACTTTTGTCTGAGGTACTTTTATGATAAAACTTACCGTTTTGCTGAAAATCGCGAAAAACTAATTTTTTTGACCTTTGATCTTGAATAAAATTTTTTCCTTACAGGGGAATGATGGGGAACTTCTAGACATTGTTTATAATTATGTTTTGAACAACTTCACAGAAATTCAGCTTGTTGGGACTTTATGTAACTTCACTCTCATTTTTTGGTCTAAATTGACCGGACTACTATGTGTCTCGAGACGTCATTGAGGAATGTCAGTGTTGCCAATGTTAGATGCGATATACTACCTGACATCTTCCTTCTTTTAAAAGACAAGACTTCCCACTAAGCATGAAACTTACAGAAACTTTCTACAATGTTGATAGACCCCCCATATGATCGTTTAAAAAGAAAGATCACAAAAACATTACGGCTATTTTCATGTAACATGTATGTTTTAATTTACCAAAATGTTAAAACAGGATGTCGCAACAACATCACGTATAAAAGTTGTTTTTTAAACTTTGAAGCAACTAACATTTAATAACTTACTGTAAGTTATGTTAATGATATTCCTATAATGTTGTTATTATAACATTGCAGGTGAAACATTGTAGCAACCTAATTTTTACAACATACTTTACAGAACATTGCAGGTACTTAGCAAACTGAACTTACGAAAACTTTCGATATTAGCATTCCCGCAATGTCATTTTTGCAACATATTTTTTTTAACCTTTATACAATGTCTCTATTACAACGTTGTTGTAACTTCCCTAAACAACATTGCCGTTATTTTGCAAATGAAAATTATTGTAACTTACAATAAAATTATAAACATTCCTGCAATGTTATTTTTGCAACATATTTTTATTAAACTATATACAATACTAGCCGATGCCCGCGGCTTCACCCGCGTGGATGTCGGTCAAATTATATACTAAAACCTTCCTCTTGAATCACTCTATCTATTAAAAAAAACCGCATCAAAATCCGTTACGTAGTTTTAAAGATTTAAGCATACATAGGGATATAGGGACAGAGAAAGCGACTTTGTTTTATACTATGTAGTGATCACCATTACAACGTTGTTGTAACTTCCATAAACAACATTGCCGTTATTTTGCAAATGAAAATTATTGTAACTTACAATTATTAACATTCCTGCAATGTTATTTTTGCAACATATTTTTAATAAACTATATACAATATCACCATTACAACGTTGTTGTAAAGCTTCCTTATACAACATTGCCTTAAGTCTCCTTCCAAATTTTATCAATCACATTTCTGTTATGCTGTGTAATTTGTGTCTTTTGTCCAATTATATTTTAATAAACTGATAATTATGTTAAACTCTTACAATCAACCGAAAAAAGTGTTCCGCGCGGCAACGGCAGCTCACATACCTACCTAGGTAGGTACACGCAGTGACGCAGACTAAAGGCGGACCCAATAATTGGGTCCTTTTCGAGTCTTCACGATTGCGCGCTCATAACATAGGCACCTAGGTATGTTTACTAGAATATCATTGCTTTTGTCCCACAATGGTGGTTTAACAAAAACCAATGCTAGGTATTAAGTAAAACTTCGCAATCCAAAGCCATTTTTACGACGACAGAAGAGGACAGACACCCTCTGCTAAGTAAGTAGATACTGACCCGTACCGATTGTCAGTATAGGTACTTTAAAAATGCATTCACTAGGTACCTTTATGTTTCCCTTTTAGATTTCTTAGTAGGTACGGGTAAAAGTTTGCACCCATTAAAGGTACCTACCTACTTTACTAATTATGTACATAATGTGGATAGCGATAAGCAATGCGACAAGTCAAGACGCCCGCGCCCAGCGAGCGTATTCAAGGCACGCCGCTCCACCCCTCCGCGCCCCGTGCAGCCCGTGTGCCGTGCAGCGCACGGGGTCTATTCACTCGCTTCGCTCGCTCATTAGACCCCACTATACCCTTCTAACATATAAGCTGTCCTGTCGGGGTGCCCCAAGTCGAAAACAGGTATAGGTACATTACAGTACCTATAGCAAAATGGAGTAGGTATCCTACATGAAAGTATAGGTAAGTAGGTACCCCAGAAAATTGTTGCGGTCGGGTACCTACTTATATTTTGAAATCCCTAGCACAGGCATATAATATTTTTTTTGTATAGGTACCTACCCGATGAACTCAACACTATAGTAGAGCATTCGTAGGCTGAATGAAGGTATAGATTCCAGGGTAGGTACGCGACGACGCAGTCACGCGGCGCGGCGCGTCGTCGTCAGTCGGCCTCAAGTCTGCCATTTTTATAAATATCGTCATTCCAACACGATCTCATTGTCATTTAGCTAAAAGTTCGTAATCTGCTAATTCATAATGATCGATCATTGGTCCGTCAATGGTCTCGTAATAGAATTGTGTCATAATGATATTGTCGTATTGCCATTATTATAAAACCAGATAGTAGAAATTATTTTCGAAAAACTACTACTACATTTGAACATATTGTATTCGTGCCAGATTTCATTTGTATATATTTCTACGTATTATTTATTAGTGTTAGAAGCAATCTGAAGTGATAAGAAGTACGTAAATAGCAAAAAAACGTCAAATACGAAACTATACAACTCAATATTTTATCTGTTTAGCTGTCAAAAGTGACATTACTGCGTTAAACTGACGTCTAACTGTTTTTGTAAACAACTACGATTTGCGGAACAGTGCCAAACCTAAATAAGCTATTTAATTCATGGAAGGAAACATGGAAGACGACTTCTAGGACCAACGGCCATTACTATGCAGCTGCTATACAAAGAAAATTTAAAAACCCGGCGCAAAGATTTATTGGCTGACGAAAAAAGGGAAAGGATGAGGACTGGGGGTGGACTCTTTTTGCCTAGCACCTCTAGCCAACACCACGTACTACTGGAAGATGCTCTTGCTGAGCAAACAGATGCCGAGTTACATGATGTTATTGATAGCGATAATATGCCTATTTCAGGTAAATTATATTATCTATATTATTATGATTAATTACTACTTTTTGCCAGTGTCTGATTTTGATTGCTGTTTCTTTTTTTATTTTACAGACGTGCAAGTCCATTCTTGGGACCCCGACACACCTCAAGTTCTGTTTGCTGTCAGTGAGAGCAGAACCCCAAGTGAATTAGCCTGCAACAGAAAGAGGTACAGGATACCAAACAATATTGTTTGGCATTGAATTATATTTAAGACAATTTAGACTAATACAATATTTTGTTGCAGACCATAATATTACCACTCCTCCTCGTTTTTCTGAGACCCGTCTGACTGATTATGGTGTAGCTCCAACACAAGGTACTTTTTCATATATATTTTTCAAGTTGCAAATAACTTTTAGATTTGTACTTAATATATTAAATTCTAAATCATTTGCAACATTTCAAAGCATTCTTTGAAGATGTTTTTACACATTAATGTTCACTTAATCACATGTACTTTATAGATTTAATTTGTAACATTACAGGATCTAGAAATATACGGACTAGAGTGATCCAAGAGGAATTCTCTATCCGTCAACAGTCGTATGACAGATCCCAAAAAAAAAGAAGAGGAGCTACACAAACTCAGAATAGCTGAGAAAGAGTGGATAGTGAAGGCTGCTGAACAGAACTTCTTCAAAGCTAAGGCTGAAAGAGAAGCTATGGAGGAACTTCTTCAGTGTAATAAAGCCAAGAGAGAATTGCGTTTAGGTATATTTAGAAATAAAAATTAGAACTTTCATATACATGGTTTTTATTTACATGCCCCTCATAGTATCATTAATATTAGCAAACAGATGAAAATACATTAAATATAAAAACTACTCTTATTTCTCTATACTTACACATAACTGTACCTACTTACTAATTACAATTATTTTATTAACTTGAATAAAGAATTAAAGATATTTAATAAACTGTGTAAACAAAACTTAACTGACATCATTTATGTAGTTGAAAAATTAAAAATAAAGGTACAAGTAAGTACTGTATACTTAAATTTAACGCACACACATTTGCCATCATAATTGTACTTGTTATCTTATTAAATAAAATGGCTGGCAATAAATGCAGCCCTAATAACGCTACCCCGTGCAGTTTCTCTAGTGTGGGAGACTGGAATTAAATCAATATTCAAGATGGGTTCAGGCATTTCTTGATTTGTTTCTATACTAATGTTATGTAGCACAGCACATGCTACTATTATGTTACATGTGTTGGGTAAATTGTTTTGCAATTTTCTATTTAAACATGCAAACTTTCTTTTCCATACACCATTAAATCTTTCTATTATATTTCTTGTTGAGATATGAGCCTTGTTGTACCTTACTTCAGGTTGTGATTAAGCACAGGCGTATACATTTAATGATGATTGTGCATAACCACTATCACCAATTAGTAAACCTGTAAGTCCCCTCCTTCGAATCTCATATGACACCTACTATTTGAAAATATCCTTGAGTCGTGGACAGACCCAGGCCAACGTGCAACAATGTCATATATTTCCATTTGGGGTCCGCACACTATTTGCACCTTAATTGAGAACCAACCTTTGCGGTTGCGAAACACTTCACCGTTTTGTCTGCTGGGACTTTTGATAGGTATATGATGACAATCAATGCACCCTATAGCCCCAGGAAATCCAGCCATACGATGAAATCTGATTTTCTTCTTCTTCAACAAACACACAACTTCCGGAAATTTGACAAAGCGTCTTACTCGGACATTGTTGTAGCCCTGTGTTCCTGCACAAAATCCATGCCCGGGATCCCTGTGCAAGTGTGATCTTTATTCAGATCATATTTTCTATATATAGCAGACTCGGGGCCAGGCCCCGAGTCTGCTATTACAATAGTGTCAGAATGGTCTGTCATTGATCACACAATTGTTGATTTTGACAAGTTTGGTAATCTACTAATATAATTGCGTCATTATGACTTTCCAATGGTCAACCACTGACACTCCATTGAAAGAAGTGGATTAAAATGGTAATCTCGTACGTAATGACAAATGAATGACTGATCTAGACGGTAATCTGCTAAAATTTTGACAGTTCCTTTGACCAGTGATCTACCATTACAACGTCATTGTGCAGTCATTGCTTTTATTTGTTACGAGTATCGTGTTTGACGTGTTTTTTGTGAAATTATATTGAAGAGAAGACAATGTAGTCACAACGAGCAAATATTCTAGAGCTAATGTTGATTAATTTAGGTGAGAAGTGGGAGAGAAGGGTATGAAAGTTGGTTGGTTGGTTGGCTATTGAATTTGGAAATCGATTTATTATTTACGGGGAGCAGGAGAAGAAAATATGATCTGAATAAAGATCACACTCGCACAGGGATCCCGGGCATGGATTTTATGCAGGAACACAGGGCTACAACAATGTCCGAGTAAGACGCTTTGTCAAATTTCCGGAAGTTGTGTGTTTGTTGAAGACGAAGAAAATCAGATTTCATCGTATGGCTGGATTTCCTGGGGCTATAGGGTGCATTGATTGTCATCATATACCTATCAAAAGTCCCAGCAGACAAAACGGTGAAGTGTTTCGCAACCGCAAAGGTTGATTCTCAATTAAGGTGCAAATAGTGTGCGGACCCCAAATGGAAATATATGACATTGTTGCACGTTGGCCTGGGTCTGTCCACGACTCAAGGATATTTTCAAATAGTAGGTGTCATATGAGATTCGAAGGAGGGGACTTACAGGTTTACTAATTGGTGATAGTGGTTATGCACAATCATCATTAAATGTATACGCCTGTGCTTAATCCACAATCACAACCTGAAGTAAGGTACAACAAGGCTCATATCTCAACAAGAAATATAATAGAAAGATTTAATGGTGTATGGAAAAGAAAGTTTGCATGTTTAAATAGAAAATTGCAAAAAAATTTACCCAACACATGTAACATAATAGTAGCATGTGCTGTGCTACATAACATTAGTATAGAAACAAATCAAGAAATGCCTGAACCCATCTCGAATATTGATTTAATTCCAGTCTCCCACACTAGAGAGACTGCACGGGGTAGCGTTATTAGGGCTGCATTTATTGCCAGCCATTTTATTTAATAAGATAACAAGTACAATTATGATGGTAAATGTGTGTGCGTTAAATTTAAGTATACAGTACTTACTTGTACCTTTATTTTTAATTTTTCAACTACATAAATGATGTCAGTTAAGTTTTGTTTACACAGTTTATTAAATATCTTTAATTCTTTATTCAAGTTAATAAAATAATTGTAATTAGTAAGTAGTGTAACGAGTCTTTTAAGCCTGTTACATACTATTGAATTCTTTGCTTTGATTTGTAGGCTCTGGTTGGTGTTGCCTTATGAAAATTCATTTTTTGTTGACTTGGATTCGTGAAGTGGTCACACTGATTTTTATTTTCGATGCTGTCAAATTGACTTTGACATTTCTTGCTTTTCGACCTACAGCCTGGAATCAATGGAGTGATTTTTGAGCGCTCCAATAAAATCTCAAAATATAACTTGAGATGGGCGGCATCTAGTCCCTAATTATGTGGTAGCCGATTGCCCTTGTCATGATCCTAATTGGATAGCCTTTATTTTTAAGGTAAGCGAATTCTTTGTGATTTCGGTCCGTTCCGCGTTGTCATGGCTATTTTGATAGCAGACGCTAATAGTTTCCGATATTTAATTGTTTCAGGATCTTTTAACTTCATTTTATAATTATTTGCTTGGATTCATTCATCTACTGATGACCACATTTTGATTTTTGGAAGAAACGGTGAGTTTAATTGTATATTGCTCGTAACCACCATTCGATCGCCATTTTTTTATCCGCTAACGATTATTCATGTTTGTTTTCAGCCACAAGGCGTTTTTTTTCCATATTACTTAAATTTTTGAACGCACGCCCCTACCAAAATGCATATATCTTGGACCGCCGTTGGCAATCTCGGCGAATATCACCAAGATGCTCTTGGATAATCCATCAGGTTCCTAATTTAGTCGACGGAGTTTGGTATGGTTTATGATACATAACTTCAATTTATTTTAAAAAAAGTGCAATAATGACAGGTCTTAGAATAACAGCGATGTCATCTTAATTTTACACATTAGAGCTGTTAGCTTTAGAATTAGAAAGGAATTTTCAAACCAGCAGCCTTCGGGTAATAAAGTCGTTCTTACTTTTCATGATTGATTTTTATTGATGCCTTCCCGCTTGAAGATTAAAAGTCTCAAGCTCCCGCAGGTAAGTCTATCCTTGGCATAGTTTTGTGTGTACTCCAGGCGCCCGAATTTTCACTTTTACTTATTTTTATTTGGAGCACACCACACAGTTTAATTTCATTCATCTCACTCTCATCTCACACACCCCTTTTTTTTATTATTACAATTGTCGCTCAGCGAACAGGGACTTGAAGTAGGTTTGTCTGGTACCTATATACTGTCATTATTGCACAATTATTAATTAACTTATGAGTCTATTGTTTGCATTAGTTTGTTCTACATTGTTACTTTAATAACTTTGTGTTTATTTTAATTTTTGACTCATAAGTAGTACACCTAATTTGGTGAATCTTTGTAAACAATATTTGGTGTTTACTTATTGATAATTTTGTTTATTGACCTGTTTGTTTTAATAACATGTTTTTTTCTTAGCAAAACCAACAGAAATGTATAGCATTGACCGTGTTTTGTTGTTCTCAACAGTAAAGTTATTTTAAAAACTAAGTTTAACTTTTAAAGAAAATAATTTAATCTAATTGTAAGTACAATATTGTACATTTAATTTATCTAGATTTAAGCTGCTTGTAAGTGATTATTGCACTTTTAAAACGATAAAATTAACTTAGTAATTTTTCATGGGAATACCACACTGACTTCAATACTTAACCTCAAACTTGAGAATTTATTTTCAAACTTTTAACTTTTTGAAAGTTTTTGCTTTTCGTTTGCTATTCGCCTTGCTGTTTGTTAGTCATGGACAAGGGAGTTCAGTCTCCGCCGCTTCAGGATTCGGGTGATGTCGATACCTGTACTGCTGTTGATGCTTATGCTCTCAGTTGATATCATAGGAATTCTACCTAAAACTTATTCTGGTCATAGATACATACTTTCGGTTGTAGACGTTTTTACTAAATATTGCTGTTTCTTTCCAATGATCAATGCTACCACTAGAGTAATTTGTAAACATTTTGAAAAGGAAATATTTCTCAAATTTGGTTGTCCAAAAATAGTAGTTTGTGACAATGGAACTCAATTTACTTCAAAACATTTTGTAGATTTTTTGAAAGGTTTTAATATAACCAAAATATTTTATAATACTTTGTATACACCTCAAAATAACCCTGTTGAGAGATATAATAAAACGGTCGAAACCTGCATATCGTGTTTTGTTAAAGATGATCATAGAACTTGGTCAAGTTTTTTGCCCAATGTTCAATTGGCTTTAAATAATAGTGTAAACCTTGCTACTGAGTTTACTCCTAACTTTCTGATGTTTGGTAGGGAGCTTATTCTTGATGCGTCATTACATCACTTTAGTAGTTCTGTTGATAACTTATCTCAACTAGAAATTTCAAATAGGAATGCTTATGCAGTTTCTCTTAATTCACTTAGTGATATTTTTGTTAAAGTTCAAGCTTACTTGTTAAAGGGGTATAAGCGAAATGCCGCTTATTATAATAAAGGTCGGAAAGTCATTTCTTTTGGTGTGGGTGATATGGTGTGGAGAAGAAGTTTTGTTCAATCTCATGCTCCTGCGTATTTTTCAGCTAAGCTTGCACCTAAGTTTGTAAAGTGTAAAATAACTGAAAAGGTTTCGGATAACGTTTATGTTTTGAAAGATTTAAATAAAGGTTCAGTGGGACGTTATCATGTTAAAGATATTATTAAATTTTAATTTGGTTTCCAAGTGTTAGTCTTGATTTTGATAAATTCTGTTTGAAGGCTGCTTTTGATAGTGTGATGTACGAGGGGATGGATGATAGGTTATCAACGGTTTGAAAGATGTATGTTAGGTAACTTCTTATAAATTTATTGAATTTGAATTCTTAACATTCTAAAAATAAAACTTAGGCCATTTTTGTTAATTAAATACAATTTTTTTCCACACTAAATGTTTTTCACATCAAAGGATCTTATTTTATGTTTTGTTCGTTTTTGTTGGATTGTATAAGATCTTATTTTTTAAGGGTAACCTTTTACCTGTTTACATTTTATTAAGATCTTATGTAACCCTACACTTCAGGTTATTTTTACCTTGAGATCAAAACTTGAACTCAATTTCAAGTTTTTGTAATCTTTTTTTTTCATAGTTTGAAATCATTCTATTTTCTCTTGGTCATAAATAGTAATCGATTTTTAAATCTATTTTGTGCTGTTCATTGACAGAATTGTTTCTCATTTTTACTAGAGTTTTATTCTCTATAATGATCGGATTTGACTTTGTTAGTAACGCGTTCATCCTGGACTTTACTTTTTAGGGTCATTCTGTAACCTTTGTTACAAAATGCCTTATTATTTTTTGAATCTTGGTGTAACTTTTGACCTTGATTTCGACTCTTTTTTCCATTGTGCTCGGAAAGTCGGTGGTGTTGTGCCGATCACAATGTGGGATTTCGGCCCCGGCCATATTTTTTCCTTTTTCCATTGTGTTGGACATTGTTGTTCCAATCACAATGCGGGATTTTTTTTTGACTTTCGTCATTCTTTTTTCTTTGCGTTCGGAAGTTCGGTGGTGATGTGCCGATCGCATTGTGAAACTTTGGCTTTCGCCTTTTCGTTATTGAGATTTCTCATTGGAGATCTCAATGATTTTTTGTGTTTGTCTGTGTTTGGGAGATTGGTAGTGTTGAGCCAGTCACAGCAACATTCTTTTACAGCTATTGTGCTCGGGAATTCGGTGGTGATGAGCCGATCACAGTACGCTTTCCTTTGTTTCGTTGCAGGTTGTGCCTGTAACAATATTTTAAATAAGGTCTTTCAGCTTTATTTAAAAACTTTTGTTTGGAGTTTCAATTTTTTTTGGATTGTTGGATACGGAGTTAGTCAGTGGCAATAGAGCCTAACTGCACTCATAGAGATGGTAGAGTTGGAAGCAGTTGACATAGTAGTCAGTGGCGATAGTGCCTAACTGCACTCGAAAGTTGTACTGTTCCAAGTGGTTTGAAATTTTTAGTCAGTGGCGATGGTGCCTAACTGCACTAAAAATTGTAGTTTGTATTGGTAAATTGTTCGAATTCGTTTGAAATTTGTAGTCAGTGGCTATAGTGCCTAACTGCACTGTTTTGGAGTTTAGAAGCGCTAAGAGATTTCTCTCTTCGTTTCATTTAACTAGTTTTTATAACTTATATTTTTTTTCTGTTTTTCACAGATTTCATTTTTGACTTTTTGTCATTTGCATGTTTTTACTTTTATTAAATTCTTGAGACCTTGTCGTTTGACATTTTCAGAATTCATTTACACTTTGAATCTTTTATGATTCTTTTCTTTTTTTGGGAATTAGAAAGTTGTTAAGACTGGTCTATTGTGTTGAAGATTTCTTTCTAATAAAAGAAAGTTCCTTTCTTTTATTTTCGGGGAGGGATGTAATGTAACGAGTCTTTTAAGCCTGTTACATACTATTGAATTCTTTGCTTTGATTTGTAGGCTCTGGTTGGTGTTGCCTTATGAAAATTCATTTTTTGTTGACTTGGATTCGTGAAGTGGTCACACTGATTTTTATTTTCGATGCTGTCAAATTGACTTTGACATTTCTTGCTTTTCGACCTACAGCCTGGAATCAATGGAGTGATTTTTGAGCGCTCCAATAAAATCTCAAAATATAACTTGAGATGGGCGGCATCTAGTCCCTAATTATGTGGTAGCCGATTGCCCTTGTCATGATCCTAATTGGATAGCCTTTATTTTTAAGGTAAGCGAATTCTTTGTGATTTCGGTCCGTTCCGCGTTGTCATGGCTATTTTGATAGCAGACGCTAATAGTTTCCGATATTTAATTGTTTCAGGATCTTTTAACTTCATTTTATAATTATTTGCTTGGATTCATTCATCTACTGATGACCACATTTTGATTTTTGGAAGAAACGGTGAGTTTAATTGTATATTGCTCGTAACCACCATTCGATCGCCATTTTTTTATCCGCTAACGATTATTCATGTTTGTTTTCAGCCACAAGGCGTTTTTTTTCCATATTACTTAAATTTTTGAACGCACGCCCCTACCAAAATGCATATATCTTGGACCGCCGTTGGCAATCTCGGCGAATATCACCAAGATGCTCTTGGATAATCCATCAGGTTCCTAATTTAGTCGACGGAGTTTGGTATGGTTTATGATACATAACTTCAATTTATTTTAAAAAAAGTGCAATAATGACAGGTCTTAGAATAACAGCGATGTCGGGGAGGGCTTGTATTTATGCTTTCGCGGTTTGCACAACGACACGCTATGCTTATGCTTTGCTTGGTAGCATGGATGCAGGCCTACCTTACTGCCTCCGTCAGAGGCGGTAGGGTGGCGGGGTCTTGAGGGGGAGCGCTACGGTCGCGTAGATCCTCAAGGCAAGTCTGGGGGATTCACCTTCCCGAGGTTGCCACCCTGTTCTTGGTCTAATTCCTTAAGAAATAGACGCAACAAAAACCCCCGGGCGCTCGTACTTTCCCCGAAAGCCAAATACCAGGCCTAGGGTAACCCCACACCCCACTCCCATGATCCTACGCCCAGTCCCTCCCTCCTTTTTCCCTTTTCTCCTTTCGGTCCATGAGGACGGGCAACCTCAATTCCAAAAAAGCCCACACAGCCTACAACCATGTCGCAGAAAGGAAAAAATAATATTCCCCAGGTGGGTCCCGGCAATGCCGGGGAATCCCACACCGACTCGTCGGTCTGCCTCCACCGTAATCTGGGGGGGGGCACCAATCTGCATCCTAGCGCTGCGCCTTCTGCGCAGCTGGCTGCTTCGGCGCCAACAGCATCGGCTGCGGCTCACGCGCCACACGACACGACTATGGCTGCGACTTCTGCGCCTACTGACCCTAAGACGGCTGCGACTCCTGCGCCAATTACCCTGACGACTGCTACACCTTCCACGAGGGCCTGGCGACAGAGCATCGTTCGGAACAGTGTAACAAACAACCCTGACAACGACTACGACAAAGCCCGACTCTCCAGTCTTAGCAGCGAACTCCGCGCGCTGGCACTCCAGCGCGAGAAGATCGAGGCAAGGCTGAGAGACATGAACTCTCTCGGGACGGGAAAGGAAGCAGAATCTGGTGGTTCTGGTTTTATCTCTGTGGACGAAGTACGCGCTTTGAGAACAAAGCGCGGAAAGATCCGGAACAGAGAAAGAGAACTCAACAACCGTTTGCGCAAACTCCGCGAGGGCAATAGCCAGCGCGAAGCACAAACGGTTAGTTGTAAGGGAGTACGCGACCGGCTACAGACACGCGAGGGGGAAACCCAGCGCGAAAAGCAGTCGGACGCGGAAACGAGCGGGCAAGGAACAGTTCGCGAAGGGGAAACCCAGCGCGAGAAGTCACTGCCCGCGCCAGGACCATCCGGAGGAAGCGACCGGAACCGCAACGAGACGACCATAGACCGACACCGACAGAGGAAGCGTGGCAAGCGGTCTGGTTTCCTACGCCGGGTATCCCTGGCACAGAGTATTGTGCCAAGCGCCTCAGAACCGCAACCGGGTCCAAGTGGACAGGGAGCGGCGAAGAGGGAGCGCCCGGACGACACGGCCTCGCCAAGTGCGCTCCAGGGGGATGCCAAGCGTGTCAGAACCCAGGCCGCTCAAGGGGAGCAGAGAACCTACGCGCGGGCCACAAAGGATATCCCTGCGCGACTCGCCGTAGCGATCTGCCTCTCGCCTCCATCCCGAGACCTGACAACCGACGAAGGTGAGCACATCAAGCTCAGCCTTGAGGACCACATCGTGGAAACGTGTCGAACCGACCCCTCCAAAGTTCCGGCCTTCCGTGGCTACCCAAGGGTAGCGGATGGCACGGTTCATATGTGGTGCGAGGACGAAAACGCCCTGACTTGGCTGACCCAGAATGTGCCCAAGGTTAGACTGCCGAACACTGACGCGACACTGACAGTCATGAGACAGTCCGACGTACCGACACGGGCCCGAGCGGCGCTCTTCGTACCCCGGTACAATGGAGAGATAACGCTGCTCCAGACGGTCCTGACCTGCCAGAACCCCTGGTACGACATCGGTAGGTGGTCCCTGTACAGGGCGACATCGGTCGGTGGTGAGAACTACGGGACCTACCTAACCCTAGGTATCCCACCGGACGAGGTCGAAAAGGTCTTGGGGAGGGAGCGGCGGATATCGTACCTACTTGGGTCGATATACGTGCGTTTCTTCCCCAACACCCAACCCTCCGACACCTCCGATACCAACACCGACGCTGAACGGACGAAACCGGCTCCGACTGAACCTGACCTGACGATGACGCAACTGGAGGAGGAGATGGCCAGGACGGTGATGGCTGATGCCGACGCCGAAAAGGTGCCAACCTCGTCACCAGGGTGGACAGATGAGCTGCTGCTCTCGTCATCATCACCGGCACCCAGCGAAGACCAGCATGGGCTGGAAAAGGGGGGGGACTCATCCGATGGATCAATCTCCTCCTAATTCCACCCCACTGCCGCCCCCATCCCGTCCCTTAAACATCATCCAGACCAATCTCCAGCACAGCCAGACGGCTACCGCCTGCCTGCGCAGGGCACTGGAGACAGAACCCCGAAGCTTCGCACTCATCCAAGAGCCGTGGATCCGTAATAACAGAGTATGCGGCCTTGGTAACATCGGAGGTAAGCTGATCCTCGACACAAAAGGTACAGATAAACCACGAACATGTGTCTACATACCTAGAGATGTACCCACCACCACACTCACGCAATTATGTTCCAGAGACCTAACAGCCGTCAGGCTCAAAACCGACGGCGACGCACCCGATATCGTCCTAGCCTCGGTATATATGCCTGGCGAGGATGAAGACTGCCCACCAAAAGGGATGGCCGACCTGGTAACGTATTGTGAGGACAACAACCTGGGCCTGGTCATCTGCACGGACTCAAACGCCCATCACCCGCTTTGGGGTTGCAACAAAGCCAACACTAGAGGTGAGGTACTATGCACATATTTGTTCACAACTAACCTTAGCATCGCAAACCGCGGCTCGGAACCCACTTGGGTCACATCGCGCGGACAAACGATCATTGACCTAACGCTGGCTTCGGAAAGCGCGGCAAAACTTATCTCTGACTGGCACGTATCCAACGAGCCTTCCTGCTCTGACCATAGAAGGATTCGCTTCTCACTAGTAGCCAACATAAAAAAACCCGAACCTAGACGCAACCCACGCCGTACCAATGTACCCGGCTACAAACGGCTGTTGGCCTGCCTACTAACGCAGCACCAAACACCCCAAATTCTAATAGACCCCAAACAACTTGAAGACACCGTAACAAAACTCTCGGGATTTATAATTGAAGCATATCACGCCTGCTGCAAACTAAAAGATCCAAACACCAAGAGCAAGGGTAACTCCTGGTGGAATGCGGAACTCAGTAAGCTCAGACAAACCATGCGCAGACAATTCAACAGAGCCAAAAACTCCAGACTACCAGAAGACTGGGACTCATACAAAAAAACACAATACACCTTCAAAAAACAAGTCAGGAATGCCAGCAGGGCAGCCTGGCGGAAATTCTGTGAAGAAATTGAATCGAACAGCGAAGCCGCGCGTGTGAGAAAGATCCTATCTACCGACCAAGACCGCACCCTCGGGTCGCTGAAAACCCCAGACAACACATACACCAAGTCGGACCACGAAACAAGAAAAGTTCTTTTGGAAACCCACTTCCCAGATTGCCATCTCTCCGACGACAGAACCTGGGCAGACGAGCCAACCCACACAGCAAGTGACCAAGACTGGGCCAGAGCCCGCACCATGGTTACCGCAGAGAGAATAAAATGGGCAATAAATACGTTTAAACCATACAAATCCGCAGGCTTAGACAAGATCCTCCCTGCCCTGCTACAATGGGGAGTAGACGCTCTAACGCCATGGCTGACCGTCATCTACCAAGCCTGCATAGCACAGAAATATATACCACTTGCATGGCGAGAGGTGAAAGTCATTTTCATCCCTAAACCAGGCAAACCAGACTACACACAACCCAAGGCGTACAGACCAATAAGCCTAACATCCTTCCTACTGAAAACCCTCGAGAGACTCTGTGACCGACACATTCGGGACGGACCTCTTCGGGAGCAACCACTTCACAAACAACAACACGCGTACTCCACAGGAAAATCAACAGAAACTGCGCTGCATAGTGTGATCTCCAAGATCGAATGTGCAGTGGACCACAAATGCTCTTCACTAGCAGTCTTCATTGACATAGAAGGCGCTTTTGACAAAACCATCTTCCATAGCATCAACGCAGCCCTCGAGGAATACGGTGTGGACCCGACCCTGCGAGGATGGATCACAAACATGCTCAGACTGAGAGCCGTACAAGTTACGATAAACGACACCACTAGAGCCATAGTGGCGAAGGGCTGCCCCCAGGGTGGTGTCCTCTCGCCACTTCTATGGAACCTAGTAGTAGACAGCCTCATCAAACGTCTCAATAGCAGAGGCTACTACACGGTGGGTTACGCTGATGATCTGACCATAATAATAAACGGCACACACGAAAACACACTATGCAACCTTATGCGCCAAGCTCTAAGAATAGTAGAAGACTGGTGCAAAGAATACAAACTAGCAGTGAACCCTACCAAAACCGAACTCGTCCTCTTCACAAAGAAAAGGAAGCTGGCAACGTTACAATTGCCAAGCTTCTTTGGGACAACCCTAAGCCTATCAACTGAAACCAAGTACCTGGGCATCTATTTGGACAAACAGCTGAACTGGGCAAAACACACTGATTACATCATCACAAAAGCCAGTATAGCCCTATGGCAATGTAAGAGACTCCTCGGGAGAAATTGGGGCATAAGCCCCAAAATCACCTACTGGCTATACACCACAGTTATTAGACCAGTCGTTACATACGGCTCTTTAGTCTGGTGGCCCAGGACCAACTTAAGTACAACCCAAAAGGATCTCGAGAAACTACAAAGATTTGCCTGCGTAGCAATCACCGGCAGCATGAGAACTTCCCCCACTGCTGCCTTACAGGTGATGCTGGGGCTACCTCCCCTACACCTCGTCGTAAGAGAGGAGGCGGCCATAGCAACTTTCAGACTCGAAGTATCCGGCACCCTAAGAAATGATTCCAGAATCAAACACACACGCATCAAAGAAGATGCAATCAAAGAACAGCCGATGATGACATCACCCATCGACAGAATCCTGAAGACCCACTGCTTCCAAAAACACTACAACGTAGAGCTCATTGAAGAGTGGTGTGACTACTCAGGTACAAGAGAGCTAAGGATTTACACTGATGGATCAAAAACCAACGATGGGACAGGCGTCGGGGTGTTCTCCGACGACCTAAACATTAAGATATCCAAACCACTTGGAATGCTCAACTCTGTTTACCAAGCAGAATGTGTAGGTATTATCCAAGCGGCACACGCTATAGAGGCCAGGGAGGTTACGGATACTAACATTCGAATACTCTCCGACAGTGCCTCAGTTCTTCAATCCCTAAAAAATAATCAGATCACGTCGAGACTAATACTAGAATGCCACAAGGCCTTAGAACGAATCACGGTACTGAATCACAACACGGTGACACTACAATGGATTAGAGGTCACAGCGGATCACTCGGAAACGATGCGGCTGACGAACTTGCCAGAAGAGGATCCAGCACAAAACCCTACGGACCCGAACCCATTGTGCCCATTCCTTTCAAGCAGCTAAGAAGCTGGCTAAAAGACCACACTCTAATACAAGCGGAGAGGTGGTGGACCTCGACACCAGGATGTAGGCAATCCAAGGAAGCTATGCCATCCCTGGATATAAAGCTGACCAGGCGCCTTCTGCGCCTGGACAGGGATAGCCTGCGTCTGGTGGCGGGGACCATCACTGGACACTGTTCACTGAATAAGCACCTCCACACCCTAGGAATCACAGACAGTCCCCTGTGCAGAGCATGCATGGAGGCGGAGGAGACGGTGGCGCATGTGCTCCTTGAGTGCACAGGCGTTACCAAGATTCGTGAGGAAACCCTAGGAACACCAAGATCCCTTGTGGATGCCCTGAGGAGACCGGGAAGTCTGATCTGCTTCTGGAGGGAAGTAGGCTGGTTAGAGTGATCGGCCAACATGGCTCACGCACAATGGTCCACTTTAAGGACCAAGTGCGGAAACCCAAACCCCCAATAATAGAATAACAGCGATGTCATCTTAATTTTACACATTAGAGCTGTTAGCTTTAGAATTAGAAAGGAATTTTCAAACCAGCAGCCTTCGGGTAATAAAGTCGTTCTTACTTTTCATGATTGATTTTTATTGATGCCTTCCCGCTTGAAGATTAAAAGTCTCAAGCTCCCGCAGGTAAGTCTATCCTTGGCATAGTTTTGTGTGTACTCCAGGCGCCCGAATTTTCACTTTTACTTATTTTTATTTGGAGCACACCACACAGTTTAATTTCATTCATCTCACTCTCATCTCACACACCCTTTTTTTTATTATTACAGTAGGTACTGTTATGTGTAAGTATAGAGAAATAAGAGTAGTTTTTATATTTAATGTATTTTCATCTGTTTGCTAATATTAATGATACTATGAGGGGCATGTAAATAAATACCATGTATATTAAAGTTCTAATTTTTATTTCTAAATATACCTAAACGCAATTCTCTCTTGGCTTTATTACACTGAAGAAGTTCCTCCATAGCTTCTCTTTCAGCCTTAGCTTTGAAGAAGTTCTGTTCAGCAGCCTTCACTATCCACTCTTTCTCAGCTATTCTGAGTTTGTGTAGCTCCTCTTCTTTTTTTTTGGGATCTGTCATACGACTGTTGACGGATAGAGAATTCCTCTTGGATCACTCTAGTCCGTATATTTCTAGATCCTGTAATGTTACAAATTAAATCTATAAAGTACATGTGATTAAGTGAACATTAATGTGTAAATACATCTTCAAAGAATGCTTTGAAATGTTGCAAATGATTCAGAATTTAATATATTAAGTACAAATCTAAAAGTTATTTGCAACTTGAAAAATATATATGAAAAAGTACCTTGTGTTGGAGCTACACCATAATCAGTCAGACGGGTCTCAGAAAAACGAGGAGGAGTTACCACTCCTCCTCGTTTTTCTGAGATATATGGTCTGCAACAAAATATGTATTGTATTAGGCTAAATTGTCTTAAATATAATTCAATGCCAAACAATATTGTTTGGTATCCTGTACCTCTTTCTGTTGCAGGCTAATTCACTTGGGTTCTGCTCTCACTGACAGCAAACAGAACTTGAGGTGTGTCGGGGTCCCAAGAATGGACTTGCACGTCTGTAAAATAAAAAAAGAAACAGCAATCAAAATCAGACACTGGCAAAAAGTAGTAATTAATCATAATAATATAGATAATATAATTTACCTGAAATAGGCATATTATCGCTATCAATAACATCATGTAACTCGGCATCTGTTTGCTCAGCAAGAGCATCTTCCAGTAGTACATGGTGTTGGCTAGAGGTGCTAGGCAAAAAGAGTCCACCCCCAGTCCTCATCCTTTCCCTTTTTTCGTCAGCCAATAAATCTTTGCGCCGGGTTTTTAAATTTTCTTTGTATAGCAGCTGCATAGTAATGGCCCTTGGTCCTAGAAGTCGTCTTCCATGATTCCTTCCATGAATTAAATAGCTTAAGTTTGGCACTGTTCCGCAAATCGTAGTTGTTTACAAAAACAGTTAGACGTCAGTTTAACGCAGTAATGTCACTTTTGACAGCTAAACAGATAAAATATTGAGTTGTATAGTTTCGTATTTGACGTTTTTTTGCTATTTACGTACTTCTTATCACTTCAGATTGCTTCTAACACTAATAAATAATACGTAGAAATATATACAAATGAAATCTGGCACGAATACATGTTCAAATTTAGTAGTAGTTTTTCGAAAATAATTTCTACTATCTGGTTTTATAATAATGGCAATACGACAATATCAATAAGACACAATTCTATTACGAGACCATTGACGGACCAATGATCGATCATTATGAATTAGCAGATTACGAACTTTTAGCTAAATGACAATGAGATCGTGTTGGAATGACGATATTTATAAAAATAGCAGACTTGAGGCCCAGCTCGCATCGTACGGTCACGTTTTGAAACTACCTGTACTGTGATTTTTTTGTATAATAAGCAGAACTGTCACAATATATGCACCTACTTTATTTTGTGCACCATACATCGTCCACTCGAATAATTAGTAAGGTAACTGTCCCGGCGTACCTAATCGATGCGACGCGAACTCAAATAGGTACCTACGAGGTGCATTTAATTAGTACCTACCTCATCGCCAGAGGGCGCTGTAGTTTCAAAAGAGTTTTACCACAGTGTAGCACATTCTTTTTTAATTCTTTTTTCAAATTTTCATTCCAATCCCTTCATTAGTTATAATTTGACAACTTATGGAAGCGAACTTGTCGATCGGTTTTACAAAAATGGAAAAAGAGCAATATCGTTCGGTGATTCGATTCCTATTTTTGGAAGGGAAAACGCGCATCGAAATCAAAGAGCGCTTGGATGCTGTGTACGGTGACTCTTCTCCATCGACGGCCACCGTCAAGAATTGGTTCAACGAGTTTGCACGTGGCCGTACGTCGGTTTTTGATAAACCACGTCCAGGTGCACCGAAAACAGCTGCTACGGAGGAAAACATTTAAAAAATCCATGATCTCGTATTGGCAGATCGCTGATTGAAGGTTCGGGAGCTAGCTGAGACTGTAGGCATTTCAGAAGGAACAGTGCATCATATTCTTCACGAGGAACTCGGCATGAGAAAGCTGTCGGCGCGATGGGTGCCGCGTTTACTCACACCGGAAAACAAGCGCAACCGTGAGACCACATCGGAGACGTGTTTGGCGCTGTTTAAGGTGAATGCTCCAACTAGCCCGCGAAATTCAAATTTTCTTCTGTAACTACATACGTCTTACAGCCGCAATTTATATTTTAATCAACATACAAACTAGCACTGGCCTGCAAATTGCAAAAAACGTAAGAAAATTTGAATTTCGCGGGGTGGTTGGAGCGTTCACCTTAAGCGGAATCCAGCGGAGTTTTTGCGTCGTTTTGTGACCGTCGATGAAACCTGGATCCACTGGTACACACCAGAGACCAAGGAGCAATTAAAACAATGGATCCAGACCGGAGAACGTGCTCCAAAGAAGGCGAAAACTGTAAAATCGGCCGGAAAAGTTATGGCCACCGTTTTCTGGGATTCACAAGGTGTGATCTACATCGATTACCTCGAGAAGGGTAAAACAATTACAGGGCTTTACTATGCCGAGTTATTGGGCCGATTCGACGCCGAATTAAAGAAAAAACGACCCCATCTGGCGAAGAAAAAAGTTCTGTTTCACCACGACAACGCACCGGTTCACACGCCTGCCGTTGCCATGGCCAAATTGGTCGAATTACGCTACGAATTGCTGCCCCATCCACCGTATTCTCCAGATTTGGCCCCTTGTGACTTCTTTGTTTCCTAATCTGAAAAAATCACTCGCCGGGAATAGATATGGATCAAATGAGGAGGTCTTTGCCGCCACGGAGGCCTTTATTGCAGAGTTTGACAAAAACTATTTTTCGGACGGGTTAAAAAAGTTGGAGCATCGCTGGGCTAAGTGTATCGAACTAAAAGGAGACTATGTTGAAAAATAAATTGCCACTTTTCCAAAATTTTCGTTTACTTTTTGTAGGCTAAGTATTTATTGAATGACCCTCGTACTCCTAGAGTGCAGGAGCGTGGCAGATCACCGGGCACGTACAAACTCTACGATCCCCATTAACTCTCCCAGAAGCCTGCAGCAGTCTGGGAAGGCTGCTAAAATGCTGGGACGACCTATGGTGGTTGGAGTAGGTATAGTGTGCGGACCCCAAATGGAAATGAGCGTTTTCACAAAAAAGTGTACCCACCATTTTTCGGTTGTCCCTTGTGTTTGAAGTATTACAAACAAGATATGTTATGATGTGATGAATATTTTAATGACTCTAAGCACTAAACACATATTAAACTAGTAAATGAAGTGCCACAAATATGAAAAAAAGTGAAGCAATTAAAATAATGACCAATTTTAATCAGCAAGAAGTCAGTTTTTGACGTGTCCCCCACTCGAATTTCTCGATTATAGAAGCTATTCTGAAAAAAATTTGTACGCGATACATTGACTTTTTGGTATGGTTTGGAAAATCTCTAACTCTTCTATCGTCTCCGGTACTTTTTAATTTAAACCTTAAACATACAGAAACACAATTCAATTTCTAACAAACATGTAAAAAGTGGTACCGACCGGACATGACAGGTTTGTCACGGCTAAAACTGCTATTTTAATAATAAATAAGATCTTTTTCATTTCTGAACTAGCCACATTAACCTTACAACGCACCGTTCGAAATAAAAAAAATACCAATTGTGATACAAAACCGAGTAAAACAACGTGTGTATTTTGTTGTGCCACGAACGTCCAGATTTCTTGTGTCGGATTTGAGACACAATAACTGCTGATTCCGCTAAGTTTACATCATTACACGATATTTAAAAGATTAACAATGTTAGAATGTAATCGTAATATAGTTTATAACTAATTTAGTGTAAATGTTTTCGTTAGAATACAGTTCAGAATATAATAAGGGAAGATAGCGTCACGTCAGGTTTGCGACATTTTACCCCGTGACCTACCAGACTGACCAGCAAAGTCGCAAAACCGACACTATAAAGCAAGGTTTACATTACGATTTAGTTATTTTTTATTTCCTTTTTTATATTATGTCTGTCGGTATAAAATTAATAAGTCTGTCGGTAATATACAAGTCCGTGATTAGACCTGTCGTACTGGATGGATCAGAGTGCTGGGCTTTGAAAAAGATGGATGAAAAACGATTGCATGTAGCGGAGATGAGAATGTTGAGGTGGATGTGCGGAGTGACAAGAATGCATAAAGTAAGGAATGAGTATATTAGAGGAAGTTTGAAAGTGGCACCTGTTACAGAAAAATTGAAAGGTCATGTAATGAGGAGGGATGAAACGCATATGACTAAAGAAGTGATGGATATAAATATTGATGGATGGAGAGGGAGAGGAAGGCCAAAGAAAAGATGGATGGATTGTGTGAGGAATGATATAAATGAGAAAGGAATAAATGCCATCTTGACGTGTAACAGGGAAGAATGGAAGAAGAAAACGTGTTGCGCCGACCCCAAATAAAATGGGAAAAGGGCAGGAAGATGATGATATTATGTCTGTCGGTCAGTTTAAATAGTGGGTTATTTTTTAATAACAGGTATCGTTTATTTGCTTAGGTTTATTAAGTATGAAGTTATGTCATACAGTGCTACGTTTTTTCATCATCCGAAGTTTCATACAAATCAGCACTACTTTCTTAAAGTTTTTTGACTCTTTAAAATTCTTATTATTTAAAAATAGTTAAATACATTTTTGGTTACACGATGCCACTCACTAGTGCAGAAAGGTCTAGCTAGGAGTTATAGAGAAAAAATGAAAAAAGAAAATCCTGAAAATAGAAAAATTACAAAGAATAAAACAAAAGAAAAAAAGAGTCAGAACTGACTGAAGATATAGCATCAGCATCTCGAATTCATTGTATAAAACTATTCAAAACCTTAAAAAGAAAAATATAAACCTTGCGAATAAATGCAGACATTTCATGGCATACAATATAAAACTAAATAGACAGAAAGAGGCTTATAAAAAACGTAACCGAAGGCTTAACAACTAATTTAATTTTGTGATTATTTATTTACTTACTTACTTGAAATTTATGATATTTTATGGCTGTTTAGTGAAATAAGTAGATTATTTTTTTATAAGCCTATACTGTCGTCCCCTATAATATTAAACATTTAAAATATATTTCGGTTTTATTTTATACTATCGTATTAGATTTCTCTCAAAAATTTATTCATGTAAGCCCAGCCTTACAAAAAATGGACTGTCGGTTTTGCGATTGTCCTGTGTTTTACGACGAGGGAATTCTTAGTATTTGTCAATTTTTAATATGAAAGGGTACAAATTGTTTAATTTCAATATTTAAAATAGTCATGTATATTTCAAAAGAAATAATGTAGTGTCCCGGTGAAACTACTTAACCATCACAATATCGAAAAGGTAACTGTTACTAACATCAGTTGTGACAAAACCGAATTTAACATTAGCTTAAAATTCACATGGTATTAATTTTTTCACTATTATGTCGTGGTTTAAAAAAATATATATTATTATCTTCAAAATAAAATTAATATAATTTGTGTGTTTCTTCAAAGTTGTAAGATATTTAGCTTTTAAGATAGTCGCAAAACTGACATTTTTTTCCACTAAGTCAGTTTAATTTTACGATTTCTCGTAAAATAGCTTACTATTGAACGAAATAAATATAATTTCATAAATTCCAATTCATCTAACTTATATTCTAATGAAAAAACCATCGAAAATATCACATTTAAAATCTGACAATAAATTCGGACAGGGTACACTTTATTTTGAAAACGCTCAAATATATGACATTGTTGCACGTTGGCCTGGGTCTGTCCACGACTCAAGGATATTTTCAAATAGTAGGTGTCATATGAGATTCGAAGGAGGGGACTTACAGGTTTACTAATTGGTGATAGTGGTTATGCACAATCATCATTAAATGTATACGCCTGTGCTTAATCCACAATCACAACCTGAAGTAAGGTACAACAAGGCTCATATCTCAACAAGAAATATAATAGAAAGATTTAATGGTGTATGGAAAAGAAAGTTTGCATGTTTAAATAGAAAATTGCAAAACAATTTACCCAACACATGTAACATAATAGTAGCATGTGCTGTGCTACATAACATTAGTATAGAAACAAATCAAGAAATGCCTGAACCCATCTCGAATATTGATTTAATTCCAGTCTCCCACACTAGAGAGACTGCACGGGGTAGCGTTATTAGGGCTGCATTTATTGCCAGCCATTTTATTTAATAAGATAACAAGTACAATTATGATGGTAAATGTGTGTGCGTTAAATTTAAGTATACAGTACTTACTTGTACCTTTATTTTTAATTTTTCAACTACATAAATGATGTCAGTTAAGTTTTGTTTACACAGTTTATTAAATATCTTTAATTCTTTATTCAAGTTAATAAAATAATTGTAATTAGTAAGTAGGTACTGTTATGTGTAAGTATAGAGAAATAAGAGTAGTTTTTATATTTAATGTATTTTCATCTGTTTGCTAATATTAATGATACTATGAGGGGCATGTAAATAAATACCATGTATATTAAAGTTCTAATTTTTATTTCTAAATATACCTAAACGCAATTCTCTCTTGGCTTTATTACACTGAAGAAGTTCCTCCATAGCTTCTCTTTCAGCCTTAGCTTTGAAGAAGTTCTGTTCAGCAGCCTTCACTATCCACTCTTTCTCAGCTATTCTGAGTTTGTGTAGCTCCTCTTCTTTTTTTTTGGGATCTGTCATACGACTGTTGACGGATAGAGAATTCCTCTTGGATCACTCTAGTCCGTATATTTCTAGATCCTGTAATGTTACAAATTAAATCTATAAAGTACATGTGATTAAGTGAACATTAATGTGTAAATACATCTTCAAAGAATGCTTTGAAATGTTGCAAATGATTCAGAATTTAATATATTAAGTACAAATCTAAAAGTTATTTGCAACTTGAAAAATATATATGAAAAAGTACCTTGTGTTGGAGCTACACCATAATCAGTCAGACGGGTCTCAGAAAAACGAGGAGGAGTTACCACTCCTCCTCGTTTTTCTGAGATATATGGTCTGCAACAAAATATGTATTGTATTAGGCTAAATTGTCTTAAATATAATTCAATGCCAAACAATATTGTTTGGTATCCTGTACCTCTTTCTGTTGCAGGCTAATTCACTTGGGTTCTGCTCTCACTGACAGCAAACAGAACTTGAGGTGTGTCGGGGTCCCAAGAATGGACTTGCACGTCTGTAAAATAAAAAAAGAAACAGCAATCAAAATCAGACACTGGCAAAAAGTAGTAATTAATCATAATAATATAGATAATATAATTTACCTGAAATAGGCATATTATCGCTATCAATAACATCATGTAACTCGGCATCTGTTTGCTCAGCAAGAGCATCTTCCAGTAGTACATGGTGTTGGCTAGAGGTGCTAGGCAAAAAGAGTCCACCCCCAGTCCTCATCCTTTCCCTTTTTTCGTCAGCCAATAAATCTTTGCGCCGGGTTTTTAAATTTTCTTTGTATAGCAGCTGCATAGTAATGGCCCTTGGTCCTAGAAGTCGTCTTCCATGATTCCTTCCATGAATTAAATAGCTTAAGTTTGGCACTGTTCCGCAAATCGTAGTTGTTTACAAAAACAGTTAGACGTCAGTTTAACGCAGTAATGTCACTTTTGACAGCTAAACAGATAAAATATTGAGTTGTATAGTTTCGTATTTGACGTTTTTTTGCTATTTACGTACTTCTTATCACTTCAGATTGCTTCTAACACTAATAAATAATACGTAGAAATATATACAAATGAAATCTGGCACGAATACATGTTCAAATTTAGTAGTAGTTTTTCGAAAATAATTTCTAATATCTGGTTTTATAATAATGGCAATACGACAATATCAATAAGACACAATTCTATTACGAGACCATTGACGGACCAATGATCGATCATTATGAATTAGCAGATTACGAACTTTTAGCTAAATGACAATGAGATCGTGTTGGAATGACGATATTTATAAAAATAGCAGACTTGAGGCCCAGCTCGCATCGTACGGTCACGTTTTGAAACTACCTGTACTGTGATTTTTTTGTATAATAAGCAGAACTGTCACAATATATGCACCTACTTTATTTTGTGCACCATACATCGTCCACTCGAATAATTAGTAAGGTAACTGTCCCGGCGTACCTAATCGATGCGACGCGAACTCAAATAGGTACCTACGAGGTGCATTTAATTAGTACCTACCTCATCGCCAGAGGGCGCTGTAGTTTCAAAAGAGTTTTACCACAGTGTAGCACATTCTTTTTTAATTCTTTTTTCAAATTTTCATTCCAATCCCTTCATTAGTTATAATTTGACAACTTATGGAAGCGAACTTGTCGATCGGTTTTACAAAAATGGAAAAAGAGCAATATCGTTCGGTGATTCGATTCCTATTTTTGGAAGGGAAAACGCGCATCGAAATCAAAGAGCGCTTGGATGCTGTGTACGGTGACTCTTCTCCATCGACGGCCACCGTCAAGAATTGGTTCAACGAGTTTGCACGTGGCCGTACGTCGGTTTTTGATAAACCACGTCCAGGTGCACCGAAAACAGCTGCTACGGAGGAAAACATTTAAAAAATCCATGATCTCGTATTGGCAGATCGCTGATTGAAGGTTCGGGAGCTAGCTGAGACTGTAGGCATTTCAGAAGGAACAGTGCATCATATTCTTCACGAGGAACTCGGCATGAGAAAGCTGTCGGCGCGATGGGTGCCGCGTTTACTCACACCGGAAAACAAGCGCAACCGTGAGACCACATCGGAGACGTGTTTGGCGCTGTTTAAGGTGAATGCTCCAACTAGCCCGCGAAATTCAAATTTTCTTCTGTAACTACATACGTCTTACAGCCGCAATTTATATTTTAATCAACATACAAACTAGCACTGGCCTGCAAATTGCAAAAAACGTAAGAAAATTTGAATTTCGCGGGGTGGTTGGAGCGTTCACCTTAAGCGGAATCCAGCGGAGTTTTTGCGTCGTTTTGTGACCGTCGATGAAACCTGGATCCACTGGTACACACCAGAGACCAAGGAGCAATTAAAACAATGGATCCAGACCGGAGAACGTGCTCCAAAGAAGGCGAAAACTGTAAAATCGGCCGGAAAAGTTATGGCCACCGTTTTCTGGGATTCACAAGGTGTGATCTACATCGATTACCTCGAGAAGGGTAAAACAATTACAGGGCTTTACTATGCCGAGTTATTGGGCCGATTCGACGCCGAATTAAAGAAAAAACGACCCCATCTGGCGAAGAAAAAAGTTCTGTTTCACCACGACAACGCACCGGTTCACACGCCTGCCGTTGCCATGGCCAAATTGGTCGAATTACGCTACGAATTGCTGCCCCATCCACCGTATTCTCCAGATTTGGCCCCTTGTGACTTCTTTGTTTCCTAATCTGAAAAAATCACTCGCCGGGAATAGATATGGATCAAATGAGGAGGTCTTTGCCGCCACGGAGGCCTTTATTGCAGAGTTTGACAAAAACTATTTTTCGGACGGGTTAAAAAAGTTGGAGCATCGCTGGGCTAAGTGTATCGAACTAAAAGGAGACTATGTTGAAAAATAAATTGCCACTTTTCCAAAATTTTCGTTTACTTTTTGTAGGCTAAGTATTTATTGAATGACCCTCGTACTCCTAGAGTGCAGGAGCGTGGCAGATCACCGGGCACGTACAAACTCTACGATCCCCATTAACTCTCCCAGAAGCCTGCAGCAGTCTGGGAAGGCTGCTAAAATGCTGGGACGACCTATGGTGGTTGGAGTAGGTATTCTTTAAACTAAACTAAGGAACGAATAAAGGAAACAAATATTATCTATGTGTTTAATTTTATTGATTTATATAAATTTGCCTCAGATCAAGCAGTTTACAAAATGGAAATTTTATAATTAAAGCCCATTCAATACAAATTAATACTACTACGCGGGTGAAGTACGAACTGAAAACTCTATTGTAAAATTAAGTTCAGTTTAGGGAACAGACAGCCAAACAAAATGTATTAAATACACAGAGAGCCACACCGGCTCACCGTTGAGCCTTGCGTTGTTGAATAAACGTGCTCACCGAAGAATTCATGTGCGTGTGAACTGAGGGACCAAAACGGAATACGCGAAATGAAAATCCTAAGATTTAGTAGAAGACTTAAAACAAATGTAGAACAAATCCGGGGAATTTGTAATCAAATATATTAAAAACTACGACCCATAAAGTGTGGTCCCTCAGTTCTCACAGACGGTTAGCCAGATCTCGGAAAGTATCTTAAAAAAGAAGGTTTTGTGAATACAGACATTTAGTAAAGAATTTGGAAAGATATTCACAAAATAACAGACCACAAAGCATTAAAGATAAAAAAAATATAACGACTGAACTGTGGTCCCTCAGTCCACACAACAAAGATAAATATTTTAGTGAATATTACTGAATTAAACTAATAAAACCGTTCTTTTTCTACATAAAGTTTTAGAAGAAGTCTTAAAACATCGTAAAAAAAAATGAAGCCTAAATATCGAAGCATTTTGAAGATAGCGATGATTATTACTGGTCCCTCAATCCTCCACTCCACTGACATATGTGCATGTGCTAGCTGCTGGGCTATAGGAATATCAGAAAGTCTAGTGTACTTAACTTTTAGTAGAAAGTTTTTTCTAAATAATAGGTATCTAAAATTGTGCATTTCTTACCTCTTAGCTGAGATAATATTATTTCTTTAATTCTATGAAAGTAAACAGAGCAGTGTGACCACACAATAAAACAAAATGTAGACAGTCCTTTTATACTTTATTTAATATAATTTTCATTTTTTAGACAAAACGAAAACAAGGTTGTACGGTTCCTGTCGGGGTTGCGGGTTGTTCGAAAGAGATACCGCGGCCTCGACATGAAGAGCTAAGAAGGAACATGGGTGGTTTTTAGTCAGTAGAAGTCTGACACTGCCTACCCCTCGATGATGATTGTATAGGAAATGGGTGTCAATAAAACAGCAGCAATTTGAATTTAAATACGATGAACATTGACTCGTTTATTATTCAAATATAAAATTACCCACAAGAAAGGTAACTGCCTCCTAGCACAGTTTCGATAGAAGTGAGAGAGCGACTAAAGGCAACCGTCTTTTTTATAACAGACGTTTGGTGACAGTGTTGCCAGTATAAAGAAAACCAAAGATTAATTTTTGTATAATAAAATCGACTAAATATCAACAGATTGATGCTTTCCCAAGCCGCAAAAAAAAAACTTACGTACTTACAATAATTTTGAAATAATGATCATCACAGCAGCAAAAGAAGCTCGTTCAGAAAACAGTGATATCGGTAGGCAGTATAAAGAAAGATTATGAAGGCCTAGTTTTTTTTATAGCATTTCATTTTCGCACTCAGGCGTACCAGACATACCTGCCTGTTAGCAGTCCCTTCGGCCTCCACCGATTATTTGAAGATGTCACCCTTTTTGCGTCTACCCGCATTATACAGGATGTAAACGAACCCTTCACGCATACGACAACCAAGCATTCTGTACATCAAACCAAGTACCCCTACGCAAAATTTTTTGCCGGGAAATGACTTTTTTTTTTTGGGGTCAAAAATCACATTTTACGGTAAAACTCAAAGTAGCACTCATAAAACATTGTGTTAGTTAATGCTTTGAATAGTAAACGGGTCATGGAGATAATTTAAGTAAAGTTAAAACCTGAAATACTAGTATTTACAAAAACAGCTGTGAAAAATTTGGAACTTTGACCCCCAATATCTCCGTAACTAGGAGGTTCCCAGGTATGGTCTAGAACAAAAAATTATCGCAGTGGTGGGGAGAACAAATGCCCTTCGTTTGCGTTAAGGGTACTTTTACACCCTATATAATGACAAATTCCCTTCACTCGACTTCTTCAATACCACACGGAACCGTCTTAAAAAAGAGATAATTACAATCCTGGAGCATACGCGTGTTCTCCAACCCCCTGCTAGTGTCAGTTAGGCAGTTAGTCACAAATAGACATACACCATATCATCGCACACATTCACAGACACCCACACTGCACAAACAGAGAGAGAGAGAGAGAGAATACGGAGAGTGTCAGACTTCTACTGACTAAAAACCACCCATGTTCCTTCTTAGTCCTTCATGTCGAGGCCGCGGTATCTCTTTCGAACAACCCGCAACCCCGACGGGAACCGTACAACCTTGTTTTCGTTTTGTCTAAAAAATGAAAATTATATTAAATAAAGTATAAAAGGACTGTCTACATTTTGTTTTATTGTGTGGTCACACTGCTCTGTTTACTTTCATAGAATTAAAGAAATAATATTATCTCAGCTAAGAGGTAAGAAATGCACAATTTTAGATACCTATTATTTAGAAAAAACTTTCTACTAAAAGTTAAGTACACTAGACTTTCTGATATTCCTATAGCCCAGCAGCTAGCACATGCACATATGTCAGTGGAGTGGAGGATTGAGGGACCAGTAATAATCATCGCTATCTTCAAAATGCTTCGATATTTAGGCTTCATTTTTTTTTACGATGTTTTAAGACTTCTTCTAAAACTTTATGTAGAAAAAGAACGGTTTTATTAGTTTAATTCAGTAATATTCACTAAAATATTTATCTTTGTTGTGTGGACTGAGGGACCACAGTTCAGTCGTTATATTTTTTTTATCTTTAATGCTTTGTGGTCTGTTATTTTGTGAATATCTTTCCAAATTCTTTACTAAATGTCTGTATTCACAAAACCTTCTTTTTTAAGATACTTTCCGAGATCTGGCTAACCGTCTGTGAGAACTGAGGGACCACACTTTATGGGTCGTAGTTTTTAATATATTTGATTACAAATTCCCCGGATTTGTTCTACATTTGTTTTAAGTCTTCTACTAAATCTTAGGATTTTCATTTCGCGTATTCCTTTTTGGTCCCTCAGTTCACACGCACATAAGAATTCTATCTTATAAGATTAATCTGTTTGTCACAGCTGATTAGCCTTTGGCTAAAACAATCTCTTTATACAAAAACACACAAACATTTTGCCATTATTAGTGAACATTTGATAAACACTACCATTGTGTCATAAATACATGTATGTTGTGAAGGGGGCAAGGGATGTCGTAAGTCGCGCATCACAAGCCTGGTATCACTGTTAAACCTCTTAATCTAACCACTAGTAGTAAAAAATAGACAAGGCTTATTTTATGATTAATATTAGATGAATATAAATAATGTAGCCAAAGACTATTGGGAGGGCTTTCATGTTGCCACCTATGTAAGCCGAAACATTTACTATTACATCTAGTCATCACTGCGGCGCTCTAGGTCACATACATTTGGTCCAAGCTCCCACAACACATCACTCGCAGACATCGCCACATGGTACGGTTACTGTAATACATGCGGTTCATAATAACCGTAGCAATCATTTATCTTATCAAATTTGGTTATTGTAATAAAACATGATTTTTTGCAGCAACAATTCTTCACGAAATCGATTTTATATACAAATCAATTACTAGTTTTAATCTAACATCAAATGCATTGACCGCAACCGACACACACCATGGTAACATACAAAAAGTTTCTACACCACATTTAAGAATCCGACTACAACAGATTTACTATCATATTATGCTTAAGAATATGTATTTGGTGTGTTATGTTAGAACAAAGACTACCCATTACTAATAGCGGCGGAATCTAAATACATTATATTATGAAACTACAAACACATTTTACTATAGCTAATATTAGTGATTAGGTATTGAAAACATTTATTACGGACCTCTTGGACTTGTTACTCTTTTGAAGGTAACCGAAACAACAAAAACTGTGAACAACCAAATGTAAGTGACCCAACAGTGTGAACATTTACCGGGCGACAGTACTGCTATATGAAGCTATGATCAAAGTGTTTGCAAGATAATTTGCCCCATACCTGGGCTGCGATCACCCGGGAAATATATTATCACAAAATTATTTATAATTCCACTATTCCTAAGCTTCAAAAAGCAGCTTATGGAATCACAATCCTATAATAACCGTCGTTCACAAACCGGTCGGAACGACAATCTCCACCACACCTTTGACTACGAACACTCCACGACAGAGTGTCGCAGAACACAATGTGCTCTTTGAAGATGGAGCACGAAGGACAAGTTTACCGTTACAGCTATTGGCACCCTGTTCATTATAGCAGCATACAAGTGTATTACAAACATTACAGAGACACAGTCGGAACAATACATACTTTCCATTACTATTTCTTTATACATTTTTTATTGTATATTTATTATCGTTTTATATCCAATATTGGAACATCATCAACAACACATCAACTTACAACTATGACCTAACGGAAAATTTAGACTACGATTAGACGAGTCCGTGTACGTCGTTGTGTACCTCACTATTATATCAATTTCTTAAAAAACGGACCATATAACTTCGAGTGCCAGTAAGTAAATCTTATTAAGTAAACATGTTAAGTGTTATGTAAGTTTCAGATATAATTGTATTAAGTTCAAACATATTTCAATGTGTTAACACTCACGCGGAGACGTTAATCTGAGAGCGGACTGCGTCGGTTTCGTGCGCGTTATGACAATATAATACGTTGTAAAGTGTCCCTTTCACGGGTGTTTAACTTTGTTAACAGTTCTTATTTCACTGTGTGTCCCTTGAGTTTAGCAGGCTTGCCAGTCGCAGGTGGAGCTGGAGCGTCGCGCGACCGTTGCACGTAAACTAAGGGTAATAGCTTGGCGGTGGACTATTTGCGAACATTGATCACGCTCTCCGCGTTCTCCTTCATGATCTTGGACTTGAGGTGGTCCTTGTACTTCAGGATGCCGCCCTGCCATTTGGTGACGGTGCCATTCTCGCAAATCCAGATTTCTTCGGCGACCTGTTACAACAAAGTGATTTGATAAGTTCGAGTTATGTTGATCAGTCTTCATTCATTGCCCCAAAACGTAACCGATTCATGAACGACGAAAGACGTAATATCGTACAAAAAGGCACCTTTTTTTTTTTTTTTGGGGGTGGGATCAAGAAATAAACGGCAACTGGCCTCTTTCCAAACACGCGCTTAAGAACCCCTCCAGTCGGGGCCCAAGAGCCTCTGAGGCCAGGACCCAGGCTTTGCCAGGCAAGCCGTCGGGTCCCGGGGCGGTATTTTTGGCCTTGAGCCTCCGTACCGCCACTCTCAGGTCTACCCAAGTCACCTCCGGAATATCGTCATCGGCTCCTGATTGGTCTGCTTCCGGCCCCGCAGGTGGCGGAGCCATTGGCGGGGGAGGATGCTCTCCTGGCGAAGGGAACAGAGCGCTCACCACGTCCTCCACGAGCTCAGGCCGGAGACTATCTTATAAGGGCGCCCCCACGGATCTCTGTTGAGAGTCTCCAGCATCTCCTCGCGGGCCTGATCTTTAGCCCACTTACGAGCCTCGAGGAGGGCGGTCTTCGCCGCTCTGTACCCTTCATACAGCTCCGCCTCACTTCCGCATTCGGAGGACGAATGCGGAGCCTGCGATGCCTGGCGTACAGGTGCCGCGCCGCCGCACACTGCTCACGCAGGTGCGACAGCTCTCGCGACCACCAATACACCTGACGCCGGGCGCTTCCTGGCCGGACTCGGGGCATTGCCATGTCGCATATCTCGGACATGGCTTCCTGGAACCAACCCGCCTCGGTGTTGACGTCGGCGGGCCTGACCGGTGATGGCACCCAGGCCCGCACGATCGAGGCTTCCAGGAGGAGCTCCCGGTCCAACTGCTTCAGCGCCCAACGCGGACCACTCGGGGTCTGTGGGACCGGCACGCTTGCGGACTGGGCAGAGACCTCAAACCGGATATACCGGTGGTCGGAATAGGTCTCCACCCTCTCCATGACGCGCCAGTCAACGACACGCTGTGACAGAGCGGAGCTGGCGAACGATATGTCCACCACAGACTCGCCCCGCATCCGCACACACGTAGGTACAAAACCCCGGTTCAGGATGTCCAGGCCTGTTTGCAGAGCCCAGCACTCGATCATCCCACGCCGCACATCCGTGTAACGAGAACCCCAAGCCAAACTCTTGGCATTGAAGTCCCGAAGCACAAGTACGGGTAGGGAATAGCCTCCGATGACGACACTTAACTCCCTGAGGGAGTTTTGGTACTCGGTGAGAGTTCGGCTAGGAGAGAAGTAGACTCCCGCTACTACAATCTCCCCGAACCGTGCTGCTACGCACCCCTGACCCTTTCTGACCATTTCAAGGGTCGGCGGTGGCCGACGCAATAATGGCCACTGAGCCACTAAGGTCCTCCACCCAGTCTGCCCTGGGCGGGACAAAATAGGGCTCAGCGACCACGGCGATGTTTATCGACCACTGCTCCATACTCTGGAGCAACAGATCCTGAGCGCAGGCGCAGTGGTTGATATTCGCCAGGAGGAGGCTTAATGGGGCCATTAATGGCAGTCCATTTCAGCCCAGTTCGGGGCCTCCTGTGGCGCTTGAGGCAGCGGGAGTTGCGATGGTGGCGGTGTTGGCAGCAGCGGCAGCGGCGACGGCTGCGGCGTTGGCGACGGTGGGGTTTGGTGGTAGCGGAAGGCCTTCCCTTCCCCCTGGCCTTGGCGGGTGGAGCGCAGGCCTTGCTCCCTGCCCGGTGCTCGGCCGGCTTTCCAGCCGTCGCACATGCGTCGCAGTGCGGCGTGGCCAGGCAAGACGCGGTCTGGTGACCGGGCTGACCGCAGCGAAAACAGAGTTCACTGCGGTCCACCTCCGAGGTGCATCGGCACCCTACGTGCTGCCCCACATGGCAGCGGAAACACCTCGGAGGTCTAGGCTCAAGCAGTTTGACCTGCGCCCTCGACCAGCCCACCTTCAGGGTGTGGCCTTCCGCAATTGTTTTCGCCACCGTCACAGTGCCGGCCTTGATCTGCTCGGCAGAGCACCGGGGGCTGCTCGGCCGCGGTGACGACGGCTACCACCTCCTCCTCGGAGACCGAGTCGTCCAGACCCAGGATGCGCAGGCTTGCGCACTTGACGGGCCTGGACACTCGGACCTCGTCCGCATTTAAAGACGCTCTGAGCTTTTCAGCCAGAGCATCTGCGGACGCGGCGCTGGATTCCCCGGGAATCTACAGCATTCGAGCCCCTGTCGCGGTGACTCGAAGCCGGAGGCCCCCGGTGATCCCGAGCTCCCCAAGGTCCACCGACGCCTTCGCCTTCGTGAGCACGTCGTAGTAGAGCAGGCCCTTCTTTACCGCATCCGGCTGTAGCGTTATGACTACAGCCGCGGTCTTCGGGGCACGGAGTTTCGCCACGACGCTCCGCTTCTTTCGCCGGCGCTTACGCTCAGCCCGCCTGGCCGCCTTCCGCTTTTCCCCCGCCACCTGGGGGTTTTGCAGCCCCGCCGTACAAAAAGGCACCTTTACTTGTGTTTCACAAAGTAGTCGAGTTCGACAATCACACAACTGAATCGATCTGAACAGTTGATGTGGAACATGATACGCGAACCCAAAATCTATACTAATATTATAAAGCTGAAGAGTTTGTTTGTTTGTTTGTTTGTTTGAACGGGGTAAACTCAGGGACTACTGGTTGGAATTGAAAAAATCTATTAGTGTTGGATAGTCCATTTATCGAGGAAGGCTTTAGGCTATATAACATCACGCTACAATCAATAGGAGCGGAGCATAAATGAAAAATGTTGCAAAAACGGGAAAAGATATTCCTTTTTGAGAGCTTCCGTTGCGTGCGCTGCGAAAACGGTTTAAGTTACGTAAATATCATGTAGGAAGGAATTGTTCCTCTTTAAAAGTTCTAAAAAAAAGTCCGCGACAGCATATGTTTATCTTTTACGATTGACTCACTGTAACTATTTTTTTATATTAAAATGTTAGGTTAAAAAGAATTACATTTTGCGAAGTTTATTTAACCCATATGGTATTAATCTATATCTAAATAAATGTGTTTGCTAGCACGGAAATTTAATATAGAATATTTGTGCCCTTTACTCTATACAGTTTAAACAAATATCTTAGAAGATATCGCAATGTAAAAATATACGGGCGCCAAAATAATTAGCGCGTGGCAGTCATTCGGTCCGGTGCGGTAGGTACGTGGGGATTCTGGCCTCTGGGGGCTCCGGAGAAATTCAAATTCAAAATATTTACTGCACCATAATGTTTACAAGTACAAGGTGTTACTGTATATTAAACAGTAAGAGATAGCTATAGTAATTGTTACTTTAATAATATAATCGAAGTCAATCTAAACTAATAGGTATTTTATAGAGGAAAGGTAAGATTTTTTGTTTGTTACGAGTACGATATAGCTCAATTTAATAAGTTGGATAGTCGATTTATCTAGAAAGGTTATAAGCTACATTATGTGTTGCAGACGAAGTTGCGCGGGTCAGCTAGTTATTTAATAAACATCAAATAAGTAATTTATCGGAATCAGACTGAGGGACCGCACTCGTTGAATGAACTAACCTGGTTGATAAGCCTGAAGTCGTGGCTAACTAGCACCATGCCGCCGTCGAACTCGTTGATGGCGTCGCCGAGAGCGTCGATGGTCTCCATGTCCAGATGGTTGGTGGGTTCGTCGAGCAGCAGCAGGTGCGGGGTCTGCCACGCGAGCCACGCGAACACCACGCGGCAGCGCTGCCCGTCCGACAGTTGCCGCATGGGGCACACCTGTACGGTACAACGTTCACTGCATTACGGACTGATATTGGTATAGCGAGTGACTGACTAACTAACAGCAGCAAGGGTCTATACTTTTTTTTTTTTTTTTCTTTAAATAAAACGTTGCCCCACACTAGAAATTTCTCCTGTATCGTGGGTGCGTTCACAAACATTTAAACTCACATACACAAATACCCAGACCCGAACCAACTATCTGTAGGCCATACAAATATTTGTTCCATGCGGGGATCGAACCCGCGACACGCAGCGCAGCATTTCAATCGCTCAGCCACTGCGCCAACCGTGCCGTCAATTATAGCAATCGGATTCTAATCTTTTCATCATCATCAGCCTATAATGTTCCCACTGCAGTGAGTCAGGGCTCCTATCTAGGAGAGGGGAATCTAATCTTTTATAAGGCACAAACTACTGACACACTAGTTATTGATCCACTAGGAATATCTGTGTAACAGATCACTATGGTACCACCACAGTATATTGCTAGCCGCAGTCGACCCATGGATGAGTAACAATGCATTTTACATCGAAACCTCTTCGTGCGTCGACGAACTCGTCAGTCTCGGCTGTCATTCGTAGATCTTTGATAGTCGTTACGGGAATAATTCGTTGAGAAAAGGCCATTACGATTTGATTGGCCATTTACGTTCTAGGATAGATGATCGTTGGGATTGGCGGCTTCTCAAGTGGACTGACAATTTGCTGATAATGTAAGGGTATGCATCAAGTCATCAGCAAGTTATGTGTGTAGAGGAAAGTGGAAATTGTTTTTCCTTCTCCTCCGCTATTCTTTTCTGATTAATTTCAATTGCGAGATTCAAGACAATTAAATCCTTGTTGATTGGCTATCAATAGTTCGATATAGTGTGGCGGACTCATCACATATTAAAAAAGCTGTGATCCTGTATCGTTGATGATTATATTATAGTAAAGTATACCTGCTGTCGTCCAGTGAGTCCGTAGCGGCCAATGATCTTGCGCATCTCTTCGCGTTCGCGCACGTCTGGGAACTCCTTCATCATGTAGTCGAGGGGCGACAGGTCCAGGTCTAGTAGTTCGTGCAAGTGCTGGTGGTAGCGCCCGATGCGCAAGTGAGAGTTCTTGCGGATCATGCCCATTGATGGCACGAGCTAGTGAAACAAACTGTATGTTACTTGACGAAACTTTGCCATTTTAGCACTTATAGTAGTAGATTTAGGATGCTAGGTATACGTCGTGGGCTTTTTGAGATGTATAGCTTTTGTTTATAACAACAGCCACTTTTGCTATGGGACGAATCCAGAAAACGTAAAAACATGAAGTAGCTTTTCGCTACCTTTTGACGAATCTGAACAAAAAAAAGTGTGTATACCAAGGTTGTATAATCAGTAGTATGTCAACATTGGACGATGATTTGAATCAATTGCCTGGATTGCCTAGATGTAGCATCCTGGCTACGACAAAGGTACAAGGCTGTGTTACTCACATCTCCATACAGTAGTTTGAGGAGCGTGGACTTTCCAGCTCCGTTGGGTCCCACCAGGGCCAGCCGGGTGTCCAGGTCGATACCGAACTCCAGGTTCTTGTAGATCCACGGGCTCGTTTCCGTATACCTGAATGATACGTTCTGGAAACGATAATTGAATCAATTTGTAGTTTACAATTTTAGATTTTAATTGTTTCGCAGCAGATAAAAGCCTATCCATCAAAGTCTGAGTCATCGATTCAAGGATGATTTTCTTGCCCGTTCTTTATAGGTACCTACTTCGCTGTAATGAGCAAGTAGCTTTAACTATTCAAATTCTCTAGGACAGTTCCGTGTTGAACTAAATGTGATTGAAATAAATTATTCATAATGATATTATTTATTTTAAACATTAAATGAACCAAACTGACCGTCATTACCCTAAACTCATTTATTTTCAATTTAACTATTTACTGGCACTTTTGAACTTGCAAACAGGTTGTCAGTTATGTAGAAAGTTATAGTTAATAATAGACTGTTCCAAAACGTAGATCTCTTTTTAGAAAACAACATGCAACTCCATGAATTTTATTAGGGTTCTGTACCCAAAGGGTAAAAACGGGACCCTATTACTACGTCTGTCACCAGGCTGTATCTCATTAACCGTGACAGCTAGACAGTTGAAATTCAGGGATGATGTATTTCTGTTGGCGCTATAACGGATTGCATTTTCTGTACTCGTAGCATACAGACGTGCACATTAGCAATATTTATTTAATAATACTTCAATACTAGTGACCTCCTTTAGTGTATAAATTTCGTAATGCATAAAGTATTATTGCATAGTGTGTAGTTTTAGTGTATTATGGACACGAACAGCTGATTTTTTAACAAAATGGAAAACAGAATGTAATCGAAGGGGGCCAGCGCAACCCTCCGCCTCGTCGTCGCAGTCGGCAAATACCGATGTAATTATTTCAACGCCAGAAATACAAAAATGGATGGCCACCATCCAGCTCCACTTGAACGAAGTTTGCTCTATTGCCACGGATGGGAAACTCAACACCGAGCAGAAGATGAAAATTACAAACCTTTGCCGTAAAGTTGAATCGGGAACGTCACAAATGGCAGTCTTTTACCAGTCGCTTAAGCAAAACGCCTTACTCGCGAATAACATGATCGATACTCTTCAGCAACAACGCGACCTGACAGATCAGATTTCGGAGCTCAAGCAGTCGATAAAGGAGTCCAGCTCTTCGGGAAATGCTTCATTTGCCGAAATGGTGAAAAGGGGATCTGACCGTTTCGTTCGTCCTAATAATTTAAGCTCTGTCACTATTTATCCCGATGATAAATTGAAAACCAGTGACGAAACCAAAGAACTCGTGCAAAAAATTATACGGCCCGAACAAATGAAGCTGCAAGTTCGAGGTGTCCGAAAAACAAAAAATGGTGGCGTAATAATTAGCACGGAGACGAAACATGACGCTAATAAGCTGAAAAACGCAGTCCAGCGACGAACCTAACAAGCGCAGACCCCAGATCGTGGTTGTAGGAGTGCCGACTTCCTTGGCTTAAAATGAGGTCTTCAAATGCATTTTTGAACAAAATATAGCAGACAAGTTAGCAACGATGTCCTTGGAATTCTTCTTGACGTTGGTAAAATTAAGCCACAAATCAGGGAAAATGGAGGCTGCAACCTGTAATTACGTTATTGAAGTTGCGGCTATTATCCGAAAAATACTAATACCTCAACTAAGGATATTTAGTAACTGGTCATCTTGTCCTGTGAGGGATTTTACGCTAGTTACAAGATGTTATAAATGCCAACAGTATGGCCATGCAGCCAAATCTAGCAGAGAAGTGAATTCTACATGTGGGCACTGCGGTGAAGTAGGTCATATGATGTCCGAATGCGACACTCCGAGATGCGCGACTTGCTCTCGCTTCAAAAAGCCCAGTGACCACAAAACGGGAGACGCTGAATGCCCTGCTAGAAAAATAGCGGAATATAGATACATAAATTCCGTCGATTATGAGGGCACCTAGTGCGTAATATTTTTAGTTGTCTAAGCAAATTGTCGCCCGCAATAAAAATACCCGAACAATGTTATTTTGCAATATTTACTTGTATAATACAGCTGACAATGATATTAGTACATATTAACAACTAACTGCCGCACTCAGAGTGCTCTAATGTCAACTTAAGCCGTCCCTTAGTAAAGATTTAAAATTAGTCACACTCAGAATGAGTTAGTGAATCATTAGTAGGCCTAATGAACCACTAACTTTAAATGGCGCTCTACCCTTACTTAGCTTCCTAATTAACGATTAGTTTGTTTATTTTAATTTATATTGCTTATTATTATGCTTTCAATGTGTTAAAATAAACATTTGTGTTATTTAATAATACACGTTTTCAAGTGTGGCTACACGTTTGGTTTCCCTAGATTTTATCGATACATGTTTTGATGACCTTAATATTTTTTGTCTGCATCTTAAATTAGTATAAAGTACTTTAGGTATGTATATCATTATATATTAACACGTACTAACTAATTTTACTATTATGTTTTTTCACTATAATGTTAAATTATTAAGAAATCTATTGTCCAAATCTTAATTGTTAGAAATATGCCGCCTGTGGTACTGGTTTAACCTAGTACAGGCATCGAACTTTCTTATACCTACATTATTTGTAAGATTTAAATTGTATTTACTGTGCCAACTCTAATTTTTGAATAAATATTATTATAACAACAAATACTAAAAAAAGAATATAAAATAAATATTTAAGTGGGGCTTTCATACAAGAAACTCGCACTTTACCAGTTTTTTTTTAATTACTAACCTGCACCATAATAACAGGCGGCGGCACCTTGCCGCACGATGGGAAATAGAAGTTTAAGATCTTGTCGTCTGTGACCTTCTCAGTCAATCCTTGGGCCACCATCTTAGCCAGCGTCTTCTCCTTCGACTGGGCTTGTCGGGCCAGCTTGGCGGAACCGTGACCGAACCGCGCTATGTAGTTCTGAAAGCATTAGAACAATTACTTAGACTAGTTGACGTTGATGAACATGTGATGCGAAGGAATGAGGAAAATGTTGTGTATGAATGTAGATGGCTATAAGAGTAGTGGGAAGACCAAAGAAACGATGGATGGACTGTGTGAAGGATGATATGTCTAGAAAGGAGGTGGCTGTTGAGATGACGAGTAATAGACAAGTATGGAAGAGAAGAAATGTTGCGGCGACCCCAAATAGATTGGGATAAGGGCAGGAGAATGATTACTTAGACTAGTTGAATGGTAAAGTGGTAATAGTCTGTTGTTTGAGTAGACGTTCCATACTTAAAATGTAACACTTCTCTGTTTGCTTACGCGTTTTCAACTAGACCGATTAGAATTAAATGAGAAAAACTGACAGAATATTTATTTTTCGATATAAAATAAACTTTTATACATTATTTTTTGTTGATTGAGTTGTCGTAACTTAGTGAAGTTCTTTGTTTAAAAACATTAAAGCTTCTCGTGGCGCAGAGTATAGAGAAGAACTACTGTACTAAAACACATGAAAATAAATTATATTTTAAGCTTCCCTTCGCCAAAGATATACTATCCCATATCCCAGGATCCCATTAGCAGACGAAACACGTGCATATACCCCGCGCGCGACAGGTTTTTGGAAGCGCGTAACGAAGCCACCGTGTACACGGGTAAGCTGGTACGAGCTCATTTAATTGCGTTACAAAATACAGTAGCCTTGATACCGCTTTTAGCGTATTAGTTTGAAAATACCTCAATATGTAGGTTTGACATTCGATCTAAACTTTTCCTACATTAATTTCCCTTTGACGAACGAATTACATAAAAATATATATATATTATTCACCAATGTCCTTAATATTTCTGCTTGCTGAAAAGATATTCCACAAAGTTCCAAGAGTTTCGATTTTACTTATACTGATGAAAGCCATTAGTGTTTAGTAACAGTGTGCTTAACGCAACGCTTACGACAAGGTGTTACTAGGTGCGTCAATCTGCGGATTAAGGTCACTCGTAGCCATTTGCGAGCATGGTCTGGCATATAATGTTAAGAAGAGTATAATCATGGTCTTTGAGGGCAAGGGTTAATAGACCTGCAGTTAAGTTAAACGGTATTCCCCTTGTGAGTGTAGACCTATTCAAACATCTGGGTTACTTGTTGACTACTGGCCTCAAAGAGGATGAGGATATTGATAGGAAGCGGGGGTGCTGTGTGCGACAGCTAACATGATTGCCTGCAGATTCAGGCGTGCCTCTAAAAAAGGCCATGTGTACTGTATTTAGTGCTTACAGCACGTCTTTTTACACTTGTAGACTGTGGCTCATTATACTCAAAAATCATACAGCGCCTTTCGCGTCCAATACAATAACGCATTCAGGGTGCTGATAGGGTTGCCTCGATACTACAGCGCATCAAGGATGATTGCTGGATTGTTTCTACACGGTGATGTGGAAGCGATGTGCATACTTGGTGCTTAGGGTGCAGGGTAGCGCGTTTATGAACTACTGATGTAAGGTTTCGGCTGGGCCTGTCATCAATGTTGCCACAATTTGTTTCTGTTTTTCTTTGTAAGTGTATCACTAACATAGTTTGTGAGCACATTGTTACCAACACGTGAGTTTTTATGCCAACCATGAGCCTCTGACTTGGTTTACACGCCGTCAAGAAATATCTCTCTGCTGGTTTCGTCACGATGTTTTCGTTCACCGCAAGCAAGTTAAGCCGATATTTTTACAATACGCACTTGAATTCGGATTCATATCAGAGGACCTATGAGTTGGCAGTCTAACAGTCACACCACTAGGCTATCTGCTAAATAAATCAAATACGTAGTCGAAGAAGAATAATTATTCTTTGACCACGTATTTGTACCTGCTGGGAAGAGAGTTTATTCATTAGCCCTTCTTATTTCTGAACGCGCTTCGTACTTCGTGTGAATTGCCGGCTACATAATATCCTTTCAACAGAGAACATAGTACGTTACTATAGTATACAAGACTACAAATCAAACCCAGGGCACTGTATTTTTTTTTTAATATTAATTTGGCCTAATTTTGACCTCAAACTTGTCATAAGGGCAGAGATGAGGTCGAAGATAGAGCGAGCAAACCTAGAAGAAGCCTATTTTACTAGCGACTTAAATAGATTGGGGTCATATGAACTCGGGAAAACCGACGCAGGCAGGGAGTTCCACTGACCTTCATATGAGCAATCTGGTCTTGCTCCCAGTTGTACTGTTTCATCTGGTTCTCGAGCAGTTCCATGCGGGTTCGGACGAATGCCTCGTAGTTGCCTGTGTAGTACTTGAGCCGGCGCTTGCTCATGTGAACAATGTTCGTGCAGACGCCGTTCAAGAAGTCCTGCGAGTGAGATATCAGGACGAGGATGCGTTTGTAACTGGAAAATAAACAATTTTATATTAGGATTTCGGAGTACATCGAAAATCACGTGCTACCACGCCTGTATTCATCAATAAGGGTAGACAGGTGTATATTTTTACACTCGGATTTATTCACATGTAATTGGAGTCATTTCCATTAACTGCGATATCGCGATAGTCTAATGATTTTAAGGTCAATCGCAGCAGAGTTTTTGATACCGTATTAAACAATAATAACACATTTATTTGCCAATCGGAGTCGTCTGGTCTCGATTTTGCTTGATATTTTCCTTAATCGCTAATGTGCCTGCCTGGGTTCGAACCCACGACTTACTGTTCCTAAGTTAAAGCCGCCACTACGGGGCCACCACTGCTCGCCTCCAGGTTTTAGCATATTATAACAATAAGCCGTATAGTTCAAGAACCGAAGACGGGAACACAATGGACATGCGTACGTACTGTTTGAGCTCTTCCTCGAGCCACACGCAGGCGTCGAGATCCAGATGGTTGGTGGGCTCGTCGAGTAGTAGCAGATGAGGCTTCACGTACAGCGCGCGGGCCAACGCGATACGCATACGCCATCCTGGTGACAACAGTGGGGATTACAACACGTCTAACACAGCCATGTTCTTCTTGACCTTTTTTTTTTGGAGGATGGGAAATCATAAAATGACTCCTCCGTCTCTGGGCAGAGCGGGAGTGTCAGACTTCTACTGACTAAAAACCACCCATGTTCCTTCTTAGCCTTTTGTGTCTGGACCCGCGGTATCTCTTTCGAACAACCCGCAGCCCCGAGATGTTCTTCTTATCCTTTACCTTACATGCTGGTTGGTTTGCACTTGAATACAAATTTTCTCCATTTAGCTTTTGCGTCAGTGGCATAGCGCATCATAGACAGACCCTGTATCCAATTTGTTGGGGCGCCCAAATGAAGGGTAAAGAGTTTTGAAGTGACACTACTTTAGGGACGTTGAGCACATTTTTATGATATGATTTTCACTCGTGAGATTGTCGATAATATTTTACGAATTTTTGGTCAGTGCCCACTATTTGAATTTAGATGTTTTTATTGCAGGTATAATACAAATATACCTAAAAAATGCATGACATGCAGATTTTAGGTAAAATAAAGGTTATATCAATTCCTTCCAAGAGCTCTTTTCTTGTGTCGCCTTGAACCAGCCCAGATTATACATAATTATGTGTAATACTATTGATACTGAAAACGGGATATTTACAATGTTTACTTTTTGTTTTTAGTATTATTAGTAGTGTCAGTGACCATGTCAGTTTAAAAACTTATATACTTAATATATTATAATCTTTATAAAACACTAAAAAAACATGATTCTAGGCCAACGGGAAGTACCCTATAGGTTTGATTCCCTTGTGAAATGATATCTTTTGAATGCGTTGAATTACAAGTTTGACCTGAGTATATTATACTACTTTCAGCTTGATACACAGACAGTCACATAGATGGACAACAAAATGATTCCATGTGGGTTCCGTTTTTGTCAACCTACCGGTACGAAACCCGAAAATCAGATTTAAGAAGCAAATGCTTGCTTGTATGTTTTATAAGATTTTAAGTACCTACCTGTGGATAAATGTTTTGATGAACTGTTTATCGTTGCTGCGCCTGCCAAATTCTTTATGTGCATTATTAAATTATTTTGAACACTTCACTAAACACTATCTCCATGTGATTTCCAAAGTATTGTTTTTTTTGTAATATTCGAAGTAGAAACAAATTAAATAATTATTTAATAATTTTCGAATGTTCCAGTTTATCTATTAAAAAACACGTTTTTCGTCGCTGTCCCAAAACCTAAGAATCACATACTTTGGAAAATGTCAACCGTGAGGCACCAATGGCACGATTTGTTTAGTTCTTAATTCTTTTTTCTTTATATTATTTTTTATTTTACATTGTGTGTAACTTATGGCATGTGCTAAATAAATGCATTTTCTTTCTTTCCTTCAGTGTCATTATACAGTGTGGTAACTAACCTCCGGAGAAGTCCTTGGTGGCCTTCTGCTGCATGTCGCGGGTAAAGCCTAGACCGTGCAGGATGTTGGCGGCGCGAGCCTCGGCCGTGTCCGCGCTCAGGTCCTCGAGCCGGTCGTACACGTCCATCAGCTGTTCTTGCGCGTCTGGGGAGGTTAGGTACACATGTTAGTGTCATCATAATACCCCGTCGTTTTTGCATCGGTGGTTAAAAATCAGCATATTTGAGACAGTCAGAGCTTAATTAACCATCTGTTTGACTTATGTGTGACAAACAGCCCACTTTATCCAGTCTGCATGGCACTGCCCAAAATTCGCCATACAGAGTAAAGCACTTGAGTTCTCTCAGTGAGATCATCAGTAATACCCAGATATGAACTGCTCTACCTTTACGGTCTCACTATTCATTTAATCTCTGGGTAAGTTGTGGTATTCAAGTCTGGATCAGTCCAGACTTGAATACCATGAATATAATAATACTACTTACTTAGTTGTGGATTCATAGGACTATTTAACAACATACCGGCACTGTAGACTACGGACACGAAGCAAGTTTGGGAGTCACTTCAGTAAGTAGTGAAGACTTCTCACTGACTTACTTACTTTTTTTTTTTGCGATTTTATATGAAATGGAAGTTTCGATCAAAGTAATAATGTTTTAATGCCCCATCTTACGTATAACTTTGATCAGCCCGTTTTTATTTTCTCAAAATCAAGCTAGTTTTTTTAACTTTTTTTTACGGGAATCGAAAGTTATAAAAAAACCGATTACTAGATTTTTTTTGTATTTTTTACACCCTCAAATTTCAAAAGATATGAACCGTCAAAATTCAATATTGATCAAAGTAACTCCGGTTTGAGATACTCTTTTGTCCCTTGCACCACACGAACAAGGCTGTAGGAATGACATAATGTATGTTCTCACCATCATCCTCGCAATGAGCCAGTTCCTCAGCCAGCTTCTCCAGCTGGATCCTCTCCTCGTCTACCTCCATGACGCACTCGAGTGCAGTCTTATCGGAGGCGGGCATCTCTCGCGTGAGATGGAAGATGTCAATGTGCGCGGGAATAGTAACCTCGCGCCGTCCGAGCACTGCCAGCAGTGACGACTTGCCTGGAAACATTCATGAAGGTCAACCACTGGATTAAGACTCAGAACTAGTGCCTATTACCAAAATTAAAGGTTACACAATGATGTATATTATATGTTGGCATATCACTTTTAAACCCAAGATGGCATGACATGTGTGGTATTGCAATGACTTGTAAATTACTGTAAAAATGTGTTAAAAATATCTATATATCGCGTAGTCGGAGCGAGACAGGCACAGTTATGCATCCACCTGAACTGAAGTCATACGGCTATACATAATTACTGCTACCCGCCGAGGGCGGGGGGGGGGGGGGGAGTTATCTAATGTCCCGCCCCCAATGACAACTCCAATGCCGTCTCATCTGCTACTGACACAAAGTTGCAAACTCATCACACGTTATGCAAATAGTGCACCTATAATTGAATTGCCAAGGTTCTCAAGCGATTAGATTGCCTATATGTATGACGAATAAAGCTGTATTCAGTTTTGAGTCAAGGCCTTTCGGGCTTCAAGTGAGTGTCTGAGTACGACAGTGTATTCTTCAGAACTCTTGAACGAACCCCGGCACGTGTCTCTTTTTTCACGTGACCCTGAATCTTGGCGACCCGGAGTCGTAAGTCGATAACGTTAACACTACCTTTACTGATATAATACTCGCAGCAAGCAGGTCACTAGACCTATCTCTATGCCACTTGACATACTTACTTGGCCAGTAGTAGCCAGGGAATTACCAATATCATTTAAAAAGGCGTTCCAACTACAGGTTGGTGATGTACCTACGTACACATTTTAAATCAGAGCAATCGGTTTTAAGCTCACCAGTTGGCGAAAGCGGCGAGTAAGGTCCAGCCATTATTTCTATTTTATTTAAAGTACTAATAACTTCATAAAAAGTTCATTTTATTACGTTTAACAGCATCGTGTAAACTTGAGATACATGTTTATAATATTATACTTACTAGCTGTACCCGCATGCGTTGCTATGCCCTTTTTCCTACATAATACCTGCCTACCTACCTGCTACATACCTACCTACCTGCTCCATACCTACTACTTACCTACCTACCTGCTACATACCTACTACTTACCTACCTACTACCTCCTATCCTACCTACCTACTACCCTACCTGCCTACTATCCTACCTACTACCCTACTCACCTACTACCCTACCTACCGACTTACTACCCTACCTACCTACTTACTACCCTACCTACCTACCTACTACCCTACCTACCTACCTACTACCCTACCTACCTACCTACTACCCTACCTACCTACTACCCTACCTACGTACCTACTACCCTACCTACCTACCTACTACTCTACCTAGTTTACTATCCTACGTACTGAGTTGTGTTTTGTTATTCTGTCAGTTGCGTTTTGTTATACCACGTTTTATGTCACGTCCCACGGAAACGACGGGAACGGGATAAAAAGCTACCTCCCTACCAATTTTCAGCCAAATCGGTTCAGCAGATCTCGAGTTATAAGTGTTGTAACAAACCCGTCTTTGTTTTATATACAGGGTGTAAATCAACCCATCACACAGCCGTCAACCAAGCATTCTATACATCAAACTAAGTAACCCTACGCAAAAATTTTTGCTGGGAAACGACTTTTTTTTTGGGGTCAAAAATCACATTTTACGGTAAAACTCAATGTAGCACTCTTAAAACATTGTGCTAGTGGATGTTTTGAATAATAAACGGGTCATGGAGGTAATTTAAGTAAAGTTATAACCTGAAAAACTAGTATTTACAAAAACAGCTGTGAAAAATTTGAAATTTTTACACCTTTACACCCTATATAGGGTGTAAAAGTACCCTTAACGCAAACGAAGGGCACTTGTTCTCCCCACCACTGCGACCATTTTTTTGTTCTAGACCATACCTGGGAACCTCCTAGTTACGGAGATATTGGGGGTCAAAGTTCCAAATTTTTCACAACTGTTTTTGTAAATACTAGTATTTCAGGTTTTAACTTTACTTAAATTACCTCCATGACCCGTTTACTATTCAAAGCATTCAATAGCACAATGTTTTAGGAGTGCTTCATTGAGTTTTACCGTAAAATGTGATTTTAGTCCCCAAAAAAAAAAATCGTTTCCCGGCAAACATTTTTGTGTAGGGGTACTTAGTTAGATGTACAGAATGCTTGGTTAACGGCTGTGTGATGGGTTGATTTACACCCTGTAGATATGTATACGTAGATAAGTCAGTATTATTCTATGATAAAATAAAATTCTACATAAAATTAAATCCACAAACAAAAATATTTTTTTTTGTGAAGTGATGACCCTAAAATCAGAATTATCTGAAAAAACTTTAGAAGTGAATAACTCTTAGATAACGCGAGATTTTGATGTATGTTTTTTTCTAATGATTGGTTGGGGTTTAAATTATAGTGTACCATAAATATGGAATTCAACTAAGCAAAAATACAACCCTGAAAAATCTAAATCTAAAACACAAAAAAAGCTTATTCTTCAAATCTGTACTTGTTAGTACTCGTATGTATTTTTTATTATATACCTTTAATATTGTTTTATTACACATAATAAAGAAAAGTGTAGAATAATGTATATTTTTTTTGTTATTAATTTATTTAAAGAAAGTTAAAAAAAAACAATTTATTTTTTTACTCGTGTTTGGTGTAAAATTGTCACACGGGTATCACGGTTTCTATTTTGTTTTTTTTTTAATTCTAACTTGCCGTATCGTAAAAAACTTCTATATGAAATGAAAAAGGGCAGAGACAATTTAGTACCTTTTAGAATAGTATAGTCGGCGTCGTCAGTGATTTTTTGTGCCAATCTGAAGTTGACTCTCCTTAATGCACCGAGTGTAATTGCATTTGTAGTATCTTTCACTGTACGTCTCTTTTGGTAATATTTTGATTTGTGTTGTGTTCACAACTGAATTGATGACGGAATATCGTAATAGAAGTATGCAGGCAATCAATTCAACTTTATATGTCTGAATCTATAAATGTAATTTAATTTTGCAAGGATAAATTATTTACAATATAAGGGCGAATTTGGCTGTCATCTGACTAACTGGTTCGTGTAGATTAAACCTTTGTGTTACTAAATCAGTAAAAAAAGTATGCCTATTAGTGCCTTTTCGTGTGTAAGTGAAACGAAAATTGTATTTTTTTTTGTACTTTGTGAAATCTCTCTTTATTGGTTTTTCCCCTAGTAGTTCGATCGTGACTTTTAAGAAAAGGATATCTAGCTAAACTTATTCGTATGTTTGCAAAATATAATACTATTATCCCACAACAGAACAAAAGACTATTCTTATACACATAACATACACACGCACAGCACACTTTCATTTTGGTGGTAGCTGGTTGACAATGGCGATTTATAACTTTAGATAAATCTAAAGGGACTTCAGATTGCCACTTGTCTAGGTCTTCAGGTTTCCTCGCATTGTTTTCCTTCATCGAACTTCGAAGTGGCATAACCAGACATCGGTAAGAAAGAAAAAGAAAAGAGTCACGTTGTCGAGAAACAATATTCGGTGGACCGCTAAATACGAACGAACTGAGTCAACGTGACTCTTTTGTTCAAGTTACCCCTATTGAAATTTCACAAGCTTTATTGAATGGCGCAACTTAAAAAATAAATACTTTTTCTTTCTTTCAACTTAAGAGGAAAATTTAAATATCGAAGCCACCATCCACAAGACCAACGTGACTACGCAACCTTCCACAGGAAAATGTTGAAACCCTTTTGTTAGCTTCCCCCAGTACCAAGCACGTTGATTGTTTGTAAGGCACCTTAAAAGTTTATTTTTTTATGGCATCTTGTCCACATTGTATAACCTCAAAAAAAAACATTTCGAGAACTATGAGGAAAGAAATATAAAGTTTACATTTCTACGGTAACTGGAATATTATGTTAACGTTGCTTACAGACAATCATATTTTTATGTTAATTAAACGAGGAAAAATGTATAACTGTGTGTCTATGTTCCCGTCTGCTTTATAGCTGAGACTAACGTATACTAAAACGATAAGACATGCCAGTTCGTAAATCAATCGTTTCATGTTTTCATGACAAAAACTTTAGAGAGAAAATTAGTGTGACAAAATCGATTAATTATGATAACTTAAGTTAGAGCAACAGAAGCTTACTTTAGTCGTAAATTCAATCTTATGATAGCATCGCGACAGACGTTTTATTGAACGAACGGGTACCTATATAAAGTGCAGGATTCAATAGTACAGGATTGACGAGGGAGTGTCAACGAGCACTTGGCCTATAAATTAAACTTGCCACTGGGCGTTATAAAACAATCTGTTCTACGTTTGCCCTTACTCTGTTTAGATTTGTTCTAGAAAACACTGATAATTCTGTGTTGTACAATAGAAACACAATTATAACAAACTAGTGTATAATAGTAAATAATACCAGCCATAATGACGAATTAGTTACATAATCGTGAAACACGTCATGTTATTTGACAGTGGAGGATAGAATAATGATTTAGGTAGCAGTGATTGTGAATTAATTGTTTTATAGTTGAGCTGGCCTTATCAAGCTAGCATGTGAATATTTTCACATTTTCACACCTGATTCCGTTATTATATTGTTCAACGGAAGTAATCGAGTCTGTTCGAAATGCCGAGAAACCGACTTCCCACGCGTTCGGAGTAGTTATGCTTCTGATTGGAAAATTATGAGCAATTTAATGGCAATATAAGTACCTAGTACCATATCGTCGCGTGGCAACAAAATGTATTTCGCATGGCTGCAATGCCTCATAAACTCAAAACACATTAGGTATAATCATTAATCGAATTTAGCCAGCATTACGTTCTTTGAGTAAAAAATACATTGTGTTGCCATTGTCACTACTCGTTCTCGTCAGTTCTAACTGGAACTGCCCAAAGCTCGGCATGGTCTTTACTTATCATTTTGTCAACCCAGTTAGAACTGGGTAATAAGACTGGTTCGACCCAGGCCACTGACTGCCCGTAACAACTGCCAAAGACCATACGGCAGCCTAAACCAACGGCTGTACGTGCTTACCGAGGCACGGAGGAAACTTTGTAAAGAAAAACCTAAAGATCGTGCCGAGCGGTATTTACTATTAAGCCACGAGCTCCTCAGAAGTCCAGTACCATGCGCCAATATCTTCAAGATGGTGAAAAACATAATTTAGTAAAAAATAGTACATCTACATACCACATCCGTTTAATCCCACGAGGCCATATCTTCGACCGCAATTCAACTCGAGGAGCGTATCCTGGAGCAGTTCACTTCCATAGAATGTGATGGAGAAGTTGGCGATCTTGATGTCCCTGGACCTCGGGTGGACGGCAAGGGATCCGGTACAAGACCTTGCCTCCGAGTTCATCTTGGCCTCTTCTTCGAGCTTGAGGCAAAGTGCCTCTGTAACAATGGATTTCGTTATAGATTTTTTGGAGTTTCATATTTTCCTATGACAGGGAAGCGCGACCGGATCTTCGTACTTCAATCGAGGTTTGTCTTATAAACTGCCACTGATATGATGGCTGTTCGTATTCAACAAGACGTGAGCCTGGATGGGATATCCCAACAGCAAAAATAACATTATCCTATACAAACTATCAAAACAAGATTTTTTTTAAATTTTCGCCTTTTTCACACTTTTGTTACACAAAGAACTCATGCAAAATTGTATACTTCTAGACCCGGTAGAACGAGAAGTAAACAATCTTTGACGGTGTAGCTTGTGTATTGTCAGTCATTTGAAGTTTTTTCTACATAGATGCATAAAAGTCAATGCATAACTTGCAATTTGGATTCTAAATAGTGCTAGGTAAGTGAAAACCTAAAATTTAAATGATGTCAGTTATACAAGGCATTTAGGATTTAAAGTCAACGCTATACCTCTGCGTAACCACATATTTTTTTTTTTTTTGGTGGGTGGATAATCATCAAATGACCCCTCCCGCTCTTGGGCAGAGCGAAAGGGAGTGTCAGACTTCTACTGACTAAAAACCACCCATGTTCCTTCTTAGCCCTTCATGTCGAGGCCACGGTATCTGCGAACAACCCGCAGCCCTCTGCGTAACCCCTTGGGTTATGTTTTAAAATGAGACAAGATTCAAGGCACATTGTTTGTCAGTACCATTGATATGCGTGTGTTACACAACAAAGTGAATACCATGCAACAGATGCACAACAGCTGCATAATGAACAATGATTGTATGGAATTATACCAACAGTGGTCCTATTATTTTCGTAACTATGTATGGTTAAAGTAAAACCTAACATCTCACCACAATAACATCCATACTAATAATATTAATTTGAAAGTTCAGTCTCTTTTACATTTTCAAGCAGTTTTAATTATATTTAGTAGACAGATACTTTTGTAGTATAATAATAATTCGTAAACTGGTAATATAATGAGACTAATCTAAACAAGGGAAGCCGATACCCAACAGTGGGTGATTCCGGGCTGAAATGATGATGATGAATCTAAACAAAAATGTGTTCAAGATCCTGTCTATTCAAATATTTTATCTGAGCTACTAAGAGCTCAGATAAAATTTTATTTTTATTAACTGGGCTTTTATCCACACTTAGACTCTTGATTGGGCCATTGTGCGTTTATCTGAGCTCTTACAAACTATACATAATTCATTATTTGTCTTTCATATTATAATAGTAGTAGTATAGTAACAGGATGTGGAGGTCCGATGGATAGATGCTCCACATAAAATACATTTAGCTGCATCTGGTGGTGGTCTATTAGCCTTTCTCAAAATAGTTGCTAAAGGCTACACAGATCATGCACACACACAACCTTTTCGATGTTTATGATTTTCTTTTGCCATGTTATGATAGCTTAGGTCAGTGGCCTTCTCTCTGTGAGGGAAGACACAAGCCCTGTGCGAGAAACAAGTTTTGACACAATTGGTTCTAAAACTTGCCATTTCTCACTGTCATGGACCTTTAGCTAACTATTGATTAGCATAGAGTACATCTATTCTCTGTCTACTCAATGCGCACAGTGCACAAACAGGGACATTGTTTTTTACTATAAGGTCCAATTTTGGAAGTAGCTAAGATCAAACATTTGTTAGCAACAACAATTGCAATGAATTTAACAATACTTGACTTGTAAGAGGCACTAGTCACAACATTTTGGTGAAAGTATGACTAATACAGTGTGACTCTTTGTTTATTTTTATCTCAACAAACTACAGTAGATACTCAGTGGACCATGACTTAGTTGCACCAAATAATTGGCCGACAGCTGCCACATCATAACAAATTGATTTGTTTGATACTTGTAGTTTTACTTCCTGAAGTTATCTTCTAAAAAGCTGATCTAATAAATAATATGTTGCACCAACCCCAAATAGAATGGGTCAAGGACAGGAAGATGATGACATTATAATCTGATCTTTGTTTCAATAGAGTAACAAACCCAAACCGAGTGCCATCAATCAGCTGGTTGACTAGTTTTTATGACAACATTCCAGGTATCTCAGTGCCGTCTAATAGATTGTGCTGATACAAAGCCTTTTTTCAGTTTGTAGTAACTTGCACTGCACTCATTTAGGCACTTACTTACATACTGTATGTCATATTCTTAATGAAATCTATGCAGTGGGTCAGTAGGGTGGGATTTCACTTGTGACCCATATTTTGTATGGGGAATACTAACAACCAATATTGTTCTAGTTCACCACAATTACTATGTAAAACAGAACACACAGTGCTGGCTATGAGAGCAAATAAAAAGAAAGTAAAATTAAAACAATGCCAAATGTATTAATAATGTCAGGTGGTAAGGAATTAATATTATTTGTATTGATTTAGACATATTTTTGGCATTTATATATGAACTAGCTGACCCACGCAACTTCGTCCGCATCACATAATATATAACCTTTCTCGATAAATCGACTATCCAACATATTAAATTGAGTTAAATCGTACTCGTAACAAACAAAAAATCTTACCTTTCCTCTTTAGAATACCTATTAGTTTAGACTGGCTTCGATTATATTATTAAAGTAACATTTACTATAGGTATCTCTTACTGTGTAATATACAGTAACACCTTGTACTTGTAAACATTATGATGCAGTAAATATTTTGAATTTGAATTTCTCTGGAGCCCCCAGAGGCCAGAACCCCACGTACCTACCGCACCGGACCGAATGACTGCCACACGCTTAATTATTTTGTCGCCCGTATATTTTTACATTGCAATATCTTCTAAGATATTTGTTTAAACTGTATAGAGTAAAAGGCACAAATATTCTATATTAAATTTCCGTGCTAACAAACACATTTATATAGATATAGATTAATACCATATGGGTTAAATAAGCTTCGCAAGATATCATTATTTTTAACCTAACATTTAATTATTAAAAAATGATTACAGTGAGTCAACCTTAAAAGATAAACATATGCTATCGCGGACTTTTTTTTAGAACTTTTAAAGGGGTACAATTTCTTCATACATAGTACTTACGTAACTTAAACCGTTTTCGCAGCGCACGCAACGGAAGCTCTTAAAAAGGAATATCTTTTCCCGTTTTTGCAACATTTTTCATTTATGCTCCGCTCCTATTGATCGTAGCGTGATGTTATATAGCCTAAAGCCTTCCTCGATAAATGGACTATCCAACACTAAAAGAATTTTTCAATTCTAACCAGTAGTTCCGGAGTTTACCCCGTTCAAACAAACAAACAATCAAACAAACAAACAAACAAACAAACTCTTCAGCTTTATAATATTAGTATAGATTGGGCACCCTGGCACCTTACATACAGTAAAAACTGTATTTAAAATATTTTTATTGTCTCCTCTTACATGAGAATTGCAGGAATAACGCAAACTCCATTTAAATTGGTAAATTTTCAATCGTTTTCCAACATGTTGTTATTTCAATAACCTAAACACCCAATTACTTTCCATTCACCTAAAAACAATGCCTGATGCATATATACAGTTTTTAGTCAAAGGCGACCACATAATTTCAATTAGTGTGCCATGTGGTATTTGTGTCGCAATTTCAACCATTCCTAATGAAAATCACTAAAACCCCTAACAACAAAGAATGGTGACACATTATATTTTATAAGTTTGAACACTTATTCGGCTAAGTGGGTATTTTATGAATAAAAGTACCTAGAGCCGGAACGTAGAGGATTATCAAATTTCACGGTGGTATTTACCTTCTGCGGTAAGCTCACGTTCCTCCTTGCCGTTGGTAGCAGATCCATTCTCGTCATTAGTTACTCGTGCCACAGGCTTCTTATTCCTGCTGCCTGCCTGCTCTTTCTTCTTCTGTTGGGCCCTTTTCTTTGCGTCAGACGGCATTCTGGCTACCTGGTCAATGCCAATTATTTATTACACGAACACAAAAAAAATATCACTACTAGGAACTTGATTTCGCAAATCTATGAAGTATGGCACCGCAAGAAATCCCAAGATACTCAAGAAATAACTTTTGAATCAATCACTTTAGTTTATTCACGTGTTTATAGTGGAATAATTAATATTACCTAAGTTACTTTTATGGGATGATAAGCAAGTCGTCAGCGTCTACACGTGCTGAATTAAAAAGAAAGACATTTGAAAATTCACAGATAGACCAATGTCAGTCAGAGACAATATTATGTTTTGAAGTAGTATTACTACATCCAAAAATATATTCACAGATTTTAGCAAAAATGTCGAAACACTAATAACCTCCCACTCCAGGACTTCCAGCAGTGCTTTCATAAGCATTAAGACTTTTTTTTATCATAGATGAAGATAATTTATTGTTAATTTATTTACTTTTCAATAATCTGCTGAAATGACATTTGGTGACGAACTGTTTTTCATATAAAGGTATGTTTAGTTTAGTGGTTTACTCACCAATTCAATTAATTGAAAAGTTCACTGCTGGTGCTGGCTGGACTGTTACACTGTAATAAGGATTGAGGACTAACAAAACTGAACCATAATGCGAGCGTATTGATCAGAAGCTTGTAGCGCCACCTATGTGGGCGAATAAGTACCAGAAAGCAGTCCGAGTGTCTAATGTTCCGTTTGGTTTGTATGAACTACACTTTTACAAAATACAATATTGCAGAAACGTAGCCTAACGCCTGTAATCTCCGAAGGGTTAGGCAGAGGTGTTTTGCGAAATATACATATGAATGTATTCTTTCGTAGGATAACGATAACACTAAATTATCCATTCCACTCATATCACTGGAAATCTGCTCAGCTGTTTGAAGATCATCACCTATTTAAAAAAAAAATGGTAAATAGCATCCACAAGTCTGATCAATGTAAAATCCCGTCACTTGACCTGTGGGGTTAAATCTCACTCGTGTGGGGAAGAGCCAGAGCTATACAGGGTTTGTAGCGCCATCTCTTTTCCTCACTGGAATAATATTGAAACAATCGATGTAGCATCACTAGGGATTAGATCATGCAAGATACCCAACCCACCAGAAGAACTGATCCTTAACGATGTACGGTATCTACTATGTGTTTGCGATCATACGCTGCGTTTTGACGACCTCATGCAGATACAAGCTACAAGTAATAGTGAGGTATGGAAGTAAGATATGCTGCGCCGACCTCAAATAAATTAGCATGGGCAGGAGAATGATGATGTTGCTCATACAAGCTCATAGGGTCATAATAATATCTACAGATTACTCTAAATGTCTTTTTATTTTAATGAAGGTTCACTCTTCTCGTCGATGGTACAGCTTTTTAAATTTCTTTGGGCCCAGTATCATGCCACGGTAATCGCGGCGCTGCGCCACTTAAGTTCTCTAAAGTGCAGGTGTAGGAACACTACGGACACTCCAGCAACTGGGACATCGTGTGGTTCAGAACACTGCATTTTTTTTAAACGTTGCTCCACACTAGGAATTTCTCCTGTATCGTGGGTGCGTTTACAAACATATAAAGTGACATACACAAATACCCAGACCCGAAACAACTATCTGCAGGTCATACAAATATTTGTTCCGTGCGGGGATCGAACCCGTGACACGCAGCGCAGCAGTCCAATCTTATATTACGCTTAGCCACTGCGCCAACCGTGCCGTCTAAAAAAAAAACTATTGAAGTTCGGTCATATATATTTTCAACACGGGTTTCATGGGTTAGTCAAATTAAATAAGTCTGTATAAAGTTTTATTTGTTTATTCAGGTAAATATCAATCAACAGCCAATAATTATTTATTGAAATATTTCAACAAAATAATAAATATTTCACAGTAAATATAGAATGAATAAAATATTTGAGAATAAGGCGTACTGCGGATATAACATTAAATCCGTACTATATAGGCATATACATATAGGTAAATATTAGTTATAAGAACACTTTTTCTATTGCACATTGCTTATATCTTACTTTGCCGCTTGTGTTCTATATTCCCTGTTGCATAGTCGTTGGTAGAATGTCTTCGAAATGATCAAAGGAAACCTCATGTTCCCACCAAATATTTTAAGCTAATATGATATAAGCACATTACTGATACACATTGCATAATATTTTATTGCGATGATAACTATATACTTTTCTTATTATAATAATGGACTTGAGATTTATTAGTTAAAAATATTTTGTTAAATGCCTTATTAAGGTACTTGATTCTCTCTATGCGAGGTGCAAAGATTAACGGTATTTTAGGCCCCCTCTACATGTTACCCCACTCCACTTTACGCACATAAACTTCTCTTCACCCTTAAGTAATCTGATAAGACATATTAGTATTGCTTGGTATCAACAAGGCAACTCATAGACAGGGTTACAAATTCGTCTTACATCCTCAACATTTATAATTATTGAATAGGGAAAATGTAAACTAGCAAAACTACTTACAAGCACAATACGAAATTTGTTTCTACCTACCCTTACTATAGCCTAGAACTAAATTACACCAAAAATTGCATTAAGAATAACACACAATACATAATATGATATTGCACTCTTAACAAATGAAAATGATTAACAACTGTATGTGGAAAAACTTGTAAATATAACGTTGAACACGTTTCATTGATATAACATATAATAAAAATATTGCGCCTTTAATTTATTTATCTATTTTCTGTTATTAATATATAATAGATTACGAGAGAACTTGTTCCTCGTGCAATCTTCACTAAAACGTTTTGTTATTGCTTTCTTCAGACACCCAGGAACATCAGTGATCAGATCTACCCAATGTCTCCTTTTTACATGTTTTTATTAAACTAGTCTTTATTATAAAGATATCAAAGCCTGGAACGAATATTCCACGACACAATTTCCATATCTGGCTATTGTTTGCTAAGCACGGTGAATGCGAAACAAAGAATTAGACACATCAGATAGGTCGTTTTGAGGTAATACCATATTACATCAGCTTTGAAACTGCACAATTAAGCAATTATATGTGTAGATATACCCTTAAAACATTCCACAGATTTCTGCTGGACACAGTACATGACACATCTTTTCCGATTCTCACAATATTTAAAGAAGAAAGACACACATAATTCGTGTCTAACCAACAAACAAACATGCATTAATAGGACAGCAATAATAAATAGAATAGCACAGTTACAAACATCTGCCGAGCCTTTTCCCAACTATGTTGGGGTCGGCTTCCAGTCTAACCGGATGCAGCTGAATACCAGTTACAAACAATGCATGATAAATAGTTCACACGGGTTACCAAAACGTTAAAAAGGGAATTAACAATGAGAACGGCTCATAATGACGCATCTCAACGCTCTTGACAGAAAAACACACGAAAGTACATATGTATATATAAAGGCTACGGGGTAACCGGAGCAGAGAAGGTCTCTCATGATCTATGCATGAACCTTATCCGTTCACACAGACAGGCTCGAAGAGCAGAGCAGATTTTTATCACGTTTAAAACAGAGTTATTTAACATTGTAATAAGGTTTACTTTTACGTGTCACTTTTTTTAAGAATTCTTGAGAGCAAACCTAACGCGCTTAGTGTGAAATAATAAGAGGAGCTGAGCGGCTGCCTCTGTTGACGTGCATTTCCGCGCCCGCAGCCGACCAGCTCCGATTGGGTCCTCCCGGTCTGTGTGAAAAGAAGGACGCCGACCGACGCTCTCCGAGCCGGTCTGTGTGAACGGGCCCTTATGGCGAAAAATCATCATTTGTTACATCTTGAAGAGTTATTTGAAGTATTCATCATTCAGCGTTAGATAGAGGCCATCGTTGGCGAAGGAGATAACAATAACTGCACCCATACAAAATGTCCTGTGGCTACATTACTTTCAATACAACGTACCTGATTCATGAATCTACCAAAACTACTAGATAGAATTCGAAGCGTGCAATGATTGTTGAAGTTGTTGTAATGTTGCTTTCACGGACATTCTGTACGAAGCTCATCAGCCCTACCATGCCTTCATGGTAGGGCACCATAAACATGACATAGCCATTCAATTGTTATTAACACAGCGTATATAGGCAAATGGTGGCAATAGTAATCCTATAATATTCAACTAATTTGTAATAATTTGAAAAGTCTACCTAACATTCAATATTAAGAGAGGAAAAATTTACTAGTTTTTTTTATTATACTAATATCTAAAGAATAAACATTCAAAAAGGCAACAGACAATTTTAAAGACCTACCTAAATAAATAATGTGTTAATTTTTAAAAGATTTTACTATGAAAACAAGAAGATGAATATTTTGAAAGTTTTATAGTCTTGAAGTTTTACTGTTACATTTCTTTAAGCTAAGATTTGTATGGGAATCTAAAAAGTTAAATTTTGGAAATTGATTATTTTTAAGCGGTTATTTTCCAAAGGGAATATACATTTAAAACATCCAGATACAATTAACCTAGTTTCAAAACATTGAAAAAGCAACACATTGCCCTAAACAAATGCAAAACACACGGATGTTATAATTTTATTTAACTACTTTTTGAGTTTGTTAGGATTAACTACACAGCAGGCTAACGATCATGCTACAAAGTCAGCACATGTGAAGAGATTAGAGAGCATTCGTGACTAAAAATAAAATAATGGGATCGGAGCATCATTGGCCATTCACAATAACACATACTTTATTATGAACTCTGGTGGTTTCTAATGTTCTTCATCTAACTCCAATGTTCGGTCTACATTATAGCTCGGTGTAAAACCTTATTTCGAAATATCCGTAAGGTCATACCTTATATAATTTATTCCAAACATGTTGCTTATACTAATCACAGCTCATTCCTTACCTCGTGTATAGTATAGCTGCTCACATTCAACTAAAATATAGTTCCATACCCCATTTGAATTCAAAGTAGAAAGCCTTCTATATTATTCTATGTTTTGTTATAGAAAAATAGAAAGTTTTCTTTTGAAGCAGCTGCACTCTTTCAAATTAGATTGATAATATGTCGATACAGACAGAACACCAACTGGGTCACCAACAAACACGGTCTAATTAGAGAGAGTGCGCAAGGTAAATAAATAGAAATAAATAAAAACTTGATTATTTATTGTAATCACAGTTATGAAACCGACGTTCAATCGGTGTATCATTTTAGTATATCCACCTCAATTTACCATCAAATGCAACCAATGGTTCGCTACACAAGTACAAGCTTAATAGATTACAATATCCGTTCAAAACAATTAAAATAATTGGAATATGTCACGTATGTAGAATAAATAAGACTTAACATGCACAAGAGCTATGTACAACGAAATGCAATTAGCTAATATGCTTAGATTAGAATGTGATGCGAGTTTGAGCTCGAGCGATGGGGCGGTTCGGCAGCGGCTGGGCATGCCGCGCCTTACGCGTGACGTCATAGGCCGCGGGCAGGCGGCGCGATCACGTCATGTTGACGCCGAGCGACCGGCTGGCGTACTCGTACACCACGTACGAGATGGACACGGCCGGGATCACCTTGATGAAGTTGGGCGTGATGCCCCGGTACAGCCCCCGGATGCCCTCGCGTTGTACGATCTCGCGGAACACACCGCGCATTGTGCCCTCCGCGCCGTGTGCTGCTTTTTCTGGAAAAATCGAAAAACTTCGGTTAATTTTTTTGTATTGTTTAAGTATACACATTCGAAAACATGTCTACCAATCCGTACTGCGCCCATTCTCTCTCATAGAGCGGAGGCCTGTGTCCCAGCTGTGAGAACATTATAAACTGATTCCAAACATGGGACGTAGGACTACCGTACGAGTGACGATCGAGGATCCTTCATGAACTAAGTGATACGTAAGAGAAAAAATTATCGCACACAATAATGTTCCATTTAGACGGATATCTGCCGGCAAATTCTATACGTGTCTGGCGTTCGATCGATAGATAATACTACTCCTTATCGGCTCATAAAAAGCGAGTTCCTAATTCCGGCATTGACGTCCCTAACTCACCATATACAGGGTGTAAATCAACTCATCACACACCCGTCAACCAAGCATCCTGTACATCAAACTAAGTACCCCTACGCAAATTTTTTGCTGGCAAACGACTTTTTTTTTGGGTCAAAAATCACATTTTACTGTAAAACTCAATGTAGCACTGCTAAAACATTGTGCTAGTGGATGCTTTGAATAGTAAACGGGTCATGGAAGTAATTTACGTAAATTTAAAACCTGAAAAACTAGTATTCACAAAAACAGCTGTGTAAAATTTGGAACTGTGACCCCCAATATCTCCGTAACTAGGAGATTCCCAGGTATGGTCTAGGACAAAAAAAATATCGCAGTGGTGGGGAGAACAAGTGCCCTTCGTTTGCGTTAAGTGTACTTTTACACCCTATACACATCCTAATGATGTGATATTATGTGAAGCGTAGTTTCTGTTATCACACCTTGATAAAATATATGGAAAACTGTATTAATATAGCTAAAATCTACGGACAAGGAAACGCCAACTTATGCTGTTATCATTGCGAAGATAGACTATGTGATAACGTTATCAACTTATCATGCTCTAAGCGATTTTTGGACTATATTAAAAAAAATACTGGTATTGATATGTTTGGGTGCAGATACTATTACGTACGCCACTGCCTATCCCTACAATGTTTCATTGTTGGGGCCTTCTTTCTGAGAGGAAATAGTCCTGAATTAATCACGATGGGGAAAACAATACAGGGTGAAAACGGACCCTTCACGAAGCCAAACAAGCATTCTGTAAATCAAACTTAAGGCGCTGTGCCTAGTCAAAATAGGCTTCACAAAACATTTTTTTAGCCAAATGTATACATTTTAGAGCAGCTAAAAAAATATATGTTAATCTTGGTCATATTTATGAGCGGACCACTGTTTTCAAAACACGTTTGCGGTAAATTTTCTCGATAAAAAAAAACATTAAAATTGAAATTGTAGCTATTATAACTGTATTTATAAAAAAAAACTTGATAAGTTAATAACAGTGATGTAATGTATAATAATAAAGGGAACTGCTGTTTGATTTATCGATTGAAATAAAATATTTGTAAGGATTAATGTATATTTAATCTTAAATTACTCGAACGAGTCGAACGAAACGTCACGCCATTCTGGCGTCTTGTCGCTTCTCTTTCATATCTACGCGGAGTGACAGTGACCACTGAGGCGCGCTGCTAGACGGACCTATGTCAGTTTGTTCTGCTCAGAAAATAATTATAATTACGTATCTGTTTGATGTCTGATCTTATTCGATGAAACAAAAACACGATGGAAGTTGTAAAGTAAGTCCCAACCTTATTTTGTTTGTATAGATTTATTTAGAGATGCGTAATTTCGACATACATTGTCATAGCTCCATTGGTCTAGCGGTCTCGTGCATTACTAAAGTTTCCTACGACAGCAATAAAGGCCACGGGTTTAATCCCCGCCCACTATAAACGTATACTTTTTTTTGATGTCTTATTTGAAATAAATGTTTTTTTAATTATTATTTTACTTTTTCAGTAATTATAACTATTGTTTATTTTTGTAACAATTATAATGCAATTTTATTGTTATTTAAAAAGAAGCGGTTGGCGAGCAATTCATCAGTAGGTGAAGCATCGGAAACACTTTCCATGAGTAAGCCTATACATGTCATGGTGTCACAGAATATTATACAGGGTGTCCCTAAAAATTGTGTTAAGTGGAAGTCCAGAGATAGAGCACTCCTTGAGGTACCCGAATCACCCCCATTTATGTTTCGCGAAATTCATATTTTTCGTGTTATAATTTTTTTACTGAATTGATGATTCATAATTTTGGTCAAAGTTACAAAGCTGATTATTTTATGCATAAAAGAACAGTTTAAGATGATTTAATTGGAGAAAGAAAAATATTTAAGTCTTCTATTATTACAACAAAAAAACTTAAGATTTTATCTTAAGTTTTTGGTTGGTTAATAATGACATATTCAACTTTAAATTAAAACTCTAAACAGGTGACTTCATGGTTTCTATGTAAGTAGAGTTCCAAAATTCTCCAGACTCTCAGCTTTCATAATCATCAACCATAAATTTTTGGCTTTACACTAACATTTTCATAATTTTGGTCAGTTACGGAGCTCATTATTTTATGCATAAAAGTACAATTTAATATGATTCAGTTGGATAAAGAAAAAATTAAAGTTTCTACTTTTACAAAAAAAATAAGATTTTAGGTCGAAAATTCAGAAAAAAAATCATAACTCGAAGACTATGAAAAAACGCGGGACATACATAGGGGTGATTCAGGTACTCCAAGAGGTGCTCTATCTCTGGACTTCCGCTTGACACTATTTTTTGGGACAACCTATATATATTATTATTATAAGTAACTAGTAGTAATGCGATAGTTGGTCATTGAACTCATCTTTATGAAGAACTTTTGAAAAAGAAAAATGTCACCCGCGACAAAAATACCATAGTTTGTTGATTAGCGCTGGTGTATAATGATGACTGCAATGACCCCTTTACGTATTTCTACACTACTGTACAACCTTGTAAATAATTTGTAAATTATCAACTGTAGTGGGTATTTATAACATAACACAACGGTATAAGCACTGAAGGAACAACGACGGCGTCCCATTCCTCCTCGCCCCGGACCATAGCTTGCACCAGGGCCGGATGCGAGAGGTCACCGCCGCCGATCGCCACTACGAGCGGCCACACGGCGGGGCTCCGCCCAAGCGGGACAAACCTCCACGGTGTGCTGCACCGTGTCCTCCGGCCGATCCTCACAATGGTAGTAATATTATACCTTGTGTGTTTTGTTGTTTGTCATCTGTCCGTGGTAAAGAAGCGACGAATGAAAAATTATGGCTGTTTACATTGTGAGCAACGACCATACAGCCATGTATGGTCGTTTGTCTTTAAAAAAAATTCTCTTTATTAAATAATATATTAAAAAGATTTTGTGACAGGATATAAAATACGAAAAGTGTTAGTCATAATTAAACAATAGAAAATAAAACCAGTGTCAGAATTCGGAACAAAAAGTGTTTTTTTTTTTTTTGGAAACCGTGCTTTACTTCCAAATAATTGCTCGCACGCCACTGATAATTAGCGAAAATAAAAAATAGCAAAAATACTTCTGGTTTATAGAAAAAGGTTATTCTCTCGGGAAAAAAAATATGAGACAGCTGTTTTTTTGCGAATTTGGGGCTGGCGACATAGTAAAAGTTGTTCATGATGATGAGTACAATGACCTCCTTTGGTATTACTTACACTCTTTTGTAACACACTGTATATTATTTTTCTTCATAATCAATCATCAAGCCTGGTAGACGTTTTTATTTCATTTTTATTATAATTTCTCTTGATGCTGAAGAAAAATATATCTATAGGAATAAAAATAAATAAAACCGATGGATGTTTTCGAATAAAATTTTATCCGAAAACATGAATCCGTTTCTTAAAAACTAAACTTCAACTACACTTGGGAGCAAATAAATCGAGCCACTACCTTTTTTCACGTAAAATGGTAAATATTTTTGGTAATATGGAACGTATCAATTCGAACTATATATCGCCTAAAAGTTTAGTTAATAACCTTTACAATGAGGGTAAATTATTGAATAATAACCTTATTGAATGATAAATTATTGGCTCTGCAAGAAAAATGGTAATTTTGATAGAAAATTTAGTAGGGCTAAAACAGTCCATAAAAACAATAAAAAACAAAATTATTGCAAAAAAAATATTCTTAATAACTGGTATTACCCCCCCGTGCCCTGATACATTCTTGTAGCCTATTAGTCATCGATCTGATCAGCGTTACGATGACATATTGTGGTATGTTCTCCCACTCTTCAAGCACAGCGACTTTAAGCTCGGGAATGGATGAAACAGCGGGAACCCTGGCTCGGACTCTCCGTTTTAGCTCGTCCCATAGGTGTTCGATCGGGTTCAAATCGGGACTTCGTGCTGGCCATACCATTTGTTGAATCCCGATCGCAGACAAGTATTCCGTAACGATCTGCGCGGTATGAGGTCTCGCATTGTCATGCATAAACAAGAAATTTTCTCCGACAAAACCAGCATACGGCATTACGTGGTTTTCAAGAATGTCAGTTATGTATCGGTCAGCTGTTAATCCACGTCTACCACTGCCATCGTTGGCGGGGTCGACGAAGACAAGTTCCGTTTTTCCGTCTAGAGAAATTCCTCCCCACACCATACAAGAACCACCACCAAAACTCACAGTTTCTCGAATGCAACATTGGGCAAATCTTTCACCAGGACGTCTATACACTCGGTTTCTCCCGTCATTGCTAAAAAGACAGATTCTTGACTCGTCAGAAAACAAAACTGACCTCCAGTCTTCTAACGTCCAATTAATGTGTTCTCGAGCAAACTCCAAGCGAGATCGGCGATGAGCTACAGTCAATTTTGGGCCAGTTGCTGGTTTGTGTGATGTTAAATTTCGTTCTTTTAGTCTTCGTCTCACTGTCCACCTACTGATTGAGACTCCTCGAACGTCACGTAACGCTTGCTGTAGCTGAACAGCATTAAGTCCACGGTCGCGCAACGAATTGGTTGCAATAAAGCGGTCGTCACGTTCTGTTGTTGCCCGTGGTCGGCCAGTTCCAGGTCGCCGAACAAAAGCACCAGTCTCCAGATACCTGCGGTATACCCGCTGTACCTTTGAACGACTCAAATGAAGTCTGCGTGCCACTTCACGTTGTCCGTGTCCAACCTCAAGTAAAGCTACAACTTGGGCAGCTTCCGTCGGTGTAGTATCCATTTTATCAGGTTATTTTGATTACACAGACACAGATAAAGACAACAATAACAAGTAATATGGGTATGATTAACAAAAACCTCAAATTTAATCTTTTCTTAACAGAGTACAATAAAAATGTCATAAGCAAATTAAATGCGATAATTTTATTCTACCCTTTAAACTTTAATTTAAATAAAAAAAAAATGAAATTTTGACAACTAACTACCCTCTTTGTAAAGGTTATTAAATACCCTTTTAGGCGATATATGTTTCGAATCGATGCGTTCCATAATACCAAAAATAATTACCATAATGCGTGAAAAAGGAAGTGGCTCGATTTATTTGCTCCCAAGTGTATATCCGACGACCCTGCATAACTATCTCTTTTGTTGACTGTACCTATTGAATTATTTTAAAAATAAGAAATAAAAAAATATGCACATATTTTAAAAATAACACGAAAATAAGTAGGCAAAAAAAAAATCAAAACAAAAAAACATGCGTATAGTGAGATTTGATCCTGGAGATAGAGCCGTGTGAAACTGGCCCGAGACGCGCTAGGCCAATCGTGCACTTAACTTTCACAGTAAAATGACGCTTCTAAATACGAGTATAATGAAGATGCGCATCGATGAAATTCGCGCGGTGCAACACGCAGTAGGCGGGGTTACTCGTGTCCCACTTCATCTACTTCACCCCCTCAAATACTTAAAAGTCGTCTATTCACCGCGCCTTAATAGAGTAAAGTAACTCGAAACGGGGTGATTCCGGGCTGAAATGATGAATGGTGAAATCAGAAACGATTTTTTTTTTTGGGTGAAAGTTCTCGTTGCATGGTAGGACTCAATGTAACGTACTCACAACATTGTGCTGATAGATGCATTGAATAGTACGGGGCTCATGGATATATTTAAAGTAAAGTTATAATCATAGCATTAAAACCAAGTATTTCAAAAATAATGCGAAAAACTTATATATTTGACCCCCATTTATCCTTAACTAAAAGGTTTCCCTCGTACGGTTCGGATGGGGAGAAAAGTGCCTTTCGGCTTCGTTAAGGGAACTTTTCCCCGTAGTACAATTAAATTATACCCATATCCACTGCTAAGGAGAGAAAAAATCTATTCTATTCCACTCTGTGCTCAATAGAAAAGCCGCTCGCTTGTTTCAAGTGTCCATAACAATGCAAATCGAATCAGAGCTGACCGTTGATTGGTTGTAATTCGATCCAATGTGCCGGAGTCAAATATAGATTGAACGCTACTTGATCCTCGCGAGTGCCCTCGGCTGCATAAAGGATAATTTGATTAAGTTATGCTGGGCTTTCGCGACAGTTGCAGTCTTTTTACTAACTTTTTACCAGATTCTGTTAACTCGAAATTCTGTGGTTTAAGATATTCTCGGGTTTCGGATTGACAACTGGCTTAGAATCGTGGTTCTGTGTATGATGGCATGACTAATAATCTCTTGGAGCTACTAGCTCACAAGTGAACTGCTTGTTGTATAATCGATCATACTACTAACGTAATACAAGTAGAATTACCTTGAGCTTGCAACCTCGTCCGCACGAGCGCGAGAGGGTAGGAGCACACCTGGCCCAGGGTACACGAGGTACTGCCGCACGCCAGTAACAGCAACATGCCTGGTTGTTCGTTGTGAGCAGAATACTTCGCGATGTACTTCTTCTTCAGTGTCTCGTACACCGCCAGGTCTATGCCCGCGTACGGCACTATCCCCAGTATATTTGGAATGTATCCTTTATAGAAACACTTTAGCCCCTCCCTTAAATATATCTTTTTTGCGGCATCCGCTATCCCACTGTACTGGCCAGTCTTTCTTAAAGCTAATCTCGTTTTCAGCACCTCCAACGGATAGATCACAGTCTGGGACATCGCGCCGGCCGTGGCTCCGGCCACGAAACGCTCGTGTATTTCTAATGGGTGATTGTCTCTCATATCGCCTTTTATTAGTCTTTTTACTTGTTCATAAGCGGCGAATTTCAGAGCCGATTCTGGTGCTATTTTAATTACATTTATGCCGTTTCCCCGCCATAAGCCGCGTAGACCTCCTTCAGAAATCATTTTTGCTAAACATCCTCTCATATTTTCTCTAACGGGGTTAACCTGAAACAAGATAACATCAGATATTACATTATTATTACCTAGTGATCAAGTCATACTAAATCAAGACGATGGACAACATAATTTACGTTCTACTAAAATCTTATTTTAGAAGCTGTTCTTGTAATCTTGTTCTTATTGAGAAGTCAGTAGGTTTTCTTTATCATCATCTCATCCGCTGAAAGGCATGCTTTGCAGGACATAGGCTTGCCCAAACAGCGAGGCCGCTGAGTAGTGCGCTGCCTGAATAATAAAAACAGATTAAAAGAACACGCTGGCCCTTATTCCCATTACTGGCGACATAACCACGATCATGACTAAGCCCAACCAAATACATGTAGTCTGCGTGTTATGTAAATATTGTAAATAAGAAAGAAACATATAGAAATAAGTACTTATATCAACCCATAAGTTAAGTGCTGGTCAGTGGTGATGCAGCTAACTTCAATCTACTCGATCCAAAGCTGATTAATAAGTTTAACCATGTAAAACCTCGACCATTGCCTTTTATTTTCCAGAAATACTTTACACAGAATAGGCAATGTTACATACCTGCAGAAATACTTTCAGTCTATCTAGAGGCGCTGTGCAGGTCCGGCTGACTGCACCAGCGATGCCCCCGGCTAGTAAGTGGCGCCACCACTTGCCCGTTTGTAACTCGCTTGGCGTGAAGTCATCGGGAACATTCATATCCTCACCGATGTCCAGGTACTGGAAACAAGAATTATAGCACGTCAGTATTTGAACTATTCAAAATTAGTATTATAAATCCTAATTATTATAATCATAAGCATTGATTCTGTTATCAAAGAGTCAATTTGCTAAAGACGATTCTTTGTTTCGGATCCTACATAGTAGATGCCACTGTTTTTATTGTAATGAGAGCTGAGTGAAATACAGCTGCTAATGAACATTTCAAAATGGAACGTGCATGGTTCGATACAAAGCAACTATGTGGAATATTTTAGTTTCCGAACGAGGCAAAATTAAAATTTAGGGTTTTAATAAAATAGTTTACAATGTGAAAGAGCTAATACTGTGCTTGTTACAAATTACAGGCTCCTTACAGAAGGCTACGACCCACGGCACTAAAATAAATCATTTGAGCTAAAACATTAGAATGATGTCATTATTAGGCCGGTATTACTAATACTCTAACTAATAACTCAAGTATTACTTCAAACAACCAACAAAATGGGTTCAAACTAGTGTTACGTGAAGTGATGTATAAAGTAACACCGGCCTGTTTTCTTAGCTCTTCTTCGTTCTCCATCTCCCAAAACCCTTTAACGGCCTTAATCATAAGTTGTTCTCCCTGTCGTAACAATGATCATACATTTATTTGGATATAGAAATATATATTGAATTTTTCAATTAAAAGTTAATTAAAAGCAAGGAATAACCTACTGATTCGTTCAAATTTAAATTGTCCGTTTAAAATTAGAGGGGACGGGTTTAAGAATAATGAATTATGCAATCAGATACCGCATCTACTGAACTTTTTTAACTTTCTTGTAAGCCTCCCGAAATGACTGACTCCTCTACCATTCCATTGATTAACATCCCTTGACTTTTAGGAAAATAGAGTCCATTACAGAAGCTACAGACAGTATTATGGGCACCAATGTGTTAGTGGTTTCTTGCGAAAGGCTAAACATTCAAAGAACAGCAATTACCGCCCCATCTTTGTAGAGGCGCAGCGTCTTTAGGTCCAAATCCAACGTGAGAGACAAGAAAGCAATGTACAGTTTCCAACGCATTTTGTTTTTCTTGAGTAAGCCTGTATGAACAAAAAATTTCACAATATCCTGAACGGTTCTGGACATTTTCAAGATAATTTAGACTACCAGAGTCAGAAAACAATCATTTTATTTATTTTGAGTTGTTTTACGGTCAAATAATAATTTGACAGATCAACTATGTCAGAGACGTCATGTGGAGCTATTGTGACGTCTATTTTTTTACGAGGTACAGTCTATAATAATGTCAGAAGGAGGTATGTTATAATAACAAGGTTATAAACATTGTGTACAAGTATCAGTTACATGTAGAGTCTGACGGTAGATACTAAGTTCGATTTCTGGGCGAAGCCGAAGGTTTAAAACCCTAATTAACATGACATAATACTTAGTTGAAGGCAATCGGTACAATACGTTATATTTATCGCCTACTCAAGCGTAACTGCGATGTTTTAATATGAGTTTAGTTATATTTTTTTGTCAGGCAAAAAAAAAAAAAAAAAGAAATTGACATATAAAAACACTTTTGTCGATATCTTTATTCGATACTAGGAGACGTCACGCGGATTCATCCGCGTAGTTCCCGTTCCCGTGGGAATACATGGATAAAAAGTAACCTATGTCACCCGGGAATAGTGTAGCTTCCCAACGGTGAAAGAATTTTTGAAATCGGCCCAGTAGTTCGGGCCCAAACAAACCTTTCCTCTTTATAATATTTATATTCGATATCACTTACCACTCGTTGACCGGCCGGAAGCAATTGTTTGAGAATAGGAAGCAAATGGAATGGAAGCAATAGGGAAGCAATTATTGGTCATAAATTCGTACGTTAAATACGCCTTATGACCTTTCATCTTGACGGACACAGTGTCTGTGACCCTAGCTGCTAGCAGAAGCTTTGGCTTCAGCCACAGACACTACTCTTCGCTAAATAGGCCCTTCGCTAGCGGTTTTGGTGAAAGTGTTATAATCACAATGGCCGATCTCTTATTTATTTATTGTTCACAAAATTAATAGTCTTCTTTTATAAAAAAACAACATGGGTTTTAGGTCCTTGATTATTTTTCCATATTACTGTCTTCCATAAAGAACCTTTAGCACACAAACTATATCGAGATCATCTATATCCGGATCCGGTTTTGTGTGTGTATACTTGGAGTGAATAGATATTTTTTCGGTTACGTCTCATCGGAGAGCTAATTAGAAAGTTGAAATGCGGATCCATCCTCCGTCACTTTCGTTTTTCTTAACTTTTTTAATGACTACATCTCTACAAGACACAAAAAAAGTACTGAAATAACTTGATCTTAACAAATCAAAATTGTAAAGCAAACAAGGATAACATTATCATGAACTATTTTAGTATTATTAACCCGCGACGCAAAAACGACGGGGTGTTATAAGTTTGACGCGTCTGTGTGTGTGGAACGCATGAACCGATCTTGATTCTGTTTTTTTTTTGTTTGAAAGGTGAATTAGTCGAGTGTTATTAATATGGGTATCAAATGAAAGGGCTTGATTAGAAGAATACTATATACTATGACAAATTACAAATCCAAGATGGCCGCCAGCACAAAATGGCGTATTTTTTTTTGAACTTCCTCGATATGGCTAGCAAGAAATGAAAGGGATTGTAAAATAATGTACACTATATGGAAAGGGAATGAGGAATATAAATTAACGAAATTAAAACTAAAAGCTTAAAAATTGATTTTTTGGTGACAAGTTTGATTTAAAGAGAATAAAAGTGGAGAACCAATGTTTAATATTTATTCCTTCTCAGCGAATGACTGCCGTGCGCGTAAATTATTTAATCGCGCGGATATTTTTACATTGATAGTCTCGGATAGTCTTCTAAGATATTGTTAAAACTATATAGAGTAAAGGGCACAAATTTTCTATATTGCATTTCCGTTCTAACAATCATATTTATTTAGATATAGATTAATACCATATGGGTTAAATAAGCTTCGCAAAAATAATTGAGTCGAGGGTTTTTTTAATTTTTAATTTATACTTGTTTCCTCTTAGTCCGGCTGGCAAACCAATGCTTAAAACATCTACTATTTTACCAACCACGATTTCCGCCAGGCAACACTAGCCTATAATTAAATCCTTCGGTGCTTATCGATAACATTTCAAGAGTAAACGACATGGACGTGTCGTCACCGTGTTAACGCACCCACTGACCTACAAAATAATCGGCTAGACAGTCTCGTGACGTCTTTATAAAAACCATTAACTTATCAATCATTGAAAGTAGTTCACGGGATTGTATTAAGAGTAAGGACGGACTATCACCATGGTTACTTCAGCTAATGTTCCCACTGCTGGGACACAGGCCTCCTCTCTATGAGAATGGAGTGCCTACTGCCAACCCTCAGAAACCGACCTGCAGGATAAAACAAATCCTCGACTGATGTACTTTCACATTTATAATCTGACCATGTTCAGAAGTCTAGAGTATTGACTCTAGACTTCTGAACATGGTCATGGATTAGATAATGTAGGCACAGTAGGCAGTAATAGTTCGCTACAAGGAAAAGTAAACTATTAAATACACTTCTGGACACATAAATTTTATATTAGGTCGAGCAAAAAGTTTTTATGCAGTTTTGAACCTGGCACATTCACAATTTCATTCAATAGTCTTTTTTTGAATTTCGAACACAGAATTTAAAGAAACAAAAGACAATTTGGAGCCTGTTTGTTGATATCAAACAATCGAATACTAAGAAAACTTGGTTTTATTGGTTTACTTGGATTTAATTCTTGAAAAAGTGATTGATATCTTTGGTTTTGCAACAAACATTACTTATTCTTAACATTAAGGTGAGGTTCTATCAATAATCTATGGATACTTCTCCTGAAGTCGCCGCCCAAGCTGTGGCACTTATTCAGGCCGGACACAGCCAAAGAAACGTGAGTGCTCAACTTAATTTAAGTCGATCTGCGGTCCGAAATGTTTATCGGAGGTACCTAGAGACTGGCGGCTTTGTTCGTCGCCAAGGAAGGCCACGATCTCGGGTCACATCTGAAAGGCAGGATCGATTCATCGTGACGACCAGCTTGAGAAATCGTCACCTTACCTCCATTGAGATACAAAACCAACTTCGCGACTTCCACGGAGTATCTGTGAGCGCTCGAACTCTTCGGAGAAGGTTAAAAGAACGCGATATGGTACCACACAAGCCAGCTAATGGGCCCAAACTAACGCGAGCCCACCGAACAGCGCGCCTTCATTTCGCACGCAGTCATTTAAATTGGACACAGCAAGATTGGAGCCGTGTACTCTTTTCGGATGAGTCTAAAATTGTGTTACATGGCAATGATGGAAGGAAGAAGGTCTACCGACGTAAGGGAGAGCGTTTCGCACAATGCTGCTTTGAAGAGAGGGTTGCTTATGGCGGTGGCTCATGGACTGTCTGGGGCGGTATATCCGCGAGCGGCAAAACTCAACTTGAGGTTGTTACAGGACCACGGCTGCCAACATTAAATGCTGAAAGGTACATTCGTGAGTGCTTAGAACCTCACGTGATACCATATGCGGACTATGTGGGCCCAAATTTCCTTTTTATGCATGATAATGCAAGAGCCCATGCGGCCGGCATCGTCAGGGAATATCTTCGGGATGTGAACATCACAGTTATGGACTGGCCAGCCAGAAGCCCAGACATGAACCCCATTGAGCACATGTGGGACGAGCTAAAAAGCCGTGTTAGGGCTCGTCAGCCAGTTGCCCAGACGATGCAGGAGTTGAAAACTGCCATAGAAGAGGAATGGGAGATGATCCCTCAAAATTTCATAGAGCGGTTGATAAACTCTATGCCTAATCGTATGAGAGCTGTGGTAGATGCCCATGGAGGCAACACGCGTTATTAAATTAAACCTTTATTTGATAAAACATGTTTTTATTCAAAAATCAATTGCCTTTAACAAGGCGCATATCCGACTTGTTAGGCGTAGCTCCATGTCGTATGGTATTCTGAATTTAAATTTAAAACAATACGATCGAAAAAGATGGTAAAATGTATCAGGTTTAAAACTGCATTAACAGTTTTTGTTCAATCTAGCAATCATATTTCGGTAGGGGCCATCGAAACCTAAACTCTAAGGTGGGCCAATAGATGTGTCCAGAAGTGTAGTTACATTACTTTCCGTTCCAGTATTTGTAAGGAAAATTATTATAAATGTATACATATAATTAATATAATTAATTTTTAAATTAATATAATTCAGTCATCATCATCATCATCTTCCTTCCCTTATCCCATTCTATTTGGGGTCGGCACAACACGTTAATTTTCAGTAAATAAATGGTGTCAAGGGCGGGCGTCAGTGGGTTCGCATTCGGTTGAGGCTCATTGCCTAACGGTAAGACACAAGGCTAAAGGTATATTACCTTTTAAATTATTTCATTGAATTATATTCGTTGCAATAGCGATGCTCAATGAAAAACTGATCGGCATTGATGAAACCTCGTTGCATTCTTGAAACCTAGCCTTTTCTCAATCACTTCGGTCGGATCGGCTTCCAGTTCGGCCGGATGCAGAGGAATATCAGTATTTTACATCGAGTGACTGCCTATCAGACCTCCACAACCCAGTTATTAGTTTTTCTGAACATTCGTTCGACCAAACTCAAATATCTTTTCTGTAAAATAACTTCAGACCTACAGAGTAAAAGACGGAAATAGCATTGCTTATTATGACGTCTTACCACTCATGTACTTATACGAGTATTTATATTTTAACGACACGAAACAATAGAATACAATCATACCTATTTCAGACTTATTAAGCGTGACCGCGAAATGTAATGCTAGTTGATAGCTAACGCGGTCAAAGTCAAGCGATTGGTCAATCGATACCTACCAAGATTTGTGGGAAAAAATCAATAAATACAATCTATAGATTATACAGCATGTTTGTTTGAATGCGGGACATATTGACACCCGCAATAGGGCATGCTTACATGATACTAATAAAAATATGAACAAAAAAATACTGATAAATAACAGACAGAACCATAATAAACATTTCGAAAAATCTCACAACCCTTGCGCTTTTCACAGAAAATGTGAGCGGGTCAATGACTTTTACGTATAATCCATTTTCCCTTCATATTTTAAAACTGGCGTAGGACAATGGCGAAAAAGAAACTTCTAATTAAGTGAGATCTGGTGAGCGTGCGAGGCCGTGGCACAATTATGTCACAAAATTAAGGTTATAGTTTTTTTACATTTTTGGGGCGAGAATCGAATACTGAATACCCTCCTTCAATATGTCCCTCGTTTAACCTAACACACTGTATAGCCGGATCAAATACAAGGAAGGTGCGTTAGTCGTTCAAAATCAAAGGTACAATGAGAATGGTACGGTCCAGGCCTCAGGGAGGGGTTCTAGCATCAATCGTAAGAAAAGAGAATGCCTTATTACTTGACGGTAATTTTGAACCTTCCACAGTCCGGATAATAGGAATTTTAGAGCTAGGAACAGACCCTATCGGCCAAACAACCACATTAATAACCCTCCTTCTAGCGCAGCTGGGTAAAAACTGATGACGCAAACTTGTTCAATTGACCTTTGAAGGTTCCTGTTAAAAATATATGACCAAATGCCCTTGGCAGAAACACCTCTAGAAAGACCATTGACTTTTAATGAAACCGGTTTCCTGTCTCACCAGGAATTGCGATGCTACTAGAAAGATCTTTACCTGTTAATGTCATCAATTATTTCAAACAGGTAATAAAATAAAGGTCATTCTGTGTAGCTGTTGCCATTTAGAATATCGACTCCATTTAGAATGTTAACAACTTAATATTAATAGGTAAATAAGTGACATTTGAAGTCCAAAAATACATTTTTATCATCAATAATCATCATGACATTTAGATAAAGCCATTAAAAATATTGAAAGTTCGCGGAAAATTAACAAAAATACTCGACGGGCGTTATCTTTCCGGAAAACTCAAAGTACGCGAATGACGCGAAAGTGGGTAGCGAGCGAATGAGGACAGGATACCGTTCTGCTGTACAGCAAATCAATCTTTGTACCACCACTACGTAGCGTAGTAAAAATGATCGTTCTGTTACGTAACAGCTAACAGCCGAGTGTTACGTTAACGTGTTAATTTATAGCGTGTCACGACGCGGTTCAGTGTCACGGCATTCCCTCATGATCTGAATTTTCAGTTTCCTGTGAGGTCAATAACATGGATTTAACCAGACTTTATACGTCATGTCATATTTCTCCTGATAGCAACACAGTTTAGTGAAATGGTAGCAGAATAGTGAATATGAAATGAGGACTTATTGTCGAAAACTTTATCTATGATACAATACATTACACTTTTATCCTATCCCAAATATCTAACGTGAGTAGACGCGGGCTCGCGATAACATTAAATAGGTCATCTATATGCGAAAACGTGCGGAATATTTTAGTGTACATATTTGCAAGTTATCATACGTAGACACGCAGTGCCAGTGGCGACTGACGAGCTAAAGCCGACACGTATTTATGAGTTTTATAATTAACTATTAACGGAACGCAAGCATAAGATCACGTGCTAGCTATCTTACGGAGGTGTGATTTCAATCTGCATGTGGAGATGTGGACCAATGTCAAACAATCAATATTAATGAGTAAATATAGCTTTCAAACTGATGTAGACAATTTTATTTTAGGTATTTATTCTAGCAAAATAATAGTACGAAAACGAAAGCGACACAAATGATTGCAGCGATCTTTAAACTTTGTGAAATAATAGAGTAATGATTTTTCTGATAATTGACAGATGATTATTGGAATATGTAATCAATATTGATTACTCACTAACTCACCAGTCACACTGAAAACATCTGTATTGTGGGCATTGAGTTATTTGATAAGTATCAGCCTTATGTTTACAAGTTGATCATTCTTTACGCACATGATTGTTTTTGTGTCTGTGACTACCTTACGACACATTGTAAATATCCGAGTGACGTGTCCCATTTTCAAGCAAAATCTTTTAAAATAGCAGTCAGCCTAGACCTTGCTTTTAAAATTAGATTCAGAATTTGCCTCGAGCACAGCTGCACATAAAAAACTGTCGTACGTATGTACATCGTTGATAAGTGCAAACTGCAAAAAATCATACAGGAAAGTGTGAATCATTGCGATAAGGATGATCCTACAATATATTATTAGGATTTCCCCGACGTGTTTAATGAATGTCGGTTGGCGCCTTACTCGGCCGCGTGACGCAATATACGCGGGTGACGCGTCATCGTCCCCAAGCATGCGCTTGCGTCGAATAAATGTTCAGCGAGCTACACACTTTCCGATGAATATCTCATCGACATAACGAATGCAATCTTTCAAACATTGAATATGGATTTTTTTTATTAGAATGTGAATGGGAATGCAAAATGGGTCAATGGCTTGTATATATGTACATTTGAAGTTCAAAATAAGTGCCGGATTTTTATCTTAGTCAAGTCATATTCCGGTTGTTGGCTTAACAGGTGACGGTCAGCAAAGATTGCAGCAGAAGTTAGTCAGCATAACGGATGTGTATTCAAACGAAAATTACAAGGTTAGTAGCGTATACATTTCTCGTCAGGCTTTAAACTTAGTTGTAGGTACTGGTGTATTGAACCCCACACCCCCGTATACCCCGCGCCGTATACCCGTATTACAATCAGTCATTGGTACATAACTGCTGCTTTGTGTAGATCAGATACCTACCTACTAGGCATGCATGTTTGGCCAGAAGTCGAGCAACAAGTGGCAACGATGTAGGTACTACTAAGAATTCCATCCTAGGCGGATGCGTTCCCGTCGGGGCTGCGGGTTGTTCGAAAGAGATACCGCGACCTCGGCGCAAGGGCTAAGAAGGAACATGGGTGGTTTTTAGTCAGTAGAAGTCTGACACTCCCTTTCGCTCTGCCCAGAGCGAGAGGGGTTATTTGATGATTTCCCACCCCCCCCAAAAAAGAAAAAGGCGGATGTGTTGATCCAACGTAGAACTACTTAAGTACCCATTTGAATTTACTTAGTCAAATACAGAGTCAGAATTAACTTTAGCTAGGTATTTGAAGTCTTAACGATAAGAAGGCGTTTTTAATGCAACAAAATAAGGCATATAGAATAAATTGCCTATGACATACGCTATTTAATTCGTCTCAAACAAATAAAATTATTAATAATAAGAGGAAAATGTTGCAATCAGAATGATGTAATTCAAAATAACGACGATATGAATAATAAACTTACAAAGTCAGTGATACGCGGTAATGATAACAACTGTGTGTTCAGAGCTATATTTTTATTAATTTTTATGTTCTGTATATTGTACTTTCCAGACCGCAAATCTTTACCTTTTTCATCACATAAACAATGACTGCGTTTATTAAATTAAAAAAAAAATTAAGTTAGAATCGTTACAGCACTAGTATTCGTTTTGTTCTATTCCGCTCTATTTAATAAAAATGTAACCTAATTGAGTGATGCATATTATGTAGCTACCGACCGACGTCACATCCTGATGACGTCACTCCGATAAGAGTTAGCTTTCTACTCGCGTGTCTTGAATAAATAAATCGATACATCGAGTTACGAGAATATTTTTGAACTGTCGCTTGCATCGATACAAACGTCATCGATTTTCATTGTAAGGTGGTCAGCATCGAGTAAATAATCGTATGGTACAGCCTAACTTTTTATATAATATAACAGATATCTATCCAAACAGTTTGTATTATCACTATGAGCTGCGGTACCTGTTGCGATATGTAGGGCATGCGTTCTGACGCTGATATAACTTGAAAGGTAACGGTCTATGTAATTCGCTACAGCAGACTTAAATTATGACCTACAAAGCGACAATTTGAGCTCACATTACCAAGTCAGGCATTATTCTCACACTTTCATTCACGCTGTTTGTCAATGACTGGTCAGTATGTTGACAACTACACTGTAGAACAGTCCGACTCAGAGGAATGCGGGCATAGCCTCTAGTCTAGAGCCTGCTAACGCCGGTTTATGAATCATTGTCCTGATGATACTTATTGTTAGTCAACACAAAATAAGGAAAATCTTTTGAAAATATTTCAACTGATCAATTGGTTTCTACATTTGATAGTAGTTACCAAGTCCATGAAATTTGCAGAGCATGTATAAGCAGAGCTAATGAATAATGTGGGTGTGTCAATTTTGTACGCTCAGACAAGATTTTATCAGGATAAGCAAGTACCTATTTGCTGACGGAAAATGCAATATCATTCTGACACGTGTAAAGAATCAATCAATATGATGACAAGCTGACTCTGGCGATCATCATAGATGCAGTGTCAATGAATGATCTGCGATAATGATACTGGACAGGGTAATAAGGGTCTAAGGGTAAAGTTATGATACACGATTTAATCTGTCATTCTAATGATGACGAAGGAGAAACACGCAAAAAAGTGAAAGTAGAATAGTCATTACAAGATGGAAAGAAAGTTTTTAAAATTCGCGAATTCGCATAGCGGGACCCACGCCCAGCTTAGAATGAGTAGGAGTGTGAATGTTCAAGTGATCACGACGTTTTTAATATTCATACATAAATTACAACATTGATAAATTTGTAAGTGTGATAAAGTCAAGATAATTCCAGAACTCTATAACGAAAATTGAACATTCATGCCCCCACGCATGCCGTAGTTGCCTAGGCAACGGAAAAGCCAGGCTTTCAAGGTTACTGTCAAAATGAATATTTTGGGAGGTAATGGACTTATAATTTATTACTCGATACAGGTACCGCATGACTCATATTTTATGAACCGGCCAGAAGCTAAAAAACCCATTTTGCTAGTATGTAATAACCAAACTCCACGCTACGACACGTGTTTCCCGCTTATGCCGTTATTGGATATTCCCGAACGCGCACGTCGGATGTGAAAGAGACAACAAGCTTTTTAAATGGCGGGACATATAAATTTTTCTTACACCTAAAACTAAAATTAATTTGTGAACTTTTGAAAACGTTCCAAATATCAAGCACTTATGAAAAAATGTTAAGAATGGACAGGCTAGGTCATACCTTCAAAAGCAATTCCCAAGCGTTGTCGTAAGATTCCATATCCATCTGCGCGAAAGTCAAAGTAGAAACTATGGACCCGTTCCCAACGCAACGTATTTAGTGACTGGCATCGTCTCGACCAGCTGTCCTAGCTAACCCGAATTTAGAATGCATTTACCTTTGCCAAACAGCGACGAAAGACGATCAGGAAATCCTCGAAGACATCGCCGGTGGTTACAGTTAACTCCTCCATTTCCAGAGACATTTTATCTAATTTACTGTTTTGTAAATAAGACAAATATAATTAAACTATTTAAAATTAAGATCACAGACGATTTTCTTCTTTGGAACTATATCAGATCGTATATATAAAATTCGAGTGTGCGAACGGCTTGGGCAACAACGATCACGCGTCTAACTCGGCCAACGGACTGCCTCACACTGCTGAGCACTCGGCGTGAACTGCACGACGAACGATATGGTTTCGTCATTGTGATCGGAGAACCGCGTGCCACCGGTTTAGTGTGGTCGACGAATACCGAGCCCCCGATACCAAGGTTTTGACTCGCACGCTTTCCATGTCGCTGGCGGACCCGATCGCGCTGTGAAATCGTTTGGAATTCAGATACAGTGGTACGGGCTGCAAAACAGCTGATAATGAAGGCGCGTTCAGGTTGGTATACAAGTTCACTGGGGGCTCGCCCCATACGTATTGCGATTTGCGATAGGACAAGGTACAGCGGTACAGCGGTGCTGGTTAGCAACCGAGCTCCGCGTTGGTATGCCAGCAATGTGAGCGAAGGTGAAAATGGTCGTGTTACACGAATTTATTAAGATTATTCTTATTAATTAGACCAGAACAATGCTGATTAAGGTGGTTCAAACAAGGCAAACCTTAACATTTTTTTATACTAGTTCAAGGTATTTCTTAACCGCGTATTGGATGAAGCAGGTTTCATTTGAATTCTGAACTGTTCAACGTTTAATAATATATTTGTCTTTTATATCTCCGATCACTGTCTTTCGGTAGCGCTGCTACATAGCATTGCTTAAGAAAAGCCACAAAACCACATTTTCTTCAATTTTCTATTATTGTATGCTGTTCTGATTTTCTCCAACTTTATTAATAAGAAAATTAATAAACTTTATTGAAAAGTAGGTACTACCTATAAACACTTCATAGAGTTCTATCAGTTGTGTGCACTTGTACAAATGACAGCTCCATAAACGCAATGTTTGTCATTGTGCCAAAGGGAGCTTTGTGATGGAGCTGATGTAAGCTGCGTTATTTGGTGACGATGATTCAAAAACTTGGGAGCGCTGAAGAAGGACCACGGCATCAAATATACGACTACCTCTATTTAGTAAAATAAAACAGGTTGTTGGTGGAAACAAAGTCAGTTACGAGGAAATTTAACACACATGTGAAACGTCACACATGTAATGTAGGTACCGGTAGTTCTTTATCAAATCTTAGGCACGTGTTGATAATAAAATGACGAAGTGCTGTGGTGCTGACGTCAAATCATTTTTTTTGCAGTTTATCAAAAATAACAAAATAACATCAGTACTATTGCATCTCCGTACGAAGCTCATGCTTCCTGTTTGGGACAAGAAGTCCGCCTCACTATTCCCAAACCACTGTAACTCCTGAAAGCCAGAATCAACAATGGCGACCACCAGAAAAGCGCGCGAGACAATGAATCTCGACGAAGTCCCAGAGAAACAATTTAACTGTCTTGGATCTCTCAACGAAATTGCAAATTAATGCTTCCTTTATATATATATATTTTTTTTTTCCTTTATTATGGAACTATTAAATTTTGCGTGTGTTAGGAGTTTATGACAATTTATTAGCAATGTGTATCTCAAGAATCAATAGCAGTGGGACCTCCCGGTAAATAAAAGCTGGACGAAATTTCACGCAAATAACTTGAAAGTAAGAATTTCCTTTCTACTAGCGAGCGATCATCAGATCGCTCGCTAGTAGAAAGGAAATTCTTACTTACAGAATAGTACATTTTAGGAACATTTTTGTGGTAAGTAGTATAATTTGATTCGCTATGGTACACCCGCCATTTTGACTCTCACGATAAAAACCCTATCTTATACTATTAAATGAGCAATATTTGTAATCACGTTCTCGAAAACGGCTCAAACAATTTCATGAAACTTTTTCACCCGAGCAGGGCTCGTTCGCCCGCGAGTCATCATCATCTGCCTAGCCTATTGCCAATCATGTTGAGGTCTGCTTCCAGCCTCACCAGATGCACTGAATACTAGTATTGTACATGGAGCGAAGGCCTATCTAACCTCCACAACCCAGTTAGTACTGAGTAAGGAAAAATATGTATAAACAATAACACCGAGAGTATCGTGACATAATCATTGGTCATACTCATAACATTATATGAGATCACAAGATTAAATCATGGAATCATGACGCACGCTAGTTATTTCCCGAATCCTCGGTCTCACATTACAAGTGACAATCAAAGCGGCTGAAGTTTCTCGTTTCTTAGTAAAATACATAATCAGCGGCGTAAATATACCTTTGTGGAAACTATATTTTCGAGCCCTTTGGGGTTGAAACTCTTGGGGCCGTGGGGTCCGAGTGCTCATAGCCTGTTTAAGGAAATTTTAAAACGCTTAGTTGACGCTTCTCGTGACCCAAGGGCTGGCTTTTATCTTGGCCAGAGGCTAAGCGTTGCCATACAACGTGGTAATGCCGACAGTTTTTGGGCACACTACCGGCTGACAGGTGCAGCGTTGAGGAGCAGTTTTTTGATGCCTTTTTATAGTTTCTTGTTAGTTTATTTAATAGTTTTTAATTAATGTACATAGTTTACTACTAATATTATTGCGATATTTTCAGGAATGTTAGAGGTACTTGTCTCCTCTTGTATTTGACTGCTTCGTTGGTCTAGTGGTCGCAAGCGCGGATGCTGAGGATGAGGTCCTGGTTTCGTTTTCCGGGTCGGGCAAAGTGTTATTGGAGAATTCCTCAGTAGCAACAGTCTGACTTCCCGTCTGTCTGCCCGGTTGATGACAATATTCTCGCCCTATTACATGGGACTTGAAACAACTGGCGAAATGTGGGTGTACTTAATAGTACTCCTCTGCCTAACCCTTCGGGGATTACAGGCGTGATATTATGTTATGTTAGAGGTAATTTGACGTTTTTCAAGCTTGAAGGACTCGGTTCTGTCTATATTAATCTCGAATACGATAATGTACTTTGGTATATAATGTTATCAAATGTATTGATAACATTGTTTTATATCATAACATTAGTTTTGTATATTATACTTGCTTTGATATAAAGTCAACAGTGGGCTGTCAGTGTTCCTAGAGGGACGCCTACACACTACCAATAAGAAGATTAGCTTACATCCGGTGGAGTGTGTGTGTTATCACTGTTATCAGTAATTGAGGTACACCTAATAAAATTTATTATGACCTTCCTAAAAGGTACAATTTAGCATCCTCGTCAAAATTCAGGATATTGTCATAAAAGACATAAATTAACAATTTAAATTGTGGTCAATTATAATTATTGCGCACGGTTTTTAGAGTTACGTACCTCAAAAGATAAAAAGGAACCCGTATAAAATCACGCACTTGTTCGTAAGTCCGTGTGTCACCCATCAAACACCACCGAATTTTTTTTATTGTTATTACAGAATAATCCCCGCGCGCCATTCGTGGTTTAGGGAATAAGAAATTATCGAATAAACGTTTGCGTTTATTAGTGTACTAGCTGACCCATGCAACTTCGTCTGCGTCACATCATATAGCTCATAACAAATCATCTCATCTGCCTAGCCTTTTCCCAACTATGTTGGAGTCGGCTTCCAGCCTAACCGGATGCAGCTGAATACCAGTATTTTACATGGAGCGACTGCCTATCTGACTTCCACAACCCAGTTAATACTAGGTAATACGATACTCTTTGGCAAGACTGGTTGTCAGACTTTCAGGTCACTGACTACCTGTAACGACTGCCAAAGATCTATATATGGTAGCCGGGACCAACAGCTTAACGTGCTTTCCGAGGCACGGAGGAAACTCGGTATGTCGGGCGGTCACCCATCCACAGACCGACCTAGGCAAGCACAGCTTGTGGGCACTGAGTCTACTACGTATATACGACTGTGACTAAACCGCGCGAGAAACAGGAAAACAATGTTTGGCAGAACTATAACCACTGCTGCCCACTGCATTTATTAAATAACATATCGCTACTTCGGAGTAGAAAGGTTGTAACCCATTTTTAAAAATTCCCAAATTTCCGTGTGTTCAAGCATTTTTGTCATACCTATTATTGGAATCAAATATAACAGCTCACAACTTAGGACCCAGTAATATTAATAACAATAATATCCATGGTGCTAGGCAACTGGGCTTATGCCAGTTGTATACGTCCCTGTGTGCCTATTGGCCTTGTTCTGTTCTGTCTCCTGCTGATATGGAGGGAAGTGGAAATTATGTTTTTTCCTACTCTTCCGCTATTATTTTCTGATTAATTTCGTTGCGGGATCCAAGACAGTTTAATCGTTTCTCTGGGACTTCGTCGGGCTTTATTGTCTCGGCGCTTTCCTTGTGGTCCCCACTGTTGATTCTGGCTTACAGGAGTTACAGTGGTTTGGGAATAGTGTGGCGAGCTTGTCCCAAAAAAAAAACCCATTTTTAGGCTGAAATGAGCTCTGTTTAGTTTTTACGCTCTATAGATCTCACCCCCAGACCCCAGAGGTCTAATTGTGTGCTTTGATAAAATGTAAAAAAAAAACTTGTTATTTTTAAATAAACAATAAACAAATAAAATATTTTTGAAGATAAAGTTTCAAAATACTATCGGTCAACCGGACCCACTCGAAATGGACCCGCGGGTCCAGTGGACCAATTCAAATTTTGAACTGGTCGACTGGACCCACTACCTAATATCATTCAGTCACGGAGTAAAGCCGAATCTTTTAGTATTATTTTTACAGCAGTGCTGTTATTGTGATTTAATTTCACAAACAACCAGGGCCCCGAGTCTGCTATTCAATCGTGTCAGAATAGTCTATCAGTGATCTCATAATTGTTGATTTTGTCAAAATCAACAATTATGAGATCACTGATAGACCATTCTGACACTATTGAATAGCAGACTCGGGGCCCAGCTCGTTGCAAGAATTCCATGGGTAATTGTTGATTTACACAACACCAAACTTGTCAAAATCAACAATTATGAGATCACTGATAGACCATTCTGACACTATTGAATAGCAGACTCGGGGCCCTGGTCAGAAGAAGATAGAATTCTCAAAAGAGAATGGCTTTTACCACCCAGTATTTTTTATACATGAACCATTTCTTGTAAAAATATTAACGTATAGGACAATAAGTCATGAACTTATGACTTTAAAATAAAGATCACCATAGTGTTATAGAAAAACTTAAATACAATTTGCCTTGAATCTATACGAATGAACATAAAAAGTGAGAGTTACACCACTCAAGTATCTTCATAATAATGTGTATAGGTAAGCAGTAATTAATTTAAGTTTAGCCTCACTAACAAAGACAAAAGTTACGACTACTACGACCAGTGACAAACCGAGCGAGAAACAGGAAAAGAATGTTTGGCAGAACTACAAATCGTCACCACAAGGTTGACTCGCTGTTTTCTTTTGACGTAGGTAATCACTGTTTTTCTTTCACGTTAATGTGGGAAACTTGGAATTCATGCTTATTGTTTACATCCTTCTCGGATCCGGAACCGCAAATACTTTTTTTTAATACATGTTATCAGTTTACCTATTACGTCTTATCTAAATACTAATATTATAATGAGGTTTTTTGTTTGTAAGTCTGTATGTAGGGGCTAATCTTCGTAACTACTGATCCGATTTTGAAAATTCGTTCAATAATGGGAAGCTACATTACCGCCGAATGATATAGTGGGTAGGCAGCCTTAGTAACGGAAATTGAGATTAAGGGTCGACACCCTACAGATGTATGTCGACACATCTGACGAAACAGACGTTGCGCATAGTAGGTGACCCCCGAACAGACAAATAGGTTAAGTAGTAAAACATCCAACATTACACTTTTTTTTTATTTGGATGGCTGGAACATCATCAAATGGCTCCTCCCGCTTTGGGTGGAGCGGAAGGGAGTATCACACTTCTACTGACTAGGTGAGTAGTTGACAATAAAAAAAAACGAATTAGTCTGTCAGATAGATTTCCAAAACATATTGGACACGTATTTTTTATTTTTTCACGTAAACAATGAAGACGATACAGTGCTTCGAAAAGTAGCGCGACGTCACAGTTTGGTATATTTTTTACCAGGAAGTGACGTCACCAGCCCCCACTCATGATCTTTGACACATTTTATTTTCGTAAATTTTTATTAATTTGATAAATCAAAAAACACGTATCCAATATTTTTCGATAATCTAACAGACGGACTAAACACAATCATATTATATTTAGTCAGTCAACTACCCTATTGTATGTAGCAAAAACATACATGAATAGCTCAGTAATTTAGTATCCTTTCTATATCCGAACAACATTTTATTGGATACGTGCATTTCGTACAAATGTATTCATGAAGACACGTTCATTAGTTGACAACTATTATGGGTTTGTATTGTGGGGCTAAACAAGCGACTGTTGATTATTTGCGTGTCGTATTTTCTATAGGATTGATAAATTTTATAGACACGTTTCGATAGCTCTATGTAGTAAATACACACTACGCTACAACTGAAAAGGGTTAAAAATTTATTTGGACCGACTTACACAAAAACACTAAATAATTCTAAAATCCGCCTTTAGGAAGGCTGCTTCATAAAAGTCAGTGAAACAAACAAAGTCACGGACTTCAAAAAGAAAAAGGCTTATAGTTTAAAGAAACGTTGAACTAAGAATTTCTCCTGTATCGTGGGTGCGTTTACAAACATTTCAACTCACATACACAGACCAGAAACAATACTATCTGTAGGCCATGCATTTTTGTTTAGTGCTGGGATCGAACCCGCGATACGCAGCGCAGCAGTCAATCGCTCAACCACTGCGCCAACCGTGCCGCCGAAGTTATTTTAGTTTTTAGGGTTCCGTACCTCAAAAGGTAAAAACGGAACCCTTATAGGATCACTTTGTTGTCCGTCTGTCTGTCTGTCTGTCTGTCAAGACCTTTTTTCTCAGGAACGCGTGGAGGTATCAAGCTGAAATTCATATCAAATACTCAAGTCTATGGTCTCTTGGAGCTGTGAAAAAATCAAACTTCTAAGTCAACGCGATCAAAAGATACTCCCGTTTATGCCGCAAATTTTCGACACTCGCAAGGGAATCAAAACCTACAGGGTACTTCCCGTGAACTCAGAATCTTGAAATTTGGTATGAAGCAACGTCTTATAGCAGAGATATAGGAAAAATTGCGAAAAGTATACATTTTTAGTTATATCATATAATAAAAATATTTTTAAATGTTTTCATATATGTATTGACAAGGTACCGTCAGCTTTCCACATTGTTATGTTATGGATTTCATTTAGCAATAAAAATACCATAACTTTTACTTATATACCTACAGGTTTGTACGGAACCCTCGGAGCGCGAGTCTGACTCGCACTTGGCCGGTTTTTTTCTGTGTTGTTTATTTTGACAAGCAGTTTTTATTTCCAAAGTGTTTTTTTTTCAATAATGTATTTATTTATTTATCCTTAAACACAATCATACAATTTTTTTAACAGGCAAGACCCAAGTTAACAAAAGTAGTAATTTAATGTTAATTACAATTTGTACTGACTTGTATAATATGAGTTACAAAATATGGCTCACCAAATTGTTTTGCAGAAAGCGTAGGCTGTGTTGATATATCCTTACTCAGAACTCAACGAGCATTGTTTTCTAATGGCAGTTTTTAATCTCTTCCGCTAATATGAGTGATGTAAGCATTGAGTTTGTTCAACAGCATGCCTGATAAATGATAAGGTTACCTACCCTCTAAACAATCACTCTTCACACATTTGCTATTATTGAACGAATGAATAAAATATAAATGTCTGCAGTACATATATATATGTTTTTGGCTGTAACTGAAAAAAAATCCTGATGGAAAACCCAATAACACTTTGCCGAACCGGGAGTAGAACTCAGGGCCTCATACTGTGCAGTCGCCCTTGAGACCACTCGACCAACGAGGCAATCAAGTAGGTTGAGGAAATCAGTTTATTTACAAAAACTGTTAGTTGACTTCAAGCAATTCACATTTTGAGGACCATTTCCCGAATCTCCAGTTGTAATATGGTTCATATTATTATGAAAGCAGAGTTAATCCGCTCACCGCAACCCTAATAATACGATTCTACTAAAGCGGCCTTTGTAGGCTCCCAGCTCTTCTAGCGAAGCGAAGCTTTGGCTATTAATGAGGCTATTCCCGAAATAGCATATTACATTTCGCCAGTTATGTTTAAGTCCCTTTCATAGGGAGCCAGTCTGTTGCCATCATATCATCAAGAAAAACTTGATATTTCACAGTTATAGTAAATCTTTATACATTAACAAGGATTCAGCGAAAAGCATGCTAAACCATTATTGTTATCGAAATTCGTATCATACACGAGATTGTAGTCAAAATAAATAAACATTGCGATGAGAGCATATCATACAGGTGCTCAAATATGAGGGCTATGCCGCTATTCGGCCTGACCAGTTAAGGTATTACCAGGACACATCGTCGAAATTTCAAACCCTAATGGCTACTTGTATCTGCGGTTCTTTTATTGTTCTGCTGTGCAGGTGATGCAGGTCAAACTATATGGAAGTACATATTAGTATTGCTGTCGATGATATAAGAAATGAAAATATTTCAGCCAATAAATCACTAGCTGTCTATATGAAGTGTGATAGATGAGTTACTATAAGCGTTGATTATGCAAATCAGATAAGTTCCAAACGTACTGCTTCAACCCATGACGAATGAATTAATTAGCGTTTGAGTGACTCTTGTGACCTAGTTTGAATGTTCAACTTCCGAGTTTAGTGCTTCTAACTAGACTGAAAATGCGTAAACGAGTCTTCCCGGCTGTTATGTTTTTTACAGTTTGCTTCTCTAAGTAGCACCCAAACGATATTTTTTGTGGTATTGTAACCACAACAGAAAAACTAGATTTAGGGACATTGAGTTTTTCGCGTACTTTGAAGCTGTCGCTTTTATTCGAGGCGGCTAACTTTTAGTATTAATGAGGTATTTTATTCTTGATGCAAAAAGGTTCTATTCATTTTACAAAATCCGAATATACCGTACAAAATGTTGGCCGAGGACGTCTTTCTTTTGACGCAGTACCAGCTTTATATTCGATTCTGTTTGAGTTGTCGCGGTAAAAGGAATAATCAGCTAGACTCTGCGTTACCGAGAACTAGCTGTGAAGGATGCGCCGGCGTTTGAAATCGTAGTTCGATTAAGATCAACGCCATTTGGAGAGGCTCTTTTCATTCACACACCTCTCTAGCCCATCGTAAACTAATTGCACCCTCCAGGACTTTAAGGCCGTTGCGTTGCCAAAATCCCAAAAACGACGTATGTTTAAAGAAATTTGTTGAGGAATCCTTCCGTACGATTTCCATATAAAAAATATATGTTATACTTAAAGTCATCACAAATAATTCGTATTGTTTAAAATTTTAATAAACCTTCACATTATTTAATAAAAAATCGTAGTATGTCTTAACCTAAATCGAATTTTGTCTCTGTAACGGCTGAATAGTTCGGTATGAATTTTATACCCAAAAATACGTAGTGATGTATTTATCAATCCGTATTGTTTATTTTCTCTGATTTGTAATAAAATTTTAAAATAATAAATTAATTCCCGTCATTTTGAGGCAAATGCGGCGCGAGACCCGTCGCGCATACTCGGAACGCGCTGCGCCAGTGTCTCGATGACTGTTGTCACGGGTGGACTGCACGCATGTCATTACTTCACAAATAAAATTCAAAAGTTCACGTTTTTAATGTTTTCTGAATTAAAACATATTGTAAATTGTATAGTTATCAATATTTCGTAAAATAAGAACAGAAAATAAGTTTGTAAATATATTTAAAGTAGTTTGTAATTTCGTTTTGTTGTTTGCACCTATCATAGACTAAGCTGACTATGCCTAATAAACGTTAAGTGACGCGTGGCCGAGCTCTCCAAAACTATTGGTAAATTACCCACGTTTCTTAGTAGATATTTTGCTATATAAATATATCTATGATATTATTTTAATTTTGGACTGCCTCGTTGGTCTAGTGGTCGTAAGCACGATGCTGAGCATGAGGTCCTGGGTTCGATTCCCGGGTCGGGCAAAGTGTTATTGGGTTTTTCCATCAGAAAATTATAAGTAACAGCCATGGAGTCTGGATTTGTGCCCGGTTGATGGCAATAGGCTCGCCCCTATTATATGGGACTTAAACATAACTGGCGAAATGTGGGTGTACTGTTAGGTACACCTCTGCCTAACCCTTCGGGGATTACAGGCTTGATGTTATGTTATCTAACTATTTTGTCTTGAGATTTTCGTTTGATGGAAGATGGAGATCTAGATGACTGATGATGTCTCGTACCTAATGATGGTCTCTCATACTACATGATACATTTTGAAGGTCTGATGAAGAGCAGGTAACTGCTTATCGGTTCTCAGTCACGGAAATAGTCAGAATGCTCCAACTTTCAGCTTTTATCTCATTGAGCACGGATGCTACTACATGATACATTTTGAAGGTCTGATGATGATCAGCTAAGTGCTTATCGGTTCTTAGTGACAGATGTAGTTAGAATGACCTAGCTTTCAGATTTTATCTTATTGAGCACGGATGCTACTACATAATACATTTTGAAGGTCTAATGATGACCAGCTAAGTGCTAATTGGTTCTCAGTGACGGATATAGCTAGAATGACCTAGCTTTCAAATTTTATCGATCTGAGCACGGATGCTACTACATGATACATTTTGAAGGTCTGATAATGATCACCTAAGTGCTTATCGGTTTTCGGTGACGGATGTAGTTAGAATGACCTAGCTTTCAGATTTTATCTTATTGAGCACGGATGCTACTACATGATATATTTTAAAGGTCTGATGATGACCAGCTAAGTGCTTATCGGTTCACAGTGACGGATATAGCTAGAATGACCACCATCAGGTAAATGGCACCATCAGTCTCCAAGGCCTCTTCGAGCTCTTTCGAATGAGTCGTGTGTGGACACGACGGTTCTACGTGGTGCCGTCAATGAGATCCTATACCCACCTTCGGAGTCCACCATCAGGTACGAGACATCATCAGTCATCCAGATCTTCATCTTCCATCAAACGAAATTCTCAAGACAAAATAATTAAAACGATAAAACAATTAACACCATTAAAACAATAACATACATTACAGAACATCGCGCCTGTAATCCCCAAAGGGTTAGGCAGAGGTGTACCTAATAGTAGGCGTGATGTTATGTTATGTATGTTATTATTTTAATGATTTTATCGCTTTTAGCGATAAAACAATTGTAGCAAAGAACAATTGTAGCCGTTCTTGTAGCACGGATGCTACTACATTTTGAAGGTCTGATGATAACCAGCTAAGTGCTTATCGGTTCTCAGTGACGAACGTAGTTAGCATGACCTAGCTTTAAAATTTTATCGATCTGAGCACGGATGCTATTACATTATACATTTTGAAGGTCTGATGATGATCAGCTAAGTGCTTATCGGTTCTCAGTGACGGATACAGTTATGATGCCACAGCTTTCTGCTTTTATCTTATTGAGCACGGATGCTACTACATGATACATTTTGAAGGTCTGATGATGACCAGCTAAGTGCTAATTGGTTCTCAGTGACGGATATAGCTAGAATGACATAGCTTTAAATTTTTTTCGATTTGAGCACGGATGCTACTACATGATACATTTTGAAGGTCTGATGATGATCAGCTAAGTGCTTATCGGTTCTTAGTGACGGATGTAGTTAGAATGACCTAGCTTTCAGATTTTATCTTATTGAGCACGGATGCTACTACATAATACATTTTGAAGGTCTAATGATGACCAGCTAAGTGCTAATTGGTTCATCATGGTTAAGTGCTATTTTGAAGGTCTGATAATGATCACCTAAGTGCTTATCGGTTTTCGGTGACGGATGTAGTTAGAATGACCTAGCTTTCAGATTTTATCTTATTGAGCACGGATGCTACTACATGATATATTTTAAAGGTCTGATGATGACCAGCTAAGTGCTTATCGGTTCACAGTGACGGATATAGCTAGAATGACCACCATCAGGTAAATGGCACCATCAGTCTCCAAGGCCTCTTCGAGCTCTTTCGAATGAGTCGTGTGTGGACACGACGGTTCTACGTGGTGCCGTCAATGAGATCCTATACCCACCTTCGGAGTCCACCATCAGGTACGAGACATCATCAGTCATCCAGATCTTCATCTTCAAAACAAAATAATTAAAACGATAAAACAATTAACACCATTAAAACAATAACATACATTACAGAACATCGCGCCTGTAATCCCCAAAGGGTTAGGCAGAGGTGTACCTAATAGTAGGCGTGATGTTATGTTATGTATGTTATTATTTTAATGATTTTATCGCTTTTAGCGATAAAACAATTGTAGCAAAGAACAATTGTAGCCGTTCTTGTAGCACGGATGCTACTACATTTTGAAGGTCTGATGATAACCAGCTAAGTGCTTATCGGTTCTCAGTGACGAACGTAGTTAGCATGACCTAGCTTTAAAATTTTATCGATCTGAGCACGGATGCTACTACATTATACATTTTGAAGGTCTGATGATGATCAGCTAAGTGCTTATCGGTTCTCAGTGACGGATACAGTTATGATGCCACAGCTTTCTGCTTTTATCTTATTGAGCACGGATGCTACTACATGATACATTTTGAAGGTCTGATGATGACCAGCTAAGTGCTAATTGGTTCTCAGTGACGGATATAGCTAGAATGACATAGCTTTAAATTTTTTTCGATTTGAGCACGGATGCTACTACATGATACATTTTGAAGGTCTGATGATGATCAGCTAAGTGCTTATCGGTTCTCAGTGACGGATGTAGTTAGAATGACTTAGCTTTCAGATTTTATCTTATTGAGCACGGATGCTACTACATGATACATTTTGAAGGTCTGATGATGATCAGTTAAGTGCTTATCGGTTCTCAGTGACGGATATAGCTAGAATGACCTAGCTTTCAAATTTTATCAATCTGAGCACGGATGCTACTACATGATACATTTTGAAGGTCTGATGATGATCAGCTAAGTGCTTATCGGTTCTCAGTGACGGATACAGTTATGATGCTACAGCTTTCTGCTTTTGTCTTATTGAGCACGGATGCTACTACATGATACATTTTGAAGGTCTGATGATGACCAGCTAAGTGCTAATTGGTTCTCAGTGATGGATATAGCTAGATTGACCACCATCAGGTAAATGGCACCATCAGTCTCCGAGGCCTCTTCGAGCTCTTTCAAATAAGTCCACACACAACGGTTCTACTCAGTGCCGTCAATGAGATCCTATACCCACCTTCGGAGTCTACCATCAGGTGCGAGACATCATCAGTCATCCAGATCTTCATCTTCCATCAAACGAAATTTTCAAGACAAAATAATTAAAAGCGATAAAACAATTAACACCATTAAAATAATAACATACATTACATAACATCACGCCTGTAATCCCCGAAGGGTTAGGCAGAAGTGTACCTAATAGTAGGCGTGATGTTATGTTATGTATCTTATTATTTTAATGGTGTTGAGACCTCGAGGACGCGTTGGAGATTGATAATGTCATTTACCTGATGGTGGACTCCAAAGGTAAGTAAAGGATCTCATTGACGGCACTGCGTAGAATCGTCGTGTTTGGACTCATTTGAAAGACCTCGAGGAGGCCTTAGAGACTGATGATGCCATTTACTTGACGGTGGACTTCGAAGGTGGGTACAGGATCTCATTGACAGCGCTGCGTAGAACCATCGTGTTTGGACTCATTTGAAAGAGCTCGAGGAGGCCTTGGAGACTGATAGTGCCATTTACCTGATGTTAGTCATTCTAGCTATATCCGTCACTGTGAACCGATAAGCACTTAGCTGGTCATCATCAGACCTTCAAAATGTATCATGTAGTAGCATCCGTGCTCAATAAGATAAAATCTGAAAGCTAAGTCATTCTAACTACATCCGTCACTGAGAACCGATAAGCACTTAGCTGATCATCATCAGACCTTCAAAATGTATCATGTAGTAGTATCCGTGCTCAGATCGATAAAATTTGAAAGCTAGGTCATTCTAGCTATATCCGTTACTGAGAACCAATTAGCACTTAGCTGGTCATCATCAGACCTTTAGAATGTATTATGTAGTAGCATCCGTGCTACAAGAACGACTACAATTGTTTTTTGCTACAATTGTTTTATCGCTAAAAGCGATAAAACAATTAAAATAATTAAAATAATAACATACATAACATAACATCACGCCTACTATTAGGTACACCTCTGCCTAACCCTTTGGGGATTTCAGGCGCGATGTTATGTAATGTATGTTATTGTTTTAATGGTGTTAATTGTTTTTTCGTTTTAATCATTTTGTCTTGAGAATTTCGTTTGATGGAAGATGGAGATCTGGATTACTGATGATGTCTCGTACCTAATGGTGGACTCCGAAGGTGGGTATAGGATATCATTGACGGCACTGAGTAGAACCATCGTGTTTGAACTCATTTGAAAGAGCTCGAGGAGGCCTTGGAGACTGATGATACTAGCTACCTGATGGTAGACTCCGAAGGTAATTATAGGATCTCATTGATGGTTCCACGTAGAACCGTCGTGTGTGGACTCATTTGAAAGAGCTCGAAGAGGCCTTGGAGACTGATGGTGCCATTTACCCGATGGTGGTCATTCTAGCTATATCCGTCACTGTGAACCGATAAGCACTTAGCTGGTCATCATCAGACCTTCAAAATGTATCATGTAGTAGCATCTGTGCTCAATAAGATAAAATCTGAAAGCTAGGTCATTCTAACTACATCCGTCACTGAGAACCGATAAGCACTTAGCTGATCATCATCAGACCTTCAAAATGTATCATGTAGTAGCATATCCGTACTCAATAAGATAAAATCTGAAAGCTAAGTCATTCTATCTACATCCGTCACTGAGAACCGATAAGCACTTAGCTGATCATCATCAGACCTTCAAAATGTATCGTGTAGTAGCATCCGTGCTCAATAAGATAAAATCTGAAAGCTAGGTCATTCTAACTACATCCGTCACTGAGAACCGATAAGCACTTAGCTGATCATCATCAGACCTTCAAAATGTATCATGTAGTAGTATCCGTGCTCAGATCGATAAAATTTGAAAGCTAGGTCATTCTAGCTATATCCGTCACTGAGAACCAATTAGCACTTAGCTGGTCATCATCAGACCTTCATAATGTATCATGTAGTAGAATACGTGCTCAGATAGATAAAATTTGAAAGCTAGGTCATTCTAACTACATCCGTCACTGAGAACCGATAAGCACTTAGCTGGTCATCATCAGACCTTCAAAATGTATTAAGTAGTAGCATCCGTGCTCAGACAGATAAAATTTGAAAGCTAGGTCATTCTAACTACATCAGTCACTGAGAACCGATAAGCACTTAGGTGGTCATCGTCAGACCTTCAAAATGTATCAAGTAGTAGCATTCGTGCTCAGTTAGCTGAAAGCTGGAGCATTCTGACTATTTCCGTGACTGAGAAGCGATAAGCAGTTACCTGGTCTTTATCAGACCTTAAGAATATATCGTAGAAGTACCTGTGCTCAGTGAAATAACTAATGAAAGCTAGGTTATTACTTCATTAGTCAAAGTGTATAATTTATTATTAAATATTTTATTCATACATTATGATGTAGGTACTCCAAGAGAAACAAAATATGTTAGGCAAATACGATGACCACTCTGCGACACATTTCTGTTCTTTGTTACGTTTTTCTGTAGTACAGTCATTTGTCGGTAGGGGCCGAAAAATAAACAAAAGCCAGTACAGAGGTCAAATCGTCAAAGTCATCCACTGCTGTGATCCCCTTAATAAAGCAAACGACAGAGCAGTTAGGTTGTTACGTACTGGTCAGATAAAATCAGTATCGATTCGAGAAGAAGAATTATTGTGTTAGCTTTTAGCATAGTGTGACGGATTTTCAATCAGTAAAGGTTTATAGACTGTCTTCAAGACGTCGATAGTGCATTGAATAGAGCACAGAGCACTCTCAAGATAGCAATCACATAAAAATGCGATGTGGGGTTTTTACTCGCCAGTCCTAAAAGCATGTTAAGAAATGAACTTTTACCCACTTCGCTGGAGAATGGATTCATTTTTTTTTGTAAATTGAATAAATTGTTGGAGCCGTTAAATCGTCTTTTCACTGTTGTGTCGTTGAATAGTTACTAGTTATGATATGATAGACCATGCACTAACTAGTAACTGCGGATAGAATAGAATGGGCTCTAAGGAGCTTCAAGCCTTTCAAATCCGCAGGGCTGGACGGGATCTTCCCGGCCCTACTACAATGGCAACTAGAACAGGTAACCAAGTACCTACTACCAATCTACCGGGCCTGCATAGCTTTCAACTATATCCCCTTACTTTGGAGAGAGGCAAAAGTAGTCTTCCTACCTAAACCAGGAAAAGAGGACTACACACACGCCAAATCTTTCAGGCCCATCAGTCTAACATCTTTTCTTCTGAAAACTTTGGAAAGACTGGTAGATCGACACCTTCGAGATGGAGCTCTAAAAAGCAAACCACTGCATCCCCAACAACACGCGTACAGGAAAGGCAGATCAACAGAGTCGGCATTACACATGGTAGTGCACAAAATAGAAACGGCTATAACCAATAAATCCTCAACACTTGCTGCCTTCATAGATATTGAAGGGGCTTTTGATAAAACCATACACAACAGCATTAACCACGCCCTGCAGAAATTTAGTGTAAAACCGGTCATAAGAAACTGGATCACTAAATTGGTCAGCAAGAGGGCGGTACAGATAGTGGGAAATACTACCACAAGAGCCAAGGTAGCAAGAGGATGCCCCCAGGGAGGCGTCTTATCTCCACTTCTCTGGAACATGGTAGTGGATAGCCTCATAAAAAAACTGAATGACAGAGGATACACTACTATTGGTTATGCAGACGACCTTGTTATACTGATAAACGGGAATGCTGAAGATATGCTATGCAAAGTGATGCGCTCTGCACTGCAGATAGTAGAAGTTTGGTGTGAAGAACACGAACTTTCAGTAAATCCCAAGAAAACAGAGCTTATCCTATTTACCAACAAAAGGAAGCTACCAGAATTACAACTACCAAAGCTTTTCAACACTAGACTCTCCCTATCAACGCAAGTGAAATATCTGGGCATAATTCTTGATAACAAATTGAACTGGGCGAGTCACTTAGAGGCTAAAACAAAGAAGGCCTGTATAGCTTTTAATCAGTGTAGAAGACTAGTTGGTAAGAGATGGGGTCTTAACCCAAAGATCACACTCTGGCTATACACGTCAGTCATCAGACCTTCTATTACTTACGGATCAGTTGTATGGTGGCCCAGAACTCAGCTGACCACGGTGAAAACGAAACTCCAGAGCCTGCAACGCTTAGCTAGTGTAGCAGCTACTGGATGCATGAGAACAACTCCATCAGCAGCGTTAGAGTTTCTTTTAAATTTAAGACCTCTGGATCTGGTCATAAAAGAGGAAGCTCAAGCAACGGCCTTAAGACTAAGATCAAACGGTCTATGGAAAGTAAATACAGAAACAACACACTCAAAAGTTTTACAGGGGATTCTGAAGGAAATACCACTCCTTGAGGCGCCCATGGATAAGACTTCATCTCACCATGTGTTCGATAGAAGTTACGACATCCAACTCACTGCGGAAGCAGTAGATAGCTCTGGCATCAATGAAGTTAGGATATATACGGACGGCTCCAAGACCTCATATGGTACAGGAGCCGGCGTCTTCTCGAATGATCTCAACATCTCTATATCAAATACCCTAGATAAATTAAACACAATCTTCCAAGCCGAATGTGTCGGTATCACCAGAGCGGCACAAGCAGTTGCAGCCAGAGACGTCAGAGATTTTAAAATAAAGATCATCTCCGACAGTGCATCGGTGCTTCAAGCCCTAAAAAACAACACAATTACCTCTGTCCTAATACTGGAATGCCACAATGCACTCCAATCCATTGCAACCACGAACAGTGTAACCCTGCAATGGATCAAAGGACACAGCAACTCGCTGGGCAATGACGCAGCAGATGAGCTGGCCAAGAGAGGCTCAGGCGATACAGTATTTGGACCGGAACCACTACTGCCCATACCTCAGGCCCAAATAAAAACATGGCTGCGTTTAAGAACCACAGAAAAACACCTTACCGAATGGAGAAACAGTGAAGGATGCAGGCAAACAAAAGATGCAGTTCCGGCGGCAACAATGAAGTTTACTCGCAATCTCATCAAACTTAAAAGGGACAAAATCCGTAAAATCATAGGAATTTTAACGGGTCACTGTTCCTTAAACAAACATCTACATAACATAGGTGTAACAGACAGCCCACTGTGCAGAGGATGCATGGAGGCGGAAGAAACGCCAAGGCACGTACTCCTAGAGTGCAGGAGCGTGGCAGATCACCGGGCACAAACTCTACGATCCCCATTAACTCTCCCAGAAGCCTGCAGCAGTCTGGGAAGGCTGCTAAAATTCTGGGACGACCTATGTTGGTTGGAGTAGGTATTATTTAAACAGCACGCACAATGGCCCAATCAAGAGGCTAAGTGCGGACAAAAGCCCAGTTAAACTAAACTAAACTAAACTATGATAGACCATGCACGATATTGATCCATGTATTGAAACATTTTTAATATCTAGTAATTACAACAAGTTAATGAGACACGTGTTGTCGACACTCGAGATAAGCCATAAACCCTATGAAACGTAAAACGCTTATTGCCTCAATACACTTGGAGCAACGTGATAACTGTACTACCATTATGTACTCAGGAAATCACAGTGGAAAACGTTACGTCGAAAACTGAAATATCGCAATTTACTATTAAAATATTATTCCAATATTTCAACAGTCTTTCATTCTAAGTGCTGTACGACTACGTGTATTACTTGATCCAACGAAATAATGAATGTTTCGAAATATTATTTTGATACATAACTTACTGTGTTTTAACAGAAATACAACGTTTAAAAGGAATACCTTTTAAACTTTTTAACTGTTAAATCCCAATAAAATAAACCACCAATCATTTACAAGCAGATTATTTAAAGCCAGCTACAATTTTCGTTAAAGAAAATCAATAGGTAATCATGATTAAATTAAAAGTAGTTTTTTGCGTCTTCGATCGAGCATTTTGTATAGAGAAATAGTCCAACAACAATTTCAATTAATCGACGTAGGTAACCGCTTTTCCGTGAACGTAAAAGAGGATTATTATTAACGATTATTGGTTTGAATTATACCTTTTGTATGTTATGCCCCTGCCACTTCAACGGGCTCTTGAGACGTCGGTAAACGTTAAGGGCATAATAATATCATACATGAGTTACAAGTATGAGGGTCATTTTCACAAAAAGTGTACATTCGTGTTTTCGGCGTGTCCCACAACTTTTGATAAATATTTAACAAATAATTTCCACGTTCAAGAAAAACTACACTAAAAATAAGGATCTGTAATTAGTTTTTAACAATATTATATATAGTTGCTACTTAAAAACACAGTCATATTACCTTTTTTTTTCAAAAAATATTATAGAAGGTGTCTATTTTAGCGCTGTCCTACTACCAATTTCATTAAAATAACATAACTTTTATATATTTTGTTGACTTATTTATACTAATGTGATTGATTTCTCGGAAAGTATAGTTATTTACGATTTGTTTTATAATTGCAGAAACAGTGTAACGTTTCACACAATATTTTAATAATTGTATCTATGTGAGGACATAAATTAGCTAAAGTGGAAAATTCCCTTCCGAAACCGCATTTTTTTCGAAAGATCGCAAAAAAAACTACCATTTGTGCATATTTTTTGTCAATTGGCAACATTTGTAAAGCTGTCATTGGATTCCCTTTAATGATTCGTCCACTTTGACGGCGACTAGCAGAGGACGAACACGCGCCTCAGTAACGGTCCGTTTTTGATGTTCCACAACCGCAACCAATTTCAAAGTAAGTTTACAAGTTTATTTCTTGCAAATTATTTTGATATTTTTATAAACTTTCAGTGTACCGAATTTGATACCAAGCTTGTTAATCGGATGATATAAAAGGAGATAAATGAAACAAAAATGTGCAATGGTAGACTTCCGATACTTCCGTTCCGTAACCAAAACGCAGGTAACGTAGAATTGGAACTGAAAAGTTTCGGAATGGAATTCTTAGGAAGATGGTACATTATATTCATGTCGATTTATTATGACAATTTATTTTGTGTCTCTGATTAAGAATTCTAATATTGAGAACTACTACTATTGAGAACTCCCCTACCTCCTACCCTACCTACCTACTACCCTACCTACCTACCACCCTACCTACCTACCTACTACCCTACCTACCTACTTACTACCCTACCTACCTACAACCCTACCTACCTACCACCCTTCCTACCTACCACCCTACCTACTTCTCTACCGACTACCCTACCAAACTAACCATACCTTCTCTACTATCCTACTTACCAGTAGGTAAGTATACTACCCTACCTACTATTCTACCTTACTACCCTGCCTACCTACCTACCACTTTATCACCTTGCACAATGTTTTAAGAGTGCTACATTGAGTTTTACAGTAAAATGTGATTTTTGACCCCAAAAAAAAAAATCGTTTCCCAATAAAAAAAATTGCGTAGGGGTACTTAGTTTGATGTACAGAATGCTTAGTTAACAGCTGTGTGATAAGTTGATTTACACCCTGTATTACTTTTAGAAAATTTGATCTCATTTTTTCAGTGTGCAATTATAGCTTTGGAATAGGTATTAATAATATTGTTTAAGTAATAATAATATTATTTTAATATGTTGATTTTTTTTATACTTATTGTAATTTTTTGATCTCATTTTCTTGACAATGTGCAGTTATAGCTTTAGAATAGGTAACAATATGTTTAATAATAATGTTGATTTACGTAGTACGTAGCAAAAATTGTTCAATTGTTCATACTGTATTAGAAGAGTACAATTTGCAATATTTTGAGTACATAATATTTTCAAGTTTTCTTGTTAATGTATAATAGTCTTAAGAATTCTATTCCGTTACTGGAACAGTCAATTCCGTGACTGTCCTATTTTATATTGTTATTTAAATATTATTTTTAGAGCGAAATACCATCTGATTGTATTCAGATTTTGATAATTTTGAGGCTGATAATTTGATGAACATAATTAAAAAAAGAGTTCCTATATTGTGTCCTAATTGAGTAACATACCAAAAAGTATTAAACTAATTTCGTCCAAAGAGTAACGTAATGGACATTAAATTGATAAAAATGTATGTTTTTTATTATTGATTTTATTTTTTATTTATTTTGTATTGAAGTACAAAACTTTATGAACACATAATACTAGTTGATTAAATCCAAGTGTGTTTTATTTTATTTCTATAACCGAAAGTTTATAGTTGCGGAATGGAAGAAATTTTATTCCCCAAGGACAATAAATTACCTATATTTCATTAATTAATAAAGAATAATAGGTTTTGTTATTATTTTCATATAGTGAAGAGAATAACGATTGTAAATTTAATGAAAATAAACGAGTTACAACAAAATATTAAATTTCGACACTTTTAAAACAGTGTACACTTTTTGTGAAAATGACCCATGAATAAGAGATATTAAACTAGAAAATATAAAAGTAATATGTTTATTGAACAATTGTTGATGGAAGGGTAACCCTGTTAGAAACATAGTAGTAAAAGTGATTTAAATAGTAATATTGATGTATTATACATTCTCATTCTGGTAGTACTACACAAACAGCCAGAACAAAATGTATGAAACAGCGTCATTTGTAAACAGAATCCTTTTTTTTCCATATCATTTCCCTCTTGTAAATGATGCCGTGACGTCTAACAGGGGAGAAAGGAAGAAGAAAACGTGTTGCGCCGACCGACCCCAAGTAGAATGAGTCAAGGGCAGAAAGATGATGATGATGGGTCTATTCATGACCTAAATTCGTAGTAACACTTTGAGTGTCCATGTCCTTGCACTCTGTTGATGTATTACTTTCTACCAAGGTAAATAAAACTCATTTAATCTTGCACTTTTAATACAATGGTCAACAAATTCGTGCTCAACAGACCTCGACAATACCCGATAAAGCCGAAAATCTACTGATGTAATCCGGTTCACACCTGCACATTACGACATAATAGTCACCGTTTGCATCCAGCCGTATTTGAATCTTAATTGTACTATGTTTATGGTTCATTATATCGTCGTGAGATTTTCGATGAAAAGATCAACTCGTGTATACAATGTTGTATGGGACTAACATCACCATAATTTGGTTTAGGCTAGGTCTCTTTTCAAATGTGGGATCCTGGTAGTTTGATGAAGTAAATTAAATTACATGAAGCGGTTGACTTTTGGTCTCTTAAATACTTAACTAATTCTGACTTCGGCGTTGCCATAAAAAATAAATTACCCAGGATTTGGCAGTGGCTGTTTGCTCAATTGCTAAGTTGTATAGCACCTCTAAAAGCAAAAAAAATGACATGACGAACCAAACGGGCTTGTAATTGATAACTCCATTCATCATCATTATCTTCCTGCCCTTGCCCCATTATATTTCCATTCTTCCCTGTTAGACGTCATTGCATTATATACATCTTATTTAAATTGATAACCCCTTTACATTATATATAATTATATATTAATAAATACAATATCAAACGATAGACATGCTGGTGGCAACGTAGAGAGGTAACCGTTTCAAGTAAGGTGTGAGAAAATTGGAAAATTGGTCACATGAATGACTACTCGACAAGCATTTTTAAATTGCTTTTTAGTTTCACTCAAATGGAAATGCCGGAAACAAAAGCGTCGGTTACCTTCCCCCCAGGGGGGATTTTCAGGGGGGATTTGTGGAACAAGCCGAACAAACGTGGACTATGCAAAATGATATTTTGGACTGAACTATTAGAAATATTAATGGAGTTTCAAGCTATGCAAATTTAAATATCCAGATCTGGGTTATGCACTGCAGAGTATCTAACATTATGTTTGCGCTGCGACTAAATTAATTTATATTCTCGGTATTCCAATTTAGTCCTTTCAACCTCGACTAGGAGTTTGCTAACGGATTATTTCATATTTGGACGATTCCGGCAAAATAGTTCACACAAAAAATACGACATCTTTCCTATTTATTGTATTCCATTCGTATTTGACCAAAAAACAATGTAAACCACATTCGCCGAAAAAAACTTGGGTGTGGAAATTAAACAGTCAAAGATCAAACAACTGAGGTACAGGTTAACCTTATCGTTGTTTTTTTTTATTGATTTAGTTATTCCTTAAGGTCACTTACACAAGTCCAATGTACTAAAGATAACTTAGATAGTGGGGGACGATGACGATGGATGTGATATATATTTTTACTAACGATAAATGCTCGGTTAAAAACTGTACCTAGCGACTTTTTATATTTATCTGTATTTTTCGTTCTATAAATAATTTATGTATATTATTTCAGTTTCCAATACCGCTTAGTGAACCGTAATGACCAATCTAATTTAGACCTTAACTCCCAAATATATGGTCCTTCGAGCCGGAGACAACTGTAGCCGAGGTAAAACTTTGAATATTGTTTCAAGAACTAAAAGTCGCAATCGTAGTTCTATTCTAGTAGACGATTGCAGTTTTACTTAAGTACCTCAGTTAATATAACTCCATTGCATTTTAATTTTGTTTCCCGTAGAAGTTGAGACTTAGTTGCTCAAATTAAATATACCTCCAGAAAACAGACTACAAGGTTTTCCAAGGCAAATTTTATTATATTTGCTGCCATAATCTGGTTCAGGAGTGGTTGACTTCTCTTCATGCGTAACAGATTTTCGGCGTATTATCAATATTAGGAGTAACACAAATTCCACTTAAACGTTTAAGTAATGAAAACCGATCCCGGAGCATAACTCCAGAATCGATTTTCAATACTGAAACGTTTCTGATCTAATCAAGTCATTAAGGTCGACGTGTGCCAAGATAAACTGGTCCTAAGATCTGGATACTTTGATGAGCTAATATGGACAGGTTTATCATACCTGGATTCATTTCTAGCTAATTCATCATGAGCATATCTAATCACGGACATTTCTTTCCAAGGTCATGAGTACGTCGCGTCTGGTTCGACAGTAAAATATTACATTCTTCATGCGATAACATTGTATTATTTAATGCAGCGAATGTGCCGTGCACGTGTCGGTTCAATTTTGTAATATCGATACAAAAACTCTAGGTTTTTGTTCCACTTTTGATACTTGTGAGACCAATATTATCGAGAATTGTGCATCGAATTTGTCGTTCAACAATCATTTTCTACAGTGCAGTGCTAAAAGATTTTTTGGCCTTCGAATAATATTGGTAGAGGGCGCTGTTGGTAACATTTTTGTGAATTACATAACAGAATCACGCTTGTAATCCCCGAGGGTTTAGGCAGAGGTGTACCCATTAGTACACCAACATTTAACCTGTAATGTTTAAGTTCCATGTACAAGGGAGCGAGGATATTGCCATCTAACTGGACACAAATCCAGTATCTGTAGCTGCTACTGAGAACTTGAGACTTCGTGATGGGGAAACCCAATAACACCAAACCCAGGACCTCATGCACCAATGAGCAGCAGGGTGCGAGATATTTGAGAATTGTTTTGTAAAATGTATTGAAAGATCTGGCAGTTTGTTTCAATTTAGACCTCGCTTTAGATAGTTTAGATCCTTCCATATTTTTATTGATACCGAATAATGCTTGATGCGTATTGTAAGCGTGAGCTACAGCATGAAGTCATCAGTTGTTCTTCATTGCACATAAATAGCATGAACTCATGAGCGTTGATTGGGAACTAAAGGTAATTTGGGCCTCCGCGCCTGCAGACAATACCAATAAAGTAAAAGAAACTACGTCAGTTATTACTAATTAAGGAATAATGGGAAACTGCGAAATTCCTGATGGAAAACCCAATAACACTATGCCTTTTTTTTATGGTGGGTGGAAAATCATCAAATAACCCCTACCGCTCTTGGGCAGAGCGGAAGGGAGTGTCAGACTTCTACTGACTAAAAACCACTCATGTTCCTTCTTAGCCCTTCATGTCGAGGCCGCGGTATCTCTTGCGAACAACCCGCAGCCTCGACGGGAATAACACTATGCCTGACTCGGGAATCGAACTCAGGACTTAGCAGCCCACAGAAGCAGGCAGTATTACTTATCAGTTAAGCGGCATGATCCGTTAAAGAATATAGAACTACAGATAGGTGTGACGAGAGAAACGATACTAATATGGTGAGTCTTAAGATAATTATTGACAGTGACTCGCATGCCTGATGGATATATTGTCTGTATAGCTCTAGCCACGCGCTAAACACCGTTGTCGTCGGCCGTAATATTAACACATGACGTCACTCGGCAACTTGCCAGCTAACCGGTTACAACCGGATCAGTAGAGTAGACTGTCGCAGATTAATTTATTCCATTTTGCATGAATGGTTCTCGAAACCGTCTGAATGGCTGGCATGTTAACTAGGATATTTGTTTCAATTCCGGTTTCTGTAAACTAACTTGCTTTTCGTCTTACTCAGTTTATTTTATAACAGGGTATAGGACGTTTTTATATAACCGGGATAACCTACTCCTCCGCTATTCTATTCTGATTAGTTTCTTTGAGGGATCCAAGACAGTTAGTTACTTACTTAAATTGTTTGTCTGGGTCTTCGTAAAGCTTCATTGTCTCAGTGTGTTTCTGGTTGTCGCCACTGTTGATTCTGGCTTTCGGGAGATTACAGCTGTTTGGAAATAGTGTGGCGGGATTGTCCCAATTAAAAACAAACTGAGATAATTATGGGAAGCATGTATGCCTTGGCTCACAGTTGTCTTGGTTATCGCAAGGGGTCGAAAAAATCTATTGTTAAATGCCATTTGTTGTTTTGGTTCTTCTTACCTTTTGATGATACAGTTAAAGTCCGGACCATTTAGACATTTGAGGTTACATTAATTTCCACCCAGCTGAAAATTGGTAGAATTGTTCAAAACACTATTATAATATAGGTACCGATTCGGTGCTCAAAATCGCGAAAACCCCGTTTTTGTGTCCTTTGACCCCGAGATTTTTTCCAGGTCTCGGATCGATGAGGACTTTTCACATTTCATTTATAATGGTGTTTTGAACAATCCTACCAATTTTCAGCTGGGTGGGAATTAATGTAACCTTACCCCTATTTTTTGGTCAAATTTGACCGGACTTGTAATCACAGAACAGATAAAAGAGGTTGTAATAATAATAATTATTAGATTTCGAAAGACGTTTCCGCGAATTTTTAACGTAGGTTGCGAAATGAATTCTTATGATTTCCAATATAATATTCAAATCACTTAGTTTACGGGTGAAGGTAAGCGGCCTTTTAAAATAAATAAAGAAATTATTATTATTATAAAACAAAATGTTTAGTCGAACATTTGGACAATTTCGTTTCGGATTTTAATGATATTTTAATTATATTAATTGACACACACCACGCGTTTGATGGCAATAGGCTCGCGCTCTGAGACTGAGACCCGGAACCTGGGACCTAAACATAACTGGCGAAATGTGGGACTACTACGGGGTACAACTCTGCCTTACCATTCGGGGATTACATACATACATGATAATATGATATGTAATTAACAAAAGGACTTTACCTATAACAACGTAATTGACATACAAACAAAAGGCAATTGTCTAGTAAAGTTTCGAACATCGATTAAAATCACGGTAACTCCTTCTTTACTAAATGCATTACATAAGGATCGACAACAGAAGGTCATGTAGGAAATTACTTTTTACCTTTGACGTCACTAGAAGCCGGTTTCATGGTCACGGCTTTACTTGAGAAAAATGCCAAGAACGTACCTTCTTTATTAATAAAATAAGCGCGTACATACTTCGCTGAAAAGTAAAGGTCAAAGCATCTTCTACACAGAATTCAGCGAACTTTTAAGCGTCTTTCTCCCAACTTAAATACTAGTACTTTTATGCTGGTAGAAAACTAAGGACCGTTCTATTGGCAACGTACGAGCAAATCAGTTCCGGAATACAAAATTTGTAACAATTTGTACAACACTTGTATTTAATACAAGTAACATAATTGTATGCTATTTACTAGTCAGGAAAACATTGCGGTAACAGAACGTGAAACCACCAACCCACCCCAGTGCAGTTGACGACAGAACCTTTGCGAAGTAAAAGTATAATCCTTGAGTTAGCAACATACACGTTACCTGTGGTATGTAATGAACAGCTGTTCAAATGTCATATGTGACGTATGCATGACGTTCGTCATCGGCGTGCGCGGCATTTTAGATTGACCTTCCCCTCCTTTCTGCCCCCTCTATAACCGTCCGTTGTTTGAATGAAGTTAGCGTCGTACAGTAGAGGTCTAAACAGAATGGTCCTTTCTGCTTGATTCTACACGTGCCCATTATATTTAATCATTGTCTACGAAGAATACTTTTTCTTAATGGGGGGATTCCTTATAGGTAATTCTTTGATTTATTTTCTATTATTAGCAATGATTGATCATTTAGTAGACATACTGACGTGTATGACGTAAATAGAAATAATGTATGATAATTTGCCTTCTTTTTTTTCCTGTTATTAGAGTAGTAAAATAAGAAAAGCGAGTTAATGCCTGTTCAAACAAAGAGGACCCCACACAAACCGAACCTTTTGGATGTAGGTACCCAAAAGAAGTCATCAGCAAATAATAGCTATACAAGTTGATTGACTTCTTTTAAGTTGCAAATTAAGCATTGTTTGCAATGATACACTTCGTATGAAGTCCCGTCTGCCTCAACAAATCGTGAATGGGTGTTTGGCGCCTGCATAGCGAGTATAGTGACACAGGATCAATTAACACAAAGCAAGTCATGCTCGTACTACGGTGCAGTAAGCGACACTAGCAATTAGTCCGGTCGAGTTCGAAACTTTTCAGTGGGCGTCACGGGTTTCCTTTGACAAAGTCCGTGTGACTTTGTTAAAGGTGCGACGCCGACGGCCTCGCAATCGCAACGGGCCGGTTAGAATCGCTGTTCGTGTTTCGAACTTTCGATAAAACGAGACTGCTGCCCGTGCCCACAGCAACAGGCTCGGAGGTATAGCGTGTATGACCTTTAAACGAGTGTCGTATTCAAAACTGATCACGTTTCGGGCAAAGTCCACAGACAGTGTCGGTTTAGCATCGAGTATAAGCATCTATATCCATAAGTCAATGACATCGTTCAGCCGAGGTAACGTTGTTTGGTTTGATTGTGCCTAATGAGGTTTTCTAGCGGTCTGCCGGACGACTGTCTGACTGTGGTCATACGATTACTAGGGCTTCTCCACTGTATTGTCTCAATAAAAAACGATATTGGAATAGATGGGAGAATGTCTATTGTTATTGCTCAAAGTAGCAAGCGGCTCGACAGTAACAGTGTAGAACAATCCTGACCTAGCACTTAAGGCCGAAACTTTGACTCGAGGTAGTCTAATTCGGAAATATGACATGAAATCTATGAAATTACCTATTTTCCTCCTCCTCCACTTTTTTTAGAACTACATAAATGACTTGTAAGTGAAAATAAGTTCCGTCTGTCATCTATTGACGTCCCAAATTAAAGCTGAAGGTGTCATACACCTATCATTCCTCCGGTGGCTCATGAAACTGGGCCATTCAATCCAACATGACAGCCTATCACTACAAAGGCCATGTCTTCGGATATCTGATATGATTGAGTAAATAATTAATCTCAGCCACCTGCAGTGGTTCTAGGAACCAGGTAGGGGGGATGTCGCTGTTGATATTGAGAATATTGTCTCCGTACGGTATACCTAAGTTTATACAGGTTGGTGCCGACAATACGACAATAAATGAAACCACTAGTAGTTCTAGTTCATAAACATTATTAAACTATCAAATAAATCTTAACACCAAAAAAACTAAGTAGCATTAAACTGTAAACTAAATACATTACAATTTACAAACAAATATTGGTTTACTAATTTTAGGAATAATTTGCACCGATTAACGTGTGGAAATAAAATGTAACAAACGAATTTGGCAAAGACATTTATTGAGGAAATTTCCATCTATTGAGGAAGGTTATAAGCTATATTAGTTGACGCAGACGAAGTTACGCGGGTCAGCTGGTGTACTATACAACTATTATTTACATTTAGTTATCTTTCTTTGACTCGAATATGCCCTGGCAGTTTAGAAAAGTCATGCTCACTCAAATATCTCACTGATGGTGGAGCGTGTGTCGAATCATTTAGCTCCCTTCAAAATGGTTGAGCTGTATGGTGCTGATCCATGCGTCATGTTCGTGAACGGGTGCCGTCAGTAGCGGTTGGCCAACCGCTACTGACTCTCTCTGATCTCGTAGCAGCCATAAATTGTTATTAACATCTTTTTAATATGGACGCTCTTAACTTGCACGTGTTTCTACATCGTTCTCACATATATGAATTATATCAACTTCAATAATGTAACCAAGATTTCATCGTATCAGATCCGGATAGGGTATAAAATGCTGAACCACAGCTTGTATGTTTACATGCACGACAATGCATTTAACACTTCCATTGTGTACATGTGATCTTATGACGTTTTCTTTATAAATAAACTACCTTATGCCCGCATCTTCGCCCGTGTGAAGTACGGTAATTGCCCAGTTAATCCAGGTTATAAACTACCTGTGTGCCATCTAAATGCCAATGCCATCCATTTCATCCAAATCTGGTCAGTAGTTTTTGCGTAAAAACTACTACAAACATACATCCATCCTCTCAAATTTTCACATTTATATTATTAGTAGGACCGTATATGTTTACTTTTGGCTTCATTATGCAAATATGCACCATGTGCTAGTTTTATTAGGTAATAAAGACGACTAGTCACGTGAAAATAGTTCTTTCATCCGGTACTTATTAATTGATAAGGCAATAAATTAGTGTGTTCCGGACACTTTCCTCATGCCAAGGAATGAAAGTGTCAATAAAATGTGTTGGAACGGCACTTAGGGAGCACTCCGGAGTTGAGATTTTGGACGTGAATGCCAAAACAGGTTTTGACGTTCAAATTCCTTGGCGATCGGAAATTGGGATCGTCAAGTGTATAGGAGGAACCCGTTATTGCTAGGTGAATATGCAATTTTAAACTGCGCTGTGCAGATTTCATTTACTTCCAATACTCTGGGTTCTCCAGGACTGTTGTTTACTTTTCATCAGTTTGAAATCACTAAGCATTTGTTAGGTACCCTGAATAATAATTAGAACTCCTCGATTTTTTTGTTTGTTTTTGCTGTAATTGCTTTGTCCATAAACACCTTAAAAGCAGAGCTATTATGAATACATAAAATTGATTAACAACAATATTTCATGAATTATTGTGGTTTAAAGGTATAAATTGGCATGGTTTGTGAACCATGTATAAAAATGTATTCCGTGAAAAATTGTTGGTACCATATTTGCTTATAAGTACTAGCATTTATTGTTTTTTTTTATATTAATGAACTGTTTGGTTTCCTCGTTAAATATAATAAAAATGAAACTGAGGAATTTTACAGAACCTGTCTGGAGTTTGGGTTTGTCTTCGTTCGGTCTATTAGTTAGGCATCAGACGGTCATAAACACAATATTAATTGGCACGGAATATGATTTTGATTATCGATAATTCATCTTTTTTCTTAAACTTATCTCGGTGCAGCGCTGATAAAATTGGGAATGCTGATGGTAAGGGTATTTAGTCGATTTTGGTCAGTGGCTTCATTAAGTAACTTTTTAGGCTCTCAGAGCTTAGGTGTTTTTTTTATTTAGGCAGTAAACACACAACGTGGCATTTATAAGAGTATCATAATTTGTTTGTCTAGAATCTATGGTGTACTTAGGACCTATCACAAAGCAGTAGGTCAGGCACGTGTAACCTATCCACAATCCACGACTGATTAAATTTTAATCATCATAGATTATTGGCGGCGCGTGCCTCCGGCGAATGTCTATCGTGAGCGGCGCATAATTTATAAACAGCTGGCTGAAAATGCAATGACGGCTCTCCTCAGGTCTCAGGCTCGCCTCATTTTGAGGTCTTTAGTATTATGTTACTAGCGTTTGCTTGCGACTTCGACAACGTGAATTTCGGTAATTGTCACACGGGATCGTAGTACTAGTGGGATAAAAGTGTTTATAAACGATCTGTCATCTAATGTCATTCGACGTATCGCACGTCAACAAACGTCCTCGTTAACTTTTACATTTCTAAATACAAATGGTAGTGAGATATCAACTTATTTCCGCGGCGTTTTTCGTAAGCTGGGTGAATAAATCATGTCTATCTTGCAAACAGGTTTATTTGTTTACATATTTGTTTTAAACTCCTGGGCTTGCTATTGCTGTTTCTTTTCAGATTCACAGTAATTGTCTTTTTTAAGGTCCATACATAATATTGGTCAACTCACATGAGCACTACCTATGGTGTTTTTTTTTATCGGAACTTTCCCGCCACATGATTCTCAAACCACTGTGCAACTTCTGTAAGCCAAAATCAAATCAACAGTGGCGACCACCAGAAAAGCGCCGAGACAATGAAGCTGGACGAAGCCCCAGACTGCCCCAGAGTAACAATTTAACTGTGTTTCATGCAGCAAAGAAATTAATCAGAAAAGAATAGTGGAGGAGTAGGAAAAACTTAATTACCGCTATGCAGATTAGTGTCACTAAAAATAATTGAATACTGAATGTTACAGCTTGGTTAGGGTGCATCCAACGGGAACATGTAATGCGATAAAGTCTCGGCGTTAGCGAGACTTTATCGCATTACATGTTCCCATTGGTCTTGGTCCAGCTGAGTGCATCGCAATCCGTTCATCCGTTGCAGATCTATGAAAACGTACCTAACTGACAACAGGTATACCTTCTAGCGCATTTATAAAGTATGTTTTTTTTAACTTTATTAGGTTTACCTAGATTGCCTCGTTGGTTTAGAGTCGTAAGCGCTACTGCTTAGCATGAGGTCCTTGGTTTGATTCCCAGGTCGGGCAAAGCGTTATTGGGTTGTTCTATCAGGAATTTTTCAGTAGCAGCCATGGAGTCTGGACTTGTGTCCGGTTGATGGCAATAGGCTCGCCCCCTATTACATGGAACTTAAAAATAACTGGCCAAATGTGGTTGTACTAATGGGTACACCTCTGCCTAACCCTCCGGTGATTATAGGCGTGAGGTTCTGTTTTGTTTTGTGCTGAGCGATGGAGATACTCTGTTCTTTGATAGAGTATACTGAATTAATTTGATTTGTCAATTAAAATCGAATGAATAAAGTAAAAATGCAATCATTCAACATATCCATCGACACAGCTACTAATTAATCTCGAATCGGACGGAAAATTAATTACTGTGAGCTTCTGGAGGCAGGGCCCCCTTCGCTTGACCCCCACGATATGTATGATTCATTTGTGACGAGATAACACAAAAGTATATCAGACGCTCATTGTATTGTTAATTAGTTAGGTATTTCTACACTAATAGAGGAAATATTTGTATCGAATAAACACAAAAAGTACTGGCCCAATTTCAAAACTTCTTTTATCATTAGCAGGTACATAATCCTTGAGTAAAATAGGCTATATTTATTCCAAGTTTAAAAATAAATGTCTACCCGTGCGAAACCGGAACAGGCCTCTAGTGAAACACAAACTAGTCATGTCATTGTTTTCAATTGCAGAGAATAACACGTTTCCCTACCGCGCGTAAGCCACCTGACCACGCGTGACAATAAATAATTATTTGTCAAATGTATCCATCCAGAATACTTATCTCACTTCAGTGCGATAAAGAGATTGCACTACACGCTATGTATAATTCCATCTCTTTCCCACACTCATCATCTCCCTAGCCTTTACTCAACTACTCGTATGTTGGGTCGGCTTCCAGTCTAACCGGATGCAGCTGAATACCAGTATTTTACATGGAGCGACTGCCTATCTGAGCTCCCAGTTAATACTGGGTAATACTATATATACCCTTTTTCGAGGAAGGAATGTAATGGGTGATTGATCACCCATTTACAGACCAACCTAGGCAAGCGCGGCTTAACCTAAAAATCGACCCGAGTTTTTTATTATTCTGTAATTATAATTTATTACTCTTTCTCACACTGAAGTGATATTAAAATAATTGGAAACTTAATAATATATCGAGAGAACAGAGAAAGGTAAATGTAACCAGAGGGGGTCAATACTAGACGTGTCATTCTCATCAGTCATTCTATCGTTTTTTGCGATTTGCAGGTCAGTGTCAGGTTTTATATTGATTAAAATATGATTCGCGCACGTAATGTGTATGTATTTATAGAGATATAATGATTAAAATCAAGAATACAATCCTCTTGAGTTGATTAATTTCCATTGAGTGACTATGTGATGAAAAAAAATTAAGGCATTCAAGGAAGTTATACACCGTGAAATCTAAATCGTTGTTTTCCCGCAGCAAAATGGTTTTGTCTTGGTAAAACAATCGTTTTATAAACAAATAAAATATTAGAAACCAAAAATGGCAGATTAACCATTGTGAAAAACAAAACTCGAAAGCTACCACGAGCCAATAGTAGGCACCTCCCAATACCTACGCTAGGCGCAAGCCGGGTGCCTACCGGCCGTTGACCCGCGTGGTTTTCAATCAGCTGATATCTTATTCTTGATAATAAGCTTTAGTCCTACAAGTTATTTCAATTTCCTCTTCATACTTTTACGTGCGATTCGAGTACTACCTACAAGTTACGTTTAGTGTTACTATTGATTCTCACCTTTTCGAGTTGATGAATATTTTTTAAATTATTTTAAAACAAAAACATCCTATTTTTTTTACTTTTACTCCATCCTTCAAAAGTACTCCTTATGGCAAGTTGTTCGGCCACGGGAAAACAACTATTTAAATTTCATGGTGTATATGAACTGAGAGGGTTGTATTGATGATTTATTTAACATACAATCTGAATTGCAAACAACGAATTTCGCGGGCTACCCTGAAGGTTTCACCTTAATGTTTATCCAATAGCCACATTCTGTAGCCCTTTTTTTTATTTGTTTTTTTTTTATGTTTTTTTTGGCGGGTGGAAAATCATCAAATAACCCCTCTCGCTCTTGGGCAGAGTGAAAGAGAGAGTCACACTTCTACTGACTAAAAACCACCCATGTTCCTTCTTAGCCCTTCATGTCGAGGCCGCGGTATCTCTTGCAAACAACCCGCAGCCCCAACGGGCGACGGCCAGAAGGCGTCGCGACAGACCTCAAAAAAGATGGTGGGACGAGTTTCTCAAAACAACGACAAAAGGCCCACATTACCCCTTGATCGAAATTACTGGAAGTCACGGGGAGAGGCCTTTGCCTAGCAGTGGTATGACGCAGGCTATTAGTTTTAGCATATTTCGGTTTGGTATGTAAATGATAAAATCTAGAATTCAATTCATCACCAATGATGTTTTAATTTAAATAAATGTTTTTGTCTTTGACTTTTAGCCCCATAAACAATCTTTAGATGATAGAACGACGAGGTCAGAAGGCAATTACCTTGCTTTGACGAGGTAAATATCAATACTAAGCATCTGAATACTGTGAAGTGAACAGTGTGTATGTGTGTTTGTGTGTTTGCCTGTAACTAATAGAACTGAATGAATGACAAAGATATTTGCCAGTATGCGCTTTAGCATGGTGCGGGTGATATTCGATTAACCGTTGCTTTTCAATTATGAACGTTACTTCGATTTACCAGATGCCGCTGAATACCAGTATTTTATATGGTGCGGTTGCCTATCTGACCTTCACAACCCAATTAGTACTGGGATATACGATTTTCCTTGGTAACAGTGGTTGTCAGAATTTTGGGCCACTGACTACCTGTAACGAGTTAACGTCTCAAAGATCTAGAAATGACAGCCTCGATATGTATGTATGGTTGATTTACCAACAATTTAAATATTTTAGCTGCACTCTAAATACTATAGTCCTAAAATACGGAATTGTATTTATTTATTTAAATCAGCAAAATGAACGAATGAATTCTAATGAACTAATTACATTAAGTTTACGTAATGAAAACAAACAACAATTCAGCGAGATAAAACACGGATACGCGAATCTTATCAAAACAAACTTATTGCTTATTTATTGTGGACTAGCTGTTGTCTAAAATATTAGTTCCCTATCTCATTAGATTTGTAAAATTAGCCTAAGTTACTTCTTATAGCATCAGCTATCTGCCAGTTAGTCATATCAAAATCGGTCAAGCCGTTTCGGAAATAAGCTGGATCAAACTGCCCGAGACAGACAAAAATTAAAAACAAAATGTTGTTTTAAAATAACAAACATACACTTCAATTGAATTATTTGTGTCGATGTAAAGATTGTCAGTGATTGACAAAGTAAGAAACCGATGGGGTGGTGCTGGAGTTAGTTTCAAGAGCAAAGTTCAAGTCATCAATCAATTCAATCAATGTCAACTTACAGACCACAGTACGGGCGGAGCGACACGTGATGGCAGTTATTACTAAGATAGATATTGAGATATGTGCAGGAAGGGTCTAGTGGTCCCCGTCGGGGCTGCGGGTTGTTCGAAAGAGATACCGCGGCTTCGGCGCAAGGGCGAAGAAGGAACATGGGTAATTTTTAGTCAGTAGAAGTCTGACACTCCCTTCCGCTCTGCCCAAGAGCGGGATGGATTATTTGATGATTTCCCACCCCCCAAATAAAATAAGGGTCTAGTGGTCGCAAGTGCGACTGCTGAGGAGGAGCTCCTAGGTTCGATTGGGCAAAGTGTTATTAGGTTTTTTAATCAGGAATTGCTCAGTAGCAGTTTCGAAGTCTGAATTTGTGCCGGTGCATGGCAATAGGCTTGCCCTCTATTAAATGGGGCTTAAAAATAACTAGCCCAAAATTAGGTACACCTCTGCCTAACCCTTTGGGGAATACAGACGTGATGTAATGTTATGTATAAGGCTTGTTTATTGTCGTTCTATGAATAGCTCACAATCTCTTTCAAAATCAAACAAGTCATTTATTTAAACTAGGCTGATAATCAGCACTTTTCGAACGTCAAAATTTACTTCACTTATTTACAAGTGACAGCCCCCCAAAACGCCCACCCTTTGACACTTCTTAATGTTTTTGCTGGATAGAAGAAGTGGCGGAACAAACTCCCCAGCAACACATCTGTCTGTTTGTTTAGAAGAACCAGACTCGATACAATATATTATATAGTAAGGAGTAAGTTAATGTTACGATTGAGTACTTTACTTGGAGTACACGAACCTTTACGGTACATATCGTTGCACTAGTCTGACCGTGACCCCAAAAGCAAAGCGCTTTAGGTCTAAGACAAACTATCTAATCGTAAAGCGTAGCGCAGCGGTGCGACAGACATTTTGTTTTACAAGTAACAACAGCATTACAGCACCATGCTGAGATGTCCTTTTGGCCTCGTACAGGACCAATTTTAGTGTAGAATGTCTTATTTTGAAGCGTTTTTTATGTTTATTTTGTACACCTAATGTTTAAAAATCTCTGTCCGATCCGCAAGGGGCATCTACTTAGGTATACCAATGACATTGCCAAATTAAATAAGAAACTTATTTCATTTTCATGAAATTAAAAATATTAATTAATTTTAAAATGCATGAGTTTTGTACCAAATTACCATCTTTTCCCTCAATTACTCTGACTCAATTGACACTACCCAAGAAGCTGCCTCTCGTACCATAAAGTTTCCTCATTTTTTTTAATACACTGTATTTAATTTTCATCAGGTTTTTTTTTGTCTTGCTCTTAAAAAAAGATTACATAAATATAATCTCAGTACCTAATAACATCCTCGCGGATCGGATAGTATTTTTAATATAATATTTTTTATTCGTTATTGTATATTCTTTTCATTTGTTTTGTCTTATAGTGCGAAATAAATTCAAACTTTTTCTTTCTTGAAACCACGACGGGATAAATCCCGTACTTGTTTCTCACAAATGGAAACGATTAAAATACCTATCATAGTATTGAACAAACTCCAACAGTTATGAAGACCGATGATAGTTAAACGGACTACAGAGAGAACTAATAAAAACACGTGTAGAGGCTTAGTTAAAGAACTCGGGAAAATGTCGGTTAGATGAAAAAAGTATTGAAAGTAGCGACGACCGTGAAGTACAACGGAACTTCGCTCATAATCAACTTACCTTCGAAGACGCGAGGCTAGTTTAAAAAAAGAAATATTGATTATTTTCCTAATAGGTTGTTGAATTTAAAAGGTTGTACACCACCAACAAATAAAACGCTGCTTGTAGAAACTAGCGAAAAAATGTAAGTTTGCTGCTCATTTTTCTTCGACTAACTTCATTATCTGAGCTATTGCATTTTTGAGTGTGATATTTTAAAAGGGAATATGCAAGTAATATTAAACCATTTTTTTTATAATAAAACCTTTTGCCCTTCTTCTACAAAAAAGCGTTGTGTGGACCTTAAAAACTATATGGTACACTTGTTTAATTTTCTATAAGAGGTACCTACATCACTTATTGACTGTACCGTGTTTTTGGTGAAATGAGCTCGCAGATGGCATTGCTACGCAACGGCCCGCCAGATTCATGAAAATTTTGTTCACAGAGAAGCGGCGCAGCGTAGCGATACCCGCGACGGGGCACGCGGCGTGACACGTAAACAACAACATTGGCATTTGTTTTTGTTAGCGCGTGGAACAACGCGGCCCGCGGCCCGCATCGCCTCTCCGTAAATGAGCCTACACAGGTGGATCCATAGGTGACGGCGTATTATTCCAGATTATTACAGGAATATCACAGGAGAGATGAGAAAATAGAAACTGTATCGGTGGTGAAAACAAAATGACAAATAAAATTTTATTGAACATAAGAAACTTTGGACATTTTCAAAGAAGAATAAAATTGTCTTAAGATGTAAAGATAATAATACTGGTACTATATCTTCCACAAACAATACACAGCACTGCCGATAGCGTAACAATTATGTGAACTTGGACAACAATGTCTGGTACGTATAATCGGGGCATTCGGCCGTGACACGTTATATTACTCGTATGCCCTGTATAATGCCAAAGGTGAAACACAAACAAAATCTACTTCAGTAATGTTTTACTAGCGCTTAGTGATGGACGATCCTAACCGATATTTTACAGCATCGATAAACCGAATACAAACAATGCTCACCTCATTTCACATCATCATCATCTGCCTAGCCTTTAGCCAAATACGTTGGTGTCGGATTCCAGTGTAACCGCATGCAACGGAATACGAGTATCTTACATGGAGAATCGTGCCTATCTGACTTCCACAAACCAATTAGCATTTGGCTCGGCTCACCTCACCTCACATATGTATATTCAAATGTAGGTTCCGGTTTTGGAATAAATATATTGTATAGTGCTACAAAACAATTTCTTTCATTTTGGATAGGCAATAGCAATCCGGTTGCCGCGATTCGAATAGATCTAAAATATTGCTACGAATGCAAGTACAGTTACGAGAAATTTTTCCTAGAATCGAGAGTGATTTCTTGCGGAATAACGAATGCAACTTTGATTAAAGTTCTATTTCATAGAACTTGCATTGGGTACGAATATAGTATGGAAGTAAGTACTTCACTTTTAAATGTCATAATATTAGTGCTTGTGACTGGATGGTGCTGTCCTACCGGCGTTTTTCGGCTATTCATCTAAAACTGCGGTCATCCGGTGATTAGTCCGCCGTAATGAGCGGTCTAGAGGAAAACAACGGCAAATAGAGACATCTTTATTGACGAGAATGAGTTCAAACAACCTACGTTAAACGATTATCACTTAATTTATTAGCGTTGTAGAACGCCGCGTGAGACAGGGTATTACATTATTACCTCTATTGAGAGAATAAAAAAGCCTCCATATGAATAGCGATACTTCAAGCGACTAGCACAAAGGGATATTCCCGATTCCCCGCTGACACCTGACTTCACACTTGACTAGCTGTTTAGAGTTATTCTTATACAGGGTTTGTACAGGATAGGGTGGGGGGAATGTAGACATGTGGCAACGTGGCCAGCGTAGTGCATAACTGACCCTGTAGTAGGTTGATTATATTATACTTATACAGGCATCACTAAGGGATTGACTGAATGAAGGCAATTATGGAAGATTCTCAATTCTCTTCGTCCACTGTAAGCTTATGTCTGTATCCTTTATATAAATAAACACTCATCGTCACATTTGTACCAAAAAGATAACCATTTTGAAACAAACTTCGTTGTAGCTCGGTGGTCAAATCGTTTGATATTATCATTATTTCCCAAAAGAAATATCGAAGTACAATAAATATGAATGATTTTTAATCATTTACTACAACAATTACAACTTACAACAATATTCTAAAAGTGAAATTGTTTCTAAACGAGTCTACAATTATATTTTTACTGCCGACAATTCAATAGCTGGTCAAATTCTAACATAGTCCAGCTAGCGTACGTCGGAACTCGAAAAACTATGAAACGTTGGAAAACTGTATTTGGAAAAGCAGTGCCTTCAACATTTAAAGTAGAATCGTGTATCTTGAAATAACCCTCAACGTTGTTATATTTATCACATATTGGGCGGACAACCCACTATCTGTAGCTTATTAATTATCAGGAGATGCCGTCGCGCGTCGATATAAACCTAATTATACAGGTGCACTGAACGCTAAGTTACGAATAATGAGATCGGAAAATGATGTTCGACTTATTTTGCATCGTGTGTGCGAGCATGTGGAAAATTATATGCGACTAATTTTAAGTCAAAGGGTAGTGGCGTAAACCTCAATATTGTATGAAACCGCGATCTGATTATCGGCTCTCACCCAAAGCTAATTAATAATAACTCTTGAAATATTGATGATGTTTCGATTTTATAAGTTGTCGAACACATTTTATTTAACTTTTTCCGGAAAGCTATCGGTTACATCTAGAAATATTTTAATTATGCAAGAATTTAATTAAGTATTTATAGCTCACGAAAACTGGTTAAAACCGCCTCGTTTGCTCGTTGGTTGCGACCGCAATCGCAATTGCTGAGCAGGAGGTCGAGCAAAGTGTTATTGGGTTTTTCTTTATTTTTTATTTTATTACAGGCATGATGTTATGTTAAAAACGGAAAAGAACATCAAGTTGATAACATTAATTGGGGGTTAAATTTTATATAACATGGTACAGTGGACCACTTGCATACTTTCCTTTACAGAACACCAGAAAATTACTTTACTCCATCCAGTCAGAAGTGCACAAAGGGAATTCAGTTATGGGGATAATTGTTGGTTGACGGTGGGGCGAACAAATTTTGCCGGCGGTGGCGGTCTCCGCTGGTATCCGATCTATTTGTCGGGTACAATAATTAACCGGCAAAGCCTGTGGCGTTTTGGGCATTTAATATTGTCCCCGTTAGGTTTTCAGGCAACTGTGAGCTGATCTAAGCTTCTTTTGACTTACAAAAAGTTAAACTTCAACAGCCTTAACGGATAGTTGGAAATAATAATAAAAGTTACATAAGGTTAGGCAGAGGTGTTCCTTGTAGTATATTTATATTCGCCAGTTATGTTTACGTACCATGTAATAGGGGGCGAGCCTACTGCCATCAACTTTAATAAAAGCTCTCGAGTTCGACCCCAAACTTCTGATTTTTCGGATTCATATTGTGCGTATTGTATAACATCACTTGATACGGTGAAGGAAAACATCGTGAGAAAACCAGCATCCATATGAGATATTTTTCGACGGGCATGTAACTATATGACGGGCATGTAACGCAAAGTCCATGGGCGGCATGAAAACAGTGACACCAGGTTAGGCAGTAACCACATAAGTTACTTATACTTCGTTAAATAAGTAATTTACAATAAACGTTTTATGACAAACGTAAGAACACGCGGAACTCCAAGGTCAGCCAAAACGTAACAATAATATTCTAAACTACAAAATAAAAAGAAAATAAAAACACACTGACACTAAAAATAAAACAATAATACAAAAAAGTGGTTTATTTTAAAAATTAATAATGAAAGTAGGTCGACTAAATAAAAATAGAAGACAAAGAAAAACAATTCTTGAAGGATTCTATATTTACCTCTTCTTTGATAATGTCGTCTTCCATTTTGGCTAATACTGATAACACTACCATTTTGTCACTTGTTGCTTTGAGTTCTTGCTTGATTTTTTTAAATGTCACTCACCACTACTCACTGAATTCATAAAAAATGTTCATAGGACATTAAAAGTAAGTAACAGAAAAAATAAGTGTAATGTTGTCTATTTATAGGTAATTTAACCACTTTTAGAGTCTTCTATTAGCTGCTTAATTAAATTTTATGCACCGCAATAGTCAATTACCACAAATTTAATATTAATAACAAACCAATGCTCGTTCGGAAAAAAAAAACAAAATCTGCTGAAAAAAAAAAGGAAAAATTGCTGAAAATAAAAAAAAAAAATGCAATACTAAGCTATTATTACAAACAATGCGTCTTTTTTTGAAAACCGAAATATAATAGGTAGTAATTTTACAAAACTGTAGTTTTGAATTTCGAGCGCTTCCGCTCGGAGCGGCGGCGGTCCTGAAAACCGTGCAGCGCGTCCCAGGTCGTAGCTGCAACTAGGGCATCTGCACGTGTAACTTACATAGAGCCTGGAATGGGGAGTATACAGCTATACAACCTCACTTTTGACCTTACTGTGCTATATTTGTTGTTTAATGTTAAATAGAGATGTCAGTTATTTCATTAGAGCATTTGTTTTACCGTAAAAGGTCAGTCCGCAGTTAGAATTGTTTTGTTTTAGAAGCTTTTATTTAACTTGGAGTGTTAGTTTGTTGGGTTGTTCATTTTATTATTAGATGAATTGCCAATTTCTGAATGATTAATTGAAGATTAGGAATAAATTAAGTTTTGCCAGAAGAGTGCCATTAAGAAAACACCTAAAGATTTTATGTATGTACCTATAAGTTTTTATATATGTTTTATAAATTTATAAGGTTTAATCAAACAGTCAAATCAAATACTAGGCATTTATATTTTTGTATTATAATAAAGTAGTTTATAGAAAAATAAATGTGCATCTTTTTGAACACATAAAATTGCTCCCAGATGGACTGGACATCAAGACTTGGTTTAAAAAAAAAGCTCTCGCTCTGCTTTACGTTTGTAACCACAATATATTCAATTATAATTATTGTGTATTGTCAAATGGATAGAACTAACTTGTAAGACTAGTTATCTATATAATAAATATTTGTTTGTTAGTTTATCTGGGTAATTTCCGGAAGTTCTGATCCGATTCCATAAATTATTTGAGTCTTGCGGAGCTACATTATTTCCAAGTGTGTGTGGCTACACTTAGATTTAATACAGTACTCTATATACTAATACTATACAAATTTGTTTGTTAGTTCAAGGCGGTAGTCTTCCCGTCGGGGCTGTTATTCGCAAGAGATACCGCGGCCTCGACATAAAGGGCTAAGAAGGAACATGGGTGGTATTTAGTCAGTAGAAGTCTGACACTCCCTTTCGCTCTGCCCAAGAGCGGGAGGGGTTATTTGATGATTTCCCAACCCCCCAAAAAAAAGGGTTTAGTCTTTGGACTATTCTGAAATTGTTTTGATTATTGCGAAGCTACATTATCTCCGAGTATGTGTGTACACTTAAAACGTTCCCGTGGGAAAAAACGGGAGTGAAGCCGCGAACAAAAGCTAGTGTAAATTATAGAGGGTTTTAATAAACTAGCTGTTGAGTTTTCGTCATAATTCCATTTCAATATGCGAGGGAAATTGTGCTTCCGTTTCAACGAGCGATTTGGTGATTATAACGCGACTTATATACTGCCTTTATGTATTTAATATAGCTCACTATTGGGAATACTAATGCAGTTCATCATAATGGTTTATTAGTACTTACATAGGAACTGATCATCACCTGAATAAGAGATATCTTCAGATGTTTGGTTAGCCAGTTAAGCTTAAGTACGACTTCTTTTGGTTGTTTTGTTTTTATTGAATTTTGTTTATTTTGTCCTGTGAAGAAGACCTGTTGCGCCACATAGCGATGGGAATAAGCGCAAGACAATGATGACGATGTTTTGTCTTAACAATACTTTTTCTTTATAGATGTAAGCTTTTTGGCAGAAAATGAAATTTTCAGTATTTTAACTCCGCCCGAATGTCCCCGAAGGCCTAGGAGATGTCCTATCGCACTCTACGGGGGCAGGCTTGACGTAGCACGAACGGCAATAGGTTTTTTTTGTAATGCATACGCTCTACCAATGAGAAATGCTGCGCCAATTTCAGATTAATTAAGATAAAGCGTTGCTATGCTTTATCATAAATCATAATAGTTAAAGTATTATAAAAACAAGAGTCGTTTTCATCGTCCATGTTTATTTTTATAAATATTTCATCTCAATAAATTGCACCATTCTATTGTTGAAAGGGGAACGGAGTCTTCCTTACAGCTAATATTAGACATTCAACAAACGGATACAAATGGAAGCCCTACATAGATCCCAGTCGTCTGTCTACGTCTGCCTCGATTGGCGCTCCACTTTAGCAGAAGCTTCGTATCTATCGCTCCTTAATTGAGGAATCAATGGAAAATCAACGTGATGAAATAACGACTAATATAGGTACAATATATTAAGTATATGGGAAAACAACTTCAATGACTTTTGTGCGAGTTTATTTAGATTATTGCGTCTTGTCTGTACTATCACAATAAACGTAAGGTGAAAGCACCAGGGTGGGCAGTTAATTTAAATTAGGCAAAGTTTGTAAGTGGGGTGCAGGGTGAACTCTTCAACAATACTGTTACGATTCCAAAAATACTGTCACTAATACGAAGCTACATAACATAGGCTATATTTAAAACGTCCCCGTGGGGTTATTTCCAACCATAAGTCTTACGAAACCCCGAGTAAAAGCAAGTGAATTACAATAGACAACATGCCAACAGAACGGGCTAATGTATCTACAAACACCTAATACCGCCATGACTATTTGTACAACGATCAGCAAATATGGCTTCAACATCGAATGTCAAGGGCACAGAACGTGTACAAAGGACAGCAATTCATCTGCCGAGCCTTTTCCCAACTATGTAGGGGTCGGTTTCCAATCTAATCGGATGCAGCTGAATACCAGTTTTTTTTTACGTGGAGCAACTGCTCGTCTGACCTCCGAAACCTTTATAGGTATAGGTAATCGAAGGATACGGAATTCTTTTTCAAAAAGGTACCTACAGCTATTTTTCCGGTTCAGTAGCTTATGAACTATTGCGTGTTCTAGATTTTTCTGATTTCTCAGTTCAGAGCATACGAAGGATTTTATTTGTCATTTTATATTTCTAGAAGAATTTTACACACGGTACAGGTAAATATCTAGTGCTCGATTTCGCTGGGATGCTTGGTTGACGGTTTCGTGAAGGGTTCGTTTACACCCTGTATTTACAAGAAGTTTGGTCGTGGTTTGAGTCATTGACCGAAGCTTTATAATTAACTTACTTACAGTAATACTCGTTTTACTCAAAACAAAAGTTAAAAGTAAAGTAAAGTTTTCTTTGTCCGAACCCCCGACCGACTTAGGTAGGGGTCGTTACCCCTAGGCTACCACCGTTTTGTATGGGAGGCCATTTTTATAAAAACGTGAAAAAATTATCAACATTTCAATAACAGTTCGCAGAACTACCTACATTATTAAAGAATTGATTGAGGTCGGCGTAAATAAATATTGCTGACGTGCGCAATTTATTTTTTGATTATTTGAGTTAAAGTAGCAAAAACCGTAAGGATATTTATATTTTGTATATTACCCAGTCGAAAATGGATTCAAAGAGTTAGCTTGACAGATTATATTGTGGTACGGAGACTTTGAGCGACACTGCAAAGCAAAGGTCTCTTCAAAATTAAAAACTTTTAGAGATTCAAAAAGGAACATACTCGTAATTATCGTTTTAATGGAAATAACTTGTTCGCTCGGAACTCGTTTCGTCAGTAACTTTGGGTAAAATAAAATTATATGAAGTTTTTTTCTATAAATAGCCGAGTACTACAGTCAGACCAATTAAATAATACTCAAAAGGTGGAACTAAGTATTAAGTGGTTGTCACCGGGACTATTTGATTGAGTTCCTAGACGTGTAGAGTTTTTTGGAACCACTCGCGAGTTAGATGTTTTTTTTATCTCGCGAAGCCCATTGTGTGGGGTATCGTTGTACAGGTCTTTAAAAAATATTGCGTCTTTGCTCAAACACTTTTTCGATTAAGAGATTCGTTTGTGAAATATGAAGCTTTGTTAGACTCAAGCCGTGGACTCAAGTGTCCGCCTGCTGCCAGTTTGTTGTGTTTGGGGGTGTGAAAAAATTCACTGTGATAGAATATAATACCGACATGAAAAGGAAAACTATCACAGCTAAGAAGGCTTTACAAGTTTACGAGTAATAGTCGACCACTTATAAAATGTACTTGCATAATGTATTTTCCGAAACATAATGTATAGGAGCATAGGTTTTAAAACTGCAAATAGGCAATAATTAGTTTAGTAAGTCCACAGATTTTGATGGGCAACTACGTTGCCCTACATTGTGCGTAGTCCGACACGCATATATGTATGGCCGGTTAATTGTATGCCTATTTGCTTCAAATATTTCTACAATTTTAAGAATAAAATTTGTTTTGTCAATGGTAACTCATATTTCTTCACAGATAACTGGATGGTGTCTACAAACTCTAGGAACTCCATTAAAACTCCCATGAGAATCCGACGGCTGCAAACTTCGTTCTACTTTATTATTTTCCAATAGGGTAGTAATAAAAATCTAATTAGTCCGTCAGATAGATTTCCAAAAAGTATTGGACACATATTTTTTCTTTTTTTACGTAAACAAACAATGAAGACGATATAGTGCTTTGAAAACTAGTGTGACGTCATATTCCAAGGCATTAGTACGACATTTTTTACCGGTGAGTGACGTCACAAGCCCCCATTAAAATCTTTGACGCGTTTTATGTTCGTAAATTTTTATTGATTTGACAAAACAAAAAATACGTATCCAATATTTTTCGATAATCTAACAGATGGACTAATAAGAATATTTTTTTAAATCAGGAAACATCCGTATTGCATTCGACTTCAATTAAAATTACCAGATAATTTCCCGTAGCTATGTTCGAGTATATTAAATAAGCAATATGATGTGGCTAACAATATTTTCTAAATCATAATCTTTTTGCTAAAAATCATAATGAGATTGCGTCATCCTATTTAAACACGCTTATATTCGCAACACGTGTAACTATGTAATCAATCGTTAAAGGCCCAACCCGGTTTCCCGGGCATTAAGTATCAGCCTATCCGTTTCCTTTAATTCGAAGCTGTTAGTTCTGTCAGCTTCTGTTTTTATAAACTGCGTTCTAGTCGTGACGTAGTTATTATTTAGCTACGTAGTTCCCAGTCATAGTCCGAACACGCCTCCCTGTTTTGATGGACGATCCAATTACCTACAGAATTACAGTTGACATTTTTATATCTAGGGCTGTCCGAATTTCAATATATTTTTTCCCAAAGTACAACATACATAATTATTTTGTGGCTTTTGTTTTTGAAAATATTTTACAAATAGCTAGCTTTAATGTTTATTTTCCTTCTTTTCAGCATTCGTTGTGTACTTTATTTTTGTAACTCTCTAGTGCTAGCATGATGACGTAAGCGATCCAGAGAGCGGAAGGCTATCGGGGAGGCCTAGCGCAGCAGTTGCTAAAAAAAATTGCTAGTCGGTTCATCGGCTGATCGTGGCGTACGGGTACAGTGCGTGTGTCGCCGTTGACCCAAGACTTTAATTTTTAAACCCGGACTACAAGTGAAACTCCGCTCGGACGCTCCCCAGACGCCCTCTAAACTAGGACAAATCCAGGGAAACCCGAAAGGATGGCAACCCTATTTCTGAACCACGGAGGAAACTCTGTATGTAATGAGTATAAACTCGGTATAAACCAACCTTGACGGCACGGTTGGCTCAGTGGCTCAAGCAGCTGACTGCTGCGCTACGTATTCCGGGTTCGATCCACGCACGGAACAAATATTTGTATGGCCTACAGATAGTTGTTTCGGGTCTGGGTATTTGTGTATGTGAGTTTAAATGTTTGTGAACGCACCCACGATACAGGAGAAATTCCTAGTGTGGGGCAAAGTTTAAAAAAAAAACCTAGGCCTAGCGCCTGTTATTATTTAGCTACGAGTTCCTCCATTTCAGCCGATAGACTATACCGACCATTGACCATAGCTAAGTATATAATAGTGGTATAAATTGTTCTATTCTGTCTCTTGCTGATATGGAAAGAAGTGGAAATCATGTTTTTTTCCTACTCCTCCGCTATTCGTTTCTGATTAATTTCGTTGCGGGATCCAATACAGTTAAATTGTTTCTCTGGGACTCCGTCGAGCTTCATTGCTTCGGCGCTTTTCTGGTGGTCGCCACTGTTGATTCTAACTTTCAGGAGTTACAGTGGTTTGGGAATAGTGTGGCTAATAGTGGTATAAATCCTTACACCATTCAGTAGCATATTCATTGTCCGCAAATCAGTGGACTATGTGTAGACCGCTCCGGATCAGTGCGCTAAATAATATAACGTTGGCCTAATTGGCAATTTAGAACAATTAGCTAGCTGCATTAATTAACTTAACGAACTAGAGTCCATCTAATTGACATCTTGTCAGTAAGATCATTAACAAACAGATGATAACGTTTTTTTTAAACATTGCTGTGGGAGTCTTTCCATTTGATTTTGAAATTCTAACATTATAACATCAAGCTTGTTTTACCTAAGGGTGTGTACTGTAGGGCACGCCATGATAGTGGCGGTAATGCCCCTTTTTGAGGAGTGGCTGGAACGCTTAATAGTTATTTTTGTAACTCATACAATGTACAGCCCTAACGAGTAGTAATAAGAAAATCGTCGCCCCGCAACGTAGTACAAACCTACGTAGCAGCTCACACCTCCGTCCAGGGCTGAACTTAGGTCTCATGCAGTTGCAGTTTTAATTGATGGACAGACTCGCTTAATTATCGATAGAATCGCATGTGACTAAAAGACTGATGAATATAAATGTTGATGGAAAGAGGGGAGGAAGACCAAAGAAAAGATTTATGGATTGTTTAAGGAGTGATATGAAGGAGTAAGTAGTAAATGATAGTACACAGGGGAGAATGAATGAAATAACCCTCTTTTCGGGCTTCACCGCAGTCTGGTAAAAACGTGTAGTCGACCCCAAATAACATTTGACACGGCCAGGAAGATGATGAACATACTATAATTTGTCTATGTTGTACATCAATCAACTGTACATTGAATTATTATAGCTCTATTATCAGCAAGATTAAATGATGCAGAAGCTGGAAACTTTGATTGTCTTCAACGAAAAGTTAATTAACTACTTGTGTAATTCCATAGGCAGGCGTTTTTAATCAGAAATCTCTTTTAGTGAGTTTGATACTGGGAAATATCATTGTTTTGGTTTGTGAGTTAACGTTACTGAATCAATTGTTGGTTACTCGTGGAAAGGAGAATGGGATTATAGTAGGTTGCAGTTAAGGTATTTTTCCGTTTTTCTGGAAAAATCTTATTTTGACGAAGCATGAAAGTAGGATTAATGCTGTGGAAATGCGTTCTTTGCGAAGCATGTGTGGTGTAACTCTGAATGATAAATTGAGGAATGAGGTTATACGAGAACGTTGCGGTTTAAAAGAAGATGTAGTGACAAAAATTGAAAAGAGTATGCTAAGGTGGTTCGGTCATGTGGAAAGGATGAATGAAAGGCGAATAACAAAAGGTATTTACAAGGCAGATGTGAGTGGTAATGCCGGGAGGGGACGCCCTAGAAAGACATACACTGATCTTATTGGTGCCGTTCTTCTGAAAGGATAGGTGCGTAGTACTCGTAACCGGCGTGCGTGTATGACCAGATGTATGAATGTGGACGAAGCAAAAGGAGTATGTAAGGATCGTAGCAAGTGGCGTTCTGTGGTTTCTGCCTACCCCCATGGGAAAAGGGCGTGAGTTTATGTACCTATGTACCATAATTTTTTTATTCAGTTTCAGTACCAATCAGATTATTTTCTGATGAAACATTGTGCAATAATAAAATCTGAACCCAACCCTGGGCGTCCAATATGAACACTGTTGAACCCGTCACAAACAATCAGAGATACACCCCATTTCCGTCAGACCACCGAGATCAAACGCAATACCATGAAATTGCATAAATCGCTGCGAACTTTGCTTGTTGCTTGACTCACAATGTGAATTGCAACTTGTGCAACTGGGCTTATCAGGAGAGCTGTGCAGATCTGTAGAGACTGTATTGTGTACAAAAGGGTAATTTTCGCAAATCGACGGGGTTATAAGTCGTTTTTGCGTCGGGTAGTTATGGATTTATTCCCATCAAACTTTCGAGGGACAGAAGGCGAATCCTAGGGTAGAATGAATTAAAGTTATTTCACTTGTAAATAGCTTAGATGTTAAGTTTATTGTCCCGTGGTCTCCTATAAGTGAAGGAGTATCGAGTAATTATTTGTATATGTATATATATACCTTTTGTTGGAGATCTCCGAAACTTATTTTTCTTTCTTCTAAAGATGGTCTTTTGACCATAAATAAAGCCGTTTATGTGTTGGGTATTTTTAAAATATCTCCTTGTATCCTACGGTAACTAAAACTGTGTAGCACCTGCTATCTTTTTTAAATGTAGTTTTAAAATTGAATTCATTCCTAATCGTATAGTACCTAACATGGTGTCGCAATTTTCATACTGGCCATGGGCCTCTGATTTGGTTTAACATGGCGTCGAAAAATATATCTCCGGCATGGTGATTTCCTCACGATGTTTTTGAAGCAAGTGATAAGGATAGAATACGCCCATGAATCCGAAAAATCAGAGGTGCGTGGAGAACCTCTCGTCCCACCGCCGCGGGAGACGCTCCGGGCGTCGGTGGCCACGTGATGGCTTCGTGTACCACGGCGCGTTCGTGTTCCATACGCGCCTAAAAAAATGTCAGCAAAATTGCAGGGGGCCGACGTGTTGTTCGAAAGAGATACCGCGGCCCCGGACACATAGGGCTAAGAAGGAACATGGGTGGTTTCTAGTTAGTAGAAGTCTGACACTCCCTTCCGCTTGGCCCAGAGTGGGAGCATTTGACAATTTCCCACTCTCCAATAAAAACAGACCTATGACTTGACGTCGCGACGGTCACACCACTAGGCTATCAAAATTGAATTAATTTTAAAGCATAAATGTCATTATCTTCATCAATTTTTATTGATTTGATAAAACAAAAAATACGTATCCAATGTTTTTCGATAATCTAACAGACTGATAAGAATAATATTTTTTTAGTTAGTAAACATCCCTCATCATCATCTGCCTAGCCTTTTCCCAACTATGTTGGGGTCGGCTTCCAGTCTAACCGGATTCAGCTGAATACTAAACATCCCTATTATATTATTATTGATTGTGGTTTAATGCTACAGATCTCAGAAATGGCTCAGTCATGTGCTGCTCCTTATAACATCATTCCCGCGATCTTCTCCAGGTCGATGGTCCATAATTATTGTGGGGGCCCCTACCTCTTAACGATTACCGCAACAGCCGACCGTCTCGTTTGCTCGGCGAGCCCCCGTCCCGTGCCCGTGGTAACCGCCGATAGAAAACCGTGAGGCTTTTTAGGAGTTTAGGAGGCGGTGTCTGACGGAACCTAAATACAGGGTGCAAATCAACCCATCACACAGCTGTCAACAAAGCATTCCGGTTTTAAGACAGACAAGAAAACAAAGTCCTCCGCCGCGTCTTTCTGTCTGTTCGCGATAAACTCAAAAACTACTGCACCGATTTTCATGCTGTTTTCACCGATGGATAGAGCGGTTATGGAGGAAATTTGACCGACATCCACGCGGGTGAATAAAAAATGATTTGATAGGGTGCGACCTATCTCTTACCTAGGACCGCCGGGAGCCGCCTGCGTCACTTGAAACCTTGCGTCATTACCGTCATTGTTACCCATAATAAGTATTGATGACTAAGGAAATTTAGTCGGTTTGATGATCTCGATAAGATAGGCCGGCTGTTTCCTCACAAAAAAACTACGAAGGTAATGGTGACTCTGCAGATCGAATTGTAAACTAGTTATTTTAGTAAACTATTGTATAGAAGAGAGGTTGTTATCGTTTCTCTTTTGATAAACGTCAAAGGCCTATTTGTCGAGTTTGTTTTTCGAAACAGTAGATAAGCTGTTCAGTATGGTATGTAAGTTCAGTATTTTTCCTGTGTTCTTATTGTGTTTAGACTATACACTTAGGTCTCAAATCATCACGATTGTAACCTCGGAAAGGTTAAGCAGAGGTATTTAGTAAACTCACTTTTCGCCAGTTGTGTTACAGTTTAAGTTTCAAGTAATATGTGCGAGCCTATTGCCATCAAACGGGACACATAAATTCCTGATGGAAAAATCCAATAACACTTTGTCCGCCCCTGGAAACGAACTCAGGAGCTCATGCTCAGCAGGTGCGCTGGACCAACGAGGCTGCTCATCATCGTATCAGCGAATAACGTCCATATAGCTGGCTACGTTGCCTCCCATTTGTACCTATCGGATGATCGGACATTAGTTTACAGAAGTATGGAAGAAGAAGACATGTTAGAATAGAATGCGCCGGCCCTAAATAAATTGGGATAAGGGCTAGAATGATGATATCGGACAGTGTTAATTATAAATCCTGCCCATATCGGATGTACTTTATTCATTCGATTTATATATTCAATATAGTTAGGAAATTACCTGGTATTTGACCAAAATCGCGCTCAATATCTAAAATTGGGCTCAACAGGTCATCATCTTTGCTTGCCCTGAGAAACCCAAAGCCTAATGCATGATCTAGTGTTTGCAAACGCTCACAGCGTTTTAGGCTTGAAGATTTCCACCGCGAATTTTTCAGTAGTGCCAACGGCGTCTGGGTTTTATTAAGCTACTATTAATGCCAATGATAACAGCTGTTTTTCCTTATGTAATGTGACGGCGTAGATATAATCTGGTAATCTAGTTATTTCGTGTCTAGCTAAATTTATGAACTAACATAATTATACAGTCAAATCATGGTCAAATCATACCCAAACAGCTGAAAAGAAAATCTCTCTACTTCTTTGACCTCGGCGGACTTCGACCGCGCGAGCCCCGTTCATTGAGAGACATGACGTCATATTTCCGTGAATAATAAAATTCATAGCTAGTAATCATTATCTTGACTTTTCTAAGATTGCTTTGAGGGTCTGTTTACTTAAACAGAGAGGTACGTTCAGCGCCATCTATCGGATTTTGTGTGAATTAAGTGGTTTAATGTAACATTTTTTTTCCGTTGATATCACACCTCCTGAAATCCTGACCGTTTGAAATACCTATAGTAGTGAGTTCGTTAAAATACGAAAAAAATATTACGCCGCTCAGGTTCAATTTATTCATAATGATAATGTAACGGCCGCGTCACTACAACAGGTTCTACGTCAACATAAGACTAATACTACAGCGCCATCTATAAGAAAAATGAAGAATTAACATAAAAATCCTGAAACCTGGAATTATCGTTATACGCGATTTAAGACAGTATTCCCGGCGATTCTCTTTTCTTAAACCAGGTACACGGTCCGAGTCGATGCGAGTAACGTGACTTGCATCAAGGGACACGTCTCATCTGGTTCTGTCTCGTGGTACCGTCGCTGTGTAGGTCAAGTCAACATTCATTTGTTTTCTGCGGAGCCACACGTCTCACTTGAACGTGCAGCTTGTGGTCAAGCGTTTAGTTAGATTAAGTATCACTGCAAAAGACCAAAAATGGTCTTTTAATGTCTAAACACACACTTCCTTCCCCTCCTCCTCCTTCTTCCTTCCGTCCTCGCCGTATCAGGGAAATGCCCATTTTTGCTTTTTGCTACTGTTACTTTTAACTGTGTCTTGGAAACATGCCAAGGTTATGACGAAATCAGACGCTTCACGTGAATGGACCGGAGTTCATTTTTGTATGGTATTTACGTTACACTTCAAAGAAAAGATACCGAATAGAAGACCCACTAGAACGGGAAGAGAAGTATCTGATTTCGGTTTTAAACCTTAAGTCTTAGAAGCTAGTACTCACAGTAGAGTGCCTCCAGAAATGAATGAGCGAGTGTATGTCTGTGTCTGGCGCCAGCAGCATGTAGTCTCGCCACTCGTCGTAGCTGATGGTGAGACTTCCATCCTGGTCCATCCTGTGGGCAAAATGAATGAGTAAGGGAGACAGACATTGAAAGCTCCTTCCGCTTGGAAAGTGAATGAAGAAGAGGTATTCCTTTCTATAATGTATAAAATAATATTTTAATTTATAAAAGTTTATTCTAATGTTGTGTTTACAGTATTTCATTTGAGCAGTTTTTAAATTAATATTTATGTACAGGTTTTAATTTCATTAGGTTTATTAGTATCGGCTGCTTGTGAATGTGAGTTTAATTGATTTTAAAAGCACCTTCAATGCAAGAGAAATTCTTATTGTAGAATAATGTTTTAAATTAAAAAAAAAAGATAAGTGAAAATATCTAAATTCATTGTGCTTGGTGTTATTCGTGCAGTGTGCCATACAAAGTGCACATGCATTGTGTATTGGTGCAACGTAGTTTATATTTATAAAAGATTGCAATATTTGGGACATTTTGCCCTGAGACAATCTTTACAAAAAATTGTTGATAGTGCCTGCACTAACATAACATCAGGTACTTAATTACGCGCGAATGCTAAGGCAGAGTTGTACTCATAGCTCACGAACATGTCATAGTACCATAGTCGAGACTATTGTCATCATTACTAAATACGAAATAGTACTAACAAAAAATGAGTATAGCCATTTATTACTGTTTAAGTTTACTATTGGTAAGTAATAAAATGAAGAGAAATTCCTGATGGGAAAACCGAATAACACTTTGTTCGACCTGGGAATCGGACCCAGGGCCACATGCTCAACAGTCATACATACCTGCGGACTGTGGCGGTGCTACAGCAACACAGTACAAAAAGTACTACAACGCTATCCTATGACTCAAATGTAGAACTAAATCTCGCAAGTAAAGTTATCTGCGACTTACGAATAAGGATAGTAAAGTCTTACAAACTACCAGGAGGCCAGAATGGTGAAGTAGTAGTGTCATAACTGCAAACTGCATCTTACTAGAATTGTATATTGATTTGAAAACTACAATAAAGAAGACTCGACGACTGTCGGGCAGTAGCCCACTGGACATAATACTCGTCTGGTGAGAGGATCCTTCAGACCTAACCAAATTAACATGCGCCATTGAGGAATTGACACGAGAGGAAACCTGACGCCTCAACGAACATTTATACTTATATTTTTAAAACAAATAGTTGACTTAAAGGAAATCATTACTCTTACATAAAATATTATCACAAATATTTTATGTAAGAGTAATGATTTCCTTAATTTAACTATTTGAGAGAAATTTGTGTCTGTTTTCAAGTGATATTCTTATGTATGTGCAAAAATGTTCAAGGCCCGTGTGTTTGAGATTGTTACTTTAGTATTTGTACGTCATTGTTTAAGTGCTCAAGGCCCATCTACAAAACGTGTACTATTAGCGACACAAATAGCTAAACGACATGATATTAGAGTCTAATCGTTCGTATGTATAATATACAATAGGGTACTAATTTAGCCATATATAATTACTTATAACATATCCTAGTCATGAAATTATTTGAGGTGGCCACCCATGTCTTAAAGCACTATTGTTTATCTTAACCTAAAGTGGGAAAAAGATGGCGCCAGACGTTTTCTATCAGAAAAGAATAGCGGTAGAAAAAAAAGTTGCGGGATCCAAGACAACTAAATTGTTTGTCTGGGACTTCAACGAGTTTCATGATCTCGGCGCTTTTCTGGTGGGCGCCACCGTTGATTCTGGCTTTCAAGAGTTATTTGGTTTGGGAATACTGTGGTGGGATTGTCCCAAAAAAAGACGTTTTCTATAGGTACGTCTCTTTCCCACACGACGTGATATTAAAACAATAGTCTTTATGACGTCCTGGTCACCCTCCTGTTGGTCTTTAAAAAATCCCTCCTTAGGAGGATTTTCAGAAACGCAGGTCCTAATCTGCCCTAGAGTGATCAATAAACAACCGTTATTTAAAACCTAACACGGATTGTACCAACGAGGTTTTAAAATCAATCAAGAAGTTTTTTTATTTACGACTTAATTAATTGGCGTTCCAGTAATTAGGTCAAGAGAATCCGTAATTTTGTAATTGTAATTTTGAAATGGTCGATAAATGCTGTTAATTGTCGCTGTTGTTGTTTTTTGTTTTATAAGTTTTTAAACCGACATGGTCATTAACACTACTATTAACACTGAAAACGGGATATTTACCATGTTTACTTTTTGTTTCCAGCTCCTGATATTTCGGCGCTGCTTCAAGCACCATCACGGATAAACACTCGCTCACGGTCTCGGTTTAAAAAAGGAAAAATGGTAAATATTCCGTTTGCAGTATTAATAGTTTCTTTTATGTAACTTGCTCTGTTCGTGTTTTAGTTTTTTAATACTTTAGAGAACAAATAAGCCACACCTTTAGAATTAATTAGAAGCAATATTACTACTTACTTACTTTTAAAAATTGCCCGCAAGGGATGTCCGGCAGATGTGAAACATCTATGTTAGTATTAGAATTCGTAGTTATTCAAATAAACATAACATTAAAGTATTATCTTTTATCGATAGGTCTCAATCAAATCTGAATAACATTGCTACATCACTAATTGAGTAGCGTAGAACTTTCGAAAAAGGAATACCTACGACGATCAACAATCGTTACAAATAATAAACGTTATTTCCAACCGACTTGTACTGCGCATGTCCATCAAATCGGTGTGCATGCATATAGATGTTTCATATCAAAAATAGTAAAGTAAACTATATTTTCCTATAAACTACTTAAACAATACTTACATTATAAAGTTACAGCATTATTTTATACTTTGAAGAGTCTACTGGGCGCTTTAGCTTTCACATTTATAATTTTCCAGAACAAACTACAGCCCCGTTTGAAGGAGAATAAGACTAACACCCGTTTTCACTAACTATCTTTAAGCACTCCATAACTGGCTAAATAATTTAATGCGCTGTTGGAATGTCAACTCACGGTGCCGCTGCCCCAACATTTATTATTAAAGAGTGCGCTTTTACTTAAGCTCCCGAAAGTACCGGGCGGTGTTTGTTTAAAAATAATGTCTTTGGTCGAGTAATCATCTGCCTAGCATTTTTGCTACTATGCTGGGGCCGGCTTTTGAATATCAATGTGGATGGGTATAAGAGTAGAGGAAGACCAAAGAAACGATTGATGGACTGTGTTAAGAATGATATGATAAGAAAGGCGGTGTCTCACGAGATGACGAGAAACAGAGAAGTATAGAAGGAGAAGACATGCTGTGCCGACCCCAAATGAATTGGGATAAGGGCAAGAGAATGATGATGATGTAGGGGTCGGCTTTCAGTGTAATCGGATGCAGCTAAATACGAGTTTTTATGTGGAGCGACTGCCTATGTGACTTCCATAACACAGTTACTATACTGGGTAACATAATGCCCCTTGCTAAGAATGGCGTGACTGCTAAGAACTAGCTACAATTGACAGTAGGGACCAACGGCTTAACGTACGGAAGGACCGGATACGGACCAGCCCAGGCAGTCGCGGCATCGTAGTCCTGTCTCAGACAGGTTGGTTTTTTTTCTAAACCACCCAGATGTAGGAGCCCGCGAAGCGGGGCTGCGTCGACTGGGCCTCGGGCAGTTAAGTGGTGTTTCTATTCGAAAAACTTTATTTAAGATAAAATGCCGCTCAGAATAAATAAATCATTTGCTAAATATTGAAAAAAAAATGCAGGACGTAACGTTGACACTCAAACAAATATTAGGTCGCTCAAATATTATGAAGCTACTCATTTTGTATTTTAAGTAACTCTAATTTCTGATTGTTAGTTGCTGTTCTGGTGATTTGTCGTCACTCGCAGTCAGTCGCTCACTTAGTAATTCTACAAAATATAAGAATTATATTTGTCACTTAAAACTTCAATTTACAGTCACTCGTTTAAATAGCACCCATTTATTATTTGCTTCGCGACTGTCAAGTAGTAAAACACTGTCACTGAATTTGTTAAAAGTGACACGAAAGTATTATTTCAAAAACTTCTGCCAGAAGAATATCAAAGCCGAGTTAGATTATACTCCAGAGGGGCCTGCTCCATCATTTACACACATAATATCACACCTGTAATGGCCGAAGGGCTAGGCAAAAGTTTACCCATTCCTCCTTCGTTTACAACAATAATAATAATATTCGGTGATCGAGTAAAATGAACACCGAGTTTAAAGTGTAGGAAAAGTAGAGGAATAATTAAAAAAAACTTGTTTTTTTTATAGCCGGCCGGGTATTTCTGAGAATCCCCTTGTATATAGGCATAAAATTATGTGTCACTTGTGTTAGTAAAAACTACAAACAGAAAGATATACAGTGGAAGAGACATTGACGCACAAACGTTTACCACGTACAGAGCACATTAAGAACAAGGAAAGAAATAAAAAAAATGGCCATGACATGCATTCAAAATGGCAAAAAAACTAAATAAAGAACACAACATTTTTTTATAAATAGAACAGGAAGGTAGTGAGGAATTAAAAAAAGGTTATCGTTTCCATATTTATCGTGACTGAGACCAGCAGGTTACCACTCAACATGATTCTGTGCTATGACAGGGCCACAGCACAGCGCTGGTTTTCAGTGGTCACCCATGAATAAACGTACGAAAGTCAGGACATTAAAAATATGTGAAGTACTCGTGAATAAGTAGTCTTTCGCACGTTTACCGTAAAACGAGCTGAATAGAAACGCAGAGGTGAATAGACAAAAGTTTGAAAGGGATTTTAACCTTGCATTAAGATGGTATATTGCCAACAACGTATCTTAAATAAACAGTCAAATTAAGCAAATAAAATGGAGTACTTCCTGATAACCTATCAAATTAATTCATTGTTAAAATCCCTTTCAAACTTTTGTGTCTATTCACCTCTGCGTTTCTATTCACCCCGATTTCACCGGTATCTAAGCAAATAAACAGTACTTGGATTATAATATAAAACAACTGTAAGAACTACAATAAACAAAACAAAAAAAGTATGTGCGCAGGTTAACTAAAATAAACATAATACATTATGAAGAGATGGCGTGTTTTTGTCTCGCTCCCCCCTTCGCGTACATAATTCTGAACCCCCACATAGAAATGTAGGAAACAGCAGATTTATTTTAAACCTACTGATCAGTCTATGGGGGTTTTCAGTATGACGTACCTAATGAACGCGTGATAACCATAAGTGTGTCGATGTCTCTTCTACGCGTATCAAAAAGCCTATACTACGATAACAAAATTAGGAGTTTACAGCCCGAGGTGACCCTGTCTACCAACTCTGTCTCACAGAAAAAGATAGCCTGCTCACAACGCCGTTATAAGCTAAGTTACGGTCAAGCGTTTGGAATAAAGACAAAAATGCAGCAAAACTGCTGTGGGATTGCTTAAAATACGGTAACATATTTTCACCGTCGTATGAACAGTGCCTTAGCCACACTAATCTGCTTAATTCTTTTGATTGGACATTTTTGGTAGGGGTTTCCATAAAAATGTATACACGATTGCATTATAAAGTCTTTTGCAAAAACTTTCTTCTTAATAGCGCGACGATGACAATTCAAATGGAGTCGGCCCAAAATATGGCGACGAGTTTGGCACTTTCAGAGCTCCTGTGATGAGCAAAAAAGAGGACAGGTAGGACACGATATTAAGACCCTCTGTCCATCCACGAAGACAAATAATTGGGAAAGTACAATAAAAAAGCAGAATACCACTGCAACATTCTTTGCCTCTGATATACATCGCTGGCCATGAATATGGAGTATACCGAGACGTATTTTTTTGCAAACAATATCTCCATGTGCCATGAGACGATTATTAGTTTAACTAAAATTAGCGCATTTAGGAGTACTAATACTAACACTCGCGTTTGAAACGTGAGTGCGGAACGAGGCTATGTCTAATTTTAGTGTTAAGTAAGTAACGCATAGGCGACATTTTTGTAAGCGCCTGAACTACATTCATATACAGTTTTCCGATGAAGGTGTGGCCCTCAATAAAATATAGCGAAAAATATAGCTGCTAACTATAACGAAATTAAATAAACAAACAAGTGTTTTATAATAAACACAAGAGTGAAGAAATTATGAAAATGCCTATCTACATTCGCGAATTTTAAATTTACGCAGCGTAATGTAAAGAAATTGTGATTAATGTTGTTGATATGATTTCTAAATAGTTTTATAGTACAAGACTACAAACGGCTTGGATTATGAGAATAAAATTAGGTACCTAGTCATTTTTATGGTCTAACTCAACAAATGACCTGATTACAAAGAGTTCGTCCAAGCAGTTTGTATTCACATTTAAATAGAACTGTCAAAATATGGCACTGACTGAAAAAAGATGAAAAAGCCGTCACATTCGAAATTCAAATGACACAAGTCAGCGATTGTCATCATAAGTCTGTCGAAATGGTCGAAAGATGGCCGAAGGTGAGTAATTTACATGTTTTTATTAAATTAATCTTTAATGATTATGTTTTGAACTTAGCGTACATATTGAGCAAGTCTAAGCCATTTACTACTTGTGGTTTTTCGACTTACCACCAGAATAATGGCCAAACCGCTTTTCTGAAACATTTATTTTTTAATGTTTTTTACATTGTTTTGTTTCGTGGCCTTGTAGATTTAGTTTTTGTGTTAAAAAAGCATATTTTAAGGTTGTTTTAGTAATAAATAAACGCTAGGGATTTACCTAAAACAAGATATTAGGCAGTCGCTATCGCAAATCTAAAAATAAATGGTCAATAAGTTTAATCGCCGTGCTTTTAAATCGTGATAACAAAACGTCTTTACACAACATTTTACCTTTTAAGCAAATTAGTAGCTTCACTCTTGCCAACCACGATTCCCATATCGTGAAACGCGCATATAAGTTCCTCCAGATCGACTTTTCCTGGAAAAGAATAGAATATCTAATATAAGAAAACATCATAAATATTTATAACATTTTTACAATGGTGGTTGTCACTTCTGAAATAAGTAAGTTTCAAGCTAAATAATTATACGTTCGATTTTCCAGCCGGCCTCTGCCGAAGCGAGTCAATCCGAACATATGTTTAGAACCTAATATATTTGAGAAGGAAACTTAGCCAGAGTCTAGTCCCTTATGCATTTAATCTCTTATCTGTAAGACCCCGAAACTGAGATTAGCAACAGTTGTCATACATCCATTGTCATAAAGCTATTTAAGTGAATAACGGAAACCATATGTTTAGACTACGTAATCATCGGAGCCCGTCGCATAAACCATGGCGTCGAGTCCAGTGTAGGGCGTAGTTATCTGGTTACTAACTACGATTAAAAGTAGTTAACTACATGTAGTTATGATTACATGTAACTTAACTACAGTAATCAAACTACATTAAGTAGTTGTTACTTGTTAATTTGATTGGTGCAATCGAGTAGTTATAACTACTGATTATTTAAGTTTTACGAACTTATTTTTGCAATGAAATAAACATGTAATGTAGTAGGTAAGTAACATAAATATGTTTTGGAATATGGCTGCATAAAAAAAACAGTTTATTGCACATACCTATGTTTATTTTCATGACCTTAACTCGGAAACGGTAAATGGCGGCGCTAAGTCCCTACTTAACCTGCACGGATTATAATAACAGAAATCACTGCCGAAGTGCCGAATTTCAATAAAACATTAAAGTAAAAGAAGCGAAATATTCAATAGATTCCTGTTGTAAAAGTGAATATTCAAAAGATTCCCGTATTTTTCCGAAAGATTTGTACTGTGAATTTTTCACATTATTTTCGAATTTTGCAAAATTCGAAAAATACAGAAAAAATAACAAATTGAAACTTTCGGCATTTTCAACGCTAGGACGGACAGACAGACAGACATGGCGAAACTAAAAGGATTCCATGTTGACTACGGAATCCTAAAAAGGCTGATTGGGTTAATCATTTAAATACTACACGTTCTTCGAACATTTTCATGTACCTAGGTACTTACATGAACGACTATCGCGCCTGTTTGCTTTTTTAAAAAGTAATCAAGCAATCGTGATTGCAACTACAATTTGTAGTTAGTACTTAGTTAAAAAATTTACTACATTTTTCGATTTTTTATGTAGTTAGTAGTTATGATTGCTAACTACTATAGGTAGTCGTAGTTAGTAATCAGTTGTTAGATTACATTTTGCCCAATACTGGCGTCGACATACTATAGGGCGTCATAGTCTGTTAACATTGATGGATGTTACTCGCATATGTACACAGCATAGTAACCACCACTACTACTATGCGCCGTAACTAATTCAAGACTTCAGAAAACAATATGGTACGAAGACTTGGACGTCGAATCCCGCAGTAGAAGGCTATGTACCATAAATGAATAATTGTGTAGGTATTATTTATTGAAATATTCTAGCTTATTCAAATGAACCACGCGTGCATATTTCATTCTATGCATAATGCTCATTTAGCATGCAAATAATTATGCAATTTATTGTAATCCATCCTATTAATGGATGGACAAATGCCACGCATACATTTTGTCTGCAGAGTGTACAAAAAGGAAATCAAAACTGCTGCGGAATCACTACTGCTGCCATACCAGCCGGAATGGGCACTCTTCCAAATGAAAACTCAACTACTGCGACGCCGATTTCAATGTCCATAAATTGCTGAAGTTACAGAAACTATAGAGAACTGTCTGGAGTAATGTTTGAACAAACAAGATACTGGTATACAGTCGTCCAGATATAGAAACATTAATTCATGAACAACTAGACGAAATAGTCGAACGATCATTAAACGTTAATGCCGTTCATTTGGGACTGGGCGCAATACAGAAATAGATGCACCTGAATTTTTTTAAACTGTTCCATTTGGTTTTGTATATTGAAAAAACTTGTGAAAGAAATTGTACGAGACAAAATATCAATGAGAATCCGTACAGTCGTCGTAGGCTGAAGCCCTATGGCAGGCTACGTCATCTAACTTTTACATAGAATTAGGTTATATGGACCTAACGATCGGCGATCGTCTGTGCATTGCGTAAACTACTGACGTTGGCCGAGAAATGTCAATGTTAACGAGCGGAGATAACGACTCGATTATCGTCGGACTGAATCAACCTACCCCCCTTGTCAACGTGTCCTTGCAAAAGTAAAGATTTTCTAATGATTCCTACAATGTAGTCATGGAAAACCCAGCTAGTCGACGTCCAGACGCAATGAAAGTTGTTGAATTTTCCAAATGAGTAGAATTGGTTATGCTATTACGCAATTACCAAACTGAACTGACACCATTAGTAAAGTAGTTTTGATTGTGGCTTATTTTAAACTTAATGACGGCTAAACAAAGTGTGACTGCGTGATATTTACCATCTTGGTTTTTGTCGAGATGAGAGAATTGAAGTCTAAGGTTCTTTTCATGTTCACGGACGAAGTGGATGAATTCCGATAAGGTGACGTCACCGCCGTCTTTCCAGCCGGGTTTGGCCAGGAATTTCTGAAAAATAATTAAATTGGAGGTTAGTGTCGGTGTTACGGAATTACGTAACCGGCAATAAAAAGTTATACGTTCGAAGATAAAGGGACGTATCAACGTGTGTTGATGAGACGTATCGGATATGTTATATAGGTTTCATTTTCAAGAACGGCTCGGAACTCGACACTACTGCTCACCTGATACAGAAACATGAATATTTTCCCATACTTATTTGCCTAAAGCAGTTACGGGAAGTTATCTTGATTATTTCAAGCTAACCGCGGGGACACGTCATCCGTGCATAATATAAATAACTAAGTTCCAGCAATCATGGAGCGATGTTCTAACAAATAACAATGTATTTTATCAGGCCCATCAATACGGAAGAGTCGGTAAAGTTAGTTTATGCTAATGCGACTGTAAGTTTGTAGTTACAAACTTACAGTCGCATTAGCATAAACTAACTTTGTCACAGTTGTGAGCAAATAAGATATTATATCGATCTCTGAAGGTCAGGCGGAAACGTAGAACAAAAAGCCAGTATCGAGGCAAAACAGAGAGAATGCTGGCACGATAAGGATAGAAGTCTTGAATTGTCTCAACAAACCAAGTCTTTATTACCTAAGTTGACCATTGCTTTCTTATTTTTAGGAACATAAGTACATATCTGCCAATGGTAATCTCGCGAGTCATGCAAAATATCTACTAGCTATCGTTTACGGGAGCTGACAGATGCTATAAACTAATAAAATCAGCGAGGCTACAAGGACACAATGAGCTTTGTGTGAATCACATTGTTACATCATCACGTACATTAGTATGGGGAAGCTGTTCGTAGCTAAATAGGGCATCGGCGTAGGTGGAACAATTAATAATATTGTATTGTGTATTTCATGTAAATCGAATCGTAAGGGCGTGAATAGAAGAGAAACTTCGGGACTCCTACATATTTATGTGTTCACACTCTGAGGGCGCTGACGGGAGTTATCTGCATTACTAGGCTTACGCCATTTGTATGTGTAAGTTACTAACTAGCAGAAACTTTCTCATGATTGTTACTTTATGCTTATGTAATTAAGATCTAAAACCGAAAGGCGCGAATACACGAAAAATACTCATTTCTTCAACGTTTATATCGTATTATCTGATGCTGCAGAACGTTTAGTCCGCGAAATTAAATCTTTCATTATAAGACAACAATGTAAATGATTGCAATTTAAAATTGGTTCTTTGTAAATGCTTCAGAAGTGATTGTTAATTACAGAGGTGGATCAACGTATTCGTCATTTTTACATTGGGTAACAAAAGATGGCTTTTGTAGTTACAGTGTATGGATAGTTTTGTATGAGCATTTAACTTAACATAACATCACGCCTGTCATACCTGAAGAGTTAGACAGAGGTTTAGTCATTAGTACACCCATGTTTCGCCATTTATGTTTAAGTCTGGCGACCCTATTACTAGCCACCGGGTACATCAATATAATTGCATCAATATTATTACATATCAGTATCTGTTGATGTTTATATTTCATTATAACATGTTTCTAGTATGAACTAGCGGCAGGTATGTTATGAATATAAAATGAGATTATGAGAATAACAGTAACTAGACTGAAATAATTGAAGCGGGAAGCTCAATTTAACCACTAATTACTGTTTGCTTTCACAACAAAATTGTGACAACAGTAATATTCAAATAGTTTTCTAACATAAATAAACATTATCATCATCATCAGCCTATACCCAGAAGCCTATCAGCCTACTGCAGGTACTCAAGCTTCCTCTCTAGGAGTGGGATGGGCTATAATCCACCATGCTGGCCCTGTGCGATTGGTAGATGTCACATATGTTCGAATTTTTTGGTTCTAAGACATGCCAGTTTTCTCACTATGTTTTTCTTCACCGTTTTGAGAGTGTATGCCATAAAAACATGACTGTAAATAATTAATTAAAACTTGATAAAAATATTGTATTGACCTTTTCATTAAATACTTTTCAGTAAATTACTTAATGCAGGTCAAAATCATTGATGGATTGGAAGATGTCACATGTCTTCGAATTTTTTGGTTCTAAGACATGCCATGCCGCCCGGTTTACTTATGATGTTTTCCTTCAGTTTTTGAGAGAAATTATTATCAGGTAAATATAATAAATTTTTGTACTCTCACTTTTGATTATGGGATCCACCACATACTTGGAAATGAATGCCATAACTAATATACTTCAGCGAAAAACATTACCCTTTCCTTGCAGTCGGGTAAAAATTGAGTCTGTTTGCATGTTATCAACAATGTTACATTGGATCAAAAGACACCAGATTTTAAAGGTGTGATGATGTTTAGACATAAGAACTCGTTGACAAATTATGATAAAAAGGTACTTTGGTCCATAATGTACCTACCAACATTTATTAGGTTTTTTAAAGGTAATTTGTTTGATGTTTCAATAACTAATAGGGGTCAAAAAGAGATTATAAATCATAAACATGAGATTATGTTGATAAGACAAACTGAGTTTAATGCTACTTTAATCTCTTAGGTAATCATTGAGAAACTAAAAGGGTCAGAGACTCAGTTTCCATGAAAAAGCACTTCCTTTCTGATAAATATCTAGATATTAATTGTTATTGAAATGCTTAGACTCCTAGAGCAATCATATAATAATATACATTATTATTATCTGATTGCACTAATTATTCATGAACTTCAACTTTATAATACAATCCTTTTAGAAACCAGTGATGAGAAGAGATTATCTATTGCCATCACACTCACGAATATAAATCTTGACAAGATAATTTTATCAATGATTTATCGTTTTTTTACCTTTACTCTTTTCAAATTTAGAACATCTTTACAAGCACTGTAGTCAAGGAGAACACATAAGTGCATACATCAAGTCATTCAAATATTACTGTAAATGAGGGTGATGACGAATTTTTATTCAACTTCTTAAAAAACTGACCTATTTTTGTAGAATCTACTGTAACTAACTTTTAATAACTGTACTAACTTTCATGCATACGTTTAGGAATACGTAACGCGGTAAAACATTCAAATCTAAAGTTGAAAAACAAAAGTAGGTGTCGACTTTCGGGGTTTTACATAATGAAAAAAATTGGCCAAAGAAGAATGTGCTCCATAAAGTTTTTGACATGAAACAGCAGATATTGCGGCTTACGTGTCGACAGGTAATCAAACACACCGTCAGAAGGTGAACCGTTATAACAAAAATTATAGGAAATGTCTACATTCTAACCTCTGCGTAACTGCGGTTGATGTGCGGAGCCAGTTCCTTGAGAGCGGCGGACAGGTCGTGGATGTCGATCCTTCCATTTCCATCGGTGTCTAATTTAGAAAACAATTTTTCTAGCCTTTCTTCGTCTTCTTTTGGTATTTCCTCTAGTTGCAACGGTGGATGACACTGAACCATGGTTCCTGGAGTCTACGTAAGTACTGCTTGTTAAATAACAAGTTAATGTAATTTCATAGGGGTAAGTAGAGGCGAACATAACTCTAGGCTAAACTATTAACGTAACAGAAATCATTTTTAAAGAAAAAAGTGAACTCGTTTTTCACTCAGTAGTTATCTGACAGCAACTTGCTGCCGCACTGCTGCACACAGATACAAACTTACATGCACACGAGCGAATACTCCCAAAGCGTGCCGTGTCCGTGTCCTAATATTCCACAAAAGTTCTTTATAGTTCATATAAACAGCGAAAAGTCAACCTTATGTCCTAGGCAGTAGAACTAACTGAAGTGAAAATTAATTTTACACTATCTGTCATTTTTCATGTGTGCTCTATTTTTTCATGGTATTCTAAATGTTGGATAAGCGCCATCTGTGTTTTATATTCCAAACTTTCACAAACAACCACATCACCATTCAGCCAACAATAAAATCGGTTGCAAAACAAAAGCAAAATATTTTTTTTAATTCGTGGATGATCTCCATTACTTTTTACTGCTACAGATAGACCTTATAATCTTGAATTTTAATAAAAAATATCGACTGAACGTGGAAAAAGATGGCAATATATAGATCTCAAATCTATTCCTGCTTTGAAAAAGTTTGTAGCTTTTGCATTTTTCAATTTTCTTTGGTCGAAGCAGCTTCATCTACTTGTTCAAACCGTAATTACAAGAATTAGGTAAATACTTATTTCAAAAGTGTTCAAAATATGCGGTAAGGTCGCGTAATTGACAAGAACATTGAAATAAGTTTAGTCAGGAGTCAGGTAGTTCGATTCTAAATCAATAGATGTCACTCTTACTCACTCACTCGCATAGACTTCTTACTTACTCATTGCTCACTCGCCACTTGGAAACAAGGTTCTATAGTGTAGCTAAAGATGGCGCTGTAGACGCGCTGAATTTGAAATAAAATTATTGTAAGTGATGTGGTTATGGCCGTTGTGGGTAATAGAGTTCAATCCTGAACATAAAGTACATACCTAATATGTATTTGAAATGATAATCTGTTACAATTTTAGGAGGCATTTCAAGATGTAAGTATCCATGTCTTTTTTTTTTTTTTGGGGGTTGGGAAATCATCAAATAACCCCCTCCCGCTCTTGGGCAGAGCGGAAGGGAGTGTCAGACTTCTACTGACTAAAAACCACCCATGTTCCTTCTTAGCCCTTCATGTCGACGCCGCGGTATATCTCTTGCGAACAACCCGCAGCCCCGACGGGAAGTAGCCATGTCTTGTGGCTGTATTTCCCAAAGGAATCACAAAGTGGTAAAAAGGCTAGAATATTGAACTTACATTTTTCAGCTGTCAGTCTGTCACGTAGATAACGTAGAACCGACGACAGTATTAGGTGACAGTTTTTACACTAGCCTCCGACGGCTCTGATACCTAATAAAGGGTGTCTCATTATGAGTGCACTTTTTCATTTTAAAATAAAAACAAGTATTTTATGACAGAGTTGTGATATTTTTATTGTATTGGAAAGAAGACATGTTCCGATTATGTATGGAATAAAATATCCGGTAAATGACCCCCACGGCTCCGATGACAGGCCATTACTCTTTTCATGAAATTTTCTATGACTTTTGCACAGAGATGTGGCTGTATCTCACCGATGACGTGTTGGATTTCCGATTTGAGCTCAGAAATTGTTTCGGGTTTATTCGCATAAACCCGAGATTTCACAGATCCCAAAGAAAAAAATCGCACGGCGTTAAATCGCACGATCTTGGTGGCCAGTTGACATCAGAATTTCGTGAGATAATGTATTCTGGAAATCGTTGCTGCAATAAGTCGATTGTTTCATGCGCGGTGTGGCAGGTTGCGCCGTCCTGCTGAAACCACACATGTTGTCCAGATTCATGCCAGTTTCTTCAAATTTTTTGACCACTCTTCGTATTGTTGACACATTAGGTGCACTTTCTCGGCTGAAAATTTGGCGAAGTTTGCGAGCGGTTTCAGCGTAACTTTCCCCATTTTTATAATGAGTTTTCACAATTATAACGCGTTGTTCTTTCGAAAAGCGCTCCATTTTTAATAATCGGAATAAACAGAGATGACAGCTGTCAAATTTCAGAGTTGCCACTTGCATGAAAAAAAATTTATTCCTATTTTAAAAAGTGCACTCTTACTGAGACACCCTATATTATTATAACGCAAAGACGTAATGGGCTTAGGCTGGGCCGTGATGCACATACCTACGTGTATTATGGTGTAAATAGAATAAGGAAGTGGGTAAGTACACCTACTTATACTAAGTTCAGCACGTGCGCGCAAGGGCATGGCAATTTCCGCGCCAGTCAGCTTTATAGTGGCCCATTTTACTAACAGCAGGAGAAACAAATCCTATAATTGATAGCAGCTTTTAATCATCGTCTTTTAAAACTAGTTTTGCAGGTGTTTCATCCACAGGAAGCTCGGAATGACGGCAGGTTGTTTTTGTGTTTCTATAATGTGCTGGTTTCCCTACTGTTCGGCGGGAGTAACTAGGGTATGCCGTGGTCAGCGAATATTACTGGTGCATGGTCAATGGTTAGTATCTGGAGGCTGATAATGCCATTCTTCTTCTTATCGTGTGGGCAGTAAGGTCTAACGACCCCGTACACCCTAGTGTCACCCTAGTGTTTTTCCTACTCCTCTGCTATTATTTTCTGATTAATTTCGTTGCGGGATCCAAGACAGTTTAATCGTTTCTCTGGGACTTCGTCGGGCTTCATTGTCTCGGCGCTTTTCTTGTGGTCGCCACTGTTGATTCTGGCTTACAGAAGTTACAGTGGTTTGGGAATAGTGTGGCGGGCTTGTCCCAAAAAAAACCCTAGTGTCAGAGATTTTAAACCGCCTCAAGGGCCTCTGACATCCCGTCGGGGCTGCGGGTTGTTCGAAAGAGATACCGCGGCCTCGACACAAAGGGTTAAGAAGGAACACGGGTAGTTTTTAGTGAGTAGAAGTCTGAGCAGAGCGGGAGGAGTCATTTGATGATTTCCCACTCCCAAAAAAAAAAACGGCCATGGTTTTAAGACCACCATTTGGCGGCCGGGACCACCGGCCGAAGCATGTAATCATCTTTTTATCAGATATCAGGTGATTCAAGCCTGCAATGTCCTAGCCAAATTGGAAGCAACTTTTACAAAATATGCTTACCGTGGGAATCGAACCCACGACCACGGATAGTCTCATAGTCTGAATCGTGATTTTACGAAGGAATCTTTACTTCAGTACAGTTAATAGATATTATAAAGCTGAAGAGTTTGTTTGTTTGTTTGCAGGGGCGGATCCGGGATCTTTTCTGGGGGGGGGGGGCACACGTAGTCTAGTCAACAAGTGCTTTTTGCTTATTTTTTTTTTCTCCGCCTCCGAAAAATGTGATTCAAAAAATAAGTGTGTATGTATTTTTAGAAAAAAAATTTTTTTTTCAAAAAACAAATAAGTACCTACACGCATATTTTTACCGTTTCAAAAAATTGGAGTTTTGTTTTTTTGCAAGTATCTCTAAAACAGTTGGACACTTTTCAACTTTGAAAAAAAAATCGAAAAGAAAACCCAGCCAAGTGCGAGTCAGACTCGCGCACCGAGGGTTTCCGTACAAACAAAGTTTAAAATTATTAAGCATATTACACAATTTTCCCTTTATCTAAGACGTTGCTTCGTACCAAATTTCAAGATTCAGAGTTCACGGGAAGTACCCTGTTAGGTTTTGATTCCCTTGCGAGTGTCGATAAACGGCTGTATCTTTTGATTACGTTGGCTTAGAAGTTTGATTTTTTCACAGCTTTAAAGGACAGTAGACCTCGAATATCCTACTTCCTACTTAATATTATAAATGCGAAAGCTTGTGAGGATGTATGGATGGATGGATGTTTCTTACTCTTTCACACAAAAACTACTGAACGGATGTGGATGAACTTTATAACACAGATAGTTTATAACCTGGATTAACACATAGGATACTTCTTATCCCGGTAGTATGATGCCGTGGGACAATTATCGATCTCCACGCGGGCGAAGCCGCTGGCACAAGCTAGTTTGAAATATATTTCAGTTTGATACCTCCACGCGTTCCTGAGAAAAAGGGTCTTGAGAGAGACAGACGGACGGACGGATGGAGAACAAATTGATCCTTTAAGGGTCCGTTTTTTCCTTTCGGTCATCATCATATTCCTGCCCTTATCCCATTCTATTTGGGGTCGGCGCAACACGTTTTCTTTTTCCATTCTTCCCTGTTAGACGTCATAGTGGCATTTACTCCTTTCTCTTCTTTCATATCATTCCTCAAAATAAAAAAACAAAAGTCATTTATTCAAACTAGGCTGATAATCAGCACTTTTCGAACGTCAAAATTTACTTTACTTTACTTATTTACAAGTGACAGTCCCCCAAAACGCCCACCTTTTGACACTTCCTAGTGTTTTTGCTGGAAAGAAGAAGTGGCGGAACAAACTCCCCAGCCAAACTCCCCAGCAACACATCTGTCTGTTTGGTTAGAAGAACCAGACTCGATACAATAGTAAGTTGTAAGTTAATATTACGATTGACTACAATCAATAATAAAAAAGTATATAATAATAAAACATAAAAAAGATATAACATATCAGTAAACTAATTTTGGAGAAAGAACATAAATAACAAACATTGTCTTGTGTTCAACTCAACGACCAGCTATTCTTATCCAAACCGCACTGGGCACGCGTGGTTGAATATAGCCCATCCCTCTCTTAATGCAGCCTGAGTCCCTGCATTGGGAACATTATAGACTGATGATGATGATGATCCTATAGAGGTTATAGATATAATTATTTGCACTTTGCCATGACCATGAATTTTTCTGTAATCAAACGGTGCCTCGTGAGGTTATTACAGAAAGTATAAACCTTAATAACCGTGAAACTACTCTACAAAGATTGTCAAGCCATACTGATGTCTAGATATCAAAATGGACGGTCAACGTAAGTTCTAAATGTTTTCATTCTTTCAACTAATGAAATAAGCAAATATTTCATCATGGTAAGCAATAGGGTAGTTGACTGACTTAAAAAAATATTATTCTGTGTAGTCCGTCTGTTAGATTATCGAAAAATATTGGAAACGTGTTTTTTGTTTTATCAAATTAATAAAAAAATACCAAAATATAACGTGTCAAAGATCGTGAGGGCCGGTGACGACACTTTCTGGTAAAAAATGTACCAAACTGTGACGTCGAGCGACTTTTCGAAGCACTGTCTGTATCGTCTTCATTTATTGTTTACGTAAAAAAAGAAAAAAATCCGTGTTCAATATTTTTTGGAAATCTATCTGACGGACTAATTAGATTTTTTTTTGTCAACTACCTTATTGATAAATATTTGAGGGCACAATTTCAAAGCTAAACACCTAATCGGCAACAACTGTTGACATTTTGACGTTCACCTTTTCACAGAGCCTACTTATGTTGGGGTCGGCTTCCAGTCTAACCGAATGCAGCTGATTACCAGTTTAACCAGCATATTACATGAAACGACTGCGTTCTGACTTCCACAATCCAGTTAGTATTTAGGTTCTTACTGGGCCATGAAATTCCCGTCAAGTCGACATTTGATTTTTACAGTTCACCATTGTAAGTGGCTGTCAGACGCAAGCGCAACCTAGTTTAGTACATTTTTTGCACAATGTGTTTCTTTATTATTATTATGAATTTAGTCCTTTAGCCAACATATCAAAGTCATTCTCTTTCATTTCAATTCGGAAGTTAAACGTTCCCAAACGTTGATCAATAGAATGTAATATTTACTTAAGTCGGAAGGTCCCAATACTTTAATTCAGCATCAAGGGTAACCCAAAACGTCAAAAAAGTGACTCATTAAATTGGTTACAAGATATTTGGGGCGCATTAACCGACGACAATAAGTCACATCGAGGAATATTGTCACGTACCCTGACGGTGACATCGACATAAAGGACTGTCACCCTATTATACTTCATTAAATTCACTCAATAACAGCCATATTTCCATAAGTAGGTCTTTCATTTCGACATTACTCTATCCCCATCCTTCTCTCAAACCGAAATGTCCCCAAGCGCGACAGAGATGCAGTAACAAATTTGTCAAAAAAAACCGTAGCAACTGTCATCGGGTTTCAACCAATAAATCCGTGAGGATGGGATAGCTATTATGTCTGATATGACAATACACAGATTGACGCGACCGAAATTCTATAAACTTTAAAAGTTAATGCGCGCATGCAGCACAGACTCGCCAATGCAATGTGGGCTTAATTTGGCGGATCTAAAAGCTCAAAGTGCCTGATATGGCACGAAATTTGCATGTTTAACAGAACTAAACTCTAAATGGAGTTTAGTAAAGTTGTTATTTGCAAATACGGGGGGTTCTTTTGTTGATGGGATGAGCTCACAAAAAATCTTCAATGGGGAGTGAACAAAAGCTCATAAAAGTTTGAGATTAATCGGGGATTTGGGCACAATAATACACACACATGCCGCTGACGTAGTGTAGCTCGACTGTGCGTCCGTAAAATTGTCATGATGAGGGCACATCATTATTATTGATCTAAGCACGTACCGAGTGCGGGCTAAGTTACGCCAATTATTTTATGTTGGTTGTTTAAATTTATATAAAATCTGAACCTTATGCACGCACAATCATAATTAATTATCACGCAGTTAAGTTAGACCTAAGATATTTTGATGAAATTAATAGCCGAGGCCTAAGCCCTTGCCCCCTTACCTTACCCTTAGTGCTAAACCTAAGATATAACATTATCTTGGTGGCTTAATTTCCAACAAAAGGGTAACTTTGATAAGGTGGTACTACCAACTCATCAAACTTGCTTACAAAATTCGTGCGACCAATTCATCAAAGTTAGGAGTTACCTTTAAGTACCAACCTAGCCTTGGTAGGTATTGATACTGAAAGGTTGTATAATTATCATAAACCATCATCTGCCTAGCTTTTTGCCATTTAAGTTGGTATAAGTACCAGTATTTTCCTGTCGAGGCTGCGACCTGTCGAGGCTGCGGGTTGTTCGCAAGGGATACCGCGGCCTCGACATGAAGGGCTAAGAAGGAACATGGGTGGTTTTTAGTCAGTAGAAGTCTGACACTCCCTTTCGCTCTGCCCAAGAGCGGGAGGGGTTATTTGATGATTTCCCACCCCCCAAAAAAAAAAAAAAAAAGTACCAGTATTTTACAATGAGCGTCTGCCTATCTGACCTCAAAAACCCAGTTAGTACTGGGTAATACCGTAATACGGTACCCCATGGTAATACTGGTTGTGAAACTTTCGGGACACTGTCTACCTGTTACGACTGCCATGGATCTACAAATGACAGCCGAGACCGAAGGCACGGAGGAAACTCGGTATGTAATGGGTAGTCCCATCCACAGACCAACCTAGGCAAGTGCAGCTAACCTGAAAATTCGAGCTCCTTACAACTTACAACCAACTTTAAATTATGGAGGCTGTGTATATGAGCCAGGCTGAATTGGAACTCTCAAAGAATTTTGAAATAAAAATTACTTATTTGGAAAACTAATACCTAGATTGTTGTTTTTAGGGTTGCGTGATGTTATGTTATGAACTGGTGTAAAAAATAGACAGACATGGGATTTCAGCAATCCCAGTCCATTTGCTGTCATTTATTGAGGAGTTCTGTAGCCTATCTCCGAAGTTCCTCATCAGATCTTCACCAAATTGAAATGGAACCACTCTCAGAAAGTATTCTTCCAAAAACTACCTACTCAAATCACTTCAAGTGTGCCTACAAAATTTGAAGAGTCCTCTCTATTTCTCCAGGATTTCATCACCAGATCCTGACTTGATGATCATGGGACCACCTGGGAAGTATATATACCCTTTCAAACAAACCAAAAAAAAACGAAATCGGTCCAGCTATCTTCTAGTAATCGGGGAACATACATAAAAAAAAGAAGATCGCCGACGAATTGAGACTCTCGACACTCGCAAAGGAATCAAAACCTACAGGGTACTTTCCGTGAACTCAGAATCTTGAAACTTGGTGCGAAGCGACGTCTTATAGCACAGATAAAGGAAAAGTTGTGAAAAGCATACATTTTTAGTTACATCATATCATTATATATATTTTTTTAAATAATTTTTAACCGACTTCCGAAAAGGAGGAGGTTATCAATTCGTCTGTATGTTTTTTTTTTGTATGTTTGTTATCGCATATCTCCGTCATTAATGAACCGATTTTCAAAATTCTTTTTGTATTCGAAAAGGTATACTCCCGAGGTGGTCCCATTGTCACCAAATCAGGATCTGATGATGGGATCCCAGTGAAATCGAGGGCAACCCTCTTTATAGGCACATATGATGTTTTTCATATATTTTCTAAAGCTGTTTAAGTATTTGCGTCTGACCATCATAATATCATGTGAATTCGCTGATGATGATGGAAGGTACAACTCCGCAACGGTTAGGAGTTGAAAGAAAATTCTTTCTTATTTATACTCACTTATGGAGCGTTAATTGTATTCTTTCAGGGTATCAGGTTGACCCGAGGTGGCCCCGTTGTCACCAAGTCAGGATCTGATGATGGCATCCCAGAGAAATCCAGGGCAACCCTCAAATTTTATAGGCATGTATCACGTGTTTCGTGCTTTTTATAAAGTTTTTTAACTATTTCCATCTAGCAGTTGCAGTAGCACTTCATGTTGATGAGTTGATTATGGAAGGTAGTTATACCTTCCATAATCAACTCAACGGTTAGGAGTTGGAGCATAAATCTTTAGTAAAATATTATGGGGACGTATATATGGTTGTAATCTTTCAGGTTCTCTAGGTGAGCTGATTATGGAAGGTACTACTCCTAAACGGTTAGGAGTTGAAAGCAATAATAAGGGTAGTGTTTGCGGGCCCCATCGGGGCTGCGGGTTGTTCGCAAGAGATACCGCGGCCTCGACATGAAGGGTTAAGAAGGAACATGGGTGGTTTTTAGTCAGTAGAAGTCTGGCACTCCCTTTCGCTCTGCCCAGAGCGGAAGGGGTTATTTGATGATTTCCCACCCCCCCCAAAAAAATAAAATAAAATGGGAATCTTGAAGGTTAAGGGTTAGGGTTCTTGGTTGAATGTTAAATGTATAGTAAATATTTGTATAGGATATTACAACTAAAAATTGTAAAATAAAAAAACATTTTTGCAAAAAAAAAACTGACTTCAAAAACACAAAAAAGTGAAAAACACAAACACGAAAAACACAAAAAAGTGAAAAATAAACTTCACAAGAAGAAGCAGCTACTGAAGTCGGTGGCAAAAAAAACGTAATCATCATCATTCTCCTGCCCTTATCCCAATTTATTTGGGGTCGGCGCAACATGTCTTCTTCTTCCATACTTCTCTATTTCTCGTCATGTCAGCAGTCACCTCCTTTCTAGCCATATCATCCTTCACACAGTCCATCCATCTTTTCTTTGGTCTTCCTCTACTCATATAGCCATCTACATTCATACTCAACATTTTTCTCACAACATTTTCTTCATTCCTTCGCATCACATGCCCATACCACGACAATCGATTACCACACAACTTTTCATTTACCGGCGCCACTTTCAGACTTCGTCTTATGTACCTTAGCATTCTCATCTCAGCCACATGCAATTGCCTTTCATTTATCCCTTTTGTGGCCCAACATTCTGATCCATATACGACAGCAGGTCTAACCATGGTTTTATAAATCTTCCCCTTGAGTTTAAGGGAAATGCGGGAGTCGCAAATTGTTCCCGTGACCTGCCGCCATTTCATCCATCCAGTGCTAATTCTATGCTTTACACTACGATCTATTTCGCCATCGCTTTGCACGAGAGAACCGAGATACCGAAAGTCGGACCAAACTGGAAGAAGCACGCCATCTAGCGCTATGGCTCCAGAACTGGAGAGACCGCCGAAATCGCAAAACATGTATTCGGTTTTACTTCTGCTGATTTTCAGGCCAACATTCTCCAGCTTCTGTTGCCATTTCTCCAATCTGCTCTGGATCTCAGGTCCATCTTCACCGACAAGAACAATGTCGTCGGCAAACAGCATGCACCAGGGTGCCTCTTCTTGTATGTCCGACGTCAGAGCATCCATAATCAACAAGAAGAGGTAAGGGCTTAAAGCCGACCAAAAAAAACGTAATCAAACAGACAAAATGTCACCGACTTCAGAAGCTGCTTTTTCTTGTGAAGTTTATTTTTCACTCTTTTGTGTTTTTCGTCTTTTTCGTTTTTGTGTTTTTCACTTTTTCTCTTGTGTTGTGACTGCGCTTTTGTACTATGACTTTTGGAAATTCATTTTTCTTTTTTAGTTATACCATACATCAAATCCTATAGAAATCCAAATTTTATCTTTGTATTGCGTTTATTACGTTTTTACGTTAAACCGATGTATTGTTTAAGTTTCTGTAAGGCCTTTCATTTATAGTAAGTTGTGTTACTTGTGTACTGGTACTCTACAGCACTATGTAAGTGAATGTTCTGTATTGTTTAGTTTTTATGCTCGTTTTCACTTGATGAAACAATCGGCTAAAATTAAAGAGTTAAAACGTAACAATGCAATAAATTCTACAATGGCTCTGTGTCGTATAATTGTACGATATCTATCCATCCGACGATTCTCTATTTAATAAATTAATTAGCTTCGAAGGGTGGGGACGTTATTCCCCATTGTCCTTTGCGAAAATAAAACAATTGTTTTCTGAGGTGGTTCGTAATTAAAGATGGAAACGCAAATATAATTAACAACACAAATTCTAATAGTGAGACACATTTATTTTAAAGCTGAGGCAGAGTTTTATTTACATAAATATTCACAGTAACACTTAAAAAATAAATTTAAATACTCAATATTCATAAAATACTAAACATAGGTTTTTTTATCGTTAAAAACTCTCCAAAATAGTAAAATACCTTTCTAGGTAAGTAATATAATTTCTTTTGTCGCAATTTTGCAATCAGACCTAGATACTAATTGACCGAAAATTTAAACTAAATAAATACAGATAAACTGGTAAATATATAACACAAGTAATAAATATTTTACAAAACAAATACAAGGAATGTTTGAAGGAATGTTTAATTCGAGAAAATGCGTAATTTTGACTAGATTTTTCTTTCAATTGACAATCCCAAACGCCTTTCCTTTTGTGATGTACATGAGTTATAGAAATACAAAATTGCATACGTATAGGTACAAGAAACTAGGACACATGATTTTACGAAGATAGGACACATTAAGGTTTGCATGATGGGCATAAAAAGACCCTTATATAATAACACATTGACAAACACTTGGGTACATCGAGATTTGATAAGAAACTGGAATAACTTTATTAAAATGAGTAATCAACCTATCATGTTCCCACAGATGGGACACAGACTTTCTCTTTATGAGAGGAGGTTGTTGTTGCAAGTCTTCAAATTTTTGGTTCTAGGACATGCCGGATTCCTCACGATGTTCTCCTTCACCGTTTTGAGAGCAGTGGTGATTAAATAACTCAAAGTAATGCGTCTGCTTGGGTTTGAATCCGTGCCCATGACTTACCTTCCTACTGCTCGTAAGTCTGGACCACCACTGCTCTGTAAGTATTAAAATAGTAGGTCATACTAATAAATAACAATAAGCCACATTAGTTATTATCAACAACTATGACATCTAGATATTTAAATTTGTATATAAAATTGAAACATTAATTACTTACGAAATGACTCAAGTTGTGTAATACACATATCGAAAACTACATTGAGTATTTTATTTAATAATAACTAGGTATGTAGTTTCAATACCTAATGATAATAATTTAGTTAAACTTCCAAATTTTCAAATTTACATTTTACCGGGTTACCGTACTAATTAGGTACAGTACCTGTAAATGATTTGCAGAACCGCAATACATATTTATAATAATAATATCAGCCATTTGTGTCCCACTGCAGGGCAAAGGCCTCCCTTTCCTCTTTCCACTTATCCCTATCCAGTGCTCCGGTTTGTCAATCCCTGCGAAAAGAATCCAGTTCGTCCCGCCATCTCCTTCTGGGCCTGCCGCGCTTTCGTTTGCTGCTGTTTGGGACCCATTGCGTGGTTGCTTTGGCCCACAGCTCCTCCGGCATGCGGCAGATGTGGCCAGCCCAGTTCCATTTGAGCTTGGCAGCCGTGTGACCAACATCATCAATTTGAGTTTTGGAACGCAGTATCGAGTTTTTTATGTGATCAGTGAGCTTAACTCCAAGGATACTACGCTCCATTGCTCGCTGACAGACCCCGAGTGCGGACTTTTGATGTTTGGTTAGATACATATTTATGGCAATACATATTTAATCCTTTTAAAATACGGAAGCAAAGTTTCCATAATACACTGATTTTAAATATGAAAGTTTTCTTGCCGCTTAGAAAACAACGTTCTATCTGCATAAAATACCATATATAATTATGTCATATACCACGCGGGGCCACTGAGGGTTGCACGCAGTCACACGTTTGCGAATTTTTCGGTTTTTCACGACATAACCTATATGTGTTAGGGTATCAATAACCTGGGAAATTTCCCTTGAATTTGATGACCGTTTCATGAGATCGTACTTACATTATATTAATAGGATACTACACCTTTATAAATATACATACATGAGGAGCAGTAGAAGCTTACTGCTAGTCGAACATTGACCTAATGGCGTAGACCTAGGGTCATTCTATTAATGCTTGCTAATGATGACCGAAGAGTTACAATTAACATTTTTATTGACGGATTGGATGACATAACCTACCAAAAAGTTACTGAAATTCATGTAGATTTACAAGAATTTAAAAAATTAAGTTGAAAATCGAATTAATTTAATTTTTAGCCATGTCGAGGCTTTTTTTTTAAGAATTTCAAGAACGTTTGACATGAAACCTGTTGCACAAATAAGAAATACTTTGAAGAGGATACCAATTTTCTAAAACCTTGGGGAAGATAAAAGATTCGATCGATTATCGTAGGACAGATTACATTAAACATTTACCTATAACTATTATATTATATTTACATCGCCAACTATTTACATCGATATTGGACACCTAGAGTTTTATTGGAATGAGTTCCACATTGATTAAATAACTACATTTTTTTATTTGAATACAACATCCAGATGTATTAGAACTGAGCAAATATACAGAGAGTTTAATAAACAGTTACACACACATTTAAAATGTGGAAATATGTACTTGTACATCGAAAACGACATTGTTATTTTATTATATTATATATCTGAACAGATAAAGAAACATATATAATTATATGTTTCTTTTATACAACACAGCAACAATCTACAACATCGCCAAAGCACAAAGGATAAGCATGATGGGAATACGTAAAGTAGATCATGAGGCAAACTAAAGTCACAGATATCTTGACCAGTACCAACCAACAAAAGTGGAGATAGACCGGCCAAATTTTTGCGCACGGAACCCTAACTACTAAACTAAAAAATTAAAACCCTTGAATTTATTAACATAATCGGATTTTAAATAGTATAATAAGATTCAATTCAATAGATATCACGGGCACGAAGATCGTGGGCAACAGCTAGTAATACAAATAACAAAGTAAGTTTCTAGGTATAAACATATGTATAAGTTACTGCAGCCACCAGTAAATCGGTGGAAAGTCGAGATACGGATATCTTTGGAATAGTATGTTACTGGTCTGGGCCCTGTACATTACGAGATCGTTATAGGAGCTCAGCAAGGAAGTATTCCAAAGATATCGAAAATACTATTCTTTTCCATTAGTGTACATATCGGAGAGGATACGTTCTATGGGTATGTCTCCAACCGTGGCTTTGAAGAACAGCTCCACGATGGCAAAGCTGGGTACTCTCTTAAGGAGCGACAGCAGGCTCTGTAGCTTGCAGGCTCTTCTTACCTGCAGCGGATAGTTGGTGCGACAGTGCTGCAAAGAAAAATGGTTGTTAGAGTTACTGGTACACCAGATTGAAAAATGTTATTGATACTTTCTGAAATTTTAAGAAGATCGTTTTAACAAGAAGATTCATGATCAGCTGTTCATCCTCTAGTGTAAACAAGCATTATTTCTGTTTATTTTTTATACTTTTTTATACATTGCTCGATCATTGAAAATCACTTTCGGTGTAGCACCGCGAATTTTTCACGGAGTCTGGATTTGTACCCGGTTGATGGCAAACCCTTATTACAATTAAGGTATTTAAAAACATGACTGGTAAAATGTTGGTGCACTATTAGGTACACCTCTGCCTAACCCTTTGACAAGTTCAGTGATGTCGTGTTATGGTATGACTGTATGAGTAACAACAACTTTGGCTTCAGGTTATATGATCGAATATATCAAATGGTTCTTACGTGTGTTAACATGGATATCGACTGGTCGCGCAGCACTGTGACGGCTGCAGGATCTTGTAGTTTCCGGCTGCTGGGGCTGCTCTCTCCATCCTTATCCAAACACGTCTGGAACAGGCATATCGCCCGGAGACACGCGTATTCGCTCGAATCCGGACTATATTTGCAAATCTCTGTTAAAACGGATTCAAAAATGTCAACACCATTTTTATCAATTTCAACAATTGAAGTATTCCTGTCACTTAGCAGCTTTAAATCCACCGGGTAAAGAAACTGTGCGGCTCCAAGAACGAAGAGATTTTTCCAGGATTCTTCTATTAGCATGAGTCTGTCGTCTAGGGCAGTGGTGGAGAGTCCAATCACGTGTTTGGTCCAGCGAACGTTCATGAAGAGCAGTCGGGCAGCAGATTCGCAGATGGCTGCGGGGTCAGTGAGGGTGAAGAAGAACGGGTTTAGAACAGACGAGGGGGGTAGAGGCTGAGGTGCCACCAGTGGATCAAAGACGAAGGGATAACAGTAAGGGTTATATGTCGGCATTGGTGGCGGAGGAATCAGGTTGTGTTTCGGCAGAGTTAGGTTCAACGGTGGTGGGATTGGTCCTCCCGCGTCTAGGCGCGGTGGAGAGTCTTTCATATACAACGCCATTTGACGGCGAATAGTTGAGTTTCGAGGTCCTCTTTCGTGTTGAACGGCTGTAAAGAAAATTACCTGTTAATAATTAGTTGCAACGTAAGCTTACACCAAACAGTACCTTAGTATAAGATTCTGTATATTCAAAAACAACTTTTTAACCGAATTTAAGTTACGTACATATTGTCAAAAATATCTCTATTATATTAGAATGAGTAAATCCTTTTATATTGAATGAGAAAGTCCTGTATTACATAGTAGAAAAGAAATGTTCCCAATAATAGAAACTGACCATCTTTATTCATTCCAGCTTGCAGACATTTGTCGAGGCGACACGCCCGGCACTGGTTGCGATGCGCCTTGTCCACGAGGCAGCCTCCCTGGACGCGTGCCTTGCAAGCATAGCGCCGGTCGCGCCTCACGGACCGCTTGAAGAACCCTGCGCAGCCGTCGCACGCGAACACGCCGTAATGTTTGCCGGACGAGTGGTCACGGCAAACGACACAAGCCACGTCATACAGGATGCGGCCTGGACGAACAAATACTTCATTAATTCATCATCCCACACTAGGAACTTCTCCTGTATCGTGGGCGCGTTTACAAACATTCACAACATCCAGACCCGAAACAACTATCTTTAGGAAATAGAAAAATTAGTTCCGTGCGGGGATCGAACCCGCGACAAGCAGCACAGCAGTCTAATCGCTCAGCCACTGCGCCAACCGTACCTGCAAATATGCATTTTGCATTGCATATAATATGTTGATTTAGGGTTACTACATATGGAACGATGGCCCGCAGGTCAAGCGGGACGGCCCTATTTTGGGGCAGTTGAAGTCGCATTAGATCCCGCTGCCCCTGACGCAAGTGTGCGTGGGAACACCGGTGTGGTTTTAGTCAGCACGAGTCTGACAAACTCCTCCGCTCTCCTCAAGACGGAGGACATCCATTAAGGATTATAAAAAAGGGTACTACATTATTATGACGTGAGTTTTATTCAAACTTTTACGCAGCTTCAAGTAATTTAATTCTCTTTCGGATCCTTATGTAATATTCATGTACATAGTAAAATCCAAGTATCCAATTAAAACTGCTCTCGTCTTCAATTTTTAGTTGCCACCCACTAATAAATCAAAGTTTACAGTCGCTAGTCGCTACACAGTGCGAGGCAAGCAGCTATTATAGTACTGAGCATCACACGCGGCGAGGCCCCGCCCCCTAGGGGAGGCATAACTTTACGACCACTCTGCCTTTCGCTGCCGAATCAACAAAGCATCGAACGAGTCCGCAAAACAATTAAATTGTCACCCGTTTATGCGATTTTCACTAGTTGCTTGCTAATTGAAATACCGGTTGTTTTTCGCCATTGGCATTGTTTATTCACAATTTAAATCAGTAATTAAATTATGGTAAGAATTTATTTTAATTTATATTAAATTAAAATCGATGGCCGTGCTGGTCTAGTGGTCGCAAGCGTGTGCATGTGGTCCTGGGTTCCACACCCAGGAGGGTGTTACTGTGATTTCCATTTGGAATAGCTGAAATTTCGACCAGATGATGGCGAATTACATGGGACTTAAACATAACTTGCGGAATTTGGGTGTACTTGTGAGGAACAGCTCTGCGTAGCCCTTCGGGGATCACGATGTTATGTATTGGAATTTAAATATAGTAATATTGCACACTAATATATATGTTTTATGAAACATGTAACTTCTCATTAAACCTATTCTAATAAGACAAAGTTAGGTACCTACCCGCCTACGATAATGAGATAGATACTGCTACGTTCGTAGCGCTTCGTGACGCTACACTAACCTTGTCTACGCCGTAGATCTATGTCTTCTGGTCTACACCTACGCACTAATCTCAGGAATCACTACGTATTATAAAACAAAGTAGTACTCCGCCGCGTCTGACTGTTCGCGATAAATTCAAAAACTACTGCACCGATTTTCATGCTGTTTTCACCAAGCTTTCTTTTTTTTTTTACTCTTGTCTCGGTTTGTTCCGGCTAATCGAAATGGGTGGACCAATTTCGACAGGAATTTTAAAGATATTTCAAGAAATAGGCCGTAGAGAAATTCTATATTTTGTTTAATATCGTAACTCCATTACTGCCGTCACCGTTTTTGCGTTTAGATAATATTGCAAATACAATTTACCTTTAGATTAAGTCAAATATTTTTTTTACTTTGAGCTATCTTTTAAACAAAGATATATATTACTTAAATAAAGAAATCGACATTTAAGAACTTTTTCTAAACACTGTTTTGAGTGTTTGACTGTTTTGAGGCGCATTGAAATTAATTTGACTGGCCGCAGTCAGTCCCAAAGATTACCGGTTTGCATACAATGCAGATTTTTTGTAAGTAAGCACGCCATTCACGCTGTTCAATGTGGGATTATTTTGTAACCTGGATCCGTGTAAAATAAACGATGGATGGACTGTGTAAAGGATGACATGGCTGGAAAGGAGGTATCTGATGAGATGACGATCCGAGTAATAAAGAAGTCTTGTTTAAAACAGGCTGCGCCGACCCCAAATGAATTGGGATAAGGGCAAGAGAATGATGATGTTACATGTAAAATCGGTAGCTTTTTATTACACTTTTAAGGATTAGACAATGTTAGGTAGTATTGAGTTGATTGCTAAAACTAAATGCTAGATACTTATAGCCTGTGTCCATAGGCCATTCCGATGTATTTAAGGTTTCTCGATACAGGGCTCCAACGAGTCACATTGATCTGATCTCTTTTAAAAGAATAGCCATGGACTTTCTATCCGGTTCTTTTCAATAGGAAAAGACCAAGCCGAACCCTGCACTTTTTCTCGGCGTTTTACAAGAACCTAGATCTAAGATAAATGTAATATTTAAATTTTGATCTACGGTACCCTAAACCGAACACAAAACACCGTCTGATCCCACGGCCGAGAAGATAAGACGCTATATTCGTGCGCCGCCCGAAAGCGACCAGTCGAAAAGGCATAAAGGCAAACTGAATAAGACATCCCGTATTCAATACGTGAATACACTTGCGTTGCAGGAAACGCGGTGTCGAGTGTTCGGTAAAAACGGCTAAACAATGCAAACGAGAGAGAGAATAAAACGGTCGTGGTAGATAATTATATGTTTGGGTACAAAGACAAGTTCATGATAAAAGCCGTGGATAGAGGTACGTATATGGCTTTGTCTTTTTTGTCGATTTTCGATTTAGATGTGCTTCTCAAGCACTTGATCACTGTTGAAGAGGTTTGGAAATGGATTTTAAATAGACTGCCAATTTTGTTTAACGGAAATTAAATATCTAGTTTTTAAACTGTCAAAGCTAAACTATTAATATAAAAATGTCCTAACGAAATACGTATACTATAATAATTACCGCGGTTATCAATCAGTCCCAAATGAGTGGGACCAGTTGACTAAAGAGCATTAGCACCTTTCTGATGATAGTATTTGAAATATGTCACGTTTATTAGTTTGAAACACTACTTAAGGTATAATAAAAACTCAAAAAAAAAACTATACTAAAACCTTTCAATAAAAGATGACTCGAAAATCAAAACTTAAGTTCAGATTGACAAGCTCTAAAATTCAGTTCCTCAATTTACACGATTACCAAATTCAACAAAATGTCAATTCAAGCCGGTCAGTTTTTTTTTAAACATGAATGACGGTTGTGACCAGTCACGTTATTAGGCCTATCGCTCCCGAATCATCCGTAACGATGTTATCAACCGTGCGAACGTCCACCTGTGTCAGATGGACCGAAGTTTGATCCCATAGCGTGACTCCTACAGCTTAGGGTCAAAACAAACGCACGATTATTAATCAACGATGCTATTTAAATTACAATTTGTTTGAAATATCTCCCAGTGAAGTTCCCACGTCAATTTTGATGTAACTTTAAGAGCAACGCGAACCCTGTTTGTGAATGTGATATGATTATTGTTTGAAACGGAAGCTACGAGTATGTGTAATATGGTAATCATCGTGTTATGTTGAAAGAAGGATGACTTTTGTAAGTCGGAACCGGTGAAACCTTTATTTATTGGATGTTCTGAACAGCAACGTCAGTTTACAGAACTTCACTATAAAAACATGGTAAAATTAAGAGTTAATATTCAAAAAACGTCTATAATAATAATAAACGTCTATAAAAAAAGGTACATCATTTTAAAGTTATATACATATTATAGTTTTAATTGATCCGTATATCAATTAAGACCAGGGGTATTCAGTAGGATAATCAATTTCAAAGTAAAATGAAACAATATTAATAACTTTTATTCTATAGAGTGATTATCATACGTCATTTAGACAATAGGATATAAAAGAGTCGTGAACAATGAGTCCGGATAATCGAGGTTCGGATAATCGGGATTCTACTATCTATTACGTTATACACACGGGGTCCACCGTACCGCAAATATATCGTATCCGTATATTTGTTATGCGTTGTACCCGTATTTACGTAATATATATTGTTTTTTTTGTCATTTTGTATGCATAAAATGTATGTGTAAACAAGAAAAAAATGTCGCAGCCACATGACATCTGCGACATTTTTTTCTTTTTCTTTCTTACATTGATAAAATCATAATAGTATTGAAAGTAAACCGATCACACATACAGTAGCCAATTAATATTACCACTAGTAAATACAAAACCAGGAGCCAAAAAGCGAAACAGCTAATACCAAAATATTAGCCCAATTTATAAACAACCTATAATAATCGGTATCAGTAAGTATTGGCTCAGTTGCCGGGGTGGGCAGTGAAAGCGGCGTGGGTGTGTTAACCCGACAGATGCGCACACGCACCTCGTGGGAATACCGCGAGTGGGACAAATTGAACCGAACATGTCATCTTTGCTAATCAACGATGGGAGGTAATGAAATGGTGTGGTGATGACCTGGTTAATTATTGTTTAGTCAGAAAAAGTATAGTTTACCGACTAGAAGGGTGGGTAATGGATACACCTATTGCATGATGAGCCGTACATAAAAATTATTATTTAAGTGAACGTTAGAAAAGTATTCAAACCGAATAATCTCCGAAACTACTGGACCGAATTTAGCCATTTTTACCAATATAAAGCTAAATTATCAGAAATTGACATAAGCTATAATTTAGTTTTCCACAAATTACCTAGAGATTACCCTTAACTTAGGCTGAAACCGCGAGTTGCAGTTTAGTTGTTAAATAAAGTAATACTCACTTGACGAAGCTGTAACGTGATGCATGATTCCGCTATTACAACATTATATCTGAAAAGAGAATAGATAATTTAATAAAAAAGCCCTCCAGGGTCATCAGAAACATTTTCACACGGAACCGTCGCGAGAAATAATTCTCAAGTGCAAATCTTTTGCTCGCGGTTTTCAAGAGCACTTCAGACCCAATGCGTAGAAAGAAATCAATCAAGAATAGCAACAAATGTAAGAAAATAAAGTTTTGTATTGTACAATGGCTTTGTGGCTGACATCTTTTGGCCACAAAGCCGAGAGCTACTTGTAGTTTTGTTCATAATTCTCATTGTTTTAATGGCCACTCGTGGTAAACGGCCAGTCGAATGAATGCCACCGAGGGTTGGCGTTTGATTTTGGAACACTTACAATTATACCACAAAGTATGTTCGTGTGAACTAAATTGTATTTGCGTTTTGATTATTGTGTTCCGTCTCAGACAGAAATTGGTTACCGACTTTATTGGGCCTGAACAACGACCATACAGCCAGTAAAGTTGCAAATGCTTTTTTTTACTTATTAGATTACAAAATGGCATACTTAGTTGAATTTTACATAATATGCGGTAGATATATTTTATACTTAAGCGCGTTTACTAATCATTTGGTTTAGAGTTACTGATATTTCGGCGCTTTTGCAATCACCATGATCACGGGTAAAATTGGTAAGTAAAGTTAGTGACATGTCCGTTTAAAAAATAAAATGTTAATGTTTTTGTTAAATTACCTAAAGTACACAAAAATAAGGAAATTAATAAAAAAAATATTAACAACAGATTTGCTTAAAAATTGTACAGAGATTAGCACACAATATAAAAACAGAAGTTACTCAAAGGAGACAAAACATTTTCTTCGAAATCAAACAATAACGATTTCGTTTGCGTCAAGTACAGAATGGCTGATCTAAAGATGCTGAGCCTCTGCCCACAGTAGCAGAACTTCTCACTCTTTGTCCGTCGGTCACTTAGAACTTGGGATTGCATACTTTTTGCAAACGTAATTACGGATTCGCAAAACAGGTAATTAGGTTCGGATAATCCGAGTAAGTGGCGGGACAAAGGCTCGGATGAGCCCCGACTATAGTCGCGGGACCAAAAGGCCTGGTGTGTGCATCGGAGGGTTAACAACAAAAGCGAAACCAATAATAACATCGGAAAGTCGGTAGCTTCTTGCTTTTAAAATGGAGATGGCACAAAAAATCACTAATACGTTTTTTGGATGTTTGGGACTAAATGGTGAAGAGAATTCGCGGTACGTTTTTTTTTAGTTTGACTTTATGCAGCTGTTGTAATAACAAACATGTACGGTGTGGGTTTATTAATCTGTAATATTTAGGATGTAATGCATGTTAATATGTGCGAATAGCACTCGTATGGATTGGGTTACTTTACAATTTTATAGAGACCATTACAGACTAGGTATCAAAATATGAAATAGCTGAGGACACAATTAGATATTTAGCAAAGTAAAAAGTCACAATCAAACAAAGGTATATTTATAAAAGCTAAATGCCCCAATAAACCTAGGTAATATTAAAACAAAAAGGCAACCGGTACGGTAGGAGAAAACAAAGTCATCTGCGTAACCTTTCCCCTTTAGACAGGCTTCCAGTCTAACTGGATGCACCTGAATACGTATCTATACGTGGAGGAACACAAAGTAGGTATCTAGTAATTATTTGATTGCAAAAAAAAGTCTGTTTCAATAATAATATTAATATTCAGGAGGCCAAAGAAAAACCACAGTAGGTAGATAACCGTACTACAGAAAATATTTAAATGAAAAATCAAATATACAGAAATCGTAATACAATCTGACTTACACGGCTTCACAAGATCTCCCGTGTAATACCAACAAGTTCCGATAACAAACGTGTTGACGCACTATAACAATTAAAACTTAAGCCAATAAGCGTGACCAGAGCACATTAATGGGAAACTTTAACAACTTGACAAATAAGCGAAAATTAATTTCAGTATTAACGGCATTTCTTATAGTTTTCTACCGGAAAATTCATTTAACGCCAACTCTTACTTTTAAAATTATATTTTTGTAGGAGATTAGCGAGTTTAGGAGTTTTCATTACGTGTTAACTATACTTATGTACTTAAGGTGCAACCCCAAGGTAGCCCGCGAAATTAAAATTTTCTTACTTTTTGTGTAATTTGCAGGTCAGTGTCAGGTTTTATGTTAATTAAATAAAATATGATTCGCGCATTTAATTCGTATGTATTTGTAGAGATATAATTATTTCAATCATGAATCCTCTTGAGTTGATTTCATTCCATTGAGTGTTTCAGTTATTTTAATGATAAAGGCATTCAAAGAAGTAATACTGAGAGGGTTGGTGATTTTTATCATATTACTCAGTAAAGTCACAAATGTTACGTTTTTATGATAAATTAGACTAGGTCCGTGAATTTGTATCTCATTGGAATTATACCTTCTGATATAGGTAATTGTGTTTTGTATATTTCAAACTCAAATCACTTCTTTCAACAAAACCATTTAAAGGCTTTTTGTAATTGCCAAAGTATCATTCAACAACAAAAACATGAGGCTACGTTTACAAGGCAAAATAACTGTGAAAGTGCTGGAGTGGTTCCCCTTTCAAAGCGAAGATCTTTATGCAGAATAACGAGCGAGTAGATAAATGGAAGTGTCCATTGAGCTTCTTGCTCGTTATTAACTATCACATTATTATGTTGACAACAAAGAAGTAGATTCTACGTCTCATAATTATGTCGTTAGGGTTACCGGCCGCTAAGTTACTGAAGGAAACTCATTTAATTATTTAGGATGAAGCACCCATGACTAGATGTCATGATATTGATGTAGTTGATCGACTCCTTCAAGATATAGGTAATAAAAAATAAATTACCTTTTGGAGGCAAAACTTTATTTTTGCAGGAGATTTTCGTCAGATCTTACCAGTTGTGTGCTTCAATCAAGCAGTTTTCATTGTGGCCAAACTTGACTAAACTCCAATTGGCTCATAATATGAGAGTTCACGATGAAGAGTTTGATAAATGGGTATTCAAGGTGATGGATCAGCTAAAGAGGATGGTGACGACCATATTGAACTCCCTCTGCGATGCATTGTAGATAATTCAAAGATCATATTTTTGGTGTTTCTCTTGACACAAATAATTATGAAAGTTATTCAATGAAAACTATACTTACCCGAACGATGATTGTTTTCAATTGAACGACCAAGTTGTTGAGAAAATCCCCGGCATGTTTAAAATTTACGAGAGTTCTGACGCTGTGTTTGAGGACGATCATCATGATGTTTTAAACTATCCTGTAGAATTCCTAAATTCTATAACGCCTGCAGGGCAGCAGGACTGCCACCACACAAAGTTGGTTGTATAATAATACTTTTAAGAAATTTTAACCCTACTGTTTGGTTGTTCAACGGAACTCGTCTTACTATTAGACTTCACGTGTCATTGATGCCGAAATTATTTGTGTTAGCCATGTGGGAACCAGAGTTATTGTTCCTCGAATTCGTCTCTAGCCATCTAACAGTCAAATGCCTTTTAAATTTAGTCGCATCCGCATAGCATTCGCTAAGACAAGGCTTGAAAGTTAATAAATAAGTACCTTTGCCAACTTCTCGGGTTTGCAATTGTTATACTTAGTTTTTTTACTTTAGTTCTCAATATTATTTGTCATTTAGCCCATTTGTATAAAGAACAAAAAGTAGTACCGAAATACCGAATAGAAAAAGACTGTGACAGTGCTTAAAACAGAGAGGTTAACAGAGAATAAACTTTAAAAGCGATTTGTTTCGCTAATTTATTTATATTAGTTTATTTTGAAAGTTGATTTAAAATTAAAATTATTAATGTAAAAAGTTTTGCAGTTTTAATTTACTTTCCTATTGATTATAAAACACAATGAACGATGCTATACGAATCTAAGCCATTTTTTTTTTGCGTGTGGAAAATCATCAAAAAATCCCGCTCTTGGGCAGAGCGAAAGGGAGTGTCAGACTTCTACTGACTAAAAACCACCCATGTTCCTTCTTAGCCCTTCATGTCGAGGCCGCGGTATCTCTTGCGAACAACCCGCAGCCACGACGGGCGTCGACCCTTGTCAGCAACTTGAAAGGGACCCCCCTTTCATGTTGCTGACATCTCTTAGAGGCGCGCGTGGAACACGAACGCGCCGTCGACACGGCCTGTCGTCGTTATAAGACGGACGGACGGCGAGCTAGCCCATCACTCACCGTCCACAGGCCCGCGTCTACGGTGGCCGGAAGCCATCACGTGGCCCCCGACGCCCGGAGCGCCTCCTGCGGCGACTGGGACGAGAGGTTCTTTCCCTCTCACGTTCCGCCATCTCCTTCGCTAGCATCACTGTTTCGCAGAAGGAGGCGACGGCGTCCCATTCCTCCTCGCCCCGGACCATGGCTTGCACCAGGGCCGGACGCGAGAGGTCGCCGCCGCCGATCACCGCTACGAGAACACGGCGGGGCTCCGCTGAAGCGGGACACACCTCCACGTTAAGCTCCACCGTGTCCTCCGGCCGATCCTCACAATGGTGGCATCCGGGCGTTTCCTCCCGCACGAATCTATGCCTTGCTTTGCCTTTAATATTCCTAGAGAACCGATAACAGTCACATTTCACCCGAGCAAACCGGGTTTTCATCTAGTATTATATGGATCAGAATTTTAAACTACATTACATAGACGGCAAATGTACAGTAATTATATTTCATGGTAGAGTACAAGACTAAACGAGTGTTCGATAATGTGCCAGTACCTATATGAGTTGTGCTGTATGAGCTTATTTATATAAGAGTATAGGTACGTACCTACTATGTGTGGTGTGTGGTGATTGTGTGTTGTGTGATATATGTGTTAAAATACTACAAAAACGTGATATTAAATTTAAATTTACTTCTTTATTTCCAGGAGTTCCTCAGTCCCTTTAAAGTCGAATCCCAACAGAAAATAACCCATCGCATGTCTAGTTTATAGACACAATTAAAAAGCCATTGTTTCATGACATATGCGTCCTTTCACAACATGGCATAATAAACAAACAAAAACTACCTACAGAAGCTGTTGAGCCTTCGTGTTTATTTAATTGAAGACATAAATTAACACAACCCTTGAACTCTCGCGGCAAGTCGAAAATATCAAGTTTCCTCAAAAATCTTAACCCTATCAATGATACCCGCATGAACTTGATAGCCTATTTGACAGCAGAGCCACGACCTACCGCAGGTTATAATAGGTGGCCCTAGTATCAACTTGTGTTAAAGGAAACCGTATTATAAATAATTAAAGTAGATTTCACCATCAATATCGTTCAACCGTCCGCTACCGAACATAGGTCACTCCAAAGGATGAAAAAATGTTTATTTGTCACATGCCACAATCGACTTACGCACAAAATAAAAACATAATACAAAGTGTTAAAGGTTTTCACGAAGCCGTCAACCAAGCAAGCGTCAATTAAGTAGCCATACGCAAAAAATGAAATACTTTTATTATTGGAGTGAAAAATTTCGATTTACTAGTACTCAACTTAACGCACTCAAAACATTCTGCTGGTTTATGCTTTGAATAGTAATAAAGGTATGTTTCACAAACAGAAATTTCATTGAATTTCATTTCCCCGAAAATATCTCTTTGTTGATTAGTCCATGCATACTTCGAATAACATGATGGCTTCAAGTGTTATTCACTTGAATGAAACATTTTACAGCAAAACAATTCAAATCATTTTAATATGGTATTTCATGTCAACGCAATTAGGTACGTAATAATATTGTACAATATTTGGAAATGTAAATTAAGCGTTTAACCATTAATTAAAATATCCGAGGCGGCCTGCGAGCTGAAGAGCAGGTGGTTCTATAAGGCCCGGTTTCCACCAAACCGGAGAGGAGCGGAGACGAGAGGAGATGTGCGGAAATCGGCCAATCACATTAGTTAACATTTACATCTGGTCTTTCGACCTTACTGTGATTGGTCGGATTTGGCACATCTCCTCTCCGCTCTGCTCGTCTCCGCTTTGGTGGATACCGGGCCTAACACTCGCTGCTGCGGTTGAGGTGAGCCGGCTAAGCCAGTCAGCAACCCAAAGACGCATTGGAACTGTCCAAGCTAACGGCGCGATTAGGGCTCCAGACAAAGACGCCTTCTATAATACGAGCCGTGCCCAGAAGTACCGCTTTCTGAATCAAGCCCTTGTTCCTTGCTGCGGGTTGTTCGCAAGAGATACCGCGGCCTCGACATGAAGGGCTAAGAAGGAAAATGGGTGGTTTTTAGTCAGTAGAAGTCTGACACTCTCTTAAAAAAAGGCTTTTGCCAATCAAACCATTGGCTGAAACGACTACCGGTACAATAGACGCTGAGTTTACTTGTAGTTTACTACTACTTTTTTTTAAGTCAAGATACTTGATTTGTGTATATGGTAGAGAATACTAGTATTAATTCAAAAAATGTATTGTATTAGAGAAGAGCATTATTTTTTAACCGACTTCAAAAAAGGAGGAGGTTATATGTTCGTGTGTATGTATTTTTTTTTTTATGCATGTTACCTGATTTCTCCTCCATTTGTGAACCGATTCTCAAAATTCTTTTTTTATTTGAAAGAGTATACTCCTGAGGTGGTCCCATTTAAATTTGGTGAAGATCTGATCCTGATCTTCGGAGATATACAATAGAACTCTTCATAAAATAGACGGCAAATCTGTCGTGATTGCTGCAATCGCTTGGATGTTTATTGTTTATACAACATCATGACGTAACATCACGCCTGTATGATCTGAGGGGGTACGCAGATGTGTACACCCAGATTTGGACAGTAAGATATTATGTAATGTTCCATTTATTGGGGATAAATTAAACCTATTATTTGTTTGGGAACAACTAAAAATGGAAAAATAAAATATTTTTTTTTGTAATATCTAAACTGAAAAGACTGAGTACATAAAAATCCTGGAATCATCTTTTGAGTTGTCAGTTTTTTACTGAATGCATATAAAAGTTCGATGTTCTACACATTATCATATTATCATAATCTATTTAAGTCGCGAGTAAATAGGCTTCTTCTGGGTACGCTCGTTCCATCGTCGACCTCATCTCTGCCCTTAGGGCAAGATTGAGGTCAAGAGCAAGCCCATTCCAAATAAAAAAAAAAAGTTTAAACGACACATAAACAAAACTGTCAGTCTGTTCTGGATCTCTAAAACGGCAGATAGCTGACACTATACTGCTACACTACTATATAAGACGTACTTAGGCTACTACTTAGGTGTTACTTAGGCAACCTTTATTTTAGAAAAGGAATAAGGGTAAATGTAAAAATAATTAAATCCAAATACGGAAGTAAACACGGACAGAGGTCGCGGAGCACAGCTAATGTTAAAAATGTAAACACCTCCGTACCTAAAGTAAGTAAACATTTATTTGCATAAATTGTAGACCTACATAAAATAAGATGGTATAATAATATGGATGAGCCTTGTACCTTGTACAATCTACTTAAGTAGGTACTTACTAAGTGTAGTAAAATAATTGAATGCGAACATTTTAACAAGCTGATTTTGTATCACACTTGCCCACCTGACTGTACCTTCATACATTAAAATTATTTCGCTAGTAGTTTTAATACAATTGAAATGGTATCATATTATGAAATGGCAATACCTGTAACGACTGTGATATTTTTTTAAGATTTTTTAATAACCTTACATTCTTTAAAAAAAACTTGCAAACAGAAAGATGAGCTCCCTTAAACTGGTACAATGTACAATTCAAGTTATTTCATAACTGTCTGTGGCTTTTACACAACAGTTTCAAAATTTACTAAAATCTGTCCCTGGTTTAAAGAAATTACCTACAAAAACATAAAGATATCTGTTGGCAGGCGTTCAGTATTTCAGGACACGTGGTTCAAGTTTGACGTAACTAATGAGATCCTGAGCTATACCCTACCTTCCATCTTTTTCGTGTGCCTAACGTGGTGACACAGTTTCTCTGCTGCCCATGGGCCTCAGACTTGGCGTTACATGCCGTCGAGAAATATCTCCCAGACATGCAGCTTTCCTCACGATGTTTTCCTGAACCGAAGCAAGAGAAGGAAAAATACCCTAGAAAACCTACCCTAGGTAGAAAAAAAACTGGAGTATCACTGATGGCTCCCTGTCTCTTCTGAAATATTGAGTGATTTCGGTTTACCGACGTACGTATCTAATGTGATTCAACCACGTAAACGACAAAAAACAAACATTGACATTATCAAAAGAAGAAGAAGAACGTGATGATAGCATAAACACACAAACATGGATTTTCAAACAGTGTCAATAAAGATCAAAGTTGTTTTTTCACATAAATGGAGTTTGATTTTCTAACTTTCTTAGTAGAGTGAATAGCTTAGCTTATGTTAGATAATTGTTGTTATTGTGACTACTAACACATTCGCAAAATTACATAATACTCTTTTGTGTTTTTTCGCATTGAGATCTAATTAAACACCGCGATAGCACTTAAAAAATTATAAATTATATTTAAAGAACACTTACAAAGCTCAAAAATTAGCCACTGCACTGAAGTAACTCCGGTATTATGGTAACTTCAAATCACCATAACAATAACTAATTACTAAAGTTTTAATTTCAACATGAAATTAATTCCATAGAAAAAATAGCACTATACAAAAACCAACGATTAATATCTTCACTTTTATTTTTAAAGTCACTCACTTCTAAAACGATTGTCAGTGCATAAATATTTCACGTCACTAGTTCAATAAAAAATATCTAAATATTTTGTCTATTCCGGCTACGTCAATGTATATCTACGTCAGAGGGCTGGTTAGTGATTAAGTGACTCCGGCGCAGCCCGGCGGGGATGGACGGGGCGCGCCAGTGGCGGGGTAGGGGCACGCCCCAACCGTTGTTGTTCATTTGAAATCATTCATGTTTGGAACGATCAACGATTTATTGATGAGTAACCTTACATAGGGATCTATGTAAGTATTTACGAAAGGAAAAGTTAACAACTTCATTTGCAATCTATCTTCAATACATAAAAAGAAAAGTCCTGACTGACTGACTCATCAACGCCCAGCACAAACCCTTGGACCCAGAAAGCTGAAATTTTACACTAAGGTTCCCTTTGTATTCTACTACTGACTAGGAATAAGGAAGGATTTTCCGACATTCAACCCCTTTATTTACCTTTTAACACAATAATATGCTGTACATTTTTAAATATTCCTTACAAAAACAATAAAAAACATTTATTGTTACATTACATTAACATTTTTAACAGGAAGGGCGAAAGACCAGATCTGTAAATGTGATTGGCCGATTTCCGCATTCTCGTCTCCGCTCCTCTCCGCTTTGGTGGAAACCGGGCCTAACACTATCTACGTAGCACTAAAAATACACGACCAACTGGGTGATACCAAACTACAGCAGCTATCACTGAACAAAAAAAAATTGTTAAAAGTTTATCCCTAAATTGTTAGGGATAAACTTTTAACAATTTTTTTCTACATCCTATTGTATACAAGCCGACTCTGGTGCTGCAATAACTGCTGGCTAGAGGCCCCCGCCGCACCCTCTCTTCTTGTTTGTACTCACGCTCTCACTAACACCAAACTGTTGAACACGGTCGTGATGTTTATTTATTTTAGGTGACTGGCAAAAAAACACGATTTCACCTCAATGATTTTTAAGTTGACGGGTTCGGTCTAGTAAACGTAAGCGCGACTCTACTGTGCGAGTGGTTTGATTCCCCGGTCGGACAATTATAATATATATTTTTTACCTTTCCTAAGACATCATTAGACAGAAAATAAGAACTACTGAAAATCCTCTCGCAAGATGATAGCCGTGAGCCATATAAAGCTCTATCAAAAGAAGTACAGCGGCGATCTAGGCAAGATAAAAACCAGTACTTCAACAATATTTGCTCTGAAATCGAGGATCATGTCGAGAAGATCCACACTCGAGAACTTTTTTATGAAATTAAAGTTTATAGCGCGGGACTTCGACGCAAAAACGTGGGCTGTAGAAGACAAAAACGGAGGTTAGCACATCTGTATGAATTGCTGTCTTTTGACTTACATTCTCCATTTACCACTCCAGTTCTTGGCAAACGTCTTGTGTCAACTGTACTGCTCGGAGAAGACTTTGACGCAGTACTTTGATGTGACATTGCAGCGCACGGCAATGCATCCTTTCCCGGTGGGTGATGAAGGACGATTTTAATTTTCGATAAATTTTAAGGATTGAATATAAATTCGATTGAATGTGGAATTGTTTCTATGTCGTCGCTCATTTTTTAATAACGATCGGCGCCGCGTCTTTATGAACTCAGCTCGTTTACCGCAAGACGGAAAATTAATTTAATTTAAATAATAAAATAAGAATGAAATAACTTAATCTAACAGAGCTGCGCACATTTCTTAAAACGACGCAACAATGTCATCATCAGTTCATGGGTAGAAGCGTGTAGGTACTAGGTACTCTCTCATAACTCAAAATGGACTTCGGACCTCAAACGGAAAACATAATAAAAATATTTTACCTGAAAAAGTAAAGAATCTCATACGAAAAACTTTTATAAAAAACAGAAAAATAAAATAAGTATAATTTCAATTATAATTGGAACGGTTAAACGCCGACCTTTTTTTCCTGGTAAGAAAGTTTATCTTCTAGCAAGGTCTCCGTTTTACAAATGATATCCAATGAATTGCCACGGGCAAGCCTTAGTTCTTGCACGTGGCTTGGTAGTTTATTAAAAAAGCTCATGTTTTAGAGATTGCATGGGTTTACAGTAATTGTTAGGTTAGGTTACGTTAGGTTACGCAGTTGAAACTTAATTGGTAGATATGAACCGCTTTAAGATTTTAATACAAAAATAAAAACGAATAATATTATGGTGCCTCTTCCTGTATGTTAGACGTCAAAGCATTCATAATCACTACTACTTCACCATTCTGGCCTCCTTGTAGTTTGTAAGACTATACTATCCTTTTTTCTCATCTCCGATAAAAAAAATACTGACCCCAGGTTTAAATTACATACCGAGGTTCCTCCGTGCCTCGGAGAGCACATTAAGCTGTTGGCTGGGTGTATAGTCAATGACCTGAAAGTCTGACAACCAGTCTTACCAAAGGGTATCATCCTATTACATAGTATTAATTGGGTTGTAGAAGTCAGATAGGCGGTGGGTCCATGTAAAACACTGGTATTCAGCTGCATCCGGTAAGACTTAAAGCCGACCCCAACATAGTTGCGAATACTAATTAATGGGTCCGTACCACCGGAGTAGGGATACTACGATGGTACGGAGTACGGACCCATCCAAGTGCGAGTACAACTCGCACTTGACCGGATTTTAAGATTTTTTTCGTTACACTATCACTAATATTAAAACTTGAAATTTTTTTTCAGAAACACTGGGTTAAAACTTTAAAATTACAATAATTGTCTTGACATATTCACCCACAGCATTACGAATCAATGAAGACTGTAATACGTTACTCCGAAGTTCGAAATTTTGCTTGCTACTACGAAGTACTGTATTAGAATAATGCATCTTGTAAATAAACCAATAATTAACTTCCTACTGAAATGATTGTTAACTATTCAAGTACCTACTATTAAATAGTTATAATAAACCCTATTCAAATTCAATCGTAAAAAATAAGTTCAAAAACTAAAACCGGGTTACTGAAAAATCACGGTCTAAAAAGTTTCAAAAATAGCATACAATATTTCTCCTGAAAATGTTACGTACTAACGTCTTATAAATGAACAACTTACACAAAATAATAAATATAAATTAAAATGTATTTTCATAAAATATTCTTTCTTGTGTTCAGAGAGTTTGCCCTAAAGTTTAAGATTCCTTACTGTGTATAACTGTATACCCAAAACGGCTACCTCAATTCCTTATTAATTTTCATTATAAAACAAAATGAAGTAATGAAGATCTTCTATAGCCAAGTGTTTGGCTTTAATACCCTGAGGTATTAAAGCCAAGTTTTTGAAAATACACCTAGTCTAAGTAATCTACCTAATAATATGAACAAATACTTGGAAACGAATAGATAAATAATTCTTAACTTTACTGTTCAATCGTCGTTCAAAAAACTTATGCTGCTCTCTCGAAAAAGCTTAAAAACATCGTGCAGATGAAGCAGCTTTTCACCGGCACTTACAGAGAAATTACATCTGAGAAAATTGTTAGTATTCTACATGATATGACACGTAATTTGGTTTAGCCATAATTTTTCTATCGGTATCACATAATAAGAAAAAAAATACACAAAATCACCTACAAATCGTTGATTTGAACCATTTTACTCCTTCATTTTTTAACAAAACAATATATAAAAATATCTACTGCTTTGAAATACAAAGGAAAATAATTTGGTTTTGTTACTTTTTAAAAACATGCATTATTTTAATTATAATAAATTAAAATGCGTCCGTTTGAAGTCCGTGTCTACGATCGAGAGGGGTAGTTAGCTATGCACAAGGTCATTGGCGTGAATACAAGCCTTAAACTCACGCAATTACTTTAATCAGACTTAAAATACCTAACGGTTAAAAAGAAACTCACAAACAAACATACATACATACATACATACATGAACGCTAAAAACATAACACTCTTTTTTTGGGGCAGTCGTGTAAAAAACAGTACAATCAAAAGTTTTCTTCAACTTACGGTGGTCTTAAATAAATGTTGAAACTCACCACAACTCACCCACAACAGAAACTTCAAAACACGTCACTTAAAAAAAAAATCACTTTCACCTTTCGTGTATTTTCAGGGAGATGTTATCTGTTGCAAGCACCGTGCAGAATGATGACAGAGCTACGGCAAACGCATCGGGACTCGGCCGGGGGTGGTGACGGGTGGGAAATTAATCAATGTCCACTTAGCCGGAAAATGTTTAACGTTAGAGGTTTATGAAATGAACAATATTGTTTTACAATATTACATAATTATTTGCTTGAATTGTTTGATAATTTTCTGATGATAAGTTTCAATTGAGCTCAATTTCTAGCCAAAGCTTTATTACAATTCCTACAATTATTTACACCACATAATAACGAGGGTTATTTATATAAATGCTGTGGAGCATTAATATAAATAATCCGAGTTTTTAGTCGAATGAGATTTTTTTTTATTTTTTTTTTAATCATATTGCTTCATATACAATGATTTGTGTTTCATGAATGAATGAGTCATAACTTTTGTTCTCTTAAGTTTTAGGCAAAGTTTTTAATACCGGGAAATATCCCAACGGCACTATGGACCTACAGCAGGGAATCAAACTCAGTACCTCATACTCAGCAGTACCTCTTGCGACCATTAGACCCGCTAGTTTTGATAATTTCGCATTATTTCTGCAAAACTTTTATTTTACAGAATAAACTTAATAGCTAGATAGTGCATGAGGGGATCGAGTACCGATAATAATACGCCACAGTAATATGCTGCAGACAATGCACGTCCAGCCGCAACCATAGACAAATAGAATAGGGTGCCATCTTTAAAATGTGTCACTGCGCTGTCAAAAGTGTGATGTTAAAATCAAAGCAGTGTTCTGATTGGTCAATACTTTGACGCACGATACGGGGGGAGCATTTTTCGTTAATTTAGAGCCACTTTGTGAGATTACCCTTTGTATGTATGACTCCGGGGTTGCCTTTGTGACTGGTAGTCATTTTTTAATCGCAGCTCCTTATTTCTTTGTTTGTCAATCCTGTGGAGATTTTGAGGGGGAGTTCAGCAGCTTTAAATCTTTCTTTCGTAAAATTAAGTTGTTATTGAGAAGTTATTTGTGAGTTGTAAAACCAAATTGAACATTAACAAGTTTGTAACTTTAAAAATTAAAACTAGTTTTCTGTCTATTTAAAAAGTTACAACTATATAATAATACGATCTTCTTGTTTAAATACTTTTGTTTATATTTTTATAATTATATTTTATGAATTAATCAAGAAACGACTGGCCGGAAGGACTGCCATGTTACATTGACTGCAGTTTCTTTACTGCAATTGGGTTTTATGACTTCAAATTTTAAAGGCACACTTGAAGCGATTTGGGTAGTCTTTGGAAGAGTTTTTTCTCGGAGTGGTCCCAATTCAATTTGGTGAAGATCTGATGAAGAACTTTGGAGATAGGCAACGGAACTCCTCAATAAATAATAGCAAATGGACCGTGATTGCTGAAATGTCATGTCTGTCTATTGTTTACACCAGCTCATAACATCACGCCGCCAGTACCCTGTGAAGGGCATGTGAACCACTCAAATGTGAAAAAAACAGTTTCTAAGGCCGGTGGCAAAAAACCGAAATTAAACAAACAAAAGTCACCCACTTCAGAAGCTGATTTTTTTCCCAAGTTTATTACTTTCTTTTTGTTTTAAATAAAACAAATCAAATTTATAGAATTCCAATAACGTTTCTGAAATAATTTCTTGTACCGGTCATCTTAGTATAAAATATTGAAGTCACAACAACAGTCTGCGTAGGGCTGTCCCTTAGACCATGTACCTACATAGTACCGAATCTGAATCAGAATGTAAACTGTGCGGGACCTGTTTGAATAGAAAATAAAAGAAACGAAAATTTGACAAGATACTTTATTGTTACAAATAGTAAATAGTATTAAATAAAAAACAACATATTCACTGACAAATAAAATGCCATGATATCTAAACATCACTCGCTTGTGCATTTCATTGCACACCCTGTGTCGCTGTGTGTACAGTCCAATCTTCATACAACCAACCGTTCTAATCTATAGACAAAAGTAGAGATATCAGAAGGTCCACAAATATACTCGGAAATGAAATTGTCTATGATGTTTATGGAGTGCTTGCTATAATATTCCTAACTATATACAGAGTCGACAAAGAAACAGTTACCAAGAATTCAGGAGAACAGACACCAGCACATTTAGCTACCAGAAAGTGTATTTTTTTTCCAATAAACCTTAAACCTAATGCTTTAGCAATATAGTTGAAAATCTAATAAAGTTATTTTAGACAGATTGTAGTAGCTTGATGTACTGCGGTCTGTACATCATTTGGAACATAGAAAATAAATGGATCATCGATGTTTTTTTTAACTATCGGTAATTGTTTGAGCGTCGATGATTCTTCCGTTTAATATAGGGTGACTGGTAATTAATTAAAGATACTTAAACACGTGATTGTACTCATGATAACGAACAACTTTTCCGAAGAAACATTTTTTTATACTCATTCAGCAGGTCGGCCTGTGGCGCGTGCGCCCCTTACGAAGCTGGCTGGTTCTCTGCCTACCCACTTCAGCACGATAATAATGAGACAGAATAGCGTAACGCAGCAAACAGCTGTTAGGTCACAAGCGCGTACACCCGAATTTCATACGACTGTTATATTATTGTGATATAAGTGAATGAGTCGGGTGAGTTTTAATACTCTAAATTTAGAACGGCCCTGACCGGTTTTCGATTTCAGATGAAAACGGGCGAGTTTATGTTGTCCACATTAAAAATTCTAGACCTTTTATTTTATTTTGCAGAATTTATGGTGCCACAAGTCCGACTCAAGTTTAAGGAGTTGTGTTTCGTGGTTTGAACGAAGTTGACCTTCTTATAAATCTTTACTTTTGCTGAAGCCGTGACCATACATGATTTTGTACAAGGAATACGTATGCAAAATACGCGCTTTCGACGTGGAGTGTTGGATTGGCAAACAGACGAATACCAGCTCTACAACATTTAACATGGGTAGTAGTAGTCTTTAATACACTCGTGCTTAAATTAATATGTCACATTATATAAACGTTTATTGCGCATTTTCGATAGCGGGGATGTAAGCCCATCGGTCGGTGATGTTACTTTGAGACGAACTAACCTATCAAACGCTGTGTAGCGTAAAATTAAAATACTTAACGGAAACCCCAATCATTCTGGCCACAGCAAGTTTTATTTCAACGAAAACTCAACACAACTCGAATACAAAACTAAATTAGCTTTTGTCTTTAGGAAACGAACAACCAAACGTGAGATACTTACATAAGATTTTTATCACACAATCAAATAAATTAATAAAACAATGTTTAACATAGTATTTTAACCTTACTTCAGAATATGATTACGTGTATGTGGACCATTTAATAATATTTTATATCCACAAGAAAAATCTTTACAAAGAATCGCAGAAGACTGCGCCCTATAGCACAGATTACATAGGCTTTATAGATGAGACATCTACCTATCTATAAATATAAAATTTAAATACACATTGTATATTTGTATAAGTCCTAACTTCAATAATTACAAAGGTATTGTAGCTCGATTGATTGTGTACTGAAAAACATTTCATACTTGTACAGTTTAGGTATTGTTACTTTTTTTTTTTGGTTGATAGTTTGATTGCAAGTAATAGTTAAAGTGGTGCTTTGATAGAGTAATATTGGTTAACTTTTTTTTTTTATTCGTAAAACCTATCCATAACAGCTATGTATATATACATGTATATAGCACTAGCCTTAACAAATATAACAGTAGCACATTTTTTTTTAGACAATAGAATATCCATAAACATGTCCTGTAATATGACTTATTTGAACAACTTGAAAGGTTATTTTTTTGTTTAAATGAACACTATCCGTTAATCTTATAAAAATTGTGTTTTTCTGAATTCAAAAAAGAGCTTCGATTGGGTCGTTCTGCGTATACAACAAAGCATTTGAGTCGAACTCTGATACTCGTTCAAACGAGGGGATCACTTGACCCTCGGCGGCATAAATAGGGCTGCTATTCAAGCATAATGTTTATCTCTGGCCATGATATACGCAGAGGTACACAACATTAATTCGACTCATCAATATAAATATTGAATTACTATACTACAGGATATTTTATTACATCATAATATTCTTTGGACATTACCTATAAGGAAAATACAGTCCCTTTACAGTCCTACTAAATAATTTGCCATTAAATGTGGAATATCATTTTAGGGTACTTCAAGAGCTACGAAACAAGTCCCGTGCATCGGTGTCCTTTGTCGCTTAGTTCTTCGTGTATTGCGTGTTACTTAACATTGTATTTAGTCCCGGAGACAGTTAAATGCAACTAGTCAGCTAATCTTTTGGTAACGCACTGTCGCTTTTCCCTCGTGAGTAGACTCTATAAGCAGTTTTAGAGCCTAACATTCTGTCTAGTAAACTGTGTTTGGCTCTCCGCCTATGTGTGAGTACTTCGCGGCAGAGCTCGTGGAAAACCTCCCCGACTTGGTTGACTTGCTCGGCGGCGGCGACCTCGGCAAAGCTGCATTCGAAGTCCTTGGCTAGGATTTCGCCTTCCTCTGGACTAACCTGGAAGGAGATAATTCTTATTACAACAGGATACAGGATGCAAGAAAGTGACCTCTTGGAAGTGGAATATGTGTAATAGTGTATTCGGGTATGTATTTGCATGGCAGGACAATATTAGGAATATTGTACTGCCATGCAAAACAAATTAACGCGTTCCAGCAAAAATACAAACTATTAAGTCAGTTTTATCACTTAAGTACTAGCGTGGCTTAACCTCGAAGCCCAAATCGTGCAGCTGCTATTATTTAGACCAGGGCTTCAAATACATCCAATATAAATAATAAATAGACCTCCCACTAGCTAGGTGGACCGATGACCTGGTGCAGGTTGTAGGGATCCGCTGGATGCGAGACGCATGGGACCTGTCAATGTGACGATACTTGGGGGAGGCCTATGCACAGCAGTGGAAGTCTTTCTGCTGAAATGATGAAGTAATAAAACAAAAAATACCGGTCAAGTGCGAATCGAACTCGTGCGGCGAGGGTTCTTAATTTACAACTTTTTTTTATATGTTTTCCTTTATTTGTGCCTAGCTTTTTGTCTCGTGATACTCGGTCAACGGGAACTACCATACAAGGTGTAAACAAACATTTCACGAAGCCATCAACCATGATTGCTGGGAAACGACTATTTTCTTGAGTTGAAAAAACACATTTTACGGTAAAATTCAATGTAGCACTCTTAAAACATTGTGCTAGAGGATGCTTTGAATATTTAGAGGTAATTTAAGTAAAGTTATAACCTGAAAAACTTGTATTAAAAAAAGCAGCTGTGAAAAATTTGGAACGTGTCCTCCATTACCTTCGTAACTATCCGGGTTCCTAGGTATGTTCTAAAACAAAAAAATATCGCAATGATGGGGAGAACAATTAGTGCCTTGCGGCTTCGTTAAGGGTACTTTTACACCCTTTATATAGGGTACTTTTGGTTGACGTAGAATAGTACATTTTGGTTAAAAACAAGGTCTAAAAATTACCTGTCTCAAATGCACCATGTCGGCCTTGTTCCCGACGAGAGTGAGAGGTATCTCGGGCTGCAGGCTCTGCTTGGCCCGTCGCACATAGTTGAAAGACTCTCTGTCGGTGATGGAGTACACCAGAAACAGCCCATCGGCCCATTGCGCGATCTCGTTGCCCGGCAACTCTTCTATACTCTGGAACAAAATGGACTTTGTTAAAGGTCACGCCTTTTGCAGGAGCTGCTCCTATTTTGTCCTGTGTGCTGTGGTGGTTATTCTTTTTTTTTAAGTATAGATTACACAGATTAACTTATTACATCTCTATTCAATGCATTTGTTTTGAGTGACAGTAGTCGAGGTGCGTCCGGAGAGGAGATAAATCTTATCAAAGACAATGCAAAATGCTAGGTGCAATTATTTTAATGAAGGACAAACTAATTAAATAAGTCAGCTCTAGATGTGTTTTAAACCATTATACATTGAATTTCAGTAATAGTAGTTACGTATTTACAGAATTAAAATCACTTATACAACCCTCCAAGTACATTTAATTTAATTGAATAACGATTCATGTCATTTTTATGAAAGTCTTATTTTATCGTGGTCCTTTTTAACTTCGCACAGAATTAAGTAAAAAAAAGTTTATGATTTTATTTATATTTATTTCTGTTTTTTTTAACGTGCTTCTTAATAAAACTTTCTAAAAGTACAATAATACGTTCCGGGCATGAAGCGCATCAGGGATGTTAGCTTATGCTCGTGTTTGATTGAGTTGGCTCACGATTTTTATTTATAATTTTATTTCAACCATTTAATTTTTTAAGGTACAATTTACTTTGTATTTACAAGTTTTCTTTGTATTTAATTCAGAGACGATTTAACAAAAATGAAAGTTCCGCACTGCTTTTTGAGTTTTCATGCTTCTACGCTACGATGCGAGAAAGATGCTTTTCCCTGGAGCGCCGGGTGCGGTTTCAGCCCCAATGTTATACTGCAGTGTGTCACGAGCGGACTGGACCGTTTGTGTGGGAATCGCTGTTGCAAGCTTTCCACATTGGTGTAAAGCTTGTAGCAGTGATTCGCTTAAGGTGGAAGCTCCAGGGTAGCACGCGAAATTCGATTTTTTCTTACATTTTCTGCAATTTGCCGGTCTGTGCCATGTTTTATGTTAAATAACATAGAATGAAATTATTAAGTCTGTTGTTTCCTGTTTAATAACAAGTAACAATAGACTTAATAATTTAAAATATAAAAAGAAAAAATAATAAAAAAATAGTAGTATCTCCTATTGAAAGTCGTTCGAATTTACGTTCCGTTATTACACCGCATGTTAATGCTATTCTCTGGCAATAATTGTTGCTTGTTTTTATTTCAATAGACAGAGCAGACACGTGTATTTAAAGTGAGATCAAATTCAAGGCTCTAGACAATAAAAAAACACATTAGACATTGTTGAACAAGATTATTACCGGCACTTACTACCGTGGTGCCGTGCCAAGTGTACTACGAAGACTAACTACAGTCTATTCACAATATTGAAATCTTTGTAATCAATTGATATCATCATCTGCCTAGCCTTTTACCAATTATGTTAAGGTAGACTTCCAGTCTAACTGGATGCAGCTGAATACCAGTATTTCATATGGAGCGACTGCCTATGCCTATCTGACCTGGACTATTGAGTAGGGTATTATGATTCCCCTTGGTAAGACTGGTTGTCAGACTTTCGTGCCACTGACTACATAATAATATTACGACTGTGTAAAATGACAGCCAGGCACAGCGGAGACACGGAGGAAACTTGGTAAGTATGTAATGCGTACGAACCTAGGCAAACACGACTGAACCTTTGTTTTGCCGTGTGGAAAATCATCAAATAACCCCTCCCGCTCTTGGGCAGAGCGAAAGGGAGTGTCAGACTTCTACTGACTGAAAACCACCCATGTTCCTTCTTAGCCCTTCATGTCGAGGCGGTATCTCTTGCGTACAACCCGCAGCCCCGACGGGGCCCGCAAACACGACTGAACCTGTAGATTAACCCGAGAGTATCTTTTTATTTAACCACTTGCTAATGTTTTCAATTCATAAATGATGTCACTTATAAATGAATATTGATCTCAAGAAGAATCTCTGCGTTTAAAAGATTCATTAATATTTGACGGTGTAGACAAAATTGAACTTTCTGTAGTTCTGTACCTAGTTTGTTTCCATTACATCTTTGTATGAGTGTTGATTTTTCCCACAGAACAGATATCTGTTCTGTGATTTTTCCCCAGGGAGCGTTCAAGTATGTACAGAAACAACGCTGTAACGCATCGTAACTTGTAACAAGTTACGATGCGTTGCAGCATTGTTCCTATTGTTCCGCAATTAATAATAAAGTATTTACCTTTGGACAGGTATCCAGGATCTCGAATAATATCGGCTCGCCGTCCAGTAGTGCCTCGTGTTTATATTTGCTGTCTGTAAACAGAACACTCAATGATAATCGCGCTGTTATTAAATCACTACATACTATAAAACAAAGTCCTCCATCGTGTCTGTTCGCGATAAACTCAAAAATTTCTGCACCGATTTTCATGCTGTTCTCACCAACGCATAGAGCGGTACTCGAGGAAGGTTTTAGTATATAATTTGACCGACATCGACATCCACGCGGGTGAAGCCGAAGAAATAAGAAAAATATATTCTAATTCGATCCTACGTAAATTTTCAGTGCATGAGTAAATAATATTGAATCGGCTTTATTTTAAGCACACACTCATTGTGTGTTTAAAATAAAGCCTTTCGAAAAAGATCTTAACGCTCTTGAATAAATGTTGGAAAAGTAAATAATATGTGCTTTAAACTTAAGCACTTAAATAAATGTAAGGAATATTCATAAATAGTCAAGCTTATTACGAGTACGAGCTTTGGACGTGGAGTTGCGGACACCAGCCCGTGATACAGTACAGTACATCGCCGAGTGAGTTTTCGAAAAAGGGCTTTTACTGTTCGTGGTCTCTCGAATTCATTGCAGATTTAAGCAAACTCTATTTTACTTCAATCATCTAATTATTTTACAAAGATCGTGTTCGTAATTCATCCTAGGCTCAAACCAATTGCTTTTATTATACAAGTGGTTGGTAGCGCAACTGCTGAGCATGAGAACGGACCTGGATTCGATTCCTTGAGCATGGTCCTAGGTTCGATTTCTTGGTGGGACCAAGCGTTATTAAGTTTGTCATTTAGTGCCTGGTAGATGGCAGTAGACTCACCTATCGCCCCCTTTTACATGGGACTTCAAACATAACTGGGAAATGGAGATCTACTACACCTCTGCCTAACCCCTCGGGTATTACAGGTGTAATGTTTTGTTATGGTATGATCTGTTTTACCTGAAATATAATAATATTACCTTGTTGATGATCGTATTCTCCAATGTATCTCTTTGTCAAAAACCGAACTGTGAGAGCTGAAAAGATAAGAAAAACACTGAATTAATTATTTGATTGATAGAAACCAAGATGTACCAAGGGTGTAAAAATAACAGACGGCATTAAATAAAACTACGAGTACAAGCTTTTTACTTATTATCTATTTTTTCCATATGACAAACCATACTTTTTTGTGGGAAATTATCAAATGACTCCTCCCGCTCTGGGCAGAGCGGTACGGAGTGTCAGACTTCTACTGACTAAAAACCACCCATGTTCCTTCTTAGCCCTTTGTAACTCTTTCGAACAACCCGCAGCCCCGACGGGTAACAAACTATCATGAGACGGAAATAATTGAGTAGGCTGACTCTTTTTATAATTTGGTAGCTGTGCCCTGCATACGTTGCATTGCGCTTTTTTTTTACCTACCCTACCTTCGGGAGGTGCGGAAAGTTTGTTATTGCATTTCTCGACCTCATGAACACCCGAGCCGTATGGTGAGGGTGTTCATGGGGTCGAGAAATGCAATTACTAATTCCCACGTGTATCAAACGACGTTTTTCAATACACTTTCGAAGAAATAAACTATAAGTATAACGATAAGTATTTTTGTCATCAATTTTTAGGAGACTATGATTTAATTTGCTTTTTTTCCGCGGTTTGATTTCGCCAGGTTGCTCTCTATGTCGGTCAGGTGACTCTATAGTCGGTGGTGATTTTTTTTTAATCTTACGGTGATAATTTTCTTTTACACCCTTGGTTGTGGAAAAAAAAGAAAAACGCAGTCATGCGAAATACGTTGCATGTCGAACCTAATAGTAGTGCAATAATAACCAGTTTTCGAGGAAGTGTATTGAAAAGTAACTTACGACGTCCTGTGACGAAATTTTGTGTGTACCTATATTCTATAATATACACACAAAATGTCATAAAAATCGGTCAAGCCGTTTCTGAGGAGTATGGCAACTTTTTTTTTTTTTTTAAACGAATAGGTATAATTTACTTTGTATTAAAACTTGTCTTTGTATCGGATTTAAAGACGAATAAAAAAAATTAAAGTTCCACACTGCTTTTTGGGTTTCCGTGATATTTAATATTTTTATATAGGTACTGAGGAACCATGAAGTTTCGTGCCAGTTCTTATGAAACGACTAACCCGAACCGTGCACCTTTTCACCACGTTTATATTTGCCCATGTGTATTAAATACTAGCTTATACTCGCGGCTTCGTCCGCGTGGATAACGGTTATCGCTACCAAAAGTATTCTTTTCACCCCGCCCCCCCCCCCCCTTTCAACCCCTAACAGCCCTTTTTTCGCATTAAAAATAGCCTATGTCCTTTCTCAAGCTCTAGAGAATCTGTAGGTACCAAAATTCATTTAAATCGAATCAGTAGTTTTTGCGTGATAGTGTGACAGACAGACAGACAGAGTTACTTTCACATATATTACTAAGGATTTTGTTTTTTTTTTGCCTACACGTCCACAAGACAAGATAGCATTGCATCGTTAAAAAATAATCTTAAAACAAAAACATTTTTATGACAGTTGTTATGTTACATCCGGATTCTATTTTCTCTCGACCTTACACTCGAGGTCATGGTCTTGCGAAAATACTACGAGAATGACGAATTTACTTTCGTAATGGCATAATGTTTTTTTCTGTGAGTTATTGTTCTGCTGAGCAACTGAAATCTAGCTTTTATGACTGGCGCTGATGGACGCTACTGAACACGCTAAACTCGTGGTTCAATTCTGAGTCGTCATAATAATTAAGATTCAAAATCCAAGCATTTCTTTCAAGTAAGCCAGTTACAGACATTTTTGAAGGCCAAGGCATAAAAACTGTGAAAGTACTGTTGTTGCCCATTCCAAAGCATAGATCTCTGTGGAGAAGAACGGATAAGAAACTCCATGGACACTCTAGTGATTGTTTTTTTTCATTGTTTAATTATACATTATGTGAGAACGACATAGCGAGATGTGCGCGTTAAACGTGTCCATAATTAAGACAATTCAAAATCAAAATTATTAGTTCAAATAACCCGTGGCAACTAAGACATGACCAGTCACAACTGACAGCGTCGGTCACGAACATGACGCATCTAATATCAGCACCATTCGAAAGGGCATAATAATGAAAAAAGTTTAGAAGTGAGCCAAGCGTCTTTTCATCAGAAGTGACATGAAAATACACATAGAAGGTATATGATTCTAGGTTTATGATTAAGTACAAAATGTATTTCTACCTAAAACTCATTTGATTCACATCTAAACCGACACACACGATCCGGTTAACATAATACTATTACTCGAAGTTCGAAGAAACCTCTTCTTTTTAGCTTCGTTCCATCCGGGTGTCCCTTGACACCTGTAAAGTTTTTTTTCTACAATCACCAATTATCACACATTGCTTTAACCAATTAATAAAAATACAATGTAACTCATTCAACGAATGCCAAATAGGTTAATGCACTGCTTGACTGACAGAGCTTTGGTCATAAATTGAGTCAAAGACATCGCCGGACCGGCTTGCCAAGTGCCAAGCGTGTTAACGTGCTGTTACCATTCAATGTCGTTCGTTGAACTAAAACAACAGAACCGAAATTCGATAATTAATTTTAATTTGTCATCTTGTCACTGTATACACATTTGGTTGTCTTCGTGGGAATATCCTGGATAAAGCTGGTACAAGAACGTGGAGCTTGGCACAAGAAAAGAGAGGGCTATGCCTAGCAGTGGGTTAAGTCAGACTGTGGCTGCTGGGTATAGGCTTATCATTATTTTTCCTTCTATGCCCTCCCGGTCTGGACAGAGCGAAAGAGAGTGTCAGACTTCTACTGTCTAAAAACCACCCATGTTCCTTCTTAGCCCTTGCGCCGAGGCCGCGGTATCTCTTTCGAACAAACCGCAGCCCGACGCGCGCGACGGGAGGAATCACAGAACAGATAAAAGTATCTGTTCTGTGGGAGGAATAGACTGCCTTACATGGGATTTAAACATAACTGGCGAAATGTGGGTGTACTAATAGGTACACCTCTGCCTAACGCTTCGGGGATTACAGTCGTGATGTTATGTTATGTAAAGAGCTACTGTACAGTGTACAGTACACAGGTCTGTACGTCATTTGTCATTCACTACATCTGCTCGTATTTATTATTCCAGCAGTTTCCCACATCTTTATAGGTTTTTAACTAGCTTTTAAGCTAAACATAATATAATAAGAAACGTTACAATTTGCCTACAATGTTTCTTGTTTCCGTATTAACAATGTTCGGAGGATTTCGTTTCATAGTGATGCAGTAGATTGTTATAGGAAACATGTTTACATAACATGGAGATGTTATGCCCGATACATATTTGGACGTTGAGGTAACGTATGGTTTTCTCTGTGTGATTTATTTGTGCTGAACGCTGCCAGTGAACGCCGCGCCCCGCTTTAAATTGTAGCGGCGCGGTGTTATAACGTGCAATGCATTTTGCATGATCTTAGTTTTATATCAGTAAGGTACTAATTACTTCGCGGGGTTTTTACGTAAGTGGGGTAGTAAGGAGCTCGTGACTTAATAATAACTGCCGCTCGGTATGATCTTTAGGTTAAGCTGTGTTGGCCTAGGTTGGTCCACCGACATACCGATCTTTCCTCCGTCCCTCGGAAACCACGCTAAATCGTTGGTACCCGCTGCAATATGTGTATAAATCTTTGATAGTCGTTACAGGTAGTTAGTTTCCTGAAAGTCAAACAGCCAGTCTTACCAAAGGGTATTGTTCCCATAACCCAGTACTAGCTGAAATTTGGAGGTCAAATATGCAGTCGCTCCATGTTATATACTGGTATTCAGCTGTATCCTGTATTAGAGGCTGTGGCCTGTAGGCGGCTTCCAGTCTGTTTCGACTGCTAACGTAGCCTGCTAACATAGTAGTAAAATGCTAGGTAGATGATAAGGGTAGGTACACCTCTGCTTAACCATGAAAAAAAAGATGAATTAAAAATAAATGAAGATTTTCGATGATTGGTCTGTCAACGAGCAATGGAGCGTAGTACCCCTTTTTTTTGGGGGTTTGGAAATCATCAAGAAACCCTTCCCGCTCTTGGGCAGAGCGGAAGAGATCAAATGGAACTGGGCTGGCCACATCTGCCGCATGCCAGAGGAGGTGTGGGCCAAACCAACCACGCAATGGGTCCCAAACAGCAGCAAACCACAACGCGGCAAACAGGAGCACTGGATAGGGATAAGTGGCCCCCTGCAGTGGGACACAAATGGCTGATAATAATAAATGAAGATTGCATTATTTCATTTTATATGATTTTACGTCTAATTTATATATTGGATTACTGTTCGGGTTACTCTTTCTTTGCATTTTGACTTGATTTATTGATGGATAACTTGTATATAATAGGGTAAGATTCAGAGACACGCAAGTGCGATCATAAATAAGCTCACTTAAGTTGGAAAACAGAGCAGCGCCATAACATATGACATTTAAATTAATTTTGCGATTGTTCGACGACTTACATTTAATTTCTGTTTCTGTCGTGACATGACATCATAATTATTAAAATGTCAACTAGACTTTAGTCTCCATTCTACAGTAACACCATAACATTGGTTAATGAGGTTTGTGCACTGTTTCTGACAATAAACTAAACGTAATCGCTCGCTCCCTTTGATGTCAATGCCATACTGACTTGCAATTAATTGCTGCATGCAGAAGCCGGATTGCCCTGTCTATCAAATGTGTACCTAAGCATTTCGGTGTATTTGTTTGAGACCTGGGTTCTGTCTGCTATGTATCTACTTATGTAGGTCATGGTTATTAAAATATTTAATCATGATTTCGTGATACCATCTGATTATGATGATGGTGCATTGGACAGGGATCGACATATTTATGTCGATCACACAAACCTAACAATAGCCAGAATAATGCTATGATGTCACTTTCAGCAATGACGCGTAAAACTCATAAGTCATAACAGAAAAGACTTTAATTTTGGGTGAAATATCACATTTTAGGGTAAAACTCAATGTAGAACTCTTAAAACAATGTGCTAGTGGATGCTTTGATTAGCAAACGGGTCATGGAGACAGGGACTAATAGTATCGGAGTCAAGAACACTCTCAATGTCATGCTGCCCTTAAGACGTCATCGTCATGTCACTTTGCACATGTGTGTGTCATCAGCTTTATTCGAAGCACGGCTATGCTATTGTAGTCTAGCCCGCACTTTCAACAACACTATGTAGTGCAATCAAGGCACTTCCCAAAATAAAACTTATATATGTGAGATTTTTGCGTAAATAAATGTTATTATCTTTATAATATTTGTATATTGCGCATTGCCATCAACCGAGCACAAAGCCAGACACCGTGGCTGCTATTGAGAAATCCCTGATGGAAAAACCTATTAACACATTTTTTTGCCCGAGCTGTAAATCGAACCCACCACCACTAAACCAACGAGGCAGTCTGAGCATATAATCTGGTTAATGCGTTAATAGCAATAGTAGATATGAAAATCTGGCCAAGTGCAAGTCGGACTTGCACTTGAAGGGTTCCGTTCCATTGTAGTAGGGAAGCTCCCTTTAATTTGTATTATTTCTTGTTTTATTGTGCTTAGGGTAACCAAAGACGGTTATTTTTTAATTCATAAATGTATTGTTTCCTGCAAATTCAGTTTCTAAATTATCTACATATTAGGACACTACAAGCGGACGTCATGAATCGTAATATAGGGTGTAAAAGTACCCTTAACGCAAACGAAGGGCACTTGTTCTCCCCACCACTGCGATATTTTTTTTGTTCTAGACCATACCTGGGAACCTCCTAGTTACGGAGATATTGGGGGTCAAAGTTCCAAATTTTTCACAGCTGTTTTTGTAAATACTAGTTTTTCAGGTTTTAACTTTACTTAAATTACCTCCATGACCGTTTACTATTCAAAGCATCCACTAGCACAATGTTTTAAGAGTGCTACTTTGAGTTTTACCGTAAAATGTGATTTTTGACCCTAAAAAAAAAAGTAATTTCCCAGCAAAAATTTTTGCGTAGGGGTACTTAGTTTGTTGTACAGAATGCTTGGTTGACAGAATGGTTCGTTTGCACCCTGTATAGTCGATAGAAGAATTTGGCTAAAACGTTTTAGGAATGTGAAAAAATTAAAAAAAATATTTTAACTTTTTGCATATTATTATGATGATATATATACTTAGACCTGAATAACTAGTTAGCAGGATTACTGTTATTCGTTGTTTATAATAGGATTTAACAAGGTCGCAAGCGCGACTGCTTTGCATAATGTCCCGGGTTCGATCCCCAGGTCGGGCAGTGTTTGTGCTCGGTTGGTGACAATAGGCTCGCCCCTTATTACATGAAACTTAAACACAGCTGGCGAAATGTAGCTTGTTCATTAGGCCCATAGAACACGGTGTATTTTAAACGCGCCAACGACGCTCGTGTCAGGAACGCGCGTCGTCTGCGCCGTATAGATTGCCGATTTTTGCGTTTTTATAGATTGAGACGCGCGTAAAACTCAACTGAAACGCGTACAATGGGTCGCTATCTGCGCGTAGCTATACGCGCAGTAGACGCGTGTTTTTCTCGATCGCCCCGTGTGCCTTAGGTTACAAGGTTGCGTTCAAATCTCGTTTGAAGCACGTATTAAGGGTCCTCTCTCGAAAAAGCTTAAAAACAGCGTGCAGATGAAGCGGTTTTTCACCGGCACTTACTGAGAAATTACGTCTGAGAATTTTTTTTTGTAATCTACATGATATGACACGTAATTTGGTTTAGCCACAATTTTTGTATCGGTATCACATAATAAGAAAAAAAATCCACAAAATCACCTCCAAATCGTTGAATGGAACCATTTTACTCCTTCATTTTTTAACAAAATAATATAAAAAAATATCTACTGCTTTGAAATACAAAGGAAAATAATTTGGTTTTGTTACTTTTTAAAAACATGTATTATTTTAATTATAATAAATGAAAAACGCGTCCGTTTAGAGTCCGTATCTACGACCGAGAGAGGTAGTTTGTATGCACAAGGTCATTGGCGTGAATACAAGCCTTAATTATGTTACGCGTTTTATCTGCGCGTCGTCTGCGCGTTTAAGATACGCCGTGTGCTAGGGGCCTTAACTACACCTCTGCCTAAATCTTCAGTGATTACAGGCGTGATGTTATGTATTTAGACAATAATATTATATAAAATTGCTATTTCCACTCGAAACAGCTGATATGGCTCAGATTCAGAACTGACCGTACAAAAAAAAGCTTTTTAAATAATCTTACGAACAGTTTCGGGATCACATAAATAATACGACGCCGATATTTATTGGCTGTTGCTACATTTATGCGGAGAAATTATAGATTTATCGATCTAGGAATAACTTGTATCACGGTTTCCTTAATCGCGGAGGAATGAGGAATGTGGGTAGGCAGTCGCTATGCCCGCTTATATAGAAATGGTTACTGCATGTGGATGGGTAATGCCTGCCCTAATTGCAAGGCTGCTTACGGTGATTTTTATGGGAAGCCTTTTTTTTGGAGGATGGGAAATCATGTAATTACTACTCCCGCTCAGGGTGGAAGGGAGTGTCAGACTTCTACTGGCTAACAACCACCCATGTTCCTTCTTAGCCCTTTGTGTCCGGGGCCGCGGTATCCCTTTGAAACAACCCGCAGCCCCGAACAACATTTGTAGATTTTTGACAGTCGTAACAGGTAGTCAGTGGCTCGCAAGTCTGTCATCCAGTATTACCAAGGGGTATCAAAATACTTAGTGCAAACTGGGTAGTGGAGGTCCAGTACGTAATCGCTCCATAAAAATACTGGTAAGTTTTCAGCTGCATACGGTTAGCTTGGAAGTCGACTCCAACATAGTTGAGAAATTAAATTATGAATTTCAGACAGTCATAGAACAAAAGTTGTTCACGATCAGTGTCATGGTCTGAGACAGCAAACATGGTCTTTCGTTGATTATGTTACACCCTGATTAGTATCCCTGAGTGATCAAAATCATCTACCTAGCCTTTTTCCCATTCTATGTTGGGGCTTCTAGTCTGACCGAATGCAGCTGCGTACCAGTATTTTACATGAAGAGATTACCTACCTGACCACCACAGCCCACTATCTAGGTAACACGATGTTATTCCTTAGTAAGACTGGATATGCTCAACGTTATGTTATGTCAAATCGTGTTAGTTTCGAACAGCTGTCACTTAGTAGCATACAAGTGGCACGTGTATACGAAAAGAGCATGCTTGTGAATAAGCATGCTACTACCTAATCGCAAGCCGGTCTATTTTTCGTGCTCTGACTAGCACGACGCATAAAACCTCTTTTTTATATTCTTTGGTTTTACTATTTTATGTTTTTTTATCGTGCTGTCACCTTTTTGTTGTTTTTTGTCAGTGTATACATTAAAAAACTGTAAAGCCGCGTCCCCACTAACGTCACCCGAAACGTTCCTGTTAGGCATGCGGCTCGGCCTCACGGAGCCGCGCGGCCTAAGTGGAGACGCGGCTTAAGATAATGTCACTCTGACGTATTAATAAGAAGTATGCTTTTGAGTCTGTGAGAGCAAATGTACACACTCAGAACCACGCAAAGGGCCAATTCTTATTATACTTTGTAAACATAAAACATACGAAATCGATATTCGTTTGAATAAATGTAGCAATCGGATTCATAAATACAACGTGAATGTAATCATACTGAAACTTTTATGGCAACATTTGTCGATTACAAGTACACAACACGTGTCGAATTGAAAACTCCAACTTGTATTATTTTCAGAATGAGTACTCGGGAATTTCTCAATGTGAAATACAAATACCCGTATGGTGTGTAACATGTGGCAAAATGGGGATGTCATCATCATCATCATTATTTCGGCCAAAAGACGTCCACTGCTGGACAGAGGCCTCCCCCAGATGTTTCGGAAAGGGGGAGGGATGGTCGGACAGACAAACAGACACACGAGTGATCCTTTAAGGGTTTCGTTTTTTCCTTTTGAGGTTTTGAGGTAAGGTTTTTTAAATATTTTGGAATGGTTCGGGAATAAAAGTACTATCATTTATGGGGTTAAATACAATATTCATTTATTGCGCTATCGTACACAAAAATGACAATTTATATTACAAAAAATTTAACACTTAAGAACTATTACAATTATTTTACATTAAAAAGTTTACTTGATATAATGTATTTTTTTTGACACCGTTGCCGTCTTACGAATTTTTGATCAGGATACACGTGACGTTGCGTCAGGACAAGTCCTGACGCGAGTTTAACATTTTTTACCGATCCCAAAAAAGTGCACAACCCCGCTAAAGAAGTTTTCACTTCAAAAACTCGGAACAAGGGTGTTAAAGTTCTGCGGGTTGTTCGCAAGAGATACCGCGGCCTCGACATGAAGGGCTAAGAAGGAACATGGGTGGTTTTTAGTCAGTAGAACTCTGACACTCCCTTTCTCTCCGACCAAGAGCGGGAGGGGTTGTATATAAAGTACATGGCACCTGGGGCCAAAGGCTTAACGCGGTTTCCGAGGCACTGAGGAAACTCGGTACCTATGTAATAAGTGGTCACCCATCCACAGACCATCCTAGGCAAGCGTGGCTAAACCTAAAATCGACTGAGTAGCTGTTATTAATGTTAAAGAAAATATGATTTAAATAAAAAACTGTAAATTTTTGTTTCGCGGGCAATCTTAGCGCATCCTCCTCCAGGAACTGACCTGGACGAGGGTATCCGGTAAGTCTATCATCCACAGCTTGGATAGATACTGATCTATACTAGGTGCAGACGATTGACTTTAGCTTCGTTAGTATGAACTAACGCACACAAAAACTGAATCATGGATTATCTATTCCCGTCGTGGCGAGACCACACGTGGTCTTATTGCGATTACATGCAAATGTTTTGATCGTCAACACCTCGTATAATATTTACACTATCTGTCTGGTGCACCTATTATCGTGTCTGTTGAGTAAGATAATAATATCTTAAAATTCGACAGGTTTGCATACACGGACGCCGTGAATTTCCTGCCTTGTCAAAACAGTATATTATCGAATTATTGAGATTAGGTATGCTTCGTCTTAATAAAATCACGTCTGTAATCCCCGAAGGGTAAGGCAGAGTTAGTACACTGATATTCCTCCTCTTTCTCCCCTCTTCCTCTAAAACCTTTGGCCACCTAATGCTGAGAGTCTAGAGGTCTCTTCCAAATTTCTCTACTGTTGGCGCTTTTGTGTCTTGGCTTAACATATTATACTTTGTTGCATTGTCCTCGATGATTAGGATTATTAATGTAGTCACGGCTTTAGTCTGTGGCGCCAACACATAAGTTTAAAGAAAAAAGTTTATCTGTGCTAGCTTTCTGTCACCGGCTTCTGTAAATATCTTCATTCGGATTTTATGTCTTAATGGCGTCACTCTTTTCGATTATTTTTAGATTTCTTTTAGGTTTTTAAACTTCATTTTAAAGTTAAAATGGAAAAATAAGGTTAATATTGACAAAGTCGAGGCCAATGAAGAAATCAAAGAGATTACGAAAAGCGCATTAAACATAATTAGCTCTGATTCGAGTGTTAAGTGTTTTTATTAGTGTGTTGTTCTATGTAAGAAAACAAAATGGCTTACCTTGTGTGTGCCTTGATTCGTTTTTTGCCTACTGCTGAAGAATTGGAATCAAAAGCCTAAAGCTCTGTTGTGTGGCAATAATCGCTACATCGAAAACATGGTATGTTTTATATGCCTTGCGCTTTGCACGTGTTTGCAACTAACTGCATGCCTGCCACGTGGGCACTACATCGAAGTTCAGAGAGTACCTATTAAAATGTTTGCCTTTATTGGCTGCTAGCATGACCTGAGACCGCTCTGTTGGAGCTTGCAACGGAACTATGAAGCCCAAAATGGATACATTATGTACGACTTGCCTGGCCTGGGGACATCCTGCGGGGGTGTACATGGCCTGAAACGGCAGTGTCGTGAACTCAGCAACCCTAAAGGGGTGTCCTGGGGGGGCACACACGGTTGACTGCTATTATAACCTTCATGGATACATTATGAACGACTTGCCTGGCCTGAGGTCATCCTGCGGGGGTGTACATGGCCTGAAACGGCAGTGTCGTGAACTCAGCAACCCTAAAGGGGTGTCCTGTGGGGGCACACACGGTTGACTGTTCTATTATAACCTTCATGGGAAGTTCTGCGGGAGCTTACTTGGTTATATAAGTGTAATGTTGTTCTACAACATGCATTGTGTTTTATCCTCGAGAAGTTGATACCTATAACATTTTTAAGGAGGTTACCTTATAGAAGACAATAAAATTGTCCCTTCACAGTCATTAGAAAATATCCTCCCGTTATCGGTTGAGAAGTTGAAAATGCAGATCAAGATAAATGAAAGTGAATTAAGGTGGTAAGTACCATATAAAGAATTATTATATAATCAAGTTTCTTGAAATACTTGGTGTGGATCTATACCCAGAGAAAGAAAGAGAAGATTCATATAAAAAATATTATATAAGCAAGTAAAACACAAAATGAAAACCCGCCATTCTCTATTTATAAACAAATGTTTTATTAATTCTGAAGATCATACAGTGGTGAATGAGGTATCCAAAAGGCATAAATAGACATAGTTAAGAAGTTGTATCTACCAATCCACACTGGGCTGGCGTGGTGGATTCCTCGCCTAGAGAGGAGGCTTGAGTCCTTACAGTAGGAACATTACAGGCCGATGATGATGATGAAGAAGCTGAATGATGCTTCTGTTTTGTGTGTATACATATATATACAAGCAGGGGGACATAGATCTCTTATTGTTGGTAACCAACAAAGACAAAAGAGTTTGTTACAATCAAAGACGGAAACATAAGATCAGCAAAATCTATAAATAAATCTGGTTAAGGATTAAATATGAGTGTACCATAAAAGTTCACTCATAGAGTGAGCACATGGGAGCCGTATGTGCTTCAACAATAAATTTTTAAACTAACGGGGCCCTCCATAAGTGCAAAGAAAGGGGGGGCTGTCATCAAAAGTACTAGTGCAGCAGACAGAATGCGGATGGCCAGGAGAAATCATTCCCTTCAGAAATAAATTCACAGGTTGGTGGACTTAAATATAATTTATGTGATTGGAAACCAATCACTCAAACAACCCAGTTATTCTTAATTGGATGGTGGTGATGGAGTTATAGGTACTCCTCTAGATGATAAATTCTATACTTGAATTTATTCAGATAGTATCTGAAATGAAGAAGTGAATTGCTTTCATAGCAATTAAAGTTTGTTACCGACCCTTTACAATAACAACTTTGTTTACCATTTTTTCCTTGTCAAAGAGACAGAAATAAATTAAACTTACTGTCTTTTATATAAAAGACATTACATTATGTTTAGTTTGGTTGGAGATAATCTTGTATACAACAGTATACCAATTTTTTACAGAATAATGGTTTTTTCTTAGCACATTGGATTGGATGCTTATTACATGATAGACATAGGCAAGGATATAGGAAGCTTTATTTTTTCAAGGCAAATGTTATGTTTTCAATATGTCTTACCTTCTGGTTTATTTTCAGCCCCATAAACATAAATTACAAAAACATTGAAACCCATTATAGGTTTCAAAGCTTCCTTAGAGACAGAGAGGCTGTATAATGTTTAGAAAACATGAAATCATCAGTACCAAAGAGAAATGTGATTTCATACCTAAACAACGCAGTAAACTTCTAGGTTTACTTTTTTAATACTATTCACTAAGCTTTAACATCACTGAAGAGAAATGAAATATAAGAATTTATTGATAAAAGGCTATTAGAACTTTAATATGCTTGCCCAGTTATTAACTAAAGGACTCTATTCACTAAGAAACTCAAGTGGCACAAAAACCTTGTTCTAAGTGATAACAATGATAAAATAACATCATGCCTGTAATCCCGAAGGATTAGACAGAGAGATACCTACCTAATAGTACACCCACACTTTTGCCAGTTCGTTTTTTATGATAATTATGATATAAACACTATGTTGTATATATTGTATCATTTGCTGTGGTCCATAGACATAGCCAGTTATTTTGAGTTAATAATTAAAATACACACATATAAATATGCTTCATCTGCATGGTACGGAATATTGTGTGGCTCATAGATTGCTAACAGACTATGGACTGTAGATTCAGCTCAGTTTTTTAATACCAAAATTGAGTGCTGCCCCTTTTTTCTGGGCTAAAGTGTTCTGTCAGTCATTTATGAGATAGTGAAATTTTTTGCCAAGAATTGAAAATATAACATCAGAATCAGAATCTTTATTTGTTAAACATAGGTATGGTACATAATGGATACAGTATCATACTCATTTAAATAAGGAGCAGTTAAATAAATTTCTAAAATCCTTGGCAATAGTGTAAATCTAGGTATATATGGTTACTCGATATTACTTACATTAATACCAAAGGTAATAATATGATATCAGCATATTTTGAATGTGGAAGGGAATCTTAGGTGTTTTAAATTATTAAAATATTATATCCGTATTGGTGAACTTACAATTGATTAATTGTATCATGGAATAACACTAAGTATCACAGTTATGTATCGTGGCCCCGGTATCTCCAGGGGTTGTAGCGGTGATAAGTGGTGGATGCTCCTTGCCAATACAAGGTGGCATTGGAAGGAATGGTATTTAGACCAATATCATTTATTCTATACTTTTTCCACTATTCTCTACTGGGATTGATGGCAGGAGTATTATCAGGAACATTTTTTAAGATTTTGGAATTAGTATTGAAGCTGTTGATATTATTAGGAATTCAATAACTAAAAGTACACAATACCAATGCTTGCCTCATCGCCTGCAATTGTAAAGACAAGATACTGTAATTAAAATATTATAAGCATTAGCAAACCATCACTGAAGTTATTCAGTTTTTTCGCTTTAAGGATTAATGAAGGTTTCTTCCTCTATTTTCATATTCTGTTAGTTCAGTTCTATCTCTAATTATAAGACCACATATAGGTACAGATGATAGTATCAAAATACGGTTCAGAGACTTGTCCTCCAAGATCCAGAGAATTCTTGGGAATTGGGATGTTTTTTAGTTTTTTATTTTCTCTCTACTGGATCACATTCAACAAAGTGATTTACAAATAATTACCAAAAAAGCGATAACTATATTACTGCTAGCCACAGAAAGAGTACAAACAATACCTATCTCTATTTTATACTTATGATATAGTGATTAAACAAAATCGTATTACTTTAAGGGTTGATACGCTAATTAAATTTGTGGGCCAAACGAATACCAACCTTTTATAACTGTTTCTTTCTTTAGCAATAGAATAGGAGTATGTAAACCCAGCTATAGGGGTGGTTAAATATTTAAAATTAACGCATGGCCTGTGGGACTGTACTAATTCATGAATAATATCCACAAGAGGCCTTAAAGATGTGTGAACTCAATTACAATAACGTGTTGGAAGATATGGAATTGACATTAGTACATGCTCAATAAACAGTACACCCGCCATGCAACAACATTGGCAGCCTCCAGCAGTTCAATATAGACGATATTAGACGAGCAAATGTTTAAATTAATCCTACTTTCCTACTTATATATATATATTATTATATATAATATATATAATATTATAAATGTGAAAGTTTGTGAGAATGGATGTGTGGATGTTTGTTACTCTTTCACGCATAAACGGCTGGACCGATTTGGTTGAAATTTATACCCTGGATTAACACATAGGATAGTTTTTATCCCGATTTTATCTTCCCATGGGATAATTTTCGAGTTGTAGCGGGCGAAGCCGCTGGCACAAGCTAGTGATTTATAACTAAAACTTTAAAATGAAACCTTTAGTGAACAATAGAAGGTTCCCTGAAGCAATTTTTTAATAACACTGGTAACGATTAAACCTGAATTGTAAAAATACTACCTTTAGGTAACTAAAGTGGCCTTAACAAAATTCTAAAAAATGACATATGACTTATAAGTTATATAATATTCATCTGAATGATTTTAGATGGATGTTAATGGATTTTATATAAATTTTTATTGATTTTGTATAAATGTTTATCGATTTTATATGAATGCTTATTGATTTTGTATAAATGTTTATTGATTTTATATAAATGTTTATTGATTTTACAACTAGTCTTTAAACATCTACATTAATAATCCTAATCATCGAGGACAATGCAACAAAGTATAATTGAATAGTCAAACGAACTTACCTGTAAGTGAAGTTCGACGGTAATTATACTTTGTTGCATTGTCCGAAGATGATTGGTCCCACCCGACCCAAAATCTCCATGCTATTTATTCGTATGAGCATGAACCCTATGTTGTAAAACCAATAAATTGCTATGAACTTAATGAAGATATTTACAGAAGCCGGTGACAGAAAGCTAGCACAGATAAACTTTTTTCTTTAAACTTATGTGTTGGCGCCACAGACTAAAGCCGTGACTACATTAATAATCCTAATCATCTTCGGACAATGCAACAAAGTATAATTACCGTCGAACTTCACTTACAGGTAAGTTCGTTTGACTATTCAATTATGTTGCTTCCGTTTACTTTGAAACAATCGTATGCCCAGCTATTCGATTGCCTACCCACATTCCATTAGGATTTTTCATTCCAACTCTTCGATTTTTTTTATTCTAAGACAGATAGAAGATACGTCTTTAGTTCGTCAATGTGATTTCGAAGTTTATATAACCTAACCTAACCTAAATAGATAGATAGGTAGGTAGGTAGGCCAGCGAAGAACTCAAATGTTTAGCCGCGTTTACAATAGTACATTGTTAGCTTTTTTTTTTAAGCATTGTTAGCTTAGGGGTCAAAATAACTAAATTAGACCCGAGACGGGGTTTCAATAATGGGGGGGTCAATAGTTCGAGGGACTTAAGTTTTTAACCCGAGGTTAACACCATGGTGGTTTTCAATAAGCATACAAGGAAAGTAAAAATAATAACATGAATTAGTTAAAAAAATCGGATTGCCACTTTCCCGCTTACTTTGTTTTTTTTTCTCTGGCCGAGCAGCTATTCAGCCATTATTTTTCATTTTCATCATTGAAAAAATTGTAAATATTTTGCCCAAATCTGTGTTATTTTAAAGAAATAGTTGAAACTAAATAATGATAAAGCTATCTAAGAAATATAATATGTTCTTAATTCAATACTTAACTTTATATTATTTCAATTTTACATCGCGCTGTAATTGAATGGCTGTATAAAAAGTTGGAACAAGGTTCAATAGACATGTAAAAATTGAACTAGTTTTTTCTTTTTATAATTTGCCAGTCAGTTGAAAACGATTCTCTCTAGGGCTGAAAAGCATTACTCAGGCAACTTCAGACCTACATACAGAGTATGAGTAATGGAAAGTCTGTTAAAGTTAATCGTTTACTTCGGATAAGAAACCTGAAAGCCTGAACAAAGTTAAAAGGGCCAGAGGAAGACCTACAAGTGAGAATATTGTTCAAAGTGTTTTGAATTTCTGCACCGAATTTCAATACGATTGTTGACCCCTTATTGGTCGCGCCTACAACATGTAATGTAAATATAGTCATCCAAGGATTGACCGTGTCATCATTTAAAAATTATGTCTGCAGGTTGATGTGTATAATTCATTTGTGTTTAACTAAGATATTAGATATAGATCAGAAGTCTTAATGTCTGGACATGTCGCCGAATAGGCAGAGTGAGCCGTGCGAAGCATGGGTAGATCGCTAATATGATACATATTCCAATCAACTAAAATAACATCGAGTTTAGGCTTTATAAAAACTTCATCAATGATGAAGAAGGTAACAAATGATAGATTAGTCATAGATTAATTCCTTATGAAGTTACTTTTTTTGACTCCCATTAAGTTACTTTTTTATGTTAAAACCTGCCGTTCGACCTCCAAAGGATGCCCTTTGGAGGCCAATCTAACACAAACTAGATTGACCATCAATAATATTATAATTATGCCGTCTGGTAAATAAGTGCTCTATTTTCCTATAACGACGTGATTTGCGTTTATAATTTCTGTAGCGGTTTAAAAACTTCAGCTTGGCAATTGTTAACAAGATCTACTTGTATGATTCAATGGAAACTTCACTTGATGAAATTACGGCTGATGAATAAAAATCTACATATTATATTTAAGATATTCAAAAAATCTTCTGATTTTCATGTTCATTTATTTAAAAAAAGAACTGTGCCAGTATGTCATGTACTCATGATATGTAAATAGTCTTATAATAAAGTGTATCAAAAAATACACGTTTATAATAAATAACTAGAGCGACAAACCTCATTAAACTATTTTGCAAATATACACGTAACGCTTTAGTGAAGTTACACTTTCACAAGACATTCGCTACACGCAGCTAATAAAAACACATTAATTTAGTTTAAAAATATAATATTCGCATCTAATAATAAATTCGCTTTTTTCATCTCTGGATTGATACATTAAAACGCCTATCCGCCGGCGTTAAGTCTATGAAAAGCATAGACAACAAGACAATTTAATTTGATCATAAAGTTGTGACGAGCATTGTAGGCGTGGGTTTTACGTGGGCAAGTTTAAACGAACCAGATATATTTTTAATATATGTATAATAAGTATCACATTTGATCATTTACATCAACACCGTCGTCATTCTACGCAACTTTTTATGATTGAACAAAGTGACTTCAAAGTTTAAAATTAATCGTGCTCTCTTTTCAAGAGATTTATTTCAAGAGCCTTTCTAAATTAAAACGTGCTGTCAAAATAATGCAGATACGGAAAATAATGCCAAATGTTACAAGTTTTGGCTACGGTTCATATGTAATAAATTCTGTTGTAATTTTGACCGAAACAATTGACGGAAACAATAAAGTAATTTCGTTTTACACCGGCGGCGGCGCGGCGTCGTCGGCGCCTGCGCAGACGTATTACTACTCCGTTTACTATCGTTGGCGTCTTGACATTTCTGACAAATAATTACTCAAGCATGGCGTGTATATTTACAAAGCAGACTTAAGACTTGTACCAACAGATTTTAAGACGAGAATTAATTTGTGCTTCTGCTAATAACTAATAATGTATCGTAATTTAAAACGTGAAATAGTGAAACATTTGTCTGCGAGCTAATGGACCATCATTAACAGATATAACGGAGCTTTCGAATAAGCACGTGATCCATAAAATGTCTTTCTTATATAGGTATTCATTGACGATTCTATTTCTTGGCAATCGAAGACTTTCAGTTATTGTCTACTGTAGTACCTATCTATGTAACTTTCTGACAGTAAGTACCGGAATAATTTTAGAAACGGAATTAATGAGTTAGTCGTAAATCGTCCAAAAATATTGACTTTGCACTTCAGCCACTTTATCCCTGAATCATTTTTATGACTTAATTGAGACTCTCATTGGTGGAGTGATCGCAAGTGCGACTGCTAAACTTGGCTTCCTGGGTTCAGTTCCGAGTCGGGCAAAGTGTTATAGGGTTTTTCTATGTGGAATTTCTGATCCACGGAGTCTGGATTTGTAACTCAGTCTTACCCCCTATTACATGGCATACTCGTATTATGAAGGTAAGTACGTATTTCTCTTTTCTTCTCCTCAATATTTTTCACAGTTTTGAAACTTTAAGAAAGGCGTGTTTAGGTTTTTCTTTTTAACAATTTCTTTTATGTTAAAAACTTTTTGAATTTGTCTGTAAGTCCTCTTTTTTTGTAATTTTTGGAGGGTCATATTTTATTATTATTTTGGTATTTAGGTATTAGTTCTGTAGTGGACCTTGATTGTATGAAATAAAGCGAATAGGTACATTTGTTTCGTTAATCGCACCATCGTCTTGCGTCTGAACTTGTATCCCGTGGTAGTAATAGTACAACGAGATATAATCCACGACCTCTGGATCGCGCTTCAATGTTCACCCGCGGCTCATCGGCTGCCAAGACCATTGCTTTTCAATATTCTGAATAAATCATGTGATTGCACGTCAATACTATATGAACCAATATTGCACCATGCAGGACGGTAGAGAAGTCCCACGTTGAGTTCGTTTTGCCAACAAATAGAATGGCAAAATGGACGCGTCTATATTAAAACATATTTTGATTAGTAATTTTATAAATTAATAAATATTTAAAACAAAATAATTAATCACAACTGCTGAGTTTCATTTCTTGATTTCAGGGATCGGAAAAGTGTTACTGGGTTTTCCCATCAGGAAAGTTTTGGATTTTTCAGGAATGTTTGAATACCACCGTTACACGACCCCCGTCATATTCAATGCGCGATGTTTTGAGTGCATTTCATTGAGTCTTGTGGGGTTACCATGACATAACTGTTCTGTCGTCATGGTCGAGTGGTTTAGGCGTTTGCCTAGTGACCCTGTGGGTTCGATTCCCACGGGAAGCATACTTTGTAAAGTTGTTTCCAGTTTGGCTAGGACATTGTAGGCTTGAATCACCTGATTGTCTGATAAAAAGATGATTCCGTGCTTCGCCGATGGTCCCGGCCGCCAAATGTCGGTCGTCAAACCATGTGCCCGTTTAGAAACTCTGACACTAGGGTGTGTGGGGTTGTTAGACCTTACTGCCCACACGATAAGAAGAAGAAGATGAACAATGACATCTTCAAGCAGGATTGTTTTAAGGTTATTCCAGTGTGGTAAAGTGACAGAGCTATACAGGGTCTCTAGCATCATCCCCTTTCAACACTGGAATAAGAATAAATTAAACAACGTGGTCAACAAAGACGCCCAGTCACAACAAGCACCACCTGTTCGGTCACCAGTGTAAACTAGACCGTGGATGATGCGAAGCAGTTCCTCTGAGCACATCTCCACCGTATCGCGGCTATCGAGGTACATAACCATTGACCTAAATGTGCGAACGCACGGTAACAATGTTAACACCTAAAATTAGTTCACTTTTGAAACGTTCTATTTTATGTCCACTTGAACTGTTACACGCACTTTTAATGTTTAGGTGAACAGACCAAAAGTTGAGATTATGCTTTTGTTTAGACGACTTCAATAAAAAGAGGATTAGCTGAATTCGGTTGTATTTTATTCTTTGATATGAAAGAGAAAGGAGTAAATGCCACCCGTTTAACAGGGGAGAATGGAAAAACAAAACATGTTGCGCCGACCCCAAATAGAATGGGATAAGTGCAGCAAGATGATGATTAAAGATATACATTAAAGCAGTAATGAGAACACAGAAACTAATATGACCGTCAAAATAAAACTGTGTAGCACCTGCATACCGCAGGAAACTGGAAACAATTATACCTACTAGTTTAATGTACAATCAACTTTCCGAGTTTTCCTTATTCCCGTGGAAGAAGTGTACCTAACGTTTAAGTTTTTTTCTCCAAATCGCGAATTATAGAATTCCACAGGCAATCCTTTATGGACATGTGCTTTCTACCTATTTTGACCTTCCGTAGGTCAGACATGGTCTTTGACAAACATTCAAGAGCGGATTCATGGAGCGCAGTATCCTAAGCTAGGCTAAATAACCACCGTTGTGGGGCCCTTATTTTTTTTTTTTGGCGGGTGGAAAATCATCGAATAATCCCTCCCGCTCTTGGGCAGAGCGAAAGGGAGTGTCAGACTTGCACTGACTAAAAACCATCCATGTTTTTTCTTAGCCCTTTATCTCGAGGCCACGGTATCTCTTGCGAACAACCCACAGCCCCGACAGGCGTCAGCCCTTGCGGGCCCCTTCCATGTTGCTGACATCTCTTTGAGGTGCACGCGCAGTCGACACGGCCTGTCGTCGTCATAAGACGGACGGACGGCGAGCTAGCCCATTACTCACCGTCCACAGGCCCGCGTCTACGGTGGCCGGAAGCCGTCACGTGGCCCCCGACGCCCGGAGCGTCTCCCGCGGCGGTTGGGACGAGAGGTTCTCTCCTTCTCACGTTCTGCCACCTTCTTCGCTAGCATCACTGCTTCGCAGAAGGAGGCGACGGCGTCTCATTCCTCTTCGCCTCGGACCATGGCTTGCACCAGGCCCGGACGCGAGAGGTCGCCGCCGCCGATCGCCGCTACGAGGACACTGCGAGGCTCCGCCCAAGCGGGGCAGACCTCCACAGCGTGCTCCACCGTGTCCTCCGGCCGATCCTCACAATGGTGACATCCGGGCGTTTCCTCCCGCCTGTTTCGGTGCAGGTACCTCCCGAAACAACCGTGTCCGGTGGACCTGCGTCAGACGGAAGGTGAGGGCGCCATGGCGGCGCCTCTCCAGCCACCCCTGTCACCATGAGAAGGCACCGGAGGTCCGTCCGCTGCGCAGCAATTTGCCGCAGCAATGGAGTGACCCCCCGGTGTAGCGCTTCCGCGCCATTCGCGAGGACTGTCGCCTCCAGATCCCATGGCGGCAATCCGGCAAGGAGGTTCGCCGCCTCGCGGGTGATCGTGCGGTACCCCCGGACTAGCCTTACGGCCATCACCTTTTGGGGCGCGTTCAGGTAGTGACCGTTGTGGGGCCCTGACTCAGCAAGAAGACAACGCGTTAGACCTCGCAGGAGATGGCGGGACGAGTTGGAGAGAACAACCAACGACCGGCCCACTAGTCGTTTGTTCTTGTCATTGGCCCTGGATCGAAAAATCTGGAGGTCATCAAACATTTTATTATACCCCAGCGCCGATTGCACCCAATATTAAACATCTTGTAAACATGCTCTGGCACGTGTCTGCGTCCGATATATCTAAATTCAGCCAACCTTTACCTTAATCCATATTTCGTTCCACATCGAAAATCACATGACATTTTTACGTAGGTAGCGAGAAACTGACATTATAAGACAAAAATAAGTCGGACTCGATTAATTGAAATAAGCTTGAGAAACTGACCAGACTGTCAATTGGGGCCGGTGACGAGTGGGTGCAGACTCGCTAACCAGATTTAAAAAGACCTTGTTATAAAATCAGATTATTGCCTGAAGGCAAAAATCACAGCATGGTTGGGATGATCGTGACCATAAAATCAAAGCAAGTTCGCCGGCGTACCAGAGGTTTTAGAACCTAACGGCTTGGTACATGACGATGAGAGATGGCAAGACGCTGATGCCTCGGAAGGTGGGTAGGCCTTTTGTATGGGATCCTGCGTCGACACCATAGATAATTATAGTCAACACTCGCGCGCCATCATGCTGTAAGGACAGAGGACCGTGCTGGTGATACTGCTGCGGCTGTGAGAACCTCAAACTGTGAAAATATTGTAACCTAATTGATCATTTTTGTATGACAAATTAATAATTAAATACATAATTGAAGCATAATAAAAATATTAAGTATATTTGGCCCAAAATTAAAGCTATAGCTCTGCTCGCTGATGCAGTCAGATTGTCAAGTGAGCAGGTATCAGGACATGCAGCGCAAGATGGAAGGTGGGGGGGAGACACGCCGCATACACACTTGCAATTTGAACCGTTCATGAACCCCCATCTGAAGAGATAGTGTTTTCTACGGCCGACTTGTTATATGTATTTATGGCTGTTATTTTTGTTTCGATAAAGCTTCAGCAGAACAGGAAATCGTAAACCGAGTTAAGTACCGTAAGTCAGGAATGCAAATGCTTTTGACAGAATCACGTTCGAACTACAAACACATCCGGAAATCTAGGTTACCAAAATTTATGATGCCTTTGCGTCCCAAAGCGGGAAGATTATTCTTAGCGCGCTTATAATAGGCGGGCTCATTAAATTCCACGTGTAACAACAGAAATAAACGCCCAGTGAACTAAATTAGGTAAATAATACAGTATGACGTTTGCGAGCCCGTAAACTGTCATTATTCTCGTAGTTGGCAGTATAATGAGTTGATATGGCACTTAGGCAACGACCACACAGCCACAGTGCACTGTGGCTGTGTGGTCGTTGTACTTAGGTATGCTGCTAATAATGTGAATTATTGGAAAATTAAATGTTTAGTACCTACCTATTTCTACTGGGATTTCGATGCCACCCTTACTGTACGATAAATATCTGAAGTTGACGCTATTCTAATTATACTAAGTGCAGTTTTGCATCCGTTTCAAATGTCAGGGGTCATTGTAGGTACTTATCATTATGAACAACTTTTGCTCTAGGACCAACCCTAAAACACCAAAAAAAAAAAAAGCAGCTATCCATACATTTTGACGCGAATTGTAAGGAACACAGATTTTTTTTTAGACTCAGTGTTGGTCCCATAGTGAAACTTGTTCATAATTATGAATACAATGACCCCTGAAGACGCGGATGCATCCCATGAACGCCAGACCAACCAACGTCATCATCATCTGCCTAGCCTTTTTCCCAACTATGTTAGGGTCGGCTTCCAGTCCAACCAGATTCAGCTGAATACCAGTATTTTACATGGAGCGACTGCCTATCTGACCTCCACAACCCAGTTAATACTAGTTAATACGATACTCTTTGGTAAGACTGGATGTCAGAATTTCAGGTCACTGACTACCTGTAACGACTGCCAAAGATCTATACATGGCAGCCGGGACCAACAGCTTAACGTGCTTTCCGAGGCACGGAGTAAACTCGGTATGTCGGGCGGTCACCCATCCACAGACCGACCTAGGTGAGCACAGGTTTACCTAAAGATCGACCCGAGTGGCAGTTCTAGCTCCTATGTAGGCCCGTATCTATAAACAAGTCGAAGTGATAAATGAAGTTATAATTTTGATTCTGTAGTTTACCAATTATTAGAACTGATAAAAGTTCACTACGTTTAAATTGTTGTCTACTACATAACAATGTTTGCACATGTAATTACTCTACTTCAAGTAATTGATAAGTACGGGTGTTAGATCAGGAAATAATCTTTACTTAGCCAGCTATTAACTACCTACCAAAATAGCTCAAAACCAATCGAGTATAATTAATTTCAGCTTTCATCTGCAATTTCGGTTCAACTAGTTTTTAAAACAGTGCGGAATGCCGGATATCAATCATCCGGTCGCTTTAGAATTTAGCTTCCAGCTAGATCAATAGCATTCCTCACGCAACTTGATCACGAGTTCTACAAAATGTTTGTTAAAATAAACCATCTGATCTACCAAGGTCCAAATAGTTACCATACAATAGATAGATATGGTAAAACAAAGATTTTAAATGTGTTTCTTCTACACATAAACCTACACCTTTCTTCCATGTGGGTAGGCAGAAATCCACAGAACGCCTTACATAGGTACTCCTTTTGCCTCGTCCACGTTCATTCATACTCGTACATCTGCTCACACACGCATACGCGTTCCACTACACACCAGTGTCGTCTAACCGGAAGTTATTAATATGACAGTATTTTACAGGAAGCGACTTGCCCATCTAGCCTCCACAAACCCGATATCCGATTTAACCCGACGAACACGACATTTCCCTTGATTTGACTGGTTGTCAGACTTTCTGGCCACTGACTACCTAACACGACTCTCAACGTCAGCGTCAACATCTACAAATGACAGCGTTACGAGGTACGGAGGAAACTCGGCTTGTATGGCCGATCACCCACCCACTCACCAACCTGGCAAGTGCGACTTAATCTGAAGATCGACCCGTACGTCTGCTAGTAACTATGTGTGGACAATCTGGGACAGAGCCAACTGTTTACATTGTTTGTAAGTCGTGTCGCACTGTTGTCATCGCACTTGTTATTTACAAGGAGGTAAGCGTTCCTAATGGCGTCCGTGAGAACCGATCGATGTACGAGGTTAAGTGGCTAGTTTACGGATGGGTGACCAATGTTTCAACGCGTGAAAGGACAACTTGTTTTTATTTGCGTAGTAACTAAATGTCTTTTATACCTCGCGAAAAATTGGTAGTCACGGGTGAAACGTATTCTTTATCGTGTAGTTATTACCAAGCATTCTGTACATCAAACCAAGTACCCCTACGCAAAAATTTTTGCTGAGTAATGACTTTTTTTTTTAGGGTCAAAAACCACATTTTACGGTAAAACTTAAAGTAGCACTCTTAAAACATTGTGCTAGTGGATGCTTTGAATAGTAAACGGGTCATGGAGGTAATTTAAGTAAAGTTAAAACCTGAAATACTAGTATTTACAAAAACAGCTGTGAAAAATTTGGAACTTTGACCCCCAATATCCCCGCAACTAGGAGGTTTACAGGTATGGTCTAGAACAAAACAATTATCGCAGTGGTGGGGAGAACAAATGCCCTTCGTTTGCGTTAATGGTACTTTTACACCCTATATACCTACCTACCTAGTGTCAGTTTTTAGCGTAAGTATATTAATAATGTTGATGTGAAACGTTTGAATAAATAAAATAAGCGTATGGTATAATTATTTGAAAGTTCTATCTGTTCGTTACAATCAATTGGATAAAAAAATGGTAAGTACTGGATACTGTCCAATATTTTCCAGAAGCCGAAGGTTTCAAGGTTAAATGGTTTTGATGTTGGTTCCAGAGAATCTTATAGGCATAGGTGCCGAAGAAGCCTCTTCGGCGGATCAAATCAAGTGCGTTGGACTTTATACCGTGCCGGATGTTGGCCGGGTTTGCTGGTGTAAATTAATTAGCAGCGTCCGGTATAGTGGGAACTCGGACTTACTCGGGTCCACTGGCACAGTGACACAAATGACTTAGGAACAGGTGCTACTGCAACTTCTGAAAGCCAGAATCAACAGTGGCGACCAGAAAAGCGCCGAGACAAAGAAACTCGACGAAGTCCCAGTGAAACAATTGAACTGTCTTGGTTCTCGAAACGAAATTAATCAAAAAACAGACGGTTTGGAAGACGAACCCTGATCTAGACGACTTGCGCCCAACGCTCTTTCAACACCACAGACTTTTTTGGTCAGTGTAATTACTTGCCCCATCTTACTCTCGGCTTTGAAAGATGGGTCAGATCTTGTCACAGTACTGCCGTCTCTAGGCCATCCGATGTAGCGTTAAAAAAGCAGGAAAAAATCTCGTTTCACTTTCAACTTTTCGAAACATCAAACGAAAAAATCCTGTTTCTTTTCGCGAAAAAAACGGAAAAAACTACAGTTTGCCTATCCGGGATTTTCAATTGGGCTAATCCGGCACGGACATACTGTGTTTTGTGGTATTGGCAGTAAAATAACGAATATTTACAAAGCGGATTTAAGTAATAAGTCGGAATGAACAATCTCGACGAGTACATTTGCGTCTAGTATTAATTGATTGAAAGAAGAGTGAGCTAGCTGCATTGATTTATTGACGTAGTTCAATAGAAATATGATTATAAATAAGGCTCAGTATTTTGTGTTAAAACTAGCTGTTACCTTGTTACCTTAGCACACTTTCATACGCATTCAGTAAATTTGTGTAATTACAAACAGACAATTTTTTTTTTTTTTTAGTACGAAAAGTTCAGGAGTGGCGACCGTGAACCGGAAGGAAGGTTGGAAGTTTGAAGGTTGCGTTGGAAGGCCTTCCACTAGGTGGACCGATGACCTGGTGTAGATTGCGGGGATACAATGGTTACAAGCCGCACGGGACCGGTCAATGTTGCAACACTTGTCCAGCAGTGGACGTCTTTCGGCTGAAATGATGATGAATGATGATGATAACTTTTTTTTTATTTGAATAAGTATATCATAGAGCATTTAGTATTTTGACTTTTCAACTTTTCTACGGCTATTTTTTCGTAAAAAAAGTCTAGTTTTGTTAATGAAAGCATTAAAGTGTTTTTATAGTTTTTTTTACAGTGATCTTATTAGCTACAAAATCATATCACGTCTCTTATTTTGTTCACTAGTCAGTATTTTGAGTGATTCAATATAATAAATGTGTCACTTAAAGGGACTGGGATTCGTGGTAGGAATAATTTAATGTTGTTAGTTACACAAGTTAAGAGTAATATTTGTCGCCAGCGGTATTTTTAACAACAATTCATAGAAATTGAATAATAGAAGAAGTACCTACGAGAGAAATATAACATGCACAAAAGACAATGAAAAGTAAGTAACTAATTGCGACTTGAGGGTATTTTATAACCCCGTCGGGGCTGCGGGTTGTTCGAAAGAGATACCGGCGGCCTCGGCACAAGGGGTAAGAATGAACATGGGTGGTTTTTAGTCAATAGAAGTCAAACACTCCCTTTCGCTCTGCCCAGAGTGAGAGGGGTTATTTGATGATTTCCCACACTCAAAAAAAAAAAGGATAATTATTTTATAAACATTCGCTGTGCATAACGTTCGCTGGGCGTCGCATAAGTCCTAAAAATACGAAAAAAAAAATCCTGTGCTATCTACTGTGTGTACATAAATAGTAAAATAAGATCTGAATACGAAGTAACTATTTTGGCGTAGTGTCTCTTCCACCCTGTGTACGTCACTATATGCAATGACTTGCTATTCTTCTTTCTTTGACGTGGGGTTAGTGCCTAACCTGGTGACAGGGTGTTAATGCGAACCATAGGCCTTTGACTTGGGTTTACGTGTCGTTGAGGAATATCTCTTAGGCATGCTGGTTTCCTTACGATGTTTTAATTTTCCGAAGCTCGTGATACAATACGAAAAGTATTTTTTAATCTCGAAAGCATTGCACGGCTGCTCTGTAGATCAACAACAGTTCCCTTCAAAATGGTTGAGTGGAATGGTGCTGATCCATGCGTCATGCTCGTGAACGGGTGCTGTCAGTTGTGACTGGTCACCTCTTAGCTGCCACGGCTTGTTTGAATTATTATTTTATCTTTGAATCGTCGTTTTTTTTGACTTTACTGTGGACACTTATCGTGCACATCTTGCTACATCGTTCTCACATTATATACCATCTCAACATGAATGATATAATGTACCAAGATTTTGTAAAAATATTCTGATTTAAAAGAGTGTCCATGGAGTTTCTTGCCCGTTCTTCTCCATAGAGATCTACGCTAGGGAATGGGCAACTACAGTACTTTCACAAGTTATTATGCCTTGTGACTGTGACTGTAGCTTAGGAGTGCAATGCGTCGTCCCGGGGGTTGCTGCGTCGGGTTGCGCGTCGCCGGATGTCTGCGGCGGCGAGTGCTGTGGGTGCGGGGGCGCGCGGCGGCTCGTGCCGTGGCGGTGGGTGCGCGGGGCTCCGGGTCGCGGGGTGGCGGTTGCGCGTTGCGGCGTGCATTCGTTGTTCCGTGATTTGGAGTCTCGTGCATTCGTTGTTGCGGTGTGCGTCGCTGCGTGCTTTCGTGCTCGCAGTGTTCGTTGTTGCGGGCGTTCGGCGGCGTGTGGTTCGGCGTGGTGGCTTTCGGGATGACGTATTGCACTCGTAGTTTAGTTTTATGAATTGTTCTTCTGACATTCAAAAGTACCAGTAATGGTTTAATTGAAATAAATGCTTTGACTTTGACTTTGACTTTGAACAATCTCGAGTGAACCGAAGACACGTCCTACCTCTGAATTTTCGGACTCACGTGCAGTCCGAAAATTCAGAGGTAGGACGTGTCTTGTTGATCGAGATTGTTGATCTACAGAGCAGCCGTGCAATGCTTTCGAGATTAAAAAATACTTTAGATACAAACAAACGGCCATAACATTACACTTACGAAACCTTAATGCAATAAGCGGAGTTAAATTTAGTTCCGAGCACGACTTCAAATCGCATTTGGCTCAGATCGATGCAGGGTTAAAAGTTAATAAAGTTTCATTTACGTTTAACGTTGCTGTAATTACTGAACATAATAAATCAATCGAGTGCCTTGTGGGCTCGTGGCACAGTTCTGTGGTTTCACTGTAGATTTCTTGGACTTACACTCTAGACGGGAGGACTTTTATAAGAAAAATATTTTCAAGAGGTAATAAACAGTGGAAAATAACTTTACTCTCAGAAGTTGGTTACTTTAAGTTGTTTCATTTACTTTTATGCACTGATTTTCGAAACTAAAGGAACTTTCTACTTTATTCTTTGGAAGTCGGTTTTTTTTGTGAAAATGTTTTTTTTTACATTTTATGGTTGTGATAACTCACACAAATCCTAATCAAGTGTCATTCTTACAGTGTATTTATAGTTGGATGTTTTAAGACGATCAACAAAGAAATGATACCGCCAGACTTTTGGGCAACTGCTGACTGACTACCTGTTACGACTGTCAAATGTGAGTCAGGAGTCAGGACCGTGCTTTCCGAAGCACAGAGTATATGCGATATGTATCCACATACCAACCTGACGGTAAATACTCGCATGTAAAATACAAATAAAATATTTCCAGTGTTCAGGTTGGTAACGGGACTGATTTCCTTGGTAGCCTAGCAGGATCGAGCAATAATTAATTAAGTGATAAGTACTATTTTTACTTCGAAGCCCTTAAGTGTGGTTGTGAGTTAATTAGAGAGGAAATATTGGAGTAAAATATTGAAAAGCGCCACGGCGCAGTGTTTTAGTTAGTTTATAAAACTGTAACCGTTTTCAAAATCGATAAGACGACTTTATTATAATTATATACTCCACTAGCTGTTGCCAGCGGCTTCGCCCGCTACCACTCGAAAAGAAAGATAAAATCGGGATAAAAACTACCTATGTATCGGATGTTTGTTACTCTTTCACGCAAAAACTACTGAACGAAATTTAGAAACATCTGACAGATAGTTTATAACCTGGATTAACACTTAAGGTACTTCTTATCTCGGTAGTATGAACAAATATCGAACTCCACGATAATTGTTTTTTTTTTTTGGTGGGTGGAAAATCATCAAATAACCCCTCCCGCTCTTGGGCACAGCGGAAGGGAGTGTCATACTTGTACTGACTAAACACCACCCATGTTCCTTCTTAGCCTTTGCGTCGAGGCCGTGGTATCTCTTTCGAATAACCCGCAGCCCCGACGGGAAGCTAGTGATATAATATATAGCTATGTATGTTTATTTGTTATGCTAGTAATATAGTGTGAATTGTGATTTAAGTAAGAAGTAAGATTACACTAACACATCTCTCAAAAAGACGAAGGAAAACATCGTGAAGATATTGAATACATGGCATGTCACAGAAATAACCATTTCAAAACATGTGACAACCCGTGGACCTCACAAGGAGGAGTCCTGTACCCCGTCCTAGCTGATTTAATGCTACAGGCTATCTTATGTTTTGGTGGAAGCTATACCGACTATTTCACGGATCTAAATGCAAATAAAATGCAAAGAAAAATGTTTATTTTCATCTCTCTCGTGATGTTTTATTACTGTAATAATCGTTTTGTAAATGTTTAATACTGTTGTGTGTTCAAGCACCGACCTACGTCTAGCACGTCAGTGCAATTAAAATGTTGCACATTCTGTTACAATGTATCGTCAGGGGTATTAATAGTTTAGCAAGTTGACACCTTGACAGTACCATGGTGTAGTTTGCCGAAATATATAGTCATTTCATGCGACCGTCAAAGAGTGATTGTTAAGATTTGAATAAAGGGACGTTCAGACGATAGTCAATTTTGCTGGTGAATACGACGAGGTAGCCCGCGAAACTCGAATTTTTTTACGTTTTTTTGCAATTTACAGGGCAGTGTCAGGTTTTATGTTAATTAAAATATGATTGGCGATATAATTCGCGGTATGTATTAATAGAGATATAATAATTAAAAACCCCTTGAGTTGATTTATTAACATTTAGTGACTAATTGATGAAAAAAGCATTTAAGGAAGTTATTTGAACTGAGAGGATTCTATTGGTAATTTTAATCATTATTAAGTAAAGTCACATGTGTTACGGTCGCGAAACTTATTTTATTTAAAACCGGACACTGATAGGCAAATTGCAAATAAAACGTTAAAAAAATTTCGCGGGCTAGCCTGAAGGTTTCACCTAAACAAAGAACTTCCTTGATTTTAAATACCAAGTTGTTTCAGCAAATACCTACATAACATACATTTTATTATGGGGAATTAAAGGAGTGTCAAAGATTTGAGTGGGGGTTTGTGACCTGACTCACCGGTAAAAAATGTCATACTAATTAATGTCTTAGAATATGACGTCACACGAGTTTTCAAAGCACTGTATCGTCTTCATTGTTTGTTTACGTGAAAAAAGAAAAAATACGTGTCCAATATTTTTTGGAAATCTATCTGACGGACTAATTAGATTTTTTTAGTTAACTACCCTACTTGGAATAAATGTTTTGATTTTGGTAAAATTTAGGGCAGGCATTCCTAGCAGAGGAGGAATATGAGCTAGTCAATAATAAAACAAACCTATGCACACCTTCCACTCTCCATTTCAGTCCCATTCCCCAACAATGCGGAACTGTGGCGGCCACGTATGCGTCACTTCGGCCGTGTTTACACAACGCAAGCTCTTCAGAGCCCGTTAATGACGCTAAATATAAGAACAATACTATACTGCGTCACCTGCCGAGTCAATTTGCTGTGAAATATGCTCTGGAATGAGGTCCACTTCATTCAGTTTCAATATAATTCATGCTGAAATATTTACTATAACATCACGCTTCTAATCCCTGAAGGGTTAGACAGATATGTACAAATCGATTCACATCCACAGTACAACCACATTTAGCCAGTATTTTTTAAGTCCCATGTAATAGGGGCGAGCCTATTGCCATCGATCAGGCACAAATCCAGACTCCATGGCTGCTACTGAGAAATTCCTGCTGGAAAAACCCAATAACACTTTACCCAACTTGGACAATAACTAAGCACTATTTGACAATAATAATTGCTAGAATTTCTAATTTCTCTGTTGCAACCACGGTGATATGATTGTGGCCGGTTAATGGCAATTGACCAGCTACTACATAACTTCAACATAACTGTTGACCGTTGTTCTGAGTTGAACTTTTAAGTACCCCTCTGCTACTCTTCGGGCTCGGGGATTACAGGCGTGATGTTATCTATGTGCTTTCCATCTGACGGGTTTGTGTGTCTATAAGCAATATTCGTCGTCAACCAGTAAACCCGTTGAAGGTCTAGCGAAAGACCCCAGACCTAGACACAACAACCCGGATGTCAGCCTGTACGAGATTAGGATGGCTCTGAAACAGCTTAAGAACAACAAGGCACCTGGTGATGACGGAATTACGGCCGAACTCCTGGCAAACAAGGACCGATTTGCTTCTGAAGAGAAGCTGTTCGATTCCGTCATACTCGAGGGATAAACGCCGCCCCGTCGGGGCTGCGGGTTGTTCGCAAGAGATACCGCGGCTTCGCTCTACCCAAGAGCGGGAGGGGTTATTTGATGATTTTCCACCAGCCAAAAAAAAAGGGGTAAACGCCGCAGGCATGGCGTGGAGGTACTCTTCTTCAAGAAGGGCGACAATGCCCGACTGAAGAATTATAGGCCCATCTCACTTCTAAGCCTTTTCAACAAGTTGTTTTCAAGAGTCATTACGAATCGTCTCGCGCGCAGGGATGACGATTTTCAGCCTCCCGAACAAGCCGGATTCCGAAAAGGTTTTAGCACCGTACACCATATACATACGCACGGCACTAACGGAAGGCCTATGTCCAGCAGTGGACGTCTTTTGGCTGAAATTATGATGCAATATTCGAGCCATCGTAGATCTATAACCATTCGAAGCATCTGATTTTTGTTGTGTTCTTGTCCACTGAATAATTAAATTATGTTTCGATCAAAAACATATAATAATACCGAACGGGCAGCCGATAAGTTTATAGTAGCACCCTCACATTTTGCTAGTTATTCAAATATCTTGTTAACCTATTGCGGAGTAGGTGCAAATATACTTAGATGTCGATAACCCTTCGTTGCGTGTTCGAATAAGTTTATAGCGATTTTTTGGCGATTAGATCGCCAAAAAATCGCTTATGACCTTAAACTTCAAAGGCGCCGAATCTAAGCCTACGAGCTCAAACTTCAAAGCTTTACCGTCTGATCTTTTGTTTACCATAATATTGTCACATTTTTGTGAGATTTTCACGCTTTTCACTAGAAAAATTGCTACTTAGGTAATTTAGCATTTGTTTTCTGCAGTTATCTGATCTTTTGTGATTTATTTCTAGCCACTAAATTAGTTTGTGTTGAATCAGACAACTGGCCTTAAGACAATATTGTCTTTATATTAATTTTAAACAACAACAACATTTACGTTGGCTTGGCCACGTTTGTACGATAGTTATTTTAAAACTAAAACAAATAAAAATTAAGTAATTTCTGGATCAGTAACGTGTTCTGGATCAAAACTTGGCAAATCGCAACAGCTGAAAAAGTTTATTACTTTTTTTTTTAATATCCGCTGTCTGCTAATGTTTAGCATAACGTCTTGTATCATATTAACGAATGATAAATTACTCTGTTTTATTACTCATCGATCCCTCACATTTTATTGGTTACATTTATAATCCGAAAATATTCTGAGCCTTGAGACAAAAACACTTGTTCAGCAATGGTGTTAGAAAGCAATGTCGTACCTACGCATTTACGATTATTTTTATATAAACTAAAATAACAGGGAACGTTTGTCGGTGAATCACTCCATCTAGACCACTTCGGAAAAACGTAAAATGTTTCTTTTTTCAAATTTCGTGACAACATACACAAAACAACACTGTGTTCTAAAACAATAAACAATCAGTCCACTACACGTACCGCTCTTGCCGACAGATGGCGCACCAACCACGGCGACTTTCACCTCGGACAGCGACGATTTCTTCCGTCTAATCCCCCTAGCGGACATCTTCCGTCCGACGCGACGCGTCCGTACTTCGTCCGTACCCCGATTGCGCGCGAACGCGAAACAAAAAGCTTCAGCGCCCCAATCTATAAATACACGGAGCGACACTCACTGACATCCACCGCGTGGACTACGTGTTAATGGGTCAAGATCTGGCCAAGATCAAGTCGTGCAAATAGCCCTGTTTACACCGGCTTCCTCACTGCGACTGAGTATGGCGGTAGGCCAACGGGCATGACTCCCACTTGGGCCCAAATGTTCCAGCGTATTAATCACGCGGAATTTATATGCATGTAATTTAGTCGTCAATGTTTTTTTAGCGAACGGCTCCAGAAATGTGTTTGCTGATTGACGGATGACGACATTTTGGTCGAAGGCCTCAATGTTAAACAGTTGTTTGGTGACAGCGGGCCAGACAGGTGATCAATTTAAAGCTTACACATGGGATGGTAATATTTCTTGTGGGAAAAACAACCGTTTAGTCAAATAAATAACAGTCGAATTGGCATTTTATGTTTTTCTACAATAGCAAGATTCGGTTTTGACACAGAGTTTTAGTACCCACAAACACACACTACACTACGTTTGGGTCGCGAGTTCGATCCTGACTGAAAGCACTGAAGCTCGGGAAATAACTAAGACGTAGCTTTCGCATCACCCCGTTAATACATATGTACTGAGAAACAATTAAATAGTAATGCAACGTCTGTCGGATACAACTCGTGATTGTAACTAAGTGGACAGCTGTTAGGTAGGAGTAAGAAGTGACCTATTTCATTTTTACCCGACTGCGGCGGAGCTCAAAAAGAGGTTTCTGTTTTTGACCTGTATGTATGTATTTCTAAAACTGTTCAAAACACAAGCCGAATAATGTTTTAAATGTATTTCACGCTAATTTAAGATGCACATGACTTTGCCAGCCCTTTTTTGAGTGTGGGTAATCATCAAATGACTCCTACCGCTCTGTGCGGAGCGGAGTGTCGGTCTTCTACTGACTAAAAATTCTATGTTCCTTCTTAACCCTTTGTATCCGGGGCCGCGGTATCTCAACTAGCAACCCGCAGCACCGACAGGCGTCGGCCCTTGCGATCCACTGCAATGTTGCACCTGCAATGTTGTCTACCCATAAGGGCTTTGCCAGTCTAGGTAGAGTCAGTGGCCCGAAAGTCTGACAACCAGTGAACAAATGTCACCAAAGACAGAGAATAAATAATAGTCGAGATGCCGTATAATACCTAAAACGGTTGTGGAGGTTAGATAAGCAGTCGCTCCACGTAAAATACTTGTATTCAGGTGCAACCGGTGAGACTGTAAGCAGACCCAATAAATTTTATTAATAGGCTCGGCAGATGATAATTAAATGCGGGCCTATTTTAATGAGTCATTGTGGCGGTGGTTTTAAGGGTTTTAGAAAAGGAACTAATGACGTTTCAAAGTATAATCAGGATAACTTGAAAACCTACTTACATAAATAAACTCACCGACTTTTTCTCATGGGGGTAGACAGAGACCACAGAACGATACTTACTTTTTTTTTTTTTGGGTGGTGGGAAATCATCAAATAACCCCTCCCGCTCTTGGGCAGAGCGAAAGGGAGTGTCAGACTTCTACTGACTAAAAACCACCCATGTTCCTTCTTAGCCCTTCATGTCGAGGCCGCGGTATCCCTTGCGAACAACCCGCAGCCTCGACAGGGCGATCTACGATCCTTACTCCTTTGGCCTCGTCCATATTCATATATCTGGTTACCTATGCACGCATATCTACACGTTAAAACGCAATGAACCATCTACTAGCTACCGGTATCTATACATATGCCTATATAAGGACGGAAACGTAACACGCTTTAACTCAATTGTTACTAGCACCGCGTAGTGTAAGTATTGTTTTATAGTATATTTTAGTACCCTACTCGTGTAATTGCTGTAAGCAATAATATCATTTTATCAGCGAATAAATTTGGTCTTGCTGTCCAAAGTTGGTATACCGATGTAAACGTACCTTAAGTTTGATTTCTAGTTAATGTTGGTAAATAAGAACAGCAGACAAGAATGATTTTCTTGTTTTCTACTTTTAAGACCGCGGTTTTTTTAGTCTGCGATTTTATCGGTAGTCGGATTTTAGTTTTTAAACTTATTTTTTTTAGACAACGTCGTTTTACAAAAAAAAGCTCGGTTATCCAGGTATGCAAGGTAAGTGAGTAACTACTGGAACATTGTACCTGTAGGAGTATATTATGATCCTGAATTTAGGGTAGGTATAGGATAGGGTAGTAATGAGACGTGGCCAATCGATGCAGATGCTTGATTCTGCCACAATTATAAGCTCCTATGTGTCCATTATTGAGAAGGAGAAAAACGAGGGAGCAGAGAAGAAAAAGCAGAAGAAGTAATAACTTAGTACTTACTGTGTTCATAATATTTTCTATAACTAATACATGGTTTTAAGTATTTTTACAGGGTAGATATAGGATAGGGTAGGTATAGGATAGGGTAGGGTGTATAGTAGGTAGGTAGTTGAGGTTATGCGTTTTATTCCCAGGTTCGGCACAGTTTTATTGGGTTTATCCACCAAGAAATTCATAGTGGCAGTCCAGAGATTGGCGATATGTGGAATTGGAGATGTACTACAGGGTAATCCTCTGCTCATACATTAGGGGATTACAAGCGTGTTGTTACGTTATCAACACATATTATTTCGAATGCAAGGCATCTTATTGGTTAAATAAGATGCCATGATATGCAATATTGCATATTGATTAATGCAATTACTATGGCAATTGCCGACGGATTCGCCTGCACGCAGGTCGTTCATTGTTTCAGGGAAAACCCTGATAAAACTGCCAAAGTGCGAGTCTGACTTGTTGTTATTGCGGCAACAGAAATACACATTTTGTGATAATTCTGTTTGTATGAATGACAAAGTTATATTCTATATGTCGTTCAAACCAATTTATGTTGTAAGTTTTCATTGCGAATATTGCGATCACAGCATATTAAATTTTTTTTAGATTCTTCACTCTCTTAGTTTAACCTTCAAACGATTGACTTGAAAAATATGTCTTAGGAACCTCAATGTAATTCCTCAATGTAACAGACCTATCTATCTATAGACACCCCACACAAATAGGTTTGATTTTTTTTTCAGTTTTGTATAAATTTTGTAAAGCGGTTCACAGAATATATCAACTTACCAAGTTTTGACTTGCACTTGGCCAGTTTTTTGACCTTTTTGAGGTACGGAACCCTAAAAAGTATCATAAATGTCCTAATTATATTGATAGTTAAGTGGAAATTGATGGATTAATTTAGATATATAAATGGTAAATACCTCAGAACACTACCTGCTACGACCCATACATACTCCTTTTGCCTCGTCTACATACATACCTTTTTTTTTTTTTTGGGGGGGGTGGGAAATCATCAAATAACCCCTCTCGCTCTTGGGAAGAGCGAAAGGGAGTGTCAGACTTCTACTGACTAAAAACCACCCATGATCCTTCTTAGCCCTTCATGTCGAGGCCGCGGTATCCCTTGCGAACAACCCGCAGCCTCGACAGGCGAATGCCTCCCCCAGAATGGGGGGATTTGCCATAATTGCCACGTTTGGCAGACGGGTTGACGATCGCAGTGTGGTTGTTACGAAGGCACAGAGAATGCTGCTGCCCATTCTCTGGTAAGTACCTTAGTCGCCTCTTACGACACCCACGGGATGATATGGGATGGTGCTATTTTTTACGTCCGACACCATACGGAACAATAATTCATATTATGATCTGCTAAAGCGGCCATTTTAGACCCCCAGACCGCGTTCCTGATAGAGTTGGCAACAGTACTCTAATGTTGTAGACTCTACAACGCCTAGTGTAGGTCAGGCAGTCAGGACGGAAGTTAAGTTCCATTTTATTGGAGCCCATATTACCGAGTGAATGTATATATAGGGTACACCTCTGCCTAATCCTACGGGTGTTACAGGCGTGATGCTGTGCTATGTTGACACCTTTGTCACCAGTTAGTTAGGCATGGTTACGATTGAACCAAACGTTGCGAAATTCAGACATGTTTAACAATTTTCTCTTTATTATTGTTTTAATGGCTTGATGTCAGTATAACAAGTGAATTAGTCACGCTTGTAACACTGTAAGCGGACAGCAGCGTCCTCAGTACGGATCCGTCCAAGGATGCGTGCAAGTATATTTCCAACGCATTCAGCCATCTGTGCATGTTATTTCAGAGTATCTTTACACAAACTGAGTGCTCTTTCGCTCGTCGAACTAAGGTTAAGCAGCTCTTGCCGAGGTCGGTTCGTGGATGGGTTCCCGGATGTAATTTTAAGATCTGTCTGACTAGGTAGTATGTTGTGTGTTTTTAGCCACTTGCCAACGATGAATATCTCGTGGGGCGATCGACCTTTGCAATACATAAAACTTATCAACTTCTTAATCTTAAATGTTGGCCTAGTCATCATCTGCCTAGCCTTTTCCCAACTAATTGTAGGTCAGCTTCCACTCTATCCGGATGCAGCTGAATACCAGTATTTTACATCGAGCGACTGCCTATCTGACCTTAACAACCCAGTTAGTACTGGGTAGGTAATACCCCCCTTGGTAAGACTTCGACTTATGACTCCTCGTAACGACTGTCGAAGATCTACTATGACAGCTTGGACCAATGGCTTAATGCTTTGTGAAGCATAGAAGAAACTCGGTAAGTAATGATGGTCACCTCTAATTCACGGACCAACCTCGGTACTTTCACAAGAATCTCGTAAATCGGTCACAGTTTAATGGCCGGTTTAGTTTTAAATCGTTACGACAACTGACGTAAAGATGTTTACAATAGACAACGTTTGGGCATCAGTGTGTTTACTGAATGTCGGCAATAAAGGGTATCATTATTTATGGCGGTCGTTTCGCTACTACGAGATCCTATTTGAAGTTAGGCCTTATTCATAGAACTCCCGCTTAGAATCTAGAAAATAAGAAAAAGAGATTGAGCAATAATTTTAACTGGATTTTTTATCAGGAACTTCTCAATAGCTGCCATGCAGTCAGGATTTATATACGCTGTGTCACCGAGACAGATATATTTTTGAGCTCATGGACGAGTTTTTCTGCAATCAACTCTATATTAACCCAAATACGTTGAGGAGCTAAGCGTGGCTGGCCAAGGTAAAAGCCCGTGGGAATGGTAGTGTGGACGTGGTCTTATCGGAGCCAGTTATCAACAGTGCTCACCCTACCATCACTGGCGGTCTGCCAACGCTTAACTCATTCGCTGGTTACGACTAAACGATCGTCATTATTACAGCTTTGCGGTAAAGAAAGCGGTTTGACCTTGACTCTGGGTCAAAGACGGATAAGAAATAATAAAGATGCAGTTCGCCACTGACTACCTACTCCTTTTTTATTTCACAATTGGAACAAAGAGGTGTCCACATGGCAACATAATCAGCCAAACGGTCCCACAGCTAAGAAGTCTTTGACCCAGACTTCTCTGCGGAAAGTGGGCCGTAGCGTAGCATTCGGGAACAGTTCGAAGAGACACTTTCCTCTGGTGTTAAATTAAATACCTTTTTTTTAATGAAAGACGCTAGAAGATCGATCGTAAGTAAGACGGATTAAATGAGGAAGGTAACACATATGGCTGCTTCACACTTTGGCTGTGCTCATAATAAATGTGAAGCTGAAGCGCTGAGTACAACTCGTCGGGATAATTATCAACCAAGTGTAGATGGTAGCACGTCGGGGCTGCGGGTCCCGTCGGGGCTGCGGGTTGTTCGCAAGAGATACCGCGGCCTCGACATGAAGGGCTAAGAAGGAACATGGGTGGTTTTTAGTCAGTAGAAGTCTGACACTCCCTTTCGCTCTGCCCAAGAGCGGGAGGGGTTATTTAATGATTTGCCACCCACCATAAAAAAAAAAGTGTAGATGGTACGCTGAAGGTCTGCTAGCTAGTCCGGTAGTAAAAGAGTGATGGTGGGAATCTGTGTTCAGTATCAGTACCCTCTTGGATTCGAACCCACAACACTTTCACTACTCACTTGGCATAGCTACTTTTCTGCTGTAGTTGCATTTATTAAAGTCGAACCCCGGACCGATAACGCTTGCGTACCACTAATCCAAGGAGACAGTATTTCAGTTCAGTAAAATCTATTTTTAACGGACTTCTAAAAAAGGAGGAGGATATTTATTCAGCGCTTATGTTTATGTTTCTTTTTATTACATTATAATTCCACGCGTAAAATCACGTGTTATTCGTTAAAATAAAGATAGAATGTTGTCTCAGCCGCTTCACTTCCTTGTACTAAAATGCTTTGCATAATATGTTCTGCATATTTTAATAAACGCCAGTGTTTGTTTATTTATTAATCGCTGTCGTAGATCGCTGACTAAAAATATATCTACGTTATTATCGCCCACAACATTTGAATCGTTCGGTGTCCCGCCACGATCGGGAAATGATTGCTTGTTAGTCTTTTCACCGTAGTTTAAACGTAGTAGTCAGCAGCAACCGTGATCTTATTATAACGTTAATATGTAATAATAAAATTCAACAATTGACTTCTTTTTTTTTGTAAAGTGGGAAATCATCAAATGACTCCTCCCGCTCAGCACGCGTAGCATGCCACCGTAGAAACGGGTTTTGTCGACGTAAGAATCGACAGAATGACAGATTGAAGCAAAATTTCATGTCAAATTGTATGAAAAAGCTTTGTCTATTCTTGGTAGAATAGAGATAGAATCGCCATACTACGCGTGCTGGGCGAAGCGAAAGGGAGTGTCAGACGTCTACTGACTAAAAACCACCCATGTTCCTTCTTAGCCCTTTGTGTCCGGGGCCGGTATCTCTTTCGAACAACCCACAGCATCAATTGGGTACCTCGTTGGTCTAGTGGCCACAAGCGCGACTGAAACAATTTCCCAAATGTTTACCATCAGCGTTCCTCTGTCAGCGTTATCGAGATCCTTGTACCAGATCGTTATACTTACGTTTTCAATCTGGAAGGAACCCGTGGTAGTTGCGAGTCCGGGAGACCACGCACGTTCTTTGTGAGGGTTTAAAGCGAGGTATTATCCCTTTAGGACTGACTCGTCGCACCCCAGTCATGTGCAGAGATGCCGTGCTTTCATGAGCACCCTATAAGGCCGGCCACAGTTGTGGATAGGGCCCGCTAGGCCAGAGCGGTTTGTACAGACGCCAACACTTCAAACTACCAGAAACATCAATCTCAATAAACCGTTCAAGGTTGATTAGGAAAAATATTGCTATTGCTTCAGCGATAAAGTTGAAAATCTATTAAATTATAGTTGCGTGATGGGCTGTCGTCTGTACGTGAAGCCGACACCAACATAGTTCCGATGATTATGATGGGTTGCTCCAGTTAGAGTAACATTATTGTGAAATGACAAAGGATTGTACAGTGACTGCCTAGCATTACCTGGTCCCTCTTCTCAAACCACTTGCCCTGTTCTTCTTTATATGAGGTGTCAGGTAATGCTGGGCGCTCACGGTACTGTACCATGTAGGTACAGTACCGTGAGTGCACAGCATTACCTGACTCGTATTTTTGTATCAGTTCTCTCGGTTGTTGGGCAGATGAAAACCTAATTACACTTTGTGCAGCCCAGGAACATAGCCCAGGACTTCAAGACCAGCACTTGGAACGTGGCGAGCATAGGCTGAATATACTTTTCCAACCATTAACTTTGCAAAGTTGTTGGCAGTCGTGGTGTGCAGTGTTATCTAGTGTTTCCATCAGTTTAGTAGCCACGGAGTTTAGACTTGTGTCATTGAATGGAGATTAAATAGAACTGGCGATATGTGAGCCTAACCTAACCATTCAGAGCTTACAGGATGTGATGTTGTGTTATGTAACCTCAGACAAAACAGTCTCCCGTCGGGGCTGCGGGTTGTTCGCAGATACCGTGGCCTCGACATGAAGGGCTAAGAAGGAACATGGGTGGTTTTTAGTCAGTAGAAGTCTGACACTCCCTTTCGCTCTGCCCAAGAGCGGGAGGGGTCATTTGATGATTTTCCACCCACCATAAAAAAAAAAAAAAAAAAGGCAAAACAGTCTCATGGGTTGTTATAAGCAGCTAGGCCTTTAATAAAACACCAGAATAATTTTATTTTTCGTATTTTGTACAATATTATACATAGGTACACAATAATACAGTACTTATAAAGTATTGACAAACGGAAAGGCCCTATCTAAGCAACAACAGAATGTATAAACTAATTATAATATCTAGTTATTGTATTTATTATTGCAATTTTGAAATAAATAACAATAATTATTATCAGCACATTCAGGGAAATTAATTGTAAAACAAATTGACATACATGTCAACTTGTAGTGCAACCATTTTAATCAAATGCCAAAAAGTGACAGTTGACGTCAAAAATTTGTTTGACATTCAATTTCGCTTTCTTTACAACACGTATACCTCAATGTACAACACTTTATAACTTATTATAGTGCGTACAGATTATGTAACATGTTGTATCACTTGTGTTTTATAACAAGTTATTTAACATTTGTAACATGACATTCAGGGTCCACATTACTGAAAATGTTATATAACAACGTTTCATAACATGTTATGTTGTATGATCTATACGCACCTTTAGTCACAGAACATGCTCATAAAAATGATAAAACTATCAACAATTTGTGCGTAAACAACGTGATTACGTGACGTCCAATTTAGGAGTCACAATGAGACTTATCTAGAAGAAATCAGTTCTAAAACACGGTTTTTATTAAATCATAGCTACCTACTTATAGTCAATAAATCATGCTTGTCTGTGCAACTAAGTTGAGTGCTATTAAAAGATGGTTCAACAAATACTTATTGCACGGAGCAACGTTTGAAAGTCATTTTCTCTATAATTAGGTATATATTTTGTTTCGTTTACTTAGGTAAAATACATATACTGATTTCAAACTCACACTAAATAGAAAATCACTTAAGTATTTGCTTCGTGCAGACTGCATACAGTACATCTTAAACATGAGTTTCACAAGTGTCACACAGAATTGTAAGCTATTACTGTACACTCACGAGCATTAATATGGAGGCGTATACTAACACAACTTTTATTTTAATACTAGCATATGCCCGCGGCTTCACCCGCGTGGATGTCGGTCAAATGATGTACTGAAACCTTCCTCGAGAACCACTAACAATTGGTGAAAACAGCATGAAAATCGGAGCAGTAGTTTTTGAGTTTATCGCGAACAGACAGACAGACAGACGCGGCGGAGGACTTTGTTTTATAATTATGTAGTGATAACCACTTTAGAAATTGATTTTCTCCTAGTTTTGGTTGTATCTTTATAATTTTACAAACTCAGTATTTTGGAACCCATACAGGCCCATACTATTAGGAAACAGGTCTTATCTCAAAGTTGTGATATACCTACTCGCTTTAGAAGTTTGCTAGGTACATACATATTAGTTCTCGTGACTGTACATAAAATCTGAAAAAAAAATCAATAGAGCTTAAGTTACAATTTAGACTATTACTTAGAGTACATAGGTATGTACAAAGTGAATTATTGCACATAGAAAATATAAAATTAACTACATTGTGGGAGGTCTACTTATAATAGTGGTCCTATCACACTTGGACACCCGTGAGAGAATTATGTAACTGTTATGTATGAGAAAAATAAAATAAAAAAAGATGAATATATTATTATTTGTATTGTAATATTGTATATTATATTTTTTTATACTGCATGGTACCTTTTATGTCGACCTTTGAGGCTGGTTTCTGCTTAACCGGACTATCCTGTGGATGCCTTAAATGTAAGGCCTCCAGCCAGGCCGTAAAACTTATAAACTATGTCTAACAGCACGCCTTGCGGGGTACGACCCTCGGCTTAGGGTGTCACTGGGGAGAAAAGAAAAGGGACAGGCTGGATCAGAGTGAGATTATTTAGGAGCTGATTTGAAACTATTGGCGCAGCGTCCCAGTCTGGCTTGACCAAGGGTCGACGGGGCCTGAACAGGGACGTCGCGATGAACCGCGACGGTGCGGTCGCAATGACGGCGATTTGAATATTTTTAAGGTACTTCTACGACCCTACTGCTTTCCTGAAGGATAGTGATAGGGTCGTCAGGAGTGACAAGGTTGTGCCGTGGTCGGCGAATCTAAGTGACGCGCGGTAGTTCGTACCGGGTCAGATGCGATCAGAGGGTTTAGGTGCCGTTTGGCAGAGTCGAAGAAACGTTTGGAGAGGCATTCACACGTTCACGTTGCACGTTCCCGGATGACTGCGATGGGGAGGAGTATTTTAACGTCTATATTGTCGTCGTTGTATTTGTATATTTAGGTACTTACTGTAAGGCTTTATTTTTAGTTATATAATATTTGTAGTCTGTATAAATAATGAACATAATAACCTTTTAGTCTTTAATTTTTATTTATTTGAGTTATTTTTGTAGTCTGTAAATAAAATATTTGTATGAATATGGTGCTGAGGTATTTTTATGATATGGTAACGATGTTTTTTTACAATAGGTACCTATTTGTAGTGGTTCGCTGTTATAAACTAAGTCGTATCTTTCAGACACGAAACGCAATGTAAATGTCCACAAAATATTATGAATGAATATGAATTATTTATACGTACGCTTTCTGTTAGTGTATGTAGTTCACTACTTAAATCATAGTCTAGCGAGACTACCTAACTTTGGTCCTTTATCATAATGTCGTCATAATCATTTCAATCGAAAGAGTTCCACTACTGGACTTATGTCCAGTAGTGGAACTCTTGGTGGAGCGACACTGGGGGGAGGCTTATGCCTCCCCCCAGTGTCGCCACATGGGCCGGTCCCGTGCGTCTCGCATCCAGCTGATCCCCGCAACCTTCGCCAGGTCATCGGTCCATCTAGTTGAGGCCTTCCAACGCAACGTTTGCCGGTTCGCGGTCCACTGTGTAACCAGTACTTTTCTGCCATCCGGTGTGCGAGCAATGTGACCTGCTCGCTGCCACTTAAGTTTGGCCATTCTTCGGGTTCACATCGGTAACCTTGGTTCTCTTGCGGATGTCTCGATTTCTCATTCGATTACACAATGAAACTCCGAGCATATTCCTCTCCGTTGCCCGTTGGGTGCCTTTGAGCTGTGATGAGACCCATTGCGAGCGACCACGTTTCGGTCCGTATGTAATCACACACTAGTTATGGACTTTCGTAGTAGTCGATCTATATAACACGATTTCATATTTTGAAAAGGCCAAATTACCTTTACGAAAACAAAAATGAAAGCAAGCAACAAAATAAAAAAAATAAAATCAATAATAAAAATGTATATTTTCTTTCAAATAAATTTACAAAGAACATGCACATCAGAATTATAAATAAAGTTGAACAGAAACTAAACAAAATTATAATAAAAAGGATTCGGTAATTGCGCTTAAATTAAGTTTGTTAAATGGAAAGTCTTCTTTCACCTACATTTGCCGCAGTTCATTGCACATAGTAATGCGATGCTATCAGAAAAAGACTAGCATTAACAATCACGTTGGGGAAGGCATATCAAGAAATATCACAATAAGTAGATATTCAAAGTATTAAGAAAAAATATTTGTTTACACTTTTCAATATACTCGTATTTTTTAAGTATTACATTTTCTTTTAAGTATTACCTTTTTATAATGATGATTATGGCAAGAAAGGAGTTGTCTGATGAGAAGACGAGTAATAGAGAAGTATGGAAGAAGAAGACATGTTGCGCCGACCCCAAATAAATTGGGATAAGGGCAGGAGAATGATAATTAGTATTACCTTTTGCATAACGCAGAGAAAGTAAAAAGTAAAGTTTTACTTAGCAGTTTATAAAAATATTATTATTTTAGGCATTTGAATATTGAAACATAATACAAGTCATGTCATCTGTGGGCTTACCACGACGTCTTAAAGCAGTGTTGAATGAATCTTATTCCAGTGTATCTCCTTTCCAAACTTAAATAAGATGAAAACAATACCGCTTTAAGACGTCAAGGACCTGAACTTAAAAATAATAAGTCATATTTCGAGAAAAAGTAACTAGAAAGATCAGCCTAACCTAACTTACATAAATCACTCGTTGATGATACAATGTATAATTATAAAAGTTTTTGTCATAAACACAGAGAACGGGATATTTGCCATGTTAACTTTTTGTTGCAAGCTCTCGATATTTCGGCGCTGTTACAAGCAAAATGGTCACGGATAAACTGTAGTTATTGCGGGGAAACACGTAAATTTGATAAATATCCCGTTCTCCGTGTTTATAATAGTGGTTATGTATAATTGGATACTGGACCAAAAAAAACTAATTAGTCCGTCAGATAGATTTCCAAAAAAAATTGCACACATTTTTTTTTTCAAGTAATCAAAAAATGAAGACTTCACGACAGAGCTTCGAAAACTTGTGTGACGTCACATTTCAGTATTTATTTTACCGAAAAGTGACGTCACAAGTCCCCACTTAGGATCTTTGACGCGTTATCTTCGTAAATTTCTATTAATTTGATAAAGCAAAAACACGTATATTATTCGATAATCTAACTAACGGACTAAACAGAATCATATTTTTTTAGGCAGGAAACTACCCAATTATAAAAACCGTACGATATCTATAATATCAAGAGCGTCTTGTAAATCTATCGGAACACAAGGGTAGTATTAATGAAAACTAAGTCGACCTTCCCCAAGCATTTACTTACCCTAAAGTTAGATCTTAACTTACAGCTAATCAGAATTATAATTAGTTTCCTGCATGAGTGGTTGTAGGTCTTCTCGTTTTCTTTCGCCTCGGTTCGATATCCGGGTCACTCCCTCGAGGATTCCGATATCTGATAGGCTGTGAACAAAGAAATATATGGGATTAGTTTTTATTTTAGTTGTAAAGTAAGCTTTGGAAGTTGCGGACAGCAGCCCGCCTATACAAATAAATAGTCTGTCAATAGAGAATGTTCTTATCTTAAAGATTTTGAATGTCATTTCCTTTTCTATTGTTAAACTGTGCTCACATATAGAAGCAACAATATTGTACACAGGACTAAGAAATATGTAATTTAAAAAGATGGACTTTCTTGCCCATTTTTCTTCATGAGATCTACGATTCATAGTTATTATGCCTGTGGCTGACTGTAGGTAGCTTATTTCTGACTATGCAAAAGTGTATTTTGAAATAAATGCTTTGAATTTGAATAAAATTGAAGTGTCCGTAACCACACTCCGTGGTTGCTGCTGACCGACCTGGTAATCGATCCTTACAATAAGTAGTAGCACGAGAGACCACTACACAGTACATAATATTGTATTCGTAGATTTATGTGTAAGTTATGTAATGTGTTTATAAATTGTATGGAATATGTAATGTGTAAAATAATAACTATACTTATGCTTAAACTCCCTATAAAATTGACAATACTCTAATCAAATAGTTTTTATATCCGTGTCGCACAAACATACATAGTGGCATGTGCGTGTTGTACTCATCAATCACCGCTGTCTACCCTGTGTGGAACGAAGCGTAATGTTATGTACTGGCCTTGGTAAATCAATAGAAATATATTACGTTCTACGAAAGAAAACCCAAAAGGGTAGTTTAATAGAGATGTCACCTGACAAAAAGAAATATGATTCTAATTAGACGGTCTGTTAGATTATCGAAAAATATTGGATACGTATTTTTTGTTTTATCAAATCAATAAAAATTGACGAAGGACATCACAAATGAACTACATCTTATAGTGAGCATATCAATATTAAAAATATTTGATGTTTTAAATATATAGATTGAATTGGCCATCGCATCGCATACGCCAATATGAAATACCACATTCTAATGGCTAATCGCCATCGCATTGGCCAACGAAAATAAATATTGATATGGTCACTATAATATGTAGTTAAGTTAGCTTATTACGTAATAACTTAAGATAGAAGGTGCCTTAAGTAGGGACTGAATAAATTAACTGACTTGGTATTCCATAGATCTCACTACTTTTTACGGTAGAAGAACTGAGTTGTGCGACTTGGCTTTTTTTACAAGTTTTGTTTTTAGTGGGATCTCATTTCTTTTTGTAGATACTTATAATGAATCAACAATACTAGATTTATTCGAACTTGGAGCAGTCTTATTCATCGATTTGAAGAACTGCTAAAGTTCTCGACAAGCCGAATCAAACGAGTCCAAACTCGACGGGGTTAAGTAGTTTAAAAAGGGTATTCCTATGGCCACCTTCCATCTTCATCAACAGACCCTGGACACCATGTAAAGACAGAGTACTCGTCAAAACAAATCAAACGAGCTCAAACTCGAAGGGGTAAGTCGTTTTATAACAGAATTCCTGTGGCCGCCTTTCAGCTCCATCATCAGACCCTGGACATAATCTAAAACCAAAGTACTTGACAAGGCGAACCAAACGAGTCCAAACTCGATGGAGTTAGGTCGTTTAACAACGGAATTCCTATGGTCACATTCCATTTCCATCATCAGACCCTGAACGCAATCTAATGACAAAGTACTCGTCAAGACGAATCAAACGAGCCCAAACTCGATGAGGTTATGACATTCTAAAATGGATTTCCTATGGCCACCTTCCAGGTCCATCATAAAACCCTGGACATAATCTAAAGACAAAGAACTCGTCAAGACAAAACAAACGAGTACAAATTCGATGGGGTTGCGTCGTTTTATGATGGAGTTCCTATGGCCACTTTTAAGCTCCATCATCCGATCAGCTCCATCCCAACAAACAAACTACTCTTATAAAATTATATGTTTAAGGTGTAATCTCTTATAGTGGTTTTATAATCGCTTTCATTATATCAATGTTCCATATAATGGCACGATATAAGAAGATTTGGCTAATATTACCTTTATTCTTATAATTTGGTTGGGTTAACCATAACAAGTCCAAATTACATGGTTATAATAAGGATTAAAAATGTGTTATTCTTATAAGAGCATTTACAATGCTTTTAAGCCATATAATATTCAAAAGCCATATAAAAGCTTTTCATTTGGCTAACTATTCTTATAATAGTAATGCATAAGCTAACTATAATACTTTTAAACTCATAGGAGCATTTTATAAGATGTCTACCCAACAAAAAAATTACAGCATTTTATATGGTCTTTATAAGAATGAAAGCAATCCATATTCAGTTACATAGTCATTAAAAAGGTATTATTCTCTAGATGGTCATATTAAAATATTTTATCTAACTAGATTTGTCATATTCTGGCCATTTTGGTAATGCAACAGAGGTGTTTACTGTTACAATAACATAAAAAATGGATTCACAAGATTGGAAGAAGTTTAAGAGGAGTGGTGGCTATAGAAGAAAAGTTAAAAAAGTTTACGAAAAAATGATTAACAATACACCCTCCACTTCTACTGCTACGAGTATAATACTTCAAAATGACCAAGGTGATACCAACAAATCACTTGAGGGTTCCGTAAATGATTTTATGGAAGATGACAACGAAGAGCAGGAAATCAGTGAGGAAGAATATAACAGTAGTGGTAGTGAAGTAGACATAAATTTAGTTGAAGAGTTGAATAAGATGGATATTTGTGGTGATATCAGAGACTGGGAAGTAAAAAATAATATTTCTCATATGGCTTTGAGTGATCTATTAAAAATATTATATAACGTATTACCGCACAAGATGCCACTGGATGCACGTACATTGCTCAAAACAAATAAAGTAGTACCTTAATGAAACTGAAGAAATACGACTTGAAGGATATCACATGGACAATATAATTGACGCCTTTGACTACCCCTTAAAGTCTTCATTAATTAGTATTTACAAATGTGAAGATTATATTGCTAGTAAATCAAAAAATACACGTGACTTTTCGAGTACTGAAATTGAATGCAAACTTCTGAATGTGGAATATGATTGGGAAATGTATTTTATACCATTAATCCATACTTTGTAAAATAAAACAAATACTTAAAAATCACGTATTTTTATTGAAGTTATCTGTTTTTAGATTGTCATGCCACCAAATCACAAAATTCTTACCTTTAATACACATGAGATGGCTCTCAAATCTGACATAATTTAAAGGGTTGCACTGACGTTCGCGTACAGTAGTAACTTAGCATGCTGTACAATAGTTACTATAAATATAGTTTTACTTTAAGACCATACATCAGCAGATTACCTTTTGTAAATACTGAATCTGTCATCATATTGGTGATTATCAGTAGGAACATAATCAGCCATCATCAATACGAGGGCTGATTCAGTATTTACAAAAGGGTGTGTTAAGGGCCCTCTGATGATGATTGTGTGGTCTCTGGCTGCCACGTTACTCCATGATAGCGTCTGGTATACAATACAACAGTATATTAGCAAACAGTGCAAAAGCTGATGAGGTTGATTGGTGTGTTTAATGATACAGGAGAGTGTTAAAAAAAAACAATTTCAGGTTTGAATAGGTATATATTTTAAACTCACCAATGGCATCATTAGCTATGGCTTTGATTCTTTTCATTTATTCTTGGCAAGATCAGACTGGCCTCATGGTCACCACTGAATCACTAAGGTCGTCGATCGTTAATTTAAATAGAAGGAACTAAACAGTTTCTTTAACTATAATTATAATATTAAGTTCTGCCTATTTATAAGTAATATGAACATAATTATTAATCAATAATCAGTCTTATAAGTTGTAGGAATTGATAATTTTAGTTTGCAAACTTATTAGTTTATTAAGTCTTAGTACCTAAATAATAACACTTTATACCTTAATCTGTATCAGATTGAATCTGGACGCACAAATTATGCGTTTCCACTTTAAACACAGCAGAGTAGCTTAAATAAATAGTTCAAATGAAGTTATCAAACTGTGTGAATATAACAAAGATTTATAACAGTTTATAACAAAATTTAAACATTTTAATATCAAGGAAAATTATATAAAATTAAATAAATCACTAAGGCTGCAATGCAACACTTTCGTATAATTTTTTGGCAAGTTTTCTTCGGCTTTATTTTTACTGTGTCAATGCTAAAGTAATTATATTATTATTCTTATCATCATTAGGTATGTAATTGAATAACGTAAAGAAAACCGACATAAATCGTCAAAACGTAGGTATACGGATATTTTTTAGGGGATAAAAACGTTCTTTAAACAGATGTTTCAAGTGGCTTAGTAGGTATTCCTACAACGGATGTAGATGACATCGGGTCGTCGTTGCCTGAACTAGACGTTTCAACAACTGGTAAATGATACCTCTAAAGGATTTTCTGATGCAGATGTTTCAGCAATGGGTAAAGATGGCTGTTCGCCGTTAGACGAATTTTTACGCATTGCTTTTATTTTTGGTCGATTCTTCGTTCTAGATATTCGTTCTTGTTTGCTTTCGTTGCGTTGACGGGAATTTTTCAGGATGTTTTTGAAAAATTTGTGGCATTCTAATAAGGTGTATGAACTATCTGACTCATGAATAATACTAAAAAAGAAATTTATGATTTTAGTGTGGCTTTTAAAGCAAATCTTTTGTTCAGAAGTTCGTGATCCTCCAGACCAGCTACATTGGAGTAAAAAGCCCCTACTAAACATTGAATCGACCAGTGCATACGCGTTATTTACACCTCTACCTTTTCCTTTCCCACAGATGACTGAAAAATTTTTTTTCCATTCCTCTTCTACCTCTGGATTATCCAATAATTTTTCAAAATTGTTTAGATCGTTTTCATTTGCAATATTTTGTATGTTTGTTTTTGGTTTATTTTTTTCGGCACGGCTAAATTGATTCATTACATGTTCAAACTGAACACTAATATTAGATAAGCCTAGTAAAATAGACTGTACGCTTTCATTTAAAAATTTTCTGTCATCTTGTTGGGCTTTGATATTTTCAGTAACTTTTTCTTTAAGAGTTTTGTAGTTTTCTTCCAAAGTACCTATCTTTTCCAGAATCATTAAAGACAAAGAGGAGTTATCAATTTGTACTTCAGTCGTAACATTTTGTTGAGCATTGGTATCAGTATCGGTAGATGGAGGCTGCATTATTAGTAGTGCGTTTTCTAAATTGACTGCTTCATCAGGTTGGTATGTTTCTGTTTCAGCCATTGCTACTAGCGAAATATTATCAATCTGCAAGAAAAAATATACAAACGAATAAACACATACCGGTCAAAATCATAACCCTCCTTTTTGCTTCGCCGTAGTCGGATCTATTCTGAAGGAATTCATCGTTGACTCATCGATGAATCGTATTTGGTGAACTGTCAAGTTCATACAATTTGACAGTTCGCGAATAATGATTCATCAATGAGTCTACGATGAATTCCTTGGAGAATAGATCAGCTGTAGACAAGCACTGAATCAATGTTGCGTTTATTTACCTCAATGCATTCTTGAACAATTTTATTGAGCGCCATATCTTTTTGGTTTGTCGCGCAATTGAAATAATCCTCAGTATCCGTTTCCGTTTCAGACTTCTTACACATTTTGTCTAATTCCTTCTCTGCTTCGTGAAAAGTTAAAAAATCAGATCTCTTCACTTTGCAATTAATTTTTCGCCAATTATGTTCAGGGCACGAATTTTCTATTCTTTTTAATTTGTTTTCATTATATTTGGGCCAGTATAGAACGCCATCGATTTCCCAATTGCTTGGAACTGCAGATAGTTTTGATTTCCCTTTTTCAAATGTTTTTACTATTTTGTACGGCATTATTGATGAATCTGAAAATAAAACAACATATTATATTGAATACATTTTTTTTTTCAGAAATGCGGCCAGCTCTAAAAACGCGAAAAAAAAACAGCTGTTCCATACATTTTGGTTGAGTAGGTATTGAACTTTAGTATGGAACAGCTGTTTTTATTTCGCTATTTCAGAGTTGGCCCCACAAAAGCTGTTCAGTATGACCAATAGATCATGTGGCTAAAATATAATCGGTTGTCCCAGATTCACCTGTATATACCTACTTAACTCCCGATTCTAACCGATCCATCACTCAGTATATATGTAGTAATTAATACCTACCGACGCACCTACCGAGCAACGTATAACATTAATAGCAAGATTACGAACGCGATAAGAACTATTCGAGAACATTCATCTTCACAAACATAATAACCAAGCAAACGGGTACCTATTCTACAATATCCAAGAAGTAAAGTATCATTAATTTCTGGATTTACGTACGTGCAGACGGCAACTCATCTATGCGCAGCTAATGTCAACTAACAACTAACACGACTACTATGGACCTTATCAGACGCGTGACTGGTAGATGAGTCAACCCTCCCTCGCCACCCGCACCGCACCGCGTCGAGCACTCCCGTGTTCACGCGCAGAGAAAAGATTTCGTACCGTAGTTGTGAAAGCGAGATAGATATGAAAATATGATATATTGGTATAAGTCCACCTCTATATAAATATGTATTTACTTACACTTACCTAGTAATAATTATTTTTCATTGCTAGGTATTGAAATTTTTAATAAATGTTGTAATAAAATTATGGATTACAATATTCACATTCATCTTCAATAAAGTGGTCATAAATCAAATACTCTTTACAATTTTGACAAAACAAGAAAGTGAATAGTAGCAAAACTTCTATGTTTTCACGACCAATCACAAAGTGTGAAGGTATGTTTGAAGAAGTCTGATATTTGCAATGAAAACATTTTCTTCGTACAATAAAATGTGTCCAATTCCATGGCCAAATCTTGTTTTGGACAGTGAGATCTTCTCTTTTTAAAAATTTGTCAACGTCCGTAAATACGACCATTGTAATATTACCTAAAATGTAATATAGCTAATATTAATATAACTACGTAATGGTGAAAGGAACCCTAACGATAGATAAAATGGCGATAGCGTAAGGAACAAATGTTGCCATTACAGAACTTATAATCTTATAGATTTCTAATAGACGATGTGAGAATGCTATTACCCTTGTAAAAGCGTTATAAAAAACATGGCTTAATAATTATTCACATTTTTACCGTAAAACTATTCAAATTCAAGGGCGCGTTGATATAATTACACTTTTTGTACCACATTTTATCATACGCTTGAATTCCCACACAGTTTTCACAATAAACAAGCACAATATACTCTAGGATTCAGGTACACTACAAAAAATAAATGAAATTAATTACTTACCGGTTCTTGTTTTCTTTAAAATACTTGTTGACGCTGCCAAACTGTGGAAAATCACTCAACAAAACACTTGTTGTAGAATCTCAAACACTGATTTTAAGGCGAATAGCTTTTTAATAGAATTTGTCTTGCCGCTATAAGTTTTACTACCTTGTTGCTCGCCATGATAAAACACGTATAAGGTTGGTTGGCTTTATTAACGCGTTCAACATGTCTCTTATAAGTGTATTAGCTTTTTAAGAGCAATCCTTTTGCTTTTATTAGTTTGACTTCCTTGTTGCTTGCTATAATAAATCACGTATAAGAAAAAGAAGCTAACAATAAAGCAATTATAAGGGAGGTTTGAGGTTATTGTCCTTGTAATTTGTGCCCAAACGCACCCTTATTAGCGATAATACGGCTCTTATAAGTAAATTATTTTTGGCATTTTTAGCCACTATGAGAGGATTTTTTGTTTGTTGGGATGTCATAATAATATTGCATTGTTAGGCGATGTACATATATATACGTGCAGAATTTCAGATCAATCGGTGAAATTCATTCGCTGAAAATGTAACTTTAATTTTTAACCGACTTCCCAAAAAGGAGGAGGTTCTCAATTCGTCTGTATGTTTTTTTTGTATGTTTCTTATCGTATATCTCCATCCAAATCGAGGGCAACCCTCAAATTGTATAGGCATGTATCACGTGTTTCGTGCTTTTTCTAAACGTTTTTAAGTATTTGCATCTAGCAGTCATCACTTCATGTTGATGAGTTGATGATGGAAGGTATAACTGGCAAGCACACACTGATTACATAATATCCAAAATAACATCGCTAATGGGATCAATGCGCGGGTACATCAATAACATTCCAAAAAAAATCCGTTTTAATATTTACAACTCATTAGTTCGCTCACACATAAATTATCTAATCGAAATCTGGGGATGCGCCACACAATCTACAATTAAAGACCTACAAATAGCACAAAATAAAATAATTAAGCTCCTATTCAACTACGATTATCACACACCTACATCTGAACTATACAAAAACACTAATGAGTATTCATCAACTCTATACATTCAATTCTTGCATACTCATTAGAAAAATTCTGGACAAAACCATACACACACAGTTATCCTTCAACACAAAAACATCCAAATACAGCCAAAGAAACCCTAACCAAATACAAACCCGCCCCCCGCGAACGCAATATGGCAGGAAAAATATAAAGTATGAAGGTGTTCAACTATATAATAATCTACCGGCAGATATCAGGAGCACATCTTCTTTTAACGTATTCAAAACCAAACTCAAGCAGTACGTCATTAGCAACACAAAATTATTGAGTTAACGTTTCTATGTATCATAATATTAAGTTAGTCTTTCAAACCAACATGTCAACATCGTACCTACCTACATTAAGATAATAAATTTGTTAGCTACTGGACTACATGTTACCCTAGATAAGTGTTTATTCATTAAGTGAACAATGTATGTTCTTTTAGAATAAATAAAGAATCTTTAAACCCAACTCCTCAACGGTTAGGTGTTGGAGCATAATTCTTTAGCAAAATATTATGGGGACGTATGTATGGTTGTATTCTTTCAGGTTATTTAGGTGAGCTGAGATTCAGGATTCTAGTTTTATCCACAACGAAGTTACAGGAGGTCGAAAATGGCCTGAACTGTTTCGAGAAAAGGATGGTACGGCCGTGCCGCTTTATTGTTCGACTTGGCGGGGGCACTACCCCCAGGTATTTATTTATTTATTTAAACTTCATGCACAAAAGTAGTACATAGGCGGACTTAATGACACAAGTCATTCTCTACCAGTCAACCTTAGGGTCAAATAGGACAGCATTGTGGTAAAGTACAAAAATAAATCTACACTACTATTATAAAGAGGAAAGAATTCAAGTATTTTTGTATTTTTGTGTGTGTGTGTATGTTTGTAATGATTAAACTTAAAAAACTACTGAACCGATTTGAAAAATTCTTTAACCGTACACTATTTATATCTATATATTATCGCTACACTATTTCCGGGTGACATAGGCTACTTTTTATCTATGTATTCCCACGGGAACGGGAACTACGCGGGTGAAACCGCGTGACGTCCGCTAGTTAATAATATAGTTGTAACAAATGCTCACACTTGGGGCTCCACGTCGTCGATATGCGTGGGCGTGAAGTACGGGTTGGCGGCGGCCGGTCGGAACTTGTAGCCCGTCATCACGAAGAACACCAGTGTCGCCATCTCGCGGAACATCTCGTCTATCCACGCGTACTGGAAAGGTACTGTGATCTGGAACAGGAATAAACACTTATTTAATTTTAGTTAATCCGAATCACAAGCAAAGTAACCCGTTGAACCACTGAACTGTGATTGACCAACAAACGGCCATAAACATGTTGGATGTGTAATACAACGTCATAGATATCAAACTTACAAGTATCCAGCATTGAGATGTTGTATCTGCCTAGCCTTTTCCCAAATTTATTGGGTTCTGCTTACAGTCTTACCGGTAGCAGCTGAAAACCAGCGTTTAACATGGAGCGACTGCCTATCTGACCTCCATAACTGTTAGTACTGGGTACGTTAAGACAGACTTTCGGGCCACTGACTACCTGTAACGACTGCCAAAGATCTACAAAAGAAGGCCGGGACCAACGGTTTTCCTTTCTGAGGCACGGAAGAAGCTCGGTAAGTAATGGGTGACTCGCTAGACAAGCACGGCTTAACCCAAATATTGACACAAGCAGCTGTTATTAGTTAGCCACGGGCTAAATTGAAAGATGCATTTTAACATAACAGGGTAGTTGACTGACTAAAAAAAATATGTTTCTGTTTAGTTCGTCTGTTAGATTATCGAAAAATACTGGATACGTGTTTTTTGTTTTATCAAATTAATAAAAAATCAGGAAAATAAAACGTGTCAAAGATCGTGAGTGGAGGCTGTTGACGTCACTTTCTGGTAAAAAATGTACCAAACTATGACGTCGCGCGACTTTCCGAAGCGCTGTATCGTCTTCATTTATTGTTTACTTGAAAAAAGAAAAAAAACGTGTCCAATATTTTTTGGAAATCTATATGACGGACTAATTAGATTTTTTGTCAACTACCCTACTGGCGAAATAGTTGGCACTTACATTCAGTATTGAGATGACGATCCTCGTGAAGTAAATGTAGCACACGACCATGACGTAGAAATGGCGAAACAGCTTTAACTTCCGGAGGTTGATGGCAGCCTTCCCATCCGTGCTCGACGCGTCTTGCAGGTGGCGTATTGACCTGGAACGAGATGATACTTTGTAAGAGCTGTTTTAGACTAATAATGGTTTTTGAGAGGGCGGGCTCAGAACTGAGAAGTATGGTATAATTGGAAACATCTAGTGTTATGGTCTGATTTCGATGATTGTTTTATGTTTGAAAGAGAAGTTGTCCGTGAAGGTCCCGTTTTAATTTACTTAACTCTAAAGATTAGAAAGCAAATATGTCGCGATTGCTGAAATCGCTTGGAAAATGAATCGCTTTTCATAATTCCAGTCATAAGGTACACCTCTGAAGGGATACCCAGATGTACGCCCACGTTTCGATATACTCATTTTAAGAAAACTAAAAGAACAACAACTAATACTTGATAGTAGGTACTTTGTACTCCAGTTAACTAAAAAAAAAACTATTTTTAATCAGGGCCATGTACAATTATTAATAGGTCTTTGATCTTATTTCTTAAATAGTATCAAAATTTTGTTTCTTTCAACTTATTAATTTAAATTGAATGAATTCAGACTGAAGTAGACGATTTACAAGATGAGAATGTTGCGGGATCCGGAGGGTGCAGACGCTGAATCCTGCTGGATTGCGAGTTTTACCTTTTCTGGATTGCAATCCTTAGCTAGATATAGGTGTTAATTCCAGGAGAGAAAAGTCCCAAGTATTCCTACTGTCTGTTATAGGTGGCGTTGACCACTTACGATTTTGTGGGCTTGTCTTCAAAATACCACAAAAATGAGCAGAGTAGTGTTCTAATGCAGTACTGGTTTCGAGCCCTGTTGACGGCAATAGGGTCACCCTCTACGTTTTGAGACTTAAAAATAACCGGCGAAAGGGAAAACGCCTCAGGCCAACTCTTCGGGAATTACAGGTGTGATGTTATGTTATATAGTTTACTTATAACACAAACAAGTAAAGGTTTATTTTGTACACCAAGTTACAGTAGAACACTGACTCCTAAGTTACAGGATCCCCCTAGTTTAGGATGCAGGGTTTTCACTATCTGCGCAGCCTTTTTACAAAAACCAATGTACCTGTGTGTAAATTTCTTTGCATTGTAAACAAAGGTGTTTTGTATCAATAAACTTATTTATTATTAATAATACAGTGCAGAGAAGTGAACTTGATAGAGCCTAGACTTAAACCTAGCGTTGGGTGGATAGTGGTTGCAGAAAGTGGCGATACTTTCATACAAATCTTAAAACCCGGCTTGCCCTTATAACCTACAATTCTTCATGATGTAGTCTGCACGCCTTATAGGTCGCAACAGCTTCTTAAAGTGTTTGGGGGATATCAGGAACAGGGTGTAAAGTTCCTCATCCCCCGTAGAAAAGGGAGGATTCTCTCAGGTCTCTGATGAGGCTGAGGGTGATGACCAGGTATGCGCTTCCGCTGCATGCTGGTGGTCAGGATACCCGGTGAAGCCGTGGTTGCTGGCGGTATAACTCGCTGCTCGAAGACTTGAGGAAGTGATGATGACGTCGCTGCACGAAGGCTGCGCTGACGTTCATCACGTCGGGGTCACCAGTTTAGGGATATGAGGAAAAGGGTGTAAAGTTTCTCATCCCCCATAGAAAAGGGAGGATCCTCCGACCAGACGGGTGTTGTGTCTGGTGGGCTAACTGCCCGACATATGCAAGTCGGGATTTTCTATATAGGCTAATGTCGCGGATAAAGTTGATAGCGCGATGTAGGATCTGCCAGATTAGTTCGCATGTGTTGCGATAGATGTCGCTGTCGCCACAAGTGTGTACCCACGCTCACTGGCGAACCCTCTAAGAAAAGACTTAAGCTGTGGCGAGATAGCGTTTCGCTACCCATCCCATTTGTGCCACTTGCTGAAAATCTTTCCCCAGGACACGAGTTGCCATGGCTAACCTGGAAGTCTCTAAATAGACTCCGGACACAAGTAAGCCGAAGCAAGGAAAACGTGTTCAGGTGGAGATTCATAGATGACACTGCCCTGGAGTGTAAATGTGGTCTTGCCCCACAAACTATGGGGCACTTGATATCGTGTCCAGCCTGTCCTGTTACTTGCACATCACAGGAGCTGATGGAGATTAAAGTGCCAAACTCGTCGCTGAATTTTGGGTCGACTCAATTTAAATCGTCATCGACACGCTAAGAAGATGATGGGCTTGCCGAGTTATTGGCATCCCACTGGATGCAGAAGGGACAGTGTACTTACCACACAACCGGGAACATGATAGCTCCGCAGCACAGCAACTCGACCAGCACGAAGATATCGCGCCACGCGTTGTGTTCTGCAGCGCCCTCTTCGCTTTCCGCTAGTATTATTTCAGCTACGTTTGCTAACACCTGGAAAAAACAAATTGAGGGATCGAGTATTCTACCCTGATAGAGGGCTACTCCCCGTGGGGTGGCCGGGCAAGAATAGCAACCATTCATTTCATCACGAGGGTGTTGTAGAAGGTGACCAAGGGAAAATCTGGAAGTGGGGCAGCAGCGGCTTCCGTGTACTCAAAAACTACACTGCGATCCCCAAGACGCCTGCCAAGCGTGGGGATTATGGCAAATTCCCCCCCCCCTCCCTTTGAATGACAGATAGAAGAAGCTCGCGGCCCCCAGTCTCCAGAGGCTCCACTATTCCCGGCCTCGGTAGCGGGTCAGGTAACGGTGGAGCAGGGGATGCTAAGAAGCAGATGCCCCGCTACCACCCCCAACGGATTTTGGCCCTGGCAACACACAACATTCGCTCATTGCGGACCGATGAAAATATTGTCGAGCTGGAGGAGAAACTAAGCAAGTTGTGATGGGACATACTGGGATTGTGTGAAATAGGACAAGAGGGTCAGGACACGATAATGCTGGATTCCGGCAACATGCTCTTCTTCCGGGAAGGAGACCAAAAATCCCATGGTGGTGTTAAGTTTCACGTTCGTAAGTCCCTCGTTCACATCGTAGTAAAGGTCGATAGTGTGTCGAGCAGGGTAGCATACCTTATACTCAGAATCACCGATCGGTATTCGCTGAAGGTCATACAGGTATATGCGCCGACCTCGACATTCCCTGACGATGAAGTAGAGGCTATTTATTTATTTTTTTTTTTTTTTTTTTATCGAAAGCCATGCATACCTCCAAATCATACTTTACAGATGACTTTTATGATGGGGGACTTCAATGCAAATGTGGGGCACACGGAATGGCGATGAGTTGAGAGTGGGGAAATATGGATATGGATAGCGAAACCAGAGGGGCCAGTGGCTAGTTGACTTCATGGAAATGGAGGGACTGTACTCGATGAACTCATTTTGTGTTTTACCAGAAGTGCCCGACTAAAAAGTGAACCTGGATAAGCCTTGATGGTTCCATCAAAAATGAGATCGACTTCATCATGACGACCAAGAAGCAAATACTCAATGATGTCTCCGTGATTGGCAGGGTGAAAACCGGTAGCGATCACCGTATTGTCAGAGGCACATTGAATATCGATGTTAAGCTTGTGAGGTCACGTCTAGTGAAGTCCACGCTCCACCCTAATCCTGCCCAGATAATAAATCCCGAAAACTTTCAACTCGAACTGCATAATCGCTTCCAATGCCTAACCGAATGTGAAACAGTGGACGAGATAAACAACGGGTTGGTGGAAACTGTCCATGCAGTGGGGTATAAGTTCTTCAATATCCCACGCCGGAAAAAACCTCAAAAGCTCTCAGCAAACACAATCCGGTTAATGGAAGACCGGTCAGAGATGAGACTGCAATCTTTAGTGGATATGTCGGAATACGGCAAACTCAATCGGCGCATCTCAAAGTCCATGCGACACGACTTGCGGTCCTATAATACTCATTGTATTAAGACCACCGCAATTGAGTAAAACCAAGGCTCCAATTATTAATTGTAAAAACTAGCTGGGACTTACCTTTGTGTTTCGTGTTTAATTTTATCGCTTATCAGGGGATGCTAATCTCGTACAGATTCTTTTGAAAGTCTGAAACGGCGATGAAATTCTTTTGAATTCCATAGCAAACTGGTCGGGCCTTGGTCTGATTACTCTTTGTTTCCTTTCAGCATTTAAATATTCATACATTATAGCCTCTTCTTCAATTGCCATATCGTCAAAAAAAAACATAATTTTAATATTACTTTGAGAAAAGAATAAATAACCTCAAACTAAACGTCAACGGTTGTAGTTGTATCTTTTGAATAGACGTTTATCTGGCCGTCAAAGAAGCAGATAGATTTATTCGTCAGTTTGGGCCGTTAACGGCCAGATAGAGCCTATCTGACGGTTGAAAAATGCAATATTTTGTTATCTGTCGAATAAGTACTATCTAACTGTGTATCTAGGGATTGAAAAATCGGCCCTAAATAGCATAAAACTGGTAACAAAATAGAACGCCCTTTATAAACATTGGTTCACTAACCTGTGGTAAGAACGGCAACAGTGCGGTCCTGTAGCGACTTAATCTTTTGGCGCCATTATTATTATTATTGTCCAGTAAAAACATTAACACTGAATCACAGATTCATCATCTTCCTGCCCTTATCCCATTTTATTTAGGGTCGGCGCAACACTGATCCACAGATTATTAACCGAATAATCAGGCACCTCTCAACCGCGTGTTATTTATTAATCAAATTATTAATCACAATCAGGATCACTGTTCAATCACTTACTAAGTACCTAATTAGCTAAGTAAAATACACGAAAACAGCATAAAAACTAAGTGCCTAATTTCGCACAATTCACAACTAGATACCTAACCTATTACTACTTTTCGTGTTCTGTCACTAAAATAAAGCGTCCAATTTCGCACTTATTAGGCGCCTCGTGCGCTTACGAAGCGATAACGCGTGCATCGGTGCAGGATGGCAACCTACCGCCTCGCCCTGAGCGGGAGGAGTCATTTGATGATTTCCAACCCTCCAAAAAAAGGTTTTATATAACAGTGGATGAAGTTGGGTTGTGGATGAACTTGGGTTGTGGATGAACTTGGGTTGTGGATGATCTTGGGTTGTGGATGAACTTGGGTTGTGGATGAAGTTGGGTTGTGGATGAAGTTGGGTTGTGGATGAAGTTGGGTTGTGGATGAAGTTGGGTTGTGGGTAAAGTTGGGTTGTGGATGAACTTGGGTTGTGGATGAACTTGGGTTGTGGATGAACTTGGGTTGTGGATGATGATGACTTTTCCTCGTGCTAGTTAAAAAATGTCTTAACCTACTCGTGCACCCAACTGTCTAGGCTTAGCAAACTTTGCTGTCTTACTGAGGTACTCAGCGATAATAATGATTACTTAAGCCGTCACTTAGTAAAGATTTGACATCCTTTTGTATGACTAACTGCGGTACTCAGAGATATTTAATGATTACTTAAGCCGTCACTTACTAAAGATTTGACATATTTTTGTATGACAAAACTGTCAAAACCATTATTAAGTGATGGCCTAAGTAATCATTAAAGGTCTCTGAGTGCGGCAGTAAACTGTCAAAACCTTTACTAAGTGATGGCCTAAGTAATCATTAAAGCTCTCTGAGTTCGGGAGTTAGTAGTGGGTTATATGATACCCCTTGGTAAGACTGTCTGTTTTACTGTTTGCCCATCTACCCGGTAGAGCAGCGGTGGCCAAGTTGGCGGCCACGACTTACGAACAGTATGTCGTGGGTTTGAACCCAAGCAGGCGCATTACTTTATGTAATTTATATCATCACCGCTGCTCTCACAACGGTGAAGAAAAACATCGTGAGGATATGTCATAGCAGTGCCGAAGCGTGGCTATAAGCCCATTCCTGGGGCCATTAACTTACCGGGGCTTGCCTCAATTTGGAGGAGTTGAAAGCAATAATATGGGAATCTTGATTGAAGGTTAAGGTTTAGGTTCGTTGGTTGAATGTTAAATGCATAGTAAATATATATATTTGTATAGAATATTACAACAAAAATAAAAAAAATCAAAATTAAACAAACAGAAAAAATACTAAAATAAATATTTAAAAAAATCCTTTTTTTTTTTCATCGGCTTACCCTTTCTTAGACTTCATGCCTCGCCACTGTGTCATGGAACCAAAAAATTCGAAGACTGACATCTACCAACCCACACTGGGCCCGCGTGGTGGTTTATAGCCAATCCCTCTCCAAGAGAGGAGGCCTGAGTCCTCGCAGTAGGAACATTATAGGCTGATGATGACCCAGTATATTTACCTGTAATGGTATAACAATCATGAAGAGTTTCTTATCTCTATCGGACAGGATGTGCTTGATGAAGTTCCAGCCGGTACCCACGAGCACTATCGTCACGAATAGCACTGCGCCTTTCAATCTGCAAACAAAGTCACGGTATAAGCACAGTGTCAGGTTTAAGTGGAGGAAAAGACAAAGTAATTATTTGTCTAGCACAGGACAAAACAAACAGACCGCAGGCGTAGGCGGTCAACCAAAGACGACGACACGGTTGGCGCAGTGGCTGAGCGATTAGACTGCTGCGCTGCGTGTCGCGGGTTCGATCGCCGCACTGAACAAATATTTGTATGGCCTTCAGATAGTTGTTCCAGGTATGGGCGTTTGTGTATATGAGTTTAAATGTTTGTAAACGCACCCACGATACAGGAGAAATTCTTAGTGTGGGGAAACGTATTATTAAAAAGATTTGTCTGCACCACTGAAGGCCCCGCAAAGGACGACGTGGGCTGCGGGTTGTTCGAAAGAGATACCGCGGCCCCGGCACCCAATAGTCTACTTTAAGGTCCCATATGATAGGGGGCGGCCCTATTGCCATCACCGAGGCACTATCTACACATCTACATAACAAATAACAGCAATCATACTCACAAATGCGTTATATAGAACAGAATCGCCCACGCAGTAACATGCTCCCCCTTGGTCTGTATAAAGTGGTAGTTGATTCCATGGAAGGCAAGTGACAGCGCCTTGAGGTACACCAGTACACACATGATGATGTGTATCCTGTAGACTGGCTGCCGACTGGTGCGGAGTATGTAAGTCCAGAGCGCCGCGCTCATGAGGAATATGAGCGACATCATGCTGTAGAGGACGGGAAGAGGCATCTCGCCGGCCGAGAGGAAGTTGCCGGCGTTGCTTTCGTAAATTTCTATCTGGAATTAAAGAAGGAATGTGTTGATTTTATTTTAAGGGAAGAAGGGGGAAGGTTTTATTTATTTATTAGGTATACCAACAGCAGTACATACAAAGAGTTAATCCTACTAATATATATATATAAATGAATTGCTGTTCGTTAGTCTCGCTAAAACTCGAGAACGGCTGGACCGATTTGGCTAATTTTAGTGTTGTAATATTCGTGGAAGTCAGGGAAGGTTTAAAAGGTGAGAAAGTGGTAGGTAGGTAGGCAGGTTAGTAGGTAGAGTAGTGGGCAGGGTAGTAAGTAGGATAATAGAGTAGGTATGGTTTGTAGGTAGGGTAGTCGGTAGAGTAGTAGGTAGGGTGGTAGGTAGGTAGGGTAGTAGGTAGGTAGGGTAGTAGGTAGGTAGGGTAGAAGGTAGGTAGGGTAGTAGGTAGGTAGGGTAGTAGATAGGGTGGTAGATAGGTAGGTAGGTAGGGTAGTAGGTAGGTAGATAGGGTAGTAGGTAGGTAGGGTAGTAGGTAGGTTAGTAAGTAGGTAGGGTAGGAGGTAGTAGGTAGGTAGGTAGTTGGTAATATTATACATTTTTGAGGATGTATGGATGGATGGATGTGTTACTCTTTCACGCAAAAACTACTGAACGGATGTAGATGAAATTTAGAACACAGATAGTTTATAACCTGGATTAATACATAGGATACTTCTTATCCCGGTAGTTTGATCCCGTGGGACAATTATCGAACTCCACGCGGGCGAAGTCGCTGGCACAAGCTAGTATGAAATATAACAAAACATAGAAGTGCTGGTAGTAGTGAAGACTTAGCACAAGTTTACCTAACCACATTTCGCCAGTTATGTTTAAGTCCCATCCCATATGATACGGGCGAGCCCATTCCCATCAACCGGGCACTGTCGACTGTTTAACGAGAACATTTTAGATTACATTTCCTTCGAGAAACGTATCGAAAGCTTCCCAGTGTGTTTCCAATATTCTTCAAGTTTGAACTGTTTAGAAGGTTTGAGAATTTTTCTAGAATGTAAAACTAAGATCAGTTAGTATATAGGAAACGGTACGAGCGTGTGTCTATTCAGGTGGCAGACTCCCCGAATTAGTGATCCACAGGTAATTGTACGCCCTCCGGCGTCCAGACATATTAAACCAAGATGTCGTGTAGCAGCCAGCATTTTACTTTACACTAGCGGACGTCACGCGGTTTCACCCGCGCAGTTCCCGTTCCTGTGGGAATACAGGGATAAAAAGTAGCCTATGCCACTCGGGGATAATGTAGCTTTCCAACGATGAAAATATTTTTCAAATCGGTCCAGTAGTTTTTAAGTTTATTCGTTACATACGAAAATACAAATCTTTCCTCTTTGTAATGTTATATTATTATAGTATATATGGAATGCCTGAGGACCTCGTGGTTTAATAATAACTGCCACTCGGGTCGATCCTAGGTTGGTCTGTGGATGGGTGACCGCCCATTACATACTGAGTTTCCTCCGTGCCTTGAAAAGCATGTTAGGCCGTTGGTCCCAGCTGCCATATAAAGATCTTTGGCAGTCGTTACAGGTAGTCAGTGACCTGAAAGTCTGACAACCAGTCTTACTAAAGGGTATCGTATTACCCGGTATTAACAGGGTTGTGGAGGTCAGACAAGCAGTCGTTTCATGTAAAATACTGGTACCCACCCCAACATAGCTGGGAAAAGGCAAGGCAGATGATGATGATGAGTATAGATGGAATGCATAACTGACCTCCACACCCAATTTGTATTAGATAGCACGATACTCCTTGGTAAGACTGGATATCAGACTTTCAGGCAACTGACTACTTGTAACGACTACCAAAGATCTTTATGTGGCAGCTAGGACCAACGGCTTAACGTGCTTTCTGAGGCACTGAGAAAACTCGGTATGTAATGGGTGGTTACCCACACACGGGCCAACCTAAGGAAACCGCGGCTAGACCTGAAGATCGATCCGAGCCGTTATTATTATTATTTCATTATCACTTATAAGCAACATCGACAACATTAAAAAAACTGGCCAAGTGCGAGTCGGACTTGCACATGAAGGGTTTCGTACCTCAACGGAAAATTACGTTTGTTATATCGGAGTCCCGCTTAAAAAAATATTTTATTTTGTTTTTAGTATTTCTTCTATAGCGGCAACAGAAATACATAATTTGTGAAAGTTTCAAGTGTCTACTTATCGCGGTTCTTGAGATCCAGCCTGGTAACAGACAGACGGACAGACAGACAGCGAAGTCTTAGTAATAGGGTCGTTTTTAACTTTAGGGTACGGAAATGGAAATTGATGCTTACGATTGTGTTGACTGCGGTCGCTCCTGACTCGGATTTCGGACAGTTATTCAGGTAGAGATTGTAGAGACCTTCCTCTTTCGTCGACGCCACGTATAGAGCAAACTGAAATCATAAATACATTGGATTCACTACAAAGATATTTGATGATGATGATCGTTTCTTTGGTCGTCCGACCAAAGAAACGATGACGATATGGAGAAGGTCTTACATAAAAATAAAAAAACATAGGTACCGATCGAATTGAGAACCTCCTCCTTTTGGGAAGTCGGTTAAAAAAAGGGGACTGCTGAGTTGACGAGTAATAGAGAAGTATGAAAGAAGAACCCAAATAAATTGGTATAGGGGCAGGAGAATGGCGATGATGATGAAATTATCTGAACAGTCATAGCTTCAAGATCACAGATATGGATATACTTAGAAAACGCAAGTATAACTATCCATATGAAAACCTAATTTTAATTCCCTTCTGAACTGCCTCGTGGCGCGATTGCTAAGTCTAGATTCCATTACCAAGCCGGGCAAAGGGCTATTGGGTTTTTCCTTAAGGAATTTCTCAATAGCAACCACGGAGATTTGTGCCCGGTTGATGGCATTAGGTACACCCCCTAATACATGGGACTTAACATACTGGCTTTCCCGGGAACGAACACAGCAACATAAGAAATCCATAATTAATGTTGACAACTTTCAGAATGCAATCTTTTAAGTACCATGTAAAAGGAGGCGAGAATATTGCCATCAACGTGGTTTTGGCAGGTGGAAAATCATCGAATAACTCCTCCTGCTCTTGGGCAGAGCGAAAGGGAGTGTCAGACTTCTACTGACTAAAAACCACCCATGTTCTTTCTTAGCCCTTTATGTCGAAGCCAAAGCTTTAAGCGAAGAGATACCGCTATCTCTTGCGAACAACCCGCAGCCCCGACGGGCGTCGGCCCTTGCGGGCCTCTTCCATGTTGCTGACATCTCTTTGAGGTACGCGTGGAACACGAACGTGCCGTCGACACGGCCTGTCGTTGTCATAAGACGGACGGACGGCGAGCTAGCCCATTACTCACCGTCCACAGGCCCGCGTCTACGGTGACCGGAAGCCGTCACGTGGCCTCCGACGCCCGGAGCGTCTCCCGCGGCTAATAGCTCAGTTCTAGGCCGACACAAATTAGATTGCCATCGACACGCTAAGGCCCCTAGCACACGGCGTATTTTAAAACGCGGTGACGACGCGAGTTTCACAGAAACGCGCGTCGTCTGCGCCGCAGATGCCGTTTTTTTTTATCAAAACGCGCGTTCGAAGGGCGTACAAAGGGTTGCAAGTAGTTGGTAGTTGCAAGCGTGTAGCGGCGCGTTTCACGATCGCCCCGTGTGCTTAGTCGCATGCGCGTCGTGGGCGCGTTTAAAATACGCCGTATGCTAGGGGTCTAACAAGGATAATGCAACTATAATACTCACGCTAGTATTGTAGTAGTCGAAACCATTTCTCGTCTCTTTCGTGATAGGCAGAGCTGTGTAGTAGCACTTCTCTTCAGGGGGAATTACTGAAATTATAATTATATACTCGTTAGAAAAGAGCTCTATCCGCTAATTTACAAAGCATAAAATCAAATTAATACTTTCTAAGATTTGTTTAAACAAAGTTGATGAAGATTATAACGAGGTATCATCTGCTGAATAACATTTTCCCAACTATTTTAGGGGTCGGCTTCCAGTCTAACGTCGAACGAGCGACTAACTACCTGACCTCCATAACCCAGTTTGTACTGGGTAACACGATACCCCTCGGTAAGACTGCGTAAAGTGCGTTCCGAGGCACGGAGGAAACTCGGAATGTAATAATGGTCACCCATCCACAGACCGGCCTTGGTAAGCGGGGCTTAACCTATAAGATCAACCGGGGCAATTGATTTGAGCTCTTCAAAGAAAGATGAATGAATTTTATAATATGTGGGTGGGCGACAGAGCTCCGCTCGAATGAAATAGACAAAATGAATGAACGCAATTTATATTATTTTCCTAAATGGTCACAGACGCAGTTACTATTATGAAAGGTCCATTTTACGCTTTTTAACGCAATTCATATTTATGATCTGCTAAAGTGGCCATTTTAGGCATGATCGCCGGGTGCAAGTGTGGGATGGGAACACAGGGAAGGCCCTGTGTTCCCATCCCACACTTGCACCCAGCGATCATGGGAACTAGTGTGCCTTCCACGATCAACGCGTCGGGTGACAGGAAAAATTCACTAACTGACAAACCTATACAATGGAGTAATTAGCATTTTAATAGTTTTTTTGATGTCAAAATTTCAATTTCCGAAACCAAATGTTTTGATTTATATGGTTATGATGCTTTATAATCTACAATCTGTTACTATAAACCAATTTAATAGAAAAATCGTTTTATTTAGGAATTATTAATTAAAAAGTACTTAATGAGTTTTTCCAGGCAATAAATAATTATTATTATTATTAATAATAAAAACATGAATAATGGGACTTAGTGAAATAATTGTTATGTTTAGAAATAAACACTTTTAATGTTTTAATAATAAAAATAGATAATAACTGGCCAAGGGCAAGTCGGACTTGCACATGAAGGGTTCCGAACCATCGTACTAGGGATGCCCCCTTTAATTTGTATTTTTTCTTGTAAGAGCGACAACAGAAAAACATATTATATATAGCCCCAGTCGAGACTTTAATGTGCCCATCCACACGTTCCCTTGTAATAGAGAGTCATGTTACCAAGTAACTTGCGCTTGCCAGGAGCTTGAGAGAGTGAACAACATAAAATATCTCGGTGTTACAATTGATGAAAACTTAAAGTGGAGTCAACATATCTCAGTCACTGCAAAAAAAACACGCAAACTTATATTTATATTTAAAACTCTGAGATATATTGCCAGTCAAAAACTCCTTATACAAACGTATAAAGCATTGTGCCACTGCGTCTTGGGGTATGGTATCTGTGCATGGGGTGGTGCCGCTAAATCCCATATGATACAGATAGAACGCTCACAGCGTGCAGTTCTGAAGGTTCTACTGTCCCTTAGCTTTAGAACCCCTACCAGTTTGGTGTATGAGCAAGCACGAGTGCTGAGTGTAAGAAAAATATTCATCTACGAGTGTCTACGTAGATATCACCGATTTACGGTCCCCCACTTGCCAATACACAATAAAAGATCAGACAGATATCCTGTTCCAAGAGCAAGGAGCAAGTTTGCCAGAAAGCATTACAACAGCTTAGCGCCACGTCTCTACTCCAGAATTAGCCAATACAAACCAATTAAGCATATTAGTAACTTCCAGATTAAAAAGGAAATATTACTTTGGCTGGAAAACTATAGCTTCGATGACACGGAATCCCTCATCAGTACTCTAACATAGTAACAATAACATGCATACACTCTCACACACACACATACACACAAACACACACACACACCATCTCACATCTCACCACACACACGCTACCTTTATTCTATAACAATGTAAGGTGCCTCTATTCTATTTTTTTTTTCTTTGCCTTTTATTTTGTGTTAGTTTTAGTCAATTTATCTTAAGTTTTTGTCAGTAACCACTGTCTAAGCTTCCTCATTCAGATCTATGTAACCGGATAAACCTCACGCCTTGTCATACAGGTTGTCCTAGTTCAAGGGTTGAGATCTCATTGTTGTAATGCTTAGTGAAGTTGTGGAAATAAATTATTATTATTATTATTTGTTTGTATACTTTTACATATCTCGGCTTTATTGCCGGATTTATAGAATAGCACGGGCCGAAGCCAAGTACTACCCCGGGAAAGAGATGATATGATGAGATGGTGATATGATTGAATTTTGCGATGATGAGTTTCTGTTGATGAGTCTGTTGAATTGTGTATGTGCGATATTTCGAGGTTGTGTGTTAGTGGTGGTGACTACAGCTTCATTTTCATTTTGCAAAAATTTTCTGACAATCCTGCATGTATTGAGGATTGCGGCTTTCTGAAGACTTTGGTATGTGTAAGGTGGTAAGTCAAGAGTTTTTAGAGACTGGTGGAGTTTATTATTATTATTTTGGTTCTTTTTGTTTCTTCTCATTTAAGGGAGCCTAAGAAACCTTACACGCGGGTCGAAACCAAGGATTATTATTATTATTATGTGATAAGTTTGTTTTTCATAGTGTTTGTATGAACGACAAAGTTATATTTGCGGTTATGTAAATGTGCTATATCTAAAAAATTATTCGCTATATATCGTCCAAACCAATTTCGGTTGACATTTTTTATTGCGATCTACAGCATATATTTTTTTTAGATTTTTCACTCTCTTAGTTTAAAAGTTAGAGGGGGGGACATATTTTATACCACTTTGGAAGTATCTATCTTTCAAACAATTGAGATTGAGAAAAATTGGTTTTGAGAAACCTCAATATCATTTTTAAAGACCTATCTATAGACACCCCACACGAATAGGTTTTATAAAAAAAGTTTTATTAGTTTCAGTTCTATGTATGGGGAGACACCCCTTAATCTTTTATTTTTATTTTTGTATAAAAATCGTAAAGCGGTTCACAGAATACTACCTACCAAGTTTCAACTGTGTAGTCATAATAGTTTCCGAATATAATGACTGTGACATACGGACGGACGGATGTCGGGGTATTCTTTTTGAAATGTTATGCATTTTTATCTCTAACCAAGTAACCATGATACTAAATCACCATTTTCATTTGTTTTTTTTTTTTGTTAGTATTTGCGAGAAAAAGTCAATAAAACCGGGAAAGAAAATAAAACCGCCAATAATTAAAAATGCTTCAGTCACTCATTAACGTCAAACTAACTTTTGACACTGATACTGGCGGTCATGAATGTTGGCAGGTAAAACTAATTAAGTGTAAGAAGTGAATTTTTACCTGCCGAGTTTAGCAAATATTTTGAATTTAGTGAGTTTTGCTTCTTGGAATTTCGTAGACTAATGCACCTATGGGTATGATGACTTTTTCCTGGGATAGTTATTGATATTTTAATGTACTTAGTGTAAAAATATCATTTTCCTATTTTTTGTACTTAGTGAGTCATGTCATGTCTCACGCACGCGTGACAAATACATTGCATATCGAACCTAATCGTAGTACAATAAGAGCCAGTTTTGAGGAAGTGTATTGAAAAATACCTTACAGACGAACATACAAACTAACTAACCAATGACTAATCAATGGGTGAGGAGGAAGAAGGTAACAATTTACCTTCGCTGTGTGTGTGTAATATTAGTATGAATGATAGTTAACTCACCGTCAGGAATAGAAGATTTGTTTGGGTACAGATGCAGGGCTTTAGCTTTGCATGTCACGTTCAATCTGTAACAGTTTATAAAAGATAAGTTTAGTTTGATAAAAATCTTTCTTCTACAATATGTTAAAAAAAACTATGCGAAACGGGCATATAAGAGGATACAATGATCATCATGGAGTGACTGGCTATCTGTCCTCCACATCACAGTTAATGCTGTCTAGTCATACCAAGAAGTACTGAATCCTTGGTAAGACTGGTTGTCAGACTTTCGGGCCGCTTTGACAACCAGGACTTGTTTTTTCGAAACAGATACAACGTAGAAGTACTTCTCAGCTTTGCTAATATCAATTACAAAGTGAATACTGCAGTAATATTAAAACGAGAGCCATTAAGTTTTCACAATTTGGAGCTATTTTGACTCTTAAGCATAAATGCTTAAGCCAGCCACGCTTTTGCGACCCGTCGGGGCTGCGGGTTGTTCGAAAGAGATACCGCGGCTGCGACACAAACTGCTAAGAAGGTACACGCGTGATTTTTTGTCAGTAGAAGTCCGACACTCCCTAACGCTCTGCCCAGAGCGGGAGGAGTCATTTAATGATTTCCAAACCTCCAAAAAAAAAGGCACGCTCTTGTGTTATCTTTATCTTTGGTTATGACGTGTTTATCTGTGAACGTACCTGAGATTCTTGAAGTCCATCTTTAAGAACACGATGGCCGGATGTTGCGGTGAGAGTATACTATTGTCGCTGTCCTTGAGGAAACATGTCGCCGAGTTGGACTGGGCGAGGTACGGACTGATTGCGGCGTTGATCGTCCGGTCTAATGTGAAGCCGTACTGTAAATTAATGTGAATAATATTATAATTTAAGAAAAATTAAAAGACACGCATCAAAGTGACGTCACTTTATTTCTCGTATTTCTTCTCAGCAAACCCTTTCATTTTTGATAGCCATATCATGGTAATTCATACAAAATAACCAATCCGCCATGTTCGCGAGTATACCAACAATTCATTTTCATCCAAACTTAATATTATGTATGTATTACAAAATTAGGTTGATTGGGTTTCCAGACTTTATATTGAAGACTAACAGTATTATGTATTTTATTGTAATTTTATCATTTTGACCACAAATAAATACTTTATTTCTTTCTAATACCACCATCATATTTTGTCAAGCGTTTTCCCAACTGCCTATCTGACCCTCTTATTTATAATGTATATATCGCTGGCTGTATCTCTTTCAAATATCTATCTATAGAAGTCCATGTCAAAGTCCCAATCGTTCAACGGTTATCACTATGCCATCAGAATGATGTGAATGGACTTGTCATTTCCTCTCCAACACAAAGGTTCCCCGCAAACTAACGTATTGTTTCAAACTGATTGACAGCACAAACAATAGCATCCTATTGTATATTATGTGGGCAGATCAGTAACCAAGGCTGGTCGGTAGATAGATGGCTTCATTTGCGTAGCCTATAAATCATGTGGTCGAGAGTGCGACTGGTGTGCATGGTCCTGGATTCGATTTCCAGGTCGGGCAAAGTGTTTGGGCTACACGGGATAACATCAATTATTTTGTTTTAGAAGAATACTGTTAGTTTCTGGATCAAAAGATACGAGGAAGAGGGTCGCCTTGCTAATCGACAGTGAAGTGGAAGGCCGTCGCTTACGCAGCGACGACATAATATGGTGGACGAGTATGATACAAATGGTTTCACACGAATTATTTGACACCTCATCGCAAACTGTTCTACGTGACCTCCAAGCTAAAGGGTAGGCTTAATTTATGGCACAAAGATAACACTCACTGTCTGATAAAAAGGTTGCCTATTCTTAATACAGACTCATAATGTTATGGGGTCTATGCGCAAACGTCTACATGACTGCATTGAAAATAATAGGGGTTATACAAAATATTAAAATACGTTAATGTTTTGGTTCTAATAATTCAACGTGTAATAACATATTTAATGATAATAACTTATCCGTAGTTATTTACTAATCTTAAATAATCATTGAGGTTTAGTTTCAATCTCCTTTTCTTCACGAAAATTAATAATTAAGCTATAGATAACCTCAGTACGACATTAATTGTGACGTTACATGAAAAACATGTTCATAAAGTCTAAATCATAAATATTAGTTGTCAATAAACTCTGCTGATACCTATAATAAGTGGGTATCATCAATTATATTTCTGTGATAAAATAATCCTTTCCTTGTTAAGAATTGACTCAGTGGGTATACAATAAAAAATGTCATGGACGGTTACAAGAGAACTGTTTTTATCCAAGTATGATGTGACGTCACAATTCTCATGATTGTTAATTAGTTAATTTTATAAATAAATACAACGAATAAAACATTGTCTTGTTAAGTCATTAAGCACAACTTTTTTTTACCACCTTATCGCCCAACGGCCCAACACCGAAAAGATAACATAATCACATAAATAGTTAGTTGGGTTTTTTTCCTATATATTTATCTTCTTATATAAAATAAGCATTATAATGGATTCACCATTACAAAAAACATAAAATATGTTTACAAAGAAACAAAAAGCACTCAAACGCGAGTAAGATTTGAACTCAGACCTCATTGATCGTGAATCCACTGCTTAGTTCAAACAGCTATCAACACCTGTCTTGTTAGATAAATGCGAATGGATGCATCCGATTCCGATACCGATACCGATATATCGGCGATACTTCGGTTTTGCCGATATATCGGCATTGACGATATTTTTATGGCCGATTCAATTATACTTTACAAATGAGAGGCGGGCTTTGGAGCGTTTTGTGAAAATATTATTAGAGTCCGAGGAAGATGAGCCCCTGTCTACTCTGAGCTGTAATTCTCTCAAAGCAGAAGTCGAGAGATACCTAAGGTCTCCTAATATATCGAGAGATGCAGATCCGTTCGTTTTCTGGCGCAATGACGTCTTATACCCAAACTTAAAAAAAAATGGCTCAGAAGTACTTTAGTTTCCAAATGAGCTCTGTCGCATCGGAGAGACCATTTTCCGCCGCAGGTCTTATTCAAACAGACTTACGAAATCGCCTTACTCCGCAAAACTTAAGAATACTTTGTTTTTTAAACAAAAATCTTATCAATGTTAATTTTAATTACTAAAACTATTACCTAATATCAACCTGTCTGTATTTTTATAACAATTTAAAAAAATAACCTGACTTGTGTTTTATTATTTGACCTTTATTATTTATTTCAATAAGCGTATCGGTATCGCCGATATTTTCATAAAAGTATCGGTATCGGTATCGTATCGGCAAAAAGGCGTATCGAGGCATCCCTAATCGAGACCACTTACACATACAAACGCACAGACGCTTGCCCGTCCGTTCACAGCAATACAATCCTTAGCATGCTCATTCATCTTGCCTTACTGTTCGTGGAAGGTACATTCCTCTGATAAATATTAGGTAACCATATGATATCTATTACATTCATTATCAGATTCACCCGTCATTCTGACTGTCAGGACTTCGGCTCACTTTATTATTTGTAATTGTTCTTGTTTCATGGAGGTACATTGAATTTCATTAAAGATACATTCAAGTACATTGCTGATACATTCCTTTTATATTATAACATATTATACATTTCTGCAACAATACACCCGTCATTCTGACCCACACAAAATATTCCCAATGTCCGCTCTATAAGTTTTGAAATATCTTTGGCCCTAAGCGGTTTTGCTATCGTGGCCAAACACTACGCGCGTTAATACGTTACACCCGTTTTCACGAGATCAGGGAGACTAAAGAAAAAAAAAACATCCCGACGAATTGATAACCTCCTTCTTTTTGAAGTCGGTTAAAAATTCAATAATATTTAGACATTCATTTAGGTGTTGCTTCTCGTGGACTTTTATAAAAAAGTCAAGTAGGGGGGTAGTCACAATTTTATTATGTTCCAACCACTACATACATCATCTGCCTAGCCTTTTCCCAACTATGTTGGGGTCGGCTTCCAGTCTAACCGGATGCAGCTGAATACCAGTATTTTACATGGAGCGACTGCCTATCTGACCTCCCCAACCCAGTTAATACTAGGTAATACGAACTCTTTGGTAAGACTGGATGTCAGAATTTCAGGTCACTGACTACCTGTTACGACTGCCAAAGATCTATATATGGCAGCCGGGACCAACAGCTTTACGTGCTTTCCGAGGCACGGAGGAAACTCGTTATGTCGGGCGGTCACCCATCCACAGACCGACCTAGGCAAGCACAGCTTTACCTAAAGATCGACCCGACTGGCAGTTCTTATTAAGCCACGAGCTCCTCTGTTGTTCCAACCACTACATTACAATACAATTATGCTAATATTTTATACAGTGTAAATATTTATCAGGATTATTAAATTTATATGTAGATATTATGTGTGATATAAATAATATAGTAATTAAATAAATGTTTAAATATATATTTCTGATAATAATATTGTTAGTTTTTTATCCAAAGAGAATGATCATGTGTTTGATGTCTATCATTTGACAGTTGTTCTTAAATTAAATTTCGATGTGACTGGAAAATAACATTTAGGTACAAGTATTGTGGAGTGTTTCCAATTTAGATCCTAACTTTTAATTATCTGGGTCTAAATGTCGGTGAAGCGATGACCGCTATAACGTATTACATCCTATACAGAGAAGACATTTACAGAGGCGCTGTAAGAGCTAACTTAACCGTTGTAGCTACAAGGTAATGATTTTAGAAGACTATCTATTTTTCGTAAATCATGGATTTTCATAAAAAAATTGCCAGTTAGTGCCAATCGATCCTGTTTATAACACTGATCAAACACTTCTATGGGACCAACCCAGTCTGGAGTAACAAGACTTTTCCATACATTTTGTATAAAAATATTACACAAAAAAAATATGTTAGTCGATCCTGTTTCTAATACTGATCAAAAACTACTTTTGGTCAAACTATCGTAATCAAAAGATAACATCGTAACGTTAAGCTCTGTAATAAAAAATAATACGATTTCTAGATATTTTTGATACGACGCGCGACGTATACATCCGTTTACGAGGTCATGTCTTTAATTTAATTTTTCGTATTTAAGTTTCACAAATTCTTTCATCTGCAAACATTTCGTACGAAATATTTGAGAAAAGATTTTTGAGCATTCTGACTTTTATAATATTCCAATGATGGTTGATCCGATAGAAGTTTTTTATTAGTATTGGAACGGGATCGATTGGCATGAATAAAACAAAACGTGTAAAATGGCCATTTTCTTGCTAAAGCTGTACTTATATTTTCTGTAATGTGTGAATGGGGATCACAAAATTGCACAAAAATAAAAATGGATAGTTTCCTAAGATCATTTTCGTGTAGCTGCAACTGTTAAGGTTCCCCTTTACTGCCCCACTGAAAGTATCTACTCTGTTTAGTAAGTACACTCTGTTTAGTAAACTTGAACTGTAACACTCGTGGCCTGTAACGTGTCCAGATCAATACGGTATCAATTATTATTAGTCGGCCGACCAATGCATCAATGCATTATTGAACCAATTGACGGCACCGTTTGTGAACTGGTGCTAATGCTCGGTTGTTGCATGTTGCGACCTCGTTTTGTTTGAAGTATCTTTTTTACGGGGCTAGGACTGATACATTCTTAAATAAAGAAAAGGAGTTTGAAAGAGATTTTGAATTATTGTATTGAAATTAATAAAAAATTAAAATAATGACTGCCTCGTTGGTCAAGTATTCGCAAGCGTGACTGCTGAGCATGTGGTCCTGGTTTCGATTCCCGGGTTGGACAAAGTGTTATTGGATTTTTCCATCAGGGATTTCTCAATTGTCTGAATTTTTGCCCGGTTGATGACTAAATGTGGGTAGGTAGTAATTAGGTACACCCCTGCCAAATCCTTCGGGGAGGCGTAATGTTAGGTTTCTATAGAAATATGTAAACATATAAAAATGTGTTAGATGAAAAAAAAGTAGTAAGTATTCCAGTCCAAATAGCGACGAAATCAATGAAATTGGTTCCTTATGCCGAGGAGTATCCGAAAATACTTCATAATTAAATGAGAATCCGCGATTCTTGATAGTTTTCGAGATATAAATGTTTTTAAATTAAAATATTAAAAAAGTCTCTCTTTTTATCAATTTCGAAAAAACATTCAGACATCAAATAATCATCGTAAGACAAATAATCATCGTAAGATCTTACCTCTCCATAAACAGGTTCCGAGGGCATCCTAAAATTTACCATCTTGACATCCAGAACACCCCCCTGGAAGAACCCGAAGGTCGTGAGATCCACGTAGCGACGCTCATCGTCCTGTAACAGTACACTGCTGAATCAGTATAACAGACTAGCTTGTGCCAGCGGCTTCGCCCGCGTGGAGTTCGATAATTGTCCCACGGGATCATACTACCGGGATAAAAAGTATCCTATGTGTTATTCCAGGTTATAAACTATCTTTGTTCTAAATTTCATCCACATCCGTTCAGTAGTTTTTGCGTGAAAGAGTAACAAACATCCACCCATCCTCACAAACTTTCGCATTTATAATATTAGTAGGACTAACATGGTAACTAGTCACTGACTTGCGGAGGTCATATAGACAGTTGCTCCATGTAAATTAATGGCTTAACTGCATACAGTTTGATTAGAAGTCGACCTTAATATGGTTGGGAAAAGATTACCGTTACCGCTACCTAGCTCCACCGTTCTGAATAGCCACAGTTAGGCCTGGTTACCACCAAAGCGGAGAGGAGCGGTGACTAGAGGAGATTTGCGGAAATCGGCCAATCACATTAGTTAAAATTTACATGTTGGACGGGCAGCAGCGTCCTCTATTTCGGTGACCTCACTGCGATCCCCAAGCCGCCTGCCAAGCGTGGGGATCATAGCGACACCCCCTTTTTTTGCCTTTGTTCAGCAGTGGACGTGTTCCGGCTGATGATGATGATGATGAAAATTTACATCTGGTCTTTCGCCCTTCCTGTGATTGGTCGAATTTTGCACATTTCCTCTCTGCTCTGCTCGTCTCCGCTTTGGTGGATACCGGGCCAGATAGGTGAAGAAAACGATCGTGTGGAAACCGGCATGGGCTAAAAATCAAAGTTCGAAGACGCGATATCTACAAACCCGCACTGGGCCTGCGAGGTGCCTGGCCGTGTCAATCTCAGAGATCTATGCGCGTCTTTTAGACTGTGAGATTCGTTAGAAACATTCGTTAGTTTTTTTTTTTGCAAAAAAGTTTTTTTGTTTTACAATTTTTAGTTATAATATCCTATACAAATATTTACTATACATTTAACATTCAACCAAGAACCCTAACCCTTAACCTTCAAGACTCCCTTATTATTGCTTTCAACTCCTAACCGTTGAGGAGCTGAACCTACCATCATCATCAGCAAATTCACATGATATTATGATGGTCAGACGCAAATACTTAAACAGCTTTAGAAAATATATGAAAAACATCATATGTGCCTATAAAATTTGAGGGTTACCCTCGATTTCCCTGGGGATCCCATCATCAGATCCTGATTGTATAATGTTTTTATAGTTCTCGTTTTTTCTGTCGTAATAAGATTTAGGTTATTTTAGTTCTTTTGGTTTAGGTTTGCGTTTTTTTGTGTAGGATATTATAGTTTAGGTTATTTTTTTTAAGAAGATATTATTTTAGAAAAGTATTTTTCAGCATTGAAAATGTCTTCTGTGTAGTTATCGTAGAATTATCTATTGGATAGTGGTAGGTACTCGTATGTTGAGGAAGATCTCGTAGAGGAGTTTAATTTCATACTTAGTGTAGTTCATGGATATGAAAACCGAAGTGTGTATGAGATGATATTAGACGAATTAGGCCAGAGAGCGCTGCCTGTTGACTCGACTTCAAATTTTCTTCAGGTTTTATTTCGGTCTGATTCCGAAGATTACGCAAAAGTTGGGCATTGGGTTTGTGTTCATTACTTATCTAATACACTCAAAGTTTATGATAGTTTGTACAGAAATCTAAGTCAAATATAGGCAAAATATTTGAAAAAATTGTTTCCGTACATTCCAGAGAATGAAATCATACTTTAAATATTCTGACAACGCATAGGTTAACAGAATTTTCGTCTACAGTTATTAAATCGTGGAAGACGTCCCACAAAAAATATAGTGGCACAAAGTTAGATAGAAAACGTAATATTGAAAGAGAGAAGAAAAAGCGCCAGAAAATCAATAAACTATCGAACTGCAGTCAAATATATGTTTCAGGTAAAACAGTACTCCCGATTCCTATTCTTGTTTCATGAAACACCGGAATATCCCGATTGTTCCTATGTTTAAAACTCCCCGATAGATAGTAATTTCAGTTCTGAGAAAAGCACTTTTTTTTTCTTTTTTGCGGTGTGGGAAATCATGAAATAACCGCTCCTGCTCTTGGGCAGAGCCCCCTCTACACACCGAGTTTCCTCCGTGCCTCGGAAAGCACGTTAAGCTGATGGTCCCGGCTGCCATATATAGATCTTTGGCAGCCGTTACAGGTAGTCAGTGACCTGAAAGTCTGACGACCAGTCTTATCAAAGGGTACGAGTATTACCCAGTATTAACTGGGAGCTCAGACAGGCAGTCGCTACATGTAAAATACTGGTATTCAGCTCCATCCGGTTAGACTGGAAGCCGACCCCAACATAGTTGGGAAATGGCTAGGCAGATGATGATGACATTATGCATAAAACTAACTTTATATTACAGAGAATTTTAATATCTCTATACCTATCCAAATTATCATATTGCTCTAATATTAACAATTCTGATGGCAACTAGCTGGTTGCTAATGCCACTTGTATAATACAAGTTGTACCTAGGTCTATCTATATCTATATCTACGAGTATATACATATATAAAACAAAGACGGGTTTGTTACAACACTTATAACTCGAGATCTGCTGAACCGATTTGGCTGAAAATTGGTAGGGAGGTAGCTAAGAACCAGGAGAAGCACATAGGTAGGGTAGTAGGTAGGGAAGTAGGTAGGGTAGTAGGTAGGGTAGTAGGTATGGTAGTAGGTAGGGTAGTAGGTAGGGTAGTAGGTAGGGTAGTAGGTAGGGTAGTAGGTAGGGTAGTAGGTAGGGTAGTAGGTAGGGTAGTAGGTAGGGTAGTAGGTAGGGTAGTAGGTAGGGTAGTAGGTAGGGTAGTAGGTAGGGTAGTAGGTAGGGTAGTAGGTAGGGTAGTAGGTAGGGTAGTAGGTAGGGTAGTAGGTAGGGTAGTAGGTAGGGTAGTAGGTAGGGTAGTAGGTAGGGTAGTAGGTAGGGTAGTAGGTAGGGTAGTAGGTAGGGTAGTAGGTAGGGTAGTAGGTAGGGTAGTAGGTAGGGTAGTAGGTAGGGTAGTAGGTAGGGTAGTAGGTAGGGTAGTAGGTAGGGTAGTAGGTAGGGTAGTAGGTAGGGTAGTAGGTAGGGTAGTAGGTAGGGTAGTAGGTAGGGTAGTAGGTAGGGTAGTAGGTAGGGTAGTAGGTAGGGTAGTAGGTAGGGTAGTAGGTAGGGTAGTAGATAGGGTAGTAGGTAGGGTAGATAGTTGGTAAGTAGGCAGGTAGTGTGTAGGAAAAAGGGCATAGCAACGCATGCGGGTACAGCTAGTTTTATATATTTTTATTATTGTTTTTAGTAGACCGCTCACTTCAGATGTTATTTCCGTGGAGACTGAGTTCTAGCCATTTTTCGGTTTAAAATGTTAAATATCCTATGCAAAAGATATAACCGCCTCCGTGTCCTATATCTTACATTCTTTTCATTCATCGACAGGCTATTCTTTCTTTTCAATCCAGTTCGTTAATTTAGGAATGTATGTACCTTATACAAGTCCCATTTTTTACTTCCTCTATATTGTGGGTGTAATATTAGGTGCACCCCTGCCTAACCGTTCGGAGATTACAGGCGTCATGTTATGATTTTTTTTAAGCATGGGACATCATCAAATGACTCCTCCCACTGTGGGCGGAGCAGATATTATTTATTTAAGAAGGGAGGGACTGTTGGACTCTTATTGACTAAAATCCATCAATCTTCCTCCTAATGCCCTTTCGTGTTCCAGGGCCACGGTGACACTTTTAAACCGCAATCCTGGCAGGGTGATGTGATACTTCCTCGAAATAAGTACTATGCGAGCCAACTAAGAATAGCGCTGTCAAGACGCCATTTTGTCATTTTGTTTAACACTCGCGAACTTCGTTACCAAAGCGTACAGTGTGCAGAAAAATCAATGAAGAAATTATACTCAGTTTAATTATGCAATGTTCACTTTTTTGGTATTACTAATCAATTTTACGTCAAATTAGTTATACATGAGTAGGATATGAAAAAAAGCATGTTATTAAAAATATTACACGATTTTTTTCACTTTTTAAGTACTTGTGCACATTAAAACGATTTCTCGTGCTCTAGGATGGAGCACCGCACCTCTCTTTGAACTCATATTGAGTTGAAAATTTATTTTTGGAAGAAATAATATTTTATAAAAATGAACATAATATATTATAATAATTAAATCTATGATTAAAAAAAACATAACATTTCTTATTCGCATTTCTTTTTTTGCTGGCAGTACTTATCTGTCAGATAATGTTTGAGTGTCAAGCTCCAGTTTTGGGTGCTGGTGGTCTCGACTAAATAAAACTGCTTTCGATATAGACTGTATATAATTTTAGTGGGTTACAAAAAAGGAAAGGCCGATGTATGAGCGCGGTAAGTGACGGCGAGCGAGTCGTCCCCGGTATGGTCAAGGGCCTAGCGGTAGGTGGGGCGCTGCGGTGACGTAGGATCGCGTGTCGCGATCCCACTGGCCGGCGCGATGTGATGTTCCGGAACATATTCCCCGGGTTGAAGTAGGAAGGCTTCAAGATGATGCTGATGAGACGGGAAGAGGGCAAATGTTGTTGTATGCACGTGTGATCGTGCCCTTCTTCGTCAGGATGTCGGCGACTCTGTTCTGCCCATCGGATCCTGGCTTCACAGCGATGATTCGGCCCAGCAGCCACAGAAGAGGAGGGAGATTGGCGTCTCTCACTAAGACCATGGTGCCTGCCTTTAGGTCATGCCCGGTCTGCCATTTGGTTTTTTGCTGAAGAAGAGATATATATTCATTAGTAAACCGCTGCCAGAAATGTTGCCGTAGTTTTTCAATGCGCTGGAAGCGATGAAGCCGCTGGATGTTGCAGTCAGTCATTGGAGGACAAGGAACTGACGTGAGTGGTCGTCCAATCAGGAAATGTGACGGGGAAAGGTATGAGAGATCAGATGGATCAGTGGATAGAGGAGTTAAGGGTCTGGAGTTTAAAATGGCCTCAATCTCAATCAGACATGTTGAGAGCTCTTCATATGTCAAGTGAGTTAGGCTCATGACTCGACGTAACAAATGTTTCGTGGATTTAACTGCTGCCTCCCAGATACCACCAAAGTGTGGGGAGTAGGCAGGAATGAATTTAAATTCAATGCCTTTGTTTGCAATTTCTGACTCGATGTTATTGGATGAAGCTTTTAAGAAGCGTGAAAGCTCATTGAAAGCTCCCACGAATGTAGTGCCGTTGTCGGAGTACACGCGCTGAGGCTGGCCCCGACGACTAATAAATCGGCTGAAGGCCGCAAAGAAAGCTTCCTTGGTGAGGTCGGTGACCAGCTCCAGATGCACAGCTCTGACTGCAAAGCAGACAAAAACACAAATATAAGATTTTGAAAGCTTACATCCTCTACCACTACGATTGGCTATCAGCACTGGCCCGGCGTAGTCAAGCCCTGTATTCAGAAAAGGGTACTCGAGATGCGTCCTATCACTTGGTAGGTTGCCCATGACGACCTGAACAGGTTGGGCTTTAAATCGAGTACAACGAACACAGTTACGCACTATCTGCTTAGCTAAGTTTCTGCCAGCTAATGGCCAATAGGTGAGTCTAATGTGTGCTAGAAGTAGTTGAGGTCCTGCATGAAGAAGTGTTTTGTGTTCTTTTTCGAATATGAGTTTTGTTAAGACATGTTTACTACATAATAAAATAGGGTGTTTTATATCGTAGCTGTAATTAGAGTTATTAAGACGCCCACCAACGCGTATTAAGTTGTCTGAACCGATGAAGGGAGAAAGACTAATCAATCGATTCTTTTTATGTAAGGTCTGATTAGTTTTTAAACATTTGTATTCCTCAGGAAACATTTCCTGCTGAGAAATCTGTAATATAAGATTTTGTGATGTCTGTAATTCTGAATATGTTAAGTTAGATGTGTTTTTATGATTCTGTGTTTTACAATTATTAATAAATCTTTGTACATAGGCTATGATTCTGATTATTGATGTGAATGATGATTTTTTAAGTATTAAATTAGAAATTAAATTACTGTGACATGATTTATTTTGATCAGCAACTGTATGTAACGATATTTCAGGTAATGAATGAATTTGTGTGTTGGGTGAAGTGGGAAATTGTATTTCTTTCTGATTTAGGAAATCGGGACCCGACCACCAAAGACTGGACGAGCTGATGCAATCAGCCTTCACCCCCCGAGATGCAAGGTCAGCGGGGTTCCTCTTTGAAGGCACATAGTTCCATGTCTGGCCGGCCGTAGCTTCTTGTATCTCGCTCACTCTGTTGCGGACAAATTGATCGAGTCGACTGGGCAATGTAGACAGCCAACCTAACACGATCGTTGAGTCACACCAAAAGAAACAGTGATTAAACTCTAGAGTGAGTGATTTACGTACCTTCAGAAAAAGTCGTGTTCCCAGTAGCGCACCACACAACTCCAAACGTGGGATGGTTGTGGGCTTTATGGGAGCAACCTTGTTTTTGGAAGCTAAAAGGCGAACGCTAACTGTTCCGTCGTGTGCGACCGTCCTCACATACGTACACGCGCCATAAGCGCGTTCCGAAGCGTCTGTGAAGGTGTGTAGTTCAACACAAGTAGGATGTTTATAAGATACCCAACGTGGAATTTGAAGTGAGTTGAGAGCTGAAAGTGATTGAATGAACTCAAGAAACTGTGTTTTTATTTCTGTTGGTACTTCATCATCCCAATTGGATTTTAATAACCACAATTGCTGTAAAATGAGTTTGGCCTGAACTATGCATGGCCCAACGAGGCCGAGAGGATCAAATACCTGGCTTACTAAAGATAAGATGTTACGCTTTGTTATTTTAGAAACCGGTTTTAACATCATTGAAAAGAAAAGTACGTCTGATTTACAATCCCAGTATAACCCAAGTGTTTTACTAGGAGTGTCGTTTAAATTTAAAGTTTTGTTTTGATTGTCTGCATTAAGGTTTGTGACTGAATTTAATATGTTTGGACAATTTGACTGCCACTTACGAAGGTGAAACTTGGCTGACTGAAGAGTGTTTACTACACCTTGGCAGAGTTTAACAACTGACTCAATCGAGTCACCACCACTCAAATAGTCGTCTACATAAAAGTCACGTCTGATAGACTGACTAACTTCTGGGTCTGAACATTGATCTGCAAGAGACACCAAGCACTTGGTGGCTAGATATGGAGCTGAAGACGTGCCGTATGTCACTGTATTTAAGGTATACTTTTTTAAAGGGTCTGAAGAATTAAATCTGAAAAGAATTTGTTGTAAGGGACGTTGAGATGGCTCGACTAAGATAGCTCTGTACATTTTTTCGATGTCACCTGTTACAACAAATTTATGTTGCCTGAACCGTAAAAGTATGGATAGTAAATCTTCCTGTACGGTTGGACCTACTATCTGGATGTCATTGAAGGACTTTCCCGAGGTGCTGGCGGCCGAAGCATCGTAAACTACGCGAAGTTTCGTAGTCGTACTCGACTCGCGGACAACACCATGGTGAGGTAAATAATAGTTTGTATCTGAATTATTGTTTGTTTTTGAATGTTCTGTCATGTGATTAAGTTCAATGTATTCTTGCATGAATTGTAAATATCTATTCTTGTATGTGGAGTCCCGTTCAAACCTACGCTCGAGGGAGAGAAATCTACGCTTGACCAGCCCATAAGAATCACCTAAGCACTCGGGCGAGTCCTTCAATGGTATGGTGACCACGAACTGTCCATTTATGTCACGACGTGTGGTTTGTTTAAAAAGTTTTTCACAAACCTGTTCATCTGTAGAAAAACAGTTACCAGACGATACAGTATCGAGTTCCCAGAAGCGAGTCAGCTGATCAGACTCTTCATGTGTAAGAAAATGACAATAAGAAGGTTGTGTTCGACGCGGAGACTGTGTAACACAGCCCGAAATAAGCCAACCTAATTTTGATGAATGTAATATAGGTTGATGTTTACCTAACTTGATTGTATCGGAACCTAAGACGTCCCAAAATACTTCAGCGCCTACAAGAATATTAATAGCCGAAGGTACATTGAATGAAGGATCTGCTAATTGAATACCTGGCGGAATAGTTATGTATTTTTTATCCACATAAGAGCCAGGCATCGACTGTGTGATATTTGGTAAAACGAAACAGTTTATCGTCGCCTTATAGCCACCATAACATGATTGTAAATGAAGACGACAACTTTCTGAGGTACTAGAAACTTGTCCGTTAATACCTGTGACGGTGGACCTAGTGCTGTGAGTCACCAGACCAAGCTTCCCGCAGAGCTCTCGAGTGACAAAGTTGGAGGTGCTACCATTATCCAAGAGGAGCCTGGCAGTATGAAGTTCTCCATTGACGTCTGCCACCTTAGCCAAGGCTGTGGAAAGTAAAATTTGTTTTTGATAATTTGTTTCTGAACAGGGTAGCACGACATCAGCTGACAAAGCTACATTGTCCCCTGACTTATTTTCTGTTGATGACTCCCTATGTAAGAGGGTGTTATGTTTATTTTTGCAATATTTGCAATGAGATAGCTTGCAACGCTTTGCTGTATGACCAGGTCGAAGGCAGTTCATACAAACATTGCTTTCTGATGCTTTTTTAATACGAGCTTCAATGTTAAGGTCTCTGAAAGGTTGACAACTATATAAGAAGTGATTCTGGGAGCACATAGGACACTTAGTGTTCTCAGATTTGTAATTAGGTTTAGATTTAGTAGTTGTAAGGTAGGTTTTAGATTTATTATTTTCATTAGTGTTTTTATTAGATGTATTGTTTGTAAGTATTGTGTTGTTGTTATTATTTAATGATTCAAGTAAGTCTGCTCTGTTAGATATAAATTTTAAGAAATCTTTTAAATGTGGAAATGTGTTTAAATTGTTTTTGAATTCTTCCCATTCTCGATTAGTGACAGAATCTAATTTCTTTGACATAATGTAAATAACAAATAAGTCACAATGTTTAGTTTGATGGCCAAGTGTTTCAAGAGCTCGTAAGTTTTTATTTGTGACGTCAATCATATTGCGTAATGCACTAGATGATTCCTGTTGAATGGATTCAAGATTAAGTAATGCTTGCAAATGATTATTTACGAGAAGGTTCTCATTGTTGTACCTTTCGGTTAAAATTTGCCAAGCAATAGTGTAATTATCAGCTTTAAAATCAATACTTTTTATCACTAAAGATGCGCTTTCGATTAAGGCTGCGCGAAGATAATGAAACTTATTTATGTCCTGTATACTATTGTTATTGTGAATAAGGGAAAGATACGTATCTCGGAATTCAAGCCAGTGCTGATAGTCCCCGTTGAAGTGAGGCAAGTCTATCTTGGGCAGCCGAACGAAGTCATGCTTGCAGCCAGAGCCGTGCCGCACGAGATCATCGGTAGAAGTAGCAGACACGAGCGCAGGCGAGGAGGGGCGCGCGGGGGCGAGGATTGCCCTCGCGCGCGCTAGCGACGCATGGTACTGCGTCTCGAACTGCTCCCTCTCACCATACATGTCGTCCGCATTCTCCGACAGCAGCTCCAACTCGGTCTGTAACACGTCGAATTCCTTGTACAGCATTTCCATTAAAGTCAAACGACCTTGTAATTCGACCTCTTGGAAGCTATCGAGGTCTGAGTTACCAGGCAGTAACCTTAAAAAGTTATTGAAATGCGTAAGCTTAGCTTTGAAGCTTCCACGCCTCTTTATAAGTTCCTTTAGTTTTGCATCCGCCATAATGGTGGGTAGGTAGTGACAAAACAAAGGGTCAAAGTGCAAAAAAGGCAAAGAACAAAGAAAAATGAAGAAAGGCTAAAGCAAAGTATTTAAAAGGATTGAATTTGTTACGACAACTAACGGTAAATCAGCTGTTATGACGCTAACGAGCCAGGTGTGCAAACCGGTTTGACTAGCAAAAAAGGTAAAATCACTAATGAGATTGTTTACGTTCAAACGTGTTCAATGGTAGTAAGTATCATTCATCGATGCGATAAGCGAGCAATGAAGCTCAGTATGAGAAATAAGCGTATTATGTAACGTTTACTTGATGAATGATTGCAAAGGAGTATGAATAAGCTATAGAATATGAAGAGATCAATTATGTCTGATCCATACTATGGCACTATTTTAAATTCCTGGATAAAGGGAAAGTAAGAAGGCAGGAATTAAGGAGATCGGAACGGACTCACTCAGAATTATGTTCCTCCCTGGGTAGACTGTCTTCGACGTTTCCTCTACGACGTGTATGCGATCGCACGAGTTGGGCAGTCCAAAGTCCACGGGCGATTCAGAATGATGTTCCTCCCGGGGTAGACTTTCTTCAACGTGTCTTCTACGACGTGTAGGCGATTGCACGAGGTGGGCAGTCCAAAGTCCACGGGTGGCGTGACACGACAAAAGACGGCGAATTTCTTCTTTGTAGAACCACGTAGCTTGGCTTCGAAGGACCACTGTTTGAGTGTCAAGCTCCAGTTTTGGGTGCTGGTGGTCTCGACTAAATAAAACTGCTTTCGATATAGACTGTATATAATTTTAGTGGGTTACAAAAATAGAAATGCCGATGTATGAGCACGGTAAGTGACGGCGAGCGAGTCGTCCCCGGTATGGTCAAGGGCCTAGCGGTAGGTGGGGCGCTGCGGTGACGTAGGATCGCGTGTCGCGATCCCACTGGCCGGCGCGATGTGATGTTCCGGAACAGATAAGTACTGCTACCGTGTGAAGTTGACAGTAAGCGCGATCCTATTCTTAGTTGGCTAGCTTGGTAATGTAGTATATAATAAACAGTTATTATATTTATTAGACGTGACATAAAGATAACCCACAAAAGTTTATGACTGAATATCTATAAACCTCGACCTTCTCGAACAAATATTCTTACACAAACTATAGTTTAAAAAATGACGCAAAGTTGAACTACATATTTTTTATTGAGAGACGTAAGAATTTAATCTTGCTTGTTTTTTGCTTTTCAGTTTTTTCAGTCGGGTTTTTTAGTTTTCTAACTACTTTTTTTTACTTAATAGTTCAACTATAATATTGTAAAAAAGTGTAATCCGTTTAGAATTGGCGAAGATACCGCTGAACATACACACAATAGACAAATTGATAATAACTCCTCCTTTTGGAAATCGGTTAAAAATAGGGTTTTATGGCTATAATATCCTATTTTCTTCCCTATGTTTTAACTATAGTTACTTAATTATAGTTGACTTGAGTAAACGCAACATATTTTGTATGTTGCAAAGCAGTAATAGGGAATATGCGTATGATTCAAATAACGCTCATTTTTTTTTTATATGATCTCTTTACTTTTAGATTTACGTACATATTAATATTTTTTAATATAATTTCGTTTTGATTATAAATATGGTATGGTAGGTAGGAAGTAGGTAGGTAGGAAGTAGGTAGGTAGTTGGTACGTAGGTAGGTAGTAGGTAGGTTGGTGGTAGGTAGGTAGTTGGTACGTAGGCAAGTAGTAGGTAGGAAAAAGAGCATTGCAACGCATGCCTCTGCGAGTACAGCTAGTTTATTTATAAGAATGTAGTTGTAGGTCCTATAGTGGTAGGTTCATTCAAAGGTTTCTTTCATTCTCTACATATAGTACTTTAACGTTGTTGATTCGCAACACTTGATAATATTGCGAATGAAGAATCAACAAACATCACCTCCTGCAATTCACAAAGGGTTAGGCAGAGGTGTGCCCAATTATAGTAGGTACATCCACATTTTCTTAGTTATGTTTAAGTCCCAAGTAATAGGGGGCGAGTCGATTCCCATCAACCGGGCACAAACCCAGCCTCCGTAGCTGCTAGTTACAAAATTCCTGATGGTTAAACCCAGTAACACTGCACGATTTGGGGATCGATCCCAGTATTTCATGCTCAGCAGTCGTGGTTGCGACCACTCAACCAACGAATCAGTAAAATAAAAACTGAGTACAATACTACAATACATAAAGAAAAATAAGTCGCTGCGCCTGACAAGTTCTACGTGTGATTTTTTAAAAGTTTTGGGAAACAACAAAAAAACGTGTTATTAAATGAAAATATTGCAAAATCATTCATGCATGTGGAAGTAGTACAAAAAAGATTTTATGAACACATCGAGAATGAAAATTATGTTTAGATATAGGTCGCAAAGCAACATGCAGGAATTAAGCTTGTAACAGATAAAGCGTGTGCAGAGTAGAGGCAAGCAAGAACACAAACACTCAGCCGACAAGAAAGTGGAATAAAATGCTTTATGACCTTGACTACACACTTAACATGGGTCAGCCATGTAAAGTATGTGACCAAGTGCCATCTTAAAGGAAATCACGTCAAAGACAATGCTGACTGTTAAATGGAACGGTGGGCTCTATTCGTACGCGCGAATATGTTATAGGCCTACAACACGCTCAAGCTTCCCCGCACTTTTGGCTGCGCGATTACACGGTGCACACGGTACATCGCGCGTCTGGTTGGTAATGGTAATCCAGTTTTACCAACCACACGCGCGATGTACCGTGTGCACCGTGTAATCGCGCATGCAAGTGTGGTGAAGCTTGAGGGTGTGGTAGGCCCAAAAGACACCATATTTGCATGTGTATTGCAGTGATTGCAGACGAAAAGGTTTTGTACCAACTTTTACACATGCAGATTGAGCCCTTCGTGTTCACTTCAATAATACGTTCAGGAAACAAAGACAAGGTAAGGTAGCTATGGCGTTGCAGTGCGTCAGGGATGTTTGTTTTTACATCGACGGTGGCTCGATTCATGACGAATCTAACAGGGCATTAGAAGTAATTGCTGGCAGAGTGGACCTTATGAGGTTCTTATATGGTTCACTGCTATCAGTCACATTTGTCACCATTTAGTGTTCTTTTCTAACACTTTGCTCGAATAAAAGTTTTTGAATTTGAGTTCACTTATAAACATCTGTAACGCAATGGTAGAACGTACAGCCTTGACTAAAAAGCAGTCTAGCAGGCATGAAATTTTGCGCTAGAAGGCGGAAAAAAACTTTGCAATTTTTGTGAGGAACTTATAAAGTATTATAAGTCCTCACAAAAATTGCAAAGTTTTTCAATTTGAATTTACATGTAAACATCTTAAACTCAATTTCAAACAACGCACAGCCTACACTAAAAAGCAGGGTCTAGAAGCAAGCGAAAAGTTTTGCGCCAGAGGTACTTGATTTAAGTTTCTCTTGCGGAAAATTGTTATTGCGAATAATTAATATCAACATTGAAAAAAATATTGTAATTTTTGTAGGTAAAAGGTAGAAGTTGGTCGTTAGATTTCTGTATAAACGTAAAAGTTACAAACACCTTTGATTTTAGAAAACTCTTCCTAAATAGGGAACAGGGTCTGCGAGGTAAGTATTTGAATAAACTAACAGCAGGCTTTACTTTAAAAAAAAAGCCGCTCTATGACATTTCTGGCAGACCGCAATGTAAGGTAATTTCTGTGGTCGATTATAATCCATCGTCATTACGCATTAAGACCGTTTTGTTACAGGTAAGGTTTTAATTGTATAAAGAATGTTATACTTTAGTAATTAGTCTATAACAAACATAAACCTTTTATTTCGGACATGGCCACGTGGTCAAGAAAAGAATTAGAAAATAAAAATTATTCGTCAGAGTAACTCAAATGTGTTCTGCTGACGGTATCACCTAACCTAACTACTGAAACAAATACCATTTTTAAACGACATTTCTTGTAATTATCATAACAAATGGAAAAGCTAAAATTTGTATTCAAAGACGGAAAGTCAAACCATATCACCATAACCTCAGTTATTGCCACAGGTGATAGTTATCCTAATACCGGAGGAATATAAAGCAGCGTCACTTCACAAATATACACATTCTACTCGTACCATCAAAAGCTTACAATACAGTGCAAAATACAATAAAGAAAAAACATTCTAAGGCTACAAAACAAAAAGATTGGAGAATGGCAACATTACTAAGGAAATAAAATAATTAAAAAAAACTTAAAATTACACAGGACATAAAATCTAATCGTTTTAAAATAAATAATTCAATAATTTGGTAAACCATTTAGACTTTGAGGACCCATCCATCGTCGACCTCATCTCTGCCCCTATAGTCCGGTCAAATTAGACCAGATTATAGGGGTAAGGTTTTACTAATTCCCACCCGGCTGAAAATTGGTAGGATTGTTCAAAACACCATTTCAAATGAAATGTGAAAAGTCCTCACCAAGACATCAACAAGACTGCCTCGTTGGTTTAGTGGTCGCAAGCGCGACTGCTGAGCATGAGGTCCTGGGTTCGATTCCCGAGTCGGGCAAAGTGTTATTGGCTTTTCCGTCAGGAATTTATCAGTAACAGCTACGGAGTCTGGATTTGTGCCCGGTTGATGGCAATAGGCTCGCCCCCTATTACATGTGACTTAAATTATAATTGGCGAAATGTGGATTACAGGTGTGATGGTATGTATGTTTTTTTTTAATTCGTCGGTTTCAGTTTTCAGGTATTCAGCTGAATACGGTTAGGCTGGACACCAATGTTTCACTTTATTTTTAAACCAATTCAATTATACTGGTTATTTATTGTTTTTCTTATCTAGTAAACCATTTTGTCATTCTGACTTAGCCGTAATAACAGGAAAAAGGACCAGTAATTTACGTTGTGAACACACAATCTAAATAGTTGTATATTCGCAGAGACATGAATTGTCACACAATTATGGTAATACAATGGAATTTAGTAAAGCTAACCGCATTGGTAGAAATTTTACATAGACATGGCCTTTATATCGTGGCGATAATGACGTTTTTTATAGTGGTTCTAATCATCGTTTCAGACGATATTGGGTTTCTCATAACCCAATAGGGGTTTTGACGTGTCTGTGTGTGTGTCTGTCTGGGTTTGTGTGTATGTGTGTGTGTGTGTGTGTGTGTGTGTGTGTATGTATGCGCGTGTGTGTATTGGTGCGTGTGTGTGTCTGTGGCATCGTAGCTCCCGAACGCATGAACCGATCTTAATTCTGTTTTTTTTTGTTTGAAAGGTGAATTAGTCGAGTGTTCTTAGCTATGTTTGATGAAAATCGATCCAAGATGGCGGCCGCCACAAAATGACGGATTACGTATTTTTTCACAACTTTATCAATATGGTTATCAAATGAAAGGGCTTGATTAGTAGAATACACTATGACAAATTTCAAATCTAAGATGGCCGCCACCACAAAATGGCGAATTACTTTTTTTTTTTAAACTCCCTCAATATGGGTAGCAAAAATGAAAGGGATAGTAGAATTATGTTATGTACACTATATTGAAAGGGAATGAGGAATATAAATTAACGAAATTAAAACTACAAGCTTGAAAATTGATTTTTGGTGACCAAGTTTGATTTAAAGGAAGTAAAAGTGAAGAACCAATGTTTAATCTTTATTGCTTCTCAGCGAATGACTGCCGTGTGCGTAATTATTTATTCGCGCGGATATTTTTACATTGCGATAGGTTTATGGTAAGATATTTTTTATTCTTCTAAGATATTTGTTTAAACTATATAATTATAGTAAAGGGCACAAATATTCTATTTTGAATTTCCGTTCTAACAATCAAATTTTTAGATTAATATCATATGGGTTAAAAAAGCTTCGTAAAAAATAATTGAGTCGGGGGTTTTTAATATATACTTGTTATACAATTTTGTGTGTATATTCAGTAGGTATGAGAATAGGGCGTAAAGTACTTTTTAGAAGTAGGGTAGGTAGAAAAAAGTGCAATGGAAAGCATGCAGGTCACAGCTAGTACTTTATAGAATTTTTATTCGAATTAAGCGAATGGTGTAAAAAAAATTTTTTGTAACTAATTGTTTCTGGCTTTATGCTGTACACTAATGGGTACAACTCTGACTAAACCTTCGGGGATGACAGGCGTGATAGGTTATGCTTATGATATTATGATGGTATCTTTTTATTTTGGACCTTAACTTGCACATCTATCTACATCGTTATCACGTATAATTATGTAATAATCCCATCATGAAAAATGTAACGAAGATTTTGTAACAATATTTTCATTTAACCCTTAAATGCATGACTTTTTATTTTCAATAAATAAATAAAATTTGTAATCAATCGGAAAATGGGTATAGTTAATGGGAAAAATACAAAAAATAATATTATTTCAAAAAAACAAATTGATGTATTTCTACATCATCATGAACAAACTCCTCGAATTATACAAATCTACTGCCTACAATAATTTAATGTTTGGAACATTAATAAATGTCTCTCATTACATTACAAAACATGAAAATTCATGAAACAATTTGTTTTTTGCATTTAACAGTTTCCTCGGAGTTTGTTGCCTTACCTACCTTTACCCTGCCTACTTCTCTCCATAGAGTTCTACGATTCGGATTGGGCTACTACAGTACCTTCACAAGTAATTATGCATTGTGACTATCGCTTCACTTTCTTTGATTTTCTGACTTTCAAAAGTGCCTGTAATGGTCTAACTGTAACAAATGCTCTGCGTTTCAGTTTGCTCAAAAATTCCCTGCAGTTATTTACGTAAGAAATAACCCGAGTTAATTGGAATCGTCAGCAAAAGGCTCCCATTACGTGATAAGGCTTCTTTATCAATCAACGAAGTAAACAAGAATGCTCCCACGCTAAATTGTTTCGAAGTGCAACCATAACGTTATTACCACAATATAAATATGGACAGTACGGAAACTACCTACAAACGCTCGAAACCGCACACTCACACAAACATGCGCATCGACGGGGCACTTCGGCAGACTTCGCAGTGCGCTCAGTTGTGCGTGCCGCGCCGCCGCCGAGACGAGTGGTCAGTTGGTCACGTATAAGTTCATATCTCCCGATATTTTTTTAAATGCAACGAACGTATTGCGCGGTATACGGCTGTGTCAACTCGGCTTCATCAGCAGAAGAAAGTATTTTTAATCGACTTCCAAAAAGAGGGAGGTTCTGAATTCGTCGGTTTGGTTTTATTTTTGTATCTTATTTGTTTCCGCATAACTCCCTCATTTATGAACCGATTTGAAAAAATATGTTTTTAATCGAAAAAGTATACTCCCGAGATGGTCCCACTGTTACCATGTCTGGATCTGATGATGGAATCTTAACGAAATCGAGGGCAACCCTCAAATTTTATAGGCACGTATTACGTGTTTCGTATTTTTTCTAATGCTATTTAAGTATTTACATCTGGCAGTAACCTCATGTTGATGAGCTGATGATGGAAGGAATAACTCCTTAACGGTTAGGAGTTGGAGGATAATTCTTAAATAAAATCTTATGGGGTTGTATTCTTTCAGGTTATCTAGGTGAGCTGATTGTGGAAGGTACAACTCCTCAACGGTTAGGAGTTAAAAGCAATTATAAGAGAATCTTGAAGGTTAAGGGTTAGGTTTCTTGGTTGAATGTTATTAGTATAGGATATTACAACTAAAAATGGAAAAATGAAAACAACTCTTTAAAAAAAACAGCTTCTGAAGTCGGTGACTTTTGTTTGTTTGATTTCCTTTTTTTTTTCATGAGCATTGTCCGCGCGCAACCTGTGCTGTGCCGCAGCCGTGGATAACGAGCGCCCACTCCAACGAGCGCACGAAACGTTATCGACTATCGTCCAACCGCGGCTCGCTCCCGCCAAAACTTGTAACAGGTTAAGCCGCGTGCGCCGTTATGACAAAGTTAAAGATCTATAGTTTTACAAGTTGTTGTGTACTAAACTGTTTTCCGTGTTTAAACTACATAAATGTCTTTTGTTGAGATTAACCGACGCCATAAGATAACCTATTTAGATTGTATTTGTAAGCTAGCTTTTTTTAATTCGATTAATTGATTACAACAAAATAAAAATGTTATGTTAAGAAGTTATCTAGGGACTTCAGCAACCGTGCATAAAAGGGACAACCCTATGGCTTCAATGGAGCGTAGGTAGTTATCGCATCAACTAGGCTTAGTTTCGCTACTGTCCATATTTATACTGTGTTATTACTGTATACGTGCATACGTCAGCCTGACAAGTGGTTGATTATGCATGGGTAATCTTGTTAGTTGGAGGCTGTTTGGGTTACAGTAGAATCCAGATTATCCGAACCTCGATTATTCTGATATCCGATTATCTGGACTCATTTTTCACTGACGAAGTTGAAACACTATTTAAAATTCAAGAATAAAAAATATTGTTTGATTTTACTTTGAAATCGATTATCTAGATTTTCGATTATACTGAATAACCCAGGATTTAATTGATCCGGATAATCGGGATTCTACTGTATCCAGATAATCAAACGTCCTATGTTCTTTTAACGTCAAGGTCTCCATATTAGTTCGGTGACTGTCTTGATGGTCTAGTGGTCGCAAGCACGACTGCTGGCCATGAGCTCCTGGGGATTCCTATGTCATGCAGTGTTAGTAACAGCCACGGAGTCTGGATTTGCTCCCGGTGTATGGTAATAGGCTCGCCCCTATTACATGGGACTTGAGCATAACTGGCGAACGGTGGGTGTACTATTAGGTACACCTCTGCCCAACCCTTGAGGATAACAGGCGTGATGTAATGTTGTTTAGTTAGTTCTTCTATATATCAGGAAAAAATGTTTTGCGAGACTTGAAACATGCTGCACTGCTGTGTTTTGGGAGTCAGGCGGAAAACTATGTAGTTCCGGTGATCATTCTGAAACTAGTAATAACCGCTAGGTAACGACTGAATATGGTCTGTTCATAGGTTAGTAATAGATCAATCACGTGCCATTTACACAAAAATACATATATATTTTAGAGAAATATTTAAACACGAAGAATTGCCTTCGTGTTTAAATTTCTCTAAAAATTACCTGCCGGTGTGAAGCCGGGCAGGGCCGATAAATCAAGGACACAGAAATTATGTAATCCATGCCACGCTACATGTCCCGCGTAAGAGAAACACTACAAATGCTTCAAGTAGGTATATTTGTCGCTTATTGAAGACTGCTAAAGAAACCCAATGACATGTTATACTAACTGGAAGTTTAGGTGTGACTGCACTGACGTGATTAGTCTAACCGAAAACCTAATCAAGTTTATAGTCAACAACATTTTTAGGTTTTCTCAATCCGTAAGGTTCACTCTAAAGCGTATGGCTACCGCTAAGCGTGTTTTCAAAATAGCATCTCAATCGGATACCGATGCAGATAGTCGTTTTTAAATTCAGTTGCAATATTTGACCCAAAAATAAATGATAAAACCAATATAAAACATGTCAATTTGAGAAGTTTTTGTTCTCTCGAGTAAGTCCCCATACGAATGCACGATTTATGACGCGACGGTTTTATTTCGTACTCTGAATTTTTATTTTTTTTAATTGCTGAGCGTAAACCAGGGCGTCAAAAAATTACACTATTGTATTTTCAACTCTCGACGGTAAGCAGAGCAATGAAAATTCAATACGGTTAGGTTTTAGGACAAACCTGCGTTTATTGTGGATTCACTATATTTGCGGACTGATAAAATATAATAAATAATGATTTCGAGTCGACAACATAAATATCCGCAAAATTCAGATTGTCGAGTATTTTGTAAAATTCTAATGGTGCTCATGATGCTGCTGACAGACAAATCGCAGTCGCCATATTGACCACTCTAGCGAAGCGACACTGACACCGAATGACATCTTTTTTTTTGTGTGGTGGGAAATCATCAAATAACCCCTCCCGCTCTTGGGCAGAGCGAAAGGAAACTGTGTCAGACTTCTACTGACTAAAAACCACCCATGTTCCTTCTTAGCCCTTCATGCCGAGGCCGCGGTATCTCTTGCGAACAACCCGCAGCCCGACGGGTACCGAATGACATCTTGAGTAGTCATTGTTATGTGTTTTTTTCTTAAAACCTGAGATTGGCCGATTGCCTTAACATAATCATAGGTATATAAAAGAATGCTGACCAAATCCTTTTTGGATGAAGGAATTGAAATGATTTTAAACTTCCTCGGCAATTACGACCGCTGTTTGCGTTAATTTACGTATTTTGTGAACCAACTGATCCTAATGCGCTTTGGAAAAAGTTTGCATCACATTTTATCGAAGACTTTAAAAGATCACGCCCTAAAATATTATACAAACAGTTGGCTTTACAAGATATTGATGAAACATTAAAACTGTACGGCAAGAGACTCAACAGATTTCGGCCTTCCAGAGCCCGATATTAGTGAAAATGATGTTTTCTTATCTGATTCCGTTTATGACTCTGAACATGAAAAAGCAAATGGCTATGATAAATGTTTACCAAAAGTTGAAGGTACACTAGAATAAAAATTTTTGGTCGATATAATACTGAACGCTGTAAATAATCCCACAAAGAGAAGGCTGTTTTACCTTGACGGCCCAGGAGGAACTGGAAAAACGTTTGTATTTACAAATATTTTATGATGAAAGAAAACTACACCGTTTTCTGGTATTGCAGCAACTCTGTTAGATGGTGGTAGACAGCTCACTCGCGATTTAAAATGCCAATTAATTCAGATGTAGATTAGGTACCTACTACGTCTCATATTATAATATGTCGTTAGGGTCACCGGCCGCTAAGTTACTGAAGGAAACTCATTTAATTATTTAGGATGAAGCACCCATGACTATTTAGATGTCATGATATTGATGTAGTTCATCGACTCCTTCAAGATATAGGTAATAAAAAATAAATTACCTTTTGGAGGCAAAACCGATTTTCGTCAGATCTTACCAGTTGTAGTTAATGGGTCACAAAACAAAATGATATTATAGAAGGTAGGTTGTGCCACGGAACCCGTCTCATTATTGCGTTAGCTTCACGTGTCATTGATGCCGAAATTATTTGTGGTAGCCATGTGGGAAGCAGAGTTTTTAGTTCTCGAATTTGTCTCCAGATACGAATCAATACCTTGCTTTGCCTTTAATATTCCTTGAGAACCGATGAGAACAGACATATCTACCTTCATCTAGTAAATAAATAATTGCACGATAGCGAGTATTCAGAACTCAATGTATGAGTTGTATGACAAACAAGACTGGTTAATGAGACGTGTCAGTGGTGACACACAGTTAAATACGGTCGGCTAGGCGTTGAAGCGTAACTAGTACAATGGGACTTGCAACTGAATGTTTCGTAAACAGCTACCATGTTTTTCGTTTATTAATCACTAGCTTTTGCCCGCGGCTTCGCCCGCGTATACGTCGAAAAATATCCCAACCAACTTTCATCTCCTATTTAACACCGTTAGGGGTTGAATGTCGAAAAAATTTATACTGAAACCTTCCTCAAGAACCACTCTATCTGTTGGCAAAAACAGTATAACAATCGGTGCAGTAGTTTTTGAGTTTATCGCGAACCGACAGAAGCAGGCGGAGGACTTTGTTTTATAAAATGTAGTGATAGTAATATCCGGATTGCTGTGGTCGTAGTCAGTTGTTTTTACGGTGGTATTTAGATGAATGAGTGTTGAAAATACATCCGGAGTAGTGATTTTAAAGGGGTTTGAACTTTTTGTATGGAGGCTGGCATATCGACACACCGCCATTTTGATTTTTTTCGAAATCACGGCCCACGATGAAGTTGATATGTATGGATAGAGGACACCTAGATGAACAAAAAATGTCAAGTAACATGGTACCCCAAAGTGTCACGTTATTACGTTGAGATATTTGAAGGTAAAGATTCACATACGAGTACAATGACCACATAAAAAATAGAACTTTTACTAGCCAGACTTGTTATTCAAAGTAGATAATATAAAATGTGGTTTAATTCAATTGAATGTATTATACAATCCATACAAATAAATAAAATTGTCTTGTAATTTCAAAATAACAGCTGTTTACTGAATACATAAATGTAATTAAACATATGGTACTTCAAATAACAGAGAAAAACATTTTACTAAATTACTAGCTGTGCCGGAACCCTTGTTTGCGTGAAATTATTTAAAAAAAGTTACTTTTCTAGTCTAATTTAATTCAGTAACAATTTGAGGGTTTTGTTTTTATATATGGAGCCTTATTTATTTTCTAGCCTTATTTAAACCTTATAACATCAGCTATCTGCTAGTAAAAGTACTGTCAAAATCGGTCTAGACGTTTCAGAGACTAGCGGGTACTACTTAACTAGTTGCTGTTGCCCGCAACTTTTGTCTGCATGAAATTATTATAGAAATATGAATTCTCTTTTTAAATGGTATTTTGTAAACAATTCAAGGATTTTAATTTTTTTGCATGGGGCCCTATTATTCTATAGAAAAATATATTTTAAGTTAAGTCAATTACCCTTCGAGGCTGCGGGTCCTGTCAGGGCTGTGGATTGTTTGAAAGAGATACATCAGCCTCGACACAAAGGGCTAAGAAGGAACATGGGTGACTTTTAGTCAGTAGAAGTCTGACACTCCCTACCACTCTGCCCAGAGCGGGCGGAGTCATTTGATGATACAACACCCCCAAAAAAAAAAATATAAGTTAGTCTTTGGAACATTAGCTGTTTACCAAAAATGTCCTGACAAAATCAGATCTCTCTCTCATCTGTCTTTGGAGATTAGCCAAAGCAAACAAGACAGAAACACAAATTTAAAAAAGATTTTTCTTGCATTCAGTAAAAAGCTGTTATTTTAAAATTACTCACAAACACTTAAATTTTTATTTATTCGTGGGATTACAAATACCCTCCAAGATATTAAGATAACTCAAAGAGTTTTAATACATAAATTCACTGCATAAGATAACTGTGATCCCTGAGAAATAAATATACTTGCCTATCAATAAAATGAACCTTATAAATAGAACAAAAGTTTAATTTCACATGTGATTTTATTTGATAATTTTTTTACTAACTCATTTGGTTCCATAAACACTATACAATAAAAACTATAGTCTAGAAGTGTCTATAACTTTAGGGTTCAGTTAGAGTATATGTGGGAATTACAACAGTCCTTTATTTATTTGAAACCACAAGTTAAGTACGACAAAGCTAGCCCAAATCAAACAAAGTTTTCAATCAGGGCTTCACATTTTTAACTTAAATACGGAACCATGACACCACAGCAAAAACTTTGTTTAAAAATTACCATATGGTTTTCACGGCTTTATTTGCCTTGTAACTTTATTAATTTTCCTACAGTTATAGTCAATGATTTAACTTACCGAAAGATGAAGTTTGTGTATTCTGCAGGACACGGTTGCAGCTACCACCAAGATGCACAATACAGCCTTTTTCACCACACAAATCATGTTTCATGACGATTACATTAATTTTGAATTATTAAATTTGAGTCTATATTGTCTGAAATTCCAACTCTTCACAAAAACATTTCCTCGGTCGGTGACGGAGATAAACACGGCAAATAGTCTTCACTTCACAATGATATATTGTTTATGGCAACAATAACTTCTATCTTGAACTTTGAGTATTTGACTATGGTTCACGTAAGCAAAGGCCATTACATGATAAAGTCTTATTTTTATTATTAAATAGATAAAGATTTATTTTTATATTAATAATTGACATAAACTAACATAAAGGATTGTACTGAATAATTTGAAAAGGAAGGATACGCGCATCTAAACATTTTATTTAATATTCTTCTCCCTATAAGCAAAACAGCGTCATCTGTCTTAAAACATACGAACTACGTCGTTAACTGTGCAACGTGAATGGCGGCGTTGCTGAGTTGACAAAATAATCCTTCGAGGTAGGTAGCCCGCGAAATTCGATTGTTTTTGCGTTTTTTTCAATTTGCCGATCAGTGTCAAGTTTTATGTGGGTTGTATGTTAGATAAAGTCCATTTCACGAAAGAAGTCCCGCAGACGCAGCGCTGTATGTCGCGCGACATAATGTTGTTTCACAACTTTTGGCATCGTAAATGAACCTTATAACGCACTAATCCAATAATAAACTCACAAAATATCTACCACAACAAACGCACCTTGATAACATCGACAAACGACAACATGGCCGATCTGTTAAATTTAGTTCCACAATTGTCCGCGGGACTTCTTTCGTGAAATGGACTTTACGCGACCGCCACAAATGTGACTTTACTGATTAATAATAATTAAAATCACCAATATAACCATTACCACCACCAATTATAACTAGCTGGCCCACGCAACATCGTCTGCGTCACATAATATAGCTTATAACCTTTCTCGATAAATCGACTATCCAACATTTAAACTGAGTTAAATCGTACTCGTAACAAACAAAAAATCTTACCTTTCCCCTTTATAATACCTATACATTAAGGTATTACATAGTATAGTACTAGATATATATATATATACAGGGTGGTTCCGACAATAAATGAAACCACTGGTAGTTCTAGTTCATAGGAACATTTTTAAACTATCAAATAAATCCTAACACCTTCGTGGTGCCGACGATACGACAATAACCTACCTAAATGTCTTTGCCAAATTCTTTTGTTACATTTTATTTCCACTCGTTAGGTAATCGGTGCAAATTATTCCTAAGGTTAGTAAACCAATATTTGTTTGTAAGTTGTAATCTATTTCGTTAACAGTTTTATGCTACTTAGTTTTATTGTTTTTTTTTATTTTGGTGTTATAACTTTTTTGATAGTTTAATGATGTTCCTATGGACTAGAACTACCACTGGTTTCATTTATTGTCGTATTGTCGGCACCACCCTGTATATACTATACGTAATAATACGTACTATAGTATAATATATACTATAGTAAGTATTATTACGTAGTACATTACACCTCAATGTACCTATTATATTAGTTTAAAAGTGACAATTACTATATGTATCTCTTACTGTTAAGTAATAAACAGTAACACCTTGTACTTGTAAACATTATGGTGCAGTAAATATTTTGAATTTGAATTTCACCAGAGCCCCCGGAGGCCAGAATACCTACCGCACCTACGTACCTACCGCACCGAACCGAATGATTGCCGCGCGGATATTTTTACATTGCGATATCTTCTAAGATATTTGTTTAAACTATATTGAGTGAAAGGCACACATATTCTGTAGGTACCTATTAAATTTTCGTTCTAACAAACATATTTATTTAGATATAGATTAATGACATATGAGTTAAATAAGCATCGAAAAATGTCATTGTGTTTAACCTAAAATTTAATTGTTAGAAATGGTTATAGTGAGACAATCATAAAAGATAGACATAAATAAGCTGTCGCGATTATTTTTTAACTATTATAGAGAAACAATTCCATCATACATGACATTTGTATAACTTAAACCGTTTACGCAGCGCAAGCAAAGGAAGCTATAATATAGGAATATTTTTCCCCTTTTTTGCAACATTTTTCATTTATACTCCGCTCCTATTGGTCGTAGCGTAATGTGATATAGCTTTTAACCTTCTTCGTTAGATAAACTAACCAACACAAACAATTTTTTCAAACAAACTAACTCTTCAGATTTATAATATTAGTATAGATGGGTACAAATAAAAAATCCTATAAACATTTCACTACGAGGCCCAGAATACCGTGAGGCTCCTAGTGGGGACGCGTCTTTACATCGGGGTACCATAAACCAGTGTACTAGCGAGCCAACTAAGAATAGCGCTGTCAAGACGCCATTTTGTTCAGCAATACTCGCGAGCTTCATTACCAAAGCGTACGGTGTGCAGAAAAATCAATGAAAAAATTACACTCAGTTTAATTATTTAATATTCACTTTATAATTTTATCCCAAATTAGTTTTACATGAGTAGGATATGAGAAATAGCATGTTTATAAAAAGATCACATGATTTTTTTCACTTTCAAAGTACTTGTGCACTTTAAAAACGATTTCTCGTGCTCTACGATGGAGCACCGCATCTCTCTTAGAACTCATATTGAGTTGATAGTGTAAGAATGAGTGACAGGTGCTAGTGAAAAATGGAGCAAGAGCCAGAAATATATTTTCTAACAGATAGTCCACTCTAACGCACAAAAATGAAAAAATAAAGTCAACAATGATAACAAAAAATAACAATGAAGTCCAGGAGGTAACAGATATATAACACGCAAGCGTACTAACGGTACACAGATAGCTTCTCATTTGCGTTGAAAAATGGTGACATGTTATTAGGGTGACCAGTAGCATTAACTATAATATTATATTAGTTCCTTTTTTTAATGAATACTGTTTCCATAAATTCTTTATTAATTTTTTTTTTTTATGGAATTCAAGAATTAATTTATTATAAAACATACACATACATACATAAACTAACGCCCTTTTCCCGTGGGGGTAGGCAGAAACCACAGAACGCCACGTTTTTTTAACTGTCGAATGGTTCCATTTTGTACCAAATTATAACCATTTGACAGTTAATCGATGGACCCTATGATAGCCACAGACATTTAAAAAGATTCGCAATAGCCCTGCTGGTCATACACGCTCGCTGGTTACGAGTACCACGCACCTGTCCTTTCTGAAGAACGGCACCAATAAGATCAGTGTATTTTGTAAAAATGAACATATATAGGGTATAAAAGTACCCTTAACGCAAACAAAGGGTATTTATTCTCCCCACCACTGCGATCATTTTTTGTTCTAGACCATACCTGGAAACTCCCTAGTTACGGAGATATTGGGGGTCAAAGTTCGAAATTTTTCACAGCTGTTTTTGTAAATACTAGTTTTTCAGGTTATAACTTTGCTTAAATTAGCTCCATGACCCATTTACTATTCAAAGCATCCACTAGCACAATGTTTCAAGAGTGCTACTTTGAGTTTTACCGTAAAATGTGATTTTTGACCCCAAAAAAAAAAGTCGTATCCCAGCAAAAAATTTTGCGCAGGGGTACTTAGTTTGATGTACACAATGCTTGGTTGACGGCTGTGTGATGGGTTGATTTACACCCTGTATAATAATAATTAAATCTATGAATAAAAAAACACATTCGCATTTCTTTTTCTGCTGGCAGTACTTATCTGTCAGATAAGTACTGCTACCGTGTGTAGTTTTCTTTCAGCAAACGCGATCCTATTCTTAGTTCAACTTAGTTGGCTAGCTTAGTAAGCTAAATGGCTCGTATCCGTGTAGATAAAAGTGGGATTTGTCCATGATGAAAGGAGATTATTGATTTTCGTTTTAGTCTTTGGTCGTGTTGTGTGCGGAGTTGCGGTCGAGTTCTATTTCACTGATAAATTAAAATACTCACATTTTCTCATGTAATTCATGAAAAAACAATGAGAAAAATATGTCCAAGTAATTAGCATAATGGTTTTTGTTTATTTGCAAAGAACCGTTTTCTTTGTCAAGTAATTGAACCCCGGGCTAGTAAGGTTTTAAAAAAACGTGTGTTTATTACGGTAATTGTCTGAAAATAATAGGAGATTGAATCGGCTAGTTTCATTGCCAATATGAAGCTGTTTTGGCAATGTATGTTCTCCCCTCGTCTGTATAAGGTGTACAGGGATGGACCGAAAGATGTAAGTCCTAATCGATATATTCTGCTTATTATTTATCATTAATTATTTGTTATAATATTATCATACAAGTATTTAGTATATTTTACTTTTAATTTTTTAAATGTAAGTTTATGTTTAAATCAATAGGTCCTATGGTGCGTCTCACACTTATTGTCTCATCACCATCTATTCAACCACTTGCTCATTGGCCCTATTTTGTCTAGGACTATTATTCAGATGCTGATGATATCTTCCAGACATTCTCGGTGGCTTAAATGATGTCCGTCCAGCCCACCTTTGTCCAAAACCGAGATGGGTGGACAACAATAAATTCTTACATTGAGTTCTTAGGCCATCATTTTCTCATCTCAGGGGCACCTATTTGGTCAATACGCAGCTGTTGTTGGCACCATGTGCTCAGCACAGTTTCATTTGACTTTAATTTTCAAATATTTCAATCATTATGTTTCTTCAAATCTAAAATGTCCTCATACTGTCTCGGAAAGATGCCCGATGGTCACCAAGAAGCTTTGTCTAAAAAGAATCAAATAAGACAAATTATGGTTCACCGTACAGAATTAATTTACTTTGGTTAAAGTTTGGATTTGCTTGTTTTTCTGTTTATCTCCGACACACCAAAAAAATCCCTAATAAAACCAAGCAAACATGTATGGATTCACTTGTGGTTTAGTTTAGTTTAACTGGGCTTTTCTCCGCACTTAGCCTCTTGATTGGGCCATTGTGCGTGATGTTTAAATATTACCTACTCCAACCAACATAGTATTAGGTCATCCCAGAACTACAGCAGCCTTCCCAGATTGCTGCTGGCTTCCGGTAGAGTTTGTGCCCGGTGTTCTGCCACATTCCTCCACTCTAGCAGTACGTGCCTTGGCTTTTTTTCCTTTTTTTTTTTTTTTTTTTTTTTCTCTTGCACATTCACTTGTGGTATTACTGTGCCTTTTCGTTGGTTTACAAAGCTCTCTACACAATCATGATTCTAAGTATTTTGATAGAGAAGTTCGACGCACCTTGGTTGTCGCACGCTGTGAAGGTGCTGGTCTTGAAGACCCTACTCCTAACCTTACAATTTAACTTTTCTTTTTGAGGTAGATTATTGTACATATTATTAATAAATTAGATATTTATTTATCTATACTAATATTATAAAGAAGTAAAGTTTGTGTGTTTGTATATTTTGTTAAATTGTAAGGGGTAATCTCGGGATCTACTGAACCGATTTCAAAAATTCTTTCACCGTTGGGAAGCTACACTGTCCCCGGGTGACATAGGCTACTTTTTATCCCTGTATTCCCACGGGAACGGGAACTACGCGGGTGAAACCGCGTGACGTCCGCTAGTTAATAATATGTACAATAATCTAGGTCCCAAGGTCCCTTTTTTGTTTTTACTTCCGCATTGATACCCTTTTGTAGTCAATTTTGTCAGACTCCTACTGATCTAAACCCCACAGTCCTACATAGCTTTTATATTTACATATGAAGTTCAATAAGTTTCTTCTGCTTTTTTAATTTTATTACATGTGCAATTACAATAATTTTGCACAAGGTAATGAACATCTTATACCTAAAGAAAGAAGTAGGCATTCATTGTCTCTTTGTTTGAAAACCGACTCCCCATTTCCGAAACATAAAACGTTTCGCCGACCCACGACATTGCAGTTGCGCAATGCGTGTATTTATTGATTACGCGTGGGTGCGCCGGTGGGGTGGTGAGCCACGCCTCAGCGCGCGCTTAGGGCGTGGGTCCCGAATGACCCCCAAGGAAGCGTGGGACGGGAACGCGCGGCGCAGTCGAGATGCGCGCATCTGCAACCCAATCGATACCGGCTAATTGAATAGGAGTAATTGGAACGCGTCGTTGTATGAATATAGGATTCCGTTGTCAGGAAAATGAACTATCGTGTTTTGTTGGGGGTATATTATGTTTTATCCTTATAGATGGCGTTCCGAAATTAAACGCAGTTTTTTGTTTTTCGGTCTTTGTTTAGGGATTACCATGTAACGTTGGTAACAACTAGAGGCGCAAATTCACTAACGAGCTTTACGTGGTGTTGTTGGCTCACCGGTAAATCACACTCCGAGCGTATGAACCCAACTCGCGGCACATCAGCGATGCGAAATAAAACAAATTATGATTACGAAACACGGTACCTAAAGGCAACACGTAAACATCTCAAGAAAACAAACCTCAAGATGGTTACCACGGCTGAAGCCGGTCAAGTGATTTCTTTTGAAATCACGAATGGTTACTCGGCAACTAAATTTAAGAAGTTTTTCCTGTTCGTCGAGAGTTTTAAAACCATGGGCGTACCCAACATTTGTTATGGGCTGGGGCAGAAGTATTTTTTTTTTTACGCTGTTTTCTTGGTGTTCCTTCAATAGTTGGTCACCAGATCTAATGTAATTTTTAAAGTAGGTATCCAGATGAATATTTAATTTTGTCAGGATGTACGAATATCTCCTGAGCCCGCCACTCATGGCAGTAGTAAAAACAGTAGGGTTATAGTCGATAGGAGTCTGACAAAAGTTTTTCTCTCCAGTCTGGGTAAATTCATGAGGATTCTCCAAACCAAATATAAAGAGTAGTGGATCAACAATTTGAGATGAAAATAACAATCATTTCTTGTTACTATTAATTGTAAGGCTAAATCATTACTTTTTTTCTAGTCCATGTATAACCCTGGAATAATGGAAAAGTACGGAGACAAATTTTTATCGACGGTAAGCACAATTTTCGCCGTGGTTAGTATTGTTCCAAAATATTTTAGTACTGTCATTCGCGTACTGTTCTATAAGGCATTGAAAATAAATACTTACATTTTATTTTTCTTTTAGGCTTATTCCCTGATGAACGTAGGCTTTTATTCATCACCTTTCATCTGGATGTACGTCCATAAACGTGGCTATTTCTCGGTGGACGAGATGAAGTCTCTGGGAAGATTGTTTGTCAGTGTGACTTGCGTAGCCGCTATCTCATTATTCGCAAGAGCATTTGGAAGAGCTCGCAATGAGAAATACGTGAGGTTCATCAGAGCACTAAAGCTTCCTATGCATGACAAACATATGTATTTGGAAGAGATCAGGAAATATGATTTCGACGTCAAGGCCTGGCCGACTACCTACACCGTAAATGACAGGGCAAGGTAAATGTTGTCACATAAATGTTGTTGTATAATTATTAAGATGTAGGTCATGTATGTGAAATTGTTCTATCACACCAGGCTTTTCAGTCATCATTATCATGTGAACCGAAAGACCGTCCACTGCTGGATATAGGCCTTCCCTAAGTTTTACCACTTTTCAGTGCTGTAATATAAATCAAACTAGAAGCCAAAGGTTGTTTACAAACTAGGTACGTATAGTATAAAACAGTCGAAGCCCTTAATAGTTTTCTACGCATTTTTTGCCTGAACAAGGTCGAACAAATAGTATTATTGTTTTAGCTATTAACAGAGTAATATTGAGATGAAAGTGAAAACAACATTTGGCTAGGTAGCTTTGAATAATGTACATAGCAACTGCCTTGTCTCAGTACACTAAATATTAGTGCCTTTTTGGTCTTTCTGTTTTGTATGCTGACTTACAATATTGTGATGTGTACAAGGTGCGAACAGACTCTTCACCGAGCATTCTGTATATCAAAGGATCCCTGCGCCAACAATATTGCTAGGAAACTTTTTTTAGGGTGAAATATCATTGTTTACGGTATACCTCAAAGTAACGCACCCAAAACTAATAATAATAATTTTGGATGATTCTTATTCCAGTTTTTCGAACGATCCTATCCTAAAAATGGATCCAATTTACGTAGGGTGAGTACCCTAAGAGGAAATAATATTAGCATGCTACTTTTTTAAAGTTTAGAAAAACGTACCAAACAAAAAAAAAGTTAAAATCCGTCGAGCCTTTTCAGCGGGGTACTACCACAAACGCCGTGGCACAAGATATTTATATATTAGATTATTCACACAGCCAGTGGTTTTCGCATCTAGGCCATGTGCAAAGCTAGTGATGGGTCGAGAGAATATTCTCTCACGTAGAATGTTCTCCGATCGAGAACATTCTGCAATATTCTTTTCGAAGGAGAATTTACGGAAATTTAACATTTTCTCACCGATATCTCCGTCGATTGTGGACCGATTTTCAAAATATTTTGGTATTCAAAAGAGTATGTACTCCGGTGGTGGTCCCATTGTCACCAAGTCAGGATCTGATGAAGGGGGAAATTGAGGGCAACCGTCAAATTTTCAAAAAATATCAGTTCCTGGCTTGGTGACAATGGGAAAAAAACCTCGGGATTATACCCATACAAATACTTTAATTTTGAAAATCAGGCTACAATTCACGGATATATCGGTGGACATATACATATATTCGGGAATTCACCATCACTACTTAAATTCTTTAAGAGAATTTATGGAAACATTCGCGGAAATATTCTCGGGAATGTTCTTGCTCAGGAGAATTTACTGAGAATTTAAGTTGTGGAATATATTATTTTAACGTAGACTTTGTAAAACTTTCAAAATGCACTAAAAACTAACTCTAATAACCTCCTCCTTTTTTGAAGTCGGTTAAAAATAGACCGATACAAAGGAGTCATTCGATTTTTAAACTCTGTTCTCGGGAATTTACCATCACTATGCAACGCAAAATCACTCATAATATTATGATAATATTTAATGCTTGTATTACTTCTCTATGCATGCAGTAAGACAGTTGCTTATGCTTGCCTACGTCAGAATAATTGAAAATTCTAGGTGGTGGAATAGAAGTACTTTGTGCTTTGTGCTTCTCGGTACCAATATCGTCATTTTGTGACGTTTGTGTGGTGTTATGTAACTTCATAAGGGGTAAGGTAGTGTGTTTTTAGTTTGCTCAGGTGAATTTAATAATATTATGTCGCTTAAAGCTTTCACGGTGTATTATAACCAAACTCATACTGTCACTTACGGAATATCGTCCGTAATTATCTTTCGTCATCCCACGATCATGGCGCTTGCAACAGCATCGAAATATCGGGAGCTCAAAATAAAGGGTAATCAAGGAAGATCTTCCGTAAGTGACAGCATAACTTTATAATTATGTCGTTAGATATATTTACTAATATTACAAACGCAAAGCGTATAGGACTGATGCCTGATTCATTTCGCAAGAAACCTTTCACTAAGTTGATCAAGACAACGTCAACGTGCAATCGCCTTCATTGATTGAGTACCTATACCTCACTTATACTAAAGAAAGTAATTAATTAATATAGACGCCCGTACATTGTGCAGCTGCAAATGCTGCAATAGACCCATCAAATATATAAAAATACGTTGGGATTGGGTAGAATGTAGTCTCGAGTCTAATTCACGCCGAGTTCATATGCACTAAATATTCTATGGTGATAGCGTCTGAAGCCCCCTGCGTATCTGCGTATCAGCTATGGACAATTAAAGATTTACTATGTTTTAGAACGTCCTGGTGGAACCACCACCCATTCAGATTCTGCGCCAACCCCGATCGCCCAAGGTACCAGCAAGTGATCATTCAAATCCTTGCCTACATCGCTACCCATACATTCGGCCTGCGGCTCGTCTATCCTGGATCTATTAGTGTGGTAAATTCTATGCTGTGTAAGTATATATTTCGAAGAAAGTTCACGTTGTCACCTTCCTCAAAATCTTCTATGGTAGTCACACAAGTGTTTCTGACTTTTTTCAGGGAAAGCCCTGTTCATGGGTAGAACATCGCTTGTGGAGAATTATGATGGAAAGCGCACCAAGATTGGAACAGCCGATGGTAACACTCTTGACACGATCTTCGTTGACAACCGCTATCGCTACGGGAAGGGCAAGGTTCTCGTTATCTGCTGCGAAGGAAACTCCGGATTCTATGAGATTGGCATCATCGCCACTCCGATCAAGACTGGATACTCGGCTTTGAGCTGGAACCATCCTGGTTTCGGTGGAAGCACTGTAAGTATAGTTCGAGTCGTATTCTTGATACATCATCATTCAGGCAGGAGGTCAAAATGTACCGCCAGCTCGTCATCTCATTAGTTCCTCCTATCTAGAGATCTTCTTCGCTCTAGAGATATCATCGTTCGTACAGTCCATCCATCATTTCATCACGAGGAGCTCGTAGTTTAATAATACCTGCCATTCGGGTCGATCTTTAGGTTAAGCCACGCTTGCCTAGGTTTGTCTGTGGATGGGTGACCGGCCATTACATACCGAGTTTCCTCCGTGCCTCGGAAAGCACGTTAACCTGTTGGTCCCGGCTGTCATATATAGATCTTTGGCAGTCGTTACAGGTAGTCAGTGACCTGAAAGTCTGACAACCAGTCTTACCAAAGGGTATCGTATTACCCAGTATTAATTGGGTTGTGGAGGTCAGATAGGCAGTCGCTCCATGCAAAATACTAGTAATCAGCTGCATCCGGTTAGACTGGAAGCCGACCCCAACACAGTTGGGAAAAGGCTAGGCAGAGGCAGATGATGTACAGTCCATCCATCATTTCTTTGGTCGTCTTATTCTTGAATCTTACACACTCAATCTGTTGACTAACATATTTTATTTGTTTTAACTTTTGCCAACGGCTTCACTCGCTTTATGAATATGATCGGAAATCATTTTATGAGAATATTTTTATTTATTAAATTCTATGACACTCTGGAATAACGTAACTTCCTAGTGAAATAATTTTCAAAATCGGATCAAATAGTTCTGAAGCTTAACATTTGCCAACAACAGGATATTATGTTATGTTATGCTAACTAAATACCACAGTCCATCCATCGTTTCTTTGGTATTTCTCTACTCTTATACCCAACCTTATCCTTTAAGAGACACTATAATGATCAAAATTCGATTCTAGTTTAGAGTAGTCGTAGTTTCTTTCAGCTTCTCACAACAAAAATACGGCAAACTTGTGTTAGACATTCAAAAAGTGGCAAAATCGAATAAACGTAAATGTAAATAAATACGATTAAGAAACAAGAAGCTCGGCTTGCTTTATATTTTGCTTTAAGCCTGCAACCGCTGACGACAGCAGAACTAAACTCTTTCGTTTTTCTGTTCAAGGGAAACCCCTACCCTTCGCAAGAGCAGAATGCCATCGACGCAGTGATGCAGTTTGCTATTAACGAGCTCGGCTACCGTCCCGAGAACATTGTGATGTTCGGATGGAGCATCGGCGGGTACACCGCCGCCTGGGCCGCCGTCAACTACCCAGTCCACTCTTTGGTAAGATACTACTACTCTTATATAAAACTGTTCTTAATACACTTCGATTTATTAGGACAACCAGTCACAGCACAGACCACAGTCTTGCTAACAAGTATCTTGTGTAGCTGGGAGGCGAATAGGGATAACAGCTGAGTAAAAAAAATATGATTCCGTTTAGTCCCTCATGCCTCAGTTAGATAATCGAAAAATATTGGATACGGTTTTTTTGTTATATCAAATTAATAAAAAAATTACGAAGATAAAACGCGTCTATGAGTGGGGGCTAGTGACATCACTTTTAGCTAAAACGCTACTGAAATGTGACGTCACACGAGTTTTCGAAGCACTGCTTACTTCATTTTTTGCTTACGTGAAAAAATAAAAAATAACTGTCCAATATTTTTTGGAAATCTATGTGACGGACTAATTAAATTTTATTTGTCGTCTACCCTATTCTGGTCTTCAGGACACAGGAGGAGGAGGAGGAATTAATAAGGGGATTTTTCTGATGCTGATAACCGTGCAGCGGTGAGCATTTATCACCAGTTGACCAACTGGTTTCTGCCCCATAACTAAAATGCTTATTTCTAAAACTGTATAATTTTATCATAAATAATATGTATGTTCTGTTAACCTAACCCCGCCAATAAAACATTGTTTTTACCAGGTCCTGGACGCTACTTTCGACGATTTGCTCCCTCTCGCCCAGAACCAGATGCCGAAATCTTGGTCTTTGCTTGTCAAGGAAGTGATCCGTTCCTACGTGAACCTGAACATTGTCGATCTCGTCGCCGACTACAAGGGCCCCATTCAACTCGTCAGGCGCACCGAGGACGAAATTATTAGCTTGCGGTCAGTAATCATAAGAATTTTAATTTCTTGGCTTCTTTCACGGCTTGGGGACACATACGCCCTGTTTCTGAAAGTATACTCACTTAAATCCCGCTCACTATTCCACGATAACACTCTTCTGCAATACCTGTACATGAACGTATTTACCACTTACTTCTTCCCTTGGGGAAGGCAGAGACAGAACGCTATATGCTGCGAACCGTCCATTCTCTTCTTAGTTTGCCCACACTTACACATCTGCCCAGAAACACGCTCAGCCTACGAGTACTTCCGCACAACTGACCCTTTCGCGATGCTTGAACATGAACAATAAGGCCATTTTTCAGTAGTATTTGAAATAAAGGAACTTGATATCAAACTGATATTGTCGCCTCATTACAGGGCGGATCATTGCTACGAATTATGAAGCTGTGATCTCTTTCTTGTTGTTACTCTACAACGAATCAATAACATATTTAAATACAGATTTACGTATCTGTGACGTTATTGAGCTTTCAGAAACTGGGGGTTTCACATCATTTCACGATTCTGTAATGTTAGTAGTGTTTTAAATTTATATGGCCATAATGTTGATTCACATGTAAAGCTAGTTTTTAATAGTAATTATGAATGTATAAACTTTTTGCAAGATCTTACCAAAAATGGCCATTTGCTTTATATTAAGGGAAAGTGTGATCAATATCAAGCTCAATCATTAAAAGGGTTCAGCATTGTTATCAGTTCATGAGATGAAACAATGATACATTTTAATAAGGCTTTTAAATCTAAGAAAAAGTACTGTATTAACTGTAGATAATGCCTTAGGCAAATCCAACTATATGATCAAAGATTATTATGTAGTTTTTTTTCCAAAGATAATTATCTATACACTCCTTTTAATATATTTAGTTAAAAAACTTGTTTTTTCGCATATTTAAAGTGTTCTTGACAGGTTTTTGTGAAGATACCAAAAACTATACTAATGTACATAGTTTAAAGTGTTATTATACAATATATTCTATAATATTATATTTATTATATTGATACGAAATGTTACTTAATGTTAAGACAAAGCTTTCCTGATTGTTGTAATAAATATATGAATTAAAAATAAAGCCGTGAATGAAGAGGAAGAAAATAATAAGAAAAAAAAACGAGAACAGCTCGTGGCTTTCTTGAGAAATTTTATGCAAATCTAGTTAATAAATGTTGTTAACAATTAAATACTTTTTTTGGTACGAAAGATCAACCTTGCTTGTGAAATGCGTCTTGGTGCTTTTCCGTAATATTGTCGTTTTGGCTTTAAATACACAATTGCATTTGTTTACACATGCTTTCTTATCACGAGGACTCCGCATCTACCCTTTGTTCAGGTTGAACGACAAGAAGTAAGTGCTTTTGCTTTAAGGGTGACATTCATATCATATATAGCACATATCATAGCACTTTGACTGGGATTTGCTAAGTAAGCTTTCACATTCACAAAATGTTATTAAGCATGCCATGCCAATATGGACATTAATGTTATACGAATTATGTTTATTCTTATGCATAGCTTACTTAGCAAGTTAAGAGGGGACAGGGATTGAATTCTCTATACAAATGTATTCTCCTTTTTTCTTCCTTCCTCTAGAGCCAACATTTCTTTTTCATAAAATTAAGGTCTACTGTAGACACATTCCTGTCATTTATTTTTTTTTAGCAACTATTAGGTAAAGAAAATATGATGACAAATGCCCTATTATTCGGCGGCTATTACGACTGTAGTTAGAGTACTACCAGACAAATTCCAAAACATAAAAGAAAGTGATATAAATCTAGACATACTATTTCTTGTAAAAAACGAATTGAATTGGCTCAGTTTGCAATGAAAAAAAATTGAAATACGAAACATCGATTTCGTCAAATTTTGTGCTATAATCGGTCTGAGCTGCAGCTGTCCCCCCTATCGTATTCTACGGGGGCAGGCCTGACGCAGCGCGACGGCAATAGTTTCTTCAAATACTTATTTTTCTGCCCTGTTCCCTCTTAAGGGCTACGTGAGGTTGGTGAACACTGCCCATTAAAGTCATAATCTAATATAAAATAATCCTTTTTTCCATAAATTTAGATAAATTCAGTAATAGTAGAGGGATCTAAAGAAGTAAGTATAACAGAGAATAGAGATTTTCGTCATTTCAATTAACACAAGTCTAGATAGCATACTGTGCCGTCGTCAGTCCAAATTAGACGTCACGCAAAAAGGGTAGTTGACAAAATAAAATCTAATTATTCCGTTAAATAGATTTCCAAAAAATATATTGGACACATGTTTATTCTTTTTTCACGCTGTAGTTTGAAAACTCGTGTGACGTCGTATTGGATGACATTTTTTACCAGAAAGTGCTGTCTTTGTCTAACACGTCGTTTAAAGTCAGTTAAAACTAAGCCGTTTTCTGATCGATTTTATCACTTTTTTAACACATCGTGTTATTTCTGTTAGTTCTTTGAAATAACATAACATTTTCGTGAATTTTTAACAGTAGTCAAATAGCCAATTATGTTTATGGTGCTCTCACGTGTCCACTCTGTGCGAGAATATTTGTAAGCAAAGATGGTTTTTCTAGCCACATCGAGAGCCCATGATTGACGCCAGTAGGCTGATGATGAAATGGTCGCCGTAGCCGAAACTTGCTTGGAAGGATTATTATTATTTTATTATTATACGATCGCCTACCCAACTTGATTCATGTATTCCAGACAAGGCATCCTTTCAACGAACCGTGGGAACTTCTTGCTCATGGAGCTGATTAAGCAAAGGCACAAAACTTCGCTGGCGGACCCGTTTTCAAAGGTGGCGCTTTTGAAACTGCTTGCTATGACCGATGTCCAGCGCAATGCTTTGAATGTAACTGAACTCTCGGACTTTGACCGACCCCTGCTGCCCTTGGTAAATAATTCATATATTACTTATCTTCTAGTAACGTTATGCGCATGAAATTAAACAGAATAGTTAGCAGCTTACAATATACAAGACTCGGGGGGCAATGACCAGAAAGTTTATTCATTGGCAGAGACTACACATTCTATTTTCACTACAGCACTACTAGCAGCTTAAGGTGAAAGCGCTAGGGTAACCCGCGAAATTCATCACTTCATGTTGTTGAGCTGATGATGGAAGGTACAACTCCTCAACGGTTAGGAGTTGAAAGTAATAATAAGGGAATCTTGAAGGTTAAGGGTTAGGTATCTTGGTTGATTGCTAAATGCATAGTAAATATTTGTAATAGGATACATACAACTAAAAATGGAAAAACAAAAATCATTTTTGCAAAAAAAACTTACCTACTTCAATAACACCAAAAAAAGTGAAAAAAAAACAAAAAAGTTAAAAATAAACTTCTGAAGAAAAATCGGCTTCTAAAGTCGGTGGCAAAAAACGAAATCAAACAAACAAATGTCGCCGACTTCAGAAGCTGATTTTTCTTCTGAAGTAAATTTTTACTTTTTTGTGTTTTTGTTTTTTTTTGTAGTCCGTTTTTTTTTATCAAATAGTCACGCAATGGAATTAAATCAACTCTAGAAGATTGTATTTCATGATTTTAATCATTATATCTCTATAAATACATACATATTACGTGCGCGAATCATAGTTTAATCAACATAAAACCTGACACTGACCTGCAAATTGCAAATAACGTTAAAAAAGATTGAAATTCGCGGACTAGCTTAGCGCTTCGTTAGTTGTTTTGAAAGAGCAGTATTCTCTGACAGCTAGTTCACTTGTATTTGTGAGTGCTTGTTTAGGCACGTTTAAAACTTCCTTACAATTTATTTTGTGCTTTTTTTGATGTATTATCATTCTGTTTACAGATCTCGAAGTACTTGCACGACTACAAGTCGTCCCACTGCACCCCGCTGCCCGAGACCAATTTCGCCATCGTCATGGATCGCATCGAGGCCGATAGGCGCGAATAGTCCAACGTGTTACGATTACGTATTGTAGCCCCTGGCACACAAACTAATCGTAACAACGAATTTCCACGCGAAGGCCTCGCGGCCGACGTTGACTAACTTTAGAGCTTCTTCAAAAAGCTCCCTTGTGTTTTTGTGTATGGTTTGGTGGGAACTTACTACTAGGCTAGTATTAAGCACTTGAACGACTTCATACATCCATCTTTCTAGTCGACCGTGCAGATTCAGAGCTTATGTGGTGATAATACAAAATTTATATCGTATTTATTTATTTATCGTATTTCGATTTTCACAGTGTATTTTATAACACGGTCTCAACACCGTGCTTCTACTTTCCTATGAAGGAGCTCACGTATTGTAATATGACGTATTAATATGGTGGTGAAGGTTATTTTGAAGATATCTCTGTCCTCGTAAATTGACAGAGATATGTTCTATCCGGAAACTACTCCTGCATTTATTAGATGAATGGACACTTCACTTCAAAGTGGGTTTGTGAACAAGACTGGAACATTACATTGTATACCGTAATGTATTGGAATGAAGGACAGACAAGTCATTTTTGTGTAGATTTTAATAATAATATATTAAGATTTAAATGCGTCCATAAAATTGAAGATACCTAATTATTTAGAATCAGCAAATTTTAGTAGTTTTTCATCAATGTTTATGATTATGTCAAGGCAGACACGCCTATATGTATATTTAATGATATTTTAGATATGTCACAGAACAGTAATATAATATAATACATAATTGTATAATATTAATATGTCGCCTATATTAAAATTCAGCTCCCAGGAGGGCATGGCCGTAAATTGGCAGAAAAGTATGATAATATAGTAATATGATCAGTCTGAGCCATCCCCTTCAACGGAGAGTAATCCCTTCATACTATTCATTGTAATAGGATACTTGCAAATTAATGGATATATTTAAGGTAATTTTTAAACATGATAATCATTCTTTTTAAAATACATTATTCCTTGCTGACATAATTCAGCTTCTTAGAATATTTTGATGTCTATGGGTATTCTGTAAGTGGTCTTGCGGTCAGAACTAGCCTACCCCAAGTACTGCTCCAGCTCAGATAAGTTAATTAATTAAGGGGATTGCAAAAAAGGTTAGAACAACTTATGAAAGGAAATGAAGACTTGGCTTATACATTTGTGATTGATGAGGTACGTAATATTAAGTACCTAATATACTCTATGTGTTACATGATAAGTCTTGTGCAAAACGTGGGCGGGCAAGGCTTGATACTACTTTGTGCGTTCTTGTGATGAAAAAAAATAAACTATTATTTTTATTTTGTCCTCAAACTGTACTAACTTTATCTGGGAGTGGGAAATTGTATTTTTCCTCATCTTATCACATAATTGATCATTATGCAAGATCCTCCATGGAAGTGCCAAATTATAAATATTGCTATACTTGATACAGATTTTATTTGATAAGATCTATCATGTCTGATTTGGTCCACGGGTATCAAACTACTAGCGGCGCACAACATAGGAAGATACTTGTACTGTACTTGTACTATGTTCGAAAATGTACTGTTTTGTTGCCTACATTCAGGTTTGCTTTCAGAAATATATGGTTTCCTTTCCTAAGCATCGCCCACGTGAAACACAATTTGATATAATTACTACATAATAATTATATGAGCGTAATAATGTTTCTTAAATTTGTGTGAACATTAATTTATTTTCATGTATGATTTGTATATCAGTTTTTTCTTTAATGGTGGAAAGTACGTTTTTGTTCAAAGATAATGATGTGGTTTAGGTTCGTTTTGTGTTTTGATTCATAATTTTTTGTAACAACCATTTTTGTTTATTTAGATGCTTATTTATTCGCGATTAGAGCTTTAAGAATAAAAAATGATTTTAGTGGATCTTGTTGTATTTTTTCCCTACGCTTTCATCCCCGCCATTTCAATGTCTACCTTTGTATGATGATCATACACTAGGTTCTTCTTATCTTTATATTTCATGAGGAATCTTCTCACTATGAGGATGTCCTCATAGTGAGAAGATTCTACCTTTTTTTCATTTCCTGCTTGGTAAGCTCCGCTAAACCCGTTATTTCATTTATTGCGTGAAAGAGTAATGTAGTATAATATCCAATCAGGATATACATAGGCTATAATTTATTGAAATACGCGGTCGGCAAATATTACAAAATCAAGCTCGCGAGCATCAGGGCTCCAGGGAAAGGAGCCTTCTAACAATACTAGCCTTGTCCAGGAGTACCGCCACTCGTTATGAATCAATATTTATTGTTAACTAGCTGATGACTGCGAAAATATTTTTTTCTGACACCTCAAGCAAAATATCCTCGAAAACCACTCTAACCACCGGTGATTAGCATTAATATCGGTGCAGTAGTTTTTGAGTTTATCGCGAACAGACAGAGAGACGCGGTAGAGGACTTTGTTTTATAGTATATAGTGACAGTAATTGTCTCAAATGCAGTGATGCCACAATGGGGGCAATCCCTCCAAATCTAAGGGTCTTTTACAGCTCAGGGTCCCAGGGACTATATATGAGGAAGGGCGAGAGCTTGTACACACTGGGATGACAAAGGTTATTCAGCGTTGTCTAACGCACGCACGCTCGTTGGCTTTCGAAGGTACGTTCGAATAAATTCAGTGGTCGATCGTTTGGCAGTTATCATGAACGACGACGAAATAGTTTTATGTTAGTGTCGAGTACGTCGGGAAATCCATCTTGATAATAAAATATTTAACGCTAGAAGGATGTGTTCATTTTGAACCCAGTATAACTATGATAAGGAAATTTAAATTTTTCGGAAAAAATATATAAGTAATAACTCAGAATTGCAAACGACGTGAATAAAGATTTGGATTCTATAATGAAAGCTGAAAAATTGTATACTCAAATAATAATTGATAAAAAATATTTTGCCACTTGTGGGGGAGTTTTTTTCATAACTCAATTGTGTGTGAGGATTTCAGGGAAGGTTTGGGAAGAACTTGAGATGGGAATCTGGCAACCCTGCCCAAATCGTCTCTATAATGTGTGATGCTACTGGTGTTTGAATTGAATTAATCATGTTTTCGGTATCTAAAATCCATCGTCCAATGAATTAAAAAATCAAACTGATTGCTTTAAAACAGTTTGGAAAATGTTTTTGACATACTTGAAAATTCCGTTTTTTTTATTCAAAATTACCACATTTATCGATTTTATAAAGTTTTCTCGCACCCAAAAATTTGCCTCATAACGATAAGACATCATGAAGTTTTGTCTAATGCCTGATGGCAGTCTGTGGTTTCTGCTTACCCTCATGGGAAAAGGCGTGATTTGATGTATGTGTGTAATGTAATACATAATAAGTATGTTAGCCCTGAGAGGCAAAAATCTCGCATACAAAGACATTAATTTGACATCAGTAACAAGAATCCGGACTCCAAATGACAGTGACATTTTGGTTTTAACAGAAGTCGGATGTTCTTGAGAAAATTGTAGCGTAAATAAAATAATACTTTACGGATATTTATTTCAAATAATGAATGATTAGTTACACTAAATATTAAAAGCAATAACGGTTTAAACATTGTGGTGGCAGTCAAACTACAGTAAGTACTTCAACTGTTTCCTAATATTATTTTGGGCGGATGTGCAGATGGTGCAAATATAGTGACATTTTTCAATAATAAAACTACATTTTCTGAAACGAATGTATCTAAATTTCAATATATAAATGAATAGTAATCATGATATTTTGCCCTAATGTTATTTAAGTTATGCAATATTTACCATAACCTTGAATTCTATGTATATTACTGGAGCCTACGCAAATAATGCGAAAATGAAAAGTAATCACAATTATCTGTCGGGTTAATGTATCATTTACGAGTTTCGAAACATAACCTCAAGTTTCGAAGTTATGCATTTTTTGTGCAGGTCATAATAAACACCTTCTTATTGTAGGGTTATTATCAAAAGCTTTAATCGTTTAAACAATGCATACAAAACTGATTATGTCAAATAATAGTTCTTAAACATAACCCTAGTTTGTATTAAAAATTTACCCTTAAAATGGGGTGACCATTACTACAGTGCAACTAAGATCTAGGCAGTCTGTGTGCATCTGTGGATGGGAGATAAAATTTGCATAGTCTGGCAATTAATATGGGGAAATGTCATAGACTTTTCTCCCACTCAGTCAGTATTGATTTTTCAGTAGTTTCATGAGAGCTGCAGTGAAAGAGCTCCTCCATAATTTTCTTTATTAAAATTCAAAATTACATATAACTGTGTTCTAATTGTGATATTGTGTTGGGATTGAGCAAGTGAAGTGTAAATCTATTGTGTTTTGGAGGAAATAGATAATTCATTTTCATATTTTATTATAATTCACCCCACTTGTAGTGGATCAATAATTCCATCATGGCTGCACCTGAGGACCAACCCATTCACATAGTTGAGATTGTAATCATAGTAATTGACATCCCTGTTGCCAATCCTCCTCCCCCGGTAGTAAACATTTCTAATGTGGTGGAGTTGGAAAATACTTTGGATGCGGGTGAGTAGAACAAAGCATATAGGTACAGATCATGTGTGTCTTTTCTTTCATTAATCTTCTAGATTCAAGAGAAGTTTTACCCGTTTAGTTCTTAGTTTAGTTCTTCTTAGAAATTCAGGTCAGTGGGTTGTCTTAGGGGCGGATTTTGCCTGCGGGAAGGACACCTTTGATTGTGTAGCCATGGGAAATGTGAGTTCACAGTTTAATCCAAATACATTATGAAGCATTTACTAGTAATAACATTTTGAATTTTGAAAACACCCGTATAAGGTATACGCCCGAATAAAGCATACATGCATAATAATGTAGCTGCAGTAAATCCTTAGGCATCCTAAGCCTTTGAGCCTTCCAACAATGAAAATACAGTCCTAATTAGGGTTCTTATTAGACACGTTGTCTGAATATGTTAAAAATATAAGCAATTATCAGAGTAACTGCAAAAATAGGACTAAAAAAAAAACTAGAATTAAAATCCTTTGTTCTACAAGTTACAATCTGAAATTGGTTCCACTGGCCGCTACTATGAGTTGACATTATTGGGTTGTAAGTAGCTGTCCACCACACCACTCTGGGCCTACGCAGTCGAATGGCCAGAGGAGGCCTAAGGAGGCTAGTGGGCAGGGTGAAACATGATTCTGAGAATCAGATATAATTTCGTTTCATTGGATACTGGTATGATTTGAGATATCAGATCAAGCTTTATATATAGCCTGGCTAGTAAAGAACAGTAGGTATTTTGGATAATGCATTGTGTTGAAACTAGCTAGTGGCCTGTTAAATAGGTAACATTCAGAATCCTGGAAAACGAATCTATCAAGAATTAAGTAATTCCAATAAAAAACGCGTGTTGTTTAATCAGGTCATGTTTTCTGGTACTATGACCTTTAGCTCGAAAGGTCAACTGTTGCGCATTATACGAGCTGCATCTAGGGGCGGCGCTACTAGGCATGCGCGGGGCAAGGGCTGCCCGGTGCGGCTGAGCTGGAGTGCGCATGCGTGATATCGATTAAAGCCACTGGATTCTCGGAACTTTGGGCGCATATTACAGTACGGTACAGTGGGCGATTCTCGCAATTTTCGTCTGCATAACCGACCGGGGGAGGGCAGTTGCTCGCGTCCGTAGGATTTACTATCTATTCCTAGACCCACCCTACACGTCTAGAAATGTATGTTATGTAATGCTGTAATGCTGAGATCCATAAACACCTGGGAATGCTCACAATGAGAGAAGAAATATCCAACCTCAATGTCAAATACACGGATCGGCTAGAAGCCCATCCCAATACCCTTGCACGAGAGCTCACAATTCGCAGCTATGCTAAACGCCTTAGAAGTAAAGACATACTAGAAAAATCTATGAGTAGGTGTTCTTGCTGGAGGACAAACTCACTCATCTGCTAAAAGTGATTGCACTGATTGCAGACGAAATAGGAAAAAGAAAAAACCGACTCTCAGGCCCGCGCGCTCGTTCTTGTTCCGACGTTTCTTAAGTTGCATTGGTGATTGCTCTCGCTTTTAAGTTGACCCGGCTGTCGTAAATATAAACATGGACCAGGAAATTCAGCATTCGTCTACAACCAGGCTAATAAAGAATAAAATGTAGTTAATAGTAGTCAAACATAGGAACTTACTCGAGAGTGTTATTTGATTTCGATATCGTGCGCAATATGTATTGCAATAACTTGAATAACATGAAAGTTTAAAAAAAAACATTGTTATTAAAAATGTCACGCAGTTTATAGGAATGTCGTTATACCTCAGGCTGATCCTCGTACGATTTACGATAGTAATGTTATAATAACTTGGAAAGGTTCCCTAAACAATCTGCATTAAGTGATCTTAATGAACTTGATAGTCATTCTTACAATCATATTAAACTAATTGCACTCATTTACGAAACTATTACCAGCTTTTTAAGTATATGTACTTAACCAAACTAACATTTATTTTCAGGATATGTCTCACATTAATGATTTAATAAGCGTCTTGAGAGGTCTACGATTGGTTGTGGAAGCCGGTGTCAGAACACAGCAAGAAGCGTCAACTATTGCATGGAATAACTCTAGCGTCAAGCCTTTGCTTTTGAACTGTCCAACTAACCTATTTGCTTATAATCTTAAGCCTGCACCTGCTAAAGAGATCGTGGACAGAGCACTAGTAGTCGCACACGGGTTTAGACAGTTTGCGACGCTGCACGTTCCCAACATGAGTGACAACGTACCGAGGTCCGAGTCGGACCAAAAGATGAAGGACGAGATCGACGAGCTCAACAGGGAGTTCAACAGAACCTTTGACACCTTAAAGAAGGTTCAGGTACTGGACGGGGCATCAGCGCTCGAGTCACCCACGCTCCAGTCGCCGATCGCCCCGGATCCCCCGGGCATGGCGACGCCAACTATTCAAATTTTGGCTCCCATTGAAGATCTACAAAAGAAAATGCAAGGTTCCAAGCTTCAGACGGCGGGGGACATACTGGATGCCGTAGAATCTTCTGATCCGAACGAGGAGCCGTATGCTCGGTTCCCATCGCGGGCTGCTTATCAAGAAGGGCGTGCGCGGCCTAGCGCTAAGAAAAACGTTCGAGTTAGCGTAAGTTTCATTTATTCTGAAGGTATATGAAGTTCTTTGTATTAGAGCATTTTAACGTTAGTATTCAATGTTATATCTTGTGTTTTCAGCTGACCGAGAACTCGAAAGCTCGCGTGGTGCCGTCCTCGCGCCTCAGCCGTATGTTTTCGTTCGGCACCCTAGCTGCTGGCCTGGGAGTTGGGACTGTGGCTCAGTATGCACGGAACACGTTCCAGTCAGTAACTGGCCGTGCGGAGCCGCAGCAGAGCAACGCGTTTATGTCCCCTGCTAACGCTGAGCGGCTGGTTGATACTCTATGCGAAGTTCGAGGTAAGTTCACTTTTAAAGTAATAAGTTTCGTGTGTTTTTACTTAAAAAAAATATATCTTTTGTTTTTCAAAATCTCAAAGATCTTCATTCTATAATAATATTGTATCTTAACATCATCATCTTATATTTAAAGGTGCAGCGCTGAAACTGGGCCAACTGCTAAGTCTCCAAGATGAATCGATGATCTCTCCGGAGTTTCAGCAAATCTTCCAACGTGTGCGCCAGTCTGCAGACTTCATGCCCTCCTGGCAGGTGGAAAAAGTCATGAGCTCTCAACTGGGCGCTGATTGGAGGGCCCTTGTTGCCGTATTTGAGGAGAAGCCGTTCGCAGCGGCTTCTATTGGTAAGTTAGTTCATTCATTTATCTAGGTTTGTCTACAGTTGCTGAAGACTTATTATCTTAAAATGTATAGGTAGGTATTGGTCTTGAACTAACACTGTCGCCAATTACTGCTTAACAGTATTCACAAAAACAATAAGTGGGCTTGTCAACTAGCGAATACAAAGGAACACACTCGACAACAAGCGACTAGAAAAACTTCGTTAAGGAAAATAATAATTAACTGCTTACCCTTGTTTACGGATTGTTTATACATGGTTAGGGAAAAGTGTACAGAGATTTGGAGCGAGCATTTTGACGAGAGATCATTGACTAAAGGGATCTGGTATAAGACCATACAGCCTTGCCTTCACGTTCACCCTGGTTCGCAGACTCTGGTTTGTCTAGAACAGATGTGGTGACTGCCCTAAGAAATCGGTCTGGGCACATACCGCTAAACAAATTTGCCTTTATGATGGGCAGATCCAACTCACCAAAATGTGCTGAGTGTGACATAGTTGAGGATGTTTACCATGTGTTGGCTGAGTGTGCCCGGAGCGAGGTTGAGAGGGTCAGCTTTATGCTGGAATATGATGTGGATATGCGGGAAATGGGCATGTGTAATTGGATTCTGGACTGTCCTCTATCAGATGAGGCAAAATGTATTTATAAATTAGTTAAATTACTTACCCATTAAGCGTAGGTAAGTAGTTTTCTTTTTGTGAGGCCTATGAGGGTGGCATGATCATGTCTGATCAAACCCTCCATAAAATAAATAAAGATTAAAAAAAAAAAATATCGGCTGGAATAACCATCATAATGGAATAAGCCACTAACATTTTTACCTGAATCACACTTATTAGTCTGTTGATGACTAAACTTTTGATGAAGTATTTATATCCGTTTATTACTTGTTTAGGTCAAGTCCATCAGGCGTTGCTGCATGACGGCAAGGAGGTAGCAATCAAGGTGCAGTACCCAGGCGTCGCTAAAGGCATAAACAGTGACATTGACAATCTTGTTGGTGTGATGAAGGTAAGGATTGACAACTGACTGAGAATTGATAACTGCAGAATACGAGCATAGTAAGGAATGGATGTGGAACTGTACAAAAATATCGTTTCTTTTACACTGCATGAGGTAAGCTAGCCATGTGCTTAGTCATTCTCTGGAACGAAGCACATGGCACTTTGGTGGAAATGCAGCTTGAATTTGGTAATTTGAGCATTATTGTGCTTGGAGAGACTGTATGACAGGAATCTATGGAAGTATTTTCATAGAGTTGCAGAGACACTAGTACTGCCACTCCGATCTGAGAAGCGGAAAGTCATCTAACCATTGCGGTTAGATGACTTTTCCGCTTCATGATTACCATCCCCGATGGTTGAATTTTAGTAAATTAATTTTATATTGCCTATTAAATTAAATAATGTGAATCATTCAGTGTAAAATAATTCGAAACCATCTTAACAAAAAAGATTTTAGAAATATATAATCGACACTAACACATACTTTAATTTCCAGTACTGGAAGATGTTCCCCAAGGGAATGTTCATAGACAACATTGTCGAGGTTGCCAAGAAGGAGCTAGCCTGGGAGGTCGACTATTTGCGTGAGGCTGAGTGCACCAGGAAGTTCAAGAGAATGCTTGGGCCGTACCCCGAGTACTTTGTACCCGAAGTCATTGGTAAGGACACTACTTACACAACATACAAATGTAATACATCATCATCATCAGTATTCATCAGCCTATAATGTTCCTACTGCAGGGACTCAGGCCTCCTCTCTAGGAGAGAGATGGCCTATAATCCACCACCTGGGCCCAGTGCGGGTTTGGTAGATGTCACATGTCTTCAAATGTTTTGTTTCTAATATAAGACGGTTTCCTCAAGATGTTTTATAAAATAATATTAGAAGCACATAGTAACATCAAATGGTAATTACTGCAATAGTTGACTACTATCAAATTAAAACAACAACTATAACGCTAAACTTTTTGACTAACTGACGGAATTTATTTAATTTAAAAAATATGGTTTTTAAAACAACTATGAAATATACAATTACAAAATGTAAATTATGAATGTATTTATCAAAACTTGATCTAAGTCGAGAAGTAATAATTACAATGCTTAAAACTTGATAGAAAATATCTTAGTAGTAAAGCGTTGAGTAAATATCTTAGTAGATACTTTCTATCAGATTTTTAGCAAATAAGGAGGTATTAACATAATATGTTATTTGATTTGTTTAACAATAATAGCCCTCATCGTGGTATTTTGGATTCTTGATCTATTCTGAAATTGATTGTGATTCTACGTATTTCACAGTTACTAAAGCGTGCACCGCTATAGGATAGCTGAGGACCCATCAACCCATCATCGTCGAGGATCCTCCCTTCGCAGAGGGCCAGGAGCTACAGTCATGTGAGAAATATACACACCCTGTAGTTCCGAGCTTTGTGTGATTGGTGGACTGCATCATCCATCACGTCGAGTGAAGACCCGCAACCCCGGACCTCATCCCGGCTGCGTAACAACGGACATCGAGTGGCCAATGAAATTGAAATAATCACGAACCCATCCCAAACTTGATCCCTGACAGAAGCCCTCCGACATTCCATCTGGTACTCTTTCCGTCTTGCACGCTTTGGAACTTCATATGAGGGAAACGACTGACAACAGAAGAAGAAGTACGTGGTTCCGGCACCGCCACGAAGTTCTGAAATGAAACAACTAAAACAGATAAACGAAATGATAAAAAAATCAAAGCCCAGATTAAAATTAAAAAGGAAGAACTTGTAAAATGAATTGTTATAATTGTATATTCAATTAAAAGTCTATGCTACATTATTTTGACAACTAACATAATATTTATTAGCATGTATTTGTTGCCATGTCCATTTTGCACATAGCACAGAAATATTACATAAATGATTGTGAAGGTGAACCCTATACGGATAATTGGACTGTAATTTGTTAATTTAAAATGCTTGTACTATCTGGACAGTTCCGTTCTTGTGTGGTTCTTACAGACTATCCTAGACACTGACATGGTCCTCTTATTTGACCAACATTATATATTTGCAACTTAAGAAATTGATTGTGACCTCTGAGTTGGTTTGAATTACTTTTCAAAGCGGTCGGATAGGAAACAATTATTTACAAAAATAAATGTAATTTTATTAATATTTATCCCCTACTTCCTGCCCACCAGACGAGTTATGCGCTCCTGAAGTTATCACCACGGAGCTGATCGAAGGCGTGCCGATAGACAAGCTCTTCGACGCGGATTATGCAGTACGCGTCGACGTCGCGCACAAGATCATGCAGTTGTGCCTCCGCGAGATGTTTGTACTGCGCTGCATGCAGACTGACCCTAACTGGGCCAACTTCTTCTATAACCCGGTTACCAAGCAGGTTTGTGAAAATGTTCCTTATTGCTGTATGCAATAAAGGGTGCTCGAATCCAGAACCCATGTTGCTATTGTTAATTCATGACATAACAACGTAACATCACCCCTGTAATTCCCGAAGTGTTAGACGAAGTTAGTTGGAACAACTCTGACCAGAAACCTTTAAGGGTGGGTTGCACCATATTACTATAACGATAACCAAACCGTAACAAGCCATCAAATTATGCTTTTGTTATGGTTTTATGACTTGTTATGTAACCCTGGGTTGCACCATATTACTATAACGATAACCAAACCGTAACAAGCCATCAAATTATACTTTTTTAATGCTTTTATGGCTTGTTACGGTTTGGTTATCGTTATAGTAATATGGTGCAACCCACCCTTAATATGTTATCGTTATAGTAATATGGTGCAACCCACCCTAAAAATACAACTACCTCAGGGTAAAACTCTTTTCTCCCCTCATAGGTAATCCTGCTTGACTTCGGCGCAACTCGCGAGTACTCCAAGGAGTTCATGGACCAGTACATCGAGATCATCCACGCCGCCTCCCGGGGCGACCGGGCAGCTATCCTCGAAATGTCTCGTGAGATGAAGTTCTTGACGGGATATGAGTCCCAGGTTAGTACTAGTTGCTATTTCTGTTCCTGCGTTGCTCTAAGAAAAGTTGGGCAAAGTATTCTCAAATGGTAGCGCAAGTTAACGATGGAGTATATGCATTTGTCAATACACATCCACGACAACTGGCTCTTACTGCACTACGATTAGGTTCGACATGCAATGTATTTCGTACGCGTGCGTTTTTCTTATTTTTCCGCAACCAAGGGCGGGAAAGAAAATTACCACAGATAACTATACCCTAAACTAAGTCCAAATCGATTAAAACATAGGACATTAAAAAAAAACACCACCGACTATAGAGTAGTCTGTGCTTTTTTTAATCTCGTCATTTTTTGCGTCTTTACAGCGTAAATATTTGTGTTATGTTTATAAAAAGAATACTATAAATAAAGATGATTATTTTAAACAAATGTTTACTTTTATGAACAAGTTAACATTTATTTGTGTTCTTAATTAAAAAATATTTGAATTTGATATTTTTCTTGTGAGGCTGTTTAGCGGCTTCATACTTTTACTTCTCCTTCAACCTGGCAAAATCAAACCGTGGAAAAAAAGCAAATTAAATCATAGTCTCACAAAAATTGATGACAAAAATACTTCTCGTTTTATTTGTTTATTTCTTCGAATGTGTATTAAAAAACGTCGTTTGATACACGTGGGAATTTGTTATTGCATTTATAACAAACATTCCGCACTTGTATCAAAATGTACTATAACAGCATCGCGGATAGACAAGAAAATTGATAAAATTGAAAGAAAAATAAAGATTATATTGAAATGATTATTTTCAATTCACGATTACAGGTGATGGAGGAGACACACATAGACACCGTAATGATCATGGGTGAGGTCTTTACCAGCGACGGCTCCGGCGAGTTTGATTTCAGCACTCAGCAGACTACGCGTCGCATCCAGGCGCTGGTCCCGACTATACTGAACCACCGCCTCTGCCCTCCCCCTGAGGAGATATACTCGATACACCGCAAGCTCTCTGGAGTGTTCCTCCTGTGCGCCAAACTCAAGATTAAATTAAATTGTCGCTCAATGTTCCAGGAGATCTATGAGGAGTATAAAAATGAATGCTTTGGGTAGGCGGTGGCATACGTGGCTCAGGCGTGGTCGAGTTTCAAGTTTACCATCTCTAACAGCGATTTTATCTCTAATTTTGATGTTTTCCAGTAATACATTTAATAAAAAAAATACATTACAAATCTTGATGTTTTGTAGCAATTCAATGTTTTAGTAGTTCAAATTGATGTTTTACAATAATCCAATGCTTGATGTGCTACAATCCAGTGTTTTTCGCGATTTCAATGTTTGAGTAGTTCATAATTATCGAAGTTTTAATAGTTAATAATTAATTTTCCAGTAAATTATTGTTGTGCGTAAGCCTACCCCACAGCCGATACATGGGAACCCAAACACAGAAGTGCATTTGCGTCAGTTTGGCCTGACTGGAAGCAAGTGCATGCCGCACTTGCACGAATGAAAATGACTTGTCAGTAAGAAAGAGCAGTTGGTAGCCTCGGCTGCCGAGCGATGCATTACAAGCATAACATCCACACGCGAAATCAAATAAACTGCCGCTTGAATTAGCCAATATACCCGGCTATCAAGCATTGGATGACGGCGCGGGCGTAGGCATGTAATAGTCATAATCATTAATATATGTTTATTAGATATTTACATTAAATATGAGTGTTTAAATTAAGGAGTGTTTTGGATCATAGAAACAGGGTCCACGTTAAGTGCGCCGCTTTGTGACAAAAGTGATAAGTGATAATTATATTGTGGTGTCCACGGACTTATTGTAGGGCATTGACCTTATGAATTAAATTACAAGAGTGTTTTATGCTTGTAAAGGCAAGCTTCCCGCGTTCCTATGACCTGAGTACATAATGCATTTTATCCGGTAGTTCAGTTATATTGTTGTCGAAGTAGTCAGTATTATTATATACTATGTAATCATATTATAATAAATTACATTTTGTTGCAACTTTTCAAAGATAGAAGAAGTTTAGGTATGGAATATGATTTCATCGCAGATATTTTTTTTGTTACCATCGTTTTAGCTACTAGTTTAGAGTGGATCACTATTTCTAACTAAAAAAAAGTAATGAAGCCTAATATATAAAACAGGAATGTATCATATCGCGTTCAGATCGACTTGTTGGTTGTGATCGCAATTTTTCCAACCTAACGCGTTAAAATGTTTAAGTGGAAATTTTCAAAATTCTCTACTGTTTCTAGTTTTATTGAACGAATTATATCTGACACAAAGTATTAGGTCTATGTGATTTTTAAATTGTATCGACCTGAACTGAAACGAATTATGTCCATTTTGTATTTCGGAAATATTGAGCTTGGTAAGAGTAAGACTGATGGCGGTATTGCGTTCCGTTTTTCGGGACGATATTAACTAAATCTTTATAGCTTTTCATTTTGAGTAGTTCTATGACCGGGCTACCGTTTTCCAAAAACATAATTATATTGCCCGATTTCGGATTTGTAAGACCCCACGCGCCAAAGCAGTGGAACACTGCATAGCTACCGAGGTCTTTAGTATGAGCACTCTGAGTGTTCAAAGTAGCGTTGCTTATCAAGCAAATTTGCATCGAAATGTCAAACATGGTACATTTATTTTAGTTTATTTCTCTGTACAGGTAGAGGCTGAAGTATAACTTCATTAAATTTATTCCTCAAACTACACAAGCTCAAACTGGCACAATGTTATTCCGATAGGTTATGAATTTTTTGTTAAGTTTGCTTATTATACTTACATAGTTATATAATATAGATGTACTTGTTGTAATTGTTGTTACTCTCGATTGTACTTCCCCCCACCTCCCCGAACCCCGATCCTTTGCTACGTACGCATACGGTCGCGTCCTCTACCTCTTCTTACTCTTTTAAGAGTCAAAAAAATATGATTTTAAAAATATTTGTTTTTTTTAGTTAACTATCCTATTGTGTAGTATCTAAATGTTAGAAACTTAGTAAATGTTTTAAATTCACTATTGTGATAATTGTTACTTCTATAAAATATACTTATAACAAGCTAATAAATGGTAAACTTAAAAAACAATTAGTCAACACAATGTTGTTTTTATTTTTACCTACCATTGTCGATTATAATTTAACTACTGGATATTACTATTGTTGTAAAACCATTTTTATGGGAGGATGAGTAAAAAAATCTGCTTTGCCACCTTGCGGCATTATCAAGTCCTTTTCGTATCATCCGACCAAGGATCCATCGACAAATTCAACGAGTCCAGGCGCGATTCTGCCTCCTTTAGTCACGGTGGTGAAGTTTGAAAAACTAACCCAGTTCAAGAAAACGATACTTTATTCGTATAAAATCACTATCGAATAGGAGCAAGGAAAACCTTTACCGTCGTGATTAATACCAGACAAATTCGCCAAAATTTTAACTTAATAGAAATTGATAAGAATCTAGACATATTGTTCAATATTTTTCAAAGGCCTCGCTGGCCCTGCTTCCTCTTAACGTTAAAACCAAAGAAAACTGTTTAGTTAAATTATTTATGTCCACCAGCTTGAGATACTTTAATGTAATGTCAATGTATAAACATTTATTCTTGTATTATTATTGAGCTTAAACTTATGTATTGCCCTAATGCATATTACCGTATTTACCCCAAATATTTCAATGTATTGTCTTAAATTATCGCTAGATGAGGTTGCGACGACATTTTACACTCTGTCCTTACCCGCCCGTATCGTACCCGAGCGTAAATATGATATAAAATTATAAGAGTTCAGTAAGAAACAAGGATATATAATGCTAACCACACTAACCCTAAAGAGCCTTATTTACAGCCTGGTACTAATGCGTGCACCGCTATAGCGTAAATGAGGACCCATCGTCGAGGATCCTCCTTTCGCATAAGGCCAGACCCTACAGTAATGTTAAAAGTATACACATCCTGTAGTATCGGGCTTTGCGTGATCGGTGGACTGCATCATCCATCAAGTCTCATCCCGCCTGCAAAACAACGGATATCGACTATCCAAGATGGTCAATGAAATTGGAATAATAACCAACTCAATCTAAACTTGATGCCTGAGAGAAGCCTTTCTACGGGGGATCCCATCTCCTCCCCTTCTTGCACACTTCAGGACTCACATATATGAGGCAAATTACTGAACAGCGAGAAGAAGCACGTCGCGCACAAGGTCATGCAGTTGTGCCTCCGCGTAATGTTTGTACTACGCTGCATGCAGACTGACCCTGACTGGGCCAACTTCTTCCATAACCCGACTACCAAGCAGGTTTGTGAAAATATTCCTTATTGCTTTATTCAAAAAGGGTGCTCGAATCCATAATCCGGGCTGCTATTGTTTATTCATGACATAACAACATAACATCACCCACGTTATCCTCCGATAGTTTAGGTAAATGTTTACTCTATTAGAACTCCCACATTTCGCCAGTTATGTTTGAGTTCCATATAAAAGGCGAGATCAAAAATCCAACTACTTCCGAGCTAAACTCTTGTCTCCGCACAGGTAATCCTGCTTCTCTTCGGCGCAACTCGCGAGTACTCCAAGGATTTCATGGACCAGTACATCGAGATCATCCACGCCGCCTCCCGGGGCGACCGGGCAGCTATCCTTCAAATGTCACGTGAGATGAGGTTCTTGACGAGATATTAGTCCAAGGTTAGTACTAGTTTCCGTCGGGGCTGCGGGTTGTTCGAAAGAGAAACCGCGGCCTCGACACAAAGGGCTAAGAAGGAACATGGGTGGTTTTTAGTCAGTAGAAGTCTGACACTCCCTACCGCTCTACCCAGAGTGGGAGGAGTAATTTGATAATTTCGCACCCTTCAAAAAAACTTTTTTTTACCGTGACTATTATATAAATGATTATGTAAGTTCAACAAGAAACAAGGATATACAATGCTGACTACACTTAAGGTTAAAGAGCCATATTTACAGCGGGTACTAATGCGTGCACCGCTATAGAGTAACTGAGGACCCATCAACGGGTCAACCCATCATCGTCGAGGATCCTCCTTTCGCCGAGGGCCAGGAGCTACAGTCATGTGAGAAATATACACACCCTGTAGTTCCGGGCTTTGTGTGATTGGTGGACTGCATCATCCATCACGTCGAGAGAAGACCCGCAATCCCGCGCCTCATCCCGCTTGCACAACAATGGGCATCCAGTATCCAAGATGAAATTAGAATGATCACAAACCCATCTCAAACTTGATGCCAGACAGAAGCCCTTGGGACTTCATCTGAGGCAAGAGATTGACAACAGACAGAAGAATCACGTGGTTCCGACATCGACACGTAATACGATAAAAAGTTCCGAAATGAAACAACTAAAAAAGATAAACGAAATGAATGATAAACAAAAAGAAATGAAAGCCCACAAAAAAATTAAAAAGGAAGATCTGGCTAAATGAATTGTTATAATTGTTTTTTTTATTTAAATGTCTATGCTACATTATTTTGACAACTAACAACAATCGACTATCTTTGCTTGTAGTTGTTGCAATGTGCAATGTGTGTTTTGCACATAGCACAGAAATATTACGATAATTACTGTGAAATGACCGTATGTGATATCATTGTACACTTCCAACCTTTCATGTACACTATTCACTGTTTTTGACATAGATTTTCGCTAGATGAGATTGCAAGTTGCAATCTCTAACAACGCAATTACACTTTGTCCTTACCCGCCCGTATCGTACCCGAGCATAAATATGACATAAAATTATAAGAGTTCAGTAAGAAACAAGGATATATAATGCTAACCACACTAACCCTCATCATCTTCCTGCCCTTATCCCATTCTATTTGGGGTCGGTGCAACACGTTTTCTTCTTCCATTCTTCCCTGTAACACGTCAAGGTGGCATTTATTCCTTTCTCATTCATATCATTCCTCACACAATCCATCCATCTTTTCTTTGGACTTCCTCTCCCTCTCCATCCATCAATATTTATATCCATCACTTTTTTAGTCACATGCGTTTCATCCCTCCTCATTACATGACCATACCAAGATAAACGACTTCCTTTCAATTTTTCTGTAACAGGTGCTACTTTCAAACTTCCTCTAATATACTCATTCCTCACTTTATCCATTCTTGTCACTCCGCACATCCATCTCAACATTCTCATCTCCGCTACATGCAATCGTTTTTCATCCATCTTTTTCAAAGCCCAGCACTCTGATCCATACAGTACGACAGGTCTAATCACGGACTTGTATATTTTCCCCTTTAACTTGAGGGGCATCCGTGGGTCGCAAGTAACCTAACCTAACCACACTAACCCTAAAGAGCTATATTTACAGCCGGGTACTAATGCGTGCATATAGCGTAAATGAGGACCCATCAACCCACCATCGTCGAAGATCCTCCTTTCACAGAGGGCCAGGACCTACAGGTATGATAAATTTATACACATACCCTGTAGATCCGGGCTTTGTGTGATCGTTGGACTGCATCACCCATCATTTCGAGAGAAATAGATTGTCTTACTAGCTGTCTAAAAAGTATAAAACGTTAGACAAAGTCATGGATTACATTACGAAAATCGTAATTGATCTAGCATACTTTAGCGTGCACCGCTATAGCATAACTGAGGACCCATTATCGTCGAGGATCCTTCTTTCGCATAAGGCCAGAACTTACAGTGCTGCTAGAAATATCCGCACAGCCTGTAGGTCCGCGATTAGTGTGATTGGTGGATTGCACCATCCAGCAAATCGAGAGCTGACACCCCCGCACCCCGCACTCCGCACCCCTGTACGAACAGCGGCGGGAATTATTTAACTAACTTATTGCTGTATTGGTGGACAAACTTATTGTCTACCTTGCTTGACATACTAAAATATTATGTTAAGTGTAAACATCTGTTCTTGTATTATTTTGTCAGCATTTTGACATTATTATGGCTAGATGAGATTATCGTATCGTACTTGAGCGTAAATATGATATAAAATTATGTGAGTTTATTTAAAAACAAGGATATAAAATGCTGACTACACTTAACTATATTTACAACCGGGGGTACTTATACGTGCACCGCTATAGTATAACTGAGGACCCATCAACCCATCATCGTCGAGGATCCTCCTTTCGCATTAGGCCAGGATCTCCAGGTATGTTAAATAATACACATACCCTGTTGATCCGGGCTTTGTGTGATCGTTGGACTGCATCATCCATCACTTCGAGAGACACCCTACACCTCTTCCCGCCTGCACAACAACGGACATAGACTCTCCAAGATGGCCAACGAAATTTGAGCGATCACCAACCCATCCCAAACTTAATACCTGAGTGAAGCACGTGGTTCCGGCACCGCCGAGTAATTCGATATTAGGTTCTTAAATGAAACAACTAAAAACGATACAGAAAGAAGGCCACGTAAAAAATAAAACTCGCCAAGTGCGAGTCGGACTAGCACATGAAGGATTCTGTACCCTCGTAGTAGGAAAGCCCCTTCAATTTGTACAATTATTTGTTGTCATAGCGGCAATAGAAATACACATCTTGTGATACCTTTGTTTTTCATAGTATGAATGACAAAGTTATATTTGCATTTTTTTTAATGTAACTGTAACATATGGACGAACAGACAGACAGACATGACGAATCTATTAGGATTCCCTTTTTTGCCATTTTGACTACTGTTAAAAATTCACGAAAATGTTACGTTATTGCAAAGAACTAACAGAAATAACACGCTGTGTGAAAGTGAAAAAGTAATAATATCGATAAACAAATGGAGTACCTACCTACATGCTTTAGAAGTTTTTGGTGGACACTTTCTATCAAATAAAGAAATATGACGTCACGTTTCTACAGCGCTGTCTTTGTCTAACACGTCATTTAAAATCGGTTAAAACAGCCGTTTTCTGATCAATTTTATTACCACACACATAACATTTTCGTGAATTTTTAACAGTAGTCAAATAGCCAATTGTATATTTAAATTAGTAGACAGGTCTATGCTACATTATTTTGACAACTAACATAATATCTTTGCAAGTATTTGCAATGTGTATTTAGGACATAGCACATAAATATAACGATAATTACTGTGAATGTGAACACTATGTAAATTATTATAATTTGGTTGTATTTCATGATAATCTGGTAGCTTGTATGATATAACCCATCTCGTTTTAAAAATGATTTTTACAACTATTTACATAAATATATTTAATTTACGACTACATCAAGCTAAAACTCTTGTCTCTGCTCAGGTAATCCTGCTTGACTTCGGCGCAACTCGCGAGTACTCCAAGGATTTCATGGACCAGTACATCAAGATCATCCACGCCGCCTCCCGGGGCGACCGGGCAGCTATCCTCGAAATGTCGTGAGGTCTTCACCAGCGACGGCTCCGGAGAGTTCGATTTCAGCACTCAGCAGACTACGCGTCGCATCCAGGCGCTGGTCCCGACTATACTGAACCACCGCCTCTGCCCACCCCCGGAGGAGATATACTCGCTACACCGCAAGCTCTCTTTAGTGTTCCTCCTGTGCTGTTAGTCTAAAAAAGACGAGAAGAAAAGATCAGTCTTTATAGCGAAAAAAACGTTATCATCAATAATCCTAATGTGAGAGAAAAGGCCAACTCTTCTCTCACATTAGAACTATGATGATACCGTTTTTAAAATATTAGCAATATCAAGACAGCATTGTTGTGCAGTAGGTACACTATTTGTGAAATGATTGTTAGTTCAACGTCAAACAAATAAACTTATTAAATGCAACAACACAATGTTTTATTTTTACCTACCATTGTCGTCCATTCATAACACACATTAAACAGTTGTAAAACCATCATTACTAGAGGATGGGTCAAAAGCTCTGCTTTGCTACCTTCTTGTGATATTATCAAGTCCTTTTCATATCATTGGACGATATGGAAAGGACTTGATAATGTCGCCCAAGTATCTATATACTCGTTAGACCAATTCAAAGAGTCCAGGAGCTATTTTGACTCCTATAGTCACGGTGGTGAAGTTTGAAAAACTATCCCAGTTCCAGGAAACGATATTTTTTTCGTATAAAATCACTATCGAACAGGAGCACAAGATAAAGTAAAATGTTTTTTTTACTGGTACTAATAGTCCGGGAAAACGTAATAAAAATCATGTCCGTACGCCGGAACCGTCTCCGTTACGGCAGCAAAATGTGCTTTAGATAGATGAGACTATAATAAAAGATTAGTGTGTTATAAGGAGAAATTTGTTTAAGCTTTTAGACATTTGGTGCTGAGGCAACCCGTACTGCTGTAGGCTTGGTCCTCCTAATGCTAATACAGCTTCTTATATTGTGACCAAATATTTATTGCTGATTTCGTCTGCTAGATATTCATCTTTATTGCCAGAAAGCCTTTCCACTTGTCGTCTTCTGATAGGCCATCCCTGTATTTTACCCAGAATTATCTGAATCTGACATTATACAAAAAAGTTGCATTTTAAATGGCGACTCGCATAAGGCAGGTTACTCTTGGGCAGAATCCCAATGTTTATCGTCATCTAGCAAGCCAAGTTTCATAGAAGGATAATGGACCCCTAACTTCATGCAGAATAAACGAAGCTGGTAACACTGGGTGTTATTCGGGTGAACTGTGTACACTCTACCTAGAGCGTGTTCTTTCATTATTCCTGGCCAGCCATCTACGGGTTTTCCATTTTTTCTGCTCACAAATTATATTTTTTTTTTCGCCATACAAAATATGAAGGCACTTCCACATATATGTACATAGATTTAGCAAAATCATCTGTTTGACATAAATAAAAAAATGCTAATAGTGTCGTTTTTGGTGGGATATTTACTGTTGGGATTAAAATAGACTCGTTGACCATTTTCAAGGTGAACTAAATGTATGACTGCGGAAAACCTTTCATGTATGGAAAACCCAAAAATCCTCCAAACTGTCTCCGATCCGAACTACTCAAATAACGTCCACTCTCATATAATTTGAAATCGTCCTTTTTGTTTTCTAACACGAAAGCCACCACTGATCACTGTCCTTATTAATGTACTTGCAAATATACTTTATCGATATATAAACATCCGTGATTGAACTTTATACCCATCTATTGTCTACTGCAATGTCTTATAATTTAAGTGTAAAGCCACCATCAGCCGAAATCGTCTTCTGTACTGTGGGTAACCATCGTGCACCGTCACATGTTCGCTTATCTCTCAAAAATTATCTGGGATATTTTTTACTACATTGAATTTTATGGTTGAAAACCTTAAAATTCTCTCTGCATGGACTGTGTATCATATTGTTTTCAATTATCTATATCTATCAATCTGCCTTGTTGGTCTAGTGGTCGCAAGCGCGACTGCTGAGCATGAGGTCCTGGGTTCGATTCCCGGGTCGGGCAGTGTTATTGACTTTTTCCTTCAGGAATTTATCAGTAACAGCTACGGAGTTTGGTTTGGGCCCGGTTGATGGCAATAGGCTCGTCGCCCACTATTACATGGCACTTAAACATTACTGGCGAAATGTGGGTGTACTATTAGGTACACCTCTGCCTAACCCATCGGGGATTACAGGCGTTATGTTTTGTTTATCTATCTAATATATATATAAAAGCGAAAGGTCACTCACTCACTCACTCATCACGAAATCTCGAAAACCGCTGAACATATAAAGATGAAATTTGGCAGGTATGTAGTTTATAGTTAATAGACGTCCGCTAAGAACGGATTTTGCGACAGGGCCGGATTAGGGTGGTCTAAGGGCCCTCGCAAGTTCAAGTTCCCAGCCGCCGCGGGAGGCACTCCGGGCGTCGGGGGCCACGTGATGGCTTCCGGCCACCGTAGACGCGGGCCTGTGGACGGTGAGTGATGGGTAAGCTCGCCGTCCGTCCGTCTTATGACGACGACAGGCCGTGTCGACGGCGCGTTCGTGTCCCACGCGCGCGCCGGCAAGGGCCGACGCCCGTCGGGGCTGCGGGTTGTTCGCAGATAAGAAGGAACATGGGTGGTTTTTAGTCAGTAGAAGTCTGACACTCCCTTTCGCTCTGCCCAAGAGCGGGAGGGGTTATTTGATGATTTCTCAGCCCCCCCCCCCCAAAAAAAAAAAGGGCCCTCGCAAGTTTGTATTTAACTGCCGCACTCAGAGAGCTTCATTAAATTAGTTCTAATGAGTCCCTAGCTAATACTCACTAGATTCGTTAATGAACGATACTACCCAGAGACAAAATTTAATGGTTCACCAGCTAAATGACAACTGTTAGTATCCGTAGGGCGGAGTATCGTCAAATCATTCTATCGAAAAGCACATCGATACACAGTTGGTGTAGCCACACTTGAAAACGTGTTATTATTAAATAAAAAAAATGTTTATTTTAACACATTGAAAGCATATATATAAGCAATATAAATTAAAATAAGTTCTTTTACCGATCGTTTTTAACAAAAGACAAAGCCAAACAGCCATTTTCATATAAATAATATAAAGCAACCAGACTCTTTTTTCTTTGGTATCACTTATTGCTAACTGTCATTGAGAGTCGACTTTTTGGCGGGAAGTCAAACGAGGCGGTAATTTTGATTTGCACAAATTTTCAAATATTAAAATTTTGCTTTCAAAAGTGCAGAATTCCTGATTTTTTTTACTGAGCGAACCCAGTTTAAACGATGAGTCCTCATAATCAGGGTGAGGACCCGGGGGGAACGAAAAAAAGAAGATACCAAGATGCCAATACAGACGATCCAGATAAGTACAAAATATTCACAAAAACAAATTACAAGAGACTATTTTTTGAAAACGGAAATTCAGAATTTACTGTCTATGTAGAATCTACTGAACAGGAGAAGCTAGGGAATAAGAACCCTGTTACTCTTACAAACTTGATAGCAGATAATGTAAGGGGAGTTTTAGGTGTGCACAGAATAAATGCATACAAAATGGGCGTTACATTTAGAAAAGCAGCCGATGCCAACAACTTTATTAAAATGGAAGACTTTCTATGGAAAAATAAGATGAAAGCTTTTATCCCATCATATTTAACGGAAAAAATTGGAGTCCTGAGGTTTGTACCGAAAGACCTATCGAATGAAGATATATATAAAAATATAGTTTGCGATGCCGAAGTGATATCAATCAAAAGATTCATGAGTAAAGTTGAAGGAAAATTAGTTCCTCTCAACACTGTTGCTGTAACTTTTGCATCTACATCTCTCCCACAATATGCCTACATCAGACTTTTCCGATATGAAGTCAAAGCTTATATACCTCCACTATTGCAATGTTACAAATGCCTGAAATTTAATCATTCTGCCAAGGTTTGTAGAGGTGAACAAAACTGCTCTTCTTGTGCTGGCCGACACTCATATAAGGAATGTGATGTTGAAGAGATTGTGTGCATCAACTGTTCAGGTAACCACCTTGCCATTTCACGAGATTGTCCTATCAAAAAACAAAAAATAGAAGAAAAGAAGGCCAAATTTCGTCAACTATCTTATGCCACTGCTGTGAGTTTACCCCCTTCCTTTACACATAAATCTTTTCCTTCTCTACCTGTATCTAAACATTCAGAAAAAGTTAAAAGCAATGATACTTTTGACATTAAACAGATAGCTAATAATGACATAATCATTAATGCAATTGTAAAGTCTCTTATCTCATTAGGCAATAAGACTGATGATGACGGTCCAATCACTAATAAGAAAAGAAAAGAAATATTTTTATCAAATTTAATTTAATGGATAATTACCTAAATATTTTACAGTTTAACATACAAAGTTTACTGAGTAAAAAGAGCCTTTTACAGAATTTGTTAATTGAAAAAAATATTGATATTTGTTTACTCAATGAAACATGGTTAAAAGCTAATTCCACTATTCCACACTTTCCTTCATACAATTTCATTTACAAAAATTCCTGCAATACTCATAATGGAGTTGCTATTTTGGTGAACCAGCATTTAAAATACAAATTAATTCATACAAATTTCTCTGATTCAATACAAAACATATGTATCAGTATAGAAACACAATTTGGTAGAATAGCTATACTTTGTGTATACAGTCCACCCAGTACTAGATTTGACTCAACCATGTTGAAAGCTTTAATCAATAACATACCCAAACCATGTATAATCATGGGCGATTTTAACGCTCATAACATAGCCTTTGGCTGCCATAGTGATAACACTAGAGGGAGATGTTTGTATAATATAATTGATGAATTCGATTTGTGCATTTTGAATGATGGATCACCAACAACGGTTCCTTATCCTAATAGACAAGCTTCAGCTATAGATCTAGCCCTTGTGAGCCCTTCAATTGCTCATTTGTGTAACTGGTATGTTCATGATGATCCCATGGGTAGCTATCATCTTCCAACTTTACTTGAAATAAATATTCAACCATCTATTTATGACACATCACCTCCTGTGGATCAAAATAAATATATTTATAGAAAAGCAGATTGGCAAAAGTATTACAACCTATCAGAAACTAGCTTTTCCTACATAGATTTATTTAATGATACTCCTATCAATTCATATAATAATTTTGTTGACACATTAAACGATTTAAGGAATAAAACAATTCCAAAGCGTAAATTAATTTCAAATACAGTTATAAGAAAGCCAGTACCATGGTGGAACCAAAAATGTAGTGAAGCTGTTATAAAATCGAAAGATTCACTAAAACATTATTTTTCTGAACCCACAATAGAAAATTGGATTAAGTACAAAAAGTTAGATGCAAAAAAGAAAATAATCTTTATTTATTTATATATGCTTACATGTACAACACTGGTTAGTGGCATGCATTAAAATTTCATGGCACAGTATTAACATGCACCCTGTAAGGGCACTGCAAATTGCTGGATATAAAACTATTAGACTAGTCATTATATAATATTAATTATTATTAATTACACTAAACATTTATAAAAAAAAGAATGAAAATTGCGAAATTGGTTGAATTGATCGAAAATTAAATTGAATTACTATTTATTACAATTATAAGATTATATTATAGGTATCTGTAGTCACATAAGAGTTAAAAATAATGTCAGGTAGGTTATTGAAGGGTCGATTGATTCATAATTTGTCAAGTTTAAATTCCTCAACGGTATAGTAGCCTTTCTTTATTAACAAGGATTTCAACTGTTTCGTGAAAATTGAGTCATTTGGTAAGGATTTTAGACTTTCCGGTAGTTTATTAAATATGTTAGCTAGCCTAGAGTACGGGCTTTTACCAATAACTTTTAAGTTTGTGATGGGTAATATTAGTCTATTTCTGTTCCGTCGGTTATAATTTTCATTAATTTCGATATTAGATTTGAAGAAGTGCCTATTTTTCCTAACGAATAAACAACTTTGCAGTATATATATTGCCGGTAGTGTGAGAATTTGTTGTTTAATAAAGTGTGGCCTACAACTCACTCGTTGGTCGATGTTCAGTAGAATTCTGATGCATTTCTTTTGCTGGATAAAGAGATCCAAAAAGTCAGTACTTTCTCCCCACAGAATGATACCATAATTAAGCCAGGAGTAGGCGTACGCATAATAGGCCGATAGGGCGGTGTTGTAGTCTGTATTACGCTTCAATATGCTTAGTGCATAAATAAATTGGGACAATTTTGCTCGTGTGTTTTCAATATGTTTCTTCCAATTTAGGTTTGAGTCTAACGTTAGGCCTAATAGTGTAAATTCATTTACTTCTTCTAATTTAATTTTTTGTTTTAGTGTATCTAAATTTATTGCGGTTCTTTGGTAAGATCTGAATTGACACATTTTTGTTTTAGATAGGTTTATTTCTAAATTGTGATCGTTTAACCATTGCTCAGTTTCTGTGAATGTTTTTAAAATAGTTAGGTGGTCAACATTCGCTGGCGTTTTAAATAATAGGGAAACATCATCAGCGAACAAAATACACGTGGAACTTATCTTTTTTGGCAAGTCGTTTACGTATACTATAAATAGGGTACATCCTAAGACACTTCTAATCTTAAAAGAAGAAAGCACTACTTCTTGGCAAAATTTATGTAGTAGTTTTAATCGGTTAACACCTGTTTCACGGATATGGGGATATATAAAAAAAATTAAAAAAATTGGCACAAATCGAAATAAAATTTTTAATGATGAATGGGTTCCCAGTTTTTTACAAAAATTAGCAGATTCTACCCAGATAGATGAGACTAAATTAAATTTTTTATTCGAAAATGCTACAGAAAACAGAATTAATATATTTCTCAAGAACAATTTTACTTTAGAAGAGTTGAACACCTCTTTAATGAGTAGGAAAGATACTACACCAGGACTGGATGACATACCTTACATGTTAATCAAAAAGTTACATTTAAATGCCCTAATCATTTTACTTAATATTTATAATAAACTTTGGGATGAATTACTTATACCTGAATCTTGGAAAACCCAATGTGTGATTCCAATATTAAAACCAAATAAACCTGTTAATAATGCATCTTCATATAGACCTGTCTCTTTATCATCTTGTTTGGGTAAACTTTTTGAAAATATGTTAAAGATAAGATTAGATCATTTTGTTGAATCACATAGTTTAATTCCTTCTATACAGTTTGGCTTCAGAAAAGGCACAAGTTGTTCTGAAAGCTTTGTATCTCTATTGTTAGATTTAAAACAGGTCAAATTAAGTCACTCTAATGCAGTGTGTGTCTTCTTAGATGTAAAAGGTGCTTTTTTTATTTTTATTTTTTTTAATTTATTATAAGAACGAAGTTCTTAATAACTAATTACAATCTAGCCTAAAAAGACTAATAAGTAATTTAAATCTGACTTATTATGTTACATTATAGATTATGTTAAAACTAAGAATAGTGTCCATATTTATGCACATATACACAAGTCCTTAGCACTTTCTTAGAGTCTGATATAATTATAAAAACACCATGTTCATGTGTTATATAAATAGCACAACATTGTTACTATTATTCACTCACTTTGCACTTATACTACACTAATTCAAATGGTTTAGTTCTCTTAAGTCTACGCACTATGTCTGTATTGTCTAGCAGCTGAGTTGCCTCAACATTCACGTGTCGATGGAGTCTGTGTTCGTGGGCTTCAGCAAATTTTTGAATGATGGAGGTGACGACTTCCATGTCAAGGTCACGGTGGAGGTCATCGTTTCTTATGTACCAGGGTGCATTCACTGCAGCCCTGAGTACTTTATTTTGGAACTGTTGAATTATTTTGACGTTGGTTGGTTTAGTACAGCCCCAAAGTTGGATACCATACGTCCAAATTGGCATCAGAATATGCTTGTATATTATCAACTTATTATGTATTGATAGACGGGATTTCCTTCCAAGTAACCAATACATACGTTTATAACGTATTTCGAGTTCCTGTCTTTTCTTTTTGACATGAGCTTTCCAACGCAACTTAGCGTCGAGAGTTATGCCTAGGTATTTAGCTGTATTATTATAGGGTATTTGCATACCATTTATGTAGACTGGGTGGTAGTTACAGTGTTTGTTTGTGAAGTCAATGTGAACTGATTTTGACTCATTCAGTTTGATCTTCCACTTTTGTGTCCAGTCGTAAACTTTGTTCACGGCTAGTTGAACTTTTTCTACTGCTTCTCTGTGGCTTGACCCGGTAGCCATAATAGCAGTATCATCTGCGAAGGTCGCAATGGTGTTGTTTTCCAGCTCTGGGATGTCACAAGTGTATAACAAGTACAGAATTGGGCCAAGCACACTTCCTTGAGGCACCCCAGCTTTTATAGTTTTTAGCTCGGAATATGCATCCTCTTGCCGTATTCTAAACATTCTATTAGATATGTACGACTCTAGGATATCTGAAAATTCTGGTAGCATGCGTCTGAGCTTAAATATAAGACCCTCATGCCATACTTTGTCAAAAGCTTGCGCGACGTCTAAAAACACGGTAGCACAAACTTCCTTATTTTCAAGAGTTTTTTCAATTATGTTGGTTATTCTATGTACCTGGTCTAACGTTGAGTGTTTTTCCCTGAAGCCAAATTGATGGTTTGGAATAAGGGATTTTTCTTCTATTATTGGTTTTAACCGTTTTAATAACAGTTTTTCAAATAGTTTTGATAAAACGGGCAACAGGGAAATGGGTCTGTACGATGATGCTTCATGGGGTGGTTTCCCAGGCTTCGCAATCATAATTACTTCAGCAACTTTCCACGGCCCAGGTACATGTTTTAATATAAATGCAGCATTGATCAGTTTGGTCAGCTTTACTATGGCTTTGCGCGGGAGGCGTTTCAGAACTTCCCCTGTAATGAGGTCGTAACCCGGAGACTTTTTTGAGCTAATATTATTTTGAATTTCTTTCATAACTTCTTTTGGAGTCACAAGCTTAATTCTTTGGTTTTGTGGTAAATTTTCACTCTCAGGTATTTCTACAGAGCTTTCATTGGGTTGAAAGGTTTCTTCCAAATGTTGAGCAAATCTTAACGCCTTTTGGTCATTGCTTATTGCCCATTTTCCGTTGCTATCTCTGATAGGTGGTATTTGTAAAATAGGCCTTTTTAAATTTCTTGTCGCTTTCCAAAGGGAGTAGTCCGTTGATTTGTCATTGGTAAGCTGAAGAAGATTGGCATTCAGAGAATCCTCCTCAAACTGTAAAATTTTCCTCTTTAATCGTTTAGTTAGGTTATTAAGAGTTGTTTTATGACGCGGACAACGTGTTTGCTGCCAGAGCTTTCTTTGTTTTCTTTTCTTTAATAGTAAAAGTACAATTTCCTTTGGATAGATAAATCCCTTATATTTACGTCTTAAGTGAGGTGTATTGTTCCACGCACATTGTTGAATAATACCAATAAATTTGTTTACTTCTAAGTCAAGCTGATCTTGCGTTTTTATCGAAGTTTTAAGGTCAATTATATTATCTAGATCAAGAGCAAAACTGTGCCAATCTGTGGACTTGTTAAACAAGGTTAAGTGGTTTTCTTTTAGTAGGATTTTTTGACTTAGCATTAGCATAATCGGAGAGTGGTCAGAGTTCATATGAAAACTTTCCTCCAAACTGACGTAATTGGCGGATATATTTTTGCATATGAAGAAATCTATGAGATCCGGTATTTTTTGGTGGTCAGTGGGCCAGTACGTTGGTTTGCCTGTGCTCATAACTTCACAGTGTGTTTCTTTAACTGCACTTAAGAGTTGCCTTCCTTTAGTTGTAGTAAGTCTTGATCCCCAATGCGTATGCTTAGCATTAAAATCGCCGCCTAGGATAAATCGCTGGCCTAATAGTTCAAAAAGATGTACATACCGCTCTTTTCGTATCATGTGTCTTGGAGGAGAGTATATGGCTGCAATGGACACTTGACAAAATTTAGTTTTAACAGATACTGCCACTGCTTGAATGTCTTCTTGTTCATATTTACACTGCATATAGTGACTAATGTTGTCTTTGATTATAACCGCGCTACCTCCCCTGGCAGAGTTGGCAGGGTGGAGGGAATTATATATCATGTATCCTCTAAATTTGACAAAAGATTGCTTAGTGAAATGCGTTTCAGAGATTAAACACACGTCTATATTTTCTGTGTCTAGGACCGCCTGCAACTCATTTTGATGTTTAAGGAGCCCATTGGAATTCCACGCCATTATTTTTAGTGTATTACTCATTTTTGAATGTTTGAAACAGCTGTTTTAGTGCTGGATTCTAATTTCTCTAATCTCTTGTCAAATGAGGTAATGCACTTTAAGATCTGATTAATCTTGTCCTCTAAGTTCAAAGATTGTGATCCTTGTTTAGCAGCTTGTGCGTAGGAACCAATGTTGGTAACTTGCATGGGGTTTGCAGTTGACTGGATACTTGCTTTCTGACCCTGCTTGCCCGGGTTTTTTATGGGAGGAAACTGCTGGGCACTTGGGACCGTAGGCTTCTTTTTAATATTTTTGTTTTTCATCATTTGTATCTGTTTAGCTACTTCACACCCTCTATAATTGGCAGGGTGAGGTAGACCACAGTGGACGCATTTAGGTTTCTCTTGCGGAGATTTGGTACAGTTAGCTGTAAGATGCTTGCCAATGCATTTTACACACCTCGGCTCTTTTTTGCAGTATTTATGAGTATGCCCATATGCTTGGCACCTCTTGCATTGTGGAATCAGTTTTGGGTTTTTGAGAGGATGAATTTCAATTTTGCACCCCAAAATGTATTTTATGCCATAGATTTTATTGACATCTTCTTTGTTATTAAATGATAGAACGAACATGTTGAGTGGTTCTTTACTCTTCCAGCTCAATTTGTTATCTACTTTTTCTATATTGAATCCTTGGGTTGTTAAATCTTCCAAAATACGATCTGGTTGGCAAGAAGAATGTAATTTCTTTACCACAACTCTTATTGGTCTAGCCTGCTTGTTCTCGTATGAATGCCAGTGGTAGTCTTTTTCAGACAAAAACCTGGCAATTACTCTATAAGAGTCTTCGGTTTTGGCGTTAACCTTAACACAGTCCCCATTCATCATTTTTGCTGTAAATGATTCAGCTGGTTGAGTTTCAGTTAGCGAGTCGTAGAACGTTTGGTAGTTCTTGACTCCGTCTATTATGACTGGCGGTGGTGGAGGCACTTTTTTGACCGAAGTCTCTCTCTCATTTTTTTGTTTATTATCTTGTTGGGCGCTTGTTCCGGGTTGTTGTTTTGGAGAGAGGGAGGTGTTAAGCTTCCTCTTCTTCCTGCTCTTGGCCCTAATCCATTCAGTCTCTATAGCGAGTTCATCCTCGTCTGTGCAGTACTCAGCGTCACTTTTAGTACGCGGGGCAGGTACCGTGCTCTCTTTTTTTTCTTTGAGGCCGTGTAATTCCCCTTGTAGAGCCTGTACTTGTTCCTGCAGGGTGTTAATCTGTACGTTCAGTTTACGTACCATAACTTGCAGATTTTCTCTATCCGTTTTTTCCTGGATGTAGCAGTCATACAACTGCTTTTCCAGGTCAGTTTTTATCTTAATAGACTTTGTAGCCATTATTTAGTTGTAAGGTGAATTTATCACCAACACAATAAATTATTGAAAACACTTCATGATTTCCGCACTTGTAACTAGGTCATGACAGTGACCCCGATATATCGACGTAGGTACACCGCGAGCACGACGACGCGACGGTGTTGTGATGCGTTCGCAACTCTTAAGTAGAGCAAGCGCGCGCGCGATCGTACGTCCGTTCAATATACTAGGTAAACAACAACTAAACTACTAAGGTGCTAAAAAGGTGCAACAACTAAGCTACTACACTAAAGGTGCTTTTGACAATGTAAATATAGAGGAACTTATTCAAGTGTCTCATGACATTGGTATACCTAGTCACATTTTAAAATGGCTTTATCACTTTTTGAGCAATAGAACGGTTTTTGTTAAATATAATAATAAGCTACATGGACCTAAGTCTGTCAACAAAGGCACAATGCAAGGGGCAACTTCATCTCCTTTACTTTATAACATTTATACTTCTGAAATATTAAAATATGTAGATACATCAGATGTAAATATCTTGCAATTTGCAGATGACTTGCTTTTGTATAGCATAAATCAGAATATAGAGATAGCTATGGCTAATATCAATAAGGCTTTAAATCAATTGTACATCTATTATCACAATAAACTTAAATTAGAAATTAATCCAGACAAGAGTTCAGTTTTAATTGTGACTAAAAATTGGAATGCTCATAAAAATGTTAAAATTTTATATAATAATGTTGAAATTCCAATAGTCAAACAACATAAATTCCTAGGGGTTATTATTGATGACAAGTTGAAATTTGATGAACATATCAAGCACATAGCAAAGAAAGCATTAAATGGCATCAATATATTAAGACATTTAGCTGGAACCTTTTGGGGATCTGACCCCAAAATTATGAGTATGTTATATAAAAGTATAGTGAGAAGCCATTTTGATTATAGCAGTTTAGCTTATATGAATGCCAGTGACACCTTACTTAGAAAATTAGATGTCATCCAAAATATGGGAATGAGACTTATTTGTGGGGCTATGCGCTCTACACCTATTAATTCATTAGAAATTGAGACATGCATACCTCCCTTGATGTTACGCAGGTAGTGATGGGCGGAGGATAAATTCTCGGAGGATAAAAACTCGAGTATTTATCAGAAATGGATAAATACTCGTTATTACTCGTTTTTATCGGATATTTACTTAAAATGATGGATAAATATTATTTTTGCGCATGGGTTGGTTTTTTGTATTGAATGGCTAGTAGATTTCGATGCTAATGGTTTTTGGGGGGGTGTGAGGAACAGGGTGTAAAGTTCCTCATCCACAATAGAAAAGGGAGGATCCTCCGACCAGACGGGTGTTGTATCTGGTGGGCTAACTGCCCGACAACTGTAAGTCGGGATTTTCTATATAGGCTAATGTCGCGGATAACTTTGATAGCGCGATGCAGGATTTGTCATTTTAGTTCTCATGTGTTGCGATAGATGTGGTTGTCCATCACTCCCCTCCGAGACCGGAGGTCGATAGCAGGTTGAGTCTTGATGCTTGCCAGCCCAGTGGAAGGTTCCAGTGAGTCAGAACCGAATGCCGCATAGTTCACGGTGAGTCGGAACTGTCTGCGGTGATGCCCCAGTGAGTCGGGGTGATGCTGCATTATCTTCCAGTGAGTCGGAGTGATGCAGTGCTGCGTAGTGGCTGGCTGCTGCGTCGACCAGGAGAGAAGTGAGTCTCTGCTTGCTGACCGGCCGAAGTGCAGTGTGCTGTGCCAAGGTCGCTGATGTGGCTGAGGGTGATGACCAGTTATGCTCTTCCGCTGCATGCTGGTGGTCAGGATACCCGTTGAAGCCGTGGTTGCTTATATTATTACTTTAGTAATTTTCTTTGTGTATGTGGCGACAGCGACATCTATCGCAACACATGCGAACCAGTTGGCTAATACAACATCGCGCTATCAACTTTATCAGCGACATTAGCGTATATAGAAAAGCCCGACTTATATATGTCGGGCAGTTAGCCCACCAGTCAACACCCGTCTGGTCGGAGGATCCTCCCTTTTCTATGGGGGATGAGGAACTTTACACCCATTTCCTCATACCCCCCAAACTGGTGGCCCCGAGCACGAACGTCAGCGCAGCCTTCGTGCAGCTACTTCAAACGTCATCATCACTTCCTCAAGCCTTCGAGCAGCAAGTCATACCGCCACCCAGCAACCACGGCTTCATTTGGTATCCTGACCACCAGCTTGTAGCGGAAGCGCATACCTGGTCCTCAGCCTCATCAGCGACCTTGGCACAGCACACCGCACTTCGGCCGGTCAGCAAGCAGCGACGCACTTCTCTCTTGGTCAACGCAGCAGCCAGCCACTACGCAGCACTGCATCACTCCGCGCCCTCTGTACATACTATGCAGCATCACCCCGACACACTGGAGCATCACCGCAGTCAGTTTCGACTCACCGAAAACTATGCGGCATTCGGTTCCAACTCACTAAAACCTCCCACTGGCTTGGCAAGAATCAAGACTCAACCTGCTATCGACCTCCAGTCTTGGAGGGGAGCGATGTGGAGACAGTGACATCTATCGCAACACATGCGAACTAATTGGCTAATCCTACATCACGCTATCAACATAAACCGCGACATTAGCCAATATAGAAAATCCGGACTTACATATGTCGGGCAGTTAGCCCACCAGACACAACACACGTCTGGTCGGAGGATCCTTCCTTTTCTATGGAGGATGAGGAACTTTACCCCCCGTTCCTCATACCCCCCAAATATATAACAATTATTTAAGTATCTCACAAAATACGTATAGTTTTTTCTGATTTGGATAGTGATTGGCGAACATTTTCATGATTGGGTGAAATCATTGTTAAAAAGGCTTTTCATAATTGTTAAAGTGATTAATAAAGTACGATACATATCAATTTATCAGGATTTCATTTATTTCAATTCTTTTGTTTGTAAATTGATAAAATTTACGTTACAAAAAATGGAGATAGTATTTATCCGCTGTTTTGGATAAATACTCAAGTAAAAACGGACATTTATGAGTATTTATCCATTTTGAGTATTTATCCGGATACAATCCCAACACTATACGCAGGTTGATGTTGGCTGAGAGATTTTTCTTAAAAGTCCTATCATTGAATAATAATCCTTTAGTTAAGAAAATTATAATACATCCTGAAATCTTCCAGTCATTATCATCCAATACTATCTCTGCTTCTTCTTTGGTTGGTAGAACTTTGCCTGAAATTCCAACAATATTTAAATATGTACAAAATAATTCAAAAGGAGTTTTTAAACATGATATTTGGCCTGTATATAAAAATACCTATATTGACCTTGTTAATAGTTCTTCAATCATACATTTAGACATTGTGCATAATAAATTTGAATATCTACAATTTAAAGATAATAAACTAGATCATTACATCATATACACAGATGGGTCTAAAACAAATCAATGTGTCAAAGCGGCTTTTTATGATCCACAATTAGATTTGACTAAATGCATTAAGTTAAATATAGCATGTAGCATTTTCACTGCAGAAAGCTATGCAATTTATTGTGCACTTCAGCATGTAAATAGTTTTGTAAATAATGTAAATAACATACTGATAGTGACTGATTCCAAGAGTGTTTTATCTGCATTAAAAAATGTAAATTTATCTTTTAAGTTAAATTACATCGTTTATAATATTAGAAGTAAGATTAGAGAATTAAATGATAAGTTTATTAATATAGAATTTGTATGGGTACCTTCACACAGTGGCATATCTGGAAATGAAATAGCTGACATTGCAACTCGTTTAAACTATGATGAAGACCATTCGGAATTCCTAAAGGTTCCATTTACTGATTACTACAGCCTTTTTAACGAGTCGAACAGACAGTTGTGGAAAGATTACTGGAATATAACCCTGGAAACGAAAGGCAAGTGGTATGCTGATATACAGAAAGAATTACCAATAAAACCTTGGCACCATAACCTCAAAAACATCACTAGAAGATTTATCACTACCATAACACGTATGAGACTGGGACATTGCTTGACACCAGCCCACCTCAACAGAATCCATATATATGACAATAGCCGATGTCATCACTGCGGATTTGAAGATGCTGACCTGAACCATATTATATTACAATGCACAAGTTTTAATATTCAACGGTTAATTTTAGTGAGTGAAATTTTTGACAGTAACAGTCGATGCAGTGACAGTGAACGTCAACAAAGTGCTCCCCGCCACGTTCAGGACCTATTAGTAAATAGGAGTAATTATAATGCTTTTTATAAATATATTTGTAACACTGTAGAAAAAATTGAATATATGTTAAACATAGTAGTTTTATAGTTTTAGATTATAAGTTGTGTCTAGTTATTTATGTATTCGACTGAAAGACTTGTATCTATGGTCATGAATAAAGATTATTAAAAAAAAAAAAAAAAAAACTGTCATTGATAAAAAATGTCAGTGTCAATTCAGTGTCATGTCAATTTTTGAAAAGTATTACTTTCAACCCGCTCCTCAAGGCAACTTCAGACCTACTTTCCTAGTATGAGTACTGGAGAGTAGAATTAATGCTGTAGGAATGCGTTCCTTGTGAAGCATATGTGGTGTACCTAACTCTGAATTAAAAACTGAGGAATGAGGTTATGAGAACATTGCGGTTTAACCCTTAATTTGGCAACGAAAAAAAAGTAAGAAATACATAAATTTAATTATTGGAGGCCTTTGGGGGTGTTCTAAAGAGCCCCGAAAAAATGTTGAAATAAATCCTGAGTTGCCCACTGTTGGGAAAAGTCATGTCCGTCACAGCGGACATTACCAATAACTTAACGATGAACGCGTAGATTTGCATGTCCGCTGTGGTGGACAGTGCCAAATTATGGAAAAATAAAAAAACGTTAATATTATTATGTTTATTTTATTAAAATAAGAAAATACAAAACAAAAAACGCAGAAATTGACCTGAAAATGTTATTTATTTGGTATGGAAATTTAGAAAACAATTTCTCGGGGTTTTGCCTGTTACAAAGCATAATCTAGTATTGCATTTTATGCAATATACGACGGTCTTCTTTTGGCAGTATCTGCAACGACCTTCTTCCATCGTTGAGGGGAAATGGCCTATGTTGTCATATTTGACTGGACTCGATGGGCGGGCGACGTGTGGTTTGCTTACTTTTGCTGTCTCAGTTTTACTTCTTTTGGCACATCTGTTTGCCTTCAACAATATTTCATAAATATCGTATCTGAATGCTTTTAGAGGTATTTTACCTTTCGCGTTACTTGTATGCTTACGGCGGTAGAGTAACCAAGCGTTATTCACACATATATCCAACATTTGAGAGAATATAGCTAAATACCATCTCCTACTTTTAAATGGTGTTTTATATAGTGAGATGAGCATGTCAGCAAGATCAACACCTCCCATATGTTTATTATATTGGCGTACAATCTGTGGACATTGGACGTCGATCTTGCATTTTGCATCCTTGCAATATCTGCGGATTTTTTCTACAGGCTCACTTGCCACAAAAGAACTAATTAATGTGACAGCCTTATTGTCATTCCAACGAACTATTGCTAAGCGATTTTGGTTACAAACGGCTTGTACAAAATGTCCTCTAGGCTTCTTTTTCATAGCCTTATCAGTAAGCAGAACAGTTTCTGCTCCTCTAAGGCGATTGCCTCGGATAGTACCTAAAGCAAAGATGCCATAATGTTCCCGAAGAATGAAAAATAACTCCGGTGATGAAAAAAAGTTATCACAAAACACGAATGCTTTGGCATAAAGCTATGACCACCTGAGCGCCAAAACCAAGAGACAATTCCTCTTCAGTAAACGTATGGTAACGGAACGTATCGTCACCTCCATAAAGCACAAAATCATAAATTATCCCTGAAATGCCAGCCCGTACATAATTTTTAAACCCCCATTTATTTGGCTTATCCTTCATATATTGTTTTCTTTTGCCTGCCTTAGATCCTTTGTATGCTATCATCATTTCATCTATGCTAAATTTTGTCTCCTTTTTTTGTTGTTTTAAACAATTTTGTCTTATTTGCTCTACAACTGGACGTACTTTATAGTATTTGTCTCCATCATCCATGTTATTGTCGACAAAATGCAAATATCGTCGCACTTGTTGGTACCTTTTCAAGGACATTATATCACCAACTTTAGCATACCTAAATTTATCCGACCAATAATCGAGGTATGAAGGCATTACAACAATACCCATGATAATGTGAATAGCCAAAAAGTCTTTAAATTCTTCTTCTGACAGCTGAATTGACTTGCCAGTTTGTTGAACAGAGTATAAATTTGTCTGTTCAACAATATTACTAATGACATTTTGAGAAAAAAAAAGATTAAAGTAACTCAAAGGTGAGTCAACATCTTCTGGCAAATCAATATAATCTCCATTTTCATCCTCTTCTACTGTCGCTCTGTGGCGGAATTGTGCTACTTTCCATTTATAAGACAGCTGAAACTTTTTACCCTTCTTCGCTTTCTTTGCTGGTACTGTAGATGGCTGTTTCCTGGACCTTGTGTTTCGTGATGCAAGTGGAGAAGAAAAAGCTATAGGTGCCATAGGCGTTGATGGCAGTGAGGGAATAGCAGATAGGGATGGAACATTCTCATAATTAGACTCTCCAATTTCGCGCACGATAGAATCTGATATAACATCAATAATATCAATGTTCGGTTCTTCGTCTTCAGATGTACTGATTGTTAGGTTTGCAAGGGAAGATGTAATTGATGGTGCAGAAGAAGAAAGTGGGGAAGAAGCATAAGCACGCGGGTCATCATGCATTTCTGTTTCAGATTCAGAATTCTCACTAGCATCGGAAGGTGCATGCTCATTTGGAACTAAAGCGATAATTTTACTAGCACGGTTAGGCTGTTGACAAAGAAAAATAAACAAAACTGAGAACCATACCAAATAAAAAATATTAACCTTTTTGGCGTTGTCCGCCACAGCGGACATAGTAATAAAGTACTACATCTCTATGCAATTAGCAATGTTCGCTGTGACGGACAAAGCACTTTAGCAACAAAAAACAGCATGAAAATGTAAAAGAACGTATTGATTTGTAGGTTATAATTATTTATAGAATGTTTTTCTAATAATTGAGTCGAGATTTCAAGACATTCATAGGCAAAAAGGAGGAAAAAAGAATATAAATACCTTGAGCAAAACAGGTGGTCGTCTTTGCGCTGACATTTTGTGTCACGAATGACATAATTCAGTGTTGCCACACTCAAAATATATTTTCTACTATTAGTTTATGAATTTAAGAAATATTTAGTCGATTTGTAATCGATGAGAATCGGATAAAAAACTAGTAGGATTTAATTTTTGTTGACGTCCGTCACACCGGACTTTATCAAATTAAGGGTTAAAAGAAGATGTATTGCCGAAAATTGAAAAGAGTTGGTTTGGTATGGTTTAATCATGTGAAAAGGATAAGTAAAAGACGAGCAACAAAAGGTACTTGTACAAGGCAAATGTGAGTGGCAACGCCACGAGAGGGGACGCCCTAGAAAGACATACACTGACCTTGTTGTTAACGTAGGTACTTCAGAAAGGACAGGTGCTTAGTATGTAGGTATGTAAATATCGTAGCAAGTGGCATTCTGTCTACCCCCATTTGAAAAGGGTGTGAATTTATACACCTATATGTATTTTGATAGGCACAGTATACAATTTTTATCAAGGAATTCTCTGTTGGTGAACCAAGACGGACCCTGTATCACAGCAAGCAGCGCCATCCCTAAGCAGATTTCGTTACAATAAAACACAAATATTATTCATTTTATTTTATTTCTTAAGAAAACTTACAGTTATGATACAGATAGTCGACGTAGTGAAAGAAGGCCTAATAATAATAAACTCACGCAGACCGACTACACACACAGGCACAATCAGGTGGCAAATGTTATCCACCAAAGATTGGCAGTTCAATACACACTCATACAAGACAAAAAAGCCGTACTATAATTACACACCAAAAGATACACTCGAAAATGAAACTCAAACTTTACTATGATCGCAGGATTCTCACAGACAGGACAATTCACTAGACCGGATATAATACTACAAGATAAAATAAATTAAACCACTTACTTAATAGATATCGCTGTACCCAACACACAAAAAACAAACACTGATAAAATTATTAAATACGCAGAACTCAAACGGGAAGTAACAAGAATATGGTCCTAGTAAAAAACAAGTGTATGTCGTCCATATAGTTCTCTCTACAACAGGTGTTATTCCGAATCATTTACTCCATAGCCTCAAATTACTAAACCTTATAGAAATGCTCTTTATCACCATACAAAAAGCTGCAATTTTAAATACATGTTGAATTGTCAGAAAGTTCATGGAAATAGAAGAAAACGAAATAGATCCTCAATAAAACACAGCACACGCTGCATTTACTTTGGTTTCGACTCGTAGATGTAGTTGGACGCTCCAGTAAAGCTGAGAAGCAAAAGCACACTCTAAAATAACAATAATAATAATTTATGCTAATTCTTTAAATTCAGGATCCTGGCCCTTGAGAAGTTCTGTGACATAGTGAACAACTAACTCTTTAAGGACCTCAGCGATGCACTTCTTTACTTCCACTAATTTAACTAGGACCTCCAGCCTGAGCTCCTGTTCCGCACATTTGTTGCAGCCTGGTTCAACTACTTGGGGATATGCCTCTTTCAACGCTTTTTTTGCTGGTACTCCGTTCTGCTCGGCTTCAAGAAGTCCTCCAGGGCGTTTGTCACCACACTGGATAGGATTTGATGGTGGAGGCATATATACATCATACGTGGGCACTTCAGGCAGCAATGGCTGACTTCCGGGCAACATTGCAGGAGTGTTGAAGCGAGGTGCAGCTGCTGGCATCATAACTGGTGCAGCTGCTGGCATCCTAACTGGTGCAGCTGCTGGCATCCTAACTGGTGCAGCTGCTGGCATCCTAACTGGTGCAGCTGTGAGTACTTGCGGCGGTGGTGGCGGCGGTGGATGGGCCCGCAGTACCCGCTGCGGAGCCAGGGGTGCTGGTGGTGGCGGTGGTGGCGGCGGCGGTGAAAGCTGTGTGGAAGCCTTCCCCAACATCTGCTCCGCCATTTCCATATTTGCATATCTGATACGCATCGCATCAGGTAATATGTTCGCAGTCAGAAACAAAGTCTCTTCCTCTCTTGAAACATGCAAATATGTGCAGTCACTTCGGGTACAACCTGTTCTGTTTTGGTGATCGTGGCAAAACTTGATAACGTCTTTCATAGATTCAATGTCCACTAAATGACTGAATTTGCAATTAGTAGCGCCTTTAGTACATATACCCCGTATGTAATCCCGGCATGGCAGCTCTTTCCGTGAAGGTTTTTTACCTTCACTTACACTATTTTTTGGTTGATTATCATTACTCATATTTTCGTGTATGATCGCTGCTTTAATGTTAGTACCTACCTATGAAATAAGTTATCGAAGAAAACCACCACGTCTAGCACTAAATTCACTATCTTTTTGCACTCTTTCTTATGTCCTTACATAAATTATTATCAAATTTTAATATCTCCGTGACTTTAAAGAAGGAACAAGATGGCCCCCAATCATGGTGTCATAACTTCAAAGAACCTGATAGAATCGTCAAAAAGTTATGTTGCACAGAACACCAGATGGCGCTACTTAAACATTAAAATATAAATATTTTTATTACACTGGTATTACTGGTTTTTTTTTTGTTATGGCTACAACACACTATCGTTGTCATGTGTTTATTTGTTTTCACGCAGATGACGCAGACACGTATTTCCATTATCTTTGGCAGAAAAAAAACTTCTCAAAGAAAAGCAGACAAAAAAAAATACTTTTAAATTTTGTAGTTTATTTACAAAAAATTGATAATAAAATAACTACTAATAACAGAAAATGTTAATTATTTATTGAAATGGGTATTAAATGGGTATTAAACAATCTTGTACAAACAAAAGGCTACTAAAAATTCTTTCGTCAAAAATGAATAATTTAACATTTACGAAATACTATAAAAAATATGAAAAAATCCTAAAAAAATCTGTAGCAGCGGCAAAAAAATTACATTACATATGTAAAATGAATAAATCATCAAATAAAGTTAAAACCATGTGGAACATTGTTAAAGAACGGACAAATAAAAAAACAAAAAAAGAAAAAGAAAATATAACATTACAAACAACAGACCTAGTAAGTGAACCCAAACAAGTAGCTAATGTTTTCAATAGCTTTTTTGCGTCCATTGGGGAGAGTACCACCCAAACATCGGGCAGTACCCAGATAAAAACATCAGTGATGAACCCTTCTGAAAACACCATGTTTCTTACCCCCGTTGACGGATATGAAGTAAACCAGATATTAAAAAACCTTAAAAATAAAAATAGCCACGGCATAGACGAACTCCCTCCGACTCTATTCAGACAGTGCGCTGATGAACTAACCCTACCTTTCTTTAAATTAATAAACCAATCCTTCGAAGAAGGCACCTTCCCTTACCAATTAAAAAAAGCTTTAATAAAACCCATACATAAAAAGAACGCTAAAACAGACCCAAGTAATTATAGACCAATTTCCCTTCTTCCAACAGCATCCAAAATCTTCGAACGAGCAATGTGTGATCGTGTGTATTCCTTTTGTGAAAAATATAAGATTTTCGATGACTGCCAAAATGGTTTTCGAAAAAACAGATCTACCACGCTAGCAGTTTATAAATACATCCAAGAAGCATTAAATATTATAAATAATAAACAATATGCAATAGGGATATTGCTCGATATGACCAAGGCCTATGACAAAGTTCAATTTAAAATACTATTAAATAAGCTAAATGGAATAGGAATACGCGGTAAAGCCCACGACTGGTTCGCATCTTTTCTAAAGGATAGAAAGCAATTAGTCGAGATTGAATATTATAATAAAAAATCAAAAGAAGTACAACTCATTAGATCTGATGTAAAAACAGTACACGCTTCAATTCCCCAGGGAAGTGTAATAGGTTGCCTCCTTTACCTAATATATATAAACGACCTCCCAAAAACCATAGACGGCCCTTGTGTTCTTTTTGCGGATAATATCTCAATCCTGACCTCATGCCAAACAAATGCTAATTTAAATGAAAAACTTGCAACTATTCTCGAAAAAACTATAAACTGGATGCACGACCATAATCTCGAAATAAATTTTACTAAAACTAAATAAATAGCATTTCACCCCTGGCAGAAAAACCAAATAAATATAGATTTTACTTTTAACCAACAGAAAATAGAAACAGCAATTTCACTCTTCTAGGTTTAACAATAGACACAAACATAAACTGGAAGACACACATACAGACAGTTAAATCAAAAATCTCAAAGTTTTCATGTGCCCTCCGCGAAATTAAAAAGACTACAAACCTACAAACCGCATTAACCACATACTACGCGTATGCCCACGCTTGGTTTAACTATGGCATCATCTTATGGGGAAACAGCACAGACGCCCCCTCACTATTTACCCTCCAAAAAAAGTTAATTAGAATAATTACTAATATAGAATCAACAGACAGTTGCAAACCTTACTTCCAGAAACACAAGATCCTAACGTTAGTTAGTATTTATATATTGGAATTATGTAAACTAGTCCGCAAATATCCGGATTCTTACAGTACACGGGGAGATGTACAAACAAATTATTCGTTACGACATAAGAATAGACTGAACTTGCCCCCTTCCCGTCTTAAATTACACCAATCTAGTCCATATTCAATGTCCATTAAAATATATAATAAATTACCAGAAAACATAAAGCAACTAAAGAAAACCAATATATTTGTAAATAAATTAAAGCAATATTTAATTTAAAAAAGCTATTTTTTTTTTTTTTTTTTTGGCGTTGCACTATTCGTGCTTGTTGCCACTGACAATATTTTATTTGGTAATAACAAAACGTAAGAATCAAGTACTCGCGAAATAATAAAATATTACAAGCAATTACAACGGGAAATTTGGACATGGAAAGGAGGTTAGTTGTGTTGTTGTTAAATAAAAATAATAAATGAAAACAAGTTAACACTAGAGATATAATAATAATAATACAACAAAAAACGACACCGGGTGGCCCAACAAAAAGGCCGACTCGGTGTGAAAACTAAGAACTAAATGGTAAATAAGTACATAAATACAGTTTATACCATACCTACTCTAAAAAGCTTATTTTATTCACGCAAAACAGTGAATAAAAAGGCCTTTTATTCACTGTTTTGTTTTTATTCACTATTTTGGTGTTTGAATTTGGAACACAAAAATATATCCGGTCTCTATTTCAATGCTTACACAAACTCCTTGCGCTAAGATTCGAAATTCAAAACTCTTTGGTGCAAATAAATTCTCGATATTTGATTGGTCGATATTTGCGACAAGGAGTTTGGCATTAGATTAATAAATATTGTTTCACAAGTTGACCACCCTAATGATAATAATAAGAAAATTACGCTTAATTTCAGTCATTGCTCTAATTTTAATGTCCATTTCAATTAATGTAACAATTCTTATTTCTTGATTAAATTTCTATTTTCGCTTAAATTATGTCTTTTCTCGTAGTCATGATATAAAGTATAGTATGCAACTCCTGAATAAAGTACGAATTTATATCGAGGGCCATGAATCACTCGCGTCGTTCAGGATTCTAACAGTTGAATCACTCGCTGCGTTCGTGATTCAATCATTAGAATCCTTCACTTGCTCGTGACTCATCTACGGCCCTCGCTTTAAATCCGTCCTTTATTCACTAGTTGCATAATATACTATTATAAATTATTCTTTAGATAGCTATATCATTATTTACAAGGAAAAGAGCCATGGTTTTATAAATATCTACATTAAAATTAAATAAAATACATGACATAAAAGTAGGAAACGGGACTCGGAGGGAAACAAGACTTTGGAAAAGTGTAGAATGGTCATAAAGGGGGCAGGAAAAAATAAGGTGGTTCAGATCTCCCACTTCAGCGCCACATTCACACCCAGGGTCCTGCACGATGCCAAGCCTGGCAAGATGAGCTGGAGTGCACACGTGACCCAATCGCATACGTATGAATATTGATGTAATCTTTTTGCTTAGCTTGTACTTGCTAAACCAAGGTTTAACAAAAATGGATGGCTGAATAGTACGATAAAATTTCCCTTTCACTGATTGTCCGGACCAAAGCTGACCCCAGGATTCCAGTAGATAAACCTTGGGCAGAGCTGCCAGATCTTGGGAGTTATTTTTGTACGGAAAAATGTCTCCACACAATACGGCATCATTAGCTAACTGGTCAGCTCTCTCATTACCTAAAATGCCACAATGTGAAGGTATCCACGCAAAGTGCACTGAATACCCTTTCATAGAACACCTATAGAGGAGTTCACGTGTTTCAAATATTATATTAGGATTATGAGAATAGAAAGGGAATCTGGCCAAAGATTGTAAGGCACTCCTTGCATCAGTCAAAATTAGTGAATTCTGTAAGCCCATCATAAGTATATATTCGACCGCTTTGAATAGACCGTAACATTCTCCCGTAAACACCGATGATTCGGGCGGTAACTTTATTTTTTGCACGATATTATATTGGGAGTGGTATACACCTACTCCCACACATGAGTCTCTTCCATGCTTCGAAGCATCTGTAAACAAGAGTTGATAGCCCTTCCAGTCTCTATCCATGATAAAGTTGAAGTTAAGGTTATGACATACGTCATCTCGGTAAATGTTAAGGTTATTGTGTATATTTGGAGACATGATTAACGAGTTGTAATCACAGTGAAATATAGGAAGAAATTGAGATTGGTGACAGGGAGCTTCAATTAAATTGTATTTTCTAAAGCTTTTAATCAAACACGGAGTAGCTTTGTGCCTCCAGTAACTGGATGAAATTACTTCTTCGGAGAGAATAGCAAGTTTATTTCGCAAAGGATGATGAGAAAATTGCAAACACCGACCAATAAATCTATCAGCTAAAAATTGACGTCGTAAATGAAGTGGAGGGTCTCCACATTCCACCTGAAGACAATTAATAGGACTGCTTTTCATTGCACCTGAAACCACTCTAAGTGCCTTGGACTGAACACTGTCCAGTTTCTTAAAACCCGCAACATTAGCAGGTTCCAGCAAAAAAGTTCCATAGTCCAATACACTTCGAATCAAGGTGTTGTACAGTAGTTTTAATGAAAAGGGATGTGCTCCCCACCAAACACCAGCAAGACATCTAATTATATTGATATTTCGTTCACATTTAGCAGTTATATAATCACAGTGTGGTAAACCAGTAAGATGTGTATCCAAAATAAGGCCTAAAAATTTAACCTGGTCTTTAACAGGCATAGGGATATTATTAAACCTTACTGTAACAATAGGAGGCTTACGCATTCTAGTAAACAAGACAATGTTGCTTTTATCAATTGACAGGTGTAGACCATTGGTTTCTAGCCAAGTCTTTAGTAAAAATAAAGAAGAAGTTAAGGAAGTACAAATATTTGCAACAGAATGACCAGATAAATAAAGAAGTAAATCATCTGCATATTGAAGGACTTGTACTGACTGATTTAGGGAGGATTCCAAATCATAAGTGTAAATATTGTAGAGAATGGGACTAAGTACAGAACCTTGAGGGAGCCCTTTCCATACTAAACGGGTAAATGTATACCCGTCAACATGAAGATTTAAAGATCTCTCTGAAAGCATGTTAATTATGAACTTAGACAGCAATGTTGGAACTTGTAATGCATTCAGCTTTTGTTCTAGAATTGATACCAGGACATTATCGTAAGCTGAGCTAATATCCAGGAAAGCAGCAATTACAGAGTTATTAGAAGAGAAGGCTAACCGAATATCAGTTGTGAACACTCCAAGGCTGTCCATCGTACTTTTACCCTTCCTAAAACCAAACTGTGATGTAGCTAGCAAGTTTTTGCCTTCCAAATACCACTCCAAACGATTCTTAATGAGATGTTCTACAATTTTAGCAAGAACTGTAGAAAGTGCAATTGGTCGATAAGAAGTAACATTAGAAGAAGGTTTGTTTGGTTTCAGAATGGGAATAATTGTTTGAGACTTCCAACTTGCTGGAATGTTGCCAGATATCAAAGCTGTATTGATGAGATTTAAATATATTAAAAGTACAGAGTCAGACAGATTAGCCATAAATGAATATGGTATACCATCTTCACCAGGAGCTGAATCCTTAACATGTGAAAGGACTCCCTTCAACTCCCTTAGTGTGAACAGGGAATTCAACTCAGAATTAGGAATAGGAACATAGGGGAAGTGCATTAAAGATCTCTGTTCCGGGACTGAAGGAGGAGCTAAATGATCCATAAACTCATTGGCTAATTCTAATGGCAGTTTTGAGGCTGTTGTGTCACTGAATGCTGACCTGAATCGCCTAATATTTTGCCATACTAGAGATGCGTTAACTTCTGGCGAGATAGATCCACAGAATCTTTGCCAACCTTCAAATTTCTTTTTCCTAAGGAGCTTACGAGTTGTACGCGCAGCTTCTAGGTATATTTCAAAATTGTGATGAGTCATAGTGTGACCATATTTTTTTTCTGCTTGTTTTCTTTTTTTAATGGCCTGAGTGCACTCAGCATCCCACCAAGGTGGTGAAGGAATTTTGCCTGTAGCACCATTCTTAATAGGAAAAGTATTATCTGCTACCTCTATTAAAATTCTTGTTATTTGATTAGATAATAACTGAGGATCATGTTGTTGTAAAGAATTAGTTAAATCAAGAAATCTTTCTTCTACACAATTTTTGTATGTATCCCAATCTGCATTTTCAAGTCTATACTTTAATCTTGGTGTTGGATTGCAAGCAGCTGGTTTTTTATGTGGGAAAGAAATTATTAAAGGGTAATGATCACTACCATAAGAAGACTGTAAAGGAGACCAGGATAATTTCGATGCTAACTCAGGTGTGCAGATTGAGAGGTCCGGGGCACTTATTCCCTCATCTGGATTCGTTTGGCGTGTTGGGAGACATGTATTTAAAATACACAAATTATTAGAGTCTAGAATTTCTAATAACTTTTCCCCATAGTAATTGGAACTAGAACTACCCCAGGACTGATGTTGTGTATTAAAGTCGCCCATTACCAAAAATGGTTTAGGTAAAACTGAGAGAAGATTACTTATTTCAGAAAGAATATTTACAGTGGGACGAGAATAATATATACATACTAAACAGATTTTATTTACAATTGCAGCGACAGCAGATATCTCGTCACTGAGACTTGGAAGAGGAAAAGATTGAAAAGACAAGTTATTTTTAATAAGTATGGCGACACCGCCATACCCATCGCTTCTATCTGTTCTTAGACACGCATAGCCAGGAATTCTAAAAGAGAACCCTGGTTTAAGCCATGTCTCACAGAGAGCGACTGCAAAGGGATTGTATTTGTTCAATATGTAGGACAGATCAGATTTTTTATTCACAATGCTGCGACTGTTCCACTGGACAATCTTGGGTAGATTTGGATCCATTATGATTAAGGTTAAATAAGTTAGACAGTGTATCAATTACAGTGGCAACGATGGACGGTTCGATATTATTATTTTTAGATAAAGTATTAATTAGCATGATAATTAAATTTAAAATTTGACTCTCATTATTATTTGTTTTATTTTGGAATGCAACACCATTCCCTGACACAGAATTTTCTGAACTAATTAATGTTTGATGAGCTGCCCGGTCATACCCCTTAGCTGTTATTGGGGGGTCCCGAGGTTTAAGGAATACCGTTTTTCTTTGTGAAGAGGCAAGTGTGTTTGGTGAGTTACGTGATTGGGGCAAAGGTTGTGAGGTGAACGAATTTTTAGTGGTATGTGATGGGGCAGATGTTACCACATCTGCATATAATTTTGAGATTGGTGGATGTAGTTGTAATGCTTCAGCATACGACACGCAACTGTGGGCCATATAATGCTTAATTGATTTTTGCCTTTCAAATTCTGGGCATTTTTTATTGATAGCGTAATGAATGCCACCGCAATGACAACATTTACCATTAGTCTCCTCTTCAATACTGCAAGTGTCAGCAGAATGCTTTTCCCCACACTTGAAGCACTGAGGGTTCGACCTACATTGTACCTTTGTATGGCCAAAACGACAACAATTAAAGCATTGAATTGTTGGGAATGTGTACAATTCCACTGGCATTGAATTGTAGCAACAAAACACTCGTTTTGGTAGAATTTGTCCGTCAAAGGTCAGCACGACTGTTTGAGATGGTTTCCACACAGGGGTCGGTTCGTGTACTTTATAATTTAGACGCCTCGCTTTGATGACTTTCCCACATCCAGCAGGGACAGATATATTTTCAATTATTTCTTCCGGAGACCATTCGGTAGGTACGCCTTTAATAATACCAATACGACACACATTAATTGATGGAACAAATGCCTTCAAATTTTCTTTGGCCAAACTTGGGTCATTTATAAAAGAGTTTGCATCTAGGTAACGAGAAAAGCTTAGAGACATTCTATTTCGACCTATGCGTTTTAATGAGCCGTTAATGATATTGTTGTATCTGCGTTTTTTAAGAAAGTGCCCTAAAGTTATTGGGTGTAATGTTTGAGCCGAAGTTTGTGTTTCAAAAACTTTTTGAATGTGTACGACATATGGCGACAGGTCTGTGGCTTCGTACAAAGCCCTAGCAACCTGTGGCGCCTTCTGGGGAAGATCTGACTTGAGGTATTCAGTCTGGGGAGCATCCACAGAACGTGGAGTGGCCTCTTGGTGAACTAAAGTTGCCACCGAGTCATTATCACAATGGCAATGTGTAGATTTATTTAAATCTGTTGAGTGTGAGTGACCATTTCGTCTTCTTTTGTTGCAATTTTTGCAAACTTTTCGAGGAGCTCTAGCCCTTTTCCGCTCCGATCTAGTTATGGACGAGTCTGTATCCATACTGGATTCACATCTAATTGTTATATTTTGGCCAACCGAAGGGACTGTGCCCCCCGGATCAGGCGGTTCGTTGTCCATTGAGGATACTTATTGAATGTAAGAAAAAATTAAATACAAAAAACTTACCCTAATTATGAAGTACAATATATACAAACAATGAAATTAACTAATCTAATGAATATCTACATATATTTACACAACTTATCTCAAATTTTAATATTTAAAAGAAAACGAAAGAAAAATCACGACCGCCAAATTCGATGATTCCCGCGCTTTTTCAAAAAAAAAAAAAAGCTATTATACAATACAGGAATATTTAACTGATAAATCCAATAATAATACATAATTACTTATAATTATACTAATAAAAATAAAAAAGTTTTGTACCAAGGAGGTAAACAAATAAGCAATTAAATAATATAACTAAATAAATAATAAAAGAATAGATAGACTGCATATAAAATATTAATAGAATAAGTATAATATAAATAGTGATATAGATTAATAGGATATAATTATAAATAATACCAAGTTAATAATAAATTTAAAAAAAAACAAACCGCTCTTCCTCTCTCTATTTATAAACATTTGCTGTGCCCGACAGGGTCCATAATTGTGTCTAGAATTATTTTACCTATTACCTGAAAATGTACATTATGGATTGCAATAAAGAATTTGAATTTGAATTTGAAATAAATTTCAGTTACAGTGATTCATCTGGGAATGGAACGTGTTATTGACATTGACATTTGACTGTTTGTTTTCCAATCCGTATTTACTTTTGAGGTGAATGGATTCTTTAAATTCTTTATTTAGGTGAATTACAGAAATATAATCATCAAAATCATCAATACAAGCCTCCAAGTTCATAAAGGTGCAAAAATGACTTTTTCAAGTTCCTGCACCTTTATGAACTTGGAGGCTTGTATTGATGATTTTGATGATTATATTTCTGTAACTACATACGTCTTACAGCCGCAATTAATATTCTAATCAACATACAAACTAACACTGACCTGCAAATTGCAAAAAACTTAAAAAAAATTGAATTTCGCGGGCTAGTTGGAGCATTCACCTTAAGTTTTGTAAATTTTTAATGACGATCCGGCTATACCGCTATCATCGACTGACCTGTGGCTAACAATAAAATTTGGACTCACTGTTTTGCTTTGTGAATTGAATTTTGTCGACCATGCCTATGAAAAGATGTTGTGCCTGCAGCAAAACACGTAAGGGGCTAAGTGCATTTAATATTACAACCAATATATTATGATTAGATAATTTTGGTCCTCTAAGTACATAATAAAATGACTGGATGATAAATTAAAAATATTTGTTACAGGTAAATTGAAGAGGACTACTTTGTATAATCGTGAGGTGGTTGCATTGAATAAGGAAATATAAAATCTTCCAAGTCGAAAGTGACAATGGCAGAAAAGTAAAAAATAAAACAGATTTTTGTATAATCTATTTCGTTTTATTTAATTTACAATCACAATGCCATTTTTTTAAAAATCGTACAAGTACTAAAAGTGCCTAGTGCGAAAGTACCTTGCACAAAGCACCAGATGGCGCCACACGCCATACATTCCGCAAAATGACGAGTGACGACTCTATACCCTATATAAAAATGTACTCTGTGCGCTACCCGTTATATTACTTTACTCTATGATTACTGCATAGTGAAAATCAGCCATTAGCCAGCGTTGAATGCACTGCCCCCACCCGCTGCATGTCATGTCATCTTGCAATCAAAAGGGTATAAGGTAGTTTAAAACTAACTTCAGTCAGGTACTATAAATACTAGTCTCTTCACACCCGAAGACCGATCGATACGAGGTCACTAAGGACGTTGCTTGTGATCAAATGTAAATAGTTTTATTTATAGTTATCGTAATGGAATCTGGAATTAGAAGAATTAAATGAAGTGGTAAGTCGCATGGTTTGATAGGATAATTATCCTGAAATGCCCATCAGTTGAATTTTAATTGTATTAGACATTTATTTTTAACAAAATTTTTATTTCCTACTCAGTTGTTCTAATTTTTGACATGGAAATAAAAATGCGGTTTGCACGAGTTTAAAACTCTAGTCACAATCACAAGACTCACAACGTAGAGTAGTAATACAAAGTAATATAGCGGGTAACTCACAACTTCAGAAGTACGGCAGGGGGCCACTGGTCTAACCCACTCCCAGTCTAACCAATTTATTTTTTTTGTATTGTAAGATATATTGTGACTTTACAACCCTTATTATCGCCCCAAAACTTATTATTATTTTAGAAATTTGATTGTTTCTTAATCAAAATAAAATTATTGTTCAATCAAATATTAAAATCGGTAATCGACTAAATATTTTTTAAGTCGATCGCCTGCCATTGACAGCACACAGCACTATTGAAATCACTAGTTATTAGTTGTCTTGTCTTGTCCAGTGTTACCAACTTAGTGAATTTTCCACTAAAACTGGTGGTTTCGACCCCCCTTTTAGTGGCCAAATATTGCTTTTAGTGGCTGGTGGTTTTTTCTAGTGGTTTAGTAGAATTTACTTTCAATTACTAAAATGCTATCCTTCAACCATTAAGCCACTAAAACGTTACGAAACATGTTATTTTTACTTCATTTAATTATCAGGAGTTTTTACTTTTGATCATTCTTTTAAGTAAAGTTATACTTGTTATTGTCGCGCATCATATTTTAATCAAGTCACAAAGGCACAACTTGTCACTGATATGCAAATTGCAAAAACACATGAAAATTTGAATTTCGCGGGCTACTACGGAGGAATAACCATAGCTTGTTGATTTACTAATAATGTTGATTTACTGATTTTAAATATTTTATTTCGTAGTAATAATCAATAACATTTTAAGTAATTTTCCTAATTACTGTTTTCTTTCCAAAAAACCTTTCAGAAATTTTAGCGATTTTTACAATTATTTTTTGGAGCAGAGCCGATTTTTGTTAGTGGGTTTCTTTCTGGTGGTTTTAGAAGTTGAATCTGGTGGAGAGCTTGTTTATCTGTTGGCAACACTGGTCTTGTCGTTGCTGAATTTTGTTTGGTTTGATTATTTGTGTTTCACTCGGCAAGAAAGAATCTTTCGTGTTTTAAAGTTTAATTACAGCTATAACATAACGTGCTCATGTTTCCGATAAACGTATTTCAAACCACTTGGGCTTCGGAGGCGCCAAATAACCTGTCTTCGTCTCAGAGCATCTTTCACCTCTGAATAAAGCCATACATGCAGATGCTAGGAAAATGGCTCGTGAGAAGAACTACAATTATGTCTGGGTCCGTGATGGCCGTAAGGAAGATGGAGCCCGCGCTGCACGTTGTACAAATAAAAAGCCTGCAAGCTCTCTCTTTAATGTAAGTACCCAAAAACGCAACATAAAATTTGTCTTACAATACAACATTGTTTAATTCGCTTTATACTCATCATCTTCCTGCCCTTATACCATGTTATTTGGGGTCGGCGCAACCCGTCTTTTTCTTTCATTCTGCTTTGCCAGTCGTCACACTATCATTTATTCCTTTTTCCTTTATATCATTCCTCACACACTCCATCCATCTTATCTTCATACTAAATATCTTTATTTACATTTTAGATAACAGTGATAAGAAAAATGCAGCATTGATCAAAACCACAGATCAAGAAGTGTGTAGACCTACCGAGTACTGATTATTCGTCGGGAGGCTGTGATGAGAATAAGGAATTTAGAAAATAAGAAAAAGATGGAAATGCAAATACTGAAAACACAGGTACATAACTATGGCTTTCAACTATCAATAGTGTTGGGATTGTATCCGGATAAATACTCAAAATGGATAAATACTCATAAATGTCCGTTTTTACTTGAGTATTTATCCAAAACAGCGGATAAATACTATCTCCATTTTTTGTAACGTAAATTTTATCAATTTACAAACAAAAGAATTGAAATAAATGAAATCCTGATAAATTGATATGTATCGTACTTTATTAATCACTTTAACAATTATGAAAAGCCTTTATTAACAATGATTTCACCCAATCATGAAAATGTTCGCCAATCACTATCCAAATCAGAAAAAACTATACGTATTTTGTGAGATACTTAAATAATTGTTATATATTTGGAGGGTATGAGGAACAGGGGGTAAAGTTCCTCATCCTCCATAGAAAAGGAAGGATCCTCCGACCAGACGTGTGTTGTGCCTGGTGGGCTAACTGCCCGACATATGTAAGTCCGGATTTTCTATATTGGCTAATGTCGCGGTTTATGTTGATAGCATGATGTAGGATTAGCCAATTAGTTCGCATGTGTTGCGATAGATGTCACTGTCTCCACATCGCTCCCCTCCAAGACTGGAGGTCGATAGCAGGTTGAGTCTTGATTCTTGCCAAGCCAGTGGGAGGTTTTAGTGAGTTGGAACCGAATGCCGCATAGTTTTCGGTGAGTCGAAACTGACTGCGGTGATGCTCCAGTGTGTCGGGGTGATGCTGCATAGTATGTACAGAGAACGCGGAGTGATGCAGTGCTGCGTAGTGGCTGGCTGCTGCGTTGACCAAGAGAGAAGTGCGTCGCTGCTTGCTGACCGGCCGAAGTGCGGTGTGCTGTGCCAAGGTCGCTGATGAGGCTGAGGACCAGGTATGCGCTTCCGCTACAAGCTGGTGGTCAGGATACCAAATGAAGCCGTGGTTGCTGGGTGGCGGTATGACTCGCTGCTCGAAGGCTTGAGGAAGTGATGATGACGTTTGAAGTAGCTGCACGAAGGCAGCGCTGACGTTCGTGCTCGGGGCCACCAGTTTGGGGGGTATGAGGAAATGGGTGTAAAGTTCCTCATCCCCCATAGAAAAGGGAGGATCCTCCGACCAGACGGGTGTTGACTGGTGGGCTAACTGCCCGACATATATAAGTCGGGCTTTTCTATATACGCTAATGTCGCTGATAAAGTTGATAGCGCGATGTTGTATTAGCCAACTGGTTCGCATGTGTTGCGATAGATGTCGCTGTCGCCACATACACAAAGAAAATTACTAAAGTAATAATATAAGCAACCACGGCTTCAACGGGTATCCTGACCACCAGCATGCAGCGGAAGAGCATACCTGGTCATCACCCTCAGCCACATCAGCGACCTTGGCACAGCACACTGCACTTCGGCCGGTCAGCAAGCAGAGACTCACTTCTCTCCTGGTCGACGCAGCAGCCAGCCACTACGCAGCACTGCATCACTCCGACTCACTGGAACATAATGCAGCATCACCCCGACTCACTGGGGCATCACCGCAGACAGTTCCGACTCACCGTGAACTATGCGGCATTCGGTTCCGACTCACTGGAACCTTCCACTGGGCTGGCAAGCATCAAGACTCAACCTGCTATCGACCTCCGGTCTCGGAGGGGAGTGATGGACAACCACATCTATCGCAACACATGAGAACTAAAATGACAAATCCTGCATCGCGCTATCAAAGTTATCCGCGACATTAGCCTATATAGAAAATCCCGACTTACAGTTGTCGGGCAGTTGGCCCACCAGATACAACACCCGTCTGGTCGGAGGATCCTCCCTTTTCTATTGTGGATGAGGAACTTTACACCCTGTTCCTCACACCCCCCCAAAGACCATTAGCATCGAAATCTACTAGCCATTCAATACGAAAAACCAACCCATGCGCAAAAATAATATTTATCCATCATTTTAAGTAAATATCCGATAAAAACGAGTAATAACGAGTATTTATCCATTTCTGATAAATACTCGAGTTTTTATCCTCCGAGAATTTATCCTCCGCCCATCACTAACTATCAATCTTTTTTCTTTAAAAAAAAAAAAGTAGACCCGTACTAGGAATTTTTCCTGTATCGTGGGTGCGTTCACAAACATATTAAGTCAAATACACAAATACCCAGACCAGAAAACAACAGGGCCTACAGGTAGCTGTAGGCCATACAAGATATCTGTTCCGTGCTGGGATTGAACCCGGGACACGCAGAGCGGCAGTCAATCGCTTGAGCCACTGCGCCAACCGTGCCGTCAAACGTAATGTAATGGTTAAGAACCGTTTATAGCCAGATTCACTTATATTAATCGGCTCTTTACCGGCGTGCGTGTATGACCAGATGTATGAATGTGGACAAGGCAAAAGGAGTATGTAAGGATCATAGCAAGTGGTGTTTTGTGGTTTCTGCCTATCCCCATGGGAAAAGGGCGTGAGTTTATGTATGTAACTTATATTATACTTTTTCTTTACAGTAAATCGAACAGATAAGAAAAGAAGCAGCATTGTTAGAGGAAGAGAGGAACAAATGTTTATTAGAAAAAAACCAAAATAGAATTAGAGGAACTGAAGAAATTTATTACAAAACAAGTCCTTCTTACTGATTAACTCTTTTTATGTATTGAAATAAAAGTATTATTATTTGATTATTTTATGGATTTTATTCATTCAAGAATTAGTATTAAGAGAGAAACCTATCCACCAAAGATTGTTGCACTATAACCACCGTTGCTGTTGGAGTTTTCACCATTTGATACAACATCATCATTTTGAATATCAATGCTATCCCAGTTCATTGGCACCAAATCTTCTACCAATAACGCCATGTTATGCAGTATTGCACATACACATATGACAGCCACAACTGTATCCAGTTTGATACCCATTCCCACATGAAGACAAGGAAATCATCAATTCCAAATCATGTTTCCACAGTCTTGCTGGTTTTAATTTGGCTTCTGTTATACTTTTCTTGGCCCCACTTCTCCTATACCTTTGGGGATAATAAACAAAATCTACCAGAAAATCTAAAAGATAAATTCTATGAGATCAGACATATTTGCTATTGACATAGGGACCTAACACTTGTAATGTTAAATTGAAAGTACACAAAATCAACAAACTCTTCATAATCAGTACATTTTCTCAAAATTTCATACTTCGTAAAGTTGCTTCCAGTTTGGCTAGAACGTTGCTGGTTTACTTTGTAAAGCTGCTTAAAGTTTGGCTAGGACATTGCTGGCTTGAATCACCTGATTCTCTGATAAAAAAAGATGATTCCGTGCTTCGGAAGGCACGTAATAAGTCGGTGGTCCGGCCGACAAATGGCGGTCGTCAAACCATGACAGAGGTCCTTGAGGCGGTTTAGAACTTGGACACTAGGGTGTGTGGGGTCGTTATACCTTACTGCCCACACGATAAGAAGAAGAAGAATTTGAAATCCTTGTAAATAACTACACAAATAACCTCCAAACCCTTTAAATTGATCTGTCAAAATTCATCAAACGTCAAACTAATCGTTCATTATGAAGCTAAGTAAGGGTAGAGCGCCAGTTAAATTTAGTGGTTCATTAGGCCTACTAATGAATCACTAACTCACTCTGAGTGGGAATATTTTTAAATCGTCACTAATGGACGGCTTAAGTTGGCATTAGAGCACTCTGAGTGCGGCAGTAAGTCCTTTATTTTTTGTGCTACAATCTTGATTTCTTGCTAGGGACGAAGTTAATAGTTAGTAGACGTCTGCTAAAAACAGGTTTTGTGACAGGGCCGAATTAGAGAGGTTTAAGGACTACTACTACTAGCGATAGTGCACTGGTATAGTTTTTGATTACGTCATTCTTGCATTAAATTTTTTTATGATGTTCCCATATGACACTTTCTCTATCAATTTTGCAAACACAGAGGAGTCTCCGTCACCAATAAAACTCAAATAGCGAAGTTGATGTATTTCTTCACTCTTTTGAAAGCCTTCCACAATAATTTCCGATTCCATTGCTGTAGAAGGTCCAGTAAAATTTTTGCAGCAATTATGTGCTTTCATATCCATGTTTCTCCTCCCATAATATTGACATGTATAACAATATTTGTTTCTAACACCAAGAAGCAGGCCTGGAAATGAAAAGCAACACTTGTAAATAATGCACATAATAACATACATACATACATACATAAACTCACGCCCTTTTCCTATGGGGGTAGGCAGAAACCACAGAACGCCACTTGCTACGATCCTTACATACTCCTTTTGCCTCGTCCACATTTATTGGCTGACATTGTTGGAATATCCATAAGACTTGTTATGTGAGCTGCTTGAGTGTAAAAGCTACCAGAAGTCACAGTTGCCCACACAAATGCAGTTTTTATTTTATTACTGCTACCAATGTTTCCACGCTCGATCACAGCACTTGAAAATTAATTCACTTCGAAATCCATCATGTCTTTCACTAACAAATTCAATTTGTGAAGATTCACACATATTTCAATGTCTTTCCAGAAGAAATGCCCACTCTATTACATGCTTCAAGTCCACTATGCGATACCCAGATATCTCAGATAAGCCTTTATTTGGACCAGCTTCCACAATCAATTGAAAAATGATCGCAAGGCAAGTGCAGGAGAAGTGCAGACGGATTTTCCTTCAACTCTCAATGTCAATTGGGTTGCGTTCAAAAGATGTACTATAGTCGGGGTGGGTCAGTTCTTAAAATAAAGCCTTGTTCACGGTTTAAACTTAAATTAAAACTCAGGAATAAACACATTACACAAATTAAAACTCAGCCATCTCAAAAGTATCTCTCTTACCCAGTGCCAACATTATAAGTTATAACATTCAAAACAACATTATCATAAGAACTTAAAACTATAACGCTACGAAAGCCAATCAGCGGCCGAGTAGCGGCGCGGCGCGACGACAGATCAGTGATTGGTCGGCGCGACGCGCGGGAGCAAACATGCTAGCGCGTTGGTGAATATCTTTGAGGCGGCTGTCCTCTATTGGCCCTCTTACGGCCAGGGAAATGGGAGCGTTCGGAAACGTTTTCCGCTATAGTACGTAATAAAATTTTACTTATCTTTATATTTCAATGTTACCTTTAAAATCCTCGTAGAACTGGTCAACGAATAAGAAAAAAAAAACAGATTATAATAACTTGTTCAAAATAAAGCACGGAACAGAAAAAAAACAGATTGTAACTGAATTATATTTGTTTCTGAACGCACCATAACAAATTTCGACGTGAAAAAGCTTGGTAGGTATCTACTACAAAATAAAACAAACTATATACACTTGGGAGCAAATAAATCGAGCCACTACCTTTTTTCACGTAAAATGGTAAATATTTTTGGTAATATGGAACGTATCAATTCGAACTATATATCGCCTAAAAGTTTAGTTAATAACCTTTACAATGAGGGTAAATTATTGAATAATAACCTTATTGAATGATAAATTATTGGCTCTGCAAGAAAAATGGTAATTTTGATAGAAAATTTAGTAGGGCTAAAACAGTCCATAAAAACAATAAAAAACAAAATTATTGCAAAAAAAATATTCTTAATAACTGGTATTACCCCCCCGTGCCCTGATACATTCTTGTAGCCTATTAGTCATCGATCTGATCAGCGTTACGATGACATATTGTGGTATGTTCTCCCACTCTTCAAGCACAGCGACTTTAAGCTCGGGAATGGATGAAACAGCGGGAACCCTGGCTCGGACTCTCCGTTTTAGCTCGTCCCATAGGTGTTCGATCGGGTTCAAATCGGGACTTCGTGCTGGCCATACCATTTGTTGAATCCCGATCGCAGACAAGTATTCCGTAACGATCTGCGCGGTATGAGGTCTCGCATTGTCATGCATAAACAAGAAATTTTCTCCGACAAAACCAGCATACGGCATTACGTGGTTTTCAAGAATGTCAGTTATGTATCGGTCAGCTGTTAATCCACGTCTACCACTGCCATCGTTGGCGGGGTCGACGAAGACAAGTTCCGTTTTTCCGTCTAGAGAAATTCCTCCCCACACCATACAAGAACCACCACCAAAACTCACAGTTTCTCGAATGCAACATTGGGCAAATCTTTCACCAGGACGTCTATACACTCGGTTTCTCCCGTCATTGCTAAAAAGACAGATTCTTGACTCGTCAGAAAACAAAACTGACCTCCAGTCTTCTAACGTCCAATTAATGTGTTCTCGAGCAAACTCCAAGCGAGATCGGCGATGAGCTACAGTCAATTTTGGGCCAGTTGCTGGTTTGTGTGATGTTAAATTTCGTTCTTTTAGTCTTCGTCTCACTGTCCACCTACTGATTGAGACTCCTCGAACGTCACGTAACGCTTGCTGTAGCTGAACAGCATTAAGTCCACGGTCGCGCAACGAATTGGTTGCAATAAAGCGGTCGTCACGTTCTGTTGTTGCCCGTGGTCGGCCAGTTCCAGGTCGCCGAACAAAAGCACCAGTCTCCAGATACCTGCGGTATACCCGCTGTACCTTTGAACGACTCAAATGAAGTCTGCGTGCCACTTCACGTTGTCCGTGTCCAACCTCAAGTAAAGCTACAACTTGGGCAGCTTCCGTCGGTGTAGTATCCATTTTATCAGGTTATTTTGATTACACAGACACAGATAAAGACAACAATAACAAGTAATATGGGTATGATTAACAAAAACCTCAAATTTAATCTTTTCTTAACAGAGTACAATAAAAATGTCATAAGCAAATTAAATGCGATAATTTTATTCTACCCTTTAAACTTTAATTTAAATAAAAAAAAAATGAAATTTTGACAACTAACTACCCTCTTTGTAAAGGTTATTAAATACCCTTTTAGGCGATATATGTTTCGAATCGATGCGTTCCATAATACCAAAAATAATTACCATAATGCGTGAAAAAGGAAGTGGCTCGATTTATTTGCTCCCAAGTGTATATTTAAATATGTGTGTCTGTTTGAAACTGTTTGCAAAATGCGTAAAAGGTGACGTAATCCGGCAAAACCATATTTTGCAAATGTTTGCAAGTTTAATTTTGTGATTACCTACTTTGGTAGTTAACCGATTTAAAATAATTTTATTTATTGTTGACCAAAAACATATTATTCAAATAATACTAAGAAACACTGACTTTGTACTCATCACTGACACGTATGACGTAGGTAATTAGTATTGTGACGAGATTTCATAAAAATCACGGGCCAACTTGATGTTTCTAATACCACCGAAAATAGAATTGTGTTTTTAGAATATTTAACTATTATACCTACGATAAATTAGAATTACAATAATACAGTATAATAGATAATATGAATCAAATGTATACTGGAGAAATATTGCAATTAAATCAATGAAAATGCATAGCATACAAAATAATAAGTACGCAAGAACTTCCGCGCGCAAATCATATAGCGCGGGACAACCGAGCTAGGAATGTATTTTAACAGTCAAACAAGTGAACGAAGTTTGGCAACGCCTTTTTTTCGTCCACATATTACATGTAGGTCAAGGTTACGAAGAACGGCATCGTTGCATAAAACCTTCCTACGACTACTGGTATTTATGTTGCCATACAACAATAAAATTGTTTACATTAAAAATAAAAAACATAACATTGATGTCATCAGTTTTATGTTATTTTATATTGTTATTTTTTTGAACGGTTGGAAAGGAAATAATTAAAACTAATTATTGATATAGCAGAATTATTATAAGATCGTCTGCACCTGCACGCCATCTAGCGTGCCATAGTCTAAACAAGTTTACTTGTCATTATTTGTCAAAAGTCACGCACACTACTAAAGAAGTTTCAAATTTTGGCGGGATTTCACTATTGTTTTTCTCGCTAAATAATGTAAGATAATGCCCAAAAAGGTCGATTGCGGACACTTTCCATTGTTGAGAAGTGATAAAATGATAAATTTTAAAGAAAAAGTCTCTGTGTGTCGTGTAAAGGTGTATTTCAAAAATGTATGGAGGGTCGGTTGGCGCATCCACCTTAAGTAAACTGCGTGTAAGAAGTTGTGGATGATTTGAGGTTGACTAATGTTCAAACGTCACTAAAACGCGCGCGTGCAATTTCGCTAGTTTCTAAAACTAGATTGATTCTCAGTAGCACTGTTTGGAAGGCATTCTGTGCTTCGGAAGGCACGTATAAGCCGGTGGTCCAAGCCGCCAAATAGCCTTTCGTCAAACCATGTTTAGAAACTCTGACACTAAAGACCTTACTGCCCGCCCACACGTTAAGAAGAAGTTATCAGTGTCATTCAAGACCGTCATTTTCAAGCATACAAACAATAACATAGTTATTTTAATGGTAGTTTATTGATTCTCCAGCAATACAAGGTATAGGGATAATGGATAATATATTTTATTCACTGCACACTACACAAAAGAATACAGTATCGCAGTGAGGATATAATTATCGCGATAACGTGCATCGAAGTCAAGTGGTATCGCAGTGAAGATCTTTCGCAGTAACGTGCATCGCAGTTTTGAAGCATCGTGTTAGCATTTATCGATATCTTGTGCGTCGAGATTCCGTATTCTACTCAGTTATAGGTAATCTATAGCAACAGTAAGTGGTCGTGGGTTCGATTCCCACGGGAAGCATGCTATGTAAAGTTTTTTCCAGTTTGGCTAGGACATTGCAGGCTTGAATCACTTGATTGTCTGATAAAATGATGATTCCGTGCTTCGGAAGGCACATATAAGCCGCCTCTAGGCCTGGCCGACAAATGGCGGTCGTCAAACCATGTCAGAGGCATTTGAGGCGGTTTAGAAACTCTGACACTAGGGTATGTGGGGTCGCTTGACCTTAGGTACTGCCCACACGATAAGAAGAAGAAGCAACAGTACATTTTACACATCGATGTTTAAGATGTAAATACAAACAACAACATTCATTTATTCTCAGGCAACTTTGGCAGCCTAGCCTTACATACCTTAGTACCTATGTTATGTAAGTCTGACTAACATAAATATGACAAAATACAATTTGTGTTAGTAAATAGAGCCTTAAGACTATGTTTGTAACACGTCTCTTGAGCACTGAGTCACTGCGCGTTCATATAGCACTTGCCTGCGAAAGCAACGGAACACCACTCCCAGCGGCCAGAATTCCTCTTTGAAGACGAGATGCAGATCTATAAGGTGTTGGTACTTCCACCACGAACACCGTTGACGTTGCGGCGCAACACAAGCAACTATACTCGCGCCACGTACTTGGTCTTCTGGCGCACGTCCTCCACGATATCCTCTGCCATAGTGGTGTAGTGTAGGCGGGAGATGTACACCGAAGTGATCGGTCGATGTGGCGATGCTTGGAAGATGCTCACGTGCCACTGAAATTACTGGAAATGCAATTCAATCGACTACTTTACGACACCATAACATTATGCATGTAACTGCCGAAGGATTGGGCAGAGGTGTTTAATACACCACTTACACTTATATAAATGCATTTTTATTACCAAATATATCACGGCAATACATTTTTTCTGTATAATTTACAAATTAATAATATATTCGTCGCCGTGGAGCAACTTTTTTTATATTGTCAAACATTCCTGCTATTTGACGTAAAAACAATGCTGCTGGCTATCAAAAGGCACGTCGTGATACCAATTGAATGAACTATTTGAGGTGACGTCATCAAAACGTTATCAAAACTGATATTTTTTGCAGGAATACATTAATATTGTTTCAAGAACGTGATGGTACGAAAACGCAAAGTAAGGTTAAAACAGGACATGCTAGCGAAGGAGGTGGCGGAACGTGAGAGGGAGAGAACCTCTCGTCCCAGCCGCCGCGGGAGTCGATCCGGGCGTCGGGGGCCACGTGATGGCTTCCGGCCACCGTAGACGCGGGCCTGTGGACGGTGAGTGATGGGTAAGCTCGCCGTCCGTCCTTCTTATGACGACGACAGGCCGTGTCGACGGCGCGTTCGTGTTCCACGCGCGCCTCAAAGAGATGTCAGCAACATGGAAGGGGCCCGCAAGGGCCAACATTTGTCGAGGCTGCGGGTTGTTCGCTAGGCCTCGACATGAAGGGCTAAGGAACATGGGTGGTTTTTAGTCAGTAGAAGTCTGACACTCCTTTTCGCTCTGCCCAAGAGCGGGACTAGGGGTTATTTGATGATTTCCCACCCCCCAAAAAAAAAAAAACTTGATAGGTGTCAAGGAACACCCGGATGGAACGAAGTTATTGTTATTATTTTTTATTATGTAAAAAAAAAAAAAAAAATGTAGAAATGAAAATATCTGGCTTGCTTTCTATAAGAGAGAGAGAGAGACAGACAGAGAAACATGCGACGCCGCACAGCTTACAATAGCTTACTATAGCAAAAAGTGTCGTGACAACTTTTCGTAAGATTTTTTTCCGTCTAGTCCCCTTTCACAACGCGCGATAAGGAACTTCGTTCCAAAAGGTTAAAACAGGACTGTTTTAAGACGTTGTAGAGTCAAAATTTCTACGCGAACGAAGTTGCGGGCAACAGCTAGTGTCGTATAATAACAAGATTTTCATTTGGATTTAGGGTCAGCACACGCAAGTTCACCCACAATGTCAGGTGAAATGTGATTAACCATCCACAACAATAATATAATAATATGTGAATATGAGGCAGCCCCTATTTCTGCAATTTATCAGAGAACATGAAACAACGTACCTCGCGAAATATTTTTCCTTTGGTTAGAAGTCATTATTTTCTTAACTTGAGGTGAAAATCGTGGCTATTAGACACAATAGCCACGATTTTCACCTCAGGCATTAGCATATCCGTGAATTCATCCCATCGAGGATTGCAAGTAAATGTTATACAGAGAGCGGAACGACCGCGGCAAATACGTCATGGCGTCGTGTTATCGTTCATGCATAAACCTCCGCCCAAGTAAAAGAAGAAAGTAGCACCACCTTTATTGCATCTTGCCAAAAAAAAACGCCGTGGTCGCACCGTTAAAACGCACACCATCTTCCTACCGATTGACTGTAAGGGATTTGTTTGTGAAATATTAAGCTATAAAGTGCAAATTTTTGTTTGACTCAAGTGCTTCCCACCCCCACTGCTAGCTAAACGGTTGTGTTTGGGTGTGTGAAAAATTCCTATAACTTCTGTTTCAATTTTTTTTATACGTTGAATCGTTTTCGAGATAGAGGGCCCCGAGCACGCGCTTAGTGCATCATTAAATCAAAAAATTGTGGCACAATACACATTCGCGAAAAAAAAAAATTCCCACTTTTAAGCTTATTGGAGATAACTGGAAAAAACCAGGACATTTTATTTTTCCAGGCCCTTGAGGCGGTTTAGAAACTCTGACACTAGGGTGTGTGGGTTCGTTAGACCTTACTGCCCACACGATAAGAAGAAGAAGATTTTACAACTTTGTCGGCGTAATTTAGTAGTGTCATCATCATCATCAGCCTATAATGTTCCCACTGCAGGGACTCAGGCCTCTTCTCTAGAAGAGGGATGGGCTATAATCTACCACGCGGACCCAGTGCGGATTGGTAGATGTCACATGTCTTCGATTTTTTTTTGGTTCTAAGACCACCTAAGACGTAAATAACGTACGGTAACGTAGTAGTGTACGTAGGTATATTAATGCCAAATTACAGCTTTCTAGTACTACGAGTCTTTGTGCTATATTGCAGACAGACAGACGAAACTATATGGGTTCCTTGTTGACTACGGAACTGGGTTCCGTGCAAAAAAAATACATTGCATTTGTTAACAGCATAACTCTGACTTTAGGTTAGCCAGTAACCACACGATAAAGAAGAAGTACATTTTTTTTCTGTAGAGTCCTCTATTGTTGAAGATCAGTAGTAGCTTGCGATTCAAAACCGCCTGCCTGAATATGTAGACAATACTCCGATGCAAGTCTAGTACTAGTATTCAAAAAAGTTCTTTGGTCTCAAGAGAGAGGGCGCTGTTTTAAAATTTAAATTCCAAGGTTGGGATCCGCTTGTGTTTTCACTTTTCTTGAGTTGTGTGTTTGTTCAACAATTCCTAGTGTAGCACTGTAGGTACATAATAAGATCAATAATGTTGATAGTTTGCCATTTAGAAAGAAATTAAGTAAACAGCTCACTCGACTGCGTTGTTGATGTAGTGGTCGCAAACGCGACTATAGAGCCTGGGGTCCTGGGTTCGATTCCCTGGTCGGGCAGAGTGTTATTTGGTGTTTCTTTAAGGAATTTCTCAGTAGCAGCCATGGAGTCTGGATTTGTGCATGGCAATAGCATTTTCAATACCAGTGTTTCTCGGCATTTATTGGCGAAAGGCTTTTTACGGAAAAGTAATTGTTTCATGATTTCAGCCATAAGACGTCCACTGCTGGACATAGGCCTCCCTGAGATGGGGGGGTTTGCCATAATCGCCACGCTTGGCAGGCGGGTTGGCGGTCGCAGTATGGTTGTTACGAAAGCACAGGTAGAGAACGCTGCTACCCATTCTCTGGTAAGCTACTTAGTCCCCTCTTACGACACCCACGGGAAGATATGGGATAGTGCTATTCTTTACGTCCGACACAATACGGAATTGTTTGCGTTTGTATATTTTTTTAGTTTGTAGTCTGTATTAATCGATCATGTTACTTTTTCTAATTAATTTGACAGGTATTTTGTACCTTATGTGTTGACTTTCATTGTTTAGAGTTTTATCAATGGAAATCTGAAAATGACCTTCAAATGCAAATTGTTTACGAAAACGGTTCGTACTATTTACTGTAAGTTCCACGAATAGAAAAAAAAAATCGAAGTTACGCCAACAAAATGGTAGAATAAAATTTTGAATTTTTTTTTTTGTGTATCTTTCTAGTAGGTATTTTTTTTCGTGAAGCCCATTGTTTGGGACGTCTTTAAAAAATATTGCGAGTTTGCTGAAACACTTTTTTGATTAACAGATTCGTTTGTGAAATATTAAGCTTTAAAGTGCTTTTTGTTAGACTCAAGTCTGGCAACCTAAACCACCTATACGGGTTGTGTTTGGGCGTGTAATAAAATTAATGCTAGTTACATACAGGGTGGTTCCGACGATACGACAATAAATTAAACCACTGGTAGTTCTAGTTCATAGGAACATTTTTAAACTATCAAATAAGTCCTAACACCTTCGTGGTGCCGACGATACGACAACAAACTACCTAAATGTCTTTGCAAATTCTTTTGTTACATTTTATTTCCACTCGTTAATCGGTGCAAATTATTCCTAAGGTAACCAATATTTGTTTGTAAATTGTAATGAGTTTTATTGTTTTTTTTTATTTTGGTGTTAAAACTTTTTTGATAGTTTAATAATGTTCCTATGGACTAGAACTACCAATGGTTTCATTTATTGTCGTATTGTCGGCACCACCCTGTATAACGAAAATAAAAGAAAGCTATCACAGCTAAGAAGGCTTTATAAGTTTACGAGTAATAGTCGACTAACTTATAAAATGTACTTGTATAAAATATTTTCCAATACATGGGAGCGTAGCTCTTAAAACTGCAAATGTATGTTTGTTTTATTTTTACAATAAAAATCATCGTTCGGAGTCAGGTTATTGGTTAGCCAATAACTGCCTGTATACTCAAAGGGCAAAGGCAAGGCAAGGACAAAGGTGCATAAGCAGAGGTGTACCTTATAGTACATCCACATTTCCTCAGTTATGTTTAAGTCCCATGTAAAAGGGGGCGAGCCTATTGCCATCATCCAGGCACAAATAGACACTCCGTGGCTGCTACTGAGAAATTCCTGACGGAAAAACCCAATAACACTTTGCCCTACCCAGGATTCGAACCTAGGACCTCATACTCAGCAGTCATGTCTGCGACAACGGGGCCAAGGAGGCAGTCTCTTGTAATAGTTTACTCTTGTAGTTATAAATGTATAATTATGAAAAAAACATTATTCTTTGGCCCTCATCCCAATTCAATTGGGGTTGGCACAGCATGTCTTCTTCTACGAATTAAATATAATAAGGATTGTAGTAAGGGGACGAAGAAATAAACAACAACAGATGAATATCGGATAGTTTTATTGCAGGTCAATTATGCGTTGAGGGAACATTAAAGCAACCATACACCGAACCTGCGACCTTAGGGCGGCCGCATATTACTTAAAACCTTTACATTTCTTACTTACACTTTGTACCGCATGCAACTCATTACACTGAACTACGTTTTGTAAATTTGCCAGAGATTCGTTGTGCCAAAGGATTTGTGTTGAATCAAAACAAAAACAAAGTTTCAACTAAAAGTACCACGAAGGGTCTAAGTCGAAAGGTATAAGAAGCTTAATTCTATGTGCCAATGTTGTATAACAAGATGTTGCAAAACAAAAGACTGTTCCCTACCAGCCACCCTGGTAATGTAACGTACCTAGAACACGGGATATCTTGTAGACCTCTCCACTTCCAGCATTGCCTTAGAAGGGAGGTCAATATATTTAGTTTTCCATGTTTTAGCTAGGCTACGGGAACAGTCAAAACAAAAACAATATACAGGCTGGTGCCGATAATACGACAATAAATGAAACCACTGGTAGTTCTAGTCCTTAAGAACATTATTAAACTATCTAATAAATCTTAACACCAAAACCAAAAGTTGAAAAAAATAACAATAAAACTAAGTAGCATAAAACTGTAAACGAAATACATTACAATTTACAAACAAATATTGGTTTACTAACCTTAGGAATAATTTGCACCGATTAACGTGTGGAAATAAAATGTAACGAACGAATTTAGCAAAGATATTTACGTAGATTAGTGTCGTATCGTCGGTACCACGACGGTGTTATTATTTATTTGATAGTTTAAAATTTTTCCTATGAAATAGAACTACCAGAGGTTTCATTTATTGTCGTATTGTCGGCACCATCCTGTATAACATAGAAGATTCGCTATAAAGTTAAAATGATAAAAATCGCATGTTTATTATATATCGTGTTCAAGTTGTGTTCTGTGTTTGTTTAGTGTAAATGAATAGTATAGTATATGCGTGAATATTTTTAATTACATACTAGAATAAATATAAACAATTGATACGCCACCACATATATTGTGATAGCCGAAGAATATCTTAAAATAAACTGGTTTTTAAGCTTCTGATTGGTATTGAATTTCATGTTACCTATCAAGCGCTTGAGTATGTTTTTAGTTTCATTGACCTCTGAGTAAGCATTTAGCATGTATATTTAATCAGTCCTAACATGTAACAAATAAGTTTTTAATTTGTTTAAATTAAGTCCTTTTTACACGTTCGGGTGGTCAGCTAGCCTGCGCAACTGTACTGTAAATTTGACGTATTTGATAAACCGGTAGATATCTGCCGGTACCTTTAAAAGCTACTGATTCGGTGCCTGACCTCCCGTAAGTTTAATCGTGTTAAAGGTCCTAAGTTTCAAAATCCCTCTTATCTTTTAACATTATATTCTTACATAATATCTATGTCAATTAAATATTTACACTTATTTGTCACAATTTAGATATGCCTCTGTTAGGCCTCTGATATAATATGAAACAATGCGTTTCACCAAAAGAACAGGGAAACAAAACATAAACACCAACAATAGTTATTTGTGCAACAAGAGAGCAAAGTGGGTTTTTGCTGCGAGTGTTGATTTTGAATCCCGAGTAAGCGAAGGATTCTATAGTTGAATCACGAGCGTAGCGAGTGATTCTAAAGTTGAATCCTGAGTGTGGCGAGGGATTCAAAGGCACGAGATGCAAAAAAACTTTGCTCTCGTGTAACACACATTACTTTTCACTTCAGCAGCGAGAACACTTTAGGAGATAAAATAATAAACAGGAATAGATTGAAATAACTATTTATTGTGAATCAAAATAATTAACATTGTAGGTAGAGGTACCAATTCAATAAAATTAGCCTTATGCCCAACTGACATTCTTTTTAGAAAAGTTACGAGTTTTGCGTATGTTTCAATATGCACGTTATGTTTTGTTTTTAAAGTAGCTTTCCACATTGAGTAAATACTCCACATTGTAGATGATCGCCTCGTCTGTGATAAATCTAAAAAATATGATAACAACACCGTCTCCGAAAAACTACTTGTGCCTTTTGTAAGTCTCCATTCTTTGAAGACATGGTATGCTTTCAGATATTTTTCGCGAGATTTTTCAGGCAGGAAACTTAATTCTGCAGTTTTTACATTATTCTTCAATTCTTCGGGTGTTAAATAGCAGACTTCGTCACTGGACTCACTCATATTTATTTATTCTTACTACTTTATTATCCAAATTTTATTGTACTTTGTAGCTAGCGTAACAGAGAATAAAACAATAAAAATTTGAATCCAGCTTTTTTTTTTAAATTCGTTCTGAAACTACACTCGCGGTATTCTGTCTCAATATTAAAAATTGTTAAAACTATAAATAAATAAGTAGATACCTACATGATAAACTTCGTATTTTTTTCTTCAACATTCTTCATCTTGATTGAAATATAAAAATTATAATTCGATTAATCGAAATATAACAATTTTTCATTTCATCACGTGATTTACAATATTACGGTTATCGATTTACAATATCGGTATCCGAACGTTTTATTGTTTGTTTCTTTTTTATGCCTATAATAAATATGGAATTTGAAAATCTAATTTCGAATCGACTTGTTTCTATCTCTCGCTTGTTTCATATCAAAGTGAAAGTGACAGAACAAAACAAATTTGAAATCTTTCGAATTTTGTAAGTAGACCTGCACAGTTCTCGGTATTAAAAAAAAAAATTAAAAAGCTACTTTGTCTCACGCTCGCAGCAAAATCGAATTTTGCTCACTGTCTGTAAACAGCAAAACCTGCTTGTTTGAGGTGCTGAGGTGAAATAGTTATTTGTGCAACAAGAGAGCAAAGTGGGTTTTTGCTGCGAGTGTTGATTTTGAATCCCGAGTAAGCGAAGGATTCTATAGTTGAATCACGAGCGTAGCGAGTGATTCTAAAGTTGAATCCTGAGTGTGGCGAGGGATTCAAAGGCACGAGATGCAAAAAAACTTTGCTCTCGTGTAACACACATTACTTTTCACTTCAGCAGCGAGAACACTTTAGGAGATAAAATAACAAACAGGAATAGATTGAAATAACTATTTATTGTGAATCAAAATAATTAACATTGTAGGTAGAGGTACCAATTCAATAAAATTAGCCTTATGCCCAACTGACATTCTTTTTAGAAAAGATACGAGTTTTGCGTATGTTTCAATATGCACGTTATGTTTTGTTTTTCTTTTAACTTAGCTTTCCACATTGAGTAAATACTCCACATTGTTGATGATCGCCTCGTCTGTGATAAATCTAAAAAATATGATAGCAACACCGTCTCCGAAAAACTGCTTGCGCCTTTTGTAAGTCTCCATTCTTTGAAGATATGGTATGCTTTCAGATATTTTTCGCGAGATTTTTCAGGCAGGAAACTTAATTCTGCATTTTTTACATTATTCTTCAATTCTTCGGGTGTAAATAGCAGACTTCGTCACTGGACTTACTCATATTTATTTATTATTACTACTTTATTATCCAAATTTTATTGTACTTTCTAGCTAGCGTAACAGAGAATAAAACAATAAAAATTTGAATCCCGCTTTTTTTTTTAAATTCGTTCTGAAACTACACTCGCGGTATTCTGTCTCAATATTAAAAATTGTTAAAACTATAAATAAATAAGTAGATACCTAATGATAAACTTCGTATTTTTTTCTTCAACATTCTTCATCTTGATTTAAATATAAAAAATATAATTCGATTATTCGAAATATAACAATTTTTCATTTCATCACGTGATTTACAATATTACGGTTATCGATTTACAATATCGGTATCCGAACGTTTTATTGTTTGTGTCTTTTTTAGGCCTATATTAAATATGGCATTTGAAAATCTAATTTCGAATCGACTTGTTTCTATCTCTCGCTTGTTTCGTATCAAAGTGAAAGTGACAGAACAAAACGAAGTTGAAATTTTTCGAATTTTGTGAGTAGACCTGCACAGTTCTCGGTATTAAAAAAAATAATTAAAAAGTTACTTTGTCTCACGCTCGCAGCAAAATCGAATTTTGCTCACTGTCTGTAAACAGCAAAACCTGCTTGTTTGAGGTGCTGAGGTGAAAAGATATATGAAGCATTAATATATGCAGTGAGTAAAAAGTAATTCATATAATCCCAGCAGACGAACAGTTCTATCAATACGGTTGGCTAAACAAAAGCAACATTTAACATAGTATTTGATATAAAGTGGGTTGTAATTTTGAAGTTTTCACAAACATATAAATTAGGAGTAAAGTAATAATCAACATTATAATATACTGTGCATCATTTGATACAGTGGCTATATTAATCTACACAGAGTGCTACGGACCTCTCATTTTTTTGTATTTTTTTATAAAAAATTTATTATTCATGAAACGTGGATCAACCCGTAAAACCACAATTCTAATATCGCAACGAACCAACACTGGAATTAACAAATCTTCCTCAAACGACACTGAAGAGGCGCAATCGAAAATGACATGATTCTGCTAAACCTTCTTTGCTTTTACGGGTTTTCAATAGATTGTCTGACTAATAATAATGTAGAATAGTGATAATTATATTTATTAAAGTAATACAACACATTAATCACATCGTAAACAGCTAACAACTACTCGGTTAACATTTATCTACTTACGTCAATTAATCGTTTAAATTGAAGTGAAACTATCATTAACATAATTATGTTAAACATCTACGTGGTACATTCAGATGTAATTAGTAACGACTATATACTGGGAATTATATTCATTGAAATGCCCTATAGCCAAATTCTTTCATTTAGCTGTGATCTGACGCCCTAGCGTCTGCGTTAACATGTAATTATATACTTTAAACCATTACCATATAACCCTAAAAGGAACATGTAGTTGTCAAGTTATAGGATGAAGCAGAAATTATTTGGCTTAAGAAATATGAAATGACTCAAGTGCGTTACAAAGTTAATAATAATATCAAAGGTGAGGGATTGACACGATGAGACAACTGTTATAACATTTAATAATACAATATTTATCTACATTAGGTAAAGATATAATAAACTATTCGAGAATTAACTATTCAATCAAACTGAATATTAACTACTTAAAATTATATAAAATACCATGAGTTATCGATGAGATTATGTTTAAACTTATCACGAGGCCTCCTCGTTTTCGTAACTTATAGATGTTTCAACGAAATGTTAGTGCTTTATCTTGTTTACGTTTGCATACCGAGTAAAGTAGAGTATTGTCTCATCAGGCCTGCATAGTGCCATGTGAGGATGGGTTGCGCTCCACATCCGCCTCTTCCGGTGGTGGTGATACGGACGATGTTGTGGCCCCGCGGTGAGGCCCAGGGTGTCGCGGGGGAGGGGGGGGGGTAACGAAAGAGAAGCTAGTAACACCCTGTATCTTCCTAATCCTACCTTTCGCCGCTGAACACTCGCACGCCATGTGCGCGGGTCCAGCCGCGGAGCTAATACATCGCTACACTCGCGTGTTGACTGCGCTGAGGGAGCCGCCGTGACTCATTGCGAGTCATTAACGATAGTACAATTGATAGCCTCTTACAAAACTCTGGCTCCGCTGCGCTCCCTCGCGGCCAGGTCTCAAGCCGAGGCAGACAGGCCAACACGACGCGCCACTCTAACATACGCCTCTAACATACCCTCTATTTGCAGGTACTAGAACGAGCTCCTTTACTTATTAACTAGTAATAAGTATCTTTAGCTATATACAGTACAATCTACATGTCCCGACCGTTCCTCTAGGCATAACGGATCACCGACGATTTCATAATTTTGAATTCCCAATTTCCATTATAAATTCTTATATACATTGTACATTCAGATATTTCTACTAACATCAATAAACATTGGCTATTATAACATCTTGTCAGATCGATAATTTACTAGATAAATAAACATTTAGCTCTTTTTATATATTTGACTAAATCTGATAATATTTGGATACATCGCGAAGGGTAACAGTTAGCGACACCAATTGAAAACGAATATTGTGTGAATACACACATAAAAACATGCATCAAATAACTTGTAGATAGGATAATAATGGGTGTAAACACATCTTTAACGAAACCGAAATGTACTTGTTATCGGTCATTGCGATCACTGTTTTGTTCTACCCCATACCTGGGAACTTCCGGTTGCGGAAATCAAAATTCAAAAAAATTGTGTGATTAACACAATTTTTTTGAATTACAGGTTTTAAATATTGTAACTTGACTGCAAATACCTCCATGACCCCAATACTTGTCAATGCAATCAAAGAATGCTTGACAGCTTCGTTAAGGATCCGTTTATACCTTGTATAAATACTGCATTAATATATGCTCGCTATTGCGAGTGTAGATCGCTAAAAACTGACAGCAGAGAAACGGTCTAATGGAGACGATCGCGTTCGATCGCTGGTCGGCCGCCATCGTAAAGGGGATGTCGGCCGGAGCTGGTACGAGCTAGGCCTTAAGCGTTGGACTCCTTGAGATCGGTGAGGCGCGCCAGCTGCGCGGGCTCCAGCTCGTCGGGGATGCTGGCACGGACGCCGCGTGCGGCCGCAGGGGGTGACTGCGGTGCGGTGGGGGGGCCCGACGCCACGGACTCGCCCTCCGACGCCGTGGAGCTGGACTGAGGGTGCGGCGCCGAGTCCGCCGGGCCGTCGTCCGAGTCCCTCAGGCAAACCGCCGTCTGCTCCGAGAGGGAGGACTCGTCGTCGTCGTTCTCTGCGCGGTCGGGCTCCACGTCGCCGTTGGGCTCGCTGTCCAGCTCGGGCTCCGGTGGAGGGAAGGGCTCGGGTTCCTCCACCATGGGTGTGGCTGCGGTGATGACGATCTGCGCCACCCCCAGCCCGCAGTCCTCTTCGGTCAGCTCAGTCACCACCGCCTGCACCGGCACAGTAATCTCCTAGTGGGCGGAAAGGAATCCTTCTTAGTCACCAGTAGTTTGCAACAAACGTAATTCTGAAGGAGAAAATTGAAAGTTTCTGTTTGGAAAATACTTAACTTGAGAATAGAAAGTGGGAATAATTCATGCATCGAAGCGGCATGCTATGATGACGTGAGCTACCGAAAGTAATTTAATTCGAAAAATGGTAAATATAGTAACAGTAAAACAAAGAAAAGATATTTCACTCATAAATATATTATTATCACCGGTTTTCTCTAACTGAAACTTCCACAACATTGAAGTGGAAACTAGAAAGTCGTATTAGAAACAAAACTCGTTTGGCTCGTTTGATAGTAATCTATCTTTATTTCAGTTCTAAGAAACTTCTCAGTTGGTAACAGTTCTTGGAGAACTTTTGCTCATTATCAATTTCATTTCAGTAAAGGTATTTGTCATTGTATGATGACAAATACTATTATAATAGTATTTGTATTTGTCATCTTTTTTGTCAAAAAAATCTAATTAGTCCGTCAGATAGATTTCCAAAAAATAATGGACACATATTATTTTCTTTTTCACGTAAACTAACGATGAAGACAATACAGTGCTTCGAAAACTCGTGTGACGTCATATTGCATGACATTTTTTACGAGAAAGTGACGTCACAAGTCGCCACTCATGATTCTTGACGCGTTTTATCTTCGTAATTTTTTACTTAATTGATAAAGAAAAAAACACGTATCCATTATTTTTCGATAATCTAACTGACGGACTAAACAGATTTTTTTTTTTTAGTCAGGGAAAAAACTACGATATCAGACAGTCTGTTATCGAATATTTCTAACGTAGATTTATAATCTGTCTTTCTGTCTTTATCGTGTGGTTAGTGACTAACGTGGTGTCAGAGTGTTTATGCCGCCTATGGACCTCTGACATGGCTTAGATTTATAGGTAGTAGTACCTTCACATTTATCATACGCACAGCCAAAGTGTGGAACTCTCTGCGTTCCCTTTAAACATTAAAGCCTTCAAAGTAACAGTGAATAGGCATCTTCTGGGCACGCTCGTTCCATCATAGACAAGGTCAAGAGAAGGCCCGTTTTGAACCTAATTTCGACTAAGATTATGACGTCATTGTTGATTAAGTGGTCGGACAAAGTGTTACTGGGTTTTTCCATCATGACTTTCCCAACAGTTACCACGGATTTGTGCCCGTTTGATAGCAATGAAACAAACATAACTCGCTAAGTGTGGGTGTACTATTAGGTACACCTACACAAAGCGAGACTCCGTGGAACAAATAGAAACTTTGTAGCTGCTACTGAAAAAATTCTGATGGAAAAACCGAATAACACTTAGCCCTACCCAGGATTCGAACCAAGGACCTCATACTCAGCAGTCGTGTTTGCGACCACTAACCGCTAAGGTCGATCTTTAGGTTAAAAAGTCGTGATTGCCCAGGTTGGTCCGTAGATGGGTAACCAGTCATTAAATACCGAGTTCACTCAGTCCCATATCTACATAGATCTTTGGTAGTTGTTACTCGGTAGTCAATGGCCTGAAAGTTTGACAAGCAGTCTTACCAAAGAGTATCGTATTACCCAATACTAACTGTGTTGTGGTAATCAGATAGGCAGTCGCTCCATATAATATACTAGTATTCAGCTGCATCCAGTTAGACTGGAAGCCGATCCCAAGATACGTAGTTCAGAAAAGGCTAGACAAAAGATGACATAATAGCCAGAGTGCGTCGTAATTAAAATCAATAAAATGTAGATGTGTCTGAGTGCCAACAGTCTGATACTTAGTTTACACACATTTCATAGACAGGATGCTATTGGTGCTGCCCTGTACTCTACGCGTCAAGGATACACATTGCTTCGACATCACTGTGTAGAAACAATCTACGTGAGCTTCAGCAAACGTCTTTGATGCACTGCAGTATCGGGGCAACCCCATCAACACAGAGTGTAGCTCGTTGTTGAGCTACGACGTGTAGGACAGTGCGTAGCTCGATGGGTTACGAGGCGCGTAGCTCTTTGTGTAGCACATTGCGTAGCGCAGGGACTAAATGCGCGTAGAATGCACGTACGTCTTACTGTAGTTCTCGTAATTATTATGTTAGTTCTAGGGTTTTCCTATCCAGCTCTTGTGTCTTGAAAGACATTTACCGATGTAATTTTTGCTTGTTACCGGTTTATGACCTGTTTTAAAGTCGCACACTGTCAGTTTTTCTATTTGTTTTTTTTCAATAATCGTCACGGAGACTGGATTTAAGACCTGTTGTTGGCACAAGGTGACTGGTGAAATGTGTGTACTACATTAGGTACACCTCTGTCAAACCCTACGAGATTTACCGTAGTATACTTTAACTGACGGCACGGTTGGCGCAGTGGCTGAGAGATTAGACTGCTGCGCTGCGTGTCGCGGGTTCGATCCCCGCACGAAACAAATATTTGTATGGCCTACAGATAGTTGTTTCGGGTCTGGGTGTGTTTGTGTATGTGAGTTTAAATGTTTGTAAACGCACCCACGATACAGAAGAAATTCCTAGTGTGGGGCACTGTGTTTCTTAAAAAAAAAAACTAATTTTCATGTCCACAAAACTTGAACGAAATAACTCATTCCTATGCCCTTAATTTTAAGATTCATAGTTCTCATTTGCCAAACAAAACCTGGCACAAGTCCAATAATATCCAGTAATGTTAGACCTTGCTGCCAAACATAGCTTTATTTTTAATTACTGTGTATGTATATCTCTTGTCTCCAGGCGGCGGTTATTGGTTAGCCAATAACTGCCTGTATACTCAAAGGGCAAAGGCAAGGCAAGGACAAAGGTGCATAAGCAGAGGTGTACCTTATAGTACATCCACATTTCCTCAGTTATGTTTAAGTCCCATGTAAAAGGGGGCGAGCCTATTGCCATCATCCAGGCACAAATAGACACTCCGTGGCTGCTACTGAGAAATTCCTGATGGAAAAACCCAATAACACTTTGCCCTACCCAGGATTCGAACCTAGGACCTCATACTCAGCAGTCATGTCTGCGACAACGGGGCCAAGGAGGCAGTCTCTTGTAATAGTTTACTCTTGTAGTTATAAATGTATAATTATGAAAAAAACATTATTCTTTGGCCCTCATCCCAATTCAATTGGGGTTGGCACAGCATGTCTTCTTCTACGAATTAAATATAATAAGGATTGTAGTAAGGGGACGAAGAAATAAACAACAACAGATGAATATCGGATAGTTTTATTGCAGGTCAATTATGCGTTGAGGGAACATTAAAGCAACCATACATCGAACCTGCGACCTTAGGGCGGCCGCATATTACTTAAAACCTTTACATTTCTTACTTACACTTTGTACCGCATGCAACTCATTACACTGAACTACGTTTTGTAAATTTGCCAGAGATTCGTTGTGCCAAAGGATTTGTGTTGAATCAAAACAAAAACAAAGTTTCAACTAAAAGTACCACGAAGGGTCTAAGTCGAAAGGTATAAGAAGCTTAATTCTATGTGCCAATGTTGTATAACAAGATGTTGCAAAACAAAAGACTGTTCCCTACCAGCCACACTGGTAATATAACGTACCTAGAACACGGGATATCTTGTAGACCTCTCCACTTCCAGCATTGCCTAAGAAGGGAGGTCAATATATTTAGGTTTCCATGTTTTAGCTAGGCTACGGGAACAGTCAAAACAAAAACAATATACAGGCTGGTGCCGATAATACGACAATAAATGAAACCACTGGTAGTTCTAGTCCATAGGAACATTATTAAACTATCTAATAAATCTTAACACCAAAAACAAAAGTTGAAAAAAAAAAAAACAATAAAACTAAGTAGCATAAAACTGTAAACGAAATACATTACAATTTACAAACAAATATTGGTTTACTAACCTTAGGAATAATTTGCACAGATTAACGTGTGGAAATAAAATGTAACAAAAGAATTTGGCAAAGATATTTACATAGATTAGTGTCGTATCGTCGGTACCACGACGGTGTTAGGATTTATTTGATACTTTAAAAATGTTCCTATGAACTAGCACTATCAGTGGTTTCATTTATTGTCGTATTGTCGGCACCATCCTGTTTAACATAGAAGATTCGCTAAACTTTGACAAAGTTGTCGCAAATCATTCTAACATAAAATTTTAAAACTTAACATAATTACACTTTTAACATGACATATATTGCCTTTGATATCTAATCTTCTACTTATATAACTATGGCAAAGGCATTAGGGTGTCTCTGCACTGGGGCCAGCGAACGGGTACTTGCTGTGATCACCTAACGAGAAAAAAATTATTTACCTGGTCTTACGGTTGGGTAAGACAAATCAAAAGCTTGGTGATGCGACCGCATTACAATCGCAAATATGGATTTAATTCTGAATTAAAATATTTGAATTTGAATTTTGAATTTGAGTTAACGCGCACGTCTGATACGTTTTGCCCAAAGCAAAGGCACCCTCCCTATAACTAGCATAACAACAATTCTTTTTGGGCAGTGTGGTGCTGGTTGCAACACTCTTCATCAACAAGGCACTTTTAAAGACAAAATGAGGCAGCTTCCTCGATCACGCCGCAGCGGTAACATTGAGGATGACATTCTCAATCATTAAGAACCTGCTCTCAATGGAAGAAAACGAAGGTGACAGTACAGATTAAAAATAAGAACCGAAACGACAATAGCAACATAGATTAACGAATTTAGATATACTTGTAGTACTTTTAGAAGAATTCGGCGTAACATTATGTTTTTTATGTTACGCGATGGCTGACAAGGCAACGGGTCACGTGGTGTTATGCGAGTGCCGCTACCTAAGTGCATCAGCAATGCCAGAAGCATCACAGATGCGTTGCCATCCTAAAGACAGAGTTGACATGTCTTGAGTGCCTGTAACCACTCCGGCTACCGTACCATTAGTTTAAAAGTACGGCGGTAGTACCTCCCCGGGCGAGGTTTTTCACTAAAACCTCTACTACCTAGAGACACATAATTAGCTCTAATTATGATTTGATTATATACAACACATTTTAAAAATCCAATCACTGTAACACAATACTTGACCTTTTTCTAAAGTACTGAAGGTACTTTTCTATTTACTAGAATTGCATACGGTACCACCTTTTCTTTACTCGTTTAATAATAGATACAATAGTCTTTAAATAGTAGGTATAAATATTTGAATACTAATGTCCGATATGCTGAGATTATGTGAAATATTTAACGATATTATATTAAATTAAATTTACCTTTGCTAAGCCAATTCAACGAGTTGTTTAATTTAGTTTAGGTTAATTTATGAATAGTTAACGTTTAAAGGTTCTTGAACTTCATTAACATGACCATACATTGAGAATTTGAAATACATTAAAATTATTAAAATAAACAACAAATAAATAATAAATAATTTCATTACATAAATAATTATTTTAGGTCATTTATTACAGTGAGCCCACTTTAGAGCGTAGCCTTAAATGTTTAATAAATATATATATTTATGTTTTAAATATTATTTTTATTTAATAGGCCTCTAGTTTTACATATGATGCGATGCTTAAAGTTAAAATGATAAAAATCGCATGTTTATTATATATCGTGTTCAAGTTGTGTTGTGTGTTTGTTTAGTGTAAATGAATAGTGTAGTATATGCGTGAATATTTTTAATTACATACTAGAATAAATATAAACAATTGATACGCCACCACATATATTGTGATAGCCGAAGAATATCTTAAAATAAACTGGTATTGAATTTCATGTTACCTATCAAGCGCTTGAGTATGTTTTTAGTTTCATTGACCTCTGAGTAAGCATTGAGCATGTATATTTAATCAGTCCTAACATGTAACAAATAAGTTTTTAATTTGTTTAAATTAAGTCCTTTTTACACGTTCGGGTGGCCAGCTAGCCTGCGCAACTGTACTGTAAATTTAACGTATTTGATAAACCGGTAGATATCTGCCGGTACCTTTAAAAGCTACTGATTCGGTACCTGACCTCCCGTAAGTTTAATCGTGTTAAAGGTCCTAAATTTCAAAATCCCTCTTCTCTTTTAACATTATATTCTTACATAATATCTATGTCAATTAAATATTTACACTTATTTGTCACAATTTAGATATGCCTCTGTTAGGCCTCTGATATAATATGAAACAATGCGTTTCACCAAAAGAACAGGGAAACAAAACATAAACACCAACAAAGATATATGAAGCATTAATATATGCAGTGAGTAAAAAGTAATTCATATAATCTCAGCAGACGAACAGTTCTATCAATACGGTTGGCTAAACAAAAGCAACATTTAACATAGTATTCGATATAAAGTGGGTTGTAATTTTGAAGTTTTCACAAACATATAAATTAGGAGTAAAGTAATAATCAACATTATAATATACTGTGCATCATTTGATACAGTGGCTATATTAATCTACACAGAGTGCTACGGACCTCTCATTTTTTTGTTGTTTTTTATAATATTTTTATTATTCATGAAACGTGGATCAACCCGTAAAAACACAATTCTAATATCGCAACGAACCAACCCTGGAATTTACAAATCTTCTTCAAACGACACTGAAGAGGCGCAATCGAAAATGACATGATTCTGCTAAACCTTCTTTGCTTTTACGGGTTTTCAATAGATTGTCTGACTAATAATAATGTAGAATAGTGATATATTTATTAAAGTAATACAACACATTAATCACATCGTAAACAGCTAACAACTACTCGGTTAACATTTATCTACTTACGTCGATTAATCGTTTAAATTGAAGTGAAACTATCATTAACATAATTATGTTAAACATCTACGTGGTACATTCAGATGTAATTAGTAACGACTATATACTGGGAATTATATTCATTGAAATGCCCTATAGCCAAATTCTTTCATTTAGCTGTGATCTGACGCCCTAGCGTCTGCGTTAACATGTAATTATATACTTTAAACCATTACCATATAACCCTAAAAGGAACATGTAGTTGTCAAGTTATAGGATGAAGCAGAAATTATTTGGCTTAAGAAACATGAAATGACTCAAGTGCGGTACAAAGTTAATAATAATTTCAAAGGTGAGGGATTGACACGATGAGACAACTGTTATAACATATAATAATACAATATTTATCTACATTAGGTAAAGATATAATAAACTATTCGAGAATTAACTATTCAATCAAACTGAATATTAACTACTTAAAATTATATAAAATACCGTGAGTTATCGATGAGATTATGTTTAAACTTATCACGAGCCTCCTCGTTTTCGTACTTTTAGATATTTCAACGAAAAGTTAGTGCCTTATCTTGTTTACGTTTCCATACCGAGTAAAGTAGAGTATTGTCTCATCAGGCCTGCGCATAGTGTGAGGATGGGTTGCGCTCCACATCCGCCTCTTCCGGTGGTGGTGATACGGACGATGTTGTGGCCACGCGTTGAGGCCCAGGGTGTCGCGGGGGAGGGGGGGGGGTAACGAAAGAGAAGCTAGTAACACCCTGTATCTTCCTAATCCTACCTTCCGCCGCTGAACACTAGCACGCCATGTGCGCGGGTCCAGCCGCGGAGCTTATACATCGCTACACTCGCGTGTTGACTGCGCTGAGGGAGCCGCCGTGACTCATTGCGAGTCATTAACGATAGTACAATTGATAGCCTCTTACAAAACTCTGGCTCCGCTGCGCTCCCTCGCGGCCAGGTCTCAAGCCGAGGCAGACAGGCCAACACGACGCGCCACTCTAACATACGCCTCTAACATACCCTCTATTTGCAGGTACTAGAACGTGCTCCTTTACTTATTAACTAGTAATAAGTATCTTTAGCTATATACAGTACAATCTACATGTCCCGACCGTTCCTCTAGGCATAACGGATCACCGACGATTTCATAATTTTGAATTCCCAATTTCCATTATAAATTCTTATATATTATACAAAATTGTACATTCAGATATTTCTACTAACATCAATAAACATTGGCTATTATAACATCTTGTCAGATCGATAATTTACTAGATAAATAAACATTTAGATCTTATTATATATTTTACTAAATCTGATAATATTGGGATACATCGCGAAGGGTAACAGTTAGCGACACCAATTAAAAACGAATATTGTGTGAATACACACATAAAAACATGCATCAAATAACTTGTAGATAGGATAATAATGGGTGTAAACACATCTTTAACGAAACCGAAATGTACTTGTTATCGGTCATTGCGATCACTGTTTTGTTCTACCCCATACCTGGGAACTTCCGGTTGCGGAAATCAAAGTTCCAACTTAATCACACAATTTTTTTGAATTACAGGTTTTAAATATTGTAACTTGACTGCAAATACCTCCATGACCCCAATACTTGTCAATGCAATCAAAGAATGCTTGACAGCTTCGTTAAGGATCCGTTTATACCTTATATAAGTACTGCATTAATATATGCTCGCTATTGCGAGTGTAGATCGCTAAAAACTGACAGCAGAGAAACGGTCTAATGGAGACGATCGCGTTCGATCGCTGGTCGGCCGCCATCGTAAAGGGGATGTCGGCCGGAGCTGGTACGAGCTAGGCCTTAAGCGTTGGACTCCTTGAGATCGGTGAGGCGCGCCAGCTGCGCGGGCTCCAGCTCGTCGGGGATGCTGGCACGGCCGCCGCGTGGGGCCGCGGGGGGTGACTGCGGTGCGGTGGGGGGGCCCGACGCCACGGACTCGCCCTCAGACGCCGTGGAGCTGGACTGAGGGTGCGGCGCCGAGTCCGCCGGGCCGTCGTCCGAGTCCCTCAGGCAAACCGCCGTCTGCTCCGAGAGGGAGGACTCGTCGTCGTCGTTCTCTTCGCGGTCGGGCTCCACGTCGCCGTTGGGCTCGCTGTCCAGCTCGGGCTCCGGTGGAGGGAAGGGCTCGGGTTCCTCCACCATGGGTGTGGCTGCGGTGATGACGATCTGCGCCACCCCCAGCCCGCAGTCCTCTTCGGTCAGCTCAGTCACCACCGCCTGCACCGGCACCGGAATCTCCTAGTGGGCGGAAAGAAATCCTTCTTAGTCACCAGTAGTTTGCAACAAACGTAATTCGGAAGGGGAAAATTGAAAGTTTCTGATCGGAAAATACTTAACTTGAGAATAGAAAGTGGGAATAATTCATGCATCGAAGCGGCATGCTATGATGACGTGAGCTACCGAAAGTAATTTAATTCGAAAACTGGTAAATATAGTTACAGTAAAACAAATAAAAGATATTTCACTCATAATTCCTGGATAACTCTCTGAGTTATAAGTGAAGTCTAAAACAAACAATAGCAACAAGCTACGAGTCATATAAACAAGCTCCGTCAAGCAACATGTAATACACAGAACAGATAAGGGAATAGATTTGTATGATGGGGTCAAACCTCTTCCCAGCATTCACCGACCACTTCGTCGACTGAAGCATGAAAAAGAATTCACACTCAGTTACGCTAATACATAAACACATAAATATTACAGTAAGTAAATACATTAGGATCCATAAAATATAAATAAATTACAGCAAAAGCTACAAGAATAGAAACATTTTAGACGAATTTGCTATTTAAGGACAAAGTTAACTAAGAGACACTGTATTTTCATATTATGCTGTAACTTCCTGTGCAGGACCTGACTACCTGCTGGAGTCAGTGTCGTGAACATAAAGAACATGTTACGAGTACCTGTATGTATTAATAATCAATTTTCACAGGTTCACAAAATGGTAAAGACTTAAAATATTGTTATTCTTTTCAGATGACATTCTCGTACATATTTTATTATCCAATTTGTAACGAAATAGGTAATTTAAACATGCCTTTGTGTTTTAAATAAAATGTTAAGTTAAAACGAGGCTACGTAAACAGTATTTGTCAAATATTTACTCGTAAAACTATGTCCTATCCAATTTGCCATAATGCTCCTATCATTAGTGCAAACAGGGTAACTTCGTAGTCGTCGTGCATTAAAAATGCATGCATGTTGTCTCTGCATTTTACAATTCCTTTTAACTCCGTTCCTTTTCGACGAAACTCGACGGTTAGTCCGGTCAATTTAGGCATAAAAATAGTGGTAAAATAACAAAAATTCCTGGAGAGCCAAATATTAGTGGAGATCTGGGGTTTTTTGAGACCAATGACTCAGCCACATTTGAACAATTTATGAACATCCAGCAAGAGGAAGAAGAAGAAATCGAAGAAGACATGACTGTTGAAGTAGACTTTCAAGAGTACTAATCTGATTAAAATATCTAAAGAAATCAAAACAATAGTTATCCCAATAAATAATCCATAGCAATATCAATAATGAGGTAATATCTAAAATTTGACGGGCATTGTTCCCTTAAATTATCCTAAAATTGTTATGGCCGTTAGTGGAGTAGGCCTACAAGGGAAACCACGGTAAAAAAAACGCGCCAAGTACACTAACTCACAGGTACCGTGGAAATGTGTGCATCTCATGAATAATTTGACTCTTAGTATCGCGATATCTCAGGAATGGAAACTCTTAGAAAAAAAGTCATAAATACCATTTTTGTAGATAATTATGGCTTTGGCTTGAAGTTTTTTTTTATAAAACTTACCGTTTCCTGAAAAAATCCAAAAAACCTCAAATCTTGACTTTTGACCCCGAGTAACTTTTGTAGCACACATAGGATCGATGAGGATTTTGAAAACTTTTTTTGTAATGGTAAACCCCAGCTCTCCACCAATATTTGGCTCTCCGGGAATTTTTGTTATTTAAATGTCTATATTGACTGGAATATGTATAGATCTCTGATATATATATTGTAGTTTATTGCTAGAAATTAGAGAAATGTTTTATGTTTTTACATTACGGGAACTTTAAAACTGTTTGAATTGAACCATACAATATCTGCCGTGCAAAACGCAAAAGTAGTATCTCAAGGAAAGCCTGTTTCGAGAAAAAATATTTTTTTCGTACCACTTGCTCAAAAAAGTCACATTCTATGCCACAAAAAGCGAACATAACAATAGTCATTTTTAATCTGTTAAAAACAGGGAAAGAATATTTACCGAAATTCATACTGAACTACATCTGTGTTTACACCATTGAGTTTGTATATAAAGCATTATACATCTTTTTGAAAAAGGAAAACGCATTTATTATGCAGTTATGATTATTAAATAAAATTACGAAAACCGACGAGGCCGTATGAGCTTGATGCCTTTGCTTTTCCGACAAAAAAATATTAGTCTAGGAATTTTCCGCGTTTTTGTTTTCTTCAAATACATAAACGTTACGTTTATTTTAATTTATTTTTCTAAATAAGTTAATGTTCTAAAAATACGTTACGATGTTAAATCAAAGCGACAGTGACAGTGAATTGTCGGATTCCATCAGTGCAAATGCTGCCGCAATTATAAATAATTTGCTTTCAACAAAATCCAAGGAAAATTATTTAAAAAAATATGAAGAATTTTCAACGTGGAGAAGTGCGAAAGGCCTATCAATTTCAGAATCAGTACTTCTTGTCTATTTTGATTATTTATCCAAGCCAAAGAATCCGAATACACTTTGGTGCATAATTATACTCAAAACTGAAAGCTACAATAAGCATCAAACACAGCATTGAAATAAATAGATTCACGAAATTACTGGCTTTTTTAAAAAGAAAATCAGAAGGGCATTGCGCAAAGAAGTCTAAAATTTTTGCAACTCAAAATGTGGAAAAATTTCTTAATGAAGCTCCTGACGAAATTTTTCTGGCCACAAAAGTAAGTATATATGATTTAACTATGAATATTTCGTATCTTAGTAATGGTAATTATTCTATATATATTTACCTGTTTTTTATCTTTGTTATAGGTGGCCTTAATTTTTGGACTCAATGGTGCTTGCCGCAGATGTGAACTTGTAAACTTAAAGGTGGAGGACGTTGAAAATCATTCCAATGAGTTACTGCTGATTAATGAACAGGAAACTAAGACAAAGAAAAATCGGTCATTCATTGTACAAGGACAATATACTAAAATCATTCATAAATACCAAGCATTACGTCCCACCAACATGGAAAACCATAGATTTTTTATAAACTATCGGAATGGGAAATGTACTCGACAAGCCATCGGCAAAAATAAAATTAGCAATATGCCAAAGGAAATTGCTAAATATTTAAAACTTAAAGATGTTGAACTCTACACCGGTCAATGCTTTAGAAGAACTTCGGCGACTTTCTTGGCGGATTCAGGGGCGGATATTACGTCAATAAAAAGACACGGTGGTTGGAGCTCTGATAGAGTAGCTGAGGGTTATATCGAAAGCTCAATGGCGATTAAAGCCATATTAAGCAGTCAAATTAACAAAAATATAAAACTTAATCCATCAGAGCCACAACCATCAACTTCCGTCATCTTATCTTCGTCCGTAACTCACGATGCACCACCACCACTATCTCCGACGTATATTATACTATCTACTCGTACAATGAAACACAAGTTCCTCAGACGCAAGAACAGAGAAATACTCAAATCAACTCATCAAAAATAAATGTACCAAACAAAAATGTAACTCTCTCTATCAATAATTGGACCAATGTTTCGAATGTTAACTTTTACTTTTAATTGTCATTATTTTTAATAAATGCTTATCTCATATTATTATTGTGTTAATTTTTTCGCAAATGGTACGAAAAGTAGAGTATTTTCCTCGGTGATAAAGCTGTCTTAGTCTTGGGTGAACTTAAATCCCTCGCTACACTCAGGACTCGTCTAAAATCCCTCGCTTCGCTCGTGATTTAAGTTTTTAACACCCTCGCTACGCTCGGGAGTAAACCTCGAGTCCTTCGTTACGCTCGCGATTTAAATCGTCACCCACGACAGAAGACACTGCTTTATCCCCTTGGTTAATAATCTACTATTGTTAATAAAGAAAGTTTGGTATGTACATTATGGTTAGTTTTTTTTGCTCATTATTTTTTTTATGTTTCAAAATAGATATTGCTATTTGGCTTGGTTCATTAGATGCGTATTTATTTAATTCCATTAAAATCATAGATTAACATCAACTATTTCTTTTCTTAGATACCACTTTTTAACTTTGCATAGCTAATAATAAATTCAATATGGAATATTCTATAATATGGTTTTATAAGTCAACTCATTGTTAAGCATTATTTTTAATTCTTTATAATTCTGAGCCTAATTTTTTTGTTAATATTTTTGTAAAGCTTTGTCCATAACACTGAAAAAACAATTGGGTACTGAACAATGCAAGCGTCGAAGAATCGATAGTCGTATTGGCTATGTAAATTATGTAAGCCAGCTATGTGGTATTATTCATTATATTCTACACCTGTAACTTGTATTATGGAGCAATTATGAGCTACTAGAACCAGCAACTAGGAACTGATAACATTATCTTCAATAATAAACTGGATCTTTACGTTCCATGTCTATGTACAGTCAGCATCAGAAGTAGATTAACACTACTCAAAGTTTTAAAACAGGTTTTCTAATAAAAACTTGTTAGATATTACTCGTTACTAACAAGTTATTGAAGAGTAAAGAATATTTAAAAAAAGAATCGTCTGGAACATTAAAAATAATAGCTGAAGTCCTGTACATCAAATAATTAAAATTCCGAAATGTTAAGCTACTTCTGATGCTGACCGTACAAGAAAAAGTGGTTGACTTTCTTTTGTTTTCTATTTACTTGTTGACGGTGTCTCTGAACAACTTTGATAATTTTAACTTTAAATAGAATCGTATCTGATGCTGAGAAGTGTTACACAAAATATATTTCATGTTTGAAAGCAATGTCCCAGCGCCGACGAAGAAGCGACTTGCTATTAATGTTTTTCAAGCTCAGTAAATTCCGCGGCAGTAAAAGAGATTCTTAATTATATAAATAGTTCATCGGTGACTTCTTACACCGCCGACAACGCCGCTGTCAAACAATTCGAATTGCTTGTACTACTTCACTCCCTCTATTCGGCAATGGGACAGTTGCAGGCATCGGGGCCTAATTTGAACCTTTTTGTTCTCTCACTAGTTACTACAAAATGTTTGACGTGATTGCAATCAGGGAATGCAATATTAGCAAAATTTATTGACAAGATATTTATTTTAGAAACAATTAGGAACTCTAACTACTTGTTACTTGGCTGAACAAACACTACTTGTATTTGTCGTTTACCTATCATTTTGTTTAGGTAGATGTTATGAACTAGACTTCTATAGAACTTTTAACCAGACAACTTGAAAGATTAAGAGAGATTTTGTAAATTTAACAAACGAAATAAAGATTGCAGTCCCCGTTGCAAGTCAGAGCTTAACACAAAAAATCCTGTCCGTCTTCACTAACTCACCAACGATAGTAACTGAGGGCGCGGCAAACTGAGTCCCGTAATGCTGCTGCTGGTTCCTGCTAAGCTCAATATTAAAGCTGAACTCAGCGTGGCTGTCCATCGAGTCGTCGAGGTCCTGGGGTGGCGGTGGAGGCGGCGCATCCGGGGGCGCAGCACCTTTATGATTGTTGTTGTCATTCTCGATCACTGGCAGCGTCCGTAAATACGAGTACATAGTTCAGCCATACAACGGGATCAGTGCAAATTTTGACATGCAACGTAACGTGATTTGATTCATCCAATTTGGGGTGTCTACTTACAGTCTAACAGAAAGTTGTCTATCATTTTTAAGTGAATTTGCGTTTGTATGTTGCAATAAGGTCAAAAACAATAAGGTCTGTTTTGCAAATAAAGTAGCAATAGTTTTACTCACGGTGTGTACTCATAATGCGTTTCTTGTGTGACATTAAATAAATGTGATATTAAATAAATGATAGACACTTTCTTGTCTTACCGTACTTATTGAAACCGATTCGTGTGAAATAGTCTGATTGTTTCGGCGAAGCAATTTGTAGCGGCCAACATGGGTGACGCCCTCTATTATTTTAACTTAGGTGGTAGGTAATCTAATGTATTCAAGAACTTAGGTGTCTACTCGCCTAGTAAAGCGATATGACGTTCATTATGTCCGTCAGTAATTAGTAAAACGAATCGATACCAATAATATGTGGTCATGCTGTACAAGTTTTTGGGAAACATAAAAGCATATTTTACATATTTTTAAGACAAACTGCCGCACTCAGAGAGCTTTAATGATTACTTCGGCCATTACTTAGTAAATGTTTTGACAGTTTTGTCATACAAAACTATGTCAAATCTTTACTAAGGGACGGCTTAAGTAATCATTAAATATCTCTGAGTACCGCAGTTATTGTAATTTATTGATATATCCCTCTTAATAGTTTTATTTTTATTTTGAAACATGTATGCTAGGAGCGGTGCATATTATTATATAATATAGCAAATTCGGAACTAATATCAATTATTAAATGTTATTTCCAACCTTTGTTATTTTACTTGCTTTTAAATCCAAAGGTTAAGGCAGAATTCTTTTTAAAATATTTTTTAAATTCGAACGAATCTTTGTTCTGAACTTGAAAAACAATTGAGTGAGCACGTGTTACATGGTTGAGATCCATAGCAAACGTTTGCACATTTGCTGGCGTGATACTTCCTGGCCGCGCCACAATCGCATTTGAATCAGGGTTAATGCGAATAAATGTTTGTAATATGTGCATTTAACTCAATGGTAAATAATTACCTCAATGAGGTAATATTAATTATTTCTCATTACCAATAGAACAAAACACATTTGTAGTATTTCTCGTCATCAATATAATAAACAATAGACGTACAATTATTTACCATTGAGTTTGTATGTAAATATCCTATTTATTGCAGTGTACGCAGTGGCGCGGCGCGGAAGCATGCTTTCTGGCCGCGCTACCGATTTTGTTAAATATCTCGCGAACCTTTATAGTACTTTTTTTTGTAATATTATGAACAGTAATGAACATATTACGAACATTTATTCGCATTAACTCCGATTCAAAATGCGAATATGGCGCGGCCAGGAAGTATTACGCGTTTGCTGCTATTCAAACTGTACCAGAAATCAATGTAGCGTCTTCACTTTTTAAATTTATACTCATATTGTAGTTGCGACCTTAATCCTAGCTAGTATAATACACTATTAACTTCGTGCAACACATGCAATTGGTGACAATGTGGTGTCTGTCTTAGCAACTAACTGTGCTGAAATACATGCTAATTGGGCACCAAACCGTTTTGGGTCAATACCCAATCCAAAACACAAAAATTTAATTGTCTATGGTACGTGAATCATTCCATAATAAAATACCGTTTGAAAGAGGACATCTTGAATGAGAGCGAAAAATACTAAACTGAAAGTTCTATTGCTTTTAGTTCAGACCCAAAAAATGGTTTTCCTTTCGCTACGATACTAGTTTCCCTAATATATATTCTGATTTCTACACAAAACTGTCTTTATCTAAAATTATATGAAAAGAGCAAAAGTTTGGATGTTGGGGGTTGGAACTCCTTATCATAATTGCCTTGGTCAAGTGGTAGGTTCCTTATAAATTTTATCGAAATCGGTCTATCGGTTTTTGAAAAATCAACAAAAAATACAAAAATTGTTGGGGAAAGTATATGACATGTCATTGTATTGACATCAATGTAAAATGAATGCAAAGCATATTTGAATAGGATATTCCGACTGAAAAAGGAAAAATAAAAACAACTTTTATTACTGGAACTGGGCGTGACGTGCCAGTCATTACCCTGGGAATTGGAACATAAGGTTGCAACAGTATAATATTACCGTGTCCAGTAACGTAAAAAAGTTGCCTTTTATTTTCAGAGCCTTGAGTGTTTGATTAATATTTAATTTTTTTATGGTTGGTGCAAGCGTTGCTTTATTTTTCTTTACTTGTCATTCTGAGTTTCACTGATGAGTGATTTGGATATCTTTATCTCTTGTAAAGAGCCAGTTAATTGCACTACCTATAATTGCAATAATAAGTTCAATAGCGTTTTCATCTTGAATTTCTATAGTCCTACTAATTAATGGTCTTGATTGAAACAAATGATATGACCATGACCTGCCAAAAAAGATACAAAGAAAGTTGTCCAAATTCAAGTGGTTATCATAGGACGTATGCAGATGGTTCCTTACGGTCTTCCGGAGCCACAGCCTCAGGTGGGGTGTGGGGGGGCGAGGCGAACACTGGCGGCGCAGCGCTCAGTGGTGGCCATTCTTCTTCGCCACCGCTCAGGGGCTCGCCATTCTGGTTAGTTCAAGTTAACGTTAAACCAAAGAGTCCCGATAGCCGACAATAGAAAAATTAAGAGCAGTAATGCAGCATTAGTATGTGTCTAGAGTTAGAGTTTCACGGAGAAATAGTACAAGTCATTCAAAAAAATACAACAAGTACAAATAAATGTATAGAAATATAAAAAAAAGGTTTAGTGAAAAGTATTTGTTGTCTATGGATGAAGTCACTAGTCGTATTAATGCTTCTATTGGTAGAAGATTAGCTCACTGTTTACCATTTAGATTAAGAACGAATAAAGAGGAAAAATTCCCGCCCACAACCTTTTCATTGTCACAACATACCTTTCGATGAAACCACCTGAAGACATTGAAGTTCTACACACACTTTTACTTCACTGGCTGCATATACGTCCATTGCGTAGCTGCCGTTTAATAATACATAAAGCGAAACAAAAAAACAAATGATAACAATGAAAAATAAGCTTCTTTTTTCATAAACCTCTCTGTTTTGTAGAATTTCTGGCCACGCTTGCCCCATGATCATGATCAGATCGCCACATTACCTTCGCCGCAGTATTTATATACCCTGAGGCGTCCAGTGAGTGACGAACTTTGCCCACTCTCACTTTAGCATGGCTGTTTTAACACAACATCAGCTACTTGAGTTATAGAGAGCAGGGTAGTATTTTTAACGCTATCTGATTATATCGAACTTCAAACTGTTATGCTGCGTTTCATCGCCCGCTGGCAAATATTAAGTTTGTAATTTTGTTGTTCAGTAAGTGAACTTATATACTACCTATACACTGTAGGTTAAGACTAAAAATAAAAAAGTTTTCTCTAAAACAATTGTAGTTCATAAGGTTTCGGCGGCGGTAGGGTAAAATAATAAACTGAGGAAAGTTTCAAGGAAAAATAAAAAGAAAAAAAAACGTGCAAAAATAAAAGTAACGTATTTGTATTTGATTGTCTATAGTCGTCTGGGGCGGCCCACCTCATCACACTCCTCGACGATCAGCGAGGGGAAGTTGCCAAGCACACCGTTGGCCTCCCCGCGCCACCAGCCATCATCCACGTCATGAGCGTTGCGGGACACGATACGGATTATCTGTACAGATATGAAAGTCATGAAGAAAGACATCTATCAATTCCTCTTCTTTTTCAAAGATAAAAATTTTGGTTAGAGAAACTGCGGGCATTGAGTAACAAAAGTGATCTCACCTGTCCTTCCTCAAGGTTCAGCTCATCAGAACATTCAGCATCATAATCATACAGAGCGAAGCAATAGCCGAGGGTCGGCAGGTCACTCTTCGTCGACACGACCTTCGGAGTCTCTGTCACAGTGGCTGCGGCGGCAGGGACTTCGGTAGACGGCCACTCAGCCACGAAAGATTCGGCCTGAGGCTGCTCTTCGGTCTTCGGCTCATCGGGTTTGGCGGCCGGGGCCGAAATCACAGAGATCTGGTCGGGAGACTGGACTACGTCGGCGTCTTCTCCCTCCACGGTGTAATCGACCGAGGAGAATGAGATTTGGGAGACCAGGCCTGGAGCGCCAGTGCTTGAGCAGGGCTGGTTGGAAAACAAACGCTTATGTTACTCTCAACTCAAGCATACCAACTTAACGACAAAGCCCCGTAATCATTAAAAAACAAAGTCCAGGAATAACTACAATTTATTGTTTCTTCTTGCTTTTCAATAAACGCAGGGCTTAATCGTTAAGTTTGGTTTATATACACAGGAATTTTAATTAGGATAATCTGCTGAATCAATACGGAGGGCCTAGACAAAGAACCATTCCACCAGCGACTAGCGAAGTAAAAAAGGCTTTTTTTTTTTTTTTCTATAGACGATAAGTTATTAATATAAAGAAAACTTATTACCTTGACTGCCGCACTCAGAGAACTTTAATGATTACTTAGGCCATCACTTAGTAAAGGTTTTGACAATTTTGTCATACAAAAGTATGTCAAATCTTTACTAAGTGACGGCTTAAGTAATCATTAAATATCTCTGAGTACCGCAGTAAGACTTTGTGGATTGACATGATCCCGATTATGGGTTATTGATATTGCAATGTACACCACGCAAAGCTGCATCCCTTTCCCACACATACATACATAGACACACAACACAGTCATATACATTACTAGCTTACCCATGCACATACAACATAAATTGAGTTAAATCGTAACAAACAAGAAATCTTATCTTTCCTCTTTATAATATTAGTTTAGAGTATATTGGAGTGTGAATTACTATAGGTATCTCTTACTGTTAAATATACAGTAACACCTTGTACTTGTAAACATTACGGTGCAGTAAATATTTTGAATTTTAATTTCTGCGGAGCCCCCGGGAGGTCAGAATCCCACGTCCCTACCGCACCGGACCGAATGACTGCCGTAATTATTTTGTCGCGCGGATATTTTTACATTGCGATATCTTCTAAGATATTAGTTTAAACTGTACAGAGTAAACGGCACAAATATTCTATATTAAATTTCTGTGCTAACAAGCACATTTATTTAGATATACATTAATACCATATGGGTTAAATAAGCTTCGCAAATATCATTCTTTTTAACCTTACATTTTAATAGTAAAAAATGGTTACAGTGAGTCAATCTTAAAAGATAGACATATGCTGTTGCGGACTTTTTCTTAGAACTTTTAAAGAGGAACAATTCCTTGATACATAATATTTGCGTAACTTAAACCGTTTTCGCAGCGCACGCAACGGAAGCTCTCAAAAAGGAATATCTTTTCCCGTTTTTGAAACATTTTTCATTTATGCTCCGCTCCTATTGGTCGTAGCGTGATGTTATATGGCCTAAAGCCTTCCTCGATAAATGGACTATCCAACACAAAACGAGATTTTCTATTCCAACCAGTAGTCCCAGAGTTTACCGCGTTCAAACAAACAAACAAACAAACTCTTTAGCTTTATAATATTAGTAAACATTATTAGTATAGATAATGGGTGTATACCCATAACGAAGTCGGAAACACACAATCTCACATAAAACTACGAAGTGAAAACATTGTTAATTTGGTGTTATTTGTAATATTTTTAGTTGTACTTTTACCTCGATTTTTTGGACGTACCTGCATTAATGACACCTTGTGTATAAAAATCTATTTCTGTTTGATAGTCTAGTCAACAAGTTCAAAAACGTGTTAAATAGAAGTAAAGCTCCTAAAAATATGTGCGATAGCTCATTCGATTCGGAATGACGCCTAGAAAAATGATTTTTAAGGGTTTTTTAGGACATAAAAAAATGCGATTGTTATAACAAAATAAGAATAAAAAATAAAGGTATTTAGTTTTTTGTTAATAATAAATAATTTCTATAATATTGATTTTTAAGAAATTTTAAAAAAGATCCTGAAAGAAAAGGAAATTTCCAATAAAAAAGTCCCGACTCTCGGAACTCTATCTTTATTATTTATTAAAGAAAATTAACGCTGAAAATAGGGCTCCGCGAGATCGTTCGGCATAGGCGCGACCTCTAAAAAACCGGTATATCACCAAAATTTTTTTTTATAGTATTAAATAACAATTTAAAAATTTGAATAAATTATGGTGTAATAAAAATTAAATAGATATATTATATAATAAAAAGTAAAAATTTCACCGAGGGTTTTTTCGTTCAACATTAATCATATTATTTTGCATAACTTTATTAAGTACCTCAACGAAGAGAGCCCCACGAAGCGGAAAATTTTTAGACCAATTATTAAAACTTTTATGCCATAATTTATTAAAACAGACATTGGAAAATAATTAGTTAATTAACAATGACAACTTTTTGAAAAATCAACATAATTTTTTTGTTTCACCGAGCTTTCTTTCGTTCAAGTATCTAGATTACACCATAATTTATTCTACATTTTTAATTGTTATTTAATACTATAAAAAAATAATTTAGGTGATATACCGGATTTTTAGACGTCGCGCCTATGCCATAACGACCTCGCGGAGCCCTATTTTCAGCGTTAATTTTTTTGTAAATAATAAAGATAGAGTTCCGAGACAACGCTCGGAACTCTATCTTTACTTTTTTATAAATTTTATAAATCAAAATTATAGAAATTATTAACAAAAAATGTCTTTTTTTTTTCTTATTTTGTTAATTACAATCGCAATTTTATATGTGCTATAACACCTTTAAAAAACATTTTTCTTTGCGTCATTCCGAATCGAATGAGCTATCGCACATATTTTTGGAGCTTTACTTCTATTTAACACGTTTTTTAACTAGACTATGATATCTATAGACTTTTTAAGGGAAGGAAAGCTTTTTTTTAAATGAGTTACAACCGCAAACATGGTGGATCTCCATTTTTTATTATGTTTACCAGCTCCTTTTTTAACGGACTTCCCAAAAATGAGGAGGTTTCTCAAATATACCGTTATTTTATTTTTGTTCGCAGATATATCGGTCAATTCTCCACCGATTTTCAAAATGTTTTTTTTGTTTGAAAGGGTATACTCCCAAGGTGCTGGCATTGTCACTAAGTAAGGACTTAATGATGAGATCCCTGAGAAATCGAGGGCAACCCTAAAATTTAATAAGCCCTTATAACGTTCTTCAAATATTTTCTGAAGCTGTTTAAATATTTGCGTCTGATAATCATATTCTCATGTGGCTGCGCGGATGATGGAAGTTACAACTCCTCAACGGTTAGGAGTTGGAGGATAATTCTTAAAAGGATATTATGGGGACGTATATATGGTTGTACTCTTTTAGGTTATCTAGGTGAGCTGATTATGGAAGGGACTACTCCTCAACTATTAGGAGTTCAAAGCAATAATAAGGGACCTTTGAAGGTTAAGGATAAGGTTTATTGGTTGAATGTTAAATGCATAGTAAATATTTGCATATCCTATGCAAATATTACAACAAAAAATGGAAAATTAAAAAACTCTTTTGCATAAAGTTTTTTTTTTCAAAGCCGACTGGTAGTAGGTAGGTAGTAGGTTGGCAGTGGGTTGGCAGTGGGTTGGCAGTGGGTTAGCAGTAGGTGGGCAGTGGGTAGGTAGTGAGTAGGTAGTGGGTAGGCAGTGAGTGGCGGTAAATAGGCAGTGGGTAGGCAGTCGGTGCCAGTGGGTAGGCAGTTGGTGGACAGTGGGTGGCAGGGGAATACAGTGGGTGGCAGTGGGAAGGCAGTGGGTAGGCAGTGGGTGGCAGTGGGAGGCAGTATGTAGACAGTGGGTAAGCAGTAGGTTGGTAGTGGGTAAGCAGTGGGTAGGTAGTGGATAGGCAGTGGGTGGCAGTGGGTAGGCAGTAGGAAAGCAGTGGGTAGGCAGTTGGTGGGCAGTTACTCGGCAGTGAGTGGGCAGTGGGTAAGCAGTGGGTAGTTTGTGGGTAAGCAGTGGGTGGCAGTGGTTAGGCAGAGGGCAGTCAGTGGATAGTTGTGGGTAGGCAGTGGGTAGGCAGTGGGTAGGCAGTGAGTAGGCAGTGGGTATGCAGTGGGTAGGCAGTGGGTAGGCAGTGGGTAGGCAGTGGATAGGCAGTGGGTAGGCCGTGGGTAGGCAGTGGGTAGGCAGTGAGTAGGCAGTGGGTAGGCAGTGGGTAGGCAGTGGGTAGGCAGTGGGTAGGCAGTGGGTAGGCAGTGGGTAGGCAGTGGGTAGGCAGTGGGTAGTTTGTGGGTAAGCAGTGGGTGGCAGTGGTTAGGCAGAGGGCAGTCAGTGGATAGTTGTGGGTAGGCAGTGGGTAGGCAGTGGGTAGGCAGTGAGTAGGCAGTGGGTATGCAGTGGGTAGGCAGTGGGTAGGCAGTGGGTAGGCAGTGGATAGGCAGTGGGTAGGCCGTGGGTAGGCAGTGGGTAGGCAGTGAGTAGGCAGTGGGTAGGCAGTGGGTAGGCAGTGGGTAGGCAGTGGGTAGGCAGTGGGTAGGCAGTGGGTAGGCAGTGGGTAGGCAGTGGGTAGGCAGTGGGTAGGCAGTGGGTAGGCAGTGGGTAGGCAGTGGGTAGGCAGTGGGTAGGCAGTGGGTAGGCAGTGGGTAGGCAGTGGGTTGGCAGTGGGTAGGCAGTGGGTAGGTAAAATAATTGAAAAACCATCACGAAGTTTTTTTTTGTATAATGTAATTTTTTTTTGTTCTCTTTATTGTTGTCTTTTTTTCTTCATTTTATTTTATTTCATAACAATCTTTACAATTATTGTTTCCCAGTAGGTGGCAGTGGAAATGTAGTGAATAGGCAATGGTTGGCAGTGGGTGGCAGTGGATTGGCAGTGGGAAGGCAGTGGGTGGCAGTGGGTAGGCAGTTAGTAGGCTGTGGCTGATAGTGGGTAGGCAGTGTGTAAGCAGTGGGTATTTTGTTGTTCTCTCTTTATTGTTGTCTTTTTTTCTTCATTTTATTTTATTTCATATCAATCTTTACAATTATTGTTTCCCAGTAGGTGGCAGTGGAAATGAATAGGCAATGGGTGGCAGTGGGTGGCAGTGGGTGGCAGTGGGTAGGCAGTGGGTGGCAGTGGGTAGGGAGTTGGTAGGCAGTGGGTGGTTGTGGGTAGGCAGTGTGTGAGCAGTGGGTATGCAGTGGGTGGGCAGTGGGTTGGTAATGAGTAGACAGTGGGTCGGCAGTGGATTGGTAATGGGTAGACAGTGGGTCGGCAGTATGTAAAATAACTGAAAAACGATCACGAAGTATTTTTTTGTATAATGTAATTTTTTTTTGTTATTTTTTTATTTTTTTTTTCATTTATTTTATTTTTAAACAATCTTTACAATTATTGTTTCCTTTACCGCTAATTAATATTAATTTTACAATTGAATTTGGTTTAAAGGTTACGCTACAATTATTCAATGATTTCTTCAAGATAGGACGGAGACCTGCAGTGCAATGTGAGCCGTTCGGCGAGCCGTCGAAGCTTACTCATAGCTAGGTCATAGTTAGGTCCAAGCTAGGTCTTAGCGAGGTCTGAGCTAGGTCATACTTAGGCAATAACTTGGTCGTAGTTAGGTCATGGCTAGGTCCTAGCCAGGTATCAGCTAGGTCCTGGCTAGGTCCTAGCTACGTCATAGCTACGTCATAGCTACGTCATAGCTACGTCATAGCTACGTCATAGCTACGTCATAGCTACGTCATAGCTACGTCATAGCTACGTCATAGCTACGTCATAGCTACGTCATAGCTACGTCATAGCTACGTCATAGCTACGTCATAGCTACGTCATAGCTACGTCATAGCTACGTCATAGCTACGTCATAGCTACGTCATAGCTACGTCATAGCTACGTCATAGCTACGTCATAGCTACGTCATAGCTACGTCATAGCTACGTCATAGCTACGTCATAGCTACGTCATAGCTACGTCATAGCTACGTCATAGCTACGTCATAGCTACGTCATAGCTACGTCATAGCTACGTCATAGCTACGTCATAGCTACGTCATAGCTACGTCATAGCTACGTCATAGCTACGTCATAGCTACGTCATAGCTACGTCATAGCTACGTCATAGCTACGTCATAGCTACGTCATAGCTACGTCATAGCTACGTCATAGCTACGTCATAGCTACGTCATAGCTACGTCATAGCTACGTCATAGCAACGTCATAGTTAGGTCCTGGCTACATCAAAGCTAGGTCCAAGCTAGGCCATAACTAGGCCTTAACTCGGTCATACCAACGTCAAAGCTAGGTCTTGGCTAGGTCCTAGCTTGGTCATAGCTAGGTCCTAGATAGGTCATAGCTAGGTCCAAGCTAGGTCGTAAATAAATGGGTCTAGTAGTAAATAATACAAGGGGTAGTACTAGATAAGAAAATCTTTATTTCATTTTGGCCACTGCGGACGCATTCGATAAATGTTTGTTAGTTGAGAACCTAGATGTATGTACTGCTCTTTCCTGTGAAATATGATAAAAGCATATATGCAACTTCAGCCGGGACGCTCCGAGCACGAAGCAGAAAGGTAAAAACTCAACTCAACATAGGTAGTAAACCTAGAAAATCGATCGATATAAGTATCTAGTAGTAGGTGGTTTAGCTTAAAGGTCAATATCATTATCGGTGATGATTGAAATTGACACATGAAAGCAACCGAAAACGTAGGGTTTCGGTTGCTCCTCGGTGAATCCTCAAAGTCGAAAGTTGTTATGAAATAAATGTAATATCGGCTAAATCCTTATGCGGCAGAAAAGATTCACGTGGGCAGTCACCGGAGTACTCGTTCAGAAGCAGTTCCCCAACAATCATTCTTACTTATACTTCTTACTTATAAAAGAAAACTATTCTAGAGAAAGTTCGCTATTCATTTGATCGAAAATGCGAGAGTTTGCTCGCAGTTCTGAGCTAACTTCGTTAAAAGTTACTTTATTTAGTGTTGCAGTCGCACACGTTGAATAGGTATCGTTATTAATATAGATTTTCTCTCCTAACGCCTCGAAAAGCAGGTTTGCAATGGAGTTATTAAGATATTAACGAACAACGCTACCTTTGCCTTCATATTCATTAACTAAGTCGACGGGTGACTAAAGCCACGATTGGTAAAAGGGGTTCATGTATGTATATTTATACGTAATTTGTTGTTAATGTCACACTCTGTCATCTGTTTTATATCCAGCAGCAATTGCAAATCAATAATCGCATACCCACAGACACACGTAAAGACACAAACACAAACTCACTTAACATTATTAAATATTAGAATACTTTTTATGATATCATTTTATTTTTGGTACACTGTTAATTCACAATTACATACTTACGAAAATCCTTGTATGTTTTAATTTTAAGTCAACGTAACTCTTGCCCTCAAGATACAGGCGCAGCCTAGTCCGGGGACCTCCGTTTGCAATGTTATAGTTCAACCTGTTACGATAATTCTTAGAGCAAAAGATAGAAAGTTGATCGATTAAGAAAATGTTTGTTACAATGGCTTAATACTAATATTCTTATAGTTCATATTGAGTAGACCTTATACGAGTATTCAGAGTTAATGTTGCTTTTATGGCACAATTATAGCTAAATAGTCTTTCGTTCCGTTTGCCTATTTTCGTTTTAGTAGTTTGATATGAACATTTTCGACTTGACTTCCATCTTTGCAACATTCTCGTTTTTATTCCAAAATGCTTACAGCGAAATAGACTTTATTAGTATAAAGTTAATGTCCCTATTCCTATAAGCCACTGTGATCAGTTGTCAATTGTCCTACCCTTACCTTCTTCAACTTCTCTTCTTCTTCCATATTTCGATATTACTCATCATCATAGCATTCATGTCATATCATCCTTCCCATAGTCCACCCCTTGTTTCACTCACTTCCTCTACTGTATAAGCCATCCGAATTCATACTCAAAACGTTCCTCACACTATTTTAGAAACTCCGATCAAGCGTATTATACGAAAAAGAACATTCAAAGTATACTAATAAGGTTTATTTCAAGCCTGAGTCAAGTCCGTTCTGTACATTTGCCTCTTAAAACGAATCAGTTCCCTTCACCCCTTTGATCATCCTGTTTAGACAATTTATTCCGCAGAACTAGTATAATTAGTTTCAACTGATCAGTGCCCTACAAATTTTCGTTGTACGTAATCGTTTTGTTAGTTTTTATACGTTAGTCGCTGATGTTTCTGGTTCGTTCCGTTTGGTTCTTACGTTGACGATAATTACCTGTTCCCTATCTACATCCAAGTAGTTATGAGGCACGTAGCCTTCTTCTCCGCGGTAGTTCCTTGCACGGAGCCAGCCATCGCCATCGCCTTCACCGACGACCTCCAACTGTTCGCTCTCAATGATCGAGAGCTCATCAGGATTTTGTGCCTATATTTGAAAATATTTGTTTAAGCACTGGTCGATATGTGAAGGTAATTCAGTTTATCATATCATTTCTTTTGTTTTGTTAATATCCAACCGAGGATTAATATTGTGTTTAGTGTCCGAGTTAGGAGTAGTTTCAGACAAGCGTTATATGAACACGCTAACGTGACCGCCATCTATGCTTTATCAATGTTGAAGACCCAGTAGTGACATACTCACGGATCTATGTCCTATATCTCCAGTAGTGATCCATAAGAAGTATATGCTTTACGGTTAAGTGACAGGCAAGCATCGCATAGAAGTATATTATAATACGTAGAGAGCTTAACGAGCTCAACATAGTGAGATATGACTTATGTAAGATTGCCCTGCCTAAAGAGTACTCTTTCCTATTCAAGACTAGAAGTTCAGAAATAATAAAATAGAATCGGTAACTTACAGTACCAGTAGAGCAGAATGAATTAGAAGTAAATTGTTAAAAGATTCATTAATTTCATTTAGTAATGATGATAGTAGTAATCAGCGAAGAAGGTTGTATCAGAAGCTGTTCGTAGAATTTCCATAGCACTGCTTACGGCTACGGCGTAGCAGTGCTACGGCGTAGCAGCACCTCTGGTCCTGATCAAATGATTTATTGCGTAAGTTCAGTATTCTAGTAATAATAATTTAAATTAAGTATGTCTGTAGGACAAGAGTATTTGCTGTAACCATACCATACTCAGTTACCTCAGGAGCATTTTGGAATGTAACACAAAATGTCTCCTTACATTATTTGAAGTTTACACTAGAACCAAAACATAGTTACCGATCATGATTACCAACGACCTGCAACGAGGCAGGATCAATTACCTCCCTACAAATGAGCAACATTTTATCATTGCCGTTCTGATGCATGTACTGTGACGGCAAGTGATCAGTTACCGTCGGTTCGACGCACTCGTTGACTCTCGTGGCAATCTTTTGAATCGTTAAATGATGTATAGATAGCAGGTTGTAGTGACGTTTTGTTTTTTTTGTGTATTTTACTTTCCTGTATATTAGGTAGGTAAATGGATAAATAAAGGAAAGATGATATGCCTAGTAACTTTAATAGTTATTACATTTTTTTTTACATTTTTTCGTACTATGTAGTTAATAAAACATAATTATTCTACGAACAATAAATTAAATTTTTAACAATAGGCTGTGTGGGGTCGTTTAGACATTACTTCCCACACTATAAGCGCAAGAAGCAACAAAAAAAAATACTATGTCGACGACATAATATTTTATAGCTAAGAAACCATTATAACGGCATAAAAAGTCATAGGGACAAATCTGATCGGGGAACGCGGCTGAATTAGCACAAATATTGACGACAATTTTATTTTAACATTATTTAAATTATTCCGAAAACACCAAATCTCAGCTAAAAGCACGCACGTTAAATATCGCAGCCATTCTGCGTTCAGATAGGTCCCTACACCTATCCTAGTAATTGCTATGCACGGTTACGTGAGCCTGCGTTCTCGTCAGGAGTGCTATAATCTGAAATATATACAATGATATTTCCAATTTGTCCATTTCTACTTGGATCACTTACCGTGTACGAATAAATAGCGGTGCATTTGTAAAGTGGAGCTGCAGGTACAACGATGGCTTCAACTCCTGCCGCCTCCCCTTCTTCCCAGTTCGTTTGGGTGGGGTCATCCCAACCGACAGCGAGCTGTTCCAGAAGCATATGATCTTCTTCCAGCAAAGCTAAGGGAACACCGACGGAAATCGTTGTAATTTATTTGGAGCAGCGCTAAAACCTACTAAATATACTACTAACTTTTCATAGAAATAGTCGGTCTTATAAGTTATTGAAAGTAATGCGTGGTTTCTCCAAGATCTTGGTTCATAATCATAATCACCGATGTTATTACTCGCGTAGTTGAACTTTACACTACATACATTTTCTCTACTCGTTTAATCACTTTAGTTTACTTACCATCGACTTCCTCTTCATGTTCATCCTCGTTCTGCGAGCCCAAAGTAGTGCGTTGGTTGCTGCACGAGGCGACGGCGGCCGTAGCGGAGGCCGAGGCTGAGGTGCCCTCGCCCTCGGTATTGTCGCTGTCGTAGAACGAGTCGGAGCTCGGCTGATCCTGCGTGGAGGAAAGCGACTGTTGTTTTATTGTGTAAACACCTATGTTCAATGATTCTTTTTCTAGCCGGTTGCATCAAGAAAGTTAGCGCAAAAGAAAACCAAGCTACTAAACAACGGTTTATTATATATAGTAAATATTATACAGTCAAAGTTATTTTGGTATTATGTCACTGGATTCTACTTGTCGTAATAAAATCTTGATGCAAGTTAAGTTTACGGAAATATTACGTAAACAAACTCTTATGACTCACGAATTCATAGAACCTTCTTTTGTAATGCAACCCTCTGTTTGTAAAGATAACCAATGAGCACAGGTACAGGTTGATAATTATGATTATGTGGACTATGTACAAATATCTACTCTAAAGCAAACAAATAAAAGCACGATTACCTGTATATCCAGAGATCTATCTAATGAAATAAAAACTAAACAACGCCCAAAACGTTGCTGCCGTATTCGTCTTTTTAGAAAATAAGATATAACTGCTATCTTCGCCGTAGTACGTCCTTTTATAAATACTGGGAGCTTATTTCATATTTTAGTAAAAGAAACTACAAAAGAATGTAGTGTATAATACTTCAAATGTTTAAATTTTGATGGGCCTCTCCGAAGTTGCATCACAATTCCCGGGTTCTTTAAATTATTTTCACATATTTTAAAACACCGCATTTCTTCATTTTCCTAGCTTGCCCTTATCAAGAGATATTTTTTCGAATTACGTAACAAGAAATAAAATACTGGCGCGCAGTAGATTAAAAACCCAAACGCCTTTAAAAAGCTCGTAGTACCATTTAAATAAAAATTATATAACATGAGTAAATCCGAATTCATTTAGTCACTGGCAGTTTCCCGACGGCAAAATTCCCGACGGTAAAAAAACACTGCCATAAATATAATACACCGAGTAAAAATAATACAGAAAACGCATAAAATATATAAAGCAGCACAACATAAACTTAAAAACAGAGCACTGACCAAAATAATAAGAAATGTTAGCACGAGAAGTGGCCGGAGTACTTACGGCAGCACCAGATGCGTCGGTGCGGACGCTGAGCAGGCTGCTGCTGCGCGGCAGAGGCTCGGCCACAGCCAGCAAGTCCACCTCCTTCAGCCACTCGTCCACCGGAGCCCCGCTCACACGGAGACACTCTAGACGAGACTCGTACTTTGCCTTCGAAATCTCCGAGCGACGGATGTTGGAACGAAGCTCGTCCAGACGGGTATCAATATCGGGACCGTTAGGATCATTAGGATCGACCTAACGACAAATAAAACAAAAATTCTAAAACAATAATTCACAATTATCACTTTTTAACACTTGGAAAGAGTATGACGCACTTACGGGTTGGTTGTTGGAAAGTTCGTAAATAATAAAACCGCGTGATGACATGTTAAGGTGCAAGATGATTTGAAAAAAAAAGAGTAACTTAATGTCTATGCCTATGCCTATTAAGAATCCCCATCAAAAGGTTGACTTTGCAGTGATGGTCTATCTCGTAGTATCTCGCGACCCAGAAAATTACGATACGGGAAATTTTTACGTAAAACACACAGATGAGGTAATCGCTGCCAATATAAATTGAGTAGCTCACCGATGCCAATGCCGACCCAAACAATCTGGCATGCATACTTTCAACAATACCCATGACTTGAAAGGGAGTTCGAACTTTAGTGAAAAAGGGATTTTTTTCTAAGTTTAAAGTCGTGTTGTCTGAAGGCGCGACGGGTGGGAAATGCACGCAGGCAAAGCAGCGGACCTCGCGTGCCCAGTTCTCAACTGGTATTAGAACCCCAGCGTTGATTTATAATTCATGAAGTTTACAGAGCATTGGCTATTTAGTGGTGCACTACTTTATATCGCTAATATATTTGTTTTGTACGGTTGTTTTGTTTTTGAATTAAAATAATGATATATGGTTTACGTTGATAAAAGTTGATTTTTTTTAAACAAGACTGCTTTTTCTACATTACTGAACTTAAAAAAATACCCCTGTTTTGTAGGGGTTTTTGTATTGAAACAAGCTTGTACTGCTACAAGCTTCTTTGAATTCGATTCTTTGAATTCCGTTTGTTCAAATGTATTGACCGTGGGAAGTGTGTCATTACCATTGTTTAATACCAGTAATTTTGCTGCCGCTACGACGTTTGCCGTTTTCTATTATTTATAACTATATAGTATTATCTGTTCGTTTAATTATTACTTGCATTTGAAGCAGTTCGTTTTGAGACCTTGTCGTACAAATAATTGTGAGATATGTCTTTAAAATAGTTTGATGTGTATAGATCTCCTAGAGAGGAGGCCTAAATCCCTGCAGTGGGAATATTATAGGCTGACGATGATGATGTATCTTGAATGCCAAATTTGATCACAGTAGTAGTGAAATAATAAAGAGCAAAATTTGTATGGAATTTTTTTTGTAGTTTAAACCATGAAAATTGGTGATTAATAATAGTTGTCCTTAAAAATTGAAAACCACTTATTATGTGTATTTAAGAAATCAGCCCCCGAGGGTGTATAATAGGAGATGAAAGTATAAATGGGAAACCCCAACGCCCAGCCCAAACACTTATACTTAGAAAACTGAAATTTTCAAATCCCTCCAAAGAATAAATGTGAATTTAGATGGCTATAAGAGTAGAGGAAGACCAAAGAAATTATGGATGAACTGTGTGAAGGATGATATGGCTAGAAAGGAGGTGACCGCTGAGATGACTATTTTTTTCAGAGGGTCAAAGAATGTTATCACTTTACTTTAAATACCTCCACGATCCCCGTAATATTCAATGGATCAATCAACACAATGTTTAGAGTGCGCTACATTGAGTCCTTTCGTAAAACTTGCATCTCACCCCAAAAAAAGTCATGTCCCAGCGATGGTTTTTTGCTTCGTGTGTACTTAGATTGATGAACAGAATGCTTGGTTGACGGCTTCATTTCATTTTCCCTGTGAGACAGCTGAAAGAGAAAAAAAGAAATCTCACCTTCTGTCCGGCATCGCGCATGGCTTGATAGACGTGCATCTTGCGTGTGGCATCTCGCACCAGCGAGGTCTCGCGCAGGACACGAGTTGCCCAGCGCCGTGCTTCTTGCCCCAGCGTCTGCGCAACCGACTCGTGCTCGATTGTCACGGTGTCAATAGGATCGTTGTCGCATGGCTCGAACTCGTACTGCGTGCAAATATCCCGTCTTATTACAGATCTCAAAAGCGTTTGAAAGTAGTCTATTTTGAGGTAAAATCTTGAGCCGACTCAGATAGTTATGATTTGAAGTGGAATGAGGCCCAGTCGTAATACGTTCGTCTCACCACGAATGGATATGGATACTACTATGGTCAGATCACACCGCTGGCCCTCAGACCCTAGTAAGGGTCCTTGGGACTCATTAGTGTGGGTTTGAGGGTAGTTTTCGGCATTTAATTTCAATAACCGCAATATAATGTCGTTTTAGGGCCGCTCATTTTTTAAGATGTTTTTGGCCTTATTATTTGGCATTCAGATTAGTCTAAAATTTTCAGATTTTGCAATACCGACATTTGTTGAACTAAACTAAAATAGACAAATCTTGTGGTTCTACTAAGTTTCTAACTTCGCTGTGTCTGTATTTGTAACCGGTTGGGTTACAATCGCCATATTTTGTTTTTCTCAGATTTAGATCATCGATAAAAAAATAACACTGTGTGTGTCCAAGTCCTAGTTCTTGCCTTGAAACTTTCATCGCAATTCAGTTGAGTAATAGCAGTAATTTGTGAACCTATCATTTCCCTTTGTCGATCCTACATAGAGGCAATTGGCACAACAAGCTAACAGAATTGGATAGTAGTAAGCAATTTTCAATTTCTGAAGAACAAAAGGAAAATGGACTTAATTATTTAATTATTGCTGGCTAACGTATTTTAATACATTGTATAGTAAAACCTTGAATGCAGCTTTCCATTTCTTTAAGGCGTAGCCTGAAGACAAATCATACAAAAAATTTGACAACTCAAAACTTGAATGGTCACATGAGTTTGACAAGACACAAATGTTTTGATCAGTAATATTTCAAGTCCACAACATCATTATTGCGAAATTCTGTAAAATCCTGAGGAATGTACTAGCAAAGAGTAACGCTATTGAGCTGCGAAACGAAATCCAATAAAACATCATCTCCGATCCTACCTGGATGTGTTGCTTCAGCACTGGGTAGTACAGATACACGCACTGCAGATTGTACTCGCGAGTGAGTTGCTGCGCTTGGTCGCGGATCTTGCCGAACGAGTGCTGCGTGGCCGAGCAGGTGAGCAGCTCAGTGCGTCCCATGAAGGTCAGGAACTCGGACACCTTCTCGTAGACCGCTGACTCCATGCTCAGCATGCAGTTCTGAAGCTCCACCAGAAAGTAGCGGTTCTGGAGGAGGAATATGGAGTTATTCGTTGTTTCATCATCTTCCTGCCCATGTCCCGTTCTATTGGGGTGTTATTGGTTGTTTTTAGACAAAAATTACTACTAGGTAGGCTTTTTGAAGTACTTAATAATATTTGTGATTCATTAGAGACGGATAGCGTTCCTGTTTGTCAAAAAATAATTAAATACACGAAAAATTACGAATAAATGAAGGAAGAAAGAAATCTTGAATAATAGTGAAAATATTTTAAAGGTGACAATTTTGTTTGCAACTTCAGTTATTTTGGCCCATTTCATATTTCTAACACTGCTTTTTAGGCCCCTGGCACAGGGCGTATTTTAAACGTGCCGACGACGCGCAGATGACGCGCGTATACGCGCTTCAAACGAGATTTGAATTCAATCTCCCAAGCACACGGGGCGATCGTGAAACGCGCGTCTAAGAGCTTGCCACTGCTAAACACTTGCAACCCTTTGTACGCACTTCAAACCAGTTTCAAATTTGCGCGCTACAGACGCGCGTTTGTATCTATAAAACGCAAAAATCGGCATCCAGACGACACGCGTTCCTAAAACGCACGTCGTCTGCGCGTTTAAAATACGCCATGTGCTAGGGGCCTAAAATAATTTGGCGAGAAATTTAGCATATTTATTGTTTTGGTCGTTTGTCTAAGTTTGAACGACCAATTTGTAAAGATTCTTCTATGAGCGGCAGTACAAACCTGGTGAGCGTTAGCAGCGGAGATGCTGAGAAGATAATCATTCCTGGCTCCAGTCGACTTCTCCTCGAGCTGATCACGACGTGAAGACACCTTCGCGCTATTCTTTTGCAGCGACGTGATCGACTGGAAGAAGGATCCCTTCTTCTTCTTCAACCTTTTGGAAGAAATAATCAAATAGAAGCCACGTCCAACATTATATTTACTTTGGTCCATGAAGGCGGCAGTCACAGTTTGACAATCCATCCATTTACTATGGCATTATCTTTTTTATTTGACTAAATATTATGCTTCTGAAATTGAAAGAGTTCGTAGGTTTAGATTTTTGGTAAAATATATCTTTCTATTAGGCATGCAGGGTGTAAGAGACAGCCTTTTGCAAACGGGGTGCACCTCTTTGGATGGGTGGTCACCCATCCAAAGAGGTGCACCCCGTTAGTTATTGCATACCGAGTTTCCTCTGTGCCTTCGATAGCACGTTAAGCTGTTGGTCCCGGGTGCCATATATAAAGCTCTAGCAGTCGTTACAGATAGTATGACCTGAAAGTCTGACAACCAGTCTTACCAAAGGGCCGTATTACCCAGTATTAACTGGGTTGTGGAGGTCAGATAGGCAGTCGCTCCATGTAAAATACTGCTATTCAGCTGCATCTGGTTAGACTGGAAGCTGACCGCAACATAGTTGGCCACTTACTTCTCTTCGATATCCTTGGCCTTATCGCGGACATCGTGAGCAGTATGCTCCTCATCAAAGTACAACTTCTTAGTCTTGTCGACATCCACCACGGTGTTCTGTAGCTCCTTGTGGGCTTGAGCCAGCGTATCTGTGCACTGGACAAAAATAAACCTATGTGTTAGTATGAGTTAGGGGAACCTACAGGAATGGGAGGGAAGAGGATGTCTTATCTGGTTGGAAAGTAATGGATCTGTTGTAGGTGGGAAGAGGAAGAATTAGAAACAGAGATGTTGTTTTCACAAAGTTTAAAAAATGTCCAGTTTACAAGTATATTAGTATAAAATTAGACCTTATTGTATTTACTATAGTTTCAGGTGTTATGTTACAGGTAATAAGGTTATGTGTGGTAGTTATGTTACAGGTTTTTGCCTCGTTTATAAATAACTATGTTTTCTTGAGAGAAAATTAGCGTTAAAATTACTAAATCTAATCATATACATGTATGATTAAATTTAGTAATTTTTTAACAAATTATTTGCAAATTTTAAATGAAATCAAAGTTAACAAAAACACAAAAAAGTGAAAAACACAAAAACGACTTCAGAAGCTGCTTTTTCTTGTGAAGTTTATTTTTCACGTTTTTTGTGTTTTTCGTTTTTTTGTTTTTCACTTTTTTGTGTTTTTGAAATCGGTTTTTTTTTGCAAAAAAGTTTTTTATTTTACAATTTTTAGTTGTAATATCCTGTACAAATATTTACTATACGTTTAACATTCAACCAAGAACCCTAACCCTTAACCTTCAAGATTCCCTTATTATTGTTTTCAACTCCTAACCGTTTAGGAGTAGTACCTTCCATAATCAGCTCACCTAGATAACCTGAAAGAATACAACCATATATATAATACGTCCCCATAATATTCTACTAAAGAATTATGCTCCAACTCCAAACCGTTGAGGAGTTATACCTTCCATCATCAACTCATCAACATGAAGTGATGACTGCTAGATGCAAATACTTAAAAAACTTTAGAAAAAGCACGGTGTAATCGTACTAATCGGTAAATATACATAAAAAAAGATTGAGAACCTCCTTTTTTTTAAAGTCGGTTAATGAGTTTTACCTTCTATCATTAGGGCAACCTAATACCCTGAAATAATACAACTATCACTTTATAAGTACGTATAGTTCTGAAAGAATTTTCTATCAACACCTAACCGTTGAGGAACTGTACCTTCCATCATCATCAGTAAATCCACATGATATTGTGATGACCACACGCAATTAATACTTGAACAGGTTTAGAAAATATATGGAAAACGTCATAAGTGCCTATAAAGTTTGAGGGTTGCCCTCGATTTCCCTGGGATCCCATCATCAGATCCTGACTTGGGGACAATGGGACCACCTCGGGTCGTCGACCCGCCATCTAATACCCTGAAAGAATACAATTATCGCTTCATAAGTGAGTATAAATAAGAAAGAATTTTCTTTCAACTCCTAACCGTTGAGGAGCTGTACCTTCCATCATCATCAGCGAATTCACATGATATTATGATGGTCAGACGCAAATACTTAAACAGCTTTAGAAAATATATGAAAAACATTATATGTGCCTATAAAATTTGAGGGTTGCCCTCGATTTCCCTGGGATCCCATCATCAGATCCTGATTTGGTGACAATGAAACCACCTCGGGAGTATACCTATTCGAACACAAATAAAATTTTGAAAATCGGTTCATTAATGACGGAGATATGCGATATAACAAACACAAAAAAAAAACACAAAAAAAAAAAAAAACTTACTGACGAATTGATAACCTCCTCCTTTTCGGAAGTCGGTTGATAAAAAGGAACGTTGCAAAATCAAACATAATAGTTGTTTTTAAACGACAAACGCAAAAGCTGGTTATAAAGCCATCAATGCATATTAAACGAAGTTTGTACACAATTTCTCATGCAGTCTAACGACGTTTTCTAATGATCGAATATAATTGACAAGAAAATATTATTATAAAAGTAAAGAAATAGAGCGGAGACGAGAATATAGTAGAGGAGCTGTGTGTGAACCAACCAAAGAATTTCGGTATTTACTCTTCTCGTTTTCACTTAGAGTTAGTGAAAGCGGTTTAGGAGATAGGATAGGAGGTATATTTTAATTATTTAGACCAACGGAGCCGAGAGGTGTCCCGTGGGTAGTATGCTGTGAGCGGGGTCCTGTGTGTGACCTGAGGTGGCTGCTGTGTTGTAGTGGAGTCTGTGCTTTATGGCCCGTAATATATTTCATTTTTTTTTAAGAAACTGGTTTGTTTAACAATAGAAGAGACTTTCGGCATTAAAGTTCAAAGTTCCATCGACAGTGGAGGCAGGCTGCCGACGTTTTACTATATCAGTAAAAAAAAAGTCAAGCGAAAAAATATATTTCCGAATCGCCTTAAGCTCTTTGTAACCCTTGCCTTAGCGAGGCCGTGTGAATAAGTCATGTGCTAATATGAGGTTCTTTAGAATATACATGTAAGGAATGAAAGTCGCCTATTAGTCAGCGTCAAATTCAAGTGCAAGACGGACGTATAATCACGGGTGTGATACTATATTGCAAACCACCATGCGAAACCATAACGGTCTTAACGTCATCGCGAAGTATATACTCGTTTTCCAATTAGGAAATAAAACTTACTATATAGTCCTAAAGGTTCGGGTGAGGAAGTCCACTTGCTCATGCAGGTGCCTGGTCAAGGATACAAAACCTCAGAAATGAGAGCTTAGAGCCTCTGAACTACAACAATGCACCGTAGTCATCATCTGAGCACTAAAATATATCATCATAATCAAGAATGAGCATTGAAATGTGGCGCAAGAATGAATCAAAATGTGTCGCAACAAAAAAAGTTAAAGTCATTCGGCATCACGTCTTAACGTGATTAACAGCTATTTCCAGAAACCAGACAACCATCGTCAGCCGGACACAACATCACCCTGGTCGAAGGATACGTACTTTTCTAAAGCAGATGAGGAACATCACACCCTGTTCCGTATGCCACTGTAAACATCATCAAGTGACCGGAAGACCAACAGTCAACATATATGTGCAACGACGACAAAGGAGCAAGATAGACAGGATTAAGAAGAACAAGAACTATTGCCATCATTGGCTGAAGATTGTCACTTCACACTACATCAACTGCACACAGAGTAGAATGGGATATTAGATTTGTTATTAAAAACAGTAATGTATCTTGTTTTATTTTTATCCTGTTTAGTATATTGGTTTTCAGAAAAAGTGGGGGTATTTGATAAAGTGTTATTTCTATGAGCGGTGTGCAACCAAAACGTTGAACATGGCCGTGCTTTAGGAGCGCTCAACGGTACAACCCTTTTTTAAAGCTTCGTTTAGTGTTGAGGATCAAAGTTCGAAAAATAATTTATTTTTATCTTAAATGGGCCTACTCTTGACTCAATCTTATCCTAAGGGCAGAGATGAGCCCGTCGGAGCTGCGGGTTGTTCGAAAGAGGTACCGTGGCCTCGGCGCAAGGGCTAAGAAGGAACATGGGTGGTTTTTAGTCAGTAGAAGTCTCACATTCTCTTCCGCTCTGCCCAAGAGCGGGAGGGGTTATTTGATGATTTTCCACCCGCCAAAAAAAAAGGGCAGAGATGAGGTCAACGTTGGAACGAGCTAACCCAAAAGAAGACTATTTACTCGCGACTTGAAAAGATTGGTGTTATATGAACTCGGGAAAACCGACGCAAGCTGTTCCATTCTTTGGCTGTGCGTACAATAAAAGATGTAGCGAAGCGCTTCGTACGAATGTGTGGGATCAATCATCCACAAGGTATGGGCGATAACGTCTACTCTCCCGATGGAAGAAGGAAGGAGTTGGAATCAGTTCGTGGAGCTCTTTTGCACACTCTCCGAAGTACAGTATGTAGAAGGCTGGCAGACATTTGCGGCGATGGGCCAGGCTTTGTAGCTTGGCCACTAGCTTATCGTCACCAATGAGCCTTCTGGCTCTGCGCTCTACAGAATCAAGTTGGTATTTTCTTGAGCCATCCCAAATGTGACAGCGATACTCCATGCCAACATACACATTTCTAACTTTATCATTTATGTTTGTTTTTAATTATATCTTAGAGTACATAGGCATAGCTTAAAATAAAAGGACTACCAGCAGGGCTGCAAGAGGAAACAAGAGGAAAAAAAGAAATGTAGACCTACTGACGTGTGCACTGTGTGACAATAATAGGTTCCCAGCAATAGGAACATTGTACGCTGATGGTGAAGCATTTTGTTTTAAATCCTGTAACCGTGTGTACCCTGTAATGAACGTGTCACGGACTTTCATCGTGTTGGAGACAGGGTCATATAGGCTTGGCCCAATGCTCTCAATAGCAGCAGATTCAATCTGATTCAATAAGTACTCAGTCATTTGCAAACCGTCCTCTACGAGTCGACGTAAATTCGAGGATTTCATTCAATCAACTCTCGGACGGCAGAATTTATCTATTTCTGTAAGTACTGACATACAGTTGAAGTTTCAATGACAGGTGAGTATCGAGAACGTAATTAAATATGCGAATACCCGTTAACATTGAATTTGTATAGACAGCGGGTGCAGTTTTCCGTCGGGTTTTTGTTTGAGTTTTCAGCAGAAATTACTTATTCTCACAGGAACTTAGTGTAATGATTCTGTAAAGAGGAAGTTTTCTGACACTATACAGACTGATTCGGGGAGTTAAGTAAAGTATTCGTGAAACTTAAATGAAGATAATAATTTTACATAATTCTGAGTTTTGCTATGAGCGTGCTACGGCGTAGCACTCAAGCGTAGCACTCATTCTACGAACTTGTAGACGTTTAATAATTGTGTAATGAAAATGGGTACAGACGTGTACGGTGTATGCGTTTCGTATTGTTTAAGACAGTAATGATGATGATGATAATATAGTGATGTTTTTTATCTATGGGTCACAGTTGCCTGATAATAAAATGATTATTATTATTGTATGAAGTGTCAGTGAAACTTATGCACACGAATTTGTTCTCATTGGCCTAGTTACATTTACAAGATGTAATTATTCATACAAAATGGTGTAGAATAGTCATCGTGGTATTTACAAACAATATCTTTTGTTCCACATACTAGACTACACTATGTGTCAGATACAATGTTCTAGTTTTTCTGGTCACTCGCTTCGATTCGTGCTGACATTTAAAAGATGCAGCAACTGAATATTAGATTAGCCTTTGTTGTTCGCGATAAAGGATTGGTCCAATTTCAAGATAGATTTTCCATTTATAGATATTTTGGTAAGTATGAAGACACGGTTTTTTTGTAATAATTCGACATTTCCTCTGTTAGGCGTCCAGTGAGAAGGTATTATGACGTTCTGACCTTGTTTGCGGGGCGAACATGGTTTGAAGGTTTAGAAGGACAAAGGCCTTGGCCTTTGCCAAGCAGTGGGAGACAAGACAGGCCATGAAAAAAGGAAAAGAAAAATAACATTTCAATGTTAACAATAAAAAGCATGATTGGATAGAACATGCGAATTACAAGAGCTTTATTTTTGAAGCACTTGTGAAACTTATATTTTAGCTTACTTAAACTCTAGTTACACAATTCATTTGTCGATCAAATTTATAAAGAAAGGTGATCCAAAAACAATTTTTTTTTTTATAAAATACGTTAATGTTAAAACATCTTGGGAATACAATACTTATCAAAGTACACAATACATTCAAAATTGCATTATTTACCAATAAAGTACATTTCCTAGTTTTGTCAAGAAAGTGTGTTCATATTAATAATATAAATCAACTGTCCGATATAATAATGATATGGTAAGAAAGTGGTGGTCTTATGAGATGACGAGAAACAGAGAAGTATGGAAGAGGAAATGCTGCGCTGACCCCAAATGAATTGGGATAAGGGCAAGAGAATGATGATGAAATTATTAAAATTATGAACACGTAAAAATTTGTTGATAAGTTGTTGTCAGTTTGTAAGTTTGTATGCATCTACAAACTTACAAACGAACCAACTACAAACAGAATGGGGAAATCTCCGGGACCATTTAGTACATTGAGTCGACGTTATTGGATCCTCTCTCCGTCTCCTTATCTGTTCGATCTTCGATGATTGAGGTGCCGCGCGCTCACATTGATATCGTTGCCATATGAATGATTCATATCGCACAACAATGTCAAGGGAAGTACGCGTCACCACGTCAAATGGGTTCTTGTGGTCATGGTTCTTCCGTCGGGGCTGTTGTTGTTCGCAAGAGATACCGCGGCCTCGACATGAAGGGCTAAGAAGGAACATGGGTGGTTTTTAGTCAGTAGAAGTCTGACACTCTGACTTTCGCTCTGCCCAAGAGTGAGGGGGGGGTTATTTGATGATTTTCCACACGCACAAAAAAAAAAAACAAAAAAAAAGGTCCTGGTTCTTGGGGTGCATGAAAGGAGCCTCCCCGAGTGGCGTTAATCTTAATCGAATAAATCTTATTTATTTGCTAAGACGTAACATAATATATTATACATGGAATCACCACTTCTTAACGCAACATAAGCGTGTTTCGAAAAACAAACATTTTTGAAATTATGTACATAACATTTCTGGAAAAATATATCCTGATTTAAAAGTACATTCTTCTCGTTTGCGTTTTCCAATCAGGTCAAATTAGTAGAATGATGTACTCGTATGATAGTACAGTCGAAAGCACATCAAAATACCCGATTCTATAAAATTTTCCCAATCAAACTTTAAGCTAATGCTTTAGTAATAAAGTTGAAAATCTATTAAAGAAATTTGACAGATTCTAGTAGCTTGATGTGCTAGCATGTGCACATAAATGTACGAGAGGCTGTGACAATCCATTTCACAATGTCATTTAAAATCAAACTGTCGGTGCCTTGGGTATACCGCGCGTTTTAAAATTTAAGTTCGTCAACCGACACTTTAGCTGTCTCCTTTTTTTCAGAAAACGCATAAAAATCTGTATAGCAACATTGATAAACCAAAATACATTATAAGTTTTAAATACTAAGCAGGTCCGTACCATACTTAGCCAGGGATCTTGGTAGACGCATGACCCCCGGTGCAAATGTGGGAAGTGAACAGGGGTGGTTTTAATCACTTACGGTCTGACCAACCCCTCCACCCATCCCAGGGTAGAACCATCGGTCCACCCCTAAACAAAAAAAACGGCCAAGTGCGAGTCGGACTCGCGCACGAAGGGTTCCGTACCATTATCCGTAAAAATCGCGTTTGTTGTATGGGAGCCCCCCTTAAATATTTGCTATATTTTGTTTTTAGTATTACTTGTTATAGAGACAACAGAATTACATACTTTGTGAAAATTTCAATTGTCTAGATATCGCGGGTCTTGAGATACAGCCTGGTGACAGACAGACGGACGGACAGACAGCGAAGCCTGAGTAATAGGGTCCCGTTTTTACCCTTTGGTTGGGTGCGGAACCCTAAAAAAAGTTACTGTTCATAGAACCAACGTCGATTCACTTTAAAATTGTGTGAACTTTGGTTCGCGTTTCAAGTCGGACACTGATGGACAGGACACGCGACGGTAGGTAATAGCGTACCCATTGTTGATAGGTTCTGGACGAAAATATACATCTGAAGTAGGTATCCTAAAGGTTGACCAAGTACTTTTAGCTTCAGTTCCACCGTTAAGCCATTTTTAAATGTGAACGTGTAACTTTTATTGTACCACGTATTCGACACAACACGCGATGACGTTGGTGAGCTTCTGGTAACTTTCGACTAGCTTATTTGTAGATATTTATTTTATGAAAGGAAGCTTTACAGATATGTTTCGATTTAAAGTTTGAGGACTTTTGAACTGTTTAGGATAAAAATATTACTTAGAGATTAAAGTTTAACTTAATTGACTAGTATTAAATTGATATTCAAAGTGACTCGTTATTTTGAATGTATTTTCTGAATTACAAATCTAGCTCGGTCATATTACATGAGGTCTTAACATAACTAGTTAAATACACAAGGGGCAGTCCAGCCTAACCCTTCGGGAATTGGAGACGTGATGTTATGCTAATGTGCCTGAGACGTAAAACTTTAAAAAAAGGATTCGGCTCGTTTTCTGGCGTTGATCATTTGAGTTTCTTATATTAAACAGTTTGACTTCTGTAGATAAGTATGAAATATCCATGCAGTGTGCTCTTGACAGTATTCACATGACCTGTCCATGTCTTGGTATTGCTGTCATAATAATAAATCACTGAAAAGAGCTGATTTTATCTCCTGTTATTTCAGTTTATGTATATAATATAGTAACTGAAAATATCTCGCTGACATTTATAATCATCAACCATTTTCAATGGTTGATGATTATAACTGAAAAAAGTTACAAATTGTACGAAAAAATACATAAGACTTACGCCTATTTTATCACACACATGGAATTAAATCATAGATGTGCACAACACTTGAAACTTAAATTTTATTTATTAATTTGTCAAGACGAAATAGAAACGTGAACATTTTTGGCGTGGTATGACGAATCTATGATTTACATCCATGGCCGCTGACAACTTAAATTAGGGCCCTACCTTTTTAGCCACGTTCAGTTTATGCTGGCGCAGGAACTTGGCTTCATCTGCAATCTGTTGCTGAAATACTTCGACAGCTGCAAGCCTGGCGCGAGCCAGCTTCTCATTCTCCTCCAGAACTGTGCGCCACACGTTCCACATGTTCCTGGCAACAAAACAGTGGGTTGGAGTAGGCAGCTCAGGCACACACACATACATTAGTACTAATTATAACTACTTAATAAAGCTTGCAGAATGGATCGCCGATGAGGCTGGAACATTCTGGAGTGGCGATCGCGAACAGAAAGACGTTGCGATGGAAGACCTTTCACTAGATGTACCGATACCGATACCGGGACGAGGTGAAGATGTGACACTACTGGATCGGTCATTTGGCGGTACGGTGAGGTCTATGTCCAGCAGTGGACGTCGAAATGTGAGGGTACTATTAAGCACATCTCTGCCTAACCCCTCGGGGATTACAGGCGTAATGTTATGTTTTACGATTTAACCCCCTAAAACGGTGTGCACAAGCTAGCTCAGCACAGAGTTAACAGTTGAATTTAGAAAATTAATTGTGCTTATTTCTTAACGCTAAGCCATCTCAAAGGTAAAAGGTTTTATAACTGACGTGCATTCTACTATTCTACAATCCAGAAAGGCTTTTAGTTTTGCGTATAAAAGCCTTTGACCGTCAATCTTTCAACGAAATATTCAATAACTAAATTTTAAAACCGGATTGATCGGCTTTAGAACAAAATAGACCTGTCAAAAGGTGAAAAATCCTAATAAATGGATACAAGCGACACTCGTGTTTCACCAACGCGCTATTTGTTTGTAACGTAAAAGCTAGTTGAGAAAATTTATAAAAAACAGGCTAAGCAACGCAAGGGTAAAAAAGGGATTTTATTGTTGGGACATACGTAGGTGTTAAGGACACCGTGACATTATTATTTACTAACGAAATGCTTCGTATAAGCATCACACTCTATAATATTCCCAGAGTCCCTCTACAAGAACGAGCGTGCTTTAATTTACCCGTTCGCTTTCTCACGATAAGTTTTCCTTCACATTTAAGAAAGCGGTGGTGATGAAATAAATAACACAAAGTAATTTACCGGCCTGGTTTCGAACTTACTACCTATCAACTTGTGTGTCACATGTTAGTCTGTTCAACCGCTAGGCCTCCAAAGGTACGGTTATGTGCTAAAACACTATTTTAGCACTTAAAAGTTAAACGAATCACACTAAAATCCCCCCCCCCACACACAATCCGTCCGACAGTATAATGAAGAAATCCAATGAATTTAATTAATACAAGTCAATCAAACCGTGTAATTCCAACGATGACTGTCTGTGATCGACATTTCGAATGATGCTGTCATCGATAAATCATGTGTGAGAAATTTAAATTGTTTTATCCATTTCATTGTATGGATATTTCATAGAGGTAACCCATATTTCAATCAATTTGATTGTTAAACATGGATAACGGTTATTAAAAAAATATGAATTCGTTTATATTTGTTTTATCTTCATCTTCTTTATTTTATTATTTATGTACACACAGTAGATACCACAGGAAAATATTATAATAAAACATGTGAGCACAAAGGTACTGCTTATTTCTAAAGAAATTTCTGCCAGCAGACCTTTATCTTCTGGTTAGTGCCTAACATGGTGTCAGAGTTTTTATGCCACCTAATAAGCCTATGGTTTCCTCACGATGCTATCCTTCACGAAAGCAAGTGATAATTAAGCAAAACGCACTTTAACCCGAAAACTCAAAGAAACGTGTCTTGGGGTCGAACGTGACGGCCACTAGACTAAAACTACTTTTTGGTCGTCATGATTATCATTGTATCAACCGAAACACTTTCACTTTGGGCATTCACATCCAAACTTTACCACGTCTCTCGCCGTATGTTTTTGTTAGTTGTATTTTCGTTACCACTTATTTAAATAACTACAACTAAAAACACATAAGCAAACAGCCATTAATTTCGATCCACATGTACACAATAAAAATAATACAGGGCAAAAAAAAGACAAATAGTAAATAGCGTCATCATCTGACAACCTTTCCGTGCGAGATCCGACTGAGAAGTGACCGAGACAAGCTTCCTAGCAACCGTCTCGAAACTAAATTAAACGATGCCGATGCATGGAGGTCTAATGGTTGAGTAATCATTAAGGGTCTAACTTGTTTATCCTTGCAATGAAACTGAATTAGCTGTTAATCAATTTATTATACGACCCGTGGGTAGAGCATGTCGTGGCGCGTGTTATAAATAGTATCAGGTATTTTTTAATATTGGTTAAGAGCAACCCCTCCAAAAATTAATTTAGCCTTTAACATAACCTGTTTAGTAAAATATGTTATAACGGTGTACTTTTAAAGAAGCTTGGTTTAAGTATGGCGTAGGTATTAAAATAATTTCCGATGTATAAAGTAAAATAGTAAATATAGTAGAATAAAGTTCTTGTAGACGCTTCCTAGAAAAGAAGAATAATCTTGTTTTTAGAAACTCGGTTTGTATCTTGTTGACCAACGTCTTACTGCCGACTGAGGTTCCCGGTAAACTTTTTACTGACTAGTCAGTTTATAATCTAGTGCTCATTAGTGCTAACTTACGAGTATGTAACCATAGTTCGGCTTGAGGTACTTTGTTGGCGAATACTGGAAAAAGGAATCGTAAAGAAAACTTAAGTTCTTGTACTTCCTAGAAAAGATCTAGATTTTGAAAACTCAGTTCGTATCTTGTTGACCAACGTGTTACTGCAGGCTCCCAGTTACCTTATCACTGAGTAGACGGTTCATTATCTAGTGCTAACTTCCGAGTATTTATCATAGTTTGTCTTGTAGTACTTTGTCGGCGAATACTTGTTAGTAAACTGAAAGTTTAGCTAATTCTCAGCATCCGCGGTACGGCTTGATTACAGAAACTGCAGAGATCCGTTTCTGTTTGTTTCACCGTACTCGGTGAAACAAACATGCGATTGGCTGTTATTAATTCAGTCAACCAATCGCAGAGACGACGCGGGTTTATGCGGGTGATTGAAAAAAAAAAATTTTTAAGCTAAACCAATAATCATATTATCATATCCATGCGCTTTACGTGTTTTCAATGTTAATACTATAATACTTGTATTTGACACGTCCAAGGCAGACAATATGATCTCACCGTAATATTCAACCAGGCAGGTCTATTTTGATGAATAAAACCGAGCACCGCAAGTCCTGTTTTCATTCTGACAACACTGTCTGGTGCAACGTCGGACCACGTATATAATTGCAATGTGGAGCGGCCCTCGGCAGGATGGATACACAAAGGGTTGGGTAATTCAACGTAGGGAGTGATTTTAACGTACGCATTTACTATGCAAATTGGACCGTTAATTAAAATTCTTTGTAACAGGACTTCGTGAAGTTAGTCCGTTGTGTAAGTCATTTCACAGACGTAGGCAGATATAAATGCATATATGCGTATAGTCTGCGTAGAGATATTGTCAGGTATTTCATTAAAGAGGATACGAATACGAATTGGTCCTCTAGTTTGAGAGTCCTTGATGCGGAAAGCACTCTCATCTTCAGCCTATAATATTCCCACTGCAGGGACTAAGGCCTCCCCTCTAGGAGATAGATGAACTATAATCCACCACGCGGGCCCAGTGCGGGTTGGTAGATGTCACATGTCTTCGAAATTTTGATTCTAAGAAATGCCGGTTTCCTCACGATGTTTTCCTTCACCGTTTTGAGAGCAGCGGTGATGAAAGTAATAATTTGTAAAAAGTATATCCAGGTACTTGTGTGCAGAAGCATAACTGTTTGCTTCCATAAAAAAAATGATTTTCTGTCTCAGTGCTCAAAAAAAAAGTTCATCCAAACTAGAAATTTCTCCTGTACGTGGGTGCGTTTTAAAAACATTTAAACTCTACACAAACATCTAAACCTGGAGCAACTTTCTAGAAGCCACACAAATATACTTGCGCTGCTATTTGATGCTTGCTGACTATACATTAAGTATACTTTGAATTTACTAGAACTCATTTGTGATAGATGTACTCATTCATTTCAAATGAGTTCCAGTAAACACAATGGTAGAATACGGTAAAGCTACTTTAAATTCTTGGCGCATCGTTGTAAGCTGCTCAAAATGCTCCACATTAAGGTGAATCCTTCAAGGTAGCCCGCGAAATTCGATTTTTTTAACATTTATTTGGCGATCAGTATCAGGTTGTATGTTAAATAAAATAGGATTCGCGACGCATGTGACTTTATTGAGTCATAATGATTAAAATCACCAATACAACCCTCGCAGTTCATATAAGTTCCTTGAATGCCTTTTTCATCAAATAGTCACTCAAGGAACCTTTATGAACTTTTAAAGCATCAACCTTAAAATGATTATATTTTGCTCTTTGTTAGCTCCGTGTATTTGGTTGTTCCCTAAGCAGATTTCATCTATATTATTATTGACTGTGTTAAAATAGACCGTTCTGTAATATTATATAATAAATTATCTTCTCAATGTTTACACATTACTAAGTAAGGGTGTTCTTCCGTCCTGTCCGGGCTGCGGGTTGTTCGCAAGAGATAACGCGGCCTTGACATGAAGGGCTAAGAAGGAACATGGGTGGTTTTTAGTCAGTAGAAGTCTGACACTGCCTTTCGCTCTGCCCAAGAGCGGGAGGGGTTATTTGATGATTTTCCACCCGCCAAAAAGAAAAAGGGTGTTCTTCCGTAACATTAAATATCAGAAACTACGGTAGGGTCGCTATCACAATCGTCAATCGTCGATCGTTCACAATCTTTTAGAGATTGTTAACGAATTATTGTAATCATTTTTTTTTTACGTGAATACGCTACACTTCTCCTTCGAAAAGGTAATTAGCGTAATCTTATTTTTGAAATGACGGTTTCTCTAACTTTACTGGTAAGTACAGTTTATAATTAACTAATTACGGCAAGCCTCATTGGTCTAGTGGCCGTAAGACTGCCTAGCGGCAGATCTTGGTTCTATTTCCAGGTTGGAACAAGTGTTATTAGGTTTTTCCTTCAGGAATTTCTCAGAAGCAGCCACGGAGTCTGAATTCGGCCCAGTTCACCCCCACTACGAGGGGCTCGAACATAACTTGCTAAATGTGGCCCGCCTATTGTTTTCAACTAGTTTTTTTCTTTATACGTAATTATTTCTCTCTTTATTGTACCCAAGTGATCTAAATTGACATATTTTGTCACCTATACAGCTGCTAATCTAAATGTGGATTAACATAATAAAAACATACTAATATTGAGTCTTTTAAAACCTCGTGTCTTTAAACATGTTCTGTATTTGTTCGGTATTTTTTTTATTAATTCGTTACTTTTGGATGTCAAAACAACAAAATTCAGCGAAGCTGCAGTAACAGTCGCAAGGCATAATAACTTGTAAGAGCACTGTAGTTATTCTGAAAGATATTCCTAAGTTTTTACTAGAAATATGAAATGTAAGACAATGAAAGTCTCCTCTAAAAGGGAATCGTTCACCTACAAAATGGTGAGAGAGAGACGGTAACCGAAGAAATGTATGTTGCATTCTTTTGACAACAAAGACAATATAAAATAATAAAATACATTTTGAAGTATCGTAAGTCCTTTATTTAAAGTATCTTTGTGGGATCGCAATCTTTAAATCGATGTAATGTGTGTGTGAATACATAGAATTTTATGTCTGACAAGTGAACTGTCTCTGCTTTGTACGGCTTTAATGACTTGACACCTCAAAGAATCACATGAAAACGACTTTAATTAGTAAGAATAATTTTCATGTTTGTGGTTTCACCTTTACAAAACAAACACCTCTGCCTTTCCTTCGGGAATTCCAGGCGTGATGTTATGTGTTGTTAGATCATAGAAGCTACGGAAGGTTCAACTTGTGTCATGTCAACTGGTTACAAACAAATATGAACGTTATGAAAAGTATCAATCGATACTGTCAACATTTCCGGTCATCGCACAGCTTTCGAAGAAAACCAGTAAATTGCAAGGCACCAGTGTTTGCTGGTATTTGCATTTAATTATGAACACGACGCAAGGTTATATTCGCAATTGAGTTGGAACAAATACTTGAAAAATTGTAGGATGATCACGCAGTCAAATAATTCGCGCCGAATTACCAGAACGTTTTGAAATCGAAAGTTTAACGATTATACCCCATCCCTCTCCCAGAGAGGAGGCCTGAGTCCTGGGACTCAGGTACCCACTGCAGGCAGTGGGGACATTATGGGCCAATGATGATGATGGTGATATGTTATGTAATAAGTATGTAGGTTTTATTATTAAGCAGTTTTGTTATTATGTATAGGTGTCACGATGGGGCTGACATGGTCAGGTATGTATGACCAAAATCCCCTAAATAAATAAAGATTGAAAAAAGAACTGTCCGATGCCATTTTGATTATATGTATGTGACAAGTACAATAAACATTATATTGCCTAGAAAAATGAATAGTCTTAAAACATAATTAAAAAGATGTTACGTTAACTGCAGGCGTGTTTCTGACTATGAAATGAACACTTGCAAAAAATTACAAAGTTTAACACTCACTCACTTGTATCAAAATTTCCGTAATTTGCAATATGTAAACTACTTAAACCACGTAAGCAGAGATGAGATGACACTAGTGACTGACATTTAATTTAAAATCCAAGCCACGTTCTCGTGTCATCATCTGCCTACATGGAGCGACTGCCTATCTGACCTCTACAAAAGTTCTCGTGTGTCCAAGTTTATAACTTGTCAGACTCAAAAACTACGTATTTTTGTTACTAAGTATACTGCCACGTGCAAACCAATGAGGCAAGCAGAGTTGGTCTAGTTGTTAACTAGTGGCAAAGTGTTTTTGGGGTTTTAAAACAAGAATTACCCAGTTGTTGCCATTATGTCTGGATTGTGTCCATTGATGACGACAGACACACCCGTATTATGTGGGACTGTATACAGGGTATAAATCAACCCATAACACAGCCGTCAACCAAGCATTCTGTACATCAAACTAAGTACCCCTACGCAAAATTTTTTGCTGGGAAATGACGTTTTTTTTTGGGGTAAAAAATCACATTTTACGGTATAACTCAAAGTAGCACTCTTAAAAATTGGTGCTAGTGGATGCTTCGAATAGTAAACGGGTCATAGAGATAATTTAAGTAAAGTTATAACCTGAAAAACTAGTATTTACAAAAACAGCTGTGAAAAATTTGGAACTTTGACCCCCAATTTCTCCGTAGCTAGGAGGTTCCTAGGTATGGTCTAGACCAAAAAATTATCGTAGTGGTGGGGAGAACAAGTGCCCTTCGTTTGCGTTAAGGGTACTTTTACACCCTATATATGCGTAGGTATACGTATAAGGTATACTCTGCCAATCATTTTGGGGATTACAGGGGTGATATTATTTTGTATACCGAGTGAAATATGGCAAGTGAATGATGATGATGATGAATTCGAAGACGTGTGACATCCATCTAGCAACAAGGCCCGCAATGCCTGAGCCACAATCCACCATCCTCTCTAGGAGTGGGATGAGCTCATCCCACTCCTAGAGAGGAGGCCTGAGCCCTGTAGTGGAACATTATAGGCTGATGATGATGAATGATGACAACACTTAAATTAGAGATCTTTTCGCCTCATCATCTTCGAATTCTAATAACTAAATCAGTCTAACTAAAATGCGGACCAACTACGAACATGTACAACAACAGCTGTTCGGATCGCTTTTTCATGTTAAGCCGCGCTTCCATAGGATGGTCAGTGGATTGGTAATTGTCTTCTATACATTTTAACAGTGTAGTGTAGGTATTGCAGTTTTGTAAGAAACAGTTTAAACTAAGAGGATTCCTGTGCTATAAACACCAGTTAGTTCCATCACCACCGTGATCGAGCTGCCTTTACATAATTATGCGTATGTGTGTGTGTGTGTGTGTGTTTGCGTGCGCGAATTGGATTTTATTTTATACTTTTTAGTAGATTTTTGATCTCATAAGTTTGAGAGAGAGGGAAGTTATCTATGGTAAATAAGTATATAGCTGCAACCTGCAACCCTTAGCAATAGCTTTAACCAAACAATATCAGTGTGTACCTATAAAACTTCAATTTTAAAATAAAACTGTTTGTTTTACTCCTGCAGGAGCACGGCCAATCACTGTTTGCTTTTGAAAGTAAACGACCAAATTGATTGTTGATTGAAAACACAGTCTCCATGGCGGTCTGCGGCCTTAGTACCTAGGTATACAGTTGTTTGTACGAAAAGCGTTCCCTTTTGCTATTTCAGTGACCAATTACTTATCCTATAATCGATCAATATTCAAGGTTAAGCCGCGCCTGCCTAGGTTAGTCTGTGGATGGACGACCATCATAACAAACCGAGTTTCTTCCATGTTTCGGAAAGAACTTTAAACCGTGTTTGATAGTCGTTACCGGTAGTCAGTGGCCTAAAAGTCTGACAATCAGTCTTACGGTTCTTCTAACCAAACAGACAGATGTGTTGCTGAAGAGTTTGTTCCGCCACTTCTTCTTTCCAGCAAAAACACTAGGAAGTGTCGAAGGGTGGGCGTTTTGGGGGACTGTCACTTGTAAATAAGTAAAGTAAAGTAAATTTTGACGTTCGAAAAGTGCTGATTATCAGCCTAGTTTGAATAAATGAGTTTTGATTTTGATTTTTACGATGTTACTCACATTCCCATTGCAGTACTAACTTGGCTGCATGGAGCGACTGCCTATCTGACCTCCACAACCCAGTTAGGAACGGGTAAATCTACAAATGACGCCCGGGTACAACTGCTTAACGTGTTTGGTATGTAATGTGTAGTCAATCATCCACAGACCAACCTAGGCCAGCGCGGCTTAACCTGAAGATTGATCCGAGCGGTTTCTTTTATCTAATCAGGAGCACCGTTTAACTGTTATTATTCCTTAAATGAATAAATAATAATAAAAAAAACCGTATATCATACAGATTCAAAGTAAGAGAGACAGGTGTATGTGACCGAGTTAGTTTAATAGTAACTTTAACTTGTTCTGTAGTTGCACAATCGCACTAACTTAGTTAAATTAGTGTTAAAGCAGTTAACTGTACCACTTGAACTTGTATTTGTTAAGCGACAGAAACTACCGTTGAACGTAATCAACACATCACTTCATTATAATATTTATACTATTGATTTCATATACCATAACCATAGAAATATAAAAAACACGTACGGTATAAAGAAACGATATAATTGAACGATATAATTGTCTACAAAAAGCATTGTTCACCGTTGATCGGTAATACGAAAAACCGATTAGCCGATATATTATTCAGCGAGAGCACCTTTCGCCGAATACCGGTACATAGAATGTGACGACACGGTTGGCGCAGTGGCTCAAGCAATGGACTGGAATGAATGGATTATAATTATTTGAAATAAATAAATTAATAATAACGTCTGCAATTCCAAAAGAATTAGGCATAATTGTACAGTCACTCGGACCAATGTACACGAAGCAACTATTGAAATCCAATTTTTTCCTACTGTGTTGATTTCATTTTAAAAGACATACTATTACGAATTAGGTATTATCTCGAAGTAAAACTGGTAAAAGAAAGCAAGTAGTAGGTGTCGTTCGGTCGTTTCTGTCTACCCCCATGGGAAAGGGGAAGTGAGATATGCATGTATGTAGAAACTGGTATTTCCCAAGAAAATAGTTTTTGAAATTTAATGAGTGCATACGTCTTTTTTTCGTACGTGCATACTCACATTTGATTGGTCGATCAATAATCTCATTTTGCTTTGTTTTATTCAAACCTCAAACAATTAAAATAAACGTCAGAATCATGTAAACCAACACAAGATTGTAGTACATTAAAATTAATGAATACCCTAATTGTAATTACTGCTCTCTCAAATGTCTCGCTGATGGTGGCGAGTGTGCCGTATCATTTGCATAGTTGTTATGCCTTGTGACTGGAAATTTAGTTTACTTTTATCGTTGTATTTGTTTTGACTATTCAAAAATGCCTGTGACTGGCCTTATTGAAGTAAATGCATTGATTTTGATTGATCCGGAAGCCATGATTCCTTATTGCTTAAAAGTCACTACCATCATCTTGCCCTTGTCCCATTCTAATTGGGGTCGGCCCAACACGTTTTCTGCTTGCATTTCAGTGTTTGGGAAAAATGTAACGTACCTGTATTTTGTATAATTTCTGTCACTTTACATGTGCTTTACGCAAATGCTTTCTACAATACTATCTTATTCTATTCTCAATTGAGGAATAATGTTAAAAAAGTCGTTCGTTTTAGTCTCTTGGAGAGAAATAGAGCTCCACCCTTATCCAAAATGTTTGTTACTGACATAGGTCCCAGTAAACTTTTTAATTTCAACACAATCTACCAATCTACCAAAACAATATATCAATCTACTTTTAATATAATCTACTTGCTTGTTTACTTTCAATCTTCTGTCCACGTAATTAATCCTGACTTATTCTCGCAAGGTCCAAGCAAACTGATACCGATTTATTTATTATTAAATCAGAGATAGTTCAAGCAGGGTTAAATATGGAAGGTTGAGGTCTACTAACTCGCGGCAGACGTTAGGTTTCCCAATTTAATTTGGCAAACCAAACGATTGATGTACATTCGTGTTGTGGTAAATCATCAAATGACTCCTCCCGCTCTGGGCGGACAAGAAGGGAGTGTCAGACTTCTACTAACTAAAGGCACCCATGTTCCTTCTTAGCCCTTTGTGTTGAGGGCCGCGGTATCTCTTTTGAACAACCCGCAGTCACCCACACTGTTAACACCTCAATTCCTAAAAAGTAAAAATATAAATAAGATATTCTAGAGGCAGCTGATTTCATAAAACTCCACCCTCATGTTCTTTAAAAAATATTAATGATTACAAACTCGCTAGATTAAGCCTATCCATCGAACGCCACCGTGAGAGGAATTAAATTGTGGTGTCCAAGCACACAGTGTTGCGTTCAAAGCTGTAGTTGAATATATTTTTATACCTATGTCAAAGTTTCGTCTGGCTCCTAATATTGATTCTGCGTGGTCCCCTAACATCGTTTGTTGAGCCCGGACACGCTCCTTTATGTCTCCAGACTTTCATTGAGGTGTTGAACTCTATTAACGTCTTGATTGAGTTCAGTTTCGAATGATTTGTTGCTATATTGACGGGGGGCTACTGACACAGGAAATCATTTAATAATTGTATTTATTAAAGTGTTTTAATTTGGGAATGTGTGAACTAAACAGGAGTTTTCGAGCAATACACATACATACATAAACTCACGCCCTTTTCTCATGGATGTAAGCAGAAACCACAGAACGCCACTTGCTACGATCCTTACATACTCCTTTTGCCTCGTCCACATTCATACATCTGGTCATACACGAACGCCGGTTACGAGTACTACAAACCTGTCCTTTTTGAAGAACGGCACCAATAAGATCAGTGTCAGTGGTCATATCAGTCCTTATTGCTTAAAACAGTGGATTTGAAATAAGGACGAGAACTGATTACCTAATTATCCTTCTGTGGGATAACGTTGACCGAAATAAAGGAATATCTACTTAAAAAAAAAATCTAATTTTATATGACGCAGGGAAAAATTACATTACCTCCGGAGTTATTATGCGATAGGATGTCATTGACGGTATTCGTCAATGACATTCTATACCTACCCACCTCCGGAGTCCACCATCAGGTAGGTGACATCATCAGTCTCCAAGATCTCCATCTTCCGTCAAACGAAGTTTTCAAGATAAAAAATTTATCAATGTGACTATGATACCTTCATAGTCACATTGATAACGCTGGGTCACCATTGTATTAAATGTATCGGTTAATGATAAATAATGTTTATTTTGCAATGTTTTTTTACAAACTATTTACAAATTAAACATCAGTTTTACATGCCAAGTTTTTTTAAACTAGATTAGGGCCAGTGTTTTGTAACTGCCTACTCTGAGAAGAAAGAGCCGAAACAAACTCAGAAGTATCTTTGAAAGTCCAGTCGTTGATCAACTCAAATGAGGACTATGCAGATTGGCGTCTGAGATGGTCTTTTGAAGGAATTCGAAACAACCGTACGTATATCATAATCAAAATCAAACTCAAAATATTTTATTTCACATAGGCCTACGTGGGCAAAACATCGACAAAAAAGGTGCGCGGTTCGGGTTGGTCTTTTCCTATGGAGACGAACCGGCAAGAAACTCCATGGTTACTCTTTAAAAAAAAAAAAAAAAAGAAAGAAAGAAAATGGTTTGATAAAACAATATTTTAAATTTTACCATAGGTCTGATAATAAGTCCTAGGATACCACAAAAAGAAACTAAGTAACTATACACATATATTCCTAGTGGGGGGCAAAGTTTTTTTTTTTTTAAAAAAATATAAATTTAAAACGTAAAACAAGATAAAAACTTAACAAAAGTTAACGAGCGTCAAGGAATCTACAAAGCCTACAATACAATGTTCACACATTCACAAAACAATCGGTAAAAAGCATCTATACAAAGGTAAGAGAATAATTATTATAACAAGACTATGTATGTTGTATATATTATGGTTTTGTTTAGTACCTGTAATAATAACATTTATGATTAAATCTTGTTTGCATAAACCCATCTTTCCTTTCAAAGCAATTTTAATTTACTTTTATTAACAAAAAACATGACTGTTAAAGAAAGTTTATAAATAGCTTGTGAAAGCATTTTTCTTGTAAATTATGTAGCTAAGCATCATTAGTCCCTCTTTTATGTGACTATCCTGGAAAGTCTAACGCAGTTGTTGTTTTCATTAAACACGAGAGCCTTAACAAATTCATTGTTGCTGTTCATGGGACACAAAAGATATTTTTCTTAGTGCAACAAAACTTTAATAAAATGTCTTTTGATGTCGCTTTTATAAAACACGATGGTACGCCTTAACAAATTCACCGTTGTCTATGGAAGACAAGAGACTTCTTTCTTCAAAACTAAAAAAAAATTCTTTATCTACTTTAGATAACAGTCAATTTGTTAAGTTTTCTTAAATAGAAAACTGTTTTAGAGGTATAAAAAGCGCATTTCCTTTCAATGCATAAAAGAAAATCATCATTTTCTTTTCGAAAAATCAGGCTTGTTTTGTTAATGTTACTATTGTTGTGGTTTTTATTGTTTTATGTTGCAAAGAAACACTAACATTATGTTTTAAGTAGGATTGATAAATCTGAAACAACAAACTCAAAAAACTAAATCTAAAAGAAATACGTATATACAGGACAAAACCATACATAAAGAAAAGTTAATACACTACAAGTAAAGTTATTAACGGTCTTTAGAATCGATGTATGTTTGACGTTAGCGATAAAACGAAGGTGACTACCGAGCTGACGAGTCATTGAGAAGTATGGGAGAAAAAGACATGATGCGCCGACCACAAATGAAATAAGATAAGGGCAGGAGATTAATGAATGATAACAATAAAAGCGAAATGAAATGAATCAAAGATATTCGTTCACAGGTAATTTTTTTATAGAATAATATAAAATTAAATTTTTAAAGCCAGTTAATAATGCATACATTCGAACCTGCCCGTGTCTGGGCTTAAATCCTTCCAACAGATCTAACAAGGTTGCATAATAACGAGCTGGGAATTATTGGCCGCCATTTTGAAATGTGAGTAAACCATCGTATACCACCAAAAGTGAAAAACTGAGTGGTGTATTGGTTAGCGAAGACGCTGAAAGTTTTAACGTCATACGAAACAGTCTGGCTGGCAGGCAAGCGGCTTAAACGCGACAAACTAATGGAAAATTAAATGCACAGTGCAACTTCGAAAAGTTTAAGTATGGTTTGAAGGGTTAGACAGAGGTGCCGTCGGGGCTGCGGGTTGTTCGAAAGAGATACCGCGGCCTCGGCGCAAGGGCTAAGAAGGAACATGGGTGGTTTTTAGTCAGTAGAAGTCTGACACTCCCTTTCGCTCTGCCCAAGAGCGGGAGGGGTTATTTGATGATTAAAAAAAGGGTTAGACCGAGGTGTAGCCATTAGTACACCCGAGTTCAAGTATTTTGTGATATAACCGGAAGGCCTTGCACGAATGGGATTTATGAAATGTAAAATAACTGACCGAATTCAACTAGAGGAAACATCTATAAACGAGTACTATTTTTTTACTCAGTCCTACAAGAGTAGAAAATGGAAAAGATTGAAAGCTGAATTTAAAGTAGTTGCTGCATTTGAAAAAGGATCAGCTATTTTAAATCTAATTGCAATGATCATGAGGATGTGTTAGACTCGTGTAAAAGGAGAGTAGCATTGTAGCATTAATATTTCTAGTACTAGGTTTAGTGTACTTAGTGAACTTATATAGATGATGATAAACTTGGGAAAAAAGAAACATGCCAGTGGTACTTACTTTAAATTAGAACAGAAATAGAATTAACATAGACCTTTAATCAATAGACCCCTGATCAAATCTAAAATAGATGATGCAGTTTTACTTGCTTTTGTGCTAACAAAGACTGGAACTATCTGCGCTTTAAAATACATTTTAGGCACAGACTACAAATAGTTGAACTTCTCAAAGATGTCACCGTCCATTACAACTGTGCATCTTTGAGAAGGTCAACTATTTTTGATTCTTTAGATCTCGTTCCATTTCGAAAGATTCTTGCCGGATATTTTTCAGGGGTGTTTCTGATTTTAGTTTTTTTTTTAATTCTTACGAAAGTTAAAACTATTGAAAACGAAATTGCGAATTTTAAAAAAGACGAAAAATAAGTTGCTAAATGTTTCCTATTCCTGTTACCAACTAAGAAATTTTACACTTCAAACAATACATTTTCATTTTAATAAATAAAAGCAAAGGTTATTTCCAGGAAGTTTGTGTTCAACGAACTGTTAGAAGATAAATAATATGTGAGTTTAAGAACCTTTCAGAAACCGAAACATTCATTTTACGATCCACTTAATATACCGATACATTAATTTGTGAAAGAATCAGTTTTGTGTAATTTTGAATTATTTCATGAAACACCATTTAGTTTTGAGTTTATGAAAAAGAGAAATGCGTACTTGCGCACAGAACAAATATAACACGTTATTTTATAAGTGTCGTAATTAATGATGGCTAACGAACTCTGCTCTTTCTTCATTTGCCTAAAAAAATCTCTTATTTTATGACAAAGTGCTAAAGTGACGTTATAAATATTTCCGAAGAGAGTCAGTATTAAATATCGAATTGCTCAAAAAAACTGATTCGTCCTGAAATCTAAAACTGACAGATATCTAGTCTATCAATCTATAACTTGATGTCCACTCTAAGCGAATAACGTTCATGACGAGAGCACACTCAAACTCATGTAGGTACACTTTTCAATTTAATATTCATATTTGGAAAAACTTTGGTTGAATGGCAGCCGTCATTCATCATTATATAACGTTCTTACCTACCTCCGTGCACAGCGGATATTAAATACCGTGTTGAAAGCCTTCTGTTGTGCTTGTCTGTCCACTCTTTTGCACTTTATTCAAATATGATTTGTATTCCCTCTCGCCTTGGATTTAAAATGAAACTAATGTGATGTCTGTCTGACGTAGACTTTAAAATTCATTTTTGGAAGTCGGCTTGGATAATGGAAATTTTTGACGTTTTTGATTTTAAGAATATACGAGCATAACAGAAAACTGTATGATACATGTATGATATAAAAAAAATATTTTACAGTGTATCTTTTTTTGTAAAAGAACGTCCGTATAAATATATTATGTGACCATTTTCAGTTAATTGTAACAAACCCTACAAAAGTGATGAATATTATTATTCATACTGCGCCTGTGACTATTTTACGAATTTTACCGCAATTAATATTATTTTCATAATATTAATGATCTATTTTCATAAATGTTCACAGACGCCGTTACTATTATGAAAGGTCCATTTTACGCTTTTTAACGCAATTCATATTATTATGATGTGCTAAAGTGGCTATTTTAGACCACCTGGTCCGCAGTCGACCCTAAACCGGACGCGGCTCGGATGACGGTCTCGGCCGGCCCGTCGGTGGCCTTGAAATCATTGCGAATCGTGCGATGCTGGTCTACAAGAGATCTCATCACGTACGATTGTTATGTTAAAGATATGGGAAATGTTGAGATCAAGGTAAAAATTATGTTTATGATAATTATTTTCGGTTGTTGTGTTGTTCCGGAGTGTAAAGTACATAATCTTTGAATTTAAAACTCGGTAGGATGAAGACATCATGTACACACGTCACGCACTAATATCACGAGAAAATCGGTTTAGGACTTTGCTATGTTTATACACATTAATGCATAGACTGCAGATATTAAACTGGAGAGCAAATTCACGAAGTAACTTGCCGGAATAAATAATTCTATATAATAAATACCCTAATTATCAAAAAAACTTGTCATGTTTAGAGCAAAAAGTTTGCTACGAGATTTCGTAGCACTTGCTACAAGATTTTGTAGCACTTGCTACAACAATACTTCAAATGGCCATACTAACGCCATCTACTCAAAGGTAGTGGAACTTAGTTCAATGGCACATGCTTGCAACTCATTTATTATTTACAACGTATGCTTCGAAAGCCGTCTACAGACTGGGTAGATTTTACTGGCGTAAAAGACGTGTACCTTTAATCAACATATTCTACAAAATCTATAGCATTTAAGATTTATAAGTGTGATATTTTGATAAATGCATTGGATCAGTTTAGCAGTTTAAAAAAAAAAACAATAAATCACTGTTCCTTGAGTTGTAACTAGTATTATAATGTTAACAATAAAACTATGGTTGATACACCACTTCCTCGAAGGTGTAAAGTTAAAGCCATCTGTTGCGGTATTGAACATTTGAAAACGCGGAAAATTAAATGGCGGAAAATGTATGTTGTGTGTAAGCTCCGTTATAAACATGACGTACTATCCAGTGTCGTTAGTTAAGCTGCTATAAGCTAGATGGCACTAATCGAAGTGTTATCATTTAAAGTTTATTTTTCCTTTTCAGTGCTTACTAGAATGCAATGAAGAGGAATAATAAACTTTTCTTTCTTCAGTGTATACTAGTATGCAGTCAAGAAGAAACTATAATTATAAACTTTAAAGGACTTCATATTTCCAGGATTTGTGAGATAAACAGAATTTTCTGTTGATTGAACTTTGCAGTAGAGAATGCGGAGTTAATGTTGGTTTTTGCATTACTTCAGCTTCTCTGCTATCGTTGTTAGAATTAAGACATTCAAGATAGGCAGACAAAAGCCAAATTACAATGACAATATCGACAACAAAAGAAGTATGTAATTACAGGAAAAACATTCCTATTAAAATATCATATGAAGTTATTGTTATCAAGCATAGAAGTTTTGGATTCATAGAGTTTTGTATGTATATGTTGACAGTGTATGAGTTTATTTATTATAGTTTGGTAAAGCAAGCGGTTTTATTAGTCATAAACAGACATTCGCATTTTTGGGCAAGACGTGGTAGGCAGAGGCTGACGCGCATCGACGCATCAGCGCTTTGCGATTGGATTGGGTTTGCGCTATGGTTTGTGATTTAGGGTCTGTCTTTTTATATACATACTTACAGTCAGCCTTTTAAAGTTAGTTGAATTTTTGTCACTTTCAATGTAATGGCACCTTTTTCACTGAAAACTCTAGATTCAAATGTTTTTTCTGTATATGCCATATATTTTCGTAAAATTATGCCATAATAAGTTTTGTACTGATTGAAACTTAACTGGCAGTTATACGGACAGGCCAGATGGTCTATTTGTAAAACACTGGATTGCAGTCCACGTTGCAGTGTGATTGCACCTATATTGCGTATATTTCGCAAAATAATATATTGCGTTTCATTGATTGTATTTTTTTTGTAGTTTACAATCATCTGTGCATCTGTGTCTACTATTACCTGTGTGGTGATGATGGTCTGAAATAAAGTTCTTGTATATATTCACTGATCTATATATTGATAATTAATGAGACAAAAATTTGATCCTAGGTTCGACTCGGTTGGGCAGAGTGCTGTTTGGTTTTCCATCAGGAATTTTTCAGTAGCGGTCAGGCAATCTGGATTTGTGCCCGGTTGATGGCAATAAGTTCGCACCCTATTACATAACTGTTGAAATGTGGCACTATTAGGTATATCTCTGCCTTTCCTTCGGGAATTACAGGTGTGATGTTACGATGGTAATAAGACATTACATCAAATGTGAAAAATATTCAACTAACTTTTGGTCAGAATGAGGATTGTCATTGAAAACGTGACTATGGAATATTTCATAAAATGAGTGCAATGTTATTATGCAATAATCAAATCAAATAATGGTCAATATGGGTCAAGTAAAAGTTAACAAATGTTAACGAATACGTATTTAAGATCTATGTTAGTGGTAAGATATTTGGTGAAAAATATTAATGATGTTAGCTAAATAAATTAAATATTTCAATAACGTTTAAGCAGATATTAAGTACGGCTTTACCTAATTACACGAATCTTTAAGCGCACAAACGATGCGGTGACGTTGTCTCAGAGACACAGTTGATGATTTTTTGTTGACACATATTTGAAAAGACCTGATATAAAATGAAATGACTTCAAAAACACAAAACAGTATAATAACTTCAGTTTCTAGAGTCGGTGACTTTTGTTTTTTTGCCACCAAGTTCCATTGTATATCTCCGGAAATCAACATGAGTTTCTTAATTAAATTTATATATAACCACCACGAAATAAAATTCTATCAAACAAACAAATAGCCATCGAAATCAGTTCATAATTGAACAATACAAAAAGAAAATCAACGAATTGATCAACCTTTTGGAAGTCGGTTAATAAGTGTGCGGCATTATTTCTTATAATTAAAGATTCTTGAAAGAACAGAACAGCTATATGTAACGACGTGATCTTTAATCTCCGAGAACACATCTTTGTGTGAACACCTAATACACGGAAATGACTATAAATTATAAGCCTAATTATAATCATTAGACATTCAATATTTAATTGACTAATACCGTGTTCCACCATTTTATACCGTACCGTACCGTTATAATTATTATCTAGCCGAACATACTAAAAAACTTAGTGTATCGAAACAGACTAGTAATTACTTGAGTTTACGATATTCGTTATCCAAGAGTTTTAACATTTGAAAGTTCTAACTTCAAGCAAATACTAAACTGTAAACGAAAACGACTATGTCCTTTCACTGTAGGATGGTGCAGGTGACATTACAAGAACCGTTACTTTCTAATATTAAACGTTACCCTGATTTACAATAATAACTGAATATTATGTAAGCTGCATCCTAAATACCATAGTCGTAAAAAACGGAATCAGTAATAACTGTAATAAATTCACCCTGCCATAATGTCTTCAAATAAAAAAAACGCCATAGACATGTTTAGTGCTGGGATGTATTGCTATGATGACGGATGGTAGATATTTTTTGTTATAAAAACAACAATATTTTTTTTTTAGACTTCTGTAGAGTTAACATAACATACATGTATGCAATCCAAATCCTTCTAAATATTAGTAAATCTGTTACTTAATATTTTTATTAAATAAGCTGTGAGAATCGTTATAGATAAAATAAAAAAAAAAAAACATTAAAATATCGACCACCCATCATATACATCCCACCACTAAACAAGTACTGGCGTCAAATGTCACCAAAAGTCACTTGCACCATCCTAAAGCAAGAATAATATAAACGATTGTTATTCAGCATAGTACTCACCATTTCTCCTCGGTGCCGTCAACCTTGATGTCAGGAATATTCGGGATCTTCTTGTTCAGGTAGGCCGAAGAGATCTTCAGCAGTGCCTGGTGACAGTTATACATTATTAGTGTATGCAACATACTATACGGTAAGTTCTGAACAAAACAATTAAGCACGTCCGTTCGCTACCACGGTCGGGAGAGAACTGGACCGAACTAGAGCGAGGTATCCACGGTTGCATCTCCGCACTACCCACCCACCCACTGAAGGTAGCTCCCGTTATAGGTGCCATTTTATTTTCGCGCGGCCATTGATAAACTTTATACATAATTAAAGCTCAAAACTCTATCAGGGCTGAGTGAAATCAGCTTTTACAGGGTGATATTTTTCATATATTATGACCGTGTACGAATTGCTCTTTTGAAAGAAATTGCAGTTTTTTTATTAAATTACCGGTAATCATTATTGGTTACACACGTATAATTTTACCTTTTTAAATATTGTTATCTTTTTAACAAGATTTGCTTTTTTGAGTTATATATACTTACATTTATACGTGAAATCATTGCAATATCATTGTAAAATACTTATTTTATAACTTAAGGGGTTCGGCGTTGGGGGCTAAATACAGGTTATGCCTGGTTTGGTCCTAAATTCTTATTTAAATACTTTTGCGTACTTTAAGTATAGATTAAGCACTCTATTTGTAAAAAAGGCACATCATCATCATCATCTGCCTATCCTTTTCCCAACTACGTTGGGGTCGGCTAAAAAAAGGGTTAAAAAGGCACATATTTATGTGAATAAATGTGTGCATTTTTTAATATATTTATTTTGTTGTGCTGGCGCTGCAATTGAGGGGTTGAAACTAGGAAAACGGCTCACACACTGATGTTTCTTGGCTGGTTTTTACTTGTCAGACGCTAAGTATTAAGTATACAACGTGGCAGCGCTGAAAGTTTCTTGAACACATTACCAGCTGGCAGCTTAGAGGAGATGTATTTTGGTGCTATTTTACAGTTTATTGCTATTTTAGCTTATTATGTTTTACAATGCACAAAGCTAGTTAATTAAAGGCTAGTTGGCTAGGAAATATATAATACGACAGTTCACAGAGCCTGTTAATAGTCCATTGAGTGAGTCTCCGTAATTCTGTTGAGACTGTAGTGGGACCTACTTCCAGGTCTCAGTCTTTGTACGCTTCGTGTCGGTCGGTACAAAGGCAAACTTCATTAAATATAAAGCTCTATTTCCGAACTTGTGTTCCAATCTTTTGTACCAACCGCCACAAAGGGATCAAATTTTCGAATGAATGTATAGTGAATGACACGTGTTAAGAATATAAGGTAGTTCTAGCGACAGCAATACTTAGTTTGCTGTACATAATGCATGGTTGACGGCTTCATGAAGGGTTCGTTTACATCCTGTTTACAAATACAACTGTTCTCTGCAGCAGGCATGGCAGGCAGAAAAGGCAGATGATGATGTTAAATTATTTGTGTAATCGCTTTTTATTTATATAATACACATACACATATCTAACCAAACAGACAGATATGTTGCTGGGGAGTTTGTTCCGCCACTTCTTCTTTTCAGCAAAAACACTAGGAAATGTCGAAGGGTGGGCGTTTTGGGGGACTGTCACTTGTAAATAAGTAAAGTAAATTTTGACGTTCGATAAGTGCTGATTATCAGCCTAGTTTGAATGAATGAATTTTAATTTTTGACATGTAGTCAAACACTAAAACCACATACGCCCACAGTACCTACAAGTGCGTTGTTTTGCATAAACTATGTTTGCATCGATGTTGGTGAATATAACGTCACATAACACCCACGCTGTAAGCTCGGCTCATATGTAACTAGCTGCACTTTGTATTAAGACTTGGTGGCAACGTCCACCGCTACCCTCGCACCGCCTCCGTGGGCTTACGAGTCTAGCAAATGAATCGACAACTGACGTTCACGTTCAGAATATGGTATCGAAAAGTTAGTATTTCATTACATGCATTGATATCATTAACTTGAGAAAAATATTAAAAAAAACATACATATAGATTACAATAAGTTCGTCTTCAGTATAAGAAGTTAATATTTACCAAGTTAGCATTCATTTCTCCAGAAGTGATCGACGCGCTGGTATGTGCTGGCTAAGTTGAGTTTTAAATGTATTGAAAAAGTATACATTTTTAATACATGACGAAAATTTGTTAGAGTTCAAAAGTTGGCTTTTTTTGCTGTGGTAAAACTAGCAAGCTTGCTCGCCAATTTTATTAGACTTAAAAAAGGGTTTCTCAACTCGGTTGGTTCAAAAAAATGTTAAATCCTCCTCCGCCTCTGTTATCTTAAAACTGTTGTTATTACAGTAGATAAATATAATTGAATCTTTCTAGCTCAAAGTAAAACGTAGTCAGTGCCCAGGATTTATGTAATTGGATGCAGCTAAACTAGTTATTATTAAAAATGCCTAACTTCTCGTTATGCTTAATATTCCCTGTAAAGAGCCTTATTATTTTAGTAATAAATTGCAAGCTTTTGTTTAGCAGGAAAACAATTTCAATTGTTTTTCCAACTAAACTACACCTCGTGATTAAGGGCCTTGCTCACGATGACTTTTTGTGTTACATCGCAACAAGAAAAAAAACCCATTTGGTACACCTTCTATGTATACAGGCAACTATCTGTACTAGTGTATAAATCTGTCGAGCTGGCAACATGAGATGAAACGTGGACGATTTCACGGTAACTGTGTTCGATCAATTAGCTCTTACACGAGGGCGCGATATTGCCGTGAAATTCGAGGGTTAAGGTTGCAGGTTCAAGGTTACAGGGGAAAGTGTATGCAGTAAATATACGAGTAATTGTTTATGGTACTCAGCTAGAAGTGCAGTGTTCAATCTTCTATTTCTTATCGTGTGGTTAGCGACTAACCTACTCGAAGTTTTTATGTCACCCATGGGACCCTGCTTTAAACTGATAATTTTTTGTTAGACTCGAGTGTGGGTCCCTCAATTAGCTAAACGGCTGTATTTGTGTCAAAAAAATCACGGTGCTAGTAAAAGGAACTATCACAGCTGAGGTTACAAGAGTAATAGTCGACCAACTTATAAAATGTACTTACTAAACATATTTTCCTGGCATAATGTATAGGAGCATAGTTTTTAAAATTGCAAATGTAAGATTGTTTTATTATTGCAATAAAAATCATCGTTCGGAGGCAGGTAGGTTTTTGTTATTTATGTTTGTTTGTTATTTATGTTCTTTCTCCAAAATTAGTTTATGTTCTTTCTCCAAAATTAGTCTATGTTCATTCTCCAAAATTAGTTTATGTTCTTTCTCCAAAATTAGTTTACTGAAATGTTGTGTCATTTTTATGTTTTATTATTATATACTTTTTTTATTATTGATTGTAGTCAATCGTAATATTAACTTACACCTTACTGTTGTATCGAGTCTGGTTCTTCTAACCAAACAGACAGATGTGTTGCTGGGGAGTTTGTTCCGCCACTTCTTCTTTCCAGCAAAAACACTAGGAAGTGTCGAAGGGTGGGCGTTTTGGGGGACTGTCACTTGTAAATAAGTAAAGTAAAGTAAATTTAGACGTTCGAAAAGTACTGATTATCAGCCTAGTTTGAATAAATGACTTTTGATTTGATTTGAATCAGTTTAGTAAGCATATTTTGATGGGCAACTACGGAAACTTACACTGTGCGTGGTCGCACTTGGTCGGTTTTTGTTCTTAAAATAGGTTGTTCGACTATAGACACCTTATTTAGGTACTCGTAAATTATGAAGTATGGCAAAAACAAAACCACTATAATTACGAAATTAAAAGTTTTTTCATCTCTTGTACTTTATGGTTGATAATTTATATTAAGAGGAATCGCTGACTGTTGAATGTACACAGCTAGCAAAAACTTTCTAGAGAAGCTTTTAGTTGCCTTTATACTGTCCTCGGTATAAATTGTCGATTGTAGTATTATGCCTAAAAACGTACAAAGATGAACTTTATGTCGATTGAGCTAAATTAATACCCGATACTGAGTAATGGTTTTTGTTACCTTTTTTTGGCATGGAAAATCATCAAATGACTCTGGCCGAGCAGAAGGGAGTGTCTGACTGTTTCTGTCTAAAACCCATCAGTGCTCCTTTTAATCGGCACGGTTGGCGCTGTGGCTGAGCGATTGGACTGATGCGCTGCGCGTCGAGGGTTCGAAACAAATATTTGTATGGCCTACAGATAGTTGTTTCGGGTCTGGGTGTTCTGTGTATGTGAGTTTAAATGTTTGTAAGCGCACCCACGACACAGGAGAAATTCCTAGTGTGGAACAACGTTTTTTTTTGAATTCTATTTGCTTTTCAGGGCCGGGGTGACTCTTTCGAATAAATTTTGCAACATGGTATTTACCACCTACAACAACAGTATACGAATAGTTCTGTTCTTATTAGGTAATATATAAGTATTTTCCAGAACTCTGTTGGTCTTTAGGGGTATGAAGTTAGGAATCTAACAAAGTTGCGTAGTTAAATATGAAAGCTGACACACGAATTTGATGTGTTTAGGTACTTCCCTTATTAGATTTAATTACTACATTTAACGATGTATTATCAGCGCTTGATATTACTTATTATTTTATCGGCATTACCCCAATTTATTATGGTTCGTCACAGTATGTCTTATTTCTTCAAGCGTCTTTATTAGCTATTGGCAAGCAGACGTCACGTGGTTTCACCCGCATAGTTCCCGTCCTCATTGGAATACAGGAATAAAAAGTAGCCTATGGCACCCGAGGATAGTGCAGCTTTCCAACGGAGAAAGAATTTTTCAAATCGATCCAGTAGTTTTGATGTTTATTCGTTACATACAAAAATACAAATCTTTTCCCTTTATAATATTAATTAATAATATAGTAATAGTATAGATAGCATCTTACACACAATTCATTCCATCGTTTCTTTGTCTAAAGTAAATCACCTATGGTAAAAGCTTGAACCAGGTAACATTTTAAAACTACGTTCATTCACGTGCCGTTTGCAATACGGATAGAAAAGAGCAAAAAATGGATGGCTCAGCAAAAACGCTGCGAGCACACGAGGAATTCTCTGGAAATTTGAACAACATTTTCTCGTTTTCAGATAAAATTCGAGTATTTCAAAATTGCCAGAGAGAAAGTTTTAAGCGGTTACGTGGAAAAGTGAATAATGTTATTTGTTTAATAAAACAAATATTGTTTGACTTCACAAAGTAAATAGTGTATAATTAAAATAAACATTTCTTCTTAATTTTTGTTTCAATATCTATTCTCAAAAGAGAAATAACAAAAATAACTACGTGTATTAGATGCATATTTGTATCCTTGTGAGCTTATTTTCCTATGTCTGCTATAATCATAATTAAAACAAAGCTATGTTTAAGTAAGAAAACCTAACCTAAGTATTGCCTACCTTACTGCACGTATTTTTGTGGTATATAACATATCTACCGCGTTCTAATCTCCGCTAAGATTAGCTGACTTTGATCGACGTTCAGCCGGCAGGATATTACTAGCTACATACTAAGCTGGAAGACCTAGGACCAACAGACTTTATGCACAATGACTTCAGGTTAAAAATCTGCTTATGCGTTATTGCAAAACCAAAAACATACATTCATAAATAGCAATAATATAGGTTATGTACAAAGTAGTTTTAACCAGAATTGTAATTTTAAGAAAACCTCATTTCGATGGCGAGATTTGCAGAAGAGGATATATATTTATATGTTACAGTACATTACATATATTACGTAATTTTATAAACTTAACTATGTACATGCATTCAATAAAACATACAAGATTTAAAACTGACATGGTCACTTAAACAAACAGTAAACATGGTAGGTACATATCTTGTTATCAGTGATAATGATAATAGAACATAAGTTCATCATAGTTTTAAATTTATCACATTAACCTCACTACTTAACTATACAATTCACAAGATAAATATACAATACACCACATAATTATACATAACACCAGCTAATTATACATTACGCCAGATAATTATATAATACAGCAGCGTTGGTAACTTCGGGTGGTGGTAAATGAGAAGGTGTCGCGGATTCTAGCTAAGCGTCGCTTTCGGGTTCCCGCCTGAAGGCGAAAGCTATATGTAGTTATCACAATAAATTTGTTACAGAGGGGAGATAAGCGCTTCCATCTTGAACGAAAAAAGGATACAGTTTTGCTTTGAAAATTCCTTCAGCTTTTGTTAGATTTAGCTTTTGACCTCAACCATTTAGAACAGTTACTTACAGCCCATGTCTTAGTAATAACTGTCACTAGGGTCAATCTTTGGGTGTAGTCGTGCTTGCCTAGGTTGGTCTGTGGATGGGTAACCGCCCATTACATACCGAGTTTCCTCCATGCTTCGGAAAGCACGTTAAGCTGTTGGTGTCGGCTGCTACATATAAATAGATCGTTGGCAGTCGTTACAGGTAGTCAGTGACCTGAATGTCTGACAACGTCTTTTCAATAAGTATCGTATTACCTAGTATTAACTGGGTTGTGGAGGTCAGATAGGAAATTACTCCATGTAAAATACGGGTATTCAGCTGCTTCCGGTTGGACTGGAAGCCGACCCCAACATAGTTTGGAAATAGCTAAGCAGATGATGACTTCAATATACATAGTTCAACTTTTTTTTGAAAGTCGCAAAAGGACCCTTAACGAAGAACACGTCTTCACATCTTCCGTTTATTGCGATCCTTTTTGTATACAGTACCATACCTGGGAACCTTCTAGTTACGGAGATATTGCCGGTCAAAATTCCATCATTTTCACAAGTTTTTTTGTTACTTTTGTTTCACTACTTTTTAACGTTAAAACTTTACTTTAAATACCTCCGTACCCCGTTTACTATTCAATGCAACCAGCTGCACAATATTTTGAGTGCGCTCTGTTTAGCTTTATCGTAAGACGTGATTTTTCCTGTCGGGGCTGAGGGTTGTTCGAAAGAGATACCGCGGCCCCGGATACAAAGGGCTAAGAAGAAACAAGGATGGTTTCTAGTCAGTAGAAGTCTGACACTCCCTTCCGCTCCGCCCAGATCAGGAGGAGACATTTGATGAGTTCTCACACTCCCAAAAAAATAAAGACATGATTTTTCACCCAAAAAAATAGTTGTGTCCTATATATGTAGTACTACTTTTTGCGTCGAGTTAGAAGAAGAAGAGAGAAGAGAACTTTGTTAAGGAGTTTCACAACACAACTATACATGAGTAACTACTTGGGGTTATGGGGTTAATTTTACTGACATAGCTATAAGTACTTACTAACATAATATGTCATGTAAAATAATAACTCTTTAAAGTGTAACTACGAGTAATATAGCTATAAGTACCTACTAACACAACATGGACCGGTATGATGTGTGTCTGAAATAAATAATTTAATTTAATTTCTTCTTCTTCTGGTGTCGATGACTAATTCCTTGTACCGGGTGCAGGCGGGAAGGAGTGCGGGGTGCGGGGCTTCTCTCGACGTGATGGATGGTGCAGTCCAACGATCACACAAAGCCCGGATCTACAGGGTATGATGTCGCGTCACATAAAACTGTAGGTCCTGGCCTTATGTGAAAGAAGGATTCTCGACGATGATGGGTTTGCCGTTATTCTAGCGGTGCACACAGATATAACAAATTTAGCATAGTTTATGTTACATATTTTAAGTTTAAGGTACATATATTTCCATAGTCATTCGTACAAAATAAAAATCCTTATCTAACTATAATACAATTTAACTTTTAGAATAATTAAAGCTAACTATTTACAAATAATTATCAAATATTAATATAAATTATCTTGTTCATTTTTTTTCATTTGATTAAAAAGAAATTGGACCTAATAGAGTCATATATTTGTAGATATGCTAATGTTTAATAAAAGCAATATTAAGTAAATAAAGGGTGAACTATTCCTCGTTCCTGATTTGATCATCCATTGCTTATAATACAAAACCAAAACATTTATTTCAAGTAGGCCAGTTACAGGCACCTTTGAATAGTCGAAACAAATACAAATTACTAAGAAGCTACAGTCCCAGTCCCAAGGCATAATAACTGTGACTGTAATGTAGTTCCCCATTCCACAGCGTTGATCTCATGAGAAGAAGGGCAAGAAACTCCATGGACACTCTTTTAAATCAGAATATTGTTACAAAACTTTGGTGACATCTTTCATGTTGAGATGGTATACAGGGTGGTGCCGACAATACGACAATAAATGAAACCGCTGGTAGTTCTAGTTCATAGGAACATTATTAAACTATCAAACAAATCTTAACGCCAAAATAATAAATTTGAAAAAAAATCAATAAAACTAAGTAGCATAAAACTGTAAACGAAATACATTACAATTTACAAACAAATATTGGTTTACTAACCTTAGGAATAATTTGCACCGATTAACGTGTGGAAATAAAATATAACAAACGAATTTGGCAAAGACATTTATGTAGTTTATTGTCGTATTGTCGGCACCACGACGGTGTTAGGATTTATTTGATAGTTTAAAAATGTTCCTATGAACTAGAACTACCAGTGGTTTCATTTATTGTCGTATTGTCGGCACCATCCTGTATTATGTGAGAACGATGTAGCAAGATGTACACGATGAAAGTGTCCACAGTAAAGTCAAAAACGACGATTCAAAAATAAAATAATAATTCAAATAAGCCGTGGCGGCTAAGAAGTGACCAGTCACAACTGACAGCACCCGTTCACGAGCATGACGCATGGATCAGCACCATTCCACTCAACCATTGTGAAAGGAATGAAATGATCCGACATACCCGCCACCATCAGCGAGACATTTAAGTGAGCATGACACACTCTCAATCGCCAGGGCATATCCAAGTCAAATAAAATATATATGTAAATATAAATGTCGGTTTACAGAGGATGATAGCTTTCACACTACTGTACTGACACAATATGTGCTATGCGACTATATAATACTAAATAGATTGAATTTATACATTGCAAAGATAGTTGTACAATCTTCTTCTTCTTCTTAGTTCTTCTACCTATATATAAGCGCCCCTGTCCTTGTGGAGCAGGACCGGCGGCATATAACTTCGAAGCCGTCACACACTTAGACTTACCCTCAAACAACGTAAGAGAAGCTAAGAGTTTCTCAACTTGACAATGTGGCAACAGAAACATAATTATATGTCAAAGAGATATTTGCGGCTAGGAAGCATGCTTTCTGGCCGCGCCACCGATTTTGTTAAATATCTCGTGAACCTTTATAGTACTTTTTTTTAAATATTATGAACAGTAATGAACATATTACGAACATTTATTCGCATTAAGTCCGATTTAAAAATTCGATTGTGGCACGGCCAGGAAGTATCACGCAGAAAATTGTGCGATGCTACGAGCTTTGCTACGGCGTAGGCGTGCTACGGATGCTACGGAATATGAAATGGAAGGGAAGTTAATAGACGTTGCTGTCAATTTTACGTCTGTTTAATGAACTTAAGTAGTATGTATATTAAATAAAGAATTAGGTACATATATACTAATTATTTTAATTCATAATTTTCCTAACTGACGACCTTCACGCTAGAGTACCTCGAAGAGGTTGTCAGAGACAAAGGCGCCTTGCCAGCTAAATTAAGACTATTATTTAATAAATTTCACCTGTTATTGCTACCGAGATTCCAAGTTCAGACTCCAACTACTGACACAAGAATGGAACTAGCGTGACGAACAACATCACACAGAAGTATCATTGTTGGATGGCATAAGCAATAGCTACAGTAATGTCACACATTACTGATAAAATACTCAATAACCGTTTTACCCAACCTGAGTATGAAAGTCAAGGTCACGAAATAACACTTTTTTTGAGTATGGATCATCAAATGACTCCTCCCGCTCCAGGCGGAGCGGAAGTGAGTGTCAGACTTCTACTGACTAAAATCCACCCATGTTCCTTCTTAGCCTTTTGTGGCTACGGCCACGGAGTTTAGATCTGTGCCCGGTTGATGGCAATAGGCTCATGACTGGTGAAATGTGGGTGTACTATTAGGTACACCTCTGCCCAATTCTTCGTGGATTATATGCGTGATGTTATGTGTATGTTTCTCATATTACAGTGAACTATTTATGTTTTTTACCGAAAATGTTTAGTTTTTAATGAACATTACACGTCTGGTTCGCGGAAAATCCGTGAACAAAAGAGAAACGTGGGGGCGATTTTTCATTAACAACGCTAGTTCTATTAAACGCGTAGACAATTAGCACAGTCAACGGTGCATTGACACATTTTTCCGACACAAAAATCAACAAAAGAACTGCGTCATTCATATTGTCCTTACCATGAACTAACCATCTTCTACTGGGATTATGTTACTGATTTGGAATGGGCATGTAAAATAACTTAATGATTTCTTGACATCGCCTTTCAGAACTGAATAGTATTTTGTTATTAAGTAACAAAAAAGGTACAACTGCTACCGCTATCTGTATACTATAGAGAGTAGACAATGACAATAAATTAGTCTATTGAAAACCACAACCGTGTCTTCTTAGGTTATGAAAATATTTCGATTGGTCTGAAATTAATAAATCCAAGGGAAAACACGTTGTTTTGAAATCCCTCAACGGAAATTGTTCATGTCCGTGGTGCATGTTAGGTACATGTTTTAAATTGCCTATGTGCCCATGTCAGACCAGCAGTGCAAGTACGAACTTTGCATCAATAAGACATCGAGATCGTTATCGTTGTCAGTTTTTTCGAGCTTGTTATCGAATTTGGAAGTACGTAACACGCGTTGACAAGATTTATCGTGGGCCGACTCGAGTCGATAAGGATCGACAGTCAAATGGCAACACTGAGGACGTCCAACGACAAAACCACAGATTACTATATTAGTACTACGACAAAACATTTAAGGTGGGAATTACTGCCACTTCTCGAGTCACCCGAAAGAGACGAACAAAACAGTCCTCTGGAAGTTCCAGAGGATTGTTTGTATCTCTAAGACGTCGCCTCCGAATACGCATCACATTGTGATGGTGCTGCCGTTCTTCCTCATCACCCAGCAATAAAAGTTCTAAATCCATTAAAAAATAAGTAGTGTTCGATAGGCTTATCGTGCTTTTACAAGGTGTCGATAAATTATCGAGATCGACAGCGTAAATTGTCGATCTTAACTGTCAAAATGTCGTTTCGTACTTGCATTTTCGATAAAATCGTTTAAATTTTAGAGTATAACTACCGATCGTTATAATATTAGTTACATACTTGCGACACAGGTCCCAAAACAAAATAGGAAAACTATCAGAATATTGATGGAATTGTCAAAATTGTTTTTGATTGACATATGTCACTGAAAACCTGTGAATTCTGTTCAAACTCGTGGAAACAAATTTTTTGGATGCTAAACAGAGTTGAATCCCACTTTTTTTTTTCTTTATGGTAAGTGCGTAATCTGGTGTCGAAGTTTTTATACAGCCCATGGGTCTCTTACTTGGTTTTACATGTTAACAAGAAATACATATCTGCCAGACATACTTGTTTTCCTCACGATGTTTTCCGAAAAATCAGGTGCGTGTTTTGGGTTCGAACTTGAGACCAATGATTGAGTAGTCTGACGATCACACCTCTAGGCTATCACTATTAAAAAAAACCGCCGTCGCGATCAAACTTTTGATAAAAAGCCGTCGCGATCAAACTTTTCATAAAAAAAGCCGTCGTGATCAAACTTTTCATAAAAAAGCGTAAACAAAGCATTTCTCAAACCATAATTACTCTAAAAAAAAAAATTAAGTGCAAAACAACGCAAAGCAACGGAATCGTTTACAGTAATGAACACATACCACAAAAGTACAAGTACACCTCTAAAACTAGAGAGGGGAAAAATATGTGAGGTTGCTGCATTGTTCCGGGTACTTCTGACTCGGAGAGTTCATTGTGGAGAGATTTTCACATTTTTGTGGAAATAGTTTTAGCAGGGAACACGTGGAACGATCGCCTATTGTTGCATATGGTTGTGAGAATAACGCCCTATATCATTTATATATTTTTCAGGCAAGATTAACAATAGGCTCGCCCCCTATTGCACGCAATTTAAACATAACTTGTGAAATGTGGGTGTACTACACAACAACTCTACCTAACCCTACGGGGTTAACAGGCGTGATGTTATGTTATTTAACCTAGTCATGAGACATGTTATTATTAATTATAAATAGGTGTTCGGTGTTATTTGGAAAACAAGTCTTTACTAATGCCCAATGTAGGAAGATGTAAAAAAATATACATCCGGAATGAATAAATAATATTACAACTCTAGGGATATCGGCGTCGTTTCTATGATAGGGACTGATGTAGATGTCACCTTTCTTGGTTTTACAAAATGATGATTTCCTCTAGATGTGTGTTATTTTTCTTCACCCCTGTTTGTTATCATTAAAACAATAAATTATTGTAAAGGAAACTTGTGTTGATCATTTGAAACGTAAATTTAGTTTTGGAAGCAGAACCAAAAATACCACAAAACTGTATCAGTTGCTAATACGCAATTAAAATGAAAGCAGCTAATGAATTCTAAATAAGTTCTACAAAACAGTGCAGAAACTCCTAATGAAACTTAGGCATTTCTAATTAAGTACCTATTATGAATCCATCGGATACTGCGTATTTCGAGACGTTCTCATTTTTTTCAAATATAGACTTTGCAAGTTACGAGCGCGATGTCTCTAAAACCATCGTAACAAGGCATGAATTGCAATGTTGGAAATTCGCGTTCGTGAAATGTGGAAACTGCTACCCGATTCACAAAATTAGAATCGACCAGAACTTCCCAACAATGCACGAGGTTTCAATTTGGACTGAATTTCTCGTTGCATAATTGTGTTTATTCACAATTTGTAACTTCAACCACTTTGTCCGATGTTCAGGTCAGCTAAACTGGACCTGTTCTGTTGAAATAGTTTAGTTGTAGTTTGTTCGGGGAATTAATTATTTATTTTACAGTGAATTTCCATTTGAAATTTTCGTACAAATTCTATAATATTAGACGTGAAATTAATATAACTTTAACTTATCAATAAATAAGTTTACAAATTTTAGAAAAAATAATCTATAAGGTTGTAAGGAGTTGCTAAAAATGTTTTATCAATTTCATTGGCTCATTCAAACCAACAGAGTTAAATGAGCGAGAGAGGATCACAAAAAGCATCATACATTAATATTTTCATTTCAGTTATATTGCATTACCGCTTTCTTTTTGCTTTCGGGATTACATCACACCTGTAATCCCGAAAGGTTAGGCAAAAGTGCAGCCATTACTACACCCACACTTCGCAAGTTATGTTGAAGTCCCATGCAATAGGGGGCGACCCTGTTGCCAGTTGCTATTGCATTTAATTACATTTTAAATAATATCGTATAAGTAAATACCTAATTCTGGGTTAAACTCGCATTTGTACGTCAGCTGTAGTATTGCAACAATTTATATGTATAAAAAAAAGTAAGAATATAACACAATACGAAATATCTATAACCGATGTTATTCACTGAATTACCATGTTTCAATATTATTGGATGCTCGTTAGATACCGTCTGGTTATCGATAACAATCAATCTATCAATCAAGACCGTCCTTTGTTTCACTAAAGACCGTAATGCAGAGCTACGTCTAATCTAAACCATGTGTGAAGTGCTCAATTGATGTGAAACAATATCTGCTATTACAGTAGAGCGTTGATTATCCGAACTAATTGGGGATATGGGTGTTCGGAAAACCGGTATTTTCGGATAATCGAACTACATAAATATATTGTCCACCTGAACAATTTCAGTCATGGCGGCCGATCTTTTTATTATAGTGCACAAGTGTGCGCGCAGACACAGGTGCACTCTCTATTTACTCTCATAATCCGATGGAACAGCAATCCGACACGACAGGAGAGAGACCAGGCGCAGGGCCAGTATCTAAACTACACCCAAAAGTGGTCAATGTGCATATTCCATAGAAATTAAGAAACTAGATGAATGTGTTTTAAATATATGCTAGAAAAACGCCTTCAGTTTTAACGTTCCTGTGAGATAAACCGTCATCCTAACATTACATCTGAAATCTGCGAAGGGTTAGGCAGAGGTGTACTACTACATCCTCCTGCCTGTTACACGTAGGATAATTTTGCGAATAAAGCACGAGCAAACTCAGGAACAAAATTCAGTAGAACATCATTATGTAAACAGTCCATAACTGTTCATTGTATTTGTTTGGTGAAAGCAATTGCTTGCTTCTCTTCGGAAATTGGCACTCTACGCGAATGTTCTGGAATTGCAATAACACTACCTATATACCTACGTATATAAGCAGCAACCTACGTACCACTTAGGAGCAATCACGACGAGGTAAACATGTTATGTTCCAACCGCAAGACAACGGCATATCATAGGCACACGCGAATAATTTCTGATGGCATAACCCGATGTGCACACTAGAGCGCACCCATATTTATGCCCTATAGTTTTAATGATAATTTAATATTTAACAGGCAACATGATAACAACATTACAACATCGTTATTCTTCAGGTTAAGCCACGCTTGTCTAGGTTGGTCCGTCACAGTCGTAACCGGTGGTCAGTGGTCAAAAGTCTGACAACCAGTCCTACCAATGGGTATCATATTACCCAGTACTAACTGGGTTGTGGAGGTCAGATAGTCCCTCCATGTAAACTAATGATATTCAGCTGTGACCAGTTGGATTGGAAGCCTACCCCAACGTAGATGGGAAAATTCCAGGTGGATGATGATTATTTATCAGACAACATGAATCAATCAACGGTAATACAATAAATATTTACAATCAGGGACTGAATTACCCAAAAATTACGGTATACGGTATGACTTTAAACAAGGGTTATCTTAATAAATAGGGGTTTTCTTTCACGCACCGCCTCGCCACTCACACACACAACAAAGAGATAAGTAAAAGAGTAACAAACAAAATGTACAAAATACACAAGTTCTAACGTTTTCCACCGCGCACACGCGCACCGCGTCTCGCATGCATTTCAGTACCGCAATGGTGTAAGAGTTAAATTACGGTTTAGACCCTTTATTTTCTTTAGTACCTTTATTTATAAGGTATTAGTGCCTAAGGAATAACCTTAGGAGCTCAACATGACGAATATTACCAAAGATATTAATGGATATTTGGGTGAGCGGCATTGGTACTCAAACGAAACAATATAAAATTAAACAACAAATAATAAAATAATATAATATTTACAAAAAGAAAAATTCCCCACATAGTCCTCACTCCAGTCTTGAAAAAGTAACATAGGTCCATTAAATCATAAGAATATTAAGAATAACATATTACCTACAGCTATCATTTCAAATTGCACATATTGAAGCACAAATTGCCTTATAGGGCCTTGAAATTGTTGAATATGGCATTAGCTGACGTAGTTATCAATCGTGGTATTACTGGTTATGGAAGAACTTTTATAATTTATAATTGAACTGATAGACGATTGTTGAACATAAAGGTGCCGTATACAATTAACTAACTTATATGTTTTCTTTCAGTTGAAAACCAAATAATCTCAAACATAAATTATGATTAATTCATAAAATTAGCTGCATCTGATAACTGTGAACACAATATGAATAAGTTTCGTATTCCCCTTTTTCACTTCGAAAACTGAACTGAATTATTTTTGACATTAATCTTTTATCTTCTAAAATCTTAAGAGTAGCAATTTCAAAGCAGAACTTAAACTTATTTAATTACTTGGCGATGCCGGAACCACGTGCTGAATGGTGCAGTCCAACGATCACATAAAGCCCGGATCTACAGGGTATGTTTTCGCGTCACATAGAACTGTAGGTCCTGGCCTTATGCGAAGGGAGGATCCTCGACGATGATGGGTTGATAGGTCCTCAGTTATGCTATAGCGGTAAAAGTCCCCGGCCGTAGTATGGTATACCTAGCTTAAGTTTTAGTTAAGCATTTTAGTTCTTTTACATAATGTAAGCGTGTTTTTAAAGGCTTGAAATATCACATTTACGATCAGGTACGATACGGGAGGATAAGAACAAACGTTTAAAATATGTAAAGACAGTGTGTAAAATGTGGTTTTTTATTTCATTCATTTCATTTATTTCAGTAACAATTTTTACATCGTATCGAAATATCACACTTAGATATAAAATAATAGATTTAAATATAGAATCATTATTAGAACATTACCAAAAAAAAAATATATATATAATTAAAGGTTAAACATTTACAAATTCACCCTGTTATAATATGTTAAATACATTAAGGTTCCACCGTTACGATGTCAAAGACTCAAAGTACATTGTATCGATAAATTTACACTAAATTATAAAACTTAACTCATTGCAATAAAATCATTTTTATAACAGTAACCAAATAAATAAATTAATAAGTATTATTACAATCCCCAAATAAAACAAATAGATAAGGATTCCACCATTACAAAGTCAAAAGTGGATATAAAGTCAATTAAAATACTAATGTTCTAAAAATATATAATTATGTCACATGGAGAATGTCAAAACAGATTCATTAATTACAAAATAAAATAAAAATTAAAAATAATAACGTCAAAAAAAAATAAAAAAGTATTTTTTTGTTACTGCTAATGTCCATATCAAAGTAAAAAAAAAAAAAAAAAATAAAAGGTTGAAATCTCATCGAGCAAAAACCTATGACAAAATACATTCAAAACCAATTTAAATGTTTCTAAATTATTGTTGTTAGTTTTCGATAACATAAGACTCTTATCTATAATCTTAAAAATCCACTACTATTATTACATTAGAAATTTAGAAAAGAGATCAGCATACGCACTTGCGTATTACATTGCTCTTTAAAATAATTCATTAAAAATAACCATCTTTTAACTAGTAAATATTTCGAAACGCAATCAATTAATTAATAAACAAATCAGGAACCGATCAGGTATACAACGGGCAAGCATTCACGTCCAATTATGGCGTTGATCGTTGCTCGTTGAATATAATGGATTTTAACTAGCACGTTAACCTCAATAAATTGCTGAAATTCAATTGGATTATGATCCATTTTACATACGACAGAAGCGGTTTAAGTTTAAAACAAAATTACAGCATCATCTATAAATATTGCATAGAATTGTAGTCATTTATGCAAAAATCTAGTAAAAGTGGTTCAGAAAAACTACAAGATAACAAAGGAAATAGAAAAGTCATCATCTGAGTGGCCTTTTCCCAATTATGTCTAACAGGATGCAGCTGAATGTCAGTACTTTACACGGCGCACCTGTTTATCTGATCTCCTAAGACTGGTTATCTCACTTTCAGGCCACTGACTACTTGTAACGACTGCCTAAGATCTAAACACTGATAAATTAATAATAACCATACCAAATATTTTGCTAACCTTGTGCTTATCGGAGAACATGTGCGCGGGTCAATAAAGTGTAGGTAAAATCCATTTTTCCTTCATATTTTAAAACTGGCGTAGGACAATGGCGAAATGAAAAAGAGATCTAGAGAGCGTGCAGGCCATGGTACAATTACGTCACAAAATACGGGTTTACATATTTGGGACGTGAATCGAATGCTCGGAGGAAACTCGGTATGTAATGGGCGGTCACCTATCCACTGACAAGACTAAGCAAGCTAAAGCGGTTTAAACTTGACCCGAGCTCCAATTATTATATTGCTAAGAAAGAAAGCCAAGAATAATATAAATTCTGACAATCACAAAGGTATTATCGTATTTAATTTTAAGGTAGATTAAGTTGCAACAGTTTAAACCCCTATTTATTATGAAACGACACTTCACTTGCCATCGGGCAGCTTAAGGTGAAACCTGACGCTGAAATTATTATCTCATTCTGCAAGCAAATTGCACTGGTTGGGTTGGTCCTGGAAATTATATCTCTAATCCACACTTCACTATAAAATACTTTGGATTACAGACAATCCGATTAAGATGGACTTATATGATTAGGTAGTTATAGTAACAAAGTGATGGATATAAATAATGATGGATGGATGGGAGAGGAAGGCCAATGAAAAGATGGATGTATTGTGTGAGGAATGATATGAATGAATGAGAAATGAGTAAATCCCACCGCGACGTCTTACAGGGAAGAATGGAAGAAGAAAATGTGTTGCGCCGACCCAAAATGGAATGGGATAAGGGCAGGAAGATGATAAATATTTGATTATATACATAATCACAATCTCATCATCTTCCTATTCTTGTCCCATTATTAAGGGTTGACCCATCCTGTGTTTTTCTTCCACTCTCTTCTGTCAACCGCCACGCTATCATTTACATATTTTATGTAATTCCTCAGACAATCTAGCCATAGTTTCCTCAGACTATCACAATAATCATGTATAATAATTTTGCCACTAAAACTATACACCAAAACAAAAATCTTAAAGTTTACGTCGAATAAAACAAATTATAATGATGAGTTCTAGACTGCTGTGGTTAATCGAGAGAGTGCGTGTGGTGTTTGAAGTTCGACTGTTGAACGTAGGCAAACTGTAATTATGATTTTAGCTGTAGGCAGCCCGGTATTTCAGTATTTGTGTGTGATTTAAGGGAAGTAGTACACACCTCTACATATTCCTATGAGAACACACTCATATTACATTCATGCTATTTAATAATAATAATATAATAATAATTTATTTATTCAAAATTAGAATTGGCACAAATGAGTACAATTTAAATCTTAGAAATAATGTAGGTATAACAAAATTATTTGTGTGTGTTTTTTGTTTTATTTGTGTTGTATCTAGTAAAAAAAATTAGAAAGAATTCGAAATTTGTAGGAAAACATCGTATTCATCATGTTAGTAGCCTTTCCCAACTAATTTTGTGGTTTGTTTTCAGTCTGTTCCGATGCAGCGGTATACCAGTATTTTGTACCTCCAGTATTTAACTTTCCTAATTAAAGTGCTTGCCTGAAACACTCGTTTAAATAAACCTACACCGGGCAGGTCACAACCAAATATTAATTAAATTCAACATTCGTATTATTTGCAACTGGTAAACACATTTTAGTTATAGTTTACTTACTCGTATAAGCACAAATTGTATCATTTTATGAGAAACTAGCTGTTCCCGGCATGCGTTGCAATGCCCTTTTTCCTACCTACTACCTGCCTGTGTACCAACTACCTACCTACCTACTACCTCCTACCCTACCTACTACCTGCCTGTGTACCAACTACCTACCTACCTACTACCTCCTACCCTACCTACCTACTATTCTACCTACCTACTACCCTACCTACCTACCTACTACCCTACCTACCTACTACCCTACCTACCTACCTACTACCCGACCTACCTACTACCCGACCTACCTGCTACCCTACCTACTTACTACCCTACCTACTACTCTACCGACTACCCTACCTACTCTACTATCCTACTTACTACCCTACCGCCTTAATGCCCTTTTACTGCCTACGTACCAACTACCTACCACCTACCTATTACCTACCTACCTACATACTACTAATTTCTCACCTTCTCTGGACTGCCACAAATGTTTCAAAACCAAAATTAGACAAATCGGTCTAGCCGTTCTCTAGTTTTAGCGCGACTAACTAACAGCAATTAATTTTTATATTATACGCAAACACCATTTGAAAAATCGTTTTTCTATTGGGAAAGAAACAGTAATTATTTGTGATTATTGTGATAATGTCGTATGGTCTGTTTGAAGTTGTCATTCGTTGACTGAACAACTAAACGTCACTCAATTGTTTTGCCTTCCCGGAACCTCTCCACTAACACTTGAACTTTATGGGTACGGTATTAAAGCTCAAATAGATTTTACGTTTTAGTTAGAAAACGTTTGTATGGGAAAAAGAAAAGGGCTGTTTTTAGGGCTTTTCCGGCCATTATTCCAATTTTTCTCGCCGTAAGAACCATCCTTGAACTTCAACGAACATTAAAAAAAAAAAATCAGCCAAATCGGTCAAGCCGTTTTCATGCCAAGTCGTGACAACGGAAAACGGGTTTCATTTTTATATATATAGATAGATAGATAACACTACTTCACCTGTATACTTATTGTAAAACTTTTAAAATAAATCATTCTTCTTTTTATAATACATGGAGCGACCAATCTGACAGATGGTCACCCATTCACGGAGTGACCTCGGCAAGCGTTGGTTCACCTAAAATAACGATCCGTGGGGCTGCTTTTGTTAGCCCCTTGCTCCATAATTGATAAGTAACAAATTAACTGGTGAACATGTTTTGAGAATTTTCAATACTAGTGTTTCTCGGGTTAAGCATGTATTGATGTAAATCTTTTTACAAAACTAATTGTTTGCGTCTGAATGATTTTTAGTTTGTAGTTTGTGTTAATCGATTGTGTTATTTTCCTTCCATAATAACGTTATAGGTACTTTATACCTACATTTTTTGTTGTCTTTTTTGTTTAAGAATTGTTTATGTTAGCTGTAAGTTTCACGAGTAATCTAAATTAAATAATGGCTCCAAATATTCCAATGGCACAGTGTAAGAAGCGTTGATGTAGAAATAAAAAAAAAACAAATTCATTGACAGGGGTAAAAATACTGTTACTTTCCATAAATCCGAAGGTAAGGCGTCAAATAATATCTGAATGCAGACAAAACCTTGTCAGAATGCAACTTCCTTGAACCGCAGTTTTGAGATAGAATAATATGAATATTCGCGCGTCGGAAACTACTTAACTTTCTTGTTTGAACGTCTCAGTCAGGAGTTAAGCTAAGGCACCTCAGGGTACACTTCAACCCCAGACTGGATTTTGTCGAAAGGGAATGGAATATTATTTACATTATTACGAGGTGTGAATCGGGAAATGTGATTAACTGAATTTAAATAACTATGAAATATTTCAATACTTCTAAGCGAACTTTTAAGTAAAGTTTACATTCTTATCTATGTTCAACAAGTATTTACTTGAGTTTAAGTAATTGCTTATGGTAGCATTTTATGCAATAGGCTATTAAAGAAGATTTAAACGAAGTTGATGGCAATAGGCTCGCCCCCTATAACATGGGACATAAACATGAATTGAAGTGAAAACTTCTTTAGCGGCGTTGTGCGCTTTTTTTGAGATGGATAAAATCTGTTAAATTCGCGCCAGGGGGACACCTGACCTGATCGTAAGACGCAGGGCGCTTGCGTGAATGTGCGTGTGTGTAAAATGTCAAAAAAATTAAATGATTTTTCTGAGAGATAAACTTTTTAATTTAAAATAATAAATTGTAATAGTTCTGAAGTGTAAATTTTTTTTGTATTATAAGTTGTCATGTTTGTGTATGATAGCGCAATAAATGAATATTGTACTGATAAACCGAGCTATTCGTGCGAAATTATTCCCTAACCATTCCAAAATATTCAAAAATACACAGTGTTAATGTTCAAGTTTTCACTTCTGCCGGCACTCCCGGAGTGCAACCTGTTGTTTTTTTTTAAACATTTATTTTAAGAAATTATAGTAGAGAGGTGTTGCTTAATTATAAACTAACGCCAGACTTTTACGTTTGATGGCGAGGTCGAGACCGTATGTCAAGCTATATAAGCTACTTGAGACGGGTTGGTGATTGATCACCCTAATTGGTCACACTGGATAGTCACTGTTCGTCCTGTCCTGATTCAAGGGTGCGGGTCTTCTCTCGACGTGCTGAATGGTGCAGTCCAACGATCACAAAAAGCCCGGATCTACAGGGTATGTGTATTTATTTAACATACCTGTAGGTCCTGGCCTTATGCGAAAGGAGGATCCTCGACGATGATGGGTTGATGGGTCCTCAGTTATGCTATAGCGGTGCACGTATAAGTACCCGGCCGTAGATATTGCACATTCAGCTTACGTTTTAGTAAGACAATGTTGGTCCTTGTTTCTCATTACGCTATTGTGATATATACGCTCAGGTGCAATACGGACGAATAAGGAAAACGTTCACACGATCTCAATTCAGTGGAAATTTCAAAAACATTGAGAAATTAGAAGTATTATTAACTGATTGCGACTGAATATGATACGATATGCTTTAAGTACCCTAAACGAAGCCGAAAGGAATTAGTTTTTTTTTATTTTTTATTTTTTTTTTATTATTATATAAAGAACAAAACAAAAAATAAACAGAAACATCACAAAAACCTCAGAAGGTTTGTCCGGATGTTGAAACACTTCTTATCTTATACTAATCTAGCTATCTTAATACTAATGTAGGTAAGTAACAAATAAACATACTTAATTTATATTTCACACATAGTTTAAAACAAAATGGGAGGTAGTTCGTAAATAACAACTTAAAAAGATTAAAACAACCACGGCACGGGTCGGACATCGCGTCGATGCTAATAACTAGATAAAAGTGAATAAAATTTAAACAGGATGATGCATTCTAAAGAGTATCAAAGTATTGTTTGTATTTAGTTTTGTAATTATTATTTGTTATTTCTGATTGAACTTTTGTTGGAACGTCATTAATTAGAGTAGGTATTAAATAAGCGACGGTTCGCTTCCCGTAATAGTTCTTATATCTCGGTACTACCAGTTTTGATTGGGCTGCCATTCTTGTTCCAATGGTATGATTAAATTTAATTTGCAGTTCTTTGTTTGTAAATTGTTCTATTAATAACCACTTTCGTATTTTAGTGTGAACTGGCAAGATTTTACAATGTTTAAAGAAACCTGTTACGTCATCACCATCACACAGTGTTTTTCTTATTTTATTTGGTATAATTATTTTTAATAAACGAAGTTGCAGGTTGTATATTTTATCTATGTAAGTTTTAAACGTTCTTCCATAGCTAGTAATTCCATATGAAATTATTGACTCCGCGAGTGCATTATAAAGGTTAACTAATATTTTAAAAGGTACTTTGTATTTAATTATTGCGAATTTGGCTAGCATTGCTCGTAGTTTATCACATATGGAGTCAATGTGATAGCCCCAGTTAAATCTGTCGTCGACGTGTAAACCCAAATATTTGTAGTTGGTAACTTGCTCCAATGGTTCACATTTGCAACCAAGGCTAGATAATTGCATTTTATCAACTTTATGCAAACATTGGTGAGTGTGCGCAATTATTTTTATTGGCTTGTCAGAGTTGAGTAAGTGATTAGAACGAACGTGGATAGTCTTAGTTTTTCCAGCATTAAGCACCAGTCCAGCATCATGAGACCACTTACACAAATTATTAAAATCATTTTGAATTGCTTCTTCAGCTTTAGAAACGTCTTGATCAGCTGCTACAAGACAGGTGTCGTCTGCGTATTGGTAAACTGAGCAGTTGTTTATAACATTCTCCATGTCATTGACGTACGCCAAATAATGCAGGGGTCCCATAACTGAGTCTTGCGCTGTTCCCGTAGCTACTACAGCTACATCACTAAGTTCATTGCTGACCTTTACACGGCAAGTTCTATTTTTTAGGTAATCTTCACACCAGTTTAAAATTGGGCCTCGAACCCCTGTATTGTCAAGCTTGTTTAAAAGTTTATCATGCCTAAGAGTATCAAACGCTTTACTAAAATCAACGAATAACAGGATAACATGTTTTTTATCATTTAGGTGATGGTTTATTTCGTCAGTGAATTTAGAAAGCAGAATTGATGCTGATTTATTAGGTTGAAAGCCATACTGAGAGCCCGATAAGACATCGTTCTTAATGTAGAAATTCTGAATTTGCTGACAGACGTATTTTTCGACTACCTTATCTATGACTGGTAATATTGTGATAGGCCTGTAACTGTCGTAGTTACTATGAGATCCATTTTTATAAATTGGTCGCACAATACCTGATTTTAATTCTTCAGGATATTCTCCAACTTGTATACTAGTGGTTATTAGCTTAACTATGACCTTAGCTATCTTATCACTTACAACCTTTACGTCTATACATCGAATGCCATCCGCACCAGCTGACTTATTAACGTTGAGATTTTTTATAATAGTTAAAATATTACGGGTTTTTTAAATAACATGGACTTGTTGATTGGAGATATATATTCCAATTCAGGAACTAGTTTTATGTTGCATTTAGGTAATATTTTATTAACGTTCTCGCTAAATCCCTTACTAAAATTATTAGCTATCGTATTTATAGTTAAGTTATTTTTCTTGAATGCTTTGATTATTGCTTCGTCCACTGACTTACAAATTCGACCAGATAGGGTGTTTAATATGTCCCACATTTTCTTTTTATTCATTTTATTTTCATTGATTAGGTTAAAGTAATATTGGTTTCTAGATTTTTCTATAAGTTTTTTTGTTTTATTTCTTTGTTTATTAAATTGTAATCTAAGTATTTTATTATTTATATCTTGTTTCCACTGACTGAAAAGTAAATCTCTTTTATTACACATATTATTAATTTGACTGTTTATCCATAACTCTTTATTCCTTTTACTGTTGGTATTAATTATTTTTGAATACTTCGATTGGTCATAACAATAATCAAAGCTATTTTTAATATAGTTATATATCTCTAAAGGGCATTGCATACTATCAACTAAACTCCAATCTATGACGTCCAACTTTTGTTTCAACTTATTATAATCAAATAATTCTTTTACTTTTACAACATCCTGTACAGCGTTTTTAGGTTCCCCTCCAATGCAAGACAACACGATTAAACTTTAAACTTTTTACTTTAAACTCGTTGATGGTTGAACACTCAAGGAATTCTGATATTTCCGGTGAAGAAACCGTTGTGATCACTGAGTCTAACTACTATCGACTATTATTTCCCTGCACCGTCATTTTATCAATATCACTAGCGTTCCTAATGACAATCGGTTTGTCGTTTTCGATTTTACGAACCAATATTCTGCCATTCTGGAACCAGATGTATTTGTACGTTTCCTTCAACGTTTGTTTAGCTTGCCATAGCAGTGACTTATTTGCTTTGGTAAGAGCGTATCGAAACAAAACTTTTGACTTGGCTAAGTCAGGACTGACCTCGGGGACTACATCTTGAACAACAATTGGTTCCTTCCGCGCTGTACGTATCCACTGATCAACCTGCTCTTCATTTTGCAGCATCACCTGAATAGCTCCCTCTTTACCATTTCTACCTTTAAGTCGTTTGATCGTTGTAACTTGGCGTTTCTCAATGTCAAGCTTCGAGGCTATTTTAGTTAAGACTATGCCCAGGTTCTCGTTCTCATTATCAGGAATATCAGTGATTTCCAGTACATTTGCCAGTGTTTCTTGCTCAACATTTCTGATGTATTGTTCCAATGCATCAATTTTTAATTCCAAGTGTGTGTTTTGATTCGTGAGGTAGGTGTTTTTCTTCTCCATGTCTTTAACTTTCTCTGCTAGAATTTCCAGTGTAGAATTTACAGCATTCATTCTTAAGCAACAAGTGCTAAGCGACTCATTCACTGATGCCAGTTCTTTCTTCACTGCTTTCTTAACTTCAAGTGAAATATCCCGTAGCAATTTGTTTACCGCAGCACTGTTCCCATCCAGCTCGCTACCATTATCGTCCTCATTTTCATCATCTTCCGGAATTACGAAGGACTTACGATGAGGAGACTCCTTGTGACATTCATCGCATGTCCACTCCAGGTTTTCTGCATTCCGCAGGGCTGACAGCTGCTTGGAAGATAGGCCTGTGCATATTTGATTTGCGTGAACTACTTTGCCACATTTGTTACACTCAAGCCCGGGTGATTTTTTTGTAATAGTTTTATCACAATTATCGCATTTACGCATTTTTCCGTTAGGGGGTAGATGGTTAAATAATAGATACTTGACTACTCCGTACGATTGCTCAGAAGTGAAAGTTGTCCTTGACATTGCGATATTCTTTGAACCTTCCAGTTACGGAGATGTTGGGAGTCAAAGTTCCAACTTTCATCATCATCTCATCATCTTCCTGCCCTTATCCCACTCAATTTGGGGTCGGTGCAACATGTTTTCATTTTCCATTCTTCCCTGTTACACGTCAAGGTGGCTTCTTTAGTATCGTGTTCGAATATATAAATATTGATAGTTAGTTTCCACAATTAACATTTACAGCCATATTTTGTGCGACATAATAAATACGGTCATCTGTAATACATGTAAGTGACAATCTAGCTTTCACAACACAGAAAGCAGAAATCCTAGTAGATATCAATTTGAAAATATTTTGGTTGGCAACTTTGTAGTGTTTAAGGATTTTTTTAATAAGTCCTAGTTATTTTATTAGGTACAGGGGCCGTATTTTTGAATCAATAGAATTCCAAATCGTGTACGAAATCGCAGAATTCGTATGAGAATCCCTAAAATCGCTATTTTTGAATATTCATACCCGTGAATTTTCCAACGAGTGGTCCGACCCACTCGTTTCCGATATTCTACCAGTAGAAATGAGAATGACACTGACAAGTGAAGATTTGTTGACAGATACGTTACGTTGACTTTATCTAACCTATAAATCAGTGTTTTCTTTCGCCTTTCGCGATGGTTAGCCTCGAGGAGTATATCCTGATGAATTACATCAGCGACAGAAAAAAAAATGTAAATACTAGAGAAAAAAATATCGAAATCCCAATGACAGACGTCAGACAATGACATTATAACTTTTTAATTTACGTTCCGTTCCACCATAACTCATTACCGGTTTTTAAAATCAACGAGTTATGGCTTTCCGGTTTTTATTTTTCTGCGTGAAATGAAAAATGTTATAAGATTCGAGTTTTAGGGCAACACTAATTTCTATTACTTCAAAAATACGTAAAATTTGGAGCAATCGAAATTCATTTCGTATACGTTTTACTTTCGTGCATGAATTTAAGATTCACTTCGAGTGATTCAAAAATACGGCCCCAGATGCTAACACATCCAGGTAACTAAAACTGTCAAATTTTTCCAATCAACCTAGCTTAAACGTAAAAGGGATAAAGTTGAAAATCTATTAAATTTTGACAGATTGAAGCAGCGTGATGTGCTGTCTGCACTAATGAAATTTTTAAAAATATTCTAGAAAATGTGGGCCTGTGAGAATACAAAATGTGCTGCAGTTTAGCAGTGGATTAGTGATGTAACATTTGTGAAATTTCTATAAATAACTCTATAAAATTACTGCGGTCCCTTGAGAGCTTTTAAAACATTTAACTTAAGTCAACGCTACCAAAAGAGATACATTTTTAAGCAGAATAGCTTGACACTCGTCAAAATTAAAACCTGCAGAACCCGCGTTTTATAGACTTTTTAGCACTAACGTATCTTTTGTTTTACAGAACAATGCGATAGTAGTGAATAATGGCTCACATATCCAGTTGTGCTAAGTTAGACATGCATCGTCAATATTCAACAATATGTTTGTAACCAGTATGCTATTGCTGAAGTGGTCTTGTTTTACAGCCACTTGTGCTCACGAATTTTAAATAGTAATATAATAATAAATTCTTTATTTCTCCTCACAATGACAGCTTATTCTAGGTTTCACAATATTGTTTGTTTTTAGCAATGTGAGGAGCTGGTGTCTGAGTTAGGCGTAAACCGCCTGTATTACAAATCACCAGGTCCCCACCCCACGGAAGAACAGAAAGTTTTATTTAAATAAAATAATAATTATGATATTACAATCAACGTTATAAAGAGACTTACTCTTAAATTACACTAATAGACTACACTTAAATTTGTTACAATTTTGGGGGTAGAAGTTAAAAAGAAACTATAAACAAAAAGTAAAAACAGTGAAACAGTGCGCTACAAGTTTGAATTTGGTACGATTTTTGCATTAGTATTAGTCTGCAGGCTAACACGAGTTACTCGTATGTTCAGGCAGACTGAAAAAGAAACTCCATGTACATTGCTTAGATTCATATTGTGTCAACTGTGGTGTCAATGTTATTCATAAAATTTTATAATAATTCGAATTTCGTTTGAACTGACAATTATATACACCCGTATCTAAAGACATGTCAAAGTGATTAGGTAGGTTAGGTGAGTAAAAAATTATGATGTACGAGAAAATATGATTTTTTCACTGTTGGGACACAGGTGAGGTATAATCATCTGCCTAGCCTACTTGTAACGAAGATCTACAAGTGATAGCCGAGGCCAACAGCTTAACGTGCTTTCCGAAGCACGGAGGAAACTCGGTATGTAATGGGTGGTCACCCATCCACAGACCAACCTAGGCAAGCACTGCTTAGCCACAAGCTGCTCCAGAATGCCTCTGTAAGACTTTCCTTCATTTATTAATAATATTACATTAACAGAAACATCAAGCATTCGTGACGTTAACTAAATTAAGGGGATCGCAGCACTAGATGACTTTGACGATTTGACCTCTGTACTGGCTTTTGTTTATTTTTCGGCCCCTACCGGCAAACGACTGTACTACAGAAAAACGTACCAAAGAACAGAAATGTGTCGCAGAGCGGTCATCGTATTTGCCTAACATATTTTGTATCTCTTGGAGTACCGACATCATAATGTATGACTAAAATATTTAATAATAAATTATACACTTTGACTAATGATGTAATAACCTAGCTTGCATTATTTTATTTATTAGTTATTTCACTGAGCACGGGTACTCCTACTACGATACATTCTTAAGGTCTGATAAAGACCAGATAACTGCTTATCGCTTCTCAGTCACGGAAATAGTCAGAATGCTCCAGCTTTCAGCTAACTGAGCACGAATGCTACTACATGATACATTTTGAAGGTCTGACGATGACCACCTAAGTGCTTATCGGTTCTCAGTGACTGATGTAGTTAGAATGACCTACCTTCCAAACTTTATCTGTCTGAGCACGGATGCTACTACTTAATACATTTTAAAGGTCTGATGATGACCAGCTAAGTGCTTATCGGTTCTCAGTGACGGATGTAGTTAGAATGACCTAGCTTTCAAATTTTATCTATCTGAGCACGTATTCTACTACATGATACATTATGAAGGTCTGATGATGACCAGCTAAGTGATTATCGGTTCTCAGTGACGGATACAGTTAAAATGCTCCAGCTGTCAGCTTTTATCTTATTGAGCACGGATGCTACTACATGATACATTTTGAAGGTCTGATGATGACCAGCTAAGTGCTAATTGGTTCTCAGTGACGGATATAGCTAAAATGACCTAGCTTTCAATTTTTATCGATCTGAGCACGGATGCTACTACATGATACATTTTGAAGGTCTGATGATGATCAGCTAAGTGCTTATCGGTTCTCAGTGACGGATATAGCTAGAATGACCTAGCTTTAAAATTTTATCGATCTGAGCACGGATGCTACTACATGATACATTTTGAAGGTCTGATGATGACCAGCTAAGTGCTTATCGGTTCACAGTGACGGATATAGCTAGAATGACCACCATCAGGTAAATGGCACCATCAGTCTCCAAGGCCTCCTCGAGCTCTTTTAAATGAGTCCAAACACGATGGTTCTACGCAGCGCTGTCAATGAGATCCTGTACCCACCTTCGAAGTCCACCATCAAGTAAATGGCATCATCAGTCTCTAAGGCCTCCTCGAGCTCTTTCAAATGAGTCCAAACACGACGATTCTACGCAGTGCCGTCAATGAGATACTTTACTTACCTTTGGAGTCCACCATCAGGTAAATGACATTATCAGTCTCCAAGGCGTCCTCGAGGTCTCAACACCATTAAAATAATAAGATACATAACATCACGCCTACTATTAGGTACACCTCTGTCTAACCCTTCGGGGATTACAGGCGTGATGTTATGTAATGTATGTTATTATTTTAATGGTGTTAATTGTTTTATCGCTTTTAATTATTTTGTCTTGAGAATTTCGTTTGATGGAAGATGAAGATCTGGATGACTGATGATGTCTCGTACCTGATGGTGGACTCCGAAGGTTGGTATAGGATCTCATTGACGGCACTGAGTAGAACCATCGTGTTTGAACTCATTTGAAAGAGCCGAAGGGGCCTTGGAGACTGATGATACCAGCTACCTGATGGTAGACTCCGAAGGTAAGTATAGGATCTCATTGATGGCACCACGTAGAACCGTCGTGTGTGGACTCATTTGAAAGAGCTCGAAGAGGCCTTGGAGACTGATGGTGCCATTTACCTGATGGTGGTCATTCTAGCTATATCCGTCACTGTAAACCGATAAGCACTTAGCTGGTCATCATCAGACCTTCAAAATGTATCATGTAGTAGCATCCGTGCGCAATAAAATAAAATCTGAAAGCTAGGTCATTCTAACTACATCCGTCACTGAGAACCGATAAGCACTTAGCTGATCATCATCAGACCTTCAAAATGTATCATGTAGTAGCATCCGTGCTCAGATCGATAAAATTTGAAAGCTAAGACATTCTAACTACATCCGTCACTGAGAACCGATAAGCACTTAGCTGATCATCATCAGACCTTCAAAATGTATTATGTAGTAGCATCCGTGCTCACATCGATAAAATTTTAAAGCTAGGTCATTCTAGCTATATCCGTCACTGAGAACCAATTAGCACTTATCTGGTCATCATCAGACCTTCAAAATGTATCATGTAGTAGCATCCGTGCTCAATGAGATAAAAGCTGAAAGTTGGAGCATTCTGACTATTTCCGTGACTGAGAACCGATAAGCAGTTACCTGGTCTTCATCAGACCTTCAAAATGTATCATGTAGTATGAGAGACCATCATTAGGTACGAGACATCATCAGTCATCTAGATCTCCATCTTCCATCAAACGAAAATCTCAAGACAAAATAGTTAGATAACATAACATCACGCCTGTAATCCCCGAAGGGTTAGGCAGAGGTGTACCTAATAGTACACCCACATTTCGCCAGTTATGTTTAAGTCCCATAAAATAGGGGCGAGCCTATTGCCATCAACCGGGCACAAATCCAGACTCCGTGGCTGTTACTTATAATTTCCTGATGGAAAAACCCAATAACACTTTGCCCGACCCGGGAATCGAACCCAGGACCTCATGCTCAGCATCGTGCTTATGACCACTAGACCAACGAGGCAGTCCAAAATCAAAATAATATCATACATATTCTATATACCAAAATATCTACTAAGAAACGTAAGTAATTTACCAACAGTTTTGGAGAGCTCGGCCACGCGTCACTTTACGTTTATTAGGCATAGTCAGCTTAGTCTATGATAGGTGCAAACAACAAAATGAAATTACAAACTACTTTAAATATATTTACAAACTTATTTTCTGTTCTTATTTTACGAAATATTGATAACTATACAATTTACAATATGTTTTAATTCAGAAAACATTAAAAACGTGAACTTTTGAATTTTATTTGTGAAGTAATGACATGCGTGCAGTCCACCCGTGACAACAGTCATCGAGACACTGGCGCAGCGCGTTCCAAGTATGCGCGACGGGTCTTGCGCCGCATTTGCCTCAAAATGTCGGGAATTAATTTATTATTTCAAAATTTTATTACAAATCAGAGAAAATAAACAATACGGATTGATAAATACATCACTACGTATTTTTGGGTATAAAATTCATACCGAACTATTCAGCCGTTTCAGAGACAAAATTCGATTTAGGTTAAGACATACTACGATTTTTTATTAAATAATGTGAAGGTTTATTAAAATTTTAAACAATACGAATTATTTGTGATGACTTTAAGTATAACATATATTTTTTATATGGAAATCGTACGGAAGGATTCCTCAACAAATTTCTTTAAACATACGTCGTTTTTGGGATTTTAGCGACGCAACGGCCTTAATAGTTTATTATTTGAAATGCTGCATTGTTGTCCCAGGTTATTGTATAAATTCAAACTCCTGCAGAGAATTCTGTCCATAATATCCTTTGTTCCGCGAGAAACGTTTCGTGTTGCACCGGAAAATGCTGCGCGAAAATACACTTAGTAAAATGCTGGAATGGTAACTGAGCACGATGGAAACGTTAAAATCAAAATGTTTTATTTCACATAGACCTATGTGGGCACTTATAAAACACACGTTTACAAAACAATTGACAAAAGAATCTATACAAAGGTAAGAAAATATTGTAACAATACAGAAAATAACATGTGGCACAAATTTTGTTATCAGTGCTATAACTATTCTTAGCAAAGAGCGTATAAATGATTAAAAATGATTGTAAAAAATTGATTAATAGAAAAAATAATATTGAGAATAGTTAGTGGCATCCTCATATTTGTGCCGTTTATGAGTTACCAAATAATTTGTTTATGTTTAACGTAGTCCTTGGTTTTGCAATATATAAGAACATGTTTGATGTAGTTTTTGAACTTTCCATCGGTCAGTTATATAACTGACTTTAGTAACTTGTTATAAAATGATGATAATGATATGTGTGTAAGTATTTTATTACTGAATGTGTTTTTTTTCTCTGGAAGTGCTGAATGGCGCAGTCCAACCGATCACAAAAAGCCCGGATCTACAGGGTGTGTTCCTTAATATATCACAAAACTGTAGGTCCTGGCCTTGTGCGAAAGGAGGTTCCTCGACGACGATGGGTTGATGGGTGGGTCCTCAGTTATGCTATGGGGGCTAAAAGTACTCGGCCGTAAATATGGCACATGTACCTTAAATTTTAGTAAGGCATTGTTGGTCTTTGTTTCTCATTACGTACATACGAGTACATAGTGTTTTTCTAGGGGTTGATATGTCATATATACGCTCGGGTACGATACGGACTGATAAGGAAAAACGTTAAATATTTTGTCACAATATTAAATCAGTGAAAATCTTTGTGAAAGACATTGAGAAATTAGAAATATATTTGGCTGCTTGAAACTGAATAAATTATGGGTGTTAAAGTACTCTTAACGAATCCAAAAGGCACTTATTCTCCCCGAAATATTTTTTTGTTTACAACATTTTCGCAACATTTTAAATGAAAAGTTGTGTGGTAATCGATTGTCGTGGTATGGACATGTGATGCAAAGGAATGAAGAAAATGTTTTGAGAAAAATGTTGAGTATGAATGTAGATGGCTATAAGAGTAGAGGAAGACCAAAGAAACGATGGATGGACTGTGTGAAGGATGATATGGCTAGAAAGGAGGTGACTGCTGACATGACGAGAAATAGAGAAGTATGGAAGAAGAAGACATGTTGCGCCGACCCCAAATAAATTGGGACAGGGCAAGAGAATGATGATATAAAGTCCCAATGTGCTTTGTTGCAAACATACGTACCAACTTGCAATAAAAAAGGGTATTATGATTATTACAATGCATTTATGTTGACCAGTATCCCTTCCAAAAATATTTTAACCCTAAAGTAGTCAAAATACGTTTTACATAAAAACATGTTAAAACCCTATTTGCACTCAAATAATGAAGATAGTTGCATTATTAACAACGCAATGCTCCCACATTTGCCCATTGAAGTGGACCGGCAATGGCGGACCAGCTTTTAATTAATGCAGATGCATCTGATATCATATTTTGTTTAAGACTAGTAGTTCGCGAAATTCAAATCTCACGTTTTTTGCAATTTGCAGGTCAGTGCCATATTTTGTGTTGATTAAAATATGATTCATGCTCGTAATGCGTATGTATTTATAGATTACATCTTGAATTAAAAAATCATGAATACAATCCTCTTGAGTTGATTTAATTCCAGTGAGTGACTATTTGATGAAAAAGGCATTCAAAGAGGTTAAATGAACTGTGAGTAAGAATGATGGTGTATTGGTGATTTTAACCATGATTACTCAGTAAAGTCACATTTGTTACGATCGCGAATCCTATTTTATTTAACATACAACCTAACACTGACCGGTCAAATGTAAGAAACATAAGAAAATTTGAATTTCGCGGGTTACCTAGCGCTTTTTCCTTAATTAAAGGGTCATTATTTAGCTCAAAGGTAATTCCACACCAATTCTGTCTAATGATGGCGTTGATGCACGAGTGTTTATGTAGGTACACGGCGCATAATATGTATGTTACTATAATTATTGAGGAATCGTTTTATTTACGAGAATTCTTGATGTAATCGATTGCTGATGGGTGCGGCTGTTAATAGGTGGTGAAACAAAGCCTGAATGTATAAAAATGAAAACAGTTTCGAAAAGGGTATTTTTAAGTTTGTTTTGTGCGTTTATGTTTGGTCAAATTTGAAAAGTGGCAAGACGTGACAATGACGTCATCTTCATTTTGGTTGGTCAGGATAATGCTAAGGTGAATCTTTTTAGTAATTAACACGTGCGTGGCAGTATATAACGCTCATATTAGCCAATCAATAGTCTTACTTCACTCGTCGTTGTTCGTTATAATACTAACTAATATTATAAATGCGAAAGTAAGTTTGTTTGTTTGCTACGTTTTCAAGTCTAAACAACTGAATAGATGATCCCGAAAAATATACTATTCCCGAGGACGATAACAATAACATAATATACTTCTCATAATAGATGGTAATGCGAGCCTTTCGAATCATGATTTAATTATATCATTATAGAAACTTTAGTAGTATTTTATGTTTATTTCACGCGGTCAATGGTCGCGGGACATCTTTTTGACTTTCAAATAATTTTGTCACGGCTAAGGAGTATGTTAGTGCATAGGAGTGGCAATTGGCTGGACCCCTGTAACATGGGTCTTTAACATAAACGAAGACGAAATGAATGTGAGTGTACTATTAGTCGTACCATTTCGTATGCTAGAAATATAGCCTAACTTCTCGAAAAATACAGATGTGATACAGCACAAACAATAAAACCCAGCCCATACTTGGTCTTTTGTAAAAAGCGAATCCAGTTCGCCGCAAAAAAACGAGTTTGACCAATTGTCCTCCGGCATATACACGACTATGTAAGGGATGCAAGAGCTCAGCGCACGCTTGCGTTGCAGACGAGCTCAATTCAAGGGGTGCTTTGTACATCGGATCACCAATTACGGTTCAAATACAATGGTTCTCGTCAAAGTGAACATTGTAAAACGTTGAAACTTTTTGTCATGCAAATTAAGTTAGCTTTTGTTGTTATTTCCGTAGGCAGCTCCGGCGATTTTTGTTCGTGATCTTATTTTGTTGTAGCCAAATTTGTTTATCTTTTTTACTAACATGTTGAGTTTAAGGTGCAATGTGAGAGGCGGATTCATATACAGAACATAAAAAAAGACGTGTGGCACTCGGTTCTGCCGCGGTAAAGCTATTGCATAGCATTTTTTATCAACTTATGCAATTATAATTATTTATTTATTTTATTAATGTAGTATTTTTTTTCCTTTGTTTTTTTTTCTTTGATATTAATAAATGCACTTTGTTTATTCATATTTAAAACACTTTGTACACAAATTATACGAGTACAGATATTCACTGTTGTACATAGATGATAAATACCTATACACCTATATACTTTCTCACAAACAGCTGATTACGGTAGTTTTCCAATACAATGCCACCTAAAGGCGGGTTGCTGAACTAAAGAGACAAGCGTGATATTTCAAAAAGTCATTGTCAAGTGTCAATTTGTCAAGTGGGTGTTAGGTTTTTTTCGTTACGGAATTTCTGGATTCGGTCCCCACGCTCAAGGCCCGCGATAGAAGCTATGCAATAGCTTAAAAAATATGCAAGAGAATGTAATCGATTTTCGTGGGTAAAATATTGTCGTAGGTACGGCAAATAACAAAAGACTCTTTTCCAGAGAAAAGAGTTTTCCCTTTTGATTGTAGTCACCGAGTTCCCAACCGTAATGGGTCATTTATATATCCATCCCTTCCTCTTGTAACGTTTACTTCAAACAAAGTATGTAGTTAGGTATGTTTCGGGGTCCGGAAGCGCATGTAAAAGTAGGTACAATGATTTAAAATCCTGTTGTTACTTCTTGTTGTGTAGGTATAGTCACAGTCAGTGGCCAGGCATTCTGACAACCAGTCTAATCAAGATGTATCATATTACCTGGTACTAACTGGTTGGTGGAGGTCAGATAGACAGTCGCTCTATGTAAAATACTGGTATTCAGCTGCATACGGTTAGATTGTAAGCCGACCCTAACATTGGTAGGAAAAAGCGAGGCAGATGATTATAGAAACTTAATAATCTATGAGTTTTGGTATCTTTCTCTAAGTTTCTATCAAAATCTCATTCAATATGCTGAAACTTATTCCTAAAACACCGTTTTAAAATCCAGCTGAAAAAACAGTGTAAACAAAAACAAGCTTTATCAAACAATCATTCGATCAAAAGGTAGGAGAACGATGATTTAATTTCAACAGAGTTAGAGGTAAAACAGAGAAATAAATCAGTATGGAAGAAATTCAATTCTAAAATATACAATTCAAGATCAGAAGTCAAACTTCAATGCCGATTGTTTCCTGTTTCCTGTTGAATCTCCATTCGTCGGATGAATCTAACTAGACGATTCGACTCCTAGGAATTCTTGAGGTGACTAGTTTCAGAAAATGTCGTCCTTTTTCGAACTAAAATATTCTAAAACTCAAGCGTATTTATTTTGTTCAGGAAGTAAGACACTGCGTGCTTGTTTTTAAAAAGAAGAAGAACAAAGAAACAGATTAGGCTCTTCGAAATAAGGAGTAGGTACTTTTTAATTCATACTAGCTGATGCCCGCGGCTTCGCCCGCGTGGATGGCGGTCAAGTTATATACTACCTTCTTACTACCTTCCTCTTGAATCATTCTATCTATTAAAAAAAAACCGCATCAAAATCCGTTGCGTAGTTTTAAAGATTTAAGCATACATAGGGATATAGGGACAGAGAAAGCGACTTTGTTTAATACTATGTAGTGATATTGGCGAAGGATGTAAAAACTATATACTTAAGCAAAGATTAATAGCTTGTGTGAGGAATGATATGAAAGAGAAAGGAGTAAAAGATTTCTTCACGTCTGACAGTGTATAATTGAAGAAGAAAACGTCTAACCCGAAGTAGAATGGGCAAGGGCATACTCACTTACCTCTTACTTTTATTACTTTTTCTTTTTTCTAAAAATTCAGCCTAGTCTGTAACTTGGCTGGGCAAAATCCTTCCCATATTACAAGGAACAAAGACATCCTATCCTATTATTTATATAATCATTAAATAGACCGAGAAGTTTGACAAAGATTGCGAGGTCGACACACGCGTACGTGGCATGTTTATGTTAAAGCGGTTGAGACCCCATAAGTACACCAGAGTACCTCGCATATGATTAAGAAAACTTTTTATAGTCGTTAATTTTCGAACCTTAGTTATTACTTCGAGTGTTGAAAACCGCTTTATGTTTAGAAATGAAGACACCTACGCTCGTTGGTCTAAAGGTCGCGAGAACCAGGGTTCGATTCTCAGGTCGAGCAAAGAGATGTTAGTTTTTTGTAAACACGTAGCGACTTTTAAACGTGATTTTCTCGTTACCTTTTGATAATCATGTTATGTAATTAAGAACATATTATTCTGGGACTCAAAAAAATTTGAAACAAACCTTTGATCATAGTTGTAGTAGTTATTCCGCGAGAAATTATTATTTATTATAAGTTCTTCACTGCTTAATCCTTTAGACAATACATACAGGCGTAATGTTATGTGTATCGATCTTCAATGAATACCTTCAGTTGATGTGATAACAATAGGTCTTAAGTTCAAACCCAAGACACGTACCTCTGATTTTTTGGATTCATGTATTGTATAAAAAAAAATCACTTGCGTCAGCAAAAGCTAACATCGTGAGGAAATCACCCATGTTCCTTCTTAGCCCTTCATGTCGAGGCCGCGGTATCCCTTGCAAACAACCCGCAGCCAAATCAGCATGCCTGAGAGATATTTTTCGACGGCGTGGAAAATCAAGTCAGAGGTTCATTCATCCCGTGGGGGCTACGGGTTGTTCGCAAGAGATGCCGCGGCCTCAACATGAAGGGCTAAGAAGGAACATGGGTGGTTTTTAGTCAGTAGAAGTCGGACACTCCCTTTCGCTCTGCCCAAGAGCGGGAGGGGTTATTTGATGATTTTCCAGCCGCCAAAAAAAAAAATAGAGGTTCATTCATGAGCGGCATAAAAACATTGACACCAGTTAGGGCTAAACACACGATGGAGAAGAAAGAACGGTTACATAATCTTAGGATAAGAACAGATACAAACCTTTTTGAGAGCGCTCAAATACACCTCCTAATCTTGCCGCTAGACCTACATTGTGCTCAATGTTTTTTTTCAACATAGGTCTACATAGACACTTATAAAACGGCGAGAAAAGGTGCACGGTTCGGGTTGGTCGTTTCCTATTAATAAAACCGGCAAGAATCTCCATGGTTACTCTTTTAAAATGATATGGTTTCTTAAGGTTTTGTGAATGAGTTAACATTGTGGACCTTGTAGATTCCTTGACACTTGTTAACTTTTAATCTTGTTTTACATTTTTTTCTTTTATATGTTATATACAGAATCAGAATTTTTTATTGGTTAAACATAGTTATGGTATTAACCTAGCACCATTGTGCTAGGTTAATATATTTGAGCGCTATGTTTTGTCACAAAGGCATACACATTTTAAATAAAATATAATTAAAAAACCAATATACTTGAGAAACTAAATAAACAGACAATAAAAACAAAACATAAGTTAACTAAAAAAATATTAAAATTTATCATTCATAAAATCTTGACCAGTGTAATAACATTTTTGTATTAATAGAGAGGTGAGAACTTTCTTACATTTTGATAGTGGCATATTTTTAATACTATTAGGTATTTTATTATAGATTTTCGATGCCATTCCAAAAAAACTCTTTTGCATCAAACTTATTCTGCATTTTATGTTGCACAATATATTACTTATTTCTTTGTGTTGTAAGTATTAGAAAAACAAAAACATGAATAACAAAATATACAATATAAATAAATACTCACTTATGGCTTATCATTAATTGGCAAGGCATAAGTCAAAGTCAAAGTTAAAGCATTTATTTCAATTAAACCATTACTAGGTACTTTTGAATGTCAGAAGAACAATTCATAAAACTAAACTACGAGTGCAATACGTCATCCCGAAAGCCACCACGCCGAATCACACGCCGCCGAATGCCCGCAACAACGAACTACCTGCGAGCACGAAAGCACGCAGCGACGCACACCGCAACAACGAATGTACGAGACTCCAAATCACGGAACAACGAATGCACGCCGCAACGCGCAACCACCGCCCCGCGACCCGGAGCCCCGCGCACCCACCGCCACGGCACGCGCCGCCGCGCGCCCCCGCACCCACAGCTCTCGCCGCCACAAACATCCGGCGACGCGCAACTCGACATCTATCCAAGCGGCTTGAGACGGCATTATGTCTTCCAAGAAATCACGTCAGGTGCTTGTTCTTAAGCGTCGACTAGATACAAGTACAGAACAAGGTAGCTATCGTCAACACCATAACTACTATAACTAGTAACTTCACGCGAGGCGCGTCACGTGAGCACACAAGAGTACAAAACCCGTGCGACGACGGCGACGCTGCGCCCGCCCCGCCGTGGTTGGCGGCGAGCGGCACTTTGACGTATAGCACGGCTTCGCGCCGAACGCTTTTGAGGTCGTGTGACATATTGCATTTTTATTGTCTTATTTTATGCTCGTCATGTTTCTGCGACAAATTAATATTTTTTCTTTTTTTCTTCTTTCTTATCCTACGACATTTTGTCAGGCCAACGTTGTCCCCCCATAACTAAATACTAATGCTGTAGTATGAAAATATTGTTAAATCAAACCATTTTAAAATTAAAACAATGAAGTTTCTTGCCGGTTCTTTCTCCATAGGAATCGCCCAACCCGAACCGTGCACCTTTTTTGTCGACGTTTTACAGGAGCCCATGTAAGCCTATGTGAAATAAAATATTTTGATTTTGATTGAATGTTTTCATGTTACAGGCTCAAACGAGTCAATTAAGTTGTTTTCAGCAGGTCGGAGGTTTGATCGTATGCCGTGCTATGCGACACTAACATTGTAGTCAAACGACCGCTCGAGGATCCACGGAGTGATATTTATTAAGCTTTTTAACTTGTCATTGAAAATCTTAATATACCATAACAGCATAACCTGTAGGTACTTAAATACTTTCAATATAAAATTTCACAGGCGGAATAAAATGTCCGCTACGCTCGTTTATTTTCGAATCGATATGAAAATCAGACCTATTCGTAATCGTAAATCGATATAAACGTTAACTGTTATAATATTTTATTCGCGTCACGTCGTTGGTATCTACAAAATGTGGATGGATGTCAGAAGGTTTAATTCTTGCTGTCGACTTTCAAATGCAAATAATCCTACCTACACTTTTTTCAGGAAAATTGTGAATTGTATTTAGTGAGTAGCTCGGGTTGATCTTTAGGTTAAGCACCGCTTGTTTAGGATGGTCCGCGGATGGGTGGCCACCAGTAACATACAGAGATTCCAACGCGTCTCGGAAAGCTAAGACGTTGGTCTCGGATGTCATTTGCAGATCTTTGACATTCCTAACAGGTGAAATCCGACGAGCAGTCTTACCAAGGGGTATCGTATTAGCCAGTACTCACTGGGTTGTGGAGGTAACATTAGTCGCTCCATGTAAAATATTGGTATTCAGCTGAAATCGGTAAAAAATAAACCCGAATCCAACCAAGTTGGGAAAGCCTAGGCAGATGATTTTGATACAAGTGTATTTTAATCTTTGAACCCCCGATTCTTACAGGAAAACATCACCAACAATCATAATGTATATAATGTGGGCGTATCTTTTTTTTAATTTAAATAATGTAGAATTAGCTTTAAATCTTAAATATCTGAAAAGCCTGATAAATATTAAATATTTTGTGGTCAGTCAGGTTACTCGCGAAAAATCAATTACATAAAAATACGTAATAGTATATAGACTCCAAGTATCGTCGACGATGAGTCGGTAAGAGCGTGCTTCGGTTTGCATTTTCAATTTCACATAAATGTCACTGGACGTCGAAGACATGTTATGACATGTTATGTCCTCCGTGCCTACACTTTTTTTTTTTTTTTTTTTGGGGGTGGGAAATCATCAAATAACCCCTCCCGCTCTTGGGCAGAGCGAAAGGGAGTGTCAGACTTCTACTGACTAAAAACCACCCATGTTCCTTCTTCGCCCTTCATGTCGAGGCCGCGGTATCCCTTGCGGACGACCCGCAGCCTCGACAGGCGTCGGCCCTTGCGGGCCCCTTCCATGTTGCTGACATCTCTTTGAGGCGCGCGTGGAACACGAACGCGCCGTCGACACGGCCTGTTGTCGTCATAAGACGGACGGACGGCGAGCTTACCCATCACTCACCGTCCACAGGCCCGCGTCTACGGTGGCCGGAAGCCATCACGTGGCCCCCGACGCCCGGAGCGCCTCCCGCGGCGGCTGGGACGAGAGGTTCTCTCCCTCTCACGTTCCGCCACCTCCTTCGTTAGCATCACTGCTTCGCAGAAGGAGGCGACGGCGTCCCATTCCTCCTCGCCCCGGACCATGGCTTGCACCAGGGCCGGACGCGAGAGGTCGCCGCCGCCGATCGCTGCTACGAGAACACGGCGGGGCTCCGCCCAAGCGGGACACACCTCCACGGTGTGCTCCACCGTGTCCTCCGGCCGATCCTCACAATGGTGACAACCGGGCGTTTCCTCCCGCCTGATTCGGTGCAGGTACCTCCCGAAACAACCGTGTCCGGTGAGTACCTGCGTCAGACGGAAGGTGAGGGCGCCGTGGCGCCTCTCCAGCCACTCCTCAAAGAGGGGACTTACCGCCACTATCGTGGCGTGCCCTGCACGGGGTTGCGACAGTCGCCTACGCGTGCCTACCCTAGATGCGCTTTAAGTAAAATGTTGTGTTATTTTGAATATTACATTAAACAAAATACAATGACCTGTTTTCAAATGCCACCGAACAAAAGCAATTTCCTCTTACTGTTTTCAATATGTGTGTTTCAAAGCTGGCCATAGTCAATATAAACTTCATATTATTATGTTGGACAGGATGTCAAAGCGAGGCAAACAAGCTCACTAGACTAGTTCTGTGCTTCCGGCTACCCACGCTGCAAAATGTTTTCCATTACCTATATTTAGGAATATTATAAAATTAAATCACCTGGTTGCTAATGAAAGTCATTTCCTCTGTTTTCCTTTCAATGTAACAAGTTTCAAAAGCTGTCCATAGTGAATATTAACTTATTAGTATCTGTCCATATAGGGTGTAAAAGTACCCTTAACGAAAACGAAGGGCCTTTGTTCTCCCCACCACTGCGATCATTTTTTTGTTCTAGACCATACCTAGGAACCTCCTAGTTACGGAGATATTGGGGTTCAAAGTTCCAAATTTTTCACAGCTGTTTTTGTAAATACTAGTATTTCAGGTTTTAACTTTATTTAAATTACCTCCATGACCCGTTTACTATCCAAAACATCCACTAGCACAATGTTTTAAGAGTGCTACTTTGAGTTTTACCGTAAAATGTGAGTTTTGACCCCAAAAAAAAAGTCATTTCTCAGCAAAAATTTTTGCGTAGGGGTACTTAATTACAGAATGCTTGGTTGACGGATGCGTGAAGGGTTCGTTTACACCCTGTATATATATCTATATCTGAATAATTCGGATGTTTTTCATATCGAGCCATTTTCGCCAACAAGATATAAAGCCTAGTCAAGTCATTAATTTTACCAACACACACTCTTTCAAATCAAAATATTGTTAGAAAATCTTGATTACATTATTCATGTTGAAATAATACATTTATGTTGAGAACGATGTAAAAAGACGGAGCGTCAAAAGTAAAAAGGGATAATCAACAATTCACAAATAAAACAAACATGGCAGCTAAGACGAACGTTCTCGAACATGACGTATGAATTAGTACCATTCAGCTCAACCATTTTGAAGGGAACTAACTCCCTACTTCCCTAGCTTATGTCATCGTCGTCGCGTGACACACTCGCGTTTGCTGACCGCTGCTTAACAGGTATTATTTGATCAATGAATCGTTTGTTGTTTGTTATTTAAAAGTGTACTTGTTAGTATTTATGTCAAAATTTTGTATAAATATGATGGTCTTCTTTGTAGATGGACATACGTAAGTTATAATGTTCCTTAGACGCACTTGGTACTTGAAACTTGAGATAGCTACTGTTTGAATATCATGACCATCATGTACTGTGATTCACTTGTGAATGTTCAGGATTCAGAAAGTCCTTTTTGTATAAGTGTGGTTCTTCGGCAACGTCTCTTATCGTAAGTTAGGAATTATCGTTACAAAATGACATCGTTTATCGTGTGCGACGATAATCGGAACGGATTAGTGTCCGGTTCGTAGCAACAGGCTAGATCCACCACTTTACGTGTAGAGATGCACCACTTTACGTGTAGAGATCCACCACTTTACGTGTAGAGATCCACCACTTTGTCTATCAATTTTTAGGGTTCCGTTGTCAATATGGAACCCTTTTAGTTTCGCCATGGTTGTCTGCCTGTCTGTCTGTCCGACAGTCCGCACTATATCTCAAAGACTATTAGTACTAGAAAGTTGTAATTTGGCATGAATATACAAGTGAGTTACGCCAACAAAGTGCTAAAGTAAAATATTGAAAATTATATTTTTTGAGCGTATCTCCAGTACACATTAAAGTGGGGATGTATTTTTTCTCGCGAAGTCCATTGTGTGGGATGTCGTTGGATAGATTTGTTTTATTTTTACAATAAAAATCATCGTTCGTAGGCAGGTAGGCAGGGTGGTTAATAAGTTTAGTAAGTTCACATATTTTGATGGGGAACCCTACATTGTGCGTGGTCCTAAATGCACTAGGTTAGCTTTTACTAGGAATATCAGTGAATAATAAATGTGTTCCGCTCTAAGAACCACTAAGCTTTTATAGTTACTGGGGAGAATTTTTTTAAATTATCTTTTATAATATTTTCAAATAGCTGCCGTCTGAAGAGTGGAAATAAATTCATGGGTAGGAATCCATCATTTTACACGGGCATAATGAAATTATGAAATTGATAGCCACTATTAATTTTTCTTGAAGAGTTTCGTTGCCAAGTCTTAGTAGTATAACAGTGCTGTCTTTGATCCGATCTCCGGGTCGAGTAATGTGTTAAATACTGGGTTTCATAAGAAGAAAAATGCAGGCATGCGAAATACGTTGCATGTCGAAGCTACTCATAGTGCATTAAGAGCCAGTTGTCGAGGAAGTGTATTGAAAAATATGTTTTTCCAATATCAGCATTCACAACTTGTTCCGGTGGGGACATTCCAATCAAACCGAGTGCGACTGCGGGGTCTCTTTACAAACCTAGCCCGCCTCCTGTTTTTGTGCTTTGTGTTCTGGTCCAAGGAAATTCAATTAAAAAATATAAAGGGAAGGAATCATCGATACGAAGAAGAACAATTATCTTCATTCTAGTCTTTTCCCAACTATTTTGGAGTCTGAGTCTAGTCTAACCTCCACAAACCAGTTAATACGGTACCCTTTTTTTTATTGGGCGGGTGGTAAATCATCAAATAACCCCTCCCGCTCTTGGGCAGAGCGAAAGGGAGTGTCCGACTTCTACTGACTAAAACCTACCCATGTTCCTTCTTAGCCCTTCATGTCGAGGCCGCGGTATCTCTTGCGAACAACCCGCAGCCTCGACGGGTAATACGATACCCTTCGGAGGGAGTGGTTGTCAAACTTGTTTGGCAACTGTCAACGATCTACAAATGACAGCCGGGACCGACGCCTTAACGTACTCTCCGAGGCAGCGAGGAAACTCGGTATGTAATCGCTAATCCACGAATCAATCTTGGCAAGACAGGCTTAACTTAAACATCGATCCAAGTGGCAGTTATTATTATGCTACGAGCACTACATAGCAGCTGAATATCTAACTAACTTAAGCAATAAATGTAAATACAGCATTTTTTTTTTTTTTTGGAGGGTTTGGGAAATCATCAAATAACCTCTCCCGCTCTTGGGCAGAGCGAAAGGGAGTGTCAGACTTCTACTGACTAAAAACCACCCATGTTCCTTCTTCGCCCTTCTTGTCGAGCCCACGGTATCCCTTGCGAACAACCCGCAGCCTCGACAGGATGTAAATACAGCCTAATTCAGTATTATACCGTGCTCAAATGACAATAGAAAACTTGGTACTTTTAATATCTTTCACATAGATCATGCTAGTCTCAATAGAACTTTTAAGTCTTCCCTTGCATCAAAATATCTCAATTCAGTATGAAAAGTAGGCACAAAATGAGTAAAGCTCGTTGAAAGCATAAGAAAACTGACGCTTCTAAAATTAATACTGTTTGTCCTGGTGCCAAGTTTAAATAGGAGTAAGCTAATGACATCTGCGTCATACCTACCCATTGGGGGGAGGCTCACACATGGGTCGAACTGCCACAAATGGAAAGATGTAGGTCTTGAAAGAGCGTGTGATGAACTACCATAAAACTTGGTGATTAGAAACGCAGGGATGAATGGTTCGTGTTCCGCGCGCAAAGGCCGACGCCCGTCGGGGCTGCGGGTTAAGAGATACCGCGGCGTCGACATAAAGGGCTAAGAAGGAACATGGGTGGTTTTTAGTAAATAGAAGTCTGACACTCCCTTTTGCTCTGTCCAAGAGCGGGAGGGGTTATTTGATGATTTCCCACGCCCCAAAAAAATGGGGTAATTGAAACAACAATTCGAGAGGAATCTTAACGTTGAATTAATATGATGTGACGCCAAAAATGTATCAAAATAAGTAAAATTAAGTGTATAAAATATAGTGCTTGTTGGTAACCTTTCGCGTTTCTATTCACCACTTTTTACCCGGTACACTATTATTATGTCTAAAATTCTAACCCTACGGTTTCAATAGATCATCATGTTTATTTCGTTGACATTTCAATAGTATTGTCTCACTCACTCTAACATAAAATCGTATTAAAATATATCATGATAAAAATATTATAATCCTGATCCTAATGCGGAAGTGGGTCTGTTTGTTTGTTACCTTTACACGCCTAAACCACTGAACCTATCATTAACCGGTAACGGTGCACAGAAACGGACATAGGGTTAATCCTGAAAAAGGTACAGTTACCGAGGAAAACAAGTAACACTCTTATGATAATAGCTGGCGCTACGTGTCTTTAAAATATTATTAGAGCTCGTGGCTTATTAATAGCTGCCACTCGGGCCGATCTGTATTCTGGTTCTCTTATCTGGTTAAGCCGCGCTTACCTACGTTGGTCGGTGGATGGGTTACACCCATTACATTACATACCGAGTTTCCTCCGTGCCTCGGAAAGCACGTTAAGCTGTTGGTCCTGGTTGCCATATATAGATCTTTGGCAATCGTTACAGGTAGTTAGCGACCTAGAAGTCTGACAACCAGTCTTACCAAACGGTATCGTATTACCCAGTATAAACTGGGTCAGATAAGCAATCGCTCCATGTGAAATACTGGTATTCAGGTGCATCCGGTTAGACTGTAAGTCGACCCTAACATAAAGAAACTTTAGTACCATTTTTATTATAATTTGAAGCGGAAAAAGGGCGCGGATTAAAGTTCGTTTCCTATAAGTTGGTCCAAGATGTAGATGTGAGAAACGTCATACCGATCTTAAACCGTTACACAGTTTGGTATTCTTCATCTTATTGTGTGGGCAGTAAGGTCTAACGACTGCACACCCCTTAGTATCAGAGTTTCTAAACTTTCTCAAGGGCCTCTGACATCCCGTAGGGGCTGCGGGTTGTTCATGGGTGATTTTTAGTCAGTAGAAGTCTGACACTCGACCCTTCCGCTCTGCCCAAGAGCGGGAGGGGTTATTTGACGATTTCCCAGGCCACAAAAAAAAAATGGCTCTGACATGATATGATGACTGCCATTTGGCGGCCGAGACCACCGGCTTGTACGTTACGTGCCTTCTGAAGCACAGAATTATCTTTTTATCAGACAATAAGGTGATTCAAGCCTGCAATGTCCTAGGCAAACTAGAAACACACAGCCACCGCGTCACAAGGCAAACGCCTAAACCACTCCACCACGGAAGCAATTAGTTTGTTATTGTAACGGTCTTTCGTCATACGAGACAGTTTTCACTAAAACTCGCCGACAAGCAATATTCAACCTTTGACTCAGATCTGTAAGTTGAAAACCGAGAAGCGCGTCTTCATTTCTGAATTCACGTTGCCTAACTAATGAAAACGGGTAGGTATTACCTACTCATTTATTAAATATTTCAAGCTAACTATGTTAACAAGTTTGCTTGTTTAAATGATGATGTAAAAGTTTAAGTGTGTTTGTGATTTAAAAAACAGTTCCATACATCATCATCTGCCTGGCATTACCCAATATGATAAGGTCGGTTTCCAGTCTAACCGGATGCAGCTGAATACCAGTATTTTACATGAAACGACTGCCTATCTGACCTCCACAACCCAGCTCGTACTGGGTAATATGAGACACCTTGGTAAGACTGGTTGTCACTGACTACCTGTTATTATGACTGTCAACTTCAACCAAGCATTCTGTACACCAAACTAAGTACCCCTACGCAAAAAAATTTAAAAAATATCGCAGTGGTGGGGAGAACAAGTGCCCTTCGTTTGCGTTAAGGGTACTTTTACACCCTTTATATAGCAGCGGGGTCCAATGACTCGAGGGAAACTCGGTATGCAATTAGTGGTCAGACATCCACGGATCAACATAGGCAGGCTCGCCTCAATTTAATGCATATACGATCCGAGTATAGGTCAGGGCACGGATTATAGGAAGAACATTAAACCGCTGCGCTTCACTCGGAACTTATTAAAAATTAATTCAATAAAATTGCTAGTCTATTATAAACCTTCACTACGTTGGTACATTATGGCAGTCTTTTATTATTTCCTTCTTGGAACGTAATTCAATCTATACTAACCAGACCGGAAGCCGTATATCGTACAAAAGATTGAAAGTATCTATATTTTTATTAAAATATATCCTACGGCAGCTTTAAGGTTGCTTAAAACCTTTATGATATTGGAGCTCACAGATCAATAATTATATAGGGTTAGTTTTCAATCATTCACAATTTTTAGGGTTCCGTAGTCAATAAGGAACCCTTATAGTTTCGCCATGTCTGTCTGTCCGCACTATTACTCAAAGACTCTTAGTACTAGAAAGCTAAGCACAGGTCTTATAACTGCAAATGTAAGTTTGTTTTTTTTTACAATAAAATCATCTTTCGGAGGCAGGTAGGCAGGGTGGTTAATCAGTTTAGTAAGTTCACATATTTTGATGAGCAACTATGGAACCCTACATTGTGCGTGGTCCGACATGCACTTGGCCAGTTTCAGAAATGGTTCAGAATCAATTATATTTTCGATCCAATGAAAGAAAAACAGTATAAAAAGAACAATGGGAAAATTTGTGTGGACCCCGGTCCCACAGTTCTAGAACTTTCTACCATATATCAAATGAAATAGCGTAAAAAATAAATCATTTCATTGTATGGCAGTAAATGTGTGAATAGTTGGGGAAAAAAGTTATTCACCGATAAAGCAATATACACTTCTGGACACATCTATTGGCCCACCTTGTATTTTCAGTTTCGTTTGGTCCTAGCTAAAATTTTATATCAGGTCGAGCAAAAAGTTTTTATGCAGTTTTGAACCTGGCACATTCACAATTTTATTCAATAGTCTTTTTTTGAATTTCGAACACAGAATTTAAAGAAACAAAAGACAATTTGGAGCCTGTTTGTTGATATCAAACAATCGAATACTAAGAAAACTTGGTTTTATTGGTTTACTTGGATTTAATTCTTGAAAAAGTGATTGATATCTTTGGTTTTGCAACAAACATTACTTATTCTTAACATTAAGGTGAGGTTCTATCAATAATCTATGGATACTTCACCTGAAGTTGCCGCCCAAGCTGTGGCACTTATTCAGGCCGGACACAGCCAAAGAAACGTGAGTGCTCAACTTAATTTAAGTCGATCTGCGGTCCGAAATGTTTATCGGAGGTATCTAGAGACTGGCGGCTTTGTTCGTCGCCAAGGAAGGCCACGATCTCGGGTCACAACTGAAAGGCAGGATCGATTCATCGTGACGACCAGCTTGAGTAATCGTCACCTTACTTCCATTGAGATACAAAACCGACTTCGCGACTTCCACGGAGTATCTGTGAGCGCTCGAACTGTTCGGAGAAGGTTAAAAGAACGCGATATGGTACCACACAAGCCAGCTAATGGGCCCAAACTAACGCGAGCCCACCGAACAGCGCGCCTTCATTTCGCACGCAGTCATTTAAATTGGACACAGCAAGATTGGAGCCGTGTACTCTTTTCTGATGAGTCTAAAATTGTGTTACATGGCAATGATGGAAGAAAGAAGGTCTACCGACGTAAGGGAGAGCGTTTCGCACAATGCTGCTTTGAAGAGAGGGTTGCTTATGGCGGTGGCTCATGGACTGTCTGGGGCGGTATATCCGCGAGCGGCAAAACTCAACTTGAGGTTGTTACAGGACCACGGCTGCCAACATTAAATGCTGAAAGGTACATTCGTGAGTGCTTAGAACCTCACGTAAACGTCAAAAAGGAAATTTGGGCCCACATAGTCCGCGTATGGTATCATACGCGGACTATGTGGGCCCAAATTTCCTTTTTATGCATGATAATGCAAGAGCCCATGCGGCCGGCATCGTCAGGAAATATCCTCGGGATGTGAACATCACAGTTATGGACTGGCCAGCCAGAAGCCCAGACATGAACCCCATTGAGCACATGTGGGACGAGCTAAAAAGACGTGTTAGGGCTCGTCAGCCAGTTGCCCAGACGATGCAGGAGTTGAAAACTGCCATAGAAGAGGAATGGGAGATGACCCCTCAAAATTTCATAGAGCGGTTGATAAACTCTATGCCTAATCGTATGAGAGCTGTGGTAGATGCCCATGGAGGCAACACGCGTTATTAAATTAAACCTTTATTTGATAAAACATGTTTTTTATTCAAAACATCAATTGCCTTTAACAAGGCGTATATCCGACTTGTTAGGCGTAGCTCCATGTCGTATGGTATTCTGAATTCAAATTTAAAACAATACGATCGAAAAAGATGGTAAAATGTATCAGGTTTAAAACTGCATTAATAGTTTTTGTTCAATCTAGCAATCATATTTCGGTAGGGGCCATCGAAACCTAAACTCTAAGGTGGGCCAATAGATGTGTCCAGAAGTGTATTTTTTTTATTATTTTTTACTATCGACCCGCCCCTACTTTGCACGGGTGGAATACACACCATGTAAACCTTCTTTTTGAATCACTATATTGCTGAAAACCGCATTAAAGTCCGTTGGGTAGTTTTTGAAACATTTTCAAATTAATGCTATTATTTTATTTTGTTCCACAATAATGTTTAAAGTGCTTCTTCGATCTTAATTTTAAATTTTGGCTGGTCCTTGAAAACCTGTATTATAATGTTTAGACATAGATAACAGCAAGATAACTATAATAGGGACTTTGGGTTTTATAAAAGGATATTCATGCCAATATTGTTTCGGCTAAACCCGTTTATATTTTTTTATTAATCAATGTATTTATTTATTGTATGTTAGAAATACTGGATGCCAAAATATGCTGAACAGTGACCAATATCATTAGCTGCCTAGCGTTTTCCTACAGTCCAATCGGATGCAAATGACCCGTGTTATCATCATTAGCATAAAATGTTCTCACTGCAGGGGCTCAGGCCTCTTCTGAGAGGGATGGGCTATAATCCACCACGCGGGACCTGTGCGGGTTGGTAGATGACACATGTCTTCGAATTTTTTGGTTCTACGACATGCCGGTTTCCTAACAACCTGCTTGGGTTCGAATTCGAACCCACACTAACTGTTCGTAAATCGGAGCCGGCACCACTATGCTGTTATTATTTAGCAACGAGATTATTATCTATTATGTGGAACGAGGTCCCAAAATTTTTCAAAATTAACTTGCGTCCAAAATCTATGTAAATGTTATGAATGAGTCTAAGATTTCTATTAAAATACATCTAACTGATCTGCGTCATTAGTGTAGTAATCGCCAGCTAAGCGCGACTGCAGTGACTGCAAGTTGGCCTCTCCCGATAAAATTTGGCTGGATGGGGCATCGACCCATCTCTGATATAACGTAAGTGTAGAGCCCCAATACAGGATATTCCACACCTATTCTCTTACGTTGTGTGCAACTAACTGCACCATCCAGGACTCAAATAAAGCAAACGACAGAACTGTCAGGGTTGCTACGAACTGGTCGGTCAAAACCTGAGTCATCGATCCATGTAAGTTTTAATGGTAGTATTTAACTATACACTAAATGTATTTTTTTTGTTTTAAGTAGATATTTATACACCTTGTAGCCTGAAACACAGGTTCAACCTAGTTCAGGCAAAAAAGCAATTGTGCTCTATTGTAACTGTTATTATTTTATTGTAAATGTGCCCCTTTTTATAAATAAACGATTATTATTATTATTTGAGAAGAAGAAATACTAATTTTAGGTTAACTACAATTAATTATATCTGCCTTTTTTGTAATAAAATATTATTCTAAAATTTACAAATATATGATTAATATAGGAAAACCATATAGGTAATTGGTCATCAGCTCAAAGTCCCTTAACGTATCTTGGTGCTACCTCTGTCCACACTTACCTCCTTCTCCGCCCTCCTCAAACTCGAACAGGTACAAGTGAGTACTTACCTCAGAGTAGGACTTCTCGATGGCCGAGCGCTTGATGGTATAGGTGCGCAAATCCTCCAGGAGGTCGCACTCATGCTGGTTCTTTGCATGGAGCTTCGCGATCTGCTCCGTGTGGAGATTTTTGAGAAATTTCGTATAGCTGCTCTGTAACAAGGAGAAGGATTACGTTAGACGGTTATGTAAATTACTTTAAAGAAAACACAATCCTAAAACTAGCGACCCGCCCTTACATTCCACCGTTTTTAACATCAGTATTTCTTTATGATATGTAGGATAGTTTAGTGGTCGGAAAGGTCAACTCACGTATACATACGTGAGTATCTATGCCTAGTAATGTAAAACAAAAACTTCAGAAACCAGGAGTTGATCACTAACCTTGAAGAATCACTGCAACCACATTAGCCCACAATTCAGTGAAGAACTCTAACAATTTAAAGTTGAAACAATTTAAGGCAAAGGCGACAAGGTAGCCCGCGTAATTTGAATTTTCTTGCGTTTTTGCAATTTCCCGGTCAGTGTCAAGTCGTATGTTAAATAAAATGGGATTCGCGGCAGTAACAAATGTCTGTTTACTGAGTAATAATTATTAAAATCACCAATACAACCGTCTCAGTTCATAAAGGTCTCAAGAATGCCGTTTTCATCAAATAGTCACTCAATCATTATAACCCGTAAACAGACATTTGTTATTGCCGCGAATCTCATTTTATTTAACATACGACTTGACACTGACCGGGAAATTGCAAAAAATGCAAGAAAATTCGAATTTCGCGGGCTACCTTGTCGCATCAACCTTAAAACCCTCCGCACTTATAAAATTAGTAAATTACTGTTTGATCGACCGATGAAACCGATCCGTCGCAGCGTGCTCTTATTAGATTAATTACTAACGGCTTACTGCACAAATTGCTCCCGGAGAATTTCCAGTAGCCGAATGTTAGACGTAGAACATTTTATCTAAAAGTTTAGTGGTGCAGCACGGACGCAGATTAGTGGTGCAGCTAATCTGCGTCCATCCGTCTGCTCCTAACCTCTTGAACGTCCGCTAACATTGCTTGAATGTCTTATGATCCACCGGGTGATCATAAGGACGCTCGAAGACTTAATAGGTTTATTAAAATATTGTCTAATAGTGTAATTGGGTACTTGCCAAAAAAAAAACTAAATAGTCCTTCAGATAGATTTCCAATACATATAGAATCATATTTTTTTCATTTTTCACGTAAACAAAAAATGAAGACGAAACAGTGCTTCGAGAAATATGTGACGTCACATTTCAGTACATTTTTATTGAAAAGTGTCGTCACTCGCCCCCACACATGATCTATGTCGCGATTTATGTTCGTAAATTTTTATTCATTTGATAATACAAAAACACGTATCCAAAAATTTTCGACAGTCTAACTGAGGGACTAAAAAGAATCATATTTTTTTAGTCAGGTGAGTACCTGATTGTTTGTATAATGTATTAATTTTATTAACCCAATCGCAATTACGGACTGCATTAAAAGGAATTGTTTCTATGTAGGTCTACGAAAAAGTATATCGATAGGTGGACATTTTATCATCTACGGAAACATCATCTGCCTAGCCTTTTCCCAACTATGTTGGGATCGACTTTTCGCCGGATGTCCGAAACCGGATGCAGCTCAATACATGGAGAGACTGCTGCTTTTTTTGGAGGGTGGGAAATGACCAAATGACTCCTCCCACTTTGGGCGGAGCGGAAGGGAGTGTCAGACTTCCACTGACTAAAAACCACCCATGTTCCTTCTGAGCCCTTTGTGTCCGGAGCTGCGGTATCTCTCTCGACCAACCCACAACTATACCCCTTGATTAGACCGGTTGGTTACCTATTACAACTGTCAAAGATCCACAAATAACAGGTGGAACCAACGGCTACCTTAAGCCGTTGGTTCCGGCTTTCCGAGGCACAGAGGAAATTCTGTATGTAATGAGTAGTCATCCACCCGAGCGGCTGTTATTGCTTAATCACAAGCTCCTCAAATTGTTGTGTTATGATGCATTCACTGCATTAAATCAATTGCAATGACAGAATGCAGGGTTATTTTTGGGGTTCGTTAGCTATTTATACAAAAAAATAATTATTAGGCGGGGCTCTCCATACATGGAACTGAAACTATAAAACTTTTTGCATCAAACCTATTCGTGTGGGGTGCCTAAAGACAGATCTTTTAAAGTGACATTGAGGTTCCTGAAATCATTTTTTCTCAAAGTCAATCGTTTAAAAGATAGTCACTTCCAAAGTAGTAAAATGTGCCCCCTCTAACTTTTAAACTAAGATAGCGAAAAATTAAAAAAAATATATGCTGTAGATCGCAATGAAAAATTTCAATCGAAATTGGTTTAAACGACTTTGAGATATAGCACATTAATTCTAAAACCGCAAATATAACTTAGTCATTCATACAAACACTATGAAAAAAAACTTATTACAAAATGAGTATATATGTCGCCGCTAAAACAAGAAATAATACTCATTAAAGTTGGCTATCCTACTACAATGGTACGGAACCCTTTATGTGCAAGTCTGACTTGTTTATCAATAATTACTGAGACTTATACTGTTAGCCCGCGTCATCCCACAAATGGGCAAAGGCCTCTCTCCTTGACTTACACTTATTTCGATGTAAAGCCAATGTGGACCACTGGTCGCTGGTCTTAATAATAAAATAAAATAATATAATAAACAAATATTAAATTTTTGCTCATGGCTCGATTCGAATCACTATCAAATTATTAAAACGTAAGTTCATAAGTTCGTAAGATCATTTTAAAATTATTACAAAGTTCAACTTCTTCTGAATGTCAATTCCTTTAGATCTTGTTTTTCCGTAGATTACCGCACTGACACACATCAATAAGATTTTCATAGATACACATAGGAATAAGACTTACTGCGGTACTCAGAGATATTTAATGATTACTTAAGCCGTCACTTAGTAAAGATTTGACGTTCTTTTGTATGACAAAACTATCAAAACCTTTACTTAGTGATGGACTAAGTAATCATTAAAGCTCTCTGAGTGCGGCAGTTATTGTCAGATTCATAATATTGTATTACCTAAAAGCATAACTTGCCTATAAGTTACAAATTCTGAAATATTCTACAAAATGTTACTAGAACGTGTCCTCATTCGGGAACTTAGACGACAGTCAGGTCCATTAAGTTCTAGTTATTGACAGAAAGTAGCCTATTTATGGCACTCTCGGCGGCGCCAGCACCAGTGCCCAAACTCCAGGGTATAATACTAACGAGACGTGAAACCGTTACATTAGTGTGAGGTCAAAAACTTCTTAATTTTTTTTAACTATTATATACTCAATACTTTATGGCATTTCACATGTATTCTTGGGTGGCAAAACTTATAATTAAATCACATGGATTGTCGAGCACAGCAAAAACAAGTGAGTTATGAGAGAGGAAGAATTTGGTAATTACATGTATAACATAGGTAGGTTCTTTCTGAGACAAACTAATAGTATATGAAATAATACATAAAACAGATATCTATTGAGAGATGTAGTAGTAATTAATAAATAAAAGAATATTTTTAGTCTCGAGTACTTGCTTAAATTATGGCTGTATAAGTCTATCACTTAAATATTCGTTTATCAAGTAGTAGCTTTAATTTACCAAAAAATGTCCATTTTTTAATTTTAAATATGTAATTATTTTCTTCCTTTTTATTGATGCGAGAAGAACTTGGTATATTGAGCCTAGATTTGTGGTGTGATCGGTGTCTGGGTAGATAGCACGACTAGATGTCATATAAAAGGTGACTATCGCATAAGCTCAACAGCGTGACTACATATAGTGCCCGAACATTCCTGGAGAACTAGGCTCAAGTTATTTGTCGTGAGATGTGAGAGTATGAAGAATAGTTAAGAGGAGACTTATTATGGACAGATTGTTTGATTATGAATGCAGACGTAATCTCTTAAAATTGTAGCAAAATAAGAACAGTTCGGCTTCAATCATCAAAAGATTTCTTCTGAAATGCTAAACTACTGGATGTAAAATGAAATACACGTAGTGCTGCAGGCATGCAGGCTGGGAACGTATACGAAATTTAATTAATTGTATCGTTGTCGTCTCTACCTTGTTTAAATAACTAAGATTTTTTCATTATTAAACGTAAATTCCCGTTAGTCTCGAGCTTCGGTATGACAAAATTTGTGACTGCTAGAGCGGCACCGAGCAACACAGATTATAAAAAATGTTATATATGATGCTTCATTTTGCACCCTTAACAAAGTAAGATTTCTATTTTCAGTTGCATAATAGCTGCAAAAAAAGAAAATGCATGAAAATGTTTCTCTTTTAATAATCATCTTTATAGGTGAGATCCTTTGACTGAATCCGTTGATTCCGAGAACATACAGGTAAAAAAATATACATACTCAACGCAACAAAAAATTATGTAAAAGGTTCAAAGGGATTCTGAGCTAGCGGTTACAATATTGCTCATATCTATAAACATTTCGTGGCTTCCTCTTATTGAGGTAGCTAGCACAACAAACGATCTCTTCCTAGACTTGAAATCCAATCTTGTGCTTTTATACTTAAGCTCGAATGTTCGTCGTCTATAACTTTCTAGGCTACTCTTTGAGCTAAGATGAAACTATTCAAGTACTATTCCACCTTTTGATGAGGAATCCCCAACTTAGTTTCTATGCTTGGATCGTTTGAACGATGCATTCGATTCGCTTTCAGTAATGGATGAATACAAGCGCCTGTACCTGCTCGCTTAGTCTATAGATCTGCAAGACGGAGGACAATCCAAAGCTCTCGTACTGATTACCTATTTGTATTTCTATGACGGGGTGGCAGTATGCCCTTCAAAGATCAATAGGGAGTTTATCATCTCTCGGTAGGATAGAAGCCAACTTGATCTTCAATCGAACCTATGTCGGATCGAGCATTGATGCCAATGTGCCTATTTAAAAGCCGAACACTCCGGTGTACCTCTCCCGTCTACATTACACCACTAAGACGGAGGACACTGTGGAGTACGTGCGCCAGAGGATCCAGTATGTGGCTAGAGTGCAGTTGCTTGAATCGCGTCAACTTTAAGGCGTTTGTGGTGCGAGTACCGACATGCTACTCGTATCTGCACCTCGTCTTGGAAGAGGACTTTTGGCCGCAGGGGGTGGTGTTTCAACGCTTCCGCGGCCCAGTGCCATTTGATCGCACAGTGACATAGTGCTTAAGTGTAGTGATACTAATATACTTTTAAGGTTTTATTCACTAACACAAGCTGTATTATCATATGTATTTTAGTCTGTAACGTATTTATCTATGGGCCAAAGTAGCCTGAAAATAAATAAATGTTATGTTGTGTTATGTTTTTGATATTGATCATGAATGCAGTCAGTATGTAAGCACGAGATAAGTAGGTAGGATCCGAGGTATTGATTTCAAATCGTTCCTCTCTTGAGTGATTCATTAAATCATGAATTTATACTTAATCAATGGTTTTAATTTGCCTAACAGTAAACAATTACTGCACAAACAATTGTTCCTGCCACACAATTCGTGCAATTCTGTGCAACAACGTGAACGGAATCCTTTCATAGGCAGCACGTCAGTCTAACGTCATAACAAGCTTTTGTTTAACTTGTATGTTAGGGCCCTCGCCTACGGCGATCATGGCGCTTTAGTTTTGTGGGCGAGGGCACACCGCTAGCGACCTATCGATACGAATGCGCGACAGCATCGCTTCTGCATCTCTACAAAAAGTCGCCGTGGGCGAGGGGCCGTTGTACGTTTCAAAATTTGCAAACCAATTTTCGGCCACTTGTGACCGATGGAGCTGAAATTTTGCTAACACCTTTGATCTGGTGATGATATATTTTTAATGATAGATATGACTTAATCCTGCAGCAAGGATTGTCTCCTCACTAGGAACTCGTCAACGGTTAATAGCACGGGCACGAAACTTTGTATATGCGTTTAATGTTGAAAGACAAGTCTAGTATTTTTCTTTTCATTTTAAAAAAAGGTTAGTAGTAACTTATTTGGTCCACAGGAATGTCAGAGACCGTGTGATAGTCTCTAGTTTGGTATTTACTAAACCTTTGGTAACCGATCAATTATTCATTGTAGCCAAGTCAGAGACCCATGGGCCACATAAATACTCTGACACCGGGTTAGACAAAATAAAGAAAGAAGATTCATTGTAAATAATCTAGAACTGTAAAAGGTGCACAGATATTTGTGGTTATAAAATTATAATATTCTGTCCCACAGTGACTTTAGATTTGATATTGCATTCCTGTCAGTACCACATTGATCTTTATAAGCGTTGCAATAAGGCTGCTATTAGACTGATCCATTTTAACCACAGTCGCAGCCACCTAATGTGGCACAGTGAAGTTTATTTTAGTGTCCGCAACTCCTGGCGGCCACGACGGTTCTAGTTAGCTGCGGTGGTAATGATACCACTTCCAGTCCAGTTTTAGTTAGTCCAGTTTTAAACGACAGCACACCTCAACCATAACTTTGACTAGGAGTAAGTACGTGGTTAGGTACGGAGTCCCTCAAGGTGGGTCGGTAAAGTCAGTTTCGGTTAACTGATCATCTGCCGAGTCTTTTCCCAACTATGTTGGGGTCGACTTCCAGTCTTACCGTATGCAACTGAATATGAGTATTTGAGACGCGTATCTGACCTCCACAACCCAGTTGAAATTGGATAATACGATACCCCTTGATAGTATTAATTGTCAGACTTTTGGGCAGAAACTCATTCCGCGAGTCCGCTCTGAGTTACCAATTGTATAGATAGCCCTGTAACGATTGTCAAAAATCTACAAAAGTCAGCCGGGAACAACAGCTTAACCAACCTTTTAGAAACTATCAATTCCATTCGATTGGAGATTGTTCGCGGCCCGTATTGTCCTGCCAAACTATGTATATTGAAAGCTAGTTCGAGATATAGACCACATCCTGTGAAAAATATCAGCAGCTGAAACTCAATACTGCGGGATACTCCAAACTGTACCGGTTGACTTAGGCTCAACTAACTTGGACTTCAATGGAGTTTCTATGTAGTTTATATTGAAATGGACTTTCGTAATATGTTAGGTGTTGTATCCATTGAAACTGAAATTAGATATTCCTGGTACAACATTGTTGGTATTTTCAGAAATTCAATAATGAATACGTAATAGTGCACCCAAATTTTGCCAGTTATGTTTAACGTAGATCCACGCGAGCCACAATGGCTTTTTAATTGAGTCTAATTATACGGCATACGAAAGGTTAAGTTCCATGTAACAGGGGCGAGCCTTTTGCCATAACATGACAAATCATACTTAATATTTGCCGAGATTCAATATTTTTATGACAATTGTCGGTTCAGGGTGTTTTTATTTTGGGTATCAGATCCTAAAACGAACATTAAAAAAATAATCTTACTAGTGACATGTTTTCAAATCAACCGACTTAGTAAAACCGATGATCTTGTTTCCGAGTTATATCCAATAAACAGTATTTAAAACCTTCAAGAGAAAATATACACATTGGATTTATTTGCGGAATGTTACAAAGATAACGGCATCATAGACAAATGTATACAAAGCTAATCAAGTTGTTACTTATTGTATACCATTGGGTTCCTGACAGATACAACGCCTACACTTACACCACACTACTCTTTTAACTTTTGGAACTCTGACCACCAATAACTAAAAGATTCCCTAGATAAGGTATAGTCCAAAAAAAAATATATCAATGACGGGTAGGGCAAATACCTTTTGTTTCGTTAAGGGTATTGTTACACCCTTTATATGGCACCTACATAATTGTATCTGTCGACATGTCACCCAAACTTTAGTAAACCACGTTTACATTGTATAACTTTTACTTTACCTCATTGCATATCTAGCGAAATAGCAGGATCTTCATAATATGAGCAAGTTTGAACAGAATAATGCACTTTCTGAATTAGTTTTTGAAAAAACGTGGGCCCAGTCAATGTGGCGATGTTTTATAGGAGGCGTATACTCAGCTGTATCTTACCGATTGAAATGATGATTGAAATCTAGATTATTGAAGAATTAATTAGGGATTGATATGTTCCTATGTCTTCACTATCAACAAAACTGAGTATTGACACATGAAGCCAATCATATCCATTCAAAGTCAAAGGTTCTTACCAATTCCTGCAGTTTAGGGATTACCAGTCAAATAACCGCAGCTACGCGTGTCAGAGCTTTTACATCAACCGTCAGCCAAAATTATACGATTTAAGCTTCCCAGTAAGCTCGTCACTAGCACTCTCGTTACAATTACTGTTTACGTCACTCTTACGTCACATGCTCTCCTAGTACATACAGGATTTCAACAGAAGCTTTCGCCAAAGCCGCCAATCAAGCATTCTGTACATTAAACTGAGTAACTGGACGAACAAACTATTACTGGAAAACGACTTGGTTTCGGGATGAAAAATGACTTTTCACCTCAGCACCTCAAACAAGCAGGTTTTGCTGTTTACAGACAGTGAGCAAAATTCGATTTTGCTGCGAGCGTGAGACAAAGTAACTTTTTAATTTTTTTTTTAATACCGAGAACTGTGCAGGTCTACTCACAAAATTCGAAAGATTTCAACTTCGTTTTGTTCTGTCACTTTCACTTTGATACGAAAAAAGCGAGAGAAAGAAACGAGTCGATTCGAAATTTGATTTTCAAATTCCATATTTATTAGAGGCATAAAAAAGAAACAAACAATAAAACGTTCAGATACCGATATTGTAAATCGACGTACCTAATATTGTAAATCACGTGATGAAATGAAAAATTGTTATATTTCGAATAATCGAATTATATTTTTTATATTTAAATCAAGATGAAGAATGTTGAAGAAAAAAATAGGTACGAAGTTTATCATGTAGGTATCTACTTATTTATTTATAGTTTTAACAATTTTTAATATTGAGACAGAATACCGCAAGTGTAGTTTCAGAACGAATTTTAAAAAAAAGCGGGATTCAAATTTTTATTGTTTTATTCTCTGTTATGCAAGCTACAAAGTACCTACAATAAAATTTGGATAATAAAGTAGTATTATTAAATAAATATGAGTGAGTCCAGTGACGAAGTCTGCCATTTAACACCCGAAGAATTGAAGAATAATGTAAAAAATGCAGAATTAAGTTTCCTGCCTGAAAAATCTCGCGAAAAATATCTGAAAGCATACCGTGTCTTCAATGAATGGAGATTTACAAAAGGCACAAGCAGTTTTTCGGAGACGGTGTTGCTATCATATTTTTTAGATTTATCACAGACGAGGCGATCATCTACAATGTGGAGTATTTACTCAATGTGGAAAGCTACTTTAAAAACAAAACATAACGTGCATATTGAAACATACGCAAAACTCGTATCTTTTCTAAAAATAATGTCAGTTGGGCATAAGGCTAATTTTATTGAATTGGTACCTCTACCTACAATGTTAATTATATTGATTCACAATAAATAGTTATTTCAATCTATTCCTGTTTATTATTTTATCTCCTAAAGTGTTCTCGCTGCTGAAGTGAAAAGTAATGTGTGTTACACGAGAGCAAAGTTTTTTTGCATCTCGTGCCTTTGAATCCCTCGCCACACTCAGGATTCAACTTTAGAATCACTCGCTACGCTCGTGATTCAACTATAGAATCCTTCGCTTACTCGGGATTCAAAATCAACACTCGCAGCAAAAACCCACTTTGCTCTCTTGTTGCACAAATAACTATTTCACAGAAGAACTCAATGTGACGCACTCCAAACATTATGTTGATGGGTGCATTGAATAGAACGGGGGTCGTGAAGTTGCAGTTTGAAGTAAAGTTATAACAATCAAAACTAATTAAAAAAAAAAATTGTGGAAAAGTTAGAACGTTGACCACCAATATCTCCGTATATAGAAAGTTCCCAGGTATGTTCCAGTGCAAAAAAATAACGCAATAAACGAATGAACCAGTGCCCTATGGCCCTAACTGGATGCAGCAGTGAATACCACTATTTTTCTTGGAGTGCCTATGTCTATCATTCACAACCGATTTAGTACTGGGTTATTATGATACCTCTTGGTATGGCCACTGACTATCTATCTGTTACGACTGTCAAAGATGACAGCTGAGTCATACGTGCCTACCGAGGCATGGAGGAAACTCGGTAAGTAATGGATGATACTCATCTACTGACCAACCTAAGCAAGTGTGGCTTAAGCTGAAGGTTGATCTAGCCACGGACTCCTCAACCTCGAGCTATTGAACTATCCATGTCTAAACGCAAACCGACAAATGCTTTTGGCTGTTGCAGATTGTTGCCTTTAAGGACGTATCTCAAACCGTCAGAAACCGCACAGGTCCGTGTGAATTATGGCCCCCACATATAGTATGCGGGGTCATAATTCACACAGATGTGTGTTAGTACAGATAGGAACACTGTTCGGCCTGCAGGCTAAGTTATAGGCTGATTAAATAGGTATAATGAAAAGTGTAGAACATTTTGCGTGAGCCACATTGTCCTCACGGTACACTGGTTCACAAAACATACTGGTATCAGTGTAATGAAAGGATTAGTGATGTTCACCTGAGCGGCTTTCAACCAGCTATATCGCGACTAACTTTGAGCACCGGTGGCCGATCCGATAGCCAAAAACAATAGCCGAAAATATACTCTTGGGTTTCAGATATTGTACCGAACTATTTCAAATTATAATAAGCAACGGTTTTGCGCGTTTGTAAAGGAGAAAATAGGTTTAGTTTTACGTATTACTATCAGACAATCATTGTCCGTTGGCGTTAGACAAACTACATGACTAGTGTAAAGACAAATAAAATCCACATTATTTTTTCTTTATCGTTAAGTATTATAATTGCCTAACCCGGTGTCATAGTGTTTGACTTGGCTTTACATCCCGTCGAAAAATATCTATTGGGCGTGCTGAGTTTCTCACTGTGTTTTTCGTCACCAGAGCAAGTGATCATTATTTTTGCTATAAGTACGGTACTTATTGCATTCAGTCAAAACTTGTTATTTTAAAATTACAAACAGACACTACCAATTTATTTATTTGCATAGATAGATGAAACAACAATACTAACTCCAAACCACCCTGATACATTAATACCGCAGGCCGAGTTTGAAGGACTAACAGTTAAATAATAATACCTATGCACAATTCCAAATATATCCCATCTCAGGGGAGTCTGGCACAAGAGCGTGGAGCTTGACACGAACAAATAGAATATACGCCGCAGTGGGTGAAATCGGGCTGTGGATGAAGATGACGATGGTCTTCAGAACTGTAGTCCTGGACGCGATCAGCGGAGGACCATCCTAATTGATGTATAGCGTTTAAAGTGGAAGCGAAATGCGAACTAATCGGGCCGCCCTCGGCCCGATTTTTCCGGTGAGTGTCAGACTGTATGTTGAACGAAATATGATTCGTGCACATTTATATTATTTTATAGAGATATCTTTATAATCATTAAAATCATGAATTCAACCAAGGCCCAAGGAGGAGAATTTACGATTTGAATGAGTTCATTTAATCCAATTTAAAGAAAAAGGCTTTCAATAAAGCTTCATATTTCTTTACCAGAAATAATTAATAGAGAAATAAAATGAGACTCAGTAAAATTCTTCCATCATGCTTTTATCCTTTGATTTCGCAGCTCAAAGGGTAGGGCTAATTGGTAGTATTGTGACTTCTTAATCAATAATTTATTATCTAATGGATTACGTAGATATGGTAATTTTATAGTTAGCATGTCCTAGTTGCTTTCATTACATAACATCACGCCTGTAATCTACGAAGGGTTAGGCAGAGGCTAACAGTATACCCACATTTCACCGGTTATGTTAAAGTCCCGTGTACATAAGATACATGAAAAAGATATAATTTCCACCTCCCTCCATATCAGCAGGAGACAGAATAAAATAAAGCCAATAGGCACAAAGGGACGCATATAACTGGAATAAGCCCAGTTGCTTAGCACCACACTAATTATATCGATAATATTATTGGATCCTAAGTTGTGAGCTGTACTTGATTCCAATAATAGGTATGGCAAAAACAAACGGACGGAAACGTGTTCTAGTTTCTAAAAAAATAACTCCGGATGTTCTAACACCCAGTAAGTTAAAAATAACAACTTGTGACTTGACACGAGTGAAAAAGAAAAGCTGCATTATTATTAAGTCCATTAATTAATGGCATCTTCAGTATTTCAGATGCCAGCTATGATTGACTCAGCGTAAATGCGTGGTTAATCAAACCAAAGTTGTGCTGCAAATACGATCAGTAAATGCACTTATCTTCTCTTGGTCTTGTCTCGGTAACGTGACACTTTATAACATTTTGTCTCATACAAAACTTGTTTGGATTGATACCAGCCATCGGTTAATATAAGTTTTATGCGCGGCCACAACTTTGAAAATGCTACGGGTTTCCTTCCGGGGCTACGGGTTGTTCGAAAGAGATACCGCGGCCCCGAACACTAAGAAGGGACATGGGTGGTTTTTAGTCAGTAGAAGTCTGACACTCCCTTCCGCTCCGCCCAGAGCGGAAGGAGTCATTTGATGATGTCCGAGAATCCAAAACAAAAAAGTCAGGCCATTTCATTCGAACCCCTTTCACCGTGTTAAGTGTTTTAAAATACATTTCAATTTATTAACATGATAATATTTAGAATAGATTTTTCCTTACATTGTCAAACGTGCTCAATTTAAATGGCATTCATTAAAATTTTGCAATGGGTTCAAGCGTCTACAATGCAGGTTAATGAAATAATAATTTTTACTCTACATAAATGATTTGTGCCGCCTATCAATACCTAACTGCGATATATTCACTTATGCGGATGACACGGCACTTATTATTTATGATGATAACTGGGATGACTGCAGATTGAGGGCGGAGCGGTCAGTTCAACGAGTTATGACATGGCTCTCTGCAAATTTGTTAACCCTTAACATCGAGAAAACCAAGGTTGTCCGCTTCACTCTCCCTCACACGATCATGCCTCCTGTGGGTACTGATATTGTCAAAGCCCACACTTGCCAGAACTCTTTGGATCACACCCCAAATGCTTGCACTTGCCTAACCCTATCACTGGTTCCAAGTACCAAATACCTCGGAGTTCAAATTGATAAGCACCTTAGCTGGCGTCCCCATGCTGAAGCACTCTGCTCGCGAATTAGGAAATTATTATATATTTTCAAGGAACTCAGACACTCAGCTGATCGAGAAACTCTTTTTCTTGTGTACCAGAGCCTGTGTGTCTCTGTTCTTACTTACTGCATTTCTGCATGGGGAGAAACTTGCAAAACCCACCTAATTCAGGTTGAACGAGCCCAAAGGGCAGTCCTAAAAGTTATGCAGTTCAAACGCAGAGATTATCCAACCGCTCTGCTCTACTCTGAGTCAAAGGTTTTAACAGTGCGCCAACTGTTCATTCTGCGTGCTGTTCTACGCCGTCACTCTTTGCTTCCTCTTGACGACAAAATTTTAAGGAAACGCAAAGGTCATCCAGTCTGCAATCCTACCCAATGTCGTACTTCATTCGCGGGCCACCACTTCGGCGTACTCAGTGTTAGGATTTATAATAAAATCCATCGTCTTCTCCATATATATCCTCTCACCAGAAGTACACTGATGACCAAACTTACCAACTGGCTCCAGGACTTATCTTACGATAGTACCGAACGTGTCCTTATGGTTAACTCATAGTCCTTTAAGTTATTATTTACCTTTTACAACTATTCTCTATAACACCAATATCTACGTGTACAGCAATCTAACACCACACAAATACACACACACATACACACTCACATACACACACATACTTCACTTACACCTAATAATACACACCCTCATAATAATTACTTACCTCCCACAACACTGAACTTGCCGCAACTAAAGGTGTATTGCTCTAGTACGACCTGACATTGTTATTCGGGGTGGGGACCTGGTGTCCTATAACACAGGCCATTAGCCTAGCTTAGGCACCAGTCTCCCACAATATTAGAGTTTAATATATGTAATTACTTAACAATATTTCCATGTAATCTCTTTAAATATTGTGGTGAGAAATAAATGAATTATTATTATTAAAAAAAAAAAAAAAAAAAAAAAAAAGGGCTAAGAATAAAAAAAAAATTGTTATACTGTTCAGAGCTCGAAACAGGTAATACGAATACTTTTTAATAGGTTTTAATAATGAATAAAGAAAACTAGCGATTTGTTTAAAAAAAAAGGCTCAACGTCTACTAGCCTTGCAATCAACTTACAAACTCCCAAAAGATGCCATCATTATTAAATGTGGATACATTTAAAATATAACTAAAATGTGTATGTAATTTAAAGTGACCGTTTCAATTTCGAAATCAAATATAATGGTGTGCGAAGGCCCTTTGTGTCCCCGTCGGGGCTGCGGGTTGTTCGAAAGAGATACCGCGGCCTCGACATGAAAGGCTAAGAAGGAACATGGATGGTTTTCAGTCAGTAGAAGTCTGACACTCCCTTTCGCTCTGCCCAAGAGCGGGAGGGGTTATTTGATGATTTTCCATTCGCAAAAAAAAAGGCCTTTTGTGTCCGATGCACTTACTTGTTTTTGTTTGAAAGAAGACCTTGCAAACGACTAAAATCCTCCCAAAGGGTGCCAAAATTCGATTTTAAATCCTTATGTCCAGCAAACGGTTAAAAACCAGTACCATGTTGTTCGAAAACAAACAGTACGAACGCTCTCTTTGTCAGATGTACTTACTCATTTTTATTTTATTTCCGCTATCACAAATGCTGGCTGCACTCTCATATCTACCTATTCGTGTTTATAATTAAGTATGCTTCAAACCAGACAGGAGGGTGGCCACCCTTCTAGTCTGAGTTCGATCGATCGTCTGCGAAATTAAGGTGCCTATGTTCCCCTTCAGCCGACTATAAATCCAGACATCGTACGAACTGTAATAACACGTCTGGTCGAACTGGGAGTCAAACCTGGGATTGAGACCGCGACGAGTCGAAGACGTAGAATAGTTGAGAGAGGAATCATTAAAGATTTAGTCCTAGAATTGTACGTGAAAGTTAAAAAGAATTCTTCCTTATGCATTTACTCGTACAAATTCTTATATAATACTGTTGATTTGTTTCTTTTCCAGTATCAAGTAGTGCTAGTTTCAGTAGGTAGGTAGGTAATACAGACCTGTGTTTGAATAGCACAAAGGTCAATAGATTGGACAATTACCTGGAATGTATCCAGAATATAAAAAACAGAGTGCATGAAAGCTAACTAACAGAGTGTAGGCGGAAGCACGGCGTAGGTTGTATAGCTTAATCAACGAAATGCGTTGTGAATATCAGAATATCGCAGTAAAGGTCAGCCTTTGATATTCGCATCCCATCTGTACACATGACACGGACTTCACTGCACTGACCAGAATAGTAATTAGCTATATTCAAGCTCAAATCTAATGTCAATGTCATGAAAGTAGGTCAATGTTTGTTAACAGATTCATAAAATCGAAATAAAAGCATTTATTTCAAGAAGGCCAGTTACAGGCACTTTTGAATAACAGTACTTTCGTAATAGTAGTACTTTCACTGAAGTTGCCCATTCCATTGCGTAGGTCGCTATGGAGAAGAACGGGCAAGAAACTCCATGGACACTCTTTTAAATGAGAATATTGTTACAAAACCTTACATAATATCATTCATGTTGAGATGGTACGTAATGTGAGAACGATGTGCACGTTAAAATTTTTCACAGAAATACAATTTAAAAAAATTAATTCAAATAAACCGTGACAACTATGAGATGTCACAACAGACAGCATCCGTTCACGTACATGAGGCATGGAAATGGAACTCAACCATTTTGATGGGAACTAAACGAAATGTCAATTGGTATGTCCATATACAACGTTCCATGTAGTCGTGAATTTACTGAGGAATAAAGGGTTTTGAAAAACGGTTCAGTTCTAATTGAAGCGTCTGAGCGTGAACTATTTTCTATCAGGAATTTAAAAGAATTTGCGCAATGGCTGCCTGTGCGTTGCATCAATAACTCCCGTGATATTAAAAGACAGCATTCAAAGAAAGATATATAAAGGAATTAAACGAGTCTTTAATGAAAATGTGTTATGAACAACCTATATTAAAGTTTATTACAATAATTATTCTCTTGCCCTTATCCCAATTTATTTGGGGTCGGCTCAGCATGTCTTCCTCTTCCATACTTCTCTATTACTCGTCATCACAGCAGTCAAATCCTTTCTAGCTATATCATACTTCACACATTTTTTTTTTTTTTTTTTTTTAAAAAAAACGTTGCCCACACTAGGAATTTCTCCTGTATCGTGGGTGAGTTCACAAACATTTAAACTCACATACACAATCATACCCAGACCCGAAACAACTATCTGTAGGCCATACAAATATTTGTTCCGTGCGGGGATCGAACCCGCGACACGCAGCGCAGCAGTCCAATCGCTCAGCCACTGCGCCAACCGTGCCGTCAAAGTTCATCGATTGTTTATTTGGTCTTCATAGCTAACTACATTCAAGTTGTCTCCCACATAAGTTTAAAGGTTAAACACCGTAGGTAGTGGTATTTAACCATGAAGATTGCTTCATCTGGCCAACTTCAAACATAATTTATAGCTTGACCTATAAACGTTCAAAACAAGCTTACAGATAAAACATTTTCGCATTTTCTCTTTCTGTTGTTACTTTTACCTGACTTTTCCGGATTCATGTAGCTGTTGCAATTTATTTATTCTTCAAATATACCCAGATATACGTAAACTCACGCCTTGTTTCAGAGAGGAAGAAACAAAGGTCATGCTACGATCCTTATTACATACTCATTTTGCTTCGTTCACGTTCATACGTCTGGGGGCCAAACATAACTGCTTTACCGTACTCAATATACGCTTTATTTAGACATTTTGCGGACACTGTAACTGCGTCTGTGCCCATTTTAAGAACGTTAAACGTTATATTTTTTGATTCTGATCGCATGACCTTATTGATGAGGTTCTTCAGAAAGGACGGTGCGTAGTACTTGCAATCGGCGTGCACGTATGACCAGGGCCCCGAGTCTGCTATTCAATAGTGTCAGAATGGTCTATCAGTGATCTCATAATTGTTGATTTTGAAAACACCAAACTTGTCAAAATCAACAATTATGAGATCACTGATAGACCATTCTGACACTTTTGAATAGCAGACTCGGGGCCCAGATCGTTGCAAGAATTCCATGGGTAATTGTTGATTTTGACAACACCAAACTTGTCAAAATCAACAATTATGAGATCACTGATAGACCATTCTGACACTATTGAATAGCAGACTCGGGGCCCAGATGTGCAAACGTGGATGAGGCAAAAGGAGTATGTAAACATCGTAACACGTGGCGTTCAGTGGTTTGTGCCTACCCCAATGGGGAAAGTTCGTGAGTTTATGTATGTATGATGTATGTTTCTTATGTTATGTACTCTTTCCTAAGATACAGATAGATTTTCTGACTAGTTTAGGAAAGGGACTCCTATTACCCATTTAATATATGTTGTACTGGTTCTATTTATTTAGAGCATCTAAATATATAAGACAACCTTTTACACCATGTACAAACTACTTATTGAATTAATTATAAATTATGTTTCTGCTTATAAATGAACTTGACTGATTCACAGAAAATAGCTCTGGCGCCCCAATTCTGCGAACCTTCCACGTGCAACCCAAATTGGCCACGTGCATCAAAAATTTAAGGTCAAAGGTTATTTCCCAGTGCAAAGCCGGCCCCAGCTCACGACCGGCTAGTATTAACAAAAGCTATTTCAGGCGTTGTTCTGAGTTTTAAAAGAACTATCCTATCGAGAGGAAAATTGTTGTCAGCAATAAACCATTATACTTTATAACGAGCAAAGTATTGCAGATAGGAAGTACTGCTTAGCCGTTGTGCTTCCGTAACATTTCTGCAGTTTTAAAGATTATTTTATAAAAAAGAGTTTTAAACTTAGTACAACTAAGATTTGAATCTGACATTGAAATAAAAGCAATTTCCATAATGACTAAATTACAATTCTTTATTTTTCATATTGATGTCTTTATTTATACAATGTGTGAAGATCTTACAAGGGTCTTAAAGCTAAGGTAAGGTAAACAATTACGGACCCTATAAGGCACAGAAAAAAGTATAAAATTAACGTGGGAAATAAAGTTGAAAACAGATAATACTTAGGTGAGCAGGCAACTAATAAAGCTTTACATTATTTTCTTATTAGCTTGGCACGCGATGTCTTTCAGTAAGTTACGATGAAACTAAATTAATATATAAAATAATTAAATATTAATATTCAGATGTCGTCGCCTGAGTGCAATTACCGATGCCACAGACTAAAAAAATATAAGACAGAAAGATATCCCCTCTCCTCTAACCCACTTTGTAGGGGTTAGATTTTTAATATGTTGGGGTAATTTGTCATTGACGCTTATACACTAGGGTTGAGTAATGCATTTTTTTGTGCAGAATTTTAAAGTAACTGGTTTTTTTTGTTTTACAGTTTCACTCGCAGTTCAATTCTATAAGGTTGCCACACTGCTTAACCGGACTGTGGGTATGAATGAGAGGTATAACAGTAGAGGAATCCAAAGATACGATGGGTGGACTGTGTAAAGGATGACATGCCAAGAAAAGTGTCTGATGAGATGTCGGGTCACACAACCGTGGATAAGCAGAGATATAAATCAAATGTTAATGCGTAGGGATAGGTTATTTAGGGACTGGAGGGAAACACCAAACAATAACACGAAAAGATTAGAATATACACGATTTAGAAATAAGGTAAACAAATTATTATTTAAAGCCAAAAATAAGTTCCGGCAGGAAGAAATTAAGAAGTGTAACGGAGACCCAAAAAAAATATGGGACAAAATAAATAGCTGGACAGGTAGGAAAAAAGCGAATATTGATGATATTGTTAAAAGGTACTTTGGTAATAAAGACGCAATGTATAATATATGTAGTCAATTTGCAGATACATTTACTAATGAAGTTATTGCTATTAAACATAATTGTAGTACTAAATTATTAGACCGGAGTAAATATAGTAGGGCAAGTGATGTAACGTTTCGCTTTAAGCCTGCAACCTGTGACACAGTATGTAAAGTTATTGATCAGCTGAGCAGTGATAAGGCGCCAGGCATCGACTGCATTCGAGTTATAGACTTAAAATTAATTAAAAATAAAATCTCACCAGTCTTGTCGCACTTTGTCAACCTGTGTTTATCGAAGGGGGAATATCCTGGCCCGCTCAAAAAAGCGTTAATTAGACCCATTTACAAGCAGGGATCACATTCAGTTTACGCTAACTATAGGCCGATTGCTATCTTATCGGTTATTAATAAAATAGTGGAAAGGATAGTAGTTGGACAGGTTAGCGAATTCTTAGAGAAAAATAATATATTAGCGGATGTACAGCATGGTTTTAGGCAGGGTCGTAGCACCGTAACAGCACTATCACAGTTTTCTGAGGATATGAACAGTAGTCTCGACCAGGGCCATCAGGTCTTAGCTCTTTTCGTTGACTATAAAAAAGCTTTCGATACCCTGGATCATGAGGTGCTGTTGCGGGCCATGGATGAATGCGGAATCAGGGGGCCCACAAACAGGTGGTTCCGGAGCTATCTAAGTGGAAGAACCTTACAGACCTGCATTGCTGGTGTTACTGGTAAAGAAGCGGCAGTACAGCTTGGTGTTCCAACCGGTTCAGTCTATGGTCCGGTTGGCTATGTCATGCATGTCAATAGTGTCAGTAATGTTATAAACAAATGTCGGGTGTATATGTACGCGGACGACATGTGCCTTATGTACTCCGCTAAGAATGTACAAGAAATCAGGGCTGTGTTACAGGCCGATTTTGATAATATCACCCGGTGGGCGCACGATAATGGTATCATACTAAACTTGAATAAAACGAAAGTGATGCATCTACACTCACCGCACAACTTGGTCGCGAAGAATGTGGATAGTGTGGATATTGGTATCGTGGGTCACACGTATGAGTGCATGCACGTTGGAAATATAAATTGTGTCTGTGAACAACTGGAGTATGTAAGCAAATATAAATACCTGGGTCTATGGGTGGACCGCAATATGAATTGGAAAACACAGGTTGACACAGTGTGTACAAGGCTAAGGTCAGTGTTGAGTAAGTTCTATATCCTGAAGGCACCCCTAAGCAGGAAAACGCTGCGTATTATTTATTTTGCCCTAGCCGAGTCATTGCTATCCTATGGATTAAATACGTATGGCCGTACTTTTAAAACCTATCTAAACAGTATTAAATCGCTGCAAATTCGTTTTATGAAATACCTTGTTAACCCACAAACAAAACTATCTTGTAAGGAAAATTATGATCAGCTTTTTATTGTATGTAAGGTGCTTCCTGTCCATGAGAAGGTCAAATACCTGCTGGTTCTAGAACAGTTCTATAACGACCAATTCAAGGTACATGTGCAAAATAGGTACAATACGAGAAGCGTTAGAGAACGTAAACTTGTGCGACCGCCAACTAAAAACTACTATGGCAGAAGAACTAGCAAGTATTTGACCCCCACACTTTTCAATGATCTCGATTGGCTTAGAAATAATGATAGAATAAGTAAACAAACGCTTAAAAATAAATTGAAAACTGTTTTCTTAGATGAAGTTGACGCAAGATGTGGAAATACCCACTAGTTTGTTTTGGTATTGTAACTGTTGGACGTCAGGAGTTTTTCGTACTCCTATCTGTGTTCTCCTATCTGTGTTTTGTGTATTCTAAATAATTGTGGCAGCGCGGCCCGCCGCCGTCGTCGCCCCTGCGCGCCTACTGGCTCGTATAATCTGTGTCGTAAGCGCCGGCTGCGACGGTTCGCGCTGTGACAATATTTAATTTTGCGTACCGATGTGCCTACTTTTACTTTTAGTGTTTTTTTTTTTTTTTAAATTACCTTCTACTAATTATTATGTGCTTGTAGTTGTTAACCAAAAATAATAAGACGAGCGCCAATCCCGCCGACAAACTGCTGCGCAGTTTGGTGGGTGCATGATATGTAAATAATGTTTGGTCCTCAATAAATGATTATTATTATTATTATTATTATTATTATTATTAGTAAGATAAGGTAAATTTTAGGTCGTTCTGGAACTGAAAGCCATATCTTGATAATCGAACTCAAATTGCGACTATTATTTTCAATAAATAACAATAAAAAATCACGAAAATGTTATATTATTTTCTGTGAAGTAATGAGAACTCGAAGTAACGTTTCCTTGCGACCAATGCATATATATGTTTGTATATCACCACATAGCGGAACCCGTGCGATCTTGCGTTTATGAATGAGATAGTGGACGCGCCACTAAGATTTAACTTGAATGATGGAAAAAGTGATAACTAATTTCTTTACTAGATGTATTGAAAATAAATAACAATGCCAATAGTAATTATAACTCGTCTGCCCAGTTAATGTCATACGACCTTATAGCGACAGGATGTGATTTTGAAAAGTTTCCTCACGGATGGTTGTATTTGTAAATATTTTCCTAACGGGGTTGTGGTGGTTAGATAGTCGTAAGTGATCACGTCAGGTCACGTCTTACTGTGGAGGCATTGCTATTAGCTGAACTAGTTGGGCCAATGCAACCAAAACTCCGTTGCATCATCATCAACCTATAATGTTCCCACTTCAGGGACTCAAGCCTCCTCTCAAGGAGAGAGATGGGCTATAATCCACCACGCACGCCCAGTGCGTATTGGTAAATGTTACATATCTTCGAATTTTTTGGTTCTACGACATGCCGGCTTCCTCACGATGTTTAACTTGTCTATATCAAAAGAAGTAGGTTAGAAAGGAGGTAACTGCTGATGACGAGTAATAGAGAAGTATAGAACGCAAATAAATTGGGATGAGGGCAGGAGAATGATGATGATGTGACCCACGATACAGGAGAAATTCCTAATGTGGGGCAACGTTTCTAAATAAAGAAAGAAGACAAAAGAAATGGCCATAACAACCGGCAGCGCCTCAAGACCGCCGAGCATTGGCTTCGATAAGGTCATGTGCTCTACGACCAATGAACTGAGGTTACGATAATAATAAATGAGCGTTACGTTACGGGGCGCTCATTTAGTGAATGGACTCAAGGTCAGCACGAACCGGACAGAGGGTGATGTAAAAATGGAAAAAGTTTTCTCTTGTGTTGCATAAAACCTTATCAAGTTGGTGAACATCTCTTAGTACAGCTTATGAACTATGCTATAGGTACTGTTAATTAGCGGTAGATAACTTTCCAAGAACCAAAAGCTTTTGCCAAAAACTTTTGAAGCAAAAAGCTTTTATCCAATACTACCGTTAACAATTTTAGTTATCGAAATGCTCGTGACAAAACCCGTGAAGTCTCGTCCCAAAATGCATTAAAACCACTACCGTCAAACCAATTTGATGAACAAAGGCACCTTTCGTGGAAAAACTTCGATCACCAAATAAAGCACATTTTCACCAAAAAAATAATTGGCACGGTATGGTGTGTTGACGTTACTGTAACAAAAGCATTTGACGTGATACCTGCAATCTATGACAGCCCTCTATGTTGCGTAACTTACAAAGCGTTACATTAAATTGCGCCACTAGTGCATGCGGAACAGCTTTCATAAAAGAGGATGATGAGATCATCCTCTTTTATAAAGAAGCCTGACGTAGACCAAATTTTGGTCTACGTCAGGAAAAGTCGAACGTAACTGAATGCGACCTCGACAACTCGTTCAAAAGCATCCTTATAAAAGTCCTCTTTTCCATTCATAAATAAATTTCGTTCACCGATACTGAATGTCAGTAGGATTAAATTCGAACGAATAATAAAAGTATTGAAATTTTCAATGTAAATGCTATATTGTTAAACTTGAAATTCTGAAACAGGAAATATGATGCTATCGAAATTTTCATTTTCACATGTACGTAAGTCGAGCTCAAAAAATATTTTATTTCGACGAAGTCGTGTAACGTGCAATGTTAGTCCGAAAAATATTCGTCTAGTTTGTTAATCTTTTATCCTTTACCCAACAAAAAAATCTTATACGTATATCTGTTAGAAAATCAGATAAAAATTTGATCAACTATAATAATTATTAACTTTACTTACTTATATGATTATATTTTTTTCCTCAAAGTTGTAATAATAATAAACTAACTAATAATATACAAAGTAATACTTCAAAGTATTGGGCAGTTCACACAGTCGTAACCTTCGAGCTTCAAAGAACTTTCTGCTTGAAATTCCCTCACACCGTACTGGTTTTATGTCCTCTTCTTACGCTGTCTCAACCATAAAGCTCTGGAATGCGCTACCCTCTGGTATTAAAAAAGCAGAAAGCAAGTTTGCTTTCAAAAGGAAAGTTCGGAAATACTTTTTGAAATCGGACTGAATTGCTCTCAATCAAGTCACTAGTCTTAGTAGGTAATTATTATAAGGTTTCTCGTTTTTTTTTTACTGTATGTATTAAAATATCTATTAGTTTATTTAATTCTATCTGTATATATATATACTGGTATGCACCTGTTTATGTATTATGTTTACAAAATGGTTTTATCCTTATTATTATTTATTTTTTGTACTCTCCCACAGAGCTGACCTATTTGACCCAAAGGTTGACTGGTAGAGAATGCCTTGTGGCATTAATTCCGCCTATGTACCACTTTTGTACATGAAGTTTAAATAAATAAATAAATATACTTAGTTATAACAAATAACAAGTGTACCCCTAATGACGCAGTACACTATTTTTTGTAATATTATGTGTTAATTTAATAATATTAATTTGGCCTTCCTATTCTTGAGCTCAATTTTTACTGAGTTCACAATCATATGAAAGCGCGAAGTCTCCTAATACGGGGTGTTATGCTCAATAGGAGGCCTCAAAGCCGTTTAAATGCACTGATTATGCAAATTGTGACTTATAAAATAATTTGTAAAAATAAATGGACTGTGTTAAGAATGGTATGGCAAGAAAGGAGGTGTATCATGAGATGACGAGTAATAGAGAAGTATGAGTGAATACAACAAAAACACATAACATGGTTTGGTAATACCTATCCATTATTAAACATTCAGTTACTGTTTCATTTTTAAACCAACAAGGCAAGGATATTAGTTTTTTTTCATTGATAGCGAGCGAGTTTTATATTCCACTGCTCTTTTTTTAGACACGTAAATACGTATTCGTATTTGGTTTTCTCAATTAAAAAAATGGCTGCATCCGTTTTGAACGAGCCAATGCCAATATTTGGCTAGGTTTGGCTAGTTTTTTTGTTTATACATATTCATATGGCTCGTGATTTTTTATTTTGCCTAAAAAAACGCGCGGTATTCGCTCGTGTATTTTTTCCAGCCTTTTGGTGCAAGCCATGGTCCGGGGCGAGGAGGAATGGGACGCCGTCGCCTCCTTCTGCGAAGTAGTGATGCTAGCGAAGGAGGTGGCGGAACGTGAGAGGGAGAGAACCTCTCGTCCCAGCCGCCGCGGGAGGCGATCCGGGCGTCGGGGGCCACGTGATGGCTTCCGGCCACCGTAGACGCGGGCCTGTGGACGGTGAGTGATGGGTAAGCTCGCCGTCCGTCCGTCTTATGACGACGACAGGCCGTGTCGACGGCGCGTTCGTGTTCCACGCGCGCCTCAAAGAGATGTCAGCAACATGCAAGGGCCGACGCCCGTCGGGGCTGCGGGTTGTTCGCAAGAGATACCGCGGCCTCGACATGAAGGGCTAAGAAGGAACATGGGTGGTTTTTAGTCAGTAGAAGTCTGACACTCCCTTTCGCTCTGCCCAAGAGCGGGAGGGGTTATTTGATGATTTCCACCCACCATAAAAAAAGGTGCCTATTGTATAGAAATAAAAAGAAACGGAAACCTAGTATGTTTTTTTCTTGACGACTTGTTGCGAAACGCTATTGTTGCTGACGTAGAGGAAATGTTCTGGAAAATTCCAGGGTAAGCTACGTACTGCGACTTGGGTCGCCACGGGTTTGAAGATCCCACGTTTACATTGTTGGGCAGTCGAGACCTGACCTGAGTGAGAATCTGCGAGTCTGATTTTGAAATAACCAAACGTAAGCAACCTAAGACGATAAGGTAATTAAAACATTTAAAAAAAATCGTAATTAAGTACCCGTTGTTGCCTAATTGTTGTTAGTGATGTTAGTTTATCCGAATTAAAATGAAGTTCACATGGTGTCAACGTCACACTGCAAAGTCACAGGTCAAGTATGCATTCAAAACACGCACCTCTGAAATTTTGGATTCATATGCGTATTGTATAATTATCACTTGCTTCGGTGACGCAAAACATCGTAAGGAGACCGTGAGGGGGGGGGAGGATCGTAAGGAGAATGCCTGAGAGATATTTGTAAACGGCAAATAGTGCGAAGTCAGAGGCCCACAGGCGGCATAAAAACCTCGGAGTTCTTTTTTAACCAGGTTAGGCACTAAATCACACGATAAAGGAAATTTGAAATAATTTATCACTGAATTGACACCATTCAAACATCAAAGTGATAACAGGTAAATAACATTACCGAGTGATCTCCTGTTACAGTAGCCACTTATAGTATTACCACATAAAATAATTGGTGCTAATTTCGTCCCACATTCCTGCCGACGAAACACAAAGGGAATAGGTACGTTATATGCAACAAACCAATATTTAAAATTAAGGCCAACAGTAATTAATTAATATCACTTTATGTAGATTCCAGATCAAATTAGTGATAAATTAGTACCCTGATTCCAATATTAGAGCCAGCCAGCCTACTAATACAATTATTTATTTATTAGGGATTAAATGCAGTACAATGAAATGTACAGGATTTAAGTGAACATTTCACGAAGCCGCCAAACTACTAAGTACCTACCCTACACAAAAATTATTGCTGCGAACTTTGTTTTGGTGAAAAATCACTTTTTACGATAAAACTCTATGTAGCACTGAACCCATTGTGCGGATGGATGAATTTCAATAGTAAACGGAACATGGAGGTAATCAAAGTAAAATTACTACCATAAAAACAAGTTATTTTTACACTATTATCCACTGATCACTAACTTATCTACGCTAGCTACGTGAGTTAAAAAAAATAAAAAAAATATATCAAAAAAGATAACAACATTACGAAGTTTATGTCATCATCATCATTCTCTTGCCCTTATCCCAATTTTTTCTTTGATATTAATTCAAGTTACACTTTGAGCGTGGTGACCGATAAAAAAACAATTTTTTTAGATGTTTTCCGTGTTACATTCACTTCCCACACACGTACTAAAACTGAATTGTAAGATTGTTGAAAGATGATAACTTAACATCACGCCTGTAATACCAGAAGGATAAGGCAGCATAAAGCTAAGAATTACCGGCCTTTAATGTTCCCACTACTGGGAGTCGCGCCTCCTCTCTATGAACGTGAATGGGCTGTACCTACCTAATCCCTCCTAGGGTGAGCCTATGGCCTTCAAACGGGCAAAAACCATGTAATGTTACAAAACCGACATGAGTTACAAATTAATGTCACATTCCAAGTTTCCAATTTTCATAGATTTCCTAAAAAACAACAGTCCACCATTTTGTTATCAGTGGCGCCATCTCTTTTCAGAACGCTATACTACAAAGGAAGTCAAGTTATCTAACTTTGACGTTGTTGAAACTGAAATTAGAGCACGAGTTTCCTTGACAGTTGAAAGAAAATTGCAATAGATGGCGCTGAATGAAAATAAATGAGTGTTAGGTTTTTATTTTCGTTACGGAATTTCTGGATTCGGTCCCCACGCTCAAGGCCCGCGATAGAAGCTATGCAATAGCTTAAAATAGATAACTACTTAATAAAAAGAAGTTGAATAAACAATAATTCTCTCGAATTTATAGTCATATAAGAATCATCTGTGGGGCTGTTTGTATGATTAAGTTCCTGTTAACTTGCTTGGTAGATAATTTCATACAAATTCAGTTCCATTTTGAATTTATTGAGTAAGTAGAGGCTACTTGGACATCATGAAAGAGGTACTTAGACTAAGAGAATTGGTTAGTAGACAGTAGACGGTATGGGCGGGCTAACCTACGTTCTTGGAACAGGGTAACCCACTTTATTAGACATTTCATATTTGTTATGGACAACACTTATAGACATATCTATTTATGTGATAAGTTTCATGTATACTAAAATACTCTATAAACAACATTAATATTGGTGATATATGTATTCATTAAAACAAAAGACGACCAAGTTACAATAATGCCAAAATCAATCACATGTTTAAATAAAATATAGTTATTTCGACGGAGTCATGTATGATGTAACTCACGTGACAACTTATATAGCCTCGCGAAATCTCTCGGGTTTTACAGTCTATATTTATGGCCAAGCCCTTGTTTGGTGCTAAATATTCTACAGACTTATGTTTTCCACAATGGTTGTGTAACTTGTTAACTGAAAATTGGAATAAGTTATTTTCATGTAGGTTCTGTTTTATCGAAACTAACAGATGTTGCTTGGTACTATTACTTATAGAAATATTTGTTACTAGTAGGTACAACTTATGAAAAAAAGATATGATGTCAATCATATTATTTTAATTTTTTCCCAAGCTGCGCAAATACTAAAACCTCATTTTTAACTATAGTTTTGAGCCGTTTGTAGTCGAAACGCTCGGATCGTGAGGCCCGAGTGAGCATCAATTTTTTAAGGAAATTCTCGCCGACTGGTTGACGCTTTGCGTGGCCAGGGGGGTGTCTTTTTCTTTTAGCATTGCTATTCAACGTGTCAATGCTGCCAGTCTTCTGGGCACGTTCACGGATTACAGCCATGCGGAAGAGTACATTGATGCCTAAGTGTCTTTACCCTTAGGTATTAATTTTGAATTATTTATGGTTTGTTTTTATACATCATAACCTTATATAAATGTCTACTAATTTAAATATTAACAAAAAAACTGTACTTTCCCTAGTTATTTCTGAGTAAAACTACCAATTAATCATAGTACGCCAATTATGATTCCAGTAAAATTCGGTACAAAAGTAGCTAACAAACCGAAAGCGAGCCTCAGTGCTTTTTATCCCATCGACTGATTAAAAACTTTTTACGATGAACCACGGACATGTGGGCGGCGGGGCTCGGAATCGGATTAAATATTTGTATTTACCATTGCGGTTGTTTTTGGTTTAATTGGGGTTCAACGTTATTCCGCGTAGCTCCATCGCATCGGTATTTGTTCAATAGAATGCATCCATTTGTCAGAATATTGCACAAAGCTGTTAGGTGGATTACGTATTTTAATTATTGTACCGTTTTCGGCGTACAAATAATCCGGATTGCAAAATTAAATTAGGGGTCATCTTCACCCCGTCGGAGCTGCGGGTTGTTCGCAAGAGATACCGCGGCCTCGACATGAAGAGCGGGAGGGGTTATTTGATGATTTCCCATCCCAAAAAAAAAAAGGTTTATGTTTTTTTAGTTACGCCATCAATCGTTTTAATCGTTTTCTTGAGGAATAATTGAATTAGCATAATATCTACGTACAAGCGAAAGCCATGATGGGATTGTTATAAGTGACATAAGCTACCGAAATAACGACTTATGTCGTAGTTGAAATACGAAACTTTTTGAAAGCTATTACAATTTGTCTTACCCTTTATTTTATTTAAAAAAAAAAAAAAAACGTTGCCCCACACTAGGAATTTCTCCTGTATCGCGGGTGCGTTCACAAACATTTAAACTCACATACACAACCAAAAACCCAGACCCGAAAAACAATTATCTGTAGATCATACAAATATTTGTTCCGTGCGGGGATCGAACCCGCGACACACAGCGCAGCAGTCCAATTGCTCAGCCACTGCGCCAACCGTGTCGTCAAATTGACAATAACGTAGGTAAATAGAATCCTGATTTGATTCAACCGTGCTTATGTTATCTTAAAGTTTGTAACAAGACAAGAAGGCTTGTTTACACGCCGTGTAAACTACGTAAACATTCGGTTTGTGTAAATAACCAGGTGTTGAGGAAACACGCAACATACATAACTTACCTAATAGTAATGTATTATACACAGTGCCTGGGTGACCTAACTGTGCTCGGGTGAAAATAGAGAAAAAAATATTAGACCTAGCTAGACGATTATTCGCCCACCGATATCGCAAATTCATCGAAATCTTTAGAGCACACATTTTTGAAAACCAAAAATGTGATTACAAATATATTTATGAATATTTTGCACATTTAAAAGTATACACACAGGTACCTACACCTTCCCGTCGGGGCTGCGGGTTGTTCGCAAGAGATACCGCGGCCTCGACATAAAGGGCTAAGAAGGAACATGGGTGGTTTTTAGTCAGTAGAAGTCTGACACTCCCTTTCACTCTGCCCAAGAGCGGGAGCGGAGATTTCCAAAAAATATTGGACACATATTTTTTCTGTTTTCACGTAAACAAAAAATGAAGACGATACAGTCTCTCGAAAACTCGTGTGACGTCAAATTGCAGTACATTTTTACCGGCCGCTGACATCCAAAGCCCCCACTCATGATCTTTGACGCGTTTTATCTTCGTAAAGTTTTATTTAATTGATAAAACAAAAAACACGTATCCAATATTTTATCGATAATCTAACTGACGGACGGATTAAACAGGTTTTTTTTGTCGGGAAACAACCCTATTAATTTATCAACGGGGTGAAGAGGACGTATCGCTGTGACTGTACAATGCGCAGAACCGTCACTCGAAGCTCGTTGTCGCAGCTAACTTCCGAGCCGCCATAAACTTTGAACAGAACTTTAATAATGTAGCTTTCCATCGGTGAAATAAAGTTTGAAATCGGATGATTTGTTACCTCGTTCAAACTTTTCCTCTTTACAATATATGAATTCATTTTTAGGTTTATGCATAAAACCTCGTTAAATCAGCCATTTACATAGAGCGACTGCCTATCTGACCTCCACAACCCAGTTAATACTAGGTAATACGATACCCTTTGGTAAGACTGGTTGTCAGACTTTCAGGTCACTGACTATCTGTAACGACTGCCAAAGATCTATATAAGGCAGCCGGGACCAACAGCTTAACGTGCTTTCCGAGGCACGGAAACTCGGTATGTCGGGCGGTCACCCATCCACAGACCGACCTAGGCAAGCACAGCTTTACCTAAAGATCGACCCGAGTGGCAGTTCTTATTAAGCCACGATCTACTCGTTCTAAATGTGCACAAAGATAATATGCAACTACCAAATAAATATAAATACAGAGACTACCAAACGATCTCTTCGAACGAAAATAGTCCTTTATGTATCGAGATAAAGTTAAGATGCTTTTAATGACATGTTGCGTCTATCTCAGTAGGAACCTACTCCTACGTGTACTTTTCCAACCGCTTTTATGTATTTCGGGGATGATAACGAACTGGTATATAAATAGGTATAATTATGTTGACTATTCGAGAAGTCTTGAGAGTGTGGGTGTTTTGACATTTACTGAATCTCCTCACTACTTGTACGTTGTCCTTATTGCTCTGGTTTTATAACATCATATTTCTTTGTCCAAGCGGTCTTCCTTTGGAAGGCGCTCCCTCAGAATATCAGGACGGTAACCAGTCGCATTTACAGTGAAACTTCGAGATTAAATACACAAGATGTTGGCAGATTCGTCTCAGAATTAAGTTGTTGTAGTTTTCCTTGTTTATCTCTCATACCTTATTTTATTTTTTGTCTCTGTGTTTTTTATATTTTAGGAATATGTTTTACATGTATTTCCTACTGTGTACTGTCTCTGCATCACTCTAAGGGAGACTGGTAGAAAGTGGTCAAGTCCGCCTTTGTACATTCTTTTCTTGGGCAAAAAGTTAAATATATATATTTCTGTAGCTTGGTAAGACTAATAGCATACGAGTATCAACAGTAGAACGAATTTGGTGACATTTGGCATACAGGTGAATTTTGGAAAGCCGTCACGTATCATGAAATGTCCGATGCTTTCAAACTTTAATCAGAATTCATTCAAGCTAAAATTACACATGAGTCCACATCGCGAGATTTTTCTACGCTCATATTCGATTTCAGCATCGATTAAAAATAAAACGAAGCCTTTTTAATATGCAGATTTAATCGGATAGGAAAATACAGAGGAAAAGAGATGTTCCAACAATAAATGTTGTAATAACAATTTTCCTTGTGCAATTGCACGGCTTATTTGCTCACATGAGAAAAAAATATAAATAGGTACCATTCGTACACTTTTCAAATGCAATATTAATTGGTAGCGAATGTTATGAGAACTGAGCTGTTATACTTTTAGTAATATTTTATGGGTAGTAAATTTGTTAAGTTTAATTTTAAGACAAGACTGTTTATACATTTTTTTGTCTCCATAGGATTCGACCAACCCGAACCGTGCACCTTTTTGTCGACGTTTTAAAAGTGCCCATTTGTGAAATAAAATATTTTGATTTTGATTTTATACTTAATAAACCTACTGTCTTTTTTAATAATAAAATATTAAAAAAAATGAAAAATATAAATAACTGAAATTTTGTTGAGCGCAGTCAAGTGAAGATATGCAAATGGCAGCGTGTAATAGATAATTCCGTAGTTGTATCTCCGAGCAGTCACGGTAAAACGTGCTTCCAAGAAAGCACAATGTCAAAGGAAAGCTTTGAAGACAGTTCCTGTCTTCCTTTGTGATCTTAGAGCAACGTTTAATGAGAGGTACTTTTAAAAGCAGCATTTAGGTAACAGAATAAATAAATCCAGCATCCAGCATCCAGCCATCAGTCAGAGCTCCACGTATGCCTAGCATTTTCCCAACTATGATGGTTGGAATACCAATATTTTACCTTGTTATTACTGGGCAATAGGATACCCTTTGGTAAAACTGGTTGCCTGACTTTTGAGCCACTGACTACCTGTTACGACTGCCAAAGATCTACTAATCTTCACAGAAAGAAAAAAATTAAAATGATAGCCGGTACCAATGGTTTAACGGAGGAAACTCGGTATCTAATGGGTGGTCACCCATCCACAGACCAGCCTAGGCGAGCGTGGTCTAAGCCGAAGATTGATCCTATCGGCTGCTATTACGAGTATTTAGCCACGAGCCCCTCCGTAGACAAGTTTTTGTTTTTTACTTTTTGAAGTTAATTAGAAAAAAAATATACATTATAGTTAAACCATAGGTGTCGGTCCCATCGTATGCAGTGTCTGCAATCTATTTTCTTAAGCTACGATCGCTTTCTCAAGAGTCTGAAGAGCGTTTATCGCGATGCGCGACAAAAACGACGTGTTTACGTGTTTTTTCAAGAGCAATGTCGTAATGATTTTGGCAGATTATTCAAACATAATCACAGTAATAGAAAGATTTAAGTCTTGATTTAGTGCATAGCAGTGTAAAATTTCATTTTTGATTGGTAGTTTTTAAAAGCGAAACCAATTCCGTCATAGGGTTTCACGAAAATACAACAACAAATACAACCATGATAATGCGCCAAATTATTTTATTTTAACATAACTGGCGAAATGTGGGTGTATTAGGTACACCTCTGCCTAACCCTTCGGGGATTACAGGCGTGATGTTATGTATGATGTTATGTTATGTTATTTTATTTTATCCGTTTGTCCAACAGAAAACATTGTCGTCAAGTGCAACATAGAGCCCAATTTCAAAAATATGACTATTTAATATAATATATGTTTTTAAGATAGGAAATAATGCAAAATCGGTTCACTTTAACATTTTTTTATCCCGGTTTTTGAATAGAAACTTAACTAACATATTTTTTAAATTTCAAAGATATTGATTTATACAATGTTTTTTGTTCAGTTGGTACACTATAAATGATCGCGCGCAATCGTTTGGCTTACATAATATTAAATTACTCTATCTCAAATGGATCAAAGTTGTTAGTTTGACTATGGAACTTACCAACTCTATGCACAAACATGCACCCGCATGAGTGTGAGTGAAATCAGATCCAAATAATCTAAAATTGACGTCGTGCTCGTCGATAAACGCTCTTAACGTGCCGGACGATATGGACCATGACGTCCATTAGTGGGAAAACTGAATGAATACGACTTTGGTTCGCTTCGCCTGACCTGATTAAAGTTTTCAATACAAGACCGGATTGCATTGTTTTCGATTTTTAAGTATTTATGTTCACAAATCGAAGTAAAATTTTAAAGCACCTAATTAGTTAGGTTTTAATACCGTATATTCTTGTAATAATAGACGAGTAAGAAATAAATGACAGGGCAGAATGGCTTAAAACAAACGTGTTAAGCCGACCCCAAATAACATGGGATAAGGTCAGGAAGATGATGATTTTTGAACTGATGGAGATTGCATACAGCAACTGTCAAAGCATATATGTAGCAGTCGTTCATGAATCAAACACAATTTTTCCTGACTTTACCTAACTATCAAGGTTTAAAACTGTCTATTTTTAGGGTTTTTGTATATTATTATTTAATATGTACATCAGATTAGACAAAGATAAGAATTCCTTTGAAAGACTTGTGGGGGACGGTAAAGTTAAACTTTGCCCCCACATTAACTTATTTCGAGACAAAATAATAAGTCGAATCAATTAACGTGTCAACTAAGTATAAAAGTAATTAGTTATTCATTAATATTGAAGATTTTGACATGAATTATTAACATTATCTTGGTTATTGTAGGTCCACGAGTCAAAATAATACTATTGTATCGACGTTATACATTTTGGTCGAGTAGGTGTTGAAACTTGAGGAGCTCATGGCTTATTAATAACTGCCACTCGTGTCGATCTTTAGGTTGAGCCGCGCTTGCCTAGGTTGGTCTGCGGATGGGTGACCACACATTACATACCGAGTTTCCTTCGTGCCTCGGAAACCACGTGCCATATATGCGTGCCATATAGGTTTCAGTCAGTGACCTGAAATTCTGACAACCAGTCTTACCAATATATATTGCTATGGAAGGTCAGATAGGCATTCACTCCATGTAAAATACTGATATTCAGCTGCATCCGATTAGACTGGAAGCCAACCCCAACATTGTTGGGAAAAGGCTAGGCACTTTATATGGCTGGTTCGAGTTGGGACAGGAAAAGAGTTTCTGCAAGCGCTGACAGGGAGGCTTCTGCCTAGCAGTGCAATGCAAAACAAGTAAGCATAATAGTGGTTACAATGCATGAAAAACTATAATAAAAAAAGAAGGTAATTTTTAACTCAATACTCTTTAAAAACAAAATCCAAGGCTTCCTATCTCATGCGATATCTTTGCTAGTTTATTTTACAGAGTATTCAACGGTTTCGTATTTCATTCGTTACGGAATATCGAGAGTTGTGATGTTCAACAATGCATTAAAACAAGCTAACTAACTACCAGTTTAAAGTGTTTCTTTTTATATTATTTACCTTGCAATATTGTGTTACCATTTATTAGCAAAGATCTTATATTTAAATTTTTAATGAAATAATAAATAGTTGTAGAGCTTTTATCTTGGTTCTTTGTGCAGAATGTTCTGTTCTGTTTATTCTCGTAATTTTATGGTGTTACAAAACACAATAAAATTCTCAGACATAAACCTGTTGCATTTATGATATTTTTATTTTAAGTAATTTCTTGTAGCCATGCAGATAATTAGGTGTTATATCACGTAATTATCGGCATGACTACGAGAAATTACTTAAAATACGTAATTAGATTTAATCTTGAAAGTAATTTCTACAAAACATTTTAAACTTATATTTAGCGTACTCCTGTTTTAATTAAATGAAATGAGACATAGGTATTGATAATTTTACTTTAAAAATACATTCATTGTCTGTCTAACCCTTAAATAACAAATTGTGGAATCAGTTTGCAGTCTAAACGGATGCAGCTGAATACAAATATTCAAATATATAATACTAGCTGATGCCCGCGGCTTCGCCCGCGTGAATGTTGGTCAAATTATATACTAAAACCTTCCTCTTGAATCACTCTATCTATTAGAAGACCGCCTCAAAATCCGATGCGTAGTTTTAAAGATTTAAGCATACATAGGGACGGACAGACAGCGACAGCGACTTAGTTTTATACTATGTAGTGATTAACATCGAGCGACTGCCTATCTATCATACGCGAGCGACACCCTTCAGTAAAACAGATTTTTGGGCCAGACTTTTGAGCTACTAACTACTGTAATGACGAAACAAAATCTACATATGACAGACGCGACCAACGGCTTAACGTGGTCACCCATCCACGAACCGATCAAATTATTATTATTCAAACACATAGGTAATACGGAAAAAAAAATAAAAAAAATCTTATTAATACTTACGCTAAGCATCATTATTTTTTTCCTTAAACCAGCTTCAAGAACAGCTCTCCTCAGATCCTTAGTCAGTAAGATTTCCATTGTTACCACTGTGTTTGAGAACGTAGCGGCTGATAACAGGACGCGAGCCGCGACTGATGTCGCAAACGCCTTTTATTTGTCACAGAACTGACCTATGTGTGTATATTGAGTAAGGCACAGCTTACATGGAGCAACTTATGCAATTTATTCGTGTTTGGGCTTATTTAGTTTGCTTGGTGTTTATTCATAATCGAAACTAATGATGTCATCTTGTTTATTTAACAGATCTCCATTATGAAAAAAAAACAACGTGAGGAAACCGGCATGCCTCAGGGGTATTTCTCAACGCCATGTAAAGACAAGTCAGAGCATGAAAACACATTTTTTTTGGAATGTTGGGTATTATCAAATGACTCTTCCCGCTCTGGGCGGAGCGGAAGCGAGTGTCAGACTTCTACTTGACTAAAAATCACCCATGTTCCTTATTAGCCCTTTGTGCCCGGGACCGTGGTATCTCTTTCGAACAACCCGCTGCCCCGAGCATGAAAACCCTGACATCAGTAATGCACTAACCACAAGATATAGAAGCAGAACAGCTCTCCCTTGTAAATCAAGAGATTCTTGTGCATTCACTACTGATAACTACTCTATGTATTTGCATACTGAGATATAAGCAAGCCGGCAAGACGATAGCATTGATAGCATGGCGGACTTCCTTCTCTTGAGGTTTTTTATTATGTCCTATAATTGCTGCGAAACTTAGCACAAATGGTGTGAGCAAGACTTAGTAAATTGTATGTCCCTTGTTGGCAAAAGTGATCCGATTGGCTACTTTCTTCTTGAATAGTTTAGTTCAGTTTGCCAGTAATTATTTTCTTTAGATATTTACGTTAGTGGCAGAAATATTCTGAATTAAACCGAATTCAAGTTATAGGTTCCGTGATGTTTATGTGTCTAACTGCGGTACTCAGAGATATTTAATGATTACTTAAGCCGTTAACAAGTAAAGGTTTGACATAATAATGTATGACAAAACTGTCAAAACCTTTACTAAGTGATGGCCTAAGTAATCATTAAAGCTCTCTGAGTGCGGCAGTAAGTGTAACTTATTTAAATAATTATTGCAAAATTATTTCAATTGTAGTAATTCTAAAATCAATGCAGCCATAAAGTGGATCTTTTTCAAATAAAAATAACGTCGGTTAAAACCAGGGTTTCAAACATAGTTTATCTTTCTTGTAGTTACGTAATGCAATGATTTATGAGACTCCATCTGAGGACGGCCTAACGCAACAACACTTCAATTGATCACAGCATGAGATGATTGTGACGAACATGATCGTGACGAACATTATTAACCCGCAGCGTATCTTTCCATTCCACACTATTGTTACATCTATTAACAATGTAAAAGATTTCGAAGGACAAGATACTGAGTAGAGGACTACATTATTTGATTAAAAATTAAAAATACAAGAATACCAAAATTCGTGTTTTTTTGTACTTAACAGCTGAACTACGAGTATTAAGTTCTATAATTATTTTAATGAGTTGGAGATATTTACCACCGGCCACATCGACTTATAAAATTGTACAATACTGGAAGCAACATAACATGTTCTACCTTTATATAAAACTAATATTTTACCGTGCCTGTAACCTGCAATGGCACTGCATTCACGTGATTAAAAAAACATAATTCCTTTCCAATCGCACTAGATCGTGAAAATTGGATAAACGAAAATGAGGCCTTTGCCCTGTAGTGGGACAATAAAGGCAAATAATATTTAAAAAAACCTTTAATTCTTTCTAACTGCCGAGCCAAACCGCATTTTTGATTCCACAGATAAAAGTTATCTGAAGATCTTAAACCTCATACTGCTACTTTCTAAATTAAGTGTACTTGATCAAGGCCTAAACTATGTATTATATGTGTAAGTACAGTAGAATTCTGACTATCCGGATTAAATAAAACTAGGGGTATTTCAGATATCCAGATAATTGATTACTGAGTAAAATCAAACAATATCAATAGCTTTTGTTTCGCATAGACCTTTAGACAATAGTATATAAACATACGGTAATAAGAGCCGTGAACAATGAGTACGGAAAATCGGATATCCGGATAATCGAGGTTCGTCTAATCGGGATTCTACTGTATATCCATATAGGTATTTTTATTCCTAGCTCACTTTACGGATGGAATATTCGAGATAGTGCCATTAGCTCGCTGATTAGGTAAGTAGGAGAGTAACCACATAAATGGATTTCCTCATAGATTGGAAGACTAGATAGCTAGCCTTAAGTATTAGCCAGCTCTACAACGGTCGACCGCTTTTGAACCTTATTACTCAGGCCATAAGGGTGGATAGTATATGACCGTCAGTGAGCGATGTCTTACGGCCAGCGGTCTGCGAGTAGAGCTAACAATGGGATTTAAAAAAACAGATGCAGCTCAGATCGATTTTTCTCTTTGAGAACTGATCTGTTTCAAAATTATGTTATTATAGTCATTAAAATTTTAAGAAAGAGTATGTGTAAAGTTTTTCGAATTGTCTGATACTCTTCTAATCACGGTCGTATTAATGGGCCATTTTTTGTCATTTTTGGACGGTTTAATTAAATTTTTACCTATTAGTTGGTGAAAAAAGAAAATTATAGGTTTGAAGGATCGCACGACTGTGTTCCCTCTTAAGACAGAATGTTTGTTAGGCAGAGATCTTGCCAAGGCTTGCGGTGGTGTGAACAGTCAGCAATCGACTATTAATTTATGTAGCTCTTCTAAATACACTAGACCTACAATCTTTTATACGTTTTTAGAGCGAGACAATAACTAGTCGCTTTTCGTCGACGGTGGGACCGTGCCTTAGGATATGAATCGGAAACGGAATCTATTCCAGTGATGACTCGTGGCAATCGTGGGCAGCAGCTGGAAATCAGAGTCAGGTGGTACATCTGGCATTATGCTGAGCTGAGGCCCTTTTGGTTTTGGCATTATTAGTTTTAATTATTTTTAATTTGTTTTGTATAATTTTTAAGGTATTTTTGCCAAATAAACACAATTTTCAACCTTTCTTTAACACTTTAAAATTAAATTAATGTAGCCAGTGCATTTTTAAAATATGCAAATTAATTATTTAAAAATAAAAAATAATGAAAATATTTGCATTTTTTAGCCAATGCTTTTTGTGCCAACAACTTGACAGAGCAAACAATGATGGATACAGTGTCACAAACTCAATCCTTATCAATTTTGTAGTTATTTCGTTAAGCAATTAGTTGTGTCATATTTGGTGATTTTGTCGGTCGATTTCTGTTATTTCACTCTTACTTTGGAAATAATACAGAGCCAACAGGATTTTCCCTAAAAAATCGAGTCACTGTCGAAGCTTAAGCGCGGTTTAAACAAAACCGCAAATGGCGTCGGCAAAGTCCAATACAAACGCCAAACCGCAGTTACTGAACTGATTTCAACGTGACGACTCTATAAAAACGGCACAAAGGTGCAATTTCGCAAAATTTACGGTAGCGTTTTCATAAAATAGAGGCGAAGTTTTTCTGTCTATGAACCAGCTTTCTAAGTGAGGTTCATAGACTCATAGTGAACCTTACAGAATATTTTTACGGACAGGAAAATTCAAATTGTTTATTTCCCTATTCAAATCTATTTAGTGTTTAAAATATTTTGAGTTGAATTTATAACGAGTATTTATAATTATTCTTATATTATTAGTTAGTTACTTATGAGAGTATGCTAACCATATACAATATTGAGTAAAAACTATTAAATAAACTACCAAGAAACTATAAAATGTCATCAAAAAACTGCTTCTCAACGCCGCCGTCAGCTGGTAATGTGCCCAAGAAACTGACGGCATTGCCACGTTGTATGGCAACACTTAACATCTGGCCAAGGTAAAAGCCATTGCAGCAGGGCACTGGAAGAGTCAGCTCGGTGATTTGAAATTTCCTTGAACTGGCTATGAGCACTCGGACTCCACGGCCCCTGAGTTTCAACCCCAAACTGCTCGTAAATATACGAGTAGTTTAGAACAAACATTATTATCATAGAGAATGCGAAGCGCGCATTCGTGGAAATTCGAAATTTAAAATTGATGCGAATGGGAAACACGTCGTTGATTGGGGAAACATCAACCGTGTATTTTATTTTCTTTTGTGTTAAGTTAAGAGGGAACAGGCCTTGTGAGGTAGGTATTTGAAGAAACTAGTTAACGGGCTGCGTTAAGCCTGCCACCGTAGAGTGCGAAGTGCAAGTTAAAATTGTGCGATAGTACATCATGTTTTATTGAAAAATTATTTGTGAACCCACTATAGGTTTTTTTAAATATTTTTACCATATTTTGGCAAACGTGAAATATTTTTCTCTTTCTAATTTTCTCAATAAATAAGCTTTTTGTATAGATACAAATACAAATACAAATACAAATACAAATATTTTATTGGAACAAAAAAGATTATTACAATTTTTGTGTACGTTAATACTGCGTTAGTTTAGTAACTGTGTCGCAGTTATTAGCGCCCACCCCTGGAGCGAAGGGCAACAGAAGTTCCTTAACAATAATTTTGGTGCTTATAAGTAGGTAGAAACTAGTTAAACATTTAATAATAATAAAACTAAAACTAAACAAGTTAATGATACTTGTAGCAAATATAAGGAAGTGTATGAGTGAGTAAGTGTGTGTGAGAGAGTAAGTGAGTGTGTGTGTGTTACGGAAGTGTGTGAAAGTGCGCGCGTCAGTGTGTGTGTGTGTGTGGGAAGGGTACGTGTATGTGTATGCTGAGGATGTGAACAAATATAATTTAAATTTTTATGAGGCTCTCTGTTTCCTCATAAGTCATGTTTTGGAGCCATTTTTCAATTTTTAGTTTACACTCTCGTGACGAGAGCGGATAGATATGTAATTTCTCATTAATTTTGTTATAAATAACAGGACTTAAAAAATTATATTGTCTTCTCACTATTGTGAGATTGACACTCTCTGTCGGGCATATTCTGTTAACTCGACGTTTTTGAGTATTGAGATTAGGGTCATATTTTATATCAGTATGCTTACGTAACAAAGTCGATACCAGAAATGCCTTCCTTACAGTAAGCACTTTCCATAAAGCATACAAGTCGTGCGTGGGGAAGCGAATTGGTTTATGTGCCATGACTTTTAGAACAGCTCTTTGTGCTCTTTCCAGACGAAGTAGAAGGCATTTACCAGAGCATCCCCACGCGGTAATGCAGTAGGTTTTTACGGAATGTGCCAGTGCAGATACTTTATTTAAAGTTGAAACCTATCTGAAACACTGTTACAATTACTAAAACAGGTGAGCGGTATTAATACAGTTATCATGTTGTGAATAAAGTTTACCCCTGCAGGGGTTTGTAGACAGGAACGTCCCCCTCTCACTGGGGACGAAATATCGACCGGTCGAATGAGTAATATAGTACTACGTGTACTGTACTCACTGCCTACCCCAAATATTCTGTCTGGCCGCTAGTGTAGTGATCATCAACACTTTTAAATTCGAATGATATAGAAGTGGGAATTGTAATAATTTTCGTTATTTTTTAAATAAAATAAATTCTATCTCTGTCGGTGTGTAAAAGTCACGATGATCGGTTTTCAGACTGGTCAGTGGTAGCAATTCAACAGCAACTTTATGGTATAGGAAATAAAGTTAATTGTGATTTTAACGGCGATGCATAGTCTGGGTATAATAAATATAGAACGACTTAGATGAATTACTACTCTGTGCTAAACTACTACTTTATTATTTATATTATTTCTACGTTTCTTCCTTTTTGACTGTTGTACCGTGCAGCTATTGGTAATGCATTTTCAATTCAGTTTTATTATTATCATCCGACACGGTTGGCGCAGTGGCTGAGCGATTGGACTGCTGCGCTGCGTGTCGCGGGTCCGATCCCCGCACGGGCCAAATATTTGTATGGCCTACAGATAGTTGTTGTTTGGTTTGTATATATGAGTTTAAATGTTTGATAACGCACCCACGACACAGGAGAAATATCAACTTTAAAAAAAAAATCTAGACCATAACCGGAAACCATCTAGTAAGGGAGTCTTTTTGAAAATACAATTTTGTAGCGTTAAAGCTTTATTTTAAATACGTCCATGGCTTCCGTACTATTCAATATACTCAAAACACTGTGCTGATGGGTCAGCAGTTCAGCACAATGTTTTGAGTCATACCATGAAACGTGATTTTCCACCCACGAAACACTTAGTTTGATGTACAGAACGCTTGGTTGACGGGTTTGTTAAGGGTCCGTTTACAACTTGTATTAACTTATTTATGTAAACAATTAATTTTTACACACTTTCGCTACTCAATATTGACCCAAATAATCTTGTCGTTACGTGGTTTTTGCTTTCAATACAATATTTCATTTAATTGAACTGCTTGCTTCATTAATTTAACTACATGTAACAATTCGTGCACAAAATTTAATTTCAATGTTATTGATGCAGTATTTCAATCGACCTGAACTGCTTTATTCATAAACGGTCTTTAAAGTAAAATGTGAGAGGGGACACTGATCGGCCCGGATTAGGCAACCTTTGACAAAAAATAGGCTTAAACCTTAACTTAAAAATAAACCGAATGGCTCAAATGGGATTGAGCAGGACAGCAAGGCGCGGCGATGACAAGTGGAGTAAGTAATGTAGTGACATGTCAACATAAAAAAGTAACAGACAAGAACGGTCACACATTGTGTGTTTACGAATGTGAAACACATGATATAAGTGGAGTCTTTACTTAGGACACACATCTTCATCATCATCATCATCTTTCATCATCATCTTTAGGTCTCACATGTTCACGATAGAGATTACCTAATTAAATGCAGACAAACTTGAAATATAACTATCAGTCGTAAACCTTCGTTTCAAGAAAGATTAAACATCAACAGCTGATCCATGGACATCTTTAGAAACTTGAGAACTCCGCAAATACGGACCTTTTTCGACGATTGCACCGGAAACTTCGTCAACGGTGCTCGAGATCAAAGTTATACGATTGGCAAGTAATATTTGAGCAAATACCACCGTACTTGTGTATCTGAAAACTCATGTCAAGGCTACGAGAGCAATCTCATATCCTATCAGAAAAGAGGGAAAAGCAAACTAGTCTTATTTCCGTCGATATAAATATTTGTAACCCGTAAAGTTTGTAAGATAAGAGCTAATACTTTTATTGCAATAAGATTTCAAACAGTCAGATATGGAAAACTATGTACCTACTATTGCCAAGTGCCATGGGACATTTTTCTTTGACGCGAACAAACCGGTAGCTCTAAAAGATGGATTTTAAATCTTCTCATATATTTATCGTGTGGTTTTTGCCAAAACTTGTGTCAGAGTTTTAATGCTGTCCACGGGCCAAGAAATACCTCTACGGCATAATGGTTTTTTTACGATGTTTTCCTTCACCGAACCAAGTGATAATTATACATGAATCCGAAAAATCAAAGGTGCGTGTCTTGGATTCGAACTCGTTACCAATAGATTTAAAGTGCAACTAGAGCATGCTTATTACTGCTACGGAACTCGTAAACTCAAGGTATTCAAATCAATTGCTCAAGACGGAAGAATAAAGACTTAGACAGACCAGTCTTTTGAAAATAGGTTAGTCTATACATGGAAACATATCTTACAAGTTGACTAGACTTATATTTTCTTGTTAACGTCGTCAGAGTACAAAATAATCAAAACTTATTAACAAGGAAAAGTAATAAAGCGCTCTTCCTCTGTCTACAGTTATAATTAAAACGAAAACCTGCTAGCTTAGTACTTGTGTCGAAAATTAATTTCTTACGTTTACTTTAGGTTCACACGTAAAACGTGATGCCATACAAAACACAGCTGTCGTGGTGAGTAGTGAAGGTAGCTGGGTGTTGCAAATTTCGCACCCTGTCCGTAACATGGTCAACATTTGCTTCAGCCCTTTGCCGGTACACAAACAGCGTCTGGTTAATCAGATAACTCTATTTTGCCACCATGTTACACCAATAGATCCTTTGAGAGTCTGAAAGTGCAATTCTAGTGGCCGAATTTAGGAATGATTCAATTTAAATTGTCATCGACACGATGAGGCCACGGACAAGATGGAGGAATATTTTTTTTTTATTTTTTTTTTTTAATTAGCCTATTGTGTCCCACTGCTGGGCAAAGGCCTCCCCCATTTATTTCCAGTCAGGAAGAGTGTGGAAGAAAAAACGTGTCGATTCCAGGTATAAGCTGGGGCTGTGGGTTGTTCAAAAAAGATATCGCGGCCCCGAAACACAAAGGGCTAAGAACGAACATCGGTGGTTTTTATTAAATAAAAGTCTAACATAAGAAGTGTCAGATTTTGTCGTCCATTTGCCGTCATTTGATGATTTCACACACACCAAAAATGAAAATGGGCTGGATGATGATGATACTGACGCTAAGGCGAAGAAGAATCTGGCCAAAAAGTTAATTTTTCAGAAATATGAATGTTGACAAAACGTCTGTATTGAAAATTGCACAATTTATTACATGCATGTACGAGGTACGACGGGGCCTTAGCAATATTTATTTGCTGCGAGCGGTGAGACAAAATGAAATTGGATGCGCTTCTGGAGTGTGTTTTGAAAATACAGCAGAGTCCTTGTCAGATGAGTGGGTTTGCCTTTTGTTTGATGAATGCTTTTCGACTTGTAATTTTAAATACGGTACATTTGTTTATCATAATACACACACATGCTGTTTTCAATTTATAGGATAATATATAGACTCTCTTTCGGAGCTCGTGGCTTAATAGTTCCTGCCGTTTGGATCGATTTTTAGGATAAGCATGCATGCCTAGGTTGCCCGTGGATGGGTGACTACCCATTACATACCGAATATCTTATTCCCCAGTACTAACTGGGTTGTCGAGGTCAGATAGGCAGTTGCTCCATGTAAATACTGGTATTCAGCTGCATTCAGTTAGACTTGAAGCCAACCCCAACATAGTTCAGAAAAGGTTATGCAGATGATGATATGAGTGTACTCTCTTTCTAGAAACCTATTAACAGCTATGATGATAATCGTAGGTGGTGACCTAGCCGAAGTACAAGAACCTTTAAATACTAGAAACCACTAGACCCTAAACTTACAAGAAACTAAAGTATCGCCCTGTTGGTACCTAGTAATAAAAACGTGACCGATCATGTCACGTCTCTGTACCAAAAAAATGCTTAAAATGTAGACTCTTTTCAAACGGACAAAAACGGTAAAAAACTGCAATGAATAATTCAAGCTACCTAAAAAGTGGCAGCTAATAATTTACCGGACATCTCTAACGTAGCGTTCGATTTTTAAAAGTCTCATCTTTAGGATGAATGGAAGAAAAAAGTTGTATCGGTAAAGAAACTGCATGGTGTGTTACAAATAGCAATATTGCATATCGGACACATACTAACAACCAGCTTTAAAAGAATAATGTAGTCGTAGTACAGAACGTCATAATAGTTAACAACATAGTATCGAAAAGTAAAAGTCTATAATATACTTACAGATAATAATGCAAAACTTAAAAAGAGAGGAGGCCTTAGTCCCCGCAGTGGGAACATTATAGGCTGATGATGATGATGAATACAAAACTGAATGGTTTGCTTCAAACAACAATATAAGTAAGAATGATGTAGTATCAGAAAATAATAAGATAATAATATACAGATTAAACAAACCTATACGGTGTGTTCCAAACAACAATATTGTACCTTGGACCGATATTAACGACCTACTACTATATGTGTATAAGAATAATTTTGCATAGGAAAAGTATTACAAAACCTGCTTGTCTAGTCATTTCCCAACTATGTTGAGGTTAGTTTCCAATCTATACGGATGTAACTGTATACCAGTATTTAACTTACATGGAGCGACTAACAAAGCTGAACTCCAAAATCCTACTTCTAGGTAATCGATACCCTTTTACACACTATTAGTCGACTGAATGACCTTCGGGCTACATCTGAATAGGGTAGTTGACAAAAAAAATCGAAATAGTCCGTCAGATATATTTTCAAAAAATATTGGACACATATTTTTTCTTTTTTCACGAAAAAAAAAATAACGATACAGTCTTTTGAAAACTCGTGTAAAGTCACATTGCAGTAAATCTTTATCGGCCAGTGGCGTCAAAAGCCCCCCACTCATGATCTTTGACGCTTTTTATCTTAATATTTTTTTATTAATTCGCAAAAAACATGTATTCAATGTTTTTCGATAATTCAACAGACGGACTAAACAGATTTTTATTATTTTTGTAAGGAAATCCCTATTGGCAGTACATATTTACCGAACTGCGTTGTTACGTAACCGCGTCCAACACTACTTAGACAACTTACAAGAGCTTTCAAAACGTAAGAAAGGTAACTTACTTACAAACAATGATGAAAATGAAAGCAACCACAATATGGAAGGTAATCAAACCAGACATCCTGCAACTTCAAGTAAATAGTGGAACTATAGCAAAATTAACAGCCGAGACTCTTCAAACTTGCGAAGTAAGTACGATATCGAGAATATTGTACTTTTTCGTTTCTTAAATCAATTATGGGTACTACACTTAACTGATTAAAAGTAAAAAATATTTCTGATACTGTGACTGTAAGTATCGACGTTAATTAAAAAGGAAAAGGTTTCAAAAGCGAACGGAGCAAACGGAGCGAACAACAGCGCACTAGCAACAAGACAAAACAAAACAATGGAATCAGTCTAATAGAACAGAAAATCCCCGGGCATTTAAAAGCATTTATTTACAACGAGTACTCCCCGAACATGCAAATGCATTTATTAGCAAGGAGAAAGCTTTAATTAGTCATTTTGCAGCTGTTTTTCTAAAAAATAAACTGCTGTATCGCCATTTCCCTTTTGTCCCCGTCTACCTTTATTTTTAAAAAAATTAGCAGAGAACGTTCGAATGTCCAGACTGTCCAGTGCACTGGTACATCCGTACTTATTTTATGTCTAGTGCAATAATAATCCTTATGAGACCAAGAATAGTCCCTCGAGGCACTCCAATCTAATATCAGAAAAGCATTACCTGAAACGAAGGCACATTCGAAAATGTACACTTGGACAGTAATATATGCCTGACTTATTCTGGAACACTAACTGCCGCACTCAGAGAGCTTTAATGATTACTTAGGCCATCACTTAGTAAAGGTTTTGACAGTTTTGTCATACAAAAGTATGTCAAACCTTTACTAACAGACGGCCTGAGTAATGATTAAATATCTCTGAGTACCGCAGTAAGAATTAGTATGCGACCTCGTCTATGGTTTCGGATGGTTTTGTAACTAAACCCAAAAACGTCAAACGAGAGACATGTTTTAAATAAGTGGGTGTATTTACCCATTGACATCATGAAAATGAACAATTTTTACACCTAGATATTAAAAATCGCTTTCGACATTTTGATCGCAGTCCTAGAAACATACTCGTAAACACATTAAACTAGTGTTTATTTTTTCCTACATAAATACTTTCCATTAAGTGTCGATCAGTTCAACAGAAAGACTGCGATGGATTTAGAGACTAAACCAATATCCATTTAACAACTTAATTATTGACGGCACGGTTGGCGCAGTGGCCCAAGCAGGTGACTGCTGCGCTACGTGTCGCAAGTTCGATCACCTTACGGAACAAATATTTGTATGGCCCACAGATAGTTGTTTCGGGTCTGGGTATTTGTGTATGTGAGTTTAAATGTCTGTGAACGCACCCACGATAGGTACAGGAGAAATTCCTAGTGTGGGGCAACGTTTTCTATAAAAAAAAATTAAAAACTATCAATACTGTAACGAATATTATTTTTGATCTTGAATAGTGAGTACATGGTTCCGTTCTGGCTTCCCCATTCGAATATTCATTACCAAATATATCTGACCACTCGTAAATAAGATGTTGGTTACTTTGGGATCACCAGATTGGGCTTATATATGTACAAAGAGAGGGCAAGTGGCAAAGTCATCGGCATTTTTTCTGATCTGCAAAACCGCAGAGCCCGATGTAACGGGTATTATTGCACCAATGAAAATATCACCACGTTTGAATGATACCTTGAAGTTATAAAATAAGGAATGAAATGTTATTATGAAAGTAAATAATTGTGGTGAAATATTTAATGTCAATTAATTCGAGTCACTCTCGGCCATATTTTTTTTGTGAACTTAGTAATTGGCGTATTATTAGATTTAAAAATTATAAGTTATGGTACTATCAGCAGAGGAGCTACCTTTCATAAAATTAAGAAATAGGTAGGTAAGTATTTTTCAGATTGAAAATCCCATACGGCTTGTGTGAATGAGATATCTAAATATAACAAACATAGATGTAATGAGTCATCATCATCAGATGATGATGATGACTAGTGAAAGGCTAGGGAGATCCCTAGTCTTTTCCCAACTATGTTAGGGTCGGCTTCCAGTCTAACCGGATGCAGCTGAATACCAGTATTTTACATGGAGCGACTGCCTATCTGACCTCCACAACCCAATTAAACTAGGTAATACTCTTTGGTAAGACTGCAATGGATGTCAGAATTTCAGGTCACTGACTTCCTGTAACGACTGCCAAAGATCTGGCAGCCGGGACCAACAGCTTAACGTGGTTTTCGAGGCACGGAGGAAACTCGGTATGTCGGGCGGTCACCCATCCACAGACCGACCTAGGCAAGCACAGCTTTACCTTAAGATCGACCCGAGTGGCAGTTCTTATTAAGCCGTGAAGGATAAAGTTCAGATTAAAGGCGGATAACATACAAGCAGCGTACCACGACTGTAATCCGGCCACAGAATCCCTGTTCTCTCTTTGCTATGTACATTGTGGGAAGCAAGACACGGCAGGGCTAGTGTGCAGTGTGGTCGTGAATTAAGCAAAATGTCATCACAAATATTTGTAACGACCTGCATGATTCATCGGTCGCAGCGACCGGTTCGAATAGTGTGTCAGTAGTCTTTTTATTGGGTTGGTGGGAATTCATCAAATGACTTATCCCGCTCTGGGCGGAGCGGTAGGGAGTGTTAAGCTTCTACTGACTAAAAACCATTGCACCCATGTTCGTTCTTAGCCCTTTGTGTCCGAGGCCGCGGTATCTCTCTCGAACAACCCGCAGCCCCGTGTGTCATTAGCCTTAAGTCGGATGATAGCTGACTGCATTTAATCCTATCAAGAAACACGGAGTTAGCGTTTAGAGCCACGTAATGATACTGTATATATAAGGATACTGCATACGTACATAGCTCCCTGGTACTGTTATAAACTGCTACGATGTTTTATTGCTATCTAAAAAGTTACAGCTAATAATTTACCAGACATATCTAATGTAGCGGTCGATTTTTAAAAGCGTCCTCTTAAGATTGAATGAACGAAGAATTGTATCGAAAAATCCCCAAAAAGTGAAAAATAAAACTTCAGAAGAAAAATCAGCGTCAGCGGTGACGAAAAAACGAAATCAAACTAACAAAAATGTCGGCTGTTTATTTTTGCAAAAAAGTTGTTTTTATTTTTTCATTTTCTTAGTTGTAATATCCTATACAAATAATTACTACGCATTTAACATTCAACCAAGAAACCTAACCCTTAACCTTCAAGATTTCCTTATTATTGCTTTCATCTCCTAACCGTTAACCTTCTATCATCAGCTCATTAACATGAAGTGATGACTGCTAGATGCGAATACTTGAACAGCGTCAGAAAAAGCACGAAACACGTCATACGTGCCTATGAACCTGACCGAGAAAGAGACCGATAAATCGAGGGCAACCTTAGGGCTGCCCTCGATTTCTCTGGGATCCCATCCCATCACCAGGTCCTGGTTTCCATATCATGGTACCACCCTTGAAATATCTCCTTTCCAATAAACAAAGAATCAAAAAAAAAAAAAAAACAAAAAAAAAAAAAAAACAAATCAAACAAATAAAAAAAAGTCAATAAAAAAAAAAAACAATCAATCAAAATTTCTTCATAAACGACGAAGTTATTTGCGAATACACATTATAAATTAATTAAAATGTTCATAGAATGAAAAGTACTGGGCCAAACTATGTTAAACTATGGGACCAAATGGCAATAATTCCGCATCAAACTAAAGAAGAATCACTTAAATCGGATCATAAATCTCAGCGTCATCGGTGTACAAACATGAAAAAAAAAACCAATCGAATTGAGAACCTCCTCCTCTTTGGGAAGTCGGTTAAAAAGTATTAGCCTATAATATGCAGATAATGCAAAAACGGTACGTTCCCTCAGCAATATTGCATCTGAGACACATACTAACGACGTGCTTTAAAAGAATACTGAAGTTTTAAAAATGTTGTCAGTATTTAACGTACTGCTTTTATTACTTTTCTCATAAGCTTGCAATATTTTAACGGCTAGCAACACAGCTTAGGAAGAAAATGAGAACTTAATCTCGTTTAAAAATGGAACGAAAATGAATGGTTATAAAACATGTTCGTTTAAACTGAGTGTCCCACATAATATCACTTACCATAGTCTCCTTTTAAAATGAGTTGATTATATAGGTGGCTAAAACAGGTGCTTAAAAAAAACTAAAACTAACCATTACTAATAATAAAAGTAATAGACTTTAGTTTTTTTTAAGTCCTAGAAAAGATTCTAATGAATCTTGTCGAGAGCGCAGAGTTTTTATCTCTTAGTGTAAAAATTGATCATTTCATGATGTAAATACACACACTTATTTCAATCAGGCCTCTCGTTTCACATTTTTGGATTTAGTTACAAAACTATCCGAAACTGCAGACGAGGTCGCATACTAATTCCTAGTGTTCCAAAAATAAGTCAGAGACATACCAGTGTCTATTTTCAAATGTGCCTTCGTCTCAGGTAATACCTTTCTGATATTAGATTGGAGTGCCTCGAGGGACTATTCTTTGATATCATATAAATAAATAATCTACTAGATATAAAATAAGTACGGATGCACAGTGTACTGGCCACTCTAAAGGTCTCTGATAATTTGATAAAAATAAAGGTGGACGCGGACAAAAGAGAAAAGGCGATACTGCACTTTATTTTTTAGAAAAACAGCAGAGAGGATTCATTATAGCTACCTAGGATTCCTAGGTAGCAATAATTAATATTTTCTAGATCTTAATTAACCGATGGCTTCTGGAAGAGAAACCAAACAAACACTAAGAAATAAACAAACAACTGCTATAGAATTACTTGCACTAATTAATGAGAAAACAAAAACATTTCTGCGAAAATAATACCTGACTGTTTGTTTTCCAATTATATTGAATAAGAAGATGATGTGGGTCGAACCAGCTATTATATATTTTCTTCTTATCGTGTGGGCAGTAAGGTCTAACGACCCCACACACCCTTAGTATCAGAGTTTCTAAACCGCTTAAATAGTTATTGTTTTATACTAGCGAGTATTCAGAAAACAAAAAACCAGTCGGTTGTTATGGTATGGGCATGTGATGCGGAGGAATGAGGAAAACGTCGTGAGGAAAGTTTTGAGAATGAATGTATAGTATGGATGAGTATGAAAGTAGAGTTGGACCAAAGAAAAGATGGATGGACTGGTTCTAGTTCCACGTATACGATAAGTATGTAAGATATGCTGACCCCAAATCATCATCATCAGACTATAATGTTCTCACTGCAAGGCCTCTCTAGGAGAGGGATAGGCTATAATCCACCACGCGGGGCCAGTGCGGGTTGGTAAAAGGCACAAATGTCTTCGAATTTTTTGGTTCTAAGACATGTCGGTTTCCTAACAATGTCTTCCAATTAAAATTGGGATAAGGGCAGTAGAACGATGATGATTGGCAACTATTTCTATGCTGCGGCCGACATCAGGCTCATTTGCATACAAATTCTATTTATATGAGAATTCGAGACTCGGGTACTACTTTGACGGGCCACGTTTTGGCGTGAACTCTGATTAAAATTCAGGCTATTTGCAGTTGTGCCTCTATTGTTATTCGCCTGGGATTTGGAAATATTCACCAGTGATGATTATGTTGAAGAAGAAACAGTCATTCAAAACATAACATCACACCTTTAATTCCAGGAGGGAGGAGGTAGAGTACACCCAGATTTCGCCAGTTATGGCTTAGTTTTATGAAGTAACTTAAATGAGGCGATCCTATTGCCATCTGGACACGGAGTTTAGACTCTGTGGCTACTGAGAAATACCTGATGGACAAAACGATTTAAAAAACCGGTTTTAACGATTTAGCAAAAAATATTTTAAAAAAGTCGTGTGGCCAAAGATACGTTTTTGGGGCTGAACAGACAGCAATTTACCCCTGCATTTGGTACACGTAATTTCACAAACAACGCACTAAACACACTGTAAGTATGTTTAATTACTAAGTAAATTTCAGTCAACTCAGCGGAACTTCAGAATTGAGTTCTAGCAAAAAGGGGAACGCTATATGAAAAATTCTTTGTAAAATTGTCTGTTTCTAGTCTCGTGAAGGTTATTACAAAATATTTACTCATTTCTCTAACACGTACACTTAATAACGCGCCCGTATTCCTCGGAGGGAGACAGAAGTGTAGGGCCACACCGCACCCGATTTTAGCCGTTTATAATAATGACAATAGGCTCCCTAAATCTGGATGAGGCTGGCACAGGACCGTGGAGATTGACACAAAAAAGAGAGGCTTACACCCAGCAGTGGGTGAATTCAGGCTGTGAATGATGATGATGATGATGAAGAAATAACTGTTAAATAACTATTACGTATTACAGACGTGATGTTATGTCATAGGTTATGTGCATTAATATAAAAACTAAAGATACGGTCGTCCGAACATTTGCTCGACGCGTTCGCCATACAGAGAATCGGTGTAGTCTGCTCGTTAACGTAACCTTGTATAAGCGGCGTGGTATTTTCGAGGTATAAAGAACATAAATAAAGCTTTTAATAAAATTTACGACCTCACCCGAAGAGAGCCGATCGTGGACTAGTTCACTTCGGCTTAGGAAAGACCATATTGGGACCACGTTTGAGGCGTCATTTTAACATGCCGTCCGCCCAGTCCTTACGCAGTAATATATAAGTTAATGGTTATGTGTAACTTGTGACGGCTACTGCTAATTGTCTTATCATTAATGAAAGACACTTAGGTCGTGGTTCAGAATCCAGGAAATCGCGTATGTAGCTCAGTCACTTGCCTAGTTCTTGTTTTTATATTCTGTAATTTATCAATGCGATAGGTGAAATACGAAAGGCGTAATGTACCCACGTTTTATAGTTATGTTTCAGTACCATGTACTAATGGTCCACCTCTGCCTAACCCTTCGGAGATTACAAGTGTGATGTTATATTACAAGATGTTTGAAAACTCCCACAAGAAGAATGCATACAAAACGGAGCTAAAAGACGTGGAGTTTACTTTAGACTTTAGACCAGCCCGTTACACTATACTAATATATACTAAAAACAACATCTCAATCAAAATAATAGTAATATAATAAAATAATTTAAAATACTTACTTAATAATTTATAATTTTAAATAGTATTTATATAGACCGACGACGGCGCCCCCTGTGCTGAAGCTACCAGGCTCGCTTTTACGAGGGCTTGAACAAATCTTTAAATAGCTCGAGCCGTTGAGGTAGACTAGATGATGCACCTATATGTTTGTCAGATACAGCCAGTATTTTAATCACAGATTATATAGATGTCGTAGGATAATTTGATACTTCGAATCTTCGCGGAAATCCTAGGAAATCCTAGGGGTTTTGCGAAAACGCGGATAATTAGACATAGGCTAAAAATTTTTTTAGGGGCGGCATGGGCACCGGGCCGTAGGCCGACGAAGGAGGCCGGCGGAGGCCCGGCACTTCGGGGACAGAAGATATTAGTGTTATTTAATATGCGAGCGAAGCGAGCGCGGGTTGAAAAAGCTTTTGCTTTCGACGTATTTGGTGACCATTAATCCATTTTGGTAACTATGTCTAATTATCCGCGTTTTCGCAAAACCCCTAGGATTTCCGCGAAGATTCGAAGTATCAAATTATCCTACGACATAGATAAAACTGGGCGGACGGCATGTCAATATGACGCCTCGAACGTGGTCCCAATATGGTCTTTCCTAAGCCAAAGTGAACTAGTCCACGATCGGCTAGCTTCGGGTGCGGTCGTAAATTTTATTAAAAGCTTTATTTATGTTCTTTATACCTCGAAAATACCACGCCGCTAATACAAGGTTACGTTAACGAGCAGACTACACCGATTCTCTGAATGGCGAACTCGTCGAGCAAATGTTCGGACGACCGTATCTTTAGTTTTTATATCAATGGATAAAATAGAGCAAGATCCCAAAGCCCCTAGACATTACTTATTTTCTCAGAAATAAAATGTATGGGATAATGTTGTGTTAGTATTTACTTTGCGTGTATGCATACCAGCTTGCACCTACTCACACACATACGAGTACATATTTATAAACTCAAAGGACTAAACTGTTTTACGTTCGTTACATCACCATCTCAGGGCCAGTTGAAAACCAGCGTCGGGCACTAGCTGCTCGACAGTTTGCTGAACTGGTCCTATTTGGCGCAGCCGTGAGATGCACACACTCTTTTTTTCTATATGTGCTAAATAAATCTGTTTGCTTTCTTTCTTTCTTTTTTCTAGCTTGGCAGAGAGACCAGTTGTCAGGTACCAGGTGCTAAAGGCAGGTAAAAATAATACACACTTTACTTACATTCTCAGTCTTGATTTTTATATATGATATCCAGGGGACTATTTGTAAGCAGCCAGACCAATTGGAGAGGCCAATCATCTCTCCCCCAGATACACATAAAGTGTCGCTATAAATATGAGTACAAGCGTGTTAATAAGGTCATTACTCTGTCATTTATGAATCGATTTTGTAAATTCTTTTTTTATTCGATATATTTTTTCATACTAGTAACATATTATCACATACATTTTATTTCTGATAAAATAAGTAGTCTGGGGGCCCTGGGATCTTGGACCATAAGTAGATGATGCGAGTTTCACGATCCCTTTGAAAATCATGCGTGATATTTTTAAAATAACCACTATTAGTTCATCATCATCAGCCTATAATGTTCCCACTGCAGGGACTCAGGCCTCCTCTCTAGGAGACGGATAGGCTATAATAAACCAAACGGGCCTGGTGCGGGTTTTTAGATGTCACATGTCTTCGAATTTTGGTTCTAACCAGTTTCCTCACTATGTTGTCCTTCACCGTTGTGAGAGCAGCCTGTTTGGGTTCGAACCTACGAATTACTGTTTGTAAGTCGTGACCACCACCACTGGGCCAGCGCTGCTCTCTATTTAGTTACTATAGAAAATTGACTACGTTTCTTGTTCTTTAAATGTCTTGAATTAAATTCTTGAGTTGTAACGGTGTAACTTAGTTGTTTAACAAATTAGCTTCCTACGATCGTAACTTCGTGAAGTGTAAAATGCTTAAGCCTGTAATCCCCGAAGAGTTAAGCAGAATTGTGACCTGATAAGTAGTTCACTTATATTTTGGCAGCTATTTTTAAGTCCAATGTAATAGGGGCCGACCCCATTGCCATCAAATCCGTGCCAACGTCTCTTTTAAACATACTGACTGAATTTAAAGTTAGAAAACTACCGCGAGGCAGATATTGAAATTCCTTCAAAGTACGAATCTCAATTTGTGAATATCGTTTAGAGAAACAAATTAGTTTAAGTTCAAACGTCGTCACTTGAGTGAGGTCTAAGTTGGCTCCAAACAAGTTAGCTAATACATGTACACTTCAAATAAAAATATATATTTTCGTAAATAATAAAAACCGTTTTGCTTTGTTATGTTCTAAGTTCTAATAGACTCGTATGTCATTTTTCGCCAGCCTACGACCACACCTCCCACACATTGTCAAAAAGCTACGTCTCTTAATCAAATATTTGATATACGTATTCCAAATATGTATCTATACTTATAAATAGAAAAGATATGTATTTTTGTCTGTAACGAATAAACTTAAAAACTACTGGATCTATTTTGAAAAATTCTTTCACCGTTGGGAAGCAACACTACCTGCGGGTGACATAGGCTACTTTTCATCCCTGTCTTCCCACGGGAACGGTAACTACACAGGTGAAACCGCGTGACGTCCGCTAGTATTTTATAATTGTCGTCTTTCCAATTAAAATAAATGACTATATTATTTCATAATAACTTTTTATCTACCTGAGTACCGAGGAAGGTCTAATCAATCTTGTGGGCGCTCCTTAGATCAAAGCCTAACCATGAAGACAAATGACAATTCACCACTGGCTAGTGCAGCTTATTTTGTGCGGATTATAGCTAAAAACACCTGCTCAAGTGGAGATTCATAGATGACTCTGCCATGGAGTGTAAATGTGGGCTTTTTAAAATATTCTGCTTTATAACAATATTTAGATCTAATATATAAAATTCTCGTGTCGCGGTGTTTGTAGTTAAACTCCTCCGAAACGGCTTGACCGATTCTTATGAAATTTTGTGTGCACATTGGGTAGGTCTGAAAATCGGACAACATTCATTTTTCATCCCCCTAAATGTTAAGGGTAGTCCACCCCTAATTTTATTTTTTAATTTTTAGTTATTTTTTTTATGATACAGCATTAGAAAGTACATTACCCTGAATTTTCAACCCTCTACGATCAACCCCAATTTTTTTTATTGTTTAGAAAGGTTATGCTATATTATGTGACGCAGACGCCGTTGCGTGGGTCAGCTAGTTATTTCATAAAAAGAGGGTCTATGGAGTTTCTTGCCCATTCTTCTTCACAGAGATCTACGCCTTGTAATGGACAACCACACCACTTTTACTTTTTAAAAGTTATTATGCGTTGTGACTGTGACTGTAGCTTCGGTTTCTCTGTTTTTCTGACATTCAAAACTGCCTGTAATGGTCTAAATGAAATAAACATTTTGAGTTTAAGTTCCACAAACGTTAGGGCACGAATATCCTGGTCGTCGTGTCTTGCTGTTTGCTCATTACAGGAACTGTCATGATCTAAGCCAACTCAATTAAAATGGCTAGAAGAATACCACTGGCAAAAATGTCTTTGTTCTGTCAGTTTTTAAGAGCAGTTCCGCAAAATCTTCCAAAAATATTGTAGAACTTCTAGATAAACTGAAAATGCTCATCTGCATCTAAAAACCGGATAATTACGAAGAGAGCGATGGTGAAAAGGAAATGGATATGCAACGCCATTAAAGGCCCACGTTTATAATCTCCGAAACGATTCAAGCCATTTACCTACGTTTTCGTAAGCGAGGATAGTAAGTTCTGATGTAAGTATACAAAAACCGTACAGATATAACACTCGGCTTGTGGCTTAATAATAACTGCCGCTCAGGTCGACCTTTAGGTTAAGCCATGCTTAACTAGGTTGGTCCGTGGATTGGTGAAATACCCGTTAGCTATTGGTCCTAGCTGCCATATATCTTTGGCCGTCGTTACTGGTAGACAGTACCTAGTCGACTGTCAATTTATGAAAGTGACAACCCGTCTTACTCCCGTCTCCATATAAAATACTAGTATTCAGCTGCATCCCATTAGACCAGAAACCAACCCTAACATAGTTGGGAAAAGGCTAGGCAGATGATTACCGATATAACTTTCGAAAAGTTTGGCCGTATTGTATTTTTAAAATTTCGAATGACACATTTTTGATCACTATCACATTGTTCAACAAAAAATACACAATGTGTGTATTAGTACTATACATAATTATCCATAATTATATGTCTAATTACTAGCTATTGCCCGCGACCATAGTCTCCGTGAAATTATAAAACAACTAGCCGATGCACGCGACTTCGTTTCTGTGGAAATTTTGATGTGTGACTAAAAAGTGTTTGGGGTTTAACACTTAGGGGTACGAAAATTAGATTACGACCGATACTCAGACCTGCCAAATATACATGATATAATAAAGTTTCATTAAAATCGGTCAAGCCGTTTCCGAGGAGTATAATACCTATGGCAAGTAACACTCTGACACGAGAATTTTGAATATTATATAGAAGATAGATAGTACTTCTCGTCCTATTTGAATTGGATTTTATTTTTCACACAGAATTGTTTTACTAAAATTAAAGAGCTTAAAATACTTCTTATAATTTCAGTTAACTACCTGTTAATAGTCCCTTAAAAAACGGTCCAGCCATTTCGGAGAGTAACTGGAACAGACAGACCGACTGACAGTCGAAAATGTGTTTTTGTTTATATTTATTATCTACTAGCTGTTCCCGGCATGCGTTGCAATGCCCTTTTTCCTACCTACTACCTGCCTGTGTACCAACAACCTACCTACCTACTACCCTACCTACCTACTACCCTACCTACCTACTATCCTACCTACCTACTACCCTACCTACCTACTACCCTACCTACCTACTACCCTACCTACCTACTACCCTACCTACCTACTACCCTACCTACCTACTACCCTACCTACCTACTACCCTACCTACCTACTACCCTACCTACCTACTACCCTACCTACTATCCTACCTACCTACCTACTACCCTACCTACTTACTACCCTACCTACTACTCTACCTACTACCCTGCCTACCTACCTACCACTTTCTCACCTTTTAAACCTTCCCTGGACTTCCACGAATAATTCAACACTATAATTAGCCAAATCGGTCCAGCCGTTCTCGAGTTTTAGCGAGACTAACGAACAGCTATTCATTTTTATATAATATATATAGCTGTACCCCGCGTGCGTTGCAATGCCCTTTTACCTGCCTACGTACCAACTACCTACCTATTACCTACCTACCTACATACTACTAATTTCTCACCTTCTCTGGACTGCCACAAATGTTTCAAAACCAAAATTAGACAAATCGGTCTAGCCGTTCTCTAGTTTTAGCGCGACTAACTAACAGCAATTAATTTTTATATTATACGCAAACACCATTTCAAAAATCGTTTTTCTATTGGGAAAGAAACAGTAATTATTTGTGATTATTGTGATAATGTCGTATGGTCTGTTTGAAGTTGTCATTCGTTGACTGAACAACTGAACGTCACTCAATTGTTTTGCCTTCCCGGAACCTCTCAACTAACACTTGAACTTTATAATACGGTATTAAAGCTCAAATTGATTTTACGTTTTAGTTAGAAAACGTTTGTATGGGAAAAAGAAAAGGGCTGTTTTTAGGGCTTTTCCGGCCATTATTCGATTTTTTCTCGCCGTAAGAACCATCCTTGAACTTCAACGAACATTTAAAAAAAAAAATCAGCCAAATCGGTCAAGCCGTTTTCATGCCAAGTCGTGACAACGGAAAACGGGTTTCATTTTTATATATATAGACACTGTCATATGAATACAATAAACAGCAATAAGAATATACTGAAATTACAAACCAACACTTCAAGTTTATTTTGTATATAATATGGTTTATTTTTAAGGTAACATTGGTTATTTTTTCCACAACCCAACCGCCTAACATAATGAAACACGATAAAAGATTATGAGAGATAAACACGAATGGTTATGAAACGCAGTGCCGTATGAAACAAACATTTCAACAAAATACTACATTGTTGGTAGCACGACTTTATAGGAATCAGTAAACAGATTCAAGTCATCTCTTCTATAGATAAAGGTCAAACGTATCGTCACTACCGCAGTCATCGCTCCGCCCGCGCTACCAACATTACTGACCGCCGCATAATCAGATCGGTCTATACTGTATGGTCCGAACGGCACAATAAAGCCACACACAACCAATCTGCATTTGAAACACACGCGGTTTCGTACTTATTCAGCGTTTGAAGTTGATATATTAATGACATAAAATCTGAGGAGTTTACCCTAAATACATGAAGAATACTTTTTTCTGTATGTGATTGGCCTAGTCTTGGTCTCAATCTGGTCCTAAGGGCAGAGATGAGGTCTACGATGGAACGAGCTAACCCAGAAGAAGCCTATTTACTCGCGACTTAAATAGATTGGAATTATATGAAGACGGAAAAACCGACCCAGGGAGAGAATTGCACTCTTTGACTGTGCGCATAATAAAAGATGTAGCAAAGCTGTGGAGCAGCGATAAGGTGATACTCATAGTTCCTGTTCAAAATTTGTTACAGGATAATTGCATTGCACTTATACACGTAAAACCAATTAGAATTTCCAATTAACGCTACGCTAGCCATAATTGAAATATTCCACGAAACTGAAGCCACCGGGAGCTGCCGTAAATTCATAACAGGTTTAACCTGTACTTTATTGATAACAGGTTAGAGCCACTGCATGGGTGAGTTTGACGATGATATCGTAACTTATTGGTAAGTATAGGTAGCATGTTAGGTCCATCAGGAGTTTAACACGTTAAACCGATTAATTTACGGTGGACGGTGGGAAATGTTTGACGTTTCCATTAGTTTCCAGGTTGTTGGGCTCCGCAGAGTATTTAAACTATATTTTTAGAAAATATGGGAACACGAGTATTATGTAAATAATAATATCGTTTTTGTAGTTTCTAAAAAAACTATAAAAACTTTGATGAGTTTTTCCAGTTGGTCAGGTTTAACTGAGTATTTTGACTAAATATATTGTTCAGGACCAGTTAGGGCCTAACTTTATGCGACTAGTACTATAAAATAACCGTCTGCTAAACTTATTGTAAAAAGAACTTAGTATTCTAATGAACCAATTTCATAAAAGATGTATTTGGAGAAAACCTGCGGAGATTTGTTCAACTCTTTGAACACACAAATCGAAATTGATAAAGGTGTGCAACTAAAAAGATTGTCGTGTTAAACGGATTTTGCTATTAATTTTTTTACTGGGTGTGATTTTATTTATTTTATGTTCTGTTTTATGTATCTTATTGCATTGTATTTGACGAATTTGTAATGCACTTATAATTATAATTAGTGGCGGTAAGTAAATTATAGTAAAACGAGTACCATGTGAATTGTTTTTCCTTGTTTCGAATAAACCCTTAAACTCTTTGATGAGTGCTTATTATACTTCTTTTGTCTTTCTGCATTCCGCCATCGCCAGACTTCACCAAAACTATTGCACGAGCGTTTTCAGTTTAACCGATGTGGCTTTTGATCAACTTTCCCATTCAATTATGTTATTTAGAAAGGGCTTACCGTTTTTTTTTTGTAAGTAAGTCCTGTGTAGGAATTGAGAACTGTACCGCATAATATAATATAAGATTACATAACACATAACATAACATCACGCCTGTAATCCCCGAAGGGTTAGGCAGAAGTGTACCTATAATAGTACATCCACACTTATGCCACGCCAGTTATGTTGTGTTTGTTAAATATAAGATTACCTACAATAATAATGAAAGATGATTGTTTCCAGTCTTATATGGAAAAAAAGGAGGTTTGTAATGAGATGACGAGAAACAGAGAAGTATGGAAGAAGAAGACATGCTGCGCCGACTCCAAGTGAATTGGGATAAGTGCAAGAAAATTATGATAATTCCAGTCTTACAAGAGTGTTATCATATTCCCCAGTAGTAACTACTTTGTGGAGGTCAGATAGGCAGTCGCTCCATGTAAAATACTGGTATTCAGCCGCCCCAACTTAGTTGGGAAAAGGCTAGGCAGATGATGTCGATTAATATTTTGAAGAATGATACCGTCAGGTACTTTGAAACCGTTATTAGCTGGTATCTATTATTCATTTATTAAGACGTCGAATCCATAATTCATTACTGTAACTTTCAAGCCTAAGGTTGTTACAAAAACTAAAGTCTTGTACTGGTATTCAGCGGCCCAAACACAGTTGGGAAAAGGATAGGCAGATGATGATGATTAATTTGAAAAATGTATTAGAGTTTGCTACTTTTAAACCGTTATTAGCTCAAATTAATTAAAGACAGCGAATAAATAATTGATTGCCGTAACTTTAAAGTATAGGGTTATATATTACTTAAACTGATGTCTCAGAATATCTAGAATATTGCTTTCGTAACGTCGATAGTTGGCGAAATTGAAAACACTCCTGCATGATAAAAATACACAAATATAAAACACATTTATCTGTAGAAAGCTCATGGACACACGACCTCATACATTGTTCTTGAGATGGGAAAGAACTGGCTGTTTTATAATTGATTTTTACTCGACTGCGCCGATACCCAAAAGGAGGGGTATGTGTTTGACCTGTACATGAATGTTTGTATGTCCGTTTCTTTGTTCCCTCATAACTCCTAAACGGATGAACGGATTTGAATAAAATATACGTCGTTAGAATCGTCTTGATGGCGCGAGTGTCAATACATTAAAACTAAAAAATCAAAGAAAAATTGCGGGTTTTGGGGGGCCATATCTCGGAGTAAAATTTTTTTGTTCCATTACCATCGAGTAGGGTATCAAAATGAAAGGTTTTAAAAGGAGATAACAATAATATATAGGTACTATAGGCGGGGTTCTTTTTTTTTCGTAATATTAGAATTAAATACCTCGCCTGCTTCCAAGTTTTGTTTAATTTAGAATGTGCTTGTTCTTTGCTTTTGCAATTGTTTCAGTCGGGTTTTTTTTTTTCGTTATTTTCTTAGATGTACTGATTTATTATTATTACCGTATTGAGACAAGCTTGCGATTGAAATGAGTTCGCCAAACAGACGAACACTAAGGAATTAATATTCCGCGATAAGTTTTTTAGCGCGACTGCTGAGCATGAGATCCTGGGTTCGATTCCCGGGTCGGGCAAAGTGTTATTGGGTTTTTCCTTCAGGAATTTCTCAGTAGCAGTCACGGAGTCTGGATTTGTGCCCGTTTAGTGCCAAAAGGCTTTTCCCTTATTGCATGGGACTTAATTATTTTTTCCTTTTTAATGGATCAATGACCAAGATTTTTTATATTATATTTGCTCTAAAATTCAGTGATGTGAACTCCGCTCACATTAGAACGACGGATTTACGAGTAAAGTCGAAACCGCCTCGAAGCACATATGAGTGCGGGTTGCGCGTTTGATTCCCAAGCCGGGCAAAGTGTTATTGGGTTTTTCCATCAGAAATTACTAGACTGTAGGCTCGCTCCTTACCACATGAGACTTTTCACCTCTGCCCAGCCCTGCGGGCTTACAGGCGTGATTGTAATAATTGACATTTCTTTTTGAGAAAATAAGTTCTTTAACCATTGTATAACGTATTTATGAGTATTACTTTCTTTGTCAGAATTTTATTCCTGATTTTATAAAGCGGTTTATACGAAGACTACATTGCATCGACAGAGCACCGTAATGCAGTTCTCACCCGATCATTGACCGCTGTAACCCTCACTCGCCGATCCACTAACTCAATAATCTCAGTATGACGCAAATTGTCGGTTACCATTGGTTAAGCGACCGTTTGTTTGTAAATATATAATGTTAGAGATCTTTATTACTATGGGACATAGTGGTCGTTTTGATCTGTCTAATTATGGTTTCAATACGTACATATTTTGAACCGAATTTAAATTTTGATCATGATTTTCTTTTTCAAATGTATTATGTTTGAACATTTCTATTTAAAACTGAATTTAAATTGTTATTATGATTTTCTTTTTCAAATGTATTATGTTAGAACATTCTTTCATATTATTGTTGTTCTAATAGATAACTATTCAACCTTAGTTAATGGTTTTATTTCTTATTATATTGACATTGTTATTTGAGATAGTGATGGTATATTTTTGTACCTTTTACTAATTTAGATACATATTTTGTGTTTGATTCAATCACAATGTAAGTTGTTATTGAACAACGAAATGAAATGAACTGTAGGTATATTATTAATTTAGCCTTTTTGAAATACTAAGTGATTACCTACAATATTATTTCTAGACACCTACTATAATAGGTTTCTTAAAAGAGTAACGCATTTCTCTACCCCGGTAATGTAAGTTCATAGTAGTGAGGGAGAACCATTATTGATTCTTATTAATCGAAACTTTTCCCCAAATTAACCTTGTACATACTTAATATTGAGAGGCATGCGGACCTTGTTATTAGTAACCCTGTGCCGAAATACCAACTTACTAAAGGACGTATCCATTCCTCATTTAGTAATAAGGCTCTTAGAACCAGAGATTTTATTTCGAAAACGTCACGTTATGTATGATAATCTAACCCAAAACCGAAACCCAAATCGGTCGACTGTCAGAAAAATAAATGAGTACCTACGATTATTAATTTAGGTACGTCCAAAAATGAAAACACGACAAGAACTATAGCAATTTGACAGCCAAATAGTAGACAATAATAGCTGTAGCGGAGTATTCGTCCAAACCAAAATAATGAAAATCTCATAATGTAATTGAGAATAACCCAGTTGTAGATTTACTCGTATAATATTCCGAAATATGAGGTCCACGGTATATTTTCACTGCAAAAACCAAGCGTTGTTCAAGGAAACGTCACCTCGTCACGTTCATATTTGATCTTTAATTCACCAAATAAAGTACAGATTTTCTTTCACGAATTAAATATACTCTTTTCATTCTTCTTCCGAATTTTATTTCTAAATGATTTTCATACGCGTGTTTACCATCGAAACGGAGTGTTTATTAGGATTAGGAGTTTATTGATTAAATCCTCACAGCCTACGCTTGTTAGTTAATAAGAACAACGTTGCAGTACGGGTTCACCGCACACGACCCTAAATATCGTTAAATTAAAAATTATTATAAATAAATTCAGCTCCAAAAATTAAGAGAAACAATGCCCTCACTGATTAAAATACAATCATAACAGTAAAGTTATATAATTTCGTAGTAACACGAGACGAGAAATTTGACGCGTCGAGGAAAGTACTTCATTCACAGTTCTGCGGGAGTTTTGGAAAGTTTTTGTGAGGTTTGGAAGGAGTTGTATGAGGTCGGGAGGACATGGATGAGGTTCGACTTACCTTCCGCGGTGGAGGCTGCATGTTGGCGCTCGTCGGACCGGCCCGATTTTCGGCGAGTCGACTAAGTGTCGGAACCACGAGGACTGAGATCGATGTCGCGTGTCGGACGCGTCTCCACCTTCTGCCGCGAGCGAGCGTCTGCTCGCCCTACGGGACTATGCTTCGCGCATGCCCCCTAACTTGCAACCCACGCCATAAACGCACGCATTCTTTTTTTCGTGCAAACTGAGCGTTGTCTAATGAAAACTCCGACGCTAACTCAGACCGTCCCGGATAATATTTTTAATTATTTTTTTAGACAAAGGATTATTAGTTTTCGTGCGTAAATAGGTTAAAATCCTGCGGGATAAGCGGCAAGTTAGAAATGTGTTACTCCCCTCCCCCTCCCCGCTTCGCGAGTTCGTAGCACTTTGCTCTCGTCGTAGCGATCTTGGCACCCTAAAAAACTGTGGCTTAACAATAGCCACGTCTAATACAATTCCGAGTAAACCTGAAACACGCTCGGAATTTTATGCTGGATTTTTCTGTATTTTTAAGTTTTTATGTGAATTACTCCTTAGCATTGTAATAGAATAATTTCCACCCCGTTTATAGAGTACTCAAAGTTCATCATCTGCCTAGCCTTTTCCCAACTATGTTGGGGTCGGCTTCCAGTCTAACCGGATGCAGCTGAATACCAGTATTTTACATGGAGCGACTGCCAATCTGACCTCCACAACCCAGTTAATACTAGGTAATACGATACTCAATAGTCGATACTACTTATAGAGTACTCAAAGTTAAGAACTACAAATTCCTAGTAATCATGAATATTAAATGCATTCGCACTCGCCCGCCCAGGCCGTTGCGTGGTGTTACAACACAAGCCTGTCATTATTGACGCGCGCTTGTTCGCTTGTTAGTAAACCTAGTTTAACATTCAAAAGGGCTCAATACACAGGGAATCACTACAAGGGGTCGACACTGAAAATTCCCACGCTATCTCGGGTTTCACTTGTTTTGACGGTACTTTATCGATTTTTGATAAGTGACCTACTGGTAGCATTTAACTGTCAAAAGGTAAGCTCCTGTCAACTGAGAGGTTACCTCATGTTAACGATACAAAGAATTCATCAGCATATAGTTCCAAGGATTTCTATACTGTGCTAGAATGTGAATTTAACGCTAAACATTATCGGACAAAATACAAAAAAGACCCGTGAGAGAATGCTTATATTTTGCAGAGTATAAACCTCTTTAAATAACCATAATTATATTAAGAAACTTCGGTTACATGAATAAATAAACTGCTCCCCATGGTAAAACAAACAAGTAATAATATGAAAACAAATCACAAATAAATGTTAGTGTAGAAAAGCCCTGCCGTCAATAGCATCTTAAAAATATTGTTAACGTGTCGATTATTATTAATCATATTGACAACAACTAATACGAGTGAAATACTGGTAAAAACAACGGAATTAAAAGGAAAAGTCTAAACTGGTCATTTCGTTGTTTATACCAATAAACAGCACTCAAATAAAAACCTATATTCCTAGCCGTATCCTCAATGTCTACTCGTAGTAAAGATAATTTAATAACGTACAGACTACGATCCAGTTAACCATCACTTCTATAATTGACCTTAAAAGTCGGACTTTATTTAGAATATTTACAAACACAACAGACCTAAAATTATAATAAAAATATATACAAGTATCAAAAAGGGAAGAATTACTGGGACTTAAAAAGTTATCCACGTCGCTGTCAACAGGGAAAGTGCCCAGAAGGCTGGCAGTTGGATGGCAATGCTGATTCTTTGCCCAAAAAACAGGCCCGCCCTCTGGTCACGGCCGACAAAGACCTACCCAACTTCAACATTTTCACGGTGAAAAGCTCACACTAGTGCGAATTTACCCCTCATTGAATTTGTTACTGGGATGTTGATACTGAGTCTCAGGTAACTGTGCGAAATCACACTCAAAGAATTCTTTTTTTTCTTTCTTTTTATAACGTTGCCCCACACTAGGAATTTCTCCTGTATTATGGGTGCGTAACAAACATTCAAACTCACATACACAAACACACCCAGACCCGAAACAACTATCTATAGGCCATACAAATATTTGTTCCGTGCGGGGATCGAACCCGCACGCAGTGCAGCAGTCCAATCGCTCAGCCACTGCCCATGCAAAATCACGCTTGGGTAATAATCCACAAAGGGTTAAACCGAGGTGTACCTAAACAGTACCACCACGTTTCGCCAGTTATGTTGAAGTGCTGTGTAACAGAGGGCGAGCCTATTCCCATCAATCGGGCACAAATCCAGGCTCAGTCGCGAAGAATATCGTTGTGATAAAATGACATTAACAGGAGCTGTGTTAGAATCAAAAGCGGTCGGGTCTCAAAACCAAGTACTAGGAGGCTATCAGTATGAAGAAGCATTTCTAACTGCCCACTAGTATTTAAAAACAAATGACAATCTAAATATACTAACGTTTTTGAACCAAGTAAATAAACAAACTACCATAAACATCAAGGATCCATCGTCTACGGGTTAGGTAGAGATGTACCTTACAAAGACACTACATTTCACCAGTTGTGTTTAAGTAACATGTAATAATGGCCGAGCTTGTCATCGATCGACCACAAATCTAGACTGCGTAGCTGCTACTGAACAAACCCTAATGAAAAACCTAGTAACACTTAGCCTGGCAATCGAACCTACCTACCTAGGAACTCATGCTAAGCAGTCGCGCATGCGACCACCCGACCAACGCCAACGGGGCAGTATACGCGTGGCCGTTTACTAAACAAAATAATTAAGAAATTGGTTCGATGCGACCTTCGATGCTTTAACACACAAATAGAAACAGCTATTTAGCAAAACATATAAAAGTCTAAATATACTAACATATTTGAACTAAGAAAATAAACAGTAAGTACATTAATGTCTCATGAACTACCAAGGAGACAGAAAAGCGAAGAAGTATATTTTCTAACAAAACATATAACATCCCGCCTATAATCCCCGAAGGGTCTTCGCCAGTTATATTTAGGTCCCAAGTAATATGGGGTATATGGTGTCGGACGTAAAGAATAGCACCATCCCATATCTTCCGGTGGGTGTCGTAAAAGGCGACTAAGGGACTTACCAGAGAATGGTCAGCAGCATTCTCTGTGCCTTCGTAACAACCATACTGCGATCGCCAACCCGCCTGCCAAGCGTGGGGATTATGGCAAATCCCCCCCTTTTGAGGGAGGCCTATGTCCAGCAGTGGACGTCTTATGGCAGAAATGATGAATATGGGGCTAGTCTATTGCCATCAACCGGGCACAAACCAAGACACCATGGCTACTACTGAGAAATTTCTGATGGCAAAGTGTTATTACACTTTGCCCTACCTGGAAATCAAACCCAGGATCAGGAGCCACAAGCAAAGCAGCCGCGCTTGCAACTACTACACCAACGAGCCAGTCAAAGCCACTTAAAACCGTAAAAGAAAAAGAAAATCTTTCATTTAAAAGAATACAAAATGCTAGTCCATATTAAAAAAGTAAATATGACTTCTGTTACTAAAACAAATTAAAACTGGCTTTCTTAACCAATGCAACTGATGACCACTGCGGGTTTGACGTAAATAATAAATGCGTAATTATACCACGGCGCACGGTCAGAGGGTGAAACGAAACATGTATTTACAGGCTTAAATGGCATGTTAGACAAGGAAATATTGAGTAAAAACAAATATGCAGGGCTAGTTTGATGACATAACTCAGCTCAAAGCATTTATTTTAAGTAGACCATAACAGGCACTTTAGAATGGGATATGGATGGGAATGGGATTTGGGTAACTCCACTAATTAACTGAATGCATACCAGAAAAATGAATGCTGTGCAAACAGGTTCAGGTTAGGTTATGTTAGGTTTTTTTTTGCTTATCGTGAGTACATTTTTGCAGACATGAGGGTCCAAAATTTTTATTTTTTTAGTTAGTTTATGTTAGGTTAGGTTGTTATCAGTTCAGTAAAACAGTTCAGCAAATACCATTAAACAGTATATTGAAATTGATTTATTTAGTGTGCATAATTTGTGTGCAAGTCAGTATTTTTTTATTTAACTTTATAATATTTTGTTCGGAAAAAGAAACTCCTTACTTACATAATATATTAAGTACAAACACAGGGGTGTCTAAAACTGAATATCTATTTATTATAAGTTATATTGGGCATATTCAAATATCGATTTAAATACATGCCCTTTAGAATGTCAGAAAAGCAAAAAAACCGAAGCTCCAGTCACCGCCACAAGGCATGAAGGAGGTCTAATTGGCAGCTATGTCGAGTGCAGCCGGTATTGATTTCTAGAGTAATTTTATCATTATCTAACTAGCCTTTTCCTTTGTATGTTAGGGTAGGCTTCCAACATTACGCCAGCTGTTACGTTATAACCTCTAATACGCTAACCCACTATTGCATAATTATTATTATATTAATAAGAGCCTATTGCCATCAATCAGCTCCCAGCTAAAATCAGACTTCGGGTTACCCTCACAGACTTTGCCAACGTGGACACCGAACCCAGGACTCCATGATCAGCACTATGGCATTGCGATAACTAGATGAACGCTGCAGTTGTTTCTTATGTCATATTAGATTATTAACTATAACCGTGTTCTATTATTTCAGTGTCATCATCTGCCTAGGCTATTCCCAAGCAATGTTGGGTTTGGCTTCCAGTCTAACCGGATGCAGCTCAATACCTCGGCTGCCTATCGAACCTCCACAATCCAGACCCATTTAGTCCTGGGTAATATGATAAATGGTTGTCAGACTTTCGGGTCACTGACTACCTGTAACGACTGCCCAATATCTACAAATGAGGAGACCAACGGCTTAACGTGCTTTCCGAGGCACGGAGGAATCTACCAACCATCCACTGATCAACCTACGAAAGCGCGGCTTAACCTGTAGATTGAACCGAGCGACTTTAGCCACGAGCTCCTCTCTCCTTTATAGAGTGATTTGTAGAATTGAATTCGCTTTGATGAGTTTTCAGACTCACATCTGCATAACCTATTCCTATTTTATTATTTCTGACTATACATCGAAGCGTCGATAATGCGACGTTATATTTAAACCATTGACTTATTTAAACTACGCCTTTTTGTACGCAGTTTCTTAACACCGAAAACCTTCTTTTTTTTTTGAGGGTTGTAGATCATCAAATGATTCCTCCCGCTCTTGGCGGAGCGGAAAGGAGTGTCAGACTTATACTGACTAAAAACCACTCATGTTCCCTCTTACCATTTTGTGTCCGAGGCTGGTATCTCTTGCGATCAACCCGCAGCAGCACCGATAACCTTACATCGAACATTTGTTTCTCCGAAGTTTGTTTGTTCTATACAATGTATAATTCCTTTTTTATTTTGAGGACGTTCATAAGTATCCTGTTATTAATAAAGTATTATGTAGTAAGAATATTTAATTATATTATATGTTACATGTACCGTTATTTCAAAGAAAAATGTGTTAGGTAATTCTTCTATCTATCTATCTTTCTATAATATAAAAATGAATCGCTCAATGTGTTGGTAAGCGCATAACTCAACAACGCCTAGACCAATTTGGGCAATTCTTTTTTTGAAATGTTCGTTGAAGTTCAGGGATGGTTTTCACAGCGAGAAATAATGGCCGGAAAAGCCCTAAAAACAGCCCTTTTCTTTTACCCATACAAACGATTCGTAATAATGCTTAAAAGTCAATTTGAACTTTAATACCGTACCATAAAGTTCAAGTGTTACTGGAGAGGTTCCGGGAAGGTAAAACAATTGAGTGACAACTTCAAACAGACCACACGTCATATCATAATGTCAATAATATACAACGTAGTAGGTAGGTAGGTAAGTAGGTACAAAAAGGGCATTGCAACGCATGCCGGGAACAGCTAGTACATATATATATATTTAAGCGAAAGGTCACTCACTCACTCATCACGAAATCTCGAAAACTGGGGGTCGAAAGTGGACTATGTTTAGGGGTCGAGAGGCCGAGAGTGGACTAAACGTTTTATAATTAGTAAACACTCGCTAACAGCGGATGTTGCGTCAGGACAGGATAAAGGATGTCGGAGGGCTCTCGAAAGTTCTGTTTTTTTATTTCACTACCAACCTGAAATTAGCTAAGAAAGAATTTTGTGACAGCCTGGAGTAAGGGCTCTTGCAAGTTTATTTGAAATCGTTAGAGAGATAGAATATATAATCCATAGTTAAGACATGTCAGGTAGGAACATACGATAGGGCCGGTTTAAGGGAATATGGTCACTTCGATTAGCATTGGCTTTTGGAATTCGATTTGACATAGTATATTATCCATAATTAGATACGTCAAAATTTCTACGCTGACGAAGTCGCGGGCAACAGTGGTCAAAACAATAACAAAATAAAATAATACGAAACCCCATATATTTCCTTCAAAACATTCCAGATTCCAGAAACTAAGTAATTAATTCACAACTGAGTTCCGTAACTCTTAATTACTTCAACAACAAACAACCATTTACAAAAAAAAAGTTAAAACAATAACAAAACAATAACAAAATAAAATAATACGAAACCCCAAATATTTCCTTCAAAACATTCCAGATTCCAGAAACTAAGTAATTAATTCACAACTGAGTTCCGTAACTTTTAATTACTTCAACAGTAAAAAAACATTGAAGCCTTAGTAAGTAAAGGTTTGTTTCACAAAACAAATCTAAGAAAAAGCATTGTTTAAGTTTCATGGTTGAGTGTGAATGAGAGCGAAATTTTCACGTGGCAGGCTGACGCTTGTCGTGTGGAAATTTCCACCCCAGCCATGTGCTTACGCAAACCAGTAATTATTTACCTCTTAGCAACCCCATTCTTCGAATTTTCCTTATTAATTAAAAAATAATATTCTTAAAGGTTTTTAGGCTTTTGATTACAACAAGTTATATAAAACAATAACCTCAAATGCCAAGAGCTACAAGGACAATCGTTACGTAATAGCTTTAGATGGTCACCCATCCACAGACCAACCTAGGCAAGCGCTGCTTAACATGAAGTGAGGTCCGAGGGGCTGTTAATTTTTGGCCACTAGTTCGTTTAGACGTTGTGATCAATGTGCCCCAATAATCAAATCAATCAATCAGCCTAAGAAAACCGATTTTAAATAAATTCTCCCTCGGTTTTAGTAACACCACTAAAGAGGTTAAGAAGAAGTTTAGTAGCAATAGAATGATCTTGAGCGAGTATAGTCCAGTCATTTTAGGCATTTTAAACCCCAATCTGGGGAAAAATTCCTAGTGGGCTGAATTTTTGTATACACCTTTATTTCGGTGATATTATGAAGATGTGCAAAATCGACATCGATATCGTGCCGGCTAAAAAAGTTACAAAGGTCAAAAGGTCGCGAAAAACAGTTTTTTGCAAACATTTCGCAACCTATTGCTCGGAGGTCAATAGAGGTCATAATAAAAATTGTTCCTCATAAAACTACTACAAAAAATGTTTCTTATAGTTTTTAAAAAAAAAATGTTTTTTTTTGTATTTTTAAAAATTTTATTAAAAAATTATTTACTCTTGAATAAAAAAAACCTTTTATTATATATCGTAAATTATGCCTATAAGAGAAACTTTGAAAAAAAAACGCACCTCACATTCTACCTCGACGGTGGTGAGTAAACGAGTGCATCGTCATAATGTAGCCTCTTTCTCAGCGCTTTAATCCGAAAACCGTTAATTTTACGTAAAAACTACAAGAGACATTTTTTATATATAATTTTATGAGGAACAATTTTTATTATGTCACCTTTTGACCTTTGTAACTTTTTTAGCCGGCACGATATCGATGTCGATTTTTCACATCTTCATAATATCACCGAAATAAAGGTGTATACAAAAATTCAGCCCACTAGGATTTTTTCCCCAGGTGAAACCTAAAATGACTGGACTAGTAGGAAACCTGGCTGGATATGGCCCGCGTGGTTTATTTTTGACCGACTTCCAAAAAGGAGGAGGTTCTCAATTCGATTGATATTTATAGCTCGGAGGCAGAGGTCTACCTCACATGTCGTCAGTTATATATTAGTATCATGTAATAGAGGGCGAGCGTATTGCGATCAACCGGGCACAAATCCAGGCTCCGTGTCTGTTACTGAGATATTCTTGATGGGAAAACCCAATATCACTCTGCCCGACCCGGGAATCGAACCCAGCACCTCATGCTCAGCAGCCGCGAGATCAACGAGGAGAAGATAAAACTCAACAGTAATTTCACAAATCATTAGCGAACCAGTAATTAATATGAAGCTACTGTTTAATTGAAACTGTTGCAATTTCAAACACCATTTTACAGTCGATTAGAATGTTATTGGAAAACCGATTTATTGCTAAACGTCTCATCAAATAACTAGCATAGATACCTAAACAGCTCACCATACGGCCATTTCAAGAACGCGCTTCGCATGCGAAATCGATGCCGATTTTTGCGTTTTTATAGATTAAAACGCGCGTTAAAAGCGATAGAACGCGTTTGTGAAGCGCGTTTGTAACTCGTTTCAAGCACGTACAAAGGATCGGCTTGGGATCGCTGTATCTGTGCATATACGCGCCACGATCGCCTCGTTTGAAGCGCGTATACGCGTTTCATCTGCACGTCGTTTGCGTGTTTAAAATACGCTGTGTGCTAGGGGCCTAAACACGTCAACATGTTCACTTCACACACCAGCATATGGCATTTCATAACGGACGGACGATAGAGCAGCTGCCAATCAATACATTTTACTCGCTCTTTTCTATTGTATTTATAAACTAGCTTTTACCCGTGGCTTCGCCCGCGTGATTTTTCAACTTTCATCCCCTATTTAACTGCCTTAGGGGTTGAATTTCAAAAAATAATTCTTTATTCCTTTTCTACATTATAAAGGCTCCTCTGTGCTTCAGCTCTCTAGGCCCAAGAGTTTGGGCTGAGCGTTGATGAGTCAGTCAGTAAGCCAGGACCTTTCTCTTTATTTATATAGATAATTTCATGACTAATATAAAATAAAAATAAAAATAAATTAAAAGAGTATGCTAAGGTGGTTCGGTCATGTGTAGAGGATGAATGAAAGTCGATTAACAAAGGTAGGTAGGTTACAAGGCATATGTGAATGTGCAAATCTTATTGGTTGCAGATATCGGAGACAAACTGCCAAGCTAAAGTGGGAGTGGGCTGGCCATGTAGCATAAATACACTCGGACAGGTGGGCAACCAAATAGGGATCTTGACATAAATAGCGAATATATAAAAGGTTATGTTTTTGCCATAGCAGGGAATATTAGAATGCTGAAAATCATATTTCGTAAGATTTGTTTTTTGTTTTTTTAAAAAAAAAACGTTGCCCCACACTAGGAATTTCTCCTGTATCGTGGGTGCGTTCACAAACATTTAAACTCACATACACAAATACCCAGACCCGAAACAACTATCTGTATGCCATACAAATATTTGTTCCGTGCGGGGATCGAACCCGCGAGACGCAGCGCAGCAGTCCAATCGCTCAGCCACTGCGCCAACCGTGCCGTCATAAGTGAGTGAGTGAGTAAGTGTAAATAATGTTTTAAATAATTCCGAACATCACGTGACGGAGCGCGTTACGTCACCATATATGAAGAACCACAGACAAGTTGTCCAACCTGGCTAAATGCAATGTCTTTCTATTACATTTTAATGTTTTCTAATGTATCCTAAAAAGGCCAATTCACGTATATTATTTAAGGCGTGGCTTAACCTGAATATAGACTCGAGTGGCTGTTAGCCACGAACGCCTTATAATAATAAGAGAAGAAAATAACACGAAGCCCTATTTTTTTCCTGCGGAAAATTCCACACTCCAAGTACTCAATAAATGTTTTTCAACCACGTTACGGAACAAACTCAACTTATACAAAAAACCGGTCAAGTGCGTGTCGGGCCGGTGTAATGTAGGTTTCCGTAGTTGCCAATCAAAATATACTTATTGATGATTTTTATTGTAATAGTACGAAATTACATACCGAGTTTCCTCTGTGGCTTGGGAAGCACGTTAAGCTGTTGGTCTCGGGTGCCATATATAGATCTTTGGCAGTATCTTATTACCCAGTATTAACTGGGTTGTGGAGGTCAGATAGGCAGTCGCTCCATGTAAAATACTGATATTCAGCTGACTGTAGACTCCAGTTAGACTGGAAGCCGACCCCAACATAGTTAGAAAAAGGCTAGCCAGGTGATGAATACGAAACCAACTTACGTTTGCAGTCGAAAATCCTGTGCTACCATGTGATACAATTTAAAAAAATATGTTATTCAAGTATATTTTATAAGTTGGTTAACTGTTACTCGTAAACTTGTAAAGCCTACTTAGCTGTGATAGTTTTCCTTTTTCACGTACCGAAAAACAACCGTTTAGCTGGTAGACCCCCACAAATAAGTATTTTTAAGCTTCACCAACAAATTCCTTAATCGAAAAATTATTAGTACAAACTCGCAATATTGTTAAAGACCTATCCAACGACAACAGGTATGGGGTACGCGTGAAATAAAAATGCTGCCTTACTGTACGTGTATCATCATCATCAGCCTATAATGTTCCGACTGCAGGGACTCAGGCCTCTCCCTAGGAGAGGGATGGGCTATAATCCACCACGCGGGCCCTGTGCGGGTTGGTAGATCACATGTCTTCGATTTTTTTGGTTCTAAGACATGCCGGTTTCCTCACGATGTTTTCCTTCGCCGTTTTAAGAGCAGTGGTGATGAAATGAAAGAACACAAAGTAATGCGCCTGACTGGGTTCGAACCCACGACTCACTGTTCGTAAGTCGGGGCCGCTACCACTGAGCCACCACTGCTCTCACGCGCTTAACGTGTAAATTACCCTAAAAAACATCACTTTTCGATATTTTATTTTATCACTATGTCATCGTAACAAATCTGTATATTCGTGTCAAATTTCAGCTTTCTAGTACTAGTACGGACAGACAGACGGACAAGGCAAGACTGTAAGGGCTGACTACGGAACCCTAAAAATTAAAACATTGAAGCCATAATAAGTGAAAAGTTTGTTTCTCGTAATAAAGCCAGGTTGAGTGTGACCGGATTGCCTAATTTTCACGTGGCAAGCCGTCTGTGGTCACGCGAACCCCAGCTACTCCTATATACCTACGGGATTTAATGGAACTTTTCGAAAGCTTATTTCTATTCAATACTTTTCAATCATGTACCTACATTTATGTACCTGAAATACAATTTTAATTTTATGAATCCATTCTATTATGTCATTTATTCGGAAAAATAAAAGGGTAAACTTTGTATTTTTTTCAATGCCCCGTTGGTCTAGACTACTCTAGAAGTTGTAAAAGCGACTGCTGAGCATAAGGTCCAGGATTTGATCCTCAAGTCGGATAATGTGTTGCTGCGTTGTTCTTTCAAGAATTTCTCAGTAGCAGTCTTGCAGTCTGTGCGGAGTGGACAGCACAGAGCACGGGATCGGCGCACATGTTCGCGTTTTTTTTTTTTTTGGGGGATGGGAAATCATAAAATAACCCCTCCCGCTCTTGGGCAGCCTCTACTGACTAAAAACCACCCATGTTCCTTCTTAGCCCTTCATGTCGCGGCCGCGGTATCTCTTGCGAACAACCCGCAGCCCCGACGGGCGTCGGCCCTTGTGGGCCCCTTCCATTCGCGGACGAACTGTGTGCCCTGCGCGCCGGCACCGACCTCCCTGAGACTTGTCGGCTCGTATAACAAGAAATAGACGCAGTGGTCAAGTGGTCTCACGACAACGGTATCGTTCTTAATGGTGATAAAACTAAGCTGTAGATGATTCATTCCCCTTATATACATATGGCTAAAACGTGCCATTCCATTATTACCCATAGCTATGACTGTATGCATAATAATAATTCAAAAGGTAAATGTAAACCAATAGAACAAGTAGAAAGTGTCACCTATCTTGGAATGAAAGTTGATAAACATTTTTCATGGTCTTCACATATTGATTACATTTGTAGTAAGCTTAGAATATTGCTAAGTAAATTCTATCACTTAAGCTTTAAAGTCCAGCACCTTGAAATGTTTATATAATGTCCTTAGTTGACTCAATACTAAGTTATTCTCTTGATTGTTATGGCTTGACGTTTAAAAGTAATTTACAGAAACTAGAATCGATTCAAATGAGATTTTTAAAATTATTAGTAAACAAGAAAACTAAAAACAGTTGCAAAGGAGACTATAGTAGGTTATTCAAAATATGTAAAATTGTACCAGTTAGCCTTAAACATAAATATCTGTTATTAGTTAACAACTATGGCAGTCGAGATAATAACTCACTAGTTTCAACGAGTACACTAACAAGTAACAAGTATATTACCAGGCCGATGACAGCAGGTAAATACGATGTACCTAGAGTAATTAATTACTATGGCGACAGAACTTTAAAAAAACGCGTTCCCTATTTATTGTACACTCTGCCTGCTGACATCAGACAAGAAGTTAAGAAAGTAAAATTCGCACGCAAACTTAAAAATATTTATTATATAACTAGCTGTTCCCGGCATGCGTTGCAATGCCCTTTTTCCTACCTGCCTACATACCTCCTACCTACCTACCTACTACCTCCTACCCTACCTACCTACTACCCTACCTACCTACTACCCTACCTACCTACTACCCTACCTACCTACTACACTACCTACCTACTACCTTACCTACCTCCTACCCTACCTACCTACTACCCAACCTACTACCCTACTTACCTACCGCCTACCTACATACTACTACTTTCTCATCGTTTAAACCTTCTCTGGACTGCCACAAATGTTTCAAAATCAAAATTAGACAAATCGATCCAGCCGTTCTCTAGTTTTAGCGCGACTAACGAACAGCAAATATTTTTTAAATTATACGTAAACACCTTTTGGAAAATCGTTTTTCTGTTGGGAAAGAAATATGTAGTAATTGTATAATAATATGATTGACATTATGATATGACGTATGGTCTGTTTGAAGTTGTCATTCGTTGCCTGAACAATTGAAAGTCACTCAATTGTTTTGCCTTCCCGAAACCTCTCCGCTAACACTTGAACTTTATAGTATGGTATTAAAGCTCAAATTGACTTTACGTTTTAGTTAGAAAACGTTTGTATGGGAAAAAGAAAAGGGCTGTTTTTAAGGCTTTTCCTGCCATTATTCGATTCTTTCCGTAAAAACCATCCTTGAACTTCAACGAACATTTAAAAAAAAGAATTGGCCAAATTGGTCCAGGCGTTGTTGAGTTATGCGCTTACCAACACATTTTGCGATTCATTTTTATATTATTATGTAAGTGTAGGTATTAAGAATATGTGTATAGTTTATAGATGTAGGTACATACCTATATGATAGTAAGTTTATTGTAAAAGACTCAGCGGTCTCACAGTTAAACTGCGTAAGCAATTTTGTGGGGCAATGTACTTAGTTTTAAGACTTTTTTTAAGTAAATAAATCATTCATTCATGATGAAAAGTTCTTTGGAAGTTAATGGTTTAAAGATACTTTTGATCAACGGTTTCGAATCAATCGACTATTGGTAAATAGTTTCAGTTTCTATCCAATGTCGCAAAGTTTCTGTTACCAAATATCTGCAAAAGCTCACGTTAAAAGAGACTTAATCAGCATGTAAACGTCAAGACGATCCAGCTTCCCGACCACACGGACATAGTGAAAGCCTAAATTTAAAAGAACAAAACCGTTCGAGTTAGTGTTTAGTGCTAGTGTTAGTGAATAGTGTAATGTAGCACAAGTGTTACCAAATAAACACAAGAAAAATTGTATTCGCCTCAATAGAGACAATAAGAAAAGTGCCAATGGACACATACGTAAAGACAATTTAACAGTTTAAGTCAGAATTCAAAGTCTAAGTCAAAGCATTTATTTCAATTAAACCATTACTGGTACTTTTGAATGTCAGAAGAACAATTCATAAAACTAAACTACGAGTGCAATACGTCATCCCGAAAGCCACCACGCCGAACCACACGCCGCCGAATGCCCGCAACAACGAACACTGCGAGCACGAAAGCACGCAGCGACGCACACCGCAACAACGAATGCACGAGACTCCAAATCACGGAACAACGAATGCACGCCGCAACGCGCAACCGTCACCCCGCGACCCGGAGCCCCGCGCACCCACCGCCACGGCACGAGCCGCCGCGCGCCCCCGCACCCACAGCACTCGCCGCCGCAGACATCCGGCGACGCGCAACTCGACGCAGCAACCCCCGGGACGACGCATTGCACTCCTAAGCTACAGTCACAGTCACAAGGCATAATAACTTGTGAAAGTACTGTAGTTGCCCATTCCCTAGCGTAGATCTCTATGGAGAAGAACGGGCAAGAAACTCAATGGACACTCTTTTAAATCAGAATATTGTTACAAAATGTTGGTACATTATATCATTCATGTTGAAATGGTATATTATGTGAGAACGATGTAGCAAGATGTGCACGATAAGTGTCCACTGTAAAGTCAAAAACGACGATTCAAAGATAAAATAATAATTCAAACAAGCCGTGACAGCTAAGCAAGAGGTGACCAGTCACAACTGACAGCACCCGTTATACCCGTTATACGAATTAAATTACTTATTAGTCTATATACAAGGCTACATTGTAATAAGATTAGGGTCTATCATATTGATGAACACTAGAATAAGGGGAAAAAGTATATGAAATAGCAAAACATCTGTAATCTTTGAAGAATTAAACAACGGACTACGTAGATATGGTACACCCACAGCACGCCAGTTATGTTTAGTCTATGTTATATCAAATGTTTTGAATTGAGGGATGTATCAGTTACCAATAATATCATATAACATAACATTTGTAGGCATTAATCAATAGACTAGGTACATTTATGATACTGTTACGTCGGTCATCTAGAATCTTCAAGAAACCTCGCTTATAATTGTGTAGTGTCTAAAACACTCCAGTACATTCTGTAGGTATAATTCCATTATGTTTACAAGGTCAGCACGGCGGGCGTCGGCGACATAATTGCCATTGTAATTTCGACCGTATGCCGAGTGCGTAACGTAACTTCTTCCTTGTTGGTTCTTTTATCTTTAAGTTTATTTTATAGTTATTTTTCTTTGTGAATATTGTATTCATTTTTAGTTAATAATAGGGAATTTTCTCGAACTTCTTTTGTGTGTTTGAGTATAAAAGGACCAACAGAGGTCGGAGCAGGCAGTCTACTTTTGAAGCGAGACAACGAAAGGTTCGAAGAGATATCTAGTGCGATAAAGTGTTCAGTAGTGTTTTTGTGATTGTGTATTTAGTGTTTTGTGTTAAATAAAGTTATTTCGTGTGTTTAATTGGTAGTGTTTTTATTTATCCCATACCCAGCTCGTAACAATTTGGTGTCAGAAGTGGGATAAATAATGCCGATTCTACCAAAGGACGACACGGATAGTATCCGTACGAGGAGTCAGCGACAGCAAGGTATGGACCAAAGGCGATTTGGAGACTCTCCCACACAGACACCGGCCGGTGTCCAGCATACGTCAGAGCCAATCGCTGGCTCATCTGGCGTTTCTCCCGTATCAGCAGTGCCAGACATGTCTGCTTTAATGGCGCTGCTGCAGGAACAGGGGCGCCAGCTACAGGAACAGCTGCAACGGGATAAGGACGAGCAGGCTCGCCGTCAAGAGGAGCAGGCTCGCCGTCAAGAGGAGCAGTCTCGCCGTCAAGAGGAGCAGGCTCGCCATCAAGAGGAGCAGGCTCGCCAGTTGCAGGAACAGTTGCAACGGGACAAGGAGGAACAGGCTCGCCGTCAAGAAGAACAGGTCCGGCGCCAAGAGGAACAGATGCTTCTGATAAAGGATCTTCACGCATCAGTTGGCAAGGAGCTGAACGTGGTGAAGGAGCAGGTACAGGAACACGACCATCGAATTTCAAAGGCCGAAATTCAGATTGCTGATGTGAAGAAGGCTTTGAATGAAATTAAGGTTGGAGACGGGACTGTGGCTTCAGTGATTGCTGCACCTTCGGTGCGCGGGTTTAAAGTGCCGCCATTCGACGGAACATCTTCGTGGTCGGCCTATAAAATTCAATTTGAGGCCGTTATGAAGGCGAATGGGTGGACCAAAGCGCAAGCCATGACAGCGCTCACCTTGGGTCTCCGAGACCAGGCCCTTACCATTCTTGAAGCACTCGGCAAGGATGTGACCTATGAACAGTTGCTGGAGGGATTAGATTCGAGATACGGCGACGCGCACCTGGAGCACGTCTATCGTGCCAAATTAAAGGATCGTGTTCAACGTAGTGCCGAGAACCTACAACAGTGGGCCCTGGAAGTTGAAAAGCTGGTTCGGAAAGCATACCAGTCCGCCCCTGCCCTTATTGATGGAAATCTGGTACAGGCGTTCGTAGATGGAATACGCGATTTGGAAGTTAGAGCCGCTGTGAGACTTGGGCATCATGAGACGCTGAAAGACGCCTTGGCCCATGCCTTAGAAGTAGAAGCAGTGAGACAGGACCACCGTACGCACCGCGTCAGGGAGGTTGTAGCGTCACCTGTACGCGACCGTCCGCAAGTGTACAGTCCCAGCTGCTATACCGGTAAAGAAAGGGATCATCTTGGCTCAAGCTGTCCGATGCAAGTTGGGGGAACACCTGTACGCCAGCGTCCGCAAAAGTACAGCCCTAGGTGCTACACTTGTGGGGAAAGTGGTCATCTACGGTCAAACTGTAAAAAGCGACGCACACCGAGGGATGATCAATCACAGCAGAGAAAGGCTGCTGATATGACTGCTCAGCACCAGTGGAGAACTCGCGGTAACGAAGACGCACTGTCAAGACCTTGGCGGGAAGATTGTATACAGAGTTCCAGGCAAGAAACTAAGAAAGTTGTGTCTGTGAGAAGGATAAGAACAGATCTCAGCGACGAATGGAAGGCAACCATACAGCAGGCTCAGCAAAATGACACGGACATCAAACCGATCTTCGAGTGGATCAAAGCTGGTGGTCCGAAGCCCAAGTGGAGTGATGTGGCTGCGATGAGTTCCATCACAAAAGGTTATTGGGCACAATGGAACAGCTTGGAGATCCAGGACGGAGTCTTATGCCGTAAATGGGAAAACGCTCGAGGGGACAGCTGTCATCTACAAATGGTTGTCCCTAAAGCTAAGGTACCGGATGTTTTACGGCTCTACCATGATGGATGTTCAGGAGGACATATGGGAGTAAAAAGGACTCTACTGAAGATCAGAGAGCGTTTTTACTGGATCCACTGTCGAGATGATGTGGAGGACTGGTGTCGCAAATGCACCAGTTGTGCGGCTGTGAAAGGACCCCACACACGTAGCAGAGGTGCATTAAAAGTGTACAACGTTGGAGCCCCCTGGGAGCGGATAGCGCTGGACGTTGCGGGACCATTTCCAGAAAGTGATAGCGGAAACAAGTACTTCATGGTTGTAATGGACTACTTTACAAAGTGGCCAGAAGTCTTCGCCATTCCTAACCAAGAAGCTACAACAGTCGCAGATAAATTGGTTCAGGAAGTCTTCTGTCGTTTTGGAGTACCCTTAGAAATTCACAGCGATCAAGGAAGGAATTTTGAATCGCAAGTTTTCCAGGAGACTTGTCGATTGATGGGTACACACAAAACCAGAACCACCTCTTACCACCCACAATCTGATGGAATGGTGGAACGATTCAACCAGACGTTGGAAAGATATCTGGCAAAAGTTGTGGAAAGCAGGCAAAGGGATTGGGACAAGCACATACAGCCGTTTCTTCTGTCCTATCGGAGTGCAGTTCAAAAGTACGAAAGTACGACCGTAACTCCAGCTTTCGCAAACTTTGGAAGGGAATTACGATTGCCTGCAGATTTAATCACTGGAACTCCCCCTGATGTCCCACGCAGTGTAACGGATTACGCGAATGACCTGCGCAACAAGTTAAATGATGTGTATGAGCATATCAGGTATTTCGGACAACAGATGTCTGAGAAGATGAAGACTCGTTATGACCGGAAGGCAAACAGTAGTGGTTTCGATGAAAGTTCGCTAGTGTGGTTGCATAACCCAGTGCGGAGCAAGGGAAAGTCTCCGAAATTGCAAGCAAAATGGGATGGACCATACCGAGTTGTGACCAGGATCAACGATGTCACCTACCGAATAAGGGTCCGCGAGGTGCGCCTAAGATTGTGCATGTAGACCGATTGGCGCGATACTACGGGACTAATGATGCTCGGGACGAGCATGTCTAAGGAGGGGGCAGTGTTACGTCGGTCATCTAGAATCTTCAAGAAACCTCGCTTATAATTGTGTAGTGTCTAAAACACTCCAGTACATTCTGTAGGTATAATTCCATTATGTTTACAAGGTCAGCACGGCGGGCGTCGGCGACATAATTGCCATTGTAATTTCGACCGTATGCCGAGTGCGTAACGTAACTTCTTCCTTGTTGGTTCTTTTATCTTTAAGTTTATTTTATAGTTATTTTTCTTTGTGAATATTGTATTCATTTTTAGTTAATAATAGGGAATTTTCTCGAACTTCTTTTGTGTGTTTGAGTATAAAAGGACCAACAGAGGTCGGAGCAGGCAGTCTACTTTTGAAGCGAGACAACGAAAGGTTCGAAGAGATATCTAGTGCGATATAGTGTTCAGTAGTGTTTTTGTGATTGTGTATTTAGTGTTTTGTGTTAAATAAAGTTATTTCGTGTGTTTAATTGGTAGTGTTTTTATTTATCCCATACCCAGCTCGTAACAATACTACCACATTATAAGTTATGTTTAAGTCTCCATTAAAGTCGCCCACAATAATAAAATATAGGAAAGCGAGCCTATTGTCAACATTTCAATCGGCTCCCAGCTAAAACCAGGCTATGGGTTGCTATCGCACAGACGGCGCTAACCTGGAGATCGAACGCACTACCACAATCGACTCCATGCTTACCAATATCGCTTTGTGACCACTAGACTAACGAGCCAGTTTACTATTATTATTATTCATTTATTATCAGACTCATTTAATAATCCATACATTGTTAGTAAATCATACTTATAACTTTGTAAGTATATTATTCTTCAATGTCAACATTATAAATGATTAATTTATTACATGTAGGTACATTATTTTACATTAAAAAGGACCCCTTCAGATCCGTGAACGGTATTCCAGTGCCTCACAACCGGACAATCAACCCTTCTTCTTTTTTCTTGTTTATATCATGTCTTTAAAGTTTCCTAAAAAAATGTCTACGTAAATATTTTTTCTGTGTTAATAATCGTGTTGTATAATTTCAGTGTACGGTTTAACCAAATCTCATAGTTGCCCTCCATGTAGGACAAGCACGTAAGAAATAAAACCTAGTACATATTTACACAAACCAAGTAAATAATATGTCGTTTTTAGTAGCATTGTAGTCCTTCAGTACTCTAAATACATAATTAGAATAGTCAGTGTGTGTACTACATTACAAGCAGGGACACCGATTTTTGTGGCTTTAAACCTTTATAAGTATAATAAAACTAATTTCAATTGATTCCATGTTCACAAAGAAATAAAGAATATCGAAATAATACGTTCTTTGGTTCCGGGCTTCAACTACACGTTGCAAAGCCGAACAGCCGGTGTATATCTCTCGCCTACATTACACCACAGTCGAACAAGCCATTTGGTATACACGCAGAAATCTCTATAATTCTAGTTCACTGTCAACTTTGATTGCAATTTTGTTTAAGCGTTTGGCATAAAGCGACTGATGTAAATATTATATCTGTGTAAACTTAAAAGTAAATGCAAGTTAGCTGGCTGTATACCTACTTTCGAGTATTAACTTGTTCGACCGTACGTGCGCCAAAGCTTGAAGTACCCGCCAAGAGTGCAGCTGCTCGAGTCCCGCCACAACGTGCAACGTCAATTTCAAGGCGTTTGTGGTGATAATAACGTATTTACTCAAATAATTGATGTAGGAAGTAAGTTTTTGGCCGCAGGATGTGGTTTCCGGGGACAAATTCCACAAGAACGCACAACACATCGTGCAATTGAAGTGTTACATAGTTCTAAGGCTTGTATTCATTCACGCCAATGACTTTGTGCATTTGGGCGGACTTTGGCGGACTTTAAACGGACGCATTTTTAATTTATTATAATTAGATTGATACATGTTTTTAAAAAGTAACGAAACCTAATTATTTTCCTTTGTATTACAAAGCAGTAGATATTTTTTTATATTGTTTTGATAAAAAATGAAGGAGTAAAAAGGTTCAACTCAGCGATTTGGAGGTGATTTTGTATATTTTTTTTCTTATTATGGGATACAGATAGAAAAATTATGGCTGAACCAAATTACGTATCATACTAGATTACTTACATTTTTTCTCAGATGTAATTCCTCTGTAAGTGCCGGTCCGATATGAGTCTGAGAGAAATGAACTGTTTAGGGTATTGAGGTTGAACAGACTTGAAGTAGGGACATTGCACAAAATACTGGCTCAACCAAATGGTGACGATGCGAAGAGTCTGTTTAGGTTCATGGCCCACATAATTATGATATAATATGTATATTTAGGGTACGATAAGACTGACATACGCATTGCGATTATAAATGTCCCGAAATAAATAAAGAAAAAAAAAAAAAAAAGTGCCGGTGAAAAGCTGTTTCATCTACACGCTGTTTTAAAGTTTTTTCGAGAGAGCAGCCTTAAGTTGCTTACACAAATGTTATTAGTATGAATTTAATGTTTTTGTTGATAAGTACAGTTCTATGGGTCTTTGTTAGCTAAAAATAGACGAGATATTTTCTAACAGGAAGGATATTTTTAAGCTCATTACGCTTGCGTCAATGTTATTTCTATAACAGGAAGAGGAATTTAAGAAAATCTAATACGTAAATAATACGTTACGTTTCAAACAGAAAAGAAAAGTGTAAAAGTGTTTGTAAAAACCTGAGGAAAAAACTTTTTATATAATTACACATAATTTATCAGACATGACGAATATGAAAAGATAAATTCAAAGTTTCATTTTTTTTTAATGCAGTCAAATGTGATGCGCGAGTAAAATATTCACAGCGATGTTCGACCTCGAATATAGAGAACACTTTATTATTTCGAGTACTCTTTACTTAAAAAGCAATATGACCTTTGGGTTCTGGACCGAAATATTTTTTCAGTAATCTTACAGACGAACTAAACAGAATCATATTTTTTTTAGTCAGGAAACATCCCTATTATAAAACACAAATCAGATTCTCCTAGAATAAACGTAGTCACAGTATACACGAGCATGTTGAATATTTTGTTGGTTCTCAGTTCATGGAATTTGGCGGTAGGCACACACAGGGTGCGCGGGTCTGGTCGATAATGATGATATTATACGAGCATCGAGTTATATCCGTGTATGTGCATTTTGTGTAGCATGGATAACTGGCGCTCTATGCGGAATATTTAGAGGGTGTCTGTGGACATGAGCTACACGCGTTTTGTAACGAATAATGTTGTTTAGAGGTAACAAGTGATCCGAGGCTGTGGGTTGATGCCGCGGCCCTGGACACGAAGGGCTAAGAAGGAACATGGGCGGTTTTTAGTCAGTAGAAGTCCGACACTCCTGTCCGCTCTGCTTAGAGCGGGAGGACTGGAGGAGTCATTTGATGATTTCCGACGTGACGTCACGGATGACAAACAGCCATAAGCTCTTTGTGTTTCTCTCGACTAAAAAAAATAAAAAACCAGTTCAAATCGTAAAAGTTTATTTAAAAAAAAATACTCAAGTCAGTGCAATTTACGAGTAACATTGTTATCAAGTGTTTATGTGCTGTGTATAGACTAAAAAACAATAAAAATCGCTACAGTGAACCCCAGCAAATACAAAAGTACCCGAACCCACAGTACACAATCGCTATAATTACTTGCGCGACGGAAAATCAATCTGCGAGTTAACGTCTGTTTGTGCGATTCTGTACTCCGTTTACTGTGCTCAACCTATGGTGTCTGTTTGTGCCATACACACTGTAAAATCTGTCATAAGCGTGTTTCTTAAGAAAGCGCCATCTATTGCCTAACCTGTGTACTACGTGGACTGACGAACTGTGCTGCGTTTGGTAAACAGACACACCATGGCTAAATGCGGTGCCTGCGGAAAATTTCTCTCGTCGGCAGAGACTGTTAACTGCAACAAATGTCGGCGTTGGTACCATCGAGTGTGCGTTAACATGCCGAGTGCAGGTCCCACAGAAGCAGAACAGATAAAAGAGGTTAGAAGGGCCTTGTGGGCAGGGCAGGCGCGCCGCACATATGAGCAAACGCTCAAATGTCGACAAAATTTGATTTACCGGCCAACAGTCGCGCTCATATTGTGACAGCGTACGAATCTCCGCGAAAATAAAGAATTATGCCATCTTGCGCTATTATAATGTGTCGGAAAAGAAGCCAGGGTGTGTAGTGTACCTCGAGAAGGGATTTCTTATCACCGGTAAGTCCAAATACCTTAAAATACAAGTAATATTTGTAATTATTACAATAGTATTATGTAGTTGGTAGAAAAAATTATACTGTCGCAAGCAGTCAAAAAAATATGTACATTGCTTGCAATACGTGGGTACCATCTTGTACTGCGTGGGCGATTGCGCGATGTATTTCGTTCACTGCAAACGTCGCGTACGACGAGCCAAAGCTTGAGTTCTGCGAAATCTATGCGTTTCGATTGTGTTGTACCAAGTTGTAAACAATGTCGATATTTAGTATGTGTGAATGTATTCAAATGATATTATTATGAATATGATTAAATAACTTTGTTTATTACTGTCAATTATTGTTTATTGTGGGTTATTAATTTTGGTTTTCGTCTAAAATTTGTTTTGAGGTTAGCCATTTATAATGGAAACATAACACAACAAAGTTTTGTTTTTAGGTTTCCAACAGATCCAGATACAAGAACACTATGGCTAGGAGGCAACCGGTAGAATTGAATAGATACCTACTAACTAAATGTAGTAATTAATTGAATGTATGTCTTATTTTTAAGTGTTTCTCGTATGTTTACTTTTGATTTTACTTTTTTAATCTTTAATTTTGTATCTGTGTGAGACAAATAAATACCTTTTAATTCTTTCTATCCCGTTCCGAAATTAAAGCAAAATATTTCAAAACTTAAAGTTACAAAACTAAAGTAATTTTAACGACATAAATTATCGACCTTTTGGTCGCCGTAACATGTATGAGAAATTAAAGCGTGTGTGAGTGTACGTCATACGCAGTGTTTGCGCTAGTGTGACAACCAGTAGCAAACTCGCGATTTATGTAAGTGCGGTTTATTTCTGTGCGTAATGCGCGTACGTATTAGTCGCTTGCTTGTAGTGGATATAGAGAGTGGGAGACAAGCGGCGACACCCGTTCTAATACAAATCAGGAACTATTTCCTTTCTAACCTCTTTTATCTGTTCTGTGTCAGGTCCCATAGCGACCCCCTGGCACTGCCCTGAGTGCGAGAAGAACCAGGTGAGGGATAACCGAGCTGAAACCTCGGTTCGGTCTCGGGCATCAACACCAGCTCCACATGAGGAAAGTCTCGTCAACCTTATGGACACCAGTCCTATAAACAGCACAGCCCTAGATGCCACTCAAGAGCTAAACTTAGACATTCTCAGGGCAGAGCTTGGCATTTTTAAGGATGAATTCCTGAAACTCATGCGAAACGAGTTCCAGCAGCTACGTGATGACTTGTCGGAACTGAGGTCCTCGCTAAGGTTGACAAATTATAAAATGAACAACCTGGAGGAAAGAGTCGCTATAATGGAGACCAAACAGGCTCAACCCCAAGTGTCACAATCGCTAGACATGGACGAGGTAATTAACCAATTACGAAGCGATATAAATGACCGTGACCAGGATTTGCTTGCCAACGATCTACAAATTTCTAATATCCCAGAGATAAATGGAAAAATCCCGACCCACACTGCTATGTTGGTGGCGGCAAAGTTCGGCGTCAAGGTCAAAGCACGTGATATTGTGAGCGCTGAGCGTGCCGGAGGCAGGCGTATCAACGCGACCCAGGCGACGGCGCCGGTGGAGACCCGCCCCCGCTTCCTCGTCGTGCGTCTTGCGCGCCGCGACCTACGGGACGAGCTGCTGGAGGGTGCGCGAGTACGTCGCGGTATGACCACAGCGGATCTTGATCTGCCTGGCCCTGCGACGCGCTTTTACGTCAACGAGCGCCTTACTAAGCTCAACCGTGAGTTATTTCGGAGCACGCGTGAGGCGGCCAATCGCCTCGGGTGGCAGTTCGTGTGGTCAAAGCGTGGCCGTATCCTTGCCCGGTACGAACCTGGTGATGCCACTTGCCACATCCGCTGTGAGGCTGACATACTACGTATCTTCGGCCCGCCCGCGCCACCAGGAACCAGTGGAAATAGCGCACTTTAGAGAAGCTGCTAGTCTGTTTGCTTTTTTTACTCTATTTATTTGTATTTTTTTTCAATTTAAAGTAATTATTAGTTATACATATTATGCAGTCACGCGGAAAGCAAACTCAGTGGAAGCAAGTGTCAATTATTGTAAAAAGTTAATACTTATCACGTTGTCTTTATTACACTTGATTCTATGTTTTGTTTTAGCAGGTGTGTGTCTCACGGCGCACCTCACTTATGTACGAGTAAACCAGTTTTATAACAATACACAATTTTTACTAAACTTACTTATCACTATCACACAACTACTTTTCGTTTTTACAAACCTATTTGTTATATATTATAGTTTAAAACATAAGTCTCTTTTAAAATATGCACTACCTACACTATCTATTATATTATATACACTATCTACATACATACAACTCGACTCAGACCACAACTATATGTATAGAATCACAATTAAATGCGCTCTGATTATAATATTAATTTTGCTTATGACGAATTTTACTATGAACTATTACAATGACGACTAAAGGAGAAAAATATTTAAAGGTTGGGTTTCTTAATGCCGGGTCACTGGGTACAGGTCATGATGACTTGATTGGTGCCCTCAACAGGCATTGTTTTGACATTATAGCCATTAACGAAACTTGGCTTCGGTCGGGCGAGGAGGGGCGCGCTCCGGTAGTGCCGGGCTATCGTCTGCGTCACACACCGCGACCAGCGCATGTTCGCGCGGGCCATGGTGGGGGCGTCGGCTTTTTTGTGCGGCAGGGACAGAGCGCGCGTACTTGGACTAGCGCAGTCGATCCCGGGTTCGAATCCGTCGAACAGATGTGGTTGACACTCTCGTTAACGGGCTATGCCGAAAATAAGTCATAGCTCGATGGGCGTGATTTCCTCGGCGCCCCCGCGCGCGCAATGCAGTTTACGAGGGTTTATGCGGTTGTCCTTGTCACGCACTACTTGAAATTCTTGAAATATTAGCACACAGGAGGTATGGAGTAGACAAATATAAAATAATACAAATAATTAATTTTCAACCATTTTTTAATATGTAATACGAATTCATTAAGTAATGAAGATATGATAACAAATTATTATTTCTATTCTTTTTGTGTTCTTATAATAAAAACGTGGTGCATGTATTATCAATATTTTTAACACATTAATTTACTTATATCTATATTTAATCTACTTTTCAAAAACTCGTCTATTTGTATGCATAATAATATTTGTTCGCAATTTCAGCGTAAACTACTGAACCGATTTTAATACTTAATTCATTCTTAAATCTGGAGGTTAGTTAGGTTGGAGGAGATTATTTAAATCTGGAGACAAGGACTTGGTTAATAACTATAGACCAATATCGTTACTCCCCTCAATCTCGAAAATACTTGAGAAAATAATAAACAACAGACTAGTTAACTACCTAGAAAAAAATAAGTTCTTGTCACCTGCTCAATTTGGCTTCAGAGCCAAATTATCCACAGCTGATGCGGTGCATAGCGTGACCGATTATATCTCAGAAGAGCTAGACAAAGGTAACCAAGTCCTGGGAGTTTTCCTTGATTTAGCGAAAGCCTTTGACACTGTCTCTGTTTCTGTGCTTCTAAGGAAATTAGAGACCATAGGAATAAGGGGAACGACGCTGACATTACTTACTGACTACTTAGACGACCGATATCAATATGTTAAGATTGACGACTTTACGAGCGATGAGCAGAAAAATACTGGATTTGGTATTCCCCAGGGGAGTATACTGGGCCCTACCCTTTTCCTGGTTTATATTAACGACTTGTGTAATCTAAACATAAAGCACGGCAAAATCATTTCATATGCAGATGACACGGTGCTAATATTTTCTGCTAAAAACAGTAGCGAACTGTATGAAAACACTCAACTCGGTTTTAATACTGTAAATGATTGGCTTCAAAGCAATTTACTGACATTAAATGCTGACAAGACAAAATATATACACTTTTCCATTCGCAAGTCTCAACTCAACACCGCTAACTTCCATATATGTGCCCATCAATGTGGTAACCCTTCAGTCAACGTGTGCAATTGTCCTTCTATCCTCAAGACCTGTACTATTAAATACCTCGGGGTTATAATAGACGACACTCTTTCCTTTAGGTATCATATTGAATGTCTGGTTAAAAGAGTGCGCAAATTGATATATGTATTTAAAAAAATACGAACTTTTGCAGACCCCAAATTAATCACACAAGTTTATTTCGCCCTATGTCAATGTGTAATTAATTACTGTATCACTTCATGGGGTGGCTCGTCAAAAACTATCATGCTTCCTCTTGAAAGAGCTCAAAGAGCAATTTTAAAGGTAGCAAACTTTCATCCCTTTTTCTTTCCTACAGCTGAGCTATATAAATCCTGCAACGTGCTGACTGTGCGCCAGCTTTTCATTATGCACTTAGTATTAAAACAGCACACCATGCTCACGTATAATGCTGACAATACTAACAAGAGACGGAATGATATAGTATGCATTTCTAAAGTTAAATCCAAACATGCCTTCGCGGAAAAATTCTTTTCATTTTTAGGCCCATTTTTGTACAATAGATTAAATAGAAAAATAAGTATGTATAAGTTAAACTATTTTAGCTGTAAAAAAACCGTAATTACCTTTTTACAACCTTTATCTTATGCACAGACAGAGGATCTACTTGTTGTCTGCAAATAAACACACACATTGTTTTTGTATCTAGTGTAATAAGTTTTAATTTTAGTTTTTTACCATACACCAAATGTTAATTTATTTGTTTAAGTAGATATTTATATACCTTGTAGCCTGAAACACAGGTTCAACCTAGTTCAGGCAAAAAAGCAACTGTGCTCTATATTGTAACTGTTATTATTTTACTGTAAATGTGCCCTTTCTTATAAATAAACGATTATTATTATTATGTCCTTTATTTATTTTTTTACATATAATTTACATTTTTAAATATTTCATACAAAACTTATAAAAAAACATTTAAAAATATAAAAAATAGTCGTCCACCGGTGACGGGAGCAGGGTCCAAGCTACCGGTAGTTAGGGCCCCAGAGACAGGAACCTCCTCACAATGCGAGCCGTATCGAGGAGTACTGCCTTCTGAATCAGGCTCTTGATCCAACCGCCAAGCGAGAGTTTGGACAGGTGGTCGTCCAGACTCTTGGCTATAAGACCATTGGCCGTTACGACTATCGGCACAATGATAGCCGAGTCCACATGCCACATATCGACAACCTCGTGTGCTAAGTCCAAATATTTTATTTGTTTTTCTTTTTCAGCTTTCACGAGGTTCTCGTCATGTGGAATGGTGACATCGATTATCATTACGCGGCGCGCTGATCGGTCTATCACCACTATGTCAGGCTTATTGGCAACAATAGTCCTATCAGTGATGATAGACTGATCCCAGTACAACGTAACATGACCTTTTTCGAGAACCGGGTCGGGCACATACCTGTAGTACGGTACCTCAGATTCCACAAGTTTATATTTCAAAGCAAGTTGCTGGTGAATAATCCTGGCTACTTGATTGTGCCTGTGCAAGTACTCGCCGTTAGCCAGACGAGAACAACCAGAAATAATATGTCTGATGGACTCACCCGGACGGTGGCATGCCCGACACACGTCAACCGTCCCATCCTTCATAATATATTTCCGGTAATTGTTCGTCAACATAACTTCGTCCATAATTGCACAGACAAAACCTTCAGTTTCCCCAAAGAGGTCGCCGAAACGTAGCCACGACACGGACGCTAGAAAATCTACATCGGGCCCGTGAAGTGCCCGATAAAAGCGCCCGTGAAGCTCCTTGCTTTGCCATACTTTCCTGCGGTCATCAGTAGTAAGCACCACAGGTTTGCGCCAGTTCTCGTTAGCCATGGACAGCGGGGTGAGTCCCTTGTCCACTGCGACCACATCTCGGTGCACACCCACGTCGGCTTTTAAAAAATATTCTCTGAGACTGCACACCTCGCGGTTGTGGAGGGTTTTCGCGTTTAAAAAGCCTCGACCCCCATACTTCCGCGGGATGTACAGTCTCATCACCGATGATCGTGGGTGATGCATCCGATTTGCGGTCAGCAATGTACGGACTCTCCTATCCAAGGCGTCGAGTTCAGTCTGAGTCCATTTGAGTATGCCGAAAGAGTAAATTAAAACCGGCATGACCCAACCGTTGAAGGCGCGCACCTTGTTGCCACCTGAAAGAAGGCTATTTAAAACCTTCTTTAGGCGTCCGAAGAAGCGCCCCTTCAACGATTGCTTCATGTCAGCTACGTTAATACCTAACGCTTCCGACATACCCAAATATTTATAGCTTTCGGATGAGGAAAGGGATCTGAGGTGTATGGAATCCGATAGCTGAATACTTTCGGATTCCATAATCTCCCCTCTCTTTACATACATGACTGCACATTTGTCCACACCAAATTCCATCCTGATGGCGCTACTAAAAGATTCAGTTAGTTTCAGTAGCTCCATCAGACGCAATTTGTTGGGGGCAAAGAGTTTCAGATCATCCATGTAAAGAAGGTGAGATATGACCTGACCATCTCTCCTCAACCGGTAGCCCAGACCTGAATCCTCCAGCAATGTGCTAAGAGGATTCAGGGCTAGGCAGAACCAAAGCGGGCTCAGACTGTCGCCCTGGAATATTCCCCGTTTAATCCATACAGGTTCATCGTTCCCCTGAATCTGTCGACATCCTGGATATCGAAGGACAGTCTTCCATTGCCCCATACACGACTCAAGGAAGGCGCGTAGAGTTGCGTTTATCTTGTACAACTCCAGCACCTTCATGAGCCATGTATGTGGCACCGAGTCGTAGGCCTTCTTATAGTCTATCCAGCATGTCGACAGATCCCTGCGGGCTCGACGAACCTGTTGACTAATGGCCATGTCGATGAGGAGTAGCTCCTTGGTACCGCGGGACCCGTTCCTGCATCCATTCTGAGAGGCAGACATAATAGAGTTTTTTTCAATGTGTTTATTAATTTTCGCTCTCAAAATGGATGTAAGAAGTTTATAGACCGTCGACAAACACGTGATCGGCCTATAATTCTTGGGTTCCGCGGGACTACCTGACTTATGGAGCAGGTGGGTAACGCCTGTGGTTAAAAACTGCGGTAGCGACGCAGATTCTAAGGATGACTGGAATTGAGATGCCAGGCAAGTGTGTGAACTACTGAGCCATTTGAGCCAGAAATTGTGCAGTCCGTCCGGACCAGGTGACTTCCAGTTCGGTAACGGACGAACTGCACTGGCTATATCTTGTGGTGTTATTAATATTGCTTCCATTTCTGGAATAGGTTCACACACTCGCTCGACATCACGCAACCAGTCAGCCTCAGTATGACAGACGGGTACCGACCAGATGCTGCGCCAGAATGAACTCGTGGCAGCATCATCCGGGCGACACACGTCTGCCATATTTTGCTCGGGTCGCTCCCAAGCTCGGTATACCCACCTCTCATCGCTCTGGAACATGCGATTCTGTGAGTACCGATCCACCCGCCGCCTATACCGCCGAATACGGCTGGCCCATGCATAAACCTTCTGCTTCAGGAAGTCGATGCGCTCCGTGACACGGGACATGTAATCTTGAGGGCTGATTTCAGTCCCCAAGAATGCCCGCCTCACAAAACGCATCACACGTGGTCGTGTATTGCCCTCCCTGAAGCAGTAAAGTTTGCCAATGAGTACCCTGGCCCCGTCAATACGACGCTCGATCCTGCGCTGCCAGGCCGGTACGGCTGGTTTTGGTCGACTAGCTAAGTCACAATTTGGGAATTTAACATTAGCTAGTCGACATGCCGCAACAGCCCCACAGTACAAGATCGAGTGTGTATCAACGAGGTCCTCGCTACTCTCGAAAATATTCTTGAGTTGCGAGTCCAGGGCACACACCAACGCCCTATTTCGTTTATGCATGGGTAACCGTGGCAATCGGGGCCTAAGTTCGGTAGAAGCAGATCGATACTCACGAAGCGCATCCTCCAGTGCGCTCCTCAATCGGTCGTTGCACTGGCTACTTACCGTGGCAACCCTATCATCTTCCTCTTCAACAGCAGGACTAGGACGCGGTGGGATTATATTAAAAGCTGATATTTGCGTCACTGTTTGAGATGGAGTGAAGATGGTACGGTTGCTCAGTACCTCTGAGCGCAGCCTATCAAGCGCGGCGTCGTCCAACATGTGATTCCGCTGGATGACGCGCACCTGATCCGACAGTCGTTGGGTTGAAACGCTGACAGTTGGTTCAAGTTCCTGAAATAGAGACAGCATCCTAACACGGTACGCAGTGAGGTTAGTTCCCCCCTCTGTAGACCCGTAGTATGCGCGCATGACGTTCTCGTTTATAGCTCGAGTCCATTTCATGCGCTGCACACAACCACCGGCAGCGGGGACCCGGCTCGGGGTCGGTTGGCCCCTAGGTCCCAAGCAGTCCGGCGGCCGGCGTCCTCTCCGTCGACGAGCAGGTGGTGGCGTCGGGGACAGAGAGAAATACTCGTCGCTCGAGCTCGACGCGATTGCCGCGGCCAGTGTCACAGCACTCACGGTGGGGCTGGGTTCCGGCGGCGGCGAGGCGGAGCTGAGCGACGAGTCCGGAGGTGGAAGGCGTGCGCGTCTAGTCGCTGATCTTGTCAACATTTTTTCGTCATTCTTCAACAATTTTCTTCAAATAATTTATTTTGTGATGACATATGTCATCTATTTTTCTTCTATGGTGTTTTCTCGTAGTTCGTCTCATTTTATTGAATTCTGATTGAAATTAATGTAATATTTTAAAATAACGTTGAAAAGGTTGGTGCCAAACGTTCAAAATAAAATAGAATGTATATATAAATTAAATAAAATCGGAGGAAGAAAATGTATGACAACTGTTGACTTTGGTGTTGCCAGCTTATTATTATTATTATTATTATTCTCTGGTATATTCTAGGAAGCCCAAGACGTATAGATTTGGTGTACAACATAATATTAAGATGTCAATCTTATTAACAGACTTATAACTATAAAATCGAAAAATGACAGAGCTCCACACAACAAATAAAATAAAAACTTTATTTTAAGAAAACCTATTTTAAGAGAACCTATTTTAAACTACATCATCATCATCACCATCATCAGCCTATATAATGTTCCCACTGCTGAGACACAGGCCTCCTTTCTACAATAGGTAATGGGAACGAAATGACAAAAGTATACAATAACACAAAATATTTAAAAAAAAAGCAACATATCAGTAAACTAATTTTATAGAAAGAACATAAATACCACCCCCACCTCTTACCACCAAATAGGCCGATAAATCTTGACCGCCAGCGTTCTTTTTACATGGCGCGACCTTTACCTGTATCAAGCCACCTCAAATATTTTTATTACAAGAATCACCATGATTCTTGTAATAAAAATATTTGAGGTGGCTTCAAATGCATGATAAATGGCAGGGTTCGTAATATCTTGGTGCAGATTTTTTATGTTGTCTGATTGCTGCAGATTTTGTAAGCCATGATTTTTTATGGCGATACATTTATGTACTTTCGTATCTTTAAAATCTTATTTGTTGTTAATATTTTTAAATTATGTTTTCCGAGGTTCCGAGGTGTGAACACTACGAACGATATCATTCCACAGTAATAATTAAAAAAAACAAGCATCGGGATCGGTAACATAATAGGGTGTTTCACCAAAAACATCTAATTAGTTCGTCTGTTAGATTATCGAAAAATATTGGATACGTGTTTTTTGTTTTATCAAATTAATCAAAATTTACGAAACTAAGACGTGTCAAAGACTATGAGGGGCGTCACTTTCAGGGTAAAAAAGTACTAAGTTTGTGACGTCACACGACTTTTCGAAGCACTGTATACTGTATAGTCTTCATCTTTTGTTTACGTGAAAAAAGAAAAAATATGTGTCCATTATTTTTTGGAAATGTATCTGATGGACTAATTTTTTTTTTTTGTGAACTACCCTATTATTATTGTGACTGATTTCGTTTTCGGGGACGGTGTCCATACATTTTTGCACATTGTTCTTTCTAAATATATGATTTTTGCAACCAATCTTTTCGACCGTGATTGAGAGATACAGTATTGTCAAGTATTTGTGTATAAGTGGTACTGTCTCCATTAGCTATGATCTTCCATAGATACGAATGCATTTCTATAGACTGTTTAAATCCTTCGGCGATAATAGTGGATTCCATAGCTGTTGAAGATCCGCTATAATTTTTAAAACACTCATGTTGTTTTACTATCTCATTTGCCTTTCCCACTCAAGCACAAATACATCAGTATTTGTTTTTAACTTCCATGAAAAGAACTTTACGAAATCGCCAATAGTGCAGCATAATTAGTTCTGTATGAACGTTTACCGCAACAACCATCTAAGTTTACAAATCTATTATTGGTAACCATCTTTAGTAACCTTTCCTACTTTGTCTGCCGCTTTTTTCTCCCGTTCCCCCGATTTTCTCATCTCTTACCATGCCATCACTTCCCATTCGTCAGATACTACATCTTGTATCTATTTGTACGGTCAGCAACAGAAGTAGCTGGACATTATGGAAATTTAATTATTTGATGACTGTTATTAATATTATTATTCCGCTGATGTCGGCAGTTTTAGAACCCTGAAAGAAGTATAAATCAACTTGGAAAAATACTATTTATGCCAAGCTCTAGTACTGGGAAGATCTTAATATATCTGTATATATAAAATTAATGCAAAGCTGACTGACCGAGGATACAAACCCTTAGACCAAGAAACGTTAAATTTCGCACACGTATTTCTCTTATGACGTAAGCATCCAATAAGAAAAGATTTTTCAAAATTCAACTCTCAAGGGGGAAACAGGGAATAAAAGTTTGTAGTATGGAAAATCGTCATTTTTGATATTTCCGACATCCACGTTGGCAAATCCGCGGGCAAAAGCTAGAAGTAAATAAAATGAGAGAACTCACGTTTTCTTCAACTTCTTTATATTCGTTATCAATATCATGTTGTTGCTTCCTTTTATTTCTGGAATAAAAACCATCAACATTCAAGTGGAGCATAATAACATTCAGATTGTTTTTTATCTTTGATAATTTTTGTTCTACGGCTTTTAGTACAGTCATTTGGTCGAAAAAATAGAGGTTACCTGGAAAGTTTTCCGGGAGTTTTGAAAATTGGTAATTTTATAGATTTTGACGTGCTCTTTCCGAATTTTAACTTTGCCACCTCGTATCTTTGCCGCTCGCGCCGCCATATTGCAAAAATGGCGCCTAAAAGCAGTTTTTTGATAATAACTCCTTTCCGACGCATTTTACAAGAAAAACATATCTATACAAAATAATAGTAGAGAAAATTTCTTACAATTTATGTCATAACCTTTTTTTTTCTTATTTAAAACCAATAGTTTCGGCGTACGAGCGCCGTAAACCATTATACAACTACGCTAAAAAAAAAAAAGGGAATATTCTTGTTATCGCAAGTGCGACTACTTTGCTTGATCCTGGGTTAGATTCCCAGGTCGGGTGAAGTGTTATTGCGTTTTTCCATCAGGAATTCTTCAGTAGAGGCCACGGAGTCTGAATTTGTGGCCGGTTGATGGCAATAGGCTCGCCACCTATTACATGGGACTTAAACATAATTGGTGAAATGTGTGTGGGGTGTCCAGTGTTCACAAGGAGTGATGTTATGTTACTACATGCGGACGTCTTGGTCCAGGGGGTGCTGGACTATGGACCGACATAAAATAAAATAAAAATAGCCTTTATTAACTTACTACTTACGTTAACATTCTCTTTCTTTGAAACACAACAACAAATACAACGACCGACATAAGCTACTGAAAGTCATTTAGGTCGATCCTAAAAGTTCTGCAGAAATGCAAATCACTTTGAATACCATTAGACAGTTGACTATGCTCTCAGGACATCGATTCTATAGTAGAACAAATTGTAACGTTATAAAACAATAGTAGTAAAAGCATAGCCCCTTCCTAAGAAAATCGGTGGTGAACCACGGACAGACGGACACACGACGGCAGTCGGACAAGAGAGTGATCATAAAAGGGTTCCTTTTTTAAGGGATTTTCCCAATTGAGGTACGGAACCCTAAAAAACGCGCTTCTAACTCTACCTCAAGGTGGTGTGGAAAGCGCAAACACATTTTAAATTACAATTTGCGGCGCTCGTACGCCGTCACTATTGATTTTACGAAAAACGTTATTAGGACATAAACGTAGGAAATTTTCTCTAGTTTAATTTAATTCTGAACTATTTTTATCGTAAATTGAGTCGGAACGAAGTTATTCTCAAAAAACTATTTTTGAGTGTCATTTTTCCAAAATGGCGGCGCGAGCGGCACAGTTACGAGGTGGCAAAGTGAAATTTCGAAAAGAGCACGTCGAAATCTATAAACTCACCAATTTTCAAAACTCCCGGAAAACTTTCCAGGTAAAACTACCAAATGACTGGACTATTTTAAAAATCACAAAAAAAATTACTCTACTTGTAAGGAAAACTGAAATGATTAATAAACTCCAAATCCATACCTCACTAAAGACCAAAAAAATAATTTCGACTAAACTCACCTCTTTTTGCAATTCAAATGTGACTCCATTCGTTTATGTGCTCTTCACACGCGGTAATAGAAGTTGACGTATTAATGATGTTTTGTTGACATATGTCTAACCTAAAATGATTTATTAGTACATTTTAGCCTGTTTTATTTTTATTTCATAAATATTTTGCTCTAGCAAATAGAATGCTAACCCAATATTACTTTGCGAGGCAAATATAGGTTGTAGCTGATTATCTAAGTATATGAGCAGAGGTGGCGACTTCGATTGCAGCTAAAAACGTGCTCATAGTTACTGATAAAATAGAAACTATTAATTATTGTACATAATAACATTAAAAATAACATACTTACTTCTTACTCTCTTTCATTTTCTGAGCCCTCACCCTCAGGAACTTCAAACGTTGTACTTTATTTAGTTTTGGTTTCATATTTCTTCACATTTTTATTTATAAACAATTAAATACTCATCACAAATGGAAAACGATACGTTATAGGTACTGTTAAATCTCAAGAATAGTCTTTATATACCTATTCAACACTAATTAAGTAACAATCTACTATCTTTTACGAATAATCAATTATTATAATCACGAAAATCTGATGGTACAGATTTGTAAAAAAATGTCATAGGTCCTGCGTCGATGAAGCCCACCGGGCGACTGATCTGACAAGCGAGCGAAAGTGATGCAAATACTTTTGAAACGCAAAAGAAGAGATGGCAATAATGTGCGTCTGCTCGGAATAAAACAACGTATGTGCCAAAAAGAATTTTCTCCATTTTTAACAGAAAATTTAAATAAAATTTTAAATTACTTTCCTGGATACTTGATATAATAATTCTCTATGTTTCAAAGCCAATTCCATTGAATAATTCTTAAGTGTTACACCGTGATTTCTAAGAAAGTAAAAAAATTGATATAACTTTGCAATTTTTTTGTATCGAGAAAAATTCATTGAATCGTGTATTCATTTTCGTCGATACTAGACCAAAGAGTCAAAAACCATTCACCAAAATGTCAAATCCCTATTCTACATACTCAACAAGTTCGTAGACCTAGAAAAACCACATTTTTCTCAATCTATCACCTTAAATGGTAAAAAAATTGTTATAGGAACAGCGCGGCGTACCGTCCGCCATGGTTAAATATTGTCCTCTTTCTGGATGCCATAACGGATTCTATCAGTTCTTTGGGAAATTGCGATCAATATATTCTACTCGGTGACTTTAATGTTAATATGCAAGATACAAATGGGATAAAAACGAAAACTATCAATGATTTTCTAGATTTTCTGAATCTTACACAGCTGGTCACAAGCCCCACTCACTACACAGCATCTAGTGAAACTCTCATCGATCTCATATGCACTGACATGAAAGCAAGATACACAGGACGGCACGGTTGGTGCAGTGGCTCAAGCAATGGACTGCTGCGCTGCGTGTCGCGGGTTCGATCCCCGCACGGAACAAATATTTGTATGATCTGCAGATAATTGTTCCGGGTCTGGGTATTTGTGTATGTGAGTTTAAATGTTTGTGAACGCACCCACGATACAGGATAAATTCCTAGTGTGGGGCCATTGAGGTATATGTACTACGTACTAGAGGAGACACCTCAACTCGATTTTTTGTAACACACGGTAGAGCTAGTAGACTCCAGTAAGTAAAAGTCAAGGAGTGACTTTTCACCAGCAATTATAACTTATTATCTTTAAAACACACATAATTTAATTATACTTTTTGAATTGCAATGTGTCATCGCGGCGGCCATTTTTTACGTGAATGTCAAAGAATAAAACATTTGCATGCACAGACCAGACACTATCGACGTATTCTATGCTTGACCACGAATCCTCTACATGTGAGTCAAAATTGATAGTAGGTTGTATAATATTTACATATGTATCAAGACAATAAACAAATAGTTGAAATGTGAAGATTGCATTGATAGTTTGACTATACTATAAACTTCCAAATCACACATCTATCATACGTAACTTAATACGACAAAGTGGAGGAGTTAATATTCTTAATTCTTAAATAAAATATTATAAAGCTGAAGAGTTTGTTTGTTTGTTTGTAAACTCTGAAACTACTGGTTGGAATTGAAAAATTATTTTAGTGTTGGATAGTCCATTTATCGAGGAAGGCTTTAGGCTATATAACATCACGCTACGATCAATAGAAGCGGAGCATAAATGAAAAATGTTGCAAAAACGGGAAAAGATATTCCTTTTTGAGAGATTCCGTTGCGTGCGCTGCGAAAACAGTTTAAGTTACGTAAATACCATGTATGAAGGGATTGTTCCTCTTTAAAAGTTCTAAAAAAAAGTCCGCGATAGCATATGTTTATCTTTTAAGATTGACTCACTGTAACCATTTTTTAATAATTAAATGTTAGGTTAAAATAATGATATTTTGCGAAGCTTATTTAACCCATATGGTATTAATCTATATCTAAATAAATGTGTTTGTTAGCACAGAAATTTAATATAGAATATTTGTGCCTTTTACTCTATACAGTTTAAACAAATATCTTAGAAGATATCGCAATGTAAAAATATACGGGCGACAAAATAATTAAGCGCGTGGCAGTCATTCGGTCCGGTGCGGTAGGTACGTGGGGATTCTGGGCTCTGGGGGCTCCGGAGAAATTCAAATTCAAAATATTTACTGCACCATAATGTTTACAAGTACAAGGTGTTACTGTATATTAAACAGTAAGAGATACCTATAGTAATTGTTACTTTAATCATATAATCGAAGCCAATCTAAACTAATAGGTATTATAAAGAGGAAAGGTAAGATTTTTTGTTTGTTACGAGCACAATTTAACTCAATTTAATATGTTGGATAGTCGATTTATCGAGAAAGGTTATAAGCTATATTATGTGACGCGGACGAAGTTGCGTGGGTCAGCTAGTATTCTTAATGTAACACAACATACTATTTATAGCACATCATTCTTTTTACTACCCACCATTTTCATTCAGCTCATTCCATATTTAATCTAAACAAACACGACTTATTTATGCGTGTAACTGCTTGCATTATTCGGGAATACATTTATATGGAGAATCACAGTTCTTGTAACTAAAGAGTATTTTCAATAAAACTAAGATGTGCGATTCAATTTATATACGCGTAAGTATATGTGAAAACAACATTATGAATAAACATTCGCAGAATATAATTTTTCATAATTATACAGTAAGTTTTTTTTCGCATTATTACTAAAACATTAATCAAAACTCATATCTGTGTTAATATTTTTGCTATCGCTATAATATAATATTTTGAGATTGTTTTTTGAAGGTAACTCAGTTTTTAGCTAATATCGGCTGACAATGCATATTTAGGGCTTGTTTTATTTAGTGTTATTCATGTTAAACTGGAAAATGCAAAAAAGCTCCATAATTATTTTAGCTAGTTCTTTAACTATTATTATAGCTTGTTTTATTTATGGGCATCATGTCTACTTATTGCACCTAAACTTAAATTCTATTTGAATTTCTCTTGACAGTCATCCGCACTAGGACCATTGGGGTTGTTGCTAGCGATAGCATTACGTGGGGTGTCATCTGATGATTTTGAAGTCGGAGAGCTTAAAGAGCTTATGCTGGAGGTTGACGTTGATCGCGACTATATTCGACTCGATTCTGAAAAACATGTCTACTATATCTACGTAGGTACCGCCACGCTTCCAGAAAATATGGTTCTCTATCCGAACTTTCGGAGTCGACTTGCATAGGTACCAATTTCCGGTTCATATAATGGGTTTGTCATTCGACTACGAAACCCTAAAAAGTAAACACAAAAAAATAATTTAAAATGAGATGATATTCGGTAATGTCTTTTTAATTTATTTTGGTCTCAAGTCTTAGCAGAGGTTTGACAACCAAGCCGTCCGTAGCGGGGCTTGGTTGTTACGCCCCTGACGGACGCGACGCATCGTACCACCGCGAGACAAGCGGCGCGGCAGCGCGACGAGTGCGACTGCGCGCGGAGTAAACTAAATGGATATGGTAGTTAAAAGAATTTCAATGTTTTAGAATACAAACTGTCTTTTATCAGTTAGTGTTTCTTGTCACCAGTGTGACCAAAGCGTATAAAAAAGGGGTTTGAACTTTTTTATAAGGAAGGTGGCATATCGCCTCACCGCCATTTTGATTTTTTTTGGAAATCACGGCCCGCGATGAAATTGGTATATCTATACCAAATTATGACATGACATTTTTGGCAAAAAAATGTCATGGAACATGGTACTCTAAAAAGTCACGTTATCGAGATAATTGAAGGTAAAGATCGATAGATGAGTACTGCAATGACCACAAAACAATATATCTTTTACGTGTCTATAGGCGTTGATTAATGATTATTACTGTTTATTTAAAGAGAGTAGGTACATTACATACTACTAGGAGCACGAGAAAATTATTATATAACAAAAAAATTCGATTAATTGCAGTGCGAAGTGATTTTCTCGTGCGCATAATAATAAACAACCTGGGAACGATTATTTGGATACAATTTAACGCCTAGACATAATTATGCTTTAACTACCATATCCATTTAGTTACTTACGCCCGCGACTCGTGCACTCATAGTACCCGTCGGGGCTGCGAGTTGTTCGCAAAAGATACCGCGGCCTCGACATGAAGGGCTAAGAAGGAAAATGGGTGGTTTTTAGTCAGTCGAAGTCTGACACTAACTTTCGCTCTGCCCAAGAGCGGGAGGGGTTATTTGATGATTTTCAACCAGCCAAAAAAAAAAAAGCTTTCATTTGATGTAGAGCTGATAATTGGATATAATAGCTTCTAAAGTTTACACCGGAGTTGAACAGTCGTCACGCGACTTTAACGGTTCTCATCATTGCTCCAAAAGCTAACGATGAAATAAAACGATCGGTGGTTAGTACTCTAGTGGTTGCAAGCGCGACTGCTGTGCATGAGGTCCTGGGACCAATTTCCAGTTCGGGCAAAGTGTGATTGGGTTTTTCCATCAAGAATTTCCCAAAAAAAAATCACGAAGTATAGAATTGTGACCGGTTGATAGTAATAGGTGATATGTGGGTGTACTAATGGGTACATCTCTGCTAAACCCTTCGGGGATTGCAGGCGTGATGTTATATAAACGATCGTTTTACAATAAACCCTTGTCTGGCTTACGTAAACAAAAATATTGACAGTAGGATGCCTATAGGCGACAGTGCGAACAATATTTGGTTCCGCTGACGGTTCGTTAATCCCCAAATTACGCTGGTTCAAGGTAAGAAGAACCTTTGTTTTTTTACTTAATAAAGCAAGTACATACAAATATACAAGAGACGAGACGACAAGAATATAACATGTCACGGGCATCAAACGACTTTTATGAAGACGTAAATAATTGTATGTGTGAGTAACCGTTCTTAAATGGTGGTTGGTATTGTGTGAGTTCCTATGTATGACTGGACTTTGAGTTATGACATAATGTTAATATGAGTTCCAATAAAATATTGGTTTCATAACGTAATATGAAAATGAAATCAATAAAGTAGGCGAATTTGCTTCTAAACGTTGCTAAGTGTATGCTTAAACATGAATGAGAAAGAAAATTAAATGTTCCGCCGTTTGGACTCTGTACCGCACCCTACGTATTTATTAAATTACTAAAACCTGCATTCCATTATTTACGTTTACTGGGACATTTATCAGTAAACTATTATTTAAATTTTTAACTAATATCGGCTGACCGTGCTTATTTTGGGATTGATATTTAGGGCTTGTTTAATTTAGTCTTATTCGTATTAAACTGGAAAAAGGCAATAAAAAGCCAGACATGATGCTCATGAATAAAGCACCTAAACTCATTGAGGTATAATGTACTACGTACTAGAGGAGACACCTAAACTCGATTTTTTGTAACACACGGTAGAGCTAGTGGACTCCAGCTCATTTAGTCTATGCCGAGCGGTTGCTGCGTCGTGACACATTTGAGTGAAGTTTTCTTGTCTATAGTATGCCTTCGTGTGCATTTAGATACTGTAGAAATAATTAAAAAAATATAAGTAAAAGTCAAGAAGTGACTTTTCACCAGTAATTATAACTTATTATCTTTAAAACACACATAATTTAATTATACCTTTTTAATTGCAATGTGTCATCGCGGCGGCCATTTTTTACGTGAATGTCAAAGAATAAAACATTTGCATGCACAGACCAGACACTATCGACGTATTCAATGCTTGACCACGAATCCTCTACATGTGAGTCAAAATTGATAGTAGGTTGTATACTATTTGCATATGTATCAAGACAATTAACAAAAAAGTTGAAATGTGAAGATTGCATTGATAGTTTGACTATACTATAAACTTCCACATCACACATCTATCATACGTAATTTAATACGGCAAAGTGGTGGAAGTCTTGCCTCGAAATAGGATTTTAATTATATGTCCGTAAACACCCTAAAGCATTTAATTAGGAACGAAGTATTTGCAAAATTTGAATAAACATAATTTACTGAATCAGCCATCAACATGCAATCACAGAATCCATTTAATTCGAGCCATTAATTTATTATTATTTTGCCTCGAATTAGATAGCTCACAAAAATTAGATTGCATCACGAAGGTGAAACTGATCCAACTGTGGATTACTATAACAAACTGCAGAAACTAACACAAAATAAATTATTTGAGGAAATTACAATCTTGTTACAGTTTAAGTACATTTTATTTATTTTCTGAGTAAGTACACGCATACAATATCAAGTAGGCAGAATAATAACATTATGTCGCATCTGCACGCATTGATAGTAATCTATGAGAACGTGACACCCCCCGTCTGCCCCGCTGTCATCAAATGCGCGCACATTATTTTGTTTGAAATAGCTTCTCTAGTACGTAATACCTCAATGTGTGGGGCAACGTTTTTTAAAAAAAAAAGAAAGTAAAGGAAAAATCGTATCCGTGGATAACAGAACAGACACAATCAAAATTATGATGCGTTTAATTGATGAAGCACTAAATAGTTATAGAAAAACAAAATCAGATTCCAAAAGTCATACTACAAAGACCTAAAACTCTTGGTGAATAGTTCTCTATACAATAAAAAGGCTGCCTATTTCAAACATAACATTAATGCGAAAATAAAAAACCCGAAATTGTTATGGAAAAAATTAAAATCCACATTACTGCCATTTAAATCTAGACAAGACCTTCCGTCACATTTTACAGATCCAGACCTAATTAATAGAAACTTTTTGATTGTTCCCGGTAGCCACGTGGCAAGCGCATCTCTTATAAACTACTATGACAACCACAGCCACGGTGAGGCAACTTTTAAAATCGTTCCAGTGGATCAGAGCAATGTCTCGCGCATAATCGTTAATCTCAAAAGTAACGCCGAAGGCTACGACAACATTAACCTGGACATGATTAATATGAATTTGCCGCACACGTTAAATGTTATAACGGACATAATAAACCACTCCATCGTAACGTCAACATTCCCTGACCAATGGAAAACGGCTTCCATTAGGCCCTTGCCAAAAAACAAAAATCCATCCACCTAAAAGACCTACGCCCTATTAGCATATTACCATGTCTATCAAAAGTATTAGAGAAAATCGTCAGCCGTCAACTTAAAATGTTCCTGGAATAAAATAACATTTTACCTGATTTACAATCAGGTTTTAGGAAGCAGCGCAGTACATCTACTGCTTTACTGGATGTCACTGACAACATATTATGGGCCCAAGATAAGGGAATGTGCACACTACATAGGCTGCACTAAAAGTATCGGGAATGGAATATTTCCACTGTTCCTGTCATATTAAAATCTTTTTAATTGAAAACTCCTTGGTTTTAAAAATCGAATACCATTTATTTATTTAAAAAAAGATTCTCGGTCTTGTCACAAGGTTTTTTCAAACTTGTTTAGTCGTTGAGAAAATGGAATTGACTCGAGAAAATTCAAGAGCGATGATTTATTATGACTTTCGAAGTGGTTTAACACAAAAACAGTGTGTTGACCGGATGATTTCTGCATTTGGTGATGAAGCCCCATCCAAAACCACAATTTATCGCTGGTTTGCTGAATTTCAACGTGGACGTGTCAAGCTCAGTGATGATCCCCGTCAAGGTCATGTCAAGGTCGTCCAAAAACTGCAGTCACCCAAGAAAACGTTGATGCTGTGCGTAAGCTGATTGAGGAAGATCGACATGTGACATACCGCGAAATTCAGGCAACTTTAGACATTGGCATGAGTCAAATACAAATAATATTGCATGAACAATTAGGTGTAAAAACGTTGTTTTCCCGATGGATACCGCATTCGCTCTGTGAAGAGCAAAAAGCGGCTCGCGTTACTTGGTGGTCAGAACTCTCGAAAGATTCCACGCAGGATCCTCAAATGCTGTATACAACATAGTATCAGGTGACGAATCCTGGATATACGCGTACGAACCCGAAACAAAAAACCGGTCACGAGTTTGGGTGTTCGAAAATGAGTTAAAGCCAACAAAAATTGTTCGTTCACGGAGTGTTGCAAAAAAAATGGTGTCCACGTTTGTCTCCAAAACCGGCCATCTTACGACTATTCCCCTTGAGGGACAAAGAACGGTTAATGCAGAATGGTATGCTAGCATTTGTTTGCCACAGGTCGTTTCTGAACTCCGTAAAGAGAACTGCAACCGCCGCATCATCCTCCATCACGACAATGCGAGTTCTCACACCGCCCACAGAACAAAAGAGTTTTTAGAGCAAGAAAACATAGAATTATTAGACCATCCACCGTACAGCCCCGACCTAAGCCCTAATGATTTCTATACTTTCCCTAAAATAAAGAATAAATTGCGTAGACAGAGATTTTCATCACCTGAAGAAGCTGTGGACGCCTACAAAACGGCCATTTTTAAAAAGTAATGTTGTGTCACTTCCTTGATTCCCGAAATTTTCAGTGCCGCCCTCGTACTGGTTTTACTGGATTTTTCCAGGGCAATTGACGCCATTAATATCCCATTATTATTATCAAAATTAAAATATTACGGTTTCGACCCAGAGACTATACAATGATTCCGTAGTTACCTAAGTAATAGGGAACAATTTGTTGACCTGCGTTTAAGTGACGGTACTACCCTTAGATCGACACCTATACCTGTAGAGAGAGGAGTTCCTCAGGGTTCCATCTTGGGCCCCATTCTGTTCGTTTTGTACTGTGAAGACATAATAAGTTGCCTCCTGAGATGCAAGTACCATATATACGCCGACGATGTACAACTGTATATTTCCTTCAGACCAGACGAGTATGACAGTGCCATTAAGGATCTTAATGAGGATCTTCAGCGAATCTCCGTGGTCTGAGGAGAACTGCCTGTCGCTGAACCCTACTAAAACAAAATATATGGTATTTGGCACCAGACAGCAGTTGACCCGACTACCTTTGACTTTTCGTGTGGAACTGATGGGCGAACCAATCGAGCGAGTTTATGAGGCGCGTAACCTGGGTCTCACGATGGACAAAGACCTTCGGTTTGAAAAGCACGTAGCGGACTCTGCAAGGAACTGTTTTTATCGCCTGAAGGTCTTACTGAGGTCTTACTTATCAGAGTCACTACGGGAACAGCTGGTGGAGACCTTGGTACTATCTAGGCTAAACTACGCCGACACAGTGACGACACGGTTGGCGCAGTGGCTGAGCAATTGGACTGCAGCGCTACGTGTCGCGGGTTCGATCCCCGCACGGAACAAATATTTGTATGATCTACAGATAATTGTTTCGGGTCTGGGTGTTTGGTTGTGTATGTGAGTTTAAATGTTTGTGAACGCACCCACGATACAGGAGAAATTCCTAAAGTGGGGCAACGTTTTTAAAAAAAGAAAAAGAAAGAAGAAAAAGTGTATGGCCCGCGCCTATTAGCCCGTACAGACCGTCTCATTCAGAGAGTACAAAACGCTTGCGCGCGGTTTTGTTATACTATTCCTAGGCGAAGTCACGTAACATTTTTTCTGAATAAACATTTCTCATTAAAAATGAAGTCCAGACGGAAGTTGCATCTGGCGTGCCTCCTGTTCGGTGTGATGGTAAAATATAAAAACCCGACTATCTATACAATAAACTTAGTTGGTTAACTAGCAGACGTGAATGTGGGAGACGGCAATGCTCGCAACAGCTTTCGACTCAGACTCACAACACAGCGGCATTCAGAGGTAGCTTTCGCTATGCGGCTTCCAAAGTGTGGAATAACCTACCACCACCTACTAGAATGATCAGCACAATAGATACTTTCAGAAGACGTTTAAGGCAGTTTCTGATAGAATCGCAACGGAAGTTTGATATGGTCGCACTGAATTTCTCAATTATATAATGCAAAAAAAAAAATCTACCTACCTATCTAGTGAACTAACTGCTACACATAAGTTTTAAAAGATGATAAAAACAAATTGTCACGTTCATGCTCACGCTCGGCTGATTGAGGATTATTTATTTTATTGTTATTAGTAATTAGTCCATCGCGCTCGGCTGCCTGCAGCGTATTGAGCGACGAGGTGCATGGATTCATAATTCATAATAGTGCGTTTAGAAGTTGGAAGTGTGCGAAACAGGTTTGTTTCAATGCGCCCGTTTCATTTATTTGGATGCCTTAGTTTCTCTGTTTTGTTCTATCTTACACTTTTTATCATATTTTTATCTTTAGTACTAAGTATTCTCATTAGTATTATTAAACACCTATTTCACTTATATAAGTACTTACTCATACACACATAATATAAACACAAAGTACAAAACTGTTTCACATTCGTCACTTCACCATCTCAGGGCCAGTTGAGAATCAGCGTCGGGCACTACTGCTCGGCATTTTGCTGAACTGGTCCTATTTGGCGCAGCCGTGAGATGCACACACTGTTTAAGTTTAGTTTGTTAGTTTCTTTTTATATTTTTTATTGTCTGTTGTGTGCACTTGTGCATGTGCTAAATAAATATGTTTTCTTTTTTTCTTTCTTTATTTCCCAACTCATTTTTTTTTTGTTTTTGTATAAAAATCGTAAAGCGGTTCACAGAATACATCTGCACATCACATTGTGCAGATTGTTCATATTCGCAGTCAGATTTAGAACACTGACATAAAGGCGAGGCAACATAACTTTGAAGAAAATACTTGACACCTCCAGCCATGTCCTGGCCAGCCGCTCACAAACGGATGGAAAGAACTGGTGGAGGTGTCGGCCCTTGATAGAATTATCCCACCTACATTGCTATTCAGACAAAAGTTCCGCTCTGACGTCAGTCTGTGGCAGGGACTGAATTACCCAAAAATTACGGAACCTTTAAATTTCGGTATCACGTCATACCTTTAAATAAGGGTTACCGAAATATTTAGATAAAGTCCATTTCACGAAAGAAGTCCCGCGGACAATTGTGGAACTAAATTTAACAGATCGGCCATGTTGTCGTTTGTCGATGTTATCAAGGTGCGTTTGTTGTGGTAGATATTTTGTGAGTTTATTATTGGATTAGTGCGTTATAAGGTTTATTTACGATGCCAAAAGTTGTGAAACAACATTATGTCGCGCGACATACAGCGCTGCGTCTGCGGGACTTCTTTCGTGAAATGGACTTTACCGTTATTTTTTTCGGTAGCGGAATTTTGTGGCTGGAAATGCAAACCGGTATATTTCTGTAGAAGTACCGTAACCGTTATAAATGTATCGGTAGCGGTACCTAAACATTAATAAATAGATAAGTAAAAGAGTAGCACACAACAAAGAGATAAGTAAAAGAGTAGCAAACAAAATGTACAAAATGCACAAACTACACAAGTTCTAACGTTTTCCACCGCACACACATTGTCGTCTCGCATGCATTTCGGTACCGAAATCGTGTAAGGGTTAAATAACGGTTTAGCCCAACCTTTATTTATAAACGTACCGGTATAGCTCAAACTTTATTTTAAACCGGTACCGGTATATTTTTGAGGTACCTTAACCTTTAACCGTAACCGCTTTCAGTCCCTGGTCTGTGGTTTAAATAATCTAAAGATTTGAGAACTATCACGTTGTATTAATAAGTCGGCGTCCGCGGTCTCTCGTGCGCAGTAGTACCTACATTGAAGCACGTCACTGCACTTCAAGATCAACTGGAAGTACGCCTGCCAGTACCGGTAAGGCTTCAATACTAACTGGAGGACGCTTTTCATAAGAAAATCAAAGCCAAACACTGATTTTAAAGCAATTTATGGCGTACCGCCCCTATAGCCCCGTAGCATATACATGATACACCCCAAGTACGTAGCCCCATAGTTAGTCTTTAAAGTTAGAAATGATAATCCAGGTTATATCAGTTTGCTATCTGTCTGCCCAATTTCACAAAAATCCGTTTAGTAGTTTTTACATGAACGAGTAAGGAAGATATATCCATCCATCCATTGTCACAATCTTTAGCATTGATTATAGTAGTGAGTAAACACAACAAGCCAAATCGAAAACCGAAACTGTCAAATTTTCCTGATCAACCTTGAACCTAACGCTATGACTATAAAGTTGAAAATCTATAAAAAGTTAGACAGATTGTACTAGATGTGCTGTACCTCGCAGGACTGACATATTTCTTCAAAATATTTTTAAGTGTTTTTTTCTTGAACCATTTTATAAATATACTCAGTGGTTTGTTGGTCCGGGAAACTTTGTATTGGAAACTAAGCGAAGTCATCAACAATTCTAATTAAATTTCAATTTAATTTCAAAGTTATTTAGTTCCGACCGACAATGCAAAATGCACAAGATGGTGGTTGCTTTGCTGGTTATAAACAATGCACAAACCATTATCGAAGTTATTGCTGACTGAAGGTAATGGCAAGCCTCAGTAACACTGGTACCATTAGTCGTGGACTGAACTTGAGTCGGACTTGACACGCCTATCATTCGGTCCCATTAGACATCTTGACAGCTACAGTTTTAAGCGCCCTTGTGTCGAAGAATTTAACTTGCGACCATAGTTGTAGTGTAACTATCATTACCTTCAATTTTTTTGTAGAAGTGAAAATTAGCAGCTTTGTGCACTTTTATGGGATGGGTAAAAAATGTTAAACTCGTGTCATAGTATGTGACGATTTCTAGATTCGTCTGTCGTAAAAGTTGTATAATTTATGCTTAATCAACAACTAAACTGGATCATCATCGAAAGTCAAATTACATCCACTGCTGGATATAGGCGTCCCGGACCAAGTGTTGCCACATTGACCGGTCCCGTGCGTCACGCTTCCAGTGAATCCCCGCAACTTAGCAAAGCTAAGCCAACTAAGCTTACATAATTTAAATTATACGAATCAATAAAAGTATCAACGAAGTATTATTTATTCTACTAAATCTTTTTATTGAAATGTATAGTAGGGATTCGTCTGCCATAATATGTAGGAGGTGGGATAATTAATTGGAGTTCGTGGGTGTTCAAGAGGAAAATTACCTACACAAAGAATTACTTCTGTAATCCTTGTGTAGGTAATTTTTTTAAGGTTAAATGTGTTGTGACTTTAACTTAAGTCAAGCATCATTTACTGTGTTATTCAAAAATAACAAGGTTTAAACTATATATATTTCGGCAATACGAGACTCGAGAGAAGTCTTTACCACGAAACTGTTTATGCCATTAAAACCTGGCCGGAGGAGTATCATATTGCAGATTCATACATTTTAAAAGAAACTTCAGAGGCACAGTGGAAAACTGGAGATACCTATATAAAATTAATACCACCAATAATAATGTAAAACAATGTGAAAAAAGTTCGATTGACTGTATCAACTGACAGCATAGATTAGGGACCTTTTTTTTTTGACAACCCCTCCCGCTCTTGGGCAGAGCGTAAAGGGGTGTCAGACTTCTACTGACTAAAAAACACCCATGTTTCTTCTTAGCCCTTGCGCCGAGGCCGCGGTATCTCTTTCGAACAACCCGCAGCCCCTACGGGTAGATTAGGGACCTCTGTTTGCTAAGTTCAAATGTAACTTGGTACGTTTATTCATAGCCATCCATTTTATTTTATTATAGCATAGCCAAGACTTCAAGCACAACATTCGCGCTTGCAGCCACTAGAGGCTAGTGGCTAGACCAACGTGGTAGTCAGAGTAACAGATAAAGACGAAAACATGTGAAATTCAGTTTATACGAAAAGGTTTCCCCCAGAGTGTATTAATTGTGTGACGTAAAATATATGGCTACAAAACTCATGGAGTGGAAAGCCACTCCATGAGTTATATAGCCGTATATTTTACACAACAATCATTGATTTGAGAGTAAATCAATGATTTTTCATCGCTCATGACGAGAATAAGTTAAGTTTATTTATTAAATACTAGCTGTTCCCGGCATGCGTTGAAATGCCCTTTTTGTGTGGAAAAGTGGTTTTTAGTCATTAAGTCTGACAGTCCTTTCCATTCCGTCTAGGGCGGGAGGACTCATCTGATGATTTTACCGCCCAAAGAAAATGCCATTATCGTAAAATAAAGGCGGGTGCCTTTATTTTCGTCACAAAATAATTTTACACTAAACGCACTTCTTTTTCTGTTAAAAATGGGTCCCGAGCGGAGCCAGGGCGGTTCTCTATTTGTATATAAATTGTGAATTTTTTACAACATTAGGTTAAAACTTTTACTTACAACATATAGATTTAATGTAATCTCAATTAATTTTCATCATCATCATCATCTGCCTAGCCAATTTACCAACTATGTTGGGGTCGGTTACCAGTCTAACGATCCAGCTGAATATAAATATTTTACATGGACCGACTGGCTATCTGACTTCTACAACCCAGTGAGTACTTCATCTGAAATAAATATTCGTAAATAATTACGTAATAATAATAAAATACAAGTTAAAGACTAAACAAAAATATCGAGCTAAAGAAGGTATCGTATCAGATGTCGTAAATGAGAGAAAACAATTCCAGTGGTTATTCTCGTGCTAATGTTGCTTTCGTAATCAAGTCTTACGTGTAATAAGTCGAGGCGAGGGAGCGTTACAAACCCTCCGCTTCATTCGTGTCGCAAGTGCTTTCGTTAAAAGTCGCGCTCGTCTGACGTCCGAGAGCGCAAATATTTTCCTCTTATATTTTTTTAATCGAGAATCGTTTGTTTTGGTTTACTTCGCTGTTTTATAATTTGCTTTTGGTTGTTGCTGCTGTTTGTTTGAAGCCGTGCAGACCAAGGAGAACGGTGAGTTTTTCTTTTGTTTTTCAATACATGACGTGATGCGTCTTCTATGCCATGTAAATTCAACCTTTTCCATAAGAATTTAGTTTGTTTTTGAACGATTTGTTGATCTGTATATTCCGTTATCGAAAATTCAACGCTACTCAATTAATTATAGGTTTGTTTATTTAATGCACTATTTACACAGGATATACACGCTAGCCTAACAGGGTCATGTACTCACTATTTTTAAATAGTGAGTACATGACCCTGTTAGGGTGCAGCAAGATAACTTAAAACTAACAATGTTGCAGTGTCTATTATTTCGTTTAAATATTATATTGTTTATTCTCGTATAAGTACATATATAACTTTATTAAAGAAAAACAGAATATTTATTAAAATTAACACATTTTAACTAGGTATATTTTAATATTTTATTTTCCAAAAATTCTTGGATACAGTAACACTTTAACCTAGCTTTAAATAAACATAGTTTTTATGGGGACCGTATAGTTTAAGGAATATTGTTGTGTATTTATATGCCTCGGTATTCTGTGCTATTTTTGTATGTAACAGGGCAGAGTCAATAAGTAATCTTTTATAAAGTCGGGTACGCAGCTTTCTCTAGGTTATATTTGAAGTAATATTCACATGCATTAATTTCTTTTGTGGCATGAATAGACCATTTGCTTCTACGCTGTGTTCTTACATGACGATACCGTAGCCATGCGTAGGTATGCAGAGAGGTCGTCTGTAGGTGTAATCGGTAGATATCGATAAAAGAAAATAATAATTAATTATCCTCCATATTTCGTTACTGGTTTTCTTAGTAAATCTAGATAGGTAGTGGATATTTATTTCACCTTTGATCTATTATCGTGGATATTGAATCTAAAGAAAGAAAAGAAATAAAAAGTATTTATTGGTCTCACACAGGACAAGAAATCAATAAAAAAAAAACAAGAGGATACAAAATCTGGTAATCGATAAGATGTATGTTGTCAGGGTATATTTATAAGTACCTGTTGTTGTTAAGGAAAACATAAGCCAAGTGTATAATTATCAATAACCTGCTGATAGGGGTGTTTTGTGAACGGGATACTTTCTTCCTTTTACTTTGACGACACGGTTGGCGCAGTGGCTGAGCAATTGGACTGTAGCGCTGCGTGTCGCGGGTTCGATTCCCGCACGGAACAAATATTTGTATGATCTACAGATAATTGTTTCGGGTCTGGGTGTTTGGTTGTGTATGTGAGTTTAAATGTTTGTGAACGCACCCACGGCACAGGAGAAATTCCTAGTGTGGGGCAACGATTTAAAAAAAAAAAAAAAAAAACTGTAAAAAATAACATGTTTATTGATTTGATTGGCTGTTCTTTTTTAGTAGCTCGTGGCTTATTCATAATAACTGCTACTCGGGTCGGTCTTTAGGTTAAGCCGCGTTTGCCTTTGTAGGTCTGTAGATGGCCCATTACATACCGAGAAAGCACGTTGTTGGTCCCGGCTGCCATATACAAATCATTGGCAGTCGTTACAGGTAGTCAGTGATCTGAAAGTCTGACAACCAGTCTTACCAAAAAGGGTATCGTTTTACTGGGTTGTGGAGGTCAGATAGGCAGTTGCTCCATGTAAAATACAAGTACGAGGGCGGCACTGAAAATTTCGGTAATCAAGGAAGTGTAGTACTATTTAAATGTATTTATTGCTTTTCGAAGTATTCTCCGCGAAATTTGACACATTTTTCCATACGATGGAACCATTCATTGAAGCAACCATTCCATTTGGAAGTTGAGGTCTCCAAAATGGCCGTTTTGTAGGCGTCCACAGCTACTTCAGGTGATGATTCATCTCTGTCCACGCAATTTATTCTTTATTTTAGGGAAAGTATAGAAATCATTAGGGCTTAGGTCGGGGCTGTACGGCGGATGGTCTAATAATTCTATGTTTTCTTGCTCGTGGAATCTTTCGAGAGTTCTGACGCACTAAGTAACGCGAGCCGCTTTTTGCTCTTTACACCTAATTGTTCATGCAAGATTATTTGTATTTGACTCATGCCAATGTCTAAAGTTGCCTGAATTTCGCGGTATGTCACATGTCGATTATCCTCAATCAGCTTACGCACAGCATCAACGTTTTCTTGGGTGACTGCAGTTTTTGAACGATCTTGACGGGGATTATCACTGAGCTTGACACGTCCACGTTAAAATTCAGCAAACCAGCGATAAATTGTGGTTTTGGATGGGGCTTCATCACCAAATGCAAAAATCATCCTGTCAACACACTGTTTTTGTGTTAAACCACTTCGAAAGTCATAATAAATCATATTGAATTTTCTCGAGTCAATTCCATTTTCTCAACGACTAAACAAGTTTGACAAAACCTTGTGACAAGACCGAGAATCTTTTTTTAAATAAATAAATGGTATTCGATTTTTAAAACCAAGGAGTTTTCAATTAAAAAGATTTTAATATGACAGAAACAGTGGAAATATTCCATTCCCGACATTCGATACTTTTAGTGCAGCCTATGTATTCAGCTGCATCCGGTTAAAGTGGAAGCCGTCCCCAACATAGTTAAGAAAAGGTTAGGCAAATGATGATAGGCTGTTGTTTTTTCGTTCGCTGATTGCAGACATGATCAGCTTGAAACGGATGTCAGTCATGTCATCATCATAATCAGCCTGTAATGTTCCCACTGCAGGGGCTCAGGCCTCCTCTCTAGGAGATAGAATGGGCTATAATCCACCACGCAGGCCTAGTGCAGGTTGGTAGATGTCACAAATCTTCGAATTTTTTGGTTCTAAGACATGCCGGTTTCTTCACGATGTTTTCCTTCACCGTTTTGAGAGCAGTGGCGATGAAATAAATTACACAAAGTAATGCGCCTGCCGGTTCGAATCCACGACTTACTGTTCGTAAATCGGGATGTCTGTAAGAGGGAATAAGGTGGTGCAATTCTCCATATAAATATATTTTATTTTCCTGAATAATATCTCTCGGGCAATTTTTTTTTTCATAAACTCATGATCTACTGTAGTTCCTGACTTTTTGATCAGCAACTTATAGGTAAGGAATACATGAACCACCAAAAAGGACCAAAAATTACCACATTTTTACGACCGTGACCAATTCCAGAAGTATTAAACACAAATAAATTGATCATACATAGACATTATTATTTAAAATAATAATTGAATCGGTTCAGATTTTGAAGAAAAAATACACTAAGGACAATATATCGTTTAAGAAATTATATCCAATGCCTTTTTGTAGTTAGTTTGTATTTAGTGTAGTTTATATATTCATAGTTAGTTTGTATTTAGTTTTAGTTTAGTTTATATATTCATAATTAGTTTGTATTTAGTTTAGTTTATATACCTATTCATAGTTAGTTTGTATTTAGTTTAGTCATCTATATATATAAAAATGAAACCCGTTTTCCGTTGTCACGACTTGGCATGAAAACGGCTTGACCGATTTGGCTGATTTTTTTTTTTAAATGTTCGTTAAAGTTCAAGGATGGTTTTTACGGCGAGAAAAATTCGAATAATGGCCGGAAAAGCCCTAAAAACAGCCCTTTTCTTTTTCCCATACAAACGTTTCCCATCTAACTAAAACGTAAAATCAATTTGAGCTTTAATACCGTACCCATAAAGTTCAAGTGTTAGTGGAGAGGTTCCGGGAAGGCAAAACAATTGAGTGACGTTCAGTTGTTCAGTCAACGAATGACAACTTCAAACAGACCATACGACATTATCACAATAATCACAAATAATTACTGTTTCTTTCCCAATAGAAAAACGATTTTTCAAATGGTGTTTGCGTATAATATAAAAATTAATTGCTGTTAGTTAGTCGCGCTAAAACTAGAGAACGGCTGGACCGATTTGGCTAATTATAGTGTTGAATTATTCGTGGAAGTCCAGGGAAGGTTTAAAAGGTGAGAAAGTGGTAGGTAGGTAGGCAGGGTAGTAGGTAGAGTAGTAGGTAGGGTAGTAGGTAGGTCGGGTAGTAGGTAGGTAGGGTAGTAAGTAGGTAGGGTAGTAGTAGGTAGGTCGGGTAGTAGGTAGGTAGGTAGGGTAGTAGGTAGGTAGGGTAGTAGGTAGGTAGGTAGGGTAGTAGGTAGGTAGGTAGGGTAGTAGGTAGGTAGGGTAGTAGGTAGGTAGGGTAGGAGGTAGTAGGTAGGTAGGTAGTTGGTACACAGGCAGGTAGTAGGTAGGAAAAAGGGCATTGCAACGCATGCCGGGAACAGCTAGTCTATATATATAAAAATGAAACCCGTTTTCCGTTGTCACGACTTGGCATGAAAACGGCTTGACCGATTTGGCTGATTTTTTTTTTTAAATGTTCGTTGAAGTTCAAGGATGGTTTTTACGGCGAGAAAAATTCGAATAATGGCCGGAAAAGCCCTAAAAACAGTCCTTTTCTTTTTCCCATACAAACGTTTTCTAACTAAAACGTAAAATCAATTTGAGCTTTAATACCGTACCCATAAAGTTCAAGTGTTAGTGGAGAGGTTCCGGGAAGGCAAAACAATTGAGTGACGTTCAGTTGTTCAGTCAACGAATGACAACTTCAAACAGACCATACGACATTATCACAATAATCACAAACAATTACTGTTTCTTTCCCAATAGAAAAACGATTTTTCAAATGGTGTTTGCGTATAATATAAAAATTAATTGCTGTTAGTTAGTCGCGCTAAAACTAGAGAACGGCTAGACCGATTTGTCTAATTTTGGTTTTGAAACATTTGTGGCAGCCCAGGGAAAGTTTAAAAGGTGAGAAAGTGGTAGGTAGGTAGGCAGGGTAGTAGGTAGAGTAGTAGGTAGAGTAGTAGGTAGGGTAGTCGGTAGAGTAGTAGGTAGGGTAGTAAGTAGGTAGGGTAGTAGGTAGGTCGGGTAGTAGGTAGGTAGGGTAGTAGGTAGATAGGGTAGTAGGTAGGTAGGTAGGGTAGTAGGTAGGTAGGGTAGTAGGTAGGTAGGTAGGGTAGCAGGTAGGTAGGGTAGTAGGTAGGTAGGGTAGTAGGTAGGTAGGTTAGTAGGTAGGTAGGGTAGTAGGTAGGTAGGGTAGTAGGTAGATAGAGTAGTAGGTAGGTAGGGTAGGAGGTAGTAGGTAGGTAGGTAGTTGGTACACAGGCAGGTAGTAGGTAGGAAAAAGGGCATTGCAACGCATGCCGGGAACAGCTAGTATTATATAAAATAAATCTTTCCTCGTGCATTGATTCCTGGAACTCACACTATGATTTCCTGTGTCGTCTGTTTCAGGCTCCTTTCCATTCACATTTTACACAAAGAATATATCCGTTACAATAATCTAAATCTAATCTTAATCTAAAAAAGAAGAAAGAAACACACAAAAAAAACAGGAGGTTACCACATATGTATACCTATATGTGAATGTATGAATGTTGTGTATGCGAAAAGTATAAATACGAAACGTCGATCTTGATTTTGTGATTGTATAATTTAAAAAAAAAAAAATTATAAACTGCAGCTGTTTAAAATCGTACATAAGGTAACCTCTCCCCGCGTAAAGCCTACGGCGTAGGCATTGGCGTAGCAAAAGGCAGAACGTTTTGCTACGCCGACGCCTACGCCGTAGGACCACGACCTTCGACTAAGCTACGACGATTTAGCGTTCAAAATACATAATATTATATAACGGTATCGAGTTGCCAAAGTAATTGCTACATATTGCCCTTCACTACCACACACAATCTATAAATATAATAATTAGCAATAAGTTCATATTACACAACTTAACGATATCAGCTTTCGAAAACAGAATATTAAAATATTCTTAATAAACAGAATCATCATTTTCTTAGCTTTTTTTTCGAAATATATTGGGGTTTGCTTACAGTCTCAATGGATGCAGCTGAATAAACAGAATATTAAAATCGAAATGTTTAAACATTCTGCAATAAACAGAATATTAAAATAAAATTATTTAAATATTCCGTTAACTAAAGCTGGTCCCGCGGTTAATAACATATAAAACGGGAAACAGTGTAAAACAAACTCGCCTGTCGTGTGTGTGTATGTATGGTTTTATAATTCAGAATGGTTATTTGAATTATGGTATACATATTCGATACTAACGACCCCCTTTTGTTTTATACTATGTAAAGATTTTGTACTAGGCCACACCATAGTACATTACATCCGAGCGAAGCAAGGTAAATTAAATCTTTATATGTATAATTCTACTGTACGTTTGTATGTCACTGAACTCCTCCTAAACGGCTGGATCGATTTTGATGAAAAATGTTGTGTGTGTTCAAGAATGGTTTAGATTTACAATTGGACCCGGTAGGTGGTGCTGCTGTCCGGGCAGGACGACGTCTGCCAGGTCCGCTAGTACATCCTCTGCCTAACCCTTCGGGGATTACAGGCGTGATGCTCTGATATGCGTACCGAAGTAAATACCTGTAGAGAACCTCCATCGGCATTTATATTATAATAATTACTTTTGTGGAAACTATATTTTCTAGCCGTTTGGGGTTGAAACTCTCACCGAACATGAAATCCTAAGTTCGAATTCCGGGTCGGGTAAATTGTTATTCGGTTTTCTATCTGAAATTTGTCAGTAGCAGCCACGGAATTTGGCTTTGTGCCCGGTTGATGGTAATAGGCTCGCCCTCTATTACACGGGATACTAGTCATAGAAGTGTTTAGGGGTCTGAAAGGATAGCAGATGACCCCGCCAGCCGACCATTGCAATGGAATATGACCATTGCAATACAGGGTGTATGGCACACGATGCACCATACACCCTGTATTATTCTAGTTATTTATACAAATTGGAATCCATGCCAATACATTTTAATTATGTGTAATTGTCGATAACTATTGTTCCACCTTTAATAAGGTCAGATATAATAGAACTGTATGTATACAAAACCTTTTAAAACATTTCAAAAGACCAACGGTGGAGTTTCTTACCCATTCTTCTCTTCATACGAAACCTTTGCAAATCAGTTTGCAAAAGTTTTGAAGTTCACAACTGTATTTGACATTGACATACATTTTGACATTGACATACATTAAAAGATTTCCAATAAAAAAATAACTTTATGTTTCTTTCCAATCTCTGTGCTTATATTTCTGTGGTTGTTATTTTAATTGACAAGTTCAGTGCGTTTTGTTCTTAGTTAAAAAAAAAAATGGCTTTTGTCTACAGACTGTCATTTCTATGTATAGAAGACAGATCAGAACAAGGTCAATAGTCACAAAGGGACGTATACAATTGCAATAAACCCAGTGGCCTATCACCACGGATAAATATTATCATTCATATTAATGGGTAGTTGTGAGCTGTGATATTTGATTCCAAGAATAGGTATGGCAAAAAACACTTGAACTCACAGTGTTCCAGTTTCTACAAGCTCTGTATAGTAAATAAGTCCGGATGTAACCTGTACACTATCCAAAATAATACTGCGTTAATTCTGCCAAAGACCACACTCCCATAAAACCGAGACCTCAAGTGTGAACCTGTCCAATAGAGTACGCTTGTATGGTTTAACAAGCGCCTAAGTACTCACCATCACTTTCGGCTTTCTCCGAGCAGTTCCATACCTGCTTTCGTAATAACTCATCGTGAACTCGCTGTTAAACAACCTAAGTGAACCGCACAAATAATATCTGTTTACACATATTCACACCAAGAACCACTACCACTATTTACACTTCGTAAAGTGTTTACACACTGTAAGTAGCATTTGAGGTTTGAGTTGAACCGAAAAAAAAGCACAGAGATTTACTAAAAAACGTCAGTATTTCTGTTATTTGTTAGTTACTGTGTTTTATCAACGGCCACTCCGCGTTAGTCACGATACGATAGTAAAGTTAATCAACAAACTGATAATCTGACGGTTATGATTTCTGTTCAGTTGATAAGGTGCAAGGACTACTCCAGTGTTGTTGTTGATTTTGATAAATGATCTGTCTTTTTGAATGATACGGAATTGTTAGTATTATTTTATTACTAGGGGTTCGGGGGTAGTTTATTATTATAACTGTTCAAAGAAAAAAATCATTGAAATTAAGTCTACAATAGAATGCCAATTAGACTGGACGCGATTAGATAAGACATTATTAGTGTTAAGCACATAATTAACACGGGATGGATGAAATAGATAGGAGGAAGTCTGTAAGTGGTAAGTGGTGCCGGTGATCAAAAAGTTATGTGGTAATCGGTTGTCGTGGTATGGGGCATGTGATGCAGAGGAATGACGAAATGGTCGTGAATGTGGATGAGCATAAATGTGGATGGGTTGAGGAAGACAAAAGAAACGATGGATGGATTGTGTAAAGGGTGATACGGCTACAAAGAAGGTAACTGATGAAGTGACGAGTAATAGAGAAGTATGCTGCGCCAACCCCAAATGAATTGGGATGAGGGCAAAAGAATGAGAATGATGAGTTTTATTCAAGTGAGTTTGTAAAGTTACAATCGTAACAAGATTTGTAGGTAAAGCTTGGCCCTTAGTAAGAGCTTAGGTTAGTAAGAAGGTTATTGTCATTAAATATTTCCGTCGAAATCTGTATTGATTATGAAAATCATCGTCATTCTAAATAACTTTTGGGATGAAAACAATTTTTTCAAATTTATTTGAAGTCGATTTGTAGTCTCTTTTGCTGTAGTTATCTCATTTTATTGAAAATTAAATACATTTTAAAATTGTATTACGTTGGAAATACTGATGATGCTATCTAACCGATTTCGGCCACAGCTACTGATTTTTATGGATTGTCAAGAGCTTTGTTGTACTGCTCTTTCGTGTGCTCTTAACTAGCTAGCATATCCAGCTTTAAGAAATACTACGAATACGTAAAAAAGACTTACCGTTTCTAAGCAAATTGGCAAGTCTTGGAAAATAAAACAACGTAAATTATTGTGTTACTAAGTGGGTAGTAAGTACTTACTGGTTTGCGTGAAAAGTCAAAAGTCAGCCTGCCACGTGACAATGGAACAACCCCATAACCTTCAACCATGAAACTTAAACAATGGATATAATTCAGGAACCAACCCTTCACTTACTTAGGCTTCAATGTTTTTATTTTTGTAAAGGGGTGGTTTTTCCGCAACTCAATTGTGAAATATTTATTGAGTTCTTCGATTCTGGAATGTTTTGAAGGACAAACATGGGGCTTTGTATTATTTCCTTTTACTTATTGTTTTGCTTTATGCTTTGGTCGATGTTCAGGTTAAGCCGTGCTTGCCTTTCTAGGTGGGACCGTGGATGGGTGATCACTCATTACATGCCGAAATTCCTCCGTGCCTCGGAAAGCTAATTAAGCCCCCCCCCCCCCCGGCTGTCTATTGAAGAGCATTGACAGTCGTACCTAACGGGTAGTGGAATGGCTCGAAAGTCAGACAACCACTCTTACCAAGTGATATTGATATATGGGGTATTCAGTTACATGCGGTTAGTCTTGAAGCCGTCCCCAACATGGTTGGAAAAAAGCTAGGCAAATGATGATGTTTTTATTCTTATTTTTAACTTACCTAAGTGATTTGATCGAATTGGCAGTATGTAGGCACTGAAGTGGAAACGGAGAACCGGATGATAATCTTCCCTTTAGTGCAACTTAAATTCCATCGCCAGATCTGCCTGCAATGTTCAATTATAATGTTTCAACTTTCAAGGCTTGTTCTCTATTGCTAGGGGTCATTATTTCGACATAACAAAATAATAAGTGGCATAAACTTCGAGAGCTTAGAGAGGGTGCTGCCATGCTGTTATCCACCACACTGGCACGGTACGACTCCGTAGATGTCATAATATGTCTTTCGAGTCTTAGTTCCAGGACATGCCGGTTTCCCCATGATTATTTCCATCACCGTTTTAATAATAATAATAATAATTTAATTTATTTAACAGACTACAGATAGGTCCACTGTTAGTAACAAAATAACTTAGCCTATGTTAGTACTTAATAATACACAGGAAATCCTTACAATACTAGAATGTTAGTAACAATGGAACTTATAAACTATGTTAGTACTTATATTCTACTATAGACAAGGTAGTTTTTATGAGATGCCTGACTATGGGGCTTTCGTCAAGCCTATCAGCAATAACGCCCAACAGGCTGTTGCTACTGCCACGCAACCTGGCGAGAAGAGACGCATTCTTCCTACGCACTACAGCTGAGAAGCTGTCAACTCTTGCTTGTGCAAACATTGCAGATGCACTGCAATATCGTGGCAGTCGCAACAGTGCCCTGAAAGCGTTATTGTATTGAACACGCAAAGCATTGGCTGCACGTTTAGTACAGTTGATCCATAGGGCGCTCGAGTACAGAGATGTGCAGTATGCTTTAAAAAGCGTGATTTTGACCGCATCTGTACATCGAGCGAACCTACGGGCCAACAACAGAGAACAGAGGTGATGAAATAAAACACACAAAGCGATACGTCTGTCTGGGTTCGAAACTACGATCTACAAACTAGTACGTCGAAGTCTCAATCACTGGTATGTGATGACCGATGCGATGCCATCACATAGGTTGTGAAGATGGATGTCCGTCGTCAAACGTGAGGATGTGCGTAGTTAGGGCTGAATACATTTGCGTAGGACGCCTGAGCACACGTTTACAGACTGACCACAACATTGCTAGTAGACACACGTTGTTGATGTTTGTCATCGATATGTGACCAGACTACCAAGTCTGTTTATGCACATAATACAACACCGCGCCTGTTGTCCCCAAAGAATTAGGCATAGGCATACTATAAACTTTAATACACCCACATTTCGCCAGTTATGTTTAAGTCCAATGTAATAAGGGGATCAGATAGACACAAATCCTCACTACGTGGCACCTACTCAAAAAAATCTCATCGTAAACTCAATAACACTCTACCAGTACTGGGAATCGAACCTAGGACCTCATGCTCAGCAGCCCTGCTTGCGACCCCTAGACCAACGACGCAGTACTTTACTTTTTTGTTAGGCGACGCTCACGGAACATTCTAGTCTCAATATTATTTTCAAAACAAACAATGTAGGGTTTCACCGCATATTTTGATAACCGAGTTCGAGAACCAAGGAATTTTCGAAAATCCATTCCCAAAATTTAAATGGAGATTCATTATTTTTGCCAATAAATAATCCCATCCACGGCTTGTTATTCTATTACAAACAATTTCAATTTTCACCAACCACATACGTTTTTATATAGCCTATATAATAGTAATCGGATTTAATTATCATTTCGATAAAACCTTTCATAAACGAGTTAACAGTTGTACTCGTATTTCCATTATTTATTTAAAGTATTTACTGGTGTATATCTATTGAAAAGTTCAATCGGATTAATTCTCAAAATGTTTTATTAACCGTTATTTTCATATTGAAATGATGTGATTATTATTCAAGCTCTATTTTTCTGATATTGAGTAAATATCTCGTATAAAACAACGAGATGGAAATGATAAATAATATCTTTCATAATCATCATCATCATTTCAGTAGAAACGTCTCCTGCTGGACATAGGCCTCTTCAAGTGTCGCCACATTGAACGGTCCCGTGCGTCTCGTATTCAGCGAACACCCGCAACCTTCAACCACTCCAGAACTTTTCGGCCCCATCGGCCCTTCGTTCTGCGACCAATGTGGGTCCTGTCCACTGCCACTTAAGTTTGACAATTCTTCGGGCTATGTCGATTATCTTGGTTCTCTTATAATATCTAAATTTCGCAAAAAACTTGATACAACAACATATAATATGAAAGGCTTAGTTTACTAATTTTTACCTTGGAATCCTCTGTTGGCGAGCTAAGACGGATCCTGTGTGTGTTTGTGTTTATTTGCACATGTAGTTATGGACTACCGAAAAACAAAATGAATATGATATTAGACTACTTACAGACTCATCTAGCTGTTCTTCCTCCTCTTCCTGAAAACAAAATAAATATCGTTAAAACACGTGTTCGGTATCAAATTAATAAAATAACTTAACTACGACTGTAATTTTGTAAGCCCCATTTATTTTTTGGGTGGTGGGAAATCATCAAACAACCCCTCCCGCTCTTGGGCAGAGCGAAAGGGAGTGTCAGACTTGTACTGACTAAAAACCACCTATGTTCCTTCTAAGCCCATATGCCTAGGCCGCGGGATCTCTTTCGAACAACCCGCAGCCCCGACGGGCCTCGGCCCATGCCCTTCCATGTTGCTGAACCTCCCGAAGCAACCGTGTCCGGTGGGGACCTGCGTCAGACGGAAGGCGAGGGCCCCGTAGTGCCTCTCAAGTCACTCCTCTAAGAGGGGACAGTTTGACAAGTTTATAAACTTTTAGCCCCCATAACGCATTTCTTTGTTATTTAATTATTTCAATAATATTGTAATATTCACTTGATTTCAGACTTGTTTTAAAGTTTCTGTTAGTAAATGTGTTAGTGGCACACTTACCTAGAAAAACTGCATTCTAAATACTATGTTACTAGTGACTACTATCTGCCTCGTTGGTCGAGTGGCCGCATGCGTGACTGCTGAGCTTGAGTTCGTGAGATCGATCCTCAGGTCGGGCAAAGTATGATTGAGTTTTGCCATCAGAAATTTCTCAGTAATACAGTGGCAATAGGCTCGCCCCCTATTACATGGAACTTAAATACATAACTGGCGAAATATGGGGGTACTATTAGGTGCACCTCTGCCTAACCTAACCCTTTGGGAATTACTTGTGTCATTTTATGTTTTTTTTGCATTTAACGGGTGTAAAAGTATATTTAACGTAACCGGCACGTTAAGGCATTTGTTTTCCTCGTCATTACGATATTTTTTTTGTTCTAGACCATAACCTGGGAACCTTCTAGTTACAAGATATTGGGGTCAAAGTTTCAACTTTTTCAGAAGTTTTCTTAAAGTAAAAGTTCTATGCTTTATCATCATCTTCCTGCCCTTATCCCATTCTATTTGGGGTCACGCAACACGTTTTATTTTTCCATTCTTCCCTATTAGACGTCACGGTGGCATTTACTCCTTTCTCATTCATATCATTCCTCACACAATCCATCAATATTTTCTTTGGCGTTCCTCCATCCATCAATATTTACATCCATCATTTTTTGAGTCACTTGCGTTTCTATGCTTCATATACTTTAGTTTAAATACCTTCACGACCCCTGTACGATTTAATCCACCAAGCAACACAATGTTTTCGGAGTATAACATTGAGTTCTACCATACAACGTGACTTTCACCAAGAAAAAGTTTATCCTAACCATATTTTTTGCGAAGTTTCGTATTTCGTTGTACAGAGCGAATACGAAATGAGCAATATTTAGAAGTGGTAACACCTGTAAGTATGTATATATAAGGTTTTGGTCAGTGTATTTTGCTACTAATCGAAAAGAGTGTGTGAGTGATAGTGCTGTAATGGCTTCGCGAAAACTCCGTTTGTTTACACCTTGTATTCAGTACGTTTGTTCGGCAACGTGTTGCGTTGACTCGAAGGGTAACTTTTTTTCTTAATACTTATTAAATTTAGTACATCAGAAATTGCGAGAAACATTTATTGCGGAATTATTTGGGATTCGTAATTTTATCCAATTTTAACGGGGCCTTAAGGCAACCTTAGTGCCTAACTAGACTAAATGAAATATCTCGAAAACGGAGCGTCCTAGGCAAAAAATGACTAAAACTTAATCCCCCCTGTATCACCCCGTGATATTTAATTAAGTGACATGCACATGACACAAAAAAAAGTTACTAATAAGATTAAATTAGAATTTGGATAAAATTTAGCACGTAGGTAGACCATGTGTATGTACCTACGTGCCAAATGTTATCCAAATCACAACACAAATAAAGTAAAAAAATAAAATAAGTTTCCCGGTCGTATAATATTTGGATTTCGTTCTCAATATTTTTTTTCTTATTTTAATTATAAGTAAGCCGCAATGAACGGTGTTACGCATCTCTGCCTCTGCACGTGTGTGTGTATGAAGAAGCGTTCATCACGCACACAGGCGCAACAACTGTCAGTCGGCGCTCGTTTCGAGTTAGTCAATTTTGCGAGAACGCTCTTAAAGGCTCACTGTAAACATTGATGTAGTGATGTTTTTTGTACTTGATTGCTAGTGTCGATGTTTTTGATTAACATTTGTGATAGTCTGGACTACAATGGAAGGAAGAAACAATATTATTTTGTCTATCAAGTTAGAGCGGATGATCAATATATTTGCCAAGAGACAATTATTATAAATACCTGCCGGCCGGAAACGCACTGCAATGGCCAATCTGGAATTCTCTTAACCGACTGCAAGCCCAGGTTGCTCGCTGTAGAATACTGTAGATATAATCTGGTTAAATGGGGTATTCTCGATCCATCCCAAACAAACTGACAGTGTGGAACCTCTCTGCAGGGTATACGTCACCTCCTATCCTGCCTATCCTGCACAACCACTTGCACCTTTCAGGACTTACTAGAAGCAAATGATAGAGCTGTGCAGGTGGCTACTTACTGGTCTAATACGATTTGAGCTCATCGACACGTAAAGAAGAAGAATATCAAGCTATCTTTGATACGTATTCATTCATAACGTCGCGTCTATAATCCCTGAAGGGCTAAGCAGAGGTGTATAGTAAACTGCGATAATTATTGGAAAGAGACAATCGGCTAATTTCGGCTTCGTAGAGTGTTATCTCTGTCGCACGAAATACAAACAGTCCGGTATCTATTAGGAGCTGTTAAACAATTATGATTTGCTTCTTTTGATAATTATTTTTATTCTTTGTATAAAATACACCTCACCTACAACCACATTGGCCAGTTATGTTTTAGTCCCATGTAATAACATGCGAGCCTATTGCTATCAAACGGGCAGAGATCTGCGTTAATCTTTTGTACATTTTATACAAAAACTGAATGTTTATTTCATTTTCATTTATTCATTCATCCAACAACATACCCTCAACTGCTGTTGAGAAGTTACAGTTCTAATTTGTCCGACCCGAGAAACGAATCCAGTACCTCATGCCCAACTGTAATACTGTGACCACTAGAGCAACGAGGTAGAAATTATATTATACTAGCTAATGCCCGCGGCTACGCCCGCGTGGTGTTTGGTATTGTCCCATGGGATTGTACTACCGGAATAAAAAGTATTCTATATGTTATTCCAGATTATAAACTATCTGTGTTCCAAATTTCATTCAAATCCGGTCAGTAGTTTTTGCATGAAAGAGTAACAAACATCCACGCATCCACACATCCTCCCAAACTTTCACATTTATAATATTAGTGGGTAGGATAGGTACTTACCGGCTCCTCCAGGATTACTTCCTGAAATAAAATAAATATTGTTAAAACAGATACTTATTGAATAAATTATAAATACATTTATAAAAATATTGCGTTTACATAAAAATACACAGGTACAAGATATTAAGTATAGTTACTGCTGTTATAGTTTTACTTGTTGTTGTGAGTTATATTTATTTATTTAAACTTCATGCATAATAGTGATACAGTACCCGGCGATAAATATTGCATATCGACCTTTGGAGAAACTATATACGAAATGACTGTTCGAGACATCTCTTTTCCGCTGTGCTTTTATATATAACTGCCGCAAGCTAGGTCGGTTCGAAAATGTATCACGGCAAGCGAAATACAAAATAAGAACTTAATTAACGAATAAATTGCATTGATTTTTCCAAACGTCGATGTGCAATAATTATCGCCGAGTACTGTACATAGGCGGACTTAATGCCACAAGGCATTCTCGACCAGTCAACCTCAGGGTTAAATAAGACAACATTGTGGTAGGGTAGAAAACCTAAAAAACAATATCAATTTTTAAAAATAAAGTAAATACTTATAATGATACTAATACACATATAAAAATAAAATTAACTAATAAATATTTTAACAAATACCAAAATAAAAATACGAAAAACTTAACAATAGGCAATACCTACTATGGCTTATAACTAGTTATAACAATTGAAAGCTATTTGGTCTGACTTAAAATAGTGGCTACGCGCGGTAATATTAACGCTTGTTACGTGCCTATGTAATTCGCTACATATGACGATTTATTATGTAAACATTACTAAATATTATTGAAATACATAATTTAATTAATTTAATAATTATAAACCTACTTACTAAAGAATAGATAGATAAATACATACAGTAGGTATAATCATAGGGTATATACATATGTTAGAAATAAAGGGCATTTTATGTTATTTTGTTTTTATTATCATAGTTTTACAATAGACAGGATAAAAACTAGGGTATGACTCATATTAAAGATGGAAGTTACTTTATCATAAATCTCCTGCATATCGCAATTTATTTGAGGTCAGCACAGCACGTCCTCTTCTTCCATACTTCTCTATTACTCGTCATCTCAGCAGTCACAGCTATCTAACAATATGATCCTTCACACAGTTCATCCATTATTACGATTATAACTTGTGAATGGTCAAAAGTGTTTTAAGGGCCTCAGGATGGATTTCTGGACGTTGCTTCTTTTCGAATAATATTATTTTCGATTCCACTTTCCCCCTCAGGAGGGATTTGTGGAATAAGCCATCGTTACTTGTTGCAAGTTAGGTACTTAAATTCATATCATAAACAAAAACGTCAAATGGCTATTGGCTATATCTTATTGTAAACTAGGGTTATAGGACATGCGGGGTAAAAGGTGCAGCGACGGGAAAACGGTACCCACGTGGTCAGTACATCATTTTGAGCCCTCGGATATGGAATTTATTCATCGGTTTTTTAAAAAATCAGATGTTCCATGCATTTTGACCGAGTAGATATTGCAGAGTTTTCTGGGTTATATTAGTTAGTTCGTTACATACGCCGTAAATTACAAAACAATGAACGAATGACGTCAACATCCCCGTGCAATATAACCCCTTTTGGGGGGGGGGGGTGAGAAATCATCAAATAACCCCCCTCCCGCTCTTGGGCAGAGCGAAAGGGAGTGTCAGACTTCTACTGACTAAAAACCACCCATGTTCCTTCTTAGCCCTTCATGTCGAGGCCGCGGTATCTCTTGCGAACAACCCGCAGCCCCGACGCACGACGGGTGCAATATAACCCCTTGAACGTCATTACAGAAATAGGTATCTACGTACTACGTAATAATATTGTATTATCCGGCTATATCCTGGCAGCCCTTTGTAGAGCTCCACAATAATTAATACGTCGCTTTGGTGCATATTACGATAATATTTGTGTGGAGTTCCCTTTGAGGACTGTTGGACTGGCACATATAATTAAAGGTAAGCCATATATTGCATGAAGGTTATTATACTTAATACAGAGTAGTGAACTGTGTGAGAACTATAGACGGCTTTGCAGATAATAATAATGGTGGAAACTGAGCAAAATTCAGATCCCTGACTAGAACAGGCAGTTTAACTCCACTTACCTATAGCTTAACTCTTGTTCTGGTTTAAATCAACCTTGCTGATGCAGTCACCGCCGCTTGGTTGGATGTGACGTCACTATGGGCTTCTAGAAGGTCTTTATGGATCCGAATAGGAGACACACAAATTAATGTCTAGGGTTGACCTGATGTGATCAGAGGGCTCAGGTTATACAATGTGGTAATTGACACATTGGCGTGCACGGCAACGCGAACCTGCATCCCTTTCGGTAGTCGAACGTCGACTCAATCCAAGATGGTGGATCATTGCCGTCAATTCGCGAGAAGTTACGGTTGAAGGCATACTTAAAACTGCCTCAAACTAGAGAAAGATCTAAGTAATACTTTCCTTTAGCAAACTACTAAACTTGCTGTGTAATATCTAGACTACGATGGCGTTTGATTGACAGTAAAACCACAAAAGGGTTAGGGGAATACTAGTCAGCTGATTGTTCCCACGATCCAAATAGTGGCAGGAATAGAACTAACTAGAAACTTGACAGGCAACGTCTTTAATTTTCTACTCAATCAGTGACAATATAATGACACTACTCAAGAAACATAATGAGTGAGGGCAAAAGATCTAATTTTAATATATTCGTGTTTCAATATTCCTTTGGTTTGTACTCGTATAAAGTAATAAATATTTTCATCTAAATATTTTATATTTCTTTCTGTCTTTCCAATTACTGCGTTTATGTCGTTTATTTTTATGAAATATTGTAATAATATTATAATATTTTGTATTAGATTTATATTATACAAATGAGTAAAAATTGAAGTGAACTAAAAATACGACACATAAAAAAAAATGTTTTTTTTTAAATTTTTGTGTTAAGAGATTAATCTCTGAAACGCCTGGACCGAGCTTGTCAGGACTTTTAGTGGTAGGTAACTATGTAAAAAAAAAAGAGGTAAGATGTTTATAATATTTTTACTCGGACGAAGGGCATTGCTAATATAAATATTCTATAATTGGGATTTTGAAAAAAAAAATTATTGATTTTTTTATGTATTTTAAAACTTTATTAATTAAAAATTTATCAAATTTAAAAAATAATCACGTGACTATAAACGCGCCATGATTGTTCACCATAGTTGTGACGTCATAATGTTGTAGCTATTTAATAACAGTACGGCGTTTACGGCTTATACGTGACTAGACAATAATATTGAAAGTTTATTGCTAAAAAACGAGTTGTTAGTTGGTTCCGATTAGCTATGTGTGATAAAGGATTTATTAAGGCAAAGTCTGATAATATTCCTGATGTTGATATTTTTATGATACCCAATTTTTTAAAAAATGACGTTCGGTTTAATTCTGCTGAAGTTCGAGGTGCCAAGGCATCAAGGTAAGTCTGTTAAAAAATAATATAATAAATAAAAATATTTAGATATTTATTCTCCATTATATTAAATATAATTATTTATTTCATAAATTGTAGAGCATCGCGTAAGAGTTATGGCGACAAAGCTATAGGTTATGTTCAACTAAGTCGTAAAAAATATATTTGTACCTATTGTAAAAGGACGGGTCTGTCCAGAACACCGAGTTCGGAGTAAAGCTTATTCAGTTACTTTAACTATTGATGAAAAGTCAAGAAAAATGCAGGATGTTCAATGCCATGACTGTGCAGCTTCCGCGGGTAATTTATACTCCTATTAAATTTAAGTTGTTTGATGTTATCAGCAATAAAATCTTTTAGATTGTGTCTACAGGTGGCTGCAAACATGCATTAGCATTACTTATGTGGACCCATCGCAGAAGTGAAGATCCGACACGAACAGAAGTCGATTGCTATTGAAAAAAATCGCGATTATCAGGCATTGGTACAGTTATAAAATATATTGAAGCAGAAAAACTGACAAAAAAAACCTCTAATGCTCCTGTTGAAAATTTTCCGGATAATAGTACATTTTTACAAGAAGTTATTGAATTTGCCAAAAATCAACAAATAAATTCTCAAATAGATAAATTAAATTTTGATTTAAAATCCAAAAAAGCTTACAATTTATCGTTACATGCGAGTTGAAAAATTAAATAGATCAAAACACTGTACCTATTGTTTCTATATCAACTGCAATGAGTGAAAACTAACATTATGACGTCACACGCGCTCGGGTTTGTTCGGAAGCTGTCGCCGCGTCTTCGGTACTGGATTCAAAAATTAATTTTTATTTTGAAATAACTTTTGAATTACTTATTGCGAAAAAAAAAAATAGTTTTGTTATAAAACTTATATATGATCTTTCCATTAATAACAAAAAAAAAATATTTCAAAAACCCAATTAAGTTTAAATATTATGTTCACGCTGCTATAGGGGCGACATGAAGCTATGTATTTACCTGCGCGAGCGCTGTTTCGTGCGGGCCGTGGGAGGGTTGTGTGTAAATGTAAACATAGTTCTGTCTCTTTTCGTCGCGGGTCGGGCCTGTGTTTTATACCTACGTGGGTACCTGAAATCACGTTTGTTGTATGGCTTCGTTTTTTTTTTTTTTAGCATTTGTTTTTATAGCGACAACAGAAATACACAATTTGTGCAAATTTTAACTGTCTAGCTATCGCGAGTTTTTTTCTAGCTCCTAGTTACGTTATGATATGATTGATTTACCTAAGAACCAATAAGTTTTAAATTTATCCTGGAAAAGAAAGTGTGTCCACGGTTCGTAGGAGATCAGCGATGATGAACTTCTTAACTTACGAATTGCAGATCGTGGGTGCGAGCCCCAGTGTTGTCTTGCATAACTTAAAACCTAAGAATTTACGATCCAGACATAAATAATAAATATCACTGTTTTTTCAGATTACTAACAATGCCTGTTCTTCCATCGTTTGCGCAGTTAGAAACACTGGTAGAATACATGGAAATGAAACATAATTACAAGCTAGCTCAGGTTCGGCCTTGTCAAATCGGGCTCTGCGCGAACAAGCGCAAGTGGGAGGAACTGGCCTGGATCCTGAACTCCATGCAGGGGTTGAGGAAACACAAGAAAGATTGGGCTCGAGTAAGTCTAAATGATTTTACTACCTACCACACGTTCGTGTTAGCTTGAATGATGTCGCACTGACCTGAATATGATTTTGTTATTTACACCAGCAAACGTCACGCGGTTTCAATCGCGTAGTCCCGTTCCCAAAGAATACAGGGATAAAAAGTAGGCTATGTCACCCGGGGATAGTGTAGCTTCCCAACGGTGAAACAATTTTTCAAATCGGTTCAGTACTTTTTAAATTTATTCGTAACATACTAAAATACATGTTAGAGACTATTGTCTCTGAACGTGGATAGAATCAGAACTACTGGAATGTCAAGCAACTATTGTTGTTGAGTTCAACCTCTTTAGTAGTGCTTGGGTGTGTTTACTTCTGGCACGATTAACAACGACAACTGTCAGGTGATGACAGAACGCGCTCGTCAATTTTGAGGAGTCGGAGCCAACAGGGGCTTCTATGGCGAACGGCTCGCGGCGCTGCGGTTGGTCGTGGTGGTGTTTCCAACTAACCTCACTGCATCCCATGTGGTTGATTTGATTGTTTGTCATGAGCATCCGATATTATGTTGTAACCGAGGTGTGATTACCAATGTTGACCACTGAGTGTTATTTTGAGACATCCTTCCTCTCTTATCGTCATCATCATGAGGAATACCGTCTCCTCCGACATACAAATCTTTCCTCTTTATAATATTAATATGGATAGTAGGTATATATTATTGGCGCAGTGCTTCAAATTGGTGTTCTGTTTTAAATCTGTAGCACCCTATCTTCTTTTCTTTTTTTGGGTACTTGGAAATTGACGTATTGTTTGATTTTAATAGGTAATTTAAGTTAATGTACAATGACAGCTGTTAAGTTTTATTATGAGTCCACTGTAGGGCAAAGACCTCTCTCAAAAGCTGGTAAACTATCTTTCAAAAAATAAATAAACACAAAATTTCTTTATTATTATAAAACTTTTTATTTAAAACTTTATTTTTTTCAAAATCTGTTCAGTATAACTAAACTAACTTTACGTCCACTGTTGGGTTTAGGCCTCTCTTTTCTTGTGCCATCCTCCACGGCTGTGCGTCATCCTCCGGGTTTTTCCCCCGAAGAAGGTCTACCCATCTCGCCGTCGAACGACCCACATTTCTTTTGCCAATTCTTGGACGCCATTCCGTGGCAGTCTGTCCACTTGTTATCACAGCGTACATTTTACACCCCCAGATTAGTGAATTCTATGAATTGAAATTGACTGCCTCGATGGTCTTGTGGTCACAAGCGCGACTGCTGGGCATGAGGTCCTGTTTTCGATTCCCGGGTCGGGCAAAGTGTTGTTGAGTATTTTCATCAAGAATTTGTCAGTAGCAGCCACAGATTCTGGATTTGTGCCCGGTTGATGGTAGATTACTCGCCCCCATTACCTACATGAAACTTAAACATAATTGGCGAAATATGGGTGTACTTCAATGGGTACACCTCTGCCTAACCCTTCGGGGATTAGAGGCGTGATGTTATGTTATGTGTGTGTTATGTTATTAATGTTGTGTGTGTGTAGTGTTGTATTAGTATTGTAACTTTTCATATTGCCTTCAGTTCTGGCTCGACGCGAAATACAGACTTAAAAGGCGTCTGCTTGACTGGGACAAATCTAATCAGCTTCGCGTTGAGCGAGGTCTGGCAGAGGTGCCTTCCCCATTCTCGAAACTGGAACACAGAATGCTACGGTTAATAACCATGAAGCCTGACGACAAGAAGAAGACTCCCCCAGTAAGTAACTTTTTACTTTGTAAATGGACTGATTGTGTGATTGCAAATCTTAGTATCATCAAAGAGAACCTAATTCTGGATTAAGCTCGTCTTTGTACATAGATATCTATTACCAATGCAATTTATTTTGTTTATAATTTTTTTATTACTAGCCACAAGCTATATTAGAAGGCACTTAAACATAACTGGTGTTTGGGTGTACTATATTATGGACACCACTGCCTAAATCTTCGGGTATTACAGGCGTGATGTTAGGTTATGTAATGCTTATTATCTGGTCGAAAAATATAAATAATAAGTTTAATATTGTTGACCGGCAATAAAGTTGCCCAATCTGAATGATCTCCTTAAATATATTATAATGTTATTATACATGTATTATAATTATAACATATTTTAATATTTTTGAAATTGATAGCCCTGTTAATGAGGAAGGTTATAATTATCATAACTCTACGATGCTTAAGGGAGGGCTGGGACGGGGCTTATATTATTAAATAAAACTATCAGACCTGGCAGACGTCATCCTGCCCGGACAGCAGCGCCACCTACCGGGTCCAATAGTGTTTTCAAACCATCCAAGAACCCATTGAAATATCCCCAGAAAGTTTCATCCAAATCGGTCTAACCCTAGGTCTAGTCAATGAACTTCTCCTAAACGGAGGAGTTCAGTGACATATACACGTTCAGTAGAATTATATATAAGGAAGATGTACAAAAAAGAAATTGTGTAAATAATATATTAAATTGTATACATATCTTATACCGTTAGAAACGCAAGTGTACGTGTGAGTCTGTCATCAAGCCGAAGCTTCGGACTATCGGGACTCAAACCTATCCGGAAGAGCAAGCGCCTTGTAAGTATTAATCACAATAGGGCAGACGACGAAAAAAGTCTAATTAGTCCGCCAGATAGATTTCCAAAAAATATTTGACACATATTTTTTCTTTTTTTTCGTACTTAAACAAAAAATGAAGACGATACAGTGTTTCGAAAACTCGTCTGACGTCACAACGTATCCAATATTATTCGATATTCTACTTAATTGACGGACTAAACAGAATCATATATTCATTAGTGTATTTGTGTGTGTGTATTAGTTAGTAGATTGGTAGTTGACACTTGAGTATTTGAAGTTTAAAACTTGCCAAGGCCGAAAAACTACCCCAGACTGAAGTCTTAATCTCGATCTACATTGTTCAAGTAAAATAATACTAAAATCATCATTATCTTGCCCTTACTCACATGATCAATTTTATTACTTTTTTCACACATCGTGTTATTTCTGTTAGCTCTTTGAAATAACATAACATTTTCGTGAATTTTTAATAGTAGTCAAATAACCAATTACAAAGAGTTATAACAAATACGATTTCCTTGTAACATTAAACAGTCTGTAGTTAGTTGAAAATAAATAGAATACAAAAATTAAAGAAATTATGTGATGTATGCGAGTGGGTATTTGATTGTGGGTGTGTAGTGTGTATATAAGTTAATTTAGTTTAGGTCTTGGCACCTTGTCTTGGCATCGGAAGAATATTCATATTCAATAATCGCATCATTTCACTTGTATCCCCAGATGTTCGTCGTAGCTCCCGGATCAGGACCCGGAGCCGGAGCCAGAGCCAGAACTCGGCGAGTCAGCGTCTCATAAACATCAAGCTCCAGAGAATCGCCGTCGGGGAGGCGCGTGCCACCGTTTTGCGAGAGCACCGCTCTTATAAAACAGCACAGCCGCTATAAGACGCTTTTGTTAGATGGCCGGTAAATATTATTGTTTACAAGACTCGCGCGGGTATTCTCCCCATCCCACTGACCACTATACGGGATTAACTCTAAAAACCTTTTTTTGTTCTCATCTTTGTTACACAAATAGGCTTTTACAATATGCAGTGCATTGTTTGCTAGCGAATCAAACAGTTTTATTGTATAGAAAAAACAAAAGGCGCGGTTATAAAACATGTTCACAAGTGTTACGTGTCTGTGGGTAACTAAAAGTGTGTTGTCTCGCTCGCACGGTTTTAGATCGCGCCTGCCGCGAACATGGGCGTCAAGTAGAAACTTAACGCCTATGTTCGTGCCAGGCGTGACCGCGAGGCGCGTTCTCTAATCTCGCTTAGCTATACATATTATGCCAGATTAGTTACGACGCGGCCCGTGGGCCTCTATTGGCTGCGAAATTTTGCCACCAACCATGTAAATCTTATGATCATTAGTTTTTCGAAAATACTTAGCTAAGCATGTATTTTCAGATTCAGTGGTTGGTGACCGTAGCCTGCGTTGCTGCACGGCGAAAATCTCATTGCTGTCTTACTTGCCCGGTCTCCTGATAAACCTTCTTATAAAAAAACTCACTAATACCTTAAATAAATAAAAAAGCCGCAATGTATGTAGTAGTAAACAGATTACTAAACCGTGGATTACAAATTTTAATGTTTTCGTAATTTATCAACGTCCTAAATACGACCCATATAATGATAAATAATATTACCCATACAATTCACAGAAATAATTTATATATTAATCTTTATAAAATTATTATTAATTTATCTTATAGGTTAGAAGATAAATTAATAATAATTATAAAGATTAACCACACAATACACAGGAATAATTGTAATAATTTAATTAAAAAAACGAAAACGTTAATGTGAAAGGATGTTTTTAGCAAACTCTATTACAAATCAAACAATAACAAACCCGGAGTTACTAAATATTAATGATTAACTTTATAAACGAACTTTTTTTGCTAAAGTTGATAAACGGTTGGCTCATAAAATTACACTCGACAACCATCATCTTCCTGTCGTTGTCCCATGTTACTTGCAGTCGACAACCATCATCCTCCTGTCGTTGTCCCATGTTACTTGCATTCGACAACCATCATCCTCCTGTCGTTGTCCCATGTTACTTGCAGTCGACAACCATCATCTTCCTGTCGTTGTCCCATGTTACTTGCAGTCGACAACCATCATCTTCCTGTCGTTGTCCCATGTTACTTACAGTCGACAACCATCATCTTCCTGTCGTTGTCCCATGTTACTTGCAGTCGACAACCATCATCTTCCTGTCGTTGTCCCATGTTACTTGCAGTCGACAACCATCATCTTCCTGTCGTTGTCCCATGTTACTTGCAGTCGACAACCATCATCTTCCTGTCGTTGTCCCATGTTACTTGCAGTCGACAACCATCATCTTCCTGTCGTTGTCCCATGTTACTTGCATTCGACAACCATCATCCTCCTGTCGTTGTCCCATGTTACTTGCAGTCGACAACCATCATCTTCCTGTCGTTGTCCCATGTTACTTGCAGTCGACAACCATCATCTTCCTGTCGTTGTCCCATGTTACTTGCATTCGACAACCATCATCCTCCTGTCGTTGTCCCATGTTACTTGCAGTCGACAACCATCATCTTCCTGTCGTTGTCCCATGTTACTTGCAGTCGACAACCATCATCTTCCTGTCGTTGTCCCATGTTACTTGCAGTCGACAACCATCATCTTCCTGTCGTTTTCCCATGTTACTTGCAGTCGACAACCATCATCTTCCTGTCGTTGTCCCATGTTACTTGCAGTCGACAACCATCATCTTCCTGTCGTTGTCCCATGTTACTTGCAGTCGACAACCATCATCTTCCTGTCGTTGTCCCATGTTACTTGCATTCGACAACCATCATCCTCCTGTCGTTGTCCCATGTTACTTGCAGTCGACAACCATCATCTTCCTGTCGTTGTCCCATGTTACTTGCAGTCGACAACCATCATCTTCCTGTCGTTGTCCCATGTTACTTGCAGTCGACAACCATCATCTTCCTGTCGTTGTCCCATGTTACTTGCATTCGACAACCATCATCCTCCTGTCGTTGTCCCATGTTACTTGCAGTCGACAACCATCATCTTCCTGTCGTTGTCCCATGTTACTTGCAGTCGACAACCATCATCTTCCTGTCGTTGTCCCATGTTACTTGCAGTCGACAACCATCATCTTCCTGTCGTTGTCCCATGTTACTTGCAGTCGACAACCATCATCTTCCTGTCGTTGTCCCATGTTACTTGCAGTCGACAACCATCATCTTCCTGTCGTTGTCCCATGTTACTTGCATTCGACAACCATCATCCTCCTGTCGTTGTCCCATGTTACTTGCAGTCGACAACCATCATCTTCCTGTCGTTGTCCCATGTTACTTGCAGTCGACAACCATCATCTTCCTGTCGTTGTCCCATGTTACTTGCAGTCGACAACCATCATCTTCCTGTCGTTGTCCCATGTTACTTGCAGTCGACAACCATCATCTTCCTGTCGTTGTCCCATGTTACTTGCAGTCGACAACCATCATCTTCCTGTCGTTGTCCCATGTTACTTGCATTCGACAACCATCATCCTCCTGTCGTTGTCCCATGTTACTTGCAGTCGACGCCCTATCATTTACTCCTTTTTCTTTCATATCATTCCTCACACAATCCATCCATTATCCAATCGAATACTATGGACCTAAAGCCCTCCCACACACTACCACCCCCACAGCTTAACCACGTACACGTCATCTTTATTAATATAATATGTTATGTTTAACTGTCTACTTGTAATTAATTGTAATGTTAGTACTTATTATTATTTTACGGAAAAGCGGAACCTCTCTAAACTTTAAACCCTTATGTAAACACGACACAAGACGAAGTAAAAAAAAATGTCTTTTCTTGTCACTTTTCTCGCTTCTATTATGTCAATTTCATGTTGTAGTTCTCTCTATGTACGGTCAGCATCAGAAGTAGCTTAACATTTCGCTATTTTAATTATTTGATGTACAGGACTCTAGCTGTTATTTTTAATGGTTCAGAACATTATTCTTTTAAATATTCCTTACTCTCCAAAATTTTGTTACTAACGAGTAATATCTAACAAGTTTTTATTAAAAAACCTGCTTTTTAACTTTAAGTAGTGTTAAGCTACTTTTGCTGCTGACCGTACAACCGCAATTAAAATAGTGTTATTTTTAAGAAATACTACACATCGTGGGAGCTCTGTGGTTAAAGTCAAGAGCATTATAAGCCTTTCGGGTATAGGTTTTGTAATAAATTGATGCGGTGAGGGTATTGGTGCGACTGGCGCTTCTGTAGTGCCTCAAAAATGTTTGCTGATACACGCACTGACAGTTATGATGCGCTGAGGCATGAAATCTGTCTCGTTACTCGACAGGCTGCGTGGCAGTCCTAGCCCGCTATTGTAGGCGCTAACTAATTACACCCGATCTGTTCTAGTTATTAAGTATGTACTAACATAGGCTAAGCTATATTGGTCTCCTGGACCTCTTTGTAGTGTGATTAATAAGTAAATAAATAACCTGGTGTCAGTTACTCTATATTCCTTTTATTTTTTACCGTTTCCTTGTAAGTGATCCCAATATAACTTATTTTTTTCTGTTTTTACTCATGAGAACCTATAATTAACTCTGTGTTACATTTTATAATATGTTGTTATCCATATGTAATCCAACTGTTGATTCTCTTATTTTCAATTAAAATTATAATATTTTGTTAGTTTTACTTAGTATTTCCAAATAAAACGTAGCTTGCAACCGTGTTTTGCTTGCGGAGGACTGGGATAGTGAATATTGACTGGATCACGCAGCAAAATAAATCGCTTTGCAGGAAACACAACAAACTTGATGTCACAAACTTACAATATTAATGTTACTTCAAAAATGTGAGCTCGCGCAGTCAGAGAAAAATCTGTACCTACACATCAACTAAATCCATACTTCCATACTTAATATTATAAATGCGAAAGTAACTCTGTCTGTCTGTCTGTCTGTTACTCTTTCACGCCTAAACGGCTGAACGGATTTTGATGAAATTTGGTATGGTGATAGATGATAACCTAGAAATGGTCATAGGCTATAAATAATCACGCCATCGTTCTTAGGGGGTAGGCAGTAGGCAGATAACTAAATTGAGTTAGTGATTTTTAGTCGTTTTTGTTGGGGCTTTTGCTCTTTCACGTCTAAACGGCTGAACAGATTTTGATGAAATTTGGTATGGTGATAGATGATAACCTAGAAATGGCATAGGCTATAAATAATCACGCCATCGTTCTTAGGGGGTAGGCAGTAGGCAGATAACTAAATTGAGTTAGTGATTTTTAGTCGTTTTTGTTGGGACTTTTGCTCTTTCACGTCTAAACGGCTGAACAGATTTTGATGAAATTTAGTAAGGTAATAGATGGTTACCTAAAAACGGATATAAGATCAAAATGATCACGTCATCGTACTTAGGAGGTAGGAAGTAGGCAGAAAACTGAATTGAGTTAGTGATTTTTTTATGGTTTTTGCTGGGAGTTTTGCTCTATCATGCCTAAACGGCTGAACGGATTTTGATGAAATTTAGTTAGGTGATAGATAGTAACCTAGAAAAGGATATGGGTTACTAATATTCATGCTATCGTACTTAAGGCGTAGGAAGTAGGCAGAAAACTAATTAAGTTAGTGATTTTTAATCGTTTGTTTTAAAAGTTTACCTCATTCACGCCTTAACGTCTGAACGGATTTTTATAAGACTTGGTTAATATAAAGATAGGATCCTAGGCACGGACACAGGCTACTTTTTACGGCGGGAAAATACCTCATTCCCGCGGATATCTAGCGTGATCGTGTCAAGAAGCGCATGACGCCATAGCTACTGAAATGATTTTGATGTTTTTTTTTTAAGTGAGTGTTACTAAGACTTCAAGTTAGTATTTGATCACTTTTCTTTAGAAAAGAGTTGTTTTTCTCACGGACAATTATACGTGGCTTGCTCACGTGTTTCAAGTCCACAGAATCTCCATGTGTTGGCCAGAGAGGGAAAAACAAAGAACATAGTTTACAAAAATGTACTACAGTAATAAGGCCTCTTATTTTTAGCTTCCTACATTATTAAGCCGGATCCCCACTTGAGCAGCCGCGGGGCGAGCTGCCTCAATCTGAGCATGCCGCGCGCCGCGGAAACTTTATGCATCTCCACTTGAGCCACATTAATCAGCAACTCTGCAGCGTGCCTCAAGCCGAGCAACGAATTTATCTAGTTTCTTACTAGCTACCATGGGTGACGCATTTTGCATTTTGCCGCGAAGTGAGCGTACAACGTCCGTCTCCACTGTTCGCGTGGCTCACACTGAGGCGCCTTTGAGCACCGACGTTTACCGACACAAAATGGCTCGTCACGAGGCCGCCTCGTTTGGCTCAAGACGCGGCACGCCTCGACCCGCGGCAGCGTCTCCACTGGAGCTGCCGCGAGTTGAGGCGGCCGCTCGCCCCGCGGCTGCTCAAGTGGGGATCCGGCTTTATACTACTTACATTAAGTTAGTAATTCCTACGCAGACGATGTTGCGGATGTCACACTGTCTAACATCGGGGGTTGGCAGGTAGGTAGTTAGTAGTACATATTTTAAACCGATTTACATTATTTACTTTTTATATTTACTAAGGAAACATTCGGAGCTATCCATTATGTAGCTTAGGTTGCTTTTGAACAAATTTTGATGTGAAGTTGAGGACTGGAACACGATAGTGGGACATTGTTGCAGGGGGACTTACAGCCGGGAGAAAACAAAAAAACTTATGCGGACGAAGTCGCGGGTAAAAGCTAGTTTTAAATAAAATGTTACATTTCGTCATATAAGTCTTTTTATTTACCAAAAAATATACCTAAAATTATTTCGTCCTAAACATGCATTTTGTAAACAAAGTAAATTTTAATTTTAAATCAACTTTAAAAATAAACTAATATAAATTAGCTTTATTCTCTGTAAACCTCTCTGTTGTAAGCACTCAGCCTTTTTCTTTACTTTGGTAGGTAGGTAAGTACTTACTACTTTTTGTTCTTTACACAAATTGACTAAATCAAAAATAATATTGAGAAGCCAAGTAAAACAATTGCAATTTTGCTAAGAGTACTCACCCGAGAAGTTGCCAAAGGTACTTATTAAGAAATTATCATAATAATATAATTTCTCTATACATAATCATATACAACATTTTTCGTTAAATATTTTCAACTTTTAAGCCTTGTTATTTGTCTTTTTCATTATTATTCTATTTTAGATTTTCATGCCATCCGAGTTCTCCATTAGGAAAAAGTAAAGGAAAGGCTAAAGGGTCAATATTGGGACTGGTTGATTTAAGTGTAGTTAAATGTTGAGAATATTAAATGAATGATATTAAATGAGTGAATTTAATATTGATGTTGAGAAGTCTATATTTAATGAAGGTTCGCCGTTTTCTCCTACAAAGATGACCGCTACCTCATTATTTGATGGTGTGTTATACCGACGCAAATCAAGAGATTTATGTTTATAAAACTGCATTAATACCGAATATTTGGGTCGATTTTCTACGGCTGCTTTTAATTCCTCTTCTGCTAAAATTGCAGTTTGATTTTTATCAAATTAAATATATTATTTTCTTGAATTTTTTTTCAGTTTGATTTTTTGGAAAAAGGTTTGAAAGTGCCCGAGCCTTAGTAATTCTTAACAGCTTAATTGTTTCTAAGCCACAACACTCGCAATAATTGAAATTATCTGCAAAAAATTATTATACAATTAATAATGTCTAATTGTATAATAAGAACCAGCCAAGTTCAAGTTGAACTTGCGCATGCAGGGAAAAGAAAAAAAAAAAAAAAACCTCAACACAGGCTATGCATGTGACAGGAGGAGGACACGGTGGAGCACACAGTGGAGGTGTGTCCCGCTTGGGCGGAGCCCCGCCGTGTTCTCGTAGCGGCGATCGGCGGCGGCGACCTCTCGCGTCCGGCCCTGGTGCAAGCCATGGTCCGGGGCGAGGAGGAATGGGACCCCGTCGCCTCCTTCTGCGAAGCAGTGATGCTAGCGAAGGAGGTGGCGGAACGTGAGAGGGAGAGAACCTCTCGTTTCAGCCGCCGCGGGAGGCGCTCCGGGCGTCGGGGGCCACGTGATGGCTTCCGGCCACCGTAGACGCGGGCCTGTGGACGGTGAGTGATGGGTAAGCTCGCCGTCCGTCCGTCTTATGACGACGACAGGCCGTGTCGACGGCGCGTTCGTACAAGTGCCCTTTTTTTCTTTTTTTTTTTTTGGGGGGGCTTGAAATCATCAAATAACCCCTCCCGCTCTTGGGCAGAGCGAAAGGGAGTGTCAGACTTCTACTGACTAAAAACCAACCGTGTTCCTTCTTAGCCCTTCATGTCGACGCCGCGGTATCCCTTGCGAACAACACGCAGCCTTGACAGGCGTCGGCCCTTGCAGGCCCCTTCCATGTTGCTGACATCTCTTTGAGGCGCGCGTGTAACACGAACGCGCCGTCGACACGGCCTGTCGTCGTCATAAGACGGACGGACGGCGAGCTTACCCATCACTCACCGTCCACAGGCCCGGAGAACAAGTGCCCTTCGTTTGCGTTAAGGGTACTTTTACTTATAGAGAAAAAATTGAGCCGCTTACCGAGTATAATGTTGTCGCATTCCACACATTGACTGCACATTTGTAGGTATTTGCTTGCAGTTTCTTGCAAATATTTTGCCCTTACAAAAATTGCATGTCACTGGAAGTAAATTTATTTAAAATAATTTTAAATTATTCAAAGTATATACTTATTTTATTTAAATGCAGAAAGTCTTACAATTCACACTTTATGAAAAAAACAGAACACAATTCACTAAAAAACACAATCTGCCTACATACCTACCTACTAAAATACTACTCACCATCTTTACGAAGAGCCCTTCGCTCCATCCACTTTCCACAATTGTGGCAATGTTTCCCGAGTGCAAGGAGATTCGGCTGTTAACAAAATGATATAGGTTTCATCAAACAAAATACTAAAGGAAGACAGAGACACGACCAACGAAACATTTTATGAAATACTTACGATTTTCGGCATGATGTCTGTAATCCAAAGTCAAAGTTTTTATTTGCAGCTTTTTTGGTGATGTGTGGTCTTACATTAAGGTTATAAAATGTATCTCAAAAAACTACCCATTGGGCATACACAAATTAAACAATAAATAATTTAAAATCGGTAAAAACACGAAACAACAATCTTTTCAATAGTTGGTATACAATCAATAATTTTCACAATAGAGACAACAACAAAAATAATTAATAAAATACATAAAAAACCAAACAATCACTAACTGCCGCACTCAGAGAGCTTTAATGATTACTTAGGCCATCACTTAGTAAAGGTTTTGACAGTTTTGTCATACTGTCAAAAACAATATTTTCGCGAAACGTCAAGATGGCGACTGCGCTTTGTTTGTCAGTGCCATTGGAATTTAACGAAATTCTCCATAATCCGAATTTTGCGGATATATGTTGTCGACTCGAAATCAATATTTTTTTATGTTTCGTTATTAATATAAGGTTTCGATCGAGTCTACCGTACCCCTTGACGAAATTATTGTTACGAGCTGGGTATGGGATAAATCTGGGGATAAATAAAAACACTACCAATTAAACACACGAATTAACTTTATTAAGCACAAAACACTTAATACACAATCGCAAAACACTACTGAACTCTTTATCGCACTTTATCTCCGACCTCTGTTGGTCCTTTTATACTCAAACACACAAAAGAAGTTCGAGAAAATTCCCTATTATTAACTAAAAATGAATACAATATTCACAAAGAAAAATAACTAAAAAATAAACTTAAAGATAAAAGAACCAACAAGGAAGAAGTTACGTTACGCACTCGGCATACGGTCGAAATTACAATGGCAATTATGTCGCCGACGCCCGCCGTGCTGACTTGTAAACACAATGGAACTATACCTACAGAATGTACTGGAGTGTTTTAGACACTACACAATTATAAGCGAGGTTTCTTGAAGATTCTAGATGACCGACGTAACACTGCCCCCTCCTTAGACATGCTCGTCCCGAGCATCATTAGTCCCGTAGTATCGCGCCAATCGGTCTACATGCACAATCTTAGGCGCACCTCGCGGACCCTTCTGTATTCGGTAGGTGTCATCGTTGATCCTGGTCACAACTCGGTACGGTCCATCCCATTTTGCTTGCAATTTCGGAGACTTTCCCTTGCTCCGCACTGGGTTATGCAACCACACCAGCGAACTTTCGTCGAAACCACTACTGTTTGCCTTCCGGTCATAACGAGTCTTCATCTTCTCAGACATCTGTTGTCCAGATTGCCTGATATGCTCATACACATCATTTAACTTGTTACGCAGGTCATTCGCGTAATCCGTTACACTGTGTGGGACATCAGGGGGAGTTCCAGTGATTAAATCTGCAGGCAATCGTAATTCCCTTCCAAAGTTTGCGAAGGCTGGAGTTACGGTCGTACTTTCGTGAACTGCACTCCGATAGGACAGAAGAAACGGCTGTATGTGTTTGTCCCAATCCCTTTGCCTGCTTTCCACAACTTTTGCCAGATATCTCTCCAACGTTTGGTTGAATCGTTCTACCATTCCATCGGATTGTGGGTGGTAAGAGGTGGTTCTGGTTTTGTGTGTACCCATCAATCGACAAGTCTCCTGGAAAACTTGCGATTCAAAATTCCTTCCTTGATCGCTGTGAATTTCTAAGGGTACTCCAAAACGACAGAAGACTTCCTGAACCAATTTATCTGCGACTGTAGCAGCTTCTTGGTTAGGAATGGCGAAGACTTCTGGCCACTTTGTGAAGTAGTCCATGACAACCATGAAGTACTTGTTTCCGCTGTCACTTTCTGGAAATGGTCCCGCAACGTCCAGTGCTATCCGCTCCCAGGGGGCTCCAACGTTGTAAACTTTTAATGCACCTCTGCTTCGTGTGTGAGATCCTTTCACAGCCGCGCAGTTGGTACATTTGCGACACCAGTCCTCCACATCATCTCGACAGTGGATCCAGTAAAAACGCTCTCTGATCTTTAGTAGAGTCCTTTTTACCCCCATATGTCCTCCTGAGCATCCATCATGGTAGAGCCGTAAAACATCCGGTACCTTAGCTTTAGGGACAACCATTTGTAGATGACAGCTGTCCCCTCGAGCGTTTTCCCATTTACGGCATAAGACTCCGTCCTGGATCTCGAAGCTGTTCCATTGTGCCCAATAACTTTTCGTGATGGAACTCATCGCAGCCACGTCGCTCCACTTGGGCTTCGGAGCACCAGCTTTAATCCAGTCGAAAATTGGCTTGATGTCCGGGTCATTTTGTTGAGCATGTTGTAGAGTCTCCTTCCATTCATCGCTGAGATCCGTTCTAAGCATCCTCACGGGCACTACTTCCTTAGTCTCTTGCCTGGCACAGTGCTTGCAGTCTTCAGGACAAGGTGTTCTTGACAAGGCGTCTGCGTTACCGTGAGTTCTCCCACTGCGATGTTCGGTTACGAAGTCAAACTCTTGCAGTAATTCAATCCATCTCGCCACTTGCCCCTCTGGATTCTTGAACTGTAATAGCCACTTCAATGCAGCATGGTCGGTTCGTAACTGGAATTTCCGTCCCAACAAATATTTACTGAAGTGCTGCAATGTCTTCACTACAGCGAGCAGCTCTCGTCTCGTTACGCAGTAATTTCTTTCCAAGTTTGGATAAAGACTTGCTGAAGTAAGCTATAACAACCTCCTGATTTCCTTTCCGTTGGGATATCACGCCTCCAATTCCAGTATTACTTGCGTCTGTGTCGACTATAAAGTCATTTTCAGTGTCAGGATATCCCAAAATAGGAGTATTGCACAGACGTCCTTTTAATTCTTGAAATGCGGCGTCGCAGTTCTCGTCCCAACAGAATGGTTATTTTTCCTCAGTGAGTTTGTGTAGAGGTTTCGCAACATCGGCAAAATTCTTCACAAACCGGCGATAGTAGGAGCACAAACCCAAAAATGCTCTGACCTGTGTCTTGTCTTTCGGCACTGGCCAATCCTTGACAGCGACTACTTTCTCTGGATCTGTTTGAACACCTTCCCCCGAAACTATGTGTCCTAAAAAGTTCACTTGTTTTCTGAAAAACGAGCACTTCCTCGGACTCAATTTCAGGTTTGCTGTTTGGATCTTCGACAGCACTCGGTCGATGTTTTTAAGGTGATCTTCAAACGTACGGCCCACAATGATTATGTCGTCTAGAATAGTCTAGATAGACAAGACATGCATCCCCAATCAATCCGGCAAGTACTTGCTCCATCAGCCTTTCAAACGTTGCAGGAGCATTACACAATCCAAAAGGCATAACTTTAAACTGCCACAACCCTTTTCCTGTTGAGAATGCAGTCTTTTCTTTATCCTTTGGGTCTATTTCGACCTGCCAGTAACCACTTTTCAGGTCTAGTGTAGTAAACCACTTCATTCCCGTCAGCGTATCCAGTGTGTCATCGATCCTAGGCAGTGGGTAGCTGTCCTTTTTCGTGACGTTGTTCAGTCGTCGATAGTCCACACAAAAGCGCATACTGCCGTCCTTTTTCTTTACCAGGACCACAGGAGAACACCATGGACTGGATGAAGGCTCTATAACACCGTCCTTCACCATTCCCTCAATCATGGTTTCCACTTCTTTTTCCCGTGCAACTGGCTCTCCTTGGTCGCTGACGGATAGGTAACTCGCTGCCTGTATTAATTCTGTGCTGAACCAGTCCAGTTCTCCCTATGTCAGCATCATTCGTAGAGAAATACTGAAGTAACATCTTCTTAGCCTTGTCCATTTCTCCTTCAGTTAAATGACAGTTTTCTAAAAGCGTTGACACGTCAAATTTTGCACTACGAGTTTGATTTCCGGTAGGTAGATCTTGCAATTGACGCATCCAAGCTACTTCCTCGCAAATGCCGATCAAAGTGCCCTTCTTAATCACTTGCTCCTTGTCACTTGGATTCAGGATGCGTACAGCTGAGATGTTGTTAGCCTTTACCAGAGTTCGTGCCATCTTCCGTGAAAACTCATTGTTCACCCTTTCTATCAGAACACTTCGATCTTTGTGTCCAGAGTTCTGTGGTAACTTGACTGGCACGATCGTTTCTGATCTGCGAGGTAGAACAATTTCCTTCAAGCAGTACACTTTCCCTGATGGTGCACATTCCATGAAGACTTCCTCGGAACCACATTTCAAAACTCTTTGGTCAATGTCGATCTCACAACGATATTTCCGCATGAAGTCCAAGCCCAAGATGCAATCGTCAACTATGTCGGCCACGATGACATTGTGCCGGTAAATTCTATCACCCAATTTTAACTCCACCTCCATCTTCCCTCGGACGGTTATGTGCTGACCGGTAGCTGTCAGTAATTGTATACGGTCATGGTTATTGAAGTAGTCCCCAAGAAACCGATTTGCTAGGTGTGAATTGACGACCGTGTGAGAAGCTCCAGTATCCAACGTCAGTTTGCATGGAGTTCCATTGACTTCGCCTTTAATGGTCAGGCTGTTTCCGTCATGTGCTTGTGAGATCGAGATCCTCGGGGCTCTTTCAAAACCAGCCAGCACCCGCCCCCCAGTCCTGGCATTTACTCGTTTCCCTGCTGTGGCTGTGCACTCACTTCAGCCACCTTTCCCTGCTGGGGTTGGTCTTCTCTAGGTGAGCTGCGCTTAGGACAACTTGATCGAAGATGACCCCTTTCTCCACAAGTGAAGCACCTAGGGCTACAACCTCCCTGACACGGTGCGTACGGTGGTCCTGCCTCACTGCCTCTACTTCCAAGGCATGGGCCAAGGCGTCTTTCAGCGTCTCGTGATGCCCAAGTCTCACAGCGGCTCTAACTTCCAAGTCGCGTATTCCATCTACGAACGCCTGTACCAGATTTCCATCAATAAGGGCAGGGGCGGACTGGTATGCTTTCCGAACCAGCTTTTCAACTTCCAGGGCCCACTGCTGTAGGTTCTCGGCACTACGTTGAACACGATCCTTTAATTTGGCACGATAGACGTGCTCCAGGTGCGCGTCACCGTATCTAGATTCTAACCCCTCCAGCAGCTGTTCATAGGTCACATCCTTGCCGAGTGCTTCAAGAATGGTAAGGGCCTGGTCTCGGAGACCCAAGGTGAGCGCTGTCATGGCTTGCGATTTGGTCCACCCATTCGCCTTCATAACGGCCTCAAATTGAATTTTATAGGCCGACCACGAAGATGTTCCGTCGAATGGCGGCACTTTAAACCCGCGCACCGAAGGTGCAGCAATCACTGAAGTCACAGCCCCGTCTCCAACCTTAATTTCACTCAAGGCCTTCTTCACATCGGCGGTCTGAATTTCAGCCTTTGCGATACGGTTTTCGTGCTGCTGTACCTGCTCCTTCATCACGCTCAGCTCTTTGCCAACTGATGCGTGAAGATCTTTAATCAGGAGCATCTGTTCTTCTTGACGACGAGCCTGCTCGTCCTTATCCCGTTGCAACTGTTCCTGCAACTGGCGAGCCTGTTCCTCTTGACGGCGAGCCTGTTCCTCTTGACGGCAAGCCTGTTCCTCCTTGTCCCGTTGCAACTGTTCCTGCAACTGGCGAGCCTGCTCCTCTTGCCGACGAGCCTGTTCCTCCTTGTCCCGTTGCAACTGTTCCTGCAACTGGCGAGCCTGCTCCTCTTGACGGCGAGCCTGCTCCTCTTGACGGCGAACCTAGTCCTGCAGCAGCGCCATTAAGGCAGACAAGTCAGGCGTCGCTAATGCTGGAGTAGCTCCAGATGGGCCAGCGACTGGCTCTGATGTAGGCTGGACACCACCCGGTGTCTGTGTCGGGGAGTCTCCAAATCGCCTTTGGTCCATACCTTGTTGTCGCTGCCTCCTAGTACGGATACTATCCGTGTCGTCCTTTGGTAGAATCGGCATTATTTATCCCTCACTTCTGACACCAAATTGTTACGAGCTGGGTATGGGATAAATAAAAACACTACCAATTAAACACACGAATTAACTTTATTAAGCACAAAACACTTAATACACAATCGCAAAACACTACTGCACTCTTCATCGCACTAGATATCTCTTCGAACCTTCCGTTGTCTCGCTTCAAAAGTAGACTGCCTGCTCCGACCTCTGTTGGTCCTTTTATACTCAAACACACAAAAGAAGTTCGAGAAAATTCCCTATTATTAACTAAAAATGAATACAATATTCACAAAGAAAAATAACTAAAAAATAAACTTAAAGATAAAAGAACCAACAAGGAAGAAGTTACGTTACGCACTCGGCATACGGTCGAAATTACAATGGCAATTATGTCGCTGACGCCCGCCGTGCTGACCTTGTAAACACAATGGAACTATACCTACAGAATGTACTGGAGTGTTTTAGACACTACACAATTATAAGCGAGGTTTCTTGAAGATTCTAGATGACCGACGTAACATTATTAATACAGATAATCAAAACAAAGGACGACCAATCAAGAAAACACGTTTCCTATTTCTCACATAATATATATTTTATCAAAATCTAAAAATAAGCCTGTTCATGTCTTGAATCGTCATCTATCGTGATCTTCATCAATTTATATTATGAAAAACGATACATGGTTAATTTGTTTTGGTTCGTAGTCGTACGAAGAGATATTAGAGAAAGGGCAATGACCGCTATTGACATCTTAACTGGCAGCAACGCAGCAACTATAGTATAGCTTTCCGCCACAACTCTCAGGATATAGCTTTGCGACTGCTACGCACTCTGCACAGCAGCAAAGCCGTTTTCTTGCGTATTATGGCTTAAAAGCCACCTGTGTGGGTCGCGGCACACATTTCTGAGACGCTACAAAAACTTATTGGACAAGTCGGTTTGTTTATAATGTTTTCCTGTACCGTTTTAAATGCATTGGTGCAAGTTGCGCTGCTCGTTGTGCTTGAGGGGAGAAAACATACCTTAAGTTGCCCCCTTTTTCTTGGGGGAGTTGAGAAATCGTCAAATAACCCCTCCCGCTCTTGGGCAGAGCGGAAGGAAGTGTCAGACTTCTACTAACTAAAAACCACCCATGTTCCTTCTTAGCCGATGCGCCGAGGCCGCGGTATATCTTTCGAACAACCCGCAGTCCCGACGGGCGTCAGCCCTTTCAACCTGAGTGAGTTGCCTGTATTTAAAACGGCCTGTATTATTCAGTCAAAAACTTCCTCAAAGAATTCTGTGAGCGTGTTAGTTAATTTTATAAGGGTAAGATAAGATACTGTTAATAGAAATTTATTTATTTATTTAGTAGGTACTTGGAAGACTTACAGCTAATAAAAACAAACAAACAGAAGAAACCATAGTCACCAGAAAGCCAATTACAAGTCCTCACGTATAGATTTATAATAAAAATGAATTTTGATGTGAGCACAAAACAAAAAACGCCTTATGTAAAATAAATACAATTTAAAAATAAAATAAAAAACTTAGTTCGCAAAATTATCAATAAATAACATTATTTCAGCTAACATATTAATAAAAATAAATTAAATTACATAAATCAAATGTAACCTTCATAGTTCTAACCACTATGAAAAACTATGACACGAAATAAAAGAAAAAGTAAATGACAGCTTGACAACTGATGTAATGTCAGACGAAAAGTAAACATTAAAAACATTTTGAAACAAACAAACATTTTGTTTTTTGGAAAAATTATTATATTTAATATGTTTGGTCTATCAATATAAGTAGGTACGGGATATTGGCAAAATTGTGGTGACTCTTCCACAAAAGCCATTAACTAAGAGTTGAAGTTGAATATTTTATTACAGCAAAATCAAAGTTAATAAATCGAATAAGATCGATTAGAAGACTGCCAACAAAAATAGTTGCCGCCAAGGCGCGACATAAGACGTAAAAGGACATTTTATAAAAGATGAGAATGATTGGTAAAAGTGTAAGTATAGATACTATAATAGGCAGTCGCTTCATGTAAAATACTGGTATTCAGCTCCATCCAGTTAGACTGGGAGCCGAACCCAACATAGTTGGGAAAAGGCTAGGCAGATTATGAGTTTTTAGTTTTGACTGTGACTACATGCTCTTCAATTTCCAACTGTGTGTTTCCTGCAGTCTCGGAGTAAAACATAAGAGTACCTAAGGTAACGGAACCCTAAATAAATAGGATATCAGGTGTAGCAGTATCGTAATAAAGCAACAGTACAGCAGTGACTCGTTGACATGTCGTAGAGGCGCTACGCCAAATCGTAGCACGTCGTAGCACATCGTAGCAAAAATGTAGTAATATGGAGTGTTTTCATGCAAAAAGCCGGATATATTGATGGCGTCAATTACACAAACGATGTTTACAGTGGTCGGACTATTTTTTTTTAAATGGACTCAATTTATTTTTTGGATTATTTTTGCTCTCGGCGACTTCGTGAAGTGCAGGAAGAAGGTTTAAGTATTGAATGTGTTGATTTTGTAAACTTTGTAAAATAACCTACTAAGTATAAGTGGCACCGACCACGACAGTCAGTCATTTGTGTAACACAACGTTTGGAGGTATGCTTTTAAAAATCATAATCTTGATAAAGCAAGACCCGACCTTAAAACAGAAAGATGAATTTGTAAACGAGATATTTACTGTTTTATGTTGTTGTTTTGAATGTTATTTACTCTATTTGACAGACTTTTTAATGAGATATGCAAGGAATATGATTTAGATCCGTTCACAATTAGTATGAGGCCACACGGTGCGGTGCGGTGCGGTACGGCACTGTACTGCGGCGCGCCAACGCAAACGGTGCGCGACGTCGCACGACGACGCCGCAACGCATCGTTTAGTATGTAGGATGCGTTCGGCACCACCCCGACGTCGCACCGCATCGTTAACGCATCGTGTCGTCTCACTGTTAGTGTGAATTCGGCCAGAAGGTGCGGCTTCCACAACAACAACAACTACCACTACAACTACCTAAGTTTCTGTTTAGATGTTTAGGCTGTAGAGAGTCTTACAAACAAAAGCTACCCTGTGTTAATAATAACAATTGAATATTGGTAAGTAGGTACTACCTCAAAACTCTAATTTGTATTCAAAATTTCTCAATCTGTTTACAAGTTTTCTCAAAATGCTCCGATCCACATTCTGTTTCGTCACTGACGTCAGCAGTTCAAAGCGTCAATGACGCTTTGAACTGCTGCGGAAAAACGAGAAACTAAGTTTGACGAGTTATCAAAAACATGTTTACCAACAGCGCCTTCCTGAATACGATTGTTAAACAGAGCCTAGTTCAATACGTTAGCAATAGATGGCGTTGTATGCAGTGCGGCATAATCTTGTTACTGCTTACGAAAGACGACGTAAATGAAATGAGACCAGTGAGAAAGTGTGTATGGTAGTATTTGTGGTCTATTAATAGCCGGTATCAACAGAGCTAAGTTAATGCTGTGTTCATGTTGCCAGGAAAGTTATCTCGTAGGGCTTTAGGTTGTTGTGCACACAATTTAGAATATAGGTATATTATGTGAAATCTCCATGTGTCTTACGCCGGTTGTCGATCGCCAGTGCCTTATCAATCTATTAGCAACACGCATCAGGCGAATTGAGCTATTACTTAAACTTTATAAGTAGGTACACCGGCAACTGGAACTTCTTCTTAAATAAAACAGTGAGGAATGTCAACCATGGAAAAGGTATCAAAGAGAAACAAAGTGAACATTTTTAATATAAATTACATTTATTGGTATACACAGGAATAAGTTGTAGGTATATTACAATGAGCTAAGGTAGACTATGTCTACCAGAATGTTTAGATACACTGCTTTGATAGTCGTGTGGTTTTCGAAAGATAGGCCACCGTTCGTTTTTATTAGGTATAGAATCATCGCACTACCACCAGGCCTCACCTGTTTTATGTGTGTATTGTAGGTCCTATTCAGGCTACACATACTCTATAGTATTAGCTACTTGTCCTGTTCTATAGTTTTCCTGACAGGTTCAGGCCTAGTTTGGGGGTTAGGATCTCATTTGTGAGAATACCTACACTCGTGTGCTCTCTTATCGTGACTGTGCTTGTAACATGTATTTTTAAGTGTCAAATAAATATTTTAATTTAACTTTTAATAATCGTACTGGATTTCCAAGAAGTTGTAGTTACTAAGGACATTTCCAGGTCTTAGCTGCATTTTCTGCACTTAGTTTTCCCCCATCGTAATTACCTAACCCAGATTCCATCAGCACCCAGGTTGGAATCGTTGATCATAAATATGTTTAATGTGTATCATTTTGTCAATGGTGCCATAATAGTTCTTGTGTTATTGCTATGCATGTTTATGTTAAATCACCAATGAATTACCTACCCAGATTTTAGGTCCACGAGCTGTTTCCAATTAGGTAACCACGGCAACATATCAAGGTAGGTACCTATAGAAATCCAGAGTCGAACTGGTTATGCGCGATGAGTAGCTCGATTAGTGTTCGGGCGAACCTACGTACCAATTAGCTTTTCAGGTGGTGTAATTCGTGATTGCAGTGCGTGTTGACACCAACGAATGAAAGAGAAGATGCCATATCATTCAAATACCTCATGACTCGACATATATTTTTCATAAACTAACAATTATGACATGCCGAGTATAGACATTCAGTTTAACATTTTTTTTTTATATAATAGACACAGTCATCTCAAGAATTTATTTATCCTGTCCCAAGAGCCTGCTCATAAGCAAAGGCTTATCCTTTCTAGAAAGAAAACTTCATAACATTCCTATAGTATTACCTAGTATTAAAATAGTGTGCCAAGTAAATAAAGGTAAATAGGAGGCAATTATGCTCTTACAAGTCTAGTCATAAGTTCTTTCGAGTAATCCTCGTTATTAACAACGTTTTAACTTAACTAACTTGAAACAAGATAAGTTACCCGATGACGTCAAATCGCACCATGGATCCCACCAGACTGAACTTAGGTATATAGATCTTGGTGGAAACTCATGTTTCGTACCTACTCGTCATGAATCGTATCGAACAGAATAGCAGAAGTAATTGAGGGAGGAGATTTATTCCAGGATAAGAAAAGGTAGGTACCTGCTTCTAAGAGCGTAAATTCATAATGTTATAAGTGAGTGCTTGTAAGTTTTGTTTAAGTTTATTATATTAATAAATAATATAGGTCAATCACACTATTAGGTCAGTCACACAATTAACTAACTACTATTGGTCTTTCAGACAATCCGAATAAATTAATAGGTAAATGACGCAGCTATAACTGATCTAGACAAATTCAACTTGATATAATTTTTAAAATCCGGCAAAACTGGCATAAACATGATTTCTTAAAACAATTTGTGGTACTTTTTTAGCCCTAATTAATTCTAAGATGGTAAAATAAACTGTATAATAAATAAAAATCAACACAAACTGACTTCAAATAGTTCTTCTCGAAATCGATTTCGACTTGGAAGTATGAAGACAAAAAAATAATATGAGATAAATGTTACAGTTATGATGCCCGTGTGCAAGTTCCATGTTGCATAAACTAGCAAAAATATTATTTGCTTATTTTATAGAATCATTCTTAAAGAATGTGCAATGTGGACTGTTCACAGGGGTTGAGTGTACAAGAAATGGGTTTTACAGATATTAGTAAGAGATTCGGGAACTAAAACTTAGTGTGATACTAGCGACAGGTTCATTACTATGATTTAGATGTCTATTGGAATCAATAAGAGAAACCACAGAGTGTGGGCAACTCTTTATAGTGCAGTGAGAATGGACCTAGACTGCTGAGTAGTGAAAACTTTGTGATCGATACAGATAGGATACTGCTATGATACCGTGTAATATCTGGCAAGTCACTATGAACACGAATTAAAGTTAGTACATGTCAATCACTACATTCTTTATAGAGTGTGAGACGGGGATGCTGAAGACCTTTTCACATCAGTTCTGACTCATCTAGACAACACAAGTTGTATTTCCCGTTGACAATATAAAAGATTAGTAGAAAACCAAAACGGACAGACAGAAGGCAAAAAAATCAAAAGGAAAGATTAATTGATCTAAAAAATTTATTAATGAATGAGGCGACTATGTGCACATTTAAAACACTTGTTATATTACAATATACTTGTACACTATTTACAAAACCCACGAAACATTTATCATCTCTCGGTCAGGCGCAAGCGCCGATTTTAGCTTCATCATCTTATTTTACACACTGTACATAAGTAGTTTGTACAAGTTTATTCTTAAACGTTACTTTTCATTTAAACTAACAACACTAATTTTAAAACAATGGAAATATTGTTGATCATAATACTTATACAGATAATGGTATAAGAATTTTACTTAAACCTCTTAGGAGCTAATACTTAAACCTGATTATAGAGTCTACAATATAAATAATAGAATTAATATATGTATCGAATTTTCTCTATAAGCTAATGACTGGTGCGCGACGCTCACCAATGGCGGACACAGAATGCTCTGCGGGCGCCACGTGCGGGCGGCGTCGCGTGCCTACTCCGGAACCAACACATCGACTACTTCTACTGCTAGTCGCTAGAGTGCTAGTGACGTCGTCGTCGCAATACTTCATCGCAACTAACACGACCTACCTACGCACTATGTGTAAGATCACTACATCGCGCGTCACATACAAGTAATTAATACATAAACATGATTGTCAATAACACACATACTTAGCGTTACATTGTAAATTACAATTCCATACAACACTTGATTATTAAATCGACAGATTAACTAAAAGTACTCATTCCCAAATGCGCTTACAGCGTAACAATAAAAACTTTTCTAAATTAAAGAAAAGTTGCAAAAATTATTACTCTTATATCGACAAAATATTTTTAAAAATTACATTCACTTATATATTTAAAAAAAAAATATTTTATCAACAGAGGAAATTTTAAACATACGTACATTTTCAAATGTGTTTTTTATTCCCTGCAGTCGGAATCTCAAAATACAAAAATTATATCTAAATGATTTATTACATAAATTAAAACAAATCACAGTAACAAGGTAATGATCGACACAAAAGTATTGAAATGTGATGCTGATACTCGTGTCACTCTATTGGATTTGTGCGAACGAGTTGGTACGAGCAACAGTGAAGAGACCAACAAAATACATAGTTTGAAACCACGATATAATGTCCAACTCACGTAGTCTGATTTGTGCTTTTGTTTCGCCTCTTCACTGCTTCAATGCATTTCGTTACATTTGTAGAATGACACAAGATAAGCGCTCAGCGCTCTTTAATTACAAAAAAAAAACTAACTTTTGTGGGAAGACGAATAAAAACGTGATCTTGTAGTTGGAGAATGGTTCTGGTGTCGTTTTAGAGGGTCCTAGGCATTATAGAGAATTATTTGATTTAATAATACAAACAGCACAGCTGTTTCAACGAAGATATTATGAGAAGCGCTAGTTGTGAGTGCGTAATAATAAGTTATAACTTCACTATTAGGAAAAGGAAGTTCAGAGTACGTGCAAGACGTTTGGTTTCGTTAATAGTTGTTCGTGAGCTCATACGTCGGGGTAAATTAGATTATTATTTATAACTTAGTCATTTATTAATTAATATTATTTCAATAGAATGGTGCCGAAGTAAGTCCATGATTTTATCGAAAAAACTGTAGTTTGAGTGTCACATACTTATTAAGTTTATTTCAAAAGTGTAACAACTCACGCATTGCCTATAGCACTATAAATATCTGTTAAAATTACTAAAATAGTTCTGTAAAGCTCTACACGGGGTTTTAGACCGATTGTTTATAATATAGACAACGTGGCTATCAACTCTATCGCAACGTGCGAACGACATGGGCAAAATCCGATATTTATCGCAACATTAATATTGCCTGGCCAGCAAAAACAGAATATTAAAAGTTCCTTAACATAAGTGGGCCTTATATTAGAGAATATTATGCCTGGTCAGACAATGTTCACACTGCAGATATCTCTATCAGAATGGTTAAAGATTTGTGTGAGGCCAAACTGTATAACACTAACATTATGTTGCTAACCTACCAATAAATACGATTCCAAAGTTATACTTATCAATGAACCTAACGCTACATTTTTTTATCTATAAATATTGAGACATAAAACGTGCCTTAACATAATAACGAGAGCTCCACCCTGATTCTTCCGGAGTTTGCCCGTACAGTCAACTGAAACTTTGAGGACACACCATTGACTCCGCAAAACTAAAACACTACTACGCTTTATTGAAATTGATGAATTGATTTTGTATGCCCAATAGATTAATAGTCTAATTTATCTCAAAACGCGTCATATTTCATTATTTATTTTAAATCACTCATCAACGAAAACAATTTCATAAATTAGGCAATAAACCTTAAATGTATTGATTTTGTGTCCTAGTCATCAAGCTTTGATTTAATGTTCCTAAGCAACTGTGGCTCTATGAGGAGTTATTAATATAAATTAGATGTGTACCTGTGATTGTGAAAATCGATTTACACAAGTAAAATGTTTTCAGAAGTGGTATAAAGGCGTTCAAGCCCAGAGAGGTTCAAATAACCGTAGTCAATGGCAGCAAAGACAGTCGCCTATATAGGCGAACCGTAGACTGGTTGCCAGCTAGAACGAAATTTTACTGTGTTTATTAATATCATCTTAAAATTATTATATTACTGTGACAGCTATGTAACATATATACATAATGGAGAACAATACAAGACCATAATTTCGTAGGACCCACACTCTTAAGTTTGTAATAAAAATCTCAGTATACCAAAATAAATATATATTATTTTTTGCATTTTACTTATAACGCTCCGTTAGATGTAAAGAAAACAATTGCCAACCATGAATATAGTTGCAGCCAGATTATTTACAAATATTAATAATTTATAAGTATGGTAACTTTGTTTAATATTTATTTATGCATAAAATAATGATTATATAGACACGAACAACTATGCAGCTCTTTTATATTTGCCTATTACTGATATTTCAATTTTCCGTTTTGGAACGTACGTAAGCTACAATGAATTAATACTATATTTACATTTTTTTGTTAACATTTACACAATATTAAATTAAATCTCGTGTCCATTATGGATCAGGGAGAGTAGTCGATTATAACACGATTTTGAGTAATATTTGTTAAACGATTACATAGACAGACTGCATATTTACACCCATGTAGGTAAGCTACTACATAAAGACTTTGTGATTATTTAAATCATGAGTTTGAAGGTGTACCACTCGATCAGGAGTAAAGAGTGATAATATACTGATAAACAAATTAAGTTCCAAAATACCTCACTGGATACTAACATAACTCAGTTACAACATAATGTAATCTCATTGTTCTGGTTACTTTATTCATCATTCGTTTAATGGGCACCATATATTTTTTTATTTAAATGCAATCACTGATAGTGTTAGTATTTTTTTTTAAATATGGGTTAAGTCTGATAAGTTGATAACGTAATAAATAAAGAATTTAATTAATATTGTAAAATATAAAAGTAAAAAAATCAGTAAGCTTCTCGCTTATTAATTCGTGCACACAATTTGGATACGATGTTTACATTTTTGGAGATGTTTTCATTGATGTTTTTTATAAATAATAAAGCGAATCTAAGCACAGCCTACAACCTAATTCGGTTTTGTGATAGCACAACATAATTTACTTCCATTTCCCAAGCAAGAAAAACTTTCATTTCCCGTTGCACTAGACGTCTATGTAAAGAACAAAAAATATTTATAGTTTCCATTACGTTTTTTTTTTACAATTACCATGTACATTGAATACGAAATTACTAATTTCAAATTGGTACTACGCTTACATAATTTAATATTAGGAAAATGTGATTTTTAAACATTTAGTTTTATACTAAGCTCGTTGATAGGCCGCTAACTATCGCTTCAAAGACGCGCCGCGCGCCGTCGCGTAAACTCGCTGCGGCCCTTTCTAACACTTGTAGTTATCTCCTGCTAAGGCACTGTCCAGATGTAATACTATTCGTAACATAAATCAATTTAGAGAAAATTTTCATTAATTTGTACAAATTAATCGTAATACACTTAATAGTAAGTTAAACTGAAAACCAGGAGTAATAATGAAACCAAATAAACAATCCATAACATAAAAAGAAACTGAGCCGTAAAATCTTTCCTATTCATATTCAACACTTCCTCCCTCCACGCGAAAACTGAACTAAGCGAACTTTAAACACAATTTGTATCGGACGATTTTCAATCGCCAATCTGGACAAGGCCTTAGATCACAATTAAAATATTTTATTTACAATCGGAACGAAAATGAGATACTTATGAATAACGGACATGCACTTAAAACTAACACACCATGCCTACGTTCAATGAATCTTTGACTATACGATGAGTATTGCCGAATATTGCACAAACAAATAAAAAGTCAAATTGTGGTCACGTCATTAATAAATTACTTTTTATATCTACCATATGCTACATAATGATTCCATGGTAGCATTAAAAAGATATAAATAAAGGATGGTATATGTTCTTGTGTTTTAGTATAAAACAAACCAACGTTGTTGCTGACCAATATGAGCTAAAAATTACAATTTGCGTCAAAAAAAATAACAATAATGTCAAAATATATATCGAATGTGACCAATAGATTTAATTCCAGCATTGTGTAGTATATGGTAAATATGTAGCTTTTTAGTCAAATAAATATTCCAATCAGTTCGTTGAAGTCTAATTTAAATCAACCTTAATTATAATTATTGATAATCGTCTTAATGATACGAATAATAGGCAATAAGCAATTTGTTATGTTACAAGGATATTCGCAATAGACGACCACGCAGTCATGAAACGTCAAATATATTTACAACAGTTCTGTTCAATTAGGAAAACAGAATATCCATTTGGAATACAGTTCTGCTTTACACTGTGCTGTCCCTGTAGCATCGCAGATGTGCAACAAAAACGCTTGTTATGAAAAAGTGCAGCAGAAAGCAGGATTAATACTATTTGTCTGCGAACCATACCATAATCATACTTGATTTGTCTAAGTTACTTTAATTTTATTCTAGTACATCTACCCATCGTACCCACAAGATTCACGTCTGTATCAAGTTAATGTCTAAATGCGTGCTCATCGATCACGGATAGCCTCCACTAAATCATTCGACATTACAAGTTTATCTGGATTTAGTTATTTCATACACATTAATTTACCCTATGTCTGTTCAGACAGCATCTTATGACAGATGGCAATCAAATTGTTTTGTAGTAACCGTTATGTAATGGCACATAGCTCTCATTGAGTGATGCATCTTAATTCTGCTTATTTTACTGTCAAGTTGTTTCATCTCACATTTTTGGTTGTACTTAAACATTTGTGACAAACTCTTGCTAAATTGAGCAGAACAAAGATATCAATGTGTCCACTTGTGTATCAGAAGTGTCAGTACAAGTACTCCATGGTATTGTGGGAAATGTGTCAAATGTCATTTATATCAATATTAATGCCCATTTATATGCAGTAACTTTAATTTGTAAACAATCTTTGGTTAATTGCGAACCATGATTTGATTATTATATAGTTTCGTGAAGTTGATTGGCCACCAGTGCTGCCTTAGAACTTTGTTTTATGTAATTTTGTTAACGGTGACAACAATTGAGTCAATAGGGTCACAGCCTCTGTCGAGTGGTGGTGAGGGGACTTATTGGAAATTGACTGTGTTTTATATCCAGTTGAAGTTGGAATGTGACAGTGACAGATATAAGGAGCGCTTGGGTGCGGCGTTTTGTTTTTTGACAGCACTGTACGCCTCGCCGTCACTGAGCAGAGAGTGACCCTCGTGCTGACCACTGAACGTAAGCGTCGCGTACTTCAGGACAAGTATGGATCTGACTCTACCGCCGGTGTTGTATAAATGATAAGCTAACGAAATTATGTGATGATTTGCATGATTGTGAAGCGTATAGAAATAAACATACATAACTTATTTATAAAAATTACACAATTAATTCGTGAAAATTAATGAGATTCCATATGAGGCACAAAGTAAAACAGTAACTTTAACAAAAATATATATGCTAAATATCATAATAAGATTTACTTGTGCACAGCATAATGCACAATTTAGATATCTTAGAATAACTTTAAGTTAATCATTGAGCTTTCTATTTATACAAATAAATAATATGTAATAATAAACTACTCCACGATAAAGACAAAAAATGTTGTTTTAAGAATATACAAACACAATATCAGTATTTAGTCAAACTATACAGGAGATTTTACACTTGTTCTATTGTAACAGTTCATTTAATCATTGTCCTTACTTCTTCTTTTTAGCCTTATTTCCAGCATTCTTATTTTTAGGCTTAGAATCTAGTTTATTTTTACGCGGTAAGTCCTTATTGTTGTTGGTACACTTGACGCTGCCGGCACCGCGCGGCTTATATCACCTCACTTCACAGTGTTTATTATTGTTCACGGGCACGGCGGGGAGCGCCTCGCCCTCGGCCGCCTCCTTCATCACGTAGCCGGAGCCCTCGGAGCTGCGCGCCAGTTTTAACCGTATGGGCGTCACCTTGTCTGTGCGCACCTTGCGCATGGCCGACGTCGACTCGGAGTAGGAGGGCGGGTCGATGGCCAGCGGGTCGGGCGCTGACGGGTCGTACTCGAACGGGTCGACGGGCGGGCCAGCCGCGGCCGGCGCAGCCACCGCGTTAGCCGCGCTCGCCACGCTCTTGGACGGCCCGGCGGCAGCAGTCACTGCACCAGACGCGCCCGGGGCGGTGACCGCATCCACCTCTTCCTCCTTGGTGCGCTTTATTTTGATTATCAACTTTGTTGCACTCTCACTTTCACTATTCACAACTTGCAGTTTTTCCGCTTTTTTGTCCTTTTTCTTTTTACGTTTCAAACTCTTTTCACTCTTGGGCTTTTTGGTAGTCGTTTTCTCATCTTCCTCGAAGTCAGCCATAACCATTTTTCGGTACTTCATGCTCTCGCGTTTCAAGTCTTCCAGACTTGGTTTGTTCGCAACAATCTGCCTCTTTTTAGGAGGGCGGTAGATAGTGGTGCCGGCGGGCTCCTCGGGGGCGGCGGAAGCGGTCGCCGGCACCTGCTGCACCATGTTGGTGCCGAGCTTGATCTTTAGTTTAGGAGTGACGGGCGGCGCAGCGTTCGCCTTATTTGGTTTAGCGGCTGTTCGGCCGCGACGCTTGTGTGCTTGTTGCCCAGACGTGCCAGCTATCGCTGACAACTTCACGTCGTCTGAAGGATCAACATCATCATTCATGCTAACTTCTAAATGCCTCAGCTCTCGCGACAGCCCGCATGTAGTCTTGCGCTTGGTTTTCTTTTCTACCGGGCTGTCGGTGATCTTATAATCCTCTCGCGTGGGTATACTCGTCATGGAGGCGACGGCTTTAGGGATGGTGATGACGGTGCGAGGGATAGGCGGGGGCTGCGTGGGCGGCGGCACAGTGCCTATGTTAGCGTTATGGTTAGGGTCGTCCATGTTCATGTCCTGCGTCCAGTACTGGCGCAGCAGTTCCTTCTTGCGCATGCGCCGCAGGTTCGTGGAGCCCGACATGACGGCCGCGCCGGCGGCGTTGGCCGGGTTCATCGCGCTGGTGCTAGCCTCGTGCACGGGCGCCGGTGGCGGCGGGAGCACCTCGCTCACCACGCGGGATGAACTCGCAGAGTAGTTCGCGTCCAAAAATGGACCTTTGATCTTAACTTTCAGCTGGTTTCTGGAATCGGATAATGAAACTTTTGGTAATTGAGGAACAAATATCTCTTTCGGGGGTGGTGCGGGTTCGGCGGGTTGTTGTATCGGCGAACCTGTCTGTGGATTACTGGCCATTAATGCTGAGTGCAATTGTTTCTCAACTTCTTCGTCAATTTCAGGCAAGTGTTGTTCGGCTGTGCCACTGGCAAATGCCAACAAATGGTAAGCGTTTTCAGTCGGAGGAGCAGGATTCTCAAAAGGTTGATAAGTTCGCATATCAACAGGGCCCGGTAGGACAGGCTCGACTTGAGAGAAGCCTGGTTCTCGTTCTGATTCCGCAGGAGACGAGTTACCATCGGCAGGTGCAGGAGATATGGGAGGTTTAATATCTTTATCGTCTGAAGTCGGTGGTTTTTTAGTCGGAGGAGGAGTAATGGCGCGAGGAGATTGAGAGGCATCTTTGTACGAGTGTTCAGATTTTACATCATCACGGATGTCGACGGATTTTCGTTTGTCACGAAGGGATTTCAGATCGACACCATCATTAGCGATTTCTTGATCGAAGTCGTAAACTGTGCCGACTAGCTTGCTTTGGATGGAGTTGCCGGTGTAATCAACGGCGAATCCTTGTCCACGGCTCTTGGACCGGCCGCGCCCTCGTTGGCTTCGGTTGCTGCGGTTGCTGGGACGCTTGGTTCCCTTCGGCGCGTCACTCTGCTTAGGCGATTTCCCGGGACTCTTGCCCGGCGACTTGACATGGAGCTTTGCTTTGCTCGTTACTTTAGGAGGGGATTTAGATTCCTGCGGATGAAGGCTCGCCATAGTTTCGTTGCTGTCGTTCGACATCTTGCTGTCATTCGATACCTTGCTGTCATTCGATATCTTGATATCGTTCGACATTTTGCTGTCGTCTGATATCTTGATATCATTCGATATCTTGATATCATTCGACATTTTGCTGTTGTCTGATATCTTGATGTCGTTCGACATCTTGTCGTCGTTCGACATATTGCTTGCAGTTGCAGCTTTGTTGCTTATCGCGTTGTTGCTACTTGTGTCGTAGGAATCTGCGCTTATACTTGGACTAGACACAACATGTATGACCTTATCACATCCTGACGGATCGTAATCGCCTGAATCTCGCGGCGAATCCATGGGTTTCGGTGTGGGCGGAGCAATCATTGCTGTGGTCAGTGCGATATTTTGCGAGGAAGATGTGAAGGCGGCGCTGTAGAAGGCCGGTTTGAGCGGCAGCGGTAGAGGTAGCGGCGTGGCGGCGGAGTAGGCCACTCCGTAGAGCGGGCCCGGCGACGGCAGCGGCAGCGCCGATCCCACGAACATCGGCATCGAGCTCAGGAACGGGGACGCCTCGGCCGGGTACGTCGTGTACTGATTCAGCGGCATCGACGGTTCCACGGGCCGTGAGTAGGCGGGGATCGGCGGGTACGTGTCGATATCTGGCACCCCGGTACTTTGCCGCAGCCGATCTGCAGCAGTCATACGAGGCTTCTTCACACGTTTGTGGGTGGAGTGAGCGCGCGCGGAACCGTCCGAGTTAGAGCTGTCGGACGATCGTCTCGTTGTTATCTTGCTCGCGCGCCATTTCTCTTGGAGTACATAGTGCGCCGAAGGTATTGCGCCACAATCAGAATGTACTATTTCATTATTTTCATAATTTGTGTTCTCATGCACCGTTTCCACGTCGTTGCTGGCATCGACGAGGGACTGTGATTGTGAATCATCACTTAGTTTTGTTGAGACAGTTTCAGCTGATCCTGACGTCACTGACGTTACATTGATGACTGGCTCTTTGTCTTCAGTGTATGAGTTGGAATTATCATATTTCTCATCGATGGTAGACTGGCTTTGCGCGTCTAACTGTGACTCTGACACCGGTACGTTAACCCACTTCTCGTTACTGCTCATCGCCAAAGACTGGAATTCTTTAGCATCCATTGTTGTATCTCCCGATGGCAAGTCCCTTTCAATAGAGGCAGGACGTCGTGGGATATGGTTGATCGACTGGCGCGATTCTATCGGCTCAGCGAATCTCTCGGTAGGAGTAGTGTGTTTCTTGTGAGGTGATCTGTTCCGATCTGTCTCCTCCGCCTTGACCAAGTTACAAGGGGCATTGATATCGTTCTCTTTGTGATCACTGTCGTCGTTTACCACGATCGGTTCCTCTTGATCGGGGTTCTCTGGCAGCACCTTCTTGGTGCTTAGTCTAAATCTCAGGCGGTCCACTAAATTCAACGTCTCCTGCACGCCCTGCTTAGTATCCTCTTTGAAGAAAAATTCCGGATATGTCGCAAACGGTTTGATGATATCGTCATGGTTGAAGCCATCATCCACGGCCATCATTTCAAAATCTAGGAACTCATTGTCTTTGGACTGAGGCGAAAACACGGACCTGTTCGGATACGGGTTTACAGCCGAAGGTATCTTCGCGCTCTTGGAGATTTCGACACCTTGCACGTGGCTGGCATCTTGTGTTATAAACTTCTTTTCCGCTGAATGCTTCCTCATGTTTCTTGCCAAGTTTTCAGCCTCCATGTGCTCAATAGTTATTGATCTCGCATCCATCGGCGTCCTAGGTGACTTAATCATGGTATTTTCATTGAGGTTAGCTTGTATTTTAGCTATCATTTTGACGCTGCTCTTATCGGCGTAATCAGAGTCCATAGATTTCTCATCAAGGTATTTCTCGTTGCCACCTGGCTTTTCTACTGGAGGTGGGATGGCATTCGGGCTCGGAGCCTTCGGAAGCCAATGTTTGTCATTGTCATGGTAGTCTGTATGGATGTGGACAGGGCTCTTCTTATCAGTCACCTCAATAGGTAGTACCTCTATTTCAACCCTAGGTTGGGGCGTCTTCTTTTTAGGCGACGTCGAGGTCCGGTCGGAGCCAGTGACGCTATGGGCTACGCTGTGCCGTCGGTCTTTCTTGGCTGTTTCTTTGACCTCGTTGGTGCTGGAGCGCTCTTTGGATGCCTTCTCCTTGACACTCATTCGCCTGGTCGCGAGTGATTTCTGTTTGTGCTCACTACTTTTCTTAGGGCTTACTTTAGGTAGAGGGGGCAGTATTTCAATATCAACTGTCTTATGGACCTTCTCTTTGTCTTCGTGAGACTCACTTCGCCGTTTAGGCTTGTTAGCTTTTACTTTAACATTATTCTTGGGTGTTTCGACAGCAACCTCGGCCTTGATCTCTTCCTTCGCCTCTTCCTTAATTTCTGCCTTCACTTCTATCTTTACCTCCTCGTCCTCTTTCCGTTCCGCAGATGGAAGTTCACCGGACTGGCTGCTCTCTTTGGGAGTCTTATTGGCTCCAGAGTGATGGGTGTCGTCTTTAGATAATTTTCTGGGTCGGGCATCAGACTTATTAGGCAGATTTCCGCCTGAAGTAGTGCTTCTGGTCCGAGCACGTGTGGCAGCGCGCGCATCACTGGGTCGGCTAGGTTCCTCTCCTTCAGGAGTCGGTGATGGTACCTTACACTCGGACCGCCGTTCGGAAGTTTTAAGCTTCTTATCTGGCGGCGCTTTGCGTGGTGACGCATCAGTGGACACACTCTTGCCTTTTCGCCTTCGCCTTGGTCGTTTAGGATACGGGCTTCCGGATCGGGATCCATCGGACACTTTAGAGCTTTCAGAATCACTCGAGGCACTAGTTGAAGACAGCGGTCTTGACACCCTGTCGAGAAAGGGCAAGTCCACGGTTGGTCTAGAGCCTGGAGGTGAGAACATTGAAGGCTGTCGCGATGTAATGGCGGGTTTGATCTCGCGCGCCTTAGCGGTAGGCTTCATGCCCGGCTTGCCCGGTTCCTCCTCTGAGCTGGACGACGACGAGTAGCTGCTGCTACTTGAGTTAGAAGACGAGCTTGAGGTTTCTTTCTGTGCTGACTTAGAGCTTTTGGCTTCGTCTTTTTCTTTCTTAGGAGACAACTTGGCTTGGCTAGTCTCAGGCTTCTCATCTTTCTTTTTGTCGGTATCGTTCTCGACAGCCTTGGTGCCGAGTCCACTCTTGATGTGTGCCGCTGCCTTCTTGGCCGCTTGTCTTTGTGGTACATATGAAATAAGCTCCTTCTCCGTTTCCTTAGATTTCTTTCTGCCAGCTTTTGAGGAATGCTTATCTTTGATTTCCTTGCCCTTAACCTTGTGCGGTTTAACGGCTGGTTTTGATTTGGTATCATCACCGCTCGTTTGTTTCTGTTCTCGGTGCTCCGGGCTGGGCTCATCTTTCTTGACCACTGTGGTTGAACGCATGTTTTCAGATGCTTTCTTAGCCGCTTGCCTTTGTGGAACAATGAGTTCCGACGGATGATCTTTTTGTTTGGAGTCTTTAATATTTTCTTTATTTTTAGCTTCATCGTCTGATTCCTGTTTTACGGCTGACACCTTTTTGTCCTTATTCGAGGGTTTTCTGCCCCGCTTCTTTTGACCTGGTTTGGGTTCTTCTGGGGTGGCAGTTTTCTTCTCTGGTTGGGTTGGAATAAATTCTTTCATTGCTGCCTTAGTTCTCGGCAGAGGCTGCTGCGAGTCATTGCCGCTAGGAGATTTCTCCACTTTCACTTTATCTGGTTTCACTTTATCTGATTTCACTTTGTCTGGTTTCACTTTGTCTGGTTTGACTTTATCTGATTTGACTTTATCTGGTTTGACTTTATCTGGTTTGACTTTATCTGGTTTGACTTTATCTGTTTTGACTTTTTCCGGTTTGATTTTATCTGGTTTGACTTTATCTGGTTTGTCTTTATCTGGTTTGACTTTATCTGGTTTGACTTTATCTGGTTTATCTTTATCGGTCGGTTTTACGTTTTCTGTTTTAACAGTTTCAGTCTTTACTTCGGGATTGTTGTCCTCGCTGCTATCTGAGTATATGTCAATCGGGAACTTGCTATTATGCCTCATGGTCGGTCTTATCGGCATTAGTTCATCGCTGTCTGTACCAGATTGACCCATTGTTCCAGCAGCCGTCATTTCTTTTTCCATTTGTTGCAGCGTCTTGCTCCGAGATCGGTCCTTTTTAATTGTAGAATTCAAAGACTCATCATCGCTGCTGCTTTCGATGAGTGGCTTGGACTGCGGCACCTTTTTCTTTTTTCTTTCAGTCTTCTTAGGAGATCTCTTTCCTTTACCTTTCGGAGATACCTTTTTCTTTGGCGAGGTTCCAGCTCTTCGGCCGTCGTCATCGGTGCTGGAGCCGATGGGCTTGCGTAACCTGCTCGTGCGCGGCATCTCTGGCGCACTCTCCTCGCTAGACAGTCCGCTGTATATGCTGCCGCTGCGTCGTGAACCGTTTACGTAGTGTTTCTTGTACGGATTCGCTGACTTTGAACCCTTCACTAGACCATTGCGATCCTTCTTCTTCTCGTCACCAGATTCTGACGGCGCGATACGAGCTAGCAACTCTTCGAAATCGTTCTTATGATCCGGGGCGTTATCATGAGAATAAAGTTTATCATATATTGAAGGCCCGTGATTAGCTTCAATAATAGCGGCCAACTCTTGCGGCGGGATATCGCTGCCGGCCGCTCCTAGCACAGCCACTTGTTTGTGAAACGTTTGCTCTCTCATACGGAAAAAGGAGCGGGACAACTTCTCTCTCCTGCTGACCATGTAGCAAAGATTGCGAACTCTTTCAAGGTCCTGACGAAGCTGCACGAACATCTTCAACTTGTCGATGTCGGCCTGCTCCTGCTGGTGCGTCAATATCTCGGTGTCGTCTGACTTGGGCGGCAGCAGAGCTTGGTTCTTACCCGACCGCCTCTTCAGCTTCCAGTAGTTATAAATGTAATTGATCGCGTCTTGATCCACGTCAAGTAGATGTGTACTGATATCCTTGACGCTCACGTGTTTATCGAACTCCCTCTCAATCTCATGCAAGCGAGCAGCTCGAGCTTGCGTCTTCTCCTCTGATGTCATATCTTTCCTACGCTTTCGTTCAACCTTCTCCTCCTCCTCCACTTCTCCTGAGCCGGGTACCTTTTCTTTCTTAGAATTAACACTATGCTTTTGGCAATAAGAACGTAATTTTACACCGTCGTCAGCGTTTTCGTCCTCAATAATAGCGCGCATTTCCAAACCATACTTAAAAGCACAAGTAACATGATACGCAGTTTTACAAGTTTTAACGGAACACTGAATGCAAGCCCCTTTACGATTGCGGCAGAGTACACAGGTCAAGGCCCATCTCGATGCCGGTATTGCCGATATCTTAGTAATCGGTTCCATGATCTCGGCGCAGCCGATGGAGACCTCGGGTATCCATAGCACACAGCTGACGTGCGCCCACTTGTGCCCGGACGGCGTGCACTTCATGGCACCGCCGATGTTGGGACACAGCACGCAGCTGGGCTCGACATTGTCCCCGCATGGCCGACAATGCCATTGACCTGAAAACAGACAGGACACCATATTAGTTAATTCACGATTATACAACTAAGTAGACAAAGCCATTATATTATTACTTACAACATAAAAATAATTTTAAGTTATGATTAAATAAATGATTAAAAGCCGATAAAAGAAAAGTGTACCATTATACAATGTGGTAACACTTACCTTCGGGAATTACTGTGATGCCATAGCAGGCCTGATGCACGCAAATGTTGCAATGGTCACAAAATACCATCTCATTGCCATCCTCCGAATCAGGGGACCGGCAAACATCACAAATGACATTTTCATCGTACTCGATGCCAAGGCCTTCTTCAGACTTCACAATAGCCTGAATTTTATCCCAGGTTCGTATCTATAAAGACATCGAACGTATTCATAAAGATTCCATGTTTGTATTGCGCCACTTGATATTATTATTCAAATATGTATTTATTTCAGAACCTAAGGACATGGGTTACGCTGACGACGATTTACTTTTACTGTTACATCGAAATGTAGACGTAATGTTATGTGCCGACGATTTATGAGGTTAAAATTGTTTATATTTTTATACGTAATTTTAATAATAATATGTTTTTCTCTTCATAGTGATTCGCTATTGCTGCGTTAGTAAAAGCAACGCACAGAAATGCCAAAAATAGAACCCACCTAAATTATGTAATTTCGCTATCTTTTTTTTGTCAAGTCAATTGCGGCTATAGTGATCACGATAAAATTACAATTATTAAAAAAGTCGCTTTGGAAACGTGGTTTCACTAAGACAACGAGCAGTCTGTACCAATTATTTAGAGCCAGGAAATCTTTGTGATTTGCAACTTTTTATTTTATTTGGGACAAGCCCGCCACACTATTCCCAAACCACTGTAAGTCCAGTTAACCAGAATCAACAGTAGCGACCACAAGAAAAGCGCCGAGACAATGAAGCTCGACGAAGTCCCAGAGAAACGATTTAACTGTCTTGGATCCCGCAACGAAATTAATCAGAAAAGAATAGCGGAGGACAAAATAAGAAAAACATAATTTCCACTTCCCTCTATTTCAGCGGGAGACAGAACAGAACAAGGCCAATAGGCACACAGGGACGTACACAACTGGGATAAGCCCAGTTGCCTAGCATCACGGATATTATTGTCATTAATATTACTGGGTCCTAAGTTGTGAGCTGTGTTATATTTGATTTCAATAATAGGTATGACAAAAATGTTTGAACGCACGGAAATTTGTTCTAGTTTCTACAAGGTCCGTATAGTAAATAACTCCAGATGTAACCAGTACACTATTTAACATAGATGATTAGATTAACATATGATTCGCACCTTGCAAGATCAATGAATTCAAATACAATTATATCGCTATAGTGTTTTTGAAATTTGTGACCTGTCCTGCATAGTCTTTTCTCAAGACTATGAAAGTCTGTTAAATAAGTAAAGAATAAAATATATTTAAACTTACCACTTCTTTGTATCAGATGAGTTTAAAACCATTTTTAGATAAACTATAGGAATTGTGGCGAGAGAACACAACCAAAATAGAACACTATTCGGACCAAGACATGCAGATGCACAAACACAATTCACTTCATTTATTTGGTTAACAAAAACGTTTTAGGGAAATTTAACTAATATACTCGCTCAACTGAGCCACGGGTGATACCTTCTAAACAAAAGTTACGAACTCCGAACAGCTTTCGTACTAGCAGCTCGTAAGTCGGTTCGTCACTACCCATTCGGGTCTGCCGCGACTTCGTCAGTACAACTACATCAGACCATCCCGAAATACGTAGTTTGTGAACCAGAGTGGGGAGATCCAGTTTAACGGTAAATGATAGTATAATAATAACTAACCCTTTAAACCAGGGTGAAGAAAAGGTGTGCAAACATGTTTGTGAATTAATTCAACTCTTAAAGCATTGAAAATAAGTTTCAACATTGAAGATCAACATGAATTGAATAATGATATTTTGTAAATCCAACAAAGGACTACACCATATTTTATTTTATTATTTATTTATATAAAGCCGAAGAGATTTTTGTTTGGTTGAACGCGCTAATATCAGGAAGTAAAGGTTCGAATTTCAAAGTTCTATAAGTGTTGGATAGCTCATTTATCGAGGAAGCCTATCATCACGGTACGAAGAATAGGGACGGTGAAAAATGATGCAATATGACGCATACGGGAGTAAAATTATTTATTTAGTGTTTGCGGGGTATGAGGAACAGGGTGTAAAGTTCCTCATCCCCCCATAGAAAAAGGAGGATCCTCCGACCAGACGTGATGTTGTGTCTGGTGGGCTAACTGCCCGACGTATGTAAGTCGGGTTTTCGATTTAGGACAAGTCATTTAGTTCACATGTGTTCCGACAGATGTCGCTGTCGCCACAAGTGAGCTTCCGTTGCGTCCGCTACGTAAACGGTTAAGTTCCGCAACAATCATGTAGGTATGACGGGATTGTTCCACTTCAAAAGTTATAAAAAAATCCGCGATAGCATATCTTTTACTTTTTTAGGTTGACTTACTATATAACCTTTATCATGCTTAAGATTTGTTCTAAAATAAAGCATTATTTGTGAATGTGTTTTTATAAACATGGTATTAATAATTTACAGTCAATGTTAGTACATCTACGAAAACATAAAGTATGTGAGAAAAAATCTGCATCTTTTTTTAGTAAAAGAGGTGACAGACACAATTATATTACTAAGAATAAATAATTTTGTAAACTAAATGAGTTCATGAAACTTACTGAAAAAAACCATTGTATAAATCAATACCTTTATATTTAGTAAAAAAAATAAGTAAGTTAAGTTTCTATTCAAAAACTGGAATAAAAAAATGTTAAAGTGAACCGATTTTGCATTTTTTCCAATATTTAAAACAAATATTAAATAGCCATGTTTTTGTAATTGGGCTCTATGTTGCACTTGACGACTATGTATTCTGTTGGACAATCGGATAAAATAAAATGATTTGGCACATCATCATGGTTGTATTTGTACTGAAAGATAACTCTGACGTTAACTATCAACAAAAAATATAATTTTACACTGCTATGCACTAAATCAAGACTCACTGCCGCACTCAGAGAGCTTTAATGATTACTTAGGCCATAACTAAGTAAAGGTTTTGACAGTTTTGTCATACAAAAGAATGTCAAACCTTTACTAAGTGACGGCTTAAGTAATCATTAAATATCTCTGAGTACCGCAGTTAATCTTTCGATCACTGTGATACTCTTTGAATAATCTGCCAACATCATTACGACATTGCTCTTGAAAAAACACGAAAACATGTCGTTTTTGTTGCGCATCGCGATAAACGCTCTTAAGAGACATCGCAGTTTAAAATAACTCCGCAGCAAAATAATGACAACCGCGGATGCTTTTATATTTTCTTAATTCTCAGAATTCGAGTGAACTTTTTCAGTTTTTACTTTGAGGGAATATCCCCATATAATTACTAATTCCCCATATAGTTACTATAATTGTTTTAAACCATCAAATTTATGTAACAGAACCAACTTATAACTTCAAAAGAATATAGTTTCTCGATAAGTTATTGTTTGCCGTAACAATTCATAAAGCGCACGTACAAATCGATTAACGTCAAGACAGTGTTTCACACGGACAACAATAATATATGTTGCGTTATCAAGATAAGGGTGGCGTAGATACCCAGTACGTTCTTCTACGGTAAAAATAAAAATATGGTATACGCAGAAGTACTTCAAAAGACTACTAAAATAGCCTTATACCTACTGTTAACTTATATCATAAAAAAATATCAAAATCCATCACCAAATGTAGGTACCAAAGGGGTTTAAACATTCTTGTATGGAAGCTGGCATATTGACCCACCGTAATTTTGTTTTTTTTTAGAAATCACGGCCCACGATCAAATTGATATGTATGGGTAGAGGACACCTAGACGAACAAAAAATGAAGGTAAAGATCGACATAAGAGTACAATGACCACATAAAAAATAGACCTTTTACGTGTCTATATGCGTTGATTATTATCATTACTGTTTATTAAAATAAAGTAGGTACATTACATACTAATAGGAGCACGAGAAAACTATTCTTTGACATAACATAGAGTTTCATTGCGATACGAAGCGATTTTCTCGTGCGCATAATAATAATAAACCTGGGAACGATTATTTGGATACAATTTAGCGCCTAAACACGTAAAAACGTTGCACTCAATTGTCGATCTTTACGTTCAAATATCTCGGTAACGTGACACTTTGGGGTACCATGTTACTGGACATTTTTGGTTCGTCTAAATATCTTCTATCCATACATACCACTTTCATCGTGGGTCGCGATTTTGAAAAAAAAATCAAAATGGCGGGCATGTTGATATGCCACATCGGTTTAATCCCCTTTTACCAAGTACAAAATTTCTCTTCAATGGTTCTCAAATGGTTCGCGGATATAAGTTTCAGCTCGTGTAGAATTATATTAAAGGTGCTTACGACCCACACTCTCTAACCCTCTCTATCTGTTTTGTGACGTAGGTAGGGGAAGTTGGTTTTGCAGCTCCCTTAGAGGGTGCATGTTTGATACTTGATAACTTTATTACATCCCCTGTACAACATGTATGCAAGACATTGATTTGATTTGAAGATGTTTCGTTTCATAATTATTATATAAAAATCTGCTTTAAACAGTTCACAGTTTGGTATTCAATCGATTATTCAATCGATTGGGCTGACTTAGAAAGTTAGACAACTAATCTTGAATGTTTAGAATTTTAGATAGACAATTTTAAAATGGTTAACTTATTATTTTGTAAAGTCAAGGGCAGTGGTAGCCCGGTGGTGATCATCATCATCTCTGCTCTTAAAGAATCAGGAAGAAACAACGATGTCTCAGAACCAATGACAAGTAATAACATCCTGCAATCTGCACTAGGTCGCGTGGTATCAACGGCTTGGCTCCTCGCTCTGTGTACGTATGCTAGTATCTTTTTTTTTTTAATTCAAGGTTCTTTTATTTTAATTATTATGCAGAAAGGGTGAGGCATTGAGCAAATACCGTTGACCGGTGCTCTATTCATAAATCAAAACATTTCTCATAAGATTCCAAAGGGAATCTTTTCGCACGCTATTTTTTATCGTTGTAAGAACAAGGTGTCCTCGACACCCGGTTTCTTACGCATAATAACAATGGTCACCGTAGCTGAGCTAGATGCTGCAGAGCTTGGTAGCTGCATCAATCGTTGCAAAAATGCACACACAAATGGCTGATCCAGTTTAAATAAAAGAGAATAAAATAATCTGGATATTTAGTGGCGGAACAAAAAGTATCACAGGATGAAAAGAGTCGTGAGATCAAATCATTGAACAAAACATCTATAAAACCGGTACATACGCGAATAAAGCCCATATAACGGACAATTATTATGCTTTCGAATTGTATAGAATAAAGAACACGAGGGTGAAAACCATCTGTTATAATTTCACATCCCTTTAATTTCTGTTTGTATCCAAGCGAAGTGAATGGTTTTTGCGGTGTCTGTGCAAAGTTGTTAAAAAATGAGGCCAGGAGATCCGGAATGGTCGTCCATTCGGGGCGTAAACACAAAAAACAGAAATTATTATTTAATCTAAATACTGGTCGCAGTCCAAATACTCGTTCAACTAAGGCATCAAATAAGTTTTAGTTTATTTAAAATGAATATGTAAAGGAAGACTTGTGTTGTGAAGCATGACAAGATAATTATGACTTTGCATACGTAAAGGAACATCTATAATTTTGCAATTTTCCAAAAAGCAGGTGTGTTTTTGACAAAAGTGATAAAGGATGTTTCACTACAATTGGTGGTTGGTGGTCTCCATATGCACATGTTATAAAAGAAACAGCATATGGTGACTTCTAAAAAACTACATATACATTGGTATATTGGTATTCTTGTACAAAATTTCTCTGAAAGAAATAATATCCTTAAATATAACTTTTTATAATATGGCTCAGAAACCCTTTACTGCATCTCTGCGAAGCACGGCAAGTCTCTAGTAAATACTTCATAAATAATTGGCCACTCCATGGAGGTGTTCTCAGTAAGCCCGCGCATCAACAAGCTAAGTAGTTCAAAGTATAGAAATACATTTTGATCGATTTATGAAACGAAGTCCTTAAAGTTCGTTTGGATCCCACTACTCTATTTAGCATCGTTACGTTTTTACTCAAAAGTGTAATATTAAGTAACCCCTTGAGATTGTATCAATAAGCAAACGACAGCAGCTTTGGTCAGACTATGAAACCAGCATCAAAGGGGTACATTTAAATCAAACATCACGAATCTCGTATAGTATAAAACGATTCCGTTAAAATAAACTAGTACTAAAAGTCCCCTTTCGCCAGTTATTCTTTGACATACGCACGTGTCGTGTTATCGTGTACGTTAGTGTCCATCCGGTGGTCAGTGTGACAGCGCGGGAATCACGACACAATGGCGGACAGCCTTCACCTTGCACCGCCACTCATCAGCTCGGGACCAGTGTTATTTCAGTGCCAATGTGCACATTTAGGGCCCGTTCACACAGACCCGCTCGGTTAAGTGAACAGATTTTTTATCACGTTTAAAACGAAGTTTTGAATCATTGTAATAAGATTTATTTTTACATGTCACTTCTTTTGTTATTGAGAATTCTTGACAGCAAACCTAACGCGTAGTGATATGTAAAAATAAATCTTATTACAATTATTCAATCTTCTTCTTAGCGTGTCGATGGCAAATTTCTATTCGATCAAATCGTTTTGTCCCAAAAGTCAGCTATGCAAACTCCACAAATGATTGAATGACGTCGCACGTTGTATGTCGGCTATTTCAAATAAGTACATCGATGCTCAATGCGTAATTGACATTTGTTTCCATCGAATGCTGAACTAATCAACGTTGTACGGGTATATCATAATATACATAAAGATATTCATGAGATTCCTGATGAAGTCGTAACGTCATAAACTCCAGCACTTGGTGGTATTACTTAAGAGGGCGTCCATAATAAAATTTACCATTAAGGTAATTTTGGCGATTTTTCAACGAAGGGGGGTGTGGTTAGGTGATATACCGTAACATTTAACATAGCCATCTCGCAGAAAATGTAAACTCAATTATTTTCATTAAATATTATTGCGTATGTTTAATAAACCCAAATTTCGTATCGTAAGGTTTTCATAAATTACCACAGCCGGCAATCGACAGTACGTTTGCGGTGAACATGGCCTTAACCAAATTAAAATAAAACCCCATATTCGAAATTTATAACCGATTCCAGATACAGGTAAACGTAACTACACATTTATTTTATTTTTAATATAAATAAAATAAAATAATTACATACACACATTTCATGTCAAATTGTATAGAAAAAGCTTTGTCTATTCTTGGTAGAATAGAGATAGAATCGCCATACTACGCGTGCTGGATCGCTGTAACTCTTCATTAAACTTTAATGAAGAGTTACAGCGCTCTACTTAAATCATTAGGGTAGTAAATGATTTAAGTAGAGCGCTGTGCAAAGTTTATTTGAGTAGATACTAAAAAAAGCTTCCGCAGTTAGACCTGAAAATCATTCATTAGCAGCAGTTTTCACGGAAAAGCTACAGCTTCAGTTAAAAACTTTCTATTCTATTGCCTCATTGATAATTATATGTATTAAACGCTTTAGTGAGTTTTTGCAAAAATAAACCTTGTGTGATGGTACACGTATGCATGGATACTACTATTTATAGGGTATTTCAATTGTACTTTGACCCTAATTTGTCCATTCTTATTTATTTCCGTCTCAGTCTTGGTCAAGCAAACAATCAATAACCGATATGAAACGAGTTCACATCTCCGGGACCAGACAGATTTAGAATGGTCAGTAGGCCAGTCCATGTCATACTATTGGACTATTTTAGGCTAAAACAGAAGTTTTGTTTCTTACTAAATATATTTTATGTTTCCGATGAAAATGTTAATGTAGATGGACCCGTGGATAAATAATAACAGCCGTATGGGGTGATTCTTTGTGTCGAGGCCGCGGTATCTCTTTCGAACAACCCGCAGCCCCGACACAAAGGGCTAAGAAGGAACATAGGTGGTTTTCAGTCAGTAGTAGTCTGACACTCCCTTTCCCTCTGCCCAGAGCGGGAGGGGTTATTTGATGATTTCCCACACCCCAAAAAATAAAACAAATTGTGATTCTTCGGGTTAAGTTAACTCACTGGTCACTGAGGTCGGTTCATATAATTATATATATATTCCTCCTAACCGTTTTCGGACACGGTGGCGAATCTTAGCGGAGATTAGCCATTGTCGCGGGAGATTTCATAGATTCGACACGACCGGAGAAACCAGGCGCCGGACCAACGGTTTGTCGTGCTTTCCGAGGACCGGGGTATCATACCGACAAGCTCCAAACTCCGTGCTACTACTGACAAATTTCTAATGGAAAAACCCAACAGCACTTTTAACCCGACCTGGGAATCGAAAACAGGCACCCCGTGCTCCGTACTCGCGATTGAGACCACGAGAAGCGGGGATCGGTTCATAGATGGGTTACTTCGTTCTGGGTAGTCAGAAGAAAATCTGACCACAAATCCGATGTACAATACAATTATAATTAGGTTCATATTCCTATTCGAAACCAATAGTTGTTAACAATAGTTAATACTGTATCCCAATTATATATTATTCCCCATTGACAAAAGGTCACATTCCGAATAACAGCCTAGATCTATTTATAATTAGCGTCTCACAGAATTGTCAGGTACCAAATCATAATACATCACATAATGGTTAGTGCTATTGGTATACTGCTTTACAATTATGTGTTATTCCCTATAGACCTATACTAATATGCAGCCAAGATAAGATGAACATTTTCTTTAAGTCAACTTTTTTCTCTTGTCCTTATCCCGATTTAGGCTGCCTGTCCATCGAAGCGGAGCGAGGCTAATATTTCTTCTATATAATATTGGTTAATATTTCTTCGTTTACGGGCGCAGCATGTTTCAAAGTCGTCTATTAGTCGACATCTCAGCAATCATAACACAGAAGGAACATATCGAGAGATAATGTCTTTGAATCTAAGTACGTTTCTTGCCCACTCCCCCACCCATACTTATATGAAGCCCCAGCAGTGGGAACCTTAGAGGCTGACTATTTGTTTTTCTGTTCAGATATTAGTGTTTTCAGTTAAAATATGAAATTACAATTTCCCTGAGAGAAAGAAATTTCATCAAGAACATTGTTAAATGCAAAATATTTTAAAATAGTTTAATGAACGGAATACATATTGTAATAAATATTCGCCAGTATTTTTTGTTACAAAAACAGACGGTAATATTTCAAGTTCCAGTGAAAATTAAATTAAATACAGCGCAGAAGAACGTTCAAACTATTCCGGTCGAATATCCATCATGGTTTTTATCGCAGAATAAATAATTATGAAATCGAACAACGTCAGTTCGTAGAATCGTTTGCTTGTAAACCGGAGCTTTTAACAAGCACCATTTATTTATCAATGCTTATACTTGCATTATACAAGTAAATTTTGAAAAATAAAGCCTCCTTTTAAAGGCGTACAAAATAAATTTACTAGATTTTAAGAATATCACTTCTATCCGTTGATGAACCCGACCTTATTCAGTGTATGTATGGTGATTCGGTTACAACAAACTTGAAACAAGGATGGACTTCGGTATAACCACATATTATTATGTACTTATACTAACTATGAAGTGGTTAACCTATAATTTAAACGTTTGATGTCTGACAAATAATTACTTATTGTGGCGCCGCCGGAAGCCACGGTTACTAGGGGTGCCCAGCACGCACCGAATGTCATTGCTGCCAGGATCGACTTGTGCTGTCAAATGAATTCACAAAAATAAAATTTTCACTCTAATGATATTTCAGATAGTAGGTTAAGGATAACGCATAAGGAACCGTACCTCATAGGGAACTTCCTGTAATAATAGCAGGGTTTGTCAAAAATATATGAATACTAGGCTGTACCCGCATGCGTTGCATTGCACTTTTTCCTACCAACTACCTACCTACCTACTACCTCCTACCCAACCTACCTACTACTCTACCTACCTACTACCCTACCTACCTACTACCCTACCTACCTACTACCCTACCTACCTACCACCCTACCTACCTATTACTCTACCTACCTACCACCCTACCTACTACTCTACTTACCAACCATACCTATCCTACTTACCACCATACCTATTACTCTACCTACTACCCTGCCTACCTACCTACCACTTTCTCACCTTTTAAATCTTCTCTGGACTTCCACGAATATTTCAAGACTAAAATTAGCCAAATCGGTCCAGTCGTTCTCGTGGTGTAGCGAGACTAACGAACAGCAATTCATTTTTATATATAATAATAGAAGATAATATTGTTATGACATAAATATTACTCAACAAAGCCTGTGCATTTCAATCTTTTTGTTAACTTAAATATAAATAATTATTACATAACTTCAATCATGTTCCGGGTTACCTAAACTAGTAGTAGTGTAGTTCGCGTGCATGTGCCATACTTATCCCTACCACGGATTTTCATATCTCGTGAACAATCGGCCCTTGTTGGCCCTTACAAAAAGCTGTTGGCTCCGCCCCTTAAACGCACCTCCCTATTGCTATGGCTGCTTTCTAAAGGTTCACGCTCCCCTGCCCCGCGCCTTTACCCGCACCTTTTACCCGTCCACGGGTATTCCCGTTTGAATCAAGATACCGAAAATTCCCGATTAACGCAAGTCACAACCCCTTTTCGATACTACGGACTTGAATATAATTTGATATTGGTTCTTCGAATACTGTTAGTAAAATCTAGAAAAACCTTTTCCTGTTTTGTTCACTAACGTAAAGAAAAAAAATTAAATATATAATCAGACATTTTCACTAATCCAGTACAATAGGCTATTAACATGTTGGTTAATTAAATTATAATTATAGAGCTTTATAATTAAATAGAGCTTTTGCCGAGTGTTAGGTGTTTCAAACTGTATTATTAGTATGTATATTTAGGTTAAGGTATTTATCTATGGGTCTTTGTTACCTGAAAATAAATATATTGTATTCTATTCTTAAATACTCGCCGAACAAAGTGACAAAGCTTTGTGGTCAATCATAATTATAGATACCCCGAAAATAGGTAGTTAGCGTGTAATCTATTAGGTCCTTTTTTTTTTTTTTGGGGGGTGGGAAATCATCAAATAACCCCTCCCGCTCTTGGGCAGAGCGAAAGGGAGTGTCAGACTTCTACTGACTAAAAACCACCCATGTTCCTTCTTCGCCCTTCATGTCGAGGCCGCGGTATCCCTTGCGGACAACCCGCAGCCTCGACATCTATTAGGTCCTTACATATGAAATTAGCGTTTAGTCGTACTAACCACTTTGATCTGAAATATCTCCTCTTTGGTTAAGAATTCCAAATTCAAATATATAAATTCATTTACTTGGTACATTTGAGTTTTGAAAACAGTCACTCATTTGTTTTTTTCTCATTATTTTTTTCTTTGGCGTCGCTTATTACCGCACAATGTAATACATAAAATATAGGTATATTTACGAGTACGAGTTCTACCGTGGCACCAGTGCTGCAGAAACAGCTCGAAGGATTAATAATGTGTACGGCGCTGGTGACGCAAAAGAAAGCACGGTACGTATTTGGTTTCAACGTTTTCGTTCTGGAAATTTCGACCTTCAGAACCAACCCCGTGGGCGACCGGAGACCAAAGTGGAAAATGAAGAATTAAAGGCTATTGTGGAAGCGGATCCAACACAAAGCACTGCAGAGATAGCTGCAGGCTTCGGGGTAAGTGATAAAACTGTATTAATCCACTTAAAGCAAATTGGTAAAGTAAATAAACTTGAACGATGGGTACCTCATGAATTGAGTGAATCGAACTTGCAAACACGCGTCGACTGCTGTGTTACTTTGCTCAACCGACACAATAATGAAGGGATTTTAAATCGAGTCATTACTTGTGATGAAACGTGGATACTGTACAATAATCGGAAGCGCTCGTCGCAATGGCTGAACCCTGGACACCCCGCCAAATCCTGCCCTAAACGAAAATTGACTCAGAAAAAGTTACTTGTGAGTGTTTACAGCTTTCTAAAATCTGGCCAAACGATTACGGCAGATATCTATTGTCAGCAACTGCAAACCATGAAGGAAGAACTAGGTGCTAAACAACCGAGATTGGTCAATCGATCTAGGCCACTGCTACTTCACGACAACGCAAGAAGACCACACTGCACAACAAAAACAACCACTAAGTTAGATGAGCTACAATTGGAATGTCTGCGACATCCACCGTACTCCCCAGACCTTGCTTCTTACAAGACCCTTCTTACAAGGAAAAAAAAATCAACTCCGATGCGGCAGTCCAAACCCCCTTCAAAGAGTTAATTGTTTCTCGCCCCCGTGGCTTTTTTAGTGAAGGGATCAATGAACTACCTATGAGATGGCAAAAGTGCATAGATAACAACGCATACTTTCATTAATTAAATATATTTTACAAAAAAAAAATACTTTATATTCCTCCTGTAATTACAAGACGCCAATTTCATATGTAAGGACAATAATATTACCACGTATTCATGTAAAGGGGCTTTGATCGTGGCGCATAATACAAAGGACACGGCTTTCAATAGATTAGCTAGTTCGCGGGAATCTAGCATAATGTGATAGCTTTGAGCTATCTAGTTGAATGCATCGGACCCAACGCCTACACAAACCTGAACAATGATATCACGTATCAATCATTATGCTCCATCTGGCGACAATCGACGGCATATGCAATCTGGACAAAGTAACAATTAACATAGTTATATATAGAGCCAGAGCGTGGGCTTTGAAATCTATAGGCTTCACATCATACACATCATTAGGGATAAACATAATAGGATGAATATTTCAAAGATTAACAAAAGCGGATCTTTTCAGACTATTCCAGTACCGCGAAACGGCACTGCAACTACTGTTCTTGTAACATCAAATCTATATATATAAAAATGAAACCCGTTTTCCGTTGTCACGACTTGGCATGAAAACGGCTTGACCGATTTGGCTGATTTTTTTTTTTAAATGTTCGTTGAAGTTCAAGGATGGTTCTTACGGCGAGAAAAAATCGAATAATGGCCGGAAAAGCCCTAAAAACAGCCCTTTTCTTTTTCCCATACAAACGTTTTCTAACTAAAACGTAAAATCAATTTGAGCTTTAAAACCGTACCCATAAAGTTCAAGTGTTAGTGGAGAGGTTCCGGGTAGGCAAAACAATTGAGTGACGTTCAGTTGTTCAGTCAACGAATGACAACTTCAAACAGACCATACGACATTATCACACTAATCTATATATATAAAAATGAAACCCGTTTTCCGTTGTCACGACTTGGCATGAAAACGGCTTGACCGATTTGGCTGATTTTTTTTTTTAAATGTTCGTTGAAGTTCAAGGATGGTTTTTACGGCGAGAAAAATTCGAATAATGGCCGGAAAAGCCCTAAAAACAGCCCTTTTCTTTTTCCCATACAAACGTTTTCTAACTAAAACGTCAAATCAATTTGAGCTTTAATACCGTACCTGTAAAGTTCAAGTGTTAGTGGAGAGATTCCGGGAAGGCAAAACAATTGAGTGACGTTCAGTTGTTCAGTCAACGAATGACAACTTCAAACGGACCATACGACATTATCACAATAATCACAAATATTTACTGTTTCTTTCCCAATAGAAAAACGATTTTTCAAATGGTGTTTGCGTATAATATAAAAATTAATTGCTGTTAGTTAGTCGCGCTAAAACTAGAGAACGGCTAGACCGATTTGTCTAATTTTGGTTTTGAAACATTTGTGGCAGTCCAGAGAAGGTGAGAAATTAGTAGTATGTAGGTAGGTAGGTAGTAGGTAGGTGGTAGGTAGTTGGTACGTAGGCAGGTAAAAGGGCATTGCAACGCACGCGGGGTACAGCTATATTATATAAAAATGAATAGCTGTTCGTTAGTCTCGCTAAAACTCGAGAACGGCTGGACCGATTTGGCTAATTATAGTGTTGAATTATTCGTGGAAGTCCAGGGAAGGTTTAAAAGGTGAGAAAGTGGTAGGTAGGTAGGCAGGGTAGGTAGAGTAGTAGGTAGGGTAGTAAGTAGGATAGTAGTATAGGTAGGGTAGTCGGTAGAGTAGTAGGTAGGGTAGTAAGTAGGTAGGGTAGCAGGTAGGTCGGGTAGTAGGTAGGTCGGGTAGTAGGTAGGTAGGGTAGTAGGTAGGTAGGTAGGGTAGTAGGTAGGTAGGGTAGTAGGTAGGTAGGTAGGGTAGTAGGTAGGTAGGGTAGGAGGTAGTAGGTAGGTAGGGTAGGAGGTAGTAGGTAGGTAGGTAGTTGGTACACAGGCAGGTAGTAGGTAGGAAAAAGGGCATTGCAACGCATGCCGGGAACAGCTAGTCACAAATAATTACTGTTTCTTTCCCAATAGAAAAACGATTTTTCAAATGGTGTTTGCGTATAATATAAAAATTAATTGCTGTTAGTTAGTCGCGCTAAAACTAGAGAACGGCTAGACCGATTTGTCTAATTTTGGTTTTGAAACATTTGTGGCAGTCCAGAGAAGGTGAGAGATTAGTAGTATGTAGGTAGGTAGGTAATAGGTAGTTGGTACGTAGGCAGGTAAAAGGGCATTGCAACGCACGCGGGGTACAGCTATATATTATATAAAAATGAATAGCTGTTCGTTAGTCTCGCTAAAACTCGAGAACGGCTGGACCGATTTGGCTAATTATAGTGTTGAATTATTCGTGGAAGTCCAGGGAAGGTTTAAAAGGTGAGAAAGTGGTAGGTAGGTAGGCAGGGTAGTAGGTAGAGTAGTAGGTAGAGTAGAAAGTAGGATAGTAGAGTAGGTAGAGTAGTAGGTAGGGTAGTAAGTAGGTAGGGTAGTAGGTAGGTCGGGGTAGTAGGTAGGTAGGGTAGTAGGTAGGTAGGTAGGGTAGTAGGTAGGTAGGTAGGGTAGTAGGTAGATAGGGTAGTAGGTAGGTAGGTAGGGTAGTAGGTAGGTAGGGTAGGAGGTAGTAGGTAGGTAGTTGGTACACAGGCAGGTAGTAGGTAGGAAAAAGGGCATTGCAACGCATGCCGGGAACAGCTAGTGCTTTATAAATTCATGTTCTCTTAGGACCGAGATATTGTATATACTGAATGTAGATAAAACACGGTTATTTTTCTCCTGTGACGTAGGAGGTAGGAGGAGGGAGGCAGACTTAATACACCAAGCGATTATCACATTTCAACCAAAATCTATATCCGTTATAAAAATTTGCATCATGTATTGTTACTTTGAATAACAAAGAACAAATGTCTGCACCAGCACCTCTGAACCGTTTAAGAGCTGTCAGTGTGAACATTCCGTAACAATGATGATACTGTCAGAAGTTGAACGCGATTAGGTGTGCTCATCACATTAAATGCCAGCGCAAACCGGGGACGATACTATTACGATAGGGCAATTTTAATCCGTAGCTACGGATGGTAGCAAAATACAGATTTCAATGTTCAATGCCGAGAAGAGAACCTTTGATGTCTTGAGGACGCTCTCAAAGCATTGAAATTTGTATCTTGATACCACTTTGTCTAGGAATTTACGTTGGGTAAAGATGAAATGCCTCGCCGTGCAATCATTCCCGGTGTAATGGAAACCAAAGGCCACCCTTAAGTTTGCTAAAATCAAAAGGAGTACGATTAGTTTCAGCTAATCTAGATCTTATTCAACATATTCTTAAAGGAAACATTAAAATAATAAATCATATAAACTCCTGATAATATGTAAAAATTAATAAATTAAAACCTATAATTATAATAATTCTTGATATTAAAATCAAAGCTAAACTAACTTCATAAGAAATAGTTTGTGCTACAGCACGTAACCCCCCTAATAAAGCATAATTAGAGTTTGAAGATCAACCAGCTACTATCACCGTATAAACCCCTAATCTTGTACAACATAAAAAAAATAAAACACCTAAATTAAATCTAATTAAATTAAAATAATAAGGAATTAATAATCAAATTATTAACGATAAAATAAATCCTACAATAGGAGAAAAAAAAACCAAACCAAACCAAACCAAAAACCAAAGGCCACCCTCAAGTTTCCATGACAAAATTAGTACAGAAGAATTATATATACAAAAGAGATAGAGAGAGTTAAAGAATTTTCATTTTCTTACATAGTTGACGTAAACACATTTTCCACGGAACAAAATGTGTTTACGTCAACGTAAACACATTTTGTTCCGAAGACAGAACTCCCGCACTTTGTTCGTGGAACCTACCTGATTAACCTATTTTTGTGATGTGGCGCTACTAGCTAGCAGCGGCTTTTAGGGTTTCAAAATAAGGGGTAAATAAAACACAATCAAATATAAAGATTTTTGACAGCAAAAGAAAATACAAATCATGTTACAGTTATATTAGAAACTAGGTGTTGCCAGCGGCTTCGCCCGCTACAACCCGAAAATTATCCCACAGGAAGATAAAATCGGGATAAAATACTATCCTATGTGTTAATCCAGGTTATAAACTACCTGTGTACCAAATTTTATCCATATCCGTTTAGTAGTTTTTGCATGAAAGATTAACAAACATCCATCCATCCAAATAAACTTTCACGTTTATAATATTAGTAAGATAAAATGGCTGCTAACTCCGAAAAGGAACAAGCTTTTTTTGTTTTTTTGTTCATAATATTTTGAGCAAATCGTCAAGTTAAGTTACATTTTTAAGTTAATTTTAGATTACTGTTTATAAAAAGTCAAACAATGGGTGTAAATTAAATAAGGTACTTATTTGGAGCCTAGACATGTTTTCCTTTCTGGAGTAAGCAGTTAAAATTTACTAGTTTGTCGGTTTTGAGGACGAAACGCTAACGTTTAAAATGTCGAAATCGTTAAAAACATTAATAAGTAACAAAGTACATACTTAAATGTTAATAATAGAGACCAGATTATATGCAAATGCATATTTACGTAACGTTTAATCATGTTTATTAATATGTCATGTATTAGTTAATTATTGTTGAAGATATTATTTCTTTATTACTTTTTCTTTTTTATTTCATTTCGTTTATTCATGTCGATACACATTTAACACATAAATATTCTTAAATAAAATTATATTTATAAAAGATTATTTTTGTCTGCTTTTTCTAGATCTTAATGGAGATATCGGATGGTAGTGGTAAAATTATAATTGATAGGATCAATAAAACGATATTTTGCAACAAATTTTCAAGAACAAACGTGACAAAAAAAAAAGGAATATTTTTGGATGAAGTCGCCTGCCTAACTTCCGCAATTATATTTTATTTTCAAAACAGCGGCCACGTATAAAATCTGTATAAATTAAAACTTTAATGACTTGTATCTCGGCAAAAATACGCTTTGAAAGATTTGCTATTGATTATTACCAGTTTAATGCGGGGCCGATATTTTCAAATTAAATTAAACGACGTAATCCAGGCTGGCAAAATAGTCCTCAAGTAATTAGTGTTAATCATTATTCAGTTTTAATGTGTGCTTATTTTAGTTCACTCAAAACTACAATTATTTTCTAGAATGTATTTAAATTTTATATTGCATATTTTTGCACGTTTTCCGTTTTTTTGCTTATAATCCGGTCTTTAGTTATTGATAACTAAATAAATACTTACTAGGTTGAAGGGTGGTCTGCGCGCGACGTAAGGTGGTATTCTACCAGTTTCGGCCCCGAGACTATGAGCGAAACATCCCCACTTACGAATCATCGCGAGCGTCTATTTTTAAAGTCCTCACAGAAAACAAACTTTTAAAAGATCAGTTTAATCTAAATTATACAAAAAGTCGAACGTATCTTGTAAAATCATACCGGTCAGCTCATAAATAAAAATAAATAGAATGACATTAAAGAATATAAAGAAAGAGAAAAGTGCAGTTCCTGCGCAATTAGCTGCGTCCGGATCCATAGTGAAAACAAATAATAAAATGACAAAATAATAGAGATAACTTTTTTAACTGTTCGTCGAGTTCACTTTCACTTGTGTAGCGCTCGGAAATTAAATTTTCCCGGCGCGGGAAAACAATGCGCGCGTTCCGACGGGGATGCTATTTGTGAGAGCGGGCGGCCGCCCGGCTAGCTTCAGGTGCTAACTACTCACGATGCGCGCGCCACCCTCCACATCACACTATCCAGTATGCTACATAGAGCTTTATATCGCTACTAGCTGGTATACGCAACTTCGTCTGCGTCACATAATGTAGCTTATAACGTTTCTCGATATATTGACTATTCAAAATCAAATTAAAAATCAATTCCAACCTGTTTAGCTTTATAATTTTAATATAATATATTCGTACGTGTGTATTTTGAAAATATAATATAGCCTATGTTACTCGGTAAAAGTGTAACTTACTAATATTGGAAGAATTTTTAAAGTCGACCGAGTAGTTATTGAGTTAAATCGTAACCAACAACAGTACATCGTTTTCCAAGGGGTGAAAGTTACTTATTTAGTCCCGAGACGGGTTTGGCGCCCGTAACGTAGTGAGGGCGCTAATAGTTCCGAGGGACTAAATAAGTAATTTACCCGTGGTAAACACTGTGCATTTCATTACGAATACGAGGAAAGTAAAAATAAGAACATAAATTATTAGCTAAAGAAATAATGAGCGTTGATCGGATTGTCACTTTCCCGCTTATTTTGTTTTTTTTTTGTCCTCTGATCGTCCAGCTATACAGCCAGTACTTTTCATGTACATAATTTAAAAAAAATGGCAAAGATTTTGCCGAAATCTATGTTATTTAAGAGAAATAGTTGAAACTAAATTATTTTAAAGTCATTATATACAGAATGTAAATTAACCCATCACACAGCCGTCAACCAAGCATTCTGTACATCAAACTAAGTACCCCTGCAAAAATTTTTGGAGGGAAACGACTTTTTGGGGGTCATAAATCACATTTTACGGTAAAACTCAATGTAGCACTCTTAAAACACTGTGCTAGTGGATGCTTTGAATAGTAAACGGGTCATGGAGGTAATTTAAGTAAAGTTATAACACGAAAAACTAGTATTTACAAAAACAGCTGTGAACATTTTGGAAATTTGACCCCCAATATCTCCGCTAGGTGGTTTCCAGATATGGTCTAGAACAAAAAAAAATATCGCAGTGGTGGTGAGAACACGTGCCTTCCGTTTGCGTTAAGGATACACCCTTTTTATTCAACTTTATGTTATTTTAATTTTAAATCGAGCTGTAATTTAGTGGCTGTATAAAAAGTTAGAACATAGCTCAATTAAATAGAAATGTCAAAATAGAACTAGTTTTTTTTTATTTGGCAGCTTTCAGTTGAAAGCGATTCTCCCTAGGGCTGCAATGCATAACTTTCAACCCTCTCATCAGGCATGTACCTAGTTTCAGAGTATGAGTCATGAAAAAAAATCTAATATTTCCTCTTTTTAATATGAGTTTAGGTTAGCTTATCTACACTAATATTATAAAGAGGAAAGATTTGTTTGTTTGTAACGAATAGGCTCCGAAACTACTGGACCGATTTCAAAAATTCTTTCACCGTTGGGAAGCTACACTATCCGCGGGTGACATAGGCTACTTTTTATCCCTGTATTCCCACGAGAACGGGAACTACGCGGGTGAAACCGCGTGACGTCCGCTGGTATTATATTATAGTGAGAATTACTGTAGGTATCTCTTACTGTTAAATATACTATGTATGGCCTACAGATAGTTGTTTCGGGTCTGGGTGTTTGTGTATGTGAGTTTAAATATGTATTTGTAAACGCACCCACGACACAGGAAAAAATCCTGGTGTGGGGCAACGTTTTTATTAAATTTGTCGCGCGGATATTTTTATATTGCGATATCTTCTAAGAAATTTATTTAAACTACATAGAGTAAAGGGCACAAATATTCTATATTAAATTTCCGTTCTATCAAACACATTTATTTCGATATAGATTAATACAATATTGGTTAAATAAGCTTCTCAAAAATTCATTCATTTTACTCGACCATTTTAAAAGTAAAAGCAGTTATTGTGAGATATCCGTCGCTGATAGACATATTATGCTGTCGCGGTTTTTTTAGATTTTTTATAGACGAACAATTCCATCATAAATGATATTTGCGTTACTAAATGATATTTGCGTTACTTAAACCGTTTACGCAGCGCACGCAATTGAAGCTCTCAAAAAGGAATTTTTGGACGTTTTTTGCCACATTTTTCATTTATGCTCAGCTGCTATTGTTTGTTGCGTGATGTTATATAGGCTATAACCTTCCTCGATAATTGGACTATGCAACACAAAAAGATTTTTCAATTCCAATCAGTAGTTCCTGAGATTAGCGCACAAACAAACAAACTCTTCAGTTTTATAATATTAGTATAGATTAAATATCTATGTACTCATAGAAACAGTTTTTAGGTAATCGTTTTATGTTATACACAAGTTATAGACTTCTTGTCACTTTTAACGTCCAGAAAGGACTGAAAACAGGTTTTTAACACATGTTTAATTAATGTAGTTATAGTTTTAGTTGCGCTGAAGTTAAGTTGAACAAAACAATAATAATGTATTTATTTGATAAGTCTTAACTAGACTGTTTAACGTTGGTGAAACCACCAAGGTAGTCCGTGAAATTCGATTTTTTTACGTTTTTTACAATTTGCAGGTCAGTGTCAGGTTGTATGTTAAATAAAATGGGATTCGCGACCTTAACAACTGTGACTTTACTGAGTAATAATGATTAAAATCACCAATACAACTTTCTCAGTTCAGTTCCTTGAATGCCTTTTTCATCAAATAGTCACTCAATGAAATTAAATCAACTCAAGATGATTGTATTCATGATTTTAATGATTATATCTCTATAAATACATGTACACGCATTACGTGCGCGAATTATATTTTAATCAACATAAAACCTGACACTGACCTGCAAATAAACGTAAGAAAATTTAAATTTCGCGGACTACCTTGTAGGTTCCACCTAAAGTTCAGTTAGAGCTACCTCCAGTGTTGGAGTTGAGTGTTAACAACTTACTTGAAGTTGTGTAAATTCCGAAGTCAACTTGCGTCAACGAGCCACAACGTTACAAGTATGTGGATCGGACAATCTTCTGATTGCTTCAATTGATTGCACGCAACAGGCGACGAATAGATCGTGTTTATCACTTACTGACTGTACTACCTACGTGTGGAATATGTGTATACAAACGATGTGAGTAAACATTTTTTTTTTTTTGAATGGAGGCTTTTATCCTTAAGGGCAAGTCAGTCTCATCGTAGCTTAAACTATTTTACACTAAACTAAACAAACAATAAAATTTAAAAAACATATCAGCAAGGAGAATTGCTGTCCCCGGTGACGGTTGCGCTAAAACTGGAACATATGAACCGGTATCATATTTATATAAGTTTAATTAAAACAATACTTTTTGAAATCTATTCGAGATCTCGAAAATGTCGAGATCTAGTCGAGATCGAATTTCTGATCCCTCGAGTTAGTGATCTCGTCTCCATATTGCATTCCCTAATTGTAGTACATATTTCGAAATGGAAATCAAAGAAACACTCAAACTTTTACACAAATAACAAATATCGACAGAAGCTCTACAACCGCAGGCGGTGTTTGTAATGAGCGGTATTGCCGAGTTCCACGAAATGTGAGTATACTAGGTACCTGCGGCGTATAGGCGTTATATAGTATAGTTGTGTCATATAACTAGAAAGTAACTCATATCTCAAAACAAACATAAAGCTCCGACCGTAGTGCCCGCACCAATCTAAGAGCAACATTCAAACACAAACACTAACTTTCGTGGTAAATGACCAGGTCGGATAAAACAAAGGACCTTACCACGAATAGAGGAAACGGGCGGTAAAGTTTTCCTCACAGATTCATCGTATAACCGAAACCAGTAATTAGATTTCGTTGAGTAACTTGACAACAACATTTATATTAATACCTGTCAACCCAGTAAGTCAAACATTCGGAGAACAAACTACATTAATATAATACCTGTAAACCCAGTAAGTCAAACATTCGGAGAACAAACTACATTCATATTAATACCTGTAAACAAAGTAAGTCAAACATTCGGAGAACAAACTACATTCATATTAATACCTGTCAACCCAGTAAGTCAAACATTCGGAGAACAAACTACATTCATATTAATACCTGTCAACCCAGTAAGTCAAACATTCGGAGAACAAACTACATTCATATTAATACCTGTCAACCCAGTAAGTCAAACATTCGGAGAACAAACTACATTCATATTAATACCTGTAAACCCAGTAAGTCAAACATTCGGAGAACAAACTACATTCATATTAATACCTGTAAACCCAGTAAGTCAAACATTCGGAGAACAAACTATATTCATATTAATACCTGTAAACCCAGCAAGTCAAACACTATGAGAGCAAACCGGGAATTAATCATAAGCGTAGGTGGGCTCTGTTATAAATACACTAATGAAACTTAAGCGTCTCTCGCCTCTATTATTTATTGTATCGTATTATTGAGAGAAGAAAAAAAAATGCCACGTAAGTGTGCCGTCGCAAATAACTTATTATCTAAGGGTCCTCGCCCATGACAACTTTATCGCGTTTGTTTTGTGGGCGAAGGCGACAGCATCGCTACAAAAAGTCGCCATGGGCGCAGCCCCTTATACATAAAAACAAAGGTAACTAAGACTCCATTGAAGAATTTTCGGAATCGAATCACAATAATTGGGGAAGATATCGCTGCTGAACATACATAAAAATCATTTAATATTGAAAAGTAACGGGAATTCCGAGTTGAAAAGGTATTGGCCATTCGTGGGAGGAGTTTCGTACTCGATGGAGAGTGCCATGCGCCCTTTAAGGGTCACGCACCCTTAAAAGTATCGTCATGCCCTATAAACGCCATTTGGGCAAAACGGAGGGTGTTTTGTTAAGGACAATAAAAATTTAGAATTGAGGAAGAGTTTTCTTGGCATCAGTCAAGGTCTACCTACTATAATTATACAAAAGTTGCGTAAGCGGCCACTGCCTTGTTATAATGTTAAAGTTTTTTTGTCTATAATTCAGATCGTCGCGTCGTGAGGCTTATTTCGTGAGAATATTATTGGTCTGGCTTTCTATATGCGGACCCTGTACGAGTAACTAGGACATAGTAAGAGTAAAAAAAATCACCTAATGCGCGCAAATCTGTGAAATACTTTTCGACAGGTTCTAAGTATATATTTTCTTGGGCCGAGACTCAAAAAATTTAAAATCTACGGGGCCTATGTTTTTACAGCACTTATAGACTTTTCATTTACCGAGTTTCTCAAATAGACAGGTTAAAGTAACATTTGTCTTCTTAGAGGGTCCCACTATGAGTGGAAGGAATTAGATTGTTAATCAACAAAAGCAATGCTTTTTATCATCCCTTATTGTAAATATGTTTCCTAACTGTGCAATACCTCGGACTAACGTCTGCTATATCCCACAACATTCCCCAAAGTTACAGAAGCTAACAAGAATGCAACAAGTAGAGCTACACCAAGCGACTTCTAGAAGCTGTGAACGAGAGGCGCGCGGCTCAAGATCGAAGTTTTACACACAGTTACTAGGAATGCCGAAAACTTGGGTTCGTGTTTCATTGGCATGGGCTATGTGTTACATCACTGGACGCGCATAACTTCCGACACATAGGTATTTTAGCACGCTTCCGAAAATGTTTAACCCTTTCATTCGTAGAACTCGTACAACTTTCATATTTTTGCACTTTCTAACCCCACCTGACTGAGCTGACTAGATTCATGAAAGTTGTCATTTGTTACACTATTCATTCATATATAATTTCATTCATTATTCGTGTCACGGAGCTCTTTTGTGAGTGAAGAGATTTAATAATTTTTTTAAATAAAATAATGGGTTTTTAATTTACGTTACTTCACGTTTGGCTATGTTAATTATTTTTAAAATAAAATATAAAAAAAAACCTGAGCATTCTTGACTGCGTCGTTGGTCGAGTCGGGTCGGCTAAAGTGTTATAGGGTTTTTCCACCCGAATTTTTAAGTAGCTGCCACGGCGTCTAGTATTATGACCCGTTAATGTCAATATGCTCGCCCATTATTACATGGGACTTTGTGGGTGTAGTGATAACTACATCTCTGCATTTTGGGCATTACAGGCTTGAGTTTATATATGATTCTATATAGGTATACAGGGTGTAAACGAACCCTTCACGCATCCGACAACCAAGCATTCTGTACATCAAACCAAGTACCCCTACGCAAAAATTTTTTTGCTGGGAAATGACTTTATTTTTAGGGTCAAAAATCACATTTTACGGTAAAATTCAAAGTAGCACTCTTAAAACAGTGTGCTAGTGGATGCTTTGAATAGTAAACGGGTCATGGACGTAATTTAAGTAAAGTTAAAACCTGAAAATACTAATATTTACAAAAACAGCTGTGAAAAATTTGGAACTTTGACCCCCAATATCTCCGCAACTAGGAGGTTCTCAGGTATACACATAACAAATGCCCTTCGTTTGCGTTAAGGGTACTTTTACACCCTTTATATACATTTTATCGCGTTGATCTGCATAAAATACGAATGGCTCTATGGGATAAATAACCCTCATTTTCTGCTTCTAAGAGCCGAGTTTTCTTTAATCGCGATAAGAATAACTGCGACATACTTTACAAGGGTCTTTGACCTTACATTATTAAAAGCGGGTTGGGTTTCCATAACTTTATACTTTATAACATTACGGCTATTTTCAATCACGTTTTACCACAAAGGGGAAGCACGTCTGAAATAACGTTGCTCAAGTAGAAAACAAAGAATTATTTTTTCTTGGGAAGCCTTAACAAAAGTTGTATAACAAATCCTGGAGATGTTAAACAACTTTTTGAACAAGGCTTAAGCCTTGCGGACGGTATAAATATAGTTAGTATTCCTATGATAAGTGCGAGGCAGGACGGTATGACCGTGTGCTCAAAGCCTAGGACCACCATAACCAACCCTAATCACAATACCAGTAGAAATGACGACGCACAGAGATGTTTTTCGATGCAATTATCGATACCGCCGTAGAAAAAAGTATTTACAAGTTTAAATAAGAAAGTCATAGCGTCAATTCGACTTGAAGGTAATTCCCTAGGCGAGGGTCATTTCCTACCAATAAGCGTTGCAAGGTTGTATTTTAAAATTCTGTCACTGGAAAATTCAAATTTGATTTTTATTCAAGTTTCCTGTTTCCTTTCCTATCACTAGAATTTACTAAGAAATGAGGAAGTTGAGTAATCGGCTAATAAAATAAGTGGCTGCAGATCTGTTGAAATGCGCAGCTTTATTGTGACGGAAATCGAATCGTTCTATGGGATGGACAATTGGACATGATATGGATGCGGAGGAATGAGGAATTTTTTAGTATGAATGTAAAGAGGTATAAGAGGAGAGGAAAACCAAAGAAACGATGAATGGAATGTGTAAAGGATGAAAGAAACAAGGTGGCTAGTGAGATGACGAGTAATAGAGAATTATGGAAGAAGAAGACATGCTGCGTCGACCCCAAATGAATTGGGATAAGGGCAAGTGACTGATGATTGTAAGAATGTTATCTGTTTACAATAGTTAGTTCGTTTTTATATAGGTAGAGGACTACGCTAATTTCAGTTTGGTAAGAAGTTCCTGCTAAGTACTCTTGTACTCGATTTTGTGGAAAAAACCGATGTTGTGAGTTATTTAAATCGCCTGCTCGTGTACCTTTACTTTGTTATTGAAATGTACGGAAATAACAGTATCTCGTCTGCCAGGTCATCAGGGCAAACTGAACATTTCCTCATGTAACAATGAAAATATTTTTAAACAATCAGTCGCAATCTACGTCTTTGTCGAAAAATAAAAAAAACAAACACATGACGAAACCTTCATGTATGCATCACTACAATTTAATATTTTGGAAACATAATATTTTATTCTCCGTTTTACGGTTTAATAGTTCCATTACGGTACGGATACACCAAATCCGTCATCGGCCGAAGTATGCTCGGGCGTCATCGGCCGAACTCGGCCGATCAAATCAAACGTAATTATATGAGGTAAATGAACAAAATCGGTCGGACGACGTCGGTAGTAGCAGTGTATGCACTCTCTTCCATTTACTTACGTTTGATTTGATCGGCCGAGTTCGGCCGATGACGCCCGAGCATACTTCGGCCGATGACGGATTTGGTGTACGCGTACCGTTAGGCTTGATTACATCCGATGTTTACAATCAAAATATTATAAAATAAAATTGGTGAACTGTTCGTGAAAATACAGTTGCGCGCAAACAGCTTCGTGGTGGATAACCACGTAATTAATATGATATGGATTTCATTTTATTATATTAAATCTGAGTTGTTTTGACATTTTGTTTGTGATTGATCAGCGGTGCGGTTAAGGGTTCATACACACACCCCGGCTCGGTGAGGAGAGCAGATTTTTTTAAGAACAGTGTTTTGAATCACTGTAATAAGATTTATTTTTACATGTCACTACCCTCAAGAACAAACAAAGTGACCTGTTCTCTCCTGCTCTCCTCTATGAGCCGGTCAGTGTGAACGGGCCCTTAGATACACTACCGTTACTGACAGTGACGAACCATGGAGGAAACAAAAGTTAAAGGGCTGATGCCAGTTAGCGCCGGAGCTCACGATGCGTTGCGACGTCGCACCGCAAGAATTCCGCCTTCAAATCTTTTTTTCTTTACTTAATTACTTCCGTCGCCAACGGATACTGGCGCTAACCAATAACGGATTCATAAAATTAAGGTCAAATTAAACATCCCGTCCGGACTGCGGGTTGTTCGAAAGAGATACCGCAGCCTCGACACAAAGGGGTAAGAAAGGACATGGGTGGTTTTTAGTCAGTAGAATTCTGACACTTTGATGATTTCCAACCCCCCAAAAAAAAAAGGTCAAAGTAAACATAGCGGTCTAGACGCCTGAAAAAATCTTAAAAGCATCGTTTCCCGAACGAGCGTTGTATTTGTATACTAATACAAGGTTAAATGAAATTTCTTTGACTTTGAAAGTCGAAAATTAGTGAGCTTGTGTGTCCATAATTGTTTCTATCCCTTCATTAGACCCGTCATCGGAAAGTAAATCATTTTTATGAGAATAGCTGTTGAACGGAATACTCACCTAATTAAGGCTGCCTGTCCACAGAAGCAAGCGAGGCTGCGGTGCGGAGAAACGGATACAAATTACCCAATAGGACTGCATAAAATCTTCGCTCCGGTCCCAGTATGCAATCCTATTGGTTAATATTTATCCGCAGCCTCGCTCTGCTTCAGTGGACAGGCAGCCTTACAGGATTACCCGAGCAGTTTTTCCGTCAGTTTTTATTTCCGGCTGTTGGTTCTGTTTTTAAAATTTCCAACTTTAATCCGTCTGTTTTTATTATTTTATGGGTGCTAATTAAATCGGCTTCTTTTTAATAGCATTATTCGCCTCTAAAAATCTACATTGCCTTCTAAATTACTAAGTCAGCCACAATTATAAATATTCCTATCTTCGAGCCTCTAAATATTACTATCTTAGCCACTAGTTATCTTCTATCTGAGCCACTCTAAATATAACTCAGCATGGTGGTTTTTTTTAGCATCTAACTTTGTAATGCATTCAAACAGTAAACTTTGAAAAAAATCTGTGGCTCGACTTATTATATTACCACTTTGACAAGTGCTCATAGCAGTGAGATTTTTTTTTTATTAACTGCCAACTAAATTACTAAAGGCATTATAATTCAACTTTAATTTCATGTAAAAGAGGATATTTCTTCACCGCTACTTTGTATTTTGTATTTAATTAAATCACCATCAGCCTGCAAACAGAATCTATTTTGGGGGCGTTTCATCCAATGTGTAAAGGCTGGCTTGTCTGCGAACTACCAAAACCTCACAATGCACGACTGAAGCGTCATAAATAGATGCACGTCGGATAGGTTTTTAATAGAAGCTATCCAATGATCTGAAAGCACTTTAAATATGCAGGAGATTTGCGAAAGGTCTGCTCTGGTCATTTGCCTGAGCCATTTTAGGCTTGAAGAAAGACAATCTTTTCGAGTTCGAGATCGCAAAATATTCTTCTAAAACCGGAACTGACATAAATTGTGACTTAGAAAAGGGATTTAAAGATAAACGAAAACCTTTCTAGTTTAAAAGACACAAGGTTCAATTTCAAACCAAATGGAAAAATTGTGAGTTGCAAAAAAAAGGGTTTTAGTAATTTGTCTTTGGATTTTCGATTATTTATAACAAAAACTATTTACTAATAACAAAAACTATTTACTAATAACAAAAACTCTGTCTATGTCTATACAACTAAATTACAATGTGCGTTTACCTATATTATATTTATTAACTTTTGCGTCTACGTTTTGTTCAAGTTGAGTTAAGAGTTTGTGCTTATTAAATCTTTAGTATTTAATCTAAAGTTCGTTTGAAAACCAAGCCGAAACAATTTTTGGTTCGGTTTTTACACACTTAAATATGATGGTGAATATTGAATATATTAATTGAAAAGTACTTGAGGCTAATAAATTTCTTGAAAAGCTTTTTGTAATAGGTTTATTGCAAAAGATATTTTTTAAATCAAGGGCAAACGATGGGGAAAACTCTAAATGATCAGATAATTAAGCGTGGCTGCAAGAAAATTCAGTCGGCTTAGTTTACGAGGACGCGGGCAACAGCTAGTATCGTAATAAAATTATTAGATTTTATATACAGGACGACAACTCAATTTTTATTTTTTGAACTTTGAACAATAAAGTAACAATAGGATTTTTGAATTCTGTTTATTTTGTGTTGTTTAGATTGTGATTTTATGACGGTTTTTATTCTATGGATTTATGGATCTGAAATAAACGTTTAATAATAATTAATAAACAGTCGAGTACGCCAGAAACGCGGCAAATGAACGCCCAACCCGCGTAGCGTTGTTGGAAGGCTTTGAACAACGCGTCTCACGCGACGGTCCCGAACAGACACGCGCTCGACCCGCACCCGATCCCCGCGCGTTTTCTGTGTAATATGTGCTTAATTAAGTACACAATGTTACTCAGAAACTTTGGCGAGAGTATTAAGTCTGAAAGCTCCATGAAGAACTATCCCAAAATGTTAAAATATGTTGAAAAAACTCAAACCTGGATATTACTTTAAAAGCACAGGAGGAAGAAGATATGTTTATACCCACCAGGTATCGCACAAAACCACAGGCTTGTCAAAAAAATGGAGGACTTAAAGTAACGGACAGACGTTTTTATAGTTTCTATATGATCGTTATTAATGCGACGTGAGTTCACCGTCTTTGCATTCTATTAATTATTAATGAATAACAAATAAAAGATTTAGTAAGAAAAAAACCTAATTTTTTCATGTGAATCAAACTTCAAAGTAACACTGCTTTACTACGACCAATTAACGCAGAAAGCATTTAAAAAAAGAATAGTATACCTATGTAGAACTTAAGGTCCGTATGAAGTCTTATAAAAGTTCACCGAGCATCTTGTAGATTAATTTTTTAACATTGTCCCCCCACACTAGGAATTTCTCCTATATCGTGGGTGCGTTTACAAACATTTAAACTCACATACACCGACACCCAGACCGGAAACAACTATCTGTAGACCATATAAATATTTGTTCCGTGCGGAGATCGTACCCGCGACACGCAACGCAGCAGTCCAATCGCTCAGCCACTGCACCAACCGTGTCGTCGAATAACCATTATGATGCTTTACACTGTATAACGGCAGATAATGTAATTTCAAAATGTTTTTGTAAAGTCTGTAGTTTAAGTGCAGCAAACCACAATGCAGCTGTACAGGTTTTCAGCAGTTTTTACTGTATTTGGATATACAATTGCATTATAAGAAGTCAAATAAAAGCTTCATGCTGTTTAGTACCACAAACACGAACCATTAAACCAATTATTAATACAACGTAAATTCAGAATACAGCCTTCAGCTGTTTTTAGTGCCTTAGGGTCTACAACAGCATTTTAAGCAGTTATAATGTGGTCGACTTGCTCCTGGTAAATAAAAGAATAGTGGACTGCTTTAAAAAGGCTTGGTATAATGCGAAAATTATAACTGCCCGGACACATATCTAATACGAGTAATTAAGCGTTTGTGATTGTCTTCCGTCGCGGTGGGCTCCGAGGAAGCGAGTGGCCGTCAGTATCAAAAGTAAGATAACACTACTAAAGTTTCAAAGCAGGTTATTATTTTTTTTTTAATGAATTTTATTGAATTATTCAAGGATCCCCAAAACTACGTTCAAGTAATGACACTATTTCAATTTACAACAAGTCTACTGGTATACCGGTGAACCCATATAGAACTTCTTTATAAACAATGGCACTACGGTGGTTCATCAAAATTCTTCTCTCTGGCCTCTAGCTTAATAGTTGGTCACGTGTGAGTATTTATAATACTGAAGGGTTTATTTAAGTTCTACCTGTGAACACTTACATAAATAGCCACAATCATTATATTAGCACAATCTAATGCTAGTCCTAGTAGTGCTAGTAGTGTAGTTTTTGTAATGCAAATATCATCTTCTCTATCAATAATTTTGCTAGTATAATGCGATTGGCAACTTCATTGACCGTAATAATGCTAATATAATGTGCCTGTAATCCAATTGAACAACTAATTGTGAATCTATTTATGACCTAAAACCGTATAATTTGTGCCCAAATGAGCATTATTGTAGCCGTAAAAACGTTTGTAATGCTAAAAATAGAACTAACTCAACATACTCAAACGATACTGAAATTCTGAGTCGGCCTTTATATTGCTTTGATGTGTTACATGGGCGTAACTTGCCTTCAACTATGTCACAATCGACGTTGATCGATCCCCTAGCCTGCAGTTTGGACGCGTATGGCGTCAATCGTATATAATAAATTGTCCAGAAACTTCTTAATAATTCATTTTCTATTGATTGTCTATTTTTACGTTGTATCGTTTTGCATATTGTACAGAAGACTTCCATCATTAGGACTGCCAGCGCCAACGGATCAACACTTGACGACCGCTCATGACGGAAGAAAGTTATATCTAAATTGATTTTTGGTGCGGTGCAGCAATCACAGGTAACTTTTTGTGTAGTAATGAAATTTTAAAATGTGGGGTATTTGTGTACCTATGTGAGTTTAAATGTTTGTAAACGCACCCACGCTACAGGAGAATTTCTAGTGTGGGGCAACGTTTAATAGGTACTAATAGGTTGTATTTTTTATGCATTTTCAGTGAGCGGGAATAGTATTCGGTGCAAAGACTGGACCCGAGAGCAGCAAACAGGTAAGTTTAGTTGTACATAAAAGGCACGCTGAATGTAATATAGGAAGTAATAGCTAGGGTTTGCATGCTCCCGGTTTTAATTTAATGAATATCCACACGTCAAAATGTTACGAGTAGCATCACCAACGCGCATCCCCAAATTCAATTACAGGCTGTGATGTAGAAATCAATTAACTGTTATACATCGCAACGAAATTACAGGCTACGATTTTGACATCATGTCACGGACATGCAATACAATAGTCTGGTATAATTGAGCGGGGTGAGCAGGTACATCGGTAGTGGTGGCTCCCGTCGGAGGGTCGCGCAAATAGCACTGCAATTTGTAATAAGTAGGGGAAAAGAACATCAAAAAAATGTAGAAAATCAAGAAATCTAATAAAATGTAGAAACAAGAGATTGTCTAGCTTTCGAATCATTTTATTGTATTTTTCAAACGTTTTAATAATAAAAAGACATCTTTGAGAACCTATGTTAATAAATGTTTTATGTTCTGCGGATCAAAATATCTTCTGGTGCCGTACGACTTGTATCACGCGTGTCCGGTACACACTTGTAGCTCAAACGCCGACAACAAGTTCGGGGTTTGTAATTCGATTGCATGACATAATTATTTTCAATGATCGAAGCGGTTCTTTTCCACATTAAGGGTTGTATTCACGCTAATGACCTTGTGCATAGCTAACTACCCCTCTCGGTCGCAGGTACGGACTTTAAACGGACGCATTTTTCATTTATTACAATTAAAATAATACATGTTTTTAAAAAGTAACAAAACCAAATTATTTTCCTTTGTATTTCAAAGCAGTAGATGTTTTTTTTTATATTGTTTTGTTAAAAAATGATGGAGTAAATAGCTTCAATTCAACGATTTGGAGGTGATTTTGTGGATTTTTTTTCTTATTATGTGATACCGATAGAAAAATTATGGCTAAACCAAATTACGTGTTATATCATGTGTGTGTGTGTGTATGTAGGTTTTTATTTAAAATTGTTACCTGTTAAAAGATAATTACAAGGGATCGGACATTCGGATGCATATTACATAAAGTACATATTTTTTCGGCAAAGGGTACAAAAAGGGGAATACATTTTTTTTCCTGATTTCGCGGAATTTCATCAAAAAGTATGTAGTGTGTTCAAAATACAGTATTCCTAAGAATAATAATTATATTTACTTTTTATTTAATACTAGACAAGAAATTTATGGAAACGCGTAACTAATTGCTTCACTGAAAATGGGATTTACCATGTTTACTTTGGAGTTTATCCGCGCTTGCAACAGTGTCGAAATGTCAGGAACTCATAACAGTTTTAATGATAGACGGAACTAAATTCAAATTTTGCTGCTGAATATTAAAATTTAATGATTTTGATGGAGAATATGCCCGGGCCCGAGACAGGGCTTATATTTAACAATGCTTATTTTGATACTCGATCTCACTCCTTTAAACCTTTAGGAAAATATGCATCCCAACAATATCCAAACTCTGTCGATTACCCAGTTCGTTAAATACTCACTTTAGGTATTATGGTAATACGAATTAGGCGCATTGTAGCGTAAAATCATATTAAAATTTGTTGATTATGATCGGCATTTCAGAACCTACGATGAATTTTATAACTGTTAATTGGAAGTACTCCCACACAGATAATATTCAGTATTTTGCATGATAATAAGAACACCTGAACTTTTTAACTTAAATATTATATTTCGAAACAGTTCAACTGAATTAATAGGATTACTATTAATTATATTTCGAAACAGCTCAACTGAATTAAAGGATTACTATTAATTATATTTCGAATGTTTGGCATATGTATTTTAAAGTATAGTCAGGTGAATTTGTAAATGACGTTTTTCCATTGATTTAGTAGTAACGCTAAACTTTTATAAATGAACATACAAATATTTGTTTGCGCCTTTGACAGCGTTGTTGTAACATATAAAAGAAGAGAAACAACTAGAATAGGTATCCCGGTATTTTATTCGCTAAACGTTGCTGTTTAACATAACATAAAATCACGCCTGTAATCCCCGAAGGGTTAGGCAAGGTGTACCTAATGATAGTACTACACCCTTATGTCGCCAGTTATGTTTAAGTCCCATGTTATAAGGGGCGAGTCTATTGCCATCAAGTGAGCACAAATTTTGACTCCGTGGCTGCGACTAAGAATATTCTAATGGAAAAAAAACAATAACACTGGCCAACTCGGGAACCAAACAGGAACCGAGACCAACGAGGCAGCAGAAATATACCTACACATATTGAATGGCGCCTTTGACAGCATTGATGCAATAAGTAACATAAAAAAAACGAGGACAGATCCCAGTACTTTACTCGCCGAACGTTACTATTATTTCAACGGAAATATTATAATTATTTCAACGGACTACCCTTCACCACTTCCTAGAATTTGCGAATTAAGAAATACTTGCAATGTACTCTGATAATACTAACTATTACACAGTAGTTTATTACGTCATACGACTACTTTTTTGAACGTCATAAATATAATATTTTCATTATATAATATAAATAATCAATTAACTACTACATTTCCTCATTACAAAGATTAATAATGTAATATCTAGATATAATACAACAACATTCGGCACTGAATAGGCTTGGGTCTACTGAAGGCGCTCAGGATGTTTCCTCTACCTCTGATTAATATTTAAATGCAATAGCCAGGAAGAATTACTTAAAATGTATCCAATAAGTGGGAACACAACCACAGTGTTGTGTTCCCATGGCGAAGTTACCTATTTCCAGGTAAGTCCAAAAGCTAGGCATTAGCGCAGTCGCTAATGGCTAATTTCCTCGTACTATAACTAGCTTACGTTTTTCGCACTAGGGCTATTGATTACTTCCCGAAATAACGCAGCAATGAGAGAGATAGAGCTCTCAAATTAACCAAACTCTATTGAAGTCTAGTCAATGTCTGTTTAAATAAACATGGTGATCACAGGTATAACAGCAAGATAGATAATGAAACGTACAATAATAATATAATAAGTACCAATATTGTGTTTCAAGAGCATAACAAATGCTACGGCGATATGATCGATTTTACTACTCAATTATGGGCCTTATTGTTGCACCAGCGATATTGTATTTTAAAACCCGTCTATTATTTAGGTTTTATTATCATGGCACCCTACTCTCTCATTGTGTTGTTCCTACGAAATAATAAAATCCTCCGCGGAAAATGCACCCCAAGTAAATAACAATAAAGTATACATAATAGTGTACATGAAGGGCCATGTAAACCGTACTGAATGCGCTTACAACCAAACAATGAAGCGTGCCCGGATGCGCTTTGATAGAATAAGTGAATACAAAACACTCGCTATTATTTTTAGAAGAGCAGCCCGAAGCGATCAGAACGTATAAGCGGGGTGGTGGGTGGTAGGGCCCGAAGCCACCCCACGCGCGAATTCACTGCATATCAAAGTTTTTAGATTTTGTGGTTTCAAATTAATAATGTCCCGATGTCAATACCCCATCGCAATTTGTCTCAAAGCCGACACTTTGAATAGTTTGTAATGGTTTCGATATTATTTATATTTTAATTGAAATATAAAATGCTTTGCTTTTCCAGAGAAATGAGTAATCCCTTTGAACCTTCGTCTGAAAATTCTTACACTGTAAATTAGTAACGATCGATGTTCGCAATATAATCAGCTTTGTGTCAGACGAACCATTTCGACGAAATTAATTAAATTATCAATCTGTGTACTAGACACAAAGCTTCCTCCTACCATAATTATCTCCAATGCTATCCATCCCCGGTTAGAGACGGTTAAGAAAAATAATTAACTCTCAAATGTAGTCTTTTCTCGAAGACATTTTATGACTGACACATTATTTTAGTCTAGTGAATTTTAAGTCTTATGTCTATGTAGTAGGGATGTTAATTGTTTAACGTCATATATAAAAAATATATCACAATAAAGTCTTGCTTTTCATTTATAAGTGATCCGATCATTTTCATAGATTGAAAGGAGGTGGTGCCTAGGACTAGATGCGCAATACTTGTATTTGATTGGACACTACAGTAGGTGGGAGTTTCTTAGATTGATTTATCTCAGACGGCTCGAGTAGATGTGACGTTGATCCGGAGCAGTCGTGAAGTGTTTTTGTAAATAAAATTTGTGAAATTTTGCAAGAGACTATACAGAGCAGTCGCGCAACCACCCGTTTAGCCTGTTTTTGCAAGGAACTGGCGATATCGACTCCGCATCTCGGTATGTACGTATTTCATTATTGCAAACATCCTTTTTCATCTTATAATATACTGCGAGTGGCCGCAAGCGCGACTGCTACGCATGAGGCCCTAGGTTCGGATTCCCAAGTTGGGCAAAGTGTTGTAGGATTTTTCCATCAGGAGTTTCTCAGAAGCAGCCTCGGAGCCCGGATTTCTGCTTCGTTGATGGCAAGAGGCTCGCCCCTTATTACATGGAACTTAAACATAACTGGTGGAATTTGGGAATATTAATGGCTACACCTCTGTCTAACTCATCGGGGATTATAGGTGTGATGTTATATTAACATAATTATAATATATTTTTAAGTTCTAGCAACGCAGTTATAAACGTACGTTAATAGATATTTGATTAAAAATTGCCTTTATAATTTTTTGTGAATCTTCAGTGTAAAACTTATTTATTATTAACATTTGCGAGTAGCGAGTACGTAAAAAAAATTCATATCAATAATTAAGAAAGTTTTTGGCAAAAATAAGCTGAAGGACCCTTCGGCATGACTTTATATATATTAATGGCAATAAAAAGATCCTATGATTGATAGTTTAGGAGAAAAATGGTAGTTAGTTACAAAAACATGGGCTACTTTGTATATTTATTTATGACGTTTAAATTTTATTTTTTGAAGTGAAGTGGACATGCTCTAAATTGTGAAAAAAATGTTTTAATGTATCCTAAAAAAGGCCAATTCACGTATATCTACGCCTTAAGAGCGGCCAACCCGTCTTACTTTTCATACAAACGCTCGTACGTGATTATGCCGTTGTTACAGATCTTTCTTTGAAACTTTTGAACTAATAGGTATTTTGTGCACTATATCTAGGTTTCTATGAAAACAAAACATCAAAATTTAGAGAAACAAATTCAGTATAAGCCTTCAAAAATCAGCTTTTTTGTAAAAAAAAATATCCGAACTTTGGGCGTTCATAATGTACTCATAAATTATAAAAGTAAAGAAAATATTGTGATAGAAACCTCGCAAATGTAATGGAGATTCTGAATGAAACTCTTTTATTCCCAAAACTTGTAAGGCTTACTGAAAAACACGTATTTCCTGGAACAAGTTTTATGAAATTTCCGCACAATATTTTTCGTTTAATGTTATCGCGTTCTCATTTCACGATCGTTACCGAATGCCAACCGAGCGCTCAGGCGCTATCTCTTACTTTTCGCTTTGCCTTTCGTTCTAACATTGCGCTGGATGAAACGACAAGCTTTTCATCCATGCTCGCGTTGACGATAGACGGACCGGGAAGGGTCCTCTTAAGGATCCGACTACGAACTTATCAATTAGTTGTTTCGACATGTCTAGAGATAACACAGCGAAACTATCTACTTATTTTAAAAACTTTGATATGGAGACGAAACAAAACAACACTATAAAGAAAATAATGTGTGATCAAACGGTTTGTGTACGTGACTTTACATTTTTGTAACCGCACCCATGATGAAGGAGAAATTCTTAGTAATTTTGTTCAATAAACGGCGAAAGAGCTACGTATAGTTCAAAATAAGAGCTAAGGATCCTAAATCAGATTAAAGACTGGGCGGGAGATTCTAAGGCCCCTAGCACACGGCGTATTTTAAACGAGCTGACGACGCTCGTTTTCTCCGTCGTAGATACCAATTTTTGCGTTTTTATATATTCAAACGCGCGTAAAACGCGATACTAACGCCATGTGAAGAGCCTTCGAAACTAGTTTGAAGAGCGTACAAACCGTCGGAGGAGGGGTAGAGGAGAAAGAAGTTCTTGGAATGACGAATACGACATTCGATTCCTTTTGAACTTTTTACCATCTTCTCGTTTTACCAAGTTTGTAAATGTTGTATGACAATTAATGGCTGCACAATCTTCTTTCACTCGTAAACGGACTTTCCAGTAGACCCCCTTATTTTTACGTTTTATTTTTAAAAGCGGTACTATAGTCAGTGTAGCCATTGTACAACTGACGGCCTGGCCACGGGACATTCGCCATAGCGAAAATTCGCGCGGTGCGAACGGCGAGGCGTCTAACGACTGAAACAAACGCTTAGAAATGTACTGATTAAGCCACGCGGAGCGGCGAACGGCGAAGCGACCGGCGAAATGTACTTAGCAAATCGCTCGTGCGACTGGCGGCGCGGCCGGCGAGTGAAACAAATACATGAATCAGTACGGCGCGAGCCACGGCGTCGAGCGGCAGTCGCGGCGACTAGGGCAGTGATCAAACTAGTTGTTTTCGCCGCGAATAATTCACTGGCCTATAACCATTTGCCGGTGCCGGTTATTTAAGACCTGATTTTAAGTAAGTCTTACATGGTAATAACAAAAATGTTATCCGCTTTTTTCAGTCAGCTCTAGTTCCTGAGATAAATGACAATACACTTTTCAGGAAAAAAATATACTTTTTCGGGCAATAAACATCAAGAAATTGTTTTTGAGTGATTTTCTCGAATTTTACTGACTTGGACAATCTCACATGATTCCCCAGCAATAGTCAGCCATCATATTATTATTATGAGTGTCCCACCTTCCTTGGTATCTATTGTTCATCGTTTTTATGTCTTGGTGGAAACGTTTCCCTTGTTCTTCGCTTAGATCTCCTAAATTGTGTTTGAATTGATATAATTATGTAATGCCATACTTTTATTGCAACCTTAATCTTTGAATCGAATCAGCACTTCCTCTACTCATTCTATATAGTTGTCAGCCTTATGATTTCCGAGGTAATTTTCTGCAACTGCTACAAAGGATTTCCACGCAAGCCTTTTCACATCAATCATAGAAGCCTCAAAATTAGCAGTGTCTTTCATTAATTGACGTGAGGACATCAAAGATCACCGCATTTCGTTTTTCAGTAATACAAGCAGTGGTCCATCCACCGGCGAGAAAACGACTAACTATCCGCGATTTTCTCTCTCAAGAAACGCATTAGGTAGTGGCCCGACCGCCGGCGAGAAAACGACTAACTATCCGCGATTTTCTCTCTCAAGAAACGCACAATTAGGCAGTGGCCCGACCGCCGGCGAGAAAACGAATACCTATCCGCGATTTTCTCTCTCAAGAAACGCACAATAAATGTACATTCCGTGTAAACGAAAGAGATGCATATATTAAAAGTTGCTCTCTGACTGTTCACACTGCCGGCGACGACTCGCTTTACTAGTTTTGTCGCTGAACGACGAGCTTTCAAAAATAAGCTCGCTCAGCGATGCTCGCTCGATTAATTGTCGGTCTTCCTTACTGGTCGCGGCGGCGAACGCGACTGCCCGTGGCCTGCAAACGATGACGCGCGAATGTTCGCCTCGCCCCCCGCATCGCCGTTCGCACCGCCGATCCCCACGGCCAGGCCGTAACAAGGAGTCTCTGACCAAATCGCGGAAGCTACGAGCGATTACCGCGCGTCGGTATTGCTCGCTGTATCTGCACGTATAATACGCGCGTTTCACGATCGCCTCGTGTCGTTAGGTCAAGGTTAAGTTCAAATCACGTTTAAAGCACGTATACACGCGTCATCTTCGCGATTAAAATACGCCGTGTGCTAGGGGCCTAATACAATCAATTCGTTAATAGTGCTTTGTTGTTTGTTTTCATTCCATTGAGGGGCCTTTCCAAGCAACAACCAGCTTCAAACTCATCAAGATAAACTGATTATTAGTAAACGGCCCTTTTAAAAACTAGGGGCTCGTCAGTCGCAATAGGTTTAACTAGGAAACCATTTTCAAGGCTGACAAAAGCCGTGACCGATGCAACGAGAAAGGGTTCGCTGATGGAGCACTTAGGGTTCGTTATGTGGCCTATGGTAGTCGCATTCCACAATAACAAATTATTTATAGAGCCTGGAAGTTTAGGATCCGGCTATTTTTGTTTTGCACTGTGACTATGGATGTTATCTCTTTTTCTTGTTAGAGTTTAAAAGTAAATAGTAAATTCATGTATTTCGATTTTTGCTTATTAGAATAATAGTTTTATTCTAGTATAGATGCGTAACTATTATGACAGAGGCCATGAGACCCAGAGGAGCCTATCTACCAATCATAAACACACAGTTAGGCCACTATGCCATTTGATTTTCGGACATAATTGTCAGAAATTCGCTACAGTTCTGTGCTGCCATCTGTTAGTAATTGAGAAAATTAAACATAAGTTACTTTGATTTTTTTAATACCCTACTCGCAATGCGTTCTCGGCCAAAACTCATTTGTTTTATATCTACACTAATATTATAAAGAGGAAAGATTTATATTTTTGTGTGTATGTTTGTAATGAATAAACTAAAAAAACTCCTGGACCGATTTAAAACATTCTTTCACCGTTGGAAATCTACGCTATCCCATGGTGACAGTACTTTTTATTCCTGTATTCCCATGAGAACGGGAACTACGCGGGTGAAACCGCGTGACTGTTAGATATACTGTTACTGTCACCAATTACTACTACTTTTTAAGTTACTCTACTAACGAAAAATAAACAACTATAATCAAGTAAATTAGATAGATTCTAAATACCTTTACCCTAATATATTTTTTTAGTAATGATTAATCTTACAAACACTTTAAAATGATTAAATTATGTGCAAACGTCTATTTTATGTTTATTATAAACTAGCTATTGCCCGCGGCTTCGCCCGTGTGAATGTCGGAAATTTAAAAAATGACGATTTTTCATGCATACTTTCATCCCCTATTGGGATGGGACGCAACTTGCGTCGACACCCTTGCGCCATCCCATCTTTCTAGCACGGTGACCTGTGCTGCTGCAGGTGCTGAAAACCTCAAACGGCGCAAATACAATAACTTATTTAGCAGTTAATTATGTTTGAGCCGTTTAGGATTGAAACACTGGGGCCTTGGGGTCCGAGTGTTAAGTCACCTAATTTTTAAGGAAGTTGTTGGTCGACTCTTTACGTGCCCAGTGGGCTGGCCTATTTTTTGGCCAAAGAATCAACATTGCCATCCAACGTGGGAATGCTGCCAGCCTTCTGGGCACTTTTCCTGTTGACAGTAATGTGGACAAATTTTTTTATGCCCTGTAATCTTTCTTTTAATATTTGTATATATTTAACAGACTTCTTTATTATAATTATAGTTCTGTAAATTGTAGTTTGTAAATATGATAAATAAAAACATCCCCTATTTCACTCCATTAGACGTTGAATTTTGAAAACTCCATCCTTAGTGAATGCCTACGTCATAAAAGGAATCCGTTTGGCCTGTGCGTTGGTACATCAGTCAATCATTTTTGCCTATTATATACACTACTGGAAAAAATTAAGGGATCAAAAAAGAATCCAAAGCAATTTTCAACAGGCCGTAACTTCGAGAGATATGGCCGTACAGAAAATAAAGAAAAGGAAATCGTAGCTCCAAGTGTCTAGTTTTTGGATTGGAACTTCAAAATTTTGTAGCGTCAGCGGTTTTGAATTATTTTTTTTGTTTTTTTTTTTCGCGCCGACCTCCCTATCATCGTCAGCGTGGTATGGTTTGCGACAATAGTTGAGAGGATCCGGCAGTTGAATCTCGAGGTGGCCCTACACAAGTCCGAAGCCATGTGCTTCTGTGGTTCTCGCAACAGACCACCATCGCGATCCCAAATAACGGTAGGAGGTGTTCGGTTGACGATGACGTATCTGGGTCTCCCTCCTCCTCGACAGCCGGTGGAACTTTGTCGAGCACTTTTGACGTTTGACTTTACGCGGGGGTCGTGACGTCCATGGCCATTTACGGGTGCCGGTCTGGGCGGTTACTTTAATGAAGCGCCTAGTCTGTTATTTGAACGCGTCCCCATGGCCATTCGGCTAGCCCGGGGATACCGCACGGTCTCCTGCGAGGCGGCGAGCCTACTTGCCGGACTGCCGCCATGGGATCTGGAGGCAAAAACGCGCTCGTGTGTGCCGGTTGGAGGCGCTACGTCAAGGAGAGACTCCTCTGCCGCGACAAACCGCAGCGCGGCGGACGGAGCTCTAGCAGAATCTATGGCGGTATGGAGACAGCGACTGTCGCAACCTAGCGCTGGGCACGTCACAATTGCAGCGGTCCCTTGTTTGAGTAGTGACTAGAGCGGCGCCACGGTGTCCTCACCTTCCGCCTTACGCAGGTACTTACCGGACACGGTTGTTTCGGGTGTCCGGATGTCAACACCGTGAGGATTGGCCAGAGGACACGGTGAAGCATACGGTGGAGGTCTGCCCTGCTTGGGCGGAGCACCGCCGTGTCCTCGTCGAGGCTATCTGCGGCGGCAACCTCTCACGTCCGGCCCTGGTTCAAACCATGGTCCGGAGCGAGGAGGCGTGGGCAGCGGTCACCTCCTTCTGCGAAGCAGTGATGCTAGCGAAGGAAGAGGCCGAACGCGTGAGAGAGAGAAACCTCACGACCCAGCCGCCGCAACAGAAAAGACGCGTGAGTGACAGGGCGATTCCTAGCCAACGTAGCCGCGGACCTGCGGACGGTGAGTGTTGAGTGGCTCGCCGTCGGGTCAGAACCAGGCCCGGACCGACGGCGCGTTGTGTGTGATTCACGCGCGCCTCAGAGTTGACACGGGCCCCATTAGGAACAGTACCAGAGTTGCAGAATTTGTTCGACAGAGTTACCGCGGCCCTGGAACGCAAATCGCATAAGTAGGAACACGGATGGGTTTTGATCAGTAAGAGTCTAACACTCCCTCCTGCGGGAGGTGTCATTTGATGATGTAGCATAGCAAAAAAAAAATGTATTGTTAGCGATTCTAAAAGAACTTAACATAATTATGATATGTCAAGTTCTTTTAGAATTGATGACAAATACGTTCATAGATCTAAACACTTTAATGTGATGTAAAGGAAGTTTAAGCTCCCGTAACTTTTTACTGATGTAGGTTTCAGCATCACTCTCATTCAAAAAATTGTTTGTCTAAATTATATCTTTCTAATGATATATTACTCAAAGTGCTGTAGCGCTTGAGTAATATTTCTCGTTCTTTCTGTGGTGCTTGGGAAAATCTACCCATTCTTTATTTCATGCAATGTTTGGAGCCGTTTCCGAGATAAATATACAAGAATTGCTCGTTTAAAGCTTTATTTGCTCTACATTTGTTTTACATTGTTAACAATAAATGTCAGTCTTCCTTGGATCACCAATAAAATGGAACTTAACTAACTGTCGAAATGTCAGTTCACCGTACACATCTGCGAGCCCCCTCATATAATACAGGCGTTATGTTATTGTGTTAACAATAAACATCCAAGCGATTGCAGCAATCCCGACTGCTGTGTATTATAGAAGACTTTAGTTGATACAATATATCTTCGAAGATCAGCATCAGATCTTCACAAAATTTAAACGGGACCACCTCGGAACAATATTCTTCCAAATAACAAAAGAATCATCGAAATCTGTTTACAATTCGTAAAGTCATCGGTGAAAACATAAATAAAACAGACGACTTGATAACAAGTCAATTAAAAATTTAAAAGTGGCTGACATTTCGCCAGTTATAAGTGAGTTCCATGTAATTACGTGGCGGATAGCGAGGCTTTTGCGTTGAGTTAGGAAAAACATGGAGGCGCCGCGATATTCTATAGATACATTTGCTTATTATACAAATATGAGTGGTATTAGTAGTGGTAGTAGTGGTACAGAATGTGTAATATCGTTTTGTTTCGTTTTTTTTAATGCAGTAATCGTATTTGATGAAAGAGACAACAATATTTCAGTTGTTGCTCATAATGGCAACATTTGGTGTTACGAGTCACACAATAGAAGGTAGGTGCCGTTTCCGCCATGTTATGCGGCGAGTTTCGTGGTAGTTCTGCTGTCAAATGGTTGTTTACTTTTTGTTTTATTGAGATTTGTGAGAAAATTACGAGGAGTTTACCTTTAAAACTGCATGTACATGTTAGAAAACAGTAATTCAATATGCCTGCATGTTGTATTGTGAAGTGTGGTGCAATAAAGAAGGAAAATCAACCTCAATTGTCGGTGCACAGGTTAGAAGCCGGTTTTCATGCAATAGTATCTAGGAGTAATACACTTTCGATGAAAAAAATGCTAAGTGATCATTAATTTATCGCTTATAAGTGTTAATGTTTGGGTTTATTTCCGTCCCAGAGACCTTTTTGTTAATTCATAATTACATTCGTTTGTTTACAAACATGAATAGTGTTGTACCGTTGCCGTGTTAGTCCGGTACTAGTTCCTTCGCTGCGCTGAAACGATATCTGTTCGAGTGACTGTGCTCGGGCCCGTGGTTCACAGCACCGAGACACACAGACTTATAGGATTGTTATACGTGATCTGAAAATAAGACATCAGCATGCTTGCACCGACTGGACGGGTCCACTAAAATCTGTGTGGTGCTTTCTTCAAATGACCATCTCAGACACTAATCTGCAGTCTTCATGTGTGTATATCAAGATTATGTCTGGACTTTAAAAGAGACCATGACCTCTGAGTTTGTTTCGGAAGTTTCTTCTCAAAGTAGTCAGAAACGAAACACCGACCCCATCTAGTTTTAATAAAAAGTGACTTGTAAAAGTCTATGTGAAAACCTATTTGCAAAATAAACATCATTCATCATAATTAACACACCAATAAACAGATTTAATAAAAATCATTCTTATTTTATTTTGCTCTACCAGTCAGTATGTTAATCATAATAGAAACATAATCGTCTTCCTATTAGAAGAATTTGTTTTTCACTAAGATCTGCATACCTACCAGAATCTACAGACCTACAGTCCATCGATTAGGTGTCGAATGGTTATGGTTTGGTATACTAAACTAACCATTTGACAGTTAATCGATGGACACAATGATAGCCACTCATCGTCTGCCTAGCCTTTTCCCAACTATGTTGGGGTCGGCTTCCAGTCTAACCGGATGCAGCTGAATACCAGTATTTTACATGGAGCGACTACCTATCTGACCTCCACAACCCAGTTAATACTAGGCCACTAACATTTAAAAAGATACGCAATAGCCCTGCAGATATAACCGAAAGCGCAAACGTAAAAAGCATTCTTTAATTTTGTTCAGAAAACCACTTTAAATTAATTTTATTCTCAGGTATCAGAAGGAAAGTAAATTTACTCATGGTTTTCTGTTACAACGAACTGTTAATTATAATTCAACCGTGATATATACTAATACTCGTAATACTATTAAGTAGTACCAGTTTCGATACTCGTTACAGTAATACTATGTTCCATGATTGACACAACCCTAGCATTGGCAGCCATTTTGAGTATCGTTCAAGGTTGTAGGTATGCACCTTTTTTTTGTAGGTATTTCCAGTCCATACTTCTGTAAGTCTATGGGCTTTTGCCATCAAACAGGTACAGTCCCGAGCACGAACTTGTATTAAAGTAGAGACTTTTTAAATTTATTTTCTCCTTATGTCTTAATAGCTCGAGCTCGTGGCTTAATAAGAACTGCCACTCGGGTCGATCTTTAGGTAAAGTTGTGCTTACCTAGGTCGGTCTGTGGATGGGTGACCGCCCGACATACCGAGTTTCCTCCGTGCCTCGGAAAGCACGTTAAGCTGTGGGTCCCGGCTGCCATATATAGATCTTTGGCAGTCGTTACAGGTAGTCAGTGACCTGAAATTCTGACATCCAGTCTTACCCAAGAGTATCGTATTACCTAGTATTAACTGGGTTGTGGGTGTCAGATGGGCAGTCGCTCCATGTAAAATACTGGTATTCAGCTGCATCCCGTAAGACTGGAAGCCGACCCTAATATAGTTGGGATAAGGCTAGGCAGATGATGATGATTTTAAGAGAAAATCATCTCTTAGTAGTTACGCACCTACTATTTTTTTTTTGTTTTTTTTCATACAATTATAAAATAGATATTACCAATTAAAAATCAAATTGATTTTTATTCATTAAAGTGAAGAGCAGTGGTGGCCCAGTGGTGGCGGCCCCGATTTACGAACAGTAAGTCGTGGGTACGAACCCAGGCAGGCGCATTACTTTGTGTAATTTATTTCATCGCCACTGCTCTCAAAACGGTGAAGGAAAATATCGTGAGGAAACCGGCATGTCTTAGAACCAAAAAATTCGAAGATTTGTGACATCTACCAATCCGCACTGGGCCCGCCTGGTGGATTATTAGCCCATCCCTCTCTTAGAGAGGAGACCTAAGTCCCTGCAGTGGTGAGTGGGAACGTTATAGGATGATGATGAATTAAAGTTGCATTAGTTATTCCGCAAAAAAAAACACTCGAATCTTCCTAGGTGTATACATAACAAAAGCTCGTGGCCGTGCCGATTTCAACTCCGGTCCGCTAATGAAAATTTCCAATTGAAAATTCCACAAAACTTTGCCCGACTTGAGAAACCAAACAAGGACTTTATGCAACAGTAGCAGCGTGCTATTTCAAGTGAAGCCCTCAACAACTGTTTCCCCCTATTTCGTTCAGACATCGATCGATACACGTTACATCAAGTCTGTGAAGTTTAACCAGCTAATATAAAATTAACTGTGCATTCCATTAGCTGTCAAAACATGCCAACCCGAACAGGAGTACACACTTTAGTTTCGTTAGACCGTCGACTAAATCGTTGACAGGCCTGAAAAGCTTTTAGTAAATGCATGTATTAAAACATTAAGCGTGAATGCATGTCTCATACAAAACGTGTCCATCCATATTAGTTTAAAGTGAATAAATTATCGTTATTCGTAAACAATCCATCAATAGGAGAGGCGTTTACTGTTCGCTGAAAGACAGCCGTCAGGACCACACGATATTTTAAACTAACGTATTTTATTGCATTACCTATACTCGTAGCAAGTGACCGGATGCATACCAAGTGCAGTTTTTCATACTTTTGTTCCCTGTGTGCAAAAGTATGGAAGCGGCTTCATAAATTGTCAATTATTTTCTCGTAATCGCGGTATAGCATAAGTAATACATTGTCTTCGTTGAACTTCATTGCCTAGGCGCTTTTCTGGTCGTCGTCAAATTTGGTTTCCAGGAGTTTCAGTGGTTTAGGAATAGTGTGACGGGCTTGTAAAAATATTAACAAGGCAAGGTTTTTTTTTAAATATCGCGTTGAAATACGATTACTTTATAATAATATCTAAAAACAAAGAAACTACTTGATTTTAAATATTCCTGCTGAATATTCGAATAAGACAAAATGGTTAATACGACAATCCATTTGCAGTAAAACAATAAAAACTACAATACATATAAACTACATATTTATATAAACCGGGGCTTTTCAGTTCTGACGAATGCTAATTAATACCTAATTATAACACATAAGTACCTGATAGCCATCAGTACCAGTAGGAATTCCAGGCTCTCTGGTAAAGGCTATTTTAAATTACGGCCGCTAATCAGCTGCCATCGACAACTTTACATGTTTCCTCTGCATTCGATGCCAAACAAAGAATCTTCTCGCAAGTGATCTATGACCCATACTAGTAAATACAGATCACTGGTAAAGATGACTGTTAATTATTCTGATGGGATCAGTAACCGCGTCCCAGGGTTCATTCAAGGCACTTTAAAGCGCACCTTCGGAAATTTGCGGCAAAATGTTTAAAGTTAAGATTTTAAGTTGATAAGTATAATTTTTTATTCGCTTTAATTTACTAATACTACTAATCATAATTAAGATACGCGATGCGGAAACGCCTTGACTTCAAAGGGGTTTGAACTTTTTTGTATGGAAGCTAAGATGATGATTTTTAAATGATTGTCGTTGTACTCATTTGTCGATCTTTACCTTTAAATATCTCGGTAACATGACACTTTGGGGTACCGTGTTACTGGGCATTTTTTGTTCGTCTATATGTTCTCTATCCATACATACCACTTTCAAGGTGGGCCATGATTTCGAAAAAAAATCAAAATCGCGGGCAGGTTGATATGCCCGACGGTTCTATCCCCTTTTTAGATTTTTCTTTATTTAAATTTAAAAAAAACCTGCCATCATTTCCCTAGGCTCTTCCTAACTATGCTGAGACCGGCTTCCAGTCTAACCGGATGCAGCTGCATACCAGTATTTTACTTGGATCGACTGCCTATTTGACCTGAATAAAAAACCTTTATTTATTCAATAACCATAGAATTTTTAGTCCATTTTCTGGTTTCGGCATCACAACGTCCGAAACAGGACCACGAGATAATTGCCATCTAGCTTAATATTTATTTTGCAAGTCCTGATTACAAAACCAAAGCTTTTTCCGAATGTAAACAATTTTAACCTTTTTTTTTTTTTTTGGGGGGTGGGAAATCATCAAATAACCCCTCCCGCTCTTGGGCAGAGCGAAAGGGAGTGTCAGACTTCTACTGACTAAAAACCACCCATGTTCCTTCTTAGCCCTTCATGTCGAGGCCGCGGTATCCCTTGCGAACAACCCGCAGCCTCGACAGGAACAATTTTAACCCTTACGGCTTCACGTACGACACATTTCGAAATGTCATCTAAATACGTAACCCATGTCCTCAAGTCGAAAATCCAGTATGCAATCGAAAAAATCGTATACAATTTAAACAAAAGTTTATTATAAATATTGTAATGGAAGTTCAGTTCAGTAGCACTTACCTCAAGCTCTTCGATGACTTTTTCAAGTTGATCTTCCGTCACGGGAGGGGCGCCCGCCCTCGCGCGCTCCGCGTTTAGCAATTTCAACCAAGCAGTGTCAGCGGCATCCAAGTCATAGCTGCAAGCAGTCTCGGCCAGGGCAGGCGTTTGACTTAGTATGTGTTTGTCCGCATGATAGTTCTGGTCGCGGCTGAGGTGCAGATATCCTTCCTTCGGTCTGCAAAAACAAAAACAATTTATTTGAGAGCTGTTTGTGCGAATTTGTGAGGGGTGTGTCATTGAATTTGGATTGCATTGAATCTTGCGGATATTTATAGTAAGAAGTACGGGTGTTTTGTAAAGAATATAAATAAATGTTTGCAAAATAAATTGACCGGCGAGGTTTTTACTTTTAAATTACACATGACATAACATCACGCCTTGTAATCCCTGAAGAGTGAGGAAGAGGTGTACTTAACAAGTACACCCACAGTACTTTTAAATTGTCTTTAAAAAGTTCACTAAAACTTTTTTAACTATTTTTCAGTATTTGATGCAGCCCTCAATTAAATTCGCATTCAAGAAAAAAATGTAGTTGACTCGATAAATAAATAAGTGGCGTGAAAATGAAGACTTACAATTTGAATTCCTGGAAGTTGGGTGCTGGTGGATTTTCAATTTCCTTGACCTTAGGCGCAGGGAGAGAGTCAGGGTTCACAGGCACCTGTACTCCTCTCTCCCACTCCTGTTTCCACGCATCTGTGATGATCCAGTAATGAGCCGGAGTGAGTGGCTCACTGTCCGGCAATTTCATGGCGCTGATAAGGTCCTTTCTGAAATTCGTAGATGTGGTACCGGTTATTGACAAGTACGGAGTTCATTTTTTTGTTAGTTCAAACCACCACCCATGCCAGTTTACTTAGACAAAACGACAAAGATTTAAATCATGAACATTAAAAAATCAGGATACATTACCAATTTATTTTAATTGTAGAGTTATTTTTTTCCGGTACGGGTGGAGGTCGTTACGTATGTAAAATATTATTAACTTGAGATACATATTAATCTTTTCAGTCACGAAATTAAAAAGCATCCTGTCCAGTCCGCCCCTTTACTGTGCAACTCTCAGTGGACCCTAATCTACTTAACGAACGGGATCTCTTAATGTTCTATGTTTATTCAGTTTATCACAGTTTGACATACAAGAATTTTATTATATTATTTGGTTTTACAACAGACTATTTTTAAGAAACCGCGACCATACGATAAAAAGCCGACTAATCGGCCGACTAGTCTACCAGGCAGATCATTACTTTAGGTAGAGTTTAGAGGTATCGGTTATTATTCCTTAGCGTTATATAGGTGAGTCGCTCGTATTGAGTACATCATACAACGCACCTGCAAACCTTGAATTTGCATTGTTCTTGATTTAAGTCTCTTTGGTAAAAAAGAAGAAGTTTTTTTAAGTGTTTTTACTGTTTCATTTTAAAGTTGTTTTTGTTTTGTTAGCCTGATTTTTTTTACTTTGTCTCCTGTATCGTGGATGTGTTAACAAACATTTAAACTCACATACACAAACGGCCACACCCGGAACAATAATCTGTAGGCCATAAAAATAAACATCGACCCACTACACGAAGCGCAATAGCCAATCACCGAGCCACTGCGCCAAACATTCCGTCAAATATTTTTTATTGTTACTTGTACATACTTTTACATTATTATAACTTTAGAGTATTTGAATAGTAATAGACCAACTCGCACGGGCCCGCGTGTTGGATTATAGCCCATCCCTCTCCTAGAGAGGAGGCCTGAGTCCATGCAGTGGGAACATTATAGGCTGATAATGATGATTAGAACTTTAATACCTTATTTTTGCGACTGTTAAAATCAATACTGTGTATGAATATCTCACCTGAGATAATCAAACGGACTGAACAGGTCCCATGTTTACAAAGTTTGATATTAAATCCCAAATAAATGGTAATTAAAATGCAGATATTTTCGCTTGTTATTGACAGAAAAGATTACTACGTAAGTTTGTATATTCAAAGCTTGTGATGGTGACGTTCAGAGACAGGATTATATGTTAACGCGTCTGTGCACATACAAATGCACATTCACGGTACATTAAGTACGTAATCCGTAATCAGCGTTTTTACACACAATAAAAAGTTTTTTCCCAGTCCCAATAATTTTGGCGTAAAGTAACTAAGTCTGATGAACAGAACTTGGTGAAGAATCCGTTTATGGTTTAACAGTATTTTTGAGAATTTGGTACTTACATAACTCAATTAAAAAAAAAGATTACTCTCGTCTAAAATAAAATAAATTAAAACAAAAATGTAGGGCTTATTTTAATAGTATGTTGAATTATTTAAGTCTATATATGATGACGGTGATGTGATGATGATATTTCGACCATTTGAAGTTACATATAATCCGGTCTCTGATGATGATTTACAGGTAAATGAGGTTAGTGAGTTATAATGTTAATCTTAAATAATAAATAGATGCATATTACGATCATTTGAAGTTGCTTATATTACAGTGTGACGATGATTTATTTAGAATCCTAAAATAAGATAAGATTAGTAAGTTAACAATCAATGTTAGTAAAGTCCCATAAATCGGTTAATTCGTAAAATGAATCTAACTTTACAGTTAGTTAAAATTTTGTGTTATAATATGCTAGCAGATTAGATCGCTAGCTTTATTTCAATTACAGTGAAGGTGTTCAGTTGAAAATCAATCGCAATTTGAACATTGACTTCATATTGAAGATAGGGTTACGCACCAATATACTAATCGATTTATGACAACTTTGTAAAGTTTAAAAAAAGGTTTAAAATGTCTTAAAACCATATAATCTATATGTACAGTCATCACTTTTAGTGAAGCATATGCTCGCTTTCAACATTAATAATAACATGAGAAGATGTGCCTTTTCATCATTCACATCACAGATGTGCATTTTGTTTTAGAAGAGTGGGGTCTCCTAACACAGGTGTTTCTTATACTTAAAAGAAGGCCTCTATGTATGTTTAAATATTGTAGAATTTTTTATAGTTACTGAAATAAAAAAATATTATTATTATCATCATGTAAATGAACAAGATAACCGCTTCTTGAAACTTTTACAGAAGCTTTTTGCCAAATATTTTCCCAACTATCCAAAATTAATATATTCTTATGCCCGTTAAATCTAACTAGGCGACACGTCAATGAGTGCTTATTATTATTATTCATTAACTTTCAGAATCAAAAAATATTCTATACATTGATAGTAAATCTTCGATTCGATTAATTATTCAATGTGAAAGTTACCAATTACAAATTATTAATTTATTACACTTACACTATTTTACATTGAAAAGGACCCCTCCAGATCCGTGAGTGGTATTCCTTTGCCTCACAACCGAACAATCAACTGTTCCCAATATGGTAGTATTCAGAAGGCTGTTGGTGATGCCCCGCGCGCACCTATAGATGCACAGATCTATTTTCAATACTTTTGGTTCATTGCAGACTTATTGACATTTGCAATAATATGTAGGCATCCATCTAGGGGTCGCATAATGATAGTTAAAACGGGCAATAATATGACTTGAAGCACATCAAGTACCCATATCAAAATACATGAATGCTAAAATTTGGATATAATACTGCCAAAATGACAATCACAAAATCCTCAATATCTTACTTATTCAACTAAATGCATAATAATAGAATTATATTTAATTAATCAAATGAAAATGTTAACATGAAATACTAATAAAAATAAGTGGCCTTACCTTAATGCTAGTAAACAAAACAGGTATATTTTGCAACCAGCACCCTTTAAGGGCAGGTTGTTGCCCTTTATGGGCAGCCATACAAACTTTAGTTACACAAAAGTATTGGAGGGTGAACAAATGTTTGAAACCAAAAGTTAAAAAAATTAATCAACTTTCTAAATACTAATAAAAACAAGTGGCCTTACCTTAATGCTAGTAAACAAAACAGGTATATTTTGCAACCAGCACCCTTTAAGGGCAGGTTGTTGCCCTTTATGGGCAGCCATACAAACTTTAGTTACACAAAAGTATTGGAGGGTGAACAAATGTTTGAAACCAAAAGTTAAAAAATTAATCAACTTTCTAAATGTCAATTTTGTTTCCATGCTAAATGAAATACTGAAAGAATACCTTTATTTATTGAAAAGGACCATGGGAAATTTTCTACAAAATCTGACTGTAAGACCAACAGAGTTGAAATATATCTTAAAAAGTAACTTATACAACCACTTAACTTCAATTTATACGAAATACCAAATACCTAAGTCAATGGAGAACAGACATGAAACCATTAGAAATATATTGCTTTTCTGTTATGTATTTTATCAAAGTAAGACCATATTTTCAAACTAAATCAAAGCTTTATTTTAATTAAATAGGCCAGTTACAGTTACGTTTGATTTGTTAAAAAAAATCAACTTCATTGGTCCATTAGATTTGGAGCAAATTGGTTGTGACTGACGGACAGACACACAAGTGATCCTATTAGGGTTCCGTTTTTTCTTTTGAGGTATGGAACCCTATAAAGACAAGGCATAATAACTGTGAATGTACTGTAGTATTAATAAACGTAGTTTAACAAAGGGAAACAGCCTTAAGAGTCCTTGGTAGATTCTAGGACATCGCCGACATAGTCTTGATTGATAACTGTGTGTTTAGGTTAAGTAAAATGTCCTCAACATAATCTGTTTTCAAACAAATTACAGGAGTAGTCAAAGCATTAACAAAATACGGGAAACTCCATAATTTTCAATTGACCTTAGTGCTAGTCTCTAGTTACTTCAGTACTTGTAACAATAATATGAATTGAAGAACTTAATTAGCTATGGTTTAAGATATATTTTGGATTGTCTCTACCCTTTAGAGATTTAAGAGTTTTTAAAGACCTAGGTTTTAATTTTGTATGTCATGCCTAAAATGTTTAACAAAATATAATTAAAAATCCTTTCCGTAAAGGAAGTTCAATGCAACAGTATTACCAGTACATTACATATTATAAGTTAGTTTACAGAAAGAAATGTACTTAATGAAAAACTCTTTCTCAGAACCTCTTTATGCAAAAAGAGTGGTAGACACCTTTATTCTCAATGTTATGAAATAACTCCCACAACAAAACTTGGATCATGAAAACTATTATTGAATTATAATTTGTTTCAGAACGAACAGGGGAGGCCACATCCTGTTTCCAGAAATTCTTCAGGTTCCCTGACTGCAAAGAAACTACCCAGGTAAAAACAATTACATAGTTAAATATATTAAAGAATTTTAGACAATAATCCTTACTAATATTATAAATGCGAAAGTAAGTCTGTCTGTCTGCCGCGCTTTCACGCCGAAACTACTGAACCGATTTAAATGAAATTCGGTACGCAGATAGTCTAGCTAGAGCCTGAGAAAGGACATAAACTACTTTTTAAAGCGAAAAAGGGTTGTAAAGGGTTTAAGGGCGGATGAAAAGATTACTTTTGGTCGCGATAACTGCCATCGGTCGCGAAGTCCGACATCCACGCAGGCGAAGCCGCGGGGATCCGCTAGTCTATTATAATAACTAACAATTTAGGCATGAATTATTCTAGAAAATATATGTTATTAGTGGAAACTGCTTATAAATGTGATCAACTGTTTCTAGGACTATCCCAATCAAACCTACCTAACACACATACATCCTTGCTAAACAGTAAATAACAAAAACCCTGTCTGTGGAGAATACCAGTATAAGTCGAACAAAATATATATTAAGATTTTACTTTCAGTAAGGTGGGTTGCTGTCTGGTTGTTCACTACAAGACCACATCCAAGACAACAGAAAAATGGACAACTACAATGGACACGAGGAATCCGATTGGTTCACAGTCTTTTTCTGGCTTTTATTGTTCTGCTGCGTTTACTTTCCAGAAGAAGAGTTAGTCTACATTGTATTTATTTTTGCCTCCTTGGTAACCACGTATTTCTTGTACCAGATACACTACTTAGAGTAAGTATTGTTAATACAGTCATAAACCAAAATATGTATGTAGCTGCTGTCTGACCCATTTCATTTAAAAGTAATATCTAAAATTCTTTAAGGAATAGGTCTTTAAAGAAAAAATTAAATATTACTTTCTGGATATTATTTTCTATGCCATGACAGATATGGATTGCTATTACTCCTAGTTAAAAACGATACATACAAAAAGGAATCACCCAGAACATTATTCATTTACAAAAATTGGTTTTCTCAGCAGTATCCTTATTCTATTTTATGTATTTCAGTAAACACCACATTTTGAAACACTCCTTTCAACAACTTTGTAACAAACTTTAACCTAAATGTCCAATGAGGAAATGTCAACCCATTCCAACTTGAGAGTTTTGTATTTGTAAGGTATCCAATACCAGTTGTTTTTCAGTAAACATCACGTTTTGAAACACTCCTTTCAACAACTTTGTTACAAACTTTAACGTAAATGTCCAATGAGGAAATGTCAAGCTCATTCCAACTTGAGAGTTTTGTATTTGTAAGGTATCCAATACCAGAAACGTTGCAGGATTCTAGAAGATTCCCATAAAATATATTTCTTCACATTGTTTATGATGTTATTATAATTTTAACCCTACAATTGAATTCACATGCATTATCTTTTTCATAAGTGGTCAAATCAGCATATTGGAGTTAATATTAAAAACGAAAATCTATATTAATTGGTTTGCATGTTGGAGATATTATATAAAATTCTTTCAAAACTCAATCTTATTTTCCCTGTATTAAGCTAATACATTTTTTATGTTTATGACTGTACATACATAAAACAATTTCGAACCCTGAGATTGTAACTTGAAAATGCTATTTTATTCCTTATTTGTAAAGTTAATATTCTAAATTATTTGGATTATATGTTTATTGTTATAGCAAACATGACAAATTTTATAATAGAAATATCTAAATTAATTCGTAAACTATTCTCTAATATCTATTTTATTTTAAGAAATCTTTTTCTCTTCAATATCCTACCAAGATGCTTATACAAGGACAATTTATAAATGATTTATGTACACTCACTAAACAATTGAGGCATGTATTGCTCCTGTTCAACATCAAATAACAATTTTAGCAATTTAATGTCCCTGTAAAAGTAACTTTACAATCCTTTACAGTATAAAAAGCTTGCTTAGTGTCTATTAGATTAAATATGTAGTGCCTGGGTTAAGATAGATTTCCTTAAATATTATCTCGACTCTCTTTATCCTTTTGTTTAATCCTTATCTATATTAATATAATTATATACTTATTCAGCATTACATTACAGTACAGGCACATCCTCCCATTTCCAAATTTAGCAATGTTAGTTCACTCCTGTAAATAATGTCAATATTTATATGTATATTTTATTAATATTTTATTAATATTTATATAGTATTAATATAAATATTGTCATTATTTTACAAAATACAGGGTTAGTAATTAATTAATCAACATTCGCATTCACACCTGCTCCTTCTTTTCTCCTTTTATACTGTTACTAAAACCTATAAACTATCTTGTAATTCTTTACAATTAAATATTTTGTTAACAAGACAATGATTATGAATTGTGCAGTATATTATTGTAAAGCAATATTTAAATGTAAGGAATTTAAAAATATGTTTACAACTAGTTTACAGAACATTAAAGAGAATGCATCGCACAGCATGATAAGAGATGTATATCAGTAAAATGTATGAAAAACTGTATGGTTAAATTCAAAAAGATATATGGTTTATAGAACTTTTTACTGAGCCATATCCCTGATCGTATTATGTGATTGCATTAACACAAATGGACAGAGTTAAGCAAAAAGGATTCAATCCCAACCTTTTTATATTAAATGGGCTTTCTCGGAGTTACAGACACCGGCCTGTTTATACTATGGGCCTTCTCTTCTCTCTTCTTTTTACTGTCTGGATTGAATCCATTTTGCTTATATATGTTCAAATTATATTTTTGTAATCCAAGCAATTCAACCACCCCACAAATTGCAAATGCAATTTCGCTGTGTTTGAAGCGCACAGCGGTTGTGCTTATACAATGTTAGAGTATGAAAACTCTGAACACTTTTACTGATCTGACCACTTATCGGTCATCAAGACTCTGGAACTTCATCAAATATTCTTTTGTTGTAACTTGTTTATGCTGAATTTGTATTAATTTATTTTCTAACTCAATAAATCTTCTTACACACAGCTTGTATGTAGTATTGACTAAACATATGTTTTCTCTTTAATTCTTTCATATTGCAGTTGCTTGAATAACGATTTGTCAGTCGCACATTTTAATAATTAGAACATCAAGGTATATATTTATTATATCTATACCTTGATCATCTAATACTTATATAAGCTATTCAAATGATCTTCTTAATTACCCCTAGTTTCTGGAAGCCTGACCTGAAGATCATGTTAATTTGAATGGAGAAATTCACTGGTACAACAAAATGAAAAGTATGTTGACATGAATATTGACTAGTTGAATCAGCTTCCAGAAACCAGGTCTGATTGATGATTAACATTAATACTTACTACTCCCTTAGTATGTTTATCCTCTAAACAACACTATATGACCCTTAGTCTATATTAATCATAACATAATACTATAAACCGTATTGAATCCAATCGAAACGTGTCACACAAACCTGAATAGTTCAGCGGGTGCCTCTGAGGCACTCCTGTTATATATTGATGACATCTTGAGGTCACTGACAGGGCGGAGCTGCCAGAGAGCATCCTCGGGCTCCGTCCTGCGGCGTTTGGATGTGCCGGCGTCATCACCGCGCATCCCTGACGCCCGCTTTGTGCCTCTCAACGACATCTTGGTTAGTTGTCCACAAACTACATGTTCACGATCCTTCTACTGCTTTACACTTAGAACGCGGCAACAACATTGTGTAGAATGTCACATCATTCACTACATGGCACTTCAGTTTGCGTCCTGTAAACCTGAAAAAACAAAACGTATCTTATAAAAGTACGAACAGGCACTTTTCTGGTGAGTAAAATCGTTAAAACTGTCCCGAGCCCTTTAATAAATCAATCTAAGAGCCTATTCCAATATCCAAATTGGTTTATCAACATACTATTTCTCGAAATTTTGACAGATCAAAATTAATGAGCACAGTGAACCAAACAACAAAACAATGTGCTATACACTATAGGAACACTAACTGAAGGTAATGTAGAATTGGTAAACAGTAATAAAACATTGTATTTTAGACTATTCAGTACAAAAGCATTTTGACATACAGAACAAAAATGTCAGTTTCAGGATCCAACAATGTAAAATGCACAGGTGTCGAAGCAGTGTGATCGAGTTATACCTCGACAATATACATCGTGTGACCAATATACACTGAATTGGACGTTTTTTTAGTACAAATGTAAGAAAATTAATAACAGTCCCGTTTGACGTTTCACTTTACTGCACGAGTAAAATGTATGGCGGGCCACTGCTCGGGTCGTGACTGTAAATAGCGCCGAGCCACACACAACAGATGCCTGTTGTCGATTTCACTTGCTGCTCGCACTAATATATAAAATGCACTCACACGCCACCACCTGTGAATCCAATTACTTCACTCTACAATATTTAACCGTAAATATTTATCTCACGAATATTCTCCATTGTAGGCTACATAACAAAGTTGACAACATAGATAGCAGCACTGTTTTGTTGCCAGATTGACGTGAGTCCTACGCATCATTTTCTCCACCGTTTCGCTACGAATGTATATCATGTATACAACAGGTCGATTGTATATCAGTTTGCAATAATGTACTATGTTGAAATACCTCATAATTCACATACATTTTCTGTAACAGACATTTGGCGCCATTGATCCAAAAACTACTTTGGTCACGTGACTATGTACGAATCACCAACGCAAGCCAAGTAAAATGGCCAAAACGCACATCGAGTTCATCTAATGTCATTGGTTTTGAAAGTAACTTGCCGCATAACATATACATGGAGACAAGGTTTTTAATTCCTCAAAGCCGAGAATAAACCAAACACGAACACATAGTTAATAAACATTGGATTTGTCAGCAAGTAGCACAAATTACTAGAATAAATTACAACATGAACATAGAGCCAGAGATATCAATACGGAGTTACAGAAATTAGTCACCAGTTGGCGCCCTCGTCAAAAAAAGTTATAATGTTGCTATATTTAAAAAAAAGGTTTTGCGTAAATTAGAAACAAATAAAAAGTGTAATATTTTAGATTTAAAACGTTCAACATTATAACATAATTATACATCATTTAGTAACTATACGACATAGCTGTACAAGATAGTGCCTAGGTTGTGCCTGAGGTTAGTATCCATCCACAGCCAACAGGCAGGCACGCTCAGCAGTGTTGGTTCACAATAATAAAATTATAGTGAAAATGTTCTCGTTACACTGTCTCTAAAAAGATAGTTTCGTGAGCCTATCCATACCCAGCCACTTTCCAAACTTTCACTGCATCTATCAAGCTGCACGGCACTTCAGAGTTAACCATGATTTTACTCAGGCGAGCAAAATCATGACTAACTATTCAGTGCTTTATACAGAAAACAGGAATGCTGATAAGCTGATACTGATACGGCTTAAAATGACACTCGGTCGTCGGACAACCACATTTAATAATTTGGTCAATTAGGTCCCAATAGTTCTGAGTGTTTGCGCAAGTGTGAATAGCGCATAAAATACATCTAGTTATGGCAAAAACAACAACATTGAATTATGGTGAATTCCGAATGTAAACGTTAATTTTAGAAAGAAGGTATGCCAAAAATTGTAAAGACTTTCTTGATTTTTGAAATGGAGAATATTTATTCAGTTTTAGGAACCAGCTTATTTTTAGCTTTTGTATTAAATATTTCTATGGTGACCTGTCTGTCGGAAAAATAGAGGAAATTACTCTATGGTCGGAATTTTTAACTTATTTTTGTAAAGTCCATTTCACGAAAGAAGTCCCGCGGACTGGGGGCCAATTGTGGAACTAAATTTAACAGATCGGCCATGTTGTCGTTTCTCGATGTTATCAAGGTGCGTTTGTTTTGGTAGATATTTTGTGAGTTTATTATTGGATTAGTGCGTTATAAGGTTTATTTACGATGCCAAAAGTTGTGAAACAACATTATGTCGCGCGACATACAGCGCTGCGTCTGCGGGACTTCTTTCGTGAAATGGACTTTATTAACTAATGGGGACACCTCTGCCCAACCCATCGTGAATTTATAGGCGTTAAGTATCTATTATGTATTCGAAAATTACTGACCTTCTGAAACTATTTTACTGTTTCCCTACCCGTTAACCGCCATTGCCACTCACAGTGTCGTTACGTGACCTAAATCCGAACCGTTTAAATAATCGGTTATTCGGTTTATTTATTAAAATAATGTACGAGTAGAAATTGATAAAAATGTTTATTTATTTTACTATTTATATACACACAGTAGACAACACAGGAAAAATATCATAATATAACATTATGAGTACAAAGGTACTGCTTATTTCTCGAGAAATTTCTGCCAGCAGACCTGCAAAAGGAGGGTGAAAAAAGAAATGTAGACTATAGTGCGTGAGAAGCGGAATGTTGATAATTTATTATAACGTAACATAACATCACGCCTTGTACTTATCGAAGGCTTAAACAGAGATGTACCTAACATGTACTGTACTACACCCACATTTCCGGCCGGGCGCGAGAGGTCGCCGTCGCCGATCACCGCTACGAGAACACGGCAGGGCTCCGCCCAAGTGGGGCAGACCTCCACGGTGTGCTCCACCGTGTCCTCCGGCCGATCCACACAATGGTTACATCCGAGCGTTTCCTCCAGCCTGCAGGTGTCGGGGTACCTCCTGAAACAACCGTGTCCGGTGAGGACCTGCGTCAGACGAAAGGTGAGGGCGCCGTGGCGCCTCTCAAGCTACTATCGTGCCCAGCAGCGCCACCCTGCCACAAATAATGTTTATAATGCAGTGAGCCACGTAACGATTTGCTGCCCGTCATACACGCGAGGCGTTCTAGGGTTTTATTTTAGAGTCTGTGGCGTGAGAGGTTTTGGCGCGTCTTATCTATTACAAATCTATTCTAATATTACAAAGCCGAAGAGTTTGTTTGTTTGAACGCGATAAACTCAGGAACTACTGGTTGGAATTGAAAAGTTATTTTTGTGTTAAATAGTCTATTTATCGAGGAAGGTTTCAGGCTATATAACATCACGCTACGACCAATAGGAGCGGAGCATAAATAAAAAATGTTGCGAAAACGGGAAAAGATATTCCTTTTTAAAGATTCCGTTTCGTGCGCCTCCGGGAAATTCAAATTCAAAATATTGATTGCACCATAATGTTTACAAGAATGACTCTGACGACTTTAGAAAGCTACACCTTTACCGAGTAACGTAGGCATTATATTAATTTTCAAAATACACGCGGACGATTACAATTTTAATGCTCAAGAGTTTGTTTGTTTGTTTGGTTGAACGCGCGAATTGAAAAAATATTTCTATGTTGGATAGTCGATTTGTCGAGGAAGGTTATAAGCCATAAATTGTGACGCAGACGAAGTTGCGTGGGTCAGCTAGTTACAAAATAATATGGCTAAAGTTTTCTAGCAGAAACCACTGTCCGTACTGTCACATGAGTAGGAAAATGGAAGCTTTAGCTCTGTTCCGTTTTTCTACTCATTGTGGTACCGTGCCGCTATCTTCACAAACACCTTTGCAATCCGAATAATATGGTAGTTAACTAAAAAAATCTAATTAGTCCGTCAGATAGATTTCCAAAAAATATTGGTGACGTATTTTTTCATTTTTCACGTAAACAAACAATGAAGACGATACAATGCTTTGGAAACTCGTCTGACGTCATATTCTAAGACATTAGTACCTATGACATTTTTTACGGGTGTGTGACGTCATGACCCCTCCACTCAAACCTTTGACGCGTTTTATTTTCGTAATTTTTTATTGATTTGATAAAACAAAAAATACGTATCCAATATTTTTCGATAATCTAACAGATGGACTAATTAGAATCATATTTTTTTAAGTCAGTAAATATCCCTATTACGTTGTAAAGTGATGGGTACTTTCACGTGTAATAAATACTAAACTACCGGACCTGGTCCAAATGTAAATCTAAACCATTCTCGAATCCACTTGAACACACAAAAAAAACATCAAAATCGGTCCAGTCGTTTAGGAGTTCAGTGACAAACACACGTACAGTATAATTATGTTGAAGATAATGTCAAGAAGGCTGCTGAAGTGTTCAGTACATACAATTACCCCGTATGACCCAGCAGCAACAACCAATTTAACAGTGATTTTGTTAGTTGTTAAAAAAGAACCTTATTATTATTTCAAAAACACTAGTTGCTTTTTATTCGAATGATTAAATGATTGAGCTTGAATGACTATTACTATCGTCATTTTGACTTGCATGTTATTCCCCAATTGATCAAAGTACAAAACCAAACAAAATTGCTAGCTGTAAAATAAAATAAAACATTTCTAAGTTTGTAATACAGTTATAGTTCCTGCTATATTTACGTTTTTTTCAATATTTGGGGGTTCCCTGAATCTCGTCTATACTACGTAGATTTTTATTACTAGTCTACACTAATATTATAAAGAAGAAAGATTTGTACTATTTTTGTGTGTGTGTGTGTTTGTAATGAATAAACTTAAAAACTACTGAACCGATTTGAAAAATTATTTCTCCGTTGGCAAGCTACACTATTCCCGGGTGACATAGGCTACTTTTTATCCCTGTATTCCCACGGGAACGGGAACTACGCGGGTGCAACCGCGTGGCATCCGCTAGTACTTGATAATATGGATATAATAATTATGTCTAACGTGCCGATTTACGAAATAAAATATAATTCAGAATATTAAGATACCGGCCGCGGTTGATGAAAGTAATCACACGAGAAGACCTACAACTTGAAGTTACAAAGTAGTTTTTCAGAAATCTACTTACTGATATTTCCGAACGCGGGAGAAAGTAGTTTAAAGCACTGGCTGTATGCTGTAAAACTACATGATACTCGACATGTCGCGCGTCGCACTGTTACTTAATCAACGCACATTCAATCAATCTATTAACCCTTTCGCAGTTCGCACTGCACACCTAACCATATCTAATGGGTGTAATTAACAACTCTCGTTTGACTTTCGCCAAAAAATAATAGGAATTCATACTAATAAATTTTTATTCAAGTTATTACAGTGTTTTATTTTGTTAACAGTATATATATATATTAATATTTAAACAATTAACTCTAAAAATACAATTTAAAACTTTCTAAATTAAATTATAGATAGACTTTCTTGATTATCTTCCAACTGGGTCACTAATAAAAAATGTACAGGTATCTAGATTTACAGAATTATGCTGAAAGGGCTAAAACCATAATTACTTATATATTTGATTGAGTACATTTTAAACTTTATTACTTAGTATTTTTCAAAATTAGAAATGTGCACGTATATGTTTTTGTAATTTCATATGCATTTCTTATACAATTTTTATTAGCAAGTCTATAGCTTTTTTAAAGCCGCAGATCCAAAGAAATTATATATAAGTTACTGTCTATTACAACAACTTCCAATACAGTTTTACTAGCAAAATCTTATAAATACCCTTTCCGGTTAAAGAACAAATAAATTTACAAAATCAAATATTAAAAGGGCTTATTATTGAACTTCGTTGTAGAATAAAGACAGACAATTTTCACAATTTTCTTATGGAATGATGACTAATTATAATTAGAAAATAAATACATCGAAACGCAATAATTTTAAGAATTAATACTTAACCTCAATTAGGTTATTGTTCATCCGTTTATGTATGGCTACATCGCGATAGTTACTGCCGCAGGCTGGCTGCGATGCTATAATGACGTACAGTTACTTTCATTTTTTTAAATTGTGCACGTAGAACCGGTTCGCTGCGAGTCTGACTCACAGGCCGACACAGTTAGCTTGACAATTGAAAACAACGCCATCTATCGGCACTTACGAAAACTACTTTCATGCTACGTTAAACTATTGTAACATGAAGTTATGCTTAACTTTATTAACATGATTAATTAATAAGTTGATATTTGATAAATACATATTAACACGGGTTTATACATAATTAACAGTAGTTTTGATTAAATATTCTAATAAAAATATGAAATTTGTTTGTGACTGATAATTTGGTACTTAGTAGCAAATGGCACTGTTCGTTAGTTTTTTATTTGCGTAAAATAAACATCAGCTGCTTATAGTATTGTGTGTATGACTCATGACTCACCTATAGAACCATGAAGTACACATAAGCATAATCAGCCAATAATGTTCCCACTGCTGGGGACACAGGCTTGCTCTCTATGACAGGGAATGGGCAATAAATCTACCACTCATATCAATTTAATAAGTTCAAAGGGTCAAAGTGGAAAAAATAAACCACTGGCTTGGATACAATACATAAATTAGTTCAAGTCAATTTTGTATGCAAGTTTTGCAGTTGAGTGATAAATTGCCGCGTTAACTGGCTTGATAGAAAGATTATGCCCCTTCACAGCTCAAACCGTTGTTATGTAATAGGCCTTGAGGTACCCAACACATGAATATCGATACTTTACACCACTTAATGCAAACGATGTTTTATTCTACGCAAAAAGATATGATTTAATTCGGAAATATATGACACTCCAAAAATCATGAAAACTGATAAAAACATTCTAATATTATACATTTATCGTAAATTCACATTGTTGTTGCATGTGAAATTTTCAAGTTTCAAAGACCAGTTCCCTTATTCGGGAGGCAAACTTCTGTATCTAAACAAAACTGTGATATGAATGATGTACAATCAGGTTGCTCATATTATAATCTAGGAAATTATACATTAACTATTTTTTTTCTCTACTAAACAGATCAAAAAGTATGAGAATATCTTCCCACATAGCACACATGTACTGGCCTTAAATAAAAAAAAATATAATTCAGTTAAATACCAAGGAGACCCACACCTAATACAATATATTGGTAATTAAACAAATAAAGATGTGTTCCTAAAACTACATAACCACTACTCTTTGTTATTTTTGGTATACAATCTTAATAATACAATTATTTATTAAATTAATACGTTATCTCATGTGATTATATTGTAGGCCTCTATATAGAGGCTGAAAGTAACATCGACGCACAGACGGTTACTACGTTTACCATACATAAAAAATGCTGATTCCTCGAAAGTGCAATATAGTCGTTGTTTTTTTGCACTTTTGTCAAAATGTTTGAAATAGCAGTTTTATTTTTCAAAGTGATGTACTGAATTCGTGGTCACCGTGTCTGCGTCGGTAACTCTTACACCCTGTATAACAAAATTGTTTGTAAATTGGTGTTGGTGAGTTGTGTGTATGAGATCAATAGATGATGATCAAATGATTTCTCTTTAGGAGTACTCTCTACGTTAAAGCTCTGGTTGTCCAGGAAGTAGCAACAGGACAACAGACTGGTACCAACATGTTCACATTGCATTCTGTTCATTGTTAAATTATAAAGATCTTCCACTCAGTTCCACAGTAATTATATCTCTGATATCAACCTTATTACAACGTTACTGACGATCACTTTGATCTTGAGAGTGATGCATAAAGGAGACAAAAGTGATTTAATTCTGTGAATATCTAAAAAATCCAGGACATCAGGTGACCTTATACAGAGATTCCCTCTGTGTCGGCCACAAGAAAATCAACCAGAGCGGCAGAGCATGCAATCATGAAGTACAAGTATTGAAGACACACACACAACAGATTCTGGCTAAATCATTAATTAACGTAACTGTTCGCTGTTACTGTATACAATATCTACAACAACTGGTTAATTTAGTACACTCGAACAACCTAATAAGTAAACAGCCAGCTAACTTGAATTTAGTTTTAAAATTATACAGATACATTTAGAGACTGATGTCGAACGATACAGCGTTTGACATCACAGTCGTTTAATGCGAAACACTTTACGAAACAAGCCAGCAGATATTTTTTTCAGTGTACTAGAATTCTAGATTTCTGCCTGTATACTTATTTGACTGTTCATCATACGATGTACGAGTAGAAGACTTAACTTTACAATCACATTCGAATAACATAATACAAATAACTTACAATAAAATCTAACTGCAATAAACTTAGTCTACAGTCGTCTTAGGTACCCTAACATTAATATATCTCCCTAGACATACATAATCTGATGTGTTAATATTCATATTAAACATTATATACTACGAAATTGTTAATTGGGTATTTGACTACTGTTAAAAATTCACGAAAATATTTTGTTTTTTGATACAAAAATGGAGTAGCCACACGCTTTAGAAGTTTTTGGTGGGGGCACTTTCTATTCTTGTCGCGCGACACGGCCATTTGTGCTACGTAACTATGAAAATATGAAGTCACTCTTTTTAGGCGTTGTCTTTGTCTAGCATGTCATTTAAAATCAGTTTAAAAGTCATTTTTTTATCGATTTTATTACTTTTTCACATATCGTGTTATTTCTGTTAGTTATTTGAAATAACATAACATTTTCGTGAATTTTTAACAGTAGTCAAATACCCTATTATTGTACTAGAAGATAACAATAGAGTATAAAGAAGAAATTTTATCAAAAGTTTACAATATTTGAAGATTATTTTGACGATGATCTCTTACGGACTACAAAGTAGAGAAAAACATCATCAAAATTGGTACAGAGTAACAGTTTCACTAGATTCTGGCTACTTCAGCTTATCGGATTCCAGTGTTTTTGTGAATTTTTAATTTGTCCACACCGGTTTGCAACAGATTGCACATTAGTATGGAACAGATTTTTTTTAGTAACCAATGATTAATTTGGATGAATGATTTCACTATGTGAACTATATGGACAGACGCCAGTACATGAAGCTTCCTGAAACTATCAAATTTTCCCAATAAACCTTGAACCTAATGCTTTAGCGGTAAAGTTGCAAATCTATTAAAGAAATTTGACATATTGTAGTAGCTTGGTGTACTGGTTATATGGTGTAAGGAATGTGCATGAGTTTAAAGATCATAGTCCGTACGAGGTCCGTTCTATCGTCTACGTCTACACACAATCCTGTATCATCAGATCCATTAATTTCTATCAGTCCATTACATTTTGCGTACAGTACAATGCAGCAACAAACCTTTTACTTTTCCAAGGTAAATTCGATTCAAGAACCCACACATTTCAACTAAGGGTAATTGTTACTAAAAAAAACACCTGTTTTTACTTTACATAACTCTATGAATTTTACAAAGATTTAATTCGCCATAAATTCACCTTGTCGATGTAGATTTATTTTTATATGTCACTTCTTTTGTTCTTGACAACAATTTGTTCTTTTGTTCTTGAGCGTAGTGACATGTAAAAAAAAATCTTATTACAATGATTTAAAACTCTCTGTTCTCCTCTCCGAGCCGGTCTGAGCGAACGCGACTATACGGTGATATCTAACGATTTAATTCCTTTGATTTTATTTAAACATTAGAATAGTTGTATCAAAAGCAAACGGTTGATCAAATGCCGTAGTAAAATTATGTTGTAGACAATAGATCATAAAAGGAATGATTATTTGAATGCAAAGTGTGTGATACCTTATTAGAATGTATAATTTCTGCAAAAGATTACGTCACAATTACGTGACTTTTCAAAGGACGTAGGATACTAAGTCCTGGGTAAAGAACATAAGATACAGTTTCCTCTGTGAACGACATTTCTCGCAAGTAGTGTTTTAAGGTACTATTATCCAAGTTCTTCACATCGAAAATTGGAGCCTCAGAATGTTTGTCTATTTATATATATTATATTATTTAATACATATTTCACATCTTACTTTAATTGGCAAAGTTACAATTCTATCCAATCATAAACCAATTATATTAATAAAACATAATTTGTACATCTCAATCACTACGGGGAAGCCACATTAAATACTTGTGCGAATTTTATTAAAGTGTAGTTCATATGGTTTCAAGAAATATATTTTGATGCAACTGAAGATGTGCTTACACCCGTTTTCCAAAAAGGGGATTCGTTTAAACTAAATAACAAATATATTATGAAAATCATTTGACAAGTGTTTGACAATATATTAGCAAGTTATTTTTATGATTAGTTGTTTTATTTGTGAAAACCAAAGTCCACAACATTGTTGCAGCAACATAATTCTTTGTTGAAAACATTATAAATAGAGTATAACACATAATGAAAAGTTTTACTGTGGGGGTTCGATTTCAAACAGATTCAAAATTTCAAATCAGTGGTAGTCTAGAATCATAAAGTAAACTGTATATAAAAAATCATCAGTAAACAATCGTATCACGAAATCACCGTGTATTTAATGTTTCGAACAACATGAAAACATGATACAGAAAAAATGTTGAGCAACTTTGGTTGACACGTGTACGACGCTTAACATTTATCCGAACGCTAAAAGTAGGCACTAAGCGTTTGGCTTGGTCCAAATACACCATACATTTTGACATTGACGAATCGCCCAAGGTGAAGGGTTGTGAACGTTAGTTTGGATCGATTACACGAGTTCCGTGGGTGGATATCTATTATGCATAGCCAAGACTACAATTAGGTCATGTCGATTAAACTATTATACCGTAACCGTACCGTTTCTGATAATTATTTCCACCTGACAGATGGTATGTTATTAAAAAAATATCGTGTCGTAATAGTACATTTTGATACAAGTGCGGAAAGTTTGTTATTGCATTCGAGGCAGATTGAACACCCGAGCCGAACGGCGTGGGAAATTCCCACGTGTATCAAACGACGTTTTTCAATACACTTTCGAATAAATTAACTAATAACGATACTTAAGTATTTTTGTCATACATTTTTAGGAGACTATGATTTCGTTTGCTTTTTTACCGCGGTTTGATTTTGCCAGATTGAATGCAAAGGTATGAAGCTGCTAAACAGCCTCATAGGAAAAATATAAAATTCAAATATTTTTTTAATTAAGAACACAAATAAATGTTTACTTGTTCATAAAAGTAAATAATTGTTTAAAATAATCATGTTTATTTATAGTATTCTTTTTACAAACACAATTTAATATTTAAAAAATATTTATGCTGTAGAGAAAAGACGCAAATCAAAATGACGAAATTAAAAAAAAAAACACCGCCGACTCAAGTCGGTGGTGATTTTTTTTAAAATTTACTATGTTTTAATCGATTTGGACATAATGTAAGGTATAGTTATCTGTGGTAATTTTCTGTCCCGCCCTTGGTTGCGGAAAAATAAGATTACCGCACGCGTGCGAAATATGTTGCATTTCGACCCTATCGTAGTGCAATAAGAGCTAGTTTTCGAGGAAGCGTATTGAAAAATATACCTTATGCGGTTATTCTTAGGAAGTTCCATTTCTTTCGAGTTCCATATTCAACGTTGTAGAACATTTAATCTTAGTATTGATTTTAATTATATTTTAAATTGTCTTGTAAAGGTTCTGCAATGAGCTTTATATACCTATGACGAGTTGTCAAACGATTTTTGGATGTTGTTACTTTTTATTTTTTTAGACCCTGTTTTGTTTTCAGTACTGGCTGTGTAAGAGATTGCATAGTAATATGAGGATCCCTAGTTTCAAGCCTACATGGAAAAAGTAACGTGAAACTGAAGAAATTATCATGTTTTCTAGCAAAATGGAAACTCGGATCAGATAGTAAATGCATCATATTTATTGCCCGTCTCTTTTTAAGTAAAGTAAAGGATTATTTATAGAAAATCAGGGAAAACCGCACGGAAACAAGAGTGGATGGCTATAGGGGAAAGGCCTTTGCCCAGCAGTGGGACAATATAGGCTGAATAAAAAAAGGAGTTATTGAAGGTGGTGATATGATTTATATTTAGAATTACCCAATTAAAGTGTACTGATGCTAACTATTCCATATAATTATGTTCGAATATTATTGTGATGAGGGATTAGAAGGAGCACATGCATCATTAATAAGCACTTGGTTAAAGTTCTCGTATATTATTATTAAATTGCAACAACAATAAATACATCTATTATATTAAAAACTTGAAACATATCATGTACTACAAGATGCAATAATAATAAAATCAATCCTTCAATAATAATATAATATAAATAAGTGACGGTGACAATATAAATAGAGATTCTGGTGAAACATAACAATCCTTTTAAATCTGTGTTATTTCTATTTCAAACGCGAATGTTATATAAGACATTATCTAAAAAGGAACGAGAGTATTCAGAAAAATAGCGATCCTACTAAACGCCTTATCATAAATTTGGCATTTGCTAAGTTTACTATATACCAACTACTTTTCCATTACACGGCTACGATTTGATCAGTGATCCGTAAAATACAAATTAGATGATGAAGATCGATTCCTGGTGGGCGAGGAGGAAATCCGTGAAGTTGTTGATGGGTGCGATCGACAGCAGCGACATCTGTCCGTTGGGAGGCCAAGCCAGGTTGGGGCCAAACACCACCGCCAGGTTGCTTATCGTCATCTTGTTCAGGCAGCTCCTGTCTTGTACCTGGAAATTAGGTTTATTTATTAACATTCAACATGTATTTTGAGTTTGAATGTGGAGGAGTATAAGAGTAGAGGACGACCACGGAAACGATAGATGGACTTGTAAAGGATTTTATAGCAAGAAAAGAGGTATCTTGAGATGACGAGTAATAGAGAAGTATAGAAGAAAATGACATGCTGCGCAGACCCCACATAAATTGGGATAAGGGCAAGAGAATGATGACTGAACGCGTATAAGTTTCGTGTTCGTTCTATTATTCTTTGATGACTTCCCTTGTGAGGAGGCGACCCTGGCTGCAGGGTCAAGTCATGTCTATCATAAAAATGTATTGTCACCAGAACCAAAGGTGGGTGCAAAATTTTAAATCAATCAATTGGAGGAAATGGGTTGAAACTAGTTGCAAAATTCTAACTAACAAGGTTATTCAACTTGCCCGGTAGGTTAAAGCTTATAAAAAAACGAAATATTTTGTTAATTAATGGAAAAGACTAAGTTTAGTATAATACAGAATGGTCCTATCATGGAAGTCTTAGAAAATTTCATAACTAAGATACAATAACAATAAAACATACAAAAAAAGAAAAAAAAAAGACAACATTCCGACGAATTGAGAACCTCCTCCTTTTTAGAAGTCGGTTAAAAAATTGAGTAAGCTGGAGAAACAAACCTTCCACAGGAACTGGAATACGTATTTCAACAACTTATAGTTGTCGAGAGGCAGCCTCTCCAGGATCAGAATCTTAACCTTACGCGGCTTGTCTCGGGCGGACCAGTCTGTAACAGTAATAATATACATATTGACGCTGTGTATGTAAAAGTCTGACACTCCCACCGCTCTGCACAGAGCGCGAGGAGTTATTTATTAATATCCCAACATCCAAAAAAAAAGCTGTGTGTGTTAAGGTCGCAACGTCGAAAAAGCTTTCAAATATGTCACTGTATTGATGAACGTCTGTAATTCCCAAAGAATTAGGCAGAGGTGTTCGCCAGTTATGTTTAAGTCCCATGGAAAAGGTGGCGAGCATGGGCACAAGTTCAGACTCCGCAAGGTCGAAACATTTGTGTTTTAATAGTAGGTACCAACACCTCTGCCTTACTCTTCGGGAAGCAGGCGTGCTGTTATGTTACCTTTTAGACCTTAAAACATAAACCCCAATCAAAACAAATAATAAACATGATAAATAATTCCGTTACAAGTGTTAATAATAAATAACATAAACACAATTTAACATCTCGTAAACTTACTCTGGAAATCCATGATCTCTTCATACAGATCGAAGGTCAAGAGCGGTTCCTCGAGGTCCCTGAAGAACGTCTTCAGAAGCACGGCCGCGTTATGAGGGTCATTCCGGAACCGCATGGTTTCGCCACGGTTGCAGGCGCGTTGGAGCTCCTTGATCACGGTCATGTTGGCTGAACGACGGAAGATACCTTCGGTCTCAAGAGCTGAAACAACGACGAGGCATAGGAACATCTAATACAAAAAAGAGCGTGTAAATCTACGTCTGTATCGTTATGTATACAGTTAGCAACATCATCATCATCAAGACGCCCACTGCTGGACATAGGGTTCCGCCAAGTGTCCCCACATTGACCGGTCCAGCGGATTCCCGCAACCTTCACCAGGTCTCTGGTCCACCTAGTGGGACCCCTTCCAAAGCAATGTCTTCCGTTTCGCGGCCGCCATTCCAGAACTTTTCAGTTCCATCGGTCATCCGTTCTGCGAGCTACGTATTAATTTAGTCGTGGGTTCGAACCCAGGCAGGCGCATTACTTTGTGTAATTTATTTCATCACCACTGCTCTCAAAACGGTGAAGGAAAACATCGTGAGGAAACCGGCATGTCTTACAACCAAAAAATTCGAAGACATGTGACATCTACCAACCCGCACTGGGCCCGCGTGGTGGATTATAGCCCATACCTCTCCGAGAGAGGAGGCCTGAGTCCCTGCAGTGGGAACATTATAGGCTGATGATGATGATGATGTATTAATTTAATTTTCATGTTGCGTAACGAAACCAATATTTTCAAACCCAAATTCTCATAAAGTTGGTCATATCTCAAAGTTGCAATAGTTATTTCACGAGAAATTCGCGTTTGAACTTTGCCAAGTGTATGCACGTAGAAGGTCAACCCTGTAATGATAGCCATATTAAAATGGCTAAAACAAAATAGTAAAAATAAATTCATTATTTCATCAACATTAGGTCATTAGGTAATGCCTAACATTATTAAGCACGGAGCGTAAAATATAAAACAGCGAGCGACATATCAACGACACAAGCAGTGAGATCGATCGAGTTCCTACCGGTAAACATGAGGAAACATACTATATAATTTACACGAGCTTTTGACCTTTTAGCAGACTAATTTTCAAACCTACTTCCATTTTGTTTTATTTTTCCTTATTAGCCTATACTCTCCCACAGCTGGGCTAAGGTCCCCCCCCTTTAATTCCCTCCAAGAGCTCTGTTGCTGAGCTTCCTCGTGCCAGCCTCCGCCCATAATGCTTACTTAAGTAGAAAAATATTTTTTATTTAGAACCTCGTGCTTCAATATCCAGTGGTTTAAGCCGGCTTGTTTTTCAGTAAATGACAGATAAGGCGAGATTCCGTTGAGACCGAAGTAATATTCTGAAGAAGAAGAAGAACTATATTCTGTCTTTCAAGGTCCTGGTCAATGGAAAAATTATGTGGGATCGAGACATAGATAGTTACAAAGACAGTGATAGTGACAAAGATACCTAATCAATAACTTACCATCAGGCTGCGACAAAAACTCAACGCACTGCCTCACGACTGGTGGGATAGCGCCAACCATGTTAGCATTGTTTTCCTTGATGAAGGCCAGAGAGACCCCAAACTGTTGGGTGGGGGGTGGGGAAAGGCTGCCCTTGGGCTTCTTCGTATACTTCGCGATCGGTGTCGTCTCAGTCGGGGCCGTGTTCTGCCGAGCTGACTCCGCAGCCCTTGGGTTCTTCGACAGCAACAGCTTGTCGTACCTACAACAAAAATGACAATTCTTCAAACTTATACAAATTACTGGTCGAGCATTGTGGTCCTGTGTTCGACTCCCGAGTCGCGCCAAGTGTTATTGGGTTTTTCCATCAGGAATTTCCGGAGTCTGGATTGTTGCTCGGTTGATGGGAAATGTGAATGTATTGTGAGATGTACCTAAACCTTTGGGAATAACAAGCATGATGTATTGTGTGTCAAGTGTAAAGTTGAAGGTAAAAAGGCCGAAAGATATAATGCTAGATTGATACGGACTACACACCATCGTTTTCCCAAACGAGAAAATGTCGCTTTCTTTGTAGAAGGGTTCTTAAGCGGGATACTCGGCTCTTCAGCATCTAATGCTAATTCCAGAAAATTCTCTTCCATGATGGTAGGAAGTGCAGGCGATACTCTGTTCCTTAAGAATCTGCTCTTTCTTTTTAATATCCTCGAAGCTGTATCAGGCAGAGAAGCCGCTTCATCTCGTTGCTTACTCAGTTCGGGTTGGGGCGTATCTTGAACCGGGTCAAGCTGTTCGCCCAGTAACTCCTGAGCGTTTTTTTCTGACTGCCAAAGTGAGGCTGCCTCTTCTATAATTTCCAAAGACTCCTCACTGGCGTAACCATCTTTTATGAAATCAAAAGTTTCGTTTACCGTTGCACTTGGTGCTTCTCTTACTTGTATTCGCATGACATTTGACTGATTATTTTTGTGGCCCGGTAGCTCGGTAACGATGCCTGTAAAAAATTCCGTCTGACTCGGCTTGAGACACGAGATACCTGTACAAGGCGCAGACGCCGTACGCTGGACAATGTTCCCCATTTTGAATACTTTCCAGAACTCTTAAAGTTATTGCAAACTAGTGAGTTTTCATCAAGAGATGGTATGTTATCGATCGACAGCGTGTACACTTATGCCTAATCCTTCGTGGATCACAGGCGTGATGGTATGATAGTCCAGTCGTTTTATAACAAATAGTAAAATAATGGTTTGGTTAACTCTTCAACTGTAAAAAAAATCTGTTACTAATTCGAGGTCGATTCTCTAAAGGCAACGCATAAGAATCGAAAATGCACCAATGTTAAGTTGTTACGTGGTATTTGATCAAGTAAAAAAAAATTAAGAAATTGTCAAGTTTAGAAAGACGTAGTAGGACGAGTAAGGGTCGACACACATTTGGCGAAAGATACGCGTTTGTCGCGTGACGTCCGAACAGACAAATAGACAGTAAAACATCAAACCTTACACACACAACTACTAACGACGAAACGCCCAACGTAGCTTTAGTCAGATGTGTGTCGACCCTAAATGTAGCCAAACACTGAATCGGGTTGCTAGTGTTAATTTTGTGCCATTTCTTCTAAAAGAGTAATCATTATGAGCCGTCCACCGCAGATATCATATCTTACCTAGAAATAGTAAGAAACCTACATTATTAATGTATATGGCAAGGCAATGTGCTCGCATTCCCACGCCACAGTAAGCTAATAAATAAAACTTCAAACGCAAGGGCGACTATTAGCGCTGTTTATTTTATATTTGACGTGAAAGCTGTACTACTGGCAATAATTATTGTGATCATTGCACCAAAAATCTAACCCATATTCCAAATGTTTCTTAAATCTACAGTGCAACTGTTCTGTCATTCTAACTCAGGACCGAGCGCACGCCAGTCCTTTAGCTTAACCGCTGGGTTATTCTCTACGATGGACATACGTAACTTCACTATCGGGGCAACTATAACGCTATAACAATGTTATGTAAACATGTATTAAGAACCCCATCGATTTCAAATGTTTAAGGTTTTATTCAGAAATCTATCGATGGTTTGCAAAGCGATACAAGTTACAAAAAAGAAACTTAAAGGTCATAGTACAAGAATAGATATAGGAACGGGAGGTTACTAGGAAATCCTTATAGAATAGAGGTTACTTGGAAACCTTTTTCGAATTTTTACATATGCATTGCATATGTAATAATGCATGCTTAATTAGCCGTTGGTATCATGGTCTAATGGTAAAAACGGTCAAAAGAACTGATATTCATTGGACGATGGTTTTACAAAGTCCTCGGTCAAGGGCACTACAAAAGCGTGCTCCGTTCTTGAATAATATATTTCGATAGTAATTTGTTTCGGTAAGCAAACTGAAATGGAGAAGCCATAAGCAACTATAGGTCCTATCTGAACCCTACACATGGACTAATAATTTATAATAGATCGTTCATTTAGTAGCCTGTGAGCCAGAAAGGTTTTAACGAAGAAGTTTGTGTTTCTTGAAACCCTTCTGAATAAAGAGAGTTCTGCTGCGTGCAGGATAAGTAGGACTAGCAGTTGTAGTGATGCTTAGTCGGGGTGGGCAGGGAGTGCGGGAGTGTCTATGTTTAGCAGAGAACTTATCATAGTATAGTATACTCGTGTCCGCAACTCCACTTCTAAAGCGCGTATTTTGCGTACGAGTGGGAACCTTATTTGATCTACCCCAGCTCCTCGAGAAAAGATTAAGCACAGAGCAGGGGACTTATTTCAAACGACGTGATCATAACTTTTTTTTTAATTAATTTACCTGAGGCCAGCAAATAATGTAAGAATCTGCATACCCTGACCTGAATATCTAGTCAATGTCATTTATTCAATAATTTCCCTTTCACTTTCTGGAAAGTCTTTCATTCTGTACATAATTATATGTCTTCTAGGGTTTATTAGTTTTGTGATTGCTTCTTATATTTTATTTGCAATCATAATACCTGACCTCGAACTTTATAAAAATAGTTTATGAAGCAAAACTTGAAGACTGCCTCTTTGGTCTAGCGGTGGCAAGCGCGACTACTGAGCATGAGGTCCAGGGTTCGATTCCCGTGTCGGGCAAAGTGTTATTAGGATTTTTCATCAGGAATTTCTCAGTAGCCGTCACAGGGTTCTGGATTTTTGCCCGGTTGATGGCAATAGGCTCGCCAACACAGGACTTAAACATAACTTGCGAAACGTGGGTATACGAAGGGCACTCCTTTGCCTAAACCTTTCGAGTATGTATAAATGAGATTTTTTTAAAACCGGATGTAGCTGAGTACCTGTATTTTACATAAAGCGACTGCCTATCTGACCTCCACATTTACACTGTTTGTCAGACTTTCGGCTTGTGACTACTCGTAACGACTGCCAAAGATCTACAAATGGCAGCCGAGACCAGCTTAACGTGCTTTCAGAGGCTCGGAGGAAACTCGGTATGTAATGAGTGGTCACCCATCCACGAGTCAACCTCGCCACGCAAGGCTTAACCTTGAAGGTCGACCCGTGGGACTGCTATTAATTTGCCATGAGCACCTCACACACTCGACCCCTTCAATACCACACGGAACCGTCTTAAAAAAGAGATAATTACAATCCTGGAGCAAACGCGTGTTGCTCCAACCCCCTGCTAGTGTCAGTTAGGCAGTTAGTCACAAATAGACTTACACAATATCATTGCACACATTCACAGACACCCACACCGCACAAACACCCGCACACATACACGCACACAATACATTTAGAGTCACTCTTGGCCACCTTACCTTGTTTAACTTTTTTGTGAACTTCGTAATTGGCGTATTGTTTTTGTAATAATTTTATGTTAATTTACTGTAAGCTGTGAAGCTACCTTTCATAAATAAATAAATAAATAAGCATCATTATTTTGCTCTGAACGGCGCTGCACTATATCGAAAGCTATTTTGATGATTTTATATTTATTAGACACAAATCCTCAATGTTTTAAACACTTATTCATTTTTATTTCCGTGTTTGATTGGAGTACTGGACAAACTCTACTGAAACTGATTCCTTGAATGTAATGTGGCACTCGAGTTTCAAAATATATAGGTACCTCAAAACAATTATGGAGCACTTATTATTATATTCAGAAACTTGTTATCAACTGAAACTATAACACTTGAAAAAAATTCACATCGTTAGTTATCAATTCTGAAAAATCTTTTTTCAAGGGCTTCACTAAGTAAGTAAACAACAAAATGGCACTTTAAAAAACTAGGAACTAATAGAGACACTTCTTAAATGAATCGCGCCTATTTCTAAATCAAACTTCTTGAAGCACAACTCTTTTTCTAAAAGATAGTTCTTCTAACACAACTTTTCCCTTTTTTCAAGAACTGGGAAAAGTTTCAGATACAAAATCCCGCCAACATCACGTCTAAACGTAACAACATCCGATTAACAAGACATTTCCATTGAAATTCCGCTAACAAACTATAAATAAACACAATTTTTTTCGAAAAAATGACCACTAATCATTTTAAAGTTTTTGCAAAAATAAACGAAACGTTCTTGATCAAACCACAACAGGTTAACAACCAACACATTTTCGAAACTTAAGCGAAATTAGGAAAATTTAAGGTAATATTATCGCGGACCGGACACTGGATGTTGCACCAGCGGGCGCGTGCTGTAAAGTGATGGATACACCTAAGGGTTGCGGGGAGAACGGGGGTCGTAAGATTGTGACTCCAACCTCAGCGCCCTCCGGTGCAAGTTTCTCTATAGAAGAGGCGGCCCCCCCACCCCACGACAATGTTGATTAGAGAGAGTCAGATATATAGAACTTTTGTGTCATTATCATTTGTTTATTTAATAATTGAATGAAAAATAAATTAAAATACTGATTTTTCGAGCTAGATTTGAGAATCGCAAATAATGGAAAATCGTTTTTTTGGTTGTTATATTTTTATTAAGGTACGGGGAGCGGAGGTTGGATCTAATAAATTTCGCACTCGTGAGCAATATACGTGCTTTGGACGTAGAGTTACGGATACATATACATAATTATGCTTAATTAAATAGTACTTCATTAAGCATCTTTGTTTCCTTTTTTTTTAATTGAACTTTTATATTAAAAACTTGCTTCTTTTGTCGATAAAGCATGGATATTATGAGTAAATAAATAGTAATAGCGCTTAATTTCGTCATACACGTAGCCGAACACGACTACGAAAATAATCTAATAGCTGTTCCAAGAAATAATTAGATAGGGGCACCATCTTGTTCGTAAAATAGGTCAGTGCATCAGAATTATCGCTAGATATCGAATATATCATCTTCCACTTCGATGAACAGGTCAAGCATTTCCCAGACATTCAAATTCCTATAATATGCCGAGCAAAAGTCAATTAATATGATGCTAAAAATGGGGAAAGACTTAGTGCAAGATGTACTCACTCAAGGACCGCGTCGGGTATGCAGAGTTTGTCCAGGTTGAGATATTGCTGCAGCTCGTGGAGGTAGTTAACGTACATCATCTTCCTGCCAAACTTGACGCTGATGGCTGGCTTCAGCATCTGCCATACTATACGGATAAAGTTCGTCGGGTGCACCAGGTACAGAGCTTTCAGGTTCTTCTTATATTTTCTGTCAAACGCCTTGTATGCCCTCCAGAGCCAAGACAGCGGGGGTTTGTTTTTGCTGGTCAAGCCACAATGGAAGTACACAACGCTGTAGTCTTGCTCCACGTACTTGTCCAATGTGAACATCAGGTACCTAGAACGATAACAGTGATTAGATAAAGTATTGCAAAAGGCAACAGTTCCGGAATGAAGATATCAGATGTAACATTGCAAAGAGACCGCGAAGTTACTGAGCGTGGAAGAAAGAGCTGTATAATTGAACATTTCACAGATACAAGCTATTGCAAAAAAAGTTTTTAAATCGGAGCCTGTAAATATTCAAGGAATAATTGTAATGTAGTTGAATGAACTTCAAAAGGGTCAAGATAAAATGAAGCATAGAGCATCGTCTGATGACCTGCCTCCGTGCATAAGTAGGCTAAGACGAACACACTATTTTAGCTTCTTGAAAGGATTGAAACTGTGAAAGTTTGTCTCTGAAAGTTTAATTTAATTAAGAAATTCGTAATGTAAAGGTAAGGGACAGCATTTCTGGAGTGACCATACTAATCTAGTAAATAGGTAAATTTGTATTAATTGTATGTTATGACTATGATAGGTATTCCAAAGCACTTCTTGGCTCTAACCACTTTGAAATACCTAAGTTGAAAAATGAGCGTACCTCAGTAGTTTGTCAGGATGCAAGTCCTTGCTGGGGGGTAGTCGGCAGGCTGAGACCACGATGATGCGGCGGCCGACCTCGTCGTCCCCAACCACTTCGACCAGACCCGTACCGTTCAGTTCCGCGAACGAATCGTCCAGGGACGACGAAATCTAAACGCAAGTGCAACAATAAGAACTTCCTCGCATGTATTACCTACCCTAGTAAGAATAGTAACTAGAGCCTATTCATTTACTCATGAAGAAATTTGCAGCCGATGAAGACACTAAGTTTGTAATCATTCAATGTCAATGTTATTTCTTGGGAACTAAAATTAAAATAACGCTACCGTTTTCTCAGTTGAAATCCAAAATGAATTGAGAATTTATTTGCTACGATTTCGTAGCTTCGCTCCGTGCAAGCGGTGGTGTAGCGATATTGCTACGCAGTTTCGTAGCAAATGCGTAGCGCTTGCTGCTGTGTTATTTAATAAGTGTACGGCATGTTGCATCCTTTACGTTCGACTTCCGGAACACTTAGGTCTACTTCCATATATTTATTTTCATCGGCGGTTTCAGTCTAGTGTATTATTGAATTTTCTTATCATGGATGTAAAAGTACCCTTAACGAAGGCGGAAGCCACGTTTAGTTCTCCCCCGTGGTTGTGATATTTTTTGTTTAGGTCATACCTGGAACCTTTAGTTACGGTGATATTGAAGGTCAAAGATCGAACTTCTTGTCATTGAGTCCTACCGTGAAACGTGCTTTGAAGACGTTTCCCTGAAATATTTTTAAGTAGAGCAATTTACTTTCTGCTGGCTGCTTCGTTGGTGTAGTGATCGCAAGCGCGACTACTGTGCATGAGGTTCGATGCCTAGGCGGGCAAAGTGTTACTGGATTTTTCTATCAGGAATTTTTGGGTACATATTCTCGACTAACCCTCCGGGGATTACTGCTGTGATGTTATATAATGTTACTTAGTTTGGCACACATAATTCTTTATTCCTTTTCGAACTACACACATAAAATAAAGTATGTTTATTTCTTTAGTAAATTGTAGGAAGCCCATTATTTATTCTCTTACCAACTATAATTTAAAACACTTGTTTGTACGGTCGATCGATGCTAAACGTTTGAGCTAGCTATGTAATCATTGATGACAATGAATTGCAAGTATAGTATTATTCCGTAGAATTGTGTTCTTCGTTGTTTATAATATAATATTTCTTTCAAGGTCGGCCATTTGTGTGTCTTGTTTCCAATGTCAACTTTAATTAATTTTGCAGTACTTTTAGGACTTTAGTAGGTTTAAAGAAGCTTATAATGAAAAGGTTTTTACAAGTTTTTATTTAACTCGGCTTGCTGCTTTGTTAGTTAGTATTGGACAAGCCTTGCAACTGCATTTCAATCAAATTTCGAGGTTGTAGTTTTTTTACAACTTTTTTCTGGTGACAATACATTTAAGACAGTTATGACTTAAGCCTTTTTTTTTTTTTGGGGAGTGGGAAATCATCAAATAACCCCTCCCGCTTTTGGGCAAAGCGAAAGGGAGTGTCAGACTTCTACTAACTAAAAACCACCCATGTTCCTTCTTAGCCCTTCATGTCGAGGCCGCGGTATCTCTTGCGAACAACCCGCAGCCCCGACGGGCGTATGACTTAGCAGCAGCCTGCAGTCAGGATCGTCTCCTCACCAGATAACGAAACACGCTCGTATCGATGTTCAGGTTAAGTCGCGATTGTCTAGGTTTGACTGAGGATGGGTGGTCACCCATTACATACCATACCTCGAAAAGCACGTTAAATCTATACGCGTTCTTTTTTGATGTTTGTTGACGTTCTTTGATGATGAAATCTTCTATTGATTTTTTATAAAAGTAGATTATTTATAATTTGAGGGACTGTCTCGCTGGTCCAGTGGTCGCAAGGGCGACCGCTGAGCGAGAGGTCTTGGGTTCAATTCCCGAATCGGACAAAGTGTTATTGGGTTTTTTCACCAGGAATTTCTCAGTAGTAGGCACGGAGTCCGGATTTGTGCCCGGTTGATGGCAATAGGCTCACTCCATATTACATGTGACTTAAACCTAACTGGGTTTATAAGGTTTACTTTTACACACATGCGCAGCGGTGGCCCAGTGGTGGCGGTCCCGACTTACGAACAGTGAGTCGTGAGTTCGAACCCAATCACGCGTATTACTCTGTGTAAATTATTTCATCACCACTGCTCTCAAAACGGTGAAGGAAAACATCGTGATGAAACCGGCATGTCTTAGAATCATAAAATTCTAAGAAAGGTGACATCTACCAACCCGCACTGGGCCCGCGTGGTTGATTATAGCAAATCCTTCTCTTAGAGAGGAGGCCTGAGTCCTTGCAGTGGGAACATTATAGGCTGGTGAAGATGATGACACATATGCGTACTCTTAGGGGATTACAGACGTGATTTTAAGTTATACTGTAGTACTGGACCTCATATAGCTGGAAAAGGGCTAGGCAGATGTGTGAGGATGTATGCAGAATATTTTATTTTACTTTATGGGGACATAAAACAGTTACACATTACATTTAAGTATTACAGAATATCTTATGAACTAGGTAAACGTGTAACCCACAAAAATGCCCGCGAAATAATTGTGTAAGTAATATTTAGTTTAATGCGTGCGGAGTAAAAAGTACTCGTACTTATAACTCATAACTTATTAGGTACATAACAAAAAATAATTAATAACTATAACGTTCAAATACAAAACATACAAAGATCCTTATAAATATGCAGATATGACAGAGTCGAGGTCAAGATAACAAGCTAAGTTACATCTTGTGATCTTTTGAGCAGTTTTTTATTTTTTAGGTACCCATGATAAATTCCTGTGGGGTACATGAGGATGGCGGACTGTGCACGTGCTGTTCGTATAAACTAATAGAAAGGAGCGAAGACCCACAAAACGTAAAACAATTGAAACTTGACATTCTACCGCTGTAAAGTTTTACACGTGCCGCTTTGAACTTGAAATTTAATTTTTACACGGCTTCTTGCGATTTCTTTAATAAAATGATAGAGATTGCTGAGTTTTTAGAGAGTTTTCCCATACAATTTTCAAGAAGCTCGAAAACTATCTTGAATCGCGGACATGGGGTATTTTGTGATAACCCTGGGCGTCGGGAATCTATTTTTCTTATGACTACCATACTGTATACAGCATGTACCAATAAGGGTATAGCTGTACATAAGGGTGCATCTTAATATGACGCAGCTGATTATTTTTAACCGACTTCAAAAATGAGGAGGTTATGAGTTCGTCGGCGATCTTTTTTTTCTTTTTTTTATGTATGTTTCCCGATTACTCCCATGATCATCAAGTCATGGTCTGATGATGGAATCCTTGAGAAATAGAGAGAACTCTTTAAACTTTGTAGGCGCACTTGAAGTGTTTTGAGTAGTTTTTGGAAGTGTACTTTCTCGGAGATCAGGTCTTTGACTAATTGAAATGGGACCACACATTTCAATTAGGTGAAGATCTGATGAAGAACTTCGGAGATAGATAACGGAACTCCTCAATAAATGATAGCGAATGTACTGGGATTGCTGAAATCCTATGTCTGTCTATTGTTTATATCAATATCAATCATAGTAGACAAGTGTACTAATGACTGGCGAAATGTGGGTACACCTCTGTCTAATCCTTCGGGGATAACAGGTGTGAAATTATTAAGTGTACTAATGAGCTTGTTAAATAGAGGCTAGTTGCGGAATTATACATTCTATGAGATTAGTAACTTTAAATCATCTCCGATCATTTTCATCTGTCACATTTGTTTGATAACGTTCTCCCACGTCTATGACTGTGTGGCATTAATAGGGATGTTCCCTGACTAAAAATAATATAATTATTTTTAGTCCGTCTGTTAGATTATCGAAAAATATCGGATACGTGTTTTATGTTTTATCAAATTAATGAAAATTGACGAAAATAAAACGTGTCAAGGATCTTGAGTGGGGGCATAATGTGACGTCACTTTGTGGTAACAAATGTACCACGCTGTGATTTCACACGACTTTTTTGTCAACTACTCTATTGAGCCGGTTGGCGTAGGTACAGACATTATCGACCAGCGACTGTAAACATTGAGATGAGGGTGAAGCAATTTTATTTCCACAAAATGGCATGCAAGTGACAAACATCGAAGCTGTATTGGACAGCTTGTTCAGCGCAATCGTCGACGGAGACAATGGAATGTCTGCGTGAAATAGCGCTATTTTGTGCAAGGGCATTAGAATCCACCGCAACATCCGCAGCCTCTTTTCAATAAATCTTTGTGAATGTAATCTCGTCATGTAGGTACTCGTAAATCGCGTAAACCGTAATCGTTGCTAACATTTATGACAACACCGAATTTTCATACCAGGGCAGATCTATGAAACTCCGGATAACCTATACCTGGAGTCTATTTAAAGACTTTCAGCCATGGCAACTAGAATCCAGGTGGGTGATTTATGGCAAGTGCCACAATTGGCTTGGGGAGGAAAACACTTTCTCGCCACAGCTTAAGTCTTAAATACCTATTAAAAAAAGCATCGTAAAGTGCATGGAACATCTCGCCGTCTACCTAAAGTATTGTGGCAATGGTAAGTACAAACCCTAAATACATAAACACATACATAACATAACATCACGCCTATAATCCCCGAAGCTTTAGGCAGAGGTGTACCTAATAGCACACCCACATTTCGCCAGAAACCCTAAATACTTACCTACTAAATCTGTTATAATATTATAAAGAGGCAAGATTTTTATTTTTGAATGAAATTAATAAACTTAAAAGCAACTGGACCTATTAGAAAAATTCTTTCTCCGTTGGGAAGCTACCCTCTCCCCGGGTGACATAGGATACTTTTTAGGGTTCCGTAGCCGAATGGCAAAAAACGGAACCCTTATTGTTTCGTCATGTTAGTCCGTCTGTCAAGTGTCAACTATAAGGCTACACAGTTGAAACTTGGTAGGTAGAGATGTATTCTGTGAGCCGCTTTACGATTTTTATGCAAAAATAGAAAAAAATAAGGGGGGTCTCCCCATACATGGAACTGTAACAAAAAAAAAACTTTTTTCGTCAAACCTATTCGTGTGGGGTGTCTATAGATAGGTCTTTAGAAATTACAATGAGGTTCCAAAAACCATTTTTTTCTGAAAGTCGATCGTTTGAAAGATATACACAAATTATCTGTGACAGAGATTTTTTCTTCAATAGCAATTAAAGGGCACTACCATGTCTGGTGAAGACTACATGAAAATACACATAATTATATTGATCACATTATTTTAAATCTTAAAAATAAATCGTGAACATGTCTTTTCCGTGGATGTGACTGAAGCAAACAGATATAACAATTTTTTCCCAGTCTTCAGCATGATATTTCTAAAATATAAGGATATTCTAATAAATACTGACCCATATCAGCTTATAACTTAATAACCAAAAGACAAGAAAGAGAACAAAAAACCTAATTAAAATATGTAACTTAAATTTTGGTCACTTCCATGGACTAAGGTTACAATAACTTTTTACTAAGGAAAAAAACAGTGTATAACGGAATTTATGTGAGCATTGACAAGCTGTCACTGGTCATAACCATAATCAGATGTCAATTTCTTACTGGCTGCATTACTTTTGTCGTGAAAAACCAATAAGATTACCTAATTAAAACTCGTCATGCATACGTGGTCACTACTGTGGTTGTTTTGCCAAGTAAGTAAGTATATAATGTACATTTGTTTTGCTGTTTTGTAAAGACGAGATTTTTTAGGTTAGTTTTCCGTAATTGAACAAAAAAATGTCCTTTCCATGGATGTCACTTCCATTAATTACGGGGATATTTTTCCTCCATGGACTTCCATGCTTACCACTTGGTAAGCTGTGGTAAGTGGTAAGCTCGGTACATATTTTTTTATAGTAGATTATGACCTAAATTATTAATATTTACAGCTATTTCACGTAAAGTTGATCAAAATCATTTTTTTTTGTTTTCGCTATCAGAAGTAAAAAATACCCATTTGTGTCATCAAATCGATACTTTGATGTTCTCAAAATATGGATTTTGAAATTTACGTTAACATTATTAATTTTGCTCGACTCTTATCTCGTATCAATTCCCCCCGTCGCATACTAATTATATCTCGTAATGGCTTCGCTAATAATCCTCCAACCTTATATACTAGCGCGTTTATGAACGCTTGACGTAAAAAGTTATGTTCTTAAACGTATTGTAGCAACCTCGTTGGTCTCGTGATCGCAATCGCGACTGCTGAGCATGAGGCTCTGACTTCGATTCCCAGGTCGGGCGTAGTGTTATTGGGTTTTTCACCACAAATTTCTCAGTAGCACCCACGTATAATGTATCTCGCCCCCATATACACATAACTGGCGTAATGTGGGTGTACTATTAGGTACACCTCTGCCTAACCTTTCAGGGATTACAAGCATGATGTTATGTATTTCAGCTCCTAAGCGGCTCCTCGTCGTTTCTTTAACTATGATTAACTGTAAATCGTTCTTTAAATGTATTAATGTATGTTCGTTTCTTAATTATCTTTATTCCAATCCCAATTTTTCCATTTCAATTGATCCGCTTAAGTTTTTATTATTTCAATATCCAATGTTAATGGTTCAGCATTTATTCGTCGTTTTCACCGAGACTATTTTCATCTACGAAGTGTGTCACCCTCAAAGTCAGAGTTTTAGAGGCTTCATGACCTATTAACGACGATTTTAACAATTAACCATTTCCCTTTGGACTATTTTTATTCGCTAAATGGTTCGCCCTTCGCCCTCTTTAAACTCGGTCAATTCAGAGTTTCAAAGGCTTCATGATTTGTTTAGAGTTGACTTACTTACGAGTTTCTTTTGTTAATTTTTATTAAATGGAGCAAAGTTTCGAAGTATACAAGAAGAAAAGAAAAAAAAACAAAAGAGTATAAAATAAACTTCAGAAAAAACACTTGTTTTCCCTTTTTTGTGTTTTTAAAGTCGTTTATTTTTGCAAAAATGTTTTTTTTTCCGTTTTTAGTTGTAATATCCTATACAAATATTTACTATGTATTTAACATTCAACCAAGAAAGCTAACCCTTAACCTTCAAGATTCCGTTATTATTGCTTTCAAATCCTAACCGTTGAGGACCTTCTATAGGTAACTTCCATAATCAGCTCACCTAAATAACCTGAAAGAATACAATCATAAATACGTCTCCATAATATTTTATTAAAGAATTATCCTCCAACTCCTAACAGTTGAGGAGTTATACCTTTCATCATCAGCTCATCAACATGAAGTGATGATTGCTAGATGCGAATACTTTAAAAGCTTTAGAAAAAGCACGTAATACGTAAAACGTGCCAATAAAATTTGAGGGTTGCCCGCGATTTCTCTGGGATGCCATCATCAACCTTGGGATATCTCCCTTCCAACGAAAAAACAATTTTCTATATCAGTTCAGGCGTCCGCGTCGTCGAGTAATCGGTGAACATACATAACAAAAGATTTCGACGTATTGAGAACCTCCTTTAATAAGCCTGAAGGAATGCAACTATCGGTCCATAAGTACGTTTGATTTTGAAAGAATTTTCTTTTAACTCTTAACCGTTGAGGAGTGTCGTACCTTCCATCATCAGCGCAGCCACATGAGGTTATGATTATCAGACGCAAATACTTGAACAGCTTCAGAAAATATATGGAAAACGTAATGTGTGCCTATAAAATTTGAGGATTGCCCTGGATTTCTCAAAGATTCCATCATCAGACCCTGACTTGGTGACAATGGGACAGTCTCGGGAGTATACTCTTTACAATACAAAAATAATTAAATAATTTTGAAAATCGTTTCATTAATGACGGAAAAAAAAAACACAGACGAATTGTGAACCTCCTCCCTTCGAATTATGGCTTTGCTTTAACTCGACTACCCAACATTTATGAAGTAGCAGACTCCTCCAGAACAATCTAAGTCGGCTTTGATATTCGTCGGACTGAAGTTTTTCAAATGAACGTTTTTAAACACGTAGTGGCCAATCGCAGTTACGAAAACTGCCGGAGGGAATATTCTACATGTTCAAAAATTCAGACACAGCGTTTACTATTTGAGCGCAAATTAAATCTATACAAGTAAATAAAATCCCACTTAAAACAAAACTTTTAAAAAAAAGCCAAGTCGCGCAACTCTTTTCATCACCCGTAAAAAGTAGCTAGATCCATGTCCCATGTCAGTTAATTTATTCAGTCCCTACCTAAGGGACTTTCTATATTAAGTTATTACGTAATTAGCTAACCTTGCAATATCTTATAGTGACCATATCAATTTTAAAAATCTTTGATGTTTTAAATAAAAGACTTTGCCATCACGCGGACGAAGCTCGCGAACAATAGCTAACAAACAACACAACAAACTAATAAATAATAATATAAAATAATAGCTAATAAATAATATTATAACGTCTCGAAATATTTTTTTTTTTTAAGTTCGGTACTCTCTTCAAAAGACATTATTTTCAAAGAACAAAATAACACATTTTCAAGTGTGGTTACACCAACTGTGTATCGATGTGCTTTTCGATAGAATGATTTGACGATACTCCGCCCTACGGATACTAACAGCTGTTGTCATTAGCTGGTGAACCACTAATTTTTCTTTCTGGGTAGTATCGTTCATTAACGAATCTAGTGAGAATTAGATAAGGACTCATTAGAACTAATTTAATGAAGCTCTCTGAGTGCGGCAGTCAGTTATTATGCCTTGTGACTGGGACTGTAGCTAAGTTTATTTAGTACTAGCTGTGCCCGCGACTTCGTTCGCGTGCTTGTCAGAAACTAAAATGCGTCGCTTAGATAAAAGTACATTAAATCATTGCCCTGCGTTAACTTACTGCCGCTGTAGAAAATAAGAAGAGGGTAATGCAAAGTACATGTCTAATACTAAAGTTTAGATGGATGGGTGTTTGTTAATCAACCACGTCAGAACGGCCGAACGAATCTTGAATAAATTTTAAACAGGTAAGTACATTATAGTCGACAGGCACTGTCGTTGGCGCGTTCGTGTTCCACGCGCGCCTCAAAGATATGTCAGCAACAATTAAGGGGTCCTTTGGGGCCCCTTAATTGTTGTTGCCGTCGTCTGCCGGGGCTGACGGTTGTCCGCAAGAGATACCACGGCCCCGAAACACAAAGGGCTAAGAAGAAACGTGGGTGGTTTTTAGTCAGTAGAAGTCTGACATTTTCTTCCGCTCCGCCCAGAGCGGATAAGTCATTTGATAATTTACGAACCACAAAAAAAGGGGGGATTAGAGGCTGTTTCGAGAGGTACCTGTAACGAATCTGGGACATCAAATCTGAAATGGAACGCGGCTTCGCAGAAGGAGGTGACGACCTCCTTCTGCGAAGCCGTAATGCTAGCGAAAGAGGTGGCGGAACGTAAGAGGGACACAACCCCTCTTCCCAGCCGCCGCGGGAGATGCTCCGGGCATCGGGGGCCACGTGATGGCTTCCGGCCACCGTAGGCGCGGGCCTGTGAACGGTGAGTAACGGGCTAGTTAATCGTTAGTCCGTCCTATGACGATGGAGGCGCATTCGTGTTCCATCCACGCGCGTCTCAAAGGGATGTCAGCAACATTGAAGGGGCTCCTAAGGACCGACGCCCGTCGGGGCTGCGGGTTGTTTGAAAGAAATACCGCGGCCTCGACACATAGGGCTAACAACACACCACATCTATATAAAGACATGTTTGGCGCAGTGGCTGGACGATTAACAGTAGCACTGCGTGTCGCAGGTTCGATTCCCACACGGTACAAAAAAATATATGTCGTGGGTTTCATCTAATTTTAATTTAGTTTAAAAAAAATAGTATTTTTATACTGTACTAGCTGACCCACGCAACTTCGTCTGCAACACATAATATAGCTTATAACCTTTCTAGATAAATCGACTATCCAACTTATTAAATTGAGCTATATCGTACTCGTAACAAACCAAAAATCTTACCTTTCCTCTATAAAATACCTATAAGTTTAGATTGACTTCGATTATATTATTAAAGTAACAATTACTATAGGTTAATATACTATAGGTTACTTACTGTTTAATATACAGTAACACCTTGTACTTGTAAACATTATGGTGCAGTAATTTTTTTGAATTTGAATTTCTCCGGAGCCCCTAGAGGCCAGAATCCCCACGTACTATCGTGGACACTCCCGCCTGACCACCACTAAGCTCATATTTGCTTGCACTTACAACATGAAGCGCTCTCTAGCTCTGCCCCGCCTTTGTATAGAAATAATGAATGAAATACAATACCGTTCCACCGCACTGACGAGTCCGACGCACGCCGAACGAGAGTTATTGTTATTTTCAAACTGCCATTATTAGAAAAAAAACTTAAACTGAATTTGACTTTCGTTACTAATGGTGCGTGTGTGTTGGTTTGGTAATTGTAAATTAAAAACTCAATGATATCTGTGAGTAATTTTAAATTTATTATAAGAATCTTATGAAATCCCATGCTATTTAACAGGCAATTGTAAGCGTGTTCTCTGAATCGGCTTTAACGATTTCGATAAAATTTGAAATAATGGGGCTTTAGGGGGGTGAAACGTTGATCTAGCCAGCGGGCCTAAAATAGCCGCTTTTGCAGAACATAATATGAATCACGTTAAAAATTTAAAATTCTTAAAATGGACTTTATGTTTATGACTATGGACTTTCCATTTTAAGAATTTAAACATTTTAACGTGATTCATATTGTTTTTTTTTTATTTTGGGACTCAGCTTAGCGATTTGACTGATGTTAAATTCTTGTCCATGCAAAATTATAATTTCATTTTGTTCTTCGTGTATGAGATTTCTGGAAGACATTATGGAGAAAATGTTCTAGCACAGGTTCTCAGGAGTCCAATATTATTGCACAGGTTAACGTTTAGTCAATCAAAGGTCAGGTAAGCAGAGCAATGGTCAATGTTCAAAAGGTCCGGTAAGCGCGAAAAAGTTCGTCCGTAAAATTCGCAAAAGGTGTACAGAGGATACGTCACTAAGCTGCGCAGTGCAGATTGCAACTAATTACGTTGACGCTTCTCTAATAGGCCTAAACTTTAAGGGGGCGGGGTTTGGCGCCTACGCATGATTGATGCGAAAAAAATTTTAACTGGGCAGGCGGAAAAGACCGCGACTGTACATACCTACCACACCGGACCGAATGACTGCCACGCGCTAATTATTTTGTCGCCCGTATATTTTTACATTGCGATATCTTCTAAGATATTTGTTTAAACTGTATAGAGTAAGAGGCACAAATATTCTATATTAAATTTCCGTTCTAGCAAACACATTTATTTAGATATAGATTAATACCATATGGGTTAAATAAGCTTCGCAAAATATAATTCTTTTTAACCTAACATTTTAATATAAAAAAATGGTTACAGTGAGTCAATCGTAAAAGATAAACATATGCTGTCGCGGACTTTTTTTTAGAACTTTTAAAGAGGAACAATTCCTTCATACGCCATTCATACATGTTTATTTAATAACACCGCGGTTCATTCCATCTGACGAAGACGAAGATAAACTGCTAAAAATGAGCGATCAAACACACTATAGGCTTTAGGCTATGTAGATTTTGAAAGCAGCGTCATTTAGACTAATATCTACGTACCTTTTGCTATCGTAACTTATTTAAAGTTATCTTGTGAAGGCATTTTTATTAATAAGTACCATATTCGTTCAATAGATGTCGTTGCTTGTCTCATTCTTGACTATAATGATAAGTTCTTCTTGAAAACTATAAATGCATATATCTTTTGATAGAGAGCACCGATTACGATGAAACAAAGACTAAGTAATAGCCCAAGTTACGCACAACATTTATGTATAAAAGTTACCTACATTAGTTTCGTAAATTTGACGTGATGCTTAGTCATCGAAACAGACAAACAGACAAAAATTCCAAAAATGCTGGAAATGTGTTCTGTTGGTTATATTTTATTACCCTGACAATTTTTTTTTAAAATATTTTCGATTGTACAAAAAAGATTATTCTACAGATTTATTATATGTATAGATTTGTTCGACAGTTCGACTACTCAAAAGTGCCTGTAACTAGCCTACTTGAAATAAATGTTTTGATTTAGATTTTTGAGTGAAAAATAAACTTTAGAAGAAAAATCTGTTTCTGAAGTCGTAGTCGATTTTTCTTCCTAAGTTTATTTTTTGTTGAAGTTAGTTTTATTTTTTGTTAAAAAGTTTTTATACAAGATGTATTAAGTAACTTCTATTCAGCTCAAAAAGGACTAACCAAAAACTACACATTAGTGTTGGAGAGGGGTATCAAAATTATCATCATCACCTTATTGATGATGCTCTTAAGAGCTGGATATATGACACTGACAAAAAAACCATATAAATAATTAAGAAAGTTATTGGCAAAAATGAGCTGATGGCAATAAAAAGATCCTATGATTGATAGTTTAGCAGAAAAATGGTAGTTAGTTACAAAAACAGAGGCTACTTTGCATTTTTATATAAGATGTTTAAAATTAATTTTTAATTTTTTTGAAGCGAATAGGACATGCTCTAGATTTTGTAGATTAATAATTATATATTTAAAAAAAAATCCGGTGATGGTTGCGGGAAAAAAAGGTTCCAATGTATCCTAAAAAGGCCAATTCACGCATATTCACGTCTTAAGAAAAGGCAAGTGCGTAGTACTCGCAACCGATGTGCGTGTCCAAATGTTCGAAAGTGGTCGAGATGAAAGGAGTATGTAAGAACAGGCGTTATTTACCTTATAAATGCGTTTCAAAACTTACAGCAGTACAGCTACTAATAACCAAGCTCTTTTTGTTTGGGTTACTTGCACTATGTTTTAAAGAGATCCTATGATCAAACTAGGATCGAAACACAACACTGAACTTTACTTATAACTGTAAAATTACTCCCGTTTTAAATTATTTGATTCTCTAACCACAATCACACATTAACTCATTTTGAGCAAAGAAAGACAAATTATCGCGGACAACACTAAAACGCGAGATCAGTCTCACACAACCGCGAGATCATATATTTCTCATCACTTTTTATTATGTGAGCGGGAAAAGATGCGTTCGCGTTCCCGAGACCACGGGACTAAACTGATTCGACTTAAAGAATCAGAATGTGAGGCTCGGACCAGACCGACAACCCCCAAAACAAATAACAATAGAGCATTGTATTTTACACCTTATTTACGGTGACGTAAAGTGTAAATCACGTTAAAGAGTCCTTTGATGTCTGCGTCGATTTTGGTACAGTTGAAAATAAGGTTAGTAACCTTGAGCTGGCCTAGCATAGTATGGAGTTTCAACGGGGAACGAGTTACAAACTTTAAGACAATGATATTAAGATTTAGTGTAATAACAATATATTTTATAATAATATGATATTTTATCTGATAGAATATCAAATTATTATAAAATATATTTCTGATGGAAATGATAAAATCTGTCATTTCCATTAGAAATTTGTGAGTGTAACCCGCAGTTTGGAAATTGGCGGTATAACAACCCCGTGTCTCGTAGAGCACGGCAAGGCGTTGGTACTGCGCCTGATCTCTCTGCGGTCGTGTCGGATTGCCATCCCACCGAACTATGAAAGTAAAGAAATAGAGAGAGCAACTGTGGCTGCGCACACACGCCTGCACTATTATATCTCCGGCACCAATGGCTAATCTCCGCTAAGATTGGCCGCCGTGACCGAAAACGTTCAGGAGGACTATATTACAGGTTGATGCGCACTTCAACGACAAAATTCCTAAGAATCACGTGTCCCTGTAAAAAATCAATACTTAGATTTGTTACATTACAGGCGAATACTCCCACTACCGATGAAGAACCGCCTTTAGAAAAATCCTAGGAAATTTCCAGCTCTAAGTATATGCGCAGTGCATACGGTCGTTGAAGGAGCGATGGCGGCTAGTCATTTTATGATTACGGTCGAAAGTATATACCTAACTATTAATTGAAACTAATACTAGGGTCGTCGTGCCAAGTCTAAGGTTCCTTACTGCGATTTCTTTATTATTATAGTTAATGTTGTGTGACTTGGCCGTTGAACATTCTTTATACGTTAGTGGGTACAAGTTAATTTTGTTTACACGTAATGTTATATCTGTTGTAACTACCTATGTTTGTTAAGCGAGATAATAACCCATATTGGTATTGGTAATTGGACGCTAGTGTCTCAATGATTAGAAGTCCGTCTGTACTGGAAATATTTTTTTATACTGTTTGTTTCAGGCTCGCCTACACATAAGTATTATTGAAATACGCAGCTTTATCAAGCCTACAATTGACTGGTTATTGAATCAACGTTTTCCAAGTGGCAATTTTCCATCGTCAATGGGTAGCGGTTCTGGCGACAGATTGGTGCAATAGTGTCATGGAGCACCTGGTTTTGTACCCTTGTGTACCCTTCAACGGCCAAGTCACACAACATTAACTATAATAATAAAGAAATCGCAGTAAGAAATCTTAGACTTGGCACGACTTTGTCTAGATTTCATTACTTTTTAGAGATAAACAAGCACCTCCATCGAGACTTGGCTAGATTTTTACAGAATGTTTTTGGTGGGATTTCACTTCTTTTTGTAGAAACGTGGGGCATATTGATTTACTTGATTTTATTTGACACATTTTTTATCTTTTTAGGAGTAGTTTTTTTATTATTACAAATCTTTCTTTTCTTTTTTTCCGGTTCTGATTCTTGTACAGTAGCAACAGTTTTTCGTGTTGCCCATTCGCGTTAATTATTTATTCTTTTAGACGGTTTGTCCGTACTTATAAACACGAACGCGATTCGAAGTACTGCCTAACTGTAAATTAAACCTAGAAAACTAAGAGTACTAAATAACTAACAATTAAATAAAGTAAGACAAGCTGAGGGTTCTTCATCAGATACTTCAGACCTTCGGTTTTTGACATCAAATGAAGAGGCAAACAAAGTTAAATATTTTTTTAATAGTTTGGTTGGGCTCTTGTGTTTTCAAATAAGGGTCACCAAGTACTCCAGATCTTCGATTATCCTAGTTTTTATAGTTTTCCCTTTATGTGGCCATTAAACCCTAACTCTGTACCAAGTTTCAGCTCTCTTGAGTTTATGGGAAGTACTAGTTCTATTCTGATGATCATGAGTGAGTGTGTGTCTGTCATAAATGCGAAACTTTGCTTTCGCCTAACTTCGGAACTAAATGACCTACAGAATTGAAATTTTTTATTTGAAGTGTGATTTTATAGCTTACTGGATGACGAAAATTTCTGCGTTCTGGTCTTATCCAGAGGTTCTCAAATAGGGGCCTGTAAATGCGGCGAAATGGTTTCAGTAAAGGATGGTACGGCAGTGTTTGCTTCGCGCTCGACTTGGCGGGGGCACCACCGTGCCCCCCGATCCCACTAAAAACAAAACTAGTAAAAAACAAGTCGCGCAACTCAAGTTCTTCTGGTGTAAAAAGTACTGAGACCCATGGAATACCAAGTCAGTTAATTTATTCAGTCCCTACTAAGGGACCTTCTATCTTAAGTTACTACGTAATTAGCTAACATAACAACATCTTTGATGTTTTAAATAGATAGATTGACTTGGCCATCGCATCGCATTCTAAACCACGGTGAGTCGCGGTGAGTTTTTCGAATACATTCCGCAACAATGGCAGTGACTTAGATACTTTATAATTTTAACCTCAACCAATTCCTAAAACACCCTAGGTTTGAAATTATCTCTATTTCTGTGGATTTTCATTAGTTATATTTCCTGCTGGCAGTGCTTTCTGCTTTACTTCAGCCAGTGGACAAGTTTTTATTTATTGATATTATAATTACGACTACAGGACTTTTGCACGTGCCGGAATGTCTATAATAAGAAAACAGTGCTCGGAATAAAATTGATCCCTTTATTTTCCGTTATTCCTTTGATACAAGTCTTCCGACCAATGCACAGTGATGCTGAATGGCAATCCTTATACGTGTGGACGTTCACCTTTGAAGCCTGTCTTGGTTCCGGTAGCAAGAGAGCCGCGTATTGTTAAACAAGGAAATACAACTGCCCCGTGTAATAGCCGTGTGATGCTTTCGCATCTCATCGCATCTTTTACATCGCCGGTAATGTATGTATGTCGGTTCCTAGACGGATGCACTGATTTGGATAAAATATACGTCTTTGGATTTGTCTTGGTGGTGCGAGTGTCACTGGAAAAATCTTAGGACACTAAAGCGAGCGAAGCGAGCTTCCGACCTTTGGGGACCCCGACTTGGACACAAAGGGGATGGCGGGGTCTAATAAGAGTAATTAAACTAAGACCCCGTCATCCCTTCGTGTTAGGTTACTTTAAAAACCGCAAACAAGAAAAGGACTTTTTATACTTTAGGTGAATTTGTACATCATCATAATAACAGGCTACACGTGATTTGCCAAAAGAGTCCAAATATTCAATTAAAAAATGCATAAATAACACGTGTAACATTTGTGTTTATAACATAAAACACTTGCGGAGTTAATTGTTTGTAAAAATAATATTATAATAATATGCAACGTTGGTTGTTATTGTTGTTAACTAAAAAAAATATCGAAGAAGTTTTGATGAAACATAAGTGAACCATTTTAGCAATGTAGTTGCAACGTAAATACATATAATGAACTCAAAAGTCAAGCGATTAAATGGCGGCATTTTCTAAATAAAATTTTATAACTGTTGAAATTAGTTATAATGTCTATCGACATGTTTATAAGCTGTAGGAGGTGTAGGCGAGACATTGACATTTAATTACCCAGTACTTCTCGAAATCGATCTAACGCGTAGTATTATTAAAATGTAGGCGAGTCTCAATCAGGTATTTCTAAAATAGCTTTAATATCATAATCTGTCTAACCTTTTCCAACAATGTTGAGGTCGCTGAATATCAGTATTTTACATGGAGTGACTGCCTATCTGACTTCCACAACCCAGTAACCGGTAAATACGATACCCCTTGGTAAGACTGGTTGTCAGTTTTTCGGATCGCTGACTACGTGTAACGACTGTCAAAGATCTAGAAATGACCGCCGAGACTAACGGGTTACCATGCTTTCCGAAGGCACGAAGGAAACTCGTTGATCGCCTGTCCACGAACCAACCCAGGCAGGTAATAAGGTAAGTAAGTAGGTACCTTCTGACAACATATCGCGACAATAGTAACAAAAAAATAATAAACAAATTTAAAGAATGCTGTTAGATTTATTCCTTCACAAACAATATACTATGGGTACAACTTTAACTTACACAAAGAGTTAAAACATATTTAACTAATACACATGAGACCAAATCCAGCTGAGACCGTTAATTTCATTAATGATTACTTTTGCTATTATATTGGTAAAGAGTACGGTTTGGGAATTCCCGACAATTTCAAAGTCCTGGGACACGAGACAGCCTACAGTCAAAGTCCCGGGAATTCTCGGGACTTCGAGACTTTAAAGATTTTTTTTTTTGTTAAGAGTGTTAAGCCTTTTTCAAGAATTTTAATTCAGTGAATTTCTGTTGAAACGTATTAAAAAAAGGGCATTTTTTAAAATAAAACTCAACATTTATTAAACAGAAAATTAACTTTTAATAACTTCAACGTTAATTTCAGTTTTAATAATTGCTTTGTTTATTTCCCTTAAATCACACACGATTCACTTTTAAGCAGTTAAACCTTATAAAACGAACTTAGTAAAAAATATACCATTAATTAGTTATACCTCTCAATTATCGTAGATATATAAAATACATGTCGTGCTGGAAAGATTCCTTCCCAGCACGACCACAATGAAATTCCAGCTGGCATAGAAGTTGATGAAATGGGAGTATACGTAAAAAAATTTACTCCTATTTCATTAGTTTATGATTTTTATACTTCACGCTAGGTGGCATTAGTCCATGTGCACTTTAGTGATGTCACTGAATAAAGGACTGTATCGAGCTTGCTTTTAAGAATAACATTCTACGACGACAAAGCGTCTCCTCGCGCGTGCTAAAGGTGCATCCTCTAGTTAGGACGCGCGAGCGATCAATTTTATCTATCTACTAGCTGACCCACGCAACTTCGTCTGCGTCTGTCCTTATAACCTTTCTCGATAAATCGACTATCCACATTTTTTTTAACCCCTTTCTTTTTTTTTCAATTTTTATTTATTTAAAATCCATTCCTGAATTCTTGACCGGTTGATGGTAATAAGCTCGCCCCATATTACATGGGGCTTAATCATAACTTGAGCAAATTATGGCGCTACGTTTTCTAAATACACCGTGCGATTGCTATAAAAGTTGACTCCGAAGTTGTCTCGTGCCCTCGCCCACGTTCCGCGCCCCTGAGTACCCGAACCAATTTTTGACTGATTAATAATAATCGTTTATTGTTGTGTAGTTGGTGTGGTAGTGGTTAGGTAGGTTAGTTAAATTATCACTTTGTGTCACTGATGGCACCTTTAGTGTTTTGTATCTTATTCTCTCCCTTAGATCTTCAATTGATTTTACGGGGGTCACATAAACTAGGTCTTTCATATAATGTTAAAGTCTAGTAGCAACAGATCAGGGCTTCGCGCAAGCCACGGAATGGGCCCACCGCCCCCTATCAATCGGTTTGGATAATTTTCATCCAGCGATAGTCGAATTGTGATTCGGATCTGGGTTGGAAATCCGTCATGTTGATAAATCATGTTTGCTCTTTTTTATTCCAGTCAAATCCAGTACATAGCAGTGACGAAGCGTCAATAATACAAAAAGGCAAACCGAAGAAAATAATTAGATTTTTTTTACTATTATTTGTTTAGTAGTGTTATTGGCTTTTGCCATCAGGAATGGATGGATGTTTATGAGCAGACAAATCGGTCTACCCTCTTTCTTGTTCGTTTTTTGCGTTCGGTACCAATACCATTGTCACTCACTACACGATTCTGTTCCCGACACACAAAACTCACTGTGTCCACTCGCGAGCTTTTTTCCACACTTTTTCGGTTTTTGCACAGTTGAACCACTGGACACACCACCACCACCACCACCCACTGGTACTGGATCAGTAAACATGGTAAATATCCCGTTTTCAGTATACTACGTAGAGTGTTATTTTCCCGAAGGGAAGCCGGTGGAAATCGAGTTATGGGCACACTACGTCCCTGGTACATAGGTAAGTAGTGCTGGTAAATGTGATTTTGTAGGAAATCTTCATCAAGTTCCCCATTCAAGTGTTCTGGGTAAAATATGTCGTCTATAATAACCCATAATTTATTCAGCGAAAACCTACGCTGGGATGTGAAGGGTTTCAGTTTCTTAGGATTCTCGTCTGCCCTTGGTACCCAGTAATAAATAACGTAAGAAAAGTACACATACACGTGTATCGAACGGTCTAAATAAACTTTCGAAAAAATATTATATTACGAATATAAGTATTTCATTGGAATCGGGTTTAATTTGCTTTTTCTGTGCTTTCTGGAAGAGAACACAAATAAATGTTAATTGGTTCATAAGCTTATGTAAGTTTGTTTTAATGTAGTTTTTTTAGGGTTATTACGTAGTCCACAAGGGGCCCTTATAACATGGTAAATATCCCGTTTTCAGTATTAACAGTAAGGTACCCTTAGTTTCGCCATGTCTGTCTGTCCGCACTATAGCTAAAAGACTATAACTATGTACTAGAAATCTGCAATTTGGCATAAATTTACAGATGAGTTACGCCGACAAAGTGGTACAATAACATGTGTTTTTTAGGGTTCTGTACCTCGAAAGGAAAATACGGAACCCTTATAGAATCACTTTGTTGTCCGTCCGTCTGTCTGTCTGTCTGTCAAGACCATTTTTCTCAGGAAAGACGTCTGGATTAATAAATAAAGTGAAGACCGATTTTTTATTCAAACATAAACATGGTTTTTTAATTAAATCTATCAATCAAACAACAATACGCATTTTTATTGAACACTTCCTATTCAATTCGCAAAGTATTTTATTTGTTTACAAAAAAAGTATATTTACAATTACAAAACTAAATGGAAACACAAAGTAGGCCAATGTAATTAAAATACTGGAGGCGGGCAGCCCTATCGCATGTTTACGTACCGCGCCACTGTAGGCATTTATTTCAAAGATACGGCCGAGTTACAATACTGTACAGTATGATAATATTACCGTGCCTCGGTGGCGCCGGCCGTCTTCCGGCAACCATAGTGTGAAGGCTTTTGCCCAGCGGTGGGACAGTGCAGGCTAATAAAAAAAAACTATTTTATTTGGACTTTTAATAATGCACTCCAACAGTTTTATGAAGATTCATTGACGGGCCCCTGACTTCGTGATTTTGCAATATTTGCGTCTTACGGCACTCCACTATAAAGGGTGTAAAAGTACCCTTAACGCAAACGAAGGGCACTTGTTCTCCCCACCACCGGGGAACCCTCTAGTTACGGAGATATTGGGGGTCAAAGTTCCAAATTTATCACAGCTGTTTTTGAAAATACTAGTTTTTCAGGTTATAACTTTACTTAAATTACCTCCATGACCCGTTTACTATTCAAAGCATCCATTAACACAATGTTTTAAGAGTAAAATGTGAATAAAATGTGGTTCCCAGCAATATTTTTTGCGTATAGGGGTACTTAGTTTGATTTACAGAATGCTTGATTGACGGCTGTGTGACAGTGTGATAGGTTAATTTACACCCTGTATACGGTGAAGTCAGGCTGTAGATGATGATGATGATGTATTGTTCTCTCTAGTAAAACTAAAAAAAAATTACAGTTATAAAGCACCTTGAGTCTGACAGGGTCGATTGAATACAATATGTGTTTTAATTGTGAACAATAAGCGAAGTTGGTACTCAAAAGGAATTTTTGACATTACAAATTACCAACCCAATGATACGAGTAGTTGATCATCATATTGTATTCCTATTGAGCACTTAGTCCGACCGCTTAGTTCGATCGATTGGATGACTTGAACTTCTTTATACATTTGGTTCAATTCAGGGAGTGACCATATCAGTAGATGACTAAAGATATTTTAGAACATTTGATCCGGTCGATCAAACGACGTGTCACCTGACTGCTTAGTTTGTACGACAACGACTTTCTGTTGCTTCTAATAAGAGATAACCAATCTCCCTAGCCTTTGCCCAACTATGTTGGGGTGGGATTCCAGTCTAACCGGATGCAGGTGGATACCAGTATTTTACATGTAGCGACTGCCTATCTGACCTCCACTACCCATTTAGTACTGAGTACCATTGCGGGGTGTCCTGCGTGAGCGACGAATAAGACGCGACGCGACACAACACGATGCAATGAGACACGATGCTACACGCGACAATGTTCTACGTGATTTTGATAATTATTTTTCGAATCATGGAGAAATACAGTCCAATGTGCTTGAAAGTTCATAGTTCGTTGTGTCGCGTCTGGTCGCCTTCAAAACAAGCACGCATAACGCCGCCTTTCGTCGCAGATTGCCATATAGGTCGCAAGCAGGGTATGCCGTTGAGTTGATCGCGTATGTCGCGTTCGCAGTGTCGCGTCGCATCATATATGTACACCACATATATATACTGCTGATTGTGACATATCTACGTCGTTCAACATCCGACTTTTTAACCGACTTCCGAAAAGGAGGAGGTTATCAATTCGTCTGTATGTTTTTTTTACGAAGTTCCTTATCGCGCGTTGTGAAAGGGGGCTAGACGGAAAAAATTCTTACGAAAAGTTGTCACGACACTTTTTGCTATAGTAAGCTATTGTAAGCTGTGCGGCGTCGCATGTTTCTCTGTCTGTCTCTCTCTCTCTTATAGAAAGCAAGCCCATATTTTTTACATAATAAAATATAATAACAATAATTTTTTCTATGTTAGGTATCGCATATCTCCGTCAATAATGAACCGATTTTCAAAATTCTTTTTGTGTTCGAATGGGTATACTCTCGAGGTGGTCTCATTGTCACCAAATCAGGATCTGATGAGCAACCCTCAAATTTTATTGCGTGTTTCGTGCTTTTTCTAAAGCTTTTCAAGTATACACATCTAGCAGTCGTCACTTCATGTTGATGAGCTGATGATGGAAGGTATAACTCCTTAACGGTGAAGAGTTGGAGGATAATTATTTAATAAAATATTATGGGGACGTAAGTATATATGGTTGTATTCTCTTGGGTTATCTAGGTGAGTTGATTATGGAAGGTACTACTCCTCAACAGCAAAGAAAGCAAAAAGCAAAAATAAGAGAATTTTGAAGGTTAAGGGTTACGTAGGTAAGTGCCTATAAAATTTGATGGTTGCCCTCGATTTATCTGGGATCCCATCATCAGATCCTGACTTGGTGACAATGGGACCACCAGGGGAGTATACTCTTTCGGATACCAAAAGAATATTGAAAATCGGTCCACAATTGACGGATATATCGGATAATCAAATTGAAAAAAAAAATCTCGTAAATTCTCTTTAATTCTCCGTCGAAAAGAACATTGCAGAATGTTCTCGATCAGAGAACACTCTTCGTGAGATAATATTCTCTCGACCCATCACTTACCATGACACGTATTGTTAACAATGTAAACAAATGCAAAACATTTTTATAGAATATTACAACTAGTAATCTAGTTATACACCTAGCAATTGGTTGTAGCTGAAACATGTATTTATTAATGCATACTTTGTAAGTCCTTCATGTACTACAAAACCTTTATGTAATCACGCCTGTAATCCGCGAAGTGTTAGGCAGAACTGAGAGGCTCATAGTACACCCACATTAAAATTTCACATTTCATGTGAGAGCGAGCCTATTTGCCATCAACCAGGTACCCACCCATTCAGACTCCGTCGCTGCTATTGAGAAATTACAGACGGAAAAACCCAACAACACTGCCCGACCTAGGAGCCCAGGGGGTCTTACCAAGCAGATCATAATAGGAAAATAATATGAATTGCGTTGGAATTCGTGAAATGGTTACAGACCTAGACGCAGTTACTATCATGAATGGTCCATTGAAATTCGTGAAATGGTTACAGACCTAGACGCAGTTACTATCATGAATGGTCCATTGAAATTCGTGAAATGGTTACAGACCTAGACGCAGTTACTATCATGAATGGTCCAGTGCACGAATTTTAACGCAATTCATATTATGATCTGCTTAAGTGGCCATTTTAGACCCCCAGGACCTCATGGTAAGTCGCGCTTGCGATCACTTGACCAACAAGGCAGTCTTTACGTAACTTAATCAATTATTATTATTTATTTATTTTACTATTTATGTACACACAGTAGACAACACAGGAAAAATATCATAATATAACATATGAGTACAAAGGTATAAGGGTATTATTTATCACGATACGATGACGCGCCGTGACGTGATTTTGACGTTCGTCGTAGACAGCACTACATTTCGCATCGATACACGACGCACGGAGTGGTATTCGATCCCAAAACCTGGCCAAAAGGTCATTTTTTTATTTATTTGTATTCTAGCCTGTATTGCTTTTTTTCAAAAAGCTGATTAGTTTTCACACCGAAATACGAAAACCAGCCACGAAAGCGCTAGTGTAACACAGAGCTCGACACGATCAGTCCGAATTTACAGTACTATGGTGTTCGTGTGATTTTTCAATGCACTAATTTTTCATGTTTGACCTTTCTATTACATGCACGCATACGATTTTTGAGAGAGGTCATGTCACATAGGCTACCTGTTAAAACATGAAATGTACACCTTTTTGCAGAAGAAAAACAATTTGTTAATGGAAGAAAATTAAAAAAAAAAACAATAACTCGGGGATTTAGTGGATCGTAACGATCATAATTTTTTTATTATATTATTTAACTTTAGCTACACAAGAAAGTTTCGTGGGTAACCTGCAATATGATTGTCCTGAATAAAGTCCATTTCACGAAAGAAGTCCCGCAGACGCAGCGCTGTATGTATGTCGCGCGACATAATGTTGTTTCACAACTTTTGGCATCGTAAATAAACCTTATAACGCACTAATCCAATAATAAACTCACAAAATATCTACCACAACAAACGCACCTTGATAACATCGACTAACGACAACATGGCCGATCTGTTAAACTTAGTTCCACAATTGTCCGCGGGACTTCTTTCGTGAAATGGACTTTAGGTTTTTTTAACATCTGACCTTCTTATAACTGGCATGAGGTCTAAAACAAGCAAGAAAAGGAAACCCTTATCTTCTGAAGTTTTAAACTTATTTTCAGAAATTGATATAACAAATGTTAATATTATTGAAGAAAGTATTGATGAATAAATGATTTAAAGCCAAAATAAATGCTTATTTTATTATTATCTATATACTTATGTATATAAAAGCGAAAGGTCACTCATCACGAAATCTCGAAAACCTCTAAACGTATAAAGATGAAATTGGCAGGGAGGTAGTTTATAGTTAGTAGACGTCTGCTAAGAACAGGTTTTGCGACAGGGCCGGATTAGGGAGGTTTAAGGGCTCACGCGAGTTTGTATGACAATCCTTCATTTTTTGTGCTACATACTTTAATTTTGGCAGGAAAGAAATATATAGTTAGTAGACCTCGTCTAAGAACAGATTTAGCGACATGGCCGGAATAAGGAGGTCTGAGGGCTTTCACATGTTTGTATGTAAGTACTGATTTTTTCTGTACTATCGACGTTTATGAGTGGGAGACATAAGCTAAGAATTTTTTTTGGACGACTCTTTTGCAACTGTGCGACGTCGCAACGTGCCGCGAAGCTATATTTTCTAGTCAGTATCGATAAAGAGAATACTGGATGTAAGGGACAGCCCTACGCAGACTGATGGGGTGAATTTAGTATTTCATACTAAGATGACCGGTACAAGAAATTATTTCAGGAACGTTATGAGAATTTCCTTACACGCAATGTATCGTTACCGTTGCAAAACGTAAGTAGCGAACGGCAAGCGCGAGAATTTATCTATGTGAGAACAAAGCAAAAATACAGTATGATTTTTTAAACGAGGATGTTAGTTTACATGATACTAATAAAAATATAAACAAAAAAAGAAACTGTGAAATAACAGACAGAACCATACCAAATATTTCGCAAAAGTAATATAAGTCCCTCGTGTTTTTTTTTTTTTTTTTTTTTAAAACACGTTGCCCACACTAGGAATTTCTCCTGTATCGTGGGTGCGTTTACAAACATTTAAACTTACATACACAAACACACCCAGACCCGAAACAACTATCTGTGTCCCGAAACAGCCATACAAATATTTGTATGTTTAACCTAACATACTATGTACATATGTATATAATTCAAAATATAAATATTAAGAAGAAGCTTCATTTCCATCCATCAAGGAGTTAGTACTACTTACCTCTGCATAGACTTCAGGCGCGGTTGCAAGCTCCTCCTCAAAATTCTCCTCTATCGTCCCGTCGCTGGCGGAACGTTCTAGAAGATCATCGGGGATGTCCAAAAGTTCTGGTGGGAGCGGCGCTGTGGACAAAAATACTATATTAAAACACTGTTTTTTTCTCGAAGCTTGCTTTTGGTAGGGATATATTTTGTCTTTCCCAAATTTTAGGCCTTTTAGTCGCAAGATCTAAATATCATTTTTGCCCATGTCTTAATTACTGGATCTAAACAATTCCAAAATAAAATGACCAGCAATACCATATTGGATGAGTTGTTTAGCAAACACGAGCTATCGAACGACTAGTCGCAATAAGAAGCAGCTGTCAAAAACTCGGCAACATTGTAGAGTGGGTACTTTTATATGAAACATGTCGACATCCTGCTATTTGTATGAAAGACAAAACACAGTTACAGTCGGCACATGTCATTGATAGCGGTCGAGTATTACTGTGATTATTACGATGCCCTACAACGCGAGGCAACTCAATTAACTCTGGTCCAGTGATCTCAAGGTCGACAATCATCATCATCGTAAAACTCAACCCGAATACACCCGCAGTAGTCTGCAGGCACATGAGTAGAAATCTGCAGGTATAGGCGTCTCATCATCATTCTCTTGCCCTTATCCCAATTCATTTGTGATCGGCGCAGCCATCGTTTCTTTGGCCTACTCGTATTTCCTTCCACATTCGTATTCAAAACCTTCCTCACGACATTTTCCTCATTCCTCCGCATCACTTGCCCATACCACGATAACCGATTTCCACACAACTTTTCAGTCACCGGCGCCACTTTCAATCTTCCTCTTATGTACACTTTTCCTATTTTATTCATTCGCGTAACACCGCACATCCCCTTAAGCATTCTCATCTCAGCCACATGTAAATGCCTTTCATTCATTTATTTTGTAGCCCAACATTCTGATCGATACAAGACAGCAGGTCTAACCATTGTTTTATAAATCTTCCCCTTTTAGGTATAGGCGTCTCTTTGGAATTAAAAGGTAGTTACTTTATTTTAGCAAATTAATACAACCACGCAAATAGGTTTAATGTAATTTTTCAATATTGTAGAGAATGAAATTCCTTACATTTTTTGTTTCAAAAATTTTCTACACGACCATAAAGAAGATTAGTTTATATAAAAATGTGTTATATCTCAAAACCTGCTTACCATATCTCATTCAAACCAATTTTGGTTGAAAGTTTTAATTGCGATCTACAGCATATATTTTTATTAGATTTTGCACTCTCATAGTTTAAAAGTTAGAGGGACACACATTTTACCACTTTAGAAGTGTCTATCTTTCAAACGATTGACTTAAAGAAAAAATGTTTTTAGAAACTACAATGTCATTTTTGAAGACACCACACACGAATAGGGTGAATGAGAAAAAAAAAACACTTTAATGGGTACTGGAGATACACAAATTTTTTTCTCAAAATTTTTATTTACCACTTTGTCGGCGTAACTTATTTGTATATTCATGCTAAATTACAGCTTTCTAGTACTAGTCTTTGAGCTATACTGCGAACAGACAGATGGGCATGGCGAAACTGTAAGGGTTCCTTGTTGACTACGTAACCCTAAAAAGACCGAAAAATATGAAAGAAACGGGAATCTTACATGTTTTAATTACGTACTTAGTTTATTGAACTTAGAATATTCTATGCTATGCTTTAACTCTTTCCATCATCATCGAACCTAGCCTTTTTCCAACTTTGTTAGGGTTGGCTTACTAGTCTTACCGTAGTAGGTTAGTCTTACAAGTCTTATTTGTGTCTGGTTCCAGACTAGTCTTACATTCGGTAAGGCTGGTTGTCAGTCTTGACAGGTTATAGATGTTCTTGATACTTCGGAAAGAAACATTGAAAAATAAACACAATTTATTATTTTCGTAAAAAAAACACAATTTGTTTTTTCGGCATTTCCAACGCTAGCTTCGACCGCACTGTCCCGCATTTTAAATCTATGATATATTTTAAAATATTGATGATAAATTATGTTTAAATGGCAAATATTGGGCCGGTATTGTGTATCTGACTAACAAACTCAGAGGCCTCTTTCACTAATAACAAAATCAACATTTATTTATTTTCAGGCAACTTTGAACTTTGATCCATACATGAAAATTTTAAGTACATTTGTAATTTATTTTTACTAATCGAAGTCTATTTTATCCCCGAGTGTTAAAGGTTACATTTAAAATTTCCCGTCGGCTAATTTCCTTACATAACAGGAGCGAAACTGCGGGCAAAAACGACTCATAAAATAACAACAAACATGTTTTTCCCGGGGATTTAAGGGGTGGTGTAACCTCACCTTACGCGCCTTTCAAATGAAATTCTTAGCAATTGAAAAAAGATACTAACTGGCTGGTGTCATGGCAACGGGTGGATCCACCCTCCTCCCTAGCCCATGTCACTGACATTACCGCTTATATTTATAATGTTTCATACCTCAACAAAGGTTCGATATGAAAACGTGCTAGGAGCAATTCAATAAGAAAATATTAAAGGATGACGCGTTACAAAGTATAGTTACTTATTTATAGAGCTAGTGGTCTAACTAAAGTATATAAGTACGATACTGACCTGTAAAATGTCTTAATTATAGGTTTCAATCGTAATTTTACAGGTTTGCTGGTAACTCCACGTATTCCTTAAGTTAATAATTAAAAAAAAAAAAAAAAAATGATTTACGGGCTACGGCGCGTCGGTACTGACATTCAAGATATCATTATGGTGTCAATTTTTTTAGTAATTAAAAGTAAAACTTTGGCAAAGGTCACTAATCAACACCCATTTTTCACTTTCAGAGCCCAATGGGACGGCAAACGGACACGACGGGAGAGAGTTCTGCTAACTTTCAAACTGCGGGCTAATACTACTTAGAAAGACCTAATAACATTTTGTCCGAGCCGGGAATCGGAACATTGCGTTTGCGAAGAACAACTTTTGTATACTCTTTACTACATTCCATCGAATCACAGAACAGATAAAAGAGGTTAGAAAGGAAATAGTTCCTTATTTGTATTAGAACGGGTGTCGCCGCTTGTCTCCCACTCTATATATCCACTACAAGCAAGAGGCTAATACGTACGCCCATTACGCACACAAATAAACCACACTTACTTAAATTGCGAGTTTGCTACTGGTTGTCACACTAGCGCAAACACTGCGTTTGTCGTACACTTACACACGCGTTTATTTCTCATACATGTTACGGCGACCAAAAGGTCGATAAAATTACTTTAGTTTTGTAACTTTAAGTTTTGCAATATTTTGTTTTAATTTCGGAATTGGATAGAAATAAAGAAAAGGAATTTATTTGTCTCTCACAGATAAAAAATTAAAGATTAAAAAAGTATAATCAAAAGTAAACATACGAGAAACACTTAAAAATAAGACATACATTCAATTAATTACTACATTTAGTACAGCTACATTTAGTAGGTATCCATTCAATTCTACCGGTTTCCTCTAGCCATAGTGTTCTTGTATCTGGATCTGTTGGAAACCTAAATACTAAATTTTGTTGTTATGTTTCCATTATAAATGGCTAACCTCAAAACAAATTTTAGATGAAAACCTAAATTAATAACCCACAATAAACAATAATTGACAGTAATAAACAAAGTTATTTAATCATATCTATACTAATATTATAAAGCTGAAGAGTTTGTTTGTTTGTTTGTTTGTTTGTTTGAACGGGGTAAACTCTGGAACTACTGGTTAGAATTGAAAAATTCTTTTAGTGTTGGATAGTCCATTTATCGAAGAAGGCTTTAGGCTATATAACATCACGCTACAATCAATAGGAGCGGAGCATAAATGAAAAATGTTGCAAAAACGGGAAAAGATATTCCTTTTTGAGAGCTTCCGTTGCGTGCGCTGCGAAAACGGTTTAAGTTACGTAAATATCATGTATCAAGGAATTGTTCCTCTTTAAAAGTTCTAAAAAAAAGTCCGCGACAGCATATGTTTATCTTTTAAGATTGACTCACTGTAACCATTTTTTTATATTAAAATGTTAGGTTAAAAAGAATGATATTTTGCGAAGCTTATTTAACCCATATGGTAATAATCTATATCTAAATAAATGTGTTTGTTAGCATGGAAATTTATTATAGAGTATTTGTGCCTTTTACTCTATACAGTTTAAACAAATATCTTAGAAGATATCGCAATGTAAATATATACGGGCGACAAAATAATTAAGCGCGTGGCAGTCATTCGGTCCGGTGCGGTAGGTACGTGGGGATTCTGGCCTCTGGGGGCTCCGGAGAAATTCAAATTCAAAATATTTACTGCACCATCATGTTTACAAGTACAAGGTGTTACTATATATTAAACAGTAGGAGATACCTATAGTAATTGTTACTTTAATAATATAATCAAAGCCAATCTAAACTAATAGGTATATTATAAAGAGGAAAGGTAAGATTTTTTGTTTGTAACGAGTACGATAGTCAATTTATTATGTTGAATAGTCGATTTATCGATAAAGGTTATAAGCTATATTATGTGATGCAGACGAAGTTGCGTGGGTCAGCTAGTTCATAATAATATCATTTGAATACATTCACACATACTAAATATCGACATTGTTTACAACTTGGTACACCACTATCGAAACGCATAGATTTCGCAGAACTCAAGCTTTGGCTCGTCGTACCGTACGACGAGCCAAAGCTTGAGTTCTGCGAAATCGACTACTCAAGTACGACTCGTACGCGACGTTCGTAGTGAACGAAATACATCGCGCAATCGCCCACGCAATACAAGATGGTACCCATACCCACGTATTACAAGCAATGAACATAATTTTTTATCTGCTTGCGACAGTATCATTTTTTCTACCAACTACATAATACTATTGTAATAATTACAAATATTACTTGTATTTTAAGGTATTTGGACTTACCGGTGATAAGAAATGCCTTCTCGAGGCACACTACACACCCTGGTTTCTTTTCCGACACATAATAGCGCAAGATGGCAAAATTCTTTTTTTTCGCGGAGCTTCGTACGCTGTCACAATATGAGCGCGATTGTTGGCCGGTAAATCAAATTTTGTCGACATATGAGCGTTTGCTCATATGTGCGGCGCGCCTGCCCCGCCCACAAGGCCCTTCTAACCTCTTTTATCTGTTCTGTGCATCGAATATGTAGTTACTGAATAAGGATCTCATGTTATAAGGTTCAGGTGGCGTTCTGTGATTTCTGATTCTGTTATCATTCATAATATCACGTACTAGCTGACCCATGCAACTTCGTCTGCGTCACATAATATAGCTTATAACAAATAATGTCAACATAAATTGAGTTAAATCGTAACAAACAAAGAATCGAATCTTTCCCCTTTATAGTATTAGTTTAGATTATATTAAAGTGTAAATTACTATAGGTATTTCTTACTGTTAAATATACAGTAACACCTTGTGCCTTGTACCTTGTAAACAGTAAATATTTTGAATTTGAATTTCTCCGGAGTCCTCGGAGGCCAGAATCCCCACTAACCTACCGCACCGGACCGAATGACAGCCGCACGCGTAATTATTTTGTCGCGCGGATATTTTTACATTGCGATATCTTCTAAGATATTTGTTTAAACTGTATAGAGTAAAAGGCACAAATACTCTATAATAAATTTCCATGCTAACAAACACATTTATTTAGATATAGATTATTACCATATGGGTTAAATAAGCTTCGCAAAATATCATTCTTTTTAACCTAACATTTTAATATAAAAAAATGGTTACAGTGAGTCAATCTTAAAAGATAAACATATGCTGTCGCGGACTTTTTTTTAGAACTTTTAAAGAGGAACAATTCCTTGATACATGATATTTACGTAACTTAAACCGTTTTCGCAGCGCACGCAACGGAAGCTCTCAAAAAGGAATATCTTTTCCCGTTTTTGCAACATTTTTCATTTATGCTCCGCTCCTATTGATTGTAGCGTGATGTTATATAGCCTAAAGCCTTCTTCGATAAATGGACTATCCAACACTAAAAGAATTTTTCAATTCTAACCAGTAGTTCCAGAGTTTACCCCGTTCAAACAAACAAACAAACAAACAAACAAACAAACAAACAAACAAACAAACTCTTTAGCTTTATAATATTAGTATAGATAAATAGTAGGTGTAACATAACTTCACGCCTGGAATCCCCGAAGACATGGCAGCGCAGAGGTGTACCTTATTATAGTACACTCACATTTCACCAGTTATGTTTAAGTCCCGTGTAGTAGAGGGCGAGCCTATTGGCATCAACCGGGTACAGATTCAGACTCCGATTGAGAAATTTCTGATGTTAAAACCTATTAACACTTTGCCCAACCTGGGTATGGAACACAGGACCTCATACTCAGCACTCGCGCTTGTGACTACTGGACCACCAGTGAAAACCTTATTAAGTTTTCTATGCCCGTCGGGGCCCTCTCTGCCCTCGGCAAGAAGGGCTAAGAAGGAACATGGGTGGTTTAAAGTTGAAAGTCGATCTAACTGCATTTTTTATGAACCTATGACCTACTTTAACAGTAGTCGGTTACTTTAGCAGGGCTTTCTAACGTTAACAAGTATTTCATGAATATTTTAAGAAAGCCTTGGTCAAGGTTGCTAAGCAACACTGAATAAACAAATCCTACCATATTTAGAAAATGATTAGTTAATGGACACTTTTTGATCTAAAAGCTGATTTACCCAACCTACAATATAAAGCTTGATGGTAAAACAGTAAAGGAGAAATTAATATTTGAACTTGGAATTCCCCGCAAACTGCAACACCTAACGCCATCTAGCGGCGACCTATAAAACTACGACGGCAGCGTTCTCAAGTGCTGGCCATGTAATTGAAAGTGTTCCACGAAGGCTTATTGAAAGTCAACGAGCTAATACTCTACCAATCACCGGTCAAGTGCAAGGACGCGCGACCAATCAGTGAGCCAGCTACCTAACATCAAACCGGTAAGCGCTATGAATGAATGCATAATCCTTTGAGTGCGTGCAATTTTCCAATGATTGAATGTACTTAACGACTCCTTTGTGATATTGTCCGTATAAATAGCATCGCTAACGTTTCCTGTATATTTATTTAGTACCTACATATATCACGCTTAGGTTTGATGATATCAAGTACCTACCTTCATAAATGCTTTAGCAATGCACTTAGTGATTTCACAAGTACGTTCCTTTAAACGATATGAATCATGCTAAACCCATGACAGGTATTATTTATACTGAAAACGGGATATTTACCATGTTTACATAGTGTTTCGAGTTCCCGTTCCCGAAATAATAGTGTTAGTGACCATATCAGTAAAATCTTATACCATGACAGGTACTTGGATGATTTTACTAATTATGTTACATGAATTACTTCACACATTGTCAGAACACAATGGCAACCATCGAATATACCACAAGATAAAAGTGGGATTCACCTCCTAACGAATCCTGTGGCTCAGGCACTAGTCATCATAATCTGCTTGGCTGCTTAGTCTAATATGCCTTAGATAAAATTTAGGTGATTCATGAATTTAAAAACATTTATTTCCTGTGTGAAGCCAAGTCCAACGCCCATTGGCGGCATGATAACTCTTGACACGATGTTAGGCGCTACCTTCACGATAATAAAAGAAAAATGAGTGTGCTAGTTGGAATGAAAACCTTTAAAAGGTAGCAGGGCTCGAGTGAGGGCAGGATATTGTGGTGCAGCTAGGGGGAGGCCTATGTCCAGCAGTGGGGTGGTCCGAGTCGATTGAAACATGTTTAGGTCAAAAACTCTGCTATGGATAGACTTTTATCTAAAACATATACATAGATTTGATGTATTGTCTTTTCAAACATAGGGTGTAAAAGTACGATTTACGCAAACTAAGGGCACTTGTTCTCTCCACCACTGCGATCATTTTTTTACCATACCTGGGAACCCCCTAGTTACGGAGATATTGGGGGTCAAAGTTCAAAATTTTTCACAGCTGTTTTTGTAAAGACTAGTTTTTCAGGTTATAATTTTACTTAAATTACCTCTATGACCCGTTCACTATTCAAAGCATCCAATAGCATAATGTTTTAAGAGTGCTACATTGAGTTTTACCGTAAAATGTGATTTTTGACCCCAAAAAAAATCGTTTCGGGGTACTTAGTTTGATGTACAGAATGCTTGGTTAACGGGTGTGTGATGGGTTGATTTACACCCTGTATAGAGGAAGCACAACATTTTAAAAAACAATGAACTATGAGTATGACGATGAAGGAAAACATGAATCAATTATTAATTGTTACAACTATAAAATAAAGTCACCATTACACACCATGCTCAGATTTTAGACGTTAATCCTCTCTTATCATTTTATCAGTTAATGGGATTATTCATCATTTATAAATAAAGAATATTATGTAATTATGTACCAACATTGAATGTTTGAGATGCTGTGATTCATGTAATTTCCTGTGTTTTATGTTTCATCACATATCATTGGTAAAAAAGAACAATATCATAATATTCATAGTTCATTTTAATATAATAGGGAGCAGCGGTGGCCCAGTAGTGTCGGCCCCGACTTACGAACAGTGAGTCGTGGGTTCGAACCCACCCAGGCGCATTACTTTGTGTAAATTATTTCATCACCACTGCTCTCAAAACGGTGAAGGAAAACATCGTGAGGAAACCGGCATGTCTTAGAACCAAAAAATTCTAAGACATGTGACATCTGCCAACCCGCACTGGGCCCGCGTGGTGGATTATAGCCCATCCCTCTCCTAGAGAGGAGGCCTGAGTGCCTGCAGTGGGAACATTATAGACTGATGATGATGATTTTAATATATGAGTAAATCTAGGGTTATTTAATAGGGATCCCAAAAGACCTGAATCATTTCAACACTAGCCGAGTCTCGCTCGCTGTGTCCCCGTGAAATTAATATAAGATACTTCTAGGGTTTCTATCTAATATATAGGTATCTCGCCATCTATTACCAATTATACATACATACATACATAAACTCACGCCTTTTCCCCATGGGGGTAGGCAGAAACTACAGAACGCCACTTGCTACGATACTTACATACTCCTTTTGCCTCGTCCACATTCATACATCTGGTCATACACGCACGCCGGTTACGAGTACTACCCACCTGTCCTTTCTGAAGAACGGCACCAATAAGATCAGTGTATGTCTTTCTAGGGTGTCCCCTCCCGGCGCTACCACTCACATCTGCCTTGTAAATACCTTTTGTTAATCGACTTTCATTCATCCTCTCCACATGACCAAACCACCTTAGCATATACTCTTTTAAATTGTTGTCACTACATCTTCTTTTAAACCGCAACGTTCTCGTATAACCGCATTCCTCAATTTATCATTCAGAGTTACACCACACATGCTTCGCAAAGAACGCATTTCTACAGCATTAATCCTACTTTCATGCTTCGTTTGCCACACCCAACATTCACTGCCATACATAAGAGTAGGCACCAGCACACCATTGTGAACAGCCAGCCGAGCCTCTTTTGACATCGACTGGTTGGTCACCACCGATATATTGAGATCTTCTCATCTGTCACTCCTATCACCCTGTTTATCAACACTTTCGCATACAGTTTCCCGACAACGCTCAAAATACTAATGCCACGGTAGTTTCTACACTCCTGCTGTGAACCTTTTCCCTTATATAGTGGTACAATTACGGCCTTTCACCAGTCATCCGGCACGCGACCATATCTCCAACACATATTAAAGATCCGGCACAACAGGCTTGCTACCACCCCGTCACCACTTTTCAACATTTCTACAGACACTTTGTCATACCCTGCAGCCTTCCCTACTTTCATTCCTCTCATTGCTCTTACAATCTCATCCATTTCTCTAGTAAACTCATTTTATTCTCATTCACTCTATGATCTCCAAAAGCACCTAATACCTTTTCGTACCCGTTTCTCTTAACACCAACCCAGCCATTAAAATCCCCAAGCATTACAATCTTCTCGTTTGCCCTACATCCATTCACTATATCTCTTACACTGCCCCAGAATTCCTCTCGCTCCGAAGGTGAGCTCCCCATATCGAGTGTGTAAACACACACAAAAATATTTGTGATTAATCATATCGTTTGGTATCAAATGAAAGGTCTTGGCAAGCTCATTACAAATATGTTATATTATAGTTCTAGTCAACATAATTATACGTTTAGAATGCGGTCAGACAGTTCTCGCGGTCTAGTCTGTGTTATTTACTCGTATTATGTAAACAACAAACCAACATTAAGTAGACTATTACATTACGAAAGTAATATATTATTATGTATTTATTAATAACACACAAAAAAAATGAAAAAAAAAAGTTTTAAAAACTAAAACCCTTAACAATAAGTAAAAATATATATGATATTGATATGGCCATTAGCCAACAGGTTCGTCGTTCCCGAAAGGATTTGTCGACATGTTGGATAGACTATAAGAAGGCCTATGACTCGGTGCCACATACATGGCTCATGAGGGTGCTAGTTGTATAAAACTGATGCAACCCTGCGTACCTTCCTGATGTCGTGTATGGGGCAGTGGAGGACAGTCCTTCGCTATCCAGGATGTCGGCAAATCCAGAGGAATAGTGAGCCAATAAGGATAGAGCGGGGAATATTTCAGGGCGACAGTTTGAGTCCACTTTAATTCTGCTTAGCCTTGAATCCTCTTAGCATGCTGCTGGAGGATTCAGGTCTAGGCTATCGGTTGAAGAGAGGTGGTCAGGTTATATCTCACCTCCTTTACATGGATGACCTGAAACTCTTTGCCCCCAACGATTTGCAACTGATGGAGCTACTGAGTGTAACTGAAACTTTCAGTAGCGCCATCAGGATGGAATTCGGTGTGGACAAATGTGCGGTCATGCATGTAAAGCGAGGGGGGATTGTGGAATCTGTGGGAACCCAGCTCACAGATTCCATAAATCTTAGATCCCTCTCAGCAACCGAAACCTATAAGTATTTGGGTATGTCGGAAGCGCTGGGCATCAACGTTGCCGACATGAAACAATCGTTGAAGGAACGCTTCTTTGGCCGCCTGAGAAAAGTATTTAATAGTCTTTTATCAGGCGGAAATAAGGTGCGTGCCTTCAATGGTTGGGTCATGCCGGTTTTGATGTACTCTTTCGGCATACTCAAATGGACTCAAACAGAGCTAGACGCCCTGGATAGGCGGGTCCGTACATTGTTGACGACGTATCGAATGCATCACCCACGTTCTTCGGTTATGAGACTGTATATCCCACGGAAGTGTGGAGGTCGAGGCTTTTTAAATGCTAAGACTCTCCACAATCGTGAGATATGCAGTCTCAGGGAATATTTCCTGGAAGCCGACGTGGGGATGCATCGAGACGTTGTCGCGGTGGACAAGGGCCTTACCCCGCTCTCCTTGGCTAAAGAGAACTGGCGCAAACCTGTAGTTCTTGACACTAAAGATCGCATGGAAGTATGGCAGAGTAAGGAGCTTCACGGACGCTTTTTCGGGGCCCTACACGGGCCTGATGTAGACTTCTTAGCGTCCGTAGCCTGGCTACGATCCGGGGAACTCTTCGGAGAAACTGAAGGTTTTGTCTGTGCAATTATGGACGAAGTTATGATGACGAATAACTACCGGAGATTTATTGTGAAGGACGGTACGGTTGACATATGTCGGGCATGCCACCGTCCGGGCGAATCAATCCGTCACATTATCTCCGGGTGTTCTCGTCTGGCTAACGGAGAATACTTGCATAGACACAACCTTGTAGCCAGGATTATCCATCAGCAACTTGCTCTAAAATACAACCTTGTGGAATCGGAAGTGCCGTACTACAGGTTGTAATAATAAAAAAAAAGGGTGTGTGATGAGAGAAGAGAGTGAGATGAATGAAATTAAACTGTGTGGTGTGCTCCAAATAAAAATAAGTAAAAGTGAAAATTCGGGCGCCTGGAGTACACACAAAACTATGCCAAGGATAGACTTACCTGCGGGAGCTTGAGACTTTTAATCTTCAAGCGGGAAGGCATCAATAAAAATCAATCATGAAAAGTAAGAACGACTTTATTACCCGAAGGCTGCTGGTTTGAAAATTCCTTTCTAATTCTAAAGCTAACAGCTCTAATGTGTAAAATTAAGATGACATCGCTGTTATTCTAAGACCTGTCATTATTGCACTTTTTTAAAATAAATTGAAGTTATGTATCATAAACCATACCAAACTCCGTCGACTAAATTAGGAACCTGATGGATTATCCAAGAGCATCTTGGTGATATTCGCCGAGATTGCCAACGGCGGTCCAAGATATATGCATTTTGGTAGGGGCGTGCGTTCAAAAATTTAAGTAATATGGAAAAAAAACGCCTTGTGGCTGAAAACAAACATGAATAATCGTTAGCGGATAAAAAATGGCGATCGAATGGTGGTTACGAGCAATATACAATTAAACTCACCGTTTCTTCCAAAAATCAAAATGTGGTCATCAGTAGATGAATGAATCCAAGCAAATAATTATAAAATGAAGATAAGAGATCCTGAAACAATTAAATATCGGAAACTATTAGCGTCTGCTATCAAAATAGCCATGACAACGCGGAACGGACCGAAATCACAAAGAATTCGCTTACCTTAAAAAATAAAGGCTATCCAATTAGGATCATGACAAGGGCAATCGGCCACCACACAATCAGGGACCAGATGCCGCCCATCTCAAGTTATATTTTGAGATTTTATTGGAGCGCTCAAAAATCACTCCATTGATTCCAGGCTGTAGGTCGAAAAGCAAGAAATGTCAAAGTCAATTTGACAGCATCGAAAATAAAACTCAGTGTGACCACTTCACGAATCCAAGTCAACCAAAAAATGAATTTTCATAAGGCAACACCACCATTAGAGCCTACAAATCAAAGCAAAGAATTCAATAGTATGTAACAAGCTTAAAAGACTCGTTACATTACATCCCTCCCCGAAAATAAAAGAAAGGAACTTTCTTTTATTAGAAAGAAATCTTCAACACAATAGACCAGTCTTAACAACTTTCTAATTCCCAAAAAAAAGAAAAGAATCATAAAAGATTCGAAGTGTAAATGAATTCTGAACATGTCAAACGACAAGGTCTCAAGAATTTAATAAAAGTAAAAACATGCAAATGACAAAAAGTCAAAAATGAAATCTGTGAAAAACAGAAAAAAAATATAAGTTATAAAAACTTGTTAAATGAAACGAAGAGAGAAATCTCTTAGCGCTTCTAAACTCCAAAACAGTGCAGTTAGGCACTATAGCCACTGACTACAAATTTCAAACGAATTCGAACAAATTACCAATACAAACTACAATTTTTAGTGCAGTTAGGCACCATCGCCACTGACTAAAAATTTCAAACCACTTGGAACAGTACAACTTTGAGTGCAGTTAGGCTCTATTGCCACTGACTACTATGTCAACTGCTTCCAACTCTACCATCTCTATGAGTGCAGTTAGGCTCTATTGCCACTGACTAACTCCGTATCCAACAATCCAAAAAAATTTGAAACTCCAAACAAAAGTTTTTAAATAAAGCTGAAAGACCTTATTTAAAATATTGTTACAGGCACAACCTGCAACGAAACAAAGGAAAGCGTACTGTGATCGGCTCATCACCACCGAATTCCCGAGCACAATAGCTGTAAAAGAATGTTGCTGTGACTGGCTCAACACTACCAATCTCCCAAACACAGACAAACACAAAAAATCATTGAGATCTCCAATGAGAAATCTCAATAACGAAAAGGCGAAAGCCAAAGTTTCACAATGCGATCGGCACATCACCACCGAACTTCCGAACGCAAAGAAAAAAGAATGACGAAAGTCAAAAAAAAATCCCGCATTGTGATTGGAACAACAATGTCCAACACAATGGAAAAAGGAAAAAATATGGCCGGGGCCGAAATCCCACATTGTGATCGGCACAACACCACCGACTTTCCGAGCACAATGGAAAAAAGAGTCGAAATCAAGGTCAAAAGTTACACCAAGATTCAAAAAATAATAAGGCATTTTGTAACAAAGGTTACAGAATGACCCTAAAAAGTAAAGTCCAGGATGAACGCGCTACCAACAAAGCCAAATCCGATCATTAAAGAGAATGAAACTCTAGTAAAAATGAGAAACAATTCTGTCAATGAACAGCACAAACTAGATTTAAAAATCGATTACTATTTATGACGAAGAGAAAATAGAATGATTTCAAACTATGAAAAAAAAAAGATTACAAAAACTTGAAATTGAGTTCAAGTTCCTGATCTCAAGGCAAAAATAACCTGAAGTGTAGGGTTACATAAGATCTTAATAAAATGTAAACAGGTAAAAGGTTACCCTTAAAAAATAAGATCTTATACAATCCAACAAAAACGAACAAAACATAAAATAAGATCCTTCGGTGTGAAAAACATTTAGTGTGGAAAAAAATAGTATTAAATTAACCAGAATGGCCTAAGTTTTATTTTTAGAATGTTAAGAATTCAAATTCAATAAATTTATAAGAAGTTACCTAACATACATCTTTCAAACTGCTGATAACCTATCATCCATCCCCTCGTACATCACACTGTCAAAAGTGACCTTCAAACAGAATTTATCAAAATCAAGACTAACACTTGGAAACCAAATTAAAATTCAATAATATCTTTAACATGATAACGTCCCACTGAACCTTTATTTAAATCTTTCAAAACATAAACGTTATCCGAAACCTTTTCAGTTATTTTACACTTTACAAACTTAGGTGCAAGCTTAGCTGAAAAATATGCTGGAGCATGAGATTGAACAAAACTTCTTCTCCACACCATATCACCCACACCAAAAGAAATGACTTTCCGACCTTTATTATAATAAGCGGCATTTCGCTTATACCCCTTTAACAAGCAAGCCCGAACTTTAACAAAAATATCACTAAGTGAATTAAGAGAAACTGCATAAGCATTCCTATTTGAAATTTCTAGTTGAGACAAGTTATCAACAGAACTACTAAAGTGATGTAATGACGCATCAAGAATAAGCTCCCTACCAAACATCAGAAAGTTAGGAGTAAACTCAGTAGCAAGGTTTACACTATTATTTAAAGCCAATTGAACATTGGGCAAAAAACTTGACCAAGTTCTATGATCATCTTTAACAAAACACGATATGCAGGTTTCGACCGTTTTATTATATCTCTCAACAGGGTTATTTTGAGGTGTATACAAAGTATTATAAAATATTTTGGTTATATTAAAACCTTTCAAAAAATCTACAAGATGTTTTGAAGTAAATTGAGTTCCATTGTCACAAACTACTATTTTTGGACAACCAAATTTGAGAAATATTTCTTTTTCAAAATGTTTACAAATTACTCTAGTGGTAGCATTGATCATTGGAAAGAACCAGCAATATTTAGTAAAAACGTCTACAACCGAAAGTATGTATCTATGACCAGAATAAGTTTTAGGTAGAATTCCTATGATATCAACTGAGAGCATAAGCATGGGACGATCAACCTTTTTAGGATTAATCATAATACCAAAAGGTGGAGATGTAGTATGTTTATAAGCTTTACAGGTATCGCAAGACAAAATGTATTGATGAATATCATTAAACATTCCCTTCCAAAAATAATGTTGTTTTAATTTCTTTAAAGTTTTATGTATTCCTAAGTGTCCAGAATTCACATCATCGTGATTTGATCTAATAGTATCTAAAATATGCTCTTTGGGTATAACAATCTTCCAGTCTAAAAGACTGTGAGGATTATATTTATTTCTACAAAATTTATATAAAGTATTATTTTCAACTCTAAAATTCTTATACTTTCTAGGAGATTTTTGACATTGGGTAAATATTTTTCTATACCAAGGGTCAGTAATTTCATCGTCAGGTAAGACTAAACTGTCCTGAGCGTTTATAGCGGCGACTTCTATGCGAGATAAAGCATCTGGAACTAAATGTAATGAACCTTTTTTATGAATAATATCGAATGTAAATTGAGAAATTCTAGCAGCCCAACGAGCCAAACGTCCACTAGGATTACTGAGACCTAAAAGCCATTTCAAACAAGCGTGGTCAGTGACAACTGCAAACTTCATTCCTTCAATATAAGGTCTAAAATGTTCTATGGAATCTAAAATAGCTAATAATTCACGTTCAGTGGTACTGTAATTTCTTTCACATTTATTAAGTGACCTAGAATAAAAAGCAATGGGATGTTGATCTCCCTTGTCCATGACTAACAAACAGCAAGGCGAATAGCAAACGAAAAGCAAAAACTAAATTTCAAAAAGTTAAAAGTTTGAAAATAAATTCTCAAGTTTGAGGTTAAGTATTGAAGTCAATGTGGTATTCCCATGAAGAATTACTAAGTTAATTTTATCGTTTTAAAAGTGCAATAATCACTTACAAGCAGCTTAAATCTAGATAAATTAAATGTACAATATTGTACTTACAATTAGATTAAATTATTTTCTACCTATAAAAGTTAAACTTAGTTTTTAAAATAACTTAACTGTTGAGAACAACAAAACACGGTCAATGCTATACATTTCTGTTGGTTTTGCTAAGAAAAAAACATGTTATTAAAACAAACAGGTCAATAAACAAAATTATCAATAAGTAAACACCAAATATTGTTTACAAAGATTCACCAAATTAAGTTAAGTACTACTTATGAGTCAAAAATTAAAATAAACACAAAGTTATTGAAGTAACAATGTAGAACAAACTAATGCAAACAATAGACTCATAAGTTATTTAATAATTGTGCAATAATGACAGTATATAGGTACCAGACAAACCTACTTCAAGTCCCTGTTCGCTGAGCGACAATTGTAATAATAAAAAAAAAGGGTGTGTGATGAGAGAAGAGAGTGAGATGAATGAAATTAAACTGTGTGGTGTGCTCCAAATAAAAATAAGTAAAAGTGAAAATTCGGGCGCCTGGAGTACACACAAAACTATGCCAAGGATAGACTTACCTGCGGGAGCTTGAGACTTTTAATCTTCAAGCGGGAAGGCATCAATAAAAATCAATCATGAAAAGTAAGAACGACTTTATTACCCGAAGGCTGCTGGTTTGAAAATTCCTTTCTAATTCTAAAGCTAACAGCTCTAATGTGTAAAATTAAGATGACATCGCTGTTATTCTAAGACCTGTCATTATTGCACTTTTTTAAAATAAATTGAAGTTATGTATCATAAACCATACCAAACTCCGTCGACTAAATTAGGAACCTGATGGATTATCCAAGAGCATCTTGGTGATATTCGCCGAGATTGCCAACGGCGGTCCAAGATATATGCATTTTGGTAGGGGCGTGCGTTCAAAAATTTAAGTAATATGGAAAAAAAACGCCTTGTGGCTGAAAACAAACATGAATAATCGTTAGCGGATAAAAAATGGCGATCGAATGGTGGTTACGAGCAATATACAATTAAACTCACCGTTTCTTCCAAAAATCAAAATGTGGTCATCAGTAGATGAATGAATCCAAGCAAATAATTATAAAATGAAGATAAGAGATCCTGAAACAATTAAATATCGGAAACTATTAGCGTCTGCTATCAAAATAGCCATGACAACGCGGAACGGACCGAAATCACAAAGAATTCGCTTACCTTAAAAAATAAAGGCTATCCAATTAGGATCATGACAAGGGCAATCGGCCACCACACAATCAGGGACCAGATGCCGCCCATCTCAAGTTATATTTTGAGATTTTATTGGAGCGCTCAAAAATCACTCCATTGATTCCAGGCTGTAGGTCGAAAAGCAAGAAATGTCAAAGTCAATTTGACAGCATCGAAAATAAAACTCAGTGTGACCACTTCACGAATCCAAGTCAACCAAAAAATGAATTTTCATAAGGCAACACCACCATTAGAGCCTACAAATCAAAGCAAAGAATTCAATAGTATGTAACAAGCTTAAAAGACTCGTTACAAGGTATGTGCCCGACCCAGTTCTCGAAAATGGCGATATCACACTGTACTGGGATCAATCCATCATCACTGACAGGACTATTATAGCTAATAAGCCTGATATAGTGGTGGTGGATCAATCAGAGCGGCGCGCAATGATTGTTGACATAACCGTTCCACATGACGAGAACCTCGTGAAAGCCGAGAAAGATAAGCAAATCAAGTATCTTGACTTGGCTCGCGAGGTTGTTGACATGTGGAGTGTGGACTCAGCGATCATTGTGCCGATAGTCGTTACAGCCAATGGTTTAATTGCCAAGAGCCTCGATCAACACCTGAGGAAGCTCTCGTTGGGCAGCTGGATCAAGGGCTTGATGCAAAGAGCGGTACTACTGGACACGGCTCGCATTGTTAGGAGGTTCCTTTCTTTGGAGCCCTGACTGCCGGTAGCTTGGACCCAGTTCCCGATACCGGTGGGCTACAATTTTTTATATTTTTAAATGTTTTTTTTATATTATTTGATATAGGAATATTTAAAAATGTACAAAATTTGTTAAAAAGTTAATAAAGTAAAAATATTATAGAGGAGTCGTAGGTCATGCCACCTTGCTAATGGCAACTAGCAGCTGACTTCTGTATCAATGAGAATGCCATGAAGGAACATTAGGTTTCAGTGGTATGCAACTATGGCTGTCCTCTATAATTATTTTACTTATTATTAAGTTATTTACTTAGATTAATTTGTCAATTATTTTCTTGTTTTCTACTTTTAAGAACACGGTTTTATAAGTCTTTTTTTTTTTTTTGGGGTTGTCAATCATCAAATAACCCCTCCCGCTCTGAGCGGAAGGGAGTATCAGACTTCTACTGACTAAAAACCACCCATATTCCTTCTTAGCCCTTTGTGTCGAGGCCGTGGTAATCTGCGATTTTACTCGTAGACAGATTTAAGTATTTTAAACCTTTTTTTTCAGAATGACCTTTGTCCGCTTCTGTGCATCTAACAACCTAAATACAAAATTTCAGGATGATCGGTTCAATAGTTTGGGTATGAAACAACCATACTAGGCCTCAATATGGTACAAACTTGACTATGATTAACAAATAATAAAAATTACAACAAACAGATGGCAAATGTAAATAAAAGTTTGCATTTTTCTAAATTACCTCATTGGTCTAGTGGTCGCAAACATGACGGTTGAGCATGAGATCAGATGGTTCGAGTCCTGGTCAGGCAAAGTGTTATTAGAATTTTCCATCAGAAATTTCTCACTAGCAGCCCCAGGGTATGGATTTGTGCCCCGTTGATGGCAATAGACTTGCCCCCTGTTGCATGGGACTTGAAACATTCTTCTAAATGTAATTCTTTAAAATAACCCTCCTTTTGGGCTTCACTGCAGTCAGGTAATACAACAATCATATCTCAGGAATTACAATGAATGAAATATTAATAAAGTGATTTACCAACCAAACAACAAAGTCTATATTTTGAAGGGAGTTTCCTTAAATTATTTGCCAGACTGCTGCAAAACATTTAGTATTTTATGTTATTTTTTAAACCACTGCAATAATAAGGAAATATATATCCATAAGTGATTTCGGAATCATAAGCTCTTTTTTTTTGTAAAAGTGGCATGATTTATTTTTTGGTCAAGGGTGAGGTGCCCATTAAAAAATAAAATCCTCGTTATTTTTGGCTTAAAGACTTAATAGCTACCTTAAAAGGTCTAGACCTTTTAAGGTACCTATTACATCATAACAGTCTAATCAATATGAATGCACTATTGTCTGCCCAGTATTAAGTATTAGGGTAAAGAAACTGTCCTGCAGCTAGCCAGGCATTGTTCTCAGTTAGTCATGGTATGTGAAGCATGTTCAAGCCTTTCATGTGTTTGTGTTGTTGTTTGATAAATGAGAAAACTGGACATTGTTACACTACCAAGACAACAAGATTATATTTTATTTAAAGTTTGTTTCATTCTGAAAGTAATTCACTTTTATATTTGACTGTGCCCAACTTAAATAAATTGGGATTTGGGCAGATTTATGATGATGATTACCTAGTTATGTATTTGGAACCTGTTGATTTGTGATATCGTCATATTCGTGGTGTATCACCAAGTGATACATTTCACATTACTTTTAAATACTGTTGAGTGAGAATTGCTAACTCATTGGAGTGAGAAGCTCGATAATGTACTTGTAGATAATAACAGCAGTTATTTCATTAAGTTATTATTTAACGGTGTAGACTTCTGAGCACACTACCTACATAGTTTTTCAATTAATTTAAAATCTAAACAGAACGATGTATTCTGAGCAGAGGTAATTAGTAGTACCAAAAAAAAAACAAAGAACTGGAACATGCAATCATGAATTGCGTAAACAAGTTGCCTAAATTAACACTGTAACTATAATCTTGAGCGTTTACTGATCAAGTTATAAAACTTTATCAAGTTTAGAATCTTACCTAAGCCTGAAGTCTGAATAAGTTCCGAATCATCAAACTCCAAGCTCGGCTCGTAGTCGTGGTACTCCGAGAGACTTGTGTACGTCTCCTCAGGGTCAGGGTTGCAGCCGTGAAGCACTGAGAAGTTAAACAATAACATCATTGACGCATTATTTACATACCTATGTCACACGATTGCGGATATATCTCTTACGTACCTTGAAAAGCCCTCACAGGACTCAACTTTGGCTGATGCTCGGATTCCATCGTAAAAACACCCACACTCCTTTGCTTTCGTTATCACCAAGTTATTGTACGTAAACCAAACTGTGCGAAATGTCACTTCCTCCGAACGAAATTATGTTACAACAGCCTTACAAAATCCTATTGGCACATTAACAATGTTTTCTGACGTCACGGCATACTAAATGAAATAAAACACAACGCCGAAAGTAAACAAATACCGTAGAACGCCAATCACCGAAGAAAACGAGAATCGTTTTCTAAATCTGTTATTTTTTAGGGTGGGTGACAGATAGTCAGATAGGCAAATAAAACCAAAGACAATGACTATTCATTCAACCTGTTATAGATAGGTATGCCAGAGTAAAATCTGTTACAATTTTTGCACATTGATTTATTTGCATTTATTCATATTGTCTTACTTTATTTTATAAATAAACCACAAAGCCCCTGATCCAGCAAGATCATCTTACGAATCTGGTCCAATGATTTCATAGTTCATGCATAACACGAAATTGAATGGATATTAATCGTTGTAGTGATGATTTTTAACCGACTTCCAAAAAGGAGGAGGTTCTCTATTCGTATATCCACCGATATATCCGTCAATTGTGGACCGATTTTATAAACTCTTTTTGGGTTCGAAAGGGTATACTCCCGAGGTGGTCCCATTGTCACCAAATCATTATATGTTGATGGGATGGGAGGGAAATCGAGAGCAACCCTCACATTTTATAGGCACTTATGACGTTTTCCATGTATTTTCTAAAGAACAGACGCAAATACATGAAAAGTCAAGTATTTGCGTCTGTTATTCATAATATCTTGTCGATTCAGTGATGATGATGGAAGGTACAACTCCTCAACGATTAGGAGTTGAAAGTAAATTCTTTCAAAATTATACGTACTTATGGAGCGATAGTTGTATTCTTTCAGGGTAATAAGTTGACCTAATACCCTGAAACCCTGTTGTAATGATATTTGAAGCTTTTATCTGCAGCCTCCCATAGGCCTCCTGCGGATGGCCATGACGGTGCATTAAAGCTCCACTCGATTTCCATGTCTAATACTGCTGCTTTTGGATCTTCGTCTTGCATGATATTCATAATTGTGCTTGATATTCTTGTTGTAGTAGGTACCTGGTTGGCACCTACAAAGTTGCGACTTTGTTTTGATGATAGAAGCTATAACTCATTAACCGACTTTAAAAAGGAGGTTCGCAGTTCGTCAGAATCTTTTTTTTATCCACTTCATGTTGTTGAGCTGATGAAGGAAGATATAACTTCATAACTGATAGGAGTTGGACGATAATTCTTTAATAAAATATTATGTGGACCAGTGGACGTATATATGGTTATATTCTTTCAGGTTATCTATGTGAGCTGATTATGGAAGGTACCTACTCTTCCTCAACGGTTAGGAGTTGAAAGCAATATTAGGGGGAATCTTGAAGGTTAAGGGTTAGGTTTCTTGGTTGAATGTTAAATACACAGCAAATATTTGAATAGGATAGGTATTACAACTAAAAATGGAAAAATAAAAAAAAAACCGTTTTTGCAAAAAATACCGACTTCAAAAAGTAACAAATAAACTTCAGATTTCACTTATTTGTTTTTGATGTCGGGTTTTTTATCCATGTTATAAAGTGAATAAAATTATTAAATGAAACTTGACCCTTGAACTTTGAAAACCCATGGGCTCAATCTGTTTTCAGAACCTGGACGCCATATAGGGCAATGCAGTGTTGAATCCTTACTTTATTAATATTATAAATTACTAGCTGTTCCGTTGCAATGCCCTTTTTCCTACCTACTACCTGCCTGTATACCAACTACCTACCTACCTACTACCTCCTACCCTACCTACCTACTACCCTACCTACCTACTACCCTACCTACTACCCTACCTACCTACTACCCTACCTACCTACTACCCTACCTACTACCCTACCTACCTACTACCCTACCTACCTACTACCCTACCTACCTACTACCCTACCTACCTACTACCCTACCTACCTACCTACTACCCTACCTACTTACTACCCTACCTACTTACTACCCTACCTACTACTCTACCGACTACCCTACCTACTCTACTATCCTACTTACTACCCTACCTACTACCCTGCCAACCTACCTACCACTTTCTCACCTTTTTAACCTTCCCTGGACTTCCACGAATAATTCAACACTATAATTAGCCAAATCGGTCTACAACTACCTACCACCTACCTATTACCTACCTACCTACATACTACTAATTTCTCACCTTCTCTGGACTGCCACAAATGTTTCAAAACCAAAATTAGACAAATCTGTCTAGCCGTTCTCTAGTTTTAGCGCGACTAACTAACAGCAATTAATTTTTATATTATACGCAAACACCATTTGAAAAATCGTTTTTCTATTGGGAAAGAAACAGTAATTATTTGTGATTATTGTGATAATGTCGTATGGTCTGTTTGAAGTTGTCATTCGTTGACTGAACAACTGAACGTCACTCAATTGTTTTGCCTTCCCGGAACCTCTCCACTAACACTTGAACTTTATGGGTACGGTTTTAAAGCTCAAATTGATTTTACGTTTTAGTTAGAGAACGTTTGTATGGGAAAAAGAAAAGGGCTGATTTTAGGGCTTTTCCGGCCATTATTCGAATTTTTCTCGCCGTAAAAACCATCCTTGAACTTCAACGAACATTTAAAAAAAAAAATCACCCAAATCTGTCAAGCCGTTTTCATGCCAAGTCGTGACAACGGAAAACGGGTTTCATTTTTATATATATAGATGAGAAGAGGTTTCAAGGGATATTTAACAGAAACTAGTCTGATAATTAATATTGACAGTTTATTCGTCAGTTACACACACTTTTACATTAAAATAGTTCGGAAAGAATTATATATTTCGCGGACAATATCGGCGCAGGGCGTCACACGACTTGCGCGGGAGGATGGCAGAATCACGTACGTGTACCTTGCGCGAAAGCAGCCATGGTGTCATAACTTCAAAGAACCTGATAGAATCGTCAAAAAGTTTCTTTGCACAGATCAATAGATGGCGCTACTTAAACATTAAAATATAAATATTTTTATTACACTGGTATTACTGGTTTTTTTTTGTTATGGCTACAACACACTATCGTTGTCATGTGTTTATTTCTTTTCACGCAGATGACGCAGACACGTATTTCCATTATCTTTGGCAGAAAAAAAAACTTCTCAAAGAAAAGCAGACAAAAAAAAATACTTTTAAATTTTGTAGTTAATTTACAAAAAATTGATAATAAAATAACTACTAATAACAGAAAATGTTAATTATTTATTGAAATAAATTTCAGTTACAGTGATTCATCTGGGAATGGAACGTGTTATTGACGTTGACATTTGACTGTTTGTTTTCCAATCCGTATTTACTTTTGAGGTGAATGGATTCTTTAAATTCTTTTCTTATGTTTTGTAAATTTTTATCCGGCTATACCGCTATCATCGACTGACCTGTGGCTAACAATTTGGACTCACTGTTTTGCTTTGTGAATTGAATTGTCGACCATGCCTAGGAAAAGATGTTGTGCCTGCAGCAAAACACGTAAGTGCATTTAATATTACAACCAATATAATTATGATTAGTTAATTTTGGTCTTCTAAGTACATAATAAAATGACTGGATGATAAATTAAAAATATTTGTTACAGGTAAATTGAAGAGGACTACTTTGTATAATCGTGAGGTGGTTGCATTGAATAAGGAAATATAAAATCTTCAAAGTCGAAAGTGACAATGGCAGAAAAGTAAAAAATAAAACAGATTTTTGTATTATCTATTTCGTTTTATTTAATTTACAATCACAATGCCATTTTTTTAAAAATCGTACAAGTACTAAAAGTGCCTAGTGCGAAAGTACCTTGCACAAAGCACCAGATGGCGCCACACGCCATACATTCCGCAAAATGACATGAGTGACGACTCTATACCCTATATACAATACTCTGTGAAAGCAGCGGACTAGCGAGGCGACGCCACGCGCCGCGCGCATCGGTCACACGCTTGCAACCGTCGCGCGGGAAAGAGAGAAAAACAGTCATTGGTTGTATCGGGGCGGCACGCGACCGCGGGACGCTCTGATTGACCGACTCGTAGGAGTCGTAGGTCTCTGGGTTGCTACAAAATGCGAAAGTAATTCTGTCTGTCTGTCGCGCTTTCAGTGAAAACTACTGAACTGATTTAAATGAAATTTGGTACACAGATAGTCTAGAGCCTGAAAAAGGACATAGGATACTTTTGAATGCGAAAAAGGGTTGGAAGGGGTTGAAATGTTGGGATGAAAAGATTTCTTTTGGTCGCGGTAACCGACATCCACGCGGACGAAGCCACGGGCATCATCTAGTAAATGTATAATTTCTTAACATTTTTTTTTGTACAAAATGATCAATTGTATTGTATGTTACTTAACTAATGTGTAAGGTTTGCCGTTCCGGAAATTAACATAAACAGCGAGCTCAAACATTTTTAGCATATTTATCATATTAATACGTGAGGCTTGTATGAAAACCACCTAGGACCAGCGACGTATACTAACGAAAATACTCCACTGATTGATGGTCCTTTTTTATACAACATAGTCTTGATGGCAATAAGAATTATCTGATTTGATAACCACGAACTGACGCTGCCGCCTGGCTCCGCTTGCTGCCTCCTGGCTCTACTCTCAACCACCCCCAGTAACGCGCACCCTGGGGCCATGGCCCCTGCCCTGCTTCACGCGACGCTGGTGATCAGTACTAACGTTATTAAAAGTAGTGCATTTTGCATTACTTTTATTAAGAGATTATAATTATTTTTTACTTTCAATTTAAAACTGCTTTTTTGTTGTATTTTGGTTTTATTTTGTATGAACTAGAATTCTGTTTCCACCTTTTGGGTTCTCAACTGACAGTTAGCTAAACGTAAAGTCTGTTTTTTAATCCCTGAGACTAAATTGACAGATTCAAATGTCAAACTTGCAAATAATGCTGCCAGCTTTTTTGTTTAGTGTTGTACCTACGATACCGGTTTGTTGAATCGTAACTTTTTATATTTATTAGACGATTAGAAAAAAATTACAGATGCTATCAGTGTTGTTCCCGTACACGATAAAACGGATATATGAACCATTTTCTTATAAAACGGCAGCACTCTTGAAAAATACGGCAATTATAGGAACTTGACACCATACAAACAATGCAATTCTAAAAATAAATATGATAATACGGCAGTTAGTGTGTGATTTTGACCACCAACCCCCCACCCCAACTCCAACCCTCATTAAACAGGAACAACACTGGATGCCATTTTATTTACCTTATTCGAACACTTCAGAGGTTGAAACCTCTGAAGTGTTCGAATACGCCCGTTGTGTCTATTGCGATACAATATCTAGTGTTTTTTGTTATATTTTCGTTGAGTTTGTTTCTGTTATTTGTTATTTTTTTGTGTTAAGATGAATGCTCCAACCACCCCGCGAAATTCAATTTTTTTTTACGTTTTTTGCAATTTGCAGGTCAGTGTTCGTTTGTATGTTGATTAGAATATTAATTGCGGCTGTAAGACGTATGTACTTACAGAATTATAATCATCAAAATCATCAATACAAGCCTCCAAGTTCATAAAGGTGCAAAAATGACTTTTTCAAGTTCCTGCACCTTTATGAACTTGGAGGCTTGTATTGATGATTTTGATGATTATATTTATGTAACTACATACGTCTTGCAGCCGCAATTTATATTTTAATGAACATACTAACTAGCACTGGCCTGCAAATTGCAAAAAACGTAAGAAAATTTGAATTTCGCGGGCTAGTTGGAGCATTCACCTTAAGTGTTGTGGTTTTGTTACGTTTTTTGTTTTCACTGAACATTTATCATGAACGCTCAGCCTTCTACTTCGTCGCGTAGGCGTGAAGAAGAAAGTTTATCGCCAAGAAAAAAACGTAAGCTCATATTATCATTTAGCCAAACAGAAAAAGATATGATCATGAACGCTTACAAATATGTTCGTACTGAAACGAAAACCGAATCTCCAACCGAGACGCCGAAAAAAAACGAATGTGTTAAACTGCCGAAATCCTGAACATATTCAGAGCTACAATCTACTGGGTGCTGAAGGTGCACAAAGAGAATTAAAATTTTAGCTCTCCGAAAATACCTGGCCGTAAATTAAACTTCAAAGACCAATTGGAAGATTTCACTCTTTCGGCTATACGTCGAAAAGTAAAAAAAAAAAAATTAAACGTTGCCCCACACTAGGAATTTCTCGTTTATCGTGGTTGCGTTTACAAACACTTACAACTCACGTACACAAACACACCCAGACCCGAAACAATTACTATCTGTAGGCAATCCAAATATTTGTTCTGTGCGGGGATCGAACCCGCGACACGCAGCGCAGTAGTCCAATCCCTTAGCCACTGCGCCAACCGTGCCGTTAAATTTTTTTATAGAAACGAAACACGCTTGCTAAAAATAATAAAACTTTCAAATTGAATGAAGTACGAAGCCTTTTTGATTGAAGAAGGGCTTCGTCAAGTGACCCCGCAGCGGTGGAAAGACTGTGGCTCACGTTATTAAAATTGAGGATGAAATGTGTCATCTGGGCCATATAGTCGAAGACATTACTGATCGATTTATAATAGAAGTAGCCAGCGACTCTAATGATTCAGACATGGAGTCATTTTCGGAATCTGGTATATAAAATTAAAATGCCTTTTATTTCATCCATTAATAGTTTAAAATATACACAGATTTAAAGTAAAATGACATGCATGCATGATTAATGAATTCCTGTAATTAATTATTTAAAAATGTTTCACGTTAAATATATCTACACCTTATTACTTGTGTATTATTTCGTTTTAAATAACTACCTATACCTTTTACTCAGGATAACTTATAATAGAAAAAACGATATTAATTGATTTCATTAACGGCAATTTACGGTAGTGGTACATCACTATTTAAAAATTGCAAAAAACTGACAACCCACGTAATGTCATTTTAGTCTCCGAGATTAAAAGACAGACTTTAGGTAGTGTATAATCTGTGTTCTGATTGTTTGTCGTGGAATGGAATGCCGAATATCATCGCATCTTCAATCTTGTATTGTATAATATACAAATGTACTCTGTGATTGGTCTAATGTACTCTGTGGTATTGGACGCTTGTCTGCTTGTCAACTGAACTGAATTACTGAACTTACTGAACTGCAGAACGGTACTTGCGCATACTATTTTGTTTGTTGTCTAGAATAATAATATCACTGAAAGAACTGAAACCTGCTAAATACCTATTAATTTTCCCTTGAATAGTATTAATGATGACTTGAATCGTGTTAAATTGAGATTTTGTTGAGAACATACCACGCCCTACATTGCTCAACAACCGTTGAACAACGCGCGGTATACTACAGTATAATTATTTTAAACAGTGCTACAAATTAGTTCCTCACTGCCATTTTTTCTTCAACAGGTTTGCACCAGTTGGTAAAGAATGTCGGGATCTGAAATTAACACTTACTTTACAGGGAATGGGACATATAGGGCTATAAACCCCCTTGTATCAAAAGTTGGTGATTTCACACCGTTTTACATCGCCATTGCAATCTGCACGGTGATTCTTGGCTTTCTACTCATACTCAACGTCGTATGCTGCTGTTCAAGATATTCTGACTACTGGCTTGACAGACATACAGGTGAGCATTCATTAAAAGAACCGAGTTTTCTTTTAAAACTGGGAATTGTAACAATTTAGAAACTTCCATGAAATATGAAGCAAATTTCTGCTAACTTGCTACATGTTATCTCTCAACTACACTTAGTTGAATTGTGATAATGTCTAAGCAATTCTTATAGTTTGTGTCTATGTAAAGATACAATAAGTAAACAAATATTTTTTTCATTATTTTTTAATGTCCTTAGCATATTTCTAACAAAACTGAATTGTTTCATTATAGGCAACCGCTGGATTGTTTCTATCTGGTCAGCCACTCCGCACAAACAGCCACCTTTGGACTTTACTGAGCTCGAGAGCAACTTCCAACAAGTTCATTACGTCCATCCTTACGGCGACGATAGTGAGGAGTACCGCGACATCCGCAAGCATCACAGTGTCAACCCGTCCATCTCCCAGCAACCGCTAACTTCATCACAAGAATATTTGGAACTGCACAAACGAGAGAGTGACATATAAAAATGTCCTTCTTAATGCTGTATCCTGCTGTAGCAGTTCTCTCTTTATTTGTACTAATGGTTATCATATTGATTTTAAGATTTGGGGCTCGCTGGTGTAAGCTCCGCCATACTACAATATCTGATCAGGATTATTGGAATGAGGATGATGCATATGAGCAAAAAGTTTCCTATGCATAGTATAGATCTGATGTCTTTTTTACATTTTCAATGCAATCTTAGATTATCACATACTAGCATTCATGTTCATGATTTGAATTAACTAACATTACAATTAGGCAACTTTGTTAACTCTAATTGATTTTCAGTGTTTTTTGAGTAACAATGAGTATTTTATCATTGTATATGTCTTCTGTTTTTATAATTTGTACTGGTTCTCTCCTTATAATCTTTAATTTCTTATTATTTGAAAATAATTTTGTTCAACACACTTAATAACTTCGTTACATTTTTTTATAATTCATCATCAATCTCTTGCCCTTATCCCAATTCATTTGGGGTCGGCGCATCATGTCTTCCTCTTCCATACTTCTCTGTTTCTCGTCATCTCATGAGACACCTCCTTTTTTACCATATCATTTTTAACACAGTCCATCCATCGTTTCTTTGGTCTTCCTCTACTCGTATATCCTTCCACATTCATATTTTATTTTTTATAATTAACACTAGAAATCTATTACGAAAGTAATGACACTACTATGGTTTAATGGGTAAGGTTTTATCTGTAAGTCTTGATGTACATTGGAGTAGATATCAAACTACAAGCAATCTTCTTAGCGTGTCGATGGCAATCTAAATTGTGTTGGCCCAGAATTGGGCTACTAGTTTGGCGCTTTCGGTAGCGTCCATCAGTTCCTGTAGTGAACAACTAGCAGGACAGGCAGGGCACGATATTAAGTGCCCCATTGTTTGAGGAAATATCTAATAGTTTTAAGCTTTAATCTTTTTATATAAATGAACTAGTGTTTCTAGTAATGTAGAACCTAGCATGTCTTGAATATGGCATTTAATAGTAACATGTATTCCGTCCAATATATTAGGTAATATTATGAGTACATATTGTTTTATTTTAGAGACCATATCATTATACACATTTTTTATTCATGACCTGCCTCGCCTTTTTCCCAACTATGATGGAGTCGACTTCCAGTCACTCTGAATGCAGCTGAATAACAGTATTTCACATAAATCATCTGCCTATCTGACCTGCACAACCCAGTTAGTACTGGGTAATACAAGATGACTGGTCAAAGATCATTTAATCAAATGACAGCCGGAACCTCCAGCTTTCCATTTCATAGCCCTATTCTTGAGCAAGTTATTGGTTTTTAACATTTTGTTAAGACCCATAAAACCAAGCAAATAGAGAAACTAGGTACTCAGAAAGTCAGAACTAAATAGGTAGTAGTAATACTAGGTAGTATGTACATCAGTGGCGAGGCGTGAAGTATAAGAAAGGGGAAGCCAATGAAACAAAAAAAAAAAGGGTTTTTTTCTATTTATTTTAGATTTTTTGTTTCATTATTTTTTTTTTTCATTTTACTTGTAATTTCCTATGCAAATATAATATACTATGCATTTAACATTCAACCAACGAACCTAAACCTGGTTAAGGTTTAGGTTCGTTGGTTCAACTCCTAATCGTTGAGGAGTTGTACCTTCCTTCCATAATAAGCTCACCTAGATAACCTGAAAGAATACTACTATACGTCCCCTTAATAATTTATTTAAGAATTATTCTCTAACTCCTAACCGTTAAGGAGTTATACCTTCCATCATCAGCTCATCAACATGAGATGATGACTGCGAGATGCGAATACTTGAATAACTCCATAAATAACACGTAATTACGTGCCTATAAAATTTGAGGGTTGCTCTTGATTTCCCTGACATTCCATCATCATAGTGACAATGGGACCACCTTAGGAGTAGTAGGTATATTCTTTCGAATAAAAAGAATTTTCAAAATCGGTTCATAAATGACGGAGTTATGACGTTTCTCCCCTACATAGTCTCGATTCCTGCCCGTCGTTACTCGATAATATGCGGCTTGCTGAGTGCCCTACAAAACCGTGTGGCGTGTTATGAGCATAGACATATTTTCCTTACTCATTGGTTATGAATAAGAGTCGCGATGTCACGTGGTCCAATTTCATACGAATTTAGTTCTGAATTCTGACACCAAAGCACCGGGTTACTTGGCGCTGGCTGTTGCTTTCTTTGTTGACATGAAAAATGTTGGCATTTTTGTAATCCTTCTAATCTTATGATGCATTAAATATTTTTATTGATCCTAAAGTACATAATAATTAGTTTTTGCTTAATTTTCAAAAGGGAAGCCGGTGGGAATTGGCTTCTAGGGACGCCTCGGCACTGATATACATACATTAATGTTTTGATAAAGGTTTTTTCTCTATCATTTACATAAATAACTTGATATAGCAGATGCCAGTCGTTCATCAGGTTATTATAACTGCACTGCTCATAGTCACCAAATTTCTGCTCTTCTGAGTCACAAGACAAGCAGGACACACTTGTTCCATCGTTTGTGGGGCGACACATTTACACTTCAGGGCAGAGTCATCTATGAATCTTCACCTAAACATGATTTTCTTCACAGTAGAAATAGTAGGTACCTACCTACTTGCTTAACTAGCCTGGAATCTAGAACAATTGGAAAACGAAGTGTGGCGTCCCGCATCGTATTGGCATAAGCGATGAGCATCGGGAAAACATGAAGTACGATTAACCTCAAGACCGTTGTTAACACAGTTATTGAGTAGTGGCCGGAGAGGCGGCGCCCTGAGCTTTCGGTTGACGCAGGTGCTTAATGTCATCACTGTGAGGACTGTCCCGAGGACATGGCGCAGCATACGCTGGTGGGTTGCTCGGCTTGGGCTCAGCAGCGCTGTGCTCTCGTTGCAGCACTCGGTTTGTGTGATCTTTCGGTTCCGACTGGTTCAATCTATGGTTACAAACGAAAACGCGTGGAATGTCGTCACCTGAAGTGATGGTGCACCAGATCATTGAGCGCCCTTCGACGCCCGGCTGCCCTAGCCGGGCGTCGAAGGGCGCGTAATGGTCTCCGGCCACCATAAGGCGGGGCCTGCGGGTGGCGAACTTAGGGCTGAGATATTGCCCTAACAGCCAAGCCCAAAGAAGTGGCACGCTGTGGACCCTGTGCTCTTTTATGAGAAGAGAGAACGTGCGGTCGCTGGACGTACTTGGTGATGAGGCCCGCCGGAAATGGCGGGCGGACTCCAGTGGTTTAAATTTTGATAACACAATAAAATTGACACTAATTTGATGAAAGTCGTCAAATATCAGAATTTGTCAGTCACTTGTTCAAATGTAAGTGGGCGATATGAGGAGCACCTTCCCAGCTTGGCCCATCGCGTTCTATGAAAAATACAGGTGTATTTGGCAATAGTGTATAAGTTTAGCTACATACATACATAAGCTCACGCCCTTTTCCCATGGGGGTAGGCAGAAACCACAGAACGTCACATGCTACGATCTTTACATACTGCTTTTGTCTCGTCCACATTCAGACATAACAGTCACGTAGCTACATAAATATCTGACTTTATACATAGATAGGAATTTTTAGAAAGTATGTATGTACATAGTACTATGCTATGTTAGTAATGAAAGTGGAAATGAACAAAATAGATACATTCATTTTTGAGTACTCTAAACTATACATGGCCCCACGGTTTATGTATTTGAGTAAAAAAAAATATTTTCTAAGCATTCTGTAGCAATTAATTAAACAAGGATGTTAGATATCATAGTATTTATATTAGTGGCAGTGTGTGACAGGGGGACAAGGGGTCTGTGACAGGTAACAAATTATAAAAATACAGAGTATTGATCTTAAAGACGTGTTTCTCTGGTACATCATTATTACAGCCGGCTATACAATGTAGTTTGGCATCTGTTTCCTCACAATTTATAGTCAATATCAATATCCAATTTGGCTAGGACATTGCAGGCTTAAATCACCTGATTGTCTGGGAAAAAGATGATTCCGTGCTTCGGAAGGCATATATAAGCCGGTGGTCCAGGCCGCCAAACGGCGGTCGTCAAACCATGTCAGAGGCCCTTGAGGCAGTTTTGAAACTGACAGTAGGGTGTGGGGTTGTTAGACCTTACACCTTACTGCCCACACGATAAGAAGAGAAGAATGAATATTCATTAAAAACTTGCATAATAATAATTATGTCAATGTCATGTTACTTATGTCATGATACAAGTTCACCTTACAGTTTACTTAACTCAGGTAGGTAGAAATTAAAGTGAACAGGATTTACTTGCACTTTTACAACCACAATACTGTATTATAATTACATTCCGTTCTCTTTATGCTAATATCAATAATCTTTAATACATAAGAAAGAGGTTACAAAAGTATTGTATGAATTGACAGTAGTTCAGAGGAACAGTTATCTCAAAAGAGCAATAAATATTATGGTTAGAACTGTAGAGGTTTGTGAAGAGAGGGTGGATTGTAAGCAACCATTGTCTGGCTTAACATGTTAATAAATGTGTAGCTAACAACATAAAAGACAGTTTTGTGGTAAGGAGTTCTCACTCTTTCAATGTACTCGTAATTCAAGTAATAATTGTTTTGATTTTGTTTATGATACTGTAAAATAATGCATTTTCATGCTTCAAGGCTTGTATTCAACATAATAACTTAAACTTTTGATGCTCGTTGTATTGGAGAATGATTTGTTTTCTTTATTCTTCATTTTTAAACAGACATGTAATTTTTAATAATTATAAATAAATAAACTAAACTAAAACTTATTTCAAGCCATTTGATTGGTTGAGTCTTGAGTCTATTTATATTTTCGCTTAGGAAACATTTTTACAATATGAATAGTTCCTGAGATAACTTTGTAGGCGGCTAAGTATTAGAATTTATGATGATTCCATCTCTTGAAAGGGTCTAACCCACACTTTTTCACTAAATATACATAATTATGTTTAAATACATTAACTACCTGATGTGTTGATTATTTTCTGGCCTGTTACACAAATAACATAGTTTAGTTTAACTGAGCTTTTATCTGCACTTAGCCTCTTGATTGGGCCATTGTGTGTTCAAATAACATATCTGGTCTTTTAGAAATAATTATTTGCGCATTTTTTGCCATTATCTGGAAAACTACTTTTTGGGCTTAACGGCTTTCTAGGTAAAGGACAGCAGCACATTGCCATAAATACAAATATGTTAATAATCCTTCCTAATTACAACATATTACTTATACTTATGATCTACTTGGGGATATATGCCCTTTCTATTCTAATATCATCAACTGGACAATCAAATTTGTCACATTCAATTAAACCTATTCTTTTTACAACTGCCATTCCAGTTTGAACTCTTCCGAATATTGTATGTTTTCCATCCAGCCATTGTGTTGGAGCCAGGGTGATGAAAAATTGAGATCCATTTGAATCAGGGCCAGCGTTTGCCATAGACAATATTCCTGCTCCACTATGTTTTAAATCCAAGGATATCTCATCGTCAAACTGTGGCCCATAGATTGATTGTCCACCCTTGCCTGTGCCAGTAGGGTCTCCACCTTGTATCATAAAATCTCTGATGACTCGATGGAATTTTGTGTTGTTGTAGTAACCTCTGCGGACTAATGCCATGAAGTTTCTGCATGTTATAGGTGAATGGTTCCAATACATCTCCACAACCAAAACGCCCATTCTGAAAACAGTAAATTAAAATTATTATAATAAAATGATAGAAGTGACCATAGCGTGAGAGTACTTTGCCCCTAGGGTGATAACAGAGCTCTTCTTTTGATAAGTTACAGAAACTTAATTTTCAATGCACTTACACTAGCTCTTATCACACTATGCTTGGGTCTAACATGCAGTGTATTTCAGACTCATGGATATTTTTTCATTTATCACAAGTGCAGAAATATAAACTAGATTAGGAATGTCTATCTCGCTGATAAATCCTGGTTGCGACCCGCGCTAACAGAGTAGTATGGCACAAAATAATGTGGATACTGAGCAGTGTGTAGAACAGGCCTGAATTTAAGATGTGATGTCTCTCTCATGTCTGGCTGTTGCCCTAGCCGGTTACTCGATTAAGTAAAAAAAGTTGGGTCATGTTTTGGCTTACGTCTTAGCCTACATTATAGTTTACAACGTAGGTAATTCAAACTCAATTAAATTTTGACCTGATTTTGTTGTAGTTGAATAACAAGTAATATTTAATAAAAGGAATACTTACGTTGTGTCTATTACAGCTACTGGCGGTTGCCACGATTTATCGGGAATACCAGCATTAGAATAGCCAAGCATCATCGTCAGTGAATGCCTAAAGTTTGAATGGAAAAATTCACGTCACTTTTTACTTCAAGGACCAACGAAAATATATTTATTAAAAAGAATAAATCAGAACACTCGTCAAAGATGTAGCCCAGAAGTAAAATATTGTTGTAAATTTGTAATCAACAACTGGCTATGGTTAGAGGTTACATGAGAAATTGAGAATGACATAAAATGTCAGCCAGAACCAGAGACAAAACTCTTCTATTAAATCTCTATAATACGAACCATAACCTCACAACCAAAGAAGGAAAAAACGTAATTTCTATTCCTTTTTAGGGTTCCGTAGCCTACTGGCAAAAAACGAAACCCTTATAGATTCGTCATGTCTGTCTGTCTGTCCGTCCGTATGTCACAGCCACTTTATTCGGTAACTATTACGACAACACGTTTGAAACTTGGTAGGTGTAAACAAAAATAAAAGGTTAAGGGAACATACCAGATATATATATAGATATATATAGATAGGTCTATACAAAACCGGTTAAGTGCATGTCGGACCAGGCACAATCTAGGGTTCAGTAGTTGCCCATCAAAATATGTGAACTTACTAAACTGATTATACATTACTAAACTTACTTAACCACCCTGCCTACCTGTCTCCGAACGATGATTTTTATTGTAAAAATAAAACAAAGTTACATTTGCAGTTTTAAGACCTGCGCTCCCATACAGTATAAGAAAATATTTTAACATAATTTTTTTTAAGTACATTTTTTTTTTTGGTCGACTATTACTCGTAAACTTGAAAAGCCTACTTTGCTGTGATAGTTTTGCTTTTATTTTCGTTTTATGAGCTACTACCATGATTTTTTTCACACGCCCATACACAACCAGTATAGGTGGTTTAGGTAGCCAGACTTGACTCTAACAAAAATTTGCACTTTAAAGCTTAATATTTCACAAACGTATCTCTTAATCGAAAAAGTGTTTGAGCAAACTCGCAATATTTTTTAAAGACTTATCGAACGACATCCCACGCAATGTACTTCGCGAGAAAGAAAAATTATCCTCACCTTAACGTGTACAGGACTGGAGATAGGTACGAGTACCACCTACCATAAAAACAATGATTTTCTAAATTTTATTTTACCTCTTTGTCAGCGTAGGTAACTCATTTGTATTATATATTCGTGCCGAATTACAGCTTTCTAGTACTAATATACTTGATATTTAATGATTACTAAACTAATATAATATAAGTGAGCGAAGGTTACACGTTGCCGTTGTAAACTTGTAAGCGATATCGAAACGACGAGATATTAAAGTCAGGTTCCCGACATCGTAGACTTTCGTCCAACGGCGGATTTTAGTGTTACCACTTAAAATAAGAGGGTTATGCCGAAGTCTGCCGAACATGGCTTGCTCCATGGACCCATGTGACGGATCTTTTTTGTCCAAAAAAATATTTTCACGTTTAACAAATACCGCCCATCCCACTTGTACCTCCTAAAAAATCGACATGTGTGCTGGGACCAAAGAGAATTAATGGGACACACAGTAGAAGTAAAACTTTTTTTTTTTAACAGCCTAGTTAAAAAATGATTCGCAACGGACAAGTGGAAAAAGGAATGGCAACGGACAAGTGGAAAAACGAATAAAATATTGTATCCCACCGGTATCGGGAACAGGGTCCAAGCTACCAGCCGGTCAGGGCTCCAGAGAAAGGAACCTCCTAACAATACGCGCCGTGTCCAAGGAGTACCGCTTTCTGCATCAAGCCCTTGATCCAGCTGCCTAACGAGAGCCTCCTCAGCTGTCGCTGATAGACATAATTATTTATTTATTTAAACGTTATGCATAATAGTAATACATAGGCAGTAATTTTGCTGTCGCGAACTTCTTTTTTAAAGTTTTAAAGAGGAACAATTCCGTCATCATTTGCGTAACTTAAACCATTACCTACGCAGCGCACGCAACGGAAGCTCTCAAAAAGGATTATTTTTTCCGTTTTTGCAACATTTTTCATTTATCCTCCGCTCTTTGGTTGTAGCGTGATATTATTTGTAACTTATAACCTTCTTCGATAAATGGACTATCCTACACAAAAATAATTATTCAATTTCAACCAGTAGTTCGAGAGATACCTCCCTCCCAAGCGGCCGTAACGCTTTTTCGTGCCACGCCATAACGCTTTTTCGTGACACAAAAATCCTAATACCCATTAAGCCCCGTCTAAGTTTCACTTCAAAATCTCCTTGTTGGAATGCTCCTTGTGAAAAGAAAGAACATGTCCCAGATAAACATATTGATCAACCATCTCCAGACGCTATTCTTTACCATTACAGCTGTGTCGCTGTGACAGTCGTCCGGAAGTCCTTCGTTTTGGACATGTCAACTCCTAAGTAACTTGTAAGGAAGCACCTTCTTCTCTTCGATTCGACAACTCAAATTTTGTCCGACCAGTTGGTACGTAGCAACCTGGACAGCTCTTTCGTTTAAGTCTTTGAACGTGCAATAAGTTGGGCACGACGGGCAAGAGAGAAGGTGTGACATGACTCAGAGTCAAACTCAAGGAAAGCATCAAAAAGTAAACAGGCAGTAAGAGGTAAATTTTAATTTTGTTTAAATAACTGTAAACTTAAATAACAATTTGCCGAAGCGTCTTAAGTTTAAGATTATATTAATTTTCTAAGATTATATTACTTTATATTTCTAAAAGACTGACGGTGATGTTGTTGATCAGCCGGCCCGTCAGTTTAAACATAATAGGAGTGCTGGCTAGAGTGATCAGCTAAAGATGGCACTCCATTGTCCAACAGCACTCGGCACGCGGGTTTCGGTGACGACGAGTACTGCTGCAAACAAAATAGCCACAATCAGTCATGTGTTCACAAAATCTTCTTAACAGCACTGATAACGATGAATGTCAAATCAATTATCTTTTTGTGTGTAGGTACTTATGTTACTTTAAAAGTCGGAATTACGGTAGGTAAATGATATGTTATTGTATTTTCGTTTTAAAAAATGTTGCTTGCTTTTGTAATGGGTTAGCTCATTGTTTTGCACTAAGTAAGTAGGTACTTACGTTTTGACATCCTGTAAGTGTATTTACAGTGATGCAGGTTGAACGAGGCATTCCGTGGAGCCGATCATCCCGTAGGACGTCAGGTTCTCGAATATAGGATCCTAAACAAAATATACAAGCATTAGAATAAACACTAGTGGGTCAGGAATGTGGCGCAAGAGTGTTCATATAAGGTGGAAGGGACACGCTTGACGTATTTTTTTAATACTGTTGCTAGCAGTGGTGGCCCAGTGGTGGCGACCTCAACTTACGAACAGTAAGTCGTGGGTTCGAATCCAGACAGGCGCATTACTTTGTGTAATTTCATTACCACTGTTCTCAAAACGGTGAAGGAAAACATCGTGAGGAAACCAGCATGTCTTAGAACCAAAAAATTCGAAGACATGTGACATCTACCAATCCGCACTGGGCCCGCGTGGTGGATCATAGCCCATCCCTCTCCTAGAGAGGAGGCCTGAGTCCTTGCAGTGGGAACATTATAGGCTGATGATCATGTAGTTATTCAATGAACTCGACAGGTCTGGTGAATAACATAAGCTTCAAACGTAGGCTTACGTTATTTCTCAGCCAATCAGGGAAAAATGAAACTGAGAAAAAGAAAAGACAGCTAAAACATATATCTACACTACCTTCATTTATTTTGCCAGTCAATGTTGAGTAAATAGTAATAATTATTATTAGATATTCACCCAATATCTATAACAGTAGTATTATTAGCTACTCGAGCTCCTGAGGGCCCACAATAGGTGAAAGTTGTAAGTTTATGCTTAATTAAATATTTAAAATCAAGAAGGATACATGACATACAAAATACAGTTAAAACAATGAATTCACTCCGTATGAGATAGTTACACACAGTACTGAATCACACTCACGACAGAACTACGTCATTCATACTACAACATTTAAACTAAAATACAGAATGAATAAAAAAGTAAAATAGTACATACAGAAAATGAAAAACTAACTAGACATATAAATTGAAGAAGTAAAAAAAAACACAACTACAAGTAGAACTCGTATAAATGGACTATCTTTGATTGACCCCGCATTCTAACCGAAACAATAGGGCGCGCGAATGTACGTGATCATCATGGTCAGATTCCGCAACCGTTCTCCTAAGACCGATTTCGTCGACAGGACGATTCATTTATTTCCGTTTCCCTAGCAGAGTCGTTAGGTTCATCGTCGTGTCGGTGAAACATTTTGTTGCTGAAAAGGGCTGTCGTCGAAAGTGACGCATATGAAAGGTTCTGTTGGTGAAATGTCCGTAGATGAAAGAATCTGCTGGGGAAACGGAAATAAATGAATGAATCATTCTGTCGACGGGCAGTCCAATGGCGAATCGGTCTTAGGAGAACGGTTGCGGAATCTCGTGTTCATAATAATATCATGTGACTCATGGTTTAGTATACCGGATGGCGCCATCTGTCGGCGCCACGTGTTCGGGTGCCACGATCAAAATAAATGAACGATCGTCAATCGCTTTGATTGGAACGTCGTTTTAAGTTTTACATTCTTTGCTAAAATGACTGATTCTTAAAGATATGTTATAGCCTACTTGGTTACTAAGTGTAAACAGTAGGTAAGCTCGAACCACTAGTCTGAGTTAGGCAGCTTTATAATAATACCTACCTAAGTACCTACTGCTACTAGTACTGCCATCTGGTACGTTATCGTTATGACCGTTCCATTATATCGTTATGGCGTTATGTCATTTATTATAATAATTACTCAATTAGCTGAGCGCATTAATAAAGGTCCTTTCATCTTTTCTGATCATAGATAATTTTCAAAGATATTTCCCCGACCAAGCATAAAAAGAATAAAAATGGGTGTTCTACTGTAGTTGCATTTCAGCTTCTAACCTCTAAGGAGCTATTGGAGTCGTCCATAGAAATCATAGGGATTGCCTCCTCTGTGCACAAAATAAAAATAATCAATTGTATATGTCACTGCAGGTACCTAAATAAATGGAATATATTTTTCTGCCTGGTCGAACAGATATTATACAGTAAGCATCGATCACTCATAAAAAACTAGATACACAATCAGTGACAAAAAATGTCCCAACCGAATGAGCACCACTCCAATATTTCGGTGCGCTTTTAATTTATTAGCATTCCGCTCCGAGGGTAAACATGCCTCAGTGCTCGTTTACGAGTAGACGTTATGCGGACTACTGGGCTGGCGCTATCCTTCTCTGTGGGTGAACTTGCGCGTGACCCGTGTGGAGTCGGTCAGCCCATGTAAAGTTAGTGGATACAGCTCTTAATGAAACGTGCGATCATCACTGGTTGCCTTAATTAAACCGACCCCGGTACAGATGCTGTATCCACTAGCAGGCATAGCGCCACCAGTAGTTCGTAGAGCGGTGGCAAGTTCTAGTAAAAGAGCCAAAATGGTTTCCGACGTTACACAATGACATCCTATAATGGCAAAGGCTAAAAAGCCGTCATAGTTTCTTAAAGTGTGTGGCCCTGTTCACTGGCGAACGCTCTAAAGATAGACTAAAGCTGTGGCGCGAAAGTGTTTTCCTACCCAACCCATTTGTTAAAGAACTTTTGCATGGGATTGTGTATTTAGTTTTTTATTAGTGATCGATGGAATCCGCCAACCAATCACAGACAACAAGAAGGAACTGCAATGACGGGAATGTGATTAGTCGATTCCTGCACTATGTCTTTTCTACTGTGCTTTAACGCAAACAAGGCGCGTTTCAGTTATCTACCAATAATACCTAAAGTTTTACAAAAACTCATAAAGAAAAGTCGTAGAAACTTACCGCTGGAGTTTGGGATAATGTCGGGGCTCAGGTCACCCGGGTAGCGACGGGAACGCACGAATTTCATCGCCAGCACGAGGACAGCGAAGAAAAAAAGCATAGCGAAGGCGCCGGCTGCAGCTTGTCCGTATTTGAGCCAGGCAGGGCTGTGTTCAAAATGGTTGTCCGCTAAAGGGTGGAAAAACAAAAAATCATATCACGTGTTTTATAGTTTACAGTTATGTATGTTTATTTGGGAAATTAGGTACTGCTCTATACAGGGTGTAAACGAACCCTTCACGCATCCGTCAACCAAGCATTCTGTACACCCCTACGCAAAAATTTTTGGTGGGAAACGACTTTTTTTTTTTGGGTAAAAAATCACATTTTACGGTAAAACTCAATGTAGCACTGTTAAAACATTGTGCTAGTGGATGCTTTGAATAGTGAACGGGTCATAGAGGTAATTTAAGTCATGTTAAAACCTGAAAAACTAGTATTTACAAAAATAGCTGTGAAAAATTTGGAACTTTGACCCCCAATATCTCCGTAACTAGGAGGTTCCTAGGTATGGTCTAGAAAAAGAAAATGATCGCAGTGGTGGGGAGAACAAGTGCCTTTCGTTTGCGTTAAGGGTACTTTTACACCCTATAAAAGTCTGGTACCTGATAATATGTGTTAAAAAACTTGAAATGATTAAAAACTGGTAGAAATATGTTTTTAATTATGTTGTACAAATACTATCAAACTTACCTTGAGGGGCCGGGGGTGTGTATAGGTTTAACACCTTTTCTTCACTTTTGCCACGGCTATTAGTGGCGTATACGATACCAGTTAAATTATATTTGTCGTTGTATTTCGTGACAAAAAATTTTCCCAATGCAGTGCTGTTGATTGGAACGCGTACCCCATCTTTGCCGACGATGTCCAGGTGAATCTTCTGAGGGCGGCCACCATCCCATCCTGTGGAAATTCGGCACTATATATTAGCGAAAACATTAAATCAAGCTGACTGATGTTAGCCTCCTAGTAGGTACGAGTACCTATAGCAAGAATTCTAGCTATTCTAGCAAATGAGAATGGACTGATCACACGCCATTAGTGACGTCACAGCTGTCGAGTTTGGGTAGGAGCAATGAGAATAGGACTGATCCTGTTCTCATTTCAAACGCATTGTATAAATGTGTTCTGTAAAGCATTGTAATATATGTATAACATTGTGGCATACGAACATGATTTTGGTCTACAATGTTGTGGGACTTCTGACATTATTATGAGAGTAGAGTGGTATCACAGTGATGAATTACTTACTGGTGGAATATACCGAGTGGCGTACAGGGAATGGAAAGGGAATTGTTGGTCGTCCGGCGACTAGATGAGCAGACGAAAATATTACCATCGAGGGAATAATCTAGGTGAGGCTGGCACAAGAGCGTGGCGCTTGGCACAAGCAAAGAGATGCCTAGCCAGCAGTGCGTGAAGTCAAACTTAGGATGATGATGATTTAATCTTTGATTACAGCACGCTCTCTCTTCCAGAGAGGATGTCAATGTCTCAGCTGTGATTATAATATGGACTGATAATATATTATGCTGCTTTATAGTAAAATTCTCACCTTTTTCACACTTAATCCTCAAAGGGTTCAGGTTCTTCTCCTTTGTAATTTTACAATCAGGCATCTGGGGTGGGCCTCCGGCAACAATGCGAAAAACGCAAGGTTTTTTCATTACCCCAAACATGTTTGAGGCGCGGCAGCTCAGGATGCCTATCTCTCCGCCACGAAACAACCAGGTCAGACGCGACTGATAGCGGTTACCGTAGCCTTGAGTCTTCTGTAATGTTCAACGGTAGGTAAGACTTAGAACTGGATTTGGATTTTATTCAAGATTTATATTTAACTAGCTGTGCCCACGACTTCGTTCGCGTGGTTTTCGAAAACTAAAATGCGTAGCTTGGATAAAAGTATATTAAATCATGTTGTGCGTTAACTTACTGACGCTATAGAAAATAAGAAGAGGGTAATGCAAAGCACAGTAACCGCAGTGGCTGGACGATTAACAGTAGCACTGCGTGTCGCAGGTTCGATTCCCACACAGAACAAAAAAAAAAGTAGTAGATTTTGAAAGCAGCGTCATTTAGACTAATACCTACCTACAGAGTAACTTTTGCTATCATAACTTTTTTAAAGTTATCTTGCGAAGGCATTTATTAATAAGTACCATATTCATTTAATAGATGTCGCTGCATGTCTCATTCTTGACCATAATGATAAGTTCTTCTTGAAAACTATAAATTCATATATCTTTTGATAGAGATCACCGATTACGATGAAACAAAAACTAAGTAATACCCCAAGTTACACACAATATTTATGTATAAAAGTTACCTACATTTGTTTCGTAACTTTTACGTGATGCTTAGTCATCGAAACAGACAAACAGACAAAAATTCTATAAAAATGAGTTCTGTTGGTTATACTTTAACACCCCGACAATTTCTTTTTTGAATATATTCGATGTACAAAAAAAAAATTCTACAGATTTATTATAATTATGTATAGATATAGATTTTGTTTAATCAACATAGTACAGTCTGTGCCCAGCATTACCTGACCCCTCTCCATTCACCACTTGCACCAACTTTTGTTAGTAGGTACAAGGGGTCAAGTAATACTGAGCACAGACTGTACATCTCATTTTTAGAACAGTCGAGATTGGTGACCAGTACCTAACTAAGACATGGTAATAAAAACGGATTCGTAGGTAGCATAAAAGGAGTGTTTAGTGCTTCTAGTATCAGTATTGGGAACATAATGGCAGACTTAACAAATTGTAAAATATTTACTGTAAATCTGGTGTAGACTTTGTTGGAGTCAGCAAAGGTCCAGGTGAACTGGAGTGGCTCGGGGTCCGCGTCAACAAAGCACACGGCCAGCTCGACGTCACCAAGAAAAGATCCGATCTTGGGCTGACGCTTCAACGAGCAGTAAGGCCGATCTGTGGATTGAAAATGAAATTTTTATTGAAATACAAAAATGTTTTCGCTTCATTATTTTTCAATTTTTTAACTAGATAGTTAACCTATACCTCGGTAACGCAAGTATAATCACGATGCGCATGAAAACCAAGCGCGCCAATTTATGGCTACTATGACATCATAAGCAATATTGTGTAACTATACAAAAACAACTATGTTTTTGTTCTTAAAATGTCTAGAATTAAGTTCTTGAGTTGTAACTTGCAACGGTGAAAAGTTGTTATTTTAAACAAATCCTTTTGCTGCTACAGTACCTACCCTCGTTAAGTATACGCGAAGTAGATGCTCTTGCGATATCTAGGTATATATGTATCTATACTTATCTGTGCTTTTCACCCTATGTATTCATCATCAGGCTCGTATTCCATAGGACTAGTAGAAAATTTTGTTTTGTCCATCTTTTCTGTTAAAACATTCGTGATGTTATGTTAATGTCACCAAGAGATACTTACAGCCAACAAAAATCACCACTTCGTCTTCAAACTTTCTGTCAGGGATGTATTCATTATGTGCTTGGCACACGAGTCTCTTGCCGGTGCTTAGCAGAGAGGGCGTCAGCGTCAGCGACGAAACCGTATAGTTACCATCGTGCAATTCCTGTTACAACATGGATGGTTAAGCTTTTCAATGACCCCAGTTCAAACAAATATTTAAAAAAGTTTTGTTAATATTAAATGTTTCAGATGTTCTCTGCTAATAACGGATCATTCTAATGGCCGGGATACACGAGGCCTGTTTTTCAAGCAAGGACAGCAAGCTAGTTCTATACTAAACTGTCCTGTCTTACTGCCCTGGCTTGGAACATGCTAGAAATAAAGCTAGTTTGTCTACACGAAGCCAGAATTACTAGCTTACTGACACTACCTTGCTATCCTGGCTTGAAAAACTGGCCTCGTGTATCCCGGGCATATCAGATGCTTATTTATTTATTTATGTACACACAAAATACAAAAAAAGGAAAATACATTAAAAAAAATAGAAGAGCACAAAGGCAAGCAGAGGGAGCATGCTTGGGCACGCCACGATAGTGGCGGTAAGTCCCCTCTTTGAGGAGTGGCTGGAGAGGCGCCACGGCGCCCTCACCTTCCGTCTGACGCAGGTACTCACCGGACACGGTTGTTTCGGGAGGTACCTGCACCGAATCAGGCGGGAGGAAACGCCCGGTTGTCACCATTGTGAGGATCGGCCGGAGGACACGGTGGAGCACACCGTGGAGGTGTGTCCCGCTTGGGCGGAGCCCCGCCGTGTTCTCGTAGCGGCGATCGGCGGCGGCGACCTCTCGCGTCCGGCCCTGGTGCAAGCCATGGTCCGGGGCGAGGAGGAATGGGACGCCGTCGCCTCCTTCTGCGAAGCAGTGATGCTAGCGAAGGAGGTGGCGGAACGTGAGAGGGAGAGAACCTCTCGTCCCAGCCGCCGCGGGAGGCGCTCCGGGCGTCGGGGGCCACGTGATGGCTTCCGGCCACCGTAGACGCGGGCCTGTGGACGGTGAGTGATGGGTAAGCTCGCCGTCCGTCCGTCTTATGACGACAACAGGCCGTGTCGACGGCGCGTTCGTGTTCCACGCGCGCCTCAAAGAGATGTCAGCAACATGGAAGGGGCCCGCAAGGGCCGACGCCTGTCGAGGCTGCGGGTTGTCCGCAAGGGATACCGAGGCCTCGACATGAAGGGCGAAGAAGGAACATGGGTGGTTTTTAGTCAGTAGAAGTCTGACACTCCCTTTCGCTCTGCCCAAGAGCGGGAGGGGTTATTTGATGATTTCCCACCCCCCAAAAAAAAAAAAAAAAAAGGGAGCATGCTTCTTTGGGTAACGAGGTTTGTGGGTAAATTCGAATCTATGTAGAACTACCTGTTACCAAGTCCTAGGAGATTCGGTTGACTGTATTGGTGACATGTTATTGGAGTTTCGTAATATTTTGACTTTCAGCTGGCCTATCACAGTGCGCTGATTCAATAGATTAGGAGGCCAGTTTATACCGGTTTTGTCATCACTGACGTGTTTTCCATTACTTTTTATAGTTAAAAAAACACAAAAAAATGACGACAATGTGATCTAAATCTATTGTTCTTCGGTTCATACATACTATTATCAGTCTCCAACAAGAACACTATATCAAGACCATGAGCTGTTCAGAAGCACAAGTCCGTGCAAAATAAAAGACTGCACCTTACCGACCAATGAAACGTGGTACAGTTTCAGTGACTATACTATAGTCATGAACGAATCAGAAAGACACGTCGGTGTACAAAAAAAGAGTATCCAATGAAACAAAAGGATTCATCGTCAGCTTAATGTGATGCGAGGGCGGGGCATCGCTGAGTCATGAACAAGATGTGCGCGCTGAGTGGTACAGCCAACACTACTAGGCGGGCCTACCAGCGTATCGCTCAAGTCGTTAAGATACGAGTTGTTTGATCAGCGAGCTCGGGGGCGATCTACTCACAAGATGGCGGATTAACAGATGACAGAACTGTCATTGAACCTACGCAGGAACTGTGGTCGGTTTTTGCGCTCGGAGGCCTCAGCACGAACCAAATATTACTTCGAATGAATCCAAATTAACAAATTGTTTTTTTCGTAAAAATGAAGTCAAATGCTATAGACATTGTTTAACGATTCTAAAATCGTTCGATATTATAAACGTGCGTCGATCGTTCGTGCTAGGACTTTATTGAAACATGTCTTTCTTTCCTATACTAGGCTTGCCTATGTGGTACAGCAAATGCTACCGATATCTATATTCTTGTTTACTAAGGGATCTAAGGGTTAAACACTTTAAAATTGAATAGCAGTACTATCTAAAATCTAAATACTCGTTCCATTGTAGCACTAGTTTCTTTTATTTTCTGGGTTTTTTTTAATTATTTAAGTTAGTTTACCTTTGCACGTAGATCAAACCCACCTTATGAAGAGACGGTAGGATCATGCTCTTTCCTAAACGCCAGGTGATGATTGGGTTGGGCACACTGCCTACTACAACACAATCTACGACGCGCGGCTGATTCGCTTCGAAATTTGAGTTGTTGTCTAGACGTATCTCCACACTTAACGGAGGCACTGCGGAAAGGAAAACCAGGAATTAAGTAGTCGGCATGTAGGCATACTTACATCTATAGGCTGATTTGAAACTGGGTTTCGAGAGGTACATAATTTTTGTGTTCGGATTTTACTATACTAGAATGTTAGTAACAATAGAACTTAGTTAGTACTTATATTCTACTAAAGACAAGGTGGTTTTTATAAGATGCCTCACTATGGGGCTTTCGTCATGCCTATCAGCAATAACGCTCAAGAGGCTGTTGCTACTGCCACGCAATCTCGCGAGAAGAGACGCATTCTTCTTACGCACTACAGCTGAGAATTATATTCATTAATAATATCAATATTCATTCTTACTGTGTAACATTTCATTCTCAATACAACCGTGTTAGCAATAAGCTTGCAATCTGCATCGTTATCACATCTCATTGTCAATACTTACTGTACATCGTCAAGATCACGCTGGTAACCAGAGGCTCAGATACGTCGGAGTTTGATGCTATGCACTCAAACTCAGTATTGAGATCAGCACGAGTCAGGTTGGTTAGACGGAACTCTACTCGAATATTACATCCAGGCTGTGTAATAAGCGTATCGGTTACTGCGGCCCCGTGTCGCCGCCAATAGACTTCCGTCGCTTGGTCTTCTGCAAGTGAAATATCAGGCATGTTGCAGATCTGTGGTCACGGAATAGATAAAAGAGGAGCGTTCAAGTATTACGTAACGCAATTTTTGGACATTTTTGAACCTGTTTTCACTTGAGGATACTTTAAATATAACAATATAAGTAACACTCAACGGTGCTAGAAGAAGATACGAGGTGCCTCTGCCTACCCTTTCCCAACTATGTTGGGGTCGGCTTCGAGTCTAACTGGATGCAGCTGATTAATACAGGGTAATACGATATCCTTTGGTAAGTCTGGTTGTCTGACTTTCTGGTCACTGACGACCTGTAACGACTGCCAAAGATCTATATACAGCAGCTGGGACGAGCTTTACGTGCTTTCCGAGGCACGGAGGAAACTCAGTATGTAACGGGTGCTGGTACTTTGGAAGTGTATGTTTCAAACGATTGACTTGGGGAAAAAATGGTTTTTGGAACCTCAATGTCATTTTTTAAGACCCGTCTATAGACACCGCACACGTATACGTATAGGTTTGATGATTTTTTTTTTTTTAGTTTCAGTTCAATGTTATGAGGAGACACCCCTTAATCTTTTAATTTTTGTATGAAAATCGTAAAGCGGTTCACAGAATACATCTACGTACCAAGTTTCATATGTGTATAGCCTTAATAGTTTCCGAATAAAGTGGTTGTGACATACGGACGGACAGACAGACGTCTGTCTGTCACACTGTCTGTGGACAGACAGACATGACAAATATATAAAGGTTCCGTTTTTTGCCATTTGGCTACGGAACCCTAAAAAGCTATTCTATCAATGAATATTTAGAAGAGAAAAAATGAAAGCTGTTTTTTTTTACTTTTATTAGTACATACAACACTTTTGTTGTTCTCTTATTTTGTATTCTTTAAAAATTGTTTTTGTTTAATATATACAGGGTGGTTCCGACGATACGACAATAAATGAAACCACTGGTAGTTCTAGTACATAGGAATATTTTAACCTTCGTGGTGCCGACGATACGACAACAAACTACCTAAATGTCTTTGCCAAATTCTTTTGTTACATTTTATTTCCACTCGTTAATCGGTGCAAATTATTCCTAAGGTTAGTAAACCAATATTTGTTAGTAAATTGTAATGTATTTCGTTAACAGTTATATGCTACTTAGTTTTGTTGTTTTTTTTTTTTTTTTAAATATTTTGGTGTTAAAACTTTTTTGATAGTTTAATAATGTTCCTATGGACTAGAACTACCAGTGGTTTCATTTATTGTCGTATTGTCGGCACCGCCCTGTATATATTAAAGATTTAGTATTAAGTAATTAATTATAATAACAATCGTTTTAGTTTTTATTTTAAGTTTTTAACGCAAAAAAACTACCTACACTAAATAATGTGTAGACATTATTTTTTTGTATGTCTTGCAAGGCAACACAGCACATAGTTATAATAAAACTACTTTTTTGATAACACCCGTGTACTCTTTTACCTATGTGTCACAAATAAAGATTTTTTAATTAGAATTTTTGAATTCTGGTTTTTGAATTTTTATCTTTTACAAAAAAAAATGTTTTTCACGAAATTTGGTGAAAACCTACCTTTTTATGTCCCACACTGAATTTTTTTAAATTAAAAATAGTTGTTTTTTTACCATATTATTGACTTAATATCGAAAAATCAGCCATATTTTCAATCGAAAATTAACTCGTAAAAATATCTGCGTTTTTAAAAATGTGCGTCGCCGCTACGGTGGGCTTTTTGTTCGTTGCAGTCTCTTCTTTTTGATGATGTAAAAAAATATTTCATCAGCTGCTACAAAATAACAGGTAGTAAGGCCCAGACCCTCCTAGTCCCTTCCCCTAAACTTTTTTCCATAAGACTTGTAGTTTTGCCGGAAATCGAGGTAAACCGTTTTCCCTCCTTAAAACCCCACCCTCACCTTCCCGACCTCAAATCGACCGTAAATTATTTTTCCTTTACTTTTTGTTATAATTATTCTCTTCCATTTCCAATGGGTTCCATCCTACTATAATTTTGTTTGTTTTAAAAAATTATCTACTCTGGTCTATAATAAACATTGTTAGATCCTGCACACTGTTGTATACCCATGTTTACAAATAAAGATTATTGATTGATTGATTGACGCTGGGGTTTTAAAAATGCTTACTTTGCAGTATTATTGAAATATGTCAACTGAATTTTGACACAATACATGAAAAGACATATTATTAGAAATGGTAAGAAATTATTATTTTCATTTTAATATAATTCAATAATATAGGTATTTATAAAGATCTTTATTAAAGTAGTACATACTATTTTCCACCTCACAAATGAGCGTCAAGTTCGATTGAAGAGGCAGTGGTCCAATGATTCCAGAGTTTATTATTTCGCCGGCCTCGTTGTAGATTTTTGGGACTTTGTTGGGCTCTGAGAAAAAAGCAAATTTTTGTGAAAAATACTTGACCCGTAAGTACCTAGATTAGGCCAAAGTGATTCGTTGGCCTAGACTCGATTCCCGGGTCGGGCAAAATGTTACAGGGTTATTTCATCAGGACTTTCTTCAGTAGCAGATCCGAAGTATGGGATTTGTTCCCGGTTGATTGAAATAGGCTAGCCCTCTATTACCCTTTTTACTACTTAAACATTACTGGCGAAATGGAGGTGTACTATTAGTTACAACTCTGTCATTGCCTTTGGGGAATACAGGCGTGGTGTTATGTAAAGACTTAACACCTTATCAAAAAGTGAAGGGGTGTTGGGTCCTTCCTTACAGATATGAGATTATTATTACTGTTCTTGTACAACAATGACAATCAGACCATAGTTAGACATTCACATGAAATGCTAGACTAGTAACTTACCGACGATCTTAAGTTGTATTACGTAATCCACATTCGACGAGGCTTGATTATGTATGCGACAACGATACAGTCCTGCATCATGATCAGAAGCCATTTTGATCCGTAGGGAAGTGTCTCCATCACAAAAACCTGCTTCACATGGAAGGCCGAAAATCTCGTCATGTTTTCCACCCCTGCAAAGCATAATAAGGTGGAAAAAGTGCAGAAAATAGATGTCAATCGCCAGAATTTTCCGTTTTCTAATACTGTCAAATCAATGCCACCTTCAAATTGTCTTCTTTTTACCCGACTGAGTCCATAGTCAGGCCACAACCATTTAGGCTGGTATATATCAGCCTATAAATGTACGTAAAAGTACCCTAAACCACCCTTAACGAATCCGAAAGGGCCCATCCATCAACGCAATATTTTGAGTGCGTTACATTTAGTCCTACCGTAAAACGTGATTTTTCACCTAAAAGAAAGTCGTTTCCTAACTACTATTTTTGTATAGAGCTACGTAGTTTGATGTACTTTAACTTTTTTATCCTTATGTAAGTATTATCAAAGACTTTTATCCTCAAAGGTAAGTCAGTCTCATCATAACTTAACCTATTCTAAACTAAACTATACATCATCTGCCTAGCCTTTTCTCAACTATATTGGGGTTGGCTTCCAGTCTAACCGGATGCAGTTGAATACAAGGGGTCTTTCGTCAACTGGACCCACCCGAAATGGACCCGCGGGTCCAGTCGACCAGGTCAAAATTTGACGTGGTCGACTGGACCTACCTAATTTCATTATAAAGTACAGTCACGGAGTAAAGAAGAATCTATAAGTTTTATTTGTATTTACCAACATGTTATATTTTCCAGCAGAATAGTTATTGTGATTTTATTTCATAAACTACCAGGAGGTCAGAATTATAAAGAAGTATATATATAGAAATGTTCAAAAACACATATTTGATTGTGAGATTTCTATCATACTAATATTATACTGGCCAAATTTTGTATGTCTGCTTGTATGTACGTATATATTAGTCACTCCTTTTCGCTCAAACGGCTTACTTCTTGATAATTCTGGCGTCCTGGTAGTTTGTGAAATAAAATCACCATTTCGAAATTGGCAAGGAAAAATTGGAAATGAGTAAACAGGATAGTAAAGTCTCACAGACTAACAGGAGCTCAGAATCATGAAGCTAATTGCACGAACTGAAACTCGGAAAAAAGAATGACGTCAAATTTAAAGGAACATTGTTCTCATGATGTCCTTATACCAAATGTTATAAAATCTGTTATGCCGTTTGAGCGAACTTATGTTTAAACCATATTTACCACAATCATATATCTGGTGGTGACATGTTATCCAACTGCAGACACCAGTCTCTAACAAATTTATCTGTGTAACGTTATTTTAAGCTAACATGTTTGAGAAGATAAATACATTTGAATTTGAGGTATTTGCTCATCACATGGAAACACCGGGATCAAAAGTAGCCTATTTGTTGATCCAGATTATAAGTTATCTTGATGTCAAATTTCATCCAAATCCGTTAAGCTGTTCATATGTATATTTTGACTAAACAATGTTGCGCTCGACTGTATCCACTGGTAGCTTCAAACAATATTTTTTTTTTTAAATTTTGCATGTGGGTTCCAGTTGACCAATAAAAATAATTAAAAAAAAATGACGTAGTCAACTGGACCCACGGTTCCAGTAGCGAGTGGGTCCAGTTGACCATAGACTCCCAGTTGTTTAAACGGAAGGACTGCCTGTCTGGCCTCCATAACCCAGTCAATACTAAGTAAAACGATACTCTTTGGTAAGACTGGTTGTGTTGTTTGGTAGACTACCTGTAAGGAGGTCACTGACTACCTGTAACGACTGCCGAAGATCTATATATTATGGCAGCCGGAACCAACAGCTTACCGTGCTTTCCGAGGCACGATGAAAACTCGGTATGTGATGGGCGGTCACCCATCCACAGATCAACCTAGACAAGCGCGGCTTAACCTAAAGATCGACCCGAGTGATAGTTATTATTAAGCCACGATTATAATATAAATTAAGAAAACAAATCAGCAAGGAGAATTGCTATCTCTGGTCGTGGGTTGTGGGGGTCAGATAGGCAGTAACTCCATATAAAATACTGGTGTTCAGCTGCATCCGGTTAGAATGGAAGCCGGCCCCAACATAGTTGGGAAGAGACTAAACAGATTATGATGTGCGTAATATACCAAGGTACCGAACATATCTACTGCTCTGGCTACCGTTCAGTTACGACACACTTCATGTTAAACACGCTTGGAAGGCCGGTGTGAACTGGAATTACAATATAATCATTGATTTTCATGGCGACAAGATGTATTGGTAATGGCCAATTAATTAATTTAGATAGATATATATATAATCATAGGTATTGATATCCATTCAATTATCAAGCTTTGTGTTTCCGGGCGAATGCTTCGTAACTGTGTACAGTGTATGGAAGTACATACCTATACCTAGTCAGGTATCTATTGGTAACTAACGTTAATTGTAATTAGGCACCAAGAACCATTACAAAGAAAAAGCCTGTGCCTCAGTAGGGAAAATATCCATACAAAATATAGTACTCTGTCTGTACGGAAATTTCGTGCGGGTTCGATCACCGCACGGACCACACATTTATACAGGGTGTAAATCAACCCATCACACAGCCCTCAACCAAGCATTCTGTACATCAATCTAAGTACCCCTACGCAAAAATTTTTGCTGGGAATTAATTTTTTTTTGGGGTCAAAAATCACATTTTACGGTAAAACTCAAAGTAGCACTCTTAAAACATTGTGCTAGTGGATGTTTTCAATAGTAAACGGGTCATGGAGGTAATTTAAGTAAAGTTAAAACCTGAAAAACTAGTCTTTACAAAAACAGCTGTAAAAAATTTGGAACTTTGACCCCCAATATCTCCGTAACTAGGAGGTTCCCAGGTATGGTCTAGAACAAAAAAATGATCGCAGTGGTCGGTAGAACAAGTGCCCTTCGTTTGCGTTAAGGGTACTTTTACACCCTATATGTCCTACAGGTATTGTTTTTTGGGGGGTGGGAAAAACAAAGGCATTTTTTTATATAGGTATGGGGTTTCAGTTACCAATTATACTCGTACTGACATTTCCCAGGGCTACCAGACATTACTTATTTTCGGGTAAAAAAGAATGTGTGTGATTGAGTAGTGTTTGTTTACGTACATATTGTTAATGTGTGTATACTTGCTGGTTTGAGCGACAGAGTCACTTTCAATCAGCGTTAAAGATGATCGAAAAGTTTAAAATACAAGGTGAACGAACCCTTCATAAAGTCGTCAACCAAGCACTCTGTACATCAAACTAAGTAATCCTACGCAAAAATTATTGCTAGGTAAGCTTTTTTTGGGTGACAAGTCACCTTTTATGTTAAAACTCAATGTAACCCATTCAAAACATTGTGCTTGATCTTCTTCTTCTTTTTGACTTCTCTTTGTTGACTGTTATCAAAGACATTCAAATATACCTATGTATTAAATCTCTTTGACTGTTATTTATTAAAATGTATAATTTCTGACCTAATTAGCATTAGTTACACTCAGCCATTAGATTTAAGCACATATAGAGAAGTTATCTGATGACCGTTATGCCATATCAACAACATAACAAAATTACAAAGTTTAACAAAATTAAGTTTAATAAATTGGCGTTGTCTATTCCAACTTTGCAAGTGACCAGTTTGCGACTTTGTTCACATTGTCCCGTTCTGTCATATGAACCTATATTATAACTCAAATCAGTGATAGTATTCGTGCCTTTCAAATCAAGTCAAAGAACAAACTTTTTTTAGAAGTAATGTAAACAAGACACACGATAAAAGGAACAATAACAAAATAACTCGACAGCTCGACAGTCATAATTGCGTTTTGTTCTCAGAACGAGAGTTTGCAGTTCACATTTTATTTTAAAAGTGAGGGGTCACAATAGCTTTGTGTAAACTGAAGTTTTTTATTTTGATTAACCTTTGGGGTAGGTACCTACCTGCGTCACTTGTGTTTTTTAAACCTCAACTTATCATTATCAATAGTGGTCAAACTGGAGCACTATTAACTTTACGTGTCCTGCCCATCAATGTCAGACACGAAACATGAACCTCCTTGAGCATTAATATATATTTCTAAAGTTCAAAACTATACCACAGATCAGATAGATCATCACTCTCTCGACTACCCACTATGATGTCTTAAGCACTTTAGTTTATGTTCTTTAAATATCTAGAATGAAGTTCTTGAGTTGTAACGGTGTAATGGTTAAAAATTAAGCTTGCTGCGTCAGTAACCTCGTTAAAGTACAAAACACTGAGCACGCGCAGTAGGCGCTCTTGCGTTATCTTGTGTTTGTGTCTGTGGTCTATACATTTCGACCGACTACACCGACTTAAACTTCATTTTAGTTTACAGCTTTTACTTTTAACTTCACCATTATTTTGTTTTCTTGTCGGTCAAAGACAAAGATGAAAGATGTGGCGACAACGACATCTATCGCAACACATGAAAAACTAAAATGACAAATCCTACATCGCGCTATCAACTTAATTCGCGACATTAGCCTATTTAGAAAATCCCGACTTACATAGGTATATCGGGCAGTTAGCCCACCAGACACAACACCCGTCTGGTCGGAGGATCCTCCCTTTTCTATGGGGGATGAGAAACTTTACACCCTGTTCCTCATAACCCCCAAAAAGACAAAGATGAGATGTCATTTTTGGTTGAAATACATACATAATATGTTATTAATACTAACTACTCAACCATTAAAACATGATTTTATAGTTCTGCATTGTCCATACATTTCGTTTATTAAATCAAAACAAACCAACCATATAATGCTGGACATTGAATTCAAAACGCATACAACGTTGGTTCTTCATAGAAATACACCAATATTTTTATTTTTGATCATATCTAGGAAAACACAGATTCCAATTTATTTGAATAGTAGAATCGTTCTCATGTTTCAATTACTACGAGGTTTTTATTTTTTTTATTTAGATTAGCAAAATAAACCTCTACAGTAAAATCTATTCCAAAAAACGGTTATGTAAACGAGTTCATCATGATGCCCGGCCACATCATGAAGTCGTAAGTTGGTGATGTGACCTCGTGCTCTCAGTGTTACTGAGAAACCACACATTTCCGCATGGTTCCAGAAACTCGGCATACACTCGTACAGTCCACCCTACTTTAAATTGGCGAATTTTATTAATCTGAACACGAGCAGATCATTTTTTAAATTACCATAAACCCATGTTTGAATGTTCATCCTAGTTGTAAATCCTACAACAAGATCAAGGCAAGTGTGACTAATGCTAAAAATAGGTAGGTAAGGAAAATAACTATAAAGGATCTAGAATGAGGAAGATTAACTCAACTGGCTTAGCACCAGCAACAAACACACAAATGTAAATCAGGTGACAATCATGATGATACGGAATCATATAGGTATACAGAAATATCTTACTGACCTTTTGTCCGAATGAGCGTTGGGGAACCTAGATATAACTTCTGTTTCATTTCTCATCCATACAATAAACGACTTAGGCCCATCTAAAAAGAGCCGGCCCTGGCCGCAGGGGAGCGTTGCATCTTGGCCACGCACAGCCCGAAGAACTACCGGGTCTATAAAAAAAAAAATAGTACATTATGGTACAAGTGTGTAACGTTGGTGATTACCACTAAGGCGCCATTGAGACCCGAGCACGGTAATCATCAATACACACGTGTATCATACGACGTTTTTCAACACACTTGTGAAGAAACTAACACAAAAAAACCATTTTTTTGAAAGCGATTCTCCCTAGGGCTGCAAAGCATAACTTTCAACCCTCTTATTAGGCATGTTATGACCTACTTTCAGAGTACTATGAGTAATAAAAAAACAATATCATTTCTGTCGGTCAGGATTCATCAACATATAGGTAATTATATGATGATAATGCTACATGCCCAGCAGGCAATCTCGGTGTCTGAGGTCACTGGAGCCACCGATACTATGTAATGTGTCTTTAAGGATCTTAATATAGTTAAAAAGTACAGTCCGTTATCAACATTGAATGGCTTAACAGTATCAGCAGTGTTTGTGCAACTGACTTCTTCGCACTATATACTTTTCATAAAGAATCTATAAAGTCTGTTCGTGAACAACGTCCAGCGGTGGTTCAGTTGCGAACTTTAAACACTTTGGTTTTGTTGCAGCAATGTATGTCAACGACTCCAAGATATAAGAATATTACTGATCAACGTCGGAAGAGATATCGCTGAATTTTCGTATGTACCTTTTTTGGCGTTCTAAAAGTTGTCTCAAAAGCCTCATAAAATCTTGTGGTTCTGGGTAATTCAAGGTCAGAGGTAAAATTAATTTTCACGATTATCTCTATTCAAACTTCAGACATTTTTTCACACGCTTAAGGACACGGTCGGCCTGTGCAAAACTCAGAAATTCAATGAAAAACCAAAAACACATCGTGTGTTCGAGAGAGCTCCCCTTTGACACCTAGTCATACGTAATTTTGATGATATGATGGTTGAGCTGCTCTACCTGCCTATTAACTCTGCCTATGATTTAAAAATAAAGAAAGTTTTAAATTCGATCCTTGCAATTTATTTCCAGAAACCACCATACAATGACCAATGACTTTTGTTTATGGATTGTTAATAAGTATTAGTTTATTATTGTAGATAGTTGTATGTATTTTATCTATGGGCCTCAGTAGCCTGAAATTAAATATTTGATTGATTGAATGACGAAATAAAATGACGTTATTTTATTTTATTTTCTTCGTTCTAAAAGTTGTCTCAAAAGCCTCATAAAATCTTGTGGTTCTGGGTAATTCAAGGTCAGAGGTAAAATTAATTTTCACGATTATCTCTATTCAAACTTCAGACATTTTTTCACACGCTTAAGGACACGGTCGGCCTGTGCGAAACTCAGAAATTCAATGAAAAACCAAAAACACATCGTGTGTTCGAGAGAGCTCCCCTTTGACACCTAGTCATACGTAATTTTGATGATATGATGGTTGAGCTGCTCTACCTGCCTATTAACTCTGCCTATGATTTAAAAATAAAGAAAGTTTTAAATTCGATCCTTGCAATTTATTTCCAGAAACCACCATACAATGACCAATGACTTTTGTTTAAGGATTGTTAATAAGTATTAGTTTATTATTGTAGATAGTTGTATGTATTTTATCTATGGGCCTCAGTAGCCTGAAATTAAATATTTGATTGATTGAATGACGAAATAAAATGACGTTATTTTATTTTATTTTCTTCGTTCTAAAAGTTGTCTCAAAAGCCTCATAAAATCTTGTGGTTCTGGGTAATTCAAGGTCAGAGGTAAAATTAATTTTCACGATTATCTCTATTCAAACTTCAGACATTTTTTCACACGCTTAAGGACACGGTCGGCCTGTGCAAAACTCAGAAATTCAATGAAAAACCAAAAACACATCGTGTGTTCGAGAGAGCTCCCCTTTGACACCTAGTCATACGTAATTTTGATGATATGATGGTTGAGCTGCTCTACCTGCCTATTAACTCTGCCTATGATTTAAAAATAAAGAAAGTTTTAAATTCGATCCTTGCAATTTATTTCCAGAAACCACCATACAATGACCAATGACTTTTGTTTAAGGATTGTTAATAAGTATTAGTTTATTATTGTAGATAGTTGTATGTATTTTATCTATGGGCCTCAGTAGCCTGAAATTAAATATTTGATTGATTGAATGACGAAATAAAATGACGTTATTTTATTTTATTTTTAAAGTGAAACTTTTATTACATTGTCTCAAACTTTTTCGTCTGTGTGTTGCATGTCGCGTGATGGTCGGCCGCGTAGTAGGGATAAAGTGAAAGGCGCTCGTCAGAGCAGCCAGGGCCAATATGGCGGCGCCTATAGTTCGCAGCAGCTGACCGTGTAGTGTAAGACTATTACTCATTTGTGCCAGAAGTATAAAATTAAGATTGATAAAGCGATTTTTAAACCCTTAATGGAATATTATTCCAATTTTTTTTAGTTAAATGTCTATAGTGTGAAAAAAAGTTTCACTTTTACCGTGGTTTCATAAAACCACACAATCCTTTTTTTCATTTAGCATCTCCAACAAAGGATTCATAGTAACAACATAAATCAATTTAATACAAAAGATTCTTTTAAGGGTGTTCTCTCAATTATAGGAGACCACAGCATGCACATAAAAATGGGTGTTAACGTAAAAAAATAGAGAATAATAAAAAACAAATAAAACCAAAATTAATAAAAAGCATTTGATGACTAAAAACAGCGTGTTAAATAATTTTATTCTCGTAGACGCATTTCTAAATTCTTTGCTGTTGCTTGAGATAAATCCCAGAATTTTAAAGAATTTTGTTACCCTGTTTAGGATAAATGTTTGTCAAAGAAGAAGTTGCAAAAATGCCCTACTTCTGTCTGCAAAGATAAGTATCTCTAACAAATATCGCTAAAAATAAGTATTAAAAATTATGTACCTACTGAGCACTAAAAAATTTCAAAATTAAATTTTCTTCCTGGAATAAGGCAGCGCCAGATTTAATTACGATTGGTTTGATTGTTTTCATGTCATAGGCAAAAATATGGAATCATGAGTGCCTAAAGAAGTTAATGAAAATATTGAAGAGAATTGGGCCTAAATGTAAACCTTGGGGAACCCCGGATGTAGCCGAAACTCACTGAGGTTTCATGTCTTGTGTCTACCCGGGTGATCACCCAAGTGAACACTAGACACTAAAGTTGAGTCCTCAATTTACCCAGGTGAATTAAGGGCACTATTTACTGACACGTAGCTCCTGAGATTAGAGGTCGTATAGTATTTGATGAAGCCGTGTTGGTGGCTGATGAGATGGTGTTTTACATGCGATGTTAGAAACGTCTAACATCGCATGTAAAACACCATCAAAGTATTTGAAAAGCGCATAACCGAACGCGGTTATGCGCTTTTCAAATACTTTGCCGAAAATGGCTAAAATAGAAATGGGTCTGTAATTTGACATATTCATGATATTCTTTTGTACTGCTTTGTAAATAGGTATTGGCCTGGGAAAATACCGTCTATAAGAGATTTGTTAAACGTAATGCTAAGGGGTAAGGCCTGCGCTTTCACACATACGGAGGAATACCATTGTCTCCTACGCTTTTCAGCTCATCCGAGGATGTTAAGGTTCGGAATATTTCGCTAGCTTTGAGTTCTAGTTTGCGGAGAGTGACAGTGTTGTTAATGTTAAAATTTGATGGTTGCGAGGACATCATAGTGTTATAGACACACCTGCGAAGTTTTCAGCAAATAAGTTGCATAATGTCGTGGCCTGTTGATGCAGTTTTATTATCGAGATACTTTACGACGGGATAATTGCTGCTGAAATTCCTTTTATTTTTAATGAAAGACCAGAACATTTAAGAATTTTTAAAGACCGTGATTTCCATATTCTCGAATAATCTTTGTAGCAGAAGATCCAGCTACAGCTCAGTCAGCACGCAGTGTTCCAGACGAACGTTCGAGAACTTGCGATCATGAATTTGTTATTATTGAAATTTCAAGTATTTTTCACTTTTTAGGGTTTCGTACCTCAAAAGGAAAAAAACGGAACCCTTACAGGATCACTCGTGTGTCTGTCTGTCCGTCTGTCACAGTCAATTTGCTTCGAATCTAATGGACCGATTGAGTTGTTTGGTACACATATGGGTTTCAATAGGTTTTGTAGGCGACATCTTTGATTTAGATTTCGATTTGCTTGCGTTAGTTTTTTTCGCGCATGTGTAAAAATTCAAAAATCATCTGAAAAACACGAACCCTTTTGCTTTGCAGTCGGGTAAAATAATTAAGTAGAGCAGCCTGCATTTCATAACATGACCGATGAACATGATTGTGGGCGTGGCTTATCACCCGAAAAACAAATGACTATCGGGAAAAAATTTACGATATTCCCACGTCTGTCTACCTCGACCGCTGGGCGGTCACTGAGAAAATATGAGAAACGTTTCTGTATATAAACTGTTATTTTATGGGTGTTTTGAAATTCTCATAATTTGCAGTTTACGATAGTTTTAATGTTTTTTTATAGTTCTGTCGTGTCATTCAACAATGGCCCTTCAATAAAATCGAATAATAACACAAATCTTTCAACAGAAACTATTTTTTTTTTGCAAGCAAGAGCCGAGAAATTTGAGTATATTAACGCCATCAGATTAAGAAAATAAAAGACTTTTAAAAAAAAATAATGAGATGAAATTGATGACAAGGATATAACATTTTTTTTCATCTCAATAGATTTTGCGATTTAGCCTCTGTTGCCTCGCACTGATTTCTGAAAGTGGACTTGGACTTGCGTTGGGCGCAAGAGACCTCTTTTCAAAGCCCGATTAACGCAACAAGAGCGAATTTTATGAACTTTAAAAAAATACGTAGTTATTAAGCATATAACCAATATTATGTTTCACTGAAAATAATTGCAATTCATTAACAAGTTTAGTCAAAACAAAACCTTGTAAACCTATGCGAATTTTTCAACGGACTGTCAAGGTCACAAGACTTAAGCCTTAAAGGTTTTTCCGATAGAGGGCGGTGAGCTCGCAGTGCTCAGCCATACTTACTGCAATGAAGTCTACCGTGAATATCTGAGAATATTACCAGGAATTTTGAATAATTTTTGTTGTATATATCCGTTAATGCATTGTATTTAATGACTGGCCTGTTGGTCTAGTGGTTAGTGACCCTAACTGCTATGCCGGAGGTCGTGGGTTCGATTCCCACCCAGGACAAATGTTTGTGTGATGAGCACGATCATTTGTTCTGTGTCTGGGTGTAATTTATCTATAATATGTATGTATTTAGAAATATATAAGTATGTTTATCAGTTGTCTAGTACCCAAAACACAAGCTCTGCTTAGCTTGGGACTAGATGGCGTTGTGTGATAGTTGTGGAATATTATTATTATTATTATTATTATTTAATAATAATAATAACACTACATACTTTATTAATTAATAAAAAAATTACTAAATTGAAAAGTAATTTAAAACTCATCAAGAACAACCAACATCAATAAAAACTACAACAACATCAACTCATTAATTACTTAAATCTATTTTCTAATTGTAAGAATGGATGGAATCCACGGTGTGGGTGTAGAAAATCGGGGTGAAATGCACTTTAGCTTGTGGCCAGTGTACTAAGTAAGCTTGCCTCAATAAACAGCATATTGGTTGTAAGGACAAGAGTGCATTTAATCCTGAAATTCTGGAACGTATGGAAACAACAGTTCAGAGTCACGAAGATGCTGACAGTGAATCAGAAATTCCCGAACGTCCGAAGAAAATTAATAAAATTGTTCAATAATTTAAAGAACAAAATTCTTTACTTAACTCTAATTTAATTCTAACTGTAATATAATTATTATCTAATATGTAAAAATAAAGTAATTCTTAAAATCTAGTTTGATTAAATTAAGTATACACTAGGTATTTCCTTTGATGAGTTATAAATTACACAAAGTAGGTTCTTAAGTATTTTTAGATGAATACGTATAAATATTAAAATATGTAAATTGTTATTAAATACAATGTATTAACTGGTAAATAATACTAATTCATGGTGTTATTCACAGATATTCACGGTTGACCTTACATTACACGAACGTATGACTGGGGAACACCCAAATACTCCGAAATATTTTATTCCGAATTTCGATATACCGATTTTCGGTCCTCTATCGCAAAAACAGAAAAGAAAACGATCGACTTAAAACTATAGATGGAAATGAGTACTACCACTATTTTTCATGCATAGTGCATTGAGGCCGATGTGAGGCCTAACAAGCTAAAACAGGATTGTAAACTGGAATCATTGAATATTTTATTAATTCAGTGAAATCTACTTGTTGAACATTTCAATGCCAGGTTTCTTTTAGTCATTCCAATAAACACGTACAGTCAGCAGTCAGAAGTATTTATGTAATTGATTAACCAGCAATTTGTTTGCACAATACAATTTACAAAACATTGGTTATACTCGACTCTTAACCTTTTCCAGAGGGCTAGAATATTTTATGGGCAAAGAATCAGCATTGCCATCCAACGTGGGAATGCTGCCATCCTTCTAGGCACTTTTCCTGTTGACAGCGGTGTGGACGAATTTTTTGACGCCCTGTAATTCCATCACTCAAGAATCATGATGATTTTAATGATTATAAATCTGTAAAGCCATATTTCTTACGATATTTTATTTAATCAACAATAAACAATCTGACACTGATCTGAAAATTGCAAAAAATCGCAAGAAAATTTTTCAAAGGCGAACGGCAGAATTCGTACAACATACTTTTTTTGTTGTTCTGTGATAGAATTTGTACCACTTATTAAGGCAACTAAATCATTCATTATTAGTATTTTTAGAAGTCCGGATTAATTAATTATATCAATTAAAAGATTTAAGTAATTAAACGTAATATAATCTTAAACTAAACGCAACTAAACGTAGAACGTTATGTTTTTAGAAGTTGCCATTTGTAAAATATCACGAGGCTCAAAATGATAAATAATTATTTAAAAATAGAAATAACAGTGAATAGGGAGTGTCAGACTTCTACTGACTAAGAACCACCCATTTTTCTTCTTAGCCCTTGCGCCGAGGTACAAGGAGCCGAGGAGGTATAAGGTAAAGTGATACAAAAAAGAGTACGTACCCTCAGTGGGACCCTGAGACTCGCAGAGATGAAAGAAAATCAAAGAGTAGGCGACCAGGAACGTCTGAAACAAAGAGCAAGCATTAATTTTTATTTGGAATGTTGTCTAGAATATGTCGATGTTGCATGAAAATCAATGACAAAGTATCGTAGTGATTGCCGCAAGATAATTAATAGGCTTATTTATTTATTTATCAACTGACATCTACCATTACAGGGCCACCCCAATGCATGTGCGTGTGAACTGAGGGACCAAACTGGGAATACGCTAAATGAAAATCCTAAGATTTAGTAGAAGTCTTAAAACAATTGTAGAACAAATCCGGGGAATTTGTAATCAAATATATTAAAAACTACGACCCATAAAGTGTGGTCCCTCAGTTCTCACAGACGGTTAGCCAGATCTCGGAAAGTATCTTAAAAAAGAAGGTTTTGTGAATACAGACATTTAGTAAAGAATTTGTAAAGATATTCACAAAATAACAGACCACAAAGCATTAAAGATAAAAAAATATATAACGACTGAACTGTGGTCCCTCAGTCCACACAACAAAGATAAATATTTTAGTGAATATTACTGAATTAAACTAATAAAACCGTTCTTTTTCTACATAAAGTTTTAGTAGAAGTCTTAAAACATTTCGTAAAAAAAAATGAAGCCTAAATAATAATAATAATAATAATAATAATACTGAACACATACGCAATCCCAATACTAACATACTCGTTTGGAGTGATCAAATGGTCAAAAACTGACATCCAGCAAATCGAGAGAATGACACGCACCACACTTACTAAACACAATAACCTACACCCTAAGTCTGCAATAGAAAGGCTAACTATCAAACGTCTAAATGGAGGGAGAGGCCTAATTGATATCCATAATCTTTGGCAGAAACAAATAACTAGGTTAAAAACATTCTTTTACAATAAATCTCACACAAGTAATATACATAAAGCTATAGTAATGAACGACAACAACTACACTCCACTTAACCTAAACGAACAGACAGATACACAAAACATTAACAATGAAGACCCACAAAAACAAAAGTTAGAAGATTGGAAGAAGAAAGTGTTGCATGGACGACATCCCCATGATCTTGAACAACCTCATATAGACACACTAGCATCGAATAAATGGCTTAAAATTGGTTCTTTGTTTCCGGAAACCGAGGGTTTTATTATCGCGATACAAGATCAGATCATAAATACTAAAAATTATAGGAAATTCATCATAAAAGACCCCACGATTATAAACGATAAATGCCGAAAATGTCACAACCAACCAGAGACCATCCAACATATCACAGGAGCTTGCACAACACTCACACAAACAGATTATACCCACAGGCACAATCAGGTAGCAAATATCATCCATCAAAATCTAGCACTCAAACATAAGCTCATTGAAGACTCAAACACTCCTTATTACAAGTATGTACCAAAGCCATTTATAGAAAATACCACTCACAAAATCTTTTACGATCGCGGCATATTATCCGAAAGGACCGTTCACTACAACAGACCAGATATAACCCTTCAAGACAAAGTAAATAAAGTCACATACCTCATAGATATAGCAGTCCCGAACACGCATAATTTGCAAAAAACAATAGGTGAGAAAATAAGTAAATATGCAGATTTGAAAGAAGAAGTCACTAGAATCTGGAGTCAAGAAAAAGTGTACGTAGTACCAATAGTAGTCTCCACCACGGGTGTTATACCCAACCACCTCCACCATAGCCTTAAACTAATAGACCTCAAAGACTCAATTTACATTACACTCCAAAAAGCCGCGATTTTAAACACCTGCAGAATAGTGAGGAAGTTCATGCAGATTGACGAAAATGAAATATTTCACAACACACACACACACACGCTACGCTGACTTTGGCTTAGGCCCGTTAACGTAGCTTAAACTAGCCAACGAGCTATGAAACAGAACATGTTTTCCCTAAATAATAATAATAAGCCCCCTAAACAACCACACGTCCTGATTGACCATCTAATCACGTGGGGGGCGGACACACGAATGAAAAATTACTGGCGTGGCTAACGTGGCTCTGGAAACCCACTAAAAATGGAGACTCGATCAAAGAGAATACGTATAGGACCGCTACCCGGGGGTGATCGTCGGGGCGCACCTGGAGCTGACGCTGGGTGCCACAGCATGCGAACCGTCGGCGGTGAGGAGTTGAACAGGCGGGCTCCCACCGACAAAGATACTACAGCCGAAATCATTGACGATGGTGACAGACTGACGGACAGGACAGACACCCCTGTAGAACCGTACAGTCCAAGCACAGTCTCATACACACCTTCTAGGCGATCATCACCATCTATACCATCGTCACCAACACTTTCATCATCCCCCACCATTAGTTTAAATACAATCACACCCACTCCAACCTTGAATGCTGCGCGGGGGGTAACTACCTTTTTACCCGCGTCCACCAAGGCTGGAAAAGCAAGAGTTCGTATGAAATGGAGCAAAGAAGTTAATCTATTTATCATGCGAACTTACCTACACATCACTAAATTAGAGACAGATATGACAACATATAGACAACAAATGCATGAACTTTTTACACGCCATTACCCAGAGGTTACTGTTTCAGAGCAAAGGATTTCAGATCAAAGGAGAGCCATAGTTAGGAACAAACTCTTATCAATACAAGAAATAGAGCAGTTAAAAGTAGAAGTGCGGTTACAATTAGAATCAGAAATCTTAGAAGATACGAACAATACCATAATAACTCAAAACACACTTGAAAATACTCAACAAGAACAGCCACAATCGTATACCCAATCAGAACCTTACACGCAATCTCAACAACGCTATCAATCACAAGTATTTTCCCAAACCACACATACTTCCACACAAACCGAAAGTGTAACTATAATGTTAGAAAATGATGTGCAGATTCTAGCAGATACTCATCAAATCCAGCCTACAGAAACGCGCACTAGAGAAATTCACGATAAATTTAAAACAGCTCTAACTCAATACTCTGGCATGGATCCGGTAGCTCGTCCAAAACTGCCGAAACTTAGGTACTCACCGAAACTTTGTCAGCTTGTTAATGTATTTAATAAAAATATCCTAAACCAATATATTAGTGAAGAAACACAACTTATAGACGTGCATACACTCATATACTGCACAGCACTAGTAATTTCAGAAGAACTTAATTATAAAATCACAGAATACACGGGCAATACAAGACCCAAAAATATTAACAAACCAGCATGGCAACAGAGGCTTGAACAAGACATCGAGAAACTTAGAGCAGACTGCGGTAGACTTACCCAATATATAAATAACAATAGGTCCAACAAAGTAGTTAAAAGAGTGGAAGTAATATTTAAAAACATGACTATTCACACTAGACACGAAAGAGAAAATAGAAAACCGGAAGACTTTCTAGATACGCTAAAACAGAAGTTAGCTGTAAAAGTACACAGGTTAAGAAGGTACAAAAAAGCGCAAGAACGAAAAGATGATAACTCCTTATTTGCTATGAACGAAAAGAATTTCTATAGAAAGTTACAGACTAAACCACACTCTGACACAACATCCGCAAACAGTATAGAATTACCAACAGCAGAACAACTTGAATCATTTTGGTCTGGAATATGGGAAGAGCAAGTGCAACATAATGATAAATCCGAATGGATAACAGACGAAAAAACAAGATGGATTTCGTTAGAGGAAATGGACTTCGTTGAGTTAACGGAATCTGACATTACTAGTATCACAGCGAGACTTCACAACTGGAAATCCCCCGGCATTGATAAAATCCATAATTACTGGTATAAAAAACTAGAATCACTGCACAAAGTTTTAGCCAAAAATTTTACAGATATTATATTAGGGAAACAATATGTGCCCGAATTTTTTGCTACTGGTATAACGTATATGTTGCCAAAAACTAAATATTCTCCGCAGCCTTCTCAATACAGACCAATTACTTGCCTACCTACTATATACAAGATCCTAACATCAGCAATCACTACAAAAATCAATAAACACATAGAACATCACAACATATTAGCAGAGGAACAAAAGGGCTGCAGGCGAGGCCACATGGGATGTAAGGAGCAACTAGTGATAGATTCGGTAATACACAAACATGCTGCAACAAAAAATAGAAATTTACACTGCACCTACATAGACTATAAAAAAGCTTTTGATAGCATTCCACATTCCTGGCTAATCCAAATTTTACAGATATATAAAATTAACCCAAAAATAATTAGCTTTTTACAAAATGTTATGTCCCATTGGAAAACTACACTTCAATTAAACTATCACGATAACACTGTCACAACTAGACAGATAGCCATAAAAAAGGGTATTTATCAAGGAGATTCCTTGAGCCCTTTATGGTTCTGCCTCGCTCTAAATCCTCTATCTCATTTACTGCAGCGTTGCCAGGCCGGATATTGTCTTAAACATACAACAGAAGAAACAAATATTTCACATCTAGTCTATATGGACGATATTAAATTATACTCAAAAACCGAAAAAGACATGAAAAAGTTAATAGAAACCACTACAAAATTTAGCAAAGACATAAACATGCAATTTGGGTTAGACAAATGTAAAACGGTACATATAATAAGAGGCAAAATTAAACCTGGTGACTATGCAATTAACACTTATGACACAATTACTGCTATGGAACCCACTGATTTATATAAATATTTAGGATACAAACAGATCAAAGGATTGGATCACACAACATTAAAACAAACACTTAACACAGAATACAAGAGAAGAGTGGTCGCAGTATGTAAAACCCAGCTCTCCGGAAAACATTTAATAAAAGCTTTGAACACATACGCTATTCCAGTGTTAACATACTCATTTGGAGTGATCAAATGGTCAAAAACGGACATCCAGCAAATAGAGAGAACAACACGCACGACACTAACTAAAAATAATAACCTTCACCCTAAATCTGCAATAGAAAGGTTAACTATAAAACGGCAACACGGAGGGAGAGGCCTAATAGATGTCCATCACCTTTGGCAAAAACAAATAAGTAGATTAAAAACATTCTTTCACAACAAATCTAACACAAGCAACATACATAAAGCAATAGCGATGAACGACCTCAACTACACACCACTTCACCTAAACGAACGAATAGACACACAACACACCAACAATGATAACCCACAGGAGAAAAAGATAGAAGATTGGAAAAAGAAAGTGTTGCACGGTAGACATCCCCATGATTTAGAACAGTCTCACATAGATACAATCGCATCAAATAAATGGCTAATGATAGGTAGTTTATTCCCGGAAACCGAAGGATTTATTATTGCCATACAAGATCAAATTATAAACACTAAAAACTACAGGAAATATATTATTAAGGACCCCACAATAACTAACGATAAGTGCCGCAAATGCCACAAGCAACCGGAGACCATTCAACACATCACAGGGGCATGTACAACACTCACACAAACAGACTACACTCATAGACACAATCAGGTAGCAAACGTCATTCACCAAAATCTAGCTCTCAAACATAAACTGATACAAAACACTACTCCTTACTACAAATACACACCAGCAATATCTCTTGAAAACACTACACACAAACTTTTCTACGACCGCGGTATTATGACCGACAGGACCATACATTGCAATAGACCAGATATTATACTTCAGGATAAAATTAATAAAGTCACTTACCTCATAGACATAGCAGTTCCTAATACACATAACTTGCAAAAAACAATAGGTGAAAAAATCAGTAAATATGTGGAACTAAAAGAAGAGGTAACCAGAATATGGGAACAGGAAAAGGTGTATGTAGTTCCCATAGTTGTCTCCACTACAGGGGTTATACCCAATCACCTACACCATAGCCTCAAATTAATAGACCTCAAGGATTCAATCTACATTACACTCCAAAAAGCTGCAATTCTAAACACCTGCAGAATAGTAAGGAAGTTCATGCAGATCGAGGAAAATGAAATTTCTCCCCACGACTCACACACACACACGCTACGTTAACTTGGTATTTTGCCCGTTAACGTAGTTAAAACTAGCTGAACAGCTAAGAAACGATATAAGTTTTCGAAAATAATAATAATAATATTCCACAACTATCACACAACGCCATCTAGTCCCAAGCTAAGCAGAGCTTGTGTTTTGGGTACTAGACAACTGATAAACATACTTATATATTTCTAAATACATACATATTATAGATAAATTACACCCAGACACAGAACAAATGATCGTGCTCATCACACAAACATTTGTCCTGGGTGGGAATCGAACCCACGACCTCCGGCATAGCAGTTAGGGTCACTAACCACTAGACCAACAGGCCAGTCATAAATAAATATAAAAAATAATAATAATAATAATATAATAAATATCGAAGCATTTTGAAGATAGCGATGATTATTACCTCAATCCTCCACTCCACTGACATATGTGCATGTGCTAGCTGCTAGGCTATAGGAATATCAGAAAGTCTAGTGTACTTAACTTTTAGTAGTAAATTTCTTCTAAATAATAGGTATCTAAAATTGTGCATTTCTTACCTCTTAGCTGAGATAATATTATTTCTTTATTCTATGAAAATAGATAGAGCAGTGCGACCACACAATAAAACAAAATGTAGACAGTCCTATTACACTTTATTTAATATATTTGATGATTTTCCACCCACCATAAAAAAAAAAAAAAATGTTGTACGGTTCCCGTCGGGGCTGCGGGTTGTTCCCGTTTATTTTTTCCCAGTTTGGTCCCTCAGTTCACACGCACATCCCAATGCGATGAAAGCGCCTTAATTACCTAATACTAGATATAAAGGGTGTAAAAGTACCCTTAACGCAAACGAAGGGCATTTGTTCTCCCCATCACTGCGGTCATTTTTTTGTTCTAGACCATACCTGGGAACCTCCTAGTTTCGGAGATATTGGGGGTCAAAGTTCCAAATTTTTCACAGCTGTTTTTGTAAATACTAGTATTTCAGGTTTTAACTTTACTTAAATTACCTCCATGACCCATTTACTATTCAAAGCATCCACTAGCACAATGTTTTAAGAGTGCTACTTTGAGTTTTACCGTAAAATGTGATTTTTGACCCCAAAAAAAAAAGTCATTTCCCAGCAAAAATTTTTGCGTAGGGGTACTTGGTTTGATGTACAGAATGCTTGGTTGTCGGATACGTGAAGGGTTCGTTTACACCCTGTATGTATTTGGTTCTAACCGCCTCGTTGATCTAGTGGCCGCAATCGCGATTGCTGGTCCTGGGTTCAATTCCCGGGTCGGACAAATTGCTATTGGGTTTTCCATTAGAGTTTTCTCAGCAGCAGCCATAGGCTCTCCATTATTACATCGGGCTTAAACATAGATAAGTAGTGAAAAAGGTGGGTGTACCATTAATATGCCTCTGCCTAACCGTTTGGGGATTATAGGCGTGATGTTATAGATAGTCTTCGGTTTAGTCAATATTTTTGTGATGTGCCCTTAATTTTTCTTCCATTGCCTATTTGGCTAACAAAAATGGACATCCTAATTTTGAAAAAAATTACCAATGGAGGTCAGTCTTTGACGTTTTAACCATAGTTACCGGATCGACAGTTCTGTCGTTCCATCACAGTTGGAAGTGATTGTCCTGAAGAACCTTTTTTCTTAACCTCAAGATAAACAAGTCTATAGCTAGCTATTGTATGACTGATGGGAAAAATTGTATTTATTTGTACTAATGTACTTAGAACTTAGAAGCAAGCACACGCCTTTTCTGATTCAAATATCTCACCGTAAAAGTAAAAGAAAAGAAAGAAAGAAAGAAAACATATTTATTTCATTTTTTTTTTCATATATATATATATTTTTTTTTTAATTAGAGATTAGTTTTTTTATAACACCAGAATATAACACAGTGCATTGTATTAGAAGCTACTTACAGTGAAATTTATTAGTAATATTGCTGCATATGAATTCAATTTGGTTTTTGATTCGATTTTAAACACTCAAACTAATACTAAAACCACAGCCATTTCTAACGGCGATTGTTTTTGCGGGCACGTGAAATGAAGCAACGAGGTGGTAATAATATGGCTATAATGTATCAGGCACACAAGTTTACACAACATGCGGTATTATAGTATATCTAACAGCTACAATATAGGGCTCGCGTACACAGTTTAGGTATTGGTCCCACGCAGTTGGGCGTGCGCACTCGCTATCAAGGGATTAGGCCGACTGCCGGCGCGAGCGGCTAAAACCTATAGCATGTAGCCAAAGAGCCTGAATTCGACAAAGGGATTAACCACAATATATAACTTGACCACACCACATACGGTATAAACACGGTATATGGCAAACAGCTGTGATAGCCTCGTGGTGTTACAATTTGTGTAACCGTCGGACTGCAAAGTCAAAATCAAAATCATTTATTTGCGTAAATAAGGTACAGAAGGTTGGTAAAACATATAAAATAGGTCTCTTATTCTGCCTTTAATTTCGGCGTGCAAATATAAGTTATTAATTTCTAATTTATTTAAATTAATTATAGATCACAATCATGCTGTCATTAAGTAGATAATCCCATTAAAAATGTATAAATGTCAAAATTATCATAAAAAATAATAAAAGTAGTAAATGTCAATAATATTAATTTCAATAATGGGAGATTTCGCCACACAATAATATGGGAAACAAAAATAATTTAAATGACCGTGTGATTTTCAAAACTTACAATTCAAAATCTATAAGGTCATGTACACTATACAGGGTGTATTTCAACCCATCACACAGCCGTCAACCAAGCTTACTGTACTGTGTACAGAAAGCTTGGTTTTGTATCTCCAAGCAACGACTCCACAGGATAACGCCAGACCTTAGAGTGGAAGTTATATAGCCATGGAAAGCCGTTATTGCCGCATTTCTAGATACCTCGCAGCTAATGCGTCTCAAAGGGTATATAAAATTATTTAATTTAACACAAATGTCATTTATATGATTTTTGCATGAATAAAATTTATCTAAGTTTATTCTAAGAAACTTAACTAACAGAGTAAGTTTCTGTCAGGGCTACCCCTTTATAAGGTATGTTTAGGGCCAGCGGTTTTGGTCGATAGGTATGAGATTGCATAAATTTAGTTTTATTAATATTAACTTTTAAATTATTGGCTTCTAGCCACTCTATAGTTCTTTGAAGAGCCATATTTATTTCTTATTCTTACAAATTTTTATCGTGTCCTTTGATAATAATTGTAGTATCGTCGGCAAAGAGTACACATTTATGATTTATAATTTCTGGGAAATCATTTATATAAGGCAAAAACAATAGCAGCCCCAAAATACTGCCCTGTGGCACGCCATATTTATTACACGTAAACGAAGATTGGACTGATTCTATTTTGAGTTTGGTCATTATAATTAGATACTTCCACTGATTGTACTCTGTCGGACAAATATGATGCCTGCCAGTAATATGCTGTTCCTCTGACACCACAGTATCTGGAAACTTTTTCCAAAAATCGTTTATGAGAGACGTGATCAAACGCTAAATTACTATGGACATCAGTGACTGTATAAGTCCTGATTCTATCGCGAATCATTTCAATAATTTCTTCACTAACACAGCGCGTTTTAACTCAGCGCCGGTATCCTTTTTTATGACTTTCTACGCCGCCTTGCACTTATTTTGAGCTTTATTTATGTATTTGGAATTATTATTTTTTCGAGACGTTAAATTTTTTTTCAGTAAGTAACATTAGCTTTTGTACTTGTTTTTATGAGATTCATTTTTTTCATTCGCTTCAAATTCATTCGTTTCAAATTCGTTTTTTTCATTCATTTTCATTTCGTCATAGCTCTCGACGTTGAACCTAAGACAAGCACCTCTAATTTTTCGGATTCATGTGCGTATTGTAAAACCATCACTAGCTTGGGTGAAGGAAAACATCGTGAAGAAACCAGTATGCCTGAGAGATATTTCTCGAAGACTATAAAGTCGAGTCAGAGGTTCATGGGCGGCATGAATAGTCTGACACTAGGTTAGGTTAGTCTCCAAAAAACAGACAGACCATACGTCATATACGTAGAAGATACTGCTCATCATCATCATTTCAGTCGAAAGACGTCCACTGCCACTCACACACTGCTGGACATAGGCCTCTCCTAAGTGTCACCACATTGACCGGTCCCGTGCGTCTCGCACTCAACGGATCCCCGCAACCTTCAACAGGTCATCCACCTAGTCACTAGGTGGACCGACGACTAGGTTCTAGTGGGAGGCGTTCCAATGCAACGTCTTCCGCTTCGCGGTCGCCACTCCAGAACTTTTCGGCCCCATCGCCCATCCATTCTGCGAGCAATGTGCCCTGAACACTCTCACTTCACTAAAGAAAGAAAAAATATTTATTTGTCGCAGAAACATGACGAGCATACGACTAAAGTCGACTACTCGGAGTCGGTGACTTAAGTCTGGCAATTCTTTGGGCTACGTCGGTAATCTTGGTTCTCTTGCGGATGTCTTAGATACTGCTCGTTTTAGGTCAAATCGAGTTGACAAGAAGGTGTAAGTATATATTAGTAGATATTCAACAACAACTGCCGAACAGAACTGCAGCACCCGAGCAAATGCACTATGCACCTTGCCTTGCCCTTGCCTCGCCTGGTAAGAGACAACTTGGCCCAAGTAAAGGCATTCCTGGACATGTTGTATTGTCTCCCCGTTTACTTTTATTGTTTTTGGTGTTTCATTGCACATGATTTTTTTATATAGCATAGTTATATAACAAACTAGCTGTGCCCGGCATGCGTTGCAATGCACTTTTTCCTACCTACCTGGAAACATTATAGGCTGATGATGATGAGAATAAAAATATCTTTAATCCTAAGGGAAGTAATCTAATATCCTCGATGTTTATGTTTTTTTATTTGCTAGATATGAGAATCACTTTCACTACATATTATAAAACAAAGTTCTCCGCCGCGTCTGTCTGTCTGTCTGTTCGCGATAATCACATATTCTACTTTTGAGTTATTTTGTTGTTGATTCCGAATTAAAGACATCTTTGTATGAACAAACGCCACGGTGTTTGTGGTCGCACTCCTCCGAAACGGCTCGACCAATTTTCATGTTTTTTTTTGTTATTTGGTAGATATGAGAATAAGTCGTATTATTAGGTAAGTATTTTTTTAGGTCATGTTGGGTAATTGCTTTGCAACGCATTGCTATGCGTGCCAGGCACGGCTAGTCAGCTTATGGGTTTGTTTTCAATTCCTTGAAATCAAACCTATAAACTGTTGCCATGCGCTTTTTTATCGATTGCTTTCGTAATCGATAAAAAAACACGTTCAGTTCAGTAATCGATAAAGAAACACATGGCAACAGCCCTTAGAACATACGTAATTCATCCACCAGACACATCACACGAAGAACTTCTCATTCATGACTCATACAAATAAACAAAAAAATTTAAAACAATTCGCAGCCCTATCTACATATTGCTAGAGCCACTGTTAGCTGAACTCCCGACACCAAAGACTCCTGGTTTTTATAATTCGATAGTTTAGCGGATGAAGGGGTCGAAGGGTCAAGTTAGGATGGGAGGCAGGAACAGTCGTACACGCAACTTTCCTGGGGTGACTCACGGTCGCATTGTGAAGTAAAACGATCGTAATACACTAGAAAGCTCCGATTTGTTAGAACCTTTTTAATAAACATGTATTAAATTAGTACAGTCAGGCAAAAAGTTGACATGCTTTTATGCTCATATTTTTTACCATCAAAAAAGGAGAAGGTTGTGTTTTTTTAAGTTTGTAACCTCATATCGCACGTTATCATTCGGAATTGTTTGCGGGCCGAGCTATACACCGAAAAATGTGTAACAAATTAACAATGAAAAACAATACCAAAAACCAACATCTTTTTGCACTGATTTTTGAGGCATTTTTAGATCACGGAAACTAAAACTTTTTTCAATCGATTCAGCGTGTCGGCAATTTTGAGAATATGCAATTTTTTGGTTTAATTTTTGTATCCCCATTTTATGAATATAAATAATTAGAAATCCGTTCCAACCGGGTTTCCATAAGGCACCTTTTCTATTTTATTATTCGTTCGATAACATTTGGTTTTAATCCTCTAATCGATAGACGGTCACAAGGGGCGAATGAACGAAAAACTTCGGGTTGCGCCTACGCTCTACACCCTAATTTGGAACAATGGCATGTAGAATTGTACATGTTGATAACTCTCCTGCTTGACCAGCAAAACTATTTTTAATTGCACTACATTTTGTTTGTGATGGAAAAACTAACTTCATTAGCGTGAAATTATTACAAAATATAACTTCCCTTGTTATCGGATTTTGTTACCAGCTTCAAGGATTTTCAGTGGTCATCTTAGGGGTTTATTTTTTTGCACGGAACCCTAATTATTTTTGTAAAAGTAGCTTAAGATAGACCTTTCATCAGCTTCTTCTTGTAAGTTATTCTTTGATTTTAGAAACAGATACTTATTTTTAAAAATGATTTTTGACAAATTGTTTTGCTAAAGTTTCACAGAATGTTCGTAACTACATATGGGTAACATTCTGTCAACATGAACTGAAATCTTTACAGAGCGGCTTTATAGTGTCGGGAAATGTCAGTTGGAATGTGTATTAGCGGCCCATCCACTAACGTTCATTTCTTCTGACTTGTCCCGTTGTGCAAACTGTACAGAAAAGCGACGGGATAAAATAAAACCGTTGAAACCATAATCCTACGTTCTTTCCACTGACTTTTTCACAACACGCCAGTTCGACAGGAAAAACAATCCTTCAGTGACCATACACACGTTTAGGTACATTCCTGTCAGTTTGCATCTTGTCAGTCATACCGAGGGATTGCGTGTCTGTGGATCCATACAATGATGGGTTATAATCCCATCATTGTATGAAGATTGTTGTCATGTAAAAGGAATGCTCGTCATTTTGAATTATCTTTATGGATTCATTTGGATTATTTTCATTTTGCAACAACATGTGTACCCGGAAGCAAGAGATTGCTATTGCTTTGAGTTTTATTGCGAGTGAATATCTATTTAAACCTAAAAGAAGACATAGAATGTGGGCAAAAAAGTGATTATTAGAAAACTGATGATTTTAAGAACTATTTAAGAATGGATGTCTCGACTTTTAACGAACTGCTCATGATAGTAACACCGTTTTTGCAGAAACAAAACACCAGAATGAGAAATTGCATTACAGCCGAGGAGCGCCTTTTTTTGATTTTTTGTAAAATCATCAAATAACCCCTCCCGCTCTTGGGCAGAGCGAAAGGGAGTGTCAGACTTCTACTGACTAAAAACTACTACTGTTTCTTGGGAGTCCATTTTATCCTTCCGGGACGAAGGCGAACACAAAATGATTACAAATGAGCGCTCAATTACGCCGGACAAATAAACAAGCACTACGAGTAACTTGATCACAGAGCGCGTCGCGTCCTTCGCGACGGGAGGGGTTACGGGGTTTTAATATCGTCATTCTTTCGTGCTCTTGCAAATCCACTGGCGTTAATTCCGTAAGGATTGTAGATTCCGGCAGGAATAAACTTTAGTGGATGTGCCGCTATTTTCCCGCTCCATTCTATTAATCCGTTATTCGTCGAAATAAAGTTGATTGAAGAAGAATCATCGCGTCTACAAAAGTTTACATACGACTTCTGAAGAAGAAGTATCGCGACGCGAAGTCATCTGGTCTCTCTAAAAGAGCCAACGCCGCGCGCCGTCACGAGCTCTACAAGCACTAGAGCCACGTCTACCTCCTACGTAATCTCCGGGCCTCCCTAAAGGACTCGCCCGTGATCTGCTCGCCTGGCTGCAGGATTGACCTGTCCTGGGAGCAGTTCTTCTCGCCTTTCTGCAGAGCTGACCTACCTCGGAGCTAAAACTTCCTCCAACATTACCTTTTGTAGAGCGTGAGATAGGTAGGTCCGTGTTTTATAGATATCATTGTATTTTCTACCCCTTATCTTTTTATTAAATTCAATTGTTAAATTACTTACCCTTTTTTTACTAATTAGGGATAAGTAACACGACAGTTTGGCGCCCAACATCAACTTTATTTCGACGAATAATGGATTAATGGAATGGAGCGGGAAAATACATATTGAAAGAAAGAAAAGATAGAAAAAGTATTGTGTGTGTGTTGTGTTGTTGTGTTGTGTGTTGTAACTGACATTTCTTGTAATATTAATATAAAATTATGATATTATAAAGAGGTTAAGTTTATAGGTTTATGGTGGATGCTACTTTATTCTCGAGTGTCATTGAATATAATCGGCCTGTAATGTGCCCACAACTGGGATAAAGGGCTCCTCTCGATGAAAAGTATGATGGTGTTGCATGTTTTTGAATCCTTGATTGTAGAACATGCCGCCCCCGACGGCGATGTTTTCCCTCGCCGTTTTGATAGCAGTCAAAAAGTAACATTTTGTTTTCTTTGACTAACTTTAGTTTTCAGCGTAACGATTCTCTCGTTTGTATTAAAATGATAAAAGGTTTCAGTAATCAATCATGATCTGAAGTTAGAAAATTAAATTAGTGCTAAAGATGGGTGTACTAACTATAAATAACCAATAATACTAGCTATGTACATAAAACTTCGAAAACGTAACTTTGTAACTAAAAACTAAAATGTCTTGAACTTTCCCAAAATTTTATCAATATGTCACAGAGTGCGGTTTCTCAAAGTACAGGGTAGTGAACGCTCAAGCAAATATTGTTGTTTAGTGCAAAAAAAATATTATTGCTTGAGTGTGTTTGGTTATAATTATGACGCGATTAAAGTCCTTTCGCTGCGTGAAGGTGCAGGTAACACTTAGTGACATTTTACATCAAGACAGAAGAGAAGACATGATATACGACGGATGGTCGATATTGACGTGACAACGTCTTATAAATTGGTTTGCCGGGTGACACTTCAAGAAACTGCGTTACGCTCCGCTCACGTTATGCGCTCACAATGAGAGCGAGTGAGAGGCACGCGTCCAGAGCGAGAGAGAGAGAGTGAGAGAGATAGGCATACACACCGGTTCATGTCTTGCGCTTCTATTTTCGTTGTCACGTAAAACTTTCGCCCGTATACCGACTTTACAGGCAACCAATTTTTTTTTTGTCGAAACCTTGAGCTTGAACTTTTGAATGTTTGTTGATTAAGGTTTATTATTCAGGGTGCAAAACTATTCAATCATGATTGTAAATTTAGTTAATGTTCAACATCGAAAAGGAACGGTTTGTGTAATATCACCTGCACCCAATGAGTTGTCTATGCCTGCACCCTACAGCCAATGGACTACATATTTATTAACGAAAACTGACAGCTGACGGGTGACAGACTACAGATGACAGTTCGTTGATTTGAAAGAACCTGAGCCAATAGGGACTAAGCTTACGGTTGGTCGCGATTGCGTTAGAATAGAACTAACTTCACTACACTCCATACTGTTATTTAATTTAACTTGAATCGTTTAATATCTTGAGCATCCCTTATTATTTTCAAACCAAATTTGGATTATTAATAATGATCAGTATACTGAGCAAACACCCAGTTTTATTTTGAGATTTTCAATGTCCAACCATCATATTTAAATGAAGAATACCTGCCTCTGCTGACAAATATATTTTCCATGTGGTTATTTTATTTCATGTGAATCGTGGATCCCGTATTATTTTGTTACAAAAGTTGGGTTGTCAATGAAGATTAGTGTACTGAAAATCCATCAAGTTTTATTTTTAAAGGACTTCCAAAAAGGAGGAGATTCTCTTTTCGTGTGGATATTTTTTTTTATATGTGTCCGCGCGTATCTCCGTCAATTGTGGACCGATTTTCAAAATTATTTTTTGTTGGAAAGGAGATATCCCAATGCTGGTACCATGATAAGGATCTGATGATGGCATTCCAGAGAAATCAAGGGCAATCCTCAAATATTATAGGCATTTATTACGTTTACGTGTTTCGTGCTTTTTCTAAAGTTATTCAAGTGTTGGCATCTAACAGTCATCACTTCATGTTGATGAGCTGATGATGGAAGGTATAACTCTGTGATGACCGGGGTTCCAATTCCAAGTACAATTTTAAGGAATGTAAATAAAAACATGGGTTGCATAATGAATTTACTGATTAGCTAGAATTTCAAATTTCCTTGCAAACAAGAAAAAAATAAAAGTGAATAACATGCACACACAGGAAAATGTAACAAAAATAACAATATAAAATCTAAATGTCTCAACGAGGAAAAATAATGTCTAGTGACTGGGTTTGAACTCGATACCACAGAACTGTGAGACGACGTGCTACGCCGCGAGACTAACTGGCTTCTTTAGGTCAGTGACGAATATGTCGATCTGTTTCGCGAGAATCCACACTATGTCGCTTCATCAATTGAAGCCGTAATCAATCCACAATATTGTGTCTCATTGAGAAGGGCATTTCCGTAGGCTGAGAACAAAATTATAAAGTCAGTCTTGCAAATCTCTCAGAATATAACTGATCAGTGTCTGGTAGTCTCTAGGTTTAAAGAGCATCACTTTAAGAACCGCTCGTTGTGCTCGTTCTGCCGCGAGCATTGCGGTTTTATAAGTTCCGCCCCACACCGGGATGCAGTACATAATGATAGACTGGCAAAGGCTAAGGTACACACAAGAGTCAGGGTTTCGGAATTGGCGGAGTGCCTGAGTTCTTTAAAACTATATATTAGTCTTCTGATTCTAGTGCAGAGTGCCTCTACAGGGTGTAAATCAACCCATCACACGGCCGTTAACCAAGCATTCTGTACATCAAACTAAGTAACCCTACGCAAAAATTTTTGCTGGGAAACGATATTTTTTTTTGGGGTCAAAAATCACATTTTACGGTAAAACTCTATGTAGCACTCTTAAAACATTGTGCTATTGGATGCTTTAAATAGTAAACTGGTCATGGAGGTAATTTAAGTAAAGTTATAACCAGAAAAACTAGAATTTACAAAAATAGCTGTGAAAATTTGGAACTTTGACCCCCAATATCTCCGTAACTAGGGGGTTCCCAGGTATGGTCTAGAACAAAAAAATATCGCAGTGGTAGGGAGAACAAGTGCCCTTAGTTTGCGTTAAGGGTAATAATAAATTGGCATGCGCCAAACGTCCTACATCCGTGCGGCCAGTCCATTCCCACTTTGGCTTAGCGGCTGTGTGAGCAACGTCACTATTTCGTGGCTGTGTATGCAACAAGTAGCAACACTCTGAGAGGTACACTCCTACTCAGATTTTGCACGTTGCTAGATTACGAGTTTGAACTTCTGAATGTTTGTCAGAAACCAAGTTTGAAATCCAGGTCAAAATGGAAAGAATGCACATTTTCATGATTTTCGCTCTAGTGACAAAGGTGGGCTCCTTCATGGACCAATAGCTCTTCTAGGCATTTCCGGTTCGTCTTATGACTTGACATGACTTCATTGTTTTGTCTCAACTGTAAAGAGACTGGCCCAAGTAGATCCAATTCAAATGAGTGCAATTCTAGTGATTCAAGTAAGAGCTTAGCGGTGTTTGGTGCAGCCTAACCTCAAGGCTTGCTTCAATTCATAATAATATATATTTAATTCAATTCATAATATCGTTGGTCCAGATGAACAGGGTATTAACTCAAAAAAAACCTATTTTTCAGGAGAGCGATTTGAAGTTTTCAAATCAATATATTTCCATTTCTATAAATAATTGGTTAATAATCGTAAATTTTGAGTTAATACTCTGTTCATCCAAACGAACGATATGTTATACATGGCAGCTGAGGCCTACGGCTTAACGTGTTTTCCGAGGCACGGAGGAAACTCGGTACATATTTGGTGGTCACCCAACCAAAAACCACCCAGACCAAGCTAGCCAAACGCGGCTTAGCTTGAAGATTGATCCAACCAGCTGTTACTATATAGCCACGAGTTCTGCGTCAACCAATCAGAGTAAAAAATATGATTCCCATTTCCAAGACTAGTATAGAGGGTGAAAACGGGCAAAATCCTATAAGCCCCCATTCTCCTCTTCTTATCGTGAGGGCAGTAAGGTCTAATGACCCCACACACCCTAGTGTCAGAGTTTCTAAACCACATCAAGGGTCTCTGACATCCCGTCAGGGCTGCGGGTTGTTCGAAAGAGATACCGCGGCCTCGGCGCAAGGGCTAAGAAGGAACATGGGTGGTTTTTAGTCAGTAGAAGTCTGACACTCCCTTTTGTTCTGCCCAAGAGCGGGAGGGGTATTAGATGATTTCCCACACCCCAACAAAAAAAAAAAGTGTCTCTGACATGGTTTGCCGAACACCTTTTGGCGGCTGGGACCACCGGCTTATACGTACCTTCCGAAGCACGGAATCTTCTTTTTATCAGACAATCAGGTGATACAAGCCTACAATGTCCTAGCCAAACTGGAAACAACTTTACAAAGTATGTTTCCAGTGGGAATCGAACCCACGACCACCGGGTCACAAGGCAAACCGGCGGTTTCACTAATATACTACCTGTATATACCCTAACTTTATGAGAAAGATAACAATCCATCCACGGACCGACCTAAGCAAACACAGCTTAAAGTACAGATCGACCCAAGCGGCAATTACTTTATTATTTCGCCACGAGCTCTGCTTACAACCATCCTTTACCAATTTAGTTAAATTTATTGCAAAAAGTGCAATCAATCACTTTATTCCATAGATAGAAATAAATTCTAAGAATTATGAGAATATTATCGTGGAACGAGTACATTTAATTAAATTTTATAGAAAACATCAAAACCAATGACAGGGCTTCAGACTCTTCAGGCATACTAGGTACGTGACATGAAAGGACTGATATTTTATCTTGTACGATATCACTAAGAGGATAAAATGTTCGCGGAACGGAAGCATCTAAACCAATTTAAAATGTTATCAAAGGGCTTAAGTAGGTACTGGAAATAAACCTATGAGAGTAAATATCAGTGAAAATAAAATTAATTTTCGTAGAAACTTGTCGTCTTACATGATAGTTTTTTTCTATTTACCGTTTCAGTGAACGCTTCTTTGAAAAAAAATGGTGGTGACACACGGACAGACAGACGGATAGGAGAGTGATCTTATAAGGATTCCTTTTTTACCTTTTAAGGTACGGAACCCTAAATACATTACATCCAAGTAGGATGTTGGAGTTATTCCTTTCTAGGTTTCCAAGTAGGAAAGTTTTACACGACGTGTAAGTTTACAAAGTTGCGTAACCGTTCGGTTCAACGCGGCAACGTTCAGAAGTTCCTTCTTTGAAAGACCACTTTGGCCATAGGATCGGGTACCGAGTAAAATATCCTAGTATTTAGTTATCAAAATTGAACGCGTACACAAAGTTTCATGTCCGTGCTATGAACGTTTGAGGAATCAAAGCTGTAAAGTTTCATCTCAATCGGTTAAAAGCAATTTAGGAGAAACTAGTTTATTTTAGTTGCAAGTTTTGACCTATACGTACATACTAGGTACTAGCTAACAAGGCAAAGTAAATAAACTGAACATAAACAGCTCGAGCTTAATCTGTATTGAAAATAAATCCAAGAAAATTTGGTTTATCTATCAAAATCGAACGCGTATACAAATTATCGTGTCAGTGCTACTATTAGCCGTTGAGGAGTTCTTTAGTGAGAAGACAATCTTGGCTGCAGGATCAAGTCAAGTTTGTCATAAAAATGTATTGTGACCAGAACCAAGGGCGTGTCCAATATTCATATCAACCGGTTGTGCGGAACTGGTTTAAAATTCATTACTAAGGGTGGGTTGCACCATATTACTATAACGATAACCAAACCGTAACAAGCCATAAAAGCATTAAAAAAGTATAATTTGATGGCTTGTTACGGTTTGGTTATCGTTATAGTAATATGGTGCAACCCACCCTAAGACTTTCTCATACCTACAAGACAAATTATATAAAAACTATGGCAAAACATGCCTAAAACATTGTTGAGTTAAATATTCAAACTCGGCTAACCACGCCCCTACTCGAAACTTAACTGCGCGTTTAGTGTAGCGTGTAATAATCCACAATTTTGTTTATTTGAAATTAAGTGTTAACTCGATCAATTCTTTCAAATCCATTGACAATTATTAAACTTAAGTTCGTCTGCAAAACCTCATTTTCCTAGCCTTTTGTCAACTATATTAGTATCGGCTTCCAGCCTAACCGTATGCAAATGAATTCCAGTATTTTACATAGAGCGACTGCCTATTATCTGACCTCCACGATCCAGGTGGTACTGGCATTTCACATGGAGCGACTGCCTATTATCTGACCTCCACGATCCAGGTGGTACTGGCATTTCACATGGAGCGACTGCCTATTATCTGACCTCCACGATCCAGGTGGTACTGGCATTTTACATGGAGCGACTGCCTATTATCTGACCTCCACGATCCAGGTGGTACTGGCATTTTACATGGAGCGACTGCCTATTATCTGACCTCCACGATCCAGGTGGTACTGGTATTTTACATGGAGCGACTGCCTATTATCTGACCTCCACGATCCAGGTGGTACTGGCATTTCACATGGATCGACTGCCTATTATCTGACCTCCACGATCCAGGTGGTACTGGCATTTCACATGGAGCGACTGCCTATTATCTGACCTCCACGATCCAGGTGGTACTGGCATTTCACATGGAGCGACTGCCTATTATCTGACCTCCACGATCCAGGTGGTACTGGCATTTCACATGGAGCGACTGCCTATTATCTGACCTCCACGATCCAGGTGGTACTGGCTAATACGACACCAATTGATAAGACTGGATGTCAGACTTTCAGGCCACCCCCATCAGGTTAAAAAAAGATGACCCAGAGAACAACCCATCCACGGACCAGCCTAGGCAAGCACGACTTTACCTAAAGATTGATCCGAGTGGCCGTTATTAACTGCCACGGACTCCGCGTCAACGCGTCAGGGTTAAATAAGATGACTTCCATTTCCTTAAGTTATAAGAGGGAACACGGCAAGTCCACAATGATTTCATCAATATACATCAAACACCCCATCCACAGTCCAACCTAGGCAAGCGCGGCTTAACCTGATAGATCCGCGCGGCTGTTATAAAAAGACACCCATTTTCATGAGTAGAATAGAAGGTCAAACAAAGTAAAGTCCACAGTGATTTTTGTCAATGTCCGGCTCGGTTTACTAATATTAATCAAACACGAGTGTACGTGTAACAGTGTAACAACCCATCCTTGGACGAACCTAGGTAAGCGCAGCTTAACCTGAAGACTGATCCACATAGCTGTTATTATCTAACCATAAGTTCCTCGTCAACCAATTAAGGTTAAAGAAGTAACATACAGACGAATTAATAACAAAACAGACACAACCATTTCTATAAGTTACTTAAAGAAATGGTTGTGTCTTTAGAGAAATGATGTAATTAGAGAAACGTATCGACGTTTTTCTAATAACATCAAACAAACACGAGTATGTATAATTGTGAGCAAGATATGTAACCGGAATCCTCATCAGATGAGCTCAGTATGAATACGAAATAGCTAGTAAACAACCAAGAAAAGTAAAAAGATAAATAATATCATAAGAAAATCACGGTAAAGTGCAGACATAACGTAATACAAGCTTCAATATAATTTGTATAAAAGCAGTGGAGCTTGATGCAACGTCGAAGCAAATTCAATTTAATCAGGAAAATAAATCAACGTGGAAAGGTAGAGAAATAACAAGATCCTTTTCCATTTTAAAGTATTTCTATTTAAGTTATTATTCAATCTTCTCTCAGAACAGCATCCTTTGTTATTTGCCTGTTTCCATAACTTAGTTGGCGTTGGTTTCCATCCTAACCGGATGAGATCAATTACCAGTGTTTCACATACAGCAATTACCTATGTAAGCTATCGCGTAAAATACCTCTCTAGGTATGTATTTCAATTAGAGATGGGAAATACGATACTGCAATACCGCGAAACCGGCCGGGCGGCCTACCAATACAGAGAGTGCACGTTTTCAATGGCTACACCCAAAATCACAATGTTGAAGTTTTAACAATCATCGTCGAGTCGAGCTTTCCACAGTAAACTAAAAGCCACTGTAGATTCCCACCCAAATAATAAAAGTCTTTTTTTTAAGGTTCTCTATACACATTAAATAGGGGATGATTCTTTTTTTTCGTGATGCCCATTGTGTGGGATGTCGTTGGATAGGTCTTTAAAAAATATTGCGAGTTTGCTCATACACTTTTTTGATTAACGGATTCGTTTGTGAAATATTAAGCTTTAAAGTTCAATTTTTTGTTAGACTCAAGTCTGGTAACCTAAACCACCTAAACGGGATGTGTTTGGGTGTGTGAAAAAGTTCACGGTAGTAGCATATAAAATGAAAATCAAAGGAAAACTATCACTGCTAAGTAGGCTTTACTAGTTTATGAGTAATAGTCATGAACTTGTATAAAATATTTTCCTATACACAATGTATGGGAGTGCAGGTCTTAAAACTGTAAATGTAAGTTTGTTTTATTTTTACAATAAAGATAAAAAAAAACGTTCGGAGACTACCTAGGCAGGGTGGTAAATCAGTTAGTAAGTTCACATATTTTGATGGGCAACTACGGAACCCTACGTAGTTCGTGGTCCGACATGCACTTGGCCGGTTTTTTAGTCGATCCGATCCGGCTTAATACTCAGAAATTTCTCAAAGAACACAACATTTTTCTCATTTTATCCATTTGCGTAACATTCTCATTCCACTTTCCAGCCAATTAAAATAATTATTATTGCAAAAAGTATTCTTGAAATAAATCCCGTTTCAAAGTAAAGAGTAAATAAAAGTACAAAGAGTACAATACAAGCTCATTACACAAAATACGTAAAGATTAAGTTAAATTTATTTTAAACCACACACCTGTATTTCCATCGGCATAGCCTTTTCCCAACTACATTGGGGTCAGCTTCCAGTGAAGCCGGATGCAGCTGAATACCAGTATTTATTTACATGGACCGACTGCCTATTTGACCGTACCTGGGTAATACGATACCCCTTGGTAAGACGGCTTGTTAGACTTTCGGGCCACTGATTACCTGTTGCGTCAGTCAAAGATCTAGAAATGGCTGCCAGGAACAATTACTTGACGTGATTTCCTGGGCACGGAGGAAGTTTCCTCCGTGCCTATGGGTATGTATGGGTGGTTACCTATTCACAGACCAAACTAGGCAACCGTGGCTCCGAGCGCCTGTCTCTCGAGCCACTCCCATATTTCCGGGACAAACATTTTATTTTAGCAATTAGCTTGTTGAATTGGGCTACGGGTTCGAACCCGCTATGGCCGCGACTACCCTCGGTAATTAATGATGATGAGGTGGGCAGAATTAATTTATTGTAAGTGATCTTCTTTAAAGTGAGTGAGGGGGAACATGGACTGGCCTATAATATTTCTAAAAGCAAAGTACTGCTTTTTAAGGCGAAAGTCAGTGTACCCGTACCGGTTTGTGTTCCTCCAATTAAATTGTATGGTGAGGAACTGCAGAGAGTGACCAGTTTTGGGTATCTGGGGCATATTGTGACTCAGGATTTGTCCGATGACGTGGATCTGGAGCGGGAGCGCAGAGCATTGGCGGTCCGAGGGAACATGATTGCCCGTAGATTCGCTCGCTGCTCAGTTCCAGTAAAAATCACCTTGTTTAAGGCTTATTGTCAATCTTTTTACGCGAGCAGTCTATGGGTAAACCATACCCTTCGGGCTGCCAGTGTTCTGCGTGTTCAATATAACAACATCTTTAGGATGCTTATGCGTCTGCCTCCCTATTGCAGTGCTTCGCTTATGTTTGCTGAAGCTCGAACGGATGGCTATCCAGCGATAATTCGGAAAAGGGTTGCTTCATTATTACGACGAGTGAGAGACAGCAGCAATGGCATCCTCAGGATGATTGCTTCCCGCACTGACTGTCCGATCCAAAATAAATGGATGTGTATATCCACCGGACAATATTGATATGTTTTTGTTTCGATTTGTTATGTATTTTATTTAAATAATTTCTAATTTGATTGACTTTTTGACATAATGATAATTCATATTGACTTAGCAATTTAAATTTCTCTACATTTTAATTAATAATCTTCAATTTTATTGTGTGATGTATTATTTTGTGAATTTTTTATGCTTTTAATTTAATTTTTGTATTGTGTTGAATTTTGTATCTGTCTATGAGCTGACTATTCTATTCTTTGTAACTATGCCTATGGATTGTGTTGTCCGAAATAAACGTATTATTATTATTTAAAGTTATTTCATATTTCTTTTGTGTTCAAGTCAAATTAATGTTCCTATTAAGTTGCAAATCTAGAATCTAGCAAGTTAAACCCGACAAGTCCGAACAAAATAATATTTGTGTTAAAGATTGAGCCTTAATAAAAATATAATGTTGTGGGTTGCTAAGCGCATCACGTAAGAACGACTGGAACAATGTGGTTTTATCTTTATTAGTTTTTTTCTAAATTGCCTTGTTAGCTTATTTTGAATGTTCCTAAAACTCCGACTATCTCGTATGTCTGATAAGGAAAAAAACCAAGAAAATCACCCGAGTTTGGGTGTTCGAAAATGAGTTAAAGACAACACAAAATTGTTCGTTCACGGCGTGTTGCAAAAAAAATGGTGGCCACGTTTGTCTCCAAAACCGGCCATGTTACGACTATTCCTCTTGAGGGACAAAGAACGGTTAATGCAGAATGGTATGCTAGCATTTGTTTGCCACAGGTCGTTTCTGAACTCCGTAAAGAGAACTGCAACCGCCGCATCATCCTCCATCACGACAATGCGAGTTCTCACACCGCGCACAGATCAAAAGAGTTTTTAGAGCAAGAAAACATAGAATTATTAGACCATCCGCCGTACAGCCCCGACTTAAGCCCTAATGATTTCTATACTTTCCCTAAAATAAAGAATAAATTGCGTGGACAGAGATTTTCATCACCTGAAGAAGCTGTGGACGTCTACAAAACGGCCATTTTGGAGACCCCAACTTCCGAATGGAATGGTTGCTTCAATGATTGACCGCCTTCAATGACACCACCGAATTTTTGACAATATTTTCATTTATCTACAAGGCATTATTTTCATTTATCTTCAAGGCATTATTTTTTTTTTTTTTTTTCAAACTAGGCTGATAATCAGCACTTTTCGAACGTCAAAATTTACTTTATTTTACTCATTTACAAGTGAAAGTCCCCCAAAACGCCCTTCGACACTTTCTAGTGTTTTTTGCTGGAAAGAAGAAGTGGCGGAACAAACTCCCCAGCAACACATCTGTCTGTTTGGTTAGAAGAACCAGACTCGATACAATAGAAAGGTGTAACTTAATATTACGATTGACTACAGACACAAATCAAAAATAAAAATGTATGTATTAATAAAAACATAAAAAAGACATAACATGTCAGTAAACTAATTTTGGAGAAAGAACATAATATAAATAACAAACATTGTCTTGTGTTCAACTCAGCAACCAACTATTCTTATCATTTAAGTAGTCGTTAATGGAATAGTAAGCTTATAAACAAAGATTAGATTTCACTTTGGCTTTAAATGCATTAAATGGCAAGTCTAGAAAAGAAGATGGCAGTTTGTTATAAAATGTTATACCGAGCCCTACGAATGAATTATGAACTTAGTGAAGCCGGTGAAAAGGAGCGCGTAGTTTATGCTTATTTCTAGTGTTAAAGTTGTGAATATCACTGTTTTTAGTGTACATGTGAATATTTTGTCTATATAAAATGTCGGCAAAGATGAACTGAGAAGCAACCGTGAGAATACCAATCTCCTTAAAAATATCTCGAAGAGAAACTCTGGCACCCAGCTGATAAATTGCACGACATTTATCTACAACGCATTATTTTCATTTATCTACAAGGCATTATTTTCAGAGATGAATAATATAAGATTCGATTAGAAACCGTTTGGTGGAGGAGTCTAGTTCAACATGCAATCTACTTAAAGTAACCTCTTACAACCCTTATATACTATAGATATAAGTTACTGATCATCTAATCAACAACAACAGAAGTTACACTTAACATAAGTGTAACTTCAAATTGAATTACACGTAGAATTGAAACATTTACTACGATATAGGTAAAGTTTTACTATTTGGTAGTAAATAAAGAGTTTTTTTTAGTTAAAATATTTAGTTCAATTATCTGCAAATAAACACGCAGTATTATTGGAGCAAGGTCTCAATAAGCATCACCGAATCAAGCGGGAGTAAACACCCGGATGCCACCATTGTGTGGATCGGCTGGAGAACACGGTGGAGCACACCGTGGAAGTGTGTCCCGCTTGGGCGGAACCCCGCCGTGTTCTCGTAGCGGCGATCGGCGGCGGCAACCTCTCGCGTCCGGCCCTGGTGCAAGCCATGGTCCGGGGCGAGGAGGAATGGGACGCCGTCGCCTCCTTCTGCGAAGCAGTGATGCTAGCGAAGGAGGTGGCGGAACGTGAGAGGGAGAGAATCTCTTGCCCCAGCCGCCGCGGGAGGCGCTCCGGGCGTCGGGGGCCACGTATTGGCTTCCGGCCACCGTAGACGCGGGCCTGTGGACGGTGAGTGATGGGTAAGCTCACCGTCCGTCCGTCTTATGACGGCGACAGGCCGTGTCGACGGCGCGTTCGTGTTCCACGCGCGCCTCAATGAGATGTCAGCATGGAAGGGGCTCGCAAGGGCCGACGCCTGTCGGGGCTGCGGGTTGTTCGCAAGAGATACCGCGGCCTCGACATGAAGGGCTAAGAAGGAACATGGATGGTTTTTAGTCAGTAGAAGTCTGACACTCCCTTTCGCTCTGCCCAAGAGCGGGAGGGATTATTTGATGATTTTCCACCCACCATAAAAAAAAGGTCTCAATAAGCATTGATTTAAAAAAAATGTCACGTTTATCCATAAAGGTTCGTCATCCCTGCTGTAGTAAAATATTCAATAAAGAAATAATAACGAGGTGTACCAATTAGTACACCCGCCAGGTATCTTTTAGTCCCATGTAATAGTGTGCGAGCCTATTACCGTTAACCGGGCATAAATCCAGACTCCATGGCAGCTGCTGCTAAAATCCCGATGGAAAACCTAATAACGCTTTGTCCGACCAGGGTATCGCACCCAGTACCGTCACACCGACGATGCAGTCAATTAATTAATAAGCGCATCCAATCGACGAATTATTAAAAGCTGCTTCCGCCTCAGCCCTTAAGAGAGACGTCTAAACATAATTCTGAAATTGTTGAAGTCTGTTCCTGATAGGAAAATGCTCTGGGTATCGCCTTTGTGCCGCATCCCTGTACCAAGTCCAACCGGAAATCTATCAACTGCATCATCCAGCTACATAGGTACCTATGTTATAAAACCCATCTTATGTCTCCGGTTCCTATTAATAAAAAAAAACAAATCCCAAATAATATTTCCATTAAATGTGATTTTTTGGAAAAATATAATTGGTTATGTAGAGTAAATATATTATATAACAATATAATGTATAGTAAATATTCGATAATCCGATTACGAATCAAATTTAATTTAAACCCGTTACATTAAATTAATTTAACAACAGCTCAAATATTCCCAATATCCAATACGGAAATATGAAACCACAATTATCTGAATATAATTATATTGTTTTCGCCTCATTTTCGCGAACTGCAGTGATTAAATACCTATCAAAATATTTCACAAACGGTTTACAATTTACACAGAATGAATGACATATTAATTGGATGCCACTTGTATTAAATCGCCGACCACCAACTGCAACTATAAAAAAAAATAAAAAAAAGCAGAAAAAAATGCAAATAAAAAAAAAATTAAACTTACCTTCAAATGCATGTTTTTTATTTTCTTGGAACCATAAGCAGAAACCGGCAAACAAGTAGCGCGGGAACCGAGCGCAGTCAGAACGCGCTGACGCGCCGAAACTTGCGAGCGAATGCCGGTGGGTGACGCTTGCAACGGCCGGCTGCGTGCGTTCCTCGACAGGTAATGCAGGGCGGGCGGGCGCACGGCAGAGCAGCCGCCCCCGCGACCCCGCACCCCTCCGCCTTTCGCCCCAGCCCTTTACATGCGCTGCAATTTCTTTCTGTGGTTCTGCATATTGCAAACAATGGTTTACGGTGCGACTCTATTTGTATAAAGTAAGATTTCGATGATTTTATTATGCAATAATTATTTTGTAACGTTAAATGGTGATTTAAAGAGTTGTACAAATCGATTTTGAGATCTACGTCATGCTTCTTACTGCTATCTAACCGACTTCCAAACAGGAGAAGGTTCTCTATTCGTCTGTTTTTTTTCGTGTGTGTTTGTTTCCTTATATCTCCGTCATTAATGAAGCGATTTTCAAAATTCTTCTTGTACTCGAAAGAATATACTCCCGAGGTAGTCCCATTGTTACCAAGTCAGGATCTGACTCTATAAGGGCAGGAGAACTGCCCTAATCTCATTATTTTAGGATCGCCGCAGTATCCTCATTCCCTCCCCATCACAACTTAATACCAAGGCGCCACTAACTTCATTTTAATATATTGTACCATTTTCCTATATATTTCATTTGCGTAACACCATGCATCTCCCGTACCAGTCACCTCAGCATTCTCGGCCACATGCAAATGCCTTTCTTTCATCCCTTGTGTGATACATACAAGTAAGACAGCAGGATATCTTCAGAATACTTTTATTTATCTTCTATCTATATCTATATTGTATATGGATCGCCGAAATGTATGTACGCGCATAACTTCTGAACTACTGCACCAAATTGGATGATTCTTTCTTTTGTGTTGTATTTGTTATTTTTGTATAAAATTAAATTAAATAAAAGGTTTTTTTTTTAAATAAAATCAGATTTAATAAAACCTCATAATAAAGAAAAGTGAGTGAATGACTTGAATGAGTAAGTGACGTTCAGTTGACTTGAACGAATGACAACTTTAGACAGACCATAAGTCATAATATCTTAATGTCAATCATAATCATACAATTACTGTTTATTTCCCAACAGAATGACGGTTTTTCAAATGGTGTTTGCGTATAATATAAAAATGAATTGCTGTTCGTTAGTCGCACTAAAACTCGAGTTAACGGCTGGACCGATTTGGGTAATTTTGGTTTTAAAATATTTGTGGCAGTCCTGGGAAGGTTTAAACGGTGAGAAAGTAGTTGTATGTAGCTAGATAGGTTGGTGGTAGGTTAGTGCTAGGTAGGTAGTAGGTAAGTAGGTACGTAGGTAGTAGTTAGGTGGTAGGTAGGTAGGTAAGTTGATAGGTAGTACGTAGAAAGGTAGTAGGTAAGTAGGTAGGTCGGTTAGTAGATAGTTGGTACGAAGGTAGGTATATAGGCAGGTATTAGGTAGGAAAAAGGGCATAACAACGTATGCTGGGTACAGCTAGTTTGTTAACAAAAAAAGAGCCATATTAATATTTAACACTAGGAAGTGTAGAAGGGTGGACGTTTTGTGGGATTGTCTCTTGTAAATTTTCGACGTTCGAAAAGTGTTGATTATCAGCTTAATTTGAGTAAATGACTTTAGATTTAGGTTTCAAGTTTTAAATTTTTTTAATTTAGAATATTATAATATATTAGATATGGATAATGTTAAGCGTCGAGTATTAGATATTTTCTCACGTAGGTGTAATAAGATTGCTAGTTCGGAGAAAACCGTGCGCTCATAAAATTGTATTAACTTAGCTTCTAAATTTTAACATGAATTTTATAATCCTGATGGGTTGGATGTTGGATCATTAGATTATTTACGTTGATGATATAAAATTGATAATATTAATATTAGGTAGGTGTGAAAATAAAGTCGTGGGATGTTTGGTGAGTAGTCTTCATATCTTTTATAAGCTTTTTTCTGAACTAGTTGGTTTTTTAAATAATGCTTATTAAATAATTGTGTGGGATTGACATACATGTGTGGAAAACATGTAATTTATTCATCACAATGTACAAAGCGTATGGAAAATTCGTTGGCATCAGATGGCCGAATTGAGTTTCTGCATGCGTTTTTGGGATACGCAACCCTAACTGTGAAATACAATCCAATAAAAAACAATGTGTATGTACAATAAAAAATCCAGATATTACAAATATATTCAGGAATATTTGAAATACTGTGAAGAGTGCATTGTTTGCTTGTACATTCCAATAGTTTCCAGTTCTAAAAAACGGAAAACATGAACGCCTGTACAAAAAATAGCTTTTTATATTTTTCACAGCATTCGAAATCACAAACATAGTAGAAACATAACGGTGATCATTTTATATATTTCTCGAATATTCCCCGCAACAAATTATTGTTTACTATCTAAGAGGAACTGGCATTCAGCTGCATCTGGTAAAGTTCGACACCGACTCCAAAAATGTTAACAAAAAGCTAGCTATGTTCGTAGGTATGCACATATACAAAGCTCTTGTCAATATTTGACTACGAGTTTTTAACTAACTCGGTACTCAGCATACCTACGAATGCACATTATACAAAGCTCTTGTCAATATTTGACTACGAGTTTTTAACTGACTCGGTACTCAGAGATATTTAATGATTACTTATTTGACATACTTTTGTATCACAAAACTGTCAAAACCTTTACTAAGTGATGGCCTAAGTAATCATTAAAGCTCTCTGAGTGCGGCAGTAAGAACTGGATACTTATTTACTGTTTTCTATTGGTTTATCAAAATACCGGAAAACTGAATATGAATGGTAAAATAGTTAATAGTCCGTTTTCAGTGTTCTAATATTTGTTTGTGCTAAATCAGAAATACGATTTCTGTTTTACATATTTTTAGCTATTTTTTTTTGTCGGGCTAGTGGAAGCATGCGCGACTACTGAGCATGAGGCATTGGGTTCAACCCCCAGGCTGGGTACATCTGGATGTTTTCAGTAGAGTACAGATACGTGCCTGGTTGAGGGTAATAGGCTCGCCTACTATTTTACATGGGATTTAGGTATACATAATCAAAATCAAAATCAAAAGTCATTTATTCAAACTAGGCTGATAATCAGCACTTTTCGAACGTCAAAATTTACTTTACTTTACTTATAACAACGTTTACTGATAAGTTTAATACTTCGGAATTGTTATATTTCTAGCAAGAGTCTGAAAGAAATAAAACCCATGCCGCTTCACTGGCATTGGATTAAAGATTTTTTGCACTAGCATTGCATTAATAAATATTTGCACTGGTATTGGATAAAGATTTTTTAGGCGAACACGTTTTACGAGTACATCTACTGACAAACTCTATTCGCTATGTTCTCGTTTTAATGTGGATATATTTTATAATGAGAACTTACACATTTTAACAACGCATTCATCACACGCAACGTATACATTCTACCTCACAAACGCACTCGGATACTTACCGCACTTAATACTGGACAACAATATCAATAAAAGCGCCGCATTTTACGTACACGCGTGTTGATGCCACTCGATGCCACCTTTTTCAATACATCTCGAATGACTAATAAGTGAATCAAACGTCGGCTGACGCACCCACAGTCGTTGTAGAATTGAAAGGTTACGAAAGTGGTACAAAAAAATTAAAATAAGTTATAGTATGCCGAATGAACTTAAACTTTGACCATCAGCTGTAAAGACCAGTCATTCTTGAAGTTTTGCTACTAACATGTTTCCTTACAAACACAAATTTCGAGTTAGATTCTGGAGCTACTTGCGCCCACAACAAGACTTTCCTGCTAAATAAAAAAACGCCTGCGAGTGCGTGTCTATACGAGCCACCAATATTATAAAACCTTTCAACTAGCACAATATTTACATGAACGGGTGTCCTGTGATATTGGGGGCGAAACCAGGGGTGGTCCCCCTCCCGGCGATATCGCAACTTTATTAAAACCCTTTTGATGAAATGAGCGTATATGCAAATTACAATTAGAAAGACTTGTAGGATTTGGAGAGTGCTGTAAGTAGTGTAAGTGGGCAAGGAAAGGAAAAACAAAGAAATGCACGAGGATTTTTATAAATATTTTCTAGGATTACAGTGGGTACCGATTTGTTGTAAACAACATAGCATAACATCACGCCTGTTATCCCGAAGGTTAGGCAGGTTTATACCTATTAGTACACAGGACCTACATTTCGCCAGATATGTTTTTATTTGTTGTGAAGTGTTGTTTCATAGTTATAGGTGAATATATTATTATTATACATATGTAGGTTCAGAAGAAAGACGGGCTTCGCGCTTACGAAAGCCTTTTCGATATTAATACGAAAACATTGATTGGGATGCAACATTAAGGCCTTTTAATGGGGTTTTTTTATATCGTGTTATCACCTTTTTTTTGTTTTCTGTCTGTCTGTCCAATAAAAAACTGCAAAATAATTTCACTCAGACGTGCTAAAAAGAAGTATGTTCGTAATATGTATGCTTTTGAGGTCTGTGCTACACACTCAGAAAGCATGCTAGAAATGATGCATAGTACCTAGTAGCAAACAAGCGTGCTTTTCTAGTAGCATGTGTGTATCAGTAATTATCGTTGTATTCGCTACATATTTAGGTAGACGAACTAAGCCCCTTTTGGCAGGAACAGGCGAAAAGCTGCTTACTGCATTCTATAGAGCCTGTGCATGAATGTTGTGAACCATTTCATTTCAGGATTCAGGAAATAATTATTATGAGAATTGACTGAATGGGTTGTAAACCACCAAACGTTTTCCCATTACTTCATAGGAGTCTTTGTTTCTTCTTAGCGGTATCTCTTGTGAACAACCCGCAGCCCCGACGGGTGGACCAACTACCTAATTTCATTATAAAGTAGGTACAGTCACGGAGTAAAGCTGATTTTTTTAGTTTTATTGTTACAACAGTACAGTTATTGTGATTTAATTTCACAAACTACTAGGAGGTCAGAATCATGAAGAAGTATTTATTATCTTCATTGCATGGTGCACGATAATACAAATGTACAAAAATACATTATATAGATTTCATATTGAGATTTATAGCACACTTATATTATAAAGGCGAAATTTTGTATGTGTGTTTGTATGTTGGTTACTCCATCACGGTCAAACAGCTTACTTCTTCATAATTCTGGCCTCCTGGAAGTTTGTGAAAAAAGAAACATCATAATAATATCGAAATTGACAAGGGTAAATTAGGAGATGAGGAACTTGTTCCTGATCCTTGGTCCTGGTGACTTTACTATCCTTGGATAGTAAAAAATAAATAAAATTAATGATGTGGTCAACTGGACCCGTGGGTCCAGTCGACCAAAGACTCATAGATACGGTATGCAATTCAACTACTCGTAAATGTGAAATTTAGTTACATATTAATATTAATAAAAAAAAAATTATAATAATAGTTTTCATTCAATCAATAGGTACAAATAATAGGGACGAAAATTGGATGCACGGCTATGAAGAATGATTGGGGTTCGGCGAAATTCGAAATGGAGTGATTAAAAGCGGTAAAAACAAATTTTAATTATCGCAGTCTTCTAAAGTGTAATTAAAAATGCACGTACAAACATGATTTCCAATTGAATATTTTGAGATACGTGGAAAAAGTAAAGGAATTATTAAAAGGTGTTTTAAAATTACTTTTAAAAAACATTATTTTTAAGTAAAATTGGAAATGCACGTAAAAAGCTTATGGTTAAATTTTGAAGAGCTTCAAAAATTGGTTAGATCGCATAGTGTGGTGTACGCTGCTAGCTGCTACACTGTTCATCTGATAGCGATAGAACTTTGTTGACTCATTGCTTGCGCAAAGGTACTAAGCGTATACAAATTGTATTTTTTTTTATAAATACGCGTGCGAAGTCATCGTCGGTATATAACTACTTTGTAACATGTAATGTTGTTTTTAACTGGCTGCGAATTTCCGTTTGAATAGCTCAACACAGGCAATTAAAATGAATACAGCTTCATCATATCAACCCTGAACAAACAACAGGTCCGATTTAATTTATTTATTTCGTGTTGCGAATTTCTGCCCGCAAGTAAATTTTTATTAAAATAGGGGATCTGACTGAGTCAAAAAAATATGATACTAATTAGTCCGCCAGTTAGATTATCGAAAAATATTGGATACGTGTTTTTTATTTTATCAAATTAATAAAGATTGACGAAGATAAATCGCGTCAAAGATCATGAGTTGTGACGTCATTTGTAGGTAAAAATGAACTGACATGTGACGTTTCGAGGAGTTCACGAGTTTTCGAAGCACTGTATCGTCTTAATTTTTTGTTTATGTGAAAAGAGAAAAAATATGTGTTCAATATTTTTTGGAAATCTATCTGACGGACTAATTAGTTTTTTTGTCCGATTCCCTATTATCTCTTTGATACGCATTTTTGTTAAAATGGAAATACGCATAATATAGGTCATTGTGCACACTTGCACATCATTACGAAATGAACTGTAGAATCATGGCAAATGGGTAGAGATTCGAATGGGGAGGTTTAAAATGGATGTATATCAATGGGGTGCATTGTTATCACAGGGGTTAACGCATGAGTCACCTTCACCTGGGTGAATCATGCTCATTAAGTTGAACTGTTTGTTGACTTGACTTTTGTTCCCAAAAAGTTTGTACGAAATATTTTGACGGCCGATGTCCGCTTGTTAGCATTGAATTGACGATAGCATTTCAATTTTCAAATTTATATACCTACCTATGTTTATTCGTGACATATTAGTAAAAGTAAGTAAAAGGTGTTATCAATCAATAAAGTTATGTCTTAGTATGTGCTGCCTTGCAAGGCGTACAAATAATTTACGCATTAAGTAGTGCATGCTGTAGTTTTTATGAGTTTATAAACTGCTGTCTTTAGAGTTAATTATCTACTCGTAATATTAATAAAATATACATAAAGCACAAACAATTATTTTAACAATGAGACGTATGTCTACAATAAAAGCGTTGCGTTGTATGGCTGATAACAATCTTGCGAACTAACAAAGCTCAATCAGAGAATAAAAGTACCTATTTAAAAATATGAAATAAAAAGTTATTCAATAGAATGATATATATGATTCTGGAATTCTCTGAACGTATTTCCATCTGTTGCTGAATGAAAGTATCTAATATCTTTCTAGTGCCTTTTCTAGGAAATTTTACTAGTAAAAAGCTGTTTCAAGGGCTTTTGACATAAGTAGGTACAGTCAGCATCAGAAGTATATTAACACAACTCAAAGTTTCAAAGCAGGGTTATTTATAAAAACTTGCTAAATATTACTCGTTAGTAACAAGTTATTGAAGAGCAAGGCATATTTTGACTTTATTACTTTGTCAGCTCTATGACTAGCTAGATTTTACCAGCGTCTTTTGCTCCCGTTTATGGTAATTAATTATTCCACGGGAATGCTTTGAAAATAACTAATTATGACAATCCGGAATGATTATAGCTTCGTAAAAATGAAATATTTTTCGGAATCGGATCCTTTTCGAAGATTAGATTCCTCATTATAATGTTAGTATAGATAAGATTAATCAATTAGGTGATATATTTGTACTGTATTTTTAGGCTCTCGACGCTCAAAATGATAGCAGCCGTTTGGGTCGAAAGTTAAGCAGGGCTTCCCATGGTCGGCCCGTGGATGGGTAACCGGAGGTATGCAGATCGTGTGTTGTGGTGTGGTCGTGGGTTTTGGATTGGGGAATTTGCGAACCATTATCGGTAGGTAGTTCCGGTACTAAGTTATTTTGTACACTACGATTTGGGATTCGTTTTTGGAAGTCACTGTTGCTATTTTAAGAAAAAAAAAATATGCTAGCTTTTTGGCTTCAGATCAATATGAGTGGAGAGTTCAATTTTCAGGATTGACACAGATGTTTTGGATTTCGACGAACTATACGTCGTGGTCGCGTGGCCTAGTGTTGGCGGCCGCGACTTACGAACAGTAAGTAGTGGGCTCGAACCCAGGCAGGTGCATTACTTTGATTAATTTATTTCATCGCCACTGCTTTAAAAAAAAAATCAAAGACATATGTGACAACTACCAACCCGCACTGGGACCACGTGGTGGATTACAGCCCATCCCTCTCCTAGAGAGGAAGCCTGAGTCCCTGCAGCGGGAACATTATAGACTGATGATGATACGTCGTTAGATTCGTTTTGGTGGCGCGAGTGTCTTACAGAATTAAAGAATGATGGCGGATTTTTGATTTTCTTATATTCGAGGTATCATTGTATCTACTCGTATAGGTATCAAGTGGGGTATCAAATTAAAGGGTTGGACAAGGTAATTACAAAAAGTCATATACTTAAAAGCTTAAAAAATCGTTTAATAAAAAGTTAAATTGTCCATTTATTACGCCGGCAGATTTTATTTATTTATTTAAACTGAATGAACAATAGTGTTAAGCAAATGCCTTGTGGAATTAAGTTAAAAGACATTCTCTACAGTAAACCTCACGATTCCATTTTGTCGATTTTTCGAGGTCTCCCCGTTTGATGGGGTTTTTTTTTTAAAAAACTTGAACCACACTAGCAATTTCCCCAGTATCGCGGGTGCATGCGTTTACAAACATTTAAACTCACATACACAAACATTTTTTTTTGTAGGGTGGGAATTCATCAAATGACTCGCTCCCGCTTTGGGCTGAGCGGTAGGGAGTGTCAAACTTCGACTGACTAAAAACCACCCATGTTCCTTCCTAGCCCTTTGTGTCGAGGCCGCGGTATCTCTTTCCAACAACCCGCAGCCCAAGTGACCACCCCTTTGTTTTTTTGGGTGGTGTGAAATCATCAAAAAAATTACACCACCCGCTCTGGGTAGAGCGGTAGGGAGTGTCAGACTTCTACTGACTAAAAACCACCCATGTTCCTTCTTAGCCCTTTTTGTCGACGCCGCGGTATCTCTCTCGAACAACCCGCAACCCCACGGGTACATACACAAACCTGACCTGACATTTGACTTGACTCACCACCCCACGCCGGGTTCCCTATGTGACTTCGCCTAATCTCTCATAAGTGTATTGTAATGTAAATTGTGTGTAACGTTTGTTTGACGTATATTCTGGATTAACTTGATAAGCTTAAATTTAATGCCGCTCACTCGCTCGCTCTCTTGAACTCTGAAGTGAACGACAATGTGATTAAGATGTCAGTGGTTCATTCCGGATATCAGTACTTTTCATTCGCAATAAATAACAAGAGGATGATTTTTAATATTACGTCAAATATGGTGGAATGACTGAAAAGTTGTGCGGTAATCGGTTACTGTGGTGTGAGAGAAGGAAAGAAGGATTTATTTGTCGCAGAAACATGACGAGCATAAAAAGACATATTAAAATAGGTAGGTAGAACAAAGAAAAAACAAAAAAAGTTTACAGTTACCAAAGAAAGGGTGGATGGACTTCGTGAAGGACGATGTGGCTACGACCGGAAGTGACTGCTGAAATGGTGAGTATTAGAAGAAGTACGGGAAAAGAAGCCTTGCTGCACCGACCTCAAATAAATTGGGATAAAGGCAGGACATTGATGCCAGTGCAGTAAAGGAATTGCCTGCCTTTAGCCATCCGGTTTCTTTAACGTTTGGTTTTAACTTAGTAAAACTTATATACCTACCTTGTATCTAATTTCTGATACATACAAGGAAAATTAATTTTAGAGCAGCATACTTATCTATGCAAAGTAATGCGCCTGCCTGGGTTCGAACCCACGTTCGGGGCCGTCACCTCTGGGCCACCTCTGCTCTGGGCCCGCGTGCTGGATTATAGCCCATCCCTCTCCTAGAGTGGGAACATCTTAGGCTGATGATGATGATATCTACACATCATCATCTGCCTAGCCTTTTCCCAACTATGTTGGGGTCGGCTTCCAGTCTAACCGGATGCAGCTGAATACCAGTATTTTACATGGAGCAACTGCCTATCTGACCTCCACAACCCAGTTAATACTAGGTAATACGATACCCTTTGGTAAGACTGGTTGTCAGACTTTCAGGTCACTGACTACCTGTAACGACTGCCAAAGATCTATATATGGCAGTCGGGACCAACAGCTTAACGTGCTTTCCGAGGCACGGAGGAAACTCGGTATGTCGGGCGGTCACCCATCCACAGACCGACCTAGGCAAGCACAGCTTTACCTAAAGATCGACCCGAGCGGCAGTTCTTTTTTAAGCCACAAGCTCCTCAGATGATGATATCTACACATTATAATCAAATCGTAGAAGAAGTCAAAAGGTTTTAAAACCCCTCATTGAATTCAAATTCGAAAAGTTGCGTTTATTTCATCAAAATCGACCAACAGATGCTAAAGATATTAATTGAAAACTTTGAAAGTACTGCTTTTGACTCCCCTTTGATTCCTCTGAAGTAATTAATACTACGTACAACAGCCAATCTTTAGTTGCACCACAAAGGCACCGATCTTGCTAATGAGGTGGTGTCCATCATTATAATAATATGTAAAAAGTAGAACATGATGGAAAGGCCGAGAATAGGAAATTAACACTATTAAATTAAGAAATGATTTTGGGTTTTCGTCTCCGAGGCAAGTAGATACTTAAATAAAAAAACAATGCAGTAATAAGATAAAAATATTCATGTATTAAAATATCAACTTTACTAATTCAATATTAGACGGCGGCAGATAGGAATTAAAAAATGCAACCTGAAGCTTATTTAAATATATCTAAAATTACTATTATTTGGATTTACTATATTTAATGGTGACCAGTGAATGTTGTACCTATTATATTAGATTCGTTCATTCATAGGTAGATAAACAATATCCCACTAAATAAAAGCATTATGGGGACACTATCAATATAAAACAAAGACGTTGTCAAATTCAACCAGACCACCATTTTCAAATGTCACACAATAAAAAACAGACATATTGGGTTTAGTACTAGATTTACTTCACTGACGACGGAACGAAGAAGGTTATGCGTTTAGGGTTAAATAGAAGTTATTCGTTTTTTAACCATCCTCGCACAGCGCAGCTCAAGTGGAAACGGCTCCGCGAAGCAAGGTGTTTAAATACATACATACTCAGCATACATACATATAAAATTTGTTGCAAGGAATGTGTTGCGAAAAATGTGTAGCGAGGAGGGTATGTGCGACCCGTCGGGGCTGCGGGTTGTTCGCAAGAGATACCGCGGCCTCGACATGAAGGGCTATAAGAAGGAACATGGGTGGTTTTTAGTCAGTAGAAGTCTGACACTCCCTTTCGCTCTGCTCAAGAGCGGGAGGGGTTCCCCCCCAAAAAAAAGGGGTGGGTGCCTGCACTGCACATCGCCTCACTTCGACTCGCCTCGCCTCGCATATCTCTGGTAGAAACGCTCACACTGTTCCATAGACTCGAGCCGCCGCCGCCGCCGCCCGTACCTCGCCACGCAATATCTTTGGTGGAAACGCAGGCTTACTGCCGCACTCAGAGAACTTTAATGATTACTTAGGCCATTACTTAGTAAAGGTTTTGACAGGATTGTCATACAAAAGTTTGTCAAATCTTTACTAAGGGACGGCTTAAGTAATAATTAAACATCTCTGAGTACCGCAGTTAGCCTTTAAAAAAGCGTCTTTGTTTTCGGTTTTGAATATCAAAATTTACAATAAAATTGACAAAATATTATTTGTGTTATTGCTTACTTTGACAGTCGTGGGTAGAAGATTTTCATTTCTTATTTTTGTTTGCCCACCACAATTACTTTAAATACTAATAATTTTGTAGATAAATGAATGCTACCATTCGACAAGTCCCTTTTAGCGCCAAGTTTTCCATAAATGTATTGGTATAATATAATTGCGAAAGTTTGTATGGATGCATATATGTTTGTTACTCCATCAGAACGGGAAAATGGATCTCGATGAAATTTGGCACGAAGATAAATAGCACAAAGGCTATATTTATATTAACTTAGGGCGATGAGAAATATTGCAGATTATTCATATTACACAACTGTTTCATAACCATAACTGTCATTAGGTACATGCAATAGAATAGAACGGCTATTTTAGACCGGGTTCTCGAGCCCGATACGAACGTAGCATAGCAGCCATTGGCGTTCCAGTTTTGCTGATGCGGAACCTTGATACACCCAGACAGCGCAACGGTACCAGGCTGCACTTCGAGCTGGGCAGTAATATTATAAAACCCACCATAATTATAGGAGCTGCTAAAAGAGTGAGTATTTTAACTACTTGCATCACTTGCGTAATTTAAGATTTGATTGTCTTTTACATTGACGATCAATAGACAAGTCCAGGGCCAAATCTTAACGAGCGGCAGACAATGCTTTTCACACGGTCATAGGTACGTTGGTTGGTCACGTGTTTCAAGTATACCCGAAACTTGCACGATGGGGCCGTCAATTCTCACAAATTACACAACACCACGCCTGGAATACCTGGAGGGTTAGGCAGAGGTTGTACCTAATCGTACACCCACATTTTGCCAGTTCTGTGTAAGTCCCATGTAGTAAGGGTGAACCTATTGCCATCAACCGGGCGTAAGTTCAGACTCCGTTGCTGCTACTGAAAAATTCTTAATGGAATATCCCAATAACGCTCCAGTCGGGAACTGAACCCAGAACCTCATGCTTAGTAGTCGCGCGATCACTCGACCAACCATGCAGTCTCACATATACACATTACCACGTGAGTGAAGTCGCGGGCAACAGCTAGTTTATTTTACGATCATCAGACATTCAAATCTTGTAAAAGGACACGGGTGGCAGTCACGCGTCAAAGTTGTAAGTTATCGGTGAGAGATACCGATTTAATATCGGTAAATTGTGCAACGCGCAACGACTAGCTTCCGATATTGAATTATTACCGGTACTTTTTATGCCGCAGAAAGGTTAAGCCAAAGAGTACCTATAATAATACTATGGCAGGATTAACTGCCGCACTCAGAGAGCTTTAATGATTACTTAGGCCATCACTTAGTAAAGGTTTTGACAGTTTTGTCGTACAAAAGTATGTCAAATCTTTACTAAGTGACGGCTTAAGTAATCATTAAGTATCTCTGAGTACCGCAGTAAGCTTTGCCGTTCTCGGCGCGTTCAATAGGCATTAAAATGTATACCATATATATATGTATACTGACTCGTTACTCTTGTGGTCACAAGAACGCCTGCTGTGCGTGAGGTCTGGGTTCGATTCCCAGGTCAGGCAAAGTGTAACGGCTGCAGGTTGTTCGCAAGAGATACCGCGGCCTTGACATAAAGGGCTAAGAAGGAACGTGGGTGGTTTTTAGTCAGTAGAAGTGTGACACTCCCTTTCGCTCTGCCCAAGAGCGGGAGGGGTTATTTGATGATTTTCCACCCTCCAAAAAAAAAGGCAAAGTGTTGCTCGGTTTTTTTTCATCAGGTTGATGGCAATAGGCTCGCACCCACGTGAGACTTACACATTGCAACCCGGTGAATGACGGCCACCGGCCGGATATTTCATTACCTCCCCAATATGACATATTATTATTTTGAGTCTTTACAAAGGGCTTACAATATTAAATTAGTAATAATTAGTAAGGGTTTTGTATGAACTTGTTGCTAATTTTTAATGTTTGAGGCTTTTCGAAATGAAGCTGTTAGTTCTACTCCTCCGCTATTTCTTTTTTCTTTTCTAATTAATTTCGTTGCGGGTTCCAAGACACTTAATTATTTTTCGTTGAGTTTCATTGTCACAGCGCAATTATGGTAGTCACCTCTGTTGATCCTGGCTTTCAGGAGCTGCAGTGGTTTGGGAATAGAGTAACGAATTTGACCCACTAAAAATACTATAGTATTGAACTGTGACACTTCTTTTATAATGCTACGTACTGTTCGGGTTTAAGATCCATTATCTAATTAGAACTAGACTAATGTGAGTGGCTATTACGGCCCACCATTATCAGATCCCACGGCAGTAATCAACGCCTAGAATCATACACTTAGACGGATTGACGGTTCCTGACTTGAAACTTAACTCCCTATGAACAGACGAACAAGCTATTAAGTATACACCCAGTACACTGAAAATATTTATATTTGGCATATATATATTTAGCATTTGGCATTAAGCGACTGATGTCAAATGGTGTATCGTTTGACATCAGCCTCTAGGGGGCAAGCCTTTCTTATGTTTTTTTTGTTGTCAGTGGCTTGTCCCAAAATTCCCAATTACCATTGTACTGTCGACCGTATGCCGAGGGCGTAGAGTAACTTCTTCCTTGTTGGTTCTTTTATAGCTAATAATAGGGAATTTCCTCGAACATATTTTGTGTGTTTGGGGGTATAAAAGGACCAACAGAGGTCGGAGCGAGTCAGTCTACTTTTAAGCGATACCAACTAAAGGTTCGAAGAGATATCTATCTCGTGCGATAAAGTGTTCAGTAGTGTTGAAGTGATTGTGTAAATGTGTATAAGTGTTTTGTGCTTAATAAAGTTATTTTAGTGTGTTTAATTGGTAGTGTTTTTAGTTATCCCATACCCAGCTCGTTACACTATGTTATGTTAAAATGTTTTGTTTTAATAGAACGCACAGTTGGTTTATACCTAGTGATGAGGACCACACCTACTGCCTAATTCAGGATATATCCAAGGACATATTATAACAGTATAAAAATATTTTTCGTCATTCCACTGTAATAATTAAAACAAGAAAAGCATCGTGATCGGTAACATAATTATTATCGTGGCTGATTCCGGTTTCTTCATGTCGATATAACTTTTTTCGAATGCGCATTTCAGTTCCGCTGACATACAATAATATGATAAGGTCACTGCCCTTCGATTAACATAGATTTTAAAGTGCTACAAGGGTGGGGACATTTTGAACATTGTTCTCATTTTCTTATTCGAAATGTATCATTACCCGGGCCGTGGCGTATGCACGTAGCGAACGGTAAGCGTGAGTCGCGACTAGTTTGGTGGTTATTGCCTCTCTCAATACTAAGCACATTTTTGTACAACAAAGAGTATTAATTTTTTTTTGTAGTTCGCTGGTGAACCAGATTTTCAAGTCCTAGTCGATCATTAGTAGACAAACTTTCTTAAAATGAAAAAAAAAATCATAACATCACGCCTGTAATCCCCGAAGGGTTACAGAGTGGCAGAAGCGTACATACCTGACAGGACACCCACATTTCACCAGTTACGTTTAAGTCCCAGACGGCACGGTTGGCGCAGTAGCTCAAGCAATGGACTGCTGCGCTGCGTGTCGCGGGTTCGATTCCCGCATGGAACAAATATTTGTATGACCTACAGATAATTGTTCCGGGTGTGGATATTTGTGTATGTGAGTTTAAATGTTTGTGAACTCACCCACGATACAGGAAAAATTCCTAGTGTAGGGCAACGTTTACAAAAAAAAATGTAATAGAGGACTACCCTTTTGTCATAAACCGGACACAATCCAGACTCCGTGGCAGATACTGAAAAAATCCTGAACGAAAAACCCAATAACACTTCGCCCGACCTGAGAATTGAACACAGGACCTCATGCCTAGTAGTCGCGTTTGCAGTCACTATATTATGAGGCAGTCAAAAATCCACTCCAAAGAGATAATGCTCTACTATAATGTAAGAAATGTATTCAAATATGAACCCTATGTCACATGTGCAAAAACTTATTTATTATATCTATGGCAAAATCCCTAACGTATGGGAATTTGAAAAAAATTGTCCACACAGTATGGGAAAAGAGGCGGGGGGGGGGGAGAGGGGAGTTATTGTTGTGTACCGTCAAAGCTCTAACTCTGATCTTCAAAGAAGACGTGGATCGATAGATCTGTACTTACAAGTCTTATTCAAATGATACCTTGTTACAAACAAACTTTCTGTCGGGTTTCAAACTTGGTAAGAGTGGGTACTGTGGTGCCATTTTCTTTTTTTTTTGTAACTGTAATTGGGATGTTTCCCGACAAAATAAAATATGATTCTGTTTAGTCCGTCTGTTAGATTGTCGAAAAATATTCCATACGTGTTTTTTGTTTTATCAAATTAATAAAAAAATTGACAAAAACAAAACCGTGTCATTCTTTTTTGGCGGGTGGAAAATCATGAAAAAACCCCTCCGGCTCTTGGGCAGGGCAGAAAGGGAGTGTCAGACTTCCACTGACTAAAAACCACCCACGTTCCTTCTTAGCCCTTGCTAAGTAGTTTTGGAGATCTCATCATCATTTCAGCCATAAAACGTCCACTGCTGGACATAGGCCTCCCCCAGAACGGGGGGATTTGCCATAATCGCCACGCTTGGCAGGCGGGTTGGCGATCGCAGTATATACATAGTTGTTACGAAGGCACAGATAACGCTACTGCCCATTCTCTGGTAAGTCCCTTAGTCGCCTCTTACGACACCCACGGGAAGATATGGGATGGTGCTATTCTTTACGTCCGACATCATACGGTTTTGGAGATATAGCACATTTCAAAAACCGCAAATATAACTTTGTCATTCATAAAACACTATGAAAAACAAACTTATCACGAAATATGTCGTAGTTTTCGTTGTAACAAGAAATAATACAAAATAAAGGGGGCTTCCCTACTACGATGGTACGGAACCCTTCATGTGCACGTCCGACTTGCACCTTGCCAGTTTTTTTTATTCACGACCGCAGTTGGCGTCTTTTAGTTACGGAGATATTGTAGGTCAGTTTCAACTTTGACACAAGAAAAACAAAACAATAAAATCACTTACCTGGAATGTTCCGAGTCTAATTTATATAGAAATACTTTTAAGTTTACTACGGAATACGTCAGATGACAACATAGATAAAGTTCCAAATCGATGTTAACTTTGGGTATTGACCCTCGTTTTATTCAGCACGTTTTAAATGCGTCACATTGAGTTTTACCGTTTAAAACGTGACTGTTTACCCTCCACCAAAGAGTCGTTTCACGGAAATATGTTTTACGTAGCTACCTACTGAGTTTTATGTACAGAACGTTTGGTTGACGTCTTTGTGGAGGTTCTGTTTACGCCTTGTACACATTGCTCCGGTTGCTCGGCTGATTTGTTTTGTGTTTGGCGTGTGAAAAATCGTATTGTATGATTCAGGTTGAGCCAATAAAAAAGGTAGGTATAGTACCGAGTTAGTAAAGTAGTACAGTGCAGTGTTGGCCCAGTGGTGGCGGCCGCGACTTACGAACAGTGAGTCGTGGGTTCGAACCCAGTCAGGCGCATTACTTTGTGTAATTTATTTCATTACCACTGCTCTCAAAACGGTGAAGGAAAACATCGTGAGGAAACCGGCATGCCTTAGAACCAAAAAATTCGAAGACATGTGACATCTACCAATCCGCACTGGGCCCGCGTGATGGATTATAGCCCATCTATCTCCTAGAGAGGAGGCCTGAGTCCCTGCAGTGGGAACATTATAGGCTGGTGATGATAGTACCTACCTTATTATTTATCCACAAGCTCCACTAGATAAAATATGGAACCAATCTTCGACATATTCGCTCGAATCTTTTATAAACGAAGTATAAGCTCACCTGCTCTCCAAAGTACACAACATCAATGAAAGTTGAAGGATTTCCTAGGAAATCCCTTATGCTGCTACATTTTCAAACAAAATTGCAACAAAGAATATTGTTGAATTGAATTATTGGAATTGATAACAATGCCTTGCTGTTCTAGCAATATAGGTTTCCACTAGCTGTGCGTCATCTATTTTCATGGGTTCCCTCCCTAACGCAGTCCTGTAAATTAGTAATTTCCCAATGTCTCACCGCACGCCACACCTGTTCGTTTTTTTTTCTAGCGACTTAATTAAATCTAGCAAACATAGACAAAGACATGGTCAGCTCATACTTTCTTCGCTGCAACATTGCCGACCGCTAAGTCTGCAAGCTCGCTCGAATCAAGCGTGATGGTTGGAGTGCGATCGGAAACGTCGACTAAACAGAATCATATTTTGTTTAGTCAAGCAACACCCCTGTCAATTGGCATCTCAAAAATTTGCCAACCAGGACCAGACGCATAAAAACTCCGGATTTTAGAGCCCAGAACCCGGCCATGCCAACAGTTTTCTTAAACATAGAGTACAAAAACAGTTGAAAATGTCATAAAGCACCTTATATTTATTTTCAGACCTTAAAATTAAATTTAGTCATATTTTAACCTTCATTTTAAATATAAGTACCTAACAAAACATAATCTTATAACAGTTTTTGACAAATTGTTTTATTATTACATTGTAATTGTTGAATTTTTAAACCCGGACTACAAATGAATCCCCAGCCGGACGACGATTGAACTAGAACAAATCTGGGAAAACCGAGACGGATGGCCACCCGAAATCCAGGTTATATACTGTCTGTGTGACAAAAATCTAAATTCAATCAGAAGTTTCAGCGTGAAAGGGTAACAAACATCCATTCATCCATCCGTCCATCTTCACACACTGTCGCATTAATATTACCTAGTAGGCTTTTCGTAGGTAAGTATTAAGTAACTACTGAATATTAATAAATCTGTAAAAATGTTTCCATTAGTTTTGCACACCTTGTGTGGTTATACTAGCATACATGTGCTTTACGAACTTTTTGTAAACCCTGTTATTCAGACGAGTACTCTGAATCACAGAACGTTATGTAAATAAATAAATGATTTGTATTTTGTTGTTTGGCTGGTTTTTAAAAAATTTCCAACTTTTAACAATTTATTTGTAGATGTTGGTCTAGTGGTCCCAACCGCGAGAGGTGGGCACGAAGTTCTGGGTTCGATACCCAGGTTGGGTTTAAAATTAGGAATTTCTCAGTAGTAGCCACGGAGCCTCGTTTTGTGCCCGTTTGATGGGGTCGCACTTATTACATAGGACTACAGCAGAACTGGCAAAATGTGTATGAATGTTTTATATACTATTAGGGTACAGCTCTGCCTTACCCTTTGGGGATTAATATAAACGTGATGTTATGTAACGCGAGCAAAACATTTTGTTGGTGGATGCATTGAATAGTACAGGGGATAACTGTGCTGTAAATACCTCCATATTTACAGTAAAGTTAGAACATTGAAATCCTGAACCGATTTGTCTGCTTATAAACGCCCACCCGCTTTAACTCAGTTTATCCTTGATCATGGTGCTTGTAACAACGCAACGCCGCGTGCACTCCGCACGCTTAATCTCATAGCCAGTGAGACAGACTTATTCTGTTGTTCTCTGAGTGAATTCACAAGGAATGCTTTATTTGTTATTAGTTATAGGTATTAGTTATAAGTAACGATTAAGGTAGAATTAAGTAATTAAGGCACATATATCGCATTGGGGTTACCCTGTAATGGTAGATGTAAGTTAATAAATAAATATAGGGAAAGTTCGATAACAAACTCTGTGACACGAGATTTTTATATTGTACTAGCCTAGCTACTTCGTTCCCGTGGAAATTTTGATCTTACGAATAAATGTTTGGGGTGGAAAACCCTTATCACATAGGGGTATGAAAAATAGATAGTAGCCGTATGTATATACATACAATTTCATAGAAATCGGTCAAGCCGTTTCGGAGGAGTATGGTACATTGTGACACGAGAATTTTATATATAGAGAAGAAGAAGATAAATTCGCTCTTGGAGTTGGATTTTACGTATTTACTAATCCATCCTCTGAAATAAAATACTACGTTACTTCCTATACAATAGAAATTTCCCGACTCTCACATCATTACGCATTAATAATGCAAGCACGGTACTAGATCATTATTTGTTAAATGCGGAGTTATTTTCAAAGTGCGATATCTCATTACATCTTATTTAAAACCAATGACACCAATTTTGTGCAATATATTTTGTAACTTACGCTGAGTAACATAATTATTATGTATTTGGGTAAGGATTAATACCATGTTTATAAAAACTCCTTCGCAAATAATTCATTACGTACTCTAGAACTTTGAATAACATAAAAACTTAACTTAAAAATTTAAAAACCCCCGACTCAAAAAATAGGTAAAAGGTCCCAAATCATAAAACAAAACTTTAAAAAGTAAGAAATAATATGACAACATAAAACATAATATAAATATTTTAATTCCCTATACCTACTTACATTATCTCTGCAAAATATAGAGCGGTCCCTCGACACGAGAAAGTTGAGCACGGGGTTTTTTAAATTTTAAATTTAAGTTTTATTATATGTTTTTAACTTAAATTTAGGTAGGAGATATTTTTTGGTTCAATACACAAATCGAATCCTTTCATTTGATACCCCACTCGGATATTTTCGGTTACTATCGTTTATTTATCCCCTTTTTACCGCCGTAACTATGAAACGGCTGAATCAATTTTGTTCAAACATAGCTAAGAACACTCCCGACTAACTCACCTTACGCTACGATGCCACAGTCAGGCACACACACACACAGATACGTCAAACTTATAACACCCCGTCGTTTTTACGTCGGGGTTTAAAAAAGAGTGAACCTTAAAAAAACACAATTGGAACAGCAGATTTTTTGAAATTTTGTTCTGTATTATAACATTTCCGTCGCGCGATTGTTCCGTAACTTTACGTTTTACGTAGCTTGTTTGCGCTACGTAAACGCTCAAACGAAATAAATTTTCCCCTTGCTTTAACATTTCTCATTGACGCTCCGCTTTTATTGCTCGTAACGATGAGCGTAGTTGTTTTATTAGTCTGTAGCCTATAGGGTTCCTCGTTAAATGGACACCAACAATCAAATATTTTTTCAATTCAAACCTGTAGCTCCTGAGATTAGTACGATTAACGTCGTGCGTCCGTGATTGGGTTATAGAAATACATAATTATGTGTACCTTTCAACTTAATCGGTCCATTAGATTCGGAGTAAATTGACTGTGACAGACAGACAGATAGACGCACTAGTGATCCTATAAGGGTTTCGTTTTTTTCTTTTGAAGTACGGAACCCTAAAACGACAGTAGGGACAAACGGCTTAGGGGTGTCACGCACTACTCGGCCACGATCACGACAACTTGTTGCATGAATGGCACATCGATCTTGAACACGACTGGTCAGACGATCAGTCGCGCGACTAAACTTCCTGGACGAAACTTCTCTTTTAGTCAGTCTTAAACTGAATTTCTTAGGGTTATTAAAAGTTCGGTATTTCGGTATCTGGTTATATGAAAGCTGATTCAAGGTTTCTAATTTATTGAAAAATCGACTTTCTCTCGAACATTCATCAATACTAAAACTGCCTTGTTGGTCTCGTGGTCGCAAGTGCCACTGTTGTGCTGGTCCAGGGTTTGATTCCTAGGTCGCGTAAAGTGTTATTGGGTTTTTCCCTAGCAGTAGCCACTGAGTCTGTTTGATGGCAATAGGCGCGCCCTCTATTACATGGGACTTAAACTTAACTTTGCCTATTTGGCAAATCTACCTCGTGCGGAAAACCATTGAATTCGAAAATTTTCATTCTCTCGCCACGAATGGATACCATTGCCCACCCTCCACCACCATATCCATTGGCACCCTCAACCTGCCTGCTTGCTTGTTTACCCATGTTTTTGTGTGTACAAATACTTACCAAGTTGTTTAGTTTGATTATTTTTGTTTTATTAAACTATTGTTATTTTAATTTTAAAATACATTTTTAATTTTATAAAACTAGTATAGGGCCGATGTTTTGTACCTGACTACTCTGGGAAGAAACATCCGAAACAAACTCAGAGGTCATAGTATCTTTTAAGGTCCAGATACCTAATACTTGTCTTCATTTGATCCAGCAACATAAATTGGATTTATCGGTAATGTTGCTATAATTATATAAGTGGTAAATAAATAAATAGACGTAACGGCCTGGTGGTGGTATCAAAGAAAGAAAGAAAGAAAGAAAGAAAACATATTTATTTAGCACATGCCACTAAACCATATCACTGAAAGCTATATTTGTGTGCTTTTGAGACGCGTAGGCATTCGGCTCATGCACACAAAGAAAATGAAGTAGACACACGATATTGCACGTGTTTTGTTCTAGACGCGGCTTCTATGCGTAATTACCATAGATCAGAGTAGGTAGATTGATTTGTGGAACTTGTTTCATAAATGCACACGGAAAGAATAACATGGATAGGATAAGCCATTTTTCCGGAAAGTAATTCCGGTATTTCCGGATTCAATTAAAAAATGTTAATATTGGTAGTGATATTATTACTTCTCAATTCAAAATTTTATGGAAGGTATCAAAACTAAATTAATTTATTATTTATCTGTTGAATAATAAAAACAAATCGTGGCTGTGTGGTGAAAAAAAAAAATAATATTGCTCATTTAAATACAATTATACTAAGTTCCGGTTTTTTTTAATAATCAATCAATTCCGGCGGAATGTCCATATTAATATATACGTTTCAGATGAGTGATTACAATTCAATGTACCTACTCCGATCACTAGACTAATCACTCTAAGTGTAATGTATTGAAGATTGATAGACTATGTATATCGTGTGTCTCCATAATTTAGGTGAAAGCTAAAGGACCGTAAGTCCATTTTTGGTCATTTTTGTATTTTCAATGATTCTTATTCAGTATACCCCGTATTGATCAAATGGTAAAAGACATTAAGTCCTACAGCTACTAATTTCGTGGATGTAAAATTTATACACGGTCGATTTTATTATCTAATTTCGGGTATAGACATCTTTATTGAGCTCTACTGAATAATTTATAAAACGTGACTTATTGCTGCGGGTTGTTCGCAAGAGATACCGCGGCCTCGACATGAAGGGCTAAGAAGGAACATGGGTGGTTTTAAGTCAGTAGAAGTCTGACACTCCCTTTCGCTCTGCCCAAGAGCGGGAGGGGTTATTTGATGATTTTCCACGCGCAAAAAAAAAAGGTCCTGTAGCTTTCACCTTACAGAATTTTCATAAAGCTCAATATTTGATATATTATGTTAGAAACGACGATGTCGTCACTACGTACGTAGTTATTATTAAGATAAAAAACAGTTTACTATCACACTATCTTTGATTATGGTATTTTAGGGTTCTGTGGCTTTTTTTTTGGGGGGTGGGAAATCATCAAAGAAAGAAGAAAGAAAGAAATCACCCATGTTCCTTCTTAGCCCTTTGTATCGAGGCCTTGGTATCTTTTTCGAACAACCCACAGCCCCGACGTGTAAACCCTTATAGATTAGCCCTGTCCGACTGTCTGTCCGTCCGTTTGTTACAGTCATTTTACTCCAAGTCTGTTGTCACCATACATTTGGGAGTAAATGTTTTCTATGAAACACTACAATAGAGATGGCTGTCCATACACGTAACTGAGGATTGAAAATAAATTCAATGTAGAGGAGTTTAATTCGGAAAAATAGGTTTGTAGATCGTAAAATGGCCTTTTAACGAAAATTTATTTGTTAGTCGATTTGGTATTTAGTTCTTGAGAGATGGGAGTTTTTGGTCTAACTACAGAAGTAACTTTATTTTTAACTAGCTGACCCACGCAACTTCGTCCGCGTCACATAATATAACCTTTGATAAATTGACTATCCAACATATTAAATTGAGTTAAATCGTACTCGTAACAAACAAAAAAATCTTACCTTTCCTCTTTATAATACCTATTAGTTAAGATTGGCTTCGATTATATTATTAAAGTAACAATTACTATAGCTATCTCTTACTGTTTAATATACAGTAACACCTTGTACTTGTAAACAGTATGGTGCAGTACATATTTTGAATTTGAATTTCTCCGGAGCCCCCAGAGGCCAGAATCCCCACGTACCTACCGCACCGGACCGAATGACTGCCAGGCGCTTAATTATTTTGTCGCCCGTATATTTTTACATTGCGATATCTTCTAAGATATTTGTTTAAACTGTATAGAGTAAAAGGCACAAATATTCTATATTAAATTTCCGTGCTAAGAAACACATGTATTTAGATATAGATTAATACCATATGGGTTAAATAAGCTTCGCAAAATATCATTATTTATAACCTAACATTTAATTGTTAAAAAATGGTTACAGTGAGTCAGTCTTAAAAGATAAACATATGCTGTCGCGGACGTATTTTTAGAACTTTTAAAGAGGAACAATTCTTTCATACATGATATTTACGTAACTTAAACCGTTTTCGCAGCGCACGCAACGGAAGCTCTCAAAAAGGAATATCTCTTCCCGTTTTTGCAACATTTTTCATTTATGCTCCGCTCCTATAAATCGTAGCGTGATGTTATATAGCCTAAAGCCTTCCTCGATAAATGGACTATCCAACACTAAAACAATTTTTCAATTCCAACCAGTAGTTCCAGAGTTTACCCCGTTCAAACAAACAAACAAACAAACTCTTCAGCTTTATAATATTAGTATAGATGCAAAACCAATTATTTAGTTGTGCTGTTGAGCATGAATTTCCAATTAATGACTGTTCTTGTTATTATATTGTTTGGTGCCACGGAACCCTGTTTGTGCGAGTCGAACTCGAACTTGGCTGTGTTTTTTTATATGAAGGGAATAGGGATTATAATATAGGGCGTTGCCCCACGCGCATTGTGGTGCTCTTACGTACGGCTCTAATGCTCACCCTAGATGGTAGCCTAGGTTACGTGTTCAATAGTGCGCGAGTTTATCTCACGGGATGCAGGGATTATAAGACAGTTCTAGAAAAATCTACAGGGTTACTGTTAACTCGACGTATTCCTTGCAGGACGTTGCAGATATTTTAAGTTTCATACCTTATTACATAGCTAGATAAAATATGGATATTTTCTTAATAATTTGCACATCTGGAGTAGTATTATTTTTTTGCACTTATTAAGATTTTAAATGAAGTTATGGCAAAAACTTAAAAAAAAAGTTTGGTTAGAGATAATTGCCAAAGTTTTACGAATTTTTGAACTTTTCTTTATTCACAAAGGTTTGCAGCTGCATCAGCTATGGTAATAACTTAAATTTCAGTACAGTTGCGTAATAAATCGTTTTTAAAATGTCTTCAAATTATTTATTCTGAAATTTTTCACATATACATAAACCTCTAACTAGCTCAAAAAACTACTGAATTTCAGTAGAACATCTTGTGGCTTAATTTGTTGCATTTATTATAACACGTTGCGTAGTAGTAATGGGTTCTTGTTTTGGCGATTCTATTTAAAAAGTAACTGTAAGCACTAATTTCAATTATTACAGAAAAGTTTTGCAGAGGCTTACTGCGGTACTCAGAGATATTTAATCACTTAGTAAAGATTTGACATACTTTTGTATGACAAAACTGTCAAAACCTTTATTAAGTGATGACCTAAGTTATCATTAAAGCTCTCTGAGTGCGGCAGTTAGTATTACACTTAGAATTATCTTTTTAAAAGAAAACTATTTATTCTATTCTCTTCGGAGGAACTCAGTGCTAATGAAAAGTGTTCTTAAACAGTAAGTATTTAAAGGCCATTTACAAGTTTCTGCTGGAAAACACCTGAAGCAAAAAAAAACAACAAAAACAGGTAGGTAGAAAAATTATAACATAAATTGGGAGTAAAAATAACATGATCGAATACAAACTACAAGCTCAAATCAGTCAGATGCAAACAACTGAAACTTGATTTTGAAAATGTAAAAAACATGTCAGTTTATAAAAAGTTTTGCTCACACGGATAAAAAACGAGTGCTGCTACAGGCAGAATACGTTTCTGGCCTCGAAGAATATCAAATAGGGATATTGACATGAATAGCGAACGTATAAAAAGTTATGTTTTTGCCATAGCCAATTATAATGCTGATAATCTTATTTTGCATATATGGCATAATAAATTAGCTAAATATGTTTTAAATAATTCCCAATATCACGTGACTGCAAACGCCATTCGGAGCGCGTTACGTCGCCATGTATGAAGAACCACAGACAAGTTGTCAAACCTGGCTAAATTTATTGCATTTTTAATACACTGTTTCGTTAACATGACCACGTGACAGCTTGAAGCGTTTAGGTGCGATAATATGTAAACACTAAACTAATTAAAGTTGTTTTTATTAAAAATTAAATTTAATGAATTTAAATATTTACGTGCCTATCTATAAAATGAAAACACTTCCAAAAATTAGTCAACAAATCAACATCCCTATTGAAATTAACAAACAACACGGTTTGCGAAATATTTTTCAGTTTGTAACTCGTAAACAAGCTGACAGCTCAGGGCGATCAACAGCCAAATGTGCGTCACATGAAAGCTAAAACAATGGGAACTTGTAATAAAATTAAAAAATATTCTGTACTTTATTATACATAGTTTGAATTGGGAAATAATGGGAAACGTGCACAAAACATCCAACTTTATCTACAAGTTGTTGTTTTTGTTTGATTTTATTTCTTTTTCTTTTTTATAAAACGTTGCCCCATACTAGGAAATTCTCCTGTATCGTGGTGCGTTCACAAACATTTAAACTCACATACACAAATACCTAGACCCGAAACAACTATCTGTAGGCCATACAAATATTTGTTCCGTGTGGGAATCGAACCCGCGACACGCAGCGCAGCAGTCCAATCGCTCAGCCACTGCGCCAACCGTGCCGTCAATTATTTCATAACATCACACCTGTAATCCCCAAAGGGTTAGGCAGAGGTGTATAATAATACACCCACATTACGCAAGTTATGTTTAAGTCCCATGTAATAGGGGGCGAGCTTATTGCAATCAAACGGTCACAAATCCAGACTCTGTGGCTGCTATTGAGAATTTCCTGATGGAAAAATCCAATAACAATTTGCCCCACTCGGGAATCAAACCCAGGACCTCATCCTCAGTAATGGCGAATTGTGGGTGTACTATTAAGTACACCTCCGCCTAACCCTCCGGGAATTACAAGCGTGATGTTATGTTATGTCATAATCTAGTATTGTAATAATGCTACTAAAATTCACGGTGCCGTCAATACGGTAGTGCAATCTTAGCGCATTTTATGGAACAGCACCAGTAAGTGAAATGTTGCTACGACGTAGCAGTTACGTTGGCTACGCCGTAGCAAATCGAGGAAACACGCTACGCGGTCTTCGTTTAGCTTCAAGATAAAGTTCCCGAGTTTATTAAAGTGTAACTTTTATTACATCGTCTCAAACTTTTTCGTCTGTGTGTTGCATGTCGCGTGGTGGTCATATCAATATTAATAATTTCGTAAAGAGGTACGGTAGACTCGATCGAAACCTCACCTGAATTATAAAACATAAAAGAAACAAAGATTTCGAGTCGACAACATATTAGGTTGGGGAAAAAGTCTTTTCGCATTATAGTATGTATGAACTTGTAATAAAATCTCTTTGGCTATACTATTTGTATCTGGCTGGTTTTGGTATCATTGAAAGTTTAAATTTTAAAGAACATAATTCCAAATTCAAATTAGGAAAATGTGTGATTTTCATTTGTTTTTCGTACCGTCAAGATGAGTGAATCTAATGAAGAAATTCGATACATTTTAAAATTTTACTACAAAAAAGGTAAAAATGCAACGCAAGCCGCGAAAAAAATTTGCGATGTTTATGGACCTAGTGCAGTGTCTGTGAGAGTAGCACAAATTTGGTTTAAGCGTTTTCAATCCGGAAATTTTGATGTCAAAGATGCACGTCGCTCTGGTCGCCCTGTTACGGATAAAATGGATGCCATTTTTGAAAAAGTGGAGCAAGATATCAGTAGTTACGACGTTGCTGAAGCACTGGGAATTGACCACAAAACAGTTCTGGCGCAATCGAAAAAAACTGGGTACACAAAAAAGCTCGACATTTGGGTACCTCACGAGCTCACTGAAAGAAACCTAATGAACCGTGTACTCATTTGTGACGACGTAATGAAACCGAACCATTTTTGAAGAAGCTGATAACTGGTGATGAAACGTGGATCACGTACGACAAGAACGTGCGAAAAAGGTCGTGGTCAAAGGCCGGTCAGGCTTCACAGACTGTGGCGAAACCCGGGTTAACTCGCAACAAGGTGATGCTGTGTGTGTGGTGGGATTGGAAGGGCATTATTCATTATGAGCTGTTACCACCAGGCAGGACCATCGATTCTGAACTCTACTGCGAACAACTGATGAGATTAAAGCAAGAAGTTGAGAGAAAGCGGCCGGAATTAATCAACAGAAAAGGTGTGGTTTTTTATCATGATAACGCTAGAACTCACACATATTTAGCCACTCAGCAAAAATTAAGTGAGTTTGGCTGGGAGGTGTTAATGCATCTGCCGTATAGTCCTGACTTTGCACCTTCAGATTTCGACCTGTTTCGGTCTCTTCAGAATTCTTTAGGCAGTGTCAGGTTAACATCACGAGAGGACTGCCAAAACCACTTGTTATTTTGACCAGAAGTCCCAAAATTTCTATAGCAATGGGATTATGTCCCTACCTACAAGATGGCAAAAAGTTATCGAACAAAATGGTACCTACATCTGAGGTACCTACATACTTTAGTTAAATGTAAATAAACAATATTAAAAAATGTTTTGAATTTTCTTAAAAAATGCGAAGAAACTTTTTCCCCAACCTATTATATCCGCAAAATTCGGATCGTCGAATATTTTGTAAAATTTTAATGGTGCTGACAGACAAATCGCAGTCGGCATTACGGCATATTTACATTGATTGACACATAAATATTATATATTGACACACATATCGACATTGACACCGAATGACATCTTGCGTAGTTATAGAAACTCTTATGTGCGTGTGAACTGAGGGACCAAAAAGGAATACGCGAAATGAAAATCCTAAGATTTAGTAGAAGACTTAAAACAAATGTAGAACAAATCCGGGGAATTTGTAATCAAATATATTAAAAACTACGACCCATAAAGTGTGGTCCCTCAGTTCTCACAGACGGTTAGCCAGATCTCGGAAAGTATCTTAAAAAAGAAGGTTTTGTGAATACAGACATTTAGTAAAGAATTTGGAAAGATATTCACAAAATAACAGACCACAAAGCATTAAAGATAAAAAAAATATAACGACTGAACTGTGGTCCCTCAGTCCACACAACAAAGATAAATATTTTAGTGAATATTACTGAATTAAACTAATAAAACCGTTCTTTTTCTACATAAAGTTTTAGAAGAAGTCTTAAAACATATCGTAAAAAAAAATGAAGCCTAAATATCGAAGCATTTTGAAGATAGCGATGATTATTACTGGTCCCTCAATCCTCCACTCCACTGACATATGTGCATGTGCTAGCTGCTGGGCTATAGGAATATCAGAAAGTCTAGTGTACTTAACTTTTAGTAGAAAGTTTCTTCTAAATAATAGGTACCTAAAATTGTGCATTTCTTACCTCTTAGCTGAGATAATATTATTTCTTTAATTCTATGAAAGTAAACAGAGCAGTGTGACCACACAATAAAACAAAATGTAGACAGTCCTTTTATACTTTATTGAATATAATTTTCATTTTTTAGACAAAACGAAAACAAGGTTGTACGGTTCCCGTCGGGGTTGCGGGTTGTTCGAAAGAGATACCGCGGCCTCGACATGAAGGGCTAAGAAGGAACATGGGTGGTTTTTAGTCAGTAGAAGTCTGACACTCCCTTCCGCTCTGCCCAAGAGCGGGAGGGGTTATTTGATGATTTTCCACCCACCATAAAAAAAAAAAAAGGATGTACGGTTCCCGTCGGGGCTGCGGGTTGTTCGAAAGAGATACCGCGGCTTCGGCACAAAGCGCTAAGAAGGAACATGAGTGGTTTTTAGTCAGTAGAAGTCTGACACTCTCCGTATTCTCTCTCTCTATTTCTCTCTCTCTCTCTGTTTGTGCAGTGTGGGTGTCTGTGAATGTGTGCGATGATATGGTGTATGTCTATTTGTGACTAACTGCCTAACTGACACTAGCAGGGGGTTGGAGAACACGCGTTTGCTCCAGGATTGTAATTATCTCTTTTTTAAGACGGTTCCGTGTGGTATTGAAGGAGTCGAGTGAAGGGAATTTGTCATTATATAGGGTGTAAAAGTACCCTTAACGAAAACGAAGGGCATTTGTTCTCCCCACCACTGCGATCATGTTCTAGACCATACCTGGGAACCTCCTAGTTACGGAGATATTGGGGGTCAAAGTTCCAAATTTTTCACAGCTGTAAATACTAGTATTTCAGGTTTTAACTTTACTTAAATTATCTCCATGACCCGTTTACTATTCAAAGCATTAACTAACACAATGTTTTATGAGTGCTACTTTGAGTTTTACCGTAAAATGTGATTTTTGACCCCAAAAAAAAAAGTCATTTCCCGGCAAAAAATTTTGCGTAGGGGTACTTGGTTTGATGTACAGAATGCTTGGTTGTCGTATGCGTGAAGGGTTCGTTTACATCCTGTATAATGCGGGTAGACGCAAAAAGGGTGACATCTTCAAATAATCGGTGGAGGCCGAAGGGACTGCTAACAGGGAGGTATGTCTGGTACGCCTGAGTGGGAAAATGAAATGCTATAAAAAAAACTAGGCCTTCATAATCTTTCTTTATACTGCCTACCGATATCACTGTTTTCTGAACGAGCTTCTTTTGCTGCTGTGATGATCATTATTTCAAAATTATTAGTATAGTTATAGTTATAGTTTTTTTTTTGCGGCTTGGGAAAGCATCAATCTGTTGATATTTAGTCGATTTTATTATACAAAAATTAATCTTTGGTTTTCTTTATACTGGCAACACTGTCACCAAACGTCTGTTATAAAAAAGACGGTTGCCTTTAGTCGCTCTCTCACTTCTATCGAAACTGTGCTAGGAGGCAGTTACCTTTCTTGTGGGTAATTTTATATTTGAATAATAAACGAGTCAATGTTCATCGTATTTAAATTCAAATTGCTGCTGTTGTCTTGACACCCATTTCCTATACAATCATCATCCAGGGGTAGGCAGTGTCAGACTTCTACTGACTAAAAACCACCCATGTTCCTTCTTAACCCTTCATGTCGAGGCCGCAGTATCTCTTTCGAACAACCCGCAACCCCGACGGGAACCGTACAACCTTGTTTTCGTTTTGTCTAAAAAATGAAAATTATATTAAATAAAGTATAAAAGGACTGTCTACAATTTGTTTTATTGTGTGGTCACACTGCTCTGTTTACTTTCATAGAATTAAAGAAATAATATTATCTCAGCTAAGAGGTAAGAAATGCACAATTTTAGGTACCTATTATTTAGAAGAAACTTTCTACTAAAAGTTAAGTACACTAGACTTTCTGATATTCCTATAGCCCAGCAGCTAGCACATGCACATATGTCAGTGGAGTGGAGGATTGAGGGACCAGTAATAATCATCGCTATCTTCAAAATGCTTCGATATTTAGGCTTCATTTTTTTTTACGATATGTTTTAAGACTTCTTCTAAAACTTTATGTGGAAAAAGAACGGTTTTATTAGTTTAATTCAGTAATATTCACTAAAATATTTATCTTTGTTGTGTGGACTGAGGGACCACAGTTCAGTCGTTATATTTTTTTTATCTTTAATGCTTTGTGGTCTGTTATTTTGTGAATATCTTTCCAAATTCTTTACTAAATGTCTGTATTCACAAAACCTTCTTTTTTAAGATACTTTCCGAGATCTGGCTAACCGTCTGTGAGAACTGAGGGACCACACTTTATGGGTCGTAGTTTTTAATATATTTGATTACAAATTCCCCGGATTTGTTCTACATTTGTTTTAAGTCTTCTACTAAATCTTAGGATTTTCATTTCGCGTATTCCTTTTTGGTCCCTCAGTTCACACGCACATGAAACTCTTTGCTATGTATTTTTTGTTAAAACCTGAGATTGGCCGATTGCCTTAACATAATCATAGAAAAAAGAACACTGACCTTTTTGGATGAAGAAATTAGTTTTAAACATCTTTGGCATTTACGACCGCTGTTTGCGTTAATTTACGTATTTTGTGAACCAACTGATCCTAATGCGCTTTGGGAAAAGTTTGCATCACATTTTATCGAAGACTTTACAAGATGCTCTGCGATGCATTGTAGGTAATTCAATTGTAGATCATATTTTTGGTGTCCTTTACACAAATAAGTATAAAAGTTATTCAATCAAAACCATACTTACCCCTAAAACGATGTTTGTATTCAATTGAACGACTAAGTTGTTGCGAAAATGTTTAAAATTTATGAGAGTTGAGGACGATCATGATGATGTTTTTAACTATCCTGTAGAATTCCTAAATTCTATAACACCTGCAGGACTGCCACCACACAAAATTGGTGGTATAGTATAATGCTTTTAAGAAATTTAAACCCTACTGTTGGGTTGTAAAAAAAAAAAAAAGTATGACTGGGATGACATTAAAAACCTTTGGTCTACATTTGAAGGCACAATAACATCATTGAACAATTTAAAAAATCCTCGTTGGGTTTTGCTTGAAGACTCTATTACGCATGAAGTACACGTCTTTACTGATGCGTCCGAGAAAACGTATGGCGCTTGCGTGTACATTCCGTCTGGTAATAGCAGTGGATCTATAATATTTAATATTTCTATCAAGTTTCACTTTTACCGTGGTTTCATAAAACCATACAATCCTTTCTTGAGTTATGTTTTGTAACTTTTTGACTGACTGCAATAAAAACAGCAATGTGTAGCGACTGTTAAATATCTACAAATGACATCGCATGAGCATCGGCCGGTGTTATTTCAAACTATGCGTGTTAGGTTTGCTCTCAATAATAAAATAAAAGAACTGACATTTAAAAATAAACCTTATTACAATGATTCAAAACTCTGTTTTAAACGTGATAAAAAATCTGCTCTCTCCGAGCCGGTCTGTGTCAACGGACCCTTAACGTGCTTTCCGATGCACGGGGGTATCTCGTTATGTAATGTATGAACTGATCTGCAGCTGCTTAATAAAGTGGTCATTCATAGATTATAAAGCGACAGTCTCAACAGAGCAAATACAAAAAAAATAAAAAATACTTTAAGATTTTGCTACCTTAAAATTGCGATTTCTAGTATTATAAACTGAGTGTGCCTTCTGCCTTTCTACTATATTTGTATGAACGACCGCTCCCGATCGTTGATGTAATTGGAGCACAATATGATTCGTGGAGCGTCGCGTCTATCTAATAATTACAGCCACGTTCGTATATGGAGATATGACCACCAATCATAGACCGAGTAACCTCCATGGCTCGGAAAGCAAGTCAAGCAATGGGTCCCTGATAGCTTCCGGACACGGTAGGCGCTCACTGATCGTACGAGTTGTTCGAAAGAGATACCGCGGCCCCGGAATGGCTGGAATACAAAGGGCTTAGAAGGAACATGGGTGCATTTTTGTCAGTAGAAGTCTGACACTCATTTCCGCTCCGCGCAGAGCGGGAGGAGTAATTTGATGACATACCAATCACCAAAAGAAAATTGTAGACATTTCACAGTCGTTACAGGTAGTTTCATCCCAGTAAACACAGTGTAAATCGCAATCAGTCAGCCCATTCGGTTCGATTATTCGAAAACCATTCAAACTAGTTCTATATTCTAATATGTAGCAACGGACAAAGGGTACCAGACATACCTACACATATGTACACGGTATACAACAGTGATAACTAAGTGATTAGCCGTCGAACAGCCGAAACACACTATCAAGCTCGATCCCAAGACACGCACCACTGATTATCCGGATGGATTCATGTGCGTAAAGGCTGGAATACACATGCTACGTAGTAGCACAAAATCGTGCTAGTTTCGAGCAACTGTCACTTAGTAGCATACAAGTAGCACGTGTATACGAAAACAGCATACTTGTGAATAAGCATGCTACCTAATCGCAAGCCGGTCTATTTTTCGTGCTAACTAGCACGATGCATAAAACCTCTTTTTTATATTCTTTGGTTTTACTATTTTATACTGTGATTTTATATGTTTTTAAGCTATTGCATAGCTTCTATCGCGGACCTTGAGCGTAGGGACCGAATCCAGAAATTCCGTAACGAAAATAAAAACCTAACGAATTGACACTTGACAATGACTTTTTGAAATATCACGCTTGTCTCTTTAGTTCAGCAACCCGCCTTTAGGTGGCATTGGTTGTATTGGAAAACTACCGTAATCAGCTGTTTGTGAGAAAGTATATAGGTGTATAGGTATTTATCATCTATGTACAACAGTGAATATCTGTACTCGTATAATTTGTGTACAAAGTGTTTTAAATATGAATAAACAAAGTGCATTTATTAATGAAGAAAGTCACGAAAAAATAGTGAAAGAAAATGAGTTAGTACTCTATATACATTCATTTTATTATTATTATAACAAATGCAGTATTATTTTTTGTTTTGTTAATTTATATATAATACTGCTATAAAGATAACCAAAATGTGGGGAAATATAGTATTTATACTTACACTTTTACTAAACATCCTCATCTTTTATAAAATATTAAATCTTTTAATTTTTCAATGTTTAATTTTCATCTGACATTACGTCAGTTGTCAAGATGTCATTTACTTTTTCTTTTAATTTGTGTCATAGTTTTTCTTAGTGGTTAGAACTACGAAGGTTACATTTAATTTATATAATTTAATTTATTTTTATTAATATTTGTTAGCTATTAAAAAAAAACAAAGGAAAAAATACTGCATTAATAAAATAAATAAATAATTATAATTGCATAAGTTGATAAAAAATGCTATGCAATAGCTTTACCGCGGCAGTCTTCGAGTGCCACACGTCTTTTTTTTTTTTATCGTGCTGCCACCTTTTTGTTGTTTTCTGTCAGTGTATCTAACAAAAAACTGTAAAGCCGCGTCCCCACTTACGTCACCCGAAACGTTCCTGTTAGACCGCGCGGCTCAGGCCTTGCTCACGTCCACATTCACGAGACACGGCCGCGTGGCTCTTGTGGGGACGCGGCTTAAGATAATGTCACTCAGACGTGCTAAAATGAAGTATGCTCGTAAAAAGTATGCTTTTGAGGTCTGTGCTTTAGAGCAAATGTTAACACTCTGAAATCATGCTAGAAATGAGCTAACTACCTAATAGCAAACAAGCATGCTTTTCTAGTATCATGTGTATTTCAAGCTTGGAAAGGAGAATTTGCTACAATGAAACATTACGACAATCTGAATGGGATTTTTTTATTATACAAAAATGATTTCAAGTTTCATAGCTATTTCATTCGATTTCTTCTTTGACACAATCCTAGTTTTGAACAATGGATGACTTGAAAGCCTTAGCTCCGGCCGTGATTGCACTTCGCTAATTATCATGTCGAATGAGATTTCGTTGACATTAATATTATCCCGGAAGGATCGCATTCGTAGATTAAACAAAACAAACAACAACAATATCGTACACGAAAGTCTCGTAATAGGTATCGTTCCTTTGACGTGATGACACTTGCCCTTGAATGGCGGCCTCCGATTGGTCAACGAACTTGGACGCCCCGCTCGCACGCACGCTCTAGCGACAACTATTTGCGTGCACGCTGAACGCGACGCTCGCTGCACGCCACACACAATACACGCTGGAACGCTCGGCTGCCGCGCGCCGTTCCCGCACGCGCGCCTCTATATTATGACTACGTTAGGTTTTACAAGAGTAAACACGCGGGTGGGAGTAGTTTTTGCGCGGATTGCAGAAAGCCGGTTGTATTACATTTTTTGGTGCAATAACCCCTTTTTTTTTTGGGGGGGGGGGTGGGAAATCATCAAATAACCCCTCCCGCTCTTGGGCAGAGCAAAAGGAAGTGTCAGACTTCTACTGACTAAAAACCACCCATGTTCCTTTTTCGCCCTTCATGTCGAGGCCGCGGTATCCCTTGCGGACAACCCGCAGCCTCGACAGGATGCAATAACCCCTTTGTTTTTATATTTACTCAAGTACCACCATGCGAAATCGGGGTGGGTCGCTAGTCTAAAATACAATTATAATATATATCAATATCAATGCAGGTACATCCAAATGCCTAAGTAAAAGTTCATAGCAATGTCATTTGTTTGCAGTTTTTTATACGTATTGGCGTAGGCTTCATACGATGTATATTCAGGATTGTCAAGATATAATCAACTTCCGAAAGGTCTTTTTTAAATGAAATACTAATATGCAGTTATTCAGCGTTGCATATTGCTAAGTACCATGTTTATACATTGCAGGAGGTAGTCGTTCAAACTATATTTAGCCATCTCCTTTTATGCTTTTCCACACTTTAGCCTTATCTCAAAAGCCTTACATAAGATTGAAAATGACAACGCAGAAGGGATTGCATTGGTGCCATATTGACCAACACAACCACGGTACCCAGTCTGGTTAAAATGACTTATTTCTAAAGTACTGTATTTTAATCCTGACAAAAAATTACTATGTTCTCCTTTCAGGGAGGAGCATCCTCTCCACACGGATCTTACCCTGATGGCAGGGAAAATATCCGGCAGTCGCTATTAAGACGCGGAATATCACCGCATCTCTCGATATAATGATGGCCTCTTTCTCCATAAACACGCTGAAGCAATATAATACTGCACTAAAATCATGGTTGCTATATTGTCATGGTAAAGGATTAGAGTACGGTAATTCTTACACTACTCAATTAATAGAATTTTATCGTACAAGATAGTTGTATATATTTTTATCTATGGGCCTCAGATGCCTGAAAATAAAATGATTGATTGATTAATGGAGTGTGTCCGGAACGAAGAATCACCCTCAGTCAGAAGTCAGTGCAAACTTGGTCTTCGACTAACATCCAAAAGTCCGAACGTGATATGAAGCGCAGTATCTTAGGTGTAACATTAATAGATCGTGTTCGAAACACTACACTGCGCTCCAAAACGCAAATCGTTGAGGTGCCTCAAAAAGCTGCCTAACTTAAATAGGACCGGACAGGACATGTCTGTCGCATGCCGAACGAGCTGTCGAGTGCGGAGTGCTGTGAACGCGAGTCGTGGCAGAACACGAAAGAGATGGCGGGACGAAATGAGAATTGGAAAGAAGTTGCACAAAATTGTGACCGTTGTTGGAAGGAATGGAGGGAGGCCTTTTATAATAATCAAAAAGATTAATATGATCGCCACAGATGGGGGTGGACGTGAGATAGGTAATATAATTCTTCAATACACCATAGCAAAACCATAGCAAACTCGCTAGTGCTGCAATCATTTGGTTATGTGTTGTTGACACCATTCCATATCGTAACATCACGCCTGTATATTCGAAGGGGTACGCAAATGCGTAGGTACAGAACACCAGAATTTTGTTAGTTATGATATTGTAATAGATGTTTTGTATTTACTAAGTATCAGATCACGTCCAAAATCAATTCAAAAGTAGGTATTTGAAAGAACAAAAACACGTTGAAAGGTTTCATGGCTGTAGACACCACGAATAATACTTGGGTACAGAGTAGGTAAAAGTAGTTGTCCAAGAAATAACGCAATCTCGTCATTTCTATTAGAGCTTTATCATTATGCTGTCTATTACCTAATATCTATTCGCATCCGAAACAGATAATGCAATTAAAAAAATCCAAATGTTTTTACACGTCACGTCAGTGCTACATAAATGTGTCCGTAAGCATAGTTCATTTCCCCTGAATGCAACGCCATCTAGTAATCAATGAGGAATCATTTTTTGTCTGAACAATTTTAAATGTTAGCAAAAGTAAAGCGGTGATGATGTTTACGTTGGAATATCATTTAGAGAAAATATCCTCACGTTATATCTATCGACAGTACAGCAGGTACCTACTTTGAAAAATCAATGGGAAACCGATTCTAGAGTTGTACCTAATAATAATAATAAAATAAATAGAATACTGTCGCCTTAACTGAATAGGGTACAACTACGGAAATAATTTCTACAGATTTGACCTTTTTCCTACGACGGCAGAATATTCTTCATTACGCTACACAGGGTGCATGGGTCATCGACGAACAATTTGTTATCACGTATCCTGTACTTACATCATTCTTAACTACTAAAAAGAGTTCTTAGGATATTTGTCAAGCTACACAAAACGTTGCCTCCCACTAGGAATTTTCTCCTGTATCGTGGGTGCGTTCACAAACATTTAAACTCACATACGCAAATACCTAGACACGAAACAACTATCTGTAGGCCATACAAATATTTGTTCCGTGCGGGGATCGAACCCAAGACACGTAGTGTCAGTCAGCTGCTTGAGTCAATGCGCCAACCGTGATATCAATTGGCATTGACTGGACAGGTCCACTCAAATCTGTGTGGTTTTTCAAAAAACCATCTCAGACAATAATTTGCATAGTCCTCATAAGGCTTAATCTATAAACTTTAAAAGAAACTACTTAGAACCTTTTTTTTTTTTTTTTTTGGGGTGGGAAATCATCAAATAACCCCTTCCGCTCTTGGGCAGAGCGAAAGGGAGTGTCAGACTTCTACTGACTAAAAACCACCCATGTTCCTTCTTCGCCCTTCATGTCGAGGCCTCGGTATCCCTTGCGGACAACCCGCAGCCTCGACAGGAACTACTTAGAACCTTTGAGTTTGTTTCGGCTGTTTCTTCTTAGAGTAGTCAGGTACGAAACATCGGCGCGTCGTAACGTGTAGTGACGCGTAAAAGTGTGATGTAAAACCAATTTACAGAAATAAATTAATGTGATTCGTAATGATGATGATGATGATGATTTTTATGATAAAATGCAATACCTACACGATCAAAATGTATGGAAACGCAGAATAAAAAAAAACGATCCGACCGAGACACACACTTTGTGGTTCAGAATGATGTCCCAATTTGTATCATATACTTAAATAAATAGATCAGCATAGCACCATCACGCCTATAACCTCCAAAGAGTATGACAGAGTTGTAGGTACCTACCTAATAGGGCACCCACATTTCGCCAGTTTTGTTTCAGTCCCAGGCGGTATGGGCGAGTCTATTGCCATCAACTGGACAATAATCCAGACTCCGTGGCTGGTACTGAAAAATTCGAAAACAGTGCACGACCAGGGAATCGAAACCAGGACCTCATGCTCAGCAGTCACACATGAGAAGACTCGACCAACGAGGCAGTCGCTATTAATATATTATTCTCAACGAAGTCCCAGTAGGTAAACGAGTAAGGAAAGGGTATAAAATAAAAAATCAAGTTACCACAAAACTGTTTATTTCATAAATTATAATATGATATAAATAATTCTGACATGCGTGTCTGCCACGCGAGTTCCGTCGTCTTCTTACATTACTGTCCTACGGAACCCTAAAAAGCTTTTACAAGGCAACCAAATTGCAATGCCTAGGATATAAAATTACAGGCAATTTTTTACTTATAGGTACCTACATACAAATAAATAAACTATAAGCCGGTCGTGATTGGCGTTACTAGGAAACTAATAATAAGTACATAAATCATGTCAGGATGAATTGGCGAAAAATTTTTATTCCAACGTGGTTAATTTTAGTGTGAATGATCGAACTAAGGCAGTCCGCGAATTTTATTTTTGCAATTTGCAGGTCAGTGTCAGATTATATGACGATTAAAATATGATTCGCGCACGTAATGCGTATGTATTTATAGAGATAATTATAATCATGAATACAATCCTCTTGAGTTGATTTAATTTCGGTGACTTTTTGATGAAAAAGGCATTCAAGGAAGTAATGTGAACTAAGAGGGTTGTATTGGTGATTTTAATATTTATGACTCAGTAAAGTCACATTTGTTACGGTCCCGAATCCTATTTTATTTAATATACACCCTGACACTGACCGCCAAATTGCAAAAAAAGTAAGTGAATTCGAATTTCGCTGGCTACCTTGTCGGATTCACCTTAAATCAGTCTCGTTTTATTCTTATTACAGAGTGGAAAAGCGACAGAGTTAAACAGGGTGTCTAGCGCTCCCACACTGAAATAAGAATAAAAGAATACCTACTGGTTTAAGTCGTCATGGAATCGTTAGGGTATGTTTATCCTTTAGTTCCGGGTAGTGCAAAATGACCGCTTTAGCAGAATCATATTATGATAGATAATCATATGAACTGCGTCGTCGACCAGCGTTTGGCTCCTGTAACTTATAAATTGTAGAATACTTATGTATTTTCTTGAAATACTTTTTTTTATTCGCCTCGACTAGTTACGGACTCAAACCATCATAAGACATTATGAGGCTGACCACGATCGAGTTCGAAAACGTGCATTTTCACAACACGAATGTACTTATTTCAAGAAAATATAAAAACCTCACCTGATGTAGGTAGTCTCCAGATCATAAAGTTACCACAAACTGTCAAATTCTCTCATTAGACTTTGAACTTATTCATTAAGGTTTTAACCACTTGGAGTTTTTAAACAACGATGTTTTGGTAAATTGTAGCTACCGCCTAGACACAAAACTAGATAATACTCAGTCTCCTAGTAACACCATTCTTCGGCGATCATCTAATAACCCACATATTTACAACGGACCTCTCTGTATGTATGTCACGTGTTCTACACTAGGGGGATGTCTCCATTTTTATAATACTTTCAGTCTTTTCAGACATCAACGGCTTATCTAAGGATGTTTAGAACCACAGAGATGGCGGGAAAATGAAGAAGGAACATTGACTCTGCTGTCAGAAGTCTAACTGCCGCACTCAGAGACGTTTAATGATTACTTAAGCCATCACTTAGTAAAGATTTTGACAATTTAGTGATGGGTTTGTATGTCAAATCTGTACTAAGTGACGGCTTAAGTAATAATTAAATATCTCTGACTACGGCAGTACATGCCTTTTTTTGTGGGTGTGGGAAATCATCAAATAACCCCTCCCGCTCTTGGGCAGAGCGAAAGGGAGTGTCAGACTTCTACTGACTAAAAACCACCCATGTTCCTTCTTAGCCCTTCATGTCGAGGCCGCGGTATGTTTTGCGAACAACCCGCAGCCCCGGCGGGGCAGTACATGCCTTAACTTGATACTTGATGAAATAGTCTCCTATGATTGCCACCAGTTGATATTTTGAATTAATCGATATTCTAAAACTATTTCTGGAAAATATTCTTATTTCTATTATTTTTATCTGTGTATATTATATTGTTATTTAATAAAAGCTATATATAATATATACTAGGTAAGTACGATTCGATTAAATTTTGCAGGCACGGTATGATTGAATGCGTCCATTCTGAAGGCACAGTTGAACCACACGTAACTAATGCTTTAACGCTAACCTCTTTCTTATTTCGGTTGAAGCGATGAAGATAGCAGGAATAAAACGATTTTACTATACATTGAGTCATCAATCACCTGCCTAGCCTTTTCCCAAATATCTTGGGGTCGGCTTCCAGTCTAACCGGATGCACTTGAATACCAGTATTTTACATGGAGCGACTACTTGTCTGACTTCCACAATCCAGTTACTACCTACTGGGTAATACGATACCGCTTGGTAAGACTCCTTAACGTGCTTTCCGAGACACGGAGAAAATTCTGAACGTAATGGGTGGTCACTAACCACAGAGCCACCTAGGCAAGCCTGAAGATTGATCCGATCGACTGGTAATATCTGATCTATCATCTAGAAGCGATCTCCTCTAAATAACACAAAATTTAGTCAATTGTGGTCCAACTGGAGCTTACAAGTGAACTCTGTATTTTAGTATTTTCTATTTAATATCTAATATTATGATCGCAGCTACATTTTGGCAACATTTGAGTTCTGTCGCGGAAGCCCTTCTACTCCCCACTGCTACCTATGTCTAAATATTACTAGATATATTATGTATGAGGTAATTGGTTATCGTGCCTTTTAATTTACTGTATCCAGGCACAGGTTATGTTTGTTTGGAAGACCAATATGACGACAACGGATCGAAGTGTAAGTAGGTATATGTATATAAGTATATGGAAGAAAAAAGTATTTATATAAATCTATGCGCACCATTTTAAGCATGCCTACTGACTGATAAGTGGATAATACACCCTTACAAAAAAAAACAACTCGTTATTACTACCTACCTCAAAATAGACACCACTTTTGTTATCATGTATGAAAATGTGACATACAAACACACAGTCCAAATACAATGTACAAAACATTCCAAGGATTAAGACAAACGATTACATTATTTAGTGAAAAAATTCAATTATTTTAATGATCTCATTTAAATTTCGTCTCGAACTTACTAAATACTATTTGAAGTCACAGTTGTAGTCGATTAGTTGACTAAATCTTTCGTTCTCACTAAAGAGGAGAATTTATTAGGTACCGAATCTTATTCGATAAGTGAGGAGGTAGGTGTTACGTAGTTGTTTATCACAGATATAATACATGCTGTGCGACACGACTGACTGAAGCGCGCCTGCAGCGGTATCAATACTAAATTACCGTATTTTGTACATTTCTCCAATTTAAGGAACAATTAGTTTTAGTCAACGCTACGACCTGTCTTCACGATGCACGATGTTGCACGACTACAGGAGAACAAACACTTAAGGGGGAAGCGTTAGGGTGCACGAAACTGAATTTCTTAGGTATTTAGTAGTTTGCAAGTCAACCACGCTGTACGTCAAACAAAATATGGTTCGTGACCGTAACACGTAAGTATAATATTACTTAAAATCATCAATACAATCTAACACTATCATTAACACTGAAAACGGGATATTTACCATGTTTACTTTTTGTTTCGAGCTCCCGATATTTCGGCGCTGTTACAAGCACCATGATCACAAATTGCAAAAAAAACGTAAGAAAATCTAAATTTCACTGGCTACACTAGCACTTCCACCTTAATAAGCCATGGTTTCCTCGGATGGCAACATAGCTGTTTGTAAACTCACACACGAATATTTAACAGATTTTTATCTACAAAAATACTACTTATACTTTATTAGAAAATGTTATTGCTTAGTAGAATTGCTTGTAAATATGCGTGCAAAATGAAGACATTACATAATAAAGTTCTTTAGGCAGTTTATTTTCATAATATTTAAAGATAAGTTACAGACTTCTTTTGACCACGAGCTATTAAAATATTTTTAAATTTATGTTATTGCATTTTTGAACAAATGCGGGGATTGCTTTTTGCATCTATTATCGGGGCGTACGCAGTACGACCTCAATAATAAAGAGATGAGATTTTACTTTTAATCGCCATTTCTTTCAAACCTACTTATGAATACTTCAAGACATTGTAGCACCGAGGTAGGTACTACAATATAACGTCGTTTATTGCTCTCACTGTAGGCTACGCTTTTTAAGCTACAAATGAATAAAAAACTTCATAATTAACACGGTTGTTACCAACTTGACTTCTGATTTGTATGAACAATTAACAGAATTTTTAAACATCAAACCGCTCTGTCCTATAAACATTATTTATAAAAAGACTTAACCCCGAGCTGATTTCGAGATCTGTGGGGTTACCATGATATTATTATTTTTTTGTTATTTCAGTGTGGGAAAGCGACAGAGCTACTACACAAGATGTCTAACGCTGTCTCTTTTCCACACTGGATTAAGAATAAAACAATTCTGCTCTAAGACATGGTAGACCACCTGACCTTGTGGTTGCAGCGACCAACATTCTTATCTACAAACGTTTTGATCGCGGTGCCACAGTTATATCAATGCTGACATTTATCGGTTGTGGCTACTGTCAAATCTTCGAAACAAAACAAAACAAATTAAAAAAAAAAACATTTGTGTGTGTTGGTGTTGGGCTGTGAAAGTATTTTTGTTTCCAAAATTAAGCTAGTTTACAGAATATATCATAGCGATCAGTATAAAGAAGAAGTACCCACAGTAAGTAGATATGCATTCTCCGATTGCGACTGCATTGACGCAGAGAATATCCAATACATAAATAAGTCATTTATATCTGCTCTAGCTGCTATTGCTCTGATAGCTAGCGTAATTGTTATATATATACCTAAGTAACAACAAATTGATGCTATAAATATTTTGTAGTTTATTTAAGGCAGTATTGTTTATTGGAAATTGACTGTCTACACTAAATTTGCGTATAAAAAAATACTTAAACTGTGTAAAGTGCAAAGAAGGCCTTCTGAACTAGCATGAGATAAGAGCGCATACCATCAACTCTTATAGCAGTATTAGTGTGAAAAAGAGACGAAGAATGCAGGGCTAGCTTCATATCTTTCCCACACTAGTGCTATAAAAGAGGTCATGGTAGACCTAAAGCTCTGCAACACATGATATGTATACGACTATTCGGCAGCTAAATATCACTGGCTAGTTCATTGTATTCACGGACGGATTGTGGCGCTTGTACACGCTGATACTGCGCCAGCGAGAGACCTCTTAGACAGGGTTTACTCAAAACATGCTATAGTCGGTGCCAGTTAAGATGTCAATAGCGGTCATTGCCCTTTCCATAATCTCTTCATGCGAACCTAAACAAATGAACCATGTATCGTTTTACATTAGAAAAAATGTTGAAGATCACGATAGATGATGATTGAAGACATGAAGTCTTATTTTTGGGTTTCAAAGTTAAGAACTTTAATTAATGTGGATGGGTCAATGACCGCAATTGACATCTTAACTGGCAGCACCTAGGTATACACATTGGGCGTCTGCCGCCACAACCGCTAGTTTTCGTTTTCGGCGGCCGCTGAGTGGCTGGTGTAAGTCGGTCTTAAAGTTGTGTCAGCTCGACCAACGTCCGTGTCCATTGAGCAATAGATACACTTGGCAAAGTCAAACGCGAATTTCTCGCGAAATAACTATTACTGCTTTGATATATAGTCCGGTCAATTGCGACATCTGAGGTTACAATAATTCCCACCCAGCTGAAAATTGGTAGGATTGTTCAAAACACAGTTATAAATTAAATTTAAAAAGTCCTCATCGATCCGACACCTGAAAAAAAATACTCGGGGTCAAAGGTCACATAAATAGTTTTTTTTTAAATTCCCTACAAGTATTGTTTCGAAAATTTCCGAAATTCAAACCTTAAGGGTGTTAAATACCCGTCGGGGCTGCGGGTCCCGTCGGGGCTGCGGGTTGTTCGCTTTTTACATTTCATTTATAATGGTGCAATCCTACCAATTTTCAGCTGGGTGGGAATTTTTTAGCGTATTCATTTTGGTGCTGATGACTATTTGGCTCAGAAACAAGCTAGTGCAGATCAGCAGTGTACAATCGCGCTTATACTTTGTGTGGTAGGTAAGGAGGTGTCGTGGGATGTCCTTATGCGGTGTGTTGGCACATGAAGAGTGTAAAAAAAAGAAAAAAAAACTCAACAAAAAAGGTTAGTATTTATTTTATTTAACTAGGCAAAAAGGTGATCTTTTTTATACAAAAAAATATATTCGCTAAATCGCACTGTGTGCGCAAGTCCTATTACAAGTCTTTAAACAGACCATTTTATTTATAAATAATGACTTTTCCTAGGAAAAAAATACACCAAAATATGGTATTCACCTTTATACAAACATTAGTTACAAGCGAACCATATAAAGTAAATGCAAAGAGATCGTGTAAAATTGTTATCGATAGATCTCCTTTGCTGTGTTTGTCTTGCGAGTAGACTATACCAAACACGTCACCTGTATCACGGTGTACATATACAGGGCGATTTGGGCTGCGCCAGTAATGGCCGATAAATACTGTTGCATAGACAACATAAATTAAATATAGGAAAAAAAATCCATTAGATTTTGAATTGCGTTTGGATTCCGCCTTTACGGAACTGAAAATAAATAAATATTATACATTGTGTATTGTCCTATAAATAAATTAATTAACATATTCAAAAAAACATGACAATGATAAAAAAAAAATTTAACTACATAACAATAAATAAATAAATAAAAATAACTTCATCAGTAAGGAACTGTCTACTTATAACGATTTCTGTTAGCCTCAAAAATAATTAATTTTACATTCTTACTTCATCTTGTCATTTCTTAATTTCATTTTATCTTTAATTTGTTCTACAAGAATAGAAACCGGCTAGATTAGCCTTTACTGCCCATCTCAAATGGCACCCTGTATTTGATTTTATTCGCATAACTTTTATACGGACTTCAGAAATGAAAACATCGAATGGAATAGTCGGACCGCATCACAAACACTTATTGCACGCAATTTCATAATTGCACTAAGTTTAATTGTAACTAATTAGCGAACCACAAAGGAATCACTAGGACATAATAGTCTTAATAATCAGAAACAGTTGTATAGGAAAGCTATGAATAATCTCGAACGAGTCCATAGTTTTCCATCTACAACTCTATCCTTCAATGTTTTATAAATAACAAAAGAAAATAAACAAACAAAAATAAACACTATGATAGGGCGTTGAGTTGTTTCTCTCAGCTTTATCTATATTACAGCCTAACATATTTTGTTTAAACTTTTTTCTTCTAAAGTATAAATAGATATTATTCACCAGCCTTAAGATATCAAAAGGTATTGTTTATTTAAAACTAGAATAATTAGTTATATGAAGCGAGCTTTGCTAGTTGGTTACAAATTGATGGTAAGTACAGCACCCCGATTGAATAACACTGTCGTCTGTATAGCCTAATTTGTTAATAATGTAAGCGAAAACTACTGCCAGATGTAGTAAGGCGTACGCTTACAAACGCACTTTGCGACGAGCAAGTGCTACGCAACGACGGCGCTGAGCTAGCCGGCTTACGGTGACGGGCGCTTGTCTAATGAGATGACGTCATGGACTGTCTACAACTTTACGAGCGTACTATAATGACACTTAGCTGTCCGTACGAGACGGCATAACGACCTTCCATCTCACTCAGGCCCACAGGAGACTCAACTTCCTGTTCAATCTGAATAGGAAAGTGAGGCCTATCAACAATACTATTTATATCCTAATTTGTTTTATTTATAGCTAATATATATCACGTTTTCTGTTTATAATTATGGGATATATTTAATAACTGCTATTAAAATTTCAAGTTGTCACTTTGACATAATCAGTGCTGTATTCTATTGGACTATTTTAATTATTATCATCTATGTTTACATTAATTGGTGTTTCTGTATCACTTATTTAATTTCGCGACAACGCGAGTCTTCAAGGTTTGCGGATCGTAACAGACTAGCAAAGCGGATAAACATAAACGTAGAAAAAAAATTTTTTTTAACGCTAACTCATCTAAACTAATAACCACGCTTTACAATTTATATCAGAAAATGTCGAGGTGTGGACGTGGACACATCATCAACTTTAGCCGGAGGAAGAGTTTAGGAAGTCTTAATAATACTATAACATATTACTAATCCACATTATCCATTTTTCTTCCTAAGCAGCTGAGCTAGGTCTAATGTTCGAACAACTGAGCCACGCCAGTCTCCAAATAGCTGCTAGCTTTAAACCTATCTATGCATATCTACAAAAGACGAATAATATAATAATCGAAACAATTTGTACGAATTCATTTTCAGACGGTCTATGTCGGTCTACCAGCCGGAGAGCTAGCAGCCACATTGGAGACGTACGGTACTTATTTAACCGTCAATTTATTATTGTTGAATGTTTCGAGGAAGACTGTGACGTGACGGTTGACAGAGGAGAATGGAAGAATAAAACGTGTTGCGCCGACCCCAAGTAACATGGACTGTAACTTTTGCAAAGGATACAACCCAACCTCCGGGCATTTTTGGACTATTTTCAAAAACAAACTTATTATTTAGATATATCATGACATAATTTATTATCCCACCTAAGTCGTAAGTCAATTTGCCGAGAAGTTAATCAACCACAAAATATCTGATATCACCCACATGAGGGTTTTTTTTTTGCCGGCAAACTAAAACATATTATTATGTTACTTTTGAAAATAATTTAATCTGGGTGATCGCCTTTGTTTTACTGATTTCAGTCAAATATTTTTTTTTATAAGTCATTTCATTTCGTCAGTGTTGCCATCTTTTGGGCTATAATGTGTCCACGTCAAAATTATGGTTTCCATCCAATTGACTTCGTGAAGTATTGCGTCGGTATTGCAGCACCGCATAAACGTGTGACTGCGCCATTTGACGTCAAGACGTCAAAAGACATCTCACCTCAAATAAAGGTTCGATGTGCAATGCGCATCATGTCCGATCACCGCAATAAAAAAAAAACCGGTCTTCCAAAAACAGATTCCAAATTTGTCATGTGATAATCAAAAATTAAACATCTCTAAGCTGAGTTTCTTCGACGCGCCATATTATTGTATATACATAAAACGAATCAAAATTACTATATCGGACTATTCACTGAGGATATAAATTATCAGGCATTTACGCGCCTCACCGAATTTTAATCAAGGGCCGAAATGTGTTTCTAATTTGCTCAGCGGTTCCGAGCGGGTTCTATAGAACCAACATACAGGACAATTATATCAACATACAATTATCTTAAATATTATACTTCTAATTTTACTCTCAACTAATCTTGCGTATATATTATCAATAAATATAGTAAGCTTTTTCATTAAAATTTGACATTCGTTGTTTGTTTAGTCTTCAAAAAGTACTTCTCTTTTTCTATTGCATATTTTGATAAGTACATTTTTTCGTTGATCAGAATTATGGTTTACTTTCAAAAATACTTGAATCTCACTCTAGTCACGTATTCACAGACGCTCGTCCAACATAACGATTCGGAAAGCCTATGTCTGCGTCTGTCTTCTATAACATTAAGAAAGACAGCGATAGACTTGGAAGTGTTTTGGAATACGTAAGCAGTACAGATTTCCACTTGTTCGAGCTCAGGACCTTTATCTAATAATTACCATTTCCCGACGGTATTTCTTACGCCATCTTCTATAACAACATATTAAACCCAACATTCAAACATGTATGTGAATTGTATTTAAAAATTATGCAATAAAAAATTTACTTTTCAAAGACTAAACACACTGTTTTGGCAATATCGTTGAAAACTTTGATCATACTCAGAACATAGAGAAGTGATTACTGTATTCACATGTTGTCTTTGAATTCATTTTACACTACCTTTTGAACAGGCGCCAGCATATCAAGGTACCCGAAACTGAAATTTTCTTCAATCTAAAACCCTATTATAAATTTTCCTTGAACCTAATGTTTTAGCGATCTAATTAAAAATATATGAAACAAATTTGACGGATTGAAATAGCCTAATGTGCTGGTGTACACATTCATCCCGACACAAACTTTGACTAGGGATTCAATATTTATAATATTTAAACCACAATCTTTTAAATTAAAAACTGGTCAAGTGCAAGTCGGACTTGCACATGAGGGTTCCGTACTATCGTAATAGCGAAGCCCCCTTTAATTTGTATAATTTCTTGTTATAGTGGCAACAGAAATACACATTTTGTGATAAGTTTGTTTTTCATAGTGTTTGTATGAATGTCAAACTAATATTTGCGGTTTTTTAAATGTGTTATATGTCAAAAACTACTAACTATATCTCCTTCAAACCAAATTTGGTTGAAAGTTTTTATTGCGATACAGCATATATATTTTTTTAGATTTTCAGTCTCTTAGTTTTATAGTTAGAGGGAGAGGACACACATTTTACCACTTTGGGAAGTGTCTATCTTTCAAACGAATGACTTTGAGAAATAATGGTTTCAGGAACCTGTCATTTTAGAAGACCTATCTGTAGACACCACACGAGTAGATTTGATGAAAATTTTTTTTTTGTTTCGGGGTCATGTATTTTATTTTATTTTTGTATCAAAATCGTAAAGGGGTTCCCGGAATACATAAACCTACTAAGTTTCAACTGTGTAGCCTTAATAGTTTACGAATAAAGTGGCTGTGACATACGGATGGACAGACAGACAGACATGACGAATTTATAAGGGTTCAGTATTTTACCATTCGGCTACCGAACCCTAAAAAAGGACACTGTAGGTAATGCACGTTGTCTGAAAGCTCTGCTTTTGAGAGTGCGACAGAAAGTTCATTGCTGTCTGGTTCATAATCAGGTACTGAACCCATGGTCAAAAGTGACACGATGCCCCCTTACACCGTGTATTTAATAAAAAAGTAGTGTAAAATAATAACACAAACAACTTGTTAGCAAGTAATGTGATAAGCCCAAATGTGATCAAAGCTTTCATAAAGCGACTGTACTTCAAGAATGCTCATTTAAATATTCAAAAACACTATTGGATTTGCTAGCGTTTCCTGATGAAATCTACCAAAGTGGTTTCCGTATATAATCATATAACTTTATATTGTCAGTCAGTCAGTTCTGTTGTTGGCTTAACTTTTTAAAAGAAAAAGAATAGCAAAAGAGATATCTGACTAGCGGAGTACATTACTGGAAGAGGGGGACAGGGAAGTGACAGAATGGTGACCGAGACTCGGTCGGAGCAAAAAAAGACATCTTTAACAGACGTACTAACACTTTCAGTTGACACGTCTACTAAAAGGATGGATCGAAAGTTAAAAGCCTATGCAGTAGCATAGTTGAAAATATTACAAATTCATATAAATCAAAATCATCATAAGTCAGGGACACAACGAACAGACAAATCTCTGCACGAAACCGAATTGTAAAGAAGAAATAAAAACTACAAATGTATAAAGTAAATAGAAAATAGTACACAACGTATGTACTTGTAAACGAAAAATCTGTACTTGAGTGATGCAAAGAAATAAAATAAAAACAGACCGTATGAAAATACAAAACCCTCCACCGTTAAATAAATATAGGATCATTTCATTGACTTTGACAACGGCCAATCAACAGACATGAAAACATGTAGTACGCAGACGTACGATGTAGTCTATCTCACCACTAACCTGATACTATAATATATCTATTTATTTATTATAATTACACAATAATTTATTTTTTAATTGGCAGTAATAATATATAATAAAAAATGTGCCAATTTTAGAATTTTAACTCATTTTAGTGGCGAAACCAACTTCGTACTAGGTGGAGGTATTCTATGACCGTTTATATTTTTTTCTTGCTTTTTTCTTTGAATGCAGGTTGATACGCAACCTAACTTAAGGCAAGGTTTGAATATTTTTATACGAAGCCTGGTGACCCGCTTCGCAGCCAAGCATAAAACCTGTATTTATCAATACCTGCAATGTTGCAAGCTGTTATTATCAACAAGTAGTAAGCATGGCCTCGGTTCTTACAGAAAAAAAAAGGCGGATGATTGCCTACGCATGGCAAAATATTCAAACCTCTCATCATATTTCTAGACATCAGAAGCATACGTTCGGATGTACAAACCTAACCTAATGCTTCTGACGTGGATCTTATAATCATCTTTAACATCAAATCGTTTATCGCGGGACGTTTTACCGTAACTCACAACTACAATTATCGTCGCTCAGTTATATTAAGCGGCCTTCCGCGCTGATAGTCCAGACACAAATAACTCCAAATATTCTGAACATATTACTATTATTTTTCTTTACTCCTTTCAGAGTTATTTACCGCCAAGTTTTTTGTGACTGAACTATTTGTTTACGCTAAATTTATATAATCATAATGTATATACAATAATAATAATAATAGTTTGAGGTGTGTCAATTTGACTTGTAGGACTGAAGTGTGACACCTGTAGTCTTGACCTGACAGCGTACAAGGTGAGTTTTTAACGGGGGCTGGCATCGTAGCTATGCTAACCGTTACATATGAAAGGAAGTCTTGTGAGTAATCGAACTTGATTTTACAAACGAATTTAAACTTCGTTTAAGAACTTTTTAAATAAATAAAACATTTTTTCCTAAATTTTGGATGACTAGGATTTTATCAGTCCCGCGAGAAAAAATAAGTATATTAAATCTTAATTAAATTTTATCATACTGGAGCAACTAATGACAATGGATGGATTTGTAACAACCTTTATTTAATCTCATACTGGCACTACTTAACGAAAAAACGTGACAAAAATATATTTAAAAAGAAGTTCATCTTGAAATATTTTCACGAGTAGTGTCAGCTTCAACCGTCAGTTAAAAGCTCACCGTGTAGGCACCGACTGACATACAGGCATTCGATTAGATAATTATTCACGACGGTTATAAGACGATCCGAAATTCGACATATTTTTCAAGTATTCTGTTTCTGGCAGTTTTAATTATACGAAAATACTTTTGGCTGATGTTGATTGAGTTCCGGTAAACCGGGCAACTAAATAGATTGTGTAATCTATCTAGTCTGCCATCTTGAATTCGGTGTCGATACGTCGTTCTAGCGCTTGTAAGCCAGCCTCTAATTCTTGCTGCAAAAAAAGGGAAACATGTAGCTACTAAAAATTAAAAATTAAAACATAGATACAGTCAACATCGAGTTCATGCTAGAAATAGAAAGAAGAAAAGTAACAGTATTATATATGTTTTACGGTAAGGCAAGGAACACATTTATTTTTAGCAATATTGGGTAACAGATCATGGCTTCAGATAACATTATATATATAACTACACAATTAAACAGGCTGGGTTAGTTAGTTTTTTCCGGACTTATCTATATATTTTTTGGTCTCGACGCTTTTCTCGTTGTTGCCACTGTTGATTCTGGCTTTCAGGGGTTAGTGGTTTGGGAATAGTGTGGCGGGCTTGTCCCAATTCTAAACATATATGTTATGTTACGGAAACATCTTCTCAATTGGCTATTTGACTACTGTTAAAAAAACACGGAAATGTTATGTTATTTCAAAGAACTAACAGAAATAACACGATGTGTGACAAAAGTAATGAAATCAATCAAAAAATGGAGTAGCTACACGCTTTAAAAGTTTTTGGTCGTCACGTTTCTATAGCGCTGTCTTTGTCTAACACGTCATTTAAAATCAGTTAAAACTAATCCATTTATTGATCGATTTTATTTCTATTTTCACACATCGTGTTATTTCTGTTAGTTCTTTGAAATAATATAACATTTTCATGAATTTTTAACAGTAGTCAAATAGCCAATTACAGATGGTATTTTTAATACACATAATATATTCACCAGCCTTAAGTATTCATTATATACATACAAATACAGAGCTCGTCGGGTCTGTCTTGAAACATATCCTTGTGAACGTCTTTAATTTTTTTTTTTTACCGAAAATATGTTAGTAGGTACCCAATATCTACCCCCGACGGAACAGCAGAGGTGTATGTATGCGTTTAGGTGAGCTGTTATTTGATTGAGTGTGCCAAAATGTTAACATTCATCTCCAAAATGGTTTCCCCAATTTAAATACGGTAGGTACTGCAGAGGATCCGTGGTACAACAGCAAAGCTTCTTGTTATGGTGTTGACTCACCAGACGCACTGCATCATGAGTTTTTTTTTGTTTGTTCCCATACTATACAGATACACAATGAAAAATTCTGTAACGGCCGATCCGTTCTGAAACGTTTCCTGTCATTTATACATTTTTGCTTTAGAATGACTAATTAGCTTTTTTTATCAGTTTTACCGAACCAGCTCAAGTTTTATGACGATTGCCTCGAAGAACCTACTGAGTATTAGAAAGAATTATCGAATTAGCGATTGGGCGATATTCGCATATAATTATAAGTGGACAAGAAGTTCATATCGTGTCCTGTCTGTCATGTTGTTGGAATTTAGAGGAGCACGATGGACGTTACCGAAAGTACCAAATGCGTCGCCACATGGGCTGATTCAATTTAGATTGCCATCGACAAGCTAAGAAGGAGAAGTGTTATAGTTGATCGTTTGGAAGAAGAGGTGTACTCACATCGTCGGCACCGCTCGCCTCGAAGGCGTGCGCGGCGGCAGCGAGGCGCTCCGCGACCGACGGCCTCTCTCTGGCCACTCGGTCAGCCCCCATCGCCAATCTGCTGGCCAGCGGCGCTGTGTCGGGTCCGTTGGCGCTCACCGTGGGGGCCTCAGCGGCCCCGGGACCCAACACGGGGCCGCCCACCGCGAGGGCCCCCACACCCTCCACAGGAGAAGAATGTTCCGAGCGGTTTAAGAGTATGCGCACGAAACCAACAGGTGGGAAGCCCTGTCGAAAAGTGAAGCGTCAGAACATCATGCCAGCTTCAGATAGAGCGCGCCCATGAAGACGGGCCAGAATGAGATCATATTAAGAAAGAGAACAGAAGAAGCGCATAGACTGCGTCAGGCATCGGGAGATGAAGATCCCTTTGAAATTGGTATTTTTATCAACGAAAATGAACCTGGAAAGCGAAGCATAGTCCTCGCCAAAATTTGGATACTAACACATTTTGATACGAGTGAAGATATGGGTTAGGTGGCACTTACAGTTAAACAGTTGAAGGTCGAAGTATTTCCACAAACCAGAAAGTTTGTTATTTTGGTTAGTTATAGATTTAGGCTAAATGCTGAAAACACATTAATTCGCGACTGGTGCCCGGAGGGTGACATGATGACTGGAAGATGCTAGGCGCATGCAAACATAGTTATTTTTCAAAACTTAAGAAATAATGAACAATATTTATCTTCAAACTAGTAAAGGAAGATAATTTGATTGAAAGTCATATTAATCTTTATATCCATATCACAATGTATAATAATATGTAGATCTATGGACCAAAATTAATAAAGCCTTCGAAACCGGTGCTTTTGATTAATTGCGAATATTTAATTTGGTTTGTTTTATGAGGATGATGTGATGACGCAGGTAAATGGACGGTTAGGGCGCTCTTTCGTATTCACAAATGTATCGATTCGACAAGTCGTACTGTCTATATTTTTTCGTAACACGAATGTGAGCGAAATAGACGTACAACTTTCCGAATAGAAATTGAATCGAAATGTTTGTGAATAACCCCAGGTAACTGTTCACATTCATATTTTTTTCTATACTAAATCGAATCTAGACTTGTTCGTATGGGTAAATGCTTACAGTGAGGGAGATGCCTTTAGAGAATAAAGTGCATGACCTAGTTTTATTATACTAACTGCGGTACTCAGAGATATTTAATGATTACTTAAGCCGTCACTTAGTGAAGATTTGACATACTTTTGTATGACAATACTGTCAAAACCTTTACTAAGTGATGGCCTAAGTAATCATTAAAGCTCTCTGAGTGCGGCAGTTAGAGAATAAAGTGCATGACCTAGTTTTATTATACTTAGGGAATAAAGTGCATGACCTAGTTTTATTATACTTAGAGAATAAAGTGCATGACCTAGTTTTATTATACTTAGGGAATAAAGTGCATGACCTAGTTTTATTATACTTAGGGAATAAAGTGCATGACCTAGTTTTATTATACTTAGAGAATAAAGTGCATGACCTAGTTTTATTATACTTAGAGAATAAAGTGCATGACCTAGTTTTATTATACTTAGAGAATAAAGTGCATGACCTAGTTTTATTATACTTAGAGAATAAAGTGCATGACCTAGTTTTATTATACTTAGAGAATAAAGTGCATGACCTAGTTTTATTATACTTAGAGAATAAAGTGCATGACCTAGTTTTGCTATATTCTAAATTACCTCGGCAGCCAAAGGCGGGGCTTGTGGCAGTGTGTTGCGCATATCCCCGAAAGTGAAAATCTGTAAACAGTATAATTTACTATTACGCTTGTTAATTTTTTGATGACGTATGGATGAATATTTGTTACTGTTTCACGAAAAATATACGGAACGGATTTTGATGGAACGAACTTTTAATTTTATTTAAACCATTCAATGTTCAACTGGTAATTTTACTTTTGTTTTCTGTTTCTATGTTAATTAGTGTTATACCGTTATAGTTAAAAAATATGTTATTTTATGTATGGTAGCCCAGTCAATACCGCGAGTCAATAGAAATACTTTTATGAGAAAAAGAAACTTGTAACGTCACTAATTAGCCAAATTATTGATTTAACAGCAACTAAAAATCTAATTTTACAGTCAATCTAAAATGTATCGGTTTAAAGTCTAAAATAAATGAATACAATAGGGATGTTTACTGACTAAAAAATATGATTCTGTTTAGTCCGTTAGTTAGATTATCGAAAAATATTGGATACGTGTTTTTTGTCTTTATCAAATTAATAAAAATTGACGATGATCAAAGGCGTCAAAGATCATGAGTGGCAATGTGACGTCACACGAGTTTTCCAAGCACTGTATCTTGTCTTCGTTTTTTGTTTATGTGAAAAAGAAAAAATCCAATATTATTTGGTTTTGTTTTGTCGTCTTATTTGTTGGTTGGGGTATTAGCGGCATTAGGCTCGCCCCCTATTACATGGGACTTGAATATAACTGGCGAAATGTGGGTGTGTTAATGAGTACACGTCAGCCTTATTCTTCAGGGACTACACGCACGATGTTTTGTTATGTAACAAGGTGTTGTATAAAGAAGTGGTGTGTAGATAATGATTGGGTTAAGTACCCAGTTAGGGAACATTCTAGTATTACGTTATGAATTTTGGGGAGAGGGGGGTTGAGCTATGCGTACGTAACATTGTTTTTTTTTAACGCTTCAAAACAGCCGCGTAGAGATTCTCTTACACATTTTTAAAAGGTTTTTTTCTCAAAATTTCCAACTTTAGGTAAAAATTATCACTTGGTAGTTACGTAACGTTTTACTAGGTCAAAATTTCCAAAAATTGCGTAATACTTGAACGCTCCCATACAAGAATATAGCCGTTGAGCTCACCTCGCCCGGATTGGGTGCCCAAACAGCGTCGGGCCGCGGTCCGTACGAGTTGGCGTTGACGCGGTACTCCGGGTGCAGCTCCGACTGACTCGCTGGAATATTAAACATGTTTTGGCTGGCGGTCTAAAAATCATATTACGAGTATGATAATAATTTGAATTGCGTTAAAATCGGAAAATGGTCACAAAGTTATGATTCTGCTAAAGTGGCCATTTAAGACCCCGTGATAACTTACCTCGTTGGTCTAGAGCTGAGCATGAGGTCATGGGATCCATTCTCAGGTCGGGCATAGTATTGATTACAGCGATAGTATTCCGAAGTACTACCGCTGCGGGGTCGGACACCCACGACGGTAGTGCTTCGGAATGCAACAGCTGATCGCTGTCGCAATCAATTCATTATTGGACATAGGCCCTACAGCCACACATTTTACTCAATTGTCGGCTTGTTCTTTGTAGCTAGCCCGTTATCTATATAAACTAGACCCAAACATTTATTATGAAAAACAGAGAATGTTTTGGGAGTTTCTCAGTAGCAGGCAGGGAGCCTGGCTATGTGCCCGGCTGTCCTATTAGACCAGCCACCTACCTAACCTATCGGTGAATACTTTTCAGACTTCTACTGACTAAAAACCACCCATGTTCCACCATGTTCATTCCTAGCCCTTTGTGTCGGGCCGCGGTATCTCTTTCGCCTTACTTGCAGCCCCGGAACTACCCGCAGTGAATACTGGCGTCATGTTCTGTTATCTAGCTACTTACGTGGGAACAGCTCGTCCCTGGGCGCCGTGTTCTCCGGCCCGGGGTACATGGGCACGTTGTTCTGCGAGGGGACGAAGGCACGGTATGGCACCTGGCCGTGCTCCTCCGGGATTCGCGCCGGATAGTAGAAACGGTTACCGCTGCCCGGCATCGGGTTTATTACGACGGGATGTGGTGGGTAGTTCCTGAATGAACAGAAAGTCGTTTAAAAAAATATTCAGCTTACCCGTATAAATTTTCATACACAAAAATAAATAATAATAAAATTATAATAAATCATCTGCCTAGCCTTTTCCCAACTATGTTGGGGTCGGCTTCCAGTCTAACCGGATGCAGCTGAGTACCAGTATTTTACATGGAGCGACTGCCTATCTGACCTCCACAACCCAGTTAATACTAGGTAATACGACTCTTTGGTAAGACTGGATGTCAGAATTTCAGGTCACTGACTACCTGTAACGACTGCCAAAGCTCTATATATGGCAGCCGGGACCAACAGCTTAACGTGCTTTCCGAGGCACGGAGGAAACTCGGTATGTCGGGCGGTCACCCATCCACAGACCGACCTAGGCAAGCACAGCTTTACCTAAAGATCGACCCGAGTGGCAGTTCCCAAGTAACACAGAAAGCATTTTAGAAAACAACTAGTATACTTATGTAGAGCTTAAGGTCCGTATAAACTCTTATAAAAGTTCACCGAACATCTTAAGGCTTTATAGGTGCATTTGAAAACCATTGTCATGCTTTACATTGTATAGCGGTTGGACTGTGGCATGTCAAAAGGCTTTTGTAAAGCCTTTAGTTTAACTGCAGCAAACCACAATGCAGCTGTACAGCTTTTAGCTGTTTTCAGTGCATTTGGATCAACAATAGCATTTTAAGTAGTAAAATAAATGCTTAATGCTGTTCAATGGCATAAACGTAAACCATTAAAATGCCAAGTTAATCCAGTACACAGCTTTCAGCTGTTTTTAGTGCCTTAGGGTTTACAATAGCATTTTGGGCCGTAAGATAATGCCTAATGCTGTTTAATAGCATATACTTGTACCATTATAATGCACCGTAAATCTATCAAACAGCTTAGAGCTATTTTGAATGCTCTTTGTTGTGTTGTAGGACTTACAAGTGCTAAGTAAAAGCCTAATACTGGTGAATAGCATAAACGTGAATCAATATAATGCTTGCATTTTTAAAGTTCACCTGAGTGCTGTTGTCCGGTTAACAGCTCTTTAACCAAATGCACGTGAGCTATTGTCATGCGTAAAGCCATATATACATTCACTTTACTGTACTCGTAAAGCCGTTTGTCGGTCATATTGGGGAGAAACACATTTTATTAAAATCAACAAAACAAGATGTACATTAGTATGTTTGCATCATCATGAATACTAATTATATCTCATACTACTATTACATACGTACCAATAAAAAATGTTTTGTGAAGTACTTACTTAAGCTTTTTATTTACATACATAGATTTAAAGGGTAATTAACAATTTCTTTGGCAGGTTTTAAATTTAATAACCTGCCAAAGAAATTGTTGATTACCCTTTAAATAAATCTAAATTAAAAAACAAATTGATTTTGACAATTATCGTTATGTACCGCTATTTAATTTTTATGGGTTTTATTGTTTTGCTCAAGGATTCCCAAAATTACGTTCAAGTAATGGCACTATTTCAGTCTACATCAAGCCTATTGGCATGCCGGTGAACCCATATAAAACTACTTTATAGACAATGGCACTACGATGGTTCACCAAAAGTCTTCTCTCTGGCCTCTAGCCTAATAATTGTTCACATGTGAGTATTTCTAATGCCGGCGGCATTAATTAGCCTTTCTAAAGGTTCACCGGGCTACTGTAGACCGATACCATTTTGTAAATATTTTATAACCAAAAAATATAATCTAATGGACCTATTGATAATAGCAATAGACCTTTATCATAAATTAAAAAATAAATTGGTTTTGACAATTATCGTCATGTACCGCTACTTAGTTTTTTTGGGTTCTATTGTTTTGCTCTAAGAATTTCCAAAATTACGTTTAAGTAATGGCACTATTTCAGTCTACATCAATCCTATTGGCATGCCGGTGAACCCATATAAAACTACTTTATAGACAATGGCACTACGATGGTTCACCAAAAGTCTTCTCTCTGGCCTCTAGCCTAATAATTGTTCACATGTGACTATTTGTAATGCTGGTGGCATTAATTAGCCTTTCTAAAGGTTCAACAGGCTACTGTAGACCGACACCATTTTGTAAATATTTTATAACCAAAAAATATAATCTAATGGACCTATTTATAATAGCAATAGACCTTTATTATAATGATATAACTTAATTAAATACTGCCCAGCCAATACTATTATGTTAATTGTGTAAAATTCGTTCTAAACTAGGAATATACAATTGTTTTGGTTATTTCGTACATTTCTTTATATCAAACTTTATATCAAAAACACAAAATATCGAAGGCGCGTGAAAATTTTCAATTAAACTCATATAGACATTTACAGTAAACTACATTGCGTTTAATATTTGATGGCATGAAATAACAAAACAGTCATAAAGTCATCCAGTATTATACATTGTTTAGTGATGCAAAAAAATTATGTTGTCGTTCATTAAGTTTTGACGGTCCGTCCATACTATATTGCTGGACATAGTACTTATACTACAACGTTAATAAATAACATTTGTGCCATGGTATTAGAGATGTTTTTGCAATGGTGTAGGGTTTATTTAAGTTCTACATGTGAACACTTTAAAAGCCACAATCATTCTTTTAGCACAATCTAATGCTAGTCCAATGCTTTTGTAATGCGATTGGCAACTTCATTGACCGTAATTATGCTTTTTTAATGCGATTGGCAACTTCATTGACCGTAATTATGCTTTTTTAATGCGATTGGCATCTTAATTGGTCACAAAAATGCTAACATAATGCGCCTGTAATGCTAAAAAATGACTACTAGTGAACCTATTTATGGCCTAAAGCCGCATAATTTGTGCCCAAATAAGCATTGCAGTAGCCGTATGGACGTTTGTAATGCTAAAATATAACCAACTCAAAATGCTAAAACGATACCGAAATGCCGTAAGCCGGCCGTTATTGTGCTTTGATGTGTTACTTGGGTTCTTATTAAGCCACGAGCTAGAAAATAATATATTCAATATAATTAAATTATATTATTATAATATAATATTCATATGAGACAGGCGTTTTCATCGCGGTCCAGCGAAGAAAGTTGTTCAGTTTGATGGTCTGTACCACATCCATAAAAGACAATGACCAAAAGTCGTACCAAAAAAATCTCATGCGTCAAGATCAAAATTTTATAGTAATTATTTTCATAATTTTGATGACATTATGCGTCAGGGATTTGTTTTTTGAATATGGAATTTAATTTATAGTATTGTTTTACTTCATATACATGGCGTTCACACAACCGGTTCAACAATCGTTTTGTTAGATCTGATTATGACAGTTCGGCTGAATTCACATCGTGGAGGTTTCCTTACAATACCTACTTGCCTGGTTTTGAGGTTATTTTAGATATTATAAAATTACTCCGAAACTCGGATCTTGGTTACAAAAAAAAGTTTTGAAGGAGTGTTAAGTGTAGACAGTAAAAAACAAAGTTTGATTTTGACGCAGCTTGGTACGGGATTCCATATATCCATCCATGTACTTTTAAACCACACTTTTCCGAGACATGCTGTATCACCTATATAGATATACCTTGATAACGCTAGAGCACCTACTTCGCTTCCTAGAGGAGCTCATGGCTAGGTAATAACAGCCCCTCGGATCAATCTTCAGGTCATGCCGCGCGTACCTAGGTTGGTCTGTGAATGGGTGACCACCCATTTTATACCGAGTTTCTTCTGTGTCTCGGAAAGCACGTTAAGCACTTGGTCCCGGCTGACATTTGTAGATTTTTGGCAATCTAACCCCCCCCCTCCCCTGGTTGTCTTACCAAGTAGGGTTGTGGAGGTCAGATAGGCAGTCGCTTCATGTAAACTACTGGTATTCAGCTGTATGTGGTTAAACTGGAAGAGGACCTTAACGTAGTTAGGAAAAGGCTAAGCAGATGATGATGACTAGTAACACAGTACAGATAAAACGCCTGTATAGTACAAGTAGTAACTTACATGGGATGATGGCCGTTGGTCATATGCTCCACACCTTCGGGGATATTTGGCGGCGGAGGCATAACTGTAAACAAATAAATTCATGTGTAAACAAGACGAACTCAGGACGTACCTCGCCCGTGGAAAACAAAAAAAAAACCGGGCAAGTGCATGTCGGACTACACACAATGTAGGGTTCCGTAGTTGCCCATCAAAAATTGTTAACTTAGTAAACGGATTACCCCCTGCCTACCTGCCTCCAAACCCAAACGATGATTTTTATTGTAAAGTAAACAGGCCCCGCCTGTTTCCAAGTTTTGTTTAATCTAAAATGTGCTTGTTTTTTGCTTTTCAGTTTTTTCAGTCGAGTTTTTTAACTACTTTTTTTTTTGACGAATCTAACGACCTATACTATATTAAAATCCGTTCATGCGTTTAGGAGTTATGAGCAATGATCGGATATTCGGATGCATATTTACCTAAAGGTCATTTTTGGTTAGGAAATTATGGAAGCGGCTTCTTAAAACATATTTTTTTAAATATACATATATATTCTCGGGATTCCAAAAAACTCGGGAATGCCTAGTTCCAGTCTGTAACATGATGAGGTAACGTCGTCTTTAACATGTGGTATTTATTTTAAAAAAAAAAACAGGGAGATTAGGTAATAATGTGTATTTACTTGAAGTTAATTTTAAGTTCCCAATCAATTTATGTCTATGATGAGTGTAAGAGGAATAGGAGGAAAAAAATACAATTATACTTTATTGCACGTAAGTACACGATACAAAACATATTAAGTACTAGAAATATCCTTTATTGAAGTGTGTACAAAAGTGAGTAAGAGATATCTTCCAACTAGCCCTACTGATATCCTGATTGGGCGTAAATATTACCTCGGTTACTACAACTTAAATCACTATATCACTGTGCTTTGGTCACTGTTGATTCCGAAATCCCGGGATTTTTTCGGTACAGAAGTGCATTCCATAATATTAGCCAACACCTTAAACTGAGTAAATATTCCTACACCCGATTTGATGCTATAGAAAAAAAAACTAAATTTGTCGATTCCGCCTTCCCGGGATTTTTTCGATACAAAAGTGCATTCCATAATAGCCAACACCTACACTTTAGGTAAATATGCATCCGAATATCCGATCACTGGTTATGAGGGAACAAAGAAACGAAAACGAAACACGCCCAAACACAACCCGTTTAGGTTGCCAGACTTGGGTCTAACAAAAATTTGCGCTTTAAAGCTTAATATTTCACAAAAGAATCCCTTAATCGAAAAACTGTTTGAGCAAACTCGCAATATTTTTTAAAGACCAACGACATCTTACACAATGGACTTCGCGAGAAAAAAAAATATCCCCACTTTAATGAGTACTACCCTAAAAAAATTTTTTTTTCAATATTTTACTTTAGCACTTTTTCGTAACTCATTTGTAAATTTATGCCAAATAATAGTTTTCTAGTACTAACAATGTTTGAGATATAGTGCGGACGGACAGACAGACGGACATGGCGAAACTATAAGGTATATTGACTACGGAACCCTAAAAATACGGCATATGCCCGAGGCTGCGCGCTCAGTCAGTACGCGGCTATTGGCTCAAAAAATGATATTATACTCACTGTATTTGTGGCTACCAGAAAAATAGTTTGAAACTGCATGATCACGGTGTACAGAGGGAAGAAATAAAGGATAATATTTTTAAACTGAACTGAAACTTATTAAAGGTCAAAAAATTACAAATACTTTTTTTTTGAGGGAATCGGATCTAGGTAACAATGGATAAAACTCGCCGTGATGCGTACGTAACTCAATCTCATACCTTGTTCGATGGAGACAAACCCCTAGAAAGAATAAGGTGAAAGGTATGGAATAAGAAGACACGCTGCTCCAAGCCAATGAAGAGAAAAATAAATAAAATACCTCTTCAGATAATTAGCCCCTCTCTGCACTCCACTATGGCCGCCTATTGCAAACGAGCTGACAATTGTCGCATAATGACAGATTACACTCAACCAGAATATAATGGACGTCGGAATGTCGGACCTCACCCAATGCACCATTGTCAACTTATTTACTCGCTGCAAACACCTACTGCACCAATGAACATCTATTATATTATTATACGAGTTATGACGTAACTTGTTTACGATGAAACATTCCAGAAAATATAAGGTCCCATTAAAATAGATTGACAAACTTTTAGAAATCATCCAGACCACCAACATAGCGACAATGGTAAAAAAAAAGAAAATCGCATTAGATATTTAAAAAATTCAAAAAATTATATGTCGTGAGTCTTTCAGACAGACGCGTCTGTCTGAAAAACTTCGCGTCTAGACGCGGCGGTGGAATTTATTTTATAATTACAATATGTAGCAATAGTGACTAGCTATGCCCTGCATGCGTTGTTTTGAGTATGAAGGCATTATTATATTATTTTAAGACATGCTGCTCTGACTACAAATAAATGGGGTTGAGGTCTGTAAAATATGATATACCTATAATGATGAAAGGAATACCTTACCCGTATAGTGGTGGCCATCCATAATTGGCTGCGGCATCGGGTAAGCAGGGAACGGAACACCAGGGGCTGGGTACGGCGAACCCGCGGCCGGTATCCCATTGTTGGTATGCGGCCCGTGGTTAAAAACATACGAGCCGTTCACTCTAAACCTGAAACAATGTGGTTTGCGTTAGCGACATCCACGTTTACGATAGACGGATCTGTGTGCTGCGAATAAGAGATTAGTAATTAGGGAATACAACAATTGTCGTGAGGAAAGTTCTAAGTGTGTATGTGGGTGGCTAAAAGAGTAAAGGAATATCAAGGAAACGATGGACTGTGCAAGGATAATATGGCTAGAAAGAGGGTATTTGTTGTGATGACGAGTGTTGTCGCGTGAAATACATTTTTTGTTGTACTATCGTCTTAAGGCACACGATGTTCACCAAATATATTTATCTAAGGTTTATTCCTCTCCCGTCGGGGCTGCGGGTTGTTCGAAAGAGATACCGCGGCCTCGAAACAAAGGCCTAAGAAGGAACATGGGTTGTTTTTAGTCAGTAGAAGTCTGACACTTTGAGTCATTTGATGATTTCCCTGCATCTGCATCAACATATTAGGCAATTGAGAAGGCATTTCCCGACCACGATTACAATGTACCTTTATGGCAATAATTTATCGATGATGCTTGTTGAAAAGATTTTTAATAAAATATAATCATAAATATCATTGTAAACGTTCGGCGCAATAGGGTATTTCACCAAAAAAATCTAATTAGTAGGTAATTATCGAAAATATTGGATACGTGTTTTTTGTTTTATCAAATTAATAAAATTTGATGAAAATAAAACGTGTCAAAGATCATGAGTAGGGGCTTGTGACGTCACTTTCTGGGTAAAAAACGTACTAATATGTGACGGCACACGACTTTTCGAAGCACTGTATCGTCTTCATCTGTTGTTTACGTGAAAAAAGAAAAAAAATGTATCCCATTATTTTTTAGAAATTTATCTGAAGGACTAATTAGATTTTTTTGGTGAAATACCCTATTATAAGTAAGCTACTTATTCACTGTCTGTTTATATATTCGCTTTGTAAAAAAAAAAAGGAACAAGAACACATTTGATTATATTTCCAGCCAGTAGATAGGATCTACTTCCATCAGGTAAGGTTAAATAGTTTGTTATGGTACAATGTGGTTCGCGTGGACCCTCCTAAAAATGGTGTGTGTCTGACCGGTTGAATAATAAAATGTTTTATCCCAAGAAAAAGCTTACGTTTGCAATCCTCCCAATACGAAATGTATAGAAGAATATGTTTTTCAACTGAAAATGTAATTTGGTGCGCAGATTTAACATGTGATGTTATAAACTAACAATCTTTCGACAATCCAGCCCCACTTTTCCCAAACCACTGCAACTCCTGCCGCCAGAATCAATAGGGGCGTCCAGAGAAAGATGAATTCAAGAAGGAAAGAAACATAATTTATTTTGTAGAACTGCACACAAAAAACACATTTAAAAATAAAACCATTACTTATCAACCGGCGCAGATTTTCAATGAAATCTATGAAATATCTATTTCGCAATAATTTAAAATACGACGAGAACGTTTAACACTTTTATTGAACTATTGATTACACCAAAAGTACTCTAAGGCACTTTTAAAAATCATTCTTATACATTGGATCTTAAAGTTTTTAAATTACGTAACATTCAGTGTTCACCCGAAAAAAATGCTTGTAAGGCTGTATATGCATTATGCGAAGCACGCGTTTAGAAAAAAGAGTAAGAAATGTTTTCTAAGCAACGGAAAACATGTTGATCGAACATGTTCAAGTCATCATCTTCCTGCCCTTGTCCCGTGTTATTTGGGGACACATTATTTCCTTTCATTTTCCCTGTCAAACGTCACGCTGTTATTTACTCCCGTTTCCTTCATATCATTCCTCAAATAATCCATACATCTTTTCTTTGGTCTTCCTCTCCCTCTTCATCCATCAACATTCATATTAAAATTTTATATAGTCGCATACGATTCATCCCTCCTCATCACATGCCCATTCGACAGTCGATTCCCTTTTAATTTTTCAGTAACTGGCGCAACTTTTAAACTTTCTCTAAATATACTCATTCCTTAATAATATAATGTTTGTGAATAGGTACTAACCTATTCACAAACATTATATTTTTGCAGTATACCGCCAACTTCAATAAAGTGAAACAGCAACATATTATTATAAAAAAACGTGACATTGTTAATAACATGGAATTCCTGTAATACGAACGTTATTTAACTTACTCGCCACACAACTTACGTAGAATATAATAATTACTAAAATAAACCAATTTCTTAAAAATAATAATAAGCATACGCACCTACGTAGATCGAGCCGCGTCAGGGGCGGTGCAACATACCGCTGCATATTATTTGCATCCATCTAAAAAACAAAGTAATCGCAAGGGTCTACAAATACGTAAAAAACTTTTAACGGAATCTTCCAGCTTTATCGCAAATAATACGCCAACTTTAATAGACACTTAAACTCCATTATCAATTTGCAAGTGTTTATTTAGACTATAGACATTCGCGTATCACAATGATTGTCTAAGTACTAGTACTTACAATGTTGTTCGGTATTCACGAAAGACGAAGCACAAGTGTTCACTAGGTCGTTTCGACGCGAACTGGGGTACCCTGCTAATATTTACGAGTTATATAGTCAGTGAAGTCTTGCAAGTGAATAAAGCGTCAAGAAGATCGCACACTGCGCCATTTTTTCCGGTTTGAATTGATTAACTTGTTATATTGTTCGTGCCCTTTACATTATTATTGTATGCTGTTTTGATATTAAATATGGGAATGAAATTGAGAGTGTAGAAGAATTTCGATTAATTTCACGTGTCAACAAAAAAATAAAAGTTGTCTGTTTCCTGTGTTTTGTTTTGTTTTGTTTCTATATCAATTTGACATATATTATATTTTCAGAATATGACAGTAGTTATTCTGAAACAGCTTTTGTTTTCGAGTTATAGCTAACTACCCTCAATTACTATCTTTACTTAGATTTTCGGTTTTTGTTGGACACTAAAATATATTTTGTTGTTGTTTTCGAAATGTCTTCGTCAAGAACATTCTGTGTACTTCATCCAGATTGTTTTTGCTATATTTGTGGTGAATATATTATTGAAAAACATCGAAAACTTATAAGGGACCTTGTAAAAACTGCGTATCATCACTTAAAATTAAAATTGTGTAATTGTTCCTCATATTGTGTCAGAAATATGTTGCGTGTCTTCGGTTATGGTCCAGTGGAAACACGGATACAATAAAGTTCGTGACACCTATGCTTTGGCGAGAGCCTCGAAACTAGCATAGCATAGCGTTGTGAAAATAAACGGAATTAACACTGGAAATCGAAGTAAGTGGTTAAATTCTATCTTATCTTCTGCTCAACGACCTCAATTAAAATGGAATGGATTAAAATGGGAGGTACAGCCCAGCCCATCCTCCTCTAATCCTCTGATGATCCAAAACTCTGTACACCTGAACAAAATACATCAAGTGAAGACTCTGATCAGACTACGAATTTATTCTTGCAAAACCTCAACCACAGATTAGGTAACTCGTCAAAGATCTTTATTTTGCCAAATCAATGACTTAAGTCTAATCCAAAGCTTGTAACTCATTTGCTTTGATCATGAGTAATTTCCTTGGTAACAAGAAATTTGACAACCATGTCGAACTTGTTGAGTGGATGCTATCGCACTTGTAAGAGCTAGGGTGCAACATGAGCATTTAAATCGATTTCCACAAAATTTGGGCGATTTTAGTGAAGAGCAAGGAGAAAGATTTCATCCGGATATTCAACAATATATCAGGGAAGATGGGACTCACATATGATGGCAGACTACTGCTGGAGGTTGCAACGAGATCTATTGGTTTTTCGATTGGAATTTTGCGGGCTACCTTGTCGCATTCACCTTCACCAAAACGAAATAACAGTGACTGACAATAAAGACATGGCAGCGGCGTGTCAATAATGTCACCTGTCACCCAGGTTTAGTTTAGTGGGCAGTCATGCTCGGTTACCCTCGGTTGCAGTAGCCAACCCAAGGTTGGTAGGACGGTAGATGTTAATGACACTATGACATAGGGTTTATGGTGAACTGTTTGTCCATGTTAAAGAGGCGAGCCTATTACCATCAACCTACTGAGAAATGCCTGATGAAAAACCCAATAACACTTTACACGACCCTAGAATCGTACCCAGGACCACTAGACCAACGAAGCAGTCTCACCTTAGAACATTAAATTGATGATTATGATTGTTAAACTGATATTTCCAAAGAATTGAGTTTGGTACTTGATAGCTTAAACTCATGAAATGAAATTATCATTTTTATTTTATTTGACATGCCACTTACATAACATTTATTTACATGCCCATGTGTCGGCAAAATATGGAGACTTTTATTATAAAACGAACCTATGTACCTATTATCCATGTTTGCAAAGCAATAAAGAATTTCATTTTATTATAAAAAGTGAAGCCCCAGTCAACTTATAAAAAACGAGACCGCGGGCGAATATACTGTAATAGGGGGGGAGCTTGAAAGGGTTTACGGACAAAATAAGGACGTACACGTGAACAGCGACCTTTAACTCGACAACACAACTTTCACAAAGGGTTAAGAATAAAAATGACGTTGGTTAACGGAAGGGCGGACTGCGAAATTCTGATATTCTTAGGGCTTCGGTCAGCAATACAAAGTAGCTAAACCATTCGGAATTTTATTTATTTGATGTGCAAGATTCCAGCTATTACTTTTAATATTTCAGAAGATTATTCTTTAAAATATTCCTTAGGATTTATTAAACAAAATCTGTTTTGAAACTTTTAGTAGTGTTAATCTACTTCTGATGCTGACTGTACGGCAATCAAAAAGAAGACGTGGCCGTAAAAAAAGTCTGATTTGTGGGTCAAAAAATATGAACGAGGTGTTTGTGCATTCGATTGGGACTAGCGTGTAGGTATTTTTTGAAAAAATTCAAGTTCCGCTTGCAAAAATTTCAAAAGTTATAAACAATTAAATAAAAGAAAAAAATGGGTTTGGTTTTTTGCACATATATCTAAAACCGTTTTATATTTAACAAACTTGAAAAAAGATTCAAAAATATATAATTATATTTTGCAAAAAGAAGATTTAACTCCTGGAACTGTAGTGTAGTACCAATATTTATAACTTTCCCAAGGGGTTGAAAGTACAGCAAAAACGTGGAATCTGATTTGCGTAAATTTCGGCGATTTCCGACTTTTCATGAACAAATACTATTTTAACTTAAGAAAATTCCAATTTCAAGAGATAAGTACAATACTTAGGGTGGGTTGCACCATATTACTATAACGATAACCAAACCGTAACAAGCCATCAAATTATACTTTTTTAATGCTTTTATGGCTTGTTACGGTTTGGTTATCGTTATAGTAATATGGTGCAACCCACCCTTAGTAATAGATAGGGTGGATATTGTTCAAAATACTGTTCTAGGTAGTGACTCTTAAATATGGGTACCTAACGACCTGCTAGTGTTTCATGGTGTCAGCGGTAAAAATAATTATGAAACACCTAATAATTGATATGTAAGTAACTATCAGAATTGAGTTCCATGGAAATGTTACGTTATTTTTTATTATTGATTCTACGTCTAAAAGTTATCCTACTAATATCATAAATGCGAAAGTTTGTGAGGATGTATGTATGGATGGATGGATGTTTGTTACTCTTTCACGCAAAAACTACTGAACGGATGTAGATGAAATTTAGAACACAGATAGTTTGTAACCTGGATTAACATATAGGATACTTCTTATCCCGGTAGTATGACCCCGTGGGACAATTATCGAACTCCACGCGGAGCTAGTTAGATAATCTTATTTGCAACAAAAACTGTTAACTAATTTTCGTTGTGAGACCTATTAGTTCGTCAGATAAACCATAAAAACCATTTGAACCACCCCTTTTTCTAAGATGGCCGCCGTGGGGCAAATGTTGCAACCCCAAAAACTTCGAATTAACTTTAAACTAACTAAGATTTTCTACCCTCAAAAAAAAATGGGGTTCATTTTTTTTTTTGGGGTGTAGGAAATCTTCAAATGACTCCTCCCGCTCTGGGCAGAGCGGTAGAGAGTGTCAGACTTCTACTGACTAAAAACCGTCCATGTTCCTTCTTAGCGCTTTGTGCCGAGGCGGCGGTATCTCTTTCGAACAACCCGCAGCCCCGACTGGAACTGACCCCCCTTTGATATCTAAAAAATAAAATTGTGTTCTCTAATAAATTGCACGCTAAATGTAACATTTCAATGAACTATTTTGAAAGCATTTGGGGTGCACAGAGAGAAATGTGGGGTGCACAGAGAGAAATGTGGTGTGCAGGCCAGTTTAATGGTCGATTTGATTGGACCCGAGGGGTTCGATGTTTATGAGACTTTTACGTTTGATTAAGAGATTGAAAAGGTTAGATAAAAAATTATTTATTTATTTATTTAGCTTTATTTTTTTATAGACGAAAATAGAGTTTGATAAATAGTTTGGCATCAGACAGAATATAACTTTGTACAGGTTAAATTTTTAACCGACTTCCAAAAACGAGGAGGTTCTCATTTCGTCTGTATGTTTTTTTTTATTTTTGTTTACGGATATCTCCGTCATAAATGAACCGATTTTCCAATTTGTTTTATTTTTACAATAAAAATCATCGTTCGTAAGCAGGTAGGCAGGGTGGTTAATCAGTTTAATAAGTTCACACTACGGGACCCTACATTGTGTGAGCTCCGACATGCACTTGGCCGGTTTTTTATTTGTTTGTATAATGATTTCGACAATTAAACAGTTCGTCTGAGGATTTTTTCGAAATACTTTCAAGTGGATTGTGGTTATGAAAAAAACTAAGGGTGGGTTGCACCATATTACTATAACGATAACCAAACCGTAACAAGCCATAAAAGCATTAAAAAAGTATAATTTGATGGCTTGTTACGGTTTGGTTATCGTTATAGTAATATGGTGCAACCCACCCTAAGTAGATACGTGATCGGACATAAGTGTTTTATCATTGAAACGATTTGTATCATTAGGGTACGTTATTCAATTTAATTTAATAAAAAATACTTTCTAGTATAACACAGCTATTGACGTTAATTGTCGCTAAGATGGGGATGGGACTAAATAACAAAAGTGCATCATCTCCCTACTGATCTAGGTTACTTGGGGTTGGCGCAACAGGGTTTAGCAAACCTTTATTTAACTACACCAGTTCGATAGGTGTCGGTCTGTCAGCTGTCTGTCTGCATACACATCTTGAAAGTGTATTTTAAACCAGTTCTCCACAATCGATTAAAGGGGAAAAGACCAAGTACGGGACAAGTTTTTAAGAAAAGATTTTTTTTTAATTCCTCTTATTTCTGCTTTTGAAAGCCGGCCGGATGGAAAGCTATGCATGAAGTCTGTGATGGCTATTAAGTCTTGCCCAGAAGGCAGACGAGTTAAATGTGGAATGGAACACTGATGCCGGCAAAAAACTCCACACTTTGCCAATCTTGTTTTTTAGTTTGCATTCACTTCAAGGTTTATTTCTTTTTATCTTACTTGTCAACAGTCACGTATTAATTAATACCTTTTCCACACAATTTTCAACACGAATTCATCAATCTTTTTTTTTTTTTTTTAAACGTTGCCCCACACTAGAAATTTCTCCTGTATCGTGGGTGCGTTCACAAACATACAAGTCACATACACAAATACCCAGACCCGAAACAACTATCTGCAGGTCACACAAATATTTATTCCGTGCGGGGATCGAACCCGCGACACGTAGCCCAGCAGTCCAATCGCTTAGCCACTGCGCCAACCGTGCCGTCGAAATCTTCTCAACAATTACCTCTACTACGCTAATAAATACGGGAACTGACCAACAGTAGGCTGCGAAGCTGGGGCAGGTCGCTAGTATAGTAAATGATTGTCATCTCAATTTCTAGGATTACAAAATTGCCATTCGACACACGGCATGCTGCATCCAGGACCCGTGGCGATTGTGCCTTTGTGTTGGTCCTACGGATGGCTATTATAGCGTAATTCTGCCCGCTTGTTGGGATAATGGCTATGCACGTGACTGTGACCTTAGAAATGATTTTATGCGATTTATTTGGCCTTGGCCCTCGGAGATGTCACGTTGACTTTGCTTTTAAATTCACAATGTACACACAGTTGTAGGATAAGCTTTAACTAATGGAATCATGGTCCTGTAAGTTATCTTAAAAATCGTCATTATTTTAAGGTATCTAATAACATACGGTCATACCATTTCAGTATGTAGATTAGAAACTTCCGTAGTAAATTTAATTTTTTAAACCGACTTCCAAAAAGTAGGAGGTTCTCAATTCGACAGGTTTTTTTTTGTAAGGCTACCATAGTTTATGCAATAGAATTTTATATCTTTTTCTTTTCTTTGTATTTGTGAATGTGAGAACGTTGTCGGCCGTTAAAATTCTTAATTTCTTGGGTATGTTCATGAGCTTTCTGTACTGCTTAATAAGCGTCGATCAGAATAATAAATAGTAAATAGCGTCAAGTACACTGGGAAGATCGCGTAAAAGGATTTCTTAATTATGTGTTAATGGCTCATGCTGTACTAAATGTAATAACTAATCCATCATACTTTAGAGAAGATACGTCAAAATAATGTTTGTTTTCCTACATTCAACAATGATAGGCATGTCGGATTACGAGGGGTCCACTGTAGGTAGAAAGTAAGGTCGACAACATCCTTTTTTTTTTTTTAGGGTTGGAAAATCATCAAATAACCACTCCCGCTCTTGGGCAGAGCGAAAGGGAGTGTCAGACTTCTACTGACTAAAAACCACCCATGTTCCTTCTTAGCTCTTTATGTCGAGGCCGCGGTATCTCTTGCGAACAACCCGCAGCCCCGACGGGATCGACAACCCTAGTAACAAACCACGCGACGCGCCACGTGAGCTCACAAGACCCGTGCGATACCGCGCCACTCTTTGACAGAAATCAAGACGACGCGCGACGTACAGTGATCAGTTATTAAAAGTTAGGGCACAGATTATAGGGTCTCAAAATTATTTTTGGTCACTGTGTCGGTATTTCGAATAATATTTTTTATTAGACTTCAGGGTAAGTGTTGCACATGATACTTAAACATCAACATTATGCAAACAGTAGTTAAATAGATATGTCATTTCAAAGTTGGCTCGAATGCTAAATTATTGTAACAAGATTGATTTATCGTTGTTTTGCACTTCTATTCAAGATAAGTTAACTACAGAGAAAACTGTGAATTAAAAAAAATGGCGCACATAAAAAAAGAAGGTTCGTAATTTTTATTGGCACAAAAAAAATGACATATGTATATTATAAAAAATATACAAAATAATGTACTTACTGATATTTACTAACTTTTCTAAGTTTGAACTGTGTTGCGTTTAAAAGTACAAATAAGCACAAGATCATTTTGATTTCATTACATAGCAGAGACTGTTAACTATACAAAAATATATATTTTTATTACCTACCGGTTTTTATTGTAAAAACTGGTTTTTTAGGTGATGCTGCCTCGATAAAAATTATTGACTTATTCAATATTTTGGCATTACAACGAACAGTGAAGCCGATATCAAAGAAAAATAAAGATGAACTACTTAGCCATAATTTGGAGATATTAGAAATATTGGAACTGCGTATTTCCAGCAGGTACAGTCTTCAAAAAGTTTTTTCTTTGCTTTATTGTCCTTAAAGCAGTATATTGATGGCGATTTAATTTCAAGTCAGTAAATAACGATAAAGCTTCTTGACATGAATAAGGTATGCAGTTGTCCTTCGACTGAAGCTGCATTTCGGTTTCCTTCTGAGTGTAGCTTCATCGAAGCAGCGAGACAGAGTTCCTCTTGACTTTTTGATTTTACCTCGTTTTTAACCTTCTACGTTTAAATTTAGCGGATAGGTCACCAAAGCACTTCTCTAGACGTAGAGGGTACACTTTCGGGTAGATGGGAGGTGATGACTATTTGATCAAGTCATTTCTCATTTCGATTTCAGAATCTATGTAATAATATATTATGGAAACATTGGTCTTATTGATCCAGTGGTCGCAACATTCCCATGTAGACCGTGATTTTTACCAGGAACATTGCAGTTGAATTTCTGTTCGGTTGATAGCCATAAGGGGGTAAAAACTAAATACTTTCAATTTTTCTTTTTTTTCATATGGAGATGACGAGACGAGCTGAACAAAACCAACGACCAGTGGTCCACATTGATCCTGGATCCCATATTAGTTGGGGTTCGCGCAACATGTTATTATGTTCCATTCTCCTCTGTCAACTTCATTTACTCTTTTTTAGGGTTCCGTAGCCGAATGGCAAAAAAAGGAACCCTTATAGATTCGTCATGTCTGTCTGTCCGTCTGTATGTATGTCACAACCACTTTATTCGGAAACTATTAAGACTACACAGTTGAAACTTGGTAGGTAGATGTAATCTATGAACCGCTTTATGATTTTTATACAAAAACACAAAAAAAAATGGGTCCCCATACCTGGAACTGAAACTATTTTTTTTTCTATATTCTAATCGTGTAGTGTCTATAGATAGGTCTTTAAAATGACCACAGGAACTAATTTACACGCTACTTAAAGAACCAAACTCGTTGCCATATTTTGGACTTGCACAATAAATTGAACACGCTAAGAAGACTCCTCCTTTCAAACACAAGGACGTAGGATACGGTTGAAAATGGTTTTATAAAAATAGTATGGTTCACGACATATCCACCACTTCTAGCCATATCATCCTTCACACAGTGCTCTCAGTCATTTATATCCCTGCGAAATAGATATTTAGTCACATATATAGTCACATATATAATAAGTTCTTCGACAACCCATAACGTTTGTATTTTGCCAATCTGTGTTCCTTTTCATTATTTTGTTTTATATAAGGTTTACTAATCCTTTTCACTGTCTTTTTGTTTTTACTTTATTTAAATCTTGTGTGACTACTTGTGAAAACTTGTAATTGGCCATATTGTTTTTATAAACCTAACTATTGTGTCTACCTAGCTGTAAGTTTTCCTAAAATAATAAAATAAAATAAAATATCTGTACCAATTCGTACTGGGCCCACGTCGATGATTCCAACTCATTTCCTATTATCGAGAAGACACATGTCCCGTCGGTGGTAACTTTATAGGTTGATTACGAGCATTACCTCACTGACATACCTTTCGAGTTCTTCTTCAGAGTGCGCGAAGGTGCAGGAGTTGCCTCTGGGGCAGAAGGAACGCGTGGCGGCGTCGCGGCACATCGACACCTTGTACTTGGTGTGTGTGGGCGTCGATGTAGCTGTTTGAGGGGAACCTTGGCCTGCTGGGAGAAAGACAAACATAGTATTAGACAATGTGAAGAGGACGATGTTGCCGAATCAGAAAATTGCATGCGCACAAAGAAGTGCCTAGCAGGTTACCCGGTCACATACTTATAATCTGTTCCGGCGATCTTTGCGCACAACCAACTTATAACTTAGGTAACAACATTTCTCATACGAGGACAACCATATTCATTCTGATATTGATATTTTTTATTATTTGCCTGTTTGTCATCTCGTCGGGCGCAATCCTCCAAGTGGCTTTCTTCGCCCACCTCTCCTTGCTACGAGGCCAGCTCTCGCCCACTTCAGCTTGGCTGTTATTTCGCCAACATCTGCAACTGAAGTAATGGAGCGCAGGGTAGTGTTTCGTACACGATCTGTACGCTTAACACGTCTTATTATGCTGCGCTCCATTGCTCGCTAGCAAATCTTGAGCTTGGACTTCTGTTGTTCAGTAAGTGACCAACTTTGTGCGCGCTAGGTTAGGACTGACAGGATGCACATGTCGATGAGTTATCTTTTCCTTATTGTAAGGTTTCCCTTCATATGTTATTTTAGGGCCCACGAGGACTTCCAAGCATTTTGGACTCATCTTTCCATTTCTTTGTCCCGCCTATTTTACAAGACACTAATCATCATCATTATCTGCCTAGCCTTTTCCCAACTATGTTAGGGTCGGCTTCCAGTCTAACCAGATTCAGCTGAATACCAATAATTTACAAGACACTATCTGGCCTAATTATGTATACTCATCGGCATAGTGCAGCACATGCCAGTTTACCTCGACCCTACGTTTCGTGCTGTTGGTTGATGACTTGGGTTTCGGATCTGTTCATAGAAAGCCCAACCTCAAGACTTAATGATATGCAATTTTTAATTAATTTTATTTTACTCTTGACGTTTAATTTTAATATAAGCAATTGTTGGTTGATTGTATGTTTACCTGATCTATAAAATAAAAATGAATCGCTGAATGTGTTGCTAAGCGCAAATCTCGAGAACAGCTGAACCGACTCCGTTAATTCTTTTTTTAGAATATTCGTTGAAGTATGAGGATGGTTCTTACGCAACCCTCCCTGGGTAGCGTAGGTAGGAAAACGTGCAATGAAACGCATGCCGGGTACAACTAGGTGTTTTTCTTTTTTTTTATATCCTTATTAAAGCAACAATTTTAAAATATTAAAAAAAATGTAGCCCACCGATATCGGTAACTTCCTAACAATACGAGCCGTGTTCAGGAGTACTACTTTCGGAGTCAAGCTCTAGCTGCATAATGAGAGTCTCTTCAGTATAGCTATTCACAAACAATCGAATCGAACTTGACACTTTTTCGAGTATCAGATTTTTGGATCGAACGATTGGCAAATGCTATTCACAGATTCGATCGACATGGTAGTACATGAACAGTCGTGGTGAAATATTTTATTTAGCCAATAAATTATCTGTAATGAATGTTTCTATAAGTTCTATTATAGACTGTACTGAATATCCGTCGATTAACTAAAAATATAATTATAAATGGATACGCAACGACTCTTGCTTATGGTAGACTGGTAACGCTGCAGATCCCACCAACTACAGACCAATAACACTTGCTACGATCATAGCTAAGGTGCTGGACAGTCTGCTGGATACATACATGGCCCCTAGGATTAGTCTGCACGATGCTCAGTTTGGTTTCAGGCCTGGGCTATCGACGGAAAGTGCCATTATGTGTCTAAAGCAGACTGTCCGGTACTATACGGATAAAAACACCAGTTAATGCGTGCTTCTTAGATTTGTCCAGGGCATTTGATCTTGTGTCTTATGACCTGCTGTGGGATAAGCTAAGAAATGAGAAGAAGGTAGAAACAGAGGTTACCCCTCTACTATAATACTGGTATGAAAACCAGGTAAACAATGTAAGGTGGGCAGGGAGTCTGTCCGCTTCTGAGCTTGTGTGATGACTTGAACATAGAGAGGAGCGCAGGGCGCTGCCTGTTCGAAGCAATATGCTGGCTCGCAGGTTTGCACGGTGTACTTGTGAGGTGAAAATGACGCTTTTTAGAGCCTATCGTCAGACTTTTTACACCTGCAGCCTGTGGGTCAATTATACGCAAAAAGCATACAGCGCTCTGTGTGTCCAATATAATAATGCCTTCAGAATGCTTGTGGGGCTGCCGCGTTTTTGTAGCGCTTCGGGGTATGCGCGGGTAGATGATTTTTATGCCATCATTCGTTAACGATGCGCTTCTCTCCGGCGCAGAACAGATGTCAGCTCCCACAGAATGTCGAAGGCATTGAGTGACCGGTGGGACTGCCCGATGGTTGGCCGATGGATAAGACTGCACACACAGGTCGACACCAAGTAGCTACTTTGAGTCGACCTGTATCGTGTTTATGTGGTTTTCTGTTCTTTATTGTTCATTGTGTTGTATATTATTGTCTGTTATGATTTGTATTGTACTTGTTGATTGTGTGTGTTACTAATATTAGTCAAGTAAGTCTATTTCATGTATTACTAACACTATGGACTAAGGTCTGCAAATAAAACTTTTATTATTATTATTCCCTTTATTCATTTGTAAACTAATTTTACATTTTTAAATATGTATTCCTTATAAAAACAATAAAAAAAAAGTAAAAACATAAAAAATAGTAAATAGCTGTAGGTAGGATTGATATCTTCATCTCATGAATCGAAGCTACGGTTTTGTGAAAAGCGATTTTCGAGAGTACGATGGATCGATTGGACACGACGGACAATCGAGTGGTTGTGAATAGCTTTGCAGGTATTGTTCGAGGCTATTGGCAATTAAGCCATTAAATTGGCACTATACTACTATCACCACAATTACCACCACCACCACAATATCAGGCTTAATGGCTACAATAGTTCTGTCAGTGTTGGCGGATTGATCCCAGTACAGTGTGATATTGCCATTTTAGAGAACTGGGTCTGGCACATACGAGTACCTTTCATTATTTATTTATTTATTTAATAACAATATAATAAAAAAATAGTTTGGAGGGTATGAGGAACAGGGTGTAAAGTTTCTCATCCCCCTTAACAAAGGGAGGATCTTCCGACCAGAAGGGTTTTGTGTCTGGTGGGCTAACTGCCCGACATAAATGTAAGTCGGGATTTTCTATACGTGCTAATGTCGCGGTTAACTTTGATAGCGCGATGTAGGATTTGTCATTTTAGTTCTCATGTGTTGCGATAGATGTCGTTGTCGCCACATCACTCCCGTCCGAGACCGGAGGTCGATAGCAGCCTGAGTCTTGATGCTTGCCGGCCGGGCCAGTGGAAGGTTCCAGTGAGTCGGAACCGAATGCCGCATAGTTCACGGTGAGTCGGAACTGTCTGCGGTGAAGCCCCAGTGAGTTGGGGTGATGCTCCATATGCTCCAGTGAGTCGGAGTGATCCAGTGCTGCGTAGTGGCTGGCTGCTGCGTCGACCAGGAGAGAAGTGCGTCTCTGCTTGCTGACCGGCCGAAGTGCAGTGTGCTGTGCCAAAGTCGCTGATGAGGCTAAGGGTGATGACCAGGTATGCGCTTCCGCTGCATACTGGTGGTCAGGATACACGATGAAGCCGTGGTTGCTGGCTGGCGGTATGAGTCGCTGCTCGAAGGCTTGAGGAAGTGATGATGACGTATGAAGTAGCTGCACGAAGGCTGCGGTGACGTTCGTGCTCGGGGTCACCAATTTGGAGGGTATGAGGAACAAGGTGTAAAGTTCCTTATCCCCCATAGAAAAAGGAGGATCCTCCAACCAGACGGGTGTTGTGTTTTGTGGGCTAACTGCCCGACATAATTATGTAAGTCGGTATTTTCTATAAAAAGCGTTCGCGAAGCTCCCTACTCTGCCATCCTTCCTCCGGTCGTTAGTATCAAGCACTACAGGTTTGCGCCAGTTCTCTTTAGCCAAGGAAATCAGGGTGAGGCCCTTGTTCACCGCGCCGACATCTCGATGCATCTCTAAGTCGGTTACTAGGAAATATTCTTTGATAAAGCATATCTCACGATTGTGGAATCTTAGCGTTTAAAAAGCCTCGACTTCCACACACCCCTGTGAGATATCGTAAATCGTCGGGTGCAAAGAGTTTCAGGTCATCCATCTAAAGAGGTGATATATAACCAGACCACGTCTCTTCAACTGATAACCTAGAATTGAATCCTCCAGCAGCGTGCTAAGAGAATTCAAGGTTATGCAGAACCATAATGAACTGAGACTGTCGCCCTGAAATATACTTCGCTCTATGCTTATCGGTTCGTCATTTCTCTGGATTTGCCGAGATCCTGGACAGAGGACTGTTCTCTACTGGCTGACTGGTATTCACTTTATACCACTCTAGCACCCTCATGAGTCATGTATGTAGCACCGAGTCACAGGCCCTCTTGTAGTCTATCCAACAAGTCGACAGATCCCTTCGGGAACGGCGAACCTTTTGATTAATGGCCATATCAATGTGTAGTAGTATTGCGGGACTTGAGAAGCGAAAATAACAGAATTATCGTCAATATGTTTTGTGATTTTAGCTTTCAAAACGGAGGTAAGGACTTCATAGACCGCCGGCAGTCTCGTAATTTATGTGTAATTATATAATATGAATTCTGATAATAAAAAGACCGACGATATGGAATTTGTCACTTGCAGCGACGATATAAAATTCAGCATAGTTTTTATTGGCATGTTTTTTTTTTAATAATACTAATCCAAATATCTAAAACAGTATGGATTGTACCTATTAGTGGTAACTGAATATTGCCACGTTATTAAATTATTTTGGCCAAGCTGAAAACATTACTAAGTATTACAACAATATTTCAAAGGCGGCTTGCACTACAACTTGACGTTGGATGTTGAACGATAAAAGTATTATTTTGTGGTGCTAGCGGGTCCAGTGTTGAAATCTGCTGGCAATGTTCCTATAGTCTGCGGCAGTTAACCGAAGAAGAAAGGTCATTGATCCGACTTGTACCAAAAAATTGACAATACTTAATTTTGCGATCGTTTGTCATTCAAAACTATCGCTAATACTGCTCCGGTTGAGTTTCATAATACCAAACACATATCCACAAGGAAATAAGTATGAAATACGTAAATTTGAAAAATGATTATGGTATTTTTTTTTATTTAAAAAAATCGTATTAAACAATGAGATATGTAATTGCTATTGTTTATGTATTTCAAAAACAATTTTCGTGTTGTTTTTTTCTTTGTCGAGATTACTGTTTTCAACTTATATTTCAGTAAAAGAACATGCCTTAATAGTTTTTTATTTATTTAGCTTTAACTTATATTCATAGCACTATGCAATTAATTAAAGTAACCGAATTTTAAAATTCATACCAAAAAATTTAATCTTTTGGGTTACGCCCACATACTGTGCGCTGAGTGTGACGTCAGAGCGAGTCAGGGATCACCTTTGAACAATTTTTTAAGTATGTACCTATCGCGTCCTTCGTCTCGAATATCATACGAAATTTGTTTTTTTTATTTGACAGCACTGTTGGCTCTGTGGCTAAGCGATTAGACTGCTTCGCTGCGTGTCGCGGATTCGATTCCCACATTGAACAAATGTTTGTATGGCCTACTGGTAGTTGTTACGGGTCTGGGTGTTTGTGTATGTAAGTTTAAAAGTTTGTAAACGCACCCACAATACAGGAGTAATTCCTAGTGTGTGGTTTAAAAAAATGTTGAACGACTGAATATGGTTTTGGCCAAAAGGTTTGTAACCCATTTATTTATTAATAGGTTTACCAACAGCTTCGGTGTACAGCATATATTATATAGGTTATATAGGTTAGTCTTGGACTTACACAGTCGCCAATTCTGGTTAACCAGCATTGCCAAAAATAAGTGATAACAAAAACAATATAAAATCTAAAATTAAAAAAAAAACTCATGCCCAGTGTACGTGTCAAAAGACGCCCCTTACCGCGATACGTTTGTTTTGCTCGTGTTAGCGACTCTTCCTTTACATTTTCTCGTACCGTTTTAAAATATTGGAATACAGTGGTAGACGGGTGTCAACGACCTTTATTCTTCGGTTAACTGGCGCAGACTATAAGTAGCACGAAGTAAACGTCATCATCATAATGTACCTACTCTTTTGCCATTCTAAAGATCTTCAAATGACAGCCGTAACCAACGGCTTAACGTGCTTTCAAAGGCACAGTGGAAACTCGGTTTGTTTCCACGGACAAACCTAGACAAATGCGGCTTAACCTGGCGATCGACTCGAGGGGCTGTTATGATTTAGCCACGAGCTCCCCAGCACGAAGTATAGTCCGGTCAAATTAGACCAGAAAATAGGGGTAAGATTACACTAATTCCCACCCGGCTGAAAATTGGTAGGTTTGTTAAAAACACCATTTTAAATGAAATGTAAAAAGTCCTCGTCGATCCAACACCTGGAAATATATATTCGAGGTTAAAGGTCACAAAAACGGGGTTTTCGCGATTTTCTGCAAAACTGTAAGTTTTATCATAAAATTTACAGAGACATAATTATAGATCAGATAATAATCTACAAAAATGTCTTAACACTATAATTTCTAAAAGCCACCGTTTTTGAGATATATCAATTCAAAAAGTTGAAAGAGTTGTAATCGTCATAATATTCGCACGTAACTATAGTGCGCGCGGAACTAGTTGGCGACAGGGGTGAGGGGGCGGGTTACCTACTGTTCGCAACGCACATGAGATTAGACAGTGATGACCAATCTCGAGATATCGTGAACAATAATTGTTCAATTATTGAAAAGAATAAATAAAAAACGATTGAACTTAAGTTTATATTGTACCTAATTATATTGTAATTAATAGTAAAATAAACCAAAAACAAATTAAGTATATGAAATTATTCTGACTTTAATGATGTGAATTTTTTTAATTTAATTATTTAATTAATATATTCTTATATGAAATTACTATGAAACATCCTCTGAATCACTTGATTCTGAACTCTCTGAACTTGATTCAGAATCATCTTGTAAGTTTATAATGATTTAGTCCATCATAGTATCAAATCTCATATCATTCCAGTATTCTTGTTCGTTTTTTTGTACGTGGTAATCGCACTTTTGCCATTGTTCGGCAGAGAATTCAGAAAATAGCCTTGTTAGTATTGTAATTTTCTCGTCCAATGTAGCATTAATGTGATTGATGTGTGCCAGGTAATTTTTAATATTTGCCCACACAAGCTCGATCGGGTTGAGGTCTGGATGATATGGAGGTAGTCTTAGAACACTATGACCTGCAGCTTTCAGAAATTCATCAATCGTGTATATTCTTTCTGATGGGGTCGTATTAATCAACCTCAAGAGTTCGGCTTTGATCATCGTGGGAGAAAATGGCACGTTATGATTTTGGAACCAGTTCTGCATATTAATTTACAAACTGGACATAGTCGGTTTCTTCTCAACTTGCACACAATGATAGGCAGCACTATCCATAACTATGACTGAGTTAGGTGGAAGTTTAGGTATTAATTTTCGATCAACCCAGTTGTAAAAAATTGTAGAGTTCATGTCTCCATGATAATGGCCCGTTTTTTAATCTGATTTAAAAATTAGCAAAGCATCGTCAACTAACCCATTCCGGCTACGAGCGTGAACTATTATGAAACGCCTTCCTTTGCCTATACCTGTATAAATTCTAGGCTCCAACGAAGATTGCCAAAATTTTTGGACATTATGAATTAGGTTAACGTAAGTGTCGTCCAAAAAGAATATAATTATTTCGTTTGTCTTCTCTGAACTTTCTTATGGCCCTCAAATATTTCACTCGCCATTCAACAATGTTTGGTCTCTCTATCTCTATCTCTTCGATTTACATTTTTAAATGAATATCCCAGTTTGTGCAAAAGTTCTCTTAAAAAAGTTAATCCGCAATCTAAAATATTATCCTCTTTTAACAGAGCATTTAGTTCTCGTAGACTTGATTTTTTGTTCTGTACCGTATAAAACTGATTTATTTTTCTTCTTATCACTCCTAAATCAAAATCATCAACTTATATTTTTTTTTTTATTTCTATTGGTTTCCGCGGAGAACAAAATTTTGTTTCCCCTATATTTTGCAAGGAAGTTTTACTTTCAGCAATCACTCTCCTTACACTTCGTTCTGATATCCCTGTTGTTTCTGCTACTAATTTATGTATATTCGCATTAGTTTTATATTCTAAACTATTGACATCGGCTTTCAGTTTTTTAAAAAACGTATGGACTTTAAATATGAATTCCTTAGATTGTCTTTTTATCGGCGGAGTCATCTTGCTATTGCAATCTCATGTGCGTTTTGTCTAAACTAGCCGGAACTGTCAACGCGTGTTGCCGTCGCGAAGTACGGCGCCGCACTGAGTAATGACAGCAAGCGCCCCCGCCTCTCCGTCCCACCGCGCACATGCCTAAGGCGCGGCCAACTAGTTCCGCGCGCACTATAAACGAAATTTTTCAAGAATTGAGTTATTAATGCCATAAAATTACGTAAACTATACAATGAATTTGTTAAAAAATCGACTTTTAGAGGTAGACGGCGCAAAATTTGACCGTTATTATTATTATTATGAGCCTATACTGTCCCACTGCAGGGCAAAGGCCTCCCTTCCCTCCTTCCACTTTTTCCGGTCCAGTGCGACAGTAGACCAATTCTTAGAGAAAGAGTCCAGCTCATCCCGCCATCTCCTTTTGGGCCTGCCGCGTTGTCGTTTCTTGCTTTGTGGTATCCACTGAGTGGTAACTTTTGCCCATTGCTCCTCCGACATGCGGCAGATGTGCCCAGCCCAGTTCCATTTTAACCTAGCAGCTGTTAGGCCAGCATCAGCTATTTGGGTTTTGGAGCGAAGTATGGTGTTTCTGATGCGGTCTGTAAGTTTGACACCCAGTATACCCGTTACTAAACGAAAAAAGATTTGGTTAATAAATGCAATAACGTGTTTATACTAATTGTGACTTGTTTGTTGAAGAGTGATGAGGGAAGTTTAACGGAAAGGTATGACTATTTGGATAACCCCGGCTACACGTCAAGATAAAAATATTTTGTTTATTCACTTTAATTGACATAGTGTAACATTTTGTAAAGTCACAGTTTCCTTATATCACATTATGCTCTTTATAATGTAAAATTTAATTGGTAAAATGTTACATGTATAGTTACCGTTTACTTCTAAGTTTTGAAATGATTATTTACGTATCAAAGGGAATTATTGGTTCAGTCAGTTTATCTTTACTCTAATCTTAAAAATGTAAGATGTAAATCTAACTTTTATAATTACTAGAATAAGACATTGATTACAACATGTTATTTTATTTGTCTGTCCAGTTATAATTAAAAAGAATGCTAACTATATTATTTTCAATTTGATAGTATTGTAAGATCATTGTTATAATGGGTTTTTTACTAGTTTTTTGGTTAGTTGCGTTATTTATATGGGAATTTAACTGAAATTAATCATAATCGAAAAATAATTATCAGTTAAAAGTTACTATAAAAATCAAAAATCATAATTGACTCAGTTCTATTTAAAAAAAATAGCTTCTCTGAATTTTACGTTATAGTGTTAATAAATATCCATCAGTATGACAGCAAAAGATGGCTAGATGGCACATGATCTTAAATTCAATTGCGAAAAACCCTTGCCATTTTTTTGTTTTGGCTCCTGTGTAAAATTGTATATAAACTACGTGCCTAGATTACAACTCTTTAAATTTTTTTAATTGTTATATCTCTAAAACCCTTAGAAATGAAAGTGTTTAGACATTTTTATAGATTATTATCTGATCTATAAATTTGTCTGAGTTAATTTTATGATAAAACTTACCGTTTTGCTGAAAACCGCGAATAACCCCTTTTTGTGACCTTTGACCTCGAATTTTTTTTTCCAGGTGTCCGATCGATGAGGACTTTTTACTTTTCATTTATAATGGTGTTTTGTACAATCCCATTAATTTTCAGCCGGGTGTGAATTAGTGTAACCTTGGATGTCTAAATTGACCGGACTAAGTAGGCGTATAAACAGCTTATATCGCCCATAAATGAAAAAGCGTCAGTTCAACTCACTGGTATTGTTATCCAGACACCGGTCGGGCATGGGAAGCTTCTGGTTGTGGTTCGAGTCCCGGCCCGTTGCCTGTTGTTGCAGGTAGTGTATCAGGCCAGATACTACTTCCTTCAGTGACGTCATCACCTCCGCTAGTTGCTGCCATGATGGATTCTTGGCATCTGAAACAGTACAATGCGTGTTTGTTATATTGGTGTTGTATGTCACGGTTGTGGGTTCAAACATTCTAATGCATGTGGTGTTTGTATCAAACTATAAACATAACATAACATTTATTTTCAGGTAACTTTGGCTCACGCCTTTTTCCCATGGGGATAGGCAGAAACCACAGAACGCCACCTGCTACGATCCATACGTACTTCTTTTGCCTCATCTACATTCATACATCTAGTCCGTCCTTTCTGAAGAACTTCACCAATAAGAAAAAAGTAATAAAGTAAGGTAGACTAACATACACATGACATAATACAATAGTGTAGATGACTATTGTTCAAAATATTCGAAAATGTTATGTTATTTCATAGGACTAACAGAAATAACACGATGTGTGAAAAAACTATCTAAATCAATCAAACAAAGGAGTAGCTACACGCTTTAGAAGTTTTTGGTAGGGGTACTTTCTATTTATGTCGCGCGAAACGGCTATTTGTATCTTTATTTATTTTGGTTAACGAAACAAACTTTGGTTATACATAGTTCCCTTACACCTTGTATAGCTTTATCCATAACTAAAGTACCAGGGGCGAGAATGTCCTGAATGGCTTCCAGAAAAAGATGGTATGATAAAATTAAAAAAAATGAGTTGTCTTAATAATATAGAACAAAGTATATAGGGTGTAAAAGTACCCTTAACGCAAACGAAGGGCATTTGTTCTCCCCACTACTGCGATCATTTTTTTGTTCTAGACCATACCTGGGAACCTCCTAGTTACGGAGATATTGGGGGTCAAAGTTCAAAATTTTTCACAGCTGTTTTAACTTTACTTAAATTACCTCCATGACCCGATTACTATTTAAAGCATCCACTAGCACAATGTTTTAAGAGTGCTACTTTGAGTTATACCGTAAAATGTGATTTTTGACCCCAAAAAAAAAATCATTTCCCAGTAAAAAATTTTGCGTAGGGGTACTTAGTTTGATGTACAGAATGCTTGGTTGGCGGATGCGTGAAGGGTTCGTTTACATCCTGTATAAGTACTGTGTAAAGCGTGATATGGCAAGAAAGGAAGTGTTTGATGAAATGACAAGTAATAGAGAAGTTGAAAGAAGACATGCTGCGCTGACCCCAAATGCACTGGGATAAGCGCAAGAGAATGATGGTGACTTCTCATACAAAATATCGCGTGTTTGGGAAGCTTCGTCGGGTTTTCTCGCCACGGATTGCAGCATACACACTAGGGTCTCTTATCAGAGCATCTCAATCGAATCACCGCATGGCTGGTCCATAAATTCAAGGTCGCTCAGCGGGCTATGGAATGTACTATCCTTGGAAGTTATCTGAGAAAGCGAATCCGGAACGAAGTGATCCGACAGAGAATTAAAGTTGTTGACATAGCTCACAGAATAAATAAGCTGAAGTGGCAATGGGCAGGTCATATCAGCCGTAGAATCGACGGTCGTTAAGCTGTACGTTTTCTGCAGAGGAGAACGCGTATCGGCAAGCATAGGGTAGCGACGATCTACGCAGGATGGCTGCATGGTAGCAACTGCATGAGAGTTGCCGAGAATCCTGTTCACAAGAGTGCGATTGAAGAGGCCTATGTACACGCCCGTCGGGCTGCGGGTTGTTCGAGAGAGACCGTATCGCGGTCACGACACAAAGGGCTAAAAAGGAACATGAGTGGTTTTTAGACAGTAGAAGTCTGACACTCCCTTTCGCTCTGCCCAGAGCGGGAGGAGTCATTTGATGATTTCCCACCCTCCAAAAAAAAGAGCAACTATTAGTTAATTCTTACAATGAATATAGAATCGTAATTGATAAAAGTTAAGCAATTGTGCAGCACTTACTTCAAAAAAAAAAAAATTATGGCCGTTGTTTCAAGGTTTCATTGATGAATAATAATTGGCAAATGCAGGTGGCTACATACTGGTCTAACACTATTTGAGCCAGGCCTGGACCGGAAATAGGGCAAATCGGACAAATGCCCGATGGGCCGGTGTAGCCGATTGGCGGCAGACTTTCTTTTACAAATTTCAAAAAAAACGATGATATTCATCGATTGAAATAAGTTAGTAAGTACATACGTAATTAATCGTCTTTCGTAATTGTAGCGTATAGTAGAATAACTCTAAAATTAAAATATTTTGGAGGCTAAAAATGAGCCTCTTAGAACTCTTATTGCCGCTAGAAACTTACAAATTTTCTTTAAACTAACGCACTCGGTTCGTACCTTGAACCCTGCCTATAGACAGAGGCTGAACTAATTAGGAGCACCATTACCCGTGAGGTAATTTTAACATGCAAAGACAAGATTGCAAAAAATAGAACATGTGGTCATTCTGATCTCAAATTACAATTATCATTAATTTATTCGAGACTAGCTCAAAATTTTTCGAGCCTCTTCGCTCGCTCTTGCAGCCTTCTTTCTCTTGAAACTTTACATTGTCGAAGTCCACCAAGGAACTCCAACAGGTCGAAACAATTCTAACCTGTCCAGGGCACGGTGTCAAAAAAATTTCGAGCTCGCTTCGCTCGCTTTTGCGCCCTACTGACTACCTCGTAATCTTGACTTTGTTTGTCGACCAAGTAACGCTTATTCAAGGGTTGAGCTTTTCAGGCTTACTTCACTCGCTCTAGGAGTCCTAGTCATTTTGGCTCTCAGACTTTTCAAATAACTCTTCACAAATAATACTTCTACTTTTATTTTATTAAGTACTTTAGATTCTTAGAAGAACTTAAGCTGCAGCCGTAACTAGTAAACTTAACCCTTGGATCTTTACATTGTCGAAGTCGACCAAGTAACTCTAATAGGTTAAAGTGGAAGTAATTCTAACCTGTCCAGGGCACGATGTCAAAAAAAAATTTGAGATCGCTTCACTCGCTCTTGCGGCTTACTAGATACTATATACTATACTATCTCTGGAATCTTGCCTTTGACTGTCGACCAAGTAACGCTTGTGTAAGGGTCAAAATTCTCGAGCTCGCTTCGCTCGCTCTTGGGGTCCTAGTTCTTTAAAAGTCGCTGCCTAGCATTTCAGCCTAAAATTCTATTCTAAATGTTTTCTTCAGTGGATTAAAAAAATGTGTTTTTCTTTGTTTTGAGAGTGGAGGGCCGACTGCCTCTAAAATGCCCGGGCCGAGTTGGGGTCCCAGTCCGGCACTGATTTGAGCTCATCGACACATAAAGAAGATTAATGAATTTTGCTGATGTCTCAGAAGAGTACTATCAAATGGGACCTATTAGATGGGCCCTTGTGTAAGCTTCAATACAAAGATCGTACAGTCACGAGCAAAATTATGTATGCACTTAAAAAAATACAAAAGATTTCTTTGTAAAGCGATTTGTACTTTGAGACAAGACTTATTTCTTAAAACTATGAAATTGAATGGTGAAAACGTTATTTAACACAAAAGTTGTTTTGTGTATATAGATAGGTGCTACTATACCCCTATCTATATTCATGTTATAGGAACGCCAATCCATCCTTGTACCACTGTAACACACACATACCAGGACTGGCATCAATGTTCGCCAGTCTATCCAGATGTAGGCTCATGACGATCAGCTGTGCCGGGTCCCCGGTCCTCTGCAGCGCGATGAACAGCTCCTGGACTGACTGCGCGAACGACTGTGGTGTCTGCAACTTATCTGGAAGTATAGGAACTAGTTAACTTTATCGTGGCTTCTGATGGTAGGCCCAATGCTGGACATAGGCCTTTCCTGAGCAGCTGTTGATCTGTATTCATTTATGCAAGCTATAATCCACCACGCTGGCCCAGTGCGGGTTGATAGATGTCACATGTCTTTGGATTTTTTTGTTTTAAAGCCATGCCGGTTTCCTTCACCGTTTTGAGAGCAGCGGTGTTGAAATAAATTCACAAAGTAATGCGCCAGCCTGGGTTGGAACCCACGACTTACTGTTCGTAAGCTGGGGCCGCCACCACTTGGCTACCGCTGCGTTTGGATCATTGATCCGTATTCTGCTGTTTGATTGTTAAATTCACTCTGCTAGACCATACCTGGGAACCCTCTAGTTACGGAGATATTGGAGGTCAAAGTTCCAAATTTTTTACAGCTGTTTTTATAAATACTAGCTTTTCAGGTTATAACTTTACTTAAATTACCTCCATGACCCGTTTACTATTCAAAGCATCCACTAGCACAATGTTTTAAGAGTGCTACTTTGAGTTTTACCGTGTAATGTGATTTTTGACCCCAAAAAAAGTCATTTCCCAGCAAAAAATTTTGCGTAGGGGTACTTAGTTTGATGTACAGAATGCTTGGTTGACGGATGCGTGAAGGGTTCGTTTACACCCTGTATAGTTATGCATTTAGATACTCATGTGTGGACAAAAAATCGGTCGGAATTTCAATCTCTTTTTAAAAGAATCAAAAGTACTACCGTTTTACACTTGGTCACTTTCGCTGCATGAATGCTTTACATAGTGAAGTTGAACATAAAATAAATAAATATAATATTTAAGTTTGACTCTGTTTGGCTTAACTTAATATTGCAGACACTTCCGTTGTTTAATTTTGCTGTCAATTTGTTGTATTTTTATCTTCTTCGTTGTTTAACTAGCCATTTAGCGCTAAATATTGTGTAAGTAGTGTTCTTCTTTAAGTCATGGGTCATTTAGACTTAAGTGTCATATGTATTTCTATATAATTATGAAGTAGTGTGCTCATTCGTTTAAGAACCAATAAATACATAAAGAATAGATAAATTTTAATTCGTATGTTCGTCAGGAGCGTCGATGTTGATCTCTCGACGACTCCCGCGCCTAAAATTAGATCGATTTTTACGCTCACCTATGATGCTTTGCATGTGACTCTTGTGGGCGGTGTCTCCGTACAGCAAGGCGCTCCATTGGTCGGGCGCTATCCTAAGCCCCGCCTCCGTTGCAATCTGGACTATCTGCGCGTCGTGTTCTCGCCGCAGTGACTCGTACGTGCGAAACTCTTCCTTTAGTTGCATTAGTGAGGAGTCGCATTCGCGTTTTGATACCTAGAAAGTGAAAAGACATTCGGTAATACTTGGAGTTTTTTAAATAACTAGCTGTGCCCTGCATGCGTTGCTTTGCACTTTTTTCTTTCCACCTTACCTTCGGGTGGCGTTGGGAGGGTGAAAAGTAATTTACGACCTATTCTCATATCTAATAAATATACACACAAAATTTCATAAAAATCGGTCAAGCAGTTTCTGAGGAGTATGGCCACTAACACTGTGGCACGAGAATTTTATTATAGTGGATGGAGTTTGCAGCTCCATATGTAGCTAATTGGAATAGCCAAATTTGAGTAACCAAATTGTAAGAAATCCATTGTAATGGACCGACTTAAGGTACAGTCTGCCTCGTTGGTCTAGTGAACTGTGGAGGTCAAGGTGACCCAAACTGTTACTGGATTTTTTCATCAGGAATTTCTCAGTAGCAGACATGTTGTTTAAATTTGTGCCGGTAATAGGCTCGCCCCCTCTTTGGACGGCTTTTATTCTGTTATCGAACGACATCTTATACTTTTTATATAACTTACACTATTGCTTTGAAGGCATATAATAGAAGGCAAGCCCGGTAGATGGCAAAAGGCACGCCTCCTATTACATGGGACTTAAACACAAATGGCGAATGTTATTGGTATTAAGTTGCAAATGATCAGGTCACTCATTATTAGGCACACCTTTGCCTAGCGCTTCGGAGGTTATAAGCCTTGATGTTTATTAGGATTAGAAACTATAATACAAGATTCATCAGCCTATAATGTTCCCACTGCAGGGACTCAGGCCTCCTCTCTAGGATAGAATCCACCAAGCAGGCCGAGTACGGGTTGCAGATGTCACATGTCTTCAATTATTTTAGTTCGAAGACATGCCGGTTTCCTTACGATGTTTTCCTTTACCGTTTTTGAGAGCAGTGGTGATGAAATAAATTACACAAAGTAATGCGCCTGGCTGGGTTCGAACTTACTGACTTATTGTCTTACCTTAAAACAAGAAGCTCTGTAAAGGAGCTGGACGACATGGCCTATGCTAGTTTTCGAAGCCTGGGGAAAATGAGGCTCCAGTCTTTGGACTACGAACATTACCAAAACCTGCAACAGAACCAGTACAATCATCGTTAGCATATTAGTAAACCAAACTACGTGTAAGGACCAGCTAGGAGTGTTCCCACTGCTGGGACAAAGGCTTCCTCTCAAAAGACAAAGACGAAGACCTTTATTCGTAGGATACGTTATAGTTGCTGCCAGTTAAGATGTCAATAGCGGTCATTGACCCACGTAGATATTTTATTAAAGTTCTTAACTTTGTAATCCAAAAATAACCCTGATCGTGATCTTCAACATTTTTTCTAATGAAAAACGATACATGGTTCATTTGTTTTGTATCGTACGATGAGATATTAAGGAAAGGGCAATGACCGCTATTGCGATCTTAAATGGCAATAACTATAGACACAATGTTGTTACATAATGGTATGGTACACGAGGTATCCACCACTAGATGAGGCATACGAATATTTACATTGGTAACACTTGATACAAAAATTATAACATTTTTTTATATATTAATTAATCTTTTATTTGTACGCACATATACATAACCCTAACTTACTTACTTTCCACGAGAGAGATGAAAGCTCAGGTAGGGGCAGAAGGTGAACTTTGCCCGTTTAAACCGTATTACCGACTAATCTAAGAGACAGTCGAGAGCAAATTTAAACTGACACTAAAACAACCATAAACACTGAAAACGGGATTAACTAACGTTCCGTCCAATCCGTGTGAAGCCGCCGTCAAAAGCTAGTCATCATCTGCGTAGCCTTTTCCCAACTATGTTGGGGTCGGCTTCCAGTCTAACCAGATGCAGCAGCATACCAGTTTTTTATATGAAGCGACTGCCTATCTGACCTCCACAACCCAGTTAATACTGGATGATACGATACCCTTTGGTAAGACTGGTTGTCAGACTTTCAGGTCGCTGACTACCTGTAAGGACTGTCAAAGTTCTATATATGGCAGCCGGGACCAACAGCTTAACGTGCTTTCCGAAGGACGGAGGTAACACGGTATGTAATGGGTGGTCAAAGCTAGTATGAGTATAAAATCTGTCGCCACGACTTCAGCAGGGTTTAAGATCAAATCCCTGCTCTGTAAGCGAAGAGGCTTTTGCTCTGCAGTAGGATAACAAATGCTGAGCGACATTAGGGCGGACCCCATCACTTTGAAAAGTCATTCTTCATTATTTTCATACATTAAAACGGATTACACTGCTGTGGATAGCAGATATTTAAATATAATGTAGATGGTTATTTATCGATTGAAAAGAAACACCAAACAATTATACGAAAATACTAGAACATGATTTAAAATAATTAATATTCAAAGCAAGGAAATATCTGGGAATCGTCATAAATAATAGCTCGCCAAGTAGGATTAAAGCAAATAAATAAGCAAATAGAGGGTCTGTCTAGGGTCCATCGTTACCTTGATCTTCCTCTCCTTTTCCATCCATCGACATTTAAATTCATTACTTTTTTTGTCACATGATGAGATGACGAGCAATAGAGAAATACGGAAGAAGAATACATGCTTCGCCGACCCCAAATGAAATGGGATAAGGACAAGAGAATGATAAGTCTTTTAGACGATTAAAAATTGCGCAATTTACAGAAAAGATGGTACGACTCTTTTCTGTAAATCTCGTAATTTTTAAACGTAGCCATTCATGTCATACCACACATCCACCTCAATATTCACATCTCCGGTACATTCAATCTTTTTCATCTATCATCTTCACAGCCCAGCCATACCGATCCATACAGTACGATAGGTATGTTTTCTCCTTTAACTTGAGGGGAAAACCGGAAGCCTTTTCATTTTTTTTGGAGTGTGTGAAATAAAATGACTCCTCCTGCTCTGGGCGGAGTGAAAGAGAGTGTCAGACTTCTACGGACGAAAAACCACCCATGTTTTTTCTTAGCCCTCTGTGTCCGGGGCCGCTGTATCTCTTTCGAACATCACGCAGCCACAACCAGCATGCCTTAGAAATGTTTCTCGTGGGCATGTGAAACCAAGTTAAAGCCCCACAAGCGGCATAGAAACCCTGACACAAAGTTAGGCAGTAACCCTACGATAAAGAAGAAGATCGTTAAATGTATGGGTATCACCTTTCTAGAGAGTGCGGAGCCGTCCTCTAGTGCGAGTAGCACTAGTTTGAGGACCTCCTCCTGCATCGCCGGGCCCAGGAACTGACATCCACGAGCGCGCACCGCCGCCCACAGGTTCGCGCTCAGCTGCTGCGGGTTCTGGAAAGAAATAAACGTTTTTATACACTTCCCCGAAAACTGGTTCTTATTGCACTACGATTAGGTTGGACATGCAATGTATTTCGCACGCGTGCGTTGTACTTCTTTATTAAAAAAAAATTAATACCGCCGCCTCGATAGGTTAGGTTATTTTAGGTTATAATCTCGATTTTTAGTGTAAGGTATAGTTCTGTGGTAATTTTCTTTTTCGCCCTTGTTTGCGGAAAAATAAAAAAAACGCACGAACCTAATCAATCATCGCCTTGCACGAGTGAACCGAGATACCGAAAGTAGGAGCAGACTGGGAGAAGCACGCCATCTAGCGCTATGGTTCCAGAACTGGATAGCCCGCCCAAATCGCAGAACATGTATTCAGTTTTACCGGGTAATAGCTGAATTACATTAATATATTTTTCGTGGATGTTCTATAACAAAGATAGATAGCGTTACTGGTGCTCGAGATCAAAATATTTTACAATTGGCCCGATGTCCGCTCTATAATTATTTTAAAATAAATAGATGCGTTTGATCATGAAAATCCTTAAAATATAATGACGCGATTAATGCTAATTTGCGAATGTATTTTGCCAGACTAACTCTTGAATTAAAAGTAATATACTTGCATGATGTCCCGCTAGGTGGCGCTAGTAGTACTGACAGTTGTGGATGGCTATGAGAAAATGGCCTGACTAAGGAAAAATGAATGGGTTTGCTTGATAGCTTGATGACATGGCTAAGAAGGATGTTGTGCATGAATACATAGGCACACAGGATTATCTTCTATCTATATAAATAAAACTCTCGGGTCACAGTGTTAGTTGCCGTACTCCTCGGAAAAGGCTTGACCGATTTTAATGAAATTTTGTGTGTATATTCATTATGTATGAGAATAGGTCATTAAGTACTATTCACCCTCCTAACCCCACCCGAAGGTAAGGTAGGTAGAAAAAGGTGTAATGCAACAGCTAGTTATTTAAAAATCTCCAAGTATTATAAATGATAGTTTTTCTTTTAATTAAGTTCTTACCCCTTGTTTTTAATCTTTCCTTTTAGCTTTGCGGCCATCGTTTAAAAAGGGACTGTACTTAGCTTAGTACTTAGTAAAAACTGGCGAAATGTGGGTGTACTATCAGGTACACCTTTACCTAACCCTACGTGGGTTACAGGCGTGATATTATATGTTAAGTTGCTTAGATTAGTCTGCACAATAACCTATTTTGCTGACTGTGCACACAAACAACACATGGCGAGCGGGTGACATTGGAAAACTTAAAATTGAAAACCTCTTTATTTATCTAAACTACCGGTATGATGTTGCAAAAAGTGCATGATTTACTGTTTGTCTAACCACACACGCATCCTTTATTATGTATGTCATTCGTAAAACAGAACCCTTATTTTGTCATCCTAAACTAAACCTTTTGATTGCCAGTCTCTAAATAAAAGGGGCCTCAGTAAAGGACTCTGGCTTAGCAACAGACTTTTAAAAAACCGGCTGTATAATGGTTCCCGTAAAAAAATTAAGTACACAATTCAAGTCAGCAGATTTCGGCTTATTTTCCTGTTTGCTAAGAGACCCAAATAAAAGAATTCTTGTTCATAATTTCGACTTATTCATTAGACGGCTAAAGTATTTTGTTGCGAATAGTTTTATTATAAAAAAGCTTATAAAAATATAAAACCCAAATGATTCTATATTACGTTATTATGACTAAGTATTACACATTTATTTTTCATTTCTCCTTCTGCAGGTCTGCTGGCAGAAATTTCTTTGGAAATAAGCAGTACCTTTGTAGGTTCTCCCATATAGTATTATTAAATATTTTCCTGTGCTATCTACTGTGTGTACATAAATAGTAAAATAAATATAATGGATCTGGATTATTTATGTTAAGACTGAAACTGTACCAATACTTTGTAGCAAACATGACCAAAGAAAAGATGGATGGATTGTAAGGAATATGAATGAGAAAGGCGTAAATGCCACCGTGACATATAACAAGGAAGAATGGAAGAAGAAAACGTGTTGCGCCGACCACAGATAAAATGGGATAAGGGCAGGAAGATGATGTGTGTTCCCAATCATTTCAATGATGTTCTCACGTCTCAGGTCACGAGAAGCAAGACAAGTGAGGTAATAGGAATACTCATTTTTAGTAACATAAAGCCAAACTTTATTTCCATGTCGAAATTTCAATCTTCAACGGTAAGCCGAGCGTTCAAAATTCAAACTACGCTTTGGTCAGTCTCTTTTAAGGTCCAGACATACATTCGTCTGAGATGGTTTTTTGAAGAAAGCACCACACAAATTCGAGTCGGGTGTCGCGTAAATACTAAGTACCTGGATGACCGATTAAGAGTTTTGTCTGTAGGTAACATATACATAGTTCTGCTTGTGACCCTAAAATCAAAATCAAAACATTTATTTCAAGTAGGCTAGTTACAGGCACTTTTGAATAGTCGAACTGTCGAACAAATACTACGAGTAAATAAACTAAGCTACAGTCCCAGTCACAAGGCATAATAACTGAGTGTACTGTAGTTGCCCATTCCAAAGCCTTGGTCTCATGAGAAGAACGGCACGAAACTCCATGGACACTGCTTTAAATCATAATATTGTTACAAAACTTTGGTTACATCATTGATGTTGAGATGGTATACGATGTAGCAAGATGTGCACGTGTCTGTCCAGTTAGTCCCAATTTACCTGATGTTGCAGTATGAGCTCGGTGACGGTGCGCTCGCCGAGGGAGCGGGCAGCACGTGCTGCCCTCCCCCTCCCCTCTTCGTCAGTGATGGCACACTGCAGCAGCATGACTAACTTCCTCTGCATGGGCCGAGAGAGACGACTGCCGGCCATACTTTGGTTGACTGGAAAATAATACATTCAAACTGAAATATCATTGACGTCGTAGGTCAATGCTCTTCATAATACCTAATAATCTCTGGAACTCGACCGTATTCTTTATGATGATAAGTATACAAGAATTATTTGTGTAGGTTTCCGTAAAATAGGGTGGCTTCAGTAAGAATCAGAATTATAAAAATATTTCTATGAAACATTCGTACATACATGCAGGAAATCAGAATTATTTCACTAAGAAAATTATTTAACACCTGTTGTAGCTAGGGAGCTGGCGAGCATTTAAGTATATGATTTGCTCGTACTTCGTATTGATAGGCATTAAAGTTCGGATCAATACGACAAATTGAATTAATGTCGTATGTTGCTGCGTTTTTTAGCTACAGGGCTTTAAATCTGTACAAAAAATAATCGGTACTAGATCATTTGCTCGTGTCTGCCTCTGTGGTTAATGGTCAATACCATTTTGATAACGAAGAAAATCTATGAGGCAGACATCCAGGGCTCTGCATTATCACAGGAGGTAGATGTTATATGTAAAGAAAAAAAGCTCTACTTAATCATTTGCTCGTAGCTTTAATTACGTCCAATCGATTTATTAGAACCCCCTGAGTACAAAAAAAAATTGGCAGACATTTTACTTACTGAGTTTAACCATTACAGCTCGTTTTTTTTCGTACGAGAAAACGTGCCATAAAGGGAAATAACGATACCGCGTGTGTGTGTGTGCGTATGTACATTATTTATTACGATTAATTTTTATAAACATAGGCCTGTTGATTGAATGCTTGACCCAAGCGTCGATTAAAAAAAATCATTCAATTGGTCTGCTTTCGAAATATCAGTGGCCTAGGTGTCTGCCTCATTTATGAACTTTTTTTTATAAGCAATATGAACAACGGTCAAAAAGGCAGACACGAGCAAATGATATAGCACAGTTTTTTTGTCGACATTTCTGAAGCACTGTTAATTGAAAACGCAGCGCTACGATGGTGGCCGACTATTTTTCTGCGGTTGTTCACGGTGTTTTTAAACGAACGCTGCAGGTCTGCCAAGCGTTCATTTCATATATATTTTTTTATACTATAAAAAATTCTTTAAAAATCATAACTTCAAAAGTCAGAGTCCTACATGTCTAGCTTTTCGATTTTGTTCATTTTGACAAGGTTTCTAAACATCAGCCCTAGAGGCAGACACGAGCATACCTGGTTTTTTTTTAACATTTTTTAGGGACTGTTAATTGACAACGCAGCGCTACTATGGTGGCAGAGGCGGTTCTTAATATCTCTTATCGTATAATTATCGCTATTATGAAATGTGCCACATGAGCAAATCATATAGATATTTTGTTCGCCAGCTCCCTAGCTATTGAGTCTACGGAATAAACACACCTAAAATACCCAATATCAAGTTGGTAAAACTTCCCAGACGGTATATTTTCAAAATTATTTTTTGATGTTTTGACGCCATTGTACCCAAAACGTCTGCAAAGTTTCACAGTGACGTAATTATTTCGGGAGTTTACCCTTCGAAAAGTATTTGGAAGTTTGAAAAACTTTTTTAATCCCTTCTATTTGAAAAGTGTCGTTTTGTTCCTCTTTAAGCGGGAGCAAAGTAGCTCTTTTCTCTTCAAGACTTTTTAGCGGGCAGTAATGAGATTTGAATTTGGAACATGAATCGCTCATTGACATCGAACGCAAATTGTTTAGATTTCTGGCTGTAAGTGTTGGGTGTACGGTGCGAGGTGGCGCGGTAACTAAAAAAAAAAAAAGCGCGCGAATAACTTCCCTGTTCCTGTCTTGTAATCGGTACGGACTTTAATGTATTTTGCAAAAAAAAATGAGTTCTACGTCGAGTTCTGAAAGCGATAGTGCATTAACTCCTGAAATAATAAAAATAGAAGCCAATAACGTCATACAAAACTTAATACCTACGAAATCCCGGGAGAAATATGTAAAGGCCTATGACAATTTCATACTATGGAAAAAATAGAAAAGGAGCGAAGACATTTTCGGAAGTATATTTTTGGCCTATTTTCAAGAATTATCCAAAACAAAACAGCCTTCTACTCTTTGGAGTGTATAGCCCATGCTTAAATCTACAGTAAATATCAATAAAGATATTAAAATTGACAGCTACTCAAAATTAGTAGCTTATCTGAAGAGACTGTCAGACTCAGAAGGACACAAACCAAAGAAATCGAAAGTATTTTCCGGACAAAATGTTGAAACTTTCTTGAATGACGCACCTGATAAGGAGTTTCTCGCCATAAAAGTGAGTATCTTTTAGTTATTATATTATTAACAGAGTGTTTTAAAACGTGTAGGTAAGTATACGTACTGTACATACTCGTCTGATTCCCTTATGGGTACACGGAGCTTGTCGAGGTAACGAACTTATAAAAATAACGATCGATGATATCGAAAATCACTCAGATCAGTTACTTTTAATAAAATTAACTGACACAAAAACAAAAATTGATCGATCGTTCATCATTCGTGGAGAGTACAAACGAATTGTGGAAAAATACCAGAGCCTGCGTCCTTCTGATATAAAAACTAATAGATTTTTCATTAGGTATCAAAATGGAAAGTGCTATAAACAGGTTATAGGAAAAAATAAAATATCTTCAATGCCCCTAGAAATCGCTGCATACTTGAAATTGCCTGATAGCAAGCTGTACACAGGACATTGTTTTCGCCGTACGTCCGCTACACTTTTGGCAGATTCTGGAGCGGACCTTACTGTTTTGAAGCGGCACGGAGGGTGGAAATCCAGTTCTGTAGCAGGGGGTTACATCAAAGATTCCATCGAAAATAAGGAAAAAATCAGCACCCGCATTGTAGAAAATATTAAATTAAGAGCTGCCGATAATTTGCCCATACCATTGTCGCCACGCCCTTCTACATCAAAGGAATCAGTGCCTTTTCCTGAGCACCAGCCAGATACTGAGATTACAAACACTCAAAATATAAATAAATCCAGTACTATATCAATCCCAAATAAAACAGTGACAATAAATTTTCAAAATTGCGCCAGTGTATCAAATATAAATACTTGATACTTGTATATATTTTATTATAATTTTAGTTCTGTAAATTGTAGTTTGTAAATATTGTAAATAAAAGACTTATTTATTTGTCATAAAAAAAAAAATATATATAAATATAAATTTGTAATTGACCTTTTCACATTCATGTATTTTTTTTTAATTAAACTTTTTCATTATTTACTTAAAAGTGTCTCTTATTCATTTTCTCATAGAAGGAGATGAAAACTAGAGTATATGACTCGAGAGCAAAAATATTTTTCTCTCAGGCGATGTACTTTGAATCCCTCGCTACTTTCAGGATTCTATTTTAGAATCCTTCGCTTTGCTCTGGATTAAAAATAGAGCCCTCGCCGTAAAAATATTATTTTGCTCCCTTGTCATACAATCTACTATTCCCAACCTCCGAGTACCTGGTCTCACGTATGAATGGCGGTTGTTCTTTGAAAATAATGTCTTTTGAAGAGAGTACCGAACTTAAAAAAAAAATATTTCAAGACGTTATAATATTATTTATTAGCTATTATATTATATTATTATTTATTAGTTGTATTGTTGTGTTGTTTGTTAGCTATTGTTTGCGAGCATCGTCCGCGTGATAACAAAGTCTTTTATTTAAAACATCAAAGATTTTTAAAATTGATATGGTCACTATAAGATATTGCAAGGTTAGCTAATTACGTAATAACTTAATATAGAAAGTCCCTTAGGTAGGGACTGAATAAATTAACTGACATGGGACATGGATCTCACTACTTTTTACGGGTGATGAAAAGAGTTGCGTGACTTGGCTTTTTTTTTAAGTTTTGTTTTGAGTGGGATTTTATTTACTTGTATAGATTTAATTTGCGCTCAAATAGTAAACACTGTGTCTGAATTTTTGAACATGTAGAATATTCCCTCCGGCAGTTTTCGTAACTGCGATTGGCCACTACGTGTTTAAAAACGTTCATTTGAAAAACTTCAGTCCGACGAGTATCAAAGCCGACTTAGGTTGTTCTGGAGGAGTCTGCTACTTCATAAATGTTGGGTAGTCGAGTTAAAGCAAAGCCATAATTCGAAAAGAAGGAGCTTCACAATTCGTCTGTGTTTTTTTTTTCCGTCATTAATGAAACGATTTTCAAAATTATTTAATTATTTTTGTACCGTAAAGAGTATACTCCCGAGACGGTCTCATTGTCACCAAGTCAGGATCTGATGATGGAATCTTTGAGAAATCCAGGGCAATCCTCAAATTTTATAGGCACACATTACGTCTTCTATATATTTTCTGAAGCTGTTCAAATATTTGCGTCTGATAATCATAACCTCATGTGGCTGCGGTTAAGAGTTAAAAGAAAATTCCTTCAAAATCATACGTACTTATGGACCGATAGTTGCATTCCTTCAGGCTTATTAAAGGAGGTTCTCAATACGTCGAAATCTTTTTTTATGTATGTTCACCGATTACTCGACGACGCGGACGCCTGAACCGATATAGAAAATTGTTTTTTCGTTAGAAGGGAGATATCCCAAGGTTGATGATGGCATCCTAGAGAAATCGCGGGCAACCCTCAAATTTTATTGGCACGTTTTACGTATTACGTGCTTTATCGAAAGCTTTTAAAGTATTCGCATCTAGCAATCATCACTTCATGTTGATGAGCTGATGATGAAAGGTATAACTCCTCAACGGATAGGAGTTGGAGGATAATTCTTTAATAAAATATTATGGGGACGTATTTATGATTGTATTTTTCAGGTTATTTAGGTGAGCTGATTATGAAAGTTCCCTATAGAAGGTCCTCAACGGTTAGGATTTGAAAGCAATAATAACGGAATCTTGAAGGTTAAGGGTTAGGTTTCTTGGTTGAATGTTAAATACATAGTAAATATTTGTATAGGATATTACAACTAAAAACGGAAAAAAAAACATTTTTGCAAAACAAAACGACTTTAAAAACACAAAAAAAGTGAAAACAAGTGTTTCTTCTGAAGTTTATTTTATACTCTTTTGTTCTTTTTTCTTTTCTTCTTGTATACTTGGAAACTTTGCTCCATTTGATAAAAATTAACAAAAGAAACTCGTAAGTAAGTCAACTCTAAACAAATCATGAAGCCTTTGAAACTCTGAATTGACCGAGTTTGAAGAGGGAGAAGGGCGAACCATTTAGCGAATAAAAATAGTCCAAAGGAAAATGGTTAATGGTTAAAATCGTCGTAGGTTCGTGAGCTCTTAATAGGTCATGAAGCCTCTAAAACTCTGACTTTGAGGGTGACACACTTGGTAGATGAAAATAGTCTCGGTGAAAACGACGAATAAATGCTGAACCATTAACAATGGATATTGAAATAATAAAAACTTAAGCGGATCAATTGAAATGGAAAAATTGGGATTGGAATAAAGATAATTAAGAAACGAACATACATTAATACATTTAAAGAACGATTTACAGTCAATCATAGTTAAAGAAACGACGAGGAGCCGCTTAGGAGCTGAAATACATAACATCATGCTTGTAATCCCTGAAAGGTTAGGCAGAGGTGTACCTAATAGTACACCCACATTACGCCAGTTATGTGTATATGGGAAAAACGGAAAGTAACAAATTCTTTTTTTTTTGCTATTTTTTTTTCCTGTACAATATCTATGTAGATATAGCTATAGTTTAATTTAATTTTACTTTTAATTTAATTGTTCTTCTTTGTGTTTTATAGCATCGTATTGGATGATTCCGTAATGTTAAATAAATGGGGGCGAGATCCACACTACGTGGGTGCTACTGAGAAATTTGTGGTGAAAAACCCAATAACACTACGCCCGATCTGGGAATCGAAGTCAGAGCCTCATGCTCAGCAGTCGCGATTGCGATCACGAGACCAACGAGGTTGCTACAATACGTTTAAGAACATAGCTTTTTACGTCAAGCGTTCATAAACGCGCTAGTATATAAGGTTGGAGGCTTATTAGCGAAGCCATTACGAGATATAATTAGTATGCGAAGGGGGGAATTGATACCGGATTATAGACGGTGAAGAGTCGAGCAAAATTAATAATGTTAACGTAAATTTCAACATCGATATTTTGAGAACATCAGAGTATCGATTTGATGATACAAATGGGTATTTTTTACTTCTGATATCGAAAACAAAAAAAAATGTTTTGATCAACTTTACGTGAAATAGCTGTAAATATTAATAATTTAGGTCATAATCTACTATAAAAAATATGTACCGAGCTTACCACTTACCACAGCTTACCATGTGGTAAGCATGAAAGTCCATGGAGGAAAAATATCCCCGTAATTAATGGAAGTGACATCCATGGAAAGGACATTTTTTGGTTCAATTACGGTAAACTAACCTAAAAAATCTCGTCTTTACAAAACAGCAAAACAAATGTACATTATATACTTACTTGGCAAAACCACCACAGTAGTGACCACGTATGCTTGACGAGTTTTAATTAGGTAATCTTATTGGTTTTTCACGACAAAAGTAATGCAGCCAGAAAGAAATTGACATCTGATTATGGTTATGACCAGTGACAGCTTGTCAATGCTCACATAAATTCCGTTATACACTGTTTTTTTCCTTAGTAAAAAGTTATTGTAACCTTCATCCATGGAAGTGACCAAAATTTAAGTTACATATTTTAATTAGGTTTTTTGTTCTCTTTCTTACATACATAAACTCACGCCCTTTTCCCATGGGGGTAGGCAGAAACCACAGAACGCCACTTGCTACGATCCTTACATACTCCTTTTGCCTCGTCCACATTCATACATCTGTTATACTTCTCTTTCTTGTCAATTGGATATTAAGTTATAAGCTGATATGGGTCAGTATTTATTAGAATATCCTTATATTTTAGAAATATCATGCTAAAGACTGGGAAAAAATTGTTATATCTGTTTGCTTCAGTCACATCCACGGAAAAGACATTTTCACGATTTATTTTTAAGATTTAAAATAATGTGATCAATATAATTATGTGTATTTTCATGTAGTCTTCACCAGACATGGTAGTGCCCTTTAATTGCTATTAAAGAAAAAAATCTCTGTCACAGATAATTTGTGTATATCTTTCAAACGATTGACATTGAGAAGAAATGGTTTTCGGAACCTCATTGTCATTTCTGAAGACCTATCTATAGACACCCCACACGAATAGGTTTGACGAAAAAAGTTTTTTTAGTTACAGTTCCATGTATGGGGAGACCTCCCTTATTTTTTTCTATTTTTGCATAAAAATCGTAAAGCGGTTCACAGAATACAGCTCTACCTACCAAGTTTCAACTGTGTAGCCTTAATAGTTGACAGACGGACTAACATGACGAAACAATAAGGGTTCCGTTTTTTGCCATTCGGCTACGGAACCCTAAAAAGTATCCTATGTCACCCGCGGATAGGGTAGCTTCCCAACGGAGAAAGAATTTTACTAATAGGTCCAGTTGCTTTTAAGTTTATTAATTTCATTCAAAAATAAAAATCTTGCCTCTTTATAATATTACTAGCTGACCCACGCAACTTCGTCTGCATCATAATATAGCTTTTGGCCTTTCTCGATAAACCGACTATTCAACATATTAACTTGAATTAAATCGTACTCGTATCAAAAAAAATTTTTACCTTTCCTCTTTATAATACCTATTAGTTTAGATTTTCTTCGATTATATTATTAAAGTGACAATTACTATAGGTATCTCTTACTGTTAAATATACAGTAAGCCATTGTACTTGTAAACATTATGGTGCAGTAAATATTTTGAATTTGAATTTCTCCGGAGCCCCCGGAGATCAGAATCCCCACTTACCTACCGCACCGCACAGTGGAACGAATGTATGGGAGCGGTTGGACGTAGACATGTCCGAAAAAAAAGAGTAAAATTATGCCAAACTAATGATGCCATCTTATTCGATTACTTAATGCCTTCATAACTTGTGGTGATGAATTTCTTCATAACTCCCATATTTCGGGAGTAATTTGAGAAAATGTGAAATTTTACTATGAAAATGAGTGTATCGAGGTCTCTCCCTCCTGATTCCGGGCTTGTTTCAAGTAGCGGTCTCTAATATCATAATGCTAATACTAAGAGCTATATTTAATACTAAGACACATAGTGCGCCAAATGTGCACTTTCTGGGATAAAGAGTGATGTTTATTTTATAACACAATTTTTTTATTTTTTGTTTATTTTGTTGATTAAAACCGTTTTTCTAAAGGTTTACCTTATTACAATAACATTTCTGAGCAGCCAATTAGAGAAGATATAAGCTAATTAGGATATATAATTAGGGACTTAAGGTTTACATATAAAACTGATGCACTAATGATTACTGATAAGAACATTGCTATTATTTAATTACTAAATGGCTCTTAATACACTAATTTAGCATGCATCATTTACTAATTATCACAATAACTAATTACCTTGCAATATTTAACAAAGGATACCTGGGATACCTGGATTTTATATAAATAGGTCACTATTAGTAACTTTAAAATCAGTGTTGATTTACACCTCGTTGTATCCAAGCTAATCTCGCAATGTATTTTCCAAATTTTAATACAAATCTTGATATTCACGTTGCTTTATGCGCACGCGCACATAAAGATTTACGCGACTTTAACTATTTGTTCAGTGTTTTAAAAGATAACAGTTGTGTTCAGTTATGTGAAAGTGCTGAAACAAGTTTAAAAGACTGGTGTCGTCGATTTTGCTACCGCATTTATGCAAAATGGACACAGTCTGGAAGAAGCACAGATAAGTTTCGGAAGAAACATGAGATTTGGCTACAGGCTGCAATTCAATGGCCGGAATTACAGAATGAAAATATGGAACCTTCTACAGAAAATATAAGTGACGTCATCGAGCCCATAATTTCTCCTGCTAAATCTGATGCTTCAACTTGTACACATCCTAGTCCTCGTAAATCTTTTGAGGACCTTAGTAACCGGCAAAAAAGAAGACGCACTGAAGATAGTCTTTCATGCAGCAGTAGCAGCGCTGAAATTATGTTTTCGGCCGAAAGGGCGCTTCAAAAGGCAGGACAAAGCGATACAGCTTATGTTATGAAATACTTGACGGAGAATCCAGAAGAGGCCTCAAAAATCAAAGCCTTCATTGAAGGTAAATCAATTCAGGTACGGGAAATATCCCCTTTGAAGGCATTGGCTCTTTATGTATCGATGAACTTATCGAAATGGCGCTATAACACTCTTCGGGATTTCAACACTCAAGAAGGAGCTCTTCAATACCCGAGTTACTACATGTTGGTTAAAGAAAAAATTAAGTGCTATCCGGCCAAAGAAGATCTCACAGTTACAGAGAGCTCTGCAAAAATCAAATTACAAGCCTTGATGGATTTAACCTCAAGAAGACTTATTAGGTCGTTAGAAACCCCTGTTGATCCCAATCAACAGCTCGTATTGACCAGCAAATGGGGTTTTGACGGATCATCTAGCCAAAGCATTTATCATCAAAGGACGAGTGAAGATGAGCAAATCGATCTTGCTAGTAATTTTATGATTAGTCTTGTACCACTGCGGCTCGTCTCAAAAGGTGTAACAATTTGGGAAAACGAGCGACCATCTTCCACTTCATTTTGCCGGCCAATATTGTTTAAGTTTATAAAGGAAGCCAAAGAAAATGTGCAGAGAGAGATGGCTGAAATCGAAGCAGAGATTGAAGCCTTAACTCCATCCACCATCACTGATGGAATTAGTGTCAAACACCAACTGCTGTTGACAATGATTGATGGTAAAATTCATTCCATTATATCCAATACAGCAGCTTCAGTGTGTGACATATGCAAGGCTTGTCCTAAAGAAATGAATAATTTAGAGTTAATCAAAGATAAACACGCAAACGAGGACATGTATAAATATAGCTTAAGCACCCTTCACGCTTGGATTCGCTCAATGGAATGCTTATTACACATTTCCTACAAATTAGACATAAAATCATGGCAAGTAAGGGGTGATATAGCAAAAAGGCAAGTTGATGACAGGAAGAAAAGAGTTCAAGAGGCTGTAAGAAGAGAAACGGGCTTACTTCTCGATGTTGTGAAACAAGGCAGTGGATCCACCAACAATGGCAACTCGGCAAGGAGATTTTTTGAAAACTACACTAAATCTGCTGAACTGACCGGAATAGATGCTATGCTTTTAAGAAAAATCTGTGTGATCTTGCAGTGTATTTCATCAGGAGAGAAGATCAACGTAACTAAATTCCGAGAGTTCTGCTTTGATACTGCTAAGCTTTACGTGGAGTTATACCCATGGTATTATATGCCTTCTTCACTTCATAAAATTTTAATGCATGGGCCAGACATAGTTCAGAACATGTCAATTGTGCCCATTGGTTTTCTATCCGAAGAGGCATCTGAGGCTAGAAATAAAGATTTTAGAAAATATAGAGAGGGGCATTCTCGAAAGCATAGCAGTATCTCATGCAATGAAGATATTATGCACAATCTTTTACTGTCTTCTGATCCACTTGTTACAAGTATCCGTCCAAAAGGAAATAAGTTTGTAAAAAAATCTTCTTTTAAGGAATTTTATGAGCTTACGGATTCTGAGAAAAGTGATATCGAATTTGTTAACATAAATGATTTAGCGGACATCGATTCTGAATTTGAATTAATTGATGATGATGATGATGACGAAGATAATTAAATGATGTTATTGTTTTAAAATGTGTAACTTAGTAAATTAGAGCTTACATCTTAATTATTTATTGTACTTTTAATGAAACTAGGTAATTTATTATCAACTTACTTAAAAGTCATACTCTCATCAGTTCTTGTGAATATTTTTGTTAATATATATTTCTGTATATATATAATATATTTATAGACCTCTTAATAAGTCTGTCTGCGGTTTAAAGTAAATACAAATGGGGAAAAAACGTTTTTTTTTTTTAAATTTTCATTTCCTTTTATCCCAGAAAGTGCACATTTGGCGCACTATGTGTCTTAGTATTAAATATAGCTCTTAGTAATAGCATTACGATATTAGAGACCGCTACTTGAAACAAGCCCGGAATCAGGAGGGAGAGAGCTCGATACACTCATTTTCATAGTAAAATTTCACATTTTCTCAAATTACTCCCGAAATATGGGAGTTATGAAGAAATTCATCACCACAATTTATGAAGGCATTAAGTAATCGAATAAGATGGCATCATTAGTTTGTCATAATTTTACTCTTATTTTTCGGACATGTCTACGTCCAACCGCTCCCATACATTCGTTCCACTGTGCACCGGACCGAATGACTGCCGCGCGCGTTATTATTTTGTCGCGCGGATATTTTGATATTGCGATATCTTCTAAGATAATTGTTTAAACTGTATAGAATAAAGGGCCCAAATATTCTATATTAAATTTCCGTGCTAACAAACATATTTATTTAGATATAGATTAATATCATATGGGTTAAATAAGCATCGCAAAATATCATTATTTTTAATCTAACATTTTAATAGTAAAAAATGGTTACAGTGAGTCAATCTTAAAAGATATATATATGCTGTCGCGGACTTTTTTTTAGAACATTTAAAGAGGAACATTTCTTTCATACATGATATTTTCCTAACTTAAACCGTTTTCGCAGCGCACGCAACGGAAGCTCTCAAAAAGGAATACCTTTTCCCGTTTTTGCAACATTTTTCATTTATGCTCCGCTCCTATTGGACTTAGCGTGATGTTATATAGCCTAAAGCCTTCCTCGATAAATGGACTATCTAACACTAAAAGAGTTTTTCAATTCCAACCAGTAGTTCCAGAGTTTACCCCGTTCAAACAAACAAACAAACAAACAAACAAACAAACAAACAAACAAACTCTTCAGCTTTATAATATTAGTATAGATAACAGACTAGCTGACCCACGCAACTTCGTCTGCAACACATAATATAGCTTATAACCTTTCTAGATAAATCGATTATCCAACTTATTAAATTGAGCTATATCGTACTCGTAACAAACAAAAAATCTTACCTTTCCTCTATAAAATACCTATTAGTTTAGATTGACTTCGATTATATTATTAAAGTAACAATTACTATAGGTATCTCTTACTGTTTAATATACAGTAACACCTTGTACTTGTAAACATTATGGTGCAGTAAATATTTTGAATTTTAATTTCTCCGGAGCCCCCAGAGGCCAGAATCCCCACGTACTTACCGCACCGGACCGAATGACTGCCACGCGCTAATTATTTTGTCGCCCGTATATTTTTACATTGCGATATCTTCTAAGATATTTGTTTAAACTGTATAGAGTAAAGGGCACAAATATTCTATATTAAATTTCCGTGCTAGCAGACACATTTATTTAGATATAGATTAATACCATATTGGTTAAATAAGCTTCGAAAAATATTATTCTTTTTAACCTAACATTTTAATATAAAAAAAATGGTTACAGTGAGTCAATCGTAAAAGATAAACATATGCTGTCGCGGACTTTTTTTTAGAACTTTTAAAGAGGAACAATTCCTTCATACATGATATTTACGTAACTTAAACCGTTTTCGCAGCGCACGCAACGGAAGCTCTCAAAAAGGAATATCGCTTCCCGTTTTCGCAACATTTTTCATTTATGCTCCGCTCCTATTGATTGTAGCGTGATGTTATATAGCCTAAAACCTTCCTCGATAAATGGACTATCCAACACTAAAAAAAATTTTCAATTCCAACCAGTAGTCCCTGAGTTTACCCCGTTCAAACAAACAAACTCTTCAGCTTTATAATATTAGTATAGATTTAGTAGGTAAGTATTTAGGGTTTCTGGCGAAATGTGGGTGTGCTATTAGGTACACCTCTGCCTAACCCTTCGGGGATTATAGGCGTGATGTTATGTTATGTATGTGTTTATGTATTTAGGGTTTGTACTTACCATTGCCACAATACTTTAGGTAGACGGCGAGATGTTCCATGCACTTTACGATGCAGTCGTACGCCTGTTTGTCATGATCCGGTATCGCCTTGATGGAAGGTGGGTGGTACGGCTGCGCCGGTGGCGTGTACCCTGCGAGCTGGAGGAGCGCCGTATTCACCACCAGCTCCTCGGGGTCCACTTGGATGGCTGCCTGTAAGGATACAAGAAAAAAATACGATATATCTATCATTGAATTCTGTGCACGGCTTCTCTGGCATGGAGGTCGCCAGTCATCGTATGGGACTGCAATACTAGGATGAATAATCGAGGTCCACCATGTGACCATGGTAGATCATGACCCAGGGTCATTGTCTACCTGTGTCCCCATCCAGATCAGTTTAGGCGTCCAGGGGTGGTAAACAAGCTACATTTATGATAGGTATTAGTTATGATCAAATATCTACAGGTAATCAAGGCAACCTAGATCTTAACACGGCAAATATACATAAGAAATTCTCACGATTAAGTTCCTTGCCTACAGTAATGTTGCACTGAACTACGTGTACAATTAAAGAAAAAGCTGTCCTATTGTCATTGACTTATATATTACTGCGTAAGGACTGGGCGGACCGCACGTTAAAATGACGCCTCGAACTTGGTCCTAAAAAGGTCTTTCCTAAGCCGAAGTGAACTAGTCCACGATCGGCTCTCTTCGGGTGCGGTCGAAAATTTTATTAAAAGCTTTATTTATGTTCTTTATACCTCGAAAATACCACGCCGCTTATACAAGGTTACGTTAACGAGCAGACTACACCGAATCTCTGTATGGCGAACGCGTCGAGCAAATGTTCGGACGACGACCGTATCTTTAGTTTTTATATCAATGCCTATTGTATCGCATACAAAGAAAAAAATGTTCAGTATCATTCACTAAACTTTGCAAAAGACAAACGCGTGTAATTAATTATAGAAACATTAATTTCTCAGTCAGATTGTTTTTTAAATAAAACCACGTTTATTTTTTTAGAATCTATTTATTAATAGGTATTTAAGACTTAAGCTGTGGCGAGAAAGTGTTTCCCTCCCCAAGCCAATTGTGGCACTTGCCGAAAATCACCCACCTGGATTCTAGTTGCCATGGCTGAAAGTCTTAATAGACTCCAGGTATAGGTTATCCGGAGTTTCATAGATCTGCCCTGGTATGAAAATTCGGTGTTGTCATAAACGTTAGCAACGATTACGGTTTACGCGATTTACGAGTACCTACATGACGAGATTACATTCACAAAGATTTATTGAAAAGAGGCTGCAGATGTTGCGGTGGATTCTAATGCCCTTGCATCACGATCTACATCTGCTGTACAAAGATTTCCTAAAAGCACAAAATAGCGCTATTTCACGCAGACATTCCATTGTCTTCGATGCTTGCAGCTTCGATGTTTGTCACTTCCGTGCCATTTTGTGGAAATAAATTTGCTTAATTAAATCTCAATGTTCACAGTCGCTGGTCGATAATGTCTGTACCTACGCCAACCGGCTCAATAGGGTAGTTGACAAAAAAGTCGTGTGAAATCACAGCGTGGTACATTTTTTACCACAAAGTGACGTCACATTAAGCCCCCACTCAAGATCCTTGACACGTTTTATTTTCGTCAATTTTCATTAATTTGATAAAACATAAAACACGTATCCGATATTTTTCGATTATCGAACAGATGGACTAAAAAGGATCATATTATTTTTAGTCAGGGAACATCCCTATTAATGCCACACAGTCATAGACGTGGGAGAACGTTATCAAACAAATGTGACAGATGAAAATGATCGGAGATGATTTAAAGTTACTAATCTCAAAGAATTTATAATTCCGCAACTAGCCTCTATTTAACAAGCTCATTAGTACACTTAATAATTTCACACCTGTTATCCCCGAAGGATTAGACAGAGGTGTACCCACATTTCGCCAGTCATTAGTACACTTGTCTACTATGATTGATATTGTATTTTGTTAGGTTTTTCTTGATCTTTTATGTTGATGGATTATTTTCATGAACATATCAAAAAGAAACGACCATAATTTATGTATGACTTTTAAACTTTATAAATATATTCGCTGGCCGTTTTTCCACCCTATAGTTAGGTATTTCTGAATTTACACGAACCATTTTCAATCCTTACCTAATCGTTCCTATTGTTTACTTAACTTGGTTACGGAAAATGTACCTAAGAAATACAACAAAGCCTTTTGCGAATCTTTTAACGACTTTTAGCACAGTTCGCAAAAGTTTTGCTAAAATATTTTAGACGTAGAGATACTCAAGATGCAACGAGAACAATAAAGCCACGTGGTGGCCTCAACCTCCTTTCTTTTTTTTCCCACTAGTTCTACGATTCAAGGTGCTACGAAATCGTAGAACTAGTGGCAACGAAAATTCCCACTAGTTCTACGATATAATTTAGGGGTGTTACAAAATCGTAAAACCTGCGGAACTCAAGTCTCTCATTCGTTGCATCACACAGTTTAGGGTACAACTACGGCACAAACTACCAGGAGAATAGAAGTAGGCAGGAGGTATTGAAAACATTATTTTTTGGTGAAGATAAAAAAAGGATAGGCAGTAAAGTCCCACAAACTACCAGGAGAACAGAAGTAGGAAGGAGGTATTGGAATCTTTGAATGAAATCTAAATTATTCCTTTCTAATAGCATGCACTTTTTTTTGTTGGAGATAGGAAACCAGGATAGTAAAGTCCTACAAACTACCAGGAGGCCAGAATGGTGAATTATTAGTGTCACCATTGCATACTGTTTGTTATTAGATTGTCTTTATACATTTCTATTATATATACTCTCCTGGTAGTTTGTGCTGTAGTTGTACCCTAAACTGTGTGATGCAACGAATGAGAGACTTGAGTTCCGCAGGTTTTACGATAATTTAGGGGTGTTACAAACACCCCTAAATTATATCGTAGAACTAGTGGGAATTTTCGTTCCCACTAGTTCTACGATTTCGTTCCACCTTGAATCGTAGAACTAGTGGGAAAAAAAGGAAAAAAAATCCCACTAGTTCTATCGTAGGACTGTGCAGTAGAACTAGTGGGAATGATCCAAAATCCTCCCCCTTATGACCAACACAAGTACAGACAAATATAGTAGGCTAATCTCAATCACGTTCCGGAAATAATAAACCCCGATGTTTCAGGAGGATATTATGACGCTTTGCTTTGTCGAATACACTGCGACGCTATGATAAGTCAATTTTATTTTTAACTCTTTATAATTATCGTTTACGGTGGAGTGCAAAAGGAACTCGAAATGAATACATTGCGATTAATTTAACTTATCGATCGATTATAAATATCGATTATAAGATCCATTTTAGTAAAAGAGCTAGGCCTCATTTACAGAGACGAGAGGTGTCGCTCGTCGCGGCGGGCGGCGCGGCCCGCAACTCATATATATGACGTTGTATGAATGCGTTTACGGAGAAGCGATTTTACACGCGTTTGCTTGAAATGGAGCTTTTTGGGGGCGGAGCGGAACCCGTCTAAGGTCGATCTTCAGCTACCTGCTTAAGGAATAACAAATACTTTTTAAAAATCGTAATACAAGAATAATCATCATATTTTGATGGGCTTCCCTGATTAAATTAAGTCACGTTTAACTTTTATGTAAAAAGCTTTCACTTTTTGTTTAACGAATTATTTGAAAATCATTTTGTTTCTACGAGTGACTGCCTCGTTGGTCTAGTGGTCGCAAGCACGACTGCTGAGCATGAGGACTTGGGTTCGATTCTCAGGTCGGGCAAAGTGTTATTGAGTGTTTTTACCAGAAAAATCTCAGTAGCCGTTACAAAGTCTGAATTTGAGCCCGGTTGATGGCAATAGGCTCAGCCCTTATTAAATGGGACTTAATCATAAATGGTGTTTGGGTGTACTAGTACCCCTCTGCCTAACCCTTCTGGGATTACAGGCGTCTTGTTATGTATTTTCTTTCCAAAGGAGATAAATATCACAACTCTATTCTGTTCCCGACATACGAAACTCATTGTATCCACTCGCAAACTTTTTTCGGCACTTTTTCGGTTTCTACTCAGTTGAACCACTTTATTTCATGTTCTCGACAAAAATATCGGGATCTCGAAACAAATAGTAAACATGGTAAATATCCCGTTTTCAGTGTATATGATAATAAAATGATTTACCGAACATAAATAAGTACTACCACGGTTTTTCTGTGAAAAAATTCTAAGAAGTTAAAATAAAAGAGAGAGAGAGAGAGAGAGTCGACTTTATATTTTTACTCTTGAAGTAAAAAGTACCTTTTACATTTTCTTTTATCAATATCTATCGATCGAATCTGCATCCAACCTAACTGCATCACTGATTGAATAGCGTAAAACTTTATTGGGAACAGGTTTATATTAACTAAATATTCTATTAAATGAGTAGCTAAATTGGCATAAACCAAGTTTTTCTCATTTGTATAAAACAAATAAAATCGTACTTTCCGGCGATAAGGAAAAACCTCAACTTTTCTAAATGTACCTTCTACTATTTTCAATTCTTGCGCTCCATAATGGAACAATACGACATTGTTATGGAAAACAAAATTGTTGGGACACTAGCGACTTGAAGCGATGTTAGAACCAAGTAAGCGTAATAAAGATTAATTGTGGCTCGCTTGTCACATTTGCACTTTTACTGTATTTTCTGTTCCGTGTTGTACACTTATCTGTTTTCTTATTGTAATATAATTATATTAAATCAAACAATCAATCAATTATTTTTTAAATACAGTTCATTTTATTACAAACACCGAGACTGGTTAGTCTCGGTGTTCAGGTTAGGGTTAGGGTGGTGGTTAGGGTGCCTAATGATATAGTCAGGTTTGACTTTATATCATTAGGCAACCTGCAGATGCAAAAAAGTATTACTAATGCGGTAAGCAGATGAGTGAGGGTCGGTCTAAGGCACCTTTTTTTTTGGCGTGTGGAAAATCATCGAATAACCCCTCTCGCTCTTGGGCAGAGCGAAAGGGAGTGTCAGGCTTCTAATGACTAAAAATCACCCATGTTCCCTCTTAGTCCTTTATGTCGAGGCCGCGGTATATCTAGCGAACGCGTTTTTACCGAGTGTATGTAATCAAATGAGAGTTTTCTCATTGTGTAGTTTCGGTACAGATTCTTTACGGAGCACATAAACACATCTCTGTACCGAGTACTTCCGAACGATTCGACTTGCCCGTCCTGTCCCATCACTCTCGTCCCACCCCGCCGTAGACGACATATTGACGTGACGGCACCTTAACAAATGACAAAAACCATAGCATACCGAGCCAGTCAAAAACTGGTTCTCGGTAAAGACTTTTACAGATTCAGTACATAAACGAAAACGCGCCGATCCGGTGAGGAAGGCGCCTTAGGCCCGGTTTCCACCAAAACGGAGACGAGCAGATGTGCCAAATTCGACCAATCACAGGAAGGGCGAAGGAACAGATGTAAATTTAAACTAATATGATTGGCTAATTTCCGCTCATCTCTCGTCTCCGCTCCGCAAGTCTAAAAGAAGAAACTACAGCCCGCCAACGGCTACAATCCTTGGATTTTCGTTTTCCTTCGTCCACATTCATACATCTGTTCTAATACGCGTCATGTTAATAATTAGTAATATCGATCAATAGTAACGAGTTGATAAAAAGGAGGAGGAGGCGATGATGTAACAAGGTGTGACTGGATTGTAATGGCTGGACGGAACTTACGATATTTATTAGCAATGACTTCATTACATACAATAGTAACTCAAATATTTATATAACTTGGTTTGGTGGCAACATAAACTTAAAAATGACACGTCACTGTTCGCCCCGGAGATGTGAAACATGTATGTTATTATTAGAACTCATAATTAATAAAAAACAAAACAAAATATAGACTAAATCTGTGTATATATAAAAGGCAAGGCTGATTGACTGAGGATCAACACACAGGCTAAACCCTTTTTTTTTGTTTTTTTGGGGGTAGTAAATATTTAAATGACTCCTCCTGCTCTAGGCAGAGCGGTAGGGAGTGTCAGACTTCTACTGACTAAAAACCACCCATGTTCCTTCTTAGCCCTTTGTTGCCTTTGTGCCGAGGCCGCGGTATCTCTTTCGAACAACTCGCAGCGCCGACGGGACAGGCCAACCCTTAGGGCTAGAAACTCAAAGTGACGTAGGTATCCACTAAGAAATATTTTTTTTTAAATCAACCCCCAAGGGGGTGAAACAGGGGATAAAAGTTTGTATGGAAAATCGTCATTATTGATATTTCCGTCATACACGCGGGCGAAGCCGAGGGCAAAAGCTAGTTTAATAATATATTTTTTTTAAGATCAGATTTTACATACGACCTAACTAAATCACTAATTGAGAAGCGTGGAATTCACGAAAACGGAATATGTAGATCAACAATCGTTCCAAAACAAACTTTAACCTAATGGGAAAAGGTTGACTTGAAGTGGCATTTGGCAGTGAGGTTGAAAGGTAGCCCTTTGTCCTTTTCTGTACACCAGACAAGGTATATACGCTAGAATTCAGGATAACCGGTGGCTACGAATAATAGCCACTCAGATCTATCCTCGGGTTAAGACAGTCTTGCATAGGTTGGTCTGTGGATGGGTGACCACCCATTACATACCGAATTTCCTCCTCCTTGCCCCGGAAAGCACGTTAAGTCGTTAACCCGTTGTCTTTCCCGTCCCAGCTGTCTTTTGTAGATATTTGACAGTTGTTAGTCTACAACAGCTGGTAGTCGATACCCCAAAAGTCTGACAACTAGTTTTATCAAGCGGTATCGTAATATCCGGTACTAACTGTGTTGACAGTTGACATACCGGTATTCAGGTTCATCCGGTTAGACCCCAGCTTAGTTGGGAAAAGGCTAGGCAGATGATGATGACATATATCAAAAGCTGTGTTAATCACGATTTCCCATATGTAAGTTTTAAAATAAAATAAATAAGATTCTTTTTAAAACAGTAACACTATTAGCGAGTTGTGTTTATACGAGTAAAAACGTTTTTTCCGGTTTTGCTTTCCGTAATAAAAGTACAAAATTGTATAACAATCTGCGAAACGATAGGGGTCGCAATTTGCAAAGGCGCGCGACGTCTGTTCGCGACGCACATTTCAAGCGTCGACTTTACAACTTTTCATGAAGGTCAAAGTTCATTTTTTTGACGGTCAGACAGAATAATTATGATAACGAGAACTATGCAAAGAAAATCGTACAACGATGTTTTGCATCGCGAACACATAACGTTTTTAGATTTACGTCACACACGTGTGGTTTATCAGTTTTTTTGCAAGATTTCATTTTTGCATACATAGGTATACATACAACTCATGCAATTTTCCCATAGTGTAGGCAGAAACCACACAACGCCACCTACTACAATCCTTACATGCTCCTTTTTCCTCGTCCACGTGCATACATTGGGTCATACACGCACGCCGATTGCGAGTACTATACGTTCCTGTCCTTACCTACTGAAGAACCTCACCAATAAGGTCACAGTGTGTGTCTTCTAGGGAGGGCGTACCCTCCCAGCGTTGCCACTCACATCTGCCTTGTAATACCATATGAATACTCTTTGTTTGTCGTCATTCACTAATCCTCTCCACATGACCAAACCATGTAAGCATGCTCTTATCTAATTTTGGCCATCTTTAGACCGCAACGTACTCGTACTTACTCTCCTTTCCACATCTGCGTTAATCTTTTCATTTCTTGTAAACAAACTGGCCAAATATAGAAACTCATTCGCTTGCTCCACACTCTTATAATTAATTTTCACATCACTCACCGACACATACTTAGACCTTCGTCTTTGCCAAATTTTTATTCAACCCTTTTCTCATGCTTCATTCATCATTAGGCCCCTAGCACACGGATATTTTCTACAGTGCCGACGACGCGCGTTCCAGGAAAGCGCGTCGTGGGCGCCGTAGATGCCAATTTTTGCGTTTTTATGAATACAAAAGCGCGTGTGAAGAGCGTTCGAAACTCGTTTGAAGCGCGTACAAAAGGTTGCAAGTAGTTGGCAGTTGCAAGCGCGTTTCACGATCGCGCCGTGTGCTAGGAGCCTTACAGTTACTGTATCTTGCAACTGGGCCGCTGACGATGCACGAAGGCCGAACATAACAGAACGTGTTCCTAGTTTTTGTTTAATATCTGAAATGTTTGTGACCAAAATGAAATATTCTATTACATGATCATTCTTTTTTTTCTAACTCTAAGCGACACCTAACTGAATGCCTAAATAGAAATGCTGTGCTACATTTCAATGCTCGGCGTCAGGATAACTGCTAACTGTATGAGTGCCAATGTTAACAAGCGAACAGTTGACATTCACTCACTTACCGTTTTCTGAAACAAAACTGAAAATGGGCATTTGTATCGTCATGATTGGTGGAAGTTTAAATAAACTCGCCGTTCTTGTTTCGGAGAAAAACTTGTTTTTTTGGTTTTTCATTAAGGGAAAACATTATTAATTTGAATTAAGGTAAAAATGTACACTTAAGGAAATATACACTCGATTAATTTTTAATTAGGTTTAACTTGGAACAACTTTTTTTTAATCCTGTTTTTCACGAGCCTTGGATTTACACGCCGCCGTGTCGGAAACCAAAAACATATAACTTGGTGCTACTTATTACTAAAACACATCATAACCATCTACCTAATATTTTCCGAACTGTGTTGGGTTCGGCTTCCAGTGTAACTGGATTCACCTGAATACCAGTTTCAATACAGAGTGTGCCCGTGTGTGTATTGTCCTGGAGCGACTGCCTATATGACCTCCATAACGCAGTTAGTACTGGGTAATACAATACCCAGCTGCTACTTAACGAACTATCAAAGAATATTGAAACATAAAGTAAGTTATCCCGTCCGAAGTGGTCCCGTCGGGGCTGCAGGTTGTTCGAAAGAGACCGCGGCCTCGACACAAAGGGCTAAGAAGGAACATGGGTAGTTTTTAGTCAGTAGAAGTCTGACACTTCCTACCGCTCCGACCAGAGCGGGAGGAGTCATTTGATGAATTCCCACCATCCAAAACAACAAACAACACAGTTTCATTCGTCTGCATTTTTATAGAAATCTCAATTGTTAGACTAAACGAATTAATAAATAATTCCGCCGATCGACTTTCTTTTTTCTATCTATTTAAAAATATTTTATAGAACTAGATATGTTCAACTCAAATAATTATTATTAAAACTATCAAAATATTACAAACAGAGCCTGAAAAAAAATAACAATCAAACCTAATTTTTCGGCATATTTATCGTTATTGCGTGGACCTTAAGCGCCTGACTTAAGGTTTATTTTAGTGGTCACGGTCATGATAAATTACGCAAAAATTTTAAATGCAAGACTTATTTTGCGCTCGACCATCGTCGTGGGTGGACTCTGTGTCGCTTTTTAGCTGGAACTCGTGTTGAAAAAGATAGCTCTACGAGCACAAAATATTTGTAGTAGTAAGACTCAAAAATTAAAATTGAACCGCGAGAAATTGAAACGCGCCCTTAAGAAGATTGTTTTTTCAGTTACGGAACCCTAAAATCGCGCACTGGGTCCGCGTGTTAGATTACGGGCCCTCTCCCTCTCACAGAGGTCGATGCCCCCAGCAGTGGGAAAATTTTAGACTGATTAAGCTTTTGCTAGAATTCAATGATTGAACAAATAGTGGAGTGCCGTAAGATTTATACCTCGGAATCCAGGGCCGGTCAATGAATCTTCATAAAAACTTTTGGATTGCATTGGTAAAAGCCCAAATAAAGAAGTTAAAAAAATAAAATTGCGCGCTCTTCTTTTTTTTTTTAATTCGGCAATTTACTGAAAAATTATAGGGACAAGGGAAAAAAATGTTTAGAGCTACTAAATAATATTTTCACTGTGACTTTAATGTTAATTAATTAATATTTCGCAAAAAAGAACGACTTACAGCAAAAAAAAAATCAAAACGTAGGTATCTCCGAGTATCTAATACGTAATTATAGGAGCAATTCTTGTAATATAGTATAATCTGAATCTCGGTTACGGCTTCAACGATTTTCATGAAATTTAGTATGCAGGGGGTTTTGGGGGCGATAAATAATAGGTCAAGCTAGGTTTCATTTAAAAAAAAAACACGATTTACCAAAACAACGAAGCAAATTTCGGTCATCCATTATAATAACATTATTGTTAATTACTGTCGTTGTCATCGTTGCTGTGGATTGTTGGTGAAGGATAAGTACCTACAGCTGTCACAAAAGCATTCTAAATTTTAAAAAATCTTGTGGATGCCTTGAGTTTAAGGCCTCCTGCCAGAGTCATATCCTACTAATATTATAATTGCTAAAAGTTTGTGAGGATGGATTGATGGTTGTTCCCCTTTTCACGCAAAAACTACTGAACGGATTTGGATAACGTATATAGATGGTTTATCGAACTCCACGCGGGAGAAGCCGCGGCCATAAGCTAGTAACTGATATACTATAAGTGACTAATCACTAAGGGCATCTCCTGTGGGGTATGGAACTCAAAGTAGTCTGGCAGGAGGCCTTAAACTCAAGGCATCCAAAGGATTTTTTTTAATTTAGAATGCTTTTGTGACAGCTGTAGGTACTCATCCTTTACCAACAATCCACATCAACGATGACGACGACAGTAATTAACAATAATGTTATTATAATGTATAGTACTTGGATGACCGAAATTTGCTTCGTTGTTTTGGTAAATCGTATTTTTTTTTTAAATGAAACCTAGCTTGACCTATTTATCACCCCCAAAACCCCCTGCATACTAAATTTCATGAAAATCGTTGAAGCCGTATCCGAGATTCAGATTATACTATATTACAAGAATTGCTTCTATAAAGGTATTAGATAGATACGTTTTAATTATTTTTTTTGCTGTAGGTTGTTCTTTTTTGCGAAATATTAATTAATTAACATTAAAGTCACAGTGAAAATATTATTTAGTAGCTCTAAACATTTTTTTTCCCTTGTCCCTATAATTTTTCAGTAAATTGCCGAATTAAAAAAAAAAAAAGAAGAGCGCGCAATTTTTTTTTTTTAACTTCTTTATTTGGGCTTTTACCAATGCAGTCCAAAAGTTTTTATGAAGATTCATTGACTGGCCCTGGATTCCGAGGTTTTACAATATTTATGCCTTAGGGCACTCCACTAAAAAAGTTAGGTAAATTGTTTCGGTATTATATAAGTGTTTCTTTTTTGTGTGTTAAGTGTTTGTTTTCTTTAGAAATCACCGTCGAGGTAGACCGCAGCGAAGGTGGTACGGTACGGTACGTACGGTACGTACGGTAGACGATCTAATTTTGTTTGCGGGACGAACATGGCCAGATTACGCACAAGATAGAAAAGTTCGGAAGTAGAAAGGGAAAGCCTTTGCCTAGCAGTGGGACAAATGATAGGCTAAGGGCCGGTTTTTCAATCGCCAGTTAACTTCGATCTGACGAATAAGTTTGTCGTTTTGACAGTTTTTATAGAAAATCTGTCAAAACATCACATTTATTGATCAGGTAAAAGTTAACTGGCGATTGAAAAACCGGCCCTAGGAGAATAAAAAAGTGTTTTCCGGTACTAATGCTGTGTTTTTGATTTTACTTTTCGATGATAGACATTAAGGACATCGTTTTATCTAATAAATTACTTATATATGCCTAGATATAGATACAATGGTCAAGGAAAACATCGTGAGAAAACCAGCATGTCCTAGAACCAAAAATTTAGAAAATAGTCCATTCCCTATCAAAGTGCCTGCAGTGGGAACATTAATAGGTTGATGATAATGAGATAATATAAGGAGTTAATAATAGTTACCATCAAACACGCGTATTGATAATTTCACAAATAACTTGGTTACCCTAACATTGACCAACTACAACTCGGCTCAGACGAAAACAACCTAACCTGAGGCTCAGCGCGCAGTTCGTGTCGTTTGTAGGCTTTCGCTTCGCATGGCAATACGTGTTTAGCGGAAACACTAGCTAATTAAGATATTTAAATTGATACACAATTCACGGGCTTATTGTTAAGCAAATAGAGACGTATAAGTATACATGTGTTGAGGTTTACTTCCTCACTAGCAGAGACGTTCGATATGTTCTAAATAGATACATTTTTAGGAGATGAATAAAATGCAACCTACTATCTACATCAAGTATAGCTTTACACGAATACGCAAACAATACGTATTCTATTATACCAAGTACGTACGTCAATCCGGATGAGGAAATCAAGCAAGTCATCACCACTGGACAAGCCACACCAGCGTGCACTTCTCGCGCTTAGCTGCATGTTTACGCCAGGAGTAAGCTCAACAGAGCACAAATGTGGGCACTGCTGCTGAAACCTATGATTGTTGAAACTGCACTCGATGGCTTCGGCCGAGGGAGGACAGAGATCCCAAAGGATTAACTATCAAATCTGTCGTCTCCAACGAACGTGATAAACAACTAAACTGCACTAAACGCTGACGCAAACGATACTGAGTCTAGAGCCGATGCGCTGAACCAGTTCCTCGCTGGTCTCAATAGATCCTCTGCTCAAGTGTCAATTACGGAGAATCGTCATATTAAACTGAAAGAACTGGGAATTTCTTATCTCCGAATGGATTAACTATAATTTGGTTTTTGCTGCCACTCTTCATCGATAATCTTTGCTACGATATTAAATCAAATAAATCGTCGCCAGCGAGGGCCGATAGAAATAGAATTTGATTTGAATCTGCAGGAAGTTTTCAACTTTGCATGAATATTTCGTGTAAGTTACTGATAGCCTTTATTGGAGAATTATGGTCAGCTAAAATAATTGGATTTAATCTGCTGCGAGGTCATACAATACACAAACATACGTCTGTTCGAGGGGAAGTTTTAGGTTTTAGCGTAGGTAATACACGCGTGGGAAGCCGTTGGCGGCACCTTTGTCAACATAATATTATTATGTACTGCGTAACGAGCCTCACCCTGCGGGTAGGTATACGTTCCATACATTGAACTTGGTGATAAAAATTCGAAAGCGTGTTGAGGTAAAAGTTGGGTTAAAATAAAAAGTTGCTGAACTGAAAACGTGAAGTACGAATTACATACTTTCAGTATTATTTCGTTCAAAATATAGCTGCTGTTGAACCTGAGAAGCCAAGTCTTAATATAGGCTCAAATAAATAGCAACGGATGTGGCAACAGTGATAGTTGAACATCGCTAAGTGGTGCGTGACAAAGACGTCTTTAAAACCGTTTTTTTTTTTAAAGTGGCCTTGACATTTAAATCACAATACTTATTTTATGCTCATTGCACTTCACAATCTTGTTTGCCCTCGCCCACAAAACTAACGCGCGTTAGTAGCGATTCTGTCGCGCGTATACGAAACGTGCGACAGTCATCATCATTCTCTTGCCCTTATCCCAATTCATTTGGGGTCGGCGCAGTATATCTTCCTCTTCCTTACCTCTCTGTCCTCTCGTCATCTCACGAAACGCGCGACAGTATCGTTACAAAAAAGTCGCCGCGGGCGAGGGTCCTGAAGCACCCGGAAAATAATAATAAAACTATTGACAAAAAAAAACGAAACCCAAAAACTGAAACTTTACCAAAGAATTGACTGAAATATGAAAACATAACATCACGCCTGTACACCCGGAGGGTTAGGCAGAGATGTACCCATTAGTACACCCACATGTCGTCAGTTATGTTTAAGTCCCGTATAATGGGGGGTGAGCCAATTGCCAACAACAGTAGGACACGTATTTTGAAAAATATTGAATAATTTTAAGAACGGTAGCATATTATAAGTAGGCTGTTTCTGTACAGGATTCAACAGCCGATTGTTCTCCATGATCGACATTGGTGGCTCTAGCTGTCGCACGTGTATTAATTAATATTTTTTTAATTTATTGAAGTATGTGAATGTGTGTGATAATTAATTAATTAATAATAAATTTATGTATGTAAAGTATGTGAAAACAGAAAGTCTTTTACCGCCAATCGTATACTTTTCCGATGGTAATAAACATTTTTTTAAGCAGCGCATTTAAAAACTAGTTTCTGTAGCTCTGGAGCTACCTACGTACTACCAACCATATCTATCTAATTTCGACTGTGTGTGGTGTACATAGCTTTTTTACGATCAAACTAGCGATGATGTCCGAGGTGCCTTAGAGGTGACATCAAGCCTATTAAACACTGTCGTCAACATATGCTCCTAAAGAAGTATGGTAAGTCTGGAGGTTTTTGGCCACAGATGGTACGGTCTTAGAACTTATAAGGACATAATATAACCACTGGAATACCATTTAATCTGCAATTCTATCATTCCCTGAACAGACATCATTTTATTACTAAACAAAATGTTTCAGCATATTTCAGCATACGCTGAAATGAGGAGAGAATGAAGAAAGACACATTCCGAGTATTTTCGAGGTCAATAAACATGGTAATGAAAAAAAAACAGCTTGCTTCTGAAGGTTGAAAGAGTTGTTTACAGAAACACATCTAATATTAATACACGAGCGATTTACTTACATAAAATTACGGCCATGGCAATTTAGAAGCAGGTTTTATAACCGTACCATAATCAGCTTATAAAGCTCCCACCGCTGGGACTCAGGGCTCGTTTACGGAGACGCGGGGCGTCGCGCAGCGCGTGCAGAACGTCTCGTCTCGAGCTTTTTTATTTATTTACTGAGAGGCGCGTCCACCGCAACGAACGCTGCATTTTAAACTAACGAGCGAAAAATCGCTTCTCGTAAAATCGACGTTTGAAATCGTTAACATTTTCATACATCGCCATGTGTTTGAATTAAAAACGCTCAACGCGCCGCGCGACGCCCTGCGTGTCCGTAAACAAGCACTCAGGCCTACTGGCGGAGATTAGGGCCACTGGTCTAAAACATTGGCAGCATTTTATAACAGAGGTGGTAGCTTTTACAAAATCCGTGTTAACTTCTGTCGACTTCTTTATAGGTATCGATGGCTATGTCACATACCGATATTACTTATTATTACTACAGCAAGTTAGTTTGTACAGTCCAGAAAAAAAAATTGAGTGAAAAAAAAAATTAAAATGAGGGTGGTACTAACCTGGTCGAATGGACATTGTTTTCTATGTAAGTGATTGAGGCAGTGTCTACATAGTGTATGGCCGCATCCGAGGCTAATGGGGCTGCGGGGCGGAGCACCGAACTCGCGGCAGCACACAGGACAGTTCAAATAATCCGTCCATTGAGGCGCCTGTATTGGCATTCTGGAACAAACGATCAACAATTAATGTATTTAAACCTCATGTACAGACGCCAAGCACATCAAGCTACACGAAAGTGTGAAATTTTCCCAAACAACCTTGAACCCAATGCTTTTATGATAAAGTTGAAGGTTTATTAAAGAAATTTGACAGATTGTAATAGCTTGATTTACTGGCGTCTGTACATAGGCGGACTTTATGCCCGAAGGCAGTCTCTACCAGACAATTTTTGGGTGAAATAATACGATATTGTGATCACAATGGTGACATTCGGGCGTTTCCTCCCGCCTGATTCGGTGCAGGTACCTCCCGAAACAACCGTGTCCGGCGAGGACCTGCGTCAGACGGAAGGTGAGGGCGCCGTGGCGCCTTTCAAGTCACTCCTCAAAGAGGGGACTTACCGCCACTATCGTGGCGTGCCCTGCAATCCTTTGCCATAAATTACTCGGATTAAAGTTGTTTAGTTTGACTATAGAACGTGCCAACTCTACGCACACAGATACATGAGTGTGAGTGAAATCGGATCCGAATAATCAATTGACGTCGCGCGCTGTAAGTAAACGCTCTTAATAGTAAGTAAAATTATTATAGAGGACAGCCGAAGTCGCATGCCATGCCTGGCTGCTCCTTCATGGCGTTCTCATTGATACAGAAGTCTGCTGCTAGTAGACTACTTCTGCTACTTTTAAGGCCGCAGTTTAATTAGTCTGCGATTTTATTCGTAGTCGGGTTTTAGTTTTTTAAACATTTTTTATTTTTTTTTATTTTAAAGTTATTTAATGAATACGTAATAATATATTACTTTCATAATGTAAAATTCTACTTAATGTTGGTTTGTTATTTACATAATACAAGTAAATAACACAGACTAGACCGCGAGAACTGTTTGACCGAATTCTAAAAGTATATGTTAACTAAAACATCTTCAACAATAAAACAACATATTTTAGAGGCTTTCATCAATGATCAACCCACATTCAAAGCAATATCCATATGCGAGACCAGCAGGGCTATTGCGTATCTTTTTAAATGTCAGTGGCTATCATAGTGTCCACCGATTAACTGTCAAATGGTTTATGGTTTGGTACAAAATGGAACCATTTGACAGAAATCTATACTAATATTATAAAGCTGAAGAGTTTGTTTGTTTGTTTGTTTGTTTGAACGGGGTAAACTCTGGAATTACTGGTTGGAATTGAAAAACTCTTTTAGTGTTGGATAGTCCATTTATCGAGGAAGGCTTTAGGCTATATAACATCACGCTAAGTCCAATAGGAGCGGAGCATAAATGAAAAATGTTGCAAAAACGGGAAAAGGTATTCCTTTTTGAGAGCTTCCGTTGCGTGCGCTGCGAAAACGGTTTAAGTTAGGAAAATATCATGTATGAAAGAGTTGTTCCTCTTTAAATGTTCTAAAAAAAAGTCAGCGGCAGTATATATATATCTTTTAAGATTGACTCACTGTAACCATTTTTTACTATTAAAATGTTAGATTAAAAAGAATGATATTTTGCGATGCTTATTTAACCCATATGATATTAATCTATATCTAAATAAATATGTTTGTTAGCATGGGAATTTAATATAGAATATTTGGGCCCTTTACTCTACACAGTTTAAACAATTATCTTAGAAGATATCGCAATATCAAAATATCCGCGCGACAAAATAATTACGCGCGCGGCAGTCATTCGGTCCGGTGCGGTAGGTAAGTGGGGATTCTGGTCTCCGGGGGCTCCGGAGAAATTCAAATTCAAAATATTTACTGCACCATAATGTTTACATTTACAATGGATTACTGTATATTTAACAGTAGGTAAGAGATACCTATAGTAATTGTCACTTTAATAATATTATCGAAGAAAATCTAAACTAATAGGTATTATAAAGAGGAAAGGTAAAATTTTTTGTTTGATACGAGTACGATTTAATTCAAGTTAATATGTTGAATAGTCGGTTTATCGAGAAAGGCTAAAAGCTATATTATGTGATGCAGACGAAGTTGCGTGGGTCAGCTAGTATATATATATAAAAGAAGCGTAAAATCAAACCAGTTGATCGATCACATGCTAGAGTTTAAAAGAAAATATAACATTACAAACAACAAACCTAGTTAGTGAACCTAAACAAGTAGTGTAATGAAATGTTTTCAATTCCTTTTTTGCGTCCATTGGGGAGAGTACCACCCAAACATCCGGCAGTACACAGACAAAAACCAGTGGTGAACCCCACTGAAAACACCATGTTTCTTGCCCCCGTTGACGATGAAGTAAACCAGATATTAAAAAACCTTAAAAATAAAAATAGCCATGGCATAGACGAACTCCCTCCGACTCTATGCAGACAGTGCGCTGACGAACGAACCCTACCTTTCTTCAAATTAATAAACCAATCCTTCGAAGAAGGCGCAAAATGGTTTTCGAAAAAACAGATCTACAACGCTCGCTGTTTATAAATACATCCAAGAAGCGTTAAATATTGTAAATAATAAACAATATGCAATAGGGATATTGCTCGATATGACCAAGGCCTATGACAAAGTTCAATTTAAAATACTATTCAATAAGCTAAATGGAATAGGAATGCGCGGGAAAGCCCATGACTGGTTCGCATCATTTTTAGAGGATAGAAAGAAAGCAATTAGTCGAGATTGAATATTATAATCAAAGATCAAAAGAAGTACAGTTCATTAGATCTGATGTTAAAACAGTGCACGCTTCAATTCCCCAGGGAAGTGTAATAGGTTGCCTCCTTTTCCTAATATTTATAAACGACCTACCCAAAACCACGCTTGGTTTAACTATGGCATCAACTTACGGGGAAACAGCACAGACGCGGGCCCTCACTATTTACCCTCCAAAAAAAGTTAATTAGAATAATTACTATTATAGAATCAACTGACAGTTGCAAACCTTACTTCCAGAAACACAAGATTCTCACGTTAGTTAATATTTATATATTGGAATTATGTAAACTAGTCCGCAAATATCCGGATTCATACAACCCACGGGGAGACGTACAAACAAATTATTCGTTGCGACATAAGAATAGACTGAATTTGCCCCCTTCCCGTCTTAAATTACACTAATCTAGTCCATATTCCATGTCCATAAAAATATATAATAAATTACCAGAAAACATAATGCAACAAAAGAAAACCAATACATTTGTAAAAAAATTAAAGCAATACTTAATTAAAAAAGCTACTATACAATACAGGAATATTTAACGGATAAATCCAATAATAATACATAATTATAATTATAGTACACTACTAATAAAAAATAAAAAAACGTTTTATACCAAGGAGGTAAACAAATAAGAAATTTAATAATATAACTTAATAAATAATAAAAGAATAGATAGACTGCATATTATGAAATATTAATAAAATAAGTATATGAATAGAGATATAGACTAATAGGGTATAATAAATTATAAGATAGATATAGAAATAATACCAATTTAATAATAAAAGAAACAAACCGCTCTTCCTCTCTCTACTTATAAAAATATTTGCTGTGCCCAACAGGGTCCATAATTGTGTCTAGAATTATTTTACCTATCACCTGAAAATGTACATTATGGATTGCAACAACGATTTGAATTTGAATTTATTTGCAATGTGCTCGCCAAGACCTTTCATTTGATAACAAAAAAGGTAATGATTATCACAATTTAATTTTATTCGAGGTTAAAATTCCGATTTTTTATATAAAATGTCTAAGCCTATGTTACCTGGGTTATTCTTACGAATCTATTGACACCTCATTTATTAAAATCCGTTCAGTAGTTTAGGCGCTATGGTGGAACATATAAACATACATACATAGACTGCCAAAATCATTACCCTTTCTTTTGGCTTCGCCGTAGTCGGTTAAAAAAGCTTAAAAGCTTACGTATGACTCCTAGGCCTTCCATTGAACCAGTTCTTGTATTATTGTATCCCCAAAATTGAGGTACGACATTAAACTCTTATAAGTTGCCATATAGGCCTCATAGCCGATTTCGGTCACGGCGGCCAATCTAAGCGGAGATTAGCCATCGGTGCTAGAGATCAGGCGCAAGACCAACGGCTTAACGTGCTTTCCAAGGCACGGGGGTATCATACCGCTAACTTTCAAAGAAAATTTGTAATGGAAATCGAACCATGGGCACCACGCTCAGCTCGCGCTCTTGCGAACAGTAGACCAACAGGGCAGTCGTTCAGTTGAAGTTGCCATATCTGTATTGTTGACATTGTTTTATAGACCACTAACTGTCACCCACGACTTGGTCCGTGGTGAAATCTATGTGAGAGAAAAAAAAAGATAGCAAAACTTCATTACGATCCGATCAGCTGTTTAGTCATGAAAAGGTAATAGACAAACAGTTACTTTCGCATTGCTTTGAGCAGTGTATTCGCTTTGCTGAAACCTTCAACCAGGGTTAATTTTCAATAGACAAAATTTCCAAAAATTGTTCAGACTCGATAATATTAAAAACAACTTTTTATTAAATAATATTTTTTCCTGTCCGCCACTAAAAAGCGAACGTGTGGATGTTACAGCAGCACAACTCTGTTCAGCAGCCGATAGGTAGCTGAGGGTTACACACACATAAATTTGGCGGTGCACGCACGCACACAAGTGCATGGATCCCACTACGCCGTGACTATGCAAAGGAATAGGATTTTTTGAGACGTTTTTCTATAGTTTAATTTTATTTTACTTTGTTGATGTTTTTTTTTGGTATTGTAGAATCGTATTGGATGAATCTGTAATATTGCTGTAATTAGTGGTAGGTACCGAAATAAATAAATTTTCAAATAAATGCTGTCATTTTATTTTATTCGACAATAACATTAAAAATGCACGTTCGGTTTGATATCAAGCTCTTAATTTTAAATTTTGACTAGTCATTGAAAACTAACCCCGTAGAGTCGCCTTTTTTTTTGGGGGGGGTGCGAAATCATCAAATAAGGGGTCCCGCTCTGGGCAGAGCGAAAGAGAGTGTCAGACTTCTACTAACTAAAAACCACCCATGTTCCTTCTTAGCCCTTTGTGTCGAGGCCGCGGTATCTCTTTCGAACAACCCGCAGCCACGACGGGCGTCGGCCCTTGCGGGCCCCTTCAATGTTGCTTTGCTGACATCTCTTTGAGGCGCGCCTGGAACACGAACGCACCGTCGGTCGACACGGCCAGTCGTCGTCACAAGACGGACGGACGGCGAGCTAGCCCATTACTCACCGTCCACAGGCCCGCGTCTACGGTGGCCAGAAGCCATCACGTGGCCCCCGAAGCCCGGAGCGCCTACCCGTCGTCTACGGTCGATCCTCAGTGGTGGCATCCGGGCGTTTCCTCCCGCCTGATTCGGTGCAGGTACCTCCCGAAACAACCATGTCCGGTGAGGACCTGCGTCGGACGGAAGGTGAGGGCGCCATGGCGCCTCTCCAGCCACTCCTCAAAGAGGCGATTTACCGCCACTGTCGTGGCGTGCCCTACCCCGTAAAGTCGCCTTGATCGGTGTTTTTCGTAATGACATATTTACTATCATGACCGAAAGTAGAAGAAAGTCAGAAAATCAGTCTTGCCGAAGGATATTGACTTATCCAGTAACAGACTGGGTAGCGGAGGTCAGAATAGCAATCGCTTCATGTAAAGTTTTGACATTCGCAAGAGCTACTGAGCTGATCATGACGTCCTGAGTTCGATTTCCATGTCCGTTAAAGAGCTTATTGGGCTTTTCTATATCTCATTAGCAAGCAAAGAGTCAATAGTTTGTGCCCAGTCAATGCCTATAGAGTCGCCCTATATTTAATTTAATGGTACTTATAACATAAGACTTACGAACAGTAAGTCGACGGTTCTAACCCAGGCAGGCGAATGCGCCTGCCTGGGGTTAGAACCGACGACCATACAGCCACTAGACGCCTAATAACAAGCGACCAATATCTGTCAACACATAAGGGGTATATCTTATAAATGTCGTCTCACAAACTCTCGACTCACAAAGTCGAAGAAGTTCGAATTAGTATCGACCACTCCTGTGAGCCGTAAACACTTCCGCACTACACCTTTAAAAATTCGAAAATATGGACAAAATATGGCCCCGTATACAGTACGTTGGTGTGATAAAGAAAGCCGGACTTCAAGTTTCCTGAAAGACGGTATCACATTTCATCGGTAAGTTAATAGTTCCATAATCTAAATAAGAATAATTTTCTGACATTACTTTTCGGAGTTCATCTTATACTGGTCATACTTGTATGCATTGCACTTTTGTGGAGCGCGCGTTTATGTCTTTTATGATTGCATCTCTTTCTTTTGAAAGTATTATTTTCGCCATTTCTTTTCCTCGATTTTAAGTAAACATTATTAGTGATGGTCCAAATCGTATAACTACCTCTGTTATCGATAAAGCAAAAAACCTATTACTATTTATTTAAGCAAAAAATAAATTGTTAATAATTAAAAATTACAACAGATACAGCTAATACATTATTATTGTGCAACTTTAACGATTAATTTTAGATCCTGATTTAAAAAATAAATGGGTAATTGCAACCAAGCGAGAGAACTTGATTCCATCTACGTATAGTGTAATATGTTCACGTCATTTTACTGAAGATTGTTTTTTGACAGTCCCCATGACTGCCATTTTTTACTTTCTTCTCACTTATTTTTTACTCATGAAAGTATATTATCTCTTATATGCTGCGTGTGCGATAACTGTGCATCCCACACCAAACACTACCTTATTTCGGAATTTTTAAAATCAGCTAATGCTTGTGATTGTGAACAAGATATTTTGATGAACAAAACATTTCCGCTTGTTTTTCATCTAAAACTGAATAATACCTAAAAAACTACGCCACGTGAGTCCCGAGAGTCCCGAGTTAGCTCACAACTCTATCACATTGCGCGCTGTATTCAATTTAGTTAGTCCTCACCAAAGACTTCGAACACAGCTTAGAATAATTACGTAAATAATTTTAAAATATTGTTTTATTTCTTTTTGAATGTACCTACATGATTCAATCATATTCAGAATAAAGAAGGTACTTAAATGCAAGTTATGTATGTAAATACATATTTTTATTAAATATAATTAAAAAATATCGATACTTTCTTGTTTGATTTAAACCTGTCCCATCCCTAGTGAAATGCAATGACCTTGAAAAGGCCAATCAGAACGCAGTACCGCGTTCCCCCGCACCTCAGCGAGTTGACAGAATTGGTTTCGTGCGTTAGATCGAGTATTAGGCGTCTAGTGGCTGTATGGTCGTTGGTTAGAACCCACGACTTAGTAGTGACTTTACAAACTTTACCCGTGACTTTACAAATACATTACAAAGTAATGACTTTGTGTAATTTATTTCATCACCACTGCTTTCAAAACGGCGAAGGAAAACGGCATGTCTTAGAACCAAAAAATTCGAAGACCGTTGACATCTACCAACCGGCACTGGGCACATGTGGTGGATTATAGCCCATTCCTCTCCTAGAGAGGAGGCCTGAGTCCCTGCAGTGGGAACATTATAGGCTGATGGTGATGATAACATAAGTGAAATGTTGGAGTACTTGGTATGAGTTGAGTACCTACGCGTCTACATAACCTAACCACCAATTGAATAAGTAGCCAATATTCACGTTGCAATTTAAATATTTAGCGAAATATAACATTTGCTGTCGACTGTATCCTGCCGTCACAATTGCAGGGGCTTTCTATTTTGTCACTCACATGCATTGGGTGGACTTACGGTGGATGCGCTATGGTAGTCGGCGAAATTCAAATTTTCTTACATTTTTTGTAATTTGCTAGTCAGCGTCAGGTTTTATGATGATTAAAATATGATTCGCGCACGTAATCTCAATTTATATAAAACTAGCTGCTGCCGTCCTATCATTAGAAAGCTTTTTGATACAACGTGATAGAGTTCTCAAATTCTCTTTCTGTATAAGAAACATTTTTATAATATGAATAAGTAGTTTTAGAGATATAAAAACTTTTCAGGCCGTTAAGTAATAGAATTTATGATGATTCCTTCACTTAAAAGCTTCTAGCCCGCACTTCTTCGCTAAATATACGTAAAAATACCTTACCTGCCGGATATGCCCATAATTTTCTGGTATTTTACTTTTCTTATGCATAAGTTTTAAAAAGTTAGCTAATATGTAGTTATCCGCCCTTAACGGCAATTATTAGCTACGTATTCAATACTTCACTTGTAAATATTTCGTGTTGTTTGATAAAACCGGTTGAAAAAAATAAGTTATGCTTAGCTACATTACTTAGCAGTTTGTCGACACTCGCACTTCCTTCACTACGGAATATTTCAAGTCTTATTCCAGGTCACGGTGTACAAATGTGTCACATATCTATTAAATCGGATCAGATTTAGAGGCGTGACGGAAGAATAAATGCCCTCAATCAAAAATATCAAACTTGAAGACTTATGCATAACAAATATTATTATGTATAAACAGGCTATCCAGTTAATTTTGCCTACAACGACTGCATTTGATGTTTTTTGTTGGGGTTTAGGTGTGCTGCTTTCATGTGCCCTTAAGTTACCAGCATTTCTAACTTTGGACGACAAATTTTGAGTACAAATCGGTCATGTCAGAACAACTTTGAAGATTCTAAGTTATAGTTGTAAGTTGTCTAGGTTTGAGGTCATTGCGTTTTAATCTACCGCTGCTTATGACGTCCGTCGAACAAAAAGTTCCACATAACATTTCCATCATTTCAGCTTTAGCAGCTGAGGAAAGCTTAAACCGTCATGCGTTACGTTGATGCAATTATCTTATTATCAGCATTATGTTGTTACCTTCGTAAGTTCATACAAAGCAGTGTTTATTATTGTTCTACTACGTGTAATGCATGTAATGTTGTTGTTTGACTGCCTCGTTAGTCTAGTGGTCGCAATCGAGACTGCTGAGCACGAAGTCCTGGGTTCGATTCTCGGATCGGGCAAAATGTTATTGGGCTTTTTCATCAGGAATTTCTTAGTATTAGCGACGGAGTTTGACTTTGTGTCCAGTTGATGGCAATAGTCTCGGCCCCTATTACCTGGGGCTAAGACATAACTGGCAAAACGTGGCTGTACTATTAGGTACACGTCTGCCTAACCCTTCGGGGACTACAGAATATTATGAATTATTGTTCTATTCTCATTACGCCAAATGTTTTGATGGTGTTTATCGACATAAGTGTACAGTAATAAAACTGTCATCATACTTTTACTGCGAGGACAATGTTGTGTATGTACGCTAAGTGCGGAGAAATTAGTTTACGTTAAAGTGCCTGCAGATTTACTCGATTTACTTTATCTACACGTCGTGTTTTCTTTATTTTTCTTCGTTCGTTTGTTACTTTGTTTGTGACTCTTCTCGTACTCGTTTTTTTTTTTAATAGCCTGAACTTTTCCACTCTAGGGCAAAGGCCTCCCCCCATTCCTTCCATTTTCTTCGTTGTTTCGCCTTTTTTCGCCAGTTAACGACAAAGTCATCCAAGGCGTCCCGCCATCTTCTCCTCGGTCTGCCGCGCCGCCCGTCAAGCTGTTTCAGATCGACTCGTTTATTTACAAGTTTTTATTAAACCTTGCAATGTTTTTATGTATTTGTTTAAGTCAAATGTTGCAACAACATTTTATAACAGCTATCCCGAAACGAGTGCGCAGAAATTTTGCATACGCGTTTAGTTTGGTTGTCGATGTATCGTTTGCTGTGGTAAATGACGTCATTCTTAATCCAATAAGAGCGGAGTGCGGACACCCAAAGATGGCAAACTAGTTATTTGTATGATGCACTCCCATGAGACGGGTAAAATGAGAGCTTGTTTATAAAAATAATTTTTGCTGGCTGGCTTTTGCTTAACCGGACAATCCTGTGGATGTCTTAAGTGTAAGACCTCTACCCAGGGCGTAAAAACTTAAAGGCTAAAGGGAGCAAAGGGACAGGCCGGATCTAAGAGATTTTTAGGGTCTGGTTAAAACTACTGGCTTAGAGTCGCCGGCTGGCACGAGTAAGGGTTGGGCGCATCAGAATGACAGAATATTGTATTTCTTTAATGAAATGGTTACCCTACTGCTTTCCTGGAGGAAGGTGATGGGGCCGTCGGGGCTGACAAGGGTATGCCGTGGTTGGCGGATTTTACTGATGCAATCAGTGGTTTTCGGTGCTTTATGGCAGTGTCGAATAAACGCTTGGAAAAGCGTTTCATGAAATGGAGGACGGTAGACATTCTGAGGTCACTGGAGGACACTGTCATTACGGACATAGAATAGGGCTCCCGTGATTTTACGGAGTAATCGGTTCTTCAGGGTCCGCTTCTTATAGCGGTAGCGGGGATTGAAACGAGCGACTACAACACAAACGTATGTCACTTAAGTGGCAACTTGCCCATTATCAGTACGGGCCTCTAAGACGAGACGGCGCACTACGGGCATTCCTGCGGGGTATATGGACCTCGGCTTAGGGCGTCACTGGGGAGTGCAGCAAAGGGGCAGGCTGAATCTAAGACATATTATTTAGAGGTTGGTCGCGTACTGGCGTGGCGGCGGCGGGGGGGGGGGAGGGAATGGCGACGTTGCTACGTACCGCGACGACTTGAGGCCGCCCGGCCATGACAACTGATATGCAGTTGATCAAAGTGAAATTGTGACTTCACTGATAAGGCACCCGTTCCGCCGCCAGCGACGCCCGTACAATGAAAGGTCCGCTTAAACTGATTTTCTATAGCTTGATACCTTGTCGTGCGTACCAAGCGAGACCAAGTGAACTGTCATCAAGCGTTGCTGAGCGAAGATACTTTTGTCTTGTCGCTGTGGAAATGATGAGTCGACCGCGATGTGAACAGTCAGCGATCGACGATGACTGTACTTAATCTCTCTTTTATTGTTCTTTTACTTTGTGTCAGTAAGGTAAGTCGCTTACTTGTCGGCAGTGGGGTGGGACAAGAAACCTGATGGCAGTACGCACGATGACGACGAAATGTACAGTTTGACGCGTCGCCGAGTGTCCTACCGGATATTGCAAATGGAAACGAAGCGAAAACGATTTCTTTTCAGAAAGTTGTCACTTGTCACCATTGACTTATATATTACTGCGTAAGGACTGTGTGGACGGCATGTTAAAATGACGCCTCAAACGTGGTCCCAATATGGTCTTTCCTAAGCCGAAGTGAACTAGTCCACGATCGGCTCTCTTCGGGTGCAGTCGTAAATTTTATTAAAAGCTTTATTTATGTTCTTTATACCTCGAAAATACCACGCCGCTTATACAAGGTTACAGTAACGAGCAGACTACACCGATTTTCTGTATGGCGAACGCGTCGAGCAAATGTTCGGACGACCGTATCTTAAGTTTTTATATCAATGCTTGTCACCCTTTAGCAACACAGTTAAAAATACTAGTATGTTTTGTCCGTATACATTCGCGATTTATACGTAAAGTTATTGAGAAAAGACGATTTAATGTTTTACGTTTTTATAACTTAAACAATATTAATGAAAAAACTCTAATAATATTGTTATGGGTGCACTAAAATATTGACCAAATGCTACATAATAAAGCATTTGGAATATTTCCAAGTGCCTTTTATACACATACAATAGGGTAGATATCTGATGACAGAGATTAAATGCTTTATGTCAATGCATTGTATGACATTCAGGTTGAGGTGGAATTGGTTGCCACGGTGACGGTACCGTTGGGCAGAAAGTACTGTCTGACATTTCATGTAATATACCATGTCCTCCAGGAAATGTGTATAAAAATTGGCATGCAACTATAAATAACAACGAAATAAAGGCATTTTTGGTAGCTATATCATAATGTTAGATATTTTTTATTTATGACCAACTGACGGTCGCTGCCAGTGTCTGTCTGTTGTCTATTACACATAAAAACTAAACATTTATGAGAAAAAGCAGGCAAATCAAAAATATATAAGGAAAATAACCATTTGTAACACAGATATTAAATTATAAAATGAACAAAAGCATGAATAATGAAAATAAGCATAGAAGCAATAGATGTGCAGGATGCAGCATAGAGTATGAATAAAAAAAAATCGCAATAGCACCTCTTAAATTTTATTTCATGATATAATATTAATTAAAATTAAGAATATTAATAAAGTTTTGCACCAGCCCCAAGTAACATGGGACAAGGGCAGGAAGATGATGAAGACAAAATGACTTTTGGCAACAACTTTTGAGGCAGGCAAGTGTTATAAATATTCTTTAGATAAATTTTTTTAAAGTAATTATGAAAACCAACCCTTAACCTGTTATCCAGTGATTTGATAGGTTTTGTTATTTTAGTCAACCAATCAAATAAAATTTGATACTGTTATCATTTTCGTATTTTCGTCTTTTCTGTACACAAAATTCATAAAGATTACTCTTGGATATTTTAGGCCTAACATATAAATGACTGGTTATCAATAATTTAAATATCAATATTAAAATAGTCTGCAACTTAGACTTAACAGTTGCAGATTCTAAACTCCTACCAAATGTTATCAAACTGAAACCAGTTTTGATAACCATAAAAATACAGAATATTTTAAGTAACACCCAAGATAAGATGATTATTGTTTTGAGGTTACTCTTTGTTTTCATAAATTCAGCTTTCAATAACATTCACTCCAAGTTTTAATGTATCTCCTTATCAGTGATAAGAAAATCTGGATTGATATATCTTGTTAACTAAAATATTGTAACTTTCATAAATCAACAATAAAATGAATTTTCAAAAACCAGGAATTAATACAGTGAAATGATCATTGTTTGTGTGTGATTGGGGTAATACCAATAAAAACGTAAGAGAATAATGTTAGTGATGGGCTAATACCTCAGTCAGAATATATGGTTTTAACTAAAATAATTCCATACAAATAAAACTAAAATGTTAACCATAGCAATAAAGACATTAAGAAGAATGATACATTGAAGTGAAACGACAAACATGCCATTTACTAACATTAAACACTGCTTGCATGTTTTGACGAAAGTTTTCTGGTCAGAGCCAGCTCCTACATGGTTATAATTTTTGTTTATACTGAATGAATGCTAAACTATATCACAAGCAAGCAGAAAGGACAAATATTACATTTTAAAGGCTATAAAAGCATGAATGTGGTCAAATATTGACCATGATATTGAAAAATGAAGCATTTGAGAACCATGACGAGTTTCTTTAAATTTAAATTTTAAACGCCTAGCTAAGCTACATTTGATGAACTCTAGGCATTCTGTAACATTTCAGTTACTTCATATTTATAATAAACCCGTATATTTGCCATAATGCGTAAAAAGTAGAGACTGTACAAAAATTATGACATCTGAAAATTGCCACCTAGGCAGTCGTCTGGAGGCCTGAACACGCTACGGTTCTCACTTTATTGTTTGTGTATAATTTAGGAGGGTACATTAATATTATGAAAACAATATTTTTTTGTAATTACCTTACAAATAACTCGTACAGTCATCACAAAAGTAACACATTTAACTTCTACCCACTTCAAAACATGATCGGTCAGCAGCCGTGAAACATAGACTAGATAGAATTTTGCAATTTATTTATGAAGTGGAAAAATTATCTGACAGCTCCAAAAAGTAGTTATACACGTTTTATTTTTCTACGTGTTGCAAAAATGCATTTTTTTTCTGTAAGTTTTATTTGTCCTTAATGTAGAAGTTACAAAAGGGCCTCAAATATAAAAAGGATAATATTGAAATAATACGATACAATAAATAACTACAACGGCACGTGTGAGTATGTTATACGCACTACTAAAGGTGCCGTACATGACAAAGCAATAAAGAATAATAATTGTCTTGTTTTATCTTTTAAAACTTTGGCGTAATAAAAGCTAAACAGTAGGCCTTGAAAATGCCGAGAGTGTAAACCACTCTGTGATGACAGAGAGAACCACGAGTAAATTAAATATAAACTTTTAATATTATTTTAAGGTCTTTATGTTTTTGGCTTTATATCTTTAATACGGTTTTAATGTTAGTACATAAGCAAGGATCACTCTATACGTCTGTTCCCGTTGGCGTTCGGGATACTACACGCCGTCCGTGGGTGACAGCGTTCAGTATGGCACAGACTGCGTAACAACAACTCGATACCTTCTATTACCATGCAAAACCCGCGTTTCACGGTTTTATAAATTTGTCTATGAGAGAAGGAAGCATGGAACGAAACGTTAGAAAAAATTTGCCACCTGTCAATCTGTCATTTTCAAGTGTCAATGTCAATAATAATATACATAAAGTACATTTTCAATTTTTCATGAGTGTGATGATTGTGGTGATGATATTGTGACCTCTTGTACAAGATTAGTATTAATGTAGGTATAAAATTACAATATAAATTACACGTTTAGCCTATTTAATGGATAGGCCGTAACCTGTCTTCCCGCAGACATATTTAAAGGTGACTCGATCATTCCCCAAAAGTAACTTTTATTGAAGTGTAGACGTGGGCACTCTCATGTAAACAGAAGCTAAATTCACCATCTTGTTTTTAGATCCAATTTATTTACAATCGCCGTAATAAAACTAGCCATAGTTAATCTTGAAACCTTATTCAACCGTCTTAATGGCAGACTAATTCTCTCTTTATGGGAATGAGAAGATGGGTATGTGGGATAGTAATAGCTATATATAGACAATTTAAGTTGACATTAAAAAAGTAAACAAAAATTGTGATATGAATCAAAAGTGTAGGTGAATTTGTATTTAGATAAAACATTATGTTGGAATGCTGCATTCAGATCCACACAATAGGGTGAGCCAAGTACTGTTTTATTTGTTGCCGTCTGCCTAGCCTTTTAAAATAATTATTAGCTCTAAAGTAAGTCAATACATTTTTGATCATCATTCATTAGGCATGATTGTGGTGGTTGCTTGATATCAGTTAACCTACTCGCAATACTATAGTCTGCACCATATAACCTGACACTTAAGGTCGCTGGCACCCATCTACCAATGTATTCCAATATTTCAAAACGATATGAAAAAATGTAAAAGATGTCGCTAATACAAGCAAAACAGACGTATCTCAGTAAGGGGTGTCTTTGTCACATACACCGGGCATGAGGTACAAACTTTTTGACCTAAACCATATTCAGTTGTTCAAAATCAAATCAATTTTTTTATGATATTTGAGACAAAGTACGCAATAGGTACATAATTACAAAATTGCTCACAGGTTGTGCACCCCAGACTCGCTCTGACGTCACACTCAGCACAGAGTATGAGGGCCATAACCCAAAAAAAAAAACTTTTTTGGTAAAAATTTAAAAATTGGGTTACTTTAATTAATTGTATACTTCTATAATTATAAGTTAGCTAAATAAATAAATCCAACTATGGCATGTTCTATTATTGAAATATAAGTTTAAAAACATGAGTAATCTCGAAAAAGAAAAAAATAAATGCAAATTGTTTTTGAAATACATAAACAATAGCAAGTACATAATTATCTCATTGTTCCAATATGTATTTTTGAAACTAATAATATACACCGTATTTCATACTTATTCCGTGGTGGATAAGTGTTTGGTATTATGAAACTCGACTGAAGCAGTACTAGCGACAGTTTTATATGACAAGCAACCGCAAAAATAAGTTTTTTGCAATTTTTCATACAAGTTGGATCAACGACCTTTATTTGCTGGTTAGTTGGCGCGGCCTATAGTTATCATGACTAATTGTATGTTGGAATGAAAAGGCTAGACCGATGATGATTTCAAATATTTATTTTGCAAATATTTTTAAAAGCCAATAATTTCATCCTGACTAGTAATAAAAATTGATATTCATGCTTGAGCATTATACAGAAATACAGTTTTAGTCTTTAAGCCAAGAAGTCCAGAGCAGAATGGAGGTTTAGCTGGAAACACTGGAGAATGTTGGCCTGAAATTGCGTAGAACCAAAATGGAATAGGTACTTGTTTTGTGATTCCAACCGTCTCTCCAGTCCCATGCCTATAACTCTTGCCAGAACACCTATACCGATCTGCTCTGACTTCCGGTACCTCGGGTTGCTTGTTCAAGGGGATGACACGGTGGAGCACACCGTGGAGGTGTGTCCCGCTTGGGCGGAGCCCTGCCGTGTTCTCGTAGCGGCGATCGGCGGCGGCGACCTCTCGCGTCCGGCCCTGATGTAAGCCATGATCCGGGGCGAGGAGGAATGGGACGCCGTCGCCTCCTTCTGCGAAGCAGTGATGCTAGCGAAGGAGGTGGCGGAACGTGAGAGGGAGAGAACCTCTCGTCCCAGCCGCCGCGGGAGGCGATCCGGGCGTCGGGGGCCACGTGATGGCTTCCGGCCACCGTAGACGCGGGCCTGTGGACGGTGAGTGATGGGTAAGCTCGCCGTCCGTCCGTCTTATGACGACGACAGGCCGTGTCGACGGCGCGTTCGTGTTCCACGCGCGCCTCAAAGAGATGTCAGCAACATGGAAGGGGCCCGCAAGGGCCAACGCCTGTCGAGGCTGCGGGTTGTTCGCAAGGGATACCGCGGCCTCGACATGAAGGGCTAAGAAGGAACATGGGTGGTTTTTAGTCAGTAGAAGTCTGACACTCCCTTTCGCTCTGCCCAAGAGCGGAAGGGGTTATTTGATGATTTCCCACCCCCCAAAAAAAAAAAAAAAAGGGGATGGTGAAGCAAACCGTGACGTGACGTACTGAATTAACTCAGGATGGATGAAATAGCGACAGGCCACTGGAACAACTTGCGACCCTCGGATGCCCCCCAAGCTAAAGGGAAAGAATTTAAAGGAAGTCATCTATTTTGGTATGTACATGACATACTAAAATACACGACTTCCTTTTTCTGTAACAGTCACCAGAAGAGATGCAATACATGCCATTAAAAAGTGATAGATATTAGGTTGATGGATGAAAAGTGAGAGAAAGGCCAAAGAAAAGATATGAATTGTGTGAGGAATGGTATGAAATAGAAAGGAGTGAATGATGCCATGATGTAGTGACATGGAAGAATGGAAGAAGAAAACGTGTTGGGCAGCCCAACACATTTTCTTCTTCCATTCTCTACCAAAAACCCAACTTGGGCTGACCGCAAATGGAATGGGACAAGGGCGATGACAGTTTTGGTCTGTAAGGGAGACAGCAAAAAAACATGTTCATAATACTAATACCATTTGACTGCTTCAACAAGAAGCATTCTCATAGCCGAATTTTGGGCCTTACATTGTGAATTTTTTTTTTGAGGTGCTTGTGCCTAAATAATAAGCTGGTTGAACCATTCCATAGGTTAACCTGCTCTTGCCTAGGTTGTTCCTGTGGAAGGGTGTGGATTACACACCGCATTTCCTGTGTGCCTCAGAAAGCCGGTTTAGCTATTGTTTCCAGCTGTCAATTGATCTTTGATAGCTCATTTACACTCTCGCCCCGTGCCTCGTATCGCACCTCGCCTCGCAGCTCGTTTGATTTTTGCGAGATATTGTGTGTCTGTTCACACTCTCGCGAGGCGTTCAGTTCGCTTTAAGCCAGAACCTTTCAGACACAATAAACAATTTATTATTATTATATTAGTTTTTACAACTACGTGACTTATATAAAAAAAAAGATAACAAAATACGTCGCCGAAGAAGATGGTGGATGATATCTATACATCGCAATAGAACCTTGTGAGTTATTTATATTTTATTAAAATTCCTACAACTGATTACGGTTTATTAATATGAAATTAAGTAGTGTGTTCCACTGATGGGACAGCGCGAGTGTAAACACGACGCTCGCGTCGGGCGCGAGGCTTAAAAAACCGCCCCCGACGCGAGCGCTGCGAGGAGCGGGACGAGCTGCGAGGCGAGTCACAAACACACCATTCACACACTCGACAGTTCGACACTCTGTGCACTCGACTCGTGCCTCGCCTCGCGGCTTGTCTCGTCACTCGCGCGAGAGTGTAAATGGGCTATTACAGTTGTTACACATAGTCCGTGCCCTGAATGTATGGCAAAACTTTACCAAGGGCTATCGTATTACCCAGTATTATCAGGTTTGTGGAAGTCAGATAAGACGTTGCTCTATGTAAATAAAATAGGTAGGTATTCAGCTGCAAACTGAAAAGGCTTAGCAGAAGATGATGAAAAAGTCGAACTTTTTGCCATTGATATGCTAAGGAGAAGAGACTTATAATATTATTGTCTCATCTACTTCTCTGTCGCAACAAAAGCATTGGTCCAGTTCAGGCACATGCTCTGCCTAATAATATTCTTTTCTACTACTGACTGTTCAATTCTTAGGTTCGGCAAAGTATTATTGGAAGCAGCCGAAGAATCTGGTCTGCTCAGTCAATGGGCTCAACCTGCATGGGACTTAAACATACTTACTGAAATATTGTGTATACCTACCTCTGCCTAACCCTTCACGGACTACATGTGTATTGTTACGTTTAGTTTCAAAATGTCTTAGTATTAGTTCATTGTCATCATCAGCCTCCTCCAAATAAATATAAGCTGCACAAACCAGTTGCTCGGTAACATGATACTTGGTATTTCACAGTGATAATAATAATAATAAATCTTTATTTATCTCCACAAATTACATAATCAACGTGAGCATAAAACAGTCAGACACAGAAATTTTGACAAATTGTGTAATCTGTAGGAGATCTGGAGTCCAAACTAAGCCTAGGCCTGTATTTTAGAGCTCCAGGCCCCCATTCGAAATATGTTACTCAGACTGTTAGACGTCGTGAATAAGCAGATACGTGAGTGGATGGATGAGCTAATATGTGCATGCGTGCACACATGTGTGCGTGTACGTGTATGTGTTCTAGTGTGTGTGTGTGTGTGTGTGTGTGTGTGTGTGTGTGTATACGTGTATGAGTTAATGTGTTCGTAATTGTGTGTTGACATGTACCTATGTGTGTGTGTGTATATATATATATGTTAAAATGTGTTTGTATGTGTGCAAAAATATAAATAAAAAACTAAGAATTTACTAAAATATCTCTACCTATTAAAAAACCATCTCAATCAATTTTTCAGTGTCAGTGTAGTTTAATTCAAGTAACCTCTTCCTAAGTCTGTTTTTGCATTCAGTTTTGCGACAGTCAGATATATCAATTTCTTTATTGATTTTGTTAAATAACACTCCTCCACGGAAAGAGAAAATCCTTTGTGCAAAAGAGGTCCGTACAGCTGTTGAGTCAAAAAGTGCAAAACGTCTTCTAGTGAGGGCTTTGCGCTTTCTTAGTTCTTCGGATAAATAGGAACGTTGGCGAAGTATGGTTAGCATTATGTACAGCTGGCGGACAGACAATACTTGAATTTCCTCATATAGTTTGGAAGTAGGAAAACGTCGCGGCTTTGATAAGCTTACCTTTAGAATCATCCTTTGGGCCCTCTCAAGCATTATCATTTTTGTTTTGCATGCTCCTCCCCACGTGGTTATGCAGTGATAGGTAGGTAATATTTAATATTCTTTTAGGTTTACTCCCATTTCCTATTTGAATGAAATACTAAGGTTCAGACCAACGACCATACAGCCACTAGACGCCTAATACTCGATCAAATGCACGGTGGTATTATTCAATTTTAGATGAGAAACAAGCCGAAATGTTTTGTTCACCAAAATATCTTGTTCACAATCACAAGCATTAGCAGATTATATAAATTCCGAAATAAGGTAGTGTGTGGTGTGGGGTGCACAGTTATAGCACACACAACAAATTTATAAGAGATAATATATTTTCATGATTAAAAAATAAGTGAGAAGAAAGTAAAAAATGGCAAGACTGTCAAAAAACAATCTTCGGTAAAATGACGTGAACATATTACACTATATGGAGATGGAATCCAGTTCTCTCGCTTGGTAGCAATAACCCATTTATTTTTTAAATCAGGATCGTTTGGGTATCTAAAATTAATCGTTAAAGTTTCACAATAATAATTTATGTATCTGTTGTAATTTTTAATTATTAACAATATATTTGTTGCTTAAATAAATTTAGTTATAGGTTTTTGTTGCTTTATCGATAACAGAGGTATTTATACGATTTGGAACATCACTAATTATGTTTGCTTAAAATCGAGGAAAAGAGATGGCGAAAAAAATACTTTCAAAAGAAAGAGACGCAATCATAAAAGACATCAACCAGTATACGATGAGCTCCGAAAAATAATGTAATAAACTTACCGATGAAATGTGATACCGTGTTTCAGGAAACTTGAAGTCCGGCTTTCTTCATCACACCAACGTACTGTGTACACGGGGCCATATTATGTCTATTTACTCGAATTTTCAAAGGTGTAGTGCGGAAGTGTTTACGGCTCACAGAAGTGGTCGATACTAATTCTAACTTTGTGAGTGACGACATGCATAAGATTTTTACCCTAATGTGTTGACAGACATTTGTCGCCTGTTATTAGGCGTCTAGTGGCTGTATGGTCGTTGGTTCAGACTGAATATTGATATTGAAGTGAGTGTTGTGAAAGATGTAACTGTCTCAACTGTTACTAAAACGTCTCTAAATCAACCACAGGATAACAAGCCTGCCCGTTGGGTCTGTGGGTTGTCCGAAAGAGATGCCGCGGCCTCGACACGAAGAGTTAAGGAACATGGGTGGTTTTTAGTCAGTAAAAGTCTGACACTCCCTGTCCAGAGCGGGAAGAGTCATTTGATGATTTCCCAGCCTTCAAAAAAAAAAAATAACAAGTCTTTATTAACAAGGTGTCAATGCCAATAGAGTCCACATGGCAGTCATCTTGTCTCTGTTAACTATCACTTATGTTTCAAATGAATAGCGAGTCGTAAAAGGATAAAGTTTGCTTCAATATAAATCTGTTGAAAATCCAAAATATCTTCCATTTCAAAAAATATCTTGAGTCTTCCTTTCCTTTAAATAGTATTATATTATAATTAATTATATACATTGCTTACCGATCTTGACAACCACAGCAAATTTCAGAATAACAGCAAACAAGCGCAAACATTTTTCAACTGAAAAACAAAACTGAAATGATATTTAGTTACTGAAATTTTTCTCCAATTAAGTAACTTCATAACAACAGTTTCAACAGTTTGTTTGGGTCAGTTTTGTTTGTCAGTTTGTTTGTTTTATACTAATATTATAAAGCGGAAGAGTTTGTTTGTTTGTTTATTTTTTTGTTTGTTTGAACGGGGTAAACTCTGGAACTACTGGTTGGAATAGAAAAAATCTTATTGTGTTGGATAGTTCATTTATCGAGGAAGGCTTTAGGCTATATAACATCACGCTACGACCAATAGGAGCGGAGCATAAATGAAAAATGTTGCGAAAACGGGAAAAGATATTCCTTTTTGAGAGCTTCCGTTGCGTGCGCTGCGAAAACGGTTTAAGTTACGCAAATATCATGTATTAAGGAATTGTTTCTCTTGAATTGTTCTAAAAACAAGTCCGCGACAGCATATGTCTATCTTTTAAGATTGACACACTATAACCATTTTTTACCATTAAAATGTTAGGTTAAAAGAATGATATTTTGCGAAGCTTATTTAACCCATATGGTATAATATTAGTGGAGTGCCGTAAAGCATAAATATTGTAAAATCTCGGAATCCAGGGCCGGTCAATGAATCTTCATAAAAACTTTTGGACTGCATTGGTAAAAGCCCAAATAAAGAAGTTAAAAAAAAAAATTTGCGCGCTCTTCATTTTTTTTTTTAATTTAAAAATGTACTGAAAATGAGAGGGACAAGGGAAGAAGAAATGTTTAGAGCTAATGAATAATATTTTCACCGTAGCTTTAATGTTAATTTATTAATATTTCGCAAAAAATAACGAGTTACAACAAAAAAAAAAATTAAAACGTATAGTATCTAATACCTTTATACGAGCAATTCTTGTAACATACTACGGTACTAATCCTTCACCAACAATACACCAATAATGTTAAAATGTATAGTATATACCGAAATTTGCTTGGTTGTTTTGGTACATCGTGTTTTTTTGGGAATGAAACCTAGCTTGATCGATTTATCGCCCCCAAAACCTCCTGCATACTAAATTTCATGAAAATCATTGGAGCCGTATCCGAGATTCAGATAATAACAAGAACACGAAGACACACAGATTACAAGAATTGCTCGTATAAAGGTATTAGATAGATACGTTTTAATTTTTTTTTGTTGTAACTCGTTATTTTTTACGAAATATTAATAAATTAACAATAAAGCTACGGTGAAAATATTATTCATTAGCTCTAAACATTTCTTCTTCCCTTGTCCCTCTCATTTTCAGTACATTTTTAAATTAAAAAAAAAAAAATGAAGAGCGCGCAATTTTTTTTTTTTAACTTCTTTATTTGGGCTTTTACCAATGCAGTCCAAAAGTTTTTATGAAGATTCATTGACCGGCCCTGGATTCCGAGGTATAAATCTTACGGCACTCCACTATATATATAAATAAATGTGTTTCAATTTCAATTCAATATAGAATATTTGTGCCTTTTACTCTATACAGTTTAAGCAAATATCTTAGAATATCGCAATGTAAAAGTAACCGCGCGACAAAATAATTACGCGCGCGACAGTCATTCGGTTCGGTGCGGTAGGTTAGTGGGGATTCTGGCCTCCGGGGGCTCCGGAGAAATTCAAATTCAAAATATTTACTGCACCATAATGTTAACAAGTACAAGGTGTTACTGTATATATACTGTAACAGTAAGAGAGACCTATAGTAATTCACACTTAATTAGAATCTAAACTAATATTATAAAGAAGAAAGATAGATTTTGTGTTTGTTACAATTTAACTTAATTTATGTTGACATGATTTGTTATAAGCTATATTATGTGACGCAGACGACGTTGCATGGGTCAGCTAGTTAATTAATAAAACTATTGAATAGTCAAACGAACTTACCTGTAAGTGAAGTTCGACGGTAATTATACTTTGTTGCATTGTCCGAAGATGATTAGGATTATTAATGTAGTCACGGCTTTAGTCTGTGGCGCCAACACATAAGTTTAAAGAAAAAAGTTTATCTGTGCTAGCTTCCTGTCACCGGCTTCTGTAAATATCTTCATTAAGTTCATAGCAATTTATTGGTTTTACAACATAGGGTTCATGCTCATATGAATAAATAGCATGGAGATTTTGGGTCGGGTGGGACCAATCATCTTCGGACAATGCAACAAAGTATAATTACCGTCGAACTTCACTTACAGGTAAGTTCGTTTGACTATTCAATTATACTTTGTTGCATTGTCCTCGATGATTAGGATTATTAATGTAGATGTTTAAAGACTAGTTGTAAAATCAATAAACATTTATATAAAATCAATAAACATTTATACAAAATCAATAAGCATTCATATAAAATCGATAAACATTTATACAAAATCAATAAAAATTTATATAATATCCATTAACATCCATCTAAAATCATTCAGATGAATATTATATAACTTATAAGTCATATGTCATTTTTTAGAATTTTGTTAAGGCCACTTTAGTTACCTAAAGGTAGTATTTTTACAATTCAGGTTTAATCGTTACCAGTGTTATTAAAAAATTGCTTCAGGGAACCTTCTATTGTTCACTAAAGGTTTCATTTTAAAGTTTTAGTTATAAATCACTAGCTTGTGCCAGCGGCTTCGCCCGCTACAACTCGAAAATTATCCCACGGGAAGATAAAATCGGGATAAAAACTATCCTATGTGTTAATCCAGGGTATAACCTATCTACATACCAAATTTCAACCAAATCGGTCCAGCCGTTTATGCGTGAAAGAGTAACAAACATCCACACATCCATTCTCACAAACTTTCACATTTATAATAATATATAAGTAGGATTAATTTAAACATTTGCTCGTCTAATATCGTCTATATTGAACTGCTGGAGGCTGCCAATGTTGTTGCATGGCGGGTGTACTGTTTATTGAGCATGTACTAATGTCAATTCCATATCTTCCAACACGTTATTGTAATTGAGTTCACACATCTTTAAGGCCTCTTGTGGATATTATTCATGAATTAGTACAGTCCCACAGGCCATGCGTTAATTTTAAATATTTAACCACCCCTATAGCTGGGTTTACATACTCCTATTCTATTGCTAAAGAAAGAAACAGTTATAAAAGGTTGGTATTCGTTTGGCCCACAAATTTAATTAGCGTATCAACCCTTAAAGTAATACGATTTTGTTTAATCACTATATCATAAGTATAAAATAGAGATAGGTATTGTTTGCACTCTTTCTGTGGCTAGCAGTAATATAGTTATCGCTTTTTTGGTAATTATTTGTAAATCACTTTGTTGAATGTGATCCAGTAGAGAGAAAATAAAAAACTGAAAAACATCCCAATTCCCAGGAATTCTCCGGATCTTGGAGGACAAGTCTCTGAACCGTATTTTGATACTATCATCTGTACCTATATGTGGTCTTATAATTAGAGATAGAACTGAACTAACAGAATATGAAAATAGAGGAAGAAACCTTCATTAATCCTTAAAGCGAAAAAACTGAATAACTTCAGTGATGGTTTGCTAATGCTTATAATATTTTAATTACAGTATCATTGTCTTTACAATTGCAGGCTATGAGGCAAGCATTGGTATTGTGTACTTTTAGTTATTGAATTCCTAATAATATCAACAGCTTCAATACTAATTCCAAAATCTTAAAAAATGTTCCTGATAATACTCCTGCCATCAATCCCAGTAGAGAATAGTGGAAAAAGTATAGAATAAATGATATTGGTCTAAATACCATTCCTTCCAATGCCACCTTGTATTGGCAAGGAGCATCCACCACTTATCACCGCTACAACCCCTGGAGATACCGGGGCCACGATACATAACTGTGATACTTAGTGTTATTCCATGATACAATTAATCAATTGTAAGTTCACCAATACGGATATAATATTTTAATAATTTAAAACACCTAAGATTCCCTTCCACATTCAAAATATGCTGATATCATATTATTACCTTTGGTATTAATGTAAGTAATATCGAGTAACCATATATACCTAGATTCACACTATTGCCAAGGATTTTAGAAATTTATTTAACTGCTCCTTATTTAAATGAGTATGATACTGTATCCATTATGTACCATACCTATGTTTAACAAATAAAAATTCTGATTCTGATGTTATATTTTCAATTCTTGGCAAAAAATTTCACTATCTCATAAATGACTGACAGAACACTTTAGCCCAGAAAAAAGGGGCAGCACTCAATTTTGGTATTAAAAAACTGAGCTGAATCTACAGTCCATAGTCTGTTAGCAATCTATGAGCCACACAATATTCCGTACCATGCAGATGAAGCATATTTATATGTGTGTATTTTAATTATTAACTCAAAATAACTGGCTATGTCTATGGACCACAGCAAATGATACAATATATACAACATAGTGTTTATATCATAATTATCATAAAAAACGAACTGGCAAAAGTGTGGGTGTACTATTAGGTAGGTACCTCTCTGTCTAATCCTTCGGGATTACAGGCATGATGTTATTTTATCATTGTTATCACTTAGAACAAGGTTTTTGTGCCACTTGAGTTTCTTAGTGAATAGAGTCCTTTAGTTAATAACTGGGCAAGCATATTAAAGTTCTAATAGCCTTTTATCAATAAATTCTTATATTTCATTTCTCTTCAGTGATGTTAAAGCTTAGTGAATAGTATTAAAAAAGTAAACCTAGAAGTTTACTGTGTTGTTTAGGTATGAAATCACATTTCTCTTTGGTACTGATGATTTCATGTTTTCTAAACATTATACAGCCTCTCTGTCTCTAAGGAAGCTTTGAAACCTGTAATGGGTTTCAATGTTTTTGTAATTTATGTTTATGGGGCTGAAAATAAACCAGAAGGTAAGACAATTATTGAAAACATAACATTTGCCTTGAAAAAATAAAGCTTCCTATATCCTTGCCTATGTCTATTATGTAATAAGCATCCAATCCAATGTGCTAAGAAAAAACCATTATTCTGTAAAAAATTGGTATACTGTTGTATACAAGATTATCTCCAACCAAACTAAACATAATGTAATGTCTTTTATATAAAAGACAGTAAGTTTAATTTATTTCTGTCTCTTTGACAAGGAAAAAATGGTTAACAAAGTTGTTATTGTAAAGGGTAGGTAACAAACTTTAATTGCTATGAAAGCAATTCACTTCTTCATTTCAGATACTATCTGAATAAATTCAAGTATAGAATTTATCATCTAGAGGAGTACCTATAACTCCATCACCACCATCCAATTAAGAATAACTGGGTTGTTTGAGTGATTGGTTTCCAATCACATAAATTATATTTAAGTCCACCAACCTGTGAATTTATTTCTGAAGGGAATGATTTCTCCTGGCCATCCGCATTCTGTCTGCTGCACTAGTACTTTTGATGACAGCCCCCCCCTTTCTTTGCACTTATGGAGGAGGGCCCCGCCAGTTTAAAAATTTATTGTTGAAGCACATACGGCTCCCATGTGCTCACTCTATGAGTGTACTTTTATGGTACACTCATATTTAATCCTTAACCAGATTTATTTATAGATTTTGCTGATCTTATGTTTCCGTCTTTGATTGTAACAAACTCTTTTGTCTTTGTTGGTTACCAACAATAAGAGATCTACGTCCCCCTGCTTGTATATATATGTATACACACAAAACAGAAGCATCATTCAGCTTCTTCATCATCATCATCGGCCTGTAATGTTCCTACTGTAAGGACTCAAGCCTCCTCTCTAGGCGAGGAATCCACCACGCCAGCCCAGTGTGGATTGGTAGATACAACTTCTTAACTATGTCTATTTATGACTTTTGGATACCTCATTCACCACTGTATGATCTTCAGAATTAATAAAACATTTGTTTATAAATAGAGAATGGCGGGTTTTCATTTTGTGTTTTACTTGCTTATTTAATATTTTTTATATGAATCTTCTCTTTCTTTCTCTGGGTATAGATCCACACCAAGTATTTCAAGAAACTTGATTATATAATAATTCTTTATATGGTACTTACCACCTTAATTCACTTTCATTTATCTTGATCTGCATTTTCAACTTCTCAACCGATAACGGGAGGATATTTTCTAATGACTGTGAAGGGACAATTTTATTGTCTTCTATAAGGTAACCTCCTTAAAAATGTTATAGGTATCAACTTCTCGAGGATAAAACACAATGCATGTTGTAGAACAACATTACACTTATATAACCAAGTAAGCTCCCGCAGAACTTCCCATGAAGGTTATAATAGAACTGTCAACCGTGTGTGCCCCCACAGGACACCCCTTTAGGGTTGCTGAGTTCACGACACTGCCGTTTCAGGCCATGTACACCCCCGCAGGATGACCTCAGGCCAGGCAAGTCGTTCATAATGTATCCATGAAGGTTATAATAGCAGTCAACCGTGTGTGCCCCCCCAGGACACCCCTTTAGGGTTGCTGAGTTCACGACACTGCCGTTTCAGGCCATGTACACCCCCGCAGGATGTCCCCAGGCCAGGCAAGTCGTACATAATGTATCCATTTTGGGCTTTATAGTTCCGTTGCAAGCTCCAACAGAGCGGTCTCAGGTCATGCTAGCAGCCAATAAAGGCAAACATTTTAATAGGTACTCTCTGAACTTCGATGTAGTGCCCACGTGGCAGGCATGCAGTTAGTTGCAAACACGTGCAAAGCGCAAGGCATATAAAACATACCATGTTTTCGATGTAGCGATTATTGCCACACAACAGAGCTTTAGGCTTTTGATTCCAATTCTTCAGCAGTAGGCAAAAAACGAATCAAGGCACACACAAGGTAAGCCATTTTGTTTTCTTACATAGAACAACACACTAATAAAAACACTTAACACTCGAATCAGAGCTAATTATGTTTAATGCGCTTTTCGTAATCTCTTTGATTTCTTCATTGGCCTCGACTTTGTCAATATTAACCTTATTTTTCCATTTTAACTTTAAAATGAAGTTTAAAAACCTAAAAGAAATCTAAAAATAATCGAAAAGAGTGACGCCATTAAGACATAAAATCCGAATGAAGATATTTACAGAAGCCGGTGACAGGAAGCTAGCACAGATAAACTTTTTTCTTTAAACTTATGTGTTGGCGCCACAGACTAAAGCCGTGACTACATTAATAATCCTAATCATCGAGGACAATGCAACAAAGTATAATTGGTGACGTTATTTTACCGCGCTCTGGTTTTAACACTCAGCCTAAGCACTGAATTTGAATTCCGAACAGTGCGCTTTTTCGCATGCTCGGTTGCACCCTTGCGTTCTCCACGTCGCCGCGTCGTCGCGTCGGGTCCAGTCTGGACGTCCGAAATCCAGTTTCGGGTACTTACAATAATCGTCCCCTCGTGAACAAGCGCTAAAAGTTTGTCACTATAAACTGCAACAACACGACAACGAGTTGTGTTTGATGAATAGACAAACAAACTCGGTTCTGAAATCGAATGAACCAAATACAACAAATAGATACGTAGGTACTGAAGTACCTACGTATCTATTTGTTGTGCTGAACGAAGTCCTTGCACGAGTTTTGACGTTTTTCGTAACGTAAATACCGTGCTTGCCGAGGTTGGTTCGTGGATGGGTGACCATCATAACATTAACGAGTTTTACTTATTTTGGATTTTCCACAGATTTGTATTGAAGCAAACTGTATCCTTTTGTGACCCGTTATTTACTTAAAGAATTCCTCACTGGAAACTTATGTGATAGTTTACAGAGACAAGATGACTGTGGACACTATTGGCATTGACACCTTGTTAATAAAGAAGACTTGTTAATCTTTTTTTTTTGAAGGCTGGGATATCATCAAATGACTCCTCGCGCTCTGGGCAGGGAGTGTCAGACTTCTACTGACTAAAAACCACCCATGTTCCTTCTTAACCCTTCGTGTCGAGGCCGCGGTATCTGAAAAAAAGATTCTGACGTATTGAGAACCTCCTTTTTTGAAGCCGGTTAATGAGATTTACCTCCCATCATCAGGTCATGAATGGGAATACAACTACCTTCCATCATCAGCGAAACCATATGAAATTATGATTATCAGACGTAAATACTTATATCTTAATTTCGCGAGGTACCCTGGTGCTTCCCCTTAAGAGTTAGTTCGAGGAGGCATGGAAAAGAGCTTAAAGAAGGTATTGGGCCTCACCTTCTTTGAACAGCAGTGAGACTTTACAACACAACTCAGCTAAAACCAGCCTTGCATCTCTCCTCAGAATTGTCGATTCACACAGCCATAAGCCGTGGGATATCTACCAACCATAGAGTGAGTGCCGATTACATCTCCAGCCAAGAACACGATCTTCTATCCCAACGGTAAGCAATACACTAAGCTAATACTTACATAATTGTTTGTCTCTTTTGAAATATCAATACCTACCAGATGTTGAATGTTATCGATAATAATGTTATCGACAAGATTATCGATAATAATCCCTGCCGAATAAGAAAAAGACATGCTATGCTGTATAAAAAAATGTTAGCATGCTGGGCGTACTATACTTTTGTTTGAAAGTTTGTGTGACAAACCGAGGCTAAAATTTCAAACAGACTGTGTAACAATAGTGCCTACCCTACGTTTTATGACTTAATAAAAATAAACTCAACCGTGACAACATTAAAGTTGGTAGTCCCTTTCGATTTAACTCACTTCAGCGATTTGTACCTTTCAGGTTGTACTTACGCGGTATTATTTGAACACACTTCGTGCAGTTTCAATTTTCCGGAATCCGGTGGAGTCAAAACAATGGATCTAATAGTCGTGTTAATGCTGTTGTCATTAGGATGTGTTACGGTGAGTCATTCTTTAATACTAATATAATATTTTATATATGAGAAATAAAGAAATCGGAGGTTCTGTGAAATAAGTGCGGTGGGGGTTGTCAAGTTATTGATCGGCCGTTTGGCTCTGCAAAACCCGCCCCGCCTGCCCATCGGCCATTGCGTTCCCGAGCCTCCCGGCGACCGGTAAGTATTCCGCTTTAACTTGTTTATCACCCCGAGTGCCCAATCCCAGTGCTAAATGACATGACTGACCAAATAATGCTCCTTTAATATGGTATATAGTGTAAATGCTTCTAATATTATATCACTAATAAAGACAAAACATCCGAGAGATTCCATGTTTTTCCTCTAAAAATTGGTTTCCTTCCTGCTTAATATTTTAAACTAAGTTTCGACTTAATTTCGTTGATATAATGAATATCAACCCACCCTTCTATGTTTAACAAGAGCGGGGGATGTATACCTGTGTCAAATTACTTAGGTAAATGAGCTGCCAAGTACCTACCTAGGTATTTGATTTTTGGTAAAGATACCTACTACCACGCGGTTTTCTTTTAAGAAATAAATTAAACTTGTTTTGCCTAAGTTATTTTATTTAGGGGTCTAACTACATCCAGCCGTGTAAATATCTTGTACCTTAGTAGCAAAGGATGCATCATTTGGTACCTTTAACATTAAAGACAGTGTTATTGTTAAAAAGAAAAGTTCAAAAACGCAAACTACATTGCAAGATAAAACTTAGGTAAGTACTATCTTAGAAATTCCTGTTTCAGTTGTAACTTTTCATAAACTTTTATAGTGTCTAAACTTAGTGTTTTCTCAAAGATGATTTGTGTTTGGAGGTGTTGTTTTGTGTTTTGGGTGTGCTATAAACCGAACGCTCCGGTCAACGTGCTATCTGCGCCTCGTCTTGGAGGAGGACTTTTGGCCGCCGAGAGTGGTGTTCCACTCCACCGCTTCCGCGAGCCAGTGCCACATGGCCGCACAGTGACATAGTGCACAAGTGAAGTGTTACTATAATATTGTTTGTTATTGTTATGTTTTTTTCGCGAAATCGCGTTACGGATCTCAAATGCAGGACACCTAGCAAGGTGGAGTGATGACAGGTGAACTAAGGATGTCACCGAATGGCGTCCAAGAAGCCAAGAACGACGAAATGAAATGTGGGCCGTCAGGCGGCGCGGGCGGCGAGATGGGCAGACGAGTTAGTTGCCATCGAGGTAAAATCTGGATGAGGCTGGCACAGGAACGTGGAGATTGGCTTCAGAAAAGAGAACCCTATACCCTGCAGTGGGTGAATTCGAGCTGTGGATGATGATGATGTTTTATTAATTGTATTATATGTTATGTATGTTACTCTGTAAGGCATGTAGCTAAAGTTGTCTGAAAATAAATAAATGTTATGTGATTGATTTGTGTTTATAATTACTACCTAGTTTTTAACTATTAGAAAAGAGACAGACTTCTTCAAATTAATAAACGTCAATCTGGCAGGTCGAACGGGAACTTCTTTAGTCAGCTGTTACTTTAGTCAGAGCTCTATCGTTGCGTCATCATCATCATCTTCATCTTCCTACCCGTGGCCCACATTACATGCTGTCGATGCAGCTCGGTTTTTTCTTTCATTTTCCCCTGTTAGCCGTCACTCGATCTATATTCTAGTCATCAGTTATTTCGATTATTTACGTTATCACGTTTACTTTTTATAACGTAACATCTTCAAGTTTTATGATTCTTAATCGAAGTAAATTGTTGACAAAAAGATGAAAAAAACAATTTTTAATTTTTTTTAATGGGAAGCTCTTTTTAGTTTCGGGGATAAAGGTTCCGTTTTTTCCTTTTTGGTACGGAACCCTAAAAATAGTCATTTGTGTGAAAAGATTGTTAATTAACTAATGCATAATTAATCAAAAAATCGCGATAATAATTGTTTGCCCGCGGATTATTGTTCATTCATCTATCCAGTCTCAAAAGCTGGAAGTTTAAATACACCCTTTTGCAAAAAAACGGGCACCTAAGGAAATTTACGTTCTAAGGTCGATTTGAGTTAATTATATGAAATCTAATTGTTTGACGTAGTCTGTATACTTACAATCGTGTGAATTAATACTCGTGAAGTGAAATCTAGCAAATAAAAAAAAGAGTTGATGTTTTCTTTAAAATCAATATGTACAGTCGAAAGCTTTTCCGCCTGCCCAGTTAAAATTTTTTTCGCATAAATCATGCGTAGGCGCCAAACCCCGCCCCCTCAAAGTTTAGGCCTATTAGAGAAGCGTCAACGTAATTAGTTGCAATCTGCACTGCGCAGCTTAGTGACGTATCCTCTGTACACCTTTTGCGAATTTTACGGACGAACTTTGGCGCGCTTCCCGGACCTTTTGAACATTGACCATTGCTCTGCTTACCTGACCTTTGATTGACTAAACGTTAACCTGTGCAATAATATTGGACTCCTGAGAACCTGTGCTAGAACATTTTGTGCATAATGTCTTCCAGAAATCTCATACAAGAAGAACGAAATGAAATTATAATTTTGCATGGACAAGGATTTAACATCAGTCAAATCGCTGAGCTGAGTCCCAAAATAAAAAAAAACAATATGAATCACATTAAAATGTTTAAATTCTTAAAATGGACTATATTTTCATAAACATAAAGTCCATTTTAAGAATTTTAAATTTTGAATGTCATTCATATTATGTTCTGCAAAAGCGGCCATTTTAGGCCCGCTGGCTAGATCAACGTTTCACCGCCCTAAAGCCCCATTATTTCAAATTTTATCGAAATCGTTAAAGCCGATTTAGAGAACACGCTTACAATTGCCTGTTAAATAGCATGGGATTTTATAAGATTCTTATAATAAATTTAAAATTACTCACAGAAATCATTGAGTTTTTAATTTACAATTACCAAACCAACACACACGCACCATTAGTTACGAAAGTCAAATTCAGTTAAAGTTTTTTTTCTAATAATGGCAGTTTAAAAATAACAATAACTCTCGTTCGGCGTGCGTCGGTCTCGTCAGTGCGGTGGAACGGTATTGTATTTCATTCATTATTTCTATACAAAGGCGGGGCGGAGCTAGAGAGCGCTTCATGTTGTAAGTGCAAGCAAATATGAGCTTAGTGGTGGTCAGGCGGGAGTGCTGGCGATAGTACACGGCCAAACAATAAGAAGTGGTCGGCAAGAAAGACAAGATTTTTTTTACATTTTTTAATTTAATTAAGTTACAAATGTAAAAACCAAATAACCAGCCGAGTATTGACAAAATCACAGCTTGAATCCATGCTTTCCACGACATTTTTAATAACGTTTTGAGGAAAACGTTCCCACTCTTCTGCAGTGACTCTTTTTACCTCCCTGATGTTATGTGGAGCAGGTTGCACTGATGTTACCCGTCTCTTTAGAACATCCCAGGCCCAGGCATGGTCAATTGGATTGAGGTCAGGACTTCGAGCTAGCTAATCTAAACGACGGATCCCAACTTCTTGCATGTACGCTTTCACAACGCCGGCCCGAACGGTGCGGGCGAGCATTGTGTCGTCTATAAAAATGGAATCTTCCCCAAGTGCAGTCAATGCGGGTTGTGCATATGCAATAAGGACTTCCTTTATGTACCGGTGTGCGTTTAATGTTCCATTTTCTATGAAAACTAAATCCTTACTCTTCGTCGAAATAATTACTGCCCAAAGAGCCTCCGCCATAAGGAGTGATTTCTTCAAAACACACTTCCCGTGGTCTTCGCAGCACTGGCCGGCGTCGGTCCTCTCCACAAAAAGAGATTCCAGCTTCATCAGAAAACAATACTTTATTCCAGTCCTCCAGAGCCCATAACACACAGTTTCGAGCAAATTGAGGTCTAGCAACACGGTGCTCACGGAGTAATTTAGGGCCCTGAGCCGGGCGGTAACTCCTGATATTGACAGCCAAAAGCCTCCTCCTGGCCGTCCATAAGCTAACTTCTTCAGATCCACACTTAACGCCTTACGATTCCGCAACGCCTGACTCACGAAAAACCGGTCATCTATTGGTTCTGTGCATCGTTTTCTTCCCGAACCAGGTCTTCTTTTGACCGAACCGGTTTCTTAATACCGTTGCCAAGTTCTCTGGACAGTTAAACGACTCAATTTAGCGGCTGAGCCACGTAAGTTCTCGAACAACCTTCTTCAAGTAGGGTATAATTTTACCGGCCCTTATCGCTTTATCGCTCATATCAAAAAGTGGTATTTATTGTAAAAGGAAAGATTAAATTGTTTCATTTGCAGAAAGTATCCAAAAATTTTAAAATTTTAGTAATCAGTAAAAAAAATTATTTCAGCAATTCGCACCATTAGTAAAGCAATATTACAATAATCCATCATCATCATCTTCCTGCCCTTGTCCCATTCTATTTGGGGTCGGCGCAACACGTTTTTTTCTTCTATCCCCAGTCGTCATGGCATAATTTACTCCTTTTTCTTTCATATCATTCCTCACACAATCCATCCATCTTTTCCGTGGCCTTGCTCTCCCTCTCCATCCATCAACATTAATATTCATCCCTTTTTTAGTCACTTTCGTTTCATCCTCATCCTCACCTACATGTCCATACCAAGGTATGGACATGTAGGTAATGAGGAAGGATGGAGGGTAGGAAAGGGAGTCGTTTGTCTTGACAAACGACTCCCTTTCAATTTTTCTGTAACAGGTGCCACTTTCAGACTTCCTCTAATGTACTCATTCCATACTTTATCCATTCTTGTTTACTCCGCACATCCATCTCAACATTCTCATCTCCGCTACATGCAATCGTCTTGCATCTATCTTTTACACAGCCCAGCGTTCTGATCCATACAGTACGACAGGTCTAATCACGGACTTGTATATCTTGCCCTTTAACTTGAGGGGCATCCGTGGGTCACAAGTGCACAAGTTGTTCCAGTGACCTGTCGCCATTTTCATCCATCCTGAGTTTATCCGTTATGCGTTAGCGTTATGTCCCGGTCTACATCGCCATCCTTCTGGACAAGCGACCCGATGTACCGGGAGTTGGAGCAGACGAGTATGGGCGTTCCGGCAAGAGTTAAGGCACAGGATGACAGGACTGAAGAGTCCGCCTTAATCAAAAGAATCTAAAGTGCCCGTTTTTTTAGCGAAAGAGTTTAGTATTCATTCATGAATGGTTGAGATTGAGCGAGACAGACACGCAAGCTAGAGTTCCCGTTTTCTGTCGTTCATCCCTCTGGTTAAAAATATTGATGCTACAGTTCCGGGACATACTTCCCCGTGCTCAGAGAGCTTTAATGATTACTTAAACCGTCACTAAGTAAAGATTTGACATCATTTTGTATGACAAAACTGTCAAAACCTTTACTAAGTGATGACCTAAGTAATCATTAAAGCTCTCTGAGTACGGCAGTAAAGACTTTTTTCTTGACTTAGAATTTTTCTCCTCTTTTCGAATTTATGTTCTTTGAAAAATGACATACTATTTTAGAGATATTTGCAAAAATCAAACCCCATTTTTTTGTTTCAGTTAAATGTTTATAAACTTTTGCAATTTTTTCAAGCGACTCTTGAATTTCTTCAAAAAATACCTACACGCTATTTCTAATCGAATGACATCTCGTTCATATTTTTCGGAGGCGGAGAAAAATATTGACTTAAAAAGCACTTTTTAATTAGACTATAATGTCCCCACTGCTGGGACACAGGCCGGTACCAAACAAATAATAGGATAGGTATAAACTTGAAGTAAAAAAATATTTAAATGAAAGCACGACTGGCCAAAACGCACGGAGGCGGCAAGGTGCATTGTATACATAACGCAGCGCCCTTTACTGCTTCGGTATATAAGGGGGCGGTTGCCAGGCACGCGGAGCTTCCCTGGGCTAGTGGGAGAGCGCGGTAAATCGATGCGTCTGGGGTAGTTGCGGGGTGAGCGGGGAACCCCGAGTGGCGTTCATTCAGTAGCCACTTCGGCGTGCACCCCTACGGTAGGGTGCGCGCCGCGCGCCCTTCCCAGTGATTCACGTTTTGAGGTAAATTACTTTCTCATGTAATCCCATCGTTTCCTTGCAATAGTAGTTGAAATGTGCTGTTCGTGTTTGTGGTTTAGTGTTATACCGTTTACGGTCTATCAGGTGCAGTAGCAAATCACGCGTAGTAGACAAGAGGTCATGCTGCGCAGTAAAGGTGCGCGTGTCCTTTGTTCGCGGAAATGCCACGGTCTAATTGAAATATTGACTTATACTCGTTTATTACTAGTGCGATAAAAGTGCTAGGATTCTAATAAGACTAAACTCAAAAAAAAAATCGTGTAATTTTCTCATAGTGTGGGCACATTCGCCCTCTCACCTATGTGCGTAGAATTGGTGTTGACTGATGTTGTGTGTTCTTGTTTTGTAGGGCCAGTTCTTCGAGGACCGACGGTGCAGGTGCGTCTGCCCCAGCCCGGCTTCAATCCTCAACACTACCAACACCAGACAGATCTACACTGGAAATGTTCCACCGAATCTATGGTATGTTTTCTTTATTTGAATGATTTACAGACAGATAATTTAATATCAAGCCTGAAATGAATCATTTCAAGTTTTTAAGCAAACCATGTAGAAATCAACATTCATCATCATTCGCTCTCATTTGGAATCGGTGGGTATTACTTTTTATCAGTCATCGGGGGGTCTAAAATGGCCACTATAGCAGATCATAAGTATGAATTACTATTATTAGTCCATTTTACGAATTTTCACACACGTGAAACGTTCTGATCACAGACGTGTGATCATTTTATGGTCGGTCGGTTGTTTGGTCTTCCTAGCTATTCTCATGGGGTATAAGAGTAGAGGAAGACCAAAGAAACGATTTCATATTTATATTTGCAACCTTTTGACCTACGTTAGGTCTAGAATTGTTCGTTCCCAGACAACAACTCTTGAAAAGACCGCACATCAGAAGAGGGATATTTTAACTTTAGGGGACGATGCGACGCGGGGGAAAGCCAGTATTGAACCACGCTGGGTATCTGGCCCAAATTTCCTCCTAGCTTTCACTTCCCAGTGGCCATCAGAGCCCAAAGTCACAACGCCAGTAACTTTTCGAGAGGAGGAGCTCAAGCCATCTCTTCGTCATTTAAAATCATTAAATCATCCATCACGGATCGCAGAGTGCATTAAGATCATAATGGCTTTTTGTAACCAGTGCGCCCATTTTAGTATTAATGTATTTAGATCATTAGATAAGTGATTTGGTTGTTCGCAGCCACTGCGAGGGCGTCGTTTTCCCCCTGCTGAGACAAGAACTTGAGGGCAAAGTACATATCTTCTGTCCAAGGTGCGAGTGTGTCTACCAAACTCGAAATACCACCCTCATCATGGTAAGTGACATTTTCAATAAATCTCCGTGATATTTGTTTCTTTCTTAGACTGCCTCGTTGGTCTAGTGGTAGCAATCGCGACTGCTGAGCGTGAGGTTCAGAAACGATTCGGTTCGATTCCTGGGTCGAGCAAATTGTTATTGAGTTTTTTCATCAAGAATTTCTCAGTAGCAGTTGCCGAGTCTGAATTGTGCCCGGTTGATGGCAATAGACTCGCCCCCTATGTACTATTATGTACACCTCTGCCTAAGCCCTCGGGGATTACAGTCGTAATGTTGTGTTAATAATATAAACATACTGACGTGATGATGTCTTCTATTTACAATGCTTACAAAAGGACCGAAGACGTCGCTACGTTATTCTACCTATGTTTAGACGAGTAATAAGACTGACCCGTAGATTTCTGAATCTTCAGCAGGTAAGGAACAACACTTGATTACAGTACATTCGCTAGCACGTGAAGCTACTACAATATGTAGAATTTCTTTAATAAATATTTAGCTTTATCTCTAAACCATTAGGTTCAAAGTTGATTGGGAAAATTGTACAGTTTTGGGTAGCTTTGAATGCTGGCGCCTGTAAAACGTGAAACGTAATAATCTAATGCATTCAGACAGCCCAATGCGTTGGATTATAATTGCATCCATAGGTATACCAACAACTCTTAAATATTGGCATGTATTTAAATCGATATCTGAATATTCCCTTTTTTCGAACAAAATATTACAAAGTTAAATCAAAAATACTGACTTGCACACAAATTATAAACACTAAATTAATCAAATTCATTAAACTGTTTAATGAGATTTGCAGAACTGTTTTACTGAAAAACCTTTATTTTGTTGGGCGGTGTAAAATACCGTTTGGGGAGACGGCGCGGTTATGTGGGGCTTGCACCCACTAAAAAACACCGCCGTGAACCTACTGTCGCCTTGTTGGATGGGCCACGAGAACTGCTACGCATGACGTTCGCGACCCATCCAGCGCAGCCCGCCTCCGGGCTCCAAGCTCTTTTGGCGCAACGCATGCAGGGCACAGCTAGTGAAAAAATAAATATGTAGATTTTGAATAAGTCTTAGGTGTTCTTACTAATGAGGCAAGAGCGGCTTAACCAAAATATCGACCCGAGTGGCAGTTACTACTATTAAGCCACACTGTTCCTGTTGGTTGAAATATAAAACGTTAATTGATTATTAGTTAACATTGTATTCTACTCCTTGCAGGCTATAGTCTTCATGATTCTGAGTGGCCTCTCCATGACGATTCTATACCTGATGTCTTTTACTTGGCTAAAATGCCTAATGAGGCGACCCCAGGCGCGTCCGGTCGACCGGGACTACGTTCGCGAGTACCGAGGGGAGTTCGCACGCGAGCGCGAGCGGAACCGCCTTCGTCGGCAACTTGACACAGATAGTGAAGAGGTAAGCTGTTTTAGTAGTATAGTTGCTGCCAGTTAAGATGTCATTAGCGGTCATTGACCCACCTATATTTATTAAAGTTCTTAACTTTGAAATCCAAAAATGTGCCAGATTTTTTAAATGAAATATTAAACATGGTTCATTTGTTTTGGTTTGTACGAAGAGATATTAGGGAAAGGGCAATGACCGCTATTGTCATCAACAATGGTCTAAAACAAACAGCTTCAAGGTAACTTCCGACATCGATTAGTGAGAATCGGTTGAAACGGTGTTTATAACAACGTCACGCCTGTAATCCCTGCAGGGTTAAGCAGAGATGTTGCTAACAAGTATATCCACATTTCAGTAGTTACGTTCATTGTCGTCAACGGGCCACACATTCAGACTCCGAAGCAGAGAAATCCGTAATGGAAAAACCCAATAACATTTTAGCCGACCTAGGAATTGAACTGAGTACCTCATGCTCAGCAGTCGCGGTTGCTACCACTCTACCAACCGGGGGATGGAGCCCAGAGCTTACGCTCAGTAGTATGTGTTTGTGGCCGGTTGAATAAGCTCACCCTCTAATACATGGGACCTAAACATAACTGGCGAAATGTGAGTGTACCATTAGATACAACTCTGCCCGTCCCTTCGAGGATTGCCGACGTAATGTTATGTTTATGTAGATCTACTTATTCTTAACGTGTCGATTCATCTTCATCATCATCAGCCTGTATGTTCCTACTGCAGGGACTCAGGCCTCCTCTGTAGGAGAGAGATGGGCTATTATAATAGGGTAGTTGACTGACTAAACAAAATATGATTCTGTTTAGTCCGTCTGTTAGATTATCGAAAAATATTGGATACGTGTGTTTTGTTTTATCAAATTAATAAAAATTGACGATAATAAAGCGTGTCCAAGATCGTGAGTTAGGGGGCTGGTGACGTCACTTTCTGGTAAAAAATGTACTAAACTATGACGTCGCTTGACTTTTCGAAACACTATATCGTCTTCATTTATTGTTAACGTGAAAAAAGGAAAAAAATACGTGTCCAATATTTTTTGTAAATCTATCTGACGGACTAATTCGATTTTTTTAGTCAACTACCCTATCCACCACGCGGGCCCAGTGCGGGTTGGTAGATGTCACATGTCTTCGAATTTTTGGTTCTCAGACATGCTGGGTTTCCTCACGATGTTTTCCTTCACCGTTTTGAGAGCAGCGGTGATGAAATAAATAATACAAAGTAATGCGCCTGCCTGGGTCCACACCCAACTTACTGTTCGTAATTCGGGGCTGCCAACACTAGGCCACCGCTGCTATCATCGTGTCGAATACAAATATTTAATTTTTTTTCTTTTCTTGCAGGCTGGTGCCTTGCTGCGGGAAAATCCAGATTAAAAATAACAACGGAAACAAAACTACACTCGGAAATCAAGTCAAAAACACATAGTTATTGTTATAAAGTATTAAGGTACGAACAATGCATACTTCAAAATACCTATCCACAAAAAGTGAATTAGTTCTTGCTCATTTTCGGGCATAGTGTTATCGCAATGAACAATACAAAATGGACAATATAAAATTGGACACTATAAAAATGGACACTATAAAAATGGACAATATAAAAATGGACACTATAAAAATGGACAATATAAAAATGGACAATATAAAAATGGACAATATAAAAATGGACACTATAAAAATGGACAATATAAAATTGGACAATATAAAAATGAACACTATAAAAATGAATGTCAAATTCGATGTTTTGGTCCATTTATTTTTATTGGTTCACTAAATATAACATGCAAAAACGTAAACTCCGCATGCATAAAGAAGTTGTACAATTATAATATTAATCTAATTTTAAATCTAGTTTTACATAATTACTTGATTAAGAATAATATAATATATATCTTTATAATAAGAGTCTACAAATTAGGATTAAACGGTCAGCAATAGAAGTAGCTTAACATTTCGTAATTTTAATTATTTGATTTACAGGACACCAGCTGCTATTTTTAAAGTTTTAGAAGATTATTCTTTTAAATATTTCTTACTCTTCAATAACTTGTTAGTAAAGAATAATATCTGACAATTTTTATTTAAAAACTTGCTTTAAAACTTTAAGTATTGTTAAGCTACTTCTGTTGCTGACCGTACACACACAAGCACTATATGTATAAACGCAGCAACATTTAAAAAGTATTTTTCTCCTACTGTATCGATTATTATTGTTATGTCGTTACAGACTTTCGAAGTCATACTATTTCGAAATCGGTTTTATCTTTATATAAAAAGTAGGTTTGAATTTTGCTGCGTATTTACATATTAGTGCTCGTGACTTGACCCGTAAAATAAGTATGTAGCCGCTGCTTCATTTTTCTATTTATTATGTCTTTTTTTCTCTTGTTCTTAAAACAAGAAACACTAAGGCCTAATAAACGATTAGGTATTAAAAGAAAGGTTGTGATTTTTATTGTGATTTTTCGTTTATTTAAAGCTAATGCTTTAATTAATTACTTTAAATTAAAATTATAGGCCAAACTATTTGTTGGTAACACTCCTGTCGGGTAAATTCGGGGCAATCACACCTACCGAGCACGTCATTTATTTGTTTAAAATAGGTACGCCAACACTACCTACATTTTACAATCAACAATAAAAGTATAGGTTAGGGTTCTAATGTGGGTACGGCCAGCAACAGAAGTAGCTTAACATTTCAGAATTTTAATTATTTGATGTACACTGTACAGGACTCCAGCTATTATTTTTAATGTTTCATAAGATTATTCTTTAAAATATTCCTTACTCTTCATTAACTTGTAAGTAACGAGTAATACCTAACAAGTTTTTATTAAAAAACCTGCTTTGAAACTTTGTGTAGTGTTAATCTATTTCTTTTGCTGACTGTACTAATTACATGTGTAAAATCAATGATGACTTCACATTTAACTAAAACTCTTCAAAAGAAAGGAGAATGGAATGTCTAGGCCCAGCTGTTAATTTAAATAATTATTACGTACCATATTCTATATTTTTGTAAGTATATAATACATAGGTCATATAGGAATATAGTATTTTACTTCATTATCTGTTGAATACAAGTAATTTATTTGCATTGACTGTAGGTACATACATCAGCTGCTACATTTTTTGTTCCTGGTACATTCTACCATTGGGCATGCAAAAATGTATAGCTACTTATACAGGGTGGTGCCGACAATACAAGAATAAATGAAACCACTGGTGGTTCTAGTTCATAGGAACATTATTAAACTATCAAATAAATCTTAACAGCAAAATAAAATAAAAATAAAAAAAAACAATAAAACTAAGTAGCATAAAACTGTGAACGAAATACATTACAATTTATAAACAAATATTGGTTTACTAATCTTAGGAATAATTTGCACCGATATACGTATGGAAATACAATGTAACAAACGAATTTGGCTAAGACATTTAGGTAGTTTATTGTCGTATCGTCGGCACCACGATGGTGTTAGGATTTATTTGATAATTTAAAAATGTTCCTATGAACTAGAACTACCAGTGGTTTCATTTATTGTCATATTGTCGGCACCATCCTGTATACAATTATACAAATTCATGCTTATAATTTAATTGTTATACAGATTTATATGTATAAACAATCATAAAAAAAGTATTTAAAATCTTTCACAAGAACTCGACCAATAATCGTGTAACACAAAAAAAAAACTTTATTAAAATAACATAAACCATTGGAGAGTTAACAACTAAAAAATCGGTCTATAGAGCGTGTGATATTACGTTATCTTACATTAAACGAAATAAAAAGCAATTAAAAAGTAAAAATTCAAAACGCTTTACAATTGGGTACTTTCCTGACAAAAAAAAATACGATTCTGTTTAGTCCGTCAGCTAGATTGTCCAAAAATATTTATGATACGTGTTTTTTATTTTATCAAATTAATAAAAATTGACGGAGATAAATCGTGTTAATGATCATGAGTGGGGGCTTGTGCCGTCACTTTTCAATAAAAACAATACCTGAATTGTGATTTCACACGAGTTTTCGAAGCACTGTATCGTATTCATTTATTGTTTACGTGAAAAAAGAAAAAATACGTGTCCAATATTTTTTGGAAATCTATCTGACGGACATAGATTTTTTTTGTTAACTACCCTATTATTTAGGCTAGGTTACTAGCAGATTTATTTTATTTCGTTATTACTTATATTTTTTACGACAGTAATTATTGTGTGTGTAATTGTGTATCTGAGTTAATTTAAATTGTTTTGTTACAATAATTTTAAGGCTAAATATGGTTTAAATTGTGTAAAGGAACGTTTAGTTTAAGTATTTTATTCTTATCTAGATAAACTTATTGGAATGTACTTACTACATACAGATTTTTTATTGTCGTAAGGGTGAAATTATGTTTAAAAATATCATCCTAGTCAACACAATTTATTAATTTATATTAACTGACCAATTAGCTAAAAACTTATATCATTTATGCAAAGGAGGGTTTCTTTGCATAAATGATATAAGTTTTTGCGTGATAGGTCAGATTTTTTAGGAAAAAGGATCTATTTAATTTTATAATAATTATGTAAGTATGTACCTAATTATTTTATAGTTTTTACCATTTCAGCACAGTAAATAAAATATAAAAGAATTATAAAACTATCGATTCGGTAGCTGATTGCTATAACTTACTGTATTATATGTATACTGTTATTTTTTACGAGTTGTATTATAGACTTATCTGTATATATTATATTATATCGCCTAAATTGAGTTTAAAAATATTTAAAAAAAGTGAAATTTATGGCCTAAAATAGAAATAACATGTCTCCTTTAGGCAGCATCAGTCACAAGACTGATCAAATTGTTTGAAAATAAACGAATTATACTTATAATTGCATTTTATTATTTATTTATCAATAACACATCAACATAAGTCATATACAACTAAGTATGTACCTACCTAGTTTGATTTCGGGAGCGGAGCGACGGCGAAAATAAAACGTATGGGCCCATTATACTCCCGCAAGGGCCGACGCCCGCCATCGGAGCTGCGGGTTGTTCGAAAGAGATACCGCACCCTCGGCACAAATGTTAAGAAGGAACATGGGTGGTTTTTGGTCAGTCGAAGTCTGACACTCCCTACCGCTCTGCCCAGGGGCGGGAGGAGTCATTTGACTATTTCCCACCCCCCCAAAATAAAACGATGCCCCATTATACTAAGATTCTATTAAAACGACCCGAGCCTACAGAGTTTGATGTAAGACTGGTTATCCTATCTAGACTAAATACATACTCAGAACTTACAACTAAGCTGGTGGTCACTGGCGCCTGCACAACACGCCATGTCTGGCTGACAAGAACAAAAGTGCAGCGTATGAGCTGTTATGGTTCTACCACAGAGATAGATAAGGTGAGTTTGGAGAATGTAATCCTCCCCCCTTGGACCGAAGTTATCGGAAAAACACGAGATTTTCCAAGAACTTCGCAAAATAATAAAGTATAAAATGACAAAATTTAAGTAGTTAAAAAGGTTATAAGATACCTAAAAATCTACAGCAGATATTGTGGCGCTCTGATCCAACATTACCTCATAGAACATACACATTAAACACCGTTACTTACGGAACAGCATCAGCTCCGTTCATCACAACACGATTTTCTCAGGGCAAAGGAGGCAACACACACGTACACAACAATCAATACAACACGACTTTTACGTCGACGACTACCTGTCTGGAGGTGACTCTATAGAAAGCACTATAGCACTTGGTAGGGATGTCACCAACATACTTAAGACTGCACAACTCAATATTCGCAAGTGGCAGTCTAATAACACACAAATACTTCAGGCAGTCACTACACACACACTGGATTCAACCACGCTTACCACATCATCCACACATTCAGACATACCTAACACAGTCAGTTTGAGTATTGATGAACCAAGTAAAACCCTCGGTCTTAATTGGCGTTGTCATACCGACTGTCTTACATTCTCCATTCATAAACCGTAACATACACATACTACAATCACAAAACGAAACATACTTTCCACAATAACGCAAGTATTCGATCCTCTGGGTCTTTTCTGTTCGTGTATTATCAAGGTCAAGGTAATAATGCAGCGATTATGGGTAGACAAGTGTGCTTGGGATGATGAGGTCAATGCAGACATTAAAAAGTTATGGCTGAAGTTCATACAGACTTTACCACAGCTTAATCTTCTCAGCATACGGAGCCTGCATTTATTTTCGTTCTGTAGCCAGTAACGGTGAGGCACTGTTCATAAACATCTGCTCACGTCCAAAAGTAAGGTTGCACCAATTAAGTCGACATCAATCCCAAGACAAGAGCTTTGTGGTGCCCTATTAGGAACTAGGTTGTGTGCAAAAGTCTACTAGAATCATTAACACTTAAACCTGACAAATGCATATTTTGGTGTGATTCTATGATTGTCTTGGGAACTGCGTATTCGATCGCTAAAGTACGACCAACCAAAAACTGTACAATTTTGTTTTTATCTTCCTAACGTGTAAAGTTAGAATATCCAAAATTCCTGGCGTTATAAACGTCTACCACGGGTATTTTTTACAGCTGTTTGTTTGGCAATACATGTAATGGTTTGCTTGCAAATCCGATATTTTCAGATTTTTGAAACCATTTAATTACATGGGATTACGTCAACTAAATCAAAAACTAATGATTAAACAAAAAACAAATTCAGGGTTCTTATTGGTATTTTTTTCATACTTCTACGTTGAGCCGTTTTCGAGATCTGGGAAATCACGAAACGTTACCGTGGCAAAATCTTGAATAACTTCAGAACCATAGCACACACAAATTTTGCTATTTACACACATTTACTACGCGACAAGAGCTATCTATTCTTATTTGGTTCCGGGCTCAAACGATTTTTGAAAAAGATTTTGCTGCGGTATCGTTTAAAACATTACCCCAGCAAAATGTTGTTTTCTCAAATAACTGTAAAACTACAATTCACACAAATTTTGCTATTAGTAAACAAATTGCGCCTCATGACACACAAATTATTTTTTATAGTCTCATCCATCTCTCTAAAGCACAACATTTTGCTGCGGTAACGCACACCCTGTCGCAACCCCGTGCAGGGCACTGTTCTCGTTCTCGCGTCGGGCGATCGGCGGCGGCGACCTCTCGCGTCCGGCCCTGGTGCAAGCCATGGTCCAGGGCGAGGAGGAATGGGATGCCGTCGCGCGTCGCCTCCTTCTGCGAAGCAGTGATGCTAGCGAAGGAGGTTTCGGAACGATAAGAGGGAGAGAACCTCTCGTCTCAGCCGCCACGGGAGGAGCTGCGGGCGTCGGAGTCCACGTGATGGCTTCCGGCCACCGTAGACGCGGGCCTGTGAACGGTGAGTGATGGGCTAGCTCGGTGTCCGTCCGTCTTATGACGACGACAGGCCGTGTCGACGGCGCGTTCGTGTTCCACGCGCGCCTCAAAGAGATGTCAGCAACATCGAAGGGGCCGACGCCCGTCGGGGCTGCGGGTTGTTCGCAAGAGATACCGACATAAAGGCTAAGAAGGAACATGGGTGGTTTTTAGTTAGTAGAAGTCTGACACTCCCTTTCGGTCTGCCCAACAGGGGGGCACCAACCAAAAAAACAAAAAAAGGCGAGGCGGCAAGCCTTTTTGACGGATTGACGCCATGAATAGTCCGTGAAGGCACTGCACTGGGGGGAATCTTCGCTACTTTGGCAAATCGATGCTCAGCAGATGGACCTCCGCCTCCGGGGCTATCTCATGGCATCATGGAGAAAACGACTGTCGCCCGTGCAGCCCGTACAGGGCACACTATGATGGTAGCGATAAGTTTCCTCTTTGAGGAGTTGCTAAAGAGGCACCACGACGCCCACACCTTCCACCTGATGCAGGTCCTCACCGTACACGGTTGTTTCGAAAGGAGGTACCTGCACCGAATAAGGTCGGAGCAAACGCCCGGGTGTTTCCATTGCGAGGATGGGCTAGAGGACATGGTGGAGCACACCGTGGCGGTTTGCTCCGCTTAGGCGCCCCCGTGTCTTCGTAGCAGCGATTGGCAGTGGAGACCTCTCCCGTCCGCACGCACATCTTCATTTAGGGCATAGAATTAAAGCGGTGCTGATAATATTTGAGGTGTCATCATCATTCTCTTGCCCCCTTCCCTCTCCCTCCACTTCCCCCTTCATGGTATCTCGTGAGGTACCTCCTGATGTATCGTATAAAAAAAAAATGTCACTAAAATGTATCCGCAAGAGAACCAAGGTTACCGACATAACCTGAAGAATTGCCAAACATCAGTGGCAATGGGGCCAAAAAGTTCTGGAGTGGTGACCGCGAACCTGAAGACGTTGCGTTGGAAGGCCTTTCACTACATTTTTTTACCATGACCTATAATGAAGTTATTGTGAATTACTTATGAACCGCTCATACCAGCAATATTTCCAAAAAATCCCGCAATTTATGAGAACAGCGGTGGCCCAGTGGTGGTGGTCCCGACTTACGAGTAGAAAGTCGTGACCACCACCACCACATTACTTTAGGTAATTTATTTCATTATCACTACTCTCAAAACGATGAAGGAAAAGTGTCCCTGACTGGCAGGGCCACCATCAGGGATTTTAATTTTGATAACACAAAAATTATGTCGCTAATTTGTCCAAATTTGTCACCAAATATCAGAATTTGTGTCGGTCACTAGTTCAAAAGATATAAGGGTTTATAGGTGGTCCTGCTGGGGAGACTCTCCAACAACATCGCTACAAAAAGTCACCGTGGCCAAGCGTTAGAGAAGCGTTTTTTAGTTATGTACCTAGATAAAGATTAAAATTATTTCTAACTGTAAATTCTCGCCGTGCCCCTGTGAATTTGTGTGCTAGGCCACTAATCTCACTCTTATTGGGCATCTCATGTAATTTTTGAAGGTCATACATATGCATATTTTCATTTTTTGCTGAAAAATGTATAAACTTATAAAAATGAAATGACAGGGACGAAGTTTACAAAAGACCTTGATTATAATTAAGAAAAAATAGTGATAGCTCTATAGAGTAGGACTAGAAGGAGATTCAGGCAGGAAAAATGGGAATACGAAATGTTGAATTTTTACGGAGAATCACAATCCCTGTTTCCCATAATAAGAATACAAATATATTTTTATATATATTGGTTTTATTGTAAATAAGTAGACCTGTACTTGGATGTAAATACTTTCTCATACACATTATAAAATAAACTGTTGGTTACACTATTAGAAACCTATTTATAGAAATGAAAGTGCAGACACAAATATTGTAAAGTGTTATATGAATTTACATAAAAAACTATATAAACACTAAGCTTCGTCTTTGGATAATTCGATGATAGTTGTTATGGTCTCTACACCGAAATTACTTTTTATTTGGACCAAGTTTTGAGGTAAAAGCAGATAGCAAAGTTATTTACCTATACCGTGTTTATTGCTGCAAAAAGCAGTCACCATAATTTTGTTAATCGGTAGTAACTCAATGAACAACGTCCCAAAACAACATCACGGAGGTTTAGGTACAAGAGTACCCTGCAGTGAACTAAGTACGTATCAACAAAGAGTAATTTCGATGTGGACACTTGACGCGGTATATTTGTCTAGTCGACGGGACAAACACCAACATGTGTGTTCCTGCCGGCAGCTGTGAGCGGTATCTTGACGGGTGATTCTCCAATGACGATATTCTTGATGCAGCCGGTGAACCCGCGTCGGGAGCGCACGCCGCGGACCTTGTGCAGGGGTCGCTCATGGCCACCGATGTACAGCGCCGAGCGAGTGTCTGTGGATGAGTACGCGCCCAGTCCGGGCTTCGAGAAGTGTCCGTCCACTCCCACCGACACCACGTACAGGGACTTCACCACTGAAACATACACCAAACGTATACATAATTATGTAACGTTCAGAAATTTACAAAGCTGTTTGGATACTATCTACGTCAAATAGGCCGATTGATTCTTTGATTTCTTTTTGTGTCGATAGACTACTTCTGAAATTGTATTCGGCCAGACAGTGAAATAGTAATTTCAAATGAAAACTGCTCTTGAGTTACATATATTATAATACACTGACACAGCAGCCGAAACACTCGTGGTAATGATTAGTTGTTAGTGAAACTTCATCAAGGTTGAAACTAATCTACTGTCCTTTTACTGCTGGCTAACCAACCTCAAGTTGGTCATATTACTGGTGCAATTATATGTTGGAACTAGCTGTGCCCGCGACTTCGTTCGCGTGCTTGTCGGAAACTAAAATGCGTCGCTTAGATAAAAGTACGTTAAATCATTGCCCTGCGTTAACTTACTGCCGCTGTAGAAAATAAGAAGTACAATGCAAAGTACTGACTATGTCTAATACTAAAGTTTAGATGGATGGGTGTTTGTTAATCAACCACGTCAGAACGGCCGAACGGATCTTGAAGAAATTTGAAACAGGTACATTATAGTCGACAGGTACCGTCGTTGGCGCGTTCGTGTTCCACGCGCGCCTCAAAGATATGTCAGCAACAATTAAGGGGTCCTTTGGGGCCCCTTAATTGTTGCTGCCGTCGTCTGCCGGGGCTGACGGTTGTCCGCAAGAGATACCACGGCCCCGAAACACAAAGAGCTAAGAAGAAACGTGGGTGGTTTTTAGTCAGTAGAAGTCTGACACTTTCTTCCGCTCCGCCCAGAGCGGGATGAGTCATTTGATAATTTACGAACCACAAAAAAGGGGGGATTAGAGGCTGTTTCGAGAGGTACCTGTACCAAGTCTGGGACATCGAATCTGAAATGGAACGCCGACACCTCCTTCTGCGAAGCAGTAATGCTAGCGAAAGAGGTGAACATAAGAGGGACACAACCCCTCTTCCCAGCCGCCGCGGGAGCCGCTCCGGGCATCGGGGGCCACGTGATGGCTTCCGGCCACCGTAGGCGCGGGCCTGTGAACGGTGAGTAACGGGCTAGTTAATCGTTCGTCAAACCTATGACGATGGAGGCGCGTTCGTGTTCCACGCGCGTCTCAAAGGGATATCAGCAACATTGAAGGGGCTGACAAGGACCGACGTCCTTGGGAGCCCCCGCAGCGGCGGGCGTCGGCCCGTCGGGGCTGCGGGTTGTTCGAAAGAAATACCGCGGCCTCGACACATAGGGCTAACAACACATCACATCTATATAAAGACATGTTTGGTGCAGTGGCTGGACGATTAACAGTATAGCACTGCGTGTCGCAGGTTCGATTCCCACACGGTACAAACAAAATATGCCGTGGGTTTTATCCAATTTTAATTAATTTAAAAAAAATAGTATTTTTATACTGTGTAATTGGTAAATCTTTATTTGTTGACTATTCATGAAACATATGTTTATTTAATAACACCGCAACAAATGAATAACGCCATCTGTCGAAGACGAAGATAAACTGCTAAAAAAGAGCGATCAAACACACTATAGGGTTTAGGCTATGTAGATTTTGAAAACAGCGTCATTTAGACTAATATCTACGTTCCTTTTGCTATCATTACTTATTTAAAGTTATCTTGTGAAGGCATTTATTAATAAGTACCATACCATACCATATTCGTTCAATAGATGTCGTTGCTTGTCTCATTCTTGACCATAATGATAAGTTCTTCTTGAAAACTATAAATGCATATTATTATATCTTTTGATAGAGAGCACCGATTACGATGAAACAAAGACTAAGTAATAGCCCAAGTTACGCACAATATTTATGTATAAAAGTTTTCTACATTCGTTTCGTAAATTTGACGTGATGCTTAGTCATCGAAACAGACAAACAGACAAACAGATAAACAGACAAAAATTCCAAAAATGCTAGAAATGTGTTCTGTTGGTTATACTTTAATACCCTGACAATTTTTTTTTTAAATATTTTCGATGTACAAAAAAGATTTTTCTACAGATTTATTATATGTATAGAATAGATGAGTCATTTTCAGCCAGCGAATGATGTTTGTTATGTGAATGAACTGCGTGAAGGATGTTATGGCCATTATGTTACTGTAATGTAATACAACACACTGACTGCGGTACTCAGAGATATTTAATGATTACTTAAGCCGTCACTTACTAAATATTTGACATACTTTTATAAAACAAAACTGTCAAAACCCTTGCTAAGTGATGGCCTAAGTAATCATTAAAGCTCTCTGAGTGCGGCAGTCAGACCTAAAGTTTAATTAACTTAGTTAAACCATAGCCTACGGCTAGGTTAGCCATGAGTGGTTATTTTAATAATTTCTTCCTAGCCGATGAATTTTACTTAAAATTGCAGAAGAATTATTATGATAGATGAAGTCGTGGGCCTAGTGGTCGCAACAATTGCTGAGCACGAGCTCCTGGTTTGAACTCCCGGTTGGTATGCTATTAGGTACACTCGAACAAGCTATTAAATATACAGGTAGATAACTTGCATTTACTTTTAAAATGATACAGATGCACTTAGAGACTGATGTTAAACGATACAGCGTCAGTCGATTAATGCCACACGCTTTATAAAACTAAATTACAATTAATATTTTGCGTGTACTAGAATTATAAAGATTTCTGGCTATATATTATACTTATTAGCTTGTTCGACTGTACCTTCACCCAGCTCAACCTTTCATAAATAATGGGCGTCACGTTATGTTAAGTGTGTAGTAGTATAGGTGCACGACGGCTAGAGGGGGGCTTTAACCCTTACCGAACCTTGGACAACTAGTGCGTTGTTCTTGGATATGATAGCCTCCCCCTTAAAAATTCTGGCTAGTGTTCAAAATAGGGGTGAAATGAGTTTACCGTGTATCTTGTGCCAGTTGCCATCACAGAGCGCGAACTTGTTGCCAAGCGAGTAGCTAGCACGGAAGGGCCCGTTTCCGTTCTCCACGTTGGCCACGACTTCGTTCTCCAGCAGTTCCAGGACCAGATAGTCCTTCTTGCCGTGGACGCTGAGAAGTAATCCAGTGCTGTTGCGCGGACGAATCTCCATGGATATTGATACCTCGTCACCCACTTTGAAGTTTTCAAGGAGCTGCAATTGAAAAGTGTCATTTAGGTGGTAATCTTAATTGTGATTTTAATTGGCTTTTGATTCGGATTTTAATTAATTTTGATTTTAATTTTAATTGTGATTTTAATCTGACTTTTGATATTGATTTGAACTTTTTATTGTAATTTTGATTTTAATTAGACTTTTAATTCGGATTGTTAAACCTATTAATTTTAGTTAAGTACTCAAATATTAATCTTTAATTATAGTTCAGTGCTTGTGGCACATCTTATTTGTTTATGGGGCATGTGGTGCTAACCTGTAATTAATTGTTACACTAACCTTAGATATTATATACTTAATTTAAATGTTATCAGTGTAAACAATTGTTGGTTGGCCAATAAACTAAAATAAAAAAATAAAAAATCCATCCGTGTGGACACAAAGTTGAGAGTTTAACCTGGTCGAAACTCGCGTAGACAAGGGAAGAACGGCACTAGAGAGAGAGGGCCTATAATTATGCAACAGTATGCAAGGCTGCTAATGATGGCGATGACCGTAGAGAGGTAACCTCCACGATCTTCATCAAGTAAGTTGCATGGAGACTTCTCCACTACTGTCTATTAATTGTTCATCATCAGCCTATAATTTTCCCACTGCAGGGACTCAGGTCTCCTCGCTAGGAGAGGGATGGGCTATAATCCACCACGCAGGCCCAGTGCGGGTTGGTAGATGTCACATCTTCGATTTTTTTTAGTTCTAAGACATGCTGGTTTCCTTACGATGTTTTCCTTCACCGTTTTGAAAGCAGCGGTGATGAAATAAATTACACAAAGTAATGCGTCTGCCTGGGTTCGAACCGACGACTTACTGTTGGTAAGTCGGGGCAGCCACCACTGGGCCAGCGCCGACATTCATTGTTTTTGTACAGCGATTTTAATTTTCGTTAAAATAAGGTTTATATGGAGAGGTAAGCACTACGTTACAGAGTTAGAAAATATTGATGTTACGAACTTTTACATTATCGAAAAAAAATAATACGAGTGTTTTGTTTTATTAAATTAAAAAAAAAAATACGAAGATAAAACGCGTTAAAGATCATGAGTGGGGGCTTGTGACGTCACTTTCCGTTAAAAAATAGACTAAAATGCGACGTCACACGAGTTTTTGAAGCACTGAATCGTTTTCTTTTTTTGTTTCCGTGAAAAAAGTAAAAACATTTGTCCAATATTTTTCGATAATAATTAGATTTTGTTTTGTCAGGAAACATCCTTATCACTACATATTATAAAACAAAGTCCTCCGCTGCGTCTGTCTGTCCGTCTGTTCGCGATAAACTCAGAATCTACTGCACCGATTTTCATCCTGTTTTCAGCAATGAATAGAGTGGTTCTCGAGGAAGGTTTTAGTATATAATTAACCGATATCCGTGCGGGCGCAGCCGCGGGCATGACCTAGTTCACTATATTTGCCATTGTAAACAAAAACACATAACAAAATATACAAAACATACAAACTGCTATCTTGTTTGTTGCTTTATGCTTACCTTCAAGTAGTTGCTCTGCGTGTTGCTGGAGGCTCCGAAGTAGACGCCTTCCTCCACATTGTCGGCGCAGCGCAGCGAGTTGACGCGGTACGACACATCCGTCACTTGCTGCCCGTTCATCATCAGCCCCTTGAGGCAGCCCTTAAACGGCTGGTAGAAACCCTGAAAACATTTTCAAGTATTTTAGCTATCTGAGTTTATAAACAACTGAAAATTTAAGAAGGCTTCAGCAATGAATGGAATAATGGATTATTAATTAAAAAAAAATATTCTGTGAATTAGTACCTTAACCTAAAATATTTACGTTGACATTTTCCTATTCTAATTAATTTACTGCAAACTTATTGACATGTTTACTATTATTAATGCTGAAATCGGGATATTTACCATGTTTACTTTTGTTTCGGGTTCCCAATATTGCGGCGCTGTTTAAAAACTTATATTTTTACTATTGACATATTACTATTGACATTCTTAATTTTACAACATGCGAATATTATTATATTCACTTTTAATGTACCTATTATTTAATTTTGCATGCTAGTTTTAGCGAATTGTGTGAGCTTCTATTACAAAACCTGACCATCAATATTGTACTATAATTCTAGCAAATAAAGTTCATTTCATAAGGCCGCTTTCACATTAGGACGTTAGCAGCGCGACAGTCGTGCGGCAGAAGCACATTCCTTCACATTTATAAGAACAACCGTAACAACCCGTTAGTATTTGTTTATAGTCGCGACTGTCGCGCTGCTAGCGTTTTAATGTGAAAGCGGTCTAAGAAACACATGGTTAATTCTCAATGTTCTTTTCGCGTTTTCGAAAGTCAAGGTGTGATTTCGAATTAAGAATGTATACTACATTCTGTCTCATATGGCACATGTGTTCGATTTTTTTGGATCTAAGACATGCCGGTTTCCTCACGATGTTTTCCTTCACCGTTTTGAGAGCAGTGGTGATGAAATAAATTACACAAAGTAATGCCTGGGTTCGACCCCACGACTTTGTGTTCGTAGTCGGGGCCGCAACCACTGGGCCACCACTGCCCTCAATCTTTGTGAGTGTGCAATTGAAAAATAAAAGAAAATAAAAAAAGTAGTAGTTACCTTAAGATTAGTAGTAATGAGCGGGTCGAGGTCTCGGAGGCCACCGTAGTAGTAGGGCGGCGCTAGTAGCGCGGGCGTTCCGCAGACAGCACTGGTCTCTCCGACGAGCTCGGAGTCGACCGCGAGCTTGCCGTGACCGGCGGAGCGCGTGAGGGTCACCGTGTGCCATTCAGTGTCGTTGTACGTCTGCGTCGACGAGATGAGGGCCGTGGAGCCGCCGCAGTTGAACGTGAAGTGGAGCTATACATAATACCGTTCAATATTTAGAAAAGAAAATTGTGTTTATTTTGCTAAAATAAACATAACAAACAACAAAAAGCATTACATCATGTGGCTGGCATTACAACAACATTTTAACATTACATTTACATGTGGCTGCCATGAGAATGCTAATGCATGTGAGAAAAGTTATGTGATAATCGGTATGGGATTGTGAAGCGGAGGAATGACGGAAAGTTTTGAGTAAGAACGTGGATCCGACTCTAACTGCCGCACTCAGAGAACTTTAATGATTACTTAGTTTGACAGTTTTGTCATACAAAAGTATGTCAAACCTTTACTAAGTGACGGCTTAAGTAATCATTAAATATCTCTGAGTACCGCAGTATTAGTAAATGAAAACAATTTTTTTTCTTTTTTTTCTTTAGGGTAAGTAAAGTTGTATGATTCAGGGCGGATTCGACCAAACATGGATAAGTCTTATCCTGGGGATAAAATCACTAATTACTCTAGAGTAAGAGAACTTTTCGTTTTACCAAATCTTAATCCCAAAATAACTATTTGTCCGAGAGTAAATCGCTATACCGCACAGTGGAACGAATGTATGGGAGCGGTTGGACGTAGACATGTCCGAAAAATAAGAGTAAAATTATGACAAACTAATGATGCCATCTTATTCGATTACTTAATGCCTTCATAAATTGTGGTGATGAATTTCTTCATAACTCCCATATTTCGGGAGTAATTTGAGAAAATGTGAAATTTTACTATGAAAATGAGTGTATCGAGCTCTCTCCCTCCTGATTCCGGGCTTGTTTCAAGTAGCGGTCTCTAATATCGTAATGCTATTACTAAGAGCTATATTTATTACTAAGACACATAGTGCGCCAAATGTGCACTTTCTGGGATAAAAGGAAATGAAAATTTAAAAAAAAAAACGTTTTTTCCCCATTTGTATTTACTTTAAACCGCAGACAGACTTATTAAGAGGTCTATAAATATATTATATATATACAGAAATATATATTAACAAAAATATTCACAAGAACTGATGAGAGTATGACTTTTAAGTAAGTTGATAATAAATTACCTAGTTTCATTAAAAGTACAATAAATAATTAAGATGTAAGCTCTAATTTACTAAGTTACACATTTTAAAACAATAACATCATTTAATTATCTTCGTCATCATCATCATCATCAATTAATTCAAATTCAGAATCGATGTCCGCTAAATCATTTATGTTAACAAATTCGATATCACTTTTCTCAGAATCCGTAAGCTCATAAAATTCCTTAAAAGAAGATTTTTTTACAAACTTATTTCCTTTTGGACGGATACTTGTAACAAGTGGATCAGAAGACAGTAAAAGATTGTGCATAATATCTTCATTGCATGAGATACTGCTATGCTTTCGAGAATGCCCCTCTCTATATTTTCTAAAATCTTTATTTCTAGCCTCAGATGCCTCTTCGGATAGAAAACCAATGGGCACAATTGACATGTTCTGAACTATGTCTGGCCCATGCATTAAAATTTTATGAAGTGAAGAAGGCATTTAATACCATGGGTATAACTCCACGTAAAGCTTAGCAGTATCAAAGCAGAACTCTCGGAATTTAGTTACGTTGATCTTCTCTCCTGATGAAATACACTGCAAGATCACACAGATTTTTCTTAAAAGCATAGCATCTATTCCGGTCAGTTCAGCAGATTTAGTGTAGTTTTCAAAAAATCTCCTTGCCGAGTTGCCATTGTTGGTGGATCCACTGCCTTGTTTCACAACATCGAGAAGTAAGCCCGTTTCTCTTCTTACAGCCTCTTGAACTCTTTTCTTCCTGTCATCAACTTGCCTTTTTGCTATATCACCCCTTACTTGCCATGATTTTATGTCTAATTTGTAGGAAATGTGTAATAAGCATTCCATTGAGCGAATCCAAGCGTGAAGGGTGCTTAAGCTATATTTATACATGTCCTCGTTTGCGTGTTTATCTTTGATTAACTCTAAATTATTCATTTCTTTAGGACAAGCCTTGCATATGTCACACACTGAAGCTGCTGTATTGGATATAATGGAATGAATTTTACCATCAATCATTGTCAACAGCAGTTGGTGTTTGACACTAATTCCATCAGTGATGGTGGATGGAGTTAAGGCTTCAATCTCTGCTTCGATTTCAGCCATCTCTCTCTGCACATTTTCTTTGGTTTCCTTTATAAACTTAAACAATATTGGCCGGCAAAATGAAGTGGAAGATGGTCGCTCGTTTTCCCAAATTGTTACACCTTTTGAGACGAGCCGCAGTGGTACAAGACTAATTATAAAATTACTAGCAAGATCGATTTGCTCATCTTCACTCGTCCTTTGATGATAAATGCTTTGGCTAGATGATCCGTCAAAACCCCATTTGCTGGTCAATACGAGCTGTTGATTGGGATCAACAGGGGTTTCTAACGACCTAATAAGTCTTCTTGAGGTTAAATCCATCAAGGCTTGTAATTTGATTTTTGCAGAGCTCTCTGTAACTGTGAGATCTTCTTTGGCCGGATAGCACTTAATTTTTTCTTTAACCAACATGTAGTAACTCGGGTATTGAAGAGCTCCTTCTTGAGTGTTGAAATCCCGAAGAGTGTTATAGCGCCATTTCGATAAGTTCATCGATACATAAAGAGCCAATGCCTTCAAAGGGGATATTTCCCGTACCTGAATTGATTTACCTTCAATGAAGGCTTTGATTTTTGAGGCCTCTTCTGGATTCTCCGTCAAGTATTTCATAACATAAGCTGTATCGCTTTGTCCTGCCTTTTGAAGCGCCCTTTCGGCCGAAAACATAATTTCAGCGCTGCTACTGCTGCATGAAAGACTATCTTCAGTGCGTCTTCTTTTTTGCCGGTTACTAAGGTCCTCAAAAGATTTACGAGGACTAGGATGTGTACAAGTTGAAGCATCAGATTTAGCAGGAGAAATTATGGGCTCGATGACGTCACTTATATTTTCTGTAGAAGGTTCCATATTTTCATTCTGTAATTCCGGCCATTGAATTGCAGCCTGTAGCCAAATCTCATGTTTCTTCCGAAACTTATCTGTGCTTCTTCCAGACTGTGTCCATTTTGCATAAATGCGGTAGCAAAATCGACGACACCAGTCTTTTAGACTTGTTTCAGCACTTTCACATAACTGAACACAACTGTTATCTTTTAAAACACTGAACAAATAGTTAAAGTCGCGTAAATCTTTATGTGCGCGTGCGCATAAAGCAACGTGAATATCAAGATTTGTATTAAAATTTGGAAAATACATTGCGAGATTAGCTTGGATACAACGAGGTGTAAATCAACACTGATTTTAAAGTTACTAATAGTGACCTATTTATATAAAATCCAGGTATCCCAGGTATCCTTTGTTAAATATTGCAAGGTATTTAGTTATTGTGATAATTAGTAAATGATGCATGCTAAATTAGTGTATTAAGAGCCATTTAGTAATTAAATAATAGCAATGTTCTTATCAGTAATCATTAGTGCATCAGTTTTATATGTAAACCTTAAGTCCCTAATTATATATCCTAATTAGCTTATATCTTCTCTAATTGGCTGCTCAGAAATGTTATTGTAATAAGGTAAACCTTTAGAAAAACGGTTTTAATCAACAAAATAAACAAAAAATAAAAAAATTGTGTTATAAAATAAACATCACTCTTTATCCCAGAAAGTGCACATTTGGCGCACTATGTGTCTTAGTATTAAATATAGCTCTTAGTATTAGCATTATGATATTAGAGACCGCTACTTGAAACAAGCCCGGAATCAGGAGGGAGAGACCTCGATACACTCATTTTCATAGTAAAATTTCACATTTTCTCAAATTACTCCCGAAATATGGGAGTTATGAAGAAATTCATCACCACAAGTTATGAAGGCATTAAGTAATCGAATAAGATGGCATCATTAGTTTGGCATAATTTTACTCTTTTTTTTCGGACATGTCTACGTCCAACCGCTCCCATACATTCGTTCCACTGTGTACCGCCAAAATTCACCGAGTAAACAAGTTAGCGCAGAGTAATATAATGGCGGCCGCTGCATTCTATCATCTGTTTTAGTATGCTTTGTTGAAAAAGTTCATTGTCTGTTGTTCACAGTTGAGCACATGTTGATATTTCTTGTACTTTTGTTATTTGTAAGGATATTTTAATAATGCAACGTCTACGAAATATGATCGAAGATTCTGACAGTGATGAAGAATACAATCCAAGGCGTCCGCGATGGATTAGAGAAAGGAACAATTACTTCGATAATTACGATGACCATGACTTTGCCATAAGGTTTCGATTGTCCAAAGAAGTGACTATATGTCTTTTATCCAAAATCGAGCACCGTCTAGAATATACTTCAAACCGGTATGTACAATTGTCCAACCTAGCTTCCTACTTACCTAGCTTAAAAATCCTTCCTACGTATCAAGTACCAATGTAAACCGGCCAAATTATATGGTCATAAAATCTTGGGTTCGGCTTTCTACACAATAGTATTTCCATTTAAGTTGGCTTACAAAATCATTCATCATTCGTTCATCAACTCAAGAGTAACAAAACTCAGTATTGGCTACTCTATGTTTCTGACGGAAAAACGCAAACGAAGTTATTCGAGAGTAAAATCAATGAGTAAAATTATTCAAGGGTTAGTTACTTTGATATAACATGGTGTTTGGTCGAATCCGCCCTCAGTCAACCAATACCCAAGCTAAAATAACTTATAATTCTAAGTATCATCTATAATTCTTATCTAACTTATATTCTAGATCTTGTAATGTAATGTAATTGTGCCTAGTTAGTACAAAATGTAGGATAAATGATTGAGATAACTATAGCAGCAACACACCACCGCTTAACTGGTCAATAACGTATACAATGTTAAGAGTACAGAAGTAATTGATAATGATTATGTAGTTATGGTGTCTCCAATAGATCACGGTGGTATAATATATAATGCAATAAGTTAAATATGCAGTCATGTAGTAAGTTTAATTTTTTTTTATTATAAATGGGCTGTGAGGTGGATGACGAGTTAAAGAGAAGTACAGAAGAAGAGTCATGCCGCGCCAACTCCAAATAAACTGGGATGAGTGGACGTCTGCCACATGGCCAATGAGCTGAGGCCAAAACAGCCCTTTGTGAAGTCCTGGTACAGCTAGACCATGTCGCGGCAGACCTCGTAGAAGATGACTGGAACAACTATATTCTATCCTGGGTACGCACGTCATGAGTGCTAACATAAATGACTTTCCGAGTAATGCCTGTTTCTTCCTGTGTCTCATCGAAGCCATAATTGTTTGTAAAAAGACACCGAAAAGGTAAATATAATATATAACAGTGATGGTATTAGGATCTTTCAAGACTCGGGTACAGACTTACTCAAAGTAACTAACATGAAAGGAGCATTTCATGAGTGTGCGCACGTTCCGAGCATGTTGCTACTCGCATCTGTTCCCAGCATGCGCGCGGCGAGCAGTAGGCACTGTAGGCAGTACAAACACAAGCCGTCCACACTGTCGCTCCGTGCACACAGCGCACCCCGCGTGTGTTCGGCAAACAAAACGACAAATAGTGGATTGCGGCGCGCACGAGTTGAAATGTTCTGTTCGTGCTCGTGTGTGCACGGTTCGCGCGCGCAAGGCGTCCACACTGTGGGAATTCTGTTACATTGCATGGTACATTGCGTAAGTGTGTACCCGGTTTTAAACACTCAAGATACATATTGAGCACGATTATTTATGTGCGGTCTACATACCCTAGCATCCTTCATGTAGAAGGCGAGGAACTGCGAGGGGTACTTCTCAGCGGCGGCGTAGAACACCAGCCCGCCATGCTGGTCGAACGTGCGGAACGAGATGGTGAGGTCGAAGCCCTGCAGGTGGCGCCCCGGCAGCTTCGAGTACTCGATGCGACTGTCGTTGCGGGTACCTGGACGTGGACAATACGAGCGTCAGTTATGGGCAGCCACAGTTTAAAAAAAACGTTGCTTAGGAAAATAACGGGCAAGAAACTTCATAGACACCTTTGGAATTAAGTTGTGTATTACTAAGTCCTGTGGCCACAGACACAGTTATTTTTATGAATTGTCACTTTGTGACCATTTTACGAATTTTTATCGCAATTCATATTATTTTCCTATTATGCTAAAGTGGCCATTTTAGACTCGCTGGGCATATTATTGTTGCTTCTAAGAAGGGTGTTAAAACACCTGTAACGGAGCCGAAAGGCAATTTTTCCCCTCGTCATTGCTATCGTTTATTTTTCTGAACCATACCTGCGAACCTTCTAATTAAAAAAAAAGGTCATCTACCAGCAATATTTTTAGCGTAGCCAGTTAGTTTTATGGACATAATGCTTGCTTGACGGCATTCTGAAGGGCCCGTGTAAACATTGGAGACAAAAAACAATTACTCATACAGATTAGGATAAGCCCTGGTAGTTAGGAGGTGATCAAATGAAGGTGCGTGTTTACGAACATGACACCTGGATCAACACCATTCAGCTTAACCATTTTGAAGGGAACTGAATGATATAACACGCGCCCCTGTCTGCTGAGTCATTAAAGTGAGCATTAAATTTAGATATACAACCTTTTTTATAAACCTCTTTGCGAAAGAGATATTCTGCGAAAGGGACATTTTGCTACCAGTGCAGCAGTGCTACCAGAAGTAGTGTTCCAAAAAAGACATTTTGCAACTGAGCCATATGTACATAGCACAAAAATCTCCATGTTTTGTATAAACATCGTTTTGTGCACGTTTAACATTTCTATGACCGTAACTCAATTTCTTAGATTTTTGATATCATTCTGAATGTGCGATTTGTGCGGCACTGTGCCACACACCGCTGGAATCGCATCATTACGCTTTAAGTTGACCGCGAGTACAAGCAGATGGCCCCGTGACTTACCGAATCTGTAGCCCACTTCGGGGTCCGGAGTGGAGTATGCGGGGTCGTAGGCCAGCGCGCAGCCCGGCTCCGGCTTGGGTGGCGGGCGGCGCGTGGTCGTGCTGGCGGGGCGCGCAATCGTGCTCGTGGTCGGCGCGATAGTCGTGTCCTCGTCTGTTGGCATCGGCAGCACCCCGTGGCGGAATACGGGCGAGCCTGTTCACATTTAAATACCCATGATATACCGCGCTTGCCTAGGTTGGTCAGTGGATGGGTGACTGCCCATTACATACCGAGTTTCCTCTGTGTCTCGCAAAGAAAAAAAAAATTGTCTTTATTTGCCATTATTCACAAAAACACCTTATTTTTACAAAAGAAACAAGCTGATAATACCAAAAGCTCCACATAATGCCAGATGGTAACATAGTGTGTGCACCATCTGACGCTGATTTTCAGCTGCTGCCCGCGAAAACACGTTAAGCGTTGGTCCCGGCTGCCATATATATTATATAGATCTTTAGCAGTCGTTACAGGTAGGTATAATATAGTTGGGAAAAGGCTAGGATGATGATATAGATGGTGAGTATGTCTGTAGGTACCTCTGTCGGGCGGGGCTTCGCTGGCGCTCGGCTGGGCGGGCGTCGGCAGCACGTCTGTGCGTGGAGTGGCGGCCCATTGTGCTTGATCTGTGAATTGCCATAATATCTCGTTGGTAATAAGGCCATGGGTTTCTCCGTCAGGAATTTAATTAAATGACTGTGAGACAGTATTTGAAGTTCTAAATTAACAAGCAAAACTTAGTATTGAAATGGATAAACTTTATTCAAAAGTAAATATGTATACTAAACTAATATTTGCAATTTTTAAATAAATACAAAAAATAGTTATTAATTTTATTTAAGACTAGCGTGGACGTCGCTCAAATTATATACTAAAACCTTCCTCTTGAATCACTTTATCTATTAAAAAAAACCGCATCAAAATCCGTTGTGTAGTTTTAAAGATTTAAGCATACATAGGGACAGAGAAAGCGACTTTGTTTTATACTATGTAGTGATTATTTCATTTCTGCTCCCTATTCTCCGCCACTTCGGCATTTACAGAAAGGATATTTTCTATTATGAATTCGAAATGGCGTGAAGAAAGAAATAGAGCAAGTATATCTTTAATAAAAATACTATGTTCAGACCAAAAAATGTTGGCAACCCCTGTTGTTCTTGCTTACCCAAGTTGCAGTGGCTGGCAATAGTCCCAATAAATTGCATGTTTGCATGGAATGTCCGAATAAAGCTTACCTGGGCTGATTCCCCCCGTGGTCGTAGTACTGCCACATCTTCCGAAGGTGGTGCTGCTATTGCTGAACGGTTCTAACAAGTTGAGGACGCGGCCGTTGATGGTTGCGTCAGCGATGCAGCCGCTGAAAGGTGTCTTGGTGCCCAGTTTACCGCCGACGATGTAGCCCGGCTGTACCCCGCCCACGAATAGCACGCCATCTAGTATGTGCAGCGGCGCGGGTGCTGTGTCCGTGCTGGAATGTAAAGTCAGAAGACTAAGGTGGATGCGCCAAGGTAGGCCGCGAAATTCAAATTTTCTTTTTTGCAATTTACAGGACAGTGTCAGGTTTTATGGTGATTAAAATATGATTCGCGCACATAATGCGTATGTACTTATAGAAATAAAATCATGAATACAATCCTCTTGAGTTGATTTAATTCCATTGAGTGACTATTTGATTAAGAAGGCATTCAACGAAGTTAAATGAACTGAGAGGGTTGTATTGTGGGAGCCCGCCGGGGCTGCGGGTTGTTCGCAAGAGATACCGCGTCCTCGACATGAACGGCTAAGAAGGAACATGGGTGGTTTTTAGTCAGTAGAAGTCTGACACTGGAGGGGTTATTCGATGATTTTCCACCCGCCAAAAAAAAAAAAGGGTTGTATTGGTGATTTTAATCATTATTACTCAGTAAAGTCACTTTTGTTACGGTCGCGAATCCTATTTTATTTAACATACTTGCCACTGACCGGCAAATTGCAAAAAAGTAAGAAAAATCGAATTTCTTGGGCTACCACCTTAACTACGTACGTTTTATCACGAGTGACCACTGAAAACCAGCGCAGTGCTGTGGGTCGTCATAGCACAGTATCATGCTGAGTGGTAACCTGCTTGTCGCAGTCACGACGTGCAAGCTGTTTACTTTTTTTGTTATGTTCCGTGTCTTTTGTATTTATAAATATTTGTAATGCGTTTATAGTAATTTTGTATACACGTCATGTACCTGCGACAATTTAGTATTTTTTATTTCTTTCTATAGACATGGGCAGAGTTTTAATGAAAACGTCACGTCTGTACAAGCTCAGACAAACTAAAGTTGTGCATTGAGCTCACGTATAGCCAACTATCAGTATCGCCTCAACCACGCGTAGAACGGTTCACCATTCTTCACTCACACAGGACAGCGCCGAACTGCCACTTGAGTGACAACAACGGAAGTCGCAGTAACTCTTGATGTGCTACTTGCTAATCAAGAGTTACTGCGACTTAATCAGTTCTTGTATAGTTTGTGGTACGATAGGGTGGAGCCATTCTATGATCTCCCACGTCACATCATGTGACGTCGGTTATCGCGAATAAAAGTAATCTTTTCATCTCCCCCTTTAAACCCTATTTTCGCATTAAAAAGTAGCATAAATTTATGTCCTTTCTCAGACTTAAGATTATTGTGTTATAAATTTCAATGAAATCGGTTCAGTAGTTTTGGCGTGAAAGCGTGACAGACAGACAGACAGACTTACTTTCGCATATTTTATAATATTAAGTAAGGATGATGTACTGTCATAATATAGTCATGGTTTCCAGCGTGTTTGAAAAGCCGGCTACGGCGCGTATTTGTAAATATATTCCGTAAACCCTATCGCGCACTGCTATTGTTGCTAGTTGCAACGTGTTACAAGAGTGATGCAAACGTGCATTAATAGGAGTCGAATCTTGCAACTGTTACTGTAGCTTTCACATGCATTTCTATATCGTTGTTGAGACGCGTTTGCATCAATACAGAGTTTATAGTGGAAACGTGTGCGATGCAACACAGCTAGACAGCATGGCGGCCGTATAGCGTTAGGGTCTGTTCACGCAGACCAAGATGACAATACGCGTTATGAGAGACAGCAAACCTATTGCCCGGGATACACGAGACCAGTTTTTCAAGCCAGGATAGCAAGGTAGTGTCAGTAAGCTAGTAATTCTGGCTTCGTGTAGACAAACTAGCTTCATTTCTAGCATGTTCCAAGCCAGGGCAGTAAGACAGGACAGTTTAGTATAGAACTAGCTTGCTGTCCTGGCTTGAACAACTGGCCTCGTGTATCCCGTGAAATAGGTTTGCTGTCAGGAATTCTCAATAACAAAAAAAGTGACATGTAAAAATAAATCTTGTTACAACGATTTAAAACGCTGTTTCAAACGTAAAAAAAATCTGCTCTCCTCTTCGGTCTGTAGGAAGGGACTTTTAGTATCGACGTGGACGTGACGAGACTTACCTGAAGTAGTCGAAGTCATCGACGACAAGTCGCAGCGCGTTGTTGTTATGTGTGACGGTGAGCACGTGCCACTGCGAGTCGTTGTACGTGTTCAGGCCCGTGTCCAGCTGTTCGCGCTGACTCATCAGTACCAGTTTACCTGAAAACGCAGAGTTGAATAAATCACTTGATAAATTAAATACCTTGAAAACCTTTGGTTACGGAGATATGGGGGGTCAAAGTTACAAACTTTTCACAGCTGTTATTTAAATACATGTTTTTCAGGTTATAACTTTACTTGAATTATGTACCTCCATGACACGTTTGCTTTTCAAAGCATTCATTAGTACAATGTTTTAAGAGTACTTTATTTAGTTTTACCGTAACATGTCATTGTGATTTTCAATCCCAAAAATAATGTCGTTTACCAGCAATATTTTTTGTACTTAGTTTGATGTACATAATGATTGGTTGTCGGTTTCGTGAAGGGTTCGTTTACACCCTACCTACATAATAGGGTAGTTAACTAAAAAAATCTAATTAGTATGTCAGATAGATTTCCAAAAAATATTGGATACATATTTTTTTTTTTCACGTAAACAAACAATGAAGACGATACAGTGCTTTGAAACCTTGTGTGACGTCATATTCTAAGACTTTAGTATGACATTTTTTACCGGTGAGTGACGCCACAACGCCCCACTCAAATCTTTGACGCGTTTTGTCTTCGTCAATTTTTTTATTGATTTGATAAAACAAAAAAATACGTATGCAATATTTTTCGATAATCTAACAGACGGACAATATTTTTTTTAGTCAGTAATCATCCCTATTTTGTATGTCCTCCACGTACCTTTGATGAGCGACAGTGATATGCTGTCAGACATAGCGGTGGTCTGCATCCTGTTGACGTACACGAATATTAATCCGTCAGGGTACGAAGTCTTGAACTTGAGGGTCAGCTGCAGGTTCTCCGTGGTGATGTCGACATAGCGTAGGTAGCTATCCTTGCCCGACAGTGACACCAGAGATGCGAACTGAGAACAAACAAAGATTTATTAGTAGATAGACTCGCTAAGTCACAGGGTCTCCCTAGTTTAGGATGCAGGGTTTTCACTATCCAGGCTCTTTACAAAAATCCAATGTACCTGTGTGAAATTTTCTTTGCATTGCTGTTTATACAAAGGTGTTTTGTGTCTATAAACTTATTTTTTAATATTAATGATAGCAGTGATAGTCCTGTTGTGTGACCGTCGGATTGCTAATTAGCGCTTGCTTTGGTGACGGCAAATATCGTGAGGAAACAAGCAAGCTTGAGAGATATTTCTCGACGGCATGCGAAGCCAAGTCAGGTATTTACCCTTTTCAGATGTTTTCTTTATATATGCTGTATGACATTGTTTCTTGCCAAATATCATAATTTTTTGTCAACAGGTAGTACCCTATACATTTCGGTTCCATAAACAGCCGTACGTATCTTTATTTTCGTTAACTTATAGCTTCAACGGACTGTAGACTGGAGTATATGATTTCAATTTCAACTCGATACCTCCACGCGTTCCCGATTTAAAAGGTCTTGACAGACAGAAAGACGGGAGACAATGTGAGTTCCGTTTTTCTTCCTTTTGAGGTATGGAACCAAATAACCTTTTGACGGGCTCACCTGACAACCATACGCGATGCCGATAGACTCGGTGTTCTCACTGAGGTCGATGTTGACGCCATCCATACTGATCTGTCGGATGCAGCCGTCGAAGCCAGCCGTCGTCACCTCCAATATGCCCTTGTTGTTGCCACCGAAGTTCATTGTGTCCAGTGCACCTGTACAATACAAATAAATGGGTTGAGTGACCTTATTATGGTTTAAACGAATGAGTAAAAGTTGAATATTTAAGACACTGACTATGTAATATCTACACCTGTGTTTTTTCACGCATCTGGGATAAATGGAAAGGATTTTAGGATATAATATAACATTACGGGACAAGTAGTTCCCAGGGGCAATTTAAAGCACAGAATTTACGGGACAATTAGTACCCAACCATGGCTTACTGTGGGCAAGTGCCACATAAACGCACAGTGACTTAGTGTTCAAGTAAAGTGTTCCAAACATCTGCGGGTTGTTCGAAAGAGATACCGCGGCCCCGGAAACAAAGGGCTAAGAAGGAACATGGGTGATTTTTAGTCAGTAGAAGTCTGACACTCTCTACCGCTCCGCCCAGAGCGGGAGGACTCATTTGATGATATCCCACCCACTATAAAAAATGGTGCTGTTCCGTCGCTTCCACGGGCAAGTCTCACATAAACGCACGGTGACTTAGTGCTCAAGTGAAGTGTTACTAATATAATTTTAAGGGTCTATTTACTAGCACAAATCTTATTTCATCATATTTATGTTAGTATAATATGAAGTATGTATGTGTAAAATATTTATGGCAGTCTAGGGAAGGGTTTAAACGGTGAGAAAGTAGTAAGTAGATAGTAGGTGGGTAGGTAGTAAGTCATTATCATCATCAGCCATAAGACGCCCACTGCTGGACAAAGGCCTCCTCCATAGAACGGCAACCTGCTGTTTGCGTTCACCGGTTGCCCGCGACTCTTACGATGTCGTCGGTCGACCTGGTGGGAGGCCTACGAACGCTGCGTCTTCCGGTTCGTGGTCACCACTCGAGAACCTTTCTTCCCCATCGGTTATCAGTTCTTCGAGCGATGTGACCTGCCCATTGCCACTTCAACTTGCATATTCTTAGAGCTATGTCGGTGAGCCTGGTTCTTCGGCGAATTTCCTCATTCCGTATTTTATTGCACAAAGAAACTCCGAGCATAGCTCTCTCCATGGCTTGTTGCGTGACTCTGAGCTTGGCCAGCAGATAAGGAACATGTATCTGTGCCATAAGTCATCACTGGTTATACACCCTCGTCTTTAGACACTACGGAATTTTAGACGAAGATGTCGCGTAGTTTCTCGAACGCTGCCCATCCGAGTTGGATTCTTCGGGCGACCTCTTTGTCGAAGTTAGATCTACCTAGTTCAACAGTTTGTCCAAGGTAGACATAACTATCGACAACTTCAAGAGTATCGCCCCCAACAATTACAGGTACGGGTGAAACACGGAACACATAACTTTCGCCTTGTCCATGTTCATTTTAAGACCCAGCTGTTTAGAAACGTTACAAGGTATTAAGTAGGTAGGTAATATTACGTAGGGAGTAGGTAGGAAAAAGGGCATTGCAACGCGTTCCGGGTACAGCTAGTTACCTATAGAATCTTCTGTAGCAGAGGAGTCCATCTTCAAAATCTCGCGGTCCACCTTCAGGGAACACTTGTTCAGTATCCGCGCGGCATCCAGCCTGTGCCACTTGCCGTCGTTGTACGAGTTCGCGGTGCCGATGATCAGTAGGTCGTCTGTGTTGCCGAGAGACACCTGCCGAACAATATGCACGGTTATCATATTGTAAAGAAACCTCCATGATGTGAACACAGCCGAACTGACAAAAATCAACTGTCAGACAGCTCTGCGGACGGGCGTGTTTATTTACGTATCGTATAAAAAGGATTTTCTTTTGTGTAAGAAAACCAAAAATCAATTTTAATGTTATAAAGTTTTAGTTTGTTCATTGAAAATTGTTTTATTTGCTTTTAATATATAATATTCTGTAGTATTGTATAAGACAGCTGCGTAAGTATAACCCTCACTCATTTGTTTTAATAGGGTAGATGACAAAAACAATACCAATTAGTCCATCAATTTCCAAAAAATATTGGACGCATATTTTTTTTCACGTAAATACAGAATGAAACCAATACAGTGCTTCGAAAACTCGTGTGACGTCACAATTCCCTACATTTTTTACCGGATAGTGACGCCACAAGCCCCCAATCATGACCTTTGAAGGATTTTCTCTACCTCAGTTTTTATTAATTTGATAAATCAAAAAACACGTATCCAATATTTTTCGATAATCTAATAGAACTGACAGACTAAGCAGAATGATATATTTTAGTCAGGAAACATCCCTATTGAAGATTGATTGAACATGCTGCCCTTTTTTTTTATGGTGGGTGGAAAATCATCAAATGACCCCTCTCCCGCTCTTGGGCAGAGCGAAAGGGAGTGTCAGACTTCTACTGACTAAAAACCACCCATGTCCCTTCATGTCGAGGCCACGGTATCTGCGAACAACCCGCAGCCCCAACGGAGTGTTAGTTAGGTACTGTAAAGTCACAAGCAATAATATGTATACACTTGGTACAGTTCAAACGCGAATCTCTCGTGAAATAACGATTGTATCTTTAAGATGTGAAAGTGAAAGTAAGTGAAGTGAGAGAGTGAAGAGTGTAAATTAATATTTTGTTGAGAATTATTTGCTGTTAATTGATTTGTCACTACGTAACTTAGTAAAAGCCTCTCCGAAAATGAAAGCATCTCGTGGCGTGGAGTATAGTCATCTGTTGGGGAAGCTGTCCTTACCTGCAAGAACACCCTTCCATCCTGCATCTGAATAGAGAAGAAGTAGGCGCCTTCTCCGACGAGGTATATGAGTCCATCTGGGGCGTAGGTTCTGAAGAACAGCAGCACCTGGTTCTTCTGTGGCGTGAGGTAGCCGCGACCAGGCATCGTGACGTGCGACCGACCGTTGAAGCGGTACTCTTGGGGACCGGTGTGAGGCGGCAGGAGTTTGTCTCTGGGTGGGGAGAGAGAATCAATAATTACGTGAGGTGAGTAATGTTTTTATGTACCTTGATTACCTGATACCTGAACATTGGCCGTCTAAGCCACCTAGCAGGTAGGCATGCGTTCTTAGTACAAACTAACACTACTCAATCGTCCACATTTCCTTCGTCAGAAAATACATGACGTCTGGTGGCCCTGGGATTTTGGACTATTAGTAATTTATGGAAACATGCGATGCTTCACGACAGTCAAATGTTTTACGTTCGTGAGGATTTGTAATTGGCTTTCTGGTAACGTTTTGTTTGTTTACATTATGTACTAAATAAATAAATAGAATAAGAATAATTTATTGTTTAAAAAATTACAATCGTTGTGTTGATTCCTGAAACTCACATTAGGATTCCCTGTGTCGTGAATTCCAGGCTCCTTAGTTCCGTTTACATAAATAAAACATATTCGTCTCAGACTTGTTTTTGTTCAAAATAAGGGCGCACGATAAAACTAGTATAATATGTGGATGGCTACAGGACACAAACAACACTAACGCCAGGGATTTAATGTATTACCGAGCTTGGTTGCTTAATAATTGCGGTAATTTTCTGCTTGTTTAAGTATCCTCTAACCATACCAGCCAATACCGCAGTGCTGTAACTTTAACTAAAAGTACCAAGTGCGAGTCGAACTTCCGCACAAAGGGTTCCATCACCAAATAATACAATAACAATATTTATAAAGCTATTAAGAGCTGTCGTTTAACATCCCACATGTTAAATAACTTGAAGGGCTAAACGCTTTATTTTCGTAATTTCAATTCTATTTTGTATAGCGGTTCATAAAAGACAACTGCTCTCGAAATTTCACCTCAAACTCAGAGTAAAATAGTTGTGGCATACGGACGGATAGCCAGATAAACAGAAGGCCAGACTTACGGTTAAACGAATCTAAAAGGTTGGCAACGGAACCACTCAAAACGACGATGGGGAGACTAAGTGCCGGGGCACACGATGCGTTGCGGCGCCGCACCGCAAAGATTTCGACGAATCGCCTTCAATTTCACTGGTCGTAGTGCGCGACGATTCGTCGAAATCTTTGCGGTGCGGCGGCGCAACGCATCGTGTGCCCCGGCACTAAGTCACTTTCGTTCAGCGTCTTTTCAAGCCAATAGGACTATTTCAAACAAAAAGTCAGTACCTTAAAATTCTATAAACTCTTACCTCTGCCTAGCCCCCTTCAAGTTTTCAGCGCTGACGAAGTTCCACAGACCAACAGGAGTATCTCCGATCATCAGCTCTTCTATATGTCCTTCGAAGGCCGGGAAACTGACAGATTGCAGCTTGGCATCTGACGGAGCCCCACCCACGTATAGCTTGGACTTCTGCCGGTCCAAGTTGAAGATTGTATGCTGTCCTGGAAGCACAGCTTCTTTGGAGTGTACGATGTCTGCTGAACCATTGTCTGAAGGCTCGCGGATAGCTAGCTTGACGTTGCGTCCGACTCTGTAAGAAAACAGTAAAGTCAGTGAAAGATAGTTTTAGACTGCCTCGTTGGCCTAGTGGTAGCTAAGCTGGTCATTGAAAACTAACCCCGTATTACGAGTGTGATCTCCAAATAATACTTTTTATTGTGAAATAGGTATATTTATAGTTATTTAACAAGAAAATCGCTATTTATATCTGAATAAGTGCCCGTTTTGTTTCGCTAGTCAATGATCGAGTTAGGTATAAATAAAAGTACAGATAAATGATGTCTATTTTGCTTGGAAATAGGTTTTTACAAACACTTTTTTTTAAACTAGATGGGCCGGTGTTGTTTTATTTTAAATGATCATACCTGTCCACAACGACCTGGTACCAGCGGTTGTCAGCCACGAACTTGTCGCTCCCGATCCTGGCGGGCTCCCGACCTGACTCCGCGCTATCTCCGATGTCCATCTTCAGGTAAGGATAGCCGTTCTCTACGCCGACCACCATGAAGTCATCCTGGAATAGATAGGTTCATAGAGAACAAAGAGAGAGTCCATAGGGAAGAAAGAGAAGTTTTACCAGTTTTTAAACAGAGCTATCCTTTTACAAAACACGATGTTTTATCACTTTTTAAACAGAGCGATCCTTTTACAAAACACGATGTTTTATCACTTTTTAAACAGAGCGATCCTTTTACAAAACACGATGTTTTATCAGTTTTTAAACAGAGCGATCCTTTTACAAAACACGATGTTTTATCAGTTTTTAAACAGAGCGATCCTTTTACAAAACACGGTGTTAGGCAATATTTACATTCGTACATTGTCGGTGCCATAGCAACCTCGTCTGCAGCTCGGTTGTGAATTGCACCTCGAATGCAATAACAAAGAGAAATAACAAATTCCTTGCTTTTATCAAAATGTACTATTTTTAACCGACTTCCTAAATAGGGGGAGGTTCTCAATTCGGTTGTATTTTTTATTTCGTATGTGTGTTACCTCAGAACTCTGTAATTTATGTCATCTATTTTTTCTACATATGAAAGGATATGCTTCCGGATTGGTCCCAAAAACGTTCCATCAAAATTTAATTGAACCTTGTAAATTTAAAAGCAGTATTTCATATTGAAACTTACAGATTTAGTCCTCCTAAGCATGGTGTCCTTGGGGTTGCCGAGGTAGAGGATAAGTCCGTCCTTCTCCTTGGTCTTGAAGTAGACGGACACGTGTGTGGACGTGGACATCTCATCCACGGTGTCCGGTAGGCGCGGCTGAAGCGTTGTGAGACGGTCGAATGTAACTCCTACTTGGACGCGGTTCGCTACTGTGCGGGCCTGGAACAATGGAGAAAAGTCATTGATAGATTGTTGTTTTAGAAACTAATATTTATTTTTTATTTACTAACGCAAACGAAGGGCAATTGTTCTCCCCACCTCTGCGATCATTTTTTTGTTCTAGACAATACCTGGGAACCTCCTAGTTACAGAGATATTGGGGGTCAAAGTTCCAATTTTTTCACAGCTGTTATTGTAAATACTAGTTTTGCAGGTTATAACTTTACTTAAATTACCTCCATGACCCGTTTACTATTCAAAGCATCCACGAGCACAATGTTTTAACCAGTGCTACATTGAGTTTTACGGTAAAATGTGATTTTAGACCCAAAAAAAAAGTCGTTTCCCAGCAAAAATTTTTGCGTAGGGGTACTTAGTTTGATGTACAGAATGCTTGGTTGACGGCTGTGTGATGGGCTGATTTACACCCTGTATACGTAGAGATGAGTAAAGATCGTCACACACTGGACTCTTGAGGAAGGACAGCGCCGTTGAGGTCGACCGCGGCGAAGGTGGATTGACGATCTGATTGTGTTTGCGGGGCTAACATGGCCAGATGTCGCACAGGATAGAAAGGTATGGAAGGAGAAAGGGAGGCAGCAGTGGGAGCATATGTGAGGACTACGTTCACACAATAGTACTGTCGAACAAGGTATTAAGAACAGCTAACTTGCATTTACTTTTAAGATTACACAAATACATTTAGAGACTGCTGTAACGACATTTGACATGACATCAGTCGCTTAATGCCAAACGCTTTATAAGCCAAAATTGCAATTAATATTGTCATACAGGGACGTATACATGTATTTCTGCGTGTATACCAAATAGCTTGTTCTACTGTACTAGAAGACCCGATAAAATATCTTAGGAAGAAAAGTCAAATATCCCGTTCTACATTTAGTAAAGTATTGTTACGTCGGTCATCTAGAATCTTCAAGAAACCTCGCTTATAATTGTGTAGTGTCTAAAACACTCCAGTACATTCTTTAGGTATAATTCCATTGTGTTTACAAGGTCAGCACGGCGGGCGTCGGCGACATAATTGCCATTGTAATTTCGACCGTATGCCGAGTGCTTAACGTAACTTCTTCCTTGTTGGTTCTTTTATCTTTAAGTTTATTTTTTAGTTATTTTTCTTTGTGAATGTTGTATTCATTTTTAGTTAACAATAGGGAATTTTCTCGAACTTCTTTTGTGTGTTTGAGTATAAAAGGACCAACAGAGGTCGGAGCACTCAGTCTACTTTTAAAGCGAGACAACGGAAGGTTCGAAGAGTTATCTAGTGCGATAAAGTGTTTAGTAGTGTTGAAGTGATTGTGTATTTAGTGTTTTGTGTTTAATAAAGTTATTTCGTGTGTTTAATTGGTAGTGTTTTTATTTATCCCATACCCAGCTCGTAACAATTTGGTGTCAGAAGTGAGGGATAAATAATGCCGATTCTACCAAAGGACGACACGGATAGTATCCGTACGAGGAGTCAGCGACAGCAAGGTATGGACCAAAGGCGATTTGGAGACTCTCCCACACAGACACCGGCCGGTGTCCACCCTACGTCAGAGCCAGTCGCTGGCTCATCTGGCGTTTCTCCCGTATCAGCAGTGCCAGACATGTCTGCTTTAATGGCGCTGCTGCAGGAACAGGGGCGCCAGCTACAGGAACAGCTGCAACGGGATAAGGACGAGCAGGCTCGCCGTCAAGAGGAGCAGGCTCGCCGTCAAGAGGAGCAGGCTCGCCAGTTGCAAGAGCAGTTGCAACGAGACAAGGACGAGCAAACTCGCCGTCAAGAGGAACAGATGCTCCTGATTAAAGATCTTCACGCATCAGTTGGCAAAGAGCTGAGCGTGATGAAGGAGCAGGTACAGCAGCACGACAACCGTATCGCAAAGGCTGAAATTCAGATCGCCGATGTGAAGAAGGCCTTGAGTGAAATTAAGGTTGGAGAAGGGGCTGTGACTTCAGTGATTGCTGCACCTTCGGTGCGTGGGTTTAAAGTGCCGCCATTCGACGGAACATCTTCGTGGTCGGCTTATAAAATCCAATTTGAGGCCGTTATGAAGGCGAATGGGTGGACCAAAGCGCAAGCCATGACAGCGCTCACCTTGGGTCTCCGAGACCAGGCCCTTACCATTCTTGAAGCACTCGGCAAGGATGTGACCTATGAACAGCTGCTGGAGGGGTTAGAATCTAGATACGGCGACGCGCACCTGGAGCACGTCTATCGTGCCAAATTAAAGGATCGTGTTCAACGTAGTGCCGAGAACCTACAGCAGTGGGCCCTGGAAGTTGAAAAGCTGGTTCGGAAAGCATACCAGTCCGCCCCTGCCCTTATTGATGGAAATCTGGTACAGGCGTTTGTAGATGGAATACGCGACTTGGAAGTTAGAGCCGCTGTGAGACTTGGGCATCACGAGACGCTGAAAGACGCCTTGGCCCATGCCTTAGAAGTAGAGGCAGTGAGGCAGGACCACCGTACGCACCGTGTCAGGGAGGTTGTAGCGTCACCTGTACACGACCGCCCGCAAGGATACAGCCCTAGGTGCTACACTTGTGGAGAAAGGGGTCATCTTCGATCAAACTGTCCTAAACGCAGCTCACCAAGAGAAGATCAACCCCAGCAGGGAAAGGTGGCTGAAGTGACCGCACAGCCACAGCAGGGAAACGAGTAAATGCCAGGACTGGGGGGCGGGTGCTGGCTGGTTTTGAAAGAGCCCCGAGGATCTCGATCTCACAAGCACATGACGGGAACAGCCTGACCATTAAGGGCGAAGTCAACGGAACTCCATGCAAACTGACGTTGGATACTGGAGCGTCTCACACGGTCGTCAATTCAACCTAGCAAATCGGTTTCTTGGGGACTACTTCAATTACCACGACCGTATACAATTACTAACAGCAACCGGTCAGCACATAACCGTCCGAGGCAAGAAGGAGGTGGAGTTAAAATTGGGTGATAGAATTTACCGGCACAATGTCATCGTGGCCGACATAGTGGACGATTGCATTTTGGGCTTGGACTTCATGCGGAAATATCGTTGTGAGATCGACATTGACCAAGGAGTGTTGAAATGTGGTTCCGAGGAAGTCTTCATGGAAGGTGCACCATCAGGGAAAGTGTACTGCTTGAAGGAAATTGTTCTACCTCGCAGATCAGAAACGATCGTGCCAGTCAAGTTACCACAGAACTCTGGACACAAAGATCGAAGTGTTCTGATAGAAAGGGTGAACAATGAGTTTTCATGGAAGATGGCACGAACTCTGGTAAAGGCTAACAACATCTCAGCTGTACGCATCCTGAATCCAAGTGACAAGGAGCAAGTGATTAAGAAGGGCACTTTGATCGGCACTTGCGAGGAAGTAGCTTGGATGCGTCAATTGCAAGATCTACCTACCGGAAATCAAACTCGTAGTGCAAAATTTGACGTGTCAACGCTTTTAGAAAACTGTCATTTAACTGAAGGAGAAATGGACAAGGCTAAGAAGATGTTATTTCAGTACGCCGGTATTTTCTCTACGAATGATGCTGACATAGGGAGAACTGGACTGGTTCAGCACAGAATTAATACAGGCAACGAGTTACCTATCCGTCAGCGACCAAGGAGACTGCCAGTTGCACGGGAAAAAGAAGTGGAAACCATGATTGAGGGAATGGTGAAGGACGGTGTTATAGAGCCTTCATCCAGTCCATGGTGTTCTCCTGTGGTCCTGGTAAAGAAAAAGGACGGCAGTATGCGCTTTTGTGTGGACTATCGACGACTGAACGACGTCACGAAAAAGGACAGCTACCCACTGCCTAGGATCGATGACACACTGGATACGCTGACGGGAATGAAGTGGTTTACTACATTAGACCTGAAAAGTGGTTACTGGCAGGTAGAAATAGACCCAAAGGATAAAGAAAAGACTGCATTCTCAACAGGAAAAGGGTTGTGGCAGTTTAAAGTTATGCCTTTTGGATTGTGTAATGCTCCTGCAACGTTTGAAAGGCTGATGGAGCAAGTACTTGCCGGATTGATTGGGGATGCATGTCTTGTCTATCTAGACGACATAATCATTGTGGGCCGTACGTTTGAAGATCACCTTAAAAACCTCGACCGAGTGCTGTCGAAGATCCAAACAGCAAACCTGAAGTTGAGTCCGAAGAAGTGCTCGTTTTTCAGAAAACAAGTGAACTTTTTAGGACACATAGTTTCGGGGGAAGGTGTTCAAACAGATCCAGAGAAAGTAGTCGCCGTCAAGGATTGGCCAGTGCCGAAAGACAAGACACAGGTCAGAGCATTTCTGGGTTTGTGCTCCTACTATCGCCGGTTTGTGAAGAATTTTGCCGACATTGCGAAACCTCTACACAAACTCACTGAGGAAAAGCAACCATTCTGTTGGGACGAGAACTGCGACGCCGCATTTCAAGAATTAAAGGGACGTCTGTGCAATACTCCTATTTTGGGATATCCTGACACTGAAAATGACTTTATAGTCGACACAGACGCAAGTAATACTGGAATTGGGGGTGTGTTATCTCAACGGAAAGGGAATCAGGAGGTTGTTATAGCTTACTTCAGCAAGTCTTTATCCAAACCGGAAAGAAATTACTGCGTAACGAGACGAGAGCTGCTCGCTGTAGTGAAGACATTGCAGCACTTCAGTAAATATTTGTTGGGACGGAAATTCCAATTACGAACTGACCATGCTGCATTGAAGTGGCTATTACAGTTCAAGAATCCAGAGGGGCAAGTGGCGAGATGGATTGAACTACTGCAAGAGTTTGACTTCGTAACCGAACATCGCAGTGGGAGAACTCACGGTAACGCAGACGCCTTGTCAAGAAGACCTTGTCCTGAAGACTGCAAGCACTGTGCCAGGCAAGAAACTAAGGAAGTTGTGTCTGTGAGAAGGCTAAGAACAGATCTCAGCGACGAATGGAAGGAAACCATACAGCAGGCTCAGCAAAATGACTCGGACATCAAACCGATCTTCGAGTGGATCAAAGCTGGTGCTCCGAAGCCCAAGTGGAGTGATGTGGCTGCGATGAGTTCCATCACAAAGAGTTATTGGGCACAATGGAACAGTTTGGAGATCCAGGATGGAGTCTTGTGCCGTAAATGGGAAAACGCTCGAGGGGACAGCTGTCATCTACAAATGGTTGTCCCTAAAGCTAAGGTACCGGATGTTTTACGGCTCTACCATGATGGATGCTCAGGAGGACATATGGGAGTAAAAAGGACTCTATTGAAGATCAGAGAGCGCTTTTACTGGATCCACTGTCGAGATGATGTGGAGGACTGGTGTCGCAAATGTACCAGTTGTGCGGCTGTGAAAGGACCCCACACACGTAGCAGAGGTGCATTAAAAGTGTACAACGTTGGAGCCCCCTGGGAGCGAATAGCGCTGGACGTTGCGGGACCATTTCCAGAAAGTGATAGCGGAAACAAGTACTTCATGGTTGTCATGGACTACTTCACAAAGTGGCCAGAAGTCTTCGCCATTCCTAACCAAGAAGCTACAACAGTCGCAGATAAATTGGTTCAAGAAGTCTTCTGTCGTTTTGGAGTACCCTTAGAAATTCACAGCGATCAAGGAAGGAATTTTGAATCGCAAGTTTTCCAGGAGACTTGTCGATTGATGGGTACACACAAAACCAGAACCACCTCTTACCACCCACAATCCGATGGAATGGTAGAACGATTCAACCAAACGTTGGAGAGATATCTGGCAAAAGTTGTGGAAAGCAGGCAAAGGGATTGGGACAAACACATACAGCCGTTTCTTCTGTCCTATCGGAGTGCAGTTCACGAAAGTACGACCGTAACTCCAGCTTTCGCAAACTTTGGAAGGGAATTACGATTGCCTGCAGATTTAATCACTGGAACTCCCCCTGATGTCCCACGCAGTGTAACGGATTACGCGAATGACCTGCGTAACAAGTTGAATAATGTGTATGAGCATATCAGGCAATCCGGACAACAGATGTCTGAGAAGATGAAGACTCGTTATGACCGAAAGGCAAACAGTAGTGGTTTCGACGAAAGTTCGCTGGTGTGGTTGCATAACCCAGTGCGGAGCAAGGGAAAGTCTCCGAAATTGCAAGCAAAATGGGATGGACCATACCGAGTTGTGACCAGGATCAACGATGTCACCTACCGAATACAGAAGGGTCCGCGAGGTGCGCCTAAGATTGTGCACGTAGACCGATTGGCGCGATACTACGGGACTAATGATGCTCGGGACGAGCATGTCTAAGGAGGGGGCAGTGTTACGTCGGTCATCTAGAATCTTCAAGAAACCTCGCTTATAATTGTGTAGTGTCTAAAACACTCCAGTACATTCTTTAGGTATAATTCCATTGTGTTTACAAGGTCAGCACGGCGGGCGTCGGCGACATAATTGCCATTGTAATTTCGACCGTATGCCGAGTGCTTAACGTAACTTCTTCCTTGTTGGTTCTTTTATCTTTAAGTTTATTTTTTAGTTATTTTTCTTTGTGAATGTTGTATTCATTTTTAGTTAACAATAGGGAATTTTCTCGAACTTCTTTTGTGTGTTTGAGTATAAAAGGACCAACAGAGGTCGGAGCACTCAGTCTACTTTTAAAGCGAGACAACGGAAGGTTCGAAGAGTTATCTAGTGCGATAAAGTGTTTAGTAGTGTTGAAGTGATTGTGTATTTAGTGTTTTGTGTTTAATAAAGTTATTTCGTGTGTTTAATTGGTAGTGTTTTTATTTATCCCATACCCAGCTCGTAACAGTATAATAAAATCCCCTATTGACAACTTGTGATCCAGTCCTGGTTTGTACTTTCTTTGGTGCTCAGAAGCATTAGTCAAGTTTGCAAAGGCACCTCCACCACTGGTAATAGCGGGCCGATTTGGTCGTCAATATTTCTGAGCGACAGGGTTACAAGGTCCAGTCCGTTTTAGACTTTGGTTGGTTTTTAATGAAAAGTATATGGAACTTCAATGGTATACCTGTTCGATGAGCTCCTTCAGTTTGAGCAGTTTCTCGTCGGCTTCCTTACGCCTGAGCTCAAGGTCATTCTGTCTGACCTTCACGGTGCGATACGTCTGCGTGATGGCCGGGTTCAGCTTCTCGATGTCTTTCACTGACAGGGGTAACTTATTTATTAATTAAAAGTGGTTAATTAAAGGAAACGTAATAATAATAATATAATCCTATTCTACTAATAATCCTACTAATATTATAAATGTGAAAGTTTGTGAGAATGGATGTGTGGATGTTTGTTACTCTTTCACGCAAAAACTACTGAACGGATTTGGATAAAATTTGGTACACAGATAGTTTATAACCTGGATTAACACATAGGATAGTTTTTATCCCGATTTTATCTTCCCGTGGGATAATTTTCGAGTTGTAGCGGGCGAAGCCGCTGGCAACAGCTAGTATTTTATATGCGAAAGTTTGTGAGGATGGATGGATGTTTGTTATTCTTTCACGCAAAAACTACTGAACGGATGTGGATGAAATTTAGAACACAGATAGTTTATAACCTGGATTAACACATAGGATACTTCTTATCCCGATAGTATATCCCGTGGGACAATTATCGAACTCCACGCGGGCGTAGCTGCTGGCACAAGCTAGTTACATAATTATATACTCCACGCCACGAAAAGCTATACATTTTGTAAACCAGGATCTTCTTCTAAAACAGTTAGGTACGTAGCGACAACTAAATCAATAAATAATTCCAAACAGGGATGTTTCCTGACTGAAAAAATATGATTCTGTTTATTACGTCAGTTACATTATTGAAAAATATTGTATACGTGTTTTTGTTTTATCAAATTAATAAAAATTGACGAAAATAAAACGTGTCAAAGATCATGAGTGCTTGTGACGTCACTTTCTGGTAATAAATGTAGCACACTCTATGTCACACGAGTTTTAAAAGCACTGTATCTTCTTAATTTTTTGGTAACGTGAAAAAGGAAAATGTGTCCGTATTTTTTGAAAATCTACCTGACGGACTAATTAGATTTTTTGTCGACTACCCTATTCAATCACTCCAAAATAACATACGTGTAATACGAAACTAACGAGCAATTTCACTCGGTCGGGTTATATTTTAGGGATATAAAGCGCTGTCGTCTAATGTTTTGTGGTACAAGAATGTTCCATGAGTCAGTACTACAAAACAATAGTCGAGCGCTTTATATCGAAATCGAAGAACCCTGATGAAAACGCATGAATACCCTCGATCCTTTATGTACTATGGGAGTGCTCACCCTGGACGTACGATGATGTGATTACGTACATACATAAACTCACACCCTTTTCCCATGGGGGTAGGCAGAAACCACAGAACGCCACCTGCTATGATCCTTATATACTCCACATTCAAACATTACATGATTACCTACGTACGAGAAAAAATACCAAGTGGGCGCATTGTAAAAGCTGTATACACACCTAAGTTTTCAACATTAGATGTTGACTTCTGTGCCTCATCAGCGAACTTGGGCAGCGTCTGTGCCCACTCCTTGCTCGCAGCCAGGTCGGTGCCTAGTTGGGACATGATGTCCAGGGTAGCCTTCACAGTGCTGTTCACCTGGTCGGCTCGATCCACCTCGTTGGCTAGCGAGAATGAATTCGGCTTTGGTAGGGAACTGGAAACGTAACATAATTATCATCATTTTGATTACTTACTAATATATACGACGGCACGGTTGGCGCAGTGGCTAAGCGATTGGACTGCTGCGCTGCGTGTCGCGGGTTCGATTCCCGCACGGAACAAATATTTGTATGACCTACAGATAGCTGTTTCGGGTCTGGGTATTTGTGTATGTGAGTTTAAATGTTTGTAAACGCACCCACGATACAGGAGAAATTCCTAGTGTGGGGCAACGTTTTTTTAAAAAAAGAAAAAAAAAAGAATAAAAAGAATATAGGAATGTTTCCTGACAAAAAATATGATTCTGTTTAGTCCGTGAGTTAGATTATCGAATAATATCGGATACGTGTTTTTTGTTTTATCAAATTGACGAAGATAAAACGCGTCAAAGATCATGAGTGCTTGTGACGTCACTTGCCGCTAAAAAATGTACAGCCATGTGACGTTACACGAGTTTTTGAAGCACTGTATCGTCTTCATGTTTTTGTTACGTTAAAAAGGAAAAATATATGTCCAATATTTTTTGAAAATCTATCTGACGGACTAATTAGATTTTTTTTGTCAACTACCCAATTATTACGGCATTATTACCATTACAGGCGAGCGGTAACACTGAATTTGTGAATATGCGTTCGAGTAATAGTCTTACGGCTTAGCTCGAATTGTTGTTAGCCAAGCCGGATCTGAACGGAGTTTGCCGATCAACACGAGCCAAATGACATTTCTTGACACTGAACTGTTTTTTTAATTCAATAGATATTGCCTAACCGATTGTGCGAATCCAAACAAATCCGAATTCTATTGACTAAAAACCACCCATGTTCCTTCTTAGCCCTTTGTGCCCGGGCCGCGGTATCTCTTTCGAACAACCCGCAGCCCCGAGGCTGTTATCTACCCGTTACTTACAATTGTATCGCATTATTATCATCATCAGCCGATCCCATCGTGTTCCGCGCATGCACTAATTTTTGTTCGGCCTTCGTCAAGTTGGGACTTAAAGCTTGTTCGACGATGTTCTGCGCTCTCGTGGCGCCCTCTAGGAGACTCCTGGATCTGTCGCGAGCTGGCACCACACGGTTGTTGAGTTCGATGGTCTGAAAGGAGATGATGTTGGGTGATATAGTTGCTGCCAGATAAGATCGCAATAGCGGTCATTGACCAACCAACATTTATTAATGTTCTTAATAACTCTGAAATCCAAAAATGAGCCTGTTCATGTCTTGAATCGTCATCTCTCGTGATCTTCAACATTTTTTGTAATGAAAAACGATACATGGTTCATTTGTTTTGGTTCGTACGAAGAGATATTAGGGTGTATTGGTAATACAAGGTGTTTGAGTGTCAAGCTTCACTTGTGGTTGTCTCGACTAAATAAAACTCTTTTACGATTATGAAGACTATTATTTTGGCGAGAATGACCTGACCTCAGTAATTGTTGCTTTATTGCTGTTATTCTGCCCCCGTAACAGCAAATGCAGTAATCGAAATTATTACAATTTTGCGTTTTTGTCAAAAATTACATCTGGAGACTTTCAACTATACGTAGAATTTTTATCATTGTTTTTTGGATGACTTGGACATAGTGAAATAGGGGAAACATGCAGCATATCGTGTAAAATTGTTACTTAGCAGCGTTTTTCTCGAAACCGCCATTTTTTCAAGTACTACATTTAGTTACGAGGGCAGGACTATGTACTGGTAGTTTGTTTCTCTTACCTTCCGGGTTATATTCCTAACGCCTTCCTCTGCATCATCAGCTGCTTTCTTGGCGTCGCCAATCTCCTGTACAATGGAGGAGTAGGCCGAGGCCGCCGTGTACGCGTGCTGTGTACGCGAGTTGTTGTTCTCTCTCTCCGCTAGTTCGCGTAAATTGTCCGCCTGGGTGGAATGGCACAGTTTAATGGGTATTGTTGGAACTGGCTGCACGAAGGAGCACAAACTGACGGCACGGTTGGCGTAGTGGCTCAAGCAGGTGACTGCTGCACTACACACTACCACATTTCACCCGTTATGGTTCAGTCTCATTGAATCTTCTTCTTCTTCGTGTAACAGGCACGACATTATTTAAATTTTGCTTCCCGGTCTTCGCCGCTTCCACCACATAATAACAGAGGCGAGCCTATTGCCATCAACCAAGCACGAATCAAAATTTCAGGCTGCTACTGAGAATTTTTTATTCAATAGGGGATCGGACAAAAAAAAAAAACTAATTAGTCCGTCAGATAGATTTCCAAAAAATATTGAACACATATTTTTTCTTTTTTCACATAAACAAAAAATGAAGACGATACAGTGCTTTGAAAACTCGTGAACTCCTCGAAAACGTCACATGTCAGTACATTTTTTACCTACAAATGACGTCACAACCCCCCATGATCTTTCACGCGTTATAACTTCGTGAAATTTATTAATTTGTTAAAACAAAAATCACGTATCCAATATTCTTCGATAACCTAACTGACGGACTATAGGGGGCGTCCATAAATTACGTGAGGTGTTTTTTTAAAATTTTCTGTCCCTCCCTCCCCCCAGGTGAGATGTCGTGAGATTTTATTCAACCCCCTCCCCCATCCCCCAATCTCACGTGAGATTTTTCAAAATGTGGGTTTCTTACGTAAACGCGTTGGATTGTTATTGTAAAAAGAAATAAAAAATTTGCTTCGTGCTTTTATTTACGACTAGTTAAGACTAGTAATCAATATTGCTGAGAGTTTAATAATAAGTGTAATAAAAATTTAATCGTATTACGATTACGCTTAAGATTAAATCTTCAGCATGTACAATTTGGATTAAATGGACCAAAATAGTATAATTTTTTTATTATTTCAATCAGAAAAAAATTGCGTGATATTTGCCGAGACCCCCCCGCTCTCCAACGTAAGATTAGATGAGATTTGACTCGACCCCCTCCCCCCCTTAAACATCTCACGTATTTTATGAACGCCCCCTGTATCATATTTTTGTGACTCAGTCCGATCCCGTCTAACTACATGTACAATAGTCTTTTTTTTTTTTGGGCGGGTGGAAAATCATCAAATAACCCCTCCCGCTCTTGGGCAGAGTGTCAGACTTCTACTGACTAAAAACCACCTAAGTTCCTTCTTAGCCCTTCATGTCGAGGCCGCGGTATCTCTTGTGAACAACCCGCAGCCCCGACGGGATCTACAAGTCTTAACTTTCAATAAAACAACGCCTCTTTATTTATATGAGATGGGCCTGCTCTTGATCTCAATCTTGTCCTAATTCGTGTTATTTGAAACCATTTATTTGTGCAGAAACTTCACTCACCCTGTTCCGCAACATAGTAGTATGATGTTTAGCCACATCGGTCAGATTCCTTAGTTCAGGCATCTTTTTTTCTAGGTCAGCCAGTCTGTCCACCATGCCCTGGTTGGCTGTGCGGATGTTATCCAGCGCTTTCGTGGAGTTGTTCACGATCGCGCCGGCCACAAGGTTGAAGTATGTGCCGTTACCGATGTCATAGCCAGCGTCTATGAGGTCTGTCATCGCAGCTGCGTTGAGTTTGGTGACAGACGTCACTTTGTTGCCAAATTTAGATTGTCTGAAAGACAAATTTCGTTTTTATTAAAATATTTCTAACAAGTCCTAATCATTATTTAAGTACGTTAAGCCGTTGGTCCTGCGTCTGATCTCTCTCCGGTCGTGTCGGATTGCCGTCCGATCGAACTATGAGAGAAAAAGGAACAGAGAGTGCACCTGTGTCTGATCCCGTGACCTGCCGCCATTTCATACATCCCGTGTTAATAAATCATTATTAATCATTATTACTGTTTCCGAATCACTAGGAAAAAAATAAAAGTTCAAGTACCCAATCTATATATATAAAAATGAAACCCGTTTTCCGTTGTCACGACTTGGCATGAAAACGGCTTGACCGATTTGGCTGATTTTTTTATTTAAATGTTCGTTGAAGTTCAAGGATGGTTCTTACGGCGAGAAAAATTCCAATAATGGCCGGAAAAGCCCTAAAAACAGCCCTTTTCTTTTTCCCATACAAACGTTTTCTTACTAAAACGTAAAATCAATTTGAGCTTTAATACCGTACCCATAAAGTTCAAGTGTTAGTGGAGAGGTTCCGGGAAGGCAAAACAATTGAGTGACGTTCAGTTGTTCAGTCAACGAATGACAACTTCAAACACCACACGACCATACGACATTATCACAATAATCACAAATAATTACTGTTTTTTTCCCAATAGAAAAACGATTTTTCAAATGGTGTTTGCGTATAATATAAAAATTAATTGCTGTTAGTTAGTCGCGCTAAAACTAGAGAACGGCTAGACCGATTTGTCTAATTTTGGTTTTGAAACATTTGTGGCAGTCCAGAGAAGGTGAGAAATTAGTAGTATGAGGTAGGTAATAGGTAGGTGGTAGGTAGTTGGTACGTAGGCAGGTAAAAGGGCATTGCAACGCACGCGGGGTACAGCTATAAAAATGAATAGCTGTTCGTTAGTCTCGCTAAAACTCGAGAACGGCTGGACCGATTTGGCTAATTATAGTGTTGAATTATTCGTGGAAGTCCAGGGAAGGTTTAAAAGGTGAGAAAGTGGTAGGTAGGTAGGCAGGGTAGTAGGTAGGGTAGTAAGTAGGATAGTAGAGTAGGTAGGGTAGTAAGTAGGTAGGGTAGTAGGTAGGTAGGGTAGTAGGCAGGTAGGTAGGGTAGTAGGTAGGTAGGGTAGTAGGTAGGTAGGGTAGTAGGTAGGTAGGTAGGGTAGTAGGTAGGTAGGGTAGTAGATAGGTAGGGTAGTAGGTAGGTAGGGTAGTAGGTAGGTAGGGTAGGAGGTAGTAGGTAGGTAGGTAGTTGGTACACAGGCAGGTAGTAGGTAGGAAAAAGGGCATTGCAACGCATGCCGGGAACAGCTAGTTAAATATAAATTTAAAAAGAAAACTAGGTATCTGTGTAAGTTTATAGAGAGAAGCCGCTTGTTTGTGTACCTGTTGTTGGCGTTGAGTTGCTCGGCACTGTCTGCGGTATGCTGCGCTAGATCTGTGTACTGCAGCATTTCGTCCAACTTCGCCTTCAGGTCGCGAGTGTCGTTCACCAGTACGTGGAATTTCTAAAACAAAAACAAGGGCATTTAGTCAAAGAATTTTATTGCCAGACTAGCTTATGCTTAGGAGGTTCCCCGGATCGTACTATTGAGATAAAAGTATTCTATGTGTTAATCCAGGTTGTAAACTATCTGTGTGCCAAATTTCATTCAAATCCGGTCGGTAGTTTTTGCTTGAAAGAGTAACAAACATCTTTCTATCCTCACAAACTTTTGCATTTATAATATTAGTAGGAAATAGGCTAGGTTGTGTCGTCACCGTACTAAGGTCGCGCGAAAGTGTGTTTACATTTAGAAGAGTGTGCTCGCACGTCCTATATAAAACGATAATTACAATTTTTAGTATTAGAGAGTTATGTTAAACGTTATACAATTCGAAAGACCAAGAAAGCCACTTGTTTCGCTCATGTTATCGGCACTTGTGTTATAAATACCAACTTTACACTTGCATTAATTAAGTTGAATCTAGAATTACCAGTACTAATCTGTGCCAGTACTAACAAAGGGACAAGCGAAAACCGATCTTTATGGGCCTACCCATAAAGATCTGTTTTCGCTTGTCCCTTGTTAAAGTTACTAATCCATACTACATACCTAGTATTTATTTTTTGGGGGGGTGGGAAATCATCGAATGACTCCTCTCGCTCTGGGCGGAGTGGAAGGGAGTGTCAGATTTTTTTTTTTTTTTTTTTTTGTCTTTATTTATTTAGGGGCTTTTGGTCATACATACCTGACCATGTCAGCCCCATCGTAACACATCACAATATGATTACAAGAATACTTAAAATAAAACTATAATACTTATACTAAGATTACTACTTATTACTTAAGCGAATTGTAAATAAACTGGTATATTCTCAAAGCATCCGCACTGCAGGGATTTGATATGAGGCTTTGAAAAGCACCCAGATCTAGCTTGTTAGTGTGTAATTCGGTCATCAAAGCGTCTCTTTCTCTGCTATTACGGACACATTCCACTAGCAAGTGATGCACATCCTCCACAGTTTCGCACTGTTCACAATTAGGGCTACTCACTTTTTTCATTAGAAAGCCAAACTTGTTAAGTGGCATGTGTCCCGTTCTTAACCTATGTGCTATAACTATATATTTTCGACTGATTCTCACATCAGTAAACCAGGGAATTCGAGGAGGTTCGCATTGCAATGTTTTGTACCAAATACCCTTTTCTTGAGACTTTTTATCAAAATATTCTTTCCACATATTATAACAAATTAATTTATATTTACCTAGTAATTCTGCGTAATGACACTTAACTTCAATGACTAAACCTTCTAAAGCGGATTTTTTTGCGAGTAAATCGACCTCTTCGTTTCCCGGTAAGCCAATGTGAGATGGAACCCACTGCAACCTTATCTCCCTATTATTAAAATTGAACTCCCGAATTTGCTTTAGAATGGCATAAGCTTTCGAAACACCTCTGTACCCAGAGGCGCATCGAGCTATATGCTGTAGGGCACTCTTGCTGTCTGTTAAAATAACTACTTTATTGTAACCTTTATTCTTCACATAAGTTAGAGCTTCTGAGATTGCAGTAAGTTCCAATGTCATAATTGATAAATTATTATTGATTACTTTAAAGCAGCCTCTTTCACCACATCCAGGATCATAGTAAGCTGCACCTAACCCATCAGCGCTCTTTGAACCGTCGGTGTATACCCTATGCCAACCTTCATATTTATTACATAGTTCGTGTAAGATTTCGTTTTTAAGAATATCGAAATAATAGTCTATTTTTCTACCTTTAATGGAATCTAAGTTACACTTGATAATGTTATTTATTTGAATATTGGTAACCCAAGTATTTAATGTAAACATTTGTAGCGGATCACTGGAAAATATATCTTCTTCTTTAGTTCTTCTGAATGCTGTAGTTAACAAGGGTTTTTTTTTATTTTGCCAAAACCTGGATGTACAAAAACCGCTGAGTTCACTTAACAAGCAAAAAGTGACATTATCTGACCAAGCCTGTGCTTTTAAGGTGTATTTAAATGCCAAGAACTGCCTCCGTATAAACAAGGGAGGGATACACAACTCACACTCCATTGTATGAATGGGTGTGCTTCTTATAAATCCACCAATAATTCTAAGACTCTGATTTTGCACTTTGTCTAACTTGTATGTGTGTGAATTAGCACTGTTGTCATATATAAAACTACCATACTCCTAATTAACGCAATATATAATCTTCTAATATGTTTGGGATGAATACCCCATGAACTTCCGGATAATACTTTTAATAAATTTAGATATCTTTGAGTTTTTTGACAAGTTTCATTGACATGTTTTCCCCAACGTAATGATCTATCAAGCCACATGCCTAGGTATTTAATATTATCAGCTGAATTTAAGGTTTGGTCACCAATATTTAAATTAATTTGTTGTGTTCTGTATCCCCTACTAAATAAGCAATATTTTGACTTAGAGGTAGACAATTGTAAACCAATGTCTTGTAAAATCACTAACATAGTGTTTAATGATCTTTGCATGTAGCTAATGCTGTCATTTAATTTAAGTTGACTTGTATAAAGTACAAAATCGTCTGCGTACTGAGAAATTATTACGTTTTCAATGTTGTGGGTAATTCTAGATGTAACGATATTAAATAAGAGTGGGGATAAAGGATCGCCCTGGGCAATGCCCCTATGCGTCCACCTGCACAAATCATCGTTGTCGTAATTAACTCTTTTAATAACAAGATGCCTTTCACTAAGATACATCCATAAATACCTAGATAGCTTAGATCCTACTTTAATCTCTTCTAAGGTGTAGATAATGCGATTAATATTAACATTGTTATAAGCATTGTCTATGTCGAGGAAACAAGCCAATGTAGGGATATTTTTGGAAAAATTAATTTGTATGTGGCAAATAAGTCTTACCAACGCATCCAAACTTGACTGTGCCCGCCTAAAACCTGTAGTTGTGGGTGCAAGAACCTTTTCTTTTTCAACGAACCATTCAAGACGCTTGTTAATCATAGTGTGGAAAATTTTACAAACACAGGACATAAGAGCGATAGGTCTTAACTTGATAGCAGAGTTTCCACTACTGACCTTTGGGATAGGAAAAATCTGAATTTGCCTCCATTGTACGGGGATAAAACTATTACAGAAAACCGAGTTAAATATATCTAACAGATAAAGTCTGGCACTTACTGGAAGGTTGTATATCATTGAGTACGTTATACAGTCCTCACCCGGAGAGGTGTCTTTTTTCTTAAAGCATTTCTCCATTTCTTCAAGACTGAAATCAGCCTCCAGAGATGTATTCGAGGAATTAATGGATGGCATCGAAGGAAGTACAGAATCCGGAGCCAAATTATACAACAGTTCTTCCTTTTGTTGGTGAGAGGGTTGGAATGGTACTTTTTTAAAACCCTTCAACCACCGCATCCTATTCCACATCTCTGAGGCCGTAATTGTCTCGTCTATACTATCACAATAACCATTCCAACTCTGTTTGCTGGTCTTGTATATTAGTTTCTTGGAGTTAGCAATACAAATTTCAAATTTCGAAAGGTTTGACGGAGTGGGATTTCTTCTAAATTCTTTAAGCATTAGTCGTCTCTGAGCAACTGATTTGGATAGGTTAGGATTCCAGTATGGTTTTGGTCTAAATTTACTGGCAGGGTCGGTGCTTGTTTTAATTAATGGTATGCTTTTATTAGCCGCGGCATTAATTTGATCGATTAAAAAATTATATTTTTCTTGAATGTCATTTGTTGATACGGTTGATTCAAAAGTTGTGGTAAGGTATTCTGTATATTTCTTCCAATTGGCTAATTTATAGTTACGTCTTCTAACTATTCTGCAATTACTGTAAAAATTAAAACTTGATTTTATTACTAAGTGATCGCTACCTAATGTTTCATTAATTACCTTCCAACTAAATCTGACAGCTATGTCTGATGTTGCAAATGTTATATCTGGAGACGATTCCTGTAATACACCACTAACCAACCTAACTCTTGTCGGACTACCGTCGTTTAAAGAAATAAATCCATTTTCGATTGCCGAGTCTAAAATTTGTATTCCCCTTGTATCGTTTTTGTAAGACCAATTTGTATGGTGAGCATTAAAGTCCCCAGCTATCAGTGTTTTTCCGGAGCTAAAACTAAATAAATTATCCCAGTCAGATTGGTTAGTGTGAACACTTGATGGGCAATAAACTGATATGACATTTTCCAAATTTGTGCAATTTAACAATTTTACCTGGCAAGCTTCTATTCCTATATTACTTAATCTAATAACTGACGACTGTACCTTATGCGATTTGTGAATAATAAGGGCAACACCACCGTATGAATCTTCCCTGTCTTTCCTGTGAACATAGTAGTCACTAAACCTGACTTCTGTATCTATGTCTAGCCATGTTTCACTGATAATAGCTAAGTGAATCTTCTCTTGTTGTAATAAACTCTCAAATTCCAAACGTTTAGGCTTGAGGCTTTGTGAGTTCCATTGCAGTATGTTGATCGTACTTACTTTAGCCGTACTATCCATCACCAAATATATCATAAATTCCTTGAAACCACTTAAATTCGTTAAATATCTCCATCAAATACTGTTTGCACTCTTCCATGATAACCTTCACAACTGAAATTAGTTTTTCTTTCCAATTGGACGTTGTCATCACTATGTCTTTTATTTTTCTTACTATACTTTTGTTTCTATTATTTTTCCTCCTCTTTTCTTCTTCGTTTTCAGTTGTGGCTGTATGGTCTTCTTCTACTTCTTCATTAGATGTACACATATCAACATGAGAACTTGCTTCATTTCTTCCTCTGTTTGTCGTTTCACCCGAATTTTTGTTAGACTTTTTATTTACTATTCCACTTTTAGAGCGTGCTGGTGTTTCATTTTGTTCATAATTCTTCCTTATTGAGTTGTTATCTCTTTCTTGATTATTTGTTAACAATATGTCTCTGTAAGATGGCTCTTTACTCAAAGAATCAGTGGTTGTATTTTTGGTATTTTCTATACCAATATTGGGATTGTAAGTTGCTACAGGTGTCGTGTAAGTTTTATCGTATTTTTGTAAGTATATGTTTAATGCTTTTTTGTAGGTGTAATTTCCTTGAGACATAATTAAACGAATTTCTTTTTCCTTTAGAAATGTTGGACAGTTTTTGCTAAGTGCCATATGTTCCCCTTTGCAATTTATACAATAATACTCTAATGTTTCACAGTTGGTGTGTTGGCCTCCACATTTCGGACAAATAATTTTCTTTGTAGGGCACTGTCGAATAAGGTGTCCGAATTTCCAGCAACCCGAACACTGACTAACCGGAAATACAAAGGGCTCAATCTTGAACCTACAACCGTAACAATAAACATACGGGGGTAAAATTGGGCCCTTGAAACACAAGCGTACACTTTCGCTGTTTATCCATTTATTTTCTGAAAAACGTTTCATTCTCTTTACCGATATTATTTCGTATTCGCTGCTGAATTCCTTCTTTAATTCTTCTTCTTCTACATCTAGATCTATATTCTTGACTATTCCATATGACAAACTGATTTTAAGGGTTGATTGACACCTATATCCTAACTCATCCATCTTTGTGCACAACTTTTCAGCTTCTTCTTCGTTGCTAAACTGTAATATCACTTTGTAAGGATTTTTATATTTAACTGCGATAATACCTTCAATGTTTTCTTTCCTTAATAATTTAGCCAGCCCCATTTGCTTCGGCAAGATTTCTTTTGATGTCATACATATTTCATATTTTTCTTCCGTACTTTCGTTCTCGTTATCTAAACTAGGTTCACTCTCTTTATTTTTCGATAATCTTCTATTCAAACGCTTTGGACTTCTGCCAACCATTGTAAATCCATCATCTTCATTTTCATCACTATCTGGTCGCAACCGTTTTTCTGGTCCTCTATGTTCTAATATCGGACTTGGACTACGTTTATCACTACTCTGCTGATCCATTTGTTCTACTTCAGATTCACTATTTACACTCAAACATATTAAGTCGTCACTTTTACTCATAATTACAGTGATTTAGTTTAAGGGGGGTAGATGTAAAAAACGCTCGACATCTAAACAGAATGGTATCGTAAGTATACGTGCGCTCAAAACGATTCGCCGCACGCGACTGGAGTGTCAGATTACTTACTACTACTTCTATTGACTAAAAACCACCCATGTTCCTTCTTAGCCCTTTGTGTCCGGGACCCCGGTATCTCTTTCGAACAACCCTTAGCCCAACTAGTTTTTACCTTAGCCTGTTCGTTGACAGGTTGCACGAACACGTTCATGCGCTCGATCTGTTTGGTCGCGTTCGTGATGGCGCTGTCGGCGAGCTGCTTCTTTGGTGTCAGGTCCTTGGCTGTGAACATTAATTAGGTATGAATTGACTGATTGAAGGAAAAAATGTTTATAAAATGAAGAAAAAAAAAACACATTTCTTATAGAAAAGTCATCGTTGTCCATGGAGATCGTGCAATATTAATCAGAGGTGTTAGGTACACCTCTAATTACACTCACATTTCGCCAGATATGTTGCAGTCCTATGTAATAGGGGGCGAGCCTATTGCCATCAACCGGGCACGAATCTAGACTCCGTGGCTGCTACTGGAAATTCCTGATGGGAAATCCCAATAGCACTTTGCCTGTCCTGCGAATCGAACCCAGGACCTCATACTTAGCAGTTGCTTGCGACCACTAGACCAACAAAGTAGTCTACTAAGTCTACATTCATTTATTAAAACAAGAAAAAGAGAATCAGGTTTATTTTATAACGTGAGACGCGTATGAAAAGTTTCGTGTCCGCGCTATAATTATGAAGTTCTTTCGCGAGTAGACGATTTTGGGCGCAGGATCAAATCATGACTGTTAACATATTATTATATTATCCCCAGAACGATGTATGTAGATGAGTAGTCATCAATGTAAATAAAATGTATCCTGTTGTTTGAATTACATCGACACCGATATCCTAAAATCGGAACTACTCCACTTATCTCATACTTTCCAGTATTAGCTGATTACGTTGATCATGGTATAAAAGATATAGGACATCAAATATCGTAAATCCAATTGAATTTCATTAAAACCAAACCTGGCTTATAACTATCATCATCACCAACTAACTAGACGTGATTTCCCAAGTTAAAAAAACAAGATTCCATCAGACGTTTCGATGCATCGAGGACATAATGCTACATACAAAGGTACACATCAGAAACATAACCCCAATGTCGCTCAGTCGGCTGAAAAGTCAGATCATACATTGGGTTATACAACGCCACAAATTAGGTTCCGAACAAGAGAACCAGGCGACGCGGTAAGTTCAGAAGGAGATGGCGTGACGACCTGGGCTCTAATCAAAAGGATTGGGCCCAAACAGCCAAATACAGGGATACATTGAAAGCGGGAAGGGAGGCCTGTGCCCTACAGTGCGACACATGCTTATAAAAAAATACATACCGGCAATATCTCCCTTAATCTGTCTAGCCTCGGCCAGCGCACTGTCGACCTTGGGCTGCTGACTGAGTTCCAAGCCCGTGGCCAGTTCGGCCACATGCGTTACGATGGCCTTGGCCTTGTCGCTGCTGTCCCGTACTGATGCCAGCGTCTTGTCGGCGTCCGCGGCTATGTCCGCTGCCCTGGTGATCTGCTTATCAGAGTCCGTGGCTGCGAACTCCGCCTAGGAACAAAGATGGTATTGCCATATTAGCCGCAGAACCGATGACCGTTGAGGTAGACGTGTTCTTGAGTGGAGACTGCGAATTGGCGAGCGTAACGTGGGACGCACTCAGGCTCGGTGGAGCGACGATCTTTGCAGAGTGGCTGGTTGCAACTGGATGACAGTTGCCGAGAACCAAGCTGAGTGGCGTGCAATTAAAAAGGCCTATGAACAGCAGTGGATTGCTGTAGGCTGATGCTGAAGGTTATTTTGCCGCTTAATCGCGCTCTCAATGAAGGTTCGGAGTCCAACTTTCAAAACGGACCCCCGTTTTGAAAGTTGGACTCCGAACCGCTTCGGAAATTGCTGACACAACGATAATCATTTTACTTTCTGACTTACCGATCTCAGTAGATTCTTGGCGCTGTTCTCCAGCGTCTTGACAGCGGCTGTGACGTCACCGACTTCCACGTTCCTGAGTTCAACGACCTTTGGCTGCAGTAGCTTCGTCTGATTCGCGATGTAGTTTAGGCGCTGCGTTGTGAAGAAAGAGTCTGCTTTGTCCTGTAATAGCAAAGTGGGGGGAAAGTTGATAAATCAGAATGAATAGCTTATGGGAGCGTTCAAGTATTACGTAACGAATTTGGGGGGAGGGGGGTTCTTGTAAAACGTTACGATAGGTACTTTACAGAGGCGGGAGGTGGAGTTTAAATTACGCGTTATGTAACATTGTTTTTTAACCCTTCAGAACAGTCGCGTAGAGATATTCTCACACGCATTTTTATAGTCACTTGGTGGTTACGTAACGTTTTACTAGGGGGAGAGGGGTACAGAAAAACGTTACGGCGCGTTACACAAAGGGGGTCAAAAATCTTCATTTAAAACATTACGTAACACTTGAACGGTTCCTTAACATAACCAGCCTATAATGTTATGTTTAATGAGAGGGAATGGGTTATAATCCACCACGCGGGTTAAGTGCAGTTTGACAGATATCACATGTCTTTATATTTTTAGTTATAGGATATGCTGTTTTGCTCACGAAATTTTATTTAAACATATATCTTTTTTTTTTTTTTGGGGTGTGGGAAATCATCAAATAACCCCTCCCGCTCTTGGGCAGAGCGAAAGGGAGTGTCAGACTTCTACTGACTAAAAACCACCCATGTTCCTTCTTAGCCCTTTATGTCGAGGCCGCGGTATCTCTTGCGAACAACCCGCAGCCCCGACGGGCGTCGGCCCTTCCATGTTGCTGAAATCTCTTTGAGGCGCGCGTGGAACACGAACGCGCCGTCGACACGGCCTGTCGTCGTCATAAGACGGACGCACGGCGAGCTTAACCAACACTCACCGTCCACAGGCCCGCGTCTACGGTGGCCGGAAGCCATCACGTGGCCTCCGACGCCCGGAGCGCATCCCGCGGCGGCTGGGACGAGAGGTTCACTCCCTCTCACGTTCCACCACCTCCTTCGCAGAAGGAGGCGACGGCGTCCCATTCCTCCTCGCCCCGGACCATGGCTTGCACCAGGGCCGGACGCGAGAGGTCGCCGCCGCCGATCGCCGCTACGAGAACACGGCGGGGCTCCGCCCAAGCGGGACACACCTCCACAGTGTGCTCCACCGTTTCCTCCGGCCGATCCTCACAATGGTGGCATCCGGGCGTTTCCTCCCGCCTGATTCGGTGCAGGTACCTCCCAAAACAACCGTGTCCGGTAAGTACCTGCGTCAGACGGAAGGTGAGGGCGCCGTGGCACCTCTAACATATACCTCACGTGAAGTAATTTACTTGATGAGATGGATACTTACGATTTTGTCGATATTTTATAGTAGATCAACTTAAATTACGATATGTCAGCATTCCTTAGTGCAAAAAATTAAGAAGGCTGATTGTAATCGTACCTTAAAGTCTTTAGTCTCGTTTGACAGCAGCGCACTCATGTCCTCGATGGTGAAAAGCAGTGCATCTGTGCAGGAGTCGCACTCCAAGCAACCCTCGCTTGGTATCAGGACCCATCTGGTAAGCATCATCATCGAATATTAACTTATATTTTGTATGTATAACATTCGTTGTAAAATTATATCCCTTAATGTAATGTTGGTGTGAACTTGTATCTCGTTCATAAACATTTATGGAGAAAAAAATAAATAAACAAGAATGACTGAGACGTTACGGTAACATTTACTATGTTACCGTAACGTCTCAGGGAAGAATGGAAAAAGAAAACGTGTTGCGCCGACCCCAAATAGAATGGGATAAGGGCAGGAAGATGATGATGAGTGATAAAACGGACCTTAAGACGTGGTTAGCCGTACGATCAAAATAATATTCTTGTCAATGTCCCATATTAGTCAAGGTGGTTTTTTTACGTATTTTCTTTCATTCTTCCGTGTCCGGTAAGCCGTAAGATAGAGTACAAAGACAATTCCGTGTCCGGTAAGCCGTAAGATAGAGTAGAAAGACAAAGGTGTTACCTTTCCGGGCAGCGGTCACACTTCTCTCCGACGACGCCGGGCAGACACTCGCACTGGCCGGTCGCGTTGCACGTGAAGCCCAGCGAGTAGCCCGTGTTGCAGTTACAATCTGTACCAATAGGGAATATGCATATTTTTTTTTTGTTTCGATACGAAATGTAGAAATACTATAAAAATAATGATAAAAAGTGAAAACAAGACCAAAATCGGCCAAACAAAGCAAAAGTACCAATAAAATTTTTGTTTCTATCTCTTTCTAGATAAACGGAATTTAGTATGGATTTTGCACGTCGATGTGAACAATGACGTCATGAAACTTATCGGATCTCTCTGTCTAATCAGCAGTTTCAAATGCTTCTAACTTAGTTTTTTTTTTAATACTTTAAAAATAGTTTCACTTTGCTATTTCTGACTGATGCTTTGTTTAGATTTAGAGTGATAATTAAAATCATGCATATACCTAATTACATGGATGTATCATACACAGATTTTTAATAACGTTTGCGTACAGTCAGTGCCTAGCATTATCTGACCCCTCGTATAAAGAATAAGAGGGCAAGTGGTGTTAGAAGTCGGGTCAGGTAATGATGGATACTGACTGTGCGTTCTCTTTTAGGAATTATCTTTCCTGCTGCCTTGTCCTCAATGTACAGGACAGGAGGATGATGATGACTGTCACTGATGACTGAGGGCGCAGCCCTACCACATTCCTATGCACTTCCCAACTGGGCGTCTACAATAATTAGGTAATCATCTGCCTAGCCTTAACCTGGCTGCATCCGATTAGACTGGAAGCCGACCCCAACATATTTGGGAAAAGGTTAGGCAGATGATGCGTGAACTAAAGCTTTTTCTGACAGCAACGAGCCGTTTTCCCGTCGATAATGTGAAAGCGCTAGGGTAACCCGCGAAATTAAATTCAATTCGAAATTTTCTTACGTTTCTTACATTTAACCGGTCAGTGTTAGGTTGTATGTTAAATAAAATAAAATTCGCGACCGTAACAAGTGAATTTACTGAGTAACAATGATTAAAATCACCAATACAACCCTCTCAGTTCCTTTAACCTCCTTGAATACCTTTTTCATCAAATAGTAACTCAATGGAATTAAATCAACTCAACAGGATCATATTCATGGTTTTAATGATTATATCTCTATAAATACATACGCATTACGTGCACGAATTATATTTTAATCAAAATAAAACCTGACACTGACCTACAAATTGCGCGGACTGCCTTAGCGGTTCCACCTTTACACAGGTAAAGTGACTGCTACGTTATTTTACAAGTAGTACTATAGGTTACATACGGTCGCAGCCCTCCTTGGTGTAGTTCCAGTATCCGGCCGCGCACTGGTCACAATGTTTCCCTGTTACGCCCTTCGAGCAACTAGAAAAACATGTAAAATATTAATAGAACTTATACACTATTTAATTAATTAATTTAAACTTCATGTACGACAGTGGTACTCGTAAATAGGCGGACTTAATGCCACAAGGCATTCTCTACCTTAGGGTTAAATAAGACAACATTGTGGTAGGGTACAAAATATCTAAAAAATCAACATCATGCGTTTATAAAAAAAAGGTTATTGATACTAGTGCACATATAAAAATAAAATAAACGAATAAATATAATACCTACATACTAAGTTTCATGAAAAAACTATTGGAGACGTTTCCCAGATTCGAATTAATATACATAATTATACAAGAATCCTTCAGGGTAGCCAGCGAAGTTCGATTAGTTTTTACGTTTTTTGCATTGGTCGTATTGGTGATTTTATACTCAGTAAAGTATCATTGTTACTCAGTAAAGTAACATTTGTTACGGTCGCGAATCCTATTTTATTTAACATACAACCTGACACTGATGCCGATCAGTGTCAGGTTGTATTATTCCGAGTATTTCTGAGCCGACATTTCAAAAAACGAGTTTCGCGGGTTACCCTGTAGCATCAACCTTAAGGGTATGAAATATGTTTCGCGATGTTTAAAGCAACAGAACTATCAGCGATACTCACTTGCACTGTCCAGTATGATGGTCGCACTGCGCGGATTCAGCGGCGAGCCCGCAGTCGCAAGGCGTGCAGCCCTGTCCGCTGTCCAGCCCGTAGTGGTAGGGCTCGCACTGGTCGCAGCGCGCGCCGATGACGCCCGGCCGGCACACGCAGGTGCCTGAACCCGGGTCGCACCGCTCCATGCCGAATTCGTCGCAGCTGCAAGCTAGGAACACGAACTATACTTTGTCACAAAGTCGACAGCTCTTTCAAATTTTATCCTTAAAAATATAAACTAATCGTACAGCCAATACATTGCATCAATTGTTAATTTCAGTATATTGCATTTGTGAGCTTTGCTCTAGTATATCTTATGTTCTGATGAGACTGAGTAAATGTTGGTAAATTGGGTATCGATAACAATATAGGTTACCAAAATATTAATTTTGTTACATAAAGTCCGCGAAAATTGTTTCTAAACTAAGCTAAATATACATATTGTGTAGTTGACTGTGTGGATTTTTGATGAGAAAGTTTTAAGTCTTACCGGTGCAGTTCTTGGAGAAGATGGCGTCACCGAAGAAGCCGGGCGCGCACAGATTGCAAGCGGCGCCGGCCGTGTTGTTGACACACTTGAGGCAGTCTCCTGTGATGCTGTCGCACGAGCCCGGGTCGTTCGGGTTGATGTTGCCCGAGCAGTTGCACGGCTTGCAGTAGTCGCCTGAGAACATTAACAGATGCTTACATTACTTACATCACGCCGAAGGTTAGCCGGAGGTATACCTAACGATACACCCACATTTCGCCAGATATGTTTAAGTACCATATAATAGGGGGCAATCCTATTACCATCAAACGCTTTTCAACTCTCAGTGTGTTTCATTTTCAATGTTCGGTAACCCGAACGTTGAGAATGTGAGTCGGTCGCCAGCACACCGATAAACCCTGAGAAGTTTACGTGTATGGTAAAATAATTGTAATATGTACTAGCTTTTGCTCGCGGCTTCGCCCGCTGAAACTTTCATCCCAAATTTAACTCCCTTAGAGTTTTCATTTCGAAAAATCCTTCCGTATTCCTTGTCTTCATTGTAAAAGGAACCTCTGTGCAAAATTTTCAAGGGTTTTTTTTTTAAACTTTGCGCGACTCTAGGAATTTCTCATGTATCGTGGGTGCGTTTACAAACATTTAAACTCGCATACACAAACACACCCAGGCCCGAAACAACTATCTGTAGGCCTTACAAATATTTGTTCCGTGCGGGGATCGAACCTGCGACACGCAGCGCAGCAGTCCAATCGCTCAGCCGCGACTTACTTTGGACTGGGCGTTGATGAGTCAGTCAGTCAGGACTTTTCTTTTTATTTATATAGATAGACTAGAATATTTATTATTTTGTTTTATATAAGGTTTACTAAACCTTTTCGCTGTCTTTTCGTTTTTACTTTATTTAAATATTGTGTGACTACTTGTGAAAACTTGTAATTGGCCATATTGTTTTTATAAACCTAACTATTGTGTCTACCTAGCTGTAAGTTTTCCTAAAATAATAAAATAAGTGTCGTGGGAATAAATGTAAATAACTCACCGATTTGTTCGGGCACGCCATAGTATCCGGCCGCGCAAAACTCGCATCTCGCGCCACCGTAGCCAGGCTTGCACTGACACGAGATCAGAGACCCGTTCTCACTCAGGTCGCAACCGATGGCGAAACTGTCAACATAATGGATTTATTTACCGATTTCATAAGAGTAAGAGGTCATGCAGACGGCGATTTTTATTTAATGTATGTGTTTGAGTGTCAAGCTTCAGTTCTGATGCTGAGGTCTCGACTAACTAAAACTTCTCTTTCTATATGAAGACTATATTAATTTGGTTTAGTGGTTACGAAATCAAAAAGTGTCCCTCGGTATGGTCGAGGGCCTAGTGTTAGGTGAGGCACTGTGATGATGTAGGATCGTGTGACGTGATACCACTGGCTAGCGCGATTTGATGATCCGGAACAGTATGTAACATTGATTTACTCTTGATTCTCTTTTTTTATTAAAACGTTTCACACTAGGAATTTCTCCTGTACCGTGGGCGCGCTTTGCAGACATATAAACTTACATACACAAACAGTCAGACCCGGAACAACTATATGTAGGTCTTACAGATATTTGTTTAGTGCGGGAATCGAACCCGCGAGACGCAGCAAAGCAGTCAATCGCTCACCCACTGCGCTATACGTGTTGTCAAATACGAGTCGAGTAGAATTTGGAACTGTTGTGTGTGATTATTTTTGTAATTGATGGGTTCGCGATGGTTCAGCTGCTAACAGCAATATGGTAGTAGATGACAGAAAATTCGAATTAGTCCGTCAGATAGATTTTCAAAAAATATTAGACACATATTTTTCTTTTTCACGTAAACAAAAAATGAAGACGATACAGTGCTTCGGTACATTTTTTACCGGAAAATATGTCACAACCCCTCATTTATGATCGTTAACGCGTTTTATCTTAATGAAATTTTATTGATACAACAAAAAAATCCGTTTCCAATATTTTTGAATAATGTAACTGACGGACTCATATTTTTGTATTCAGGAAACATCCCTATTCATCATGAAGTAAAACATCCCTATTCATCATGAAGTACTTACTTGTTGGACACGTAAGGCATAGGGCAAGCGCAGATGAGACAGTCGCGCATGGTGCCTACGGACGCGTCGCCATGGTAACCGGGGATACACTGCTCGCAGTGGTCACCCATCGTGTTGTCTGTGCACTCCTGCGGACAGTTACAAATTCAAATCAAACTCGAATTCTTTCACACATAACATAACATCACGCCCCGAAGGGTTAGGCAGAGTTGTGCCTTTCGCCAGTTATGTTTGTCTACATGGGATTTAAACATAACACACATTTCTTAATCGTCTTCGTTAGCCATTTCTTATTTCTTTTATTGCTTCTTTCACACATATCCTCAAGAATATATTTCTCAAATGCTATGGGCCATAGCGGTTGAGAAATAAATTCTGCAGCTGCAAAGACTGCAGCGATTATATCGACCATACGAAAACGGCGCATGTGATATTGAAGGGGATTTGGGGATTAAATCGTTGGACCAACATAGTCAGGTACGGTCAGCATCAGAAGTAGATTAACACTACTCAAACAAAGCAAGTTTAAAAAAAATTGTTACATATTTATCGTTACTAACAAGTTATTGAAGAGTAAGGAATATTTTACAGATTAGTCTTCTGAAACATTAAAAATGGTACATCAAGTAATTAAAATTCCGAAATGTTAAGCTACTTCTGTTGCTGACCGTACCTCAGTACTTGGTAGTTTTACTTAGCCTTAGGGGCGCGGAGGAAACTCGGTATGTAATGGGTGGTCACCCATCCACAGACCAGCCTAGGCAAACGCAACTGAAAGATCGACACGAGTGTCGGTTATTATTAAGCCATGTGACTCACCAAACAGACTCCTGTATTGACATCGCACTCCCTGGAGTGGCCGTTGCACTGGCACGGCACACAGAAGCCGGAGCTCAGCCGGTAGTAACCCTCCGCGCACTGTTCGCACGATAACCCGCGGTACGCCTTGGGACATTGGCACTCTTCCACCGACGACGCGCGTTTGGAGTACTCGTCGTATTCCTCTACGCCGACGTCTAACGTCACTGCTATTAAACTGTGGAAGGCAAACGGTGTTAAATAAATTGTCGGCTAAAATACAAAGTATTTGAATTAAACATAAGGTTATTTGAAAAGTACTAATAAAATACTTCTAAGACATATGACTATCTGGGCTGAAAACGTTTAAACAAAATATGTAACGCTAAACAAAATAAATACGCTGGATTGATAGATTTGCAGGTCCATAACTTATAAAATAATAATTATTTCTAAATAAAACTAAGGTATTTTTAAGGTACTAAAACACCGCTAAACGGGACCATATAAGTTTGGTCTGAAGACCTTCAAACAGCGGAGGGTCTTGTTGGAAATTATTTAAGATTTCGCCATAACTATTATGGTACTATTTTTTAAATTATGCGATTCGGAAGGTACTATATACTATGCACTTTACACTTCAGCTTTCAATCCGATTTAACATAGGGTCCTGCTGGGTATACAGACATATTAAACTATTTTGGGATCGGCTTACAGTCTAACAGCATGCAACACAGAAAAGCATAATTTTACATAGAGCAATTGCATTTTACATAGAGCAATTGCCTCTTTCTTCCAAGCTCACCTAGTTTCAATCGACTGGTCCCAGTAAGTAGCCCTGACGTATATGCTGGTGACATTAACCAGGGTATTCATGAACTGTTCCCGGGACGCCGGCGTGCCGTCAGTGTTACTGAACTCGTCTTCCGAAAGTCTGACCGCGTGCACCCAGGATGTTAAAGATGGCGGCTGTTCTACGCTGTTGTGAACCAAGTACCTGAAGGAAGGAAATGTATAATTAGTGATGCCAAACAAAAAATCGAAAGAATATGTACAGGGTTAGTTTTCAATGACCGGCCTTTTCAGAATGTTTCAGAATCGATAATATTATCGGCGAGCTTTTGCCGGTGGCCTCGCTCGCGTGAAATTAACGATTTTCCATTCATTACAAAAATATTGAGATATCACATCACAAAGTTTTAACGTCTCACGGAGAGCGGATAATTCTTTCGAGAAAATGATTTAATCTGAAAATTTTACGTTTCGTTTTTTTTTTCAAAAATGCCCTTCGTTTGCGTTAAGGGTACTTTACACCCTATATAGAAGATGTATAAAATGAAATAAAAAACATTTATCGTTAAAATAATTTGTCTTTCTGTCCACCACTAAAAAGCAAACGTGTGGAACAACAACAACCAAGAAAGGTAGTAGTTGCACACAGCAAACATTTGGCGGCGCATGCACCCCCATGAGACATAATATAATAATAATATTTAAAATACACCATCGTGCATCGGTGTGATATCTAGACCATAATTTAAAATTATGGCTATTCATTGTAAACTAACGCTGTATAGATCCTTATATACTCGTTTTACCACGTTCACGTTCATACACCTGATTGTGTATGTCAGTTGCGAGCGTATTATACGCAACCGATTGACCTTTCTAAAGAACAATACCATAACAAGAAGGTACAAACCCGTCGGAGCCTCCAATGATGACGTCAGCAGCTGCGATGGCTCCTCCCTCGGGGCCGGTCTTGTAATGTATCGTGTACGTCAGGTATCCGCCGTATGAAGTCAGACGTTTACCTGGAGGGTCATACAATAATTATGGTAAAAACGTTATAATAAAACTAGTGACCCGCCCCGAATTCACACGGCTGCAATTTGATATCTATTGCAGAAAATTGCATTGAAATGCGTTGCATAGTTTAAAAGATGTAAGCGTACAAACAGCGCGAGCGAGTTTGTTTAAAACTATGTGTGTGTAACTTTTGTGTGTGTTTTAAACTATGTAAAGAAGCACAAACATGGTGAGGTTTATGACAGAATTTAATGCTGAGAGGAACAGCGCTCCCTTACCGGTAGCATTCACCTGTTGTTGATGTTACAACTTTGTGAATACCGTAACGTATCCTACGAGTAAATGTCTTTATTGAAATGTTACGTGACAAACGAATGCGAATGCTTTCTCACCGTAAGCAGTGTTTATTGTTACATTACAGGCGCATACTCCTTTGAGAGAGCGCCCTAAGACAGTGATTTTCTACAGCACATGATGCTTTTTATTGCATTGTTAAATCGGTCAAAGTTCAAGCCATCCCACTAGCAATTTCCCAGTAGAAGCCCGGAGTTTGGCAGTTGGCGGTAAGATACCCCCGTGCCAAGGTGTGTACGTTAAGTCCTTGGTTCTGCGGCTGATCTCTCTCCGGTCGGATTGCCGTCCCATCGGACTATGAGAGTAAAGGATGAGAGAGTGCACCTGTGCCTGCACACACACTTGCACACTATAATATCTCCCGCGCCAATGGTTTATCTCCGCTAAGATTGGCCGCCGTGACTGAAAAAGGGCTACGTGGTCTACAATATGGTGCTTAGGTAATTGGAAAGACGACTTACCAAGATAATAATCAGGTGCCCCGAAGTACACGACCTTCTGGCCGCTGTCATCACCGATCAGGTCGGCGGTGATCGTCGTGGCATTCACCTCCACCGGGCCGATCGTTCGCGGGAATATGTTCAACGTTCTGTTGGCGTCCACGTTCACTAGGTACCAGTCTCTCATCCCGTCGATCTAGAGGTGGAAGAGCCACAATCAGTCTATAATAGGGTATTTGAGTACTGATGAAAATGTTGTGTTAATTCAAAGAACTAACCGAAATAACACGATGTGTGAAAAAGTAATAAAGTCGATAAAAAATGGATTAGTTTTAACTGATTTTAAATCACTTGCTAGACATCTTTGTCTAGCAAGTGATTTAAAATCAGTTAAAACTAACCCATTTTTTATCGACTTTATCGGCGCTTTATCGGGACTTTTTTATCGGCGCTACTAAAAAGTGACGTCACATTTCATACCCGTTATTTTTTTATTATTTCATACCGCCATACCGCCATAGTTACGTAGTATAATATTAAATGGCCATTGCACGCGACAAGGATAGAAAGTGCCCACCATAAACTTCTAAACGGTGTAGCTAATCCATTTTTTTATCGATTTTATTAGTTTTTTCACACATCGTGTTATTTCTGTTAGTTCTATGAAATAACATTTTCGTGAATTTTTAACAGTACTCAAATACCCAATTTAATGTTCCCACTATGAGAAACAGGCCTGTTCGCTATGAGAGCGAGTGGGCTATAATCCACCACGCGGGTCCAGTGCGGGTTGGTCACACATCTTTGAACTTTTGTTTCTAGGACAATATGATAGTTTCCTTACCATGTTTCCCTTCACCGTTTTGGGAGCAGTGGCGCTGAAGTAAATTACATAATGCATTGCGCTTGCCTGGGTTTGAACCCATGACTTACTGCTAGTAAGCCAGATATATAATTGTGGGAAACTACTGTGTGTTTTCGCGCCTACATTGCATTTAGAAGCACCTACTCTGATAACACGTTACTATCCCGGCTATTATAGGTTTGGGTATGATATATATTAGGTTTGGGGTAGACAAGCACCCGAAAGTCAGATAATCTGTCTTAGTATAACAAGCCCAAAATGTTCCCACTGCTGGGAAGCTTGGACTTCCTCTCTATGAGACAGCGGAGCCATTACGTTACTAATCCGATGGAAGACCAAGACATGTTGGCAGCCTTAAGTTTTCCTTCACCGTGTTGAGAACAGTGGTGATGATATTAATCATCGGTTTCTACTGAACGCTTCTTACATTAAATTTACACAGATATTTTAAAAGAAAGGTGTACTTACGCCTGCCCAAGATAAGTAGGAGCTGACACATCTGGTGGTCTTCCCGAAGCAGTAGCACTTGGTGCAACCGTCTGGGTTTGTAGACTGCAGGTTGAAGAACTCTTCCACGCAAGTGTCGCAAGCCTTAACAGAATATAAAAAGCCACATGTATATCACGAATCAGAGAAAAAGGGAATAATACGTGTTTTGGTAAAGGAGCACTAAACACAATAAAGGTGTCCGTTGACGCAGCGTTTCCGTCGCGCTTTCAAAGAGCAGGGCTTGGTATTTCTTGTCGAACAAGCTATTTGATTTACACGCAGAAATCGTTATATTCCTAGCACACTGACAATATTGATTGCATTTTTCTTTAATAAAGCGTTTGGCATTAAGCGAGAAATGTCGTCTGACATCAGTCTCTAAGGGTGGGTTAACCATATTACTATAACGATAACCAAACCGTAACAAGCCATAAAAGCATTAAAAAAGTATAATTTGATGGCTTGTTACGGTTTGGTTATCGTTATAGTAATATGGTGCAACCCACCCTAAATGTATCTGAGTAATCTTACAAGTAACTGCAAGTTAGCTGGCTGTATACTTCAGGTTGATGCTCCAAGGTAGTCCGCGAAATTCGAGTTTTGTTACGTTTTTTACAATTTCCTGGTCAGTGTCTGGTTGCATGTTGCTTATATGACTGTCATGAATGCCTTTTTCATCAAATAGTCCCTCAAGGAATGTTGAGATGGATATGCGGAGTGACAAGAATGGATAAAGTGAGGAATGAGTATATTAGAGGAAGTTTGAAAGTAGCACCTGTTACAGAAAAATTGAAAGGAAGTCGTTTATCTTGGTATGGTCATGTAATGAGGAGGGATGAAACGCATGTGACTAAAAAAGTGATGGATAAATATTGATGGATGGAGAGGGAGAGGAATGCCAAAGAAAAGATGGATGGATTGTGTGAGGAATGATATGAATGAGAAAGGAATAAATGCCACCTTGACGTGTAACAGGGAAGAATGGAAGAAGAAAACGTGTTGCGCCGACCCCAAATAGAATGGGTTAAGGGCAGGAAGATGATGAGTCCCTCAAGGAAGTAATATGAACTGAGAGGGTTGTATTGGTGATTTTAATTATTATTACTCTGTCAAGTCTCATTTTTACGGTCGAGAATCTTAATATATTTAACATATTATACAATCTGACACTGACCGGCAAATTGCAAAAACGTAAAAAAACCGGATTCACCTTAATACCGTGTTCGGGCGTACTATTGAACCGTCTGTCTGTACTAACCTGTCCAGTTACATATCTCTTGCAGTAACACTGCGCGGTAGCCTGGTCGCACACGTCATCAGTAGTGCCGTCTCGCTCGCACGTGCATAGTACGCACTCGGGGAAAGCGTAGTGTCCGGGCACGCAGTGGTCACAAGTACGGCCTATAACGTTCTCGCGACAACTAGAAAAAATAGAAGTGGAATATAATAAACCAGTTTTAAAAACGAGACGACGTTCTAATTTCTCTCCTATGATATAGGAATAAATAATTTATCTCCTAGATACGGCGACGCTCAATCCCAATGATAAACGGCAACAGAATATAAGGCATCAAACGTTTAACCTTTTTTAGAAATAAACTGCGCAAATGGCTAACAGAAAATAATTTCTACAGCTTACAGCACTGCATGCAACACAAAATTTAATTTTAAGAAGTATGGAAATTTATTCTATACAATGTGTTCTTCACGTTATCCATAAACTTTGGCAAACGCTTCTATTGCTTTTACAAATTAAAAAATCTGCCTGTTTGAGTGTGATTAGTTTCGAAAGAGAATTAATCCAGTAATTCTTCCTAAATATCTCTGGCCTAAATTTTAACCGGCAATGACACCATTGCCAGTTAAAAATACAACAAAATTATATTCTTTTGTATTCATGAGGGTAGACAGTCAATCCTCGTTGGGTTTGCATATAAATGCTGTTATTAGAAATACGAAACCAAATAAAAATTGCACGATCCTCCAGAAGTGAATATGTTGAACTGTTATATTTAAGAGGGCCCTTCCCGGTCCGTCTATCGTCAACGCGAGCATGGATGAAAAGCTTGTCGTTTCATCCAGCGCAATGTTAGAAAGAGAGGCAAAGCGAAAAGTAAGAGATAGCGCCTGAGCGCTCGGTTGGCATTCGGTAACATTCGTGAAATGAGAACGCGATAACATTAAACAAAAAATATTGTGCGGAAATTTCATAAAACTTGTTCCAGGACGTGTTTTTCAGTAAGCCTTACAAGTTTTGGGAATAAAAGAGTATCATTCAGAATCTCCATTACATTCGCGAGGTTTCTATCACAATATTTTCTTTACTTTTATAATTTATGAGAACATTATGAACGGTCAAAGTTCGGGTATTTTTTTTTACAAAAAAGCAGATTTTTGAAGGCTCACCGAAACAAGGTGATAAAATTGGCTACTTTCCCGACTAAAAAACAAATGATTTTGGTTAGTCCGTCAGTTAGATTATCGAAAAATATTGGATTCGTTTTTATCAAATTAATAAAAATTGATGAAGATATAACGCGTCAGATCATGAGTGGGGCTTGTGACGTCACTTTTCGGTAAAAATCACACGAGTTTTCGAAGTACTGTATCGTCGTCATCTTTTGTTTACGTGAAAACAGAAAAAATATGTATCCATTATTTTTTGGAAATCTATCTCAGACAGACAGACTCATTACATTTTTATAGTCAAGTACCCAACTATATAATACTTGTCTTGAGTTCGAAGTCGAGACCTACCACCAATGATAATGATGATTATGCGTTAAACACTCACGCGCAGTTCCCGTTATCAGCCTCGCACTGTAGCCGGTCATCTACAACACCCAGCGGGTTACAGTTGCAGTCATCGCAGCCGCGTTGCACGTCAAAGTTAAACGTGTACGGCTTGCAGCGATCACAGTTCTCTCCTTCTACGTTCTTCGGGCAGATGCACTTTCCTAGGAAGATCAAGTTATTTATTGATTATAAGAGTAAACTAACTACGTACATTTATTAAAAACTATTAAATAAATTAACAAGAAACTATAAAAGGTTATCAAAAAACTGCTCCTCAGCGCTGTCAGCCGGTAATGCGCCCAAAAGACTGACGGCATTGCCACGTTGTATGGCAAAACTTAGGCTCTGGCCAAGATAAAAGCCAGCCCTTGGGTTACGAGAAGCGTCAACTAAGCGTTTTGAAATTTCTTTGAACAGGATATGAGCCCATGGCTCCAGAGTTTCAACCCCAAACGGCTCGAAAATATAGTTATTTTAGTAAAAGAAAGAAAACATTTATCCAGCCCTTTGGTGTGAAGGCACGAGTATACGATTACAATGAAGTGGATGTTATATGAAATACATAAGTATTTCAAATCAACAAATGACTCCTCCCGCTCTGGGCGGACCGGAAGGGAGCGTCAGACTTCTACTGACTAAAAACCACCCATGTTCCTTCTTGACCCTTTGTGTCCGGACCGTGGTATCTCTTTCGAACAACCCGCAGCCCCGGCAGTCGTCGGCTCTAGCGTGGAACACGAACGCGCCGTCGACACGGCTTGTCGTCGTCATAAGACGGACGGACGGTGAGCTAAGTACGCCAGAGACCTACACAATAACGTTTGTTTGGCTTAAAAATCAGGATAGTACATTTCACTCACCCTCATCATTACAAATAGCAGTCGAGGGACAGTGGCACGGCCTGCAGTTAGGGAACCCATAGTACCCAGTACGGCAAGCAGTACAGGAGCGTCCTATAACGTTGGGCCTGCAGGGACACTGGCCTCCGAAGGTGTTACACTCTAACTCGGTTGAGCCCCTGAAGTCGCATACGCAGGCCAAAGCGCCGCTGTTGTATTCCGCGGTGATCGAGAACATGGCGTCGCGGCAGAATCCTGTGCAAACGGTAACGTATTTATAATTATTATTGTTCTCCAGTTAGAAGAGTAGAAGAAGGCCGCAGAAATGGACTGCGTGTAAGATGATATGGGTAGAAAGAGAGAAGCATTATGCATAGACACATTTTTTTTTTCACGTAACCGAAAAATTAAGACGATACAGACAGTGCTTCGAAAACTCGCGTAACGTCACATTGCAGCATATTTTTACCGGAAAGTGACGTCACAATGATCTTTAACGCGAATCTTCGTCAAATTGTATTAATTTGATACAACAAAAAACACGTATCAATTTTTCGATAATCTAACTGACGCACTTATCAGAATCATATTTATTGTTTAGTCAGGAAACATCCCTATTCAAAAGTGCCTGTAACTGGCCTTGAAACTTAAAATAAATGCTTTGATTTTGACTGACCTGTCTCATTGGATCGTATATGGAAGTGGTTGTTTGCGCACTTCTCGATGAACTCCCTCGTGTAGTCAATGACGTTGGCTTCGGTGAGCGCCGAGTCCACGAAGTCGGGTGCAGCGATGACCAGCACATAGTCTATCCACAGACCTTTGCTATTGTTGCCCTTAAATGTCGAAGTTAAGGTTAATCGCTGTTGATAACATTTGTACATGAGGGACAGTGCTGCACAGGCATGTGTCTACTTACCAGGAAGGTGATAGTAAAGTTGTCAGCGACGGGCAAGTGGCTGGTTCCGTCAGCTAGCTTGAGCAGCGAGCGGCAGCCAGTGCTGGAGGGACAGTGCTGCACTTGCATGGTGGTATCGAACTGTTGCGTGTCCGTCTTAATCACTGCATCGAGACTACTTTCTGTAAGATAAGAGAGGTTTAGTTATTTTATTGTTGTGTGTGGCTTTTACTGTAGTTTAATATTAAATTATACGCATTTGCATGCTGTGTCTTTCGCTCCATATTGTACACTATGCTTGTATCACATTGTTTGTATTACTAGGATAAACAGTGTAACAATTGTAGATAGGCAAATAAATAAAATCCTTACTAATATTATAAATGCGAAAGTAACTCTGTTTGTCTGTCTTTTTGTGCGCTTTCACGCCAAAACTACTTTACTTACTTTTAATGTTACACATTTGATAGCATACATCTGGTATCACAGCAAATAACAAAAGATTCAGACAATTAGTGAGCTTATTAAAAAGAGACGGATATTAGGTAAGGATTACACTGATTTACCCGATTACAATGCCAAGCAAGCACGCATACCTGGATGAACGGGCTGGTAGTAATGCACCATGAACATATAGTCTCCGGGAGCCGGCATCTTGGACTCGATCCTCAGCGGCTCCACAGCATCGGTCAGGTACACCACCATGGTCGAGTTGTCAAGAGTTGGAGGTCGAATATCGCGGTCTCCACCGGTGCCGGATTCTACTTCCACCTGCAACGTTAACCGTGTTTAAAAACTTATAAAAGTTGCAATAGGCTTGTGTACACTATAGTTACTGACAGTTAAGATGTCAATAGCGGTCATTGCCCTTTCCCCAACATCTCTTCTTACAAACCAAAACAAATGAACCATTTGTATCGTTAGACAAAATGTTGAAGATCACGATACATGCCGATTCAAGACATGAACAAGTTTATTTTTGGATTTTAAAGTTAAGAACTTTAATAAATGTAGGTGGGTCAATGACCGCTATAATTGACATCTTAACTGGCAGCAAATTTACAAATAAATCGGATGGAGTGTAGTTTGAAATGAGGCATTAAGGACTGTAAACACCAATCCGATAGTCATCACGCCCTGTGACAAGCTAATGCAAGATTCTCAACTTAGTAGTTTTCCTCTTGCACGCTCTTTCTTTCGCACAAGGTGACACTACAGAACGGCGCTGCCATATGCGGCGTCTCAATCAACTTAATAACTCAGCCTATAACGTTCCCACTGCAGGGACTCAGGCCTTTCTCTAGAGGGATGGGTTATAATCCACCACGCGGGCCCAATGCGGGTTGGTAGACGTCACATGTCTTTAAATGTTTTGTTCTAAGACATGCCGGTTTCCTCACAATGTTTTCCTTCACCGTTTTGAGAGCAGTGGCGATGAAATAAATTACATAAATTAATGCCTGAGTTAGAACCCACGTCTCACTGTTCGTAAGTCGGGGCCGCCACCACTGCTATTAATTTAAATTAAATATAAGTTACCTTCTTAGAATCCACAGCGGCGGTGAAGACAGCTGGTGAACACTTGCCGTTGCGTCTCAAGCAGTATGGCCGTGGGGTGATGTAGTCCAGGTGCCACTCCGACTCCGGGATCGCAACTATTGACTTGATACCAACTAGCGTGTCGCGGTCGCCCTGTGACAAATACAACTGGTTAATAATCATCAATAAAACAATCTGGCCAGGTATCAGTCACGTTCCAGATATACAGTAGAAACCCGATTATCGGAACCTCGATATCCGATTATCCGGACTCATTGTTCACGGCTCTAATTACCGTATTTTTATATCCTATTGTCGAAATGGCGTGTGTGAAATAATTTGATTTTACATGGAAATCGATTATCCAGATTTTCGATTATACAGAATACCCTTGGATTTAATTGATCCGGATAATCGGGATTCTACTATATCTGTCATAGGTGTAATAACAATAAAAGAAACTCACCATCAAATAAATGATATTATTCGCATCGTGTATATTAAACACTTGTATCTTCGACAGGTCATCCACGACCGCTTGCCGGCACGCCGCCGTGTACGGGCAGTCGTTAAGGTTCACAATCGCGTCCGTTTCCGGTTGATCCCCGGACTGGAACCTCACGGTAATCGGCACTCGTTTGACGAAGGAATAGCTGGAGTTGTACGCCTCAATCTCGTTGGAGCTTTCGACAGTTCTGTTGATCGGTGTGACGTATTCTATGATGATGATGTAGGCTCCCGGAGGGTCGATCTTCATGTTGTACTGAATCTCGTCGTCCGTCAAGATCGGGATGGAGTCCGCTGATGCTTGTAGTTCGTTTAGTTGCTGTGGAAATACAAAATACAAAAGTTAGAGATAAAATTCTTCTCATAGCATTTATGTTCCATTTAGAGACACTTTTGAACTGGCAAGGGTTCGATCAGTTAGACAAAAAGTTGAAGCTAGTTGCCGCACACAAGTTTTCAAGAACATATGTGCAGTGTTCAAATTAGCCATTAAGTAAGCAGGAGAACCCACACGAAACTAAAATATAGTATTTTACAATTTTGTCAGAGTTGAGAGAGTTAAATAAAGAAGATCAACCAAGAGTGAGACTTAGTCGCAAAATGAGTGTTTTGAGTTAGGAACCCGACAATAGCCCACCAGACAAATCACCGCGTAGTCGGAGGATCCTCACTTTTCAATGGATAATGATGACACATTACAACCCGTTCTTCATTCCGCTTCTACTTCTTCCGTCTAGCTTTTTCCCAACTATCTTATGGTCGGCTTCCAGTCAAGCCCGATGTAGCAGAAAACCAGAATTTCACATGGAGCGACTGCCTACCTGACTTCCACAACCCAGTAAGTACCCGGTAAATGGGTAATTCGATACTCTTTGGAAAGAGTGGTTGTGTTCATCATTCTTCAACAATATTACGTAACTAGCGACCCGCCCGGCTTCGCACGTGTGCATGTATACAACATTTAACCTTTCGTATGCCGTGTAATTAGACAAAATTAAAAATCCATTGTGTCTCGCGTAGATCTACGTTCGAAATACGAAAGGTTAAACCATCGCTGAAAACTGCATTCAAATCCGTTGCGTATATTAAAAGATGTAAGCGTACAAAAAGCGGGAGTGACTTTGTAAGTAAAATTTGATTTGTTTAAACGTGGTGTACATGATACATTGCACTTTTCTGTATCTCATTATTACAAACGAAGAACTTACCAAAGTGGACTATTAGAAACTCTTTACTTTATTAGTATGGACGGAAACAAGACAAACATGAACAAAACAGAATATAGCGCCGAAAACTGCACTAAATACCAAAAACACGAATGATTGCATACATAATAAAGAGATACAGTAAAGTTCAAACATGTTCAACCGCATATCGCGGCGTACAAATTGTTAGGAAGAGATGGTGCATAAACCGTGATAATGTTTATCAAAAAATTACATTATAGAAAAACATCGTTATTAATTTAAGATTAGGTATCATTACAATTCAGCAAAATTGTTTTATACTATGTAAAGAATTAAATATAATTACGTGGTATTGAAAGTGAAAGGAACTCACCTCTACGTCATCAATGTACCCGCTAACAGAGGTGCTAAGGCCGCTGACATCGGCCGTGGGTCTACCAAACAGGCTGGGGTATGCGAAGTGTCGACAAAGCTTCTTATCGCCGATCACGCACGGCTTGTCCACCAACTTGGTGAGAACTGTAGCCTCGTAGTACGCTTCCGGTATGAGTACGAAGTAGTCCTGGGAAATAGGTATGTAAGTTTAAATATTGTTCCGACGGTCATCTAGAACCTTCAGGAAACGTCGCTAATAACTGTGAAGTACCTACAAAAGTCCAGTACATTCTTGTAGTTACCTACTGGTCAGCGCGGCGAGCGTCGGCGGCATAATTGCCATTGTAATTTCGACCGTATGCCGAGGGCGTAAAGTAACTTCTACCTTGTTGGGTCTTTTATCTTTAAGTTTATTTTTTTAGTTATTTTTCTTTGTGAATGCTTTATTCATTTTTAGTTAATAATAGGGAATTTTCTCGAACTTCTTTTGTGTGTTTGGATATAAAAGGACCGACAGAGGTCGGAGCGAGTCAGTCTACTTTTAAAGCGAGACAACGAAAGGTTCGAAGAGATATTTAGTGCGATAAAGTGTTCAGTAGTGTTTTTGTGATTGTGTATAAATGTTTTGTGAGTAATAAACTTAATTCGTGTGTTTAATTGGTAGTGTTTTTATTTATCCCATACCCAGCTCGTAACAATATTATCATGTACAGTCACCTAGGAAAACATCGTGAGGAAACCGGCATGTCTTAGAACCGAAAAATTCGAAGACATGTGACATCTGTCAACCCGCACTGGGCCCGCGTGGTGGATTATAGCCCATCCCCTGAGGCCTGAGTCCCTGCAGTGGGAACATTATAGGCTGATGGTGATGATAGTCACCTGCAAAATTGCATGGACACTTTAGTGTGTATTTTCCTGTGAACGTTTATAGTCGATAACTAGTTTACGTTAGGTCGCGTCATTTTAGTTCTGAATTGTCCATGCATTTTTGCAGTAGACTGTACATTGCGATAAACAAACGATGGATACGAATCAGCCTACCTGGTACGTATTAGACACCCTGGGGTCTAAAGTGGCCATGTCACAAAGAGACAATTTATAAAAGTGACTGCGTCTGTGACCATTTTACGAATTTTAACGCAATTATTATCTGCTAAAGTGGCCATTTTAGACCCCCTGACGTGGACGCCAAACTCGGAGGCATAATTGGGTAGTTTTGGTCGGCCCAAATATTAAAAAAAAATCTTGACCTCGATCTCATGCTGAGGATAGAGATGACCTTGAGGATGGAACGAGCTTATTCAAAATAAAGCTATTAACTCGCGACATAAATAGATTGGTGTCATATGACCTCGGGAACATCGGCGCAGGCTGGGAATTGAGTACTTGATAAAAAAATACTAATTAGTGCGTCAGATAGATTTCTAAAATAATATATTGGACACAACATAATTTTTTTTCACTTAAACAAAAATAAAGACGATACAGTGCTTCGAAAACTCGAGTGACGTCACATTTCAGTACATTTTTTTACTGAAAAGTGACGTCACAAGCCTCCACTCATGATCTTTGATCGTTTTATCTTCGTCAATTCCGTATCCAATATTTCTCGATAGGTAATCAAACTGACGGACTAAACAGAATCATATTTTTTTTAGAAGGAAACAACCCAATTCTTATAAAAAGTTCAATATAACGTATAGTAAGGTAGTAACTCACAATCATGACTTCCCTGTTGGTCTTGATGGTAACCATCCAGTTGCCAGGGTTCATCACGAAGGGCGACGGCGCGACACCTTTCTCTCCCGCTACTGTCACTAGTTGAGGCTGATTTGTCGGCCGGAGACCCACGTTGAACCTAGAACATTAGAAATTGGGTACTTGACAAAAAAAAATGTAATAAATCCGTCAGAAAGTTTTCCAATTTTTTTTTTACGTTAAGTTAAAAATGACGACGATACAGTGCTTCGACAACTCATGTGACGTCACATTTTTACCGAAAAGTGACGTCACAAGCCACTCATGATTTTTGACGCGTTTTATCTTCGTCAATTTTTATTAATTTGGAGAAACAAAAAACACATATCCAATATTTTTCGATAATCAAACTGAGAGAATAAACAAAACTCATATTTTTTTAGTCAAGAAAGTAGTCAATTATGAACCTTAACTGCCAGTAAAAAAAAAATAATAAAAAATATAAAGAAAAAAAGGCAGTTTATTATTTTATTTAACAAGTAACCCTTAACTACTAGTGATTGGAGCCTCCTTTTAAGGTGGATGCTCCAGGGTAGCATGCGAAATTCGAATTTTCTTACGTTTTTTGCATTTCGCTGGTCAGTGTCAGGTTGTATGTTAATTAAAATAGGATTCGCGACCGTAACAAATGTGAGTTTACTGAGGAATAATTATTAACATCACCAATACAACCTTCTCAGTTCATTTAACTTGCTTGAATGCCTTTTTCACCAAATGGTCACTCATCATCTGCCTCATGTCGGGCGGTCACCCATCCACAGAGTGACCTAGGCCAGCACAGCTTTACCTAAAGATCGACCCGAGTGGCAGTTCTTATTAAGCCACGAGCTCCTCAAATAGTCACTCAATGGTATTAAATCAACTCAAGAGGATTGTATTCATGATTTTAATAATGATATCTTTATAAATACATATCCATTACGTGCGCAAATCATATTTTCCGCTGCAATGTTGCTGACATCTTTGTGAGGCGCGTGTGGCAGACGAACGCGTCGACACGGCCTGTCATCGTCAAAGGACGGACGGACGGTGACCTAGCCTATTACTCACTCAAAGAAGAAGACCCAGAACTTACTTCTGCTGTATATCGACGACGGAGTCCGGTGTGATGATGATGCTAGCGATGACCGGGTCTAGTAGAGGGTTCGCGTACTTTAGTACCATGCGGTACAGAGACGACTTGGGTATCAACACTCTGTTCGTCACCTCGTTCTAGGACAGAAATGATGTATGTGTGAGTTGGAATCTGTTAAGTTTAGGCTCAAATGCTCGATGTTTAGGTAACATTACGCTTATAATCCCCAAAGCTTTAAGCAGAGGTGTAACTAATAGTACACCCAGATATTGCCAGTTATGTTTAAGTCCCATGTAATAGGGGTCGAGACTATTGCCATCAACCGGGCACAAAAACAGACTCGGTAGGTGTTACTGATAAATTCCTGATGGAAAATTAAAATAAAACTTTGCACAGTCCGGGAATCGAACCCAGGACCTCCTTGTCGCGCGAAACGGCAATTTGTACTACGTAACCGTGACGTTACTATGGCGGTATGAAATATGACGTCACGTTTATATAGCGCTGTATTTGTCTAACACATCATTTAAAATCAATTAAAACTAAGCCATTTTCTGATCGCATTTATTACTTTTGTCACACATCGTGTTATTTCTGTTAGTTCTTTGAAATAACATTTTCGTGAATTTTTAACAGTACCTAGTCAAGTGGCCAATTGGCGTTTTGTTCACTATGATCTCAAATATCTGGTGTTTATTACATGCTTTTTCGATATAAAACGCCATGATCTTACGTATTGATTTGTTTGATTTTTTAATTAATGAATTTATTTACTTTAAAAATACAAAATCATAACGCAACTGATTTTGATTATGATAATATTTTAGTTGATTGTAGCCTACGCAATCGGAAACACAGGGGCTATTATACTTTAGCCACTATAGGATGTTAAAGCCTTTATTTTTTGTGGCTGGAATTTCATCAAATGACTCCTCTCGCTCTGGGCAGAGCGGTAGGGATTATCAGACTTCTACTGACTAAAAACCACCCATGTTCCTTCTTAGTCCTTTGTGTGGACGCAGCGGTATCTCTTTCTAACAACTCTCAGCCCCGAGGGGCTTGATAATGCCTTCATTATACAATTGCAAAAACGAGAGGGCCCTATACGGCCCGTATAACTCCGTCCTTATCTATCACTAGAACAATAACGGCGAAAAGGCGTCAAAAACAGACCTTCATAAAAAACAAACATTGTAACACTCACCTGCAGCGTAGAAAACACGACATATCCTTTCCAAGAGTATCCAGGGAACACATCATCCGAATTCCTGTACCTCACAGGACCAGACTGGGTGTAGCCTTCTTCAACCTCGTACTGGAACTGGTGCAGGGTAGGGAAGTAGTGCGCGCGGATGGGACGGTCGCAACGCCGGCCTTCGACGCGAGAGTGACAGCGACACTGGCCTGTGTCCTTGTCGCAGTTGTTGTCGATTGAGCCTCCGATGTCGCAGTCGCATTCTTGAAAGATAATACGTTATAAGGGAGCGTTCCAGTATCGTAACGAATTTGGGGGGAGGGAGTTACAGGGGCGGGGTTGAACTAGGCGTTACGTAACATTGTTTTTTTTTAACTGTTCAGAACGGTCGCGTAGATTCTCTCACGTATTTTTAAAAAAGATTCGTAAATCTGTACATTTTCTACTTCTTTCTTGGAGGAGGGTGATAATCACCACCTGCATTTTGCACACTTACTTATACAAAAAGTAGCCACAGCACTCACCAGTACATCCGAACACATTGTTAGTATCGAGCTTATAGAAGCCGTCCTGGCACTGGTTGCACTGCCGGTCTCCCACATTCATCTTACAGGTGCATTGTCCGGAGCGAGTGTTGCAGGCACCGAGACCGCCCAGAGTACCCGCCAGGTGGCAGTAGCAGTCTGTTGGAGGAGATGTTATATTAGACAAAGAACATAGTAATACACTCGATAGCAGCAAGAGACTATGAATAGGGTACTCGACTATTATTTTTTTACTAGTGATATTTTCTTCTTCTTATCGGGTGGCCAGTAAGGTCTAACGACCCCACATACCCTATTGCCAGTTTCTGAACCACTACAAGGGCCTCTGACATGGTTTGACGACCGCTATTTGGCGACCAACGGCTTATACGTACCTTCCGAAGCACGGAATCATCTTTTTTCAGACAATCAGGTGATTTAAACCTGCATTGTCCTAGCTGAAACTGGAAACGACTTTACAAAGTATGCTTCCCGTGGGAATCGAACTCACGGTCACAAGGCAAACGCCTAAACCACTCGACCATAAAAGTAGTGTAATATCTTTAAAAATGGCTTAGTTTTGACCGATTTTAAATGACATGCTAGACAAAGACAGCGCTATGAAGAAGTGACGTTATACTTTCATACCGCCATAGTTACGTGTAGTACTAATGGCCGTTTCGCGCGACAAGGACAGAAAGTGCCCCCACGAAAAACTTTTAAAGCGTGTAGCTACTCCATTTTATTACTTTTTTACACATCGTATTATTTCTGTAAGCTTTTTGAAATAACATAACATTTTCGTAAAATTCTAACAGTACCTAGTTGTCTACCCTATTGTGTAGTGTCTAAGTGTCTTCTTCCTTGTAAGAAGGGCCAGACTAACAGTTGGAATCACACGGCGGTATACCACTGCCTGTTCATAATGGCAGTGTGGCCCCAATCAATTTCCTGCCCTTGTCCCACTGTACCGTATAGTACTTTGTGTGTACTATAATTATAATATTGTGCGATCTTAATCATCATCAGCCTATAATTTTCCCACTGCAGGGACTCAGGCCTCATCTCTAGGAGAGGGATGGGCTATAATCCAACTCGCGGGCCCAATGTTAAAGGCCTCTCTTCGTGACTTCCAGTTGTTTTGATCCAAGGCAAATGTGGCCCACTGGTCGCTCTTACTTTGAGGTTTTTGATAAAAAGGCACTGGGTAAAATTAGGATAGAATTAAGTACTAACAACACTAACATAGCATGTAAGTACAGTCTGTTTATAACCACTAACTATGTATGGACTAAGGTCTGAAATAAAGATTTTTTAAATGAACTTGGAATTCCACCATTTCCCCAGATTCACCTATAAAAGAAAACAGTATTTACCTTGACATCCAAATGGATTGTACTCCTGAAGGTTCCAGAACAGAGGCTTGCAGTCGTTACAGATGCGTCCCTGAACTCGGTCCTTGCACTGACAGAGTTCACCAGCCGGCACCGAACCGCAACCTGTAGGTAAAGAGAGAGTATGGTCAACCTCATACGAAGTTATTTCTTAAATTGTATACGAACGAACGAACTTTTACCAAGGATTCAGTATTTATTGGCTATGCCTAAATATTACACATGATTGGATTTTATTATTTGAAGTAAATCGGTGTTTAGATCCGGATTACTTCAAACTATGCTCGGCTCATAAGAGTCGTACGTAGCATGGTGTTTAGCCACTAACCTTCCTCAAGAATTGGAGTATCAAATGCAAAAAATCTTTTGTATTTTTACCGTCGAAGTTGGCCGTACAGTGGTACGCACATTATGACACTTTTTTTGTGGAGTAGAAACCTTCAAAAGGCGACCGGTCTTTGTGGAGGAGACCGGAGAGTGTGGGATTTTGACCACACTCAAACCACTCCGATGGTCACAATTCAGACATGAGAGGAGGCATTTAGATCGCTTTTACATCAGACAGGACTTTAGCAGCGCGACAGTCGCGCGATTATAAACAAATACGAACGGGCTGTTCTTATAAAATGTGAAGGAATATGCTAACGTCCCAATATTAAGACGGCCTTAGACACCTAGATAGAAGCCAGATTATTCTTCAACAGACGTCACTTACCAGCAAAACTAGCGATGACTCCTCTCGGGTCGCAGTTACATTCCTCGCAAGCTGGATAGTTGTAATACTGTTCCTTGCACTTGTCGCACTTGGTGCCATCGAAGTTTGGCTTGCAGTGGCACTGGCCGCTGTCATCGCACGTCGAGCCAATGGAGCCGGATACGTCGCAGTTGCAAGCTGTGGGTGTTCAAACAACAAAATTAATAGAAAATATGGCAGAGGTGAAATTCGAAGACGTAAAAAAGGTTACCGATATTGGACATGGCGCAGTGATAGCAGGTGGACTAATGCTATCACCGAATGGCGTCCAAAAACGGAGAAAAAATGTAGGTCGCCCGGCGGCGAGATGGGCAGACGATATAGTTGCTATCGAGAGAAAACCCTGGATGAGACTGGTACAAGAACGCGGCGATTGGCACCAGAAAAGAGAGGCCCATACCCAGCAGTGGGTGAATTCGGGCTGTGGATGATGATGATGATGATGATGGCAGAGGTTAAATTCGCCAATGAATCAGGGTCACCAAAAAGCTCTCAAAATATGCAAGTTAAAGTGGTAATGGGCAGGCCAAATCGCTCGAAGAACCGACAACCGATGGGGAAGAGAGGTTCTCGAGTGGCGACCACGAACCGAAAGACGCCGCGTTGGTATAATAGGCCAGGTGGACCGACGATATCGATAGTCGCGGGCAACCGGTGGATGCAAATGGTTGCCGTGCGTTATGGCGTTCTAGGGGGGACGTCTTTGTTCACCAGTGGACGTATTCTGGCTGATGATGATGGTAAAGGTGGATCCATTGGAGGTGACGTTTCTTTGGCTTTTCAGTATATCCACCCACAATTATTTCTGATCTTATATTCTATTGATGTCTTTGGTCGTGAGTACACACGCTCAAGTCACGTGGCAGTATATCTTCAAAAGTTAAAAAAGTCTATTATTTGTTTTATCGGCAGTCACGGATGCGGATGTACTTCCGGATACATTTACGTGTTCTCGTTATTTCATTACACTTTAATTTAGCAGTGTACGGAAAACACATTTCGTCTAATTTTTCGTCTATATAGTGCCAATAGCATCCGAATTAAAAAGGTTCCGTTGCCAATTGTCTACGGAACCCTTAAAATAACTCCACCTTTCGGCAAAGTATTGGTACAGCTTACATACAGCATATATTCTGTATTCAAATTAAAAAACGTAGTGGCACTTACACAAACACTCCGGGTACTTATAATAGCCTGGCGAGCACTGGTCGCACTGTTTGCCACCGAAGTTGGAGAGGCAGTTGCACTTGCCGTCAGCTGAGCAGCTGGTCGAGGTGGACCCGGTGGAGTCGCAGTTGCAGGGCACGCAGAGACGCTCCCGACCACGGACTTCCATGTAGAATCTGCAGAGGAAGGTCAATTATGTATCTGACTCGTTGCGTCGCATCAAAACATCCTGCTCTACAGTGAAATAAGCTTTTTGCAGCATATTACAGTAAAGTCGCTTGGTAGAGTCGGATGCAGTGAATACAAACGTATATGCGTATAGGGTGGAGGAAAGGACATCAATGCACATATTTAGTACATCATTCCAAACAAAATCGTCGTCTTTAGGTTAAGTCGCGCTTACCTAGGTAGGTCTGCTGATGGGTGACTACCCATTACATGCCGAGTTTTTTCGAACCTCGGAAAGCACGTTAAGCTGTTGATCCCGTCTGCCATAATATAGTTCTTTGGCAGTCGTTACAGGTACTCAGTGACCTGTAAGTCTGACAACCAGTCTTACCACATTACCCAGTATTACCTGGGTTTTGGAGGTCAGATAGGCAGCCCCTCCATATAAAATATTACTGGTGGAGATCGACCAGTAATATTTTAAGGCTAGGCAGATGATGATGTAACTACTCACCCATTCAAGCATTGGTCGCAGCGAGCTCCTCCAAAGCCGGTTTTGCAAATACACGCACCAGAGACGTCATCACAAATGCTGGGCTCTGTCCCACTCACGTCACAGTTGCAGTCTGAGAAACATAATATCATAAAATCATAAGTCTATAAGTTTTTTCCGAATGCTTTATCCCTGATCAGAGGGTCTACCTCTCCTTAAGTCTTATTAAACTATTTACAATACACCTGTGAAGTTCTGCTAGCTTTCATTATATATTTAATTTCACCCTGTGTAGGCTTATTTACCAGTTGATATTGCTTTGCCATATATAATCTTTTTAAGTGTTCCACTGGAGGGTCAAGGCTTTTAGATAGGAGTCAACGTGCCACGCAATTTGATACTCATTATAGATTTACCAGCTGCACAGAGCAGCGGTGGCCCAGCGGTGTCGGCCCCGACTTACGAACCATGGTCATGGGTTCGATCCCAGGCAGGCGTATTACTTTGTGTAATATATTTCATCACCGCTGCTCTCAAAACTGTGAAGGAAAACATCGTAAGGAAAACCGGCATGTCTTAGAACCAAACAATTCGAAGACATGTGACATGTACCAACCCGCACTTGGCCCACGTATTGGATTATAGCCCATCCCTCTCCTAGAGAGGAGGCCTGAGTCCCTGCAGTGGGGACATTATAGGCTGATGATGATGATCAGTTACACAAATATATTTCTAGAGGAGCTTGGTGTCCCAGGAAAAGTAAAAGGAACAGGGGAAATCAACAAAAGAGATGGAAAGACGAGCTAAATCTCATTGCTAGTCTGCTAACCCAGCCTTTCTTTTCCCATTGTGGAAATCCTCAATGAATGTTGTACTCGTGCTGACTAAAACTACCCGGTTTTTCCCTCCCGGATCTAATGCGACTTTCTCTACCCCAGAGTTTACCTGCTAACCTAACCTAACTGGTGGAGAGAAGTTCGTAGTAGGAGTTCAATAAGAAGCAGATAGAAGAGGCATACTGAATTAAGAGATTTGCTTTACTATAGAAACTCACAACAGTAACCAATTCAGAATTACAATATATATGTGAGTAAGTAGCTAGAGCTCGTGGCCTAATAATAACTGCCACTGGGGTTGGTCTGTGGATGGGTGACCACCCATTACATACCTAGTTTCCTCCGAGCCTCGGAAAGCATGTTAAGCTGTTGGTCCCGGCTGCCATATATCTTATCTTTGGCAATTGTTACAGCCATACAGGCAGTCACCTAAAAGACCTAGACCTGAAAGTCTGACGACCAGTCTTACCATCGTATTAAACAGTATTAACTGGGCTGTGGAGTTCAGATAGGCAGTCGTTCCATGTAAAATACTGGTATTCAGCTGCATCTGGTTAGACTGGAAGCCGACCCTAACATAGTTGGGAAAAGGCTAGGTAGATGATGAAGTAACTAGAGGTACTTTAAGAATGACTTACGTTTGCAAGTCGGATAGTTGTAGTAGCCAGCTTCGCATTGGTTGCATGTTCGACCACTATACTTGCTCTTGCACGTACAGTTGCCGCTGACCTTGTCGCACATCGGCGATACGGAACCCACGGAGTTGCACTCACAATCTGCGGAAAAGAAATAGCATTCATTGTGAATAGTGAAGATATAGTTTTATGTTAAGAGCCATACTGAAACACCAACACACTTGAATCACCATTCACTGCATGACCTACATACCCTCCATTTTAGGGATGCTATTTAGATGGTCGAGTCGCTATGATTTGGCACAGTCAGGCGGCTAAATAATTACATATATTCATAATATTATTTAATTTAGCCGCCTGGCCTAAGCAGAATGATGTTGACTCAAACTAAAAGTAGATTCTAAGGTAGTCTGTCTTTGTGCAGTCATTTTTCCGTGAGCATTAAGGTTTTATAATGAAGCGTGAGATGTTGTAGCTCTAAGTTTAAAACTGTATACCAAGAAAACATGTTCCTGTAGTATGTTTAGTTTGCACAAACATGATGCTTTGTGTACGACGAGGCAATTAATTTACCATCACAAAATCTAAGGCCTTTAGATAAGCTGAACTAAAACACTGAAAGGCAACTATATAAGTATCTATGTAAAATAATGATATGAAACTGTGTCTAGTCAGATTGAAAGCTGGTCAAATGAAGACTCGTTTTAATACTCACATAATGACAACCTAGAATCTAAGACTTATTATCAGCTATAATACAGATCATGCATATGTTAGCTACTTACTTTTACATTCTGGTGAATAATATCCATCTGCACAAATCTCACAGGATTTCCCAGCGTAGTTGTATTTGCAGGGGCACTGTGATGTAAGATGTTATGTTATAAATGTTATAATAATTCATGGTAACTTTTCAAATAGTCGCTGCAGCTGATAAGTTCCATAAATATGTGATTTTTGGATGGTTTTGCCAAAAAACCAAAAACATGTTATTGAATAAATAAACTGAAGCACTGCAAAATTATGAATGCATATGGAATTGGTTCAACTTGTTTCTAGTTTGAATTTTACAAATAAGATTTTATCAACACATCAAGAATTAAGCAGAGATCATGTTTGGTAAGATGTTAAAACAATAAAAAAGTGCACATTTGGATTTTTTTAGGCACAACAACGAAGTAACAAACAGAGTGTGTGGTGAGAATTGTCCATTATAATTATAGTCACCCACCTATGCCTTTGGGAGGGATCAAGAAGAACTCTTGGTATGTTGTTACTAAAAGTAGGTACGAGAAATTCTAACCAAAATCCGCTACCAAAACTCACCAAGCCATCAACAGGCGTGCACTGCTGTCCATCAGTTCCATTCAGGTTACAGGTGCAAGGCTTGCAGTCAGGGTAGTCAAAGTAGCCGTAGGCACAAGAGTCACAGTTGGGGGGGTTGAACTCGACCCGACACTCGCAGCGGCCTGACTCCTCCTCGCAGTTACCAGTTGAATAGTGTAGGTCACAGTTGCAGGCTAAATCAGAAAGCGTAGGTAAATTGCTTAGCTTGAATCTGTAATGAGCATGGAACCAAATAGTATTACCTACAGTTTATAATTAGTTAAGGTATATTTTTTGTAGTAAATCGTTCTTGTGTTCAAAATAATTTCAATTCAAAGGCGCGTTTTGTGTGGTTAAAAAAGGTGTTGATATGGATATTCCACTCAGTGAAATAAGGTTTAGATAAAGTATGAGAATCTTATATGATAAAATTAGGTTTTTAAGCAGATCTTCTAGATCACAATGTTTTGTTTATAATACTGTACTAATGTTTGCCAACTAAGAATAGGATCACGCTTGCTGCCAACTTCACATGGTAGCAATACTTATCTGACAGATAAGCACTGCCAGCAAAAAAAGAAATGCGAATAAGAAATTTTATGTGTTTTAATTCTTAGATTTAATTATTAAAATATACAGGGTGTAAATCTACCCATCACACAGCCGTCAACCGCGCATTCTGTACATCAAATTATGTACCCCTACGCAAAAAAATTGTGCTGGGAAACCACAATTTTCTTTTTGGTTCAAAAATCACATTTTACGGTAAAACCCAATGTAACACTGTTAAAACATTGTGCTAGTGGATGCTTTGAACAGTAAACGGGTCATGGAGGTAATTTAAGTAAAGTTATAACCTGAAAAACTAGTATTTAAAAAAACAGCTGTGAAAAATATGGAACTTTGACCAACAATAAAAGGTGTAAAAGTACCCTTAACGCAAACGAAAGGCACTTGTTCCCCCCACTACTGCGATCATTTTTTTGTTCTAGACCTGGGAACCTTCTAGTTACGGAGATATTGGGGGCCAAAGTTCCAAATTTTTCACACCTGTTTTTGTAAATATGTACTAGATTTTCAGGTTATAACTTTACTTAAATTACCTCCATGACTCGTTTACTATTCAAAGCATCCACTAGCACAATGTTTTAACAGTGCTACATTGAGTTTTACCGTAAAATGTAATTTTTGACCCAAAAAAAAAGTCGTTTCCCAGCAAAAAATTTTGCGTAGTGGTACTTAGTTTGATGTACAGAATGCTTGGTTGACGGCTGTGTGATGGGTTGATTTACACCCTGTAATATAGTTAATGCTATTGGTCACCCTAATAATATGTCACCATTTTTCTACGCAACTGAGAAGCTACCAGTGTGCCGTTAGCTTCGCTTTCGTGTATACGCGCGTGTGTGTTATATTTGTTACCTTCTGGACTTCATTGTTATTTTTTAGTTATCATTATTGACTTTGTTTTTTTCATTTTTGGTAAATTTGTGCATTAGAGTGGACTTTCAACTCAATATTAGTTCAAAGAGAGGTGCGGTGCTCCATCGTAGAGCACAAGAAATCGTTTTTAAATTGATTAAAAAAAATCGTGTAATACTTTTATTAACATGCTTTTTTCATATTCTACTCATGTACAACTAATTTGACGTAAAATTGATTCCAATACCAAAAAAGTGAACATTAAATAATTAAACGTATAATTTCTTCATTGATTTTTCTGCACACCGTACGCTTTGGTAATGAAGTTCGCGAGTTTTGCTGAACAAAATGGCGTCTTGACAGCGCTATTCTATTGGCTCGCATCTTTATTTGGTTGTCAGTAATTTGTTACTGACATTGACAAACGGTGTCGTTTACGTATTACACATTCGTTTTCGTTCAGAAATGTCTTTTTACATATCTGATTAAAAAAATATTTATAACTTTAAATACCTAATTAAAATGAATTCAATAATTAGGTGTTATAAAATTGGTCCATTCACTTGTTATTTCTTGTTTATTCTACCGGTTCTTTTGAAAGACATCGATACCTGCATTAGTGAGATTTGTTAAGACTTTTTAGCAGACTTTTTATCGAAATTACGGTGTATAATTAATATTGATGACATTTCTTATATATGCATTTAGCAATTATAATTAATTAAGGTAATAGGTAACTTACGCTGGCACACATCAGTTTCATTCCAGCTTTTTCCGTAGGGCCTGTAGAAGGTCGGCACGCACTTATTACAGTTGATGCCCTGAGTGTTGTGCTGGCAGTTCTTGCAGACGCCTCCACCCTCGTACCTGCCGTAGATGTCAATCGAAAGCCTCTGCCTATCAACTTCGGGGTCGTAATCGCATTCCGTTGAGTGGCTGTGACAATTGCAAGCTGCAAGAGAAGATAAAGTAAGTTTTACAAGTAGGACAGTAGTGATAGATAGGTATATATATATATACTACTTAGTAAATTAATTATATTAAGATTTAGATATTCATTTATTAACATTTCGGGGCGCTGTCCCGAAATGTTAATAAATGAAGAATGAATGAATAAATGAAGCCTGTCGAGAAGGACGGGATTTGGCTACACCTATTAAGTAGGTATCAGGTTAAGTAGGTAGGTTATATCAAAATGCATTGGTCATAATTTTTTTTTTAATCGTTGCCCCACACTAGGAATTTCTCCTGTATCGTGGGTTTGTGTATGTGAGTTTAAATGTCTGTGAACGCCACAGACATTTAAACTCACATACACAAACACACCCAGGCCCGAAACAACTATCTGTAGGCCATACAAATATTTGTTCCGTGCGGGGATCGAACCCGCGACACGTAGACACGCGTCATTATTGTGTATTAGGTATGTAGGTACCTCTCTATCATAACTAGTGAAGAATCAAAGGCTTCTGTTAGAGCAGCACCTGTATCAAGTAGTTCAACTCTCATTTATTATGAGAGTCAACTTACGTTCACAGATAAACCTGTCCCACTGCTGCGAGATCCTCCACTTCTTCTGCTCGAACCCTGGGCAACAATCAGCGCATTGAGGCCCGCAGGTGTTGTGTTGGCACACGCACTCCAGGATGTTGGTGTTGGTAGCTGGGTCAGCTGGTTCGCACGTGTCAGCGTGACCGTTGCACATGCAGCGACCACCGATACTGATGTCTTTGATACTGTAGAAGTACTGGTGGGAGAATTATTAACTTAGTATGATTGAAAACTGAATTGATATAATCAGGTACACGTCCTTTTGGTCAGCACCAATAACTCCTCAACCAATAAAACCCGTAACCGTCGTAAAAATAACTGCTAGTATAGCTCAGTCAGATAATATGCCCTGCATTATCATTGATACTTCTTCCTCTATGTAGTAAGGGTCAGGTAATGTGGGGCACTGGCTAGGTACCTAGTTCTAATGCGATGTGGAGGGCTCCTAATCATCGTCATCGGCAGACGCTACGGCTTCATGAACCTTAGGGGTGGCCACTAGGGAGTAGTGTCACCAGAAACAACCGAAACGAAAGTGAACGACTAGGTAGTCGTCATTGATAGTAGTTGGTAGTTTCAAATATTACGTAACTTTTAAAACGAATTTGCAACAAAAATACACAAGTGGAGTATCTACATCATGTTATAGAAGATCGTTGTGTGTAAGAGCAATGCCACACGGGCGTTGCCAATGCGTTGCGTTGCGTCAGCGTTGGGACACCTGAGCAGTGACGTGACGCTCCGTAGTTTTATGTATGCATCATGCATGCCACACGGTACAGCGGTGTCTTGAAAAGACGTGCGACGGTGCGCATCGTACAAGGTGCCACGGAAACGAAGAGGAGAGGAGCGCTGCGGTAAGAAGACGAAGTGAAAACGCAGCACAACGCAGTCTTTTTCATACAGCCATCAGAGTAAGCTACTGCGACTGAGCACCGCTTGTGTGGCATTGTTCTAAGTTTACCTTATAACCCTGAATCAGAAGCACGTATCGAAAGAAAAAGTCCTGTTTGTTTTGCTATAAATTTCAGTTATATCCTCAATGGGTTTAAATTGAGCCAGTAGCCGGTATTGTGTTGTTCAAGTTCTGGCATTTAGTGGCATTTGCACGTTTCGAATTACAAGTGATTCTTATTACATACTTAATTCATAAGCCCGATCGCAACGTAAGCAAGAAGTGGAACCTCCAGTCCTCCAGTAAAGTTAGATAATTGCCCGGGGTATAACCAGCATCAAGTTATGGAATCTCCCTCGTGATAATTTTGGAGTGACCACCAGATTAAGTCGTTTCCACGTCTCTAAAATGTGATCATTGCAATACTACGAGTAAATCGATGCGACCAATAAATTGTGCGGTTTCAAATCACGCTCCCGGACCTAAACTGTTGAAGGTATACTTTCAGTTTAAGTCCCCAAGAACTATAGATGTAGAATAATTATTGTAGAAGATGAGTTAAATCCTCATGTTATGTTTTTACAAAGACCAAGTTATTCTTACACGTCTGGTCACAGTAGGGTCCTGCCTGGCAACGGACATAAGATGCCCCAGCAAGTTCTTGGTTCTCAGCAGACGGAGCCGTACGTTAGTGGCTCTGGTCCACTCCTGGAGTACTGAAGAATTGAAGTACGTGTTCGCAGACGGACGGTAGTTCAGCAGGGATATTGGGATCTGGAAATAAAGACAAAATTATAACCTTTAAGAAAGTTACTACGGGGCCTCACGTATTAGGTATGAGTCCACGTCTGGTCCAAGTTTGGTAAAAGCTAGATCCTACTAAAAGGAATTAATTCTTTGTTTAACAGAGTTCTTATCGAAGAAGACGTGGACTTTAAAATATGAAATATCTCATTCCCACCCGAAATTCCAGTGTTATTAAGTGACGTCAGATAAGCGATTGACGGTACAATACAGCATCGTCTTTATATATCCCAACTTAAGATGACATCAGAATAATTGAATGCGACATGGTAAAACAATCAATCCTGTTATACTGACCTCACCGCCCTCCAACGGCACAATCTTGGAGTATTCGGTGCTGCAGATAACTGAGTCGTCCCTGGTGATGGGCTGCAGACTCTCCTTGCCGAAGTAACGTTCGCAGTCCCTGGAGAATGAAGAAAATGTTAGGAAGCCTGGAAATTCGATAATTTTTCGGGGGAAAACAAGAACGGCAGGAATCAGAGGGGTTACCGTGACGTCTTACAGCAGGATTATTTTAGTCTTATGCCAGTGTGGGAAAGTGACAGAGCTATACAATTACAGGGTGTCAGTTAAGATGTCAATAGCGGTCATTGACCCAGCTACATTTATTAAAGTTCTTAACTTTGAAATCCAAAAATAAGTCTGTTCATGTCTTGAATTGTCATCCATCGTGATCTTCAACATTTTTTCTAATGAAAAACGATACTTGGTTACTGTGTTTTGCTTCGTACGAAGAGATATTAGGGAAAGGGTAATGACTGCTATTGACATCTTAACTGGCAGCAACTATAGTTGCAAGGGAGCTGCTGTGGTGTAACTAGTGAGGCACCTATTGGCCAAACAACTGATGCAGGTACCACTAACAAGTTCACTAAAGATCTTGCTGTCCTAGTAGAGCTACAACGGTCGACACTAGTCTGGAGCAGCGGAACTGGCATTAGATCTCGCTGCTTCCGACGCAAGTGTGCAAGGATTACTTACGCGGTTTTAGTACAAGTCTGACAGACTCCTCACTCTTCCCAGGACGGAAGATATTCGTTGAAAAATAAAAAAATCGAGAAAAAAAAATTGCTATGGGCTACCAAAATATGTGTGTCTGACAAGACGGACAAGGCTGTTTAACTTAAGATACACGTCTGTAGCTATCTAAATAATCTGAAAAACTAAGGCTTGGAATAACTTAATGTTTCTGAAACGAATGTGCTAATAAACCCCTACTAGCCCCTTATTAGTCCCCATTGCAAGGAACATTTATTTTTAATATAACTGGTGTAACAGTTGTACCACCTACTGTACCTATATCACTCATCATTCATTCACACCATGTAGTTTATTAAAGTTTATTTTGTCTTCCCGTGCTCTTATAGCTCTTATAGGAAAGTTATCGCACAACATTTTCTATCTTGCGATTTATCTATATCTAATGCAACAATGAATACTCCTGTATGGCTACTTTAATGGTACCACATCCCATCCCCTCTCATTAGGAACTCACTGAGGCGATTCGGAGAAGTACTGCCAAGGCTTGAAGGTCTTTCCGTAGTCCGTCGACTTCTCCAGCATCCAGAGACCAGGTCGGGGCGAGTTACCCATCTTCACGAACACGTACGCCACATGGAATTCCTGAAACAAATAATAAAGTGTGGGTTATGGACAGTCTTCTTAAATCTTTGTTTTTATTTTAAAATGGATTTGGGAATAAAAATTCATAAAATGGTCACAGACGCATTTTACGAGTTTTAACGCAATTCACCTTTGTTCTGGCGACGGGAAATATAATGTTTACGAGGAGATATCTCGATAGATCTAAATCTCTTATTTATGAAACAATGAAAACATGAACAATGAAAATATTCGGAAGCTTATGAATGCCGATTTTGAGGTTCTGTCGAGGCACACTTTGAGGTCTCCTCGACACAATATTTAGAGAATATGGGTAGAAATCGCGCACGCAGCCTTATCACTACATCACTATCACTACATAGTATAAAACAAAGTCGCTTTCTCTGTCCCTATATCCCTATGTATGCTTAAATCTTTAAAACTACGCAACGGATTTTGATGCGGTTTTTTTTAATAGATAGAGTGATTCAAGAGGAAGGTTTTAGTATATAATTTGACCGACATCCACGCGGGTGAAGCCGCGGGCATCAGCTAGTATAATCGATAGTTCAATAGGTGTTTTAGGCTAAAAATAACTATTAATGAACGCACCGGTCAGCCAGTTTTAATGGCGGTGGGAATTATTCAGGGGATTTCCGGAACTTGTAGCTCTTTAACCAATAGATTATAAAATAGGCACTAGAAATAAACTTATATTTGTTGAGGACAATAGTTTCATCTTCAGTTCTCATAACGTCTTATAGCAGGATTGTTTTAATCTTATTCCAGTGTGGGAAAGCGACAAAGCTATAATGGCTATACAGGTCTTTTCCACACTGGAATAAGATTAAAAAACTTGAGAGGTGTCAAGGAACACCCGGATGGAACGAAGTTATTGTTATTATTTTTTATATTAAAAAAAAAAAAAAAAGAAATGTAGAAATGAAAATATCTGGCTTGCTTTCTATAAGAGAGAGAGAGACAGACAGAGAAACATGCGACGCCGCACAGCTTACAATTGCTTACTATAGCAAAAAGTGTCGTGACAACTTTTCGTAAGAATTTTTTCCGTCTAGCCCCCTTTCACAACGCGCGATAAGGAACTTCGTTCCAACAATCCTGCTATAAGACGTCATGGTAGGCCACCTGATTTGTATGAGAACCAATAGTGCTAGGTTATACAATCGGTAAAGATGTCATCATCATCTGTCTAGCCTTTTCCCAACTATAGGTCGGCTCGGCTTCCAGTCTGCCTGCCTATCTGGGGGCCTGAAATAAACGCTTTAACGTATTAGGATAATAATAAGAATTGCTTTAAAACTCGTAAAATGGTCACAGACGCAGATACTATTATAAATTGTCACTCTATGACCATTTACGCGTCCATTCTAGGCCCCCTGATCTCCACAATCCAGTTCCTGACGATTTCCCTTTGATAAGACTAGCTATCAAAACATAGGTACGATTCCCTTTGATAAGGCTAGCTGTCTAAACAGGGTCCCAAATTATAAAATTGCCGCCCACAGCAGCGTGATATTTTAACTGGTCATCATCGTAATATATCTTCGACATTGGACCGTTGTAACACCTACTAATAAAAAAAATAACAGATCGATCATAAAAAAACTGATCATGTAAAAACTATAATATTTTACGAGTTGCCTGATCTATTTGTGACACAAACATAATCGTGTTATGAACTAGTAACCTCGCCCTTTGGGCACATAACGTTTTTTTATCGCGTCACTATCGTAACCCACGCAGCCATACATCCTCTTTGAATCACGCGGGCGAAGACTGATACTGTTCTAATACCTATTCGTTAAATTAAATGTGCCACTCATAATAATTCATTATTAGGGATTATGAGACAAAAAGGAACAGAGTGTACCATAACATCTCCCGCGCCGATGGTTAATCTCCGCTAAGACTGGCAAATCCGCGGTTTCTAATTGTATTATTATTAGAATTAGAAACCGTGGATTTGAAGAACCCAGTGCACTAAGTGTCTAATCCACGATTTGGCGTAAGACCTGCCGCTACCTTGTCAAAACTAGTGAGACGCTCGGTTTTCCGAACAAACTAACTTTGCGAATAAACTTCCTAGTCGCAGCTTCTGCGGCCAAAAGTGAAGTAAGGTTAAAAGTGGCATCGGTAATGTCCTCATCATTGTCGTCAGTTTTTTTTTAAATTTAAACTTTTCCTATTTTTTTTGGGGTAGGTTTACCGGACGCAGTTTATTTTATAACAATATTTATGGGTTTCGACGTCGGGAACGAGAATATTGGTAGACCATAAAAATAAAGTAAAAGTAAGTAAGCAGAAGCAAACCGCACAAAGCAAGATAATTATGATTTCTATTCTTGTATTAAAATTAGGGGAAGTAAATATTATTTTTAGAGCCGAGTCGTCGCCGAGCCAGCCCACAATAGACGACGCGCAGTGGTTCCCTACGTCTTTCATGGAGAATTTAGGACGTAGGTAACCCCGAAAAATGAAATGCCATGGTAGAAGTAGGAACGATGAAACCCCCTGCTCGACCCAGACGGAGAGTATCATAAAAATTGTGAAAAGAAAAAAATACACGGTACAAGGAGAACACTCAAACAAATACCGTTCCAAAGTTTATTCACAATCGCTACGTAATTTTGCATAAGCGAGACACATTTAATCACTGCTTGTATTTGAGGTCCTGAATTCCCAGCTTGGGCAATTTGTCACGGGGGGTCCATCAAGATTTGTTCAGTAGCAGCCACGGAGTTTGGATTTGTGCACCTTTGATAGCAACAGGATCGCCGCTGGGACTTAACTGGCAAAATGTGGGTAAGGGTATACTATTAGGCACAGCGCTGCCTAACCTTTCGGTGATTACAAGCGTGATCTTATGTAGTATGTTATTTTAATCATAAACAATCGGCAGTCGGCAATCTGACACGGCCAGGCGCAGAACCAAACGTGCTTCTTCCAAACTCCGGGATGCTTCTGAGAAACTAATGGAAAACCCCATAGCACTTTATGTCCGACCCGGGAATCGAACCCGACCACGAGACCAACGGGGCAGTCAAAAACACAATACTGTTTAGATTCTGTTTTGTAGAGATTAATCTAGTAGCATCATCATACTATTAGAAACTCTCGAACAGAAAACTTATTAAAAAAACAGTACCCGACCAGGGGATCGAACCCAGAACTCCATTTTCTCGAGCAGACAAGGTACAGGGGTTCTAAAATGGCCACTTTTGCTTTAGATCATATGAATAGCGTTAAAATTTGTAAAAGGGTCACAGACGCAATTACTATCATAAATAGTCCATTTTACAAATTTTATACTATATTTTCTCTCTATGCTACCAGCTAAAGTGGTCATTTTAGACCCCCTGATGAACACCGAAACTGTTGATAGAGTAGTTCGCATTGCAGACTCAAATGACACAATTCACATTTTGCCACTACACACATAATTATTAGTAGGATAATATTATAATATCAGCAGTTGCTCCAATGATATTATTCGCTTAGTTATAGGTAACAGAGAGTCGCATCGCAAAATAATCAAATTTCGCCGTGTCATCATTCGGAGAGTGCATTGCAAACAGAAACATCGTAATAGATAGTCAAATGTAAACTATGCATGAAATAGGCGCCGTATTTATATACTACCAGTGGCGTTGAGTGTCTTAGACGATTCGTGTATCAAAATTTGTTGGGTGTCCCAAATTAATAGTAAAGATTTTTCAATTTTTGAGATTCGTAATTTTTGCAGTGAAACTTCCATAAGCACGCTGCCACAGTATAAATATGACTCTGCTAATGGGCTCGGCCGTAAAATGTGTAACAAGAATAACGACACCAAAAACCGACATCCTTTTGCAGTTTTTATTTTAGAGGCACTTTCTGATCACCTACGAAACTAAACATTTTCTTAATCGATTCAGTTTGCCGTCAATTTTGGGAATATGCAAAAATATTTTATAATTTTAAGGTTTTTTTATTAAATCATTTCAAAAATGAATAACCGAGTGTCCATAGGACACCTCTTTATTTTTGGTTTCTGCACCATTTACTGCATTAACTTGCTAACTCCTACTGGAAACCACAGGCTGGTGATAGTCACGATTTGATGTCTGATACGTTTTTATTAGATATCGAACGAGATCATCGATAATTGCGGCAGATAGATCCTAGCCTAGGACTGATTAGCATTACAATCACGCAATATAAAAAACCTGTTCATAAAAAAATTTGATAACACGACATAGTATTACGCCGCAAGGGCTAAAATTTTTAGTTTACAGCTTTATTACGATTTAATTGTGATGTGAGTTTAATATCTTACCTATATTTCATCTTCAGGCCACCAAGCTTAAATATTTAGTTCTAAATATAGCCGCGCCAGCTAACGCGGAAGGGATACCAACACCATATAAAATCGGAGACTGGTCCAAATTCAAAGGGATTTGTTCCACCAAACATTCTGTTTGACTCGTAAATGTGTTCTATAATTATTTAATGTCCCAGCATCGCATGGAACCGGGGTCGGTGCTCTCGCAAACGTTACGTTATTCCTGGAGTGTCCTGAATAGTCCCCATTGGACATATGGCTCGAAAGATTCTACGGAATTAGAAACAAAACGAGATTTGCTAGAAAATACTTAGCGGTGTCGTAATAGGTATGCAGTTACATGAATTATATTGACTCTTATTTTTAGGGCTTAGCTCAAAATCTTGTCATAAGTTATGCCAAGATTTTGGGCTAAGCCCTAAAAACTTTGGTGTCAGTTCAGTCGCATTATACTTTTACTTTGGTGTAGGACAACTAAGTTATGGACTGTTATACCTAATGTTAATAAGTTTATCTTATTTTAAAGCTAATGATAAATGGTCCTTAAAATGTCAACAACCCAAAAGGTAAAGGTGTTGACTATGAAATATTTGCAATCAATCAACGAATGAACGTTGATCTGTCGACATACACACATCAACACTGTTTAGGGATAAGTACTTCCTTTTTCACATTTTTTATCTTTAAAAGTAAGGAGATTTTAGAGCCCCTTGCAGGCCCTAGCATTATTGTTAAATTTTGTTATACTATAGGTAGGTACCTACGTCTGCCTATTACGGAACATGACATAGGCTCAGTCCGCTGGTAGTCGGACAGCGGAGCCTTAGTAATAGGATGTCGTTGGTTACCGTTCGGTTACGGAAGCCTGAAAATATGTGATTACTTTTAATTGTTAGCGCTGTTAGCTTAAAACAAATGATTGTGCATACTGTAATTTTGTCATTCACTAATAAATAATTAAATAGGAATGGAATAAAAAAAGTTAGATTATAAGATCATACGTAACTGTTAAGTCCTAAGCTTCACATAATTATATTTCTTTTGCTGTGCCCAACAGGGTCCAAGATTGTTTCTTTTGAAAAATGTTTACCACCTAAGACTACATTGTGGACTGCAATAAAGAATTGAGTATTGAGTATATATTAAATCTTCATTTGTTAATATGAACGAATGTTTGCGGCTACACGAGTAGAAGAAAACCCAATAAATGATGGATGAACTGGGTGAAATAAAATAATGAACTGGGTGTTTTTCGTTTTTGTGTTTTTCCCTTTTTTGTGTTTTTGAAGTCGATTTTTTTTTGCTTAAAAGATTTTTATTTTTCCATTTTTAAGTACCCCAGTGTAGTATCCTATACAAATATTTACTATGCATTTAGCATTCACCCAAGAAACTTAACCCTTAACCTTCAAGATTCCCTTATTATTGCTTTCAACTCCTAACCGTTGAGGAGTAGTAACTTCCATAATCAGCTCATCAATATGAAGAGTACTTAAAAAGCTTTAGAAAAAGCACGAAACACGTACAATAAGTGCCTATAAAATTCGGGGGTTGCCCTCAATTTCTCTGGGATGCCATCATCAGATCCTGATTTCCTTATCATGGTACCTACCCTTGGGATATCTCCTTTTCAACAAAAAAAATATTTTTCTATATCGGTTCAGGCGTCTTCGAGTAATCGGTGAATATACATAAAAAAAATCCGGCGTATTGAGAACATCTTTTTTTTAAAGTCGGTTAATGAGATTTAAACCTTCTATCATCAGGTTAACTTAATAGCCTAAAATAATACAACTATCGGTCCTTAGGTACGTATAATTTTGAAGGATTTTTCTTTCAACCTCTAACCATTGACGAGTTGTACCTTCCATCATCAGCGCACATGAGATTATGATTATCAGACGCAAGTACTTGAACAGCTTCAGAAAATAAATGGAAAACGTTATGTGTGTCTATAAAATTCGACGGTGGCCCTCGATTTGTCGGGGATCCCATCATCAGAGTCTAACTTGGTGACAATGGGACCATCTCGAGAGTATAAACTCTCAGACATAAAAATAATTCTAAAAATCGGTCCACAATTAGCGGAGATATGCACGGACATACATAAAAAAAAATACATACACACGAATAGAGAACCTCCTCCTTTTTGGAAGTCGGTTAAAAAGAAGAATTATTATCTTCTTTTTTCATACTGCCGGAGTTACATTTAATTTAAATTAAGTAAAGGCAGGAGAGTGATGATGCAATCAACACTAACTCTTTGAATCGTGGAATTCAGTTTTTACGAATTCCGAGGATATTTCAATGGATGATACATTTAATAAGATAAGGCACATTATATAAATCATTGAGACAAGGATGACTGGACTGGATTATATGTATCATCGCTAATATTTTATGGGAACAAACATTGCCGTTCCGTGTGTTTGCTCTTAAACTTTATAAATAAACCATTAGCACATGTTCAATTAATAGTTTTCGGGTCTTTCGGTAATGTCGTGTCGTACCTACAGAATAATTATATAGATATTATATAGAATATTTCTATACGATTCAGAGACCGTGACGAGATCCCTAGAATTAGATCATAAACGTTTCAAACTGTTGAAAGATCTGAAGTAGTTTTGCGAAAAGTGGTTTTAAACTGTAGGTTCAATCTCTGACTGACTGCCTCGTTCAAAAAAAATCAAAACTCATTTATTCAAACTAGGCTGATAATCAGCACTTTTCGAACGTCAAAATTTACTTTACTTTACTTTACTTATTTACAAGTGACAGTCCCCCAAAACGCCCACCCTTCGACACTTCCTAGTGTTTTTGCTGGAAAGAAGAAGTGGCGGAACAAACTCTCCAGCAACACATCTGTCTGTTTGGTTAGAAGAACCAGACTCGATACAATACTATGGTGTAAGTTAATATTACGATTGACTACAATCAATAATAAAAGGTATATAATAATAAAACATAAAAAAGACATAACATAATATTATCAGTAAACTAATTTTGGAGAAAGAACATAGATTACAAACATTGTCTTGTGTTCAACTCAACGACCAGCTATTCTTATCATTTAAGTAGTCGTTAATGGTATAGTAAGCTTTTGAACAAAGATTAGATTTCACTTTGGCTTTAAATGCATTAAATGGCAAGTCTAGAAAAGAAGATGGCAGTTTGTTATAAAATGTTATACCGAGCCCTACGAATGAATTATGAACTTTGTGAAGCCGGTGAAAAGGAGCGCGTTGGTCTAGTGGTCGCAAGCGCGACTGCTGAGCATGAGGTCCTGGGTTCGATTCCCGGGTCGGGCAAACTGATATTGGCTTTTTCCATCAGGAAATTATCAGTAACAGCCACAGAGTCTGGATTTGTGCCCGGTTGATGGCAATAGGCTCGCCCCCTATTACATGGGACTTAAACATAACTGGCGAAATGTGGGTGTACTATTAGGTACACCTCTGCCTAACCCTTTGGGGATTATAGGCGTGATGTTATGTTCAATCTCTGTTGTTAGTGAGTAACTGGGTAATACGATCTCCGGATCCCTTGGTAGAAAATTAAATGATTGTCAGAATTTCGGGACACCGACTACCTGTAACGACTGTCGAAGATCTACAAATGACGTAGCCGGGACCAACCGGGCACGGAGCTTTCCGAGGCACGGAGGAAACTCGGTATGTTATGGGTGGTTACGCATCCACAAATCAAAACCAACCTAGGCAAGCACGGCTTGTCCTCATGACTGATTGACTATCTATAGATTCATCATCACCATCATTTCAGCCGAAAGACGTCCACTGCTGGAAATATGCCTCCCCTCATCCTTATCTATCTATTATATCTCTTTTATAAAAATGAATTGCTGTTCGTAAGTCTCGCTAAAACTCGAGAACGGCTGGACCGATTTGGCTAATTTTAGTCTTGAAATATTAGTGGAAGTCCAGGGAAGGTTTAAAAGGTGAGAAAGTGGAAGGTAGGTAGGCAGGGTAGTAGGTAGAGTAGTAGGTAGGGTACTAAGTAGGATAGTAGAGTAGGTATGGTTGGTAGGTAGAGTAGTCGGGTAGAGTAGTAGGTAGGGTGGTAGGTAGGTAGGGTAGTAGGTAGGTAGGGTAGTAGGTAGGTAGGTAGGGTAGTAGGTAGGTAGGGTAGTAGGTAGGTAGGGTAGTAGGTAGGTAGGGTAGTAGGTACGTAGGGTTGTAGCTAGGTAGGGTAGTAGGTAGGTAGGGTAGAAGGTAGGTAGGGTAGTAGGTAGGTAGGTAGGGTAGTAGGTAGGTAGGGTAGGAGGTAGGGCAGTAGGTAGGTAGGGTAGGAGGTAGTAGGTAGGTAGGTAGTTGGTAGGAAAGAGAGCATTGCAACGCATGCCGGGTACAACTAGTATAATATAAAACACATAAATATAACTTTAAACCAAATACATATATACATAATTACAACTATTTTAAATATGACTATTTTAATGATACTATGTATTTCAAATTAATATTATTTATTTTGTTATTCCATTAAAAAGACGCCTTCATCCGCTCTCCTATTGAAAATTAACTTTGCTGTGCCCGACAGGGTCCATAATTGATTCTATGTCTTAACATACAAACTGTTGCATGTACACATTATGGAATGCAATAAAGTACTGAGTATTGAGTAAGTGTCGTCACATTGACCGGTCCCGTGCGTCTCGCATCCAGCGGATCCCCGCAACCTTCACCAGATCATCGGTCCACCGAGTGGAAGGCCTTCCAACGCAACGTCTTCCGGTTCGCGGTCGCTACTCCAGAACTTTTCGCCCCGATCGGCCATCCGTTCTACGAGCAATGTGGACCTGCCCATTGCCACTAAAGTCTGGCAATTCTTTGGGGTACGTTGGTAACCTTGGTTCTCATGCGGATGTCTTCATTTCTGATATGATCACGCAAGGAAACTCCGAGCATAGCCCTCTTCATTGCCCTTTTTTTTTTGGGGGGGTGGGAAATCATCAAATAACCCTTCCCGCTCTGGGCAGAGCGAAAGGGAGTGTCAGACTTCTACTGACTAAAAACCACCCATGTTCCTTCTTAGCCCTTGCGCCGAGGCCGCGCTATCTCTTTCGAACAACCCGCAGCCCCGACGGGCTCTTCATTGCCCTTTGGGTGACTTTAATACTGCACACTAATCTTACATTATAAACATAACATCACGGCTGTTATCCCTGAAGGGTTAGCAACGGTGTAGGTACCTAATAATACATACAAATTTCGCCAATTATGTTTAACTCCCATGTAATAGGGGGCGAGTCTATTGTATTGCCATCAATCGGGCACAAATCCAGATTCCGTGGTGGCTACTGAAAAATTCATGATGGAAAAATCCAGAACTAAGCATTTTGCCCAATCCGGGAATTGAACTCAGGACCGACCTCATGGTCCTTTTTTTTTTTTTTTTCAGGGGGTGGGAAGTCATCAAATAACCCCTCTCGCTCTTGGGCAGAGCGAAAGGGAGTGTCAGACTTCTACTGACTAAAAACCACCCATGTTCCTTCTTAGCCCATAGAGATACCGCGGTTTCGACATGAAGTCGAGACCGCGGTATCTCTTGCGAACAACCCGCAGCGATCTCATGGTCCTGAGCTCAGCATTACCTAAATTATAATGTGATATTATTACTAAGCAGTAATCCTATATTCTAAATGTGGTAATATGACTATTTCGTAAAATAGTTCTGGTATTTTTTTAAACTTCAGAAAATGGGAGAAATGTCGATGTTGGCTAAGAGTAGATAATTCGGAAAATGACAAAAACATCTTTGGCAGAATACAAATAAGTTTATCTTCGCATCGTGCACTGTAATGCGAAAAAAAATTGTTTGCGGTGTGAGCTGTACTATAAACTATATAACTCATAAACTACGAGTATAACTGTAACTTTAAGGACCTCCCAAGATATATTCAAATCTCAATAAAATACAGTACATTCACTAGCACCAAATATCAATACACAAAGCTGTGTATTACCGTTTTACAACTTAATTAATTATGCTATGTTCGTGAAAACGTTTCGAAGTCATAATTTTAGGAAATAGGCCATCTCAAAGTACATACAGTTATTTTACAAGAAAATAGCTTCTGCCTCTAATAGCAACTGTTTCGTTGGTCTAGTAGTCCCAAGCTTGACTGCCGTGCATGAGTGTCCGGGGTTCGACTTCCAGGTCAAGCAAAGTGTTATTGAAGTTTCCCATCAGGAATTTCTCAGTAGCAGTCTGGATTTACGCCCCGTTGTTGGCAATAGACTAGGAGCTCGTGGCTTTAAGAACTGCCACTCGGGTCCATCTTTAGGTAAAGCTGTGCTTGCCTAGGTCGGTCTGTGGATGGGTGACCACCCGACATACCGAGTTTCCTCCGTGCCTCGGAAAACACGTTAAGCTTTTGATCCCGGCTGCCATATATAGATCTTTGGCAGTCGTTACAGGTAGTCAGTGACCTGAAACATCCAGTCTTACCAAAGAGATCGTATTACCTAGTATTAACTGGGTTGTGGAGGTCAGATAGGCAGTCGCTCTATGTAAAATACTGGTATTCAGCTGCATCTGGTTAGACCGGAATAAAAACCAAAAAAAAAAAAGGCTAGGCAGATGATGATGTTGGCAATATACTTCGCCCACTAAAACCTGGGATTGAAACATAACTGGCGAAATGTAGGTGTACTAATGGGTACACCTCTGCCTAAGCCTTCGAGGATTACAGGCGTGATATTAGGTTATGTTATAAAATAGCTTTAATACTAGCTTAACCAGCTAGCTTTAGCTTTTAGCTTTTTAATTTTACTAAGTGTATAATATTATATTCGTGACTTTACCTATATGTATGCTTCTTTCCGTCTTATCTATGATACAAAGCCATTGGCTATTTGTACAGTCAGTAACCAGCATTACCTGACCACTCTTCTCACACCAGCACGCGTAGCATGCCATCGTAGAAACGGCTTTTGTCGACGGAAGAATCGACAAAATGACAGATTGTAGCAAAATTTCATGTCAAATTGTATGGAAAAAGCTTTGTCTATTCTTGGTAGTATAGAGATAGAATCGCCATACTACGCGTGCAGAAGAGGCCAAGTAGCCTCTTCTTCTTTATAAAAGGGGTCAGATAATGCTGGGTACAGGCTGTACTTGTAAACAGTTACTGGTAAGCTTTGTTCCCTATGTAGAGTCGTGACATCAGAGGTCCGACTTGGAATTTGACATGGCATAATGTCAGTGACTGAAATGCCGAGTTAAACTAGTGCTGGGGGGCGGTGGCCTAGGTACCATGAAGCTGAACTGTTTTAATATTATTCCAGTGCCGAAAACATATGGCAATAGCAGTCATTGCCCTTTCCCTAATATCTCTTCCAATCAAAACAAATGAACCATGTATCGCTTTTCGTTAGAAAAAATGTTTTATATCACGATAGATAATGATTCAAGACACGAACAGGCTTATTTTTGGATTTCAAAGTTAAGAACTTTAATAAATGTAGGTGGGTCAATGACCGCTATTGACACTTAACTGACACCCTATAATTTTATAGCTCTGTCACTTTCCCACACTGGCATAAGACTAAAATTATCCTGCTGTAAGACGTCACGGTAACCCCTCTGATTCCTCCCGTTCTTGTTTTTTCCCGAAAGTCATTAAAATGATACTTGATATTATATGATAAAATTTGATTAGTCCGTCGGATAGATTTTCAAAAAAATATTGGACACGTATTTTTGCTTTTTTCACGTAAACAATACATGAAGACGATACAGTGCTTCGAAAAGGCGCGCGACGTCACAGATTGGTACATTTTTTACCAGATAGTGACGTCTCCAGCCCCCACTCACGATCTTTGACACGTTTTATTTTCGTCAATTTTTATTAATTTGATAAAACTAAAAACACGTATCCAATATTTTTCGATAATTTAACAGACGGACCAGATGGTCCGTCTGTTCAATTATTGTAAAGGGTAGATACCCTATTACATACATCAAAGCGGTGAAGGAAAACATCGTGAAACCAAAAATTTCGAAGACATGTGACATCTACCAACCCGCACTGGGTCCGCGTAGTGAATTATAAGCCCATCCTTCTCCTAGAGAGGAGGCCTGAGTCCCAGCAGTGGGAATATTATAGGCTGATGATGATAAGCATACATTAATTCCCGATATACCCCGTTTAACAATTAGTTCGGCCAAGCACAATCCCATTTTTTACACAAGTTCTTACATTTAGCTTGACATCTTTTGTACTAATCATTCTTGTTAATAATCTGTCTATAAACACGTACATACTCGTAATTTATTAATGATTTGACGAGATCTTAATCTTTATTTTCGAATACTCGAAGTAGTAAAAATAAACGAGACCAAAAGAAAAATATATGTGACACTAGCTATACATTAGATAGGTCAGCAGGACTATTGTGGCCCTAATTAGAAAATAGCTGCAGAATTTGTAAATTTATGCTTTATGGGATCACATATACCAGGATTTTTATATATAAAGAACACGTTTTATAAATAAATTAACTTTCGTCCTTACCTGTCCAAGGTCGATGGTGAGATTGACCTCGTTGTACTTCATGCCCCTGGAGAGTGGGGGGCTCTGCCACCAGGTCTCAGAGCTGTCCACCGCGTACTCCGGAGGGTGCTTCTTGGCTTCGTTCGTGGCATCGCAAATATCACAGACCTGGGAGAGAGACAGCAGATTAGGAAAATTGAACTAACTAAATATATGGTATTTTTTATTGGGACCTGGACGTTATGGTAGGCTTTCTGAAGGCATTGATTCTGGCGGAGTAATAGCGGATTGAGAATAGAGTAGCTGCGGCCCTTTCATGACGTCTTAAAACAGTCCTTACTCATTCTTAATCTAGTGTGGAAAAGAGATAGCGCTAGACACCCTGTATAGTTCTGTCACGTTTCCACACTAGAATAAGATTAAGTTAGGACTGTTTTAAGACGTCATAGTAGTGCCGCAGCTACTCTATTCTCAATCCGCTGTTACTCCTTAAAGCCAGAATCAACAGTGACGATCACCAGTAAAGCGCCGAGACTATGGAGCTCACATTAATTAAAGATGTGGTATAGACCACATAACAGAAACATGTTTTTCAGTGGGACCAAAATCGTAACGTCATTATAATATGCCTTTTACCAACAATGTCGGAGCGGTTTTGCCCAATAAACTGATCGTGTTAAGCACGTACAGACGCTATCAGTTTTTGTTAACGGTTTACCTAGATGTTTTAGTTGCTTACAACCAATCAAAAATCCATGTAAAAGCCATCTTGTGAGGAGGACAACAAAGCATAATTATTATCATTGAACTAAACTCTACAATCTAATTCGTAAAGCTTCACGTTCTCTTTCAAACATTCGTATTCAACACCATTCACAAAGTCTCTTATTCCATAAACTGACAAAAACTCGCGGCTATAGAAATCATTGTGTTCATAAAAACAAAGGAGTTTAGTTTTAAAGGATGCGTGAGACCATTTGGCCGCCACATGTCCGCAAAAATGCCACGAGAGCCGAACTTCGCCGAACTCGCTTAGGACTTGGATCTTTGTAATTTGTTTGAAGTGGTAGACTTTCAATATTGTGTTACAAAATTACAAGATTACAATGCAAACCAGATGTTTGTAACACGACGTCGCAGTATAATAAACAAGCAGTTTGGTTAGACAAATTTAGTGTGCCTGTCAACATTGGACAGAGTGTTCTCATACTCATTAAGTAATAAGGGCAATATTCACACATGTCATTATAAAAGTCGAAACCTATTGTTATTATTCACTTCATTAGCCGTGATAGATAGCGTAGCCATGATAGATAGCCAAGGCGTGAGTGCCAAGGCGTGACTGCCAAGGGGTGACTGCCAAGGCGTGACTGCCAAGGCGTGACTGCCAAGTCATAGGTCTCGAGTTATTAGTATTGTATGATTTTCACTTGCTTCGATGAAGGAAAACAGTGACGAAACCAAACCAGCGTGCCTGAGAGAAATTTCTGACGTCATGTAAGACCGACGCCCAAAGGCGACAAAAAAGCTCTGAAATCAAGTTGGGCTCTAACAACACGAAAAAGAATGATTCTTCATGCTGCTGCTGTTATCCTAATAATTTACTTGGCTTAATTTTTTCTTCGTCCCTAATTTGATTAACCGATTGTAAAAGGACCTCAAAATTGAGCTAAGATAATATGTTTTGAAATATCTGAATCATAATTACTAACTAATGTACTAAAAATATTCTTCTACAGAGTTCAGATGACTAAAATTAAATGTACAGCACAATAACCCAGTCAAAAATAAACTGTCGGTAACGAGATAGAGGGTTCAAAGTTGACACGATAAAGCAAATATTTTAACTACTTACAAACGTTTCTTATCGTTGTCTATCTTGTTAATGTTATGAGTTTATGACGCATTCATTGAACTATTTAATTCTTAGGTTTTATTTAGGATTGACTGAATTGAAATACGTAGTTTTGAAGGTGGTGGTGATGAGGAGCAACGAAACCCATATTTGCATGTCACCAAAAGAGTGATGAATATAAATGTTGATGGATGGATACGGAGGAGATTGAGGAGGTCGTGGCTTAATAAGAACTGCCACTCGGGCGATCTTTAGGTAAAGCTGTGCTTGCCTAGGTCGGTCTGTGGATGGGTGACCGCCCGACATACCGAGTTTTCTCCATGCCTCGGAAAGCACGTTAAGCTGTTGGTCCCGGCTGCCATATATAGATCTTTGGAAGTCGTTACAGGTAGTCAGTGACCTAAAATTCTGACATCCAGTCTTAATAAAGAATGTCGTATTACCTAGTACATATTAACTGGGTTGTGGAGGTCAGATAGGCAGTCGCTCCATGTAAAATACTGGTATTCAGCTGCATCCGGTTAGACTGGAAGCCGACCCTAACGTAGTTGGGAAAAGGCTAGGCAGATGATGATGGATGGATACGGAGAGGAAGACTGTGTGAGGACCTGGATTGTGTGAGGAATGATATGAAGGAAAAAAGAGTTAATGATAGCATGACGATTGGAAGAAAAAAAACGACCCCAAATAACATAGGGCAAGGGAAATGCGTCGTGCCTCCCTATCCCTATAAGATAATGGCTTGAGTTTGTATGTAAGTGAAACGCAGCAGGATTACAATACTCCTCTGTCTTTGCGATGTTGGTGACAGCTTTTTTTTTTTTTTTTTTGCGGTGGGAAAGCATCAAATAACCCCTCCCGCTCTTGGGCAGAGCGAAAGGGAGTGTCAGACTTCTACTGACTAAAAACCACCCATGTTCCTTCTTAGCCCTTCATGTCGAGGCCGCGGTATCTCTTGCGAACAACCCGCAGCCCCGACGGGGGTTGGTGACACCTCAAGCATATATTATTATGATTGTGTGGACTCAATTACAAAGAATGCGCCATAAAACTTTAACTTTAACGTTAACGTTACGATCACGAAGACACTAACGAACTGCCGCACTCAGAGAGCTTTAATGATTACTTAGGCCATCACTTAGTAAAGGTTTTGACAGTTTTGTCATACAAAAGTGTGTCAAATCTTTACTAAGTGACGGCTTAAGTAATCATTAAATATCTCTGAGTACCGCAGTTAGAGCAGATTGCCGCAGTGCAATGCGGCAATCTGTTGATGTCGCATTGCACTGCGGCAATCTGATGGAAGTAAACGTGAACTGTACAAACAGCAGCACATCAAGTTATCGAAAACTTTGTTTTTTTTCTATCTGTTTTGAATATAAAGCTTTAGGTATAAAGAAAATATCACGATCACTACATGCTATAAAGCAAAGTTCTCCACCGCGTCTGTCTGTCTGTCTGTTCGCGAAAAACTCAAAAACTGCTGCATCGATTTTCATGCTGTTTTCACCAATGGATGGAGTGGTTTACGAGGAAGAATTTAGTATATAATTTGTTAAGGTGACCGATGTAAACGCGGGTGAAGCCGCGGGCAACAGCTTAGTATTAAATATTTTTTTTTCAAGATTTAGAAATTTATTTTTTTGTAAAGTTGCAGTAGCTTGATGTAATGGCGCTGTGTTCAAAAGATTTCAGCGTCATTATTGCATACAACTAAAAGTCGGTTCTTGGTCGATTCGAAGGTACGAAACGATCGCGATCTGTGGTCCTAGTAAGTGAACCATTTCCCAACAATATGTAACCTAGATTACATAAGTTTAAGAGCTTAAAGCACCACCGGAGCATCGAACCCGTTATCAGACGGACGCTGGGGCAGCGGAACGGAGATAGCTTATCACTCTCTTATCAGCCGGTAGCCAATTGTTCTACACTGTATTCGGTTCATAATAAAGTTACTTAGGTACTTTAATAATGTAATTGTTTAAGCAGAATGGCTGATCCCGCTATGTTTATCTAAGACTAGCAGACGTCACCCGGTTTCACCCGCGTAGTTACCGTTCCCGTGGGAATACAGGGCTAAAAAAGTATCCTATGTCACCCGGGGATAGTGTAGCTTCCCAACGGTGAAGAATTTTTCAAATCGGTCCAGTAGTTTTTAACTTTATTCATTACAAACATACACACACACACACAAAAATACAAATCTTTCCTCTTTATAATATTAGTGTAGAAGTGTAGACTAGCTGTTGCCCGCGAGTTCGTTAAGGTGAATGCTCCAACTAGCCCGCGAAATTCAAATTTTCTTACGTTTTTTGCAATTTGCAGGCCAGTGCTAGTTTGTATGTTGATTAAAATATAAATTGCGGCTGTAAGACGTATGTAGTTACAGAAATATAATCATCAAAATCATCAATATATGCCTCCAATTTCATAATGGTGCAAAAATGACTTTTTCAAGTTCCTGCACCTTTGGAGCATTCGCCTTAACGTGGAAATTTTAAAAGTTCTAAAGTGTGAGAAATTAAAGTACCGATCCTATGTATGTACAGACGCCAGCACATGAAGATACCCAAAACTGTTAAAACTCAATTAAACTTGAACCAAAAACTTTAAGGATAAAGTTGAAAATCTATTAAAGGAATTTGTCAGATTGTAAATTAGCTTGAAGACTGACCAGATTACTGTAACAACTAAACTGAAGCAACTCCTACATTAAATCTTCAATACTGCAATAATAATTAGAGTTTCAGACATTCATTAAAGTTTATAAACTGACGTGGTCACTAACACTATCATCACGAGTTCACGACATATCATAGCAATAACTGCAGTTCATCCGTGATCATGGTGCTTGCAACAGCGTCAAAATATCGGGAAGTCAAATTAATAGGAAACATGATAAATATCCCGTTTTTAGTGTTAATGATATTCAGTGTCACTTGTGCAAGATTAGATAATCCAACAGTGTGTTTGTTTAGACATTATGTGACTGTGAAGTGAAACTGGAACTCCAAATTCGAATATTATTGACAAAATCAAATCACTGATAAACTAGGCAGCACGCTCACGCGACCAACTTGTCCCACGCGTACAGATATCTTGGTTTATGGAGAGTAGGCTGGGACTGGCTACCGGAAGGGCTGATTAGGTTATGTAGGATAATAATATTCTAAGTTTACAACAACGGATGCTTTATAACTAACAACTGACTGTTCTATTGTTATGTCTTCCTCACAATAAATATCGCCTTTCCTACAAAAGACGAAACTATCATCACCTATTGACAACAGAATCGACATCAAGACACCATAACAAACATAGGTAAGTCTAGTTTTGGTAAAATCTCTCTCCAACCATTCTCCCATTCATACTTCAATGTACTAATTCTACAAAAGACCATGCCAATATGTACAGAAAACAACAACAAAACCGTATAATATTTATAAGTATAAACACAAAAACTTCCTAACCCCACAAAATAAGTCCCGAAGGACCAAAAAAAAAACTGGACGCACACAAAATCCATTCACACACGTAAAATATAAACAACCTCACCTGTCCTTGGATCACATGCTCATCATGATCTGCGTTCGCGCCGACCAATTTACAGTATAACTCTGGTCCTTCATCGCCGCAGGTAGCGGTCGCTGTAATCTTCTTTTTCGAAGCTAAGTTAAAGTACCTCGGGGTCAAAACTTCAGTGTGGACGAGGGCCGTGTATACTAGTATCAAGAACGTTAAAAATGTGTGTGCGCGCGCCATGTTGCGCGGACGGCGGCCCGTCGCCGAATGAGGAGTGCCCGCGCAAGGGTAGCGTCGGTTTTTTTTTATGGACCAATTAGCTATTGTAATAGGGATCTGTTTTGTCCGGCTGGCCGTTTCGTTGTTGACTGATACGGGATGGGATTTTAGATTGAGTAGAAACTGTTTAGTTGTGTCTTCTTTTCGTGTGTTTATTTTATCCGACCTGGGCAGATGTTGAGCCTCGTTTTGGATAGTAGTTGTGGTGCATAGCTGCTCTCCTGCTCACCCTGTACACGTGTTACTGAACATTTGTGACGTTTTCTTTAGATCAGCCTTTTTTTTTGGTGGTTTGTAAATCATCAAATGACTCCTACCATTCTAGGCGAAGCGGAAGGGAGTGTCAGAGTTCTTCAGACCAATTAATAACTACCCATGATCCTTCTTAGCCCTTTCTGTCCGGGGCCACGGTATCTCTTTCGAACAACCCGCAGCCCCGGGTCTAATTAGATCAGCCTTCTTGTAGACATTGATTCTGTTACAATAATGCTTTGCCTAAATGCACAAAGTAACAAGAAGTAGTCCATCTTTACTGTTCCCGGCCTACTGCTTGGGGCCGGTCGGTTCGACAACTAGAATATCTGTTGTTTGCAGTGCACTGAACGTAGCTAGTTCAGTAGTCCTGTAGGTTCACAAAATTGTATCCTAAATGCCAGCCTCTGTCATAATTATAAGAAAGCTTACAGTTACGAATGCTCGAATGTTACGATCAAATAAATTTTAAACGACTCAATTGACTCGTTTTTTTCAAAAGGACCATTCAGAGCATACATAGCTGTTGGTCGTCACTTCGTTCGAGTGCAAATTTTGATTGGTATGTGTGAGACTGCTTCGTTGATCGAGAGGTCGTAAACACGCAAGTGCGGCTACTGAGCACGAGGTCCTGGGTACGTTTCCCGTGTCGGACAAAGTGATATTGAGTTATCCCACCAGGAATTTCCAGTATTAGTACTGAAATTTGTATTTTGGGCATGAAATAAACCTGAAATAAAGTTATTGGTATAAAAAAATAACGTACACGATTATATTTTTAACTAATTTAATATTCAATAAATTTAAAAAAAAAAGAAATAACAAAAAGAAGAAGTTCAAAATCCTAAGAATACTATGTACCGTTAGATTCGAAAAACACGTCAAAAAATATACCCGTAGCGTGGCTCGATGAAAAACATATTATGGATTGTGCTGTCGCGTTCAGTGTCTATCGAGTTGAGTATGATGGGGGCTTATCTAAGTATTTAAACATTTCTATTCAATTGAGGATTATTCATTTTGAACAATTTTTTCTATACCCACCTAAGTTAATTCAAGTCGCATAATATAATAATATTTCACAGATTATGTGCCTATATTACTATGAGGAGGAGGAGCTCGTGGCTTAATAAGAACTGCCACTCGGGTCAATCTTTAGGTAAAGCTGTGCTTGCCTAGGTCGGTCTGTGGATGGGTGACCGCCCGACATACCGAGTTTCCTCCGTGCCTCGGAAAGCACGTTAAGCTGTTGGTCCCGGCTGTCATAATATAGATCTTTGGCAGTCGTTACAGGTAGTCAGTGACCTGAAATTCTGACATCCAGTCTTACTAAAGAGTATCGCATTACCTAGATTAACTGGTTTGTGGAGGTCAGATAGGCAGTCGCTGAATGTAAAATACTGGTATTCAGCTGCATCCAGTTAGACTGGAAGCCGACCCCAACATAGTTGGGAAAAGGCTAGGCAGATGATGATGTGCCTATATTACTATGTTGTTGATGGCCTAGCTAGTGTGAGTGACTCATACAGGTCAGGAATTGTCATAATGTTAAATACTCCATTTGATTCGGAACCTTTTCATTCAGTCCACGTGTATACTGCTAATTCTGCTGTTGTTTGCCAAGTCTAATTCTTCTAATGATCTTAATGGCATAGGTAATCTGCAGTTGACATCTATTAAGAAGCCTCTGGCCATTTACCAGAACATCACTAAATTAGGACTTGTCATAATATGACAAAGGGTTTGTATGCAAGATACATGAAAGGACACTTAAGAATATTAAGATTAAATAATTAGTATGCGAGGTGCTCCCGCCGTTGCAGTATCTACCAACACATACACAGACGTGATATCTAGCCCACAAAGAAATAGATCTACTGAAAGGGGTCAAAGAGGCATATGGGCTAGAAACGCAACCCTCAGTTAAGGCATGTATTGATAATTCCAGCCCCATCAGTCTCTCGGAAACTAGGCTAGAGCCTCGTAACGGTGGCATTGTCCGGCAACCCCTCTCGTTGTAAGTCGAACCTATATCGAGAAACCGTTTGAAGCAACCATCTGGAAAAATCACAAATTTTTTATTGTCTAGAGAGCAGCGGTGGCCCTGTGGCCGCGGCCCCGACTAACAAGCAGTAAGTCTTGGGTTCGAACCCAGGGAACATTACTTGGTGTAATTTATTTCATAACCATCACTAACTTAGTAACCGGGTGAAAAGTCCTAGAACCAAAAATTAGAAGACAAGTGACAATATCAACCCGCACTAGGCCCTTGTTGTGCATTATAGGCCATTCCCTCTCATAGAGAGAAGGCCTGTGTCCATATGGTCCCAGCAATGGGAACATTATAGGTTACTTACTCGCACTATGCTAAGCGTTACTACTTTAAACCTAGATCCATGTCTATTCTCGAACATGTGTATATGTACTGTTGTGGCACGAAGAGCAAAACCTAAGCAGATGGTCTTTGTTTTGTTTCAAGCTTTTGAAAGCTTTTGTTACGAGCTCTTAAATTGTTAGGCTAGATGTCTGCACGCTACGCTCTGTTGCTTCAACTGAATGCTCTTTCGCTTCAACTGAGAGTTTGTTCAATGGCCGTCGACGATCGTCCACACTAAGTTCGATCGAATTATTGGATTCCTTTGATGCTATACACACGCCAACGATTCGTTGGCGTTCTCTAAACCTATCAGACAGGACTCCTGAAACCCATTTGTTGACGTTGACCCAATATGTACGCAGCAACGACCATACAGCCAGGTCGTTGGTACGCAGTATTAAACTAATAATTATAGGAGTCAAAGTTGGTGTAAATGAAAAAAAATACCTTTATAGGGAACACTTGGACTAGGAGGTTTGTAGGCATTTTTTTCAGTTCCTCCACATATCACTTTAAACTTGTGTCTCTTATGATAAAATACTGGTGAATTGGATTCAAAGATGTGGTAACACGTGGGGTGAATGGGGTTCTCTTCACCTATCAAACCGCACTGGTAGCACCTGGGACTGCGTGTCGTGTTTGGTGATGTCGTTGTTGTCGTGTTTCCGCCTTCTCTGAGCTGTAATATTAGTGAGTATTAACTTGTGAGCTGTTATTAAACTTTTACTCCAAACTGGGTGCCAGGAACAGTAGATTCGGTGCAGCCGATTGGATGGAACGCTTTATGCTTACATGAGGATACTGCTCGCGCCATTCTATTTGTAATACCTGAAATAAATAAGCAATAGTTTGTAAAATATATAGAAAAGGGATGGGAGCATAGCCACCCGCGCCTCCACCCAACGTAGTAGAGACCTCGACTCGACGTGCCGCGACAACTGTGAACGATGTATACGATACTAGATGTGATAAAAAAAATCTCTTTTTTGGTGCACTATTAGTACAGGTTATTAGTACTTATTAGTATAGGTAAGGCTTCAACGAAATCAAACATCGACGAAATCGCGCATATGGTTGACTAGATACTAGAAAATTTACAACGGCAAACTATCTCTGATATCTCTGCCTACACAAGCCAAGCAACAGCTCACGAGATGACCGCTACAAAGAAACTGAATGAGAAGATAGACTTGCTGACTCGTGAGATCCTGCTAACAATCATCGATCGAAATACACGCTGGCCCGAAGCTATTCTTAAGCAAGACATGACGTCAGAAGCTCTAGCTAATCAAGAATAACAGTTTAAGAGTGAGCTGTTTTATGAAGTCACCAAACTATTGGGTAGGGTGCAAAGAAAACCCGTACTACTACCTGCCAGTCTACCACCCGCAGTGTAAAGAAAACGTTGAAAGTTGGCATCAATTACTCAAAGTTTTACTCATGACAAGACACAAGGACAACAACAAGTGGTTGAATGAACTACCTACAGTGCTCATAGGGCTACGGGCTGCCGCCCGGACCGATGCCGAAACTAACCCGTCTCAACTAGCATTCGGACAACCATTACGTCTACCTCATAGGAGGACGGAATGATGGCTGTTTACGTCTGTGCTTCTTGAGCGTGCTAATTTCCCCGATCTCTCCTGGAGGAGGGTGATAGCCATCGCGTAGAGTATGCCTCATGCACGAGGGTTTGTATGGGGTGGCCGATGAAATCAGGGGGTTACGGTGTTTAGGGGCTGACTCGAAGAAGCGCTTAGAAAGGGGTTTCATAAACTGAGCGATTTGCCACGCATCCTATGAACATATCGAGGCTTGATGTGTGCAAACAGGACACAAGCGTAAGTCATGATGGGACCCTAGTGGATAAGCGCGGCGAAAGTTTTTATATGTGAGCGTGAAATTCAAACCTCTTGTTTTACCTCTCTTTTGTCTTCCCCTTTCGTGTTTCTTGGTGCCTCCTTCATGTCTCCCCCTTCCCAGACTAGATTTGCCTCTTTCATGTCTCCCCTTGCCCTGACTTGGTTTGCCTCTTTATTGTCTCCTCCTTTCCCAGCCTCTTCAGCCTCTTTCTCGTACCCCCCTTCCCTCCTGGCTGTTATTGCAGCCGTTTTATCAGTACGAAAAATAGTATTACTTGTCACCCCAGTCGTTACATCAATATTTTCTGCAGCTTCTTGTATCTCATCTTCATCTTCTGGATAAACAAATCTATCGCTAATACTCTCAAAGTTTATTGGATTCGTCTTTTCGTCATCATCTTTATCGGTATCGTTTTGATCATCATAAACCGTAATTTCTGTAGATCTGTAGTTAAGGTGGGGGAAGTAACTGGCAAAAGTTTTTTTAATTTTTATTGTGGTTGTTGTTCTTTCCGTGCTCGACACAACAAGCACAACTTTCGGCCAAGCGGAGTCATCCTCTTCGAAATGATGCCAAACAGACTTTTTGGCTGAAACCTTCACGGGTTGGGTTACTTCTTGCGGTCTGTTCTGTTGATTATCCCAGGCTCTTTTGCGGTGTACTGTAGAGGCTTTTGTATCTTGATTTGATGAAGCTTTTTCACTAAAAGTTGGTCTCCATAATGTTCTGTATACTGTAAAATTAATTTATGATTTGATTGGTGATTTGATCAAATATAAATAAATAAGTAAATTATTGTAGTCACCAGACATTTTGAAAAATAAACCTTTCTGAATACAAGTATCTAGTATCTACTTACAAGCACACTATCAGGACTTACCTCTGTATGGTTCATATTTATACACATTGTTTGGCAGTGCGCTGGTTTCAGGTGTTGTGATCGTTAAAATAAGATGTTCTACTGGGTTTTTGATACGCGACAATAACGAGCATTTAGTATATCTAAATTCGGTATGTAAATATAAAAGGGTAATATAAAATATTCGTAAACATTCTAAAAAATCCATTAGTAAAAATAATGATATTGACGACTATTGACGAATAAAACGCTAAAAGCTAGACATATTTGACAGAAAGAAAAGATGAGAACCATACAGTTGAATATACGTATTCTACTCTCTCTAGAGAGTACAAACAATACAGCTCGTTTGGTCTTGAGTCTATGGTCTAAACCATGCAAACGAGCAATAGTGTACTGATAACTATTTTAGCACAGATTAATAAAATACCAACAAGAATGGAAGTTAGATGTTACCATGTAGTCCATGTAGATAGCGATCTCCGTAGATTTTGAATGTCTTTCCCTGCTTTTTCGACTATTCAAAAGTACCTGTTTCAATATTTGGGAGGGAGGGGGAAATTATCAAATAACCCCTCTCGATCTCTTGGGCAGACCGAAAGGGAGTGTCAGACTTCTACTGACTAAAAACCACCCATATTCCTTCTTAGCCCTTGTGCCGAGGTCGCGGTGTCTCTTTCGAACAACCCGCAGCCCCGACGGACATCTGTACAAATACTTTGATTTTGATGTTACCTACTTCCTTGAGAAAACTAACAAGCTACTCATCAGGTCCAGGTGAGCCTCTCTGAGAATACAGAGTGGGAATGATGCCGGTCTCTGCATTCATTGATATCATAAAAATAACAAGTGAGACAACTATGTATCAGGTTTTATTTGTGTGACTTCAACTGCATAAAACGTCTACATGTTTTAAGCAGTTCTAGCAATTACTCGAAAAATTAAAACAATCTCCTGTGAACGTTAAACACAATCATGCGTACTCACACTCACCTACCACACCCACTCATATACGCCAGAGACACACAATAAACACACACGGACACACGGCCTCTGCCAAAAGCACTAAACCACTAGTCCCCAAACTTTCTTTCAATACTGATATTCATATTATTATTATGTTCTTTATTTACTTTCTTACATATAATTTACATTTTTAAATATTTCATACAAAAAATATAAAAAAAAAACATTTTATTTATTATTAAACGTTTATTTCAGATCCATAAATCCATAGAATAAAAAAAACATAATAAAATCACAATCAAAACAACACAAAATAAATAGAAATCAAAAATCCTAACACAATAATTACATAAAAAATTTGAACATTTATATCTGAATCAAAAACCATCATATATCTAATAGTTTTTAGAAAACCTTAATATTTTTCTTTAATTAAATTGTCTCTCTGTTGTTTTGAAATTACTATTACTAACATGTTAGCGTTACTTATGAAGAGACTGGATCCTACGACGCAGGGTATTCTTGTGTGGAGTCCAGAGAATATGTACAAATCTAGTGCTTAAGACTAATATTGTTTTTATATGTTACTAGCTTTATAATATTGTATTATGTTAAGTGTGAACTGAATAATATTTTATTATTTATATAAATTATCTGGCAATCCGCTCTTCCTAAATCTGGCCGATTCACGGTTTCTTCTCAGGGACTCGTCTTTACCAAACAGTCAACTGTTCTGACTCCTGTAGTGGGAAAATTAAGGGATATTTTGAAAAGAAAAAGTGAATAATTTTCTTGGTCGAAGTCAGTCTTAGCATCTCTAGGAACCATAACATTGTAGCTATATGTAGATGTTGATGCAGGCCATTGCAGGCATACTTTCAATGCTGCGGGTTGTTTGAAAGCAAATATAAGTCTGACACTCCCTACCGCTCCGCCCAGAGCGGTAGGAGTCATTATGATGATTTTCCACCCTACAAAAAAAAGACGTACAGTACCCGGCGATAAATTAATATTGCATATCGACCTTTGGAAAGAGACAATCGGCTAATTTCGGCTTCGTAGAGCGTTATCTCTGTCGCACGAAATACAAACAGTCCGGTATCTATTCATCATCATCATCATCATCATCTTCCTGCCCTTATCCCATTCTATTTGGAGTCGGCGCAACACGTTTTCTTCTTCCATTCTTCCCTGTTACACGTCAAGGTGACATTTATTCCTTTCTTATTCATATCATTCCTCACACAATCCATCCATCTTTTCATTGGCCTTCCTCTCCCTCTCCATCCATCAATATTTATATCCATCACTTTTTTAGTCACATGCGTTTCATCTCTCCTCATTACATGACCAAACCAAGATAAACGACTTCTTTCAATTTTTCTGTAACAGGTGCCACTTTCAAACTTCCTCTAATATACTCATTCCTTTTACTTTATCCATTCTTGTCACTCCGCACATCCATCTCAACATTCTCATCTCCGCTACATGCAATCGTTTTTCATCCATCTTTTTCAAAGCCCAACACTCTGATCCATACAGTACGACAGGTCTAATCACGGACTTGTATATTTTCCCCTTTAACTTGAGGGGCATCCGTGGGTCGCAAGTTGTTCCAGTGACCTGTCGCCATTTCATCCATCCTGAGTTGATCCGTTGCGTTACGTCCCGGTCTACTTCACCATCCCCTTGGACAAGCGACCCGAGGTACCAGAAGTTGGAGCAGATCGATATGGGAGTTCCGGCAAGAGTTATAGGCACAGGACTGGAGAGACCGCCGAAATCGCAAAACAAGTATTCTGTTTTGGTTCTGGTCAATTTCAGGCCAACATTCTCCAGTCTTTGCCACCACACCTCCAATCTGCTCTGGACCTCTAGGCCGCTCTCGGCAACCAGCACAATGTCATCGGCAAACAGCATACACCAGGGTGCCTCTTCCTGAATATCTGACGTGAGAGCGCCTATTATTATCAGGAAGAGGTAAGGGCTGAGGGCCGACCCTTGGTGCAAGCCGACAGCCACATTGAAGCTGCCGGTAGTGCCCGCTGTAGTCCGTACTTGCGTGCTGCATCGACCGTACATCGCACGGATAAACTGCACATACTTCCCAGTCACAAATTTCTCCTTAAGGGCCCACCACAGAACCTCACGGGGTACTCAATAAAACAAAAATAATAGCTGTTAAAACAATTATGATTCGCTTCTTTTGATAATTCTTTTTATTCTTTGTATAAAATACACCAGTTTCCAAAGGTCGATGTGCAATATTTATCGCCGGGTACTGTACTTTCAATTACACTGTCTCTAAAATTTTCGTCTAAGGTTGATGCCATCGCTATTTAGCCAACATAACGTTTCCATTCCAGGAACATAATATATTTTCCTCTGTGAGAGACAATATGCTACAATAACTACACGAGCCCAGTTCTAGGTAGGACATTCCGGATTTCACACGATGTTTTCCTTTCACCGTTTTGGGGCCAGCGGTCACCTTTAAAAACCGACATGTTTACTATGTGTGTAATGCTTTGGATCGATCTGGATTCGGATTTGGCTAATTACTGTACCGTATTGTACTTATTCTAACTAAGAATCTAGACTGAGGTCGCTACTATGTAACTTATTACACAATTATTGTCAGATTTTAATATTTATTGAACACCCTGTAGAAGCGCCCGTGAAGCTCCTGGCTCTGCCGTACCTTGATTCGGTCATAGAGCCCGTGAAGCTCCTGGCTCTGCCGTACCTTGATTCGGTCATCGGTAGCAAGACTAGCAAGTATTACAGGTATGAACCTGTTTTTTTTTTACAGCGGGGTGAATCCCTTGCCCACTGCAACCACATAACCATGCGTATCTACCCACATCGGCTTTATAAAAATATTCCCTTTTACTGCACATCTCGCGGTTATTCAGCATTTTCCCATTTAAAAAACCTCGACACCCGCGCTTCCTCGGGATGTACTGTCTCATCTATCCCGTATCTAGGTGACCATAAATAAAAATCTAATTAAACTACAAAGTTGAAAATTTATTTGAATTATTACTACATGATAACAATGTTTACAATGAGTATTGATATTTGTGACCTTCCTCTTGCGTTTTCTCTTGGGATGGTTTATTTTCACTAATACTCTCTACACTGCTCTGGCGCCGTAGAGACTTGAGATCTGGAGTTTTCCTTGGTTTTCCTTCGCTCTTTCCTCTATGTACATGTTTGTCGTTATTGTCTTTGTGAGATACTACTTCTTCGTCACTTTCCGTAGTACTTATAGTTATAACCGGTATAACAGAACCAATCGAGTCGGATTGTTTTGACTGCGTACTAGATTGTGAAGTTTGCTTCTCATGAATTTTTTTACCATTATTCTTTTCCTTAGATAGTTCTTTTACAATTTTTGGTTTTGTTGCTTCCTTTGCATCCTGTATTTGTTTCTCAATCACAGCTTTTTTTTCAGTGCGGTCATCAACTTTTTCAAGTTTAACTTTTAAGCCTTTGTTGAATATTTCATTAATTTTAAGCTTTTTGCCTCCATCCGTCTTGAATTCAACAGTATTTCTTATTTTCTTATCAGGATTATTTATAAAAATATCTTTTATTTTTAAAACTTCCCTTGGAAGAGTTTCGTGGAAGTCTGTATCAGTTTCATCGTCTACGTTATTCGGCGAAGGTAATTCTGAAACGGCTTCTACGTCACTTTTTTTATCGAGCGCCATACCAACTATTTTGGCAAAAATACCACCTGCAAAACCATACAATTATCATGAGGTGCATTCACAAAGAACACTAAGATTTCAGAGATTCGATCATACCACAATTCTAAAAATAGTAAATGCCGATCTTTACAAATTAAAATCACCTTTTATGTGATCATTTAAGATAACCCCGAACAAAGATTGCTTGGCTTCACCAACAGCGTCTCCATGTTAAAATCACTTAGGCACCAAAGCACCCATGTAGCACTGTAATAATATTTAAAGGTTTACCTTTTTTCTTAGCCATCTTTATCGGTTCATTCATCTCCTCCGTTAAAGTTTTGCGGTCATCGGAATCAATAGATTTGCTCATTGGCAATGATGGCAGTGCTTTCTTCCATCTTGCGAAGGGCGTGTTGTCCATAGCTGATGACCCAGCTCTTCTTCTCGTGTCAGCCAGTTGGAACATCTTCCTTCGCTCTTCGGTTCTTTCACGACGCAATTGGATCTAAACAGGAAAATAGAAATTAGTATGCAACTGTTGGAAATCAGAGATAAAGGTTTTGACCTTGCCAAAAATTTGATCTAGATAGAACCAAGGCTAGTTTCAGTTTTGTAAGAACATACTTGATTGTTAATTACAGGTCTACCGTTTAATTTACGGTTTAGACGCTCATCAGCTGGTAAATGACAGAGCTCTCGGGAAGTAACACGTCATCGTCTCAGTTAAACGGTAGGCCTGTGGTAATATTAGCAGCAGGCAGCATGTTCCATGTTTTTTATTAGATTGACACAATATACTCTTCTTTTTTTAATTTTGATTTGTTTGTTGATCATAAGAAGTTAAATCGTAAGATTATTGCAACTACAAACTTACCTTCAAATCATTATTCGCTTCCCGTAAAGAGTTTGTCAGTGACGTCAAATAATAAATGATTAGTATCAGCAGTACCAACAAAGGTATAACAATGGCAGGCGACGCTATGTATTCCAATGCAAAACTCAAGCTCTTCGGCAATATCTTGTAGATATTGATTGTTAAAATATAGTATATCTTATCGTATTCGGAGAAAGGTCCACAATGCCACGATGGTTTAACCCAGACTATTGTGTACCCTACTGGAAGGACGCAGAGGAATAGCATAGTTAGTAATAGGGCTAGATAGAAGTTATTACTTTTTGAGACTCTAAAGACGACTTCGTGCGGGACGTTGCAAGTCATGACTGCCCACGACCGCAAGTACATCATAATCATTAGCTTAGCGACGTTTAGGACAACGAGGCCTGGCGAGAAGAACATTCCCATCCAGACCATGCCTTGATTGTTAATCAGGTGAAGAATATTCTCTGCTATCTTAAAGTCTCCATACTCTGGGAACTTTTTCTCCAGGTCCCAGCACCAGCAGCGGTTCATGTATCGTACGAACAGTGCGCGAATGAAATCCATGAACAAAGTACCGAGGAGGACAAAAACCTGGAATAAGAAAGAATGGAAGTTTTAATACCTTCTTCCGAGAGAAAAGCACAAAAAAGCTATAGAATTTCTAATCCGTTGCGTCCAGCTGTCTTTTGTAGATCTTTGACAGTTGTTACAGGTACACAGTGACCCGAAAGTCAGACAACCAGCCTTACCGTAAGTAAGGTAGCGTATTAACCAGTACTAACTGCAGTCACAAGAGTAAAAATATGGTGCAGTAGCTCCATGCTCCATGAATGTAAACGACTGGTTTTCAGCTGCATCTGGTTATACTGAAGCCACAAGCCAGAAACATTCCCCTATTTGCAAGACTTAATTTTATTTTAATAGCTTACCAAATCCATCATAGTCAATTTGACCAATTCCTGGCCAAACATGGTTTCCCAGCACAATTTTAGCAATTTCTTTTTGGTGGACACAGATAAGTTATACATCTTCCTCATATTCTCATCGACATACACCAAGTCTATGGTTGTGTTTGTGCCATTCTTTGAATCAACGACTGCTCCTATACTTGCTGAACATTGCATCGCATAACATACCCTTTTCACTATAGTACAGTTTGACATGAAGAATACTTGCTTCACATTCTTCCCGTTACAATTTACTGTACAATTGAAGGTAAAGTCAGGACAAAAGTCGATATTTGCAACTGTTTTAGGATTCAAAGTAGTTGCCATAGTTGATTCTGTCGATGTTTCTGACGTTATGTCATATTTATTAGCATTGTTATTAACTTTATTTACATGTTGTGTTGTTGTATAAGGACTAGCTGTCTCAATTACACCGTAGTCAGTAGTGTATTTTAGAGTGCTGTCAGTTAAATCTAAACCAGTACTCGTATCTATTGTAAACGTAGTAGTCTCTGTCATTTCATCCCTTGACGTATCTGTTATGTGTTGAGATTTATGGTCTATAATATTAGTTGTAGTTGTTTCAAAAATGTTAAAATACGTAGTTGCAAATTCAGAGAATGATGCCATATCTGTAAGGGTCGTTTCACTATCTGCTGTTGTATCTGTATTACTGCTGAAATCATCAAAAGTAAATGGCGTTTCTGAACTTTCCGTAACTGTTGACGTGTCAGTGCCTATGCTATTTTCAGTAGTCGTAAAATCTGATGGCTTGTAATCAGTCACTGTACTCGAGTAATCAAAATCAGTATAATCAAACTCTGTACTCGTGCCAGTAGTAGATTCGGCAGTATCATAAAATGAGTATTCGTTATCGTCTGTTTCTGGTGTAGTGTCATTTTCTTTTTCATTTTTTATGTTAAACGATTGCTGAAGTCGTATATTTCGTAGTCTTTGTAGTTCTTTTATACCCATCGCAACACTATCCAACGTAGTTGTTTCTTTTTTTTCGATATTATCAATATTGTTTGATGGTATTAATGGTTCTTGACGTGGACGTCTGAATAGTAATTTAGGGGCGATTTTTTTTGGAAATGGTGCTGATCTTGTTTTCATAACTATAACGTCGGCCAGGCTCTTTGGTAAAGTCATTTGCGTTTCACAGGGTCCACAAGAGATTTCTTTTTCGGCACAAAAGTTAGGTATAGTCGTAGTAAACGATTCACTTATATTTAGAGTTTCATTTGGTATTATGGTCGCATTCATGGTCAGTGTTGGTTTTAGTAAATCCAGATCATCACTCATTCTCTCAATTTTGCTAAATAAAGCGAAGATAAGAGAGTATAGATTGAGCAGATTCAATAACATGATCCTACAACAATCAATCAAAAGATTAATATTATCTATTGTCACATTAAAAGGTATACAGTTAGTGAAAGTATAAATACCTTGCTAATTGCAATCTTAGCTGCTTTCTCGGGTGATAGTGTTCCAAAAATCCAAGCAGTTCAAAAAATACGGGAAATGTGATGGAGATAACTGTGACAACTATAGTCGTCTCATTCTCGCGCCACCAACTTCTTGTCTTCAAGTCATCGTCAGAGCGAGACACAACTGTCACCACAGCGTAGGCTGACACTGCCAGCAGTATGACCACGCAAATGTTGACAAGAGCACGGAGGGATATAATCCGCCAACTGGAAGAACAGGAAGAAAAATATTCCGGGATACCAATGTGGGGACTGAGAAATTGCAATTTGAAATTGTACGGTTATTTTTCTTAGCGGCTTCATTCCTCCTGGTCTGAAATTATATTACGCGATTTTTGAACCTAAAAATAACCCTTAGATCATTCTGGTCATAGTACGGCTTTTATCGAATTCCGTTTAAAATCCTTTAATGACAGAAAGAGTTACTTAAGCATTTTGTAACATTAGAATCGATGAAATACAACAAAAGTGTGAGGAAAACATGAAAGAAATTGTAAGTGCAAGAACTCACTTCCTCAAATCCTTTTTCTTCTCAGCCTCCTCAAGTAATGCTTCTTTGAATCCTAAAATAACTGAAGCAATCCGGTTATGAGCCGTTTCCGTATTGCCAATCATGAAGTCCCAACCGGTGAAGAGTTTCCATGAAAATATGCACTCGTCTTCTTTTTCAGACAGCTTCGACATTCTGGAGTTTTCTGCCATTCTGTGAATAGGTTTACTTTTTATGTTTTTGCCTGAAGTAAGAAAAGAAATGTTTATATTTTAGGGATAGTGTGGTCGAATATTTATGTTTATGCACAACTTTCAATCAAAATCCAAAAATGTATCTTAAATATCATCATCATTAGTTTATTAATTGAAAGGCAAGGTTGAAATGTAATGTATGACTAAAAAAATGTGTGGGGTGGTGGACCACAGATTACGACCTTATTCTCATTCCTACTGAATATACCTATACACACAAAATTTCATAAAAAACTGGCCCAGTGCGAGTCCGACTCGCACATGAAGGGTTCCGTACTAAAACGAAAAATTACGTTTGTTGGATGGGAGCTCCCCTGAATTTTTTTTTAGTATTTGTTGTTATAGCGGCAACAGAAATAAAATAGAAATTAAATAAATAGCTATCGCGGTTCTTGAGATACAGCCTGGTGACGGACAGACAGCGAAGTATCCCGAAGGGTGCCGTTTTTACCCTTTGGGTACGGAACCCTTATAAAAACGGTCAAGACGTTTCCGAGGAGTATGGCAACTAAACTAAGACTGTGACACGAGAATTTTATATAAATAGATTTAATAAAAAACTAACTTTCTCAGTATGGCGACGAAGCTATAAATATACACGGCTAGTCCTGTGAGGAAGTATGCCAGTGGCATGCGGTACTGGGCTCTCTCAACATTACTGTAGTACCCGTAGAAGATAGGGGAGCATTTCAGAACCCCCTCAAACTCCCATAAAGTCAGCAGATTCGAGGCGTTTTGCTTTTCTTCATCCATGATAATCTTTCTTTCGCCGTCTTGTTGCGGGTTAGCTGTCAGATACTGAAATAAACGAAATTTTAAGTAAAGTTATACAGGGTGTAAACGAACCCTTCACGCATCCGTCAACCAAGCATTCTGTACATCAAACTAAGTAACCCTACGCAAAAATTTTTGCTGGGAAATGACTTTTTTTTTTGGGGTCAAAAATCACATTTTACGATAAAACTCAAAGTAGCACTCTTAAAACATTGTGCTAGTGAATGCTTTGAATAGTAAACGGGTCATGGAGGTAATTTAAGTAAAGTTAAAACCTGAAATACTAGTATTTACAAAAACAGCTGTGAAAAATTTGGAACTTTGACCCCCAATATCTCCGTAACTAAGAGGTTCCCAGGTATGGTCTAGAACAAAAAAATTATCGCAGTGTTGGGGAGAACAAATGCCTTTCGTTTGCGTTAAGGGTACTTTTACACCCTATATTGTATAACTCATTATTAAGATCTAAGAACATTATGTTGTCGTATCATCCTAATACTACGGTGAAAACTGAGCATACCTATAATATAATAGGCATAGATACGAGCACTTTAATGTTGTAATATTTTATGTAAACTTTTAAGTATGTATTGTTGTTGGAGTACCTAATAAAAAAAAAACGATAATTTTTAATTTGATTGTGGACAATGGAGACGTTTCGGTGGCTGTTTCTAGAGGCGGCATTGTCAAACCTCCTCTTTCATACAAATTCCCTATAAGTCTTAAAACACGAATGACTTATGAAAACGATGGTTATAAAGATATTTCTGGAGCAGTTGTGCCCTCAGCGCACTATACACTCATAGAAGTAGTAGTACTTAGTGTAAAGTCGTATTTATAAAGAGCGATAATTAAAAAAATGACCTCAATATATTGAAGATATCCGCTTCAAAATTGAGTTGCAAGAATCCACCCGAACATACATTTTATAAATTGCATTTTGCAAGTTAAATAAAAACTTGTAAAAAGGGTTTACTTACTATTTCGCTTGTCTCTGAATACAACATTTGATAAAATCGCCGCAAGGTATTGAATGACATTCAAATGAAGTACCTAGGATTAGTATAGTTTAGTTGTAATGACATTAAACTAAAGTGACTAACCTCAGGTACAATTACAAAAACGAGCAGTATGAAGCCGATAACCAGATTCACCCAGAACAGCCAGCGAAGGAAGGTGAAGTAGGAGGCAACCACGGAACCGAAGTGGGACTCGATCTCCTTGATACGAAGCTCCCAGGGGATCAGCAGATTTGAGGTGTTTGCTGCTTCGCGCTTTATTTGTTGCCAGTACTGGAGATATAACAAGTTTAGAGATGGATTTAAAAACATTATAAAGCACTACATATTATAAAACAAATTCCTCCGCCGCGACTGCACCGATTTCCATGCTGTTTACACCAATGGATAGAGTGGTTCTTAAGGAAGGTTTTAGCATATAATTTGTCAAGTTTTTGTATGCATTGGCTCAAATAAATGATATTTGTTGGGGGTTTCATGATGGTCTCTTGCCCACCATGCAATGACAAATTATATGATTTAAATTTCTTGATTTAAGTCATATAATTTAAAATCTACTAAAATTCAATCGGCTGAATTCCCAAATATACAGTTACATGTATTTCAAGTGGCTATTTATATTATTTTGCCTTGTAATACAAGCAGAAAGCTACAGCTAAGAATAAGTTAATGTCAATAACTATCAATTTTTGAATTGCTTAATTCAATTTATAAAAACAAGGCTTTGTCTCGTGTAGGATCCGAACCTATTGCTATCATCTGGGCACAAAACCAGCTACTGAGAAATGCCTGATGGAAAAACGTAACACATTACCCTGTGTCCGACCCAGGAATATAATTATGCAGTGACATAGGTACACATAGCTATAGAGCATAAAGTAATTAATGTTTTTAAAAAAGATCAGGAATAACGAAACCACTTACAGTATTCAGTAAGATGTTGAATCTGGCGTAGATATCCCTGGTGCTCTTGGACTGCGCCAGTCTCTCTTGTAGCTGCCCTTCGTGACGTTTGATATACGCCTTAGCCTGTTATACGGAGAACTTTATAGTGTAAAGAATACAGAATGTAAACGAACCCTTCACTAAGCCGTCAACTAAGCACTTTGTACATCAAACTAGGTACTGCTTAGTTTGATGTATATAATGTATTGCTGGGAAACGACTTGTTTTTGGGGTGAAAAATCACATTTTACGGTAAAACTCAATGAAGCACTTTTAAAACATTGTGCTAGTGGATGATTTGAATAGTAAATAGGTCATGGAGGTAACTTAAGTAAAGTTATAACATAAAAAAAATGTATAAAAAAACTGCTGTAAAAACTTTGGACCTTTGACCCCCAATATCTCCGTAACTTGTAGGTAGTTCTCGATATTTCGGCGCTGTTGCAAATTGTTGGTGTTGTTTATAATGTTAGTGATTATGTCAGTTTAAAAACTTAAACCCCATTAAATGTAGTTGGGAAAAGGCTAGGCAGATAATTATAAAGATATTGTATTATCACCTGATGAACGATCTTGAGTTTCCTCCTCATCCCAAGGGGCTGCTGCTTCACGGAGCCGAGCACCTCCTTGTGCAGGTGAATGTTCTCGAAGATCTGCTCCTGCGTCACCACCGCCGCCAACTGAGCGTCTTCCATTGAAATTGCCGTGCTGTTTCATAAAGTTTAGATATCATAATGTAACCACCACCTTCTATCATGCTCTCTGTGATCCTGAACATTAATACAGTTAAAGTGACCTCTGCGCTGGTACTGTTGGTACCCTGAAACTGGCAAAGTTTTGGGCAATAAAAAAAATCATAACTTTGAAGGGGACTGACCAGGGCCCCGAGTCTGCTATTCAATCGTGTCAGAATGGTCTATCAGTGATCTCATAATTGTTGATTTTGACAACACCAAACTTGTCAAAATCAACAATTATGAGATCACTGATAGACCATTCTGACACTATTGAATAGCGACTCGGGGCCCAGCTCGTTGCAAGAATTCCATGGGTAATTGTTGATTTACACAACACCAAACTTGTCAAAATCAACAATTATGAGATCACTGATAGACCATTCTGACACTATTGAATAGCAGACTCGGGGCCCTGGTGTTCACCATAAATAAAACTAAAGAGTAACTTAATTCACCGTTAATAGGTGTTTTGATAGATGTCTTCTTTGAAATGATTTAAATATAATGTTGTCTAGGGTAAAGCCCTAACAAATGCAGCCCTAACCGCATACAGCGACTCGCCACGCCGCCGCGCGCCGTAAGCGTCACGATGCTTGCTATAGACTTCTATTGATGTGGTCTCTTTCATCACGACGACACAGTGATTGAGCGACTGGCTGCTGCCCTACGAGTCACGGGTTCAATCCCCATTTGTATTTGTTTATGTGAGTATAAATGTTTGTAAACGCACCCCACCCAGGATACAGGAGAAATACCTAGAGCAGAGCAATGTTAAAATAAAACTATGTGAAGTTATAAGAAGTATTACTTTTCTCTCTCTGCTAAATGAATGCAGGTACAAGTTCATTAAATAAGGAACCTATTCGTATCATTTATGTAAATGGTGACAGACCAAAGTCACCATCTGCAGGAGCGTTAGTATAGGGTTACATACATTTTTACAGCGGGTTTTACAGCGATAAGGCTCGCTTGCAACCACCTTTGGAAGGGCAACTAAACTCGGTATTCCTCATTGCAGAGGGAATCAGAAGAATAGTGAAATACTTACTCCCCAGAGCTGGTAGTAAAGACAGAAGACCTTCGCCTCGGCCGGTTCTCGTCAGCGAGGAAGGGTGAGGAGGGGCGCCTGGCGCGACCCTTACGTGAACGTCTGACGCTGGCCCTGCGCTGACGCAGCACCGCGCTCAAGCTCGCCGAATAGTCCTCATCTTCTGAACCATCTGGGAAAAACAATGGTGGCTGTATTTTCTCGACCAAGACCTCACTCTGTGACGGAGAGCAAGCGAGATGACAGCGAGGCTGAAAGAGAAAGAAGAAAGAAAAGAATATTTATTTGTCGCAGAAGGTCCCATAAACACAACGACCATACGGCCGTATGGTCGTTGCATAAACATAGCATACACTCACGCCCCTTTTCCCCTGGGGGTAGGAAGAAACCACCCTAAAACCCTTTATTGGATACCCCACTCGATGGCAATGGAAGAAAAATAAATTTTGCGCTTCATGATAAATTATGGCCCCCGAAATCCGCAGCGTTCTTTGTTTTTTGATTTTATACATACAGGTCAAACACTTATCCCCTCCTTTTGGACTTCACAGCAGTCGGGTAAAAATGTGGTCATTATGTATGTTTTTCTGTGATAGTCTGTGAGTAGTGGTACTCACAGACTAGAATAGACCTTGTGTTGCTTATTCATCAAAGTGTAAAGTAAGTTTCCATGCGTTTATAACCGAGTAAATCAAATTATCAATATAATTTGTTTACAATCCGAGGCTGTGTCAATTATCTTGTCAAATCTATAGAAATGACAGGTATCAAAACTGACCACAGTCCATGGAATTATTATTGTAGACCGTACTTTTTGTACTGTAGCTCTTTAATTAAAATCTATGATCATCATCACACAGCAGGGCTATGGCTATCTCTGTTGACAGTTTTATTGATAATCACTTTGGCTCTGTGTGCTTTCTATCTGCCAAAAGGTTAGTTTGGTATTGGCTACGACCAGTGGTCAACGCGTATGACGTCATCGGAGCCCGTCGTCGTTGATGACCACTGTAACTCATTTTGACAGAAGTTTTTGTATCGATATTTTTATAATTATTATTGCGATTGTTTAAGCTTATTTGACATTAAGGTGAATGCTCCAACTAGCCCGCGAAATTCAATTTTTTTAACGTTTTTTGCAATTTGCAGGTCAGTGTTAGTTTGTATGTTGATTAGAATATTAATTGCGGCTGTAAGACGTATGTAGTTACAGAAATATAATCATCAAAATCATCAATACAAGCCTCCAAGTTCATGAAGGTGCAAAAATGACTTTTTCAAGTTCCTGCACCTTTATGAACTTGGAGGCATTCACCTTAAATTGTTGATCACAGAGTTTAAAGTGGCTTTCGTGTAAGACGCTGCTCAATGGTAGTGTTTTTATGATGATATGACAGTTGATACTGAAATTTGTTCTAATTTCTATAAGTTCCGTATTGTTGGAGCTACTAAAGATTTTAAAACTATATTTGCATTGTAAAAAGATAAAAAATAGAGGTGTCAATTGCTGGGTTGCTAGACACCGTATAATCATTAACACGTGATACCCACTCAATGTGATACGCAATACCAATATTATGACATTCTTGGTTAACAACAAAGTTCGGTTAACAACTGGAGCTTGATAGCTACTGACATTTGAAAAGAAACACAATAGCCCTGCTGATCACTACATAGAAGTCGCTATGTGCCCGTCCCTATGTATGCTTAAAACTACGCAAAGGATTATGAAGCGGTTTTTTTTATAGATAGAATGGGTTTTAGTATATAATTTGACCGACATCCACGCGGGTGAAGCCGCGGGCATCCGCGTGCTAGTTAACAGTATTGCTCTAGTAGTCGCAAGCGCCATTGCTATACATAAGAGCCTGGGTTCAATTCCCGGGTCGTTAGTGTTATAAGGTTTTTCACTAAATCTCTGTCAAGTCTAAAATCTGAATCTGTCTGAAGTTGTCCCCGGTTAATGGCAAAGCGCTTACATATCCATGGGACTTGAATATAACTGGCGAAATATGGGTATACTAATATTATTATATAATATTATGACGTTTTGTCTTATTTAGCTTTTTATTATTTTATTCTCTCCTGTGTGAGTACAAAAAACTTTTTCTTTCTTTCTAATTTCGTGTGTTCAATAAAGGGACATTACAAAGTTTAACACAGCATTCTGTCGGAGAATGCGCATCCCGTAGGTTTAAGGAAAAAAGGACAACACTGGCGGTCTAAACCGGTTGAAATTCATACCAAATATCTCCAGCCAACCTTAGTAATTATAATTATGACCAATAAAAAACCCTCGGGATATCAGCAATAAGTAAAAAAGATCACGCTGGTGGAATTCCCTTGGATTAATGATTTTAGCTCGATGTTGGGATGGTATTTTGTGAGGACCACCAGCAATGGTGATAATATGACCCGTGTCCGTTTTGCACGTTTTTATGTTTCCATTGATCGATTTTATCGATCGCCCGATGAAATCAGTGGTCCAGCCTCAGGTTCCAGCGTTCACTTTTAACAAAATTATCTTGAAAACAATCCGCTTACCCAATGTTTGATATTCCGACTCTGCGCCTTTAAACTTAAGCTGAAGCTAAAACTAAAGCAGAAAATAAAACACCCTGCGGTAGCGATCCCGACTTACGAACAGTAAGTCGTGGGTTCGAACCCTGGCAGACGCATTACTTTATGTAATTTATTTCATCACCACTGCTCTCAAAAACAATGAAGGAAACATCGTGAGGAACCAAAAATTCGAAGACTTGTGACGTCTTCCAATCCGCACCGGGCCTGCGTGGTAGATTATAGCCCATTCCCGCCTGTGTCCCAGCAGTGGGAACATTAATAGGCTGATGATGATGATGATGATCAATATATGAATATAAATGAACTGAAAAACCCGTAGCACCGACGGGCGTCGGCCCTTGCGTGTTGCTGTCATCTCTTTGAGCCGCGTGTGGAACACGAACGCCGTTGTACGTCACCCCTTAGCTTAATATACGAGTACGTATTTCGCAGTGCAAAATTACATTCTATTTGTTTTCAAAAAAATATTTACCTATATGAAAGCTTGGTACAGATACCGACAAAAGTCGCTCATTTCGGAATTTTAACAATCTCCTGATAATTTGGACTGATGTTTGTTGAAGTACTTAGCTGATTACACTGGTATAGTCAGCAGCACCTATATGTATACACTTACCAACGTCCAGAGGCAGTTTTCGCCTACTGTTATGATATAATTTTCATGTTACGTAACGAAACTAATACATATTTTGAAATCTATTTTATCCTATTTCAGGTCATATTTCAAAGTTGCGATCGTTATTTTAAGAGTAATATGCGTTTAAACTTTTCCAAGTGCATACATAATTATTGCTCGTGACTGTACATACACTGGTTTCGAATTCGCTTAGCATTTAAAGATACAATTTCGCTGACAGTCGTTTAATTTTACGGTGACAAGATAGTTGACTGTAATGTCTGTAATAGAATGTAAAATGATATTTATTATTATTATGAACGGATCCAATCATAAAACGTATATATAGTAGAGTATGTACGGTAAATTCTTATCTAACTTACCTCTGACAGCGTCAAGCCAACCTCAACCTTATTCTTTCAACAATAAAGTTATTATTTAACAGGCTTGTTACTGTCCATTGGCAGCTACACAACAGTGATGCTATTTAAGATATAGCACAACTGTGAAAAAACTATGAGGATTTTAGCAAAAGGGATGTTTTCTGACAAAAAAATATGATTCTGTTTAGTCCATCAGAAAGATTATCGAAAAATATTGGATACGTGTTTTTTTGTTTTATCAAATTAATAAAAGATGACGATAAAACGCGCCAAAGATTATAAGTGGGGGCTTTTGACGTCACTTTCAGGTAAGAAATGTGAGTTTTCCAAGCACTGCATCGTCTTCATGTTTTGTTTTGGTAAAAAAAAAAGAAAAAATGTGTCCAATATTTTTTGGAAATCTATGCATATCTGACGAACTAATTAGATTTTTTTTTGTCATCTACCATAATGGTGTTCGGTCATTTCCACTGACCCGATAATGCGTAAGTTTTAGTGAATATTCTTACCTCCAGCTGAAGGTGAGAATTTGACTTCATTGCTGACGGGCGTCTCCGAAGGTAGGTGGAACAGGTTGACCCCTGATGAAGACATGCTTCCAGGGTCAGCCCAGGTCACCGACAACCGGTCTACAGACGGCTGCGGAGACGATGGAGGTGGGTCGCAGGAGAACTACGAAAGAAAACAAAAGTTTTTATGTAGATAGCAGAAACTGTATTTTTTTTCCAATCCACCTGGAACCTAAAAGCTTTGTCAGCGTTTAAGTTGAAAATCTATGCAAGGAATTTTGGCAGTTTGTAGTTATCAATTACTTACTGGGCATGTCTCATTTATAATCCATGTAACTGCTTTTTTGGGACAAATAAATATTTATCGAAAAAAAATCAAAAGTAGTAACTTGATTGATGTGCTGGAATCTGAACAGACATGAAAATGTTTAGCAGATTGACAAATGACATTGGTTAATTTATTGTGTCCTGGCTACTTCATACAAGTCAGGAAAGAAAACACAACCCATTTGGCTTGATAGCAACAGTCAGTTTGGTTAATAATTATTTTAGTCCTTTCAGTATACATATAAGTAAGTGGCCTATCTGATGGGTGTGCTCGGTCGGACTTTACAAGCAACATCAGTGGGTTGTTATCACAAAACTGAATAAACATAATTCACCAGCAAAATAGGGTAGTTAACAAAAAAAATCTAATTAGTCCGTAAGTAAGATTTCCAAAAAATATTGGACACGTATTTTTTCTTTTTTCACGTAAACAAACAATGAAGATATCGTCTTCAAAACCAAAACTCGTGTGACGTCATTTTCTAAGACATTAGTACGACATTTTTTACCGGTGAGTGACGTCACAACCCCCCACTCAAATCTTTGACGCGTTTTATCTTCGTCAATTTGTATGATTTGATAAAATAAAAAATACGTATCCAATATTTTTCGATTATTTAACAGACGGACTAATTAGAATCATATTTTTATACCATACCTACTCTAAAAAGCTTATTTTATTCACGCAAAACAGTGAATAAAAAGGCCTTTTATTCACTGTTTTGTTTTTATTCACTATTTTGGTGTTTGAATTTGGAACACAAAAATATATCCGGTCTCTATTTCAATGCTTACACAAACTCCTTGCGCTAAGATTCGAAATTCAAAACTCTTTGGTGCAAATAAATTCTCGAGATTTGATTGGTCGATATTTGCGACAAGGAATTTGGCATTAGATTAAAAACTGTTTTGTGTTCTTTGCTGCCTTTATAGAAAAATAAATATTGTTTCACAAGTTGACCACCCTAATGATAATAATAAGAAAATTACGCTTAATTTCAGTCATTGCTCTAAATTTAATGTCCATTTCAATTAATGTAACAATTCTTATTTCTTGATTAAATTTCTATTTTCGCTTAAATTATGTCTTTTCTCGTAGTCATGATATAAAGTATAGTATGCAACTCCTGAATAAAGTAAGAATTTATATCGAGGGCCATGAATCACTCCCGTCGTTCAGGATTCTAACAGTTGAATCACTCGCTGCGTTCGTGATTCAATCATTAGAATCCTTCACTTGCTCGTGACTCATCTACGGCCCTCGCTTTAAATCCGTCCTTTATTCACTAGTTGCATAATATACTATTTTTAGTCAGTAAACATTCCTATTATTACGATAGTGAGGTAACAACGCACAGACGCTCCAAAATCTCCGTAACTAGTTGGTTTCCAGTTAAGGTCCAGAACAAAATAAATATCGCAATGACGGGGAGATTCGTTAAGGATACTTTTACACCCGTTGTAAATACGAAGTTCGGATAGATGGATGTCTCTGTTACTGAATCACGCCAGAACCATGTGTAACCAGTTTCCATGAAAATGAAGTTAACAACAGTTAATATTATATGTAAGCGATGACGCTCACTTTATATCTCCGGGACTCGACATAATAATAAGCGATTACGATGACCGACCATGATTAATGGTTATACAGGATGGTGCCGATAATACGACAATAAATGAAACCGCTGGTAGTTACTATCAAATAAATCCTAACACCGTCGCGCGTCGTGGTGCCGACGTTACGACAATAATGTCTTTGCCAAATTCGTTTGTTACATTTTATTTCCACATGTTAATCGGTGCAAATTATTCCTAAGGTTAGTAAACCAATATTAGTTCATAATTGGTTAGTAATTGTAATGTATTTCGTTTACAGTTTTATGCTACTTAGTTTTATTGATTTTTTTTCAAATTTATTATTTTGGTGTTAAGATTTATTTGATAGTTTAATAATGTTCCTATGAACTAGAACTACCAGTGGTTTCGTTTATTGTCATATTGTCGGCACCATCCTGTATGTATCGAATTTATTTATTAATTCCTCACTGGGTTGAGAAAAAACATTTTTGTTTAGGACACGCCCGTCACGCTGTTATCAAACCACTGCAACTCTTGTGTGCCAGAATCAACAGTGGCGACCACCAGAAAAGCGCCCAGACAATGAAGCTCAACGAAGCCTCAGAGAAACAATTTAACTGTCTTGAATCCCGCAACGAAATTAATCAGAAAAGAATAGCGGAGGAGTTGAAAAACTAACTTCCACTTCCCTCTAAGGTATCTCGAACTTGGTTGTTTTAAAACGAAACACTTGGAAAACCAATCTAGTTTCCCATGAATAAATAGATAAAAATAGCCTTTCTTTACTCTGACCTCAACAAGTAGTAACATTAACTTAAAATTTAAAAGTTTTCCAGTTTCCCATTAAATATCATGAAATTAAGAAAAGGAATAGTGAGTTTTTGGTATACGAATACTAGCGTCACTGCATGATGAAGTTCTATACGAAATTATTCTATTAATAGAAAAAAAGAGTGAGCACTTAAAGCTATTAGTAAATTACAAAAAAAAAATAAGTAATTCACGTGATGTTGTTATTTTAATTTTGTTTTCATTACTTAGTAGAACGGCGACAATTATTAACACTTAAAAGCCCGTGTCAGATTTTACACATACTATTTTGCACTCTTTTACTTTGTAGTTGGAGTAATTTAAAAAAAAAAAAATTTTCACAGAAAAAAAAATCGTTTGTGTAAGTTTTAAAAATAATGTTCAGATAACTGATAAGATGACTAATATATCCGGTTAGTTATAGATGTCGAGCCGTGAACACTAATGTGTACACTTAGTAGAATAAAAACTCTTTTGTTCCGAATACTATTTTTGCAAGAGTAAATAAAGTAGGAGAAAATCACTTTCAAAAGGCTTTGTTCACACATTAGTACTCAATTAAAAAACTTAAACGCATCTGTACTTTTCTAAGCTATTCCACAATGAAAACACAGAAATAAAAATAATTTGTCATTCACATAAATCCAAAAAATATTAATCTAAATGCGGAAAAACCAGATGAATATTTATGAAATAAGAAAACGCTAAATTACCGTTCACAAAAATTAGCAAAATAATATTCCAAGTTCGAACAGACAGATGTATTATTTGGACCAATCGGAGAAAGGTACTGGCGGATTATCGAGAATCGACTGCCGCAAGGCACGCCGCACAAGAGACATGAAATCCTGCAATTTATGGAAAGTAGCTCACTACTTCAGAAGTTGTACTTGTGTGAGTATAGAGTGGCGCTACTTCTGAATGGCGATTGTACACGGATAATCACATATATCTGATCTATAAATGAACTTAGCATCACGTCTGTAATCCGAAAGGTTAGGTTACGGTTAAGCTTAAGGCTACCTAATAGCGCTGGAGCTGCGGGTTGTTCGATAGAGATACCGCGGCCCCGGACACAAAGGGTTAAAGAAGGAACATGGGTGGTTTTTAGTCAGTAGAAGTCTTACACTCCCTTCCGCTCTGCCCAGTGAAAACAAAAAAAAAAAAAAACGAAAATGGCACCTACATTTCTCCAGTTATGTATGTTTAAGTCCCATGAGCTAGTGATCTCCTCCGTGGCAGCTACTTATGAGTTCCTAGGAGAAAAACCAAATAACATTTGACCTGATCTAGGAATGAAACCCAAGAAACTAACGAGGAAGTCGGTCTACCATCACATCGTCTCGGAAATTGAATAGGCAGGAATACTGAACATATATTTTACAGGTCAGTACGTACGAGTACATATGATAATTGAAGGGCTGCAGAGATAACCTTCAAAGCTGCACAGCGCTTGCTGTGGTCAAGCCGAGGATGAGTTACCGTGCAGTATGTATCAAGCAAGACCTTTCCATGCACGTTTGGCTATCGTTCGTAGATCATTGACAGCCGTTACGGGTTGTCAGAAGCCTTTAGCCTATCAGACTTTCTAAGAGATATCATATTGTAACTTAGATGGTGGAGACACGCAGTCACTGCATGTATCATAGTGGTATTTGGCTGAATCGTGTTAGACTAGAATCCAGCTCTAACACGATGATAAAAACAAGACATATGATAATTTGTGCAAAGTTGCAGCCGAGTTCTGACATGCAGTGCTTGGTTGCAAACAAGTGTTTCTGTTTTCTACCACCAGCTGGGGAAAAGTTTACATAAAATAGAATAATATAACAGTTTGTATAGAGTATATATGTATATACCCAAATGAAAGGCTCTTTGTTTCTTATCTAAAGTTGCCCTTTCAAAAACACTGACGTAATGTAGCATAAATGAAAAGTTCTAGCAGTTAGAACAAAAAAAGGGAATAAATTCTCACGATTGCAAGTAGTATTTGATCCCAGTGTGCGTGTAGCCGTTCGGCACTAAATTAATATAGACTGTGTTCTGTTATTGTAAGGTGCGGTGAAGCTATTTAAGTACAGTCGCGGCCTGATCCGATATCTTAGAATAAAAATATGTTTTATTTATTTATACAAGAATTGTACATAGGCAGACTTAATGCCATAGGGCATTCTCTACCAAGCAACCTTAGGGTGAAATAGTACAGCATTGTAGTACAAAAAAAAAGAGAATACTATTTTGTTAACATAAAGTTGATATACATAAATAGGTGCATACTAATACAAATACATACAGATATAATTAAATAAACTAATATATATTATAATACATACAAAAACAGTCCACCTACTATCTACTTCTATTTACATTGTGTGAGGAATGATAATATGATAGAGAAAGGAGTAAATGACGCAGTGTCATCTAACTGGGGAGAATGGAAAAATAAAACGTGTTGCGCCGACCCCAAATGGAATGGGGGAAGGGCAGGAAGATGATGATGGTGATCTACTTCTATGTAGACTTTTTCCTTTACTGACAGATGTTTGCTTCTGCTATCTCAGTATTAACAATTATTTAATGTACGTATACTTTTATTTTTTGTTAGCTTATATTTACTGATGCCTGAAGCTGGGGTAGAACTGCATACGAAATACGTGTAACAGTTTGGGCATCCAACTGTGAGCTTAAATGAAGTGTTACATATCTTTGAAATGAAACGGTTACCTTTCCATGACCTTTCAAAATAATAATAATCACGTTATATCATAAAACTTTTGCTTGTTAATACATAAAACAGATCGTTGATCGGTAAATTGGAGGTCATCGAAAACAGTTTCAATTTTCTAGCTCCCTTGGGTGTCCCTTCAAACAATTTATTTACATTAATTATGCGTACCTAGGTTTATTTTGCTTACAAGTCAGCAGGGACTTGCAAGTTACCTTGATTACTAAACAAACAAAAGACCAGCGACATTGAACCGAGGGTAATTTAATTAAAATGCCATGTCGTGTAATATTTGTAACAACGTTGTCGGCGACTGTCCTCGATGATAAAGTTGTGAGCATCACGCACTAGTCGCAGTCCGACGCGAACTGAACCAGAATTGCGAGTTTGAAGACATTATTGAATAGGTTGTTATTACTTTTTGTAATTCAGGACTCATGACGTTTACTATGCACATACTAGGATAGACGACAAAAAAAACTAATTTGTCAAATTGTCAGATAGATTTCCAAAGAATATTGGACACTTATTTTACCTTTTTTACGTAAACAAAAAATGAAGATGATACAGTGCTCTGAAAACTCGTGTGACGTCATATTTCAGTATATTTTTTTACCTAAAAGTGACGTCACAAGCCCCCATTCAGCCATATCTTTGACGCGTTTTATCTTCGTCATTTTAGTCAGTCGACATCTCTATTGTCATTACATAACATCACGCCTGTAATCCCCGAAGATGCAGGCAGAGGTGTATCCATTAGTGCACCCACATTTCGCCAGTGGTCAGCCACCTCGCTAGTTTCCTTGGTCTCGTGGTCGCAAATGCGACTGCTGTGCATGAGGTCCTAGGTTCGCGGTTGGGCAAATTGCTATTGGGTTTTTCCATAGCAGCCACGAAGTCCGGATTTGTGCCCGATTGATGGCAATAGGATCGCCTCCTATTACACAGGGCTTAAACAAAAAAAACAAAGTTCCCATGATTATTGTGTCATTTTCATACACGTTCTTATGGACGTGGACGACCAAACTGTTATACACATGAATTAAACAAACATATGATTCTAGACCTCCCAGCCAAGAAATATTACGAAAAATTAGATGATCCGTACCAAATAATGCACTTTTATAGAAACAGCGGTATTTGTCGAAGTTCCTCACATCCTATATTTATTTATTTAACATCATAATTATACCTACAAATGGTATAATAGTGGTACTTAGGCGGACTTAATGCCACGAGGTATTCTCTACCAGTCAACTTTAGGGTTAAATAGGACAACATTGTGATAGGGTACAAAATAATAACATATAAACCGGCCATGTGCGAGTCGAGAGAGAGTTAAATATTTATTTTATTTGTTTTTAGTATTTGTTGTTATAGCGGCAACAGAAATACATAATTTGTGAAAATTTCAACTGTCAAGCTATCGCGGTTCTTGAGATACCGCCTGGTGACAGACAGACAGACAGCGAAGTCTTACTAATGGGGTCCCGATTTTACTTTTTGGGTACGGAACCCTAAAAGATAACTTGATATTGTAAAAGTTAATACCTACTATCTGTGTGTGTATTTGTGTGTGCGTGGAAGGTGTGTTTCATAGAGTTTTCAGACTTTATTGAACAAATCAATAAGAGAGTAGCCCGGGGAGCGACAAGGCGTCAAGATAAGTCAATGGTAGGTACACATGGTGACATGTGTACCAAACTATACTTTACCAATATAACATAGCCTCTACTTGTCTCTAACTAGTTTTTAGGGCTTTTTGCCATTCGTCAGTCCAGTGCCAATCCCTGTTGTGGGAACATTATAGTAATAGTGGGATGATGATTCATCAGCCTATAATGTTCCCACTGCAGGGACTCAGGCCTCATCTCTAGGAGAGGGATGGGCTATAATCCACCACGCGGACCCAGTGCGAGTTGGTAGATGTCACATATCTTCGAATTTTTTGGTTCTAAGACATGCCGGTTTCCTCACGATGTTTTCCTTCACCGTTTCGAAAGCAGTGGTGATGAAATAAATAACACAAAGTAATGCGTCTGCCAGGGTTCGAACCCACGACCCCTTATAGATTCGTCATATTATTATCTGTCAGTCGATCCGTCCGTGTGTCACACTTTATTACTGTAACTTGGAAGGTAGATGTATTCTGTGAACCGCTTCACGATTTTTATACAAAAATTTAAATATCCATGTATGGGGAGCCCCCCCATACATGGAACTGAAACTATTTTTAATTCTGACTCGCACTTGACCAGTTTTTTTATAGTTTGATTTATCATCGTGCGTACTTTTGAGATGGGATGAGCCCAGTTGGTGGCCACTTTATAAGAAGTTTCAGTTTAAAAGATCAGCAGGGCATTTGTAGCAAGTATTGATTGGTCAGAATCACCGACAAATATGATAGAATGTACCCGGCGATAAATATTGCACATCGACCTTTGGAAAGAGACAATCGGCTAATTTCGGCTCTGTCGCACGAAATACAAACAGTCCGGTATATATTAGGAGCTGTTAAAACCATTATGATTTGCTTCTTTTGATAATTCTTTTTATTCTTTGTATAAAAAATACACCTCTTTCCAAAGGTCGATGTGCAATATTTATCGCCGGGTACTGTACAGTCACGAGTCACGAGCACGAGAGATATGTATGTGAAGGAAGGTTCGAAGGTGATTTCTCACGGAATAGAGAATGCAACTTTGATTAAATATCCAAGATGATCCAGATCGTTATGTGCCAAAACAGTATGTTGGTAGCTCTACGTAAGATTACAATTAAGAGATTCGAAGAAAAATACTTTTAAAAGCCGTCACGTTATAAGACTATTGATATGGTGACTACCTGAGATGAAGGCTACGAGTATTTAGTGTATAAAAGAAGAAAATATGCATCATATCTATATATATAAAAATGAAACCCGTTTTTCGTTGTCACGACTTGGCATGAAAACGGCTTGACCGATTTGGCTGATTTTTTTTTTTAAATGTTCGTTGAAGTTCAAGGATGGTTTTTACGGCGAGAAAAAATCGAATAATGGCCGGAAAAGCCCTAAAAACAGCCCTTTTCTTTTTCCCATACAAACGTTTTCTAACTAAAACGTCAAATCAATTTGAGCTTTAATACCGTACTATAAAGTTCAAGTGTTAGTGGAGAGGTTCCGGGAAGGCAAAACAATTGAGTGACGTTCAGTTGTTCAGTCAACGAATGACAACTTCAAACAGACCATACGACATTATCACAATAATCACAAATAATTACTGTTTCTTTCCCAATAGAAAAATGATTTTTCAAATGGTGTTTGCGTATAATATAAAAATTAATTGCTGTTAGTTAGTCGCGCTAAAACTAGAGAACGGCTAGACCGATTTGTCTAATTTTGGTTTTGAAACATTTGTGGCAGTCCAGAGAAGGTGAGAAATTAGTAGTATGTAGGTAGGTAGGTAATAGGTAGGTGGTAGGTAGTTGGTACGTAGGCAGGTAAAAGGGCATTGCAACGCACGCGGGGTACAGCTATATTATATAAAAATGAATAGCTGTTCGTTAGTTAACTCGAGAACGGCTGGACCGATTTGGCTAATCATAGTGTTGAACTATTCGTGGAAGTCCAGGGAAGGTTTAAAAGGTGAGAAAGTGGAAGGTAGGTAGGCAGGGTAGTAGGTAGGGTAGTAAGTAGGATAGTAGAGTAGGTAGGGTAGTCGGTAGAGTAGTAGGTAGGGTAGTAAGTAGGTAGGGTAGTAGGTAGGTCGGGTAGTAGGTAGGTAGGGTAGTAGGTAGGTAGGTAGGGTAGTAGGTAGGTAGGGTAGTAGGTAGGTAGGGTAGTAGGTAGGTAGGGTAGTAGGTAGGTAGGGTAGTAGGTAGGTAGGGTAGTAGGTAGGTAGGGTAGGAGGTAGTAGGTAGGTAGGTAGTTGGTACACAAGCAGGTAGTAGGTAGGAAAAAGGGCATTGCAACGCATGCCGGGAACAGCTAGTTTCAAATAAATCAGGGAGAAAAAAATACCAATGCCAAGGATTCGTATAAGACAGTAAAGTATACCCACATAATATTCACATCGCGAAACATTGTTTAAAAAAAAACTAAATTTGAGTCAAAAATCTTCTAAAATGGAATGCAAATCATGGGCCACGCCCATTGGCCACAGTCGCCACAAATGGTCAGTGACGTGACACGGCGCAGTCCATCTTATACTGCCAATGAGTGTCAGACCCGCACTGATTAACTACGCAGGGCTGGTACCGGAGGACATTGTTTCAAATTTAACAAGAATTATGAGAGCTTAGAGGAAGACCAATTAAACGATGGATGGACTGTGTGAAGGATGATATGGCAAGAAAGGAGGTGTCTGCTGAGATGAGGAGTAATAGAGGTGTATGGAAGAAGACATGCTGCGCCGACCCCAAATGAATTGGGATAAGGGCAGGAGAATAAAGATGATCGAGAGCATGGGTCGCTACTGAATGAGATTTGCCGTGAATCGAGTTGAGTGGCTTGCAATTGAAGAGGCCTATATCCAGCAGCGGATTGGTGTAGCCTGATGATAATTATGATGAGAGTATGCATCGTCAAAGTCGCGAGAATCACCTGAATAAGGGACGCACAGGGCCGGGAAGTGTGGTGGAAAAAGGGGGCGGCCTAACTAGCAATGGGTACTTCCGAGTTAATATGATATAGGTGAGAGCTCACAACCTTTTTAAGGAAATATATCAAATCGATTACTTTGTGCTTCCAGTGACCCAAGGACTGGCTTGACCTTGACTAGAGCCTAAGCATTGCAATGCCGCCAGTCTTTGATAAATTACCAATTGAACTTTCACGAAGAATTTCTTGTTGCTTTATTTTCGATTGATTGTTAGTTTTGGTTGTTTTTTATTGTTTTACTTTTAATGTACATATAGTTTGTGAGATTTTGATGCCTATTGGGCATATCATATAGATGTCAAGTTCGAACCCAAGACAGGCACCTCTGATTTTCGGATTCATGTGCGTCTGATTTTCGATTGTATTTATATAATTGTCACTTGCTTTGGTAACGGAAAACTCAGTGAGGAAACCAGTGTGCCTGAAAGATATTTCTCGACGGCGCTGCATGTAAAGCCAAGTCAGGCGCCTATGAGTGGCAGAAAATCTCTGACACTGGGTTAGGCACACGATAATAAAAGAAAAAAAATATAAGAAACTTTACGTAAAAAAAACGTTGCTAGTGATGTTGTAAATAAATTATTATATTAGTAATAAAATCATGTTGACTGGGCTGGGTTTAACCCCTGACATGCGACCGTTACATAAATTACTTTATGGCACCATCCATTCATACAGTTGTTAAAACATTTATAATGAGGCTGCCTAATTGGCCTAATACATAGTGTAAATTAACCCTTCACACAGCCATCAACCAAGCATTCTGTACATCAAACTAACTACACCTACGCAATTTTTGCTGAGAAACGACTTTTTTTTTGGGGTCTAAAATCATATTTTCCGATAAAACTCAATGTAGTGTGCTAGTAGGTGCTTTAAATAGTAAACGGGTCATGGAGGTAATTTAAGTAAAGTTATAAACTGAAAAACTAGTATTTATTTAGTATTTACAAAAACAGCTGTGAAAAATTTGGAACTGTGATCACCAATATCTCCGTAACTTTCCCAGGTATGGTCTAGAACAAAAAATTATCGCAGAGGTGGGGAGAACAAGTGATTTCATTTATGTTAAGGGTACTTTTACACCCTTCATAATTATGAAGAAGAGGGTGTAAAATTGGTGTGCCTTAATAATAACAGCCAATTTTTATCATAGACATTAAAGTGGCCAGTACAAAAGTACATACTAAACTACAGTAACATTATCATCATCATCTGCGTAGCCTTTTCCCAACTATGTTGAGGTCGGCTTCCAGTCTAACCGAATGTAGCTGAATACCAGTATTTTACATAGAGCGACTGCCTCCAAGAGCTTCAGAACCCAGTTAGTACTGGGTAATACACTGGGGGAGGCCTTTGCCCAGCAGTGGGACAGTACAGGCTAAAGAAAAAAAAAATACATACGATACCCTTTGGTAAGACTGTCAACTGCAATGGTGAACTGAAGCAGGCAAAAAGTGATTCCCTAAAAAATAAACCAGTATATTTGACACCCCTGAATGTTCATTCCATTATCTTGCGCCCTCCCTATCGTTAAATATCACTCGGAATAATAATTAAGAAGTGATTTTTCACCAAAGATAGCGTCCGATCGATACTTGGCTAATTCGTGGAACCTTTTTGATACTTTTAGAGCTATTATGATAATTTATGTAGGTAATCGTATCAATTCATGTGCCACGCTCACGCACCACTGTTATATTGTATGGGTGATAAAACACGTGTACAAAGTGGGCACTGGGGCGGTTGGCAAAACAGAATATTCGGGAATTATGACCGCGAGCTTCATTCGTGACTCGGAAAAAATAACTAAGCTATTGGTCTCGGTTGTCATTTGACTTGACAGTCGTTTTAAAGCCGCACTAGCCTAGGTTGGTCTGGGGATGGGTGAGCACCCATTACATACCGACTTTCCTCTGTGCCTCGGAAAGCACGTTTGGTCCCGGCTGCCATAATACTTCTTTGGCAGTCGTTACAGTAACCTGAAAGTTCGACAACCAGTGCGACAAAGGGTTTCGTATTACCCAATTTTAACTGGGTTGTGGAGGTCAGATAGGCAGTCGTTTTACGTAAAATACTGATATTCAACTGCATCTGGTTAGACTGGAAGACGACCCCAAAATAGTTGGAAATAGGCTCGGCAGATGATGATGGCTTGAAAGTCTAACAACCAGCCTTACTAAGGCTGCCCAGTACTAACTAGGTTGCCTATTTGACATAGGTAGGAGCCACACCATGTCAAATTGGTACGTTCCTTCGTATTCAGTTGCATCTGATGAGCCTAGAATCGCCCCCTAAAATAGTTGGGACAAGGCTGATGTTGATTCGGGAAAACACTTATCTGGACTAAATTGTGCCGAGGTGACATGAATATATTTTTTTGAAATTGTAGTTTTCATAATTATGTAGTTCTTTTCCAAGTGGCACGAGACGAATATTAGTGAAAAAATTATAGTACCTACCATTGACTTATATATTACTGCGTAAGGACTGGGCGGACCGCATGTAAAAATGACGCCTCGAACGTGGTCCTAAAATGGTATTTCTTAAGCCGAAGTGAACTAGTCCACGATCGGTTCTCTTCGGGTGCGGTCGTAAATTTTAATAAAAGCTTTATTTATGTTCTTTATACCTCGAAAATACCACGCCGCTTATACAAGGTTACGTTAACGAGTAGACTACACCGATTCTCTGTATGGCGAACGCGTCGAGCAAATGTTCGGACGACCGTATCTTTAGTTTTTATATCAATGGTACCTACCTAGGTATTTGATGCCTGCTGGGGGTTGACTTCATAGGTCAACGAATCCTGCCGAGAAAAACGGTTAGGCACACCCTCCTACATAGATAACCTTAATTAATTACAATCATGAACATAATCCGACACGTTCTAACACGTTCTCGGGGTCTAAAATGGCCGCTTTATCAGAAACATAATAGGATAATAATATGAAATTCGTAAAATGGTCACAGACGCAGTTAGTATTATCACTATCACTACATAGTATAAAACAAAGTCGCTTTCTCTGTCCCTATATCCCTATGTATGCTTATATCTTTAAAACTACGCAACGGATTTTGAAGCGGTTTTTTAATAGATAGAGTGATTCAAGAGGAAGGTTTTAGTATATAATTTGACCGACATCCACGCGGGTGAAGCCGCGGGCATCAGCTAGTGAATAATAAAATTGACACTTTGTGACGATTTTACGAATTATATTTACCCGCATATAACAGCCGCGATTCATATTTTAATCAATATACAGCTTGACACTGAACTGTGACACTGACACACCGAATTGCAAAATACGTACGGGCTACCCTGCCGCGTCCACCAAATTGGAAACTCTTTTCGTTCTTTTCGTAATGACTGGGAATGAGGCACATACTTTTGCACTAATTAAGTAAGTATACTTAATCGAAATCGGCATGTCCTATAACCAAAAATTCGAAGACATGTGACATCTACCCGCGTTGTGGATTATAGCCCATCCCTCTCATATAGTGGAAGTCTGAGTCCCTGCAGTGGGAACATTATAGGCTGATGATGACGAATCGCTAAATCTTGTGTACTATTACAGAATCATCGTATTCGTAGTTAATTATTTTTGTATAACAACGTTAGTTTAATTGATGCATTTATAAACATGTTTCAAGAACGAATTACAACGATGTATGTACTTTATATCTCTAGTGACTGCAGGTTAAATAGATATAGATCTACCTCATCATCCTTAGTTTTTTCCCAACTATATTGGAATCGGTTTTCAGTCAAGCTGGATGCAGCTGGATACCATTATTTTACATGGAACGACTGCCTATCTGACCTACAAAAAGCTCAACTTATTGGAAAATATATGAATCACCCATTCATTCATTTCAAAACCACACGGTTCATTGAATGAGACTTCTGCTAAGAGATGACAGTAGCAAGCCGTTGTCATCTGCCTAGCCTAATAGCTATGTTGGGATCGGTTTCCAGTCTAGCTGGCTGCAGCTGGATACCAGTATTTTACATGGAGCGACTGCCTATCTGACTTCGACAACCCAGATAGTACTGGGTAATACGATATACGATACCCTTTGCTAAGACTCGTTGTCACCTTTCGAGCCACTGACTAACTAGTGTTCCGACTGTTAAAGATCTACAATGACAGCTGGGATCAGCTAACGTTCCGAGAAACTCGGTATGTAAAGGAGGGTCACCTGTCCGGACCAACCTAGCCAAGCGTGGTTTAACCTGAAGCGTTATTATCTAACCACGAGCTCCACTTTGTCTTTTGTCTTCAGAGATGGTCCTGTGAAGTCCGATAAGTTCTATCATTCCAATACAATGAATGCGACACCCATCAGCCTATAATGTTCCCACTGCAGGGACTCAGGCTTCCTCTCTAGGAGAGGGATAGGCTATAATCCACCACGCGTGCCCAGTGTGGGTTATTAGACCAGCCTAGTAAAATGAAGTAAAACACAAATACCGGAATCACAACATTGTTTAAACCCCGAACACCACCTTTACCGACTGTGCGAGGTATTACATTTCGTTAATTGGCTTCGTTTAGAGGCCGGGGAGTGCCCTGATTGTCTGTAATTACACTTTGTGTATCTTTCCCCGTAATGGCGACCATGCTAAATGTATTCACAATTTTGGGCTTGTAACTTTGTCTTTGTACGTGGAAATGAATTGATCGAAACTTTTTACACTAACATTTTATGGTAAAACTCAAAACATTGTGCTGATGGATGGTTTGAATAGTAATTAAACGGGTCTAGGGGTATAATATATAGAAAAGTTATAACTAGAACAAAAAAAAATGCCAAAAATTTGGAATTTAGACCTCTAATCTTCGTAATTAGAAGGTCCCGAACTCCAGAACAAAAGAATCATCGAAAAGAGGACAAGTGCCTTACGGGTTTACAAAATACAAGTTCTGAAAATTAATAAGATCCTTTAATGGAGGAGGCTCATGAGATGACGAGAACAGAGAAATATGTAAGAAGAAGAAATGAATCGGGATAAGGGCAAGAGAATGATCAAATTCAAATATTTATTTTATTACATTTCATATTTGTTGTTTTCATATTACTGTCCTAACTTTTCATTGATTTGATTTAGATAGAACCAAAAAAAATAATTATTGTGACGATTTCAGTAAGTGTATTTTAGAATGACTAGCACTGCTGAAAAGTAAATAAGTTGAAGTTATAGTGCAATTCAAACATTATTTGTGACTTGAAGGGTCACCTACGATTAAGTTCCCATTAACTTAATTGGCATATAATTTCATATAAATTCAAGACAACCCTAACTCCGGGACTTTATCGAGCTTTATTGACTTGGTGCTTTTCTGGTCGTCGCCACCGTTGCGCGTTGGTACTAGCTTTTAGGACTTGCACTGGATTGGTTAACAGCGTGTCGGACTTGTCCCAAAAAAGTAAAAGGTATATTCGGATATCGTTACATAGGGCCACAAATGTTTTACCAAAGCACCTATATAAATAAAAGACGTTTGGAAAATAAAATTTGCAAACGTATGGTACATACCTGTGGAGTTAGCTCCGACTTCGTGGTGTCTATGACCACTCTTGGCCGAGGCTCCAGCTTTAGGATTCCACGTTCTCTACCCTGCGCAGAAAAGAGGTTTCATTTCAAATTGAAGTCGACTTTATTTGTTTAGGTTTAACGATGTTGTGGTTTTTTAGGAATGGGAAGGAATTTAGAAACGTTTTTGCTAAACTGAATTGATGCATCAGCAGGTGACAGAGAAGAACACGGCCAATAGGCACACAGGGACGAATACAACTGGGATAAGCCCAGTTCTCTTGACCATCATCTTTCTGCCCTCATCCCAAGTTATTTTGGGGTCAGCGCAACATGTTTTTTTCTTCCATTTTGTCACGCTATGATTAAGTCCTTTCTCCTTACAAAAACAGTCTTCACACTTTTTACCATTTCCAAGATTTATCGCTCAATTACTATCAATATTGTAAAACTCATCGATAACGAGAAAAATGCGAAAACTAATATTTTTTGTCTTTGACTTTAGCAATTATTTTAAAAATCCTACTTTTTTTACCACCTTGGATGCTTATTTCGACTTTTTTTTATATGAAGTGGGCTTACTCTTGACCTCAACCTTGCCATTAGGGCAGAGATGTGGTCGATGAGGCAACGAGCTTAGCTGACTGAACTATTAGTGCAAACAATATTACCATCTTAGCAAAATAAGTACTAAATACTATTATTTCAAATGTACAGACGCCAGCACATCAACCTACCAAAAACTGGCAAATTTTCCCAATCAAACTTGATCCGAATTCTTTAGCCATAAGGTTGAAAATCTTTTTTTGTAAATGACTGATTGAAGTAGCTTCAGAGTCTGTACATTACCGTTGGCGTAATCATGTACCCTAAGCAGAAATCTCGAAACTCAACTCTATTAACATAAAAATTCACTATAACACAACAAATATCGCAAGTACACCACAGCAGCAAAATAACTTACTCACAAAAGAGAACTAAAGAAAAGATCGAAATATAAAATCGAAAAAAGTTTAACCATCATAAGTATTCTATATTTAAATTAAAAAGGGATGTAAGTACCTTGGCGTCCATTGTGAGCCGCGGTGTAGACAGCGGTGGCGATGCCGGTTACTACTGTGAAGGCTCCAGTCCTGTGTTGAAAAGGTTGCCTGCGAAAAGGGGTATAAGTCGAATGTTCAAACTTTCTGCAACTGCCTGTATATACGAGAACAATACCGGTTTATCAAGTAGTACATGCATAATATGTAAAGTACTAGTAATTATCTCTGCCGCATTTGCTTAGAAGCCGATATAACTAGGCAGATGACGATTTCATGAACATAAAAATATTTTTTATTGTAACTTAGGTTGCTTACCCAAAAACGACGTAGATTTCTTAAAAAATAACTTGTTGGTAGTCTGTATTGGTCTTAACGGTCCAAATGTTAACCTAAATCGAAGAATATCTCATTGGAAATCTGTACGGAGGAAACATTGTATTTACCAGCCCTTAATATTATTTTCTCAATAAATACTGGACTGCCACTGTTTTAAGGATTATTTTATTTATTTATTTTAATTTCATATACAGGGTGTAAATCAACCCATTACACAGCCGTCAACCAAGCATTATGTACATCAAACCAAGTAACTACTCAAAAAAAAAAATGGCAAACGACATTTTTTTTTTGGGTCAAAAATCACATTTTACGGTAAAACTCAATGTAGCACTGTTAAAACATTATGCTAGTGGATGCTTTGAATAGTAAACGGGTCATGGAGGTAATTTAAGTAAAGCTATAACCTGAAAAACTAGTATTTACAAAAACAACTGTGAAAAATTTGGAACTTTGACCCCCAATATCTCCGTAACTAGGAGGTTCCCAGGTATGGTCTAGAACAAAAAAAATATCGCAGTGGTGGGGAAAACAAGTGCCCTTCGTTTGCGTTAAGTGTACTTTTACACCCTTTATAATAGTGGTACAATGGTGGGCTTCATGCCATTATCTACTAAGGTTTTTGTCTTTTTTTTTCCTATTTTTAACAAAATATCCAATACCAGGATTCGATCGTCTCTTGCGTTTTATATTATAAAAAAAATTCCTACCTCCGGTTGGTAAAGCTTCTGATTCGTCATGTGTTTCATTTCAAGTAGTTTACCTGGAATCTCAGTTAATCAACACTTAAGTTAGCAAGTTTGTAATAATTTAATTGCATCATTTGGCAGTGTGTATATTTTGTTCCACAGTGTATACCAGACAAGCTCTAGACGTGAAGACTTGTAATTGGTTGTCTGATTACCATACCGTTATTTATCACTATTGTATTTAGCTGTAAGTCTTCAAAAGACTTTAAGTAAATAAATAAATAAGTGTCATTGAGTTGTGTAGTGTAGTGTACTAGTGTGCCATGGCCGACCTGGAAAAACCTGCTGAGGTGGAGATACATTAATGTCTCTGCCCTGGAGTGTAAATGTTGTGCTTCATGTCGTGTACCGCGTGTCCTGTTGATTGTTCACCGAAGGAACTGGTGGATGTTACCGAAAGAGCCAAACTACTAGCTCAGTTCCACAATTTAGATTGCCATCGACACGCTATGAAGAACACTTAAGTCACTCACAAAATCACTGTTTATAAAATTCATAATTATACATTTATATATACAACATGTGTAACCAATGTATTGTGTTTGCAACTATGTTTTTTATTTACTTAGCAACACCTTTTCAGCGACTTCAAAGCACACGAGCCGGAAGTCTCAATGTACACAATATTGTGATAGCATTTCTGTCGTTAAAGTGATAACTGTCGAGTGAATGTGTGTCAATTATGTTATATTACATACTTTCGTACGTCATTGGGAATAGTCAGTGACCCGAAAGTCTTTGAACTAGTCTTACCATAGGGTTTTACTAATAACTGGGTTGTGGAGGTCAGATAAGCAGTCGCTCCATGTAATATTGTGGTATTCAGCTGCATCCGCTTAGACTGGAAGCCGTCCCCAACATGGTTGGAAAAAGCTAGGCTGACAATGATCATGGTGAATCTTTGACATGTTAACACTTAGCTCCAAGTATAATAATTAGTATGAAGAAAGTAGATTTACAACAAAAAGAATTCGGTTATTAAAAAAATATAATGATAATAGGCAAAATACTTGTTATAGAAGTCAGTTACGAACTAATAATACCAACTTAACAAAATATAATAAAAACCAGTCATTTTTATCGTAAACAAAAAAAAACATTAAAAATGTTTTAGTAGAAATTAGGGTTATGCCACTTTACAGTAAGCTTCTCAGTAATTAGTGGAAAACTGCGCAAAGGTGGGTTGTTAAAAGGGGTGAAATAAACGGGCTTCTAAACATCGCACATCCACTGTTATTAAATACAACGCCCTTTCTACGAGCTTAATAAATTTTGTAGAGTCACCTACTGCAAGTGTCAAAACGATTCTAGTTATTCGTTTTAATTAAAAATACTAACGTCTGTAATCCTCGAAGGGTTAGGCAGAGGTGTACCTAATAGCACACCCACAATTCGCCAGATAAGTTTAAGTTCCATGTGTTATGGGGCTAACCTATTGCCATCAACCGGGCACAAATCCAGAATCCGTGGCTGCTAATGAGAAAGTTTGATGGAAAAACCCATTATTACTTTGCCCGACCTGGGAATCAAACCCAAGACCTTCTGCTCAGAAGACGCGCTTTTTTAAAAAAAAAAACATTGCCTCACGCTAGGAATTTCTCCTGTATCGTGGGTGCGTTCACAAACCCACAAATACCCAGACCCGAAACAACTATCTGTAGGCCATACAAAAAATATTTATGAATATAGGTATCGAACCAGCGACACGCAGCGCAGCAGTCCAATCGCTCAGACACTGCACCAACCATGCCGTCAAAACCGCTTGCAACCACTATCACACAAACACGAACACGCACGCACATAGTGCGTGTCTTGGGTTCGATCCCGAGACCAATGACTTGACCAACCTACAAAGTAAACCATCATTATGGATGGTAGACTGTGGCTTGTCTGGCTTGTCATATCACTTGCCATCGCTGTCATGGTACTCGTAAAGACATGGCTTTTGACATGTTATTCTTTGTGTCGCCAAACCTGGTCTTTAAAAGGGGTAAACAGAAGGATAAGGTCAGTGTGTTAATTAATTTATTTTATAGAGACACTTGTACTTATCAATATGACTGTGTAATTTTTTCAATTATATCAATACTTTTACCATTTATATACTTGTTAAAAGTTAAGTTCTTAATTTTGTACGTAGGAGGCTTTTTTAAATCTTATAAACCCTTTTAAAAAAATTACTTTGCTGATGGAAAGTTACACCATTGCTGTTCCAGAGAATGTTATTTTAACGCGGGTGAAGTCGAGAGCAGGAGCTAGCGCAAGCTACATAAATAAGACAATAAAAATGTTTCAGTTAACTATGATCTTGTATATTACCGTAGTATAGACGCTACCCGAAGTGTCAAATAGGTTACCTTGAACCTTACGGTGTTAGATATAAAGTTGAAAATCTATTATATAAATTTGACAGATTAAAGTGACCAAAAGCAGGTGCTGTTGGAATTCCAACTCAAGGCTCAGCTGCGGCAGTTGAGATTTCAATAATGCAATAATAACTCTGGATGAAGGAGGAAGATTCTTAAATCTGTTTCTATTCAAGACTGTACATATCGTATCAGTTAGCCTTTTTTTATGGTGGGTGGAAAAATCATCAAATAACCCCTCCCGCGCTTGGGCAGAGCGAAAGGGAGTGTCAGACTTCTACTGACTAAAAACAGTAAAAACCACCCATGTTCCTTCTTAGCCTTTCATGTCGAGGCCGCGGTATCTCTTGCGAACAACCCGCAGCCCCGACGGAGTATCAGCTAGCCTACCAGTGCCTTTAATTAAGTATTTCCAAAAAGAAGACAAAAAAGTTTTTTATTTTTCATAGTTTAGGGCGCCATCTCTTCAGAACTGTGTGCACCAAACTGAGGACTCTGTGAAGGTGGGGTGGTTTAGGGGTGAGCTATAGTGAGGAAACCTTTAGACGAGATAAGAGGGTGTATGTAATAATGTCCGAATAAACTGGGAGATGGCGCTGTTAAAGCTTTGACTAGTATTTTTATGCTATTTTTAGCACATTCCCTTTCATAGAGAGGACGTCTGGAGTCCCAGCATAAGGAACATTATAGGCTGATGATGCTTAATGTACGCCGCTGCCCCGCATTGTTAGACGTGCCAGCGGCTAGGACTGACCTACTCAAGTTTACCCCTATGTCGCGAGCCGCACGTATTATTAATATTATAGCGTTATCGGAAGATTTATTTGGGCAAAACCTGCCGAAGTTTGTTCAAGGGGCACAATTCATCATTGAAAAAGGGGTGCAACTTTAAACTTTGTCATGTTTGACGTTGACGTTGTCGTTTGTGTTTTGTTTTGATATGTTTTGTATGGTTTTCTATAGTTTAATTTAATTTGACAACTTTTTTTTATATTGTACTTTTTTTGTGTCTTATTGCATCGCATTGGATCTAATGTTGTTATAGTGAGTGGTAAATAAATAAATAAATGTTATGCTTAATATCAGATACACGGCCATACATATTTACAAAGAGTGGTGTCCACGGCCACGCTTTTGAAGTAACAAACAATTTTCATGACTTCTTTCAGAATGGATTCAAGTATTTTTAACTTTCTTCCTTTCTTGTGCTTTTTTGTTACCAACTTTTCAGTAGCTAATATCAATTATATAGGTACAATTATGACTATTCTATCCATTGAGCCATAATGTACTACGTAGAACATTATACCTCAATGATTCTATCATCGTTTTCTCGGTCGGGTTTCATAATCACACACCTCATAAAATCACGCCTGTATAATGGGTACTTTGCCCGACCCAGAAATCGAGTCCAGCAGCGCTATTGCGTATCTTTTTAAATGTCAGTGGCTATCATACATAGTGTCCATCGATAAACTGTCAAACGGTTCCATTTTGTACCAAACCATAACCATTTGACAGTTAATCGATGGACACTATGATCTCTATATCGTTAGTCGAGTGGTCGCAAGTGAACTATGTCCAGCAAATGGTTATTGGAACCGTTTGACAGTTTTTCGATGGACACCATGTACCTATGATAGCCACTGACATTTAAAAAGATTCGCAATAGCCCTGCTGGACATAGTTCACTTGCGACCGGTTGACTAACGAAGCTAGATTCGTTTAGTAATAAACCTACTTAACATAGGTAGTCTTTAGTACAGCTTACCTCACAGCCTCATAAAACCAAGATTAAACTTCAATAGTGTCACAGAGAGTTCTTTGACCTCTTATCAGTGACGGTTTAAAAGCTTCCGTTAGTCTAAAAGTAGGCGGTGTTAGGATTTATCTCAAGTGATAAAGATACGCGGTTTCAGCTCAATGAAATTCTTTTGTGACGTGACTTCACGTTGCAGTATCTTTGTTGACTGCGTATGTCAACAGTTCTAGTCGTCGAAGAAACCTTTGGAGAAGATCCTTTGCTGCAAGTGATTTTAAGTACCGCCCATACCTACCCTTTTTTTTTGAGTGTGAAAATCCTCACGGAACAATCCACCTGGGGCGAGCGGGGGTTATGTCGGACTAACTGACTACTACTAAAACCGGAACCGAGGACTCGGGAGATACAAGTAGGTACATTCGTACACCCCCGACTGGTATCAGCCCTCCTCCTCCCGGCTTGCCTCATCAGTCCTATCCTACCCTACGGTGCATTCTCACCTTCTACTACTATTCGATTCCCAGGCCGGGCAGTGTTATTCCATCCATTAGGATTCCATTAGAAATTTCTTACCAGTAGCCACGGAGTTTGGATTTGTCTCCGGTGGATATTATAAGGGCAAGAGAATGATGATGATGTCAAAGGCTCGCCATGCACGTATTGGGACTACATCGGACTTAGGGTGTACTAATTAATGGGTACAACTCTGCCTTACCCTTTGCGGATTACAAGCGTGATGATAATCAAAATAATCGCTTACTTGACGTACGTGCGCGTGAAAATATATTCTAGTATACTAGAGACAATTCAATTTACCAGGCAACTTAATTATTGATTAACTCTTGGACTCAATCAAAGAGGCGATGTCTTATAAAAAACTGTAGGTAAAGTGCTAAATTTAGGTTTTTTAAGTATTTATAAAAAATTGGGCCATACGTGGTTTGCAATATGTAACTTATTTGTCTAACAAATAAGCCACATATGGCTGACATCTGCTAGACAAAATTCGATACCTACATGCTCATATTATATATGTATTGTATACTTTGCGGGAACTCGGGAAGGTCAACATCTCTGTATATTTGCTACTAGCAGCTGTTGTGCGCGTTTTAAGTGTCCCACAGCAGGGCTAAAGCATCTACCCAAAGCCCTAAGCCATAAAAGCCTTTCTACCTTCATTACTCTTTGGTTTTTGTAATTTCTGGCAACGCCTGAATATAATCAGATCGTAAACCATTCTTAGCGGACAGTAACTAACTATGAAGTACCTTCCTGCCAAAATTCAAGTTTGTAGCACAAAAAATCTTCTAAGATCATCCGAACCAAATTAGTAAATCAAACGACCGCGGAATAATATATCAAAAAAATAATCTTCGAAATCGGTTCACAATAAAATTGGCGATGATATCGCTGAACATACACACAAGAAAAATCAGATGAATTGATAACCTTCTTCATTTGGAAGTCGGGTAAAATTAGCATTAATGTAACGTTGCTACATCAGTATGTGAATGAATGAATTGTTATTTTTACGTTGTAGACTATCACTACGACAACATCTTTGGCAACTTTTGATAAAGTTGTACTGAAGTCTATTATACGTCATTATTATTATCTTGTAGTTCTATACTACATGAGTCTACAGGTCACGAGAGGTCAGCTATCTGCTTAGAAAAAGATAAAATGCACAAAAAAAAAATGTGATACTGATATTTTTAGAGCTCTACTGGTATTATACAAATAAATACCTTTTTTATGAATCAATAAACTTAATAACAATAACTTCAATACACTTCCTCGAAAACTAGCTCTTATTGCACTACGTTTAGGTTCGCAATGCAACATATTTCGCACGCGTGCGGTAATCTTATTTTTCCGCAACCAAGGGCGGGAAAGAAAATTACCACAGATAACTATACCATGTATTATGTCCAAATCGATTAAAAAAAATAAAGAAATTTAAAAACAAATCACCACCGACTATAGAGCGAGTCGGCAGTGTTTTTTTCTTTAATTTCGTCATTTTGATCTGCGTCTTTACAGCATAAATATTTTTTGAATATTAAATTGTGTTTATAAAAAGAATACTATAAATAAACATGATTATTTCAAACAATTATTTACTTTTATGAACAAGTAAACATTTATTTGTGTTCTTAATTAAAAAAATATTTTAATTTTATATTTTTCCTATGAGGCTGTTTAGTGGCTTCATATCTTTGCTTCTTCTTCAATCTGGCGAAATCAAACTGCGGAAAGAAAGCAAATGAAATCATAGTCTCCTAAAAATTGATGACAAAAATATTTAAGTATCGTGATTTGTTAATTTCTTCGAAAGTGTATTGAGAAACGTCGTTTCGTGGGAATTTGTTATTGCATTTTTCGACCCCTTGAACACCCTCGCCGTACGGCTTGGGTGTTCAATCCACCTCGAATGCAATAACAAACTTTCCGCACTTGTATCAAAATTTATTATTATTAAACCTACGAGTACCTACTGTTCGCTATCATCATGCTTCTGGGTAATTTTAGGTGTTCAATGAATCTCTCGTACAACGCATACAGTGTACTATCATTAACATTGAAAACGGGATATTTACCATGTTTACTTGGGTCGTAGGGCTTTCGGGACCGGGACCGCGGTCCAGAATTTCCCCTATATTAATAATTATGTTTTAGTTATATTTAGGGACCACAAATTAAATAAACAAACTTATTCCATAAAAAAATACAGTCAAACAAAAAAAATAAGTTCTTATTAAAATTAAGCCACGAGCTGTGTAATGTGTTATGTTATGAAGTACTAGGGTACCATAAGTTAATAGGAGATAAATCATTTATTTCGGGCTGTCACCAAATACAGGAATTAACAGGAGTAATGTAATGTGTTATGTAGTACTAGGGTATCATAAGTTAATAGGAGATTAATAATTTCTTTCGGGAACCAAAGATTTGAGGCAAGAGACTTCTCTGCTACTTGCCACTTGGCAATCGTGTTAATTAAAAGTGATCTTATTTCGATAACGGCATTCAATAGTTCGACATAACCTTTTCGTTTGCGGTTGTCAATGCAAAAGGAGGCATTTTGAAGGTAACCATCGATTATATGTGATTCTTCGAGTTGATATAATAATCCGAATAAATGTGTAACTGCGGTACTCAGAGAGCTTTAATGATCACTTAGGCCATCACTTAGTAAAGGTTTTGACAGTTTTGTCATACAAAAGTATGTCAAATCTTTACTAAGTGTCGGCTTAAGTAATCATTAAAGCTCTCTGAGTGCGGCAATTTGTGTGACAAAACTGTCAAAACCTTTACTAAGTAATGGCCTAAGTAATCATTAAAGCTCTCTGAGTGCGGCAGTTTGTCTTTGTCTTGAAATTGAAAAAAAATCCGCAATCGAACCCAATAGGTAGGTAACACACAGAAAAAGGTAAGTAAACGTTGTACTGCCATGTTTTTCTATTAGCCCGGACTGTTCCTCTCCTGGAAAAAGGCCTCCTCACTTTTTCCTTCATATTTGAAAACTGTGATAGGACAATGGAGATGATGAAAAATTATAATGCAGAGCAAATAATATGCTAATGAAAAGCGTCTAGAGAGCGTGCGGGCCATGGCACAATTACGGATCATTCCCACTAGTTCTACTGCACAGTCCTACGATAGAACTAGTGGGATTTTTTTCCTTTTTTTCCCACTAGTTCTACGATTCAAGGTGATATGAAATCTTAGGACTAGTGGGAAAAAAAATTCCCACTAGTTCTACTGGTCCTATTAAACCATCTCTTGGGACTTTTCACACAGTTTAGGGTACAACTACGGCGAAACTACCAGGAGATTAGAAGTAGGCAGGAGGTACTGAAAACATTTTTTTTTTGAGGTGAAAAATAAAGGATATGTAGTAAAGTCCCACAAACTACCAGGAGAACAGAAGTAGGAAGGAGGTATTGGAATATTTAAATCATATCTAAATTATTCCTACCTAACATACTGAATGATAAACTAACGCCTCTTTTCCCATGGGGGTAGGCAGAGACGGAACGTCACCTGCTGCGATCTTTACATACTCCTTTAGTGTTGTCCACTTCTTCATCCGGTCATACTTAGTATGCTGGTCATACACGCAGGTCGGTAGATGTAATCCTCTATATACATTTCAACATAGGTAGACAAGATACCTGAAATCACTTTTCTTCTGGAAAGTACACGTCATGTTGTTTTAACATGGGATTCAATGGAAATAGCAAATGGAACCTAAAAAATGGAATCTAAAACTTGGATAATATAATAAGGTACCAACTACCACCCATTTTAGAAAATTCGAAGTTATTTGCTCAATCCTTCACTAACAAAGTCCGATTTATGATTTACACGTGATTACTTAAACCTTTAAAAATTTAAAGGGTAACTTTTGCTGAACTCTCCAAAGCTTTTAAATAACATACATAACATAACGCTTTAAATCCCTGAAGGGTAAGCAGATGTGTACCTAATAGTACATCCACATTTCGAGTGTTATGTTCAAGTCACATGTTATGGGGCTCGCCGCCATAACATGTGACTTGCCTATTGGCATCAACCGGACATCTGATTCAACAACAATTAGCCTTCTTTTATTTTTTTTCGGGTGGAAAATCATTAAATAACTAAATAACCCCTCCCGCTCTTGGGTAGAGCGAAGGGAGTGTCAGACTTCTACTGACTAAAAACCACCCATGTTTCTTCTTAGCCCTTCATGTCGAGGCCGCGGTATCTCTTGCAAACAACCCGCAGCCTCCACGGGAACAACAAAAATTAGCCTGACCTGGGAATCGAACCGAGGACCGCATGTTTAGCAGTCGCGCCATTAGACCAACGAGACAGTCGTGATTAAACCTTTAAAAAGTTTCGGTGAGCTCTCGAAAGCTTTTAAATATCAAAGTAGGTACACTAAGTTACTATAGAACAAAAAAATTGTATGTAATGTTACTTACTTCTATCTAAAACTTTTTGCTTTACTAATTTATTTCGAACAGCCTTTATCATCATTAATTTGTACTGAACATTATTTTTTGCGTACGCCAAACATTTGGCTCGAACAAAACATTAAGCCTTTGAGCGAGCGCGACGACGCTATAGGAAGAAAAGAGTCAGCGACATGAATGACCTAATGCACTGGTACGCTAAACCGGCGAAGACTATTCATGTGTTTCAAATGAAATAGTCAGCCTAGGGAAACGTCATAGAATCGATTAATATTGACGGATGTGACACTTGGTTTATTTTGCCTATTGTAAGTAAATGCCGTTTCTTTTGTTACATTTTCTTTCCCAAAAAAAGTTAAGGCTTCTTGACATTTTGAAGATCGCAAAATATTTATTTCTGTTGCATAAAAATATGGGTAGTAGATAGCGTTCATTTCTTTGCGATTACTAGCTGACGCTCATAATTTTTCCATAAAAAGTCAAAAAATCATTTAACATCAAATCTGAGAAAGAGCTGAACATAGTATAACAAACGTAGATAGCATGTAGGTACGCTATTTATTACAATAATCGGTTAGCTTAGATGATGTGTCAGTGGGAACAGAAACAGAAAAGATAATAAAGTCTAGGCAAAACTATAGAGCCAACTTAGACTTAGCTTAGTCCTGCTTCATCTGAAAATAAACCTTATTTGCATCGAGTTTATGTTTTATTCATAATACGCTTGATCACATTCGCTTGTAGGTAGATGCACATTCACTTTACAATGAGATTTATTTTTGAATGAAACACGACTGATTAAGATAAACTTAAATGACTAAAAAGTTCTCTTGATCTTGAGGTTATAAAGATTTTAAAAGGAGTATAGTAATAACTATGACACCAGAACGTTTAGAGCAATATCCCAGTGCGTCATCCGTCTTATTTATAGTTTAATAGGGAACATTATAATACAAACATCGATCGGAGGAACAGCTCATTAAAATAAATCAAATGTGTTAAATGTGTAGGGAGTAAAGTTTGGTGCATGAAAATCGTTAAGGCTAAAACTAGCACTTTTTGAAATTCTATCAGAGCAATCGTCTTATGTCATAAAATCGAGACAAAAACTATCCTATGTGTTGATCCAGGTTATAAACTACCTGTGTACCAAATTTTATCCAAATCCGTTCAGAAGTTTTTGAGTGAAAGAGTAAAAAACATCCATCCATCCAAGCAAACTTTCACGTTTACAATATTAGTAAGAAGTAAGATCATAACAGCCAGAAGTACAGACAGCAGTACATCAAGCTTCTGCAATATTATGTCAAATTTATTTAGATAGATGTTCATCTTTATCGCGAAATCATTTTCAGATAGCTTGGTGTGCTGGCTGTACTTTAGAGTAGCTACAGATATTGTCCTGTCCGTATGTCTGGTTGCATTATGTTTCTAAACTACATAAATGCACCTCAGATTTTAGTGCAATCTCGTTTTTAAACCTTTTTTTTGCAACATTTAGAGTTTACAGAATATATTCCGGAAAGTTCACGCATTAAATATAACAAAATTTGACATTAAACTTGTATTTACTAAAGAAAACTTATCAACTCAAAAAACTGTAAGAAGCAGTGATGCGTTACTAGTGCTATAATAAACAGAATAATTTTAGAGACACCCCCTATGCAGATGCAGACTGCTAAGTCAACCAAACTTTGATAGTCATAATAATATAATCAATGAATTTCTATAGGACATTTCATGGCATAAGTATGGTGAAGTCGCTACACGGAAAAATAAATAGAACTTCATTGATTTAACTTATTAGTCTATATCAGTGAAGCAATATTATTAAGATCAGATCATAATCTGAATTGTTGTAGGGTTTACATTACACTTTAAAGTACAAGCTTTTTACTGTAGAGTCCCAAGTTCAAAAATGTATATTTGTAGCAATTTATATGTTTGAAACATTATCAATTACTTATTAGACAAGACACATTAATGCTTTTTGTTCATCAAAGTACCGTGACTCCACTTGTATCCCTCCTTCAGTTTGACATAGTCGTATAAAATAACAACATCAACCTTAGCACGGCTCGCCGATTCCTTCCCCGCTGACCGCACATGTTGGCATTCTAACAGAAAACAAAAGACGAACCTTTTCAGGTTTGTACACAAAAAACTGACGGTATGGGGCCACGTTCCCTACCATAGCTAGGGCTGCAAAGAATAGGGAGCGTGCAGATGTGGAACTCTTTTGCTAGGGTTTTATGCATAGTTAATTAAAGATACACTTTGATAACGCAATTAGCACGATCCGTATGAAAACCAAGCGTGCCATGGTTTGACTACTACATCGTCTTCATTTTTGTTTGTATCATCATAATCATAGCACAATTTGGCTACTTTACAAACAAGTAAGTTCTATACAAAGTAGACTACAGAATCAAGTTCTTGAGTTGTAAGGTTGTAATTGTAACGTTGTTGTTTTTACAATTCTGTTGTTTAAGCTTGCTCCGACTGTGACCTCGTTAAGTATAAAATACTTAAGCGTGATACGCAAAGTGGTTCGTGAGGTATGTGCTCTTGTGTTAGCTAGGTATATTTAAACCTGTGGTTTCAAGCATCTACAAAACTTTGTGTCATGTTGAAATCTCTTTCTCTGTCTTCTCTAGGCATAAATCTTTTGTCTTGTTAGACACTATGTGGTATGTGAATGTTTTTCCAGCGAACGCACAGTAGGGCCTTATGCTGAAACCTGTAATTATTTGATCCAACAAAAAAGTATACCGAACCAAAAGAAAAATGGCAAACATTCACACTCACAAAGTGACAAGGACAACCACCTCTTTGAACCTTTTTGACTTTAGTTCGCTTTTTAAGTATGCTATATAGTAAAGAAAAGCCAAAACATGATTTGTGAAATATTACCTTTTTTTTGGGCGGTGGGAAATCATCAAATGACTCCTCCCGCTTTGGGCAGAGCGGTAAGGTGTGTCAGAGTTCTACTAACTAAAAACCACCCATGTTTCTTCTTAGCCCTTGTGCCGAGGCCGCGGTATCTCTTTAGAACAACCCGCAGCCGTGACGGAACCCACAGCACCGACGTGAACCTTATACGCATAATATTCATATTCTTACATACATTTAAAAAATGATGAGCAAGATTTTTATACGGATATTAACATTAACAAGTAAAGATCACATCCGGATGAGACGCTTACTTTTCTAGCTAAAGTTAAAGCGCAGTATGTGTTGTTACACAAACATTTGTAACATACTAATTACGAAGCCACAAAATCAAAATTATCCAAACTAAATAGTTACAAGCACCCAAACTTATCATCATGAACATTTTAACCCATCCAAACTCACAGTTGAAACTCATAAAGCTAAACTCATGATGTCCAAACACACAAACCCACATACATTTAAACTGATCATCCCAAAAATCCAAACTCACAAACTCTCATATTATCCAAAGTCACCATGACACACTCACACATCCAAAGTTACAAACACCCAAAATAACAATGTTATGAACATCCTACAACACAAACTGTCACACTCATTCAAATTGACCATTACATTCTCTCAAAGCTCAAACAAACTCACAAAGTTAACAAACATTCTACCACCACAAACTGTGATACTAATTCAAAGTCACTAATTTATTATGCATTGCACACGTGTCCAAAGTCACAAATACGAACTCACAAAGTTCACAGAACATTCTACCTCGCACGAACTGTCACACTCATTCAAACTCACCGGTACACACACTTCCAAAGTCATAAAGCTACGAACATTCCTCCTCACAAACTGTGACTTCCAAAATTAACACATGCTACACTTTCCTCACAGAGGCAAACGCATCTCCCGTTCCGTAACAACATAATCTTTGGTCGAGTGTTGTGAAACCAGAGCGCGTCACACAGTGCTGGCTCGAAGCGCGCGGGCTCACGTCGCGTCGCGCAAAATGGCGGACGTCCCTTCGATATTTATCACATTTATATCTATAATATTAGCTGTAACCGCACAGGATTACTACCACACACCCCGGCTTGGTTCCAAACAACTGGCGTCCTGTTACAATAGTGAAGGAATACCTCAAGTAAGTCGAGCTTTTAGCATACACCTTTTTTCTCTTATTTGTTCGGCTTTCGAGCGTAACTGTATGTTAGTTATTTAGTGCTTTTTGAGTTTGTTGTGTTGATGAAAAGTTTCGTTTCTGAAGAGGTAATGTCAAGAACTCAAGAAATGATAAAAGGACCTTAAAGTAGATAGATGAGGAAGTATTTTGTGAGTACATAGTCGAGCGTTTGTTTATTGGAGCTTTTAGACGGGTCGGTCTAAACTTAGTTGTGTGTGACCGCTCAAAGAGAGACCCATTATAGAAACTTTTAATGTTAGTCGTAATACAAGTAGTCCATCTTATACTGTGCGTCAATAAAGGTATATAATGATAAAAGAGAATATATATATAATGAGAAAGAAAAGATGTTTATTTTAAGTTCAAAAGCTCGTAAAAGATAACTTTCCTTATAGATCACAGCCCACGTTTGGCCCTACTCCCCCATTGGGACCAATTATTTACAAAGCAAACCCAAGTCTGACGCTATATTATCTATTATGCCTGCTATGACGCTTTGTCTTACAGAGCATAGGCTGTGCTTAAGCAAACCCTATTGTTTGTCGTTGTTAGTTCCAAATGTTTCAGTTTGGACCCAGCGTGTGTAAAATCATATTCAAATAGGCATTTACTGGAAACCAGATGTAAAATCAATAACCCATCTCTTATTATTAAAAATTGCAAGACCCTGAGATCATGCCACGCGTGTCTGTTCTGCCATTTCGTGATAACACCACTGGCACATCTCATGACTGTTGAAGATGGTACCGAGTACCAACCCCCCAACATAACAACACAGCACTTCACAGCAGTCTGCCATCTATGTACTGTTGGAAGCTATGTTCCGGTGAGACAAGAAAACTATAACTCATAGGAATAATGATAAAGTAAACCTCTATCGGTCTATTCGCATCAGCGTAGTGACAGAACCAATTTTATTGTCTGTGAAAGCTTTTAGTTCCTAGTCATAAGTTCATGACCAATTAAGGATAATAAATCGTCATTTCTCGCGTTAAGCACGATTATTGAGAGAAAAGTACACACTGTGAGGGCCTAGACAAGTTATAATTGATTTCATAGGGAATCGTAATAATTTACTACTACTTTGGTTGACATTTAAGCTTCTGATGGTGCCTTTAAGACTTTCTCATATTTGTTTATGGTGATAGAATGCCACTTGGTCAAAGCTCTCTGGATAAAGATTTAAACTAAATAGTTCTTGGAGCACATTTCAGTCCAGTGCTAATCCTGTGATCCGGCTCGAAGGACAATAGAAAGTAGTCCTAGTATCACTACTTGTTGAATATTCCTGCTTTATATATTCTTGCAAAGCTTTATATAAGAAAGCAAACAGCATCACCTAAACCACTGGTTTCAATACAGATCATCTCTGGAATAACGATCGAAATTCCAAAGTAACCAAATATGAATGAACTGTCATAAAAACAGATAAAAAATGTAGAACCCTCTCAGTTGCTAGTTACTTTTTGGGGATCGGAGGTTATCGAGCGGACTCGAGTTCTGTAATGAGTTCGTTAGCTCTCCGCCTAATGTACCCTTATCTGTGTAAACGGAACATACTTATCGCATCCGTCATGCTTATTTTATTGTCTACATGTAAATTGTGTCATTATTATTGTAGCTTAACGCTGCCCTTTTGGGGTGTAAGTTGGAAGCAAAGTAATAGTCACTCCACCTTTTCAAATTACGACATCGAAACTTTTGAATGTCATAACTCACAAGGAATTGCTCTTAGTTCTAAGGAAGATTCGTAAGGACGACCGCGGGTAAGACACTCTATATTTATATCTTTGATAAAGATAACAATTTTGGCTGGGAAAAGAATTCTAGATGGAAAGAAAACAGAATACTACTTCCAAAGGACTAAGCGAAATATTCGGAGTTGACAGCCAACCTACAATAGTTGGAGAGGCAACAAAAGAACTAACACCATATTTTAAGATGGAGTTATGGTGATAGTAAGAGATTTGGACTCGTAGATTTGTAATGAAGGCAGTGAAAACACCATTTCTAAACCAACCTTTCTGTCTATACCGGGCCTTACCCGCTGGGTAAAGCCCCGTATTCACCAAAGCGGAGACGAGCAGAGCGGAGAGATGTGCCAAATTCGAGCAATCACAGGAAGGGCGAAAGACCAGAAGTTTTAGATTTCCGCACATCTTCTCTTATCTCCTCTCCTTTCCGCTTTAGTGGAAACCGGGCCTTAACTCTGAAGAATAGACAAGGAAGTGTTCCATTTCACAAATAAATAAGCACCACGTTGAATCAGAAACGTATCCCGATTTAAGAATATTATGACAGATTTTTTACTACTAACCAAAAACTAAACTGACGTAAGGAACTTCTTATTACTTCTACTAACGACATCAGAATTAAGTCACATATTTATGTTTGTAAAGCTAACAGATGATAACCGGAAGCCATGTAGCACTTAACATGTAAACGAATTTTGGCAAAACGAGAGAATGGACTTGGGGTAAGTACAGTCGTAAATCATAGAAAACACAATCTTGTGGACTGTGTTATCCTTACCAATCAAATTTCATCATCAAACGCAAACAAACCTTTGTTGAATCTGGCTTATTGTATGCTGAACAAACCAACATGCTAATCGGCTTATTTCATCAACTTCCTGCCCCCCCCCCATTCTCCATTCTTCTTCCATTCTCCCCTCTCAGTCGTCACGGCATCATTTACTACTTCCTATCTTTTTATAATTGGCTACTTGACTACTGTTAAAAATTCACGAAAATGTTATGTTATTTCAAAAAATGAGAAAAAGTAATAAAATCGATAAAAAAATGGATTAATTTTAACTGATTTTAAATGACGTGCTAGACTGAGACAGCGCCACAGAAATGTGACGTCACATTTCATACCGCCATAGTTACGTAGTAAAAATGGCCGTTTCGCGCGACAAGGATAGAAAATGCCCCCATCAATACTAAAACAGCTCTAAAGCATGTAGCTACTCCATTTCTTTAAATGAAAAAAAAATCGTCAAAGAGCCAATACTCGGCTTTCAATATCATTTTCCTGCCCGTATTACATTATCCTTGGGGTTCCATTCTCTCCTCTCAGACATCACGGCATAATTTACTCATTCATTTCTATCTTTTGATGATAAATCTTCTTGCCCTTGCTCCATTGCAACACGGTTTCTTTTACCATTCTCCCATGTGAGGCGTCACGGAATGATTTACTTCTTTCTCTTTATGTCATACCTCACACAATCCATCCATATTTTCCTCTCCCTCTCTGTCTATTAACATTAATATCCATCACCTTTTTAGTCATATGCGTTTCTCATTCCTCATTACATTTCCAAACCAAGATAGACGACTTCCTTTAAATTTTTCGGCTTTATTCAATATTTTATAACCAGACTGCCTTCACATTGCGCCACCATCGCAAAGCTCCAAGATAACCTCTAAGAAATGGTTATTGTTGAACAAAACGCGGCTTTCTGTCCATCTATTGTTGGTAGACAAAAACAAAAGACGTCTGTTTTCATTCTATAGATTCTTACATGTCTAGGAATACCTCAGGCGTATTTATTGTGTTCTTACTAAGCTTGTCTTTGTTCTTTCTTCGTTGACTGAATTGAAAAGCTTTTATTGGTGAAAGACTTATAAAAGCTTTTTACTCGGATACGGCGATTGGTTTTGATGGCCGGTGAGAAAGAGATAATATGGAAAAACCAAAGAATAATCTAGTTCGCCACACTATTTCCAAACTACTGCAATTCCTGAAAACCAGAACCAACAGTGGTGACCGCCAGAAAAGCGCCGAGGCAATGAAGCTCGATGAAGTCCCACAGAAATAATTTAATCATCTTGAATCCTGCAAAGAAAGAATGGCGGAGGAGTACGATTTATAGAAAAACCGGCCAAGTGCGAGTCGGACTCGCTCATGAAGGGTTCCGTGCCATTACCTATAAAAACGACAAAAAAAAAAATCGTGTCTCTTGTATCGGAGCCCCCCTTAAGAATATTTCAAGTGTACATGGAAAGAGTTTTCATGCTTTCATCCCAATCCCTTGAAACGTTGAATAGTAACAGACAGGCATCACAGACAGATAAAATATTATTAGATAAGTACGGATAGTCTCTGTGTTGTGATATGTCATGTGTTTATCCTCATGTAAAAAAATAAATAACAAAGTAAACCAATCACATAATCAATTACAGGATCACTGGCGTGACGTATACTCCATTATGTGTAGTAATGGAATTATCAATGAAGCGATTTCACGTCTCATTAGTCTTTGCCATGGAAATGGAAGCACTGATACCGCGATCAGACATGACATAGAGACATCAACAAATAACTAATTATCAAAATGTTGTTTAGACTAATTTGTCTAGTGGTTGCAAGCGCGACTGCTGAGCTGGTCGTGGGTTCAATTCCCGGGTCGGGCAAAGTGTTATTGGGTCGTTTTATCAAGAATTTCTTAGTAGCAGCCGTGGAGTCTGGATTTGACCCGGTTGATGGCAATAGGCTCGCCCCTACATGAGACTTAAACATAACTGGCGAAAAGTGGGTGTTCTATTAGGTACACCTCTGCCTTCTTGGATTACAGGCGTATTGGAATATTATTAGGTGAAGTGCATCCAAACTTAATAACTCTACGGAATTAACCCCATTCCCTTTACTTTTTGGTTTTCTCTGTAAAATATCGACGAAGTACCGGATTTGTTTTGGAAGCAAATATCTATGATACTAGTACTGTCTCGGTGCAGAAAGCAAGGCATTTTTTGCTGTATAGTACAAAGTAATTAGAGAAAACTGGCCAAGTGCAAGTCGGACTTGCACATGAAAGGTTCCGTACCATCGTAGTCGAGAAGCCCCCTTTAATTTGTATTATTTCTTGTCAAAGCGCAAACATAAAACATATTTTGTGATAAATTTGTTTTTTATAGTGTTTGTATGAGTGACAAAGTTTTATTTGTAGTTTTTAAAATGTGTTATATCTCCAAAACTGTTGACTATATATCGTTCAAACCAATTTTGGTTTAAAGTTTACATTGCGATCTACAGCATATATTTTTTATAGATTTTACACTCTCTTAGTTTAAAAGTTAAAGGAAGGGGCGCACATTTTACAACTTTGGAAGTGTCTATCTTCCAAACTATTGACTTTGAGAAAAATAGTTTTAGGAACCCCACCCACACGTATAGGTTTGTTGAAAAAAGTTTTTTTTTAGTTCCGTTTATGGAAGACCCTGGAGACCCCCTTTAATCATTATTTTTTTTATTTTTGTATAGAAATCGTAAAGCGGTTCACAGAATATATCTATCTACCTACCAAGTTTCAACAGTATACTCTTAATAGTTTCTGAATAAAGTGGCTGTGGCATACGAACGTACAGACGGTCAGACAGACATGACGAATCTATAAGGGTTCCGTTTTTTGCTATTCGGCTACGGAACCCTAAAAAGGCAAAGTCGCAGATAGGTGGAAAATACCCTAATGTTATGTAGGTAATGCATGTTATTATTTTGAGATGCTGTTACTCGCAATTTACAAAATTACCACGTGTTTACTATTTTATCGCATTGTATTTATCGCTAGCTGTGCCCGCAACTTCGCTCACATGGCCACGTATTCTTTCGATATAGTCAAAATTTATAACGAAAGCTTTTTAAAGATGACTAATAATGATCTATCCTGGGTCCAACGGTAAATATCCAGAAAAAAGGCAACTCTGAGAGCTCAGTCAGCCGATGGAAAACCAAAATCAGGATTACCATAACCCCGTTACTGAAAAATACTGTAAACGCTTCATCATCGTCACCTTCATCAGCCTAAAATGTTCCCACTGCAGGGACTCAGGCCTCCTCTCTAGGAGAGGGCGGGCTATGAAACATATACCAACCCGCACTGGGCCTGCGTGGTGGATCATAGCCTATGATCCACCACGCGGGCCCAGTGCGGGTTGGTACTAGATGTCATGTCTTTAAATTTTTTGGTTCTATGCCGGTTTCCTCACGATGTTTTCCTTCACCGTTTTGAGAGCAGCAGTGATGACATAAATTACACAAAGTAATACGCCTGCTTGGATCCGAACCGAACCCACGACTTAATGTTCGTAAGTCGGGGCCGCCACCACTTGGCTAAACGCTAGTGAGTAAACGCTTTTAGTAGAACTGGAAAGACTGTGCTTCGATTGTAGGACAAGCCAGAGCAAAAGGGAAATAAAAGTTTCTATTTGAACAGATTTAAGCATGATTTATTTACTAGGTTCAGAACATCAAAATAAGCCCAGAATAAATAGCTACACCATAACATTTCAGTAGTTTAATATAAAAAATCACTATACTTACATAGGTATTTTAAAGCTCCTTGCACTTTCAAAGTTCAGAAAAGAATGTCCCGCTAAAATGGCGTCTTGGACCTTTTAAAACCTCTTTAGACTGCAATAGTCAACTGTCATTCCAATACCCGTTGGCGCCATTTTGGCATTTCAACTAAATCAAATCACTTACTTATTTATACAAAACAATTATTCTCTAATTTTCTAAAAATACTGTAATATCTTAAAACAAGTTATAAATGTATTATTATTATTATTTTTTTATTTTTTATTTATTAGGGACAAAAAACAGTTACATGCTAAGCTTAACTAAAGATTCTTAAATTAGCACAACTTAGAAATACATTTATACACAATCTCACATATTTATGTTATTACACATGTAACCAACAACATCGTCCACGAATTCACAAAATTATTAAATAGTAACACGATAATGTTGATGTCCAATGTGTAATGTGAATCTTCCGAATAACCACGAGCGTCGCGTCGTTGTTGCGTTACGTGCACACTTACGAACACACACTTTTGTCGCACTTCGTCATATTTACCTTACTCAAAAGTAAATCATCATCATCTGCCTAGCCTTTTCCCAACTATGTTGGGGTCGGCTTCCAGTCTAACCGGATGCAGCTGAATACCAGTATTTTACATGGAGCGACTGCCTATCTGACCTCCACAACCCAGTTAACACTAGGTAATACGATACTCTTTTTGGTAAGACTGGATGTCAGAATTTCAGGTCACTGACTACCTGTAACGACTGCCAAAGATACAAGACTACCTGTAATGGCAGCCGGGACCAACAGCTTAACGTGCTTTCCGAGGCACGGAGGAAACTCGGTATGTCGGGCGGTCACCCATCCACAGACCGACCTAGGCAAGCACAGCTTTACCTAAAGATCGACCCGAGTGGCAGTTCTTATTAAGCCACGAACTCAAAAGTAATTCATAATCATAAGTAATACATCGTTAAAAATATGCTGACTAACTCCTTCTCCTTCTGTTATAGAGCTTAGAAAAGGTGAAATAAAAATTTCATCTTTACCATAAAGCTTATGTACATCATGTTGAAAGTTTAAGAAAAACGAAAAGCTTTCTAAGTGATTGCCGCTGGTCTAGTATCGCAAAAGGCTTCTATTGTAATGCGTAATCTTTAAAAGAGACAAAATTGTAGTTATTATAAGGGTTCAATCGGTTCATAATGGTCACTTTTCGAAAAATATTCTCTCTCTCGCCCATATTGTATCGATCAATATGGAATTTGAGGACTGGAATACTCTCTTTGGTGTGGTTTTATGCGATCTAAGAGCGTAAATCAAAGATTAAAAGCTTCTAGTCCCTACCCTATGCGGTCATAAACATTTCATACTCAAAAATAGAGAAGTGTCTTAAGGACGCTTGGAACGGAGTTAATCACGAAAATAATATGATAATTTATATTCATAAATAAGGCTAAGTAATATAATATTCTCAAAAATGACTTCTACCTGAATCAATTGAAAAACTTATTATTTTCCTAGGCTATCCAAAAGTGCCTTAAAAATCACAGCAAAAAGATATCGTATTTTGGTGTAATTTTTCAATGTTACAGTTTTCGGTCTTGCCCGTCACCCCGTAAACCAATCGTAACGATAACGTGCGATAAGAAACTCCGTTCCTATACCAAAACATACCCTTCAAGAACCAAATAAAAAAATAGGAGAGACAAGGAAACTCGCTTCATATCGCGACAGATGGTAGCAGCCAAAATAGTGCAGCTATATATAGCATCAACGACTCATAGGACATTCACCCATAATGCCATACACCTTGCTTGCACTACGTAAGGATTTCGCGCTCGTTGTTACATTCAGGGTGACTAAACGTAAACTTGCGAGTGCGCGTTTACGTAAACGTGTAGAGTAAAGGTTAGAGGTAAAGTTTTTAATATTTTGTACTATTTACGTGGTAAATAGTGCAAAATGTTAAAACTTAGTCGTCGTACTATTTTTATAATAATTATGATGTTTATGAATGACAAAGGTAAAACCAATTAACTTTAAATATTTAATTAGTAACGACGCTCGCAAGCAATAACCCGGTAATCGAATAATCAATTATTTTCAACGAGAGAGACCATTGAAGTCATTGATGTATTAAATGAAAGCTATTTTTTTTAGAACTATAACTGTGCTATTAATATGAAATTCCTTTTATTCAAAACCTTAACTTGGCAAAATAAAATGTAGGTAAATCGTTTTTTCGTAAAAATCTATTAAAGGTTGTATCATGTAATCTTTGTAAATATCATTAGGAAAAATCTGAAAAAAATTGCCAAGTTGTATTCTACCACATAGATGCCGAATTTGATATAACAGCATAAACCCTATAATAGCACATTACCGAGTTCTTGCTTGGGGGCATCGGTCACCTAAGCTCTACATAAAGTTGAAAAAATCCTATACATCAAAAATGAATATTCGTGCAGCGTTTTCGCGATAGGGGTTTTACGGCAAATATAGCAAACACTTCCATGGACACATTCATCCTCTATTTAACTCCTTTAAGGGATGAATTTTCAACTATTGTGGAAAAATCCATGCTTCTACTCAATACAGTACAGAGTTTCTAGATGCTACAAATACATCACAATCAACATTATACGATACTTATTAATACATTGGTCAAATCATATGAGTACCATGCAGATTTCATTGGTGTCTGAGATGGTCTTTTGAAGAAAGGACCACACAGATTTCAGTGGACCTGCCGGGCTGCCCAGTCAGTGCAAGCATGTCAGGGACCATGTGGCTCGCTGCTCGATTCATTTAAATATCACAAACAAAAACCTCACATAGGTACATAAACATATCACGCTACCTATAATAGCTAAACAGGTAGGTATGATGGTACTTTATTTGTTTAAATAAATAACGCATCAGCAGATCACATTACTCACAAGTCATGACAAAGTGTTACTCCCGTTGCAGCCAGAATAATAAATAGGGCGTTCTTAGAACTGCCCAGATGAAACGTATTTATTTACGTAGTAGGTAGTTTTGGTGGTTTTCGGCCGGCATACACGATGACTGGTTTAAAGATAAAGGAAGACATTGTTGAATGAATGACCGGTTTGAATTATATCTCCCTTGGCGGTTTGAGATAAGTTTTTTGAGGATATATGTAGAAGAATACGTATGTAGTATAAAGCGTATTATTCAATCAATCGGGTAGTTTGAAGCTATTTAACTGATTATTCAATGCATATTTTTATGGTAAAAGTAAAATCCAGCTAAATGAGAGATTCGCATTAACTGGTTTTGTTTTTTTCTTCATGTGTACGCTCCTATTAGGATAAAATTCTTAGGTCTCGGAGATGCTTCATCGGCCACTTCTGGAGACTACACTGTGGTATAAGTATTTTTTCAACACACTTGCTCATAAAGTGGCTCTAATTTCACCGCAATTAGGCATATAATGACACCTGTAATCAAACTGTGAATTTTTCATTACCATTATTCACAAGTGAGTTATAGGTTTTTTTTTTAATTTTTTGGTTGAGTTGCTCTGTTCTTAAAAAAGTTTCGATACTAAAAAGATTGTGTTCAATACTACAAATAAATTAATGTACCTATTCCTTGCTCATTTCATGCAACTTCGAATTTAAATAGATAATTTCAACTTATACATACGTTTTTAATAAATAAATCTTTTGTTTTCTCTTTCATAAAAAAAACTTTGAATTCCCCATTTTGTACGTGACTGCAAGCACTATCCGCGGAAAGCAAAAAAAAAAACTTAATCTTTTAGTCTATAGCCGATCGCCATTGTTAGATGCGCGCTCAGGATAATTTATTAATTTAAGTAGATAATTTCAACTTGTGTATACGTTTTCAATAAATAAAACTTTTGTTTTCTCTGTAATAAAAAAACTTTGAAATCCTCATTTTTTACGTGGCTAAAACACTATCCGCAAAAAGCAAAAAAAAGAAACCTCATCCTTTTAGTCTATGGCCGATCGCCATTGTTAGATGCGTCATTTTAACTGTTGAAAACATGTTAAAAATGATTTTTTTGTGTTATTTTCTTCACAAGTGTGTTGAAAAACGTCGTATGATACACGTGTGTATTGATGATTACCGTCCTCGGCTCTCTTAAGACCCTCACCTAACGGCTCGGGTCTCAAAGGCGCCTCAGCGGTAATCACCAACGTTACACACTTATACCATAATGTACTATACTCTTTGCCGTCAAAACTCCAAACCAACCGGGGGGATTTTTTTTTCTTTTTTTGGAGGTGGGAAATCATCAAATAAGCGGAAGGGAGTGTCAGACTTCTACTGACTAAAAACCACCCATGTTCCTTCTTAGCCCTTTGTGTCCGAGCCCGCGGTATCTCCTTCGAACAACCCGCAGCTGCGCCAGCCGTCGGCATCTCTTTGAGGCTCGCGTGGAACTCGACGCGCCGTAACCAACTTGTAAGCTTACAGGAAGATTGCAGTATTGTTTACGAAGTCATGTTATATTGGAAATGTATAGCTTGATCACTTGATGTTGTCGTATGTACAGTTTATTAGTTTTTTTAACCTATATTGCCCTACATCTGGGCTAAAGTCTCTCCTGCAGAAAAACACTTACCCGTATGTGGTTTTCTTTGGCTAATCTCCACAAAAGCTTCCACGAATAAAAGTTTCTAGACACGCTAGCTTTTTTTTACTACTACTACAACATTCCATTTATTGTATCCTTGTTGTTTCACTTGTGTCAGTTTATGTCACACAATATTGGATCGAATGAACGGCTGTAAAGGGCAAATTTTATCTCTATCATGTTCTTGCTACGATTTAATGGTTTATTTTAATGAAGATAAACATTTCTGGCTCATGATACCACCGAAAAACATACATACCTACATAACACAATATTAATTAATTAACAAGCTTTTTTATCAATATACTTATACCAAGTAGGATTAAGTATATTTTTCCACGGAACCTTTATCGCCGAAGTTACTCCTTGTAACATCAGCTATCTGCCAGTATAGGTCCCATTAAAATCGGTCCAGCCGTTTAGGAGATTAGCCGGAACAAACAGATAGGCAGACAAAAGTTACAGAAAATGTTTTTTTGATATAAGTTGTACCGTATCTACTTTGATAAGCATTTAGTATAAAGCTGTTATTTCGAATTACAAACAGACTCAGCAGCACAAGTTCGGACAAAACCGATCAGATGGTAGCCCTATGTATGACCCTTCACCCTATAGCTATTTCGGCAGGTGACGCTTTCGTAGAAGGGTGTATCCCCCCCACTCACCGGGATTTTAGACAATCTCGATCGCGAGCGGTGAGCACTGCAAAAATCAGAGTCCTCAGCGACGGCGGCTCGTGCGTCCCTCATTGCTGAGTACTCAACTCAATTTACCACACATAAGCCTACATCGCTACTAATGAAATCTTACTTTCCGATTGGTCCTTTAACATCAAAATTGGTTCAGTACTTAGGTTTTTTTAAAGTAAAGATTTCCTTAGCGGCTTTGTGCACTTTTTTGAGATGGGTAAAACATTTTAAACTCGCGTCAGAAGATTACGTGACCTGATCGAAAATTCGTAAGATAGGTACCGCAAGGCGCTTGCGCGAATAAGCATGTGTGTCAAATGTCAAAAAAATGAAATGTCAAGTTGATTTTTCTCAGATATAAGTAAACTTTTTAATTTAAAATAATTGTAATAGTTCTGAAGTGTTTTATATATGTACTTAATATAAATTGTCATGTTTGTGTACAATAGCGCTAAACTAAAGGTTTGCCAGGTATGATCTAGAACAAAAAAATGATCGCAGTGACAGGGAGAACAAGACAGTGTCATTGGCTTCGATAAGGGTACTTTTTTTACTTTTATGCTTCGTTAAGAATAGCACCATCCCATATCTTCCCGTGGGTTTCGTAAGAGACGACTAAGGGACTTACCAGAGAATGGGCAGCAGCGTTCTCTGTGCCTTCGTAATAACTGCGATCGCCAACCCGCCCGCCAAGCGTGGCGATTATGGCAAATCCCCCCCTTCTGGTGGAAGCCTATGTCCAGCAGTGGAGGTCTTATGGCTGAAATGATGATGATGAAGGGTATTTTTACATCCTTTATAATTCTCTTTCTTTCTTGATCCCCAGAGATGTATACCAGAGTTCGAGAACGCCGCGTTCATGGTGCAGATGGACGCAACCAACACCTGCGGAGACAACGGCAACAAGGTGTACTGCATCCAGACTTCAGCTGGCACTTCTACTAGGTGAGCTTTACATTTTTGTTTATTTACTAGCTTTTGCCCGCGGGTTCGCCCGCGTGGATGTACAAACTTTACCCCTCTTTTCATGGTACGGTTGGCGCAGTGGCTAAGCGATTAGAGTGCTGCGCTGCGTGTCGCGGGTTCGACCCCCCCCCCCGCCCTCTAACTTTAAACTAAAAGAGTGAAAAATCTAAAAAAACATATAATAACATATGCTGTAGATCGCAATAAAAACTTTCAACCAAAATTGGTTTGAACGATTTGTATTTAATAATTTTTGAGATATAGCATAATATTTAAAAAAACCGCAAATATAACTTTGTCATTCATACAAACACTATGGAAATGATGATGATGATAATCTTTTCTTTTTCACATAAACCTTATGAAAAACGGAAACGGCAAAAAAAAGTGCACCACGGTTCGGGTTGGGTTGGTCATCTCCAGAGCAAAATCAGCAAGAACCTCCACGGTTACGGTGTTTTAAACATACTTGAAGTTAAAATGTCTTCATAATTTTCTTTCCTCCGCAGGTCATGCGACAGCTGCCAACCGGGCCAGTTCTCGAGCTACTACCTGACTGATCTCCACTACGAGCAAGACAATCAGACCTGGTGGCAGTCAGAGACCATGAAGGAGGGGATCCAGTACCCTAACCAGGTCAACTTGACGCTGCACTTGGGTAAGATTCCTTTTTGTTACGTTTTTTTGCATCAGAGGGCCTAGAATGCCATCGGGAGACTAGACTTACTGCAGAATTTTCATCCATACCTTGTCGATGTTCCACACATTCGTATGAAGCGCTTTGCTGTAGCTTTTATTATGCGCACAGCCAAAGAGTGGAACTCCCTGCCTGCGTCGGTTTTTCCGAGTTCTTATAACCCCAATCTATTTAAGGGCAGGTAGACCAAGCGAAATAGGCATTTAACGCTACCAAGAGTTGCCCGCGATTGCCGCAAAGCGAGCCGTGCGCTTACGTCGCGAGGAGTGTCACCTGTGTCACATTACAGATAAGCAGGCAGTAGGTCAACTTGTCTTATTGATTTATTTTTAAATTAAAATAAGAGATTTGATTAATTAAAAACTCGTTTTATTATAATTTGTAGTAATAGCGAAGTCTTTCGTTTTTTTGTAATAAATTAATTTGAGTAGATATTTTAAATGGAATAAACTCTGAACTATACTTATTACATTAATTGATGTTTTAGTTTCTAGGTCGGGTGTTCCAAATGCAATAGGTAACGCAAGGACGACAATGCCGCAAAGATCGCGTCATTATTATCATTTACGGAACAGATTAGGGTGATCATCGTAGCTTTTTAGTCGACCTTGTTTAGGGTTCCGTACCCGAAGGGTAACCAACGGGAACCGGGGGGGTACCCTATTAATAAGCCTTCGTTGTCCGTCCGTCCGTCTGTCAGCGGTCTGTATCTCATGATCTATAATAAGTAGACGATTGAATTTTTCACAGAATGTGTATCTCTGTTGCCTCTAAAAGAACAAATACGAAAAATTAAAAAAAAAATATTAAAAAAGAACTCGATATTTGAATGGAAAATCGTATATTTTTTAATACAACAACGATAATATTATCAACTCTGTATCTCACGCATATGATAATCACCAAATGTGTCAAAATTATTATTCATGTATTCGGGGGGGTATGAGGAACAGGGTGTAAAGTTCCTCATCCCCCATAGAAAAGGGAGGATCCTCCGACCAGACGGGTGTTGTGTCCGACATTATGTAAGTCGGGATTTTCTATATAGGCTAATGTCGCGGATAATGTTGATAGCGCGATGTAGGAATTGCCAATTTAGTTCGCATGTGTTGCGATAGATGTCGCTGTCGCCACATCACTCCCCTCCGAGACCGGAGGTCGATAGCAGACTGAGTCTTGATGCTTGCCAGGCCAGTGGAAGGTTCCAGTGAGTCGGAACCGGATGCCGCGTAGTTCTCGGTGAGTCGGAACTGTCTGCAGTGATGTCCCAGTGAGTCGGGGTGATGCTGCATTATGCTCCAGTGAGTCAGAGTGATGCTGTGCTGCGTAGCGGCTGGCTGCTGCGTCGACCAGGAGAGAAGTGCGTCTCTGCTTGCTGACCGGCCGAAGTGCAGTGTACTGTGCCAAGGTCGCTGATGAGGCTGAGGGTGATGACCAGGTATGCGCTTCTGCTGCATGCTGGTGGTCAGGATACCCTTTGAAGCCGTGGTTGGAATTCATCTTTGAGTACTTTTTCTACGATGAAGGAGTCTTCTGTTTCTTCAGTTTCTCTAAAAAAGAGAAATATGGTAAGTCTTACAAGTTTGTCTTACACATCCGAGTAAAAGCATTGTATGTAAAATGCGGTAAAAACATAAAATGTGGTACTTACGTTAATGTTACAGTTTTTTGTGTATCAACAGGATCCAATCCAATAAAAGAGGTTTTGGATACATCAGCCGTGTTTCTACATGATGCATTATCCATGTAGTACCTGAAAACCCACCCACATTATGTTAGTTAATGTACATTATGCGTATCCAGGACTTTAATACAGTAGAGCATCGATTATCCGAACGTCGTTCAACCGAATGACAGACTCCTTTTTCCGTTTGAGGTACGGAACCCTAATCTTGATCTATGGTAATTACATGACGCGGGCTAGCGGACTGCGAGTAAGGGTAACTCGCCGTCCGATCAAGGACCAAGCCCGGGTCCGCGGCGCGTCGTGTTCCACGCGCGCCTCAAAGAGCTGTCAGCAAACTGACGGGGCCCAAATAGGGATGCCTGCCGGGGCCACGAATATGTCTTACCAGGATACCGTGGCCCTGGAACGCAAAGGGCAACCGAAGGAACAGGGTGGATTTTAATTAGTACAAGTCTGACAGTCCCTTCCGCTCCACTCAGAGCGGCAGGACTCATTTGATGATTTTACCACACGATAAAAAAAAAGATAATTACATACCTATTTTCGTTTGAATCCTCAGGTATCAGATTTGTTGCTGCGGCAGTGTTCATGTTAGTTTCTTCAGATGCCCAACTAACCTATAACAAAATATTTCACAGATGAAATTGATAGGTAGATATAGTAATTTACTGTTCGTTAGCAAACGCCAGGTTGAGATATCGAAATAGACAAAATATGATTTAATTTTATCAAAAATCTTAGCGTTCTCTAGTAGTACTGATATTTTTATATTGTGGCTCGCCACTCGCCAGGCAGGATACCGAACGAAAAGACAAAATATGAATTATCAAAAATCGTAGCGATCCTCGGTACTAATATTCATAAACTATAGTACGATGATCGTAAGTTTTAGACATTTACCAATTAGAGACTGAAGTAAAATAAAAATTAATTTTGAGACCAAATTACATTACAATACAAATAAAACATTTACGTAGGTACTTACTTCTTCACATATCTTTGGAGTGCATTCTTTCTATTTGTGTCTTTTATTGCTTTACACGACTTTTTTCGCCTGCGTTGTTTATTGCCCATTATAATTTATAACTAACAAGCAACAAATTCTCAAAAAGAGATAGTATGGTGCGCGTAGTTGTCAAACTGACACAGGTCCGTCGTCCATAAGCGCCAACACGCGACTGAACGGACCTGTCCGAGCCGCCGCGATCGCTTTTAATTCTTATTTAAACATAGTAATTGAGAAAATCATTTTATCAATTCAAACTCTGCGAATTTGTCTTAAACTAATTAGTTTCTTAATTATAGTACAAAAATTAAATGTAAAAAATCAGTAATATAGTCATAATATTGAAAAAACGATCTAAAAAGGGGTAACTTTGCGATTTTTTTCTATCGAGTGAAGTTCATCAGGTCTTGCAACTGAATGCGATTTTGACTAGATAAGATCCTTAACTAATACATATATTTTTTATTAAATTTAAAACACTGTATTTTTTGTCTCAGATTGTTTTAAAAAACTTAAATTCGGGTCCACCCAGCCTTAAGTCGCGAGTAAAATAGGGTTCTTCTGGGTTTGTTCGTTCCATCGTTGACCTCAACTCTGCCCTTTTTTTTGTGCGGGTGGAAAATCGTCAAATAACCCCTCCCGCTCTGGGCAGAGCGAAAGAGAGTGTCAGACTTCTACTGACTAAAAACCACCCATGTTCCTTCTTATCCCTTCATGTCGAGGCCGCGGTATCTCTTGCGAACAACCCGCAGCCCCGACGGGCGTCGGCCCTTGCCCCTTCCGTGTTGCTGACATCTCTTTGAGGCGCTCGTGGAACACGAACGCGCCGTCGACACGGCCTGTCGTCGTCATAAGACGGACAGACGGCGAGCTAGCCTCATCTCTGCCCTTAGGACAAGATTGAGGTCAAGAGTAGGCCCATCAAATATATATAAAAAAACAGTAATAATAATCATGTAAAAGTCAAGAATGTATTAAATTTGCTGCAGAGAGCTTTTTGGAAGAACAACAAATCATTGTAGAGATACGAAAGTTCTACTACACGAATTAAAAGCAGTTGTCACTTGTTTGTGCTCTATTGGCTGATCGATGTGGTCTTCACCGCCTTTGAACTTCTTCCACCACTAGAGCTAGACATTTCGGTTACGGTGCTCACCTCCTATGAAACACACAATACAACAACACAACACAACACCAACCACCACACTACAATTTGATAGAAAAGTATGTTTGATCGTCAATTGTTTGTTTTGTCGCTTCTGGGATATTGGACGTCACTATCCGTAATGCGAAGTGAGCGACCGGAGTATCACCGCTCGCGCCAAAGACTAAACTCTTATAAAATGTGACTGTGACACTCTATTTTCACTACTAAATTCTGTTATTCAGGTAAGGCGTACGACATAACATATGTGAGGATCGTGTTCTACTCGCCCAGGCCGCAGAGCTTCGCCGTCTATAAGAAGACTGACGAGGAAAGGGTTTGGGAGCCGTTCCAATACTTCAGGTAATTGATTTCATGCTATGATGCATGATATTTACTTATGGAGCTCGTGGCTTAATAAGAACTGCCACTCGGGTCGATCTTTAGGTAAAGCTGTGCTTGCCTAGGTCGGTCTGTGGATGGGTGACCGCCCGACATACCGAGTTTCCTCCGTGCCTCGGAAAGCACGTTAAGCTGTTGGTCCCGGCTATATATAGATCTTTGGCAGTCGTTACAGGTAGTCAGTGACCTGAAATTCTGACATCCAGTCTTACCAAAGAGTATCGTATTACCTAGTATTAACTGGGTTGTGGAGGTCAGATAGGCAGTCGCTCTATGTAAAATACTGGTATTCAGCTGCATCCGGTTAGACTGGAAGCCGACCCCAACATAGTTGGGAAAAGGCTAGGCAGATGATGATGATATTTACTTATGGTTTAAAAGTTGTGACACAGTAGGTACAGCTTTCTATAATGGTATATTGAAAAACTTTTTTGCAAAAAAAAACCGACTTCAAAAACACAAAAAAGTGAAAAACACAAAAACGAAAAACACAAAAAAGTGAAAAATAAACTTCAGAAGAAAAATCTACTTCTGAAGTCGGTGACATTTGTTTGTTTGATTTCGTTTTTTTGTCACCGACTTCAGAAGGTGCTTTTCTTGTGAACCTGAAAGAGTACAACCATATATACGTCCCCATAATATTTTACTAAAGAATTATGCTCCAACTCCTAACCGTTGAGGAGATATACCTTCCATCATCAGCTCATCAACACGAAGTGATGACTGCTAGATGCAAATACTTAAAAAACTTCATAAAAAGCACGAAACACGTAATACGTGCCTATAAAAATTTGAGGGTTGCCCTCGATTTCTCTGGGATGCCATCATCAGATTCTGATTTTCTTATCATGGTACCACCCTTGGGATATCTCCTTTTCAACAAAAAAAGATTTTTTTATATCAGTTCAGGCGCCTCCAAGTTATCGGTGAATATACATAAAAAAATTGAGAATCTCTTTTTTTAAAGTCGTTTAATGAGTTTTACCTTCTATCATCAGGGCAACCTAATACCCTGAAAGAATACAACTATCACTTTATAAGTACGTATAGTTTTGAAAGAATTTTCTATCAACTCCTAATCGTTGAGGAGTTGTACCTTCCATCATCATCAGTAAATCCACATGATATTATGATGACCACACGCAAATACTTGAACAGGTTTAGAAAATATACGGAAAACGTCATGAGTGCCTATAAAGTTTGAGGGTTGCCATCGATTTCCCTAGGATCCCATCATCAGATCCTGACTTGGTGACAATGGGACCACCTCGGGTCAACCTGATACCCTGAAAGAATACAATTATCGCTCCATAAGTGCATAATTAAAACCTAAAGTATTTCTTAAGTTGCCCATTCCAAACCGTAGAGATCTCTGATCGATCTCTGGAGAAGAAAGGGCAAGAAACCAACTAATAAATTTGTCCGTATTTTAATTCCTTCAGTGCCTCCTGTCGCGACACCTACGGCGTTCAAGAACAGAGAGCCGCTGAGCTGGGTGCGGAAACCCGTGCCCTCTGTACCAGCGAGTACTCCGACATCTCGCCCCTGTCTGGAGGAAACGTGCTGTTCTCTACTCTTGAAGGAAGACCTTCGGCTTTCACCTTCGACAACAGTCCTGAGTTGCAGGTACAGTATAATTTTTTGGCGTGGAAAATCACGTTTTACGGTAAAACTCGACGAAGCACACTCAACACATTGTGCTGATGTATGCTTTGGATGGTAAATGGGTCATGGAGGTAAGTAACTGGAACTTTGACCTCCAATATCTCCGTAACTAGAAGGCTACCAGGTATGATCCAGAACAAAAAAATATCGCAATGATGAGGAGAACAACTGCCTTTCTTTTTCGATAATTTTATTTTTACACCTGTATTTTTCACTTGGCAGGAATGGGTAACCGCGACCGACCTCCGTATCTCTCTGGACCGTCTGAACACGTTCGGAGACGAGATCTTCGGTGACGTCCAGGTGCTGCAGTCGTATTGGTACGCCATCGCTGACGTGGCTGTAGGAGCCAGGTGCAAGTGTAACGGCCACGCCTCTGTCTGCGAGACGCAGGAACTACCCGATGGTACCAGGTCTAGAGCGTGCAGGTAAACGCATTCATTTACTCTTTCGCGTGTCGATGGCAATCTAGGAGATCGGACTGACTCAAACAAATATGATTCTGTTTAGAACGTCAGTTAGATTATCGAAAAATGTAGGATACGAGTTTTTTGTTTTAAAAAAATAATAAAAATTGACGAAGATAAAACGCGTCAAAGATCATGAGTCCGCCTTGTGACGTCACTTGTAGGTAAATAATATACTGATATGTGACGTCACACGAGTTTTCGAAGCACTGTATCAACTTCATTTTTTGTTTAAGTGAAAAAAGAAAAAAAATTATGTTCAATATTTTTTTGGAAATCTATCTGACGGACTAATTTGATTTTGATTGTCCAATCCCCTATTTAAATTGTATTGGCTCAGATCTCAGCTACTACAGGTGCTGCCAGTTAAGGATGTCAACAGCGGTCATTGACCCACCTACATTTATTAAAGTTCTTAACTTTGAAATCCAAAAATAAGTCCGTTCATGTCTTGAATCGTCATCTATCGTGATCTTCAACATTTTTTCTAATGAAAAACGATACATGGTTCATTAGTTTTGGTTCGTACGAAGAGATTATAAGGAAAAGGCAAACTTAACTGTCAGTAACTATAGTGTACACAAGCCTATTGCAACTTTTATGAGTTTTTAAACACTTTCAAAGGTTACCTACCTTACCAGGTGGAAGGAAAAAGGCAATGACCGCTATTGACATCTTAACTGTTAGCATCTATAGTTTGGTGGTTTCGGTAGCGCCCATCAGTTCCTGTGGTGAACAAACAACAGGATACGCAGGACACGATATTAAGTGCCCCATCGCTTATGGAAAGGCACCACATTTACACTCTAGCAGGGCTATTGCGTATCTTTTTAAATGTCAGTGGCTATCATAGTGTCCATCGATTAACTGTCACTTTGGGACAAAATGGAACCATTTGACAGTTAATCGGTGGACACTATGATAGCCACTGACATTTAAAAAGATACGCAATAGCCTTGCTGGGCAGAGTCATTAATGAGTCTCCACCTTAACAGGTTTTCCTTCCTGTGACCAACCTGGGTCCGGAGTCTATTTAAAGACTTCCAGGTTATTCATGGCAACTTGGAACTAAAGTGACTATTTATTGTCGTGTACGGGACATTACCTATGTAATCAGTTCATAATCCACAATCGTAGGTTTTCTTTGCCAGTGTTAAAGTCAACGTAAATGAACTGATTAAGTTTTTTTAATTTACTGATTGTGCATTCGTATTAGACATCTTCTTTTAAAAAATTCTCTATCACGATGAGGTTCTGCTGTAAAAGCACTCTATTTAGGGTTAAATTCGTTGTTTCGTATTTTTCCATAAACTCATTTATTCGTTTCATTTTTGGAAATTATAGTATATTATTACTAAACGCAGTACCTCGGCTACCAATAGGTTTTGCGACCGCCACGTGATACAAAGCAAATTCTGGTTATGTTATTTATGAATGCGCGTGAGTCGTGGGTGAGGCGAATTGCTTTGTGAAATTTATTTCATCACCACTGCTCTCAAAACGGTGAAGGAAAACATCGTGAGGAAACCGGCATGTCTTACAACCCTAAAATTCGAAGACATGTGACATCTGCCAACCCGCACTGGGCCCGCGTGGTGGTTTATAGCCCATCCCTCTTCTAGAGAGTAGGCCTGAGTCCCTGCAGTGGGAACATTATAGGCTGGTGATGAATGAGCTTGAGGTAAACTTTTTCAAATCATATTTTCATTCTCAGTTAATTATGTTAAGTAAAGCATTTATTGTATTTACCTTAAACCACTTGTACCTAATTAAAACATTTTTGTTCATGTTTTATGAATTTATGATTACTAAAAAGTATTTTTCAGAATAATTATCCACTAAATCTATAGACTTTATACGGTTTTGGTGATGAGACAAACATTTTGATCATGGCCGGGTTCTTCTACATGTTCGGTCACTAATGTGCGCGAACAAAAGTTACACACAGATTTGCTGGCGGAAACCATTTTGCAGCACAGTGCGGGAATATTTTGTGCTGCACAAAGGTTGGTGCACATAGGTTAGCGTACAAAAGTTCGCGAACAAAGGTTGACGCACAATTTTTGGAGGACGTACCAACAGATGTCATCGATGCCCATATCGAATGATACCGATACAAAGTGTTCCAATACAAAGTCCTCTGTTCCTGCCTTCAATCTGGCCTTGGCTGTTATGAACCAATAGGTATTTTAGAAATGTTTCGAAATCGTCCTCTACATCTTTTATACCGGAACGCTTATTGTTTTCCAGATGTGAGCACAACACAGCCGGCCGTGAATGCGAAAGGTGTCTCGACTTCTACAACGACGCGCCTTGGGGCAGAGCATCCCCGACTAACGTACACGAGTGCAAGGGTTAGTGTCACGTACATTGCTTGCCATTGTGCACTGCGAATTTGTTAGTCAATGCGAAAGTTAAAAGTATGCAAGTGATGGATAGATTCGTTGATATATGAGACTTTAGTCGTGATTATTTCATCATCTCTACTCAAAATGGTGAAGGAAAACACTTTGTGTAAAGCGGCGCATCCTACAACGGAAAAGTCTAAGATTTCTATCCACCGAACAGCACGGGGTCCACATATTAATTTAAACTCGCCCAAGACGAACACACTATTTATATCATTCCCGCCCTTATATTTGGGATCGGCGCAGCTTGTCTTGTTCTTCCATTCTTCTCTATTACTCGTCTTCTTGACAGTCACGTCCTTTCTAGCCATATCATCCTGCACGCAGTCCATCCATCGTTTCTTTGGAAAATGTTCGAGCTCTTCCTCTGGTCTTATAGCGACTCATACTTAACATTTTCCTCATTCCTCCGCATTACAAGTCCATACCATTTCCGATTACCACACAACTTTTTAGTTACTGGCACCACTTTCAGAATTCCTGTCTATCATTATTCTCAAAGAGCATAATCTCCTTTTCTCGCCTATTGCGCGGAAATAAAATTAGGAATATTACATTTCGTCGCGCGCCAACAATAATGGGAATAGTATTTACTGATTATGTTGGAGGATTATGCATATTATCCCAGCAAAGTCCACTTGAATGTTATTGTGGATCACAAGACATATTGACCTCAACTTAATTCAAGATTCTTTATTTGCATGAAAATGGTACAATGTGATCTTCAAAATAAAACGTTTCACATATTTTTCGTTTACTACATTCAGCATGCAAACTTAAAATTAAATTATAACACCTAGTACTCGTAATTTAGGTACCTACCTAGTTTCATAAAACATTTACTTGTATCAAGTCAACCAACAATAATAAATCATCACAAACTGCGTGTGTCTACTCGATAGATCGAATGATCACTATGTTATACTTTGTTAATTTTGTCATATTTATGTGCACTACCTAATTTATGTAAACTGGATTTGATATCTGGTAGCTTTGCAATCTTGTGACGGATTTAATTGTCATCCTTTTCGCCCTTATCTCATTATTTTTGGGGTCGGCGCAACACTTTCTCTTCTTCCATTTTTTCCTGTTACACCTTTCTCATTCATATCATTCCTCAAATATCCATCTTTTATTTGGCCTTCCTCTCCCTCTCCATCCATCAATATTTATATCCATCACTTTTTTATCCACATGCGTTTTATCCCTCCTCATTACATGACCATACCAAGATAAACGACTTCCTTTCAATTTTTCTGTAACAGTCATATAATCTTCTTCTTCTTCTTATCGTGTGGGCAGTAAGGTCTAACGACCCCACACACCCTAGTGTGAGAATTTCTAAACCGCCTCAACGGCCTCTGACATGGTTTGACGACCGCCATTTGGCGGCCGGGACCACCGACTTATACGTGCCTTTCGAAGCACGAAATGATCTTGCAATGTCATATAATGACAAGCAGATAAATGTGATCTATCGATGTAATATCATCATTGTCCTGCCCTTACACCAATTTATTTGGGATCGGAGAAGAATGTCTTCTTCTTCTTATACTACTCTAATACTCTTCTGCCTCCGTGTTCGAGTGACTTAGGCGTTTGCCTTGTAACCCGGTGATCCTGTTTTCGATTCTCACGGGAAACATACTTTGTAAAGTTGTTTCCAGTTTGGATAGGACATTGCAGGCTTGAATCACCTGATTGTCTGATAAAAAAGATGATTCCGTACTTCGGAAGGTACGTAGGTATAAGCGGGTGGTCCCGGTCGCCAAATGGCGGTCGTCAAACTCAAACCATGTCAGAGGCCCTTTTTTATGGTCTACCCATGTTCCTTCTTAGCCCTTCATGTCGAGGCCGCGGTATCTCTTGCGAACACCCGCAGCCTCGACGGGCATGTCAGAGGCCCTTGAGACGGTTTAGAAACTGACACTAAGGTGTGTGGGGTCGTTAAAGTACCTGCCCGCACGATAAGAAGAAGAATTACTCGTCATCTCAGTAGTCACCTCCTTTCTAGCCATATCGTCCTTCACATGGTCCATCTATCGTTTCTTGATGAAACATAAAGATGATAAATGAAACGTACCAACACAGCTCCTGCTGTCCTCTCTCCAGCGTATGGTTATTGTTGACCCTGTCACAGTTTTTATGCTGCCCATGGGCCTCTGACTTGGCTTTACATTCATTTGGGGTCGGTATGTCTTCCTCTTCACTTCTCTGTTTGTCGTCATCTCATGAAACACCTCTTTTTTTGCCATATCATTCTTAACACAGTCCATTCATCGTTCCTTTGGTCTTCCTCTACTCGTATAGCCATCCACATTCATATCCAAAACCTACATACCTTGGCTTCACATACCATCGTAAAATATTTCTCAGGTATGCTGGTTTCCTCAAGACTTTTTCCTCACCCTTTTGTGACAGTTGTCCGTGTAGGGCACAACCACAAAATAAATTAGGTAAGTATGTTCAAAAATTGCATTATGTAACGTAGCAATCGACAACGAACCAAAAAAAATATATAATATTCTGGCGAAAGAGATCGAGCCGTACATAACGATATCTAAGGGGCCGTTCAAGTACAATTATTTACCCACCCTACCCCCTTGTCAGTAAAAGTAAGCTCGCACCCCCCCCCCCCCATGCTTACGTAAACATTGCTATATGCATTTTTCTAATAATGTAGGTATTCTGTTTTTTTTATTGAGGTTTAGAATAGAGTACTTTAACGCATATAATATTCATTTAAATAAACTTTAGATAAATAAACGTGTTCATTATTTGTGGGAATCCCTGAAAATGCGTTTCGTTTTCAAGCATAGACACTGTGTGGGTTGCCATATGTGTAAAAATTAAATAACTACTGCTGACGTAATTACCATCTAGACGCCCCCACGCCCCCTGTCATCAAAAATACTCTACAGTGCTTACGTAATACTCGAACGGCCCCTCACTAAGTAACTAGGAAGCTCTTAAGTTCCTCATGATGCGCTGCACCACACCCTGAACCATCTCTTATTACAGCTTGCAACTGCAACGGCTTCTCGAACAAGTGCGAGTTTGACAAGGACCTGTACGAACGCACGGGCCACGGTGGTCGCTGCAAAGACTGCGCCGAGAACAGGGACGGCGCTAACTGTGAGCGGTGCAAGGAAAACTTCTTCCAGGGCTCCGGTGACATCTGCTTACCTTGCAACTGTAATCCTACTGGTAAGTTAAAAAAACTGATTTTTTGGTAGTTACCATCGCCTGCCAGGGCTGCGGGTTGCTTGAAAAAGATACTGCGGCTTCGTACACAAAAGGCTAAGAAGAAACATGGGTGGTTTTGAGTTGGTAGAAGTCTGACACTCCCTTCCGCTCCGCCCAGAGCGGAAGGAGTGTTTTCCAAACATCCAAAATAAAAATGGTAGTTACCATGACGTCTTGAAGCAGTATTGTTTTAATATAATTTCAGTATGGGAAAGAGATGGAGCTATAGGGGACGTCTAGCGCCATCTCTATCCCACTCAGTAATAAAATTATAACAAGCTTTTCAACGCCATGGTAGACCACCTGCATACCTATTCACAAGAATCGAACTGAGACACTGAATTACAAATAAGAATATGACACACATTTGTTTATTTGGCCAGGATCCCGCAGCCTCCAATGTAACGCTGAAGGCAAGTGTCAGTGCAAGCCAGGAGTGACGGGTGACAAGTGTGACGTCTGCGCACCGAACCACTATGAGTTCACGACCCAGGGGTGCAAGCCCTGCGGGTGTAACGAGTCGGGGTCCTACACCAACACCCCGCAGTGCGACCCGCAGACTGGAGTGTGTTTGTGCAAGCAGAATGTGGAGGGACGGCGGTGTAGAGAGTGAGTATTCGTCTTCTTTTTTTAGTTGAGACAAGTCTGCCCGCCGCACTAACTCTTTCTCCAACAACCTCTATTTTATCTTACTCCTCCACTATTCTTTTCTGATTAATTTCGTTGCGGGATCCAAGACAGTTAAATCGTTTCTCTGGGACTTACTGCCGCACTCAGAGAACTTTAATGATTACTTAGGCCATCACTTAGCAAAGGTTTTGACAGTTTTCTCATACAAAAGTAAGTATGTCAAATCATTACTTAGTGGCGGCTTAAGTAAACATTAAATATCTCTGAGTACCGCAGTAAGTCGGGCTTCATTGTCTCGGCGCTTTTGTTGTGGTCGCCACTGTTGATTCTGGCTTACAGGAGTTACAGTGGTTTGGGAACAGTGTGGCGGGCTTGTCGCACTAACTGCCATATTATATCTCTGAGTACGGCAAGCCGTCATTTAGTAAAGGTTTTGTTTGTCAAATCTTTACTAAGTGACGGCTTAAGTAATCATTAAACATCTCTGAGTGCGGCAGTTATTATTGAAAGACAGAATCAACAGTGGCGACCACCACAAAAGCGCCGAGACAGTGATGCTTGATGAAGTCCCAGAGAAACAATTAAACTGTCTTATTGGATTGGGAGTATTCGTGTTCATTGTTTTGTTTAGGTATGGTTCTAATTATCCAATCCAATTGTACCCATACTTACCAACTGACGTTATTCTGATGTTTAGACTTTCCCCATTGGACTTCACGACTTTTGTGGAAATTTTAAAATTTTGCATGTGTGAGAAAAAAAAACTTGTACATGATCTTCCCCAGGATATAATCTATCTTCTTGACAAATTTCATTACGACGAAAAAAGCAATTTAGTCGTCAAAAGATACAAAACAAAGAAACAGAGTTGCTTAGAAAAATGTTGTGGCTTTAACAATGGTCATGGCCACCCAATCGTACTACGCAAACTTTTTTATTGCAGTTGGTTCGATTTTAGAATCTTACCAGCCGAACTACTTAACTTTAGGGCCGCGTGGTTCGAGTCGCTCCACCATTCAGTCGAACCAGGTGAACGATTACCAGTTCACCTGGTTCGAGATGCCAACATTTTCATCAACAGCCAGTTCAAATCTCCCCTCATTTTCCACTTTCAGATGCAAACCAGGTTTCTTCAACCTGGACATCGGCAACGAGTTCGGCTGCACTCCCTGCTTCTGCTTCGGCCACTCGTCACAGTGCAGCTCAGCTCCGAAGTACCAAGCCCATGAGACCAGCGCTCATTTCATTAGGGATGCAGAGAAATGGGCCGCTGAAGACGAACAGGAAAGAAATGCGAAACTGCAGTTTAATGCTAATACACAGAATATAGGTGAGAATAGCGTAGTTGACAAAAAAATCTAATTAGTCCATCAGATAGATTTCCAAAAAATATCGGACACATATTTTCTTTTTTGTAAACAAAAAAATTTTGACGATACAGTGTTTCGAAAACGCGGTTGATCTTTGATCTTTGACGCGTTTTATCTTCGTATTTTTTTATTAATTAATTATAACAAAAAACACGTATCCAATATTTTTCGATAATCTAACTGACGGACTGAACAAAATCATATTTTTTTTAGCCACGAAACATCCTCGACTAATATTACATTTCGGGGAAGATCGAATGTTATAATTATGTTACTGGCTGGTAGAGCTGGTGAGTGACCCACTAGAGGCATTGTAAACGGGTTGCTGTTCCATAATAAAACTACAAATGTATGATAATATTCTTGTAATAAAATCATGCATCTAACTGGCTTACTAGTATCTGGCAATATTATTTGGACTTTTTCACGAGTTCTTTCTCAAGAAGCTCGGCTCAGTTTTGTACCTGAGCTTTTTTGGTAATGCAAAAATCTTTACATCGTAGTGAACACTTAGCAACAGACATGCCGTATGCGTAGGTACCTGATTTTGTTTTTTTTTAACTTTGCCCCACCCTAACAATTACCTACTCCTGTATCGTGGGTGTGTTAACAAACATTTAAACTTACATGCACAAACAACCAGACCCGAAATAATTATAGTAGGTCACAAAAAATATTTGTATCATGTGGGAAACAAACCCACACGACGCAACACAGAAGCCAATCGCTTAGCCATTGCGCCAATCGTGCAGCTGTGTTTACCAACTAACAATACGAAAAAAAAGATTTTTATCAGCTAACCACTCATCTTTTCTGCAGCCGTCGCCTCTCAAGGAGCCGAGACTTTGTACTTCATCGCGTCAAGCCAGTTCCTTGGTGACCAACGATCTTCATACAACCATGATCTGAAATTTTCACTGCGACTCGGAGAAGTTCGGGGATACCCCTCGGCTCAAGACATTATAGTGGAAGGACCTCGGGCCTCCGTCTCTATCAATATCTACGCACAGAATAATCCGGAACCTACTAATCAGGTATGTTTTGTGTCAAAATGTATGTTGCTCTTGCGTTTATTTTTGTGCCACTTAATTATTTACATAATTGTGCCTTAATAAGGGCTATGCGAATTGTGTTTTCAGAGGTCTGATCGTACGTGACTGAACTGTATTTGGAAGATATTATAATCACTGCGATTAATTTGTTTTTGGAGATGCATTTGCCAGCAGAAGACGATTGTATTTCTTTACTTTATGCAATTTAAACATTCTATATATTTCATTTTACACTTCATAACACCGGAACGTTAAGCAAAAGTGGACTTATTGTACACCCACAGATAGAAATCCCATGTAATAGGGGGAGTGCCTATAAATTGTCGTTATTTTCTCTTACAACAAATTGATTATATACTAGATTCTACTATAAATCCTATTGTATTCGTGAATAGGCTTAGCGATCATCAGCCATCTTAATAATCGTCTAATTACTCTTCCAGTCTTAAACTAGAAATGAACGCTTTGCGAATTCAGTCTTTTCCACGTCTCATCTCAAAAATTGTTGCAGGCACAAGAATACACATTCAGACTCCACGAAGACCCTCGCTACGGCTGGTCTCCGACCCTATCAAACTTCGAATTCATATCCCTCCTGCAAAACGTGACTGCTATCAAAATCAGGGGTACTTACAACAAGCCTGGTGAAGGTTATATGATGAACTTCAAGCTGGAAACTGCAAAGATTGGGCGAGAGAAAGGATCTGCACCAGCAAACTGGGTGGAGAAGTGTTCCTGTCCTAAGGCCTACGTCGGGGACTATTGTGAAGAGTGTGGGCCAGGGTTCAAGCATGAGCCCGCTAATGGAGGACCCTACTCGACTTGCATACCCTGTGACTGTAACGGACACGCACGTCTTTGTGATACTGCTACTGGTGAGTTTCATAATTACATTATCAGACTTTGAAGAGCATAGCTAAGTTTCCTGACGCATTTTGAACTGCATCCGGTTAGACTGGAAGCTGACCTCAACATTCTTGGGAAAAGCCTATTTTATTTTATGGATTTGGGACAAAAAACATTTATATGTTACAGTATTAGGTAACATCGGTCGTCAAACCATGACAGAGGCCCTTGAGGCGGGTTAGAAACTCTGACACTAAGGTGTTAGGTTAGGTCGTTAGACCTTACTGCCCACACGATAAGAAGAAGAAGTGTTAATATTTAGTTTAAATAGGTATAATAATCGTTTTTAATGAAATAAGGAAACGGACGTACCTATACCTACAGAAAGGGACAGTAAGAAAATAAAAATAAAACCTGGAAGATCACACTAACCAACTCTGGACACCACTCCCCGTCCAGAACTAGTCATAAACCAATCAAATCACAACATCACAAATGATGCTTAGGTAAAGGATGGTAGGAAAAAACAACAGAACGCCACCTGCTACGATCTATACACACTCCTTTCGGCTCGTCCACGTCCATGCATCTGTCTTTATTGTTATTTTCCGTTTTCAGGTTTTTGTATCTGCAAGCACAACACAACAGGCAGCAACTGCGAGCTTTGTGCTAAGGGTTTCTATGGCAATGCGATCTCAGGCACCCCTGACGACTGCACACCTTGTCCGTGTCCCAAGGACAGTGGATGTATCCAGCTCATGGATGGTAGCATCGTGTGTACTGACTGTCCTGAGGGATATGCTGGTAAGATTGTGATAAAATTATAAGATAATAATTGAATAAGTAACATTCTATCAGCGACAAAGACATTAAAGTATTTACGAGCGGTGGACGAGACAAGACGAAGGAAATCGTAATCCAATACCTTCTTAATTACCTACTTGTTACTACTTACCCAGTCAATTGATTTCCGAACACTTAGAACTAGAGATTTAAACTAAAATAACAAAATCAAGGTTCTATTGAACAAAATATTCCAGTAACAATCGACAATGCATATAATTAGGTATTATCGCGACAGTGGAATGGAACGCCATACGTCAAGTTTATGTCATATTGACAGTAATGACAGTGACAAACTGACAGTCAGAAGACTGACATTGGAAATATACAATATTTACAAACTACAATTTACAGAACTAAAATAAAAATTATAATAAAATATATATACAAGTATCAAAAAGAGAAGAATTACATGGCGTCAAAAAACTCATCCACACCGCTGACAACAGGAAAAGTGCCCAGAAGGCTGGCAGCATTCCCACGTTGGATGGCAATGCTGATTCTTTGGCCAAAGAACAGGCCAGCCCTCTGGTCACGTGAAGAGTCGACCAACCGCTTGGCAATTTCTTTAAATATTAGGTGAGCACTCGGACCCCGAGGCCCTAGTGTTTCAACCCCAAACGGCTCAAACACATAACTGCCAATTAAGTTGTTGTATTTGCGCCGTTTGAGGTTTTCAGCACCTGCAGCAGCCGCCCCGGCACAGGACACCGTGCTAGGAAGATGGGATGGCGCAAGGGTGTCGACGCAAGTTGCGTCCCACACCAAAGGCCTACCCAACTTCCATGGCATTATGGTCATACCATTGGAAATGAATGAGTACAATTTGAAATTGTAGTTTTGTAAACATCTCATTCCGACAAGACTTAAAAATAATGCCTCACAAAAATTACTAAATATTACTCAATTAATTAAGGTGATTCAGATTCATTATATTGATGGATGGAGAGGGAGAGGAAGGCCAAAGAAAAGATGGATGGATTGTGTGAGGAATGATATGAATGAGAAAGGAATAAATGCCACCTTGACGTGTAACAGGGAAGAATGGAAGAAGAAAACGTGTTGCGACGACCCCAAATAGAATGGGATAAGGGCAGGAAGATGATGAATTAAGGTGATTCAGAATACATTAGTTAAAGATAACCCACTGACAAAAAGTACAGAAAATATGAAAAGTTATCGATCAATGCGGCAAACAATCCAATAGTACTAACAGTTACGCCGGCTCGCTTTTCTTTGGCCTCTTGCAAGTATAGCATCACCAGAGTCGCCTGTGGCCTTAGGCAATGGCGAAACCAGTTCTCTACAGTTAACATCTGACGTGACGATCACCATCCTGCCCTCCAAATTCCAGCAGCTATCCCAAAATGCTTGCGGTACGCTCTCTCAAATCAAGTGATGGTGTTCAGTGGTATAAAGTCTAACCAGTAAGTAATGGTCTGGCTTTGGCTTGCAAGAACCCGATCGGTGATAGACTTGAATGTATTCCCTTCTGACCTCGGAAAAGCCAGTTTGGTCAGTTAACACTTTGCAAACCACATCATGTAACTTTTCAATTTGTATCTCCCCAAATCCATGAAACAATAAAACCTTTCTTCTCATCCTAGTTTCATGTTTGTCATAGCCAAGAGAAATCATCTCTATCTGTGACTTCAATTATGAGAGTGCCTTCCAAACAAAAGTTTTAAATTCAGCCAACTCACATGACGGTATTGTCTTGTCAAATACTGGCTTAGTTCTCATCCTCAGCCATTCGCGAGAGAACATGATGTCAAATCGTCTGTGATAGTCCAATTCCGCGTAACGTTGTCAATAAAGTCTGTTCGGCATAGACTGTATTAACAATGTTAGTTACACGGAATTGAACTATCAACAACGAAATAGACTTTAGTTTATAGTTTGGTTCAACCAAATAATAGTTGAAAACACCAAGATATGATTTTTAACATTAAAAATTCAATTTAAAATATACATAATTATATCAAAATTTATTAAACTTGGAGTAACTAAATATGAGTGTATGTATATCCCTGTGTCTTTGTCTACCCCCACACATAAATAATTGGTCGTAACAACAATATGATCAATGAGACTCATATATTTCTCATTAGTTTTCTTACACCCTCTTATTTACAGGTCCAAAATGCGAGGTCTGTGCCGACGGTTACTTTGGTGACCCAACTGGTCAGTTCGGGCCTCCGAAACAGTGTGAGCTCTGCCAGTGCAATGGCAATGTGGACCCGAATGCTGTTGGCAACTGCAACCGGACCACCGGAGAATGTCTCAAGTGTATCTACAATACTGCTGGAGATCATTGCGACAAGTGTTTGAGCGGTAAATTGGTTTCAGTGATATTTGTGTAAAATGTTAAATTCACTGACAGTCAACGCCTAATAAGCTGGATAATCTTGAAACATACTTTACGTTAAGAGGATCGGTGAAGCCCAAAACATTTGCAATTGAATTGTTTGAGCTCGTGGAAGACCGCATCCCGACAGAATATTACACAAAAACAACACAATAATATTCCCTCAGAAAGCTAATATAAAATGTATCATCTATTTCGAACCACAATTCCCAGAATGCAGCCTCACTTTTATGAAATAGAGGCACAATGTTGCATAGGTCATCATCCTCAGTCTAGCCTTATATCCCAATTAGGCTGGGTCGGCTTCCAGTCTTACCGGATGCAGCTGAATACCAGTATTTACATGGAGCGTCTGCCTCTGAAACGTAGTTAGTACTGGATAATACAATACCACTTAGTAAGACTGGTTGTAAAATTTTCGGGTCACTGAGTACCTGCAACAACCATCAAAGATCTAAAAAACGGTATGTGATGTTGCGTAAATAAAAACATAACATAAGCATAGTTCTGAAATCAGCTTTATCAAATCTTTCCAAATCCAGGTTACTTTGGAGATGCCCTCGACCCCAAGAAAAAGGGAGATTGCAAGCCGTGCCAGTGCCATGAAGCAGGCACAGTGGAGAGTGCCGAAGGACCTCCTCAGTGTGACGGCCTCACCGGGCACTGTAGCTGTCACCCCCATGTCATCGGCAGGAACTGTGACAAGTGTGAGGTGAGTTGAATACGAAGACGTTTTTTTTTATGTCTTATGAAAACTTTATGAAGGCATGGCAACGGCTGAATGAAAACACAAATCATACCCCTTAAAAGTCATGGTTATATTTCACCACACCATCAAACACCACAACCAAGCATTCTGTACATCACACCAAGGTTTGGTCTAGAATCTAAACCATCATGGTTTGCTGTACTCTTAACGAAGCCAAAAAGCACTTGTAACTTGTGTTTTATGCCAACAAAAAAATATACATCCATGACTAGGACCATGGATGTATATATTTTTTGTTCTATCTGGACAAAAAAAAAAATTAAGCACTTTTACGCTCATTATAATAGTGGAACATTTGTTGTTCAACTGAGCTGACCTGGAACTAGTAAGTAAACATATTATATTCAGACAGATAACATATATCTGGAATATTGAATTGTAGCACCTGACTGTACAAGTATATAGGTACTGCCTCAACTGAAACATTGATAACTTGAAATCAACATGAATCATGTAACCAAGATTTTATAACAATATTTTGATTTAAAAGAGTGTCCATGGAGTTTTTTGCCCATTCTAGATCTAAGCTTCGGAATGTCCAACTACTTTTACAAGTATGCCTTGTTATCTAACTGAAGCTTCGCATTCTCTGTTTTACTAAAATTGAAAAGTGCCTGTAATGGTCTAATTGAAATCAATGCTTTGAGTTTGTCTAGTCTCATAACTTTGAAATATTTTTATCCCAGGATGGTTACTTTAACATCAACTCTGGGGTCGGCTGCGAGACCTGCGACTGCAACTTGGAGGGATCCTACAACAATACGTGCGACCCCTACAACGGACAGTGTTACTGCAAGCCTGGTATCGATGGGTAAGTTCCTCTACTGTTCTTCCTCGTCTTAAACTTGATCAGCAGTGCCGCTTAAAAAAAAAGGTTGGCTAAGGTGATATTGCAAATTTCTATCTGAAAATTCTCAGAAACAACCCCGTATAACGTATTAGATGTTGCGCCTGTTTGAAGACAATCGGCTTGCCTCTAGTAAACGGGACTTAATTATAACTGGCGAAATATAGGCACATCTTTGTCTAACCCTTTCGGGAAAACAGACATGATGTTTGTGTTTATATAACTCTCTAAACTTTAGAGAGTAACACTAGTATCACTACATCAACCGGTTTGCACCTGCGTAACACACTTTCAGTCAGAGAATCTCAAGTATTTTAAAGTAAATTCCTGATGAATTTCTTCATAGGTTATAAGAGTGTTAAAACTGTTTGAAGTGTTGTGATAAAGAAAGACATTTGCACTGGATAATGTCTCGATTAAATGTGTCTTCACAAAGCTTGAGCGTACACGATCTTAATAGATTGCTTACTTAGCTAATTCTAAATAAGGTGTGGTTACACACGGTTAATAATACTAACTAATTACATTTGCTTACACACATTACATGTCAAAACTGCACGTCAAATCAACCGCAGTTACAAATAGCAGCCGCAGAAATACTATATTTATCTATTCCTTTATTACGAAAAATATTGTACGCCTGGTTAGTCAATAAATGTTTCTACACGACTCAGGAATAGGAAATTAGTGAAGCACCTTACTATGTTCCAATCAGTCCAATAATAACTAGGTAAGTTACTTTGCAGTTGAAAATGTAAATGTGTACCTGTGTATAGTGTGTATTGTACCCAGTTAATTTTTATAAGGTTTTTCAAACCAGGTCGTATTATGTAATACACTACTTCTTTTTTTTTGCATTTTGGGAAATCATCAAATGACTCCTCCCGCTCTGGGCAGAGCGGTAGAGAGCGTCAGACTTCTACTGACTAAAAATCACCCATGTTCCCTCTTAGCCAGTGTCGAAGCCGCGGTATCTCTTTCGAACAACCCGCAGCCCCGACGGGATTATGTACCATATATTTCGACGACACGGTTGGCGTAGTGGCTAAGCGATTGGACTGCTGCGCTGCGTGTCGCGGGTTCGATCCCCGCACGGAACAAATATTTGTATGGCCTGCTGATAGTTGTTTCGGGTCTGGGTGTTTGTGTATGTGACTTTATATGTTTGTGAACGCTCCCACGATACAGGAGAAATTCCTAGTGTGGGGCAACGTATTCTTAGAAAAAAAAAAAAAATTACCCATATTATGCAAATAGATTATTTGTTTTGATTTGTTGTTGATCTTTCAGTAAACACTGCGACCGCTGTCGCGCCTACCACTATGGGTTCTCACCGGACGGCTGCCGCGACTGCGACTGCGACGAATGGGGCTCCACCAACTACCAGTGCGATATGTCCGGCCAGTGCTCCTGCCAGGAGAACGTCGAGGGAAGGCGCTGTGACAGGTCAGCTTCGTGCAACTTATATTTCTCTCAGTTGCTATTCTTCCAGAGATTTACGCTATGGAATGGGCAACTACAGTACCTTCAAAACCAGTGATAGTTTAGTGATGTGAACGTCGGACTGCCAAGTCATAGGTATTATTCATCATAGTATATTTTCGTTACGTATAAGCTCGTTTTTTGGAAGCACGTAGGCCTTTTGTCAAACGTGCACCTAGTACGAGCCTTCACGCGCACACTTATTAAGCGCTTCAGCCGATGCGAGCTTCTACGCGGAAAAAAATCGCATCGCTACTTAGAAACCCCCTAGCAACTTTTAAAAGTTTGAAATACATAATCCAAATTTTAAATAGTATGCTCGCTTGCTACATGGTACAGTCAACATCAGAAGTAGATCAACACTACTCAAAGTTTCAAAGCAAGTTTTTAATGAAAAAATGTTAGATGTTACTCGTTACTAACAAGTTATTGAAGAGTAAGAAATATTTTAAAGAAATATTTTCTGAAACATTAAAAATAATAGCTGGAGTCCTGTACAACAAATAATTAAAATTCGGAAATGTTAAGCTAATTCTGTTGCTGACCGTACGCCATGATGAGATGATTATTGTCCCTGCGTCATTCCAGGTGTATGGAGAACAAAAAGCGTCGTGCAGACGGTCAGGGCTGCGAGGACTGCCCTCCTTGCTACAACCTCGTCCTGGATGCTGTCAACCAACACCGACGTGAACTCAGGGAACTTGATGACGTAAGTATCAACAGTTTATTTATTTATTCATCATCATCATTTCAGCCGAAAGACGTCCACTGCTGGACATAGGCCTCCCCTAAGTGTCGCCACATTGACCGGTCCCGTGCATCTCGCATCCAGCGGATCCCCGCAACCTTCACCAGGTCAATTCAATTTATTCATAAACACATACAATTGCTCTCAAAACGGTGAAGGAAAACATTGTGAGGAAACCGGCATGTCTTAGAACCAAAAGTTCTAAAATATTTGACATCTTCCAACCCGCACTGGGCTCACGTGGTGGATTATAGCCCATCCCTCTCCTAGAGAGGAGGCCTGAGTCCCTGCAGTGGGAACATTATAGGCTGATGATGATGACATACAATTGTTTTAACAGGCAAGTTAAAAAAAAGTAGTCATATAATGCTAATTGTCCAGTCCCAAGTAACGAGTCTGGGTAGAAGCACAAGTTACACAGTGGACAACATACTAAGTGTCACCCTCTGGAATTCCGCCAAAGAGCAAGAAAATATTTCTAAACGTCAAGATAAACTATTTTGTATTCTTATTGCACGAAATACTGATGCAAACTTTAATAAGTTTGTACGGGTTGCCGGAACTTTAGAAAGCCCCTCCCCGTTTGGAAGGGAGGGGCTTTTTAAATCCCCTCCCTCCTACCTCCTCTTCTTTCCTAAAAAAATAACGGCTGGGATCGATCCCAGCTTGAGAAAATATTTATAGAGTTGTGTTATCTGCCTCATTGGTCAAGTGGTCGCCAACGTAACCGCTGTGCATGAAGTTCTTGGATCGATTCCCAGTTTGGGCAACTCTTCTTTACTCTTCCCCTTATGTAACCTGCTGCTTTCTGGCTATTTGCCCACAAATATGTATTTGAAAAAGTGTCACACTCAAGTTACTTTTTGGATCATTAAACCACCCGCTTTAAAATACCACTACCATCACCATCACCACCGCCACCACTACCTCTCACAAAATAATACGTTTTCATTTTTGCAGATTCTAGCAAAGATCTCGAAGTCTCCTACGGTAGTCGAGAACGCTGACTTTGACAATGAGCTGCAGCAAGTGAGGAGTGACATCGAGCGTCTATCCCAGGATGCTCAGGCTGAGCTGGGCAGTGGGCCCGGGGCCAGCCTCACGGACAACCTGGCTGAACTCGCTGATAGACTCGCTGATGTCAGGTAAGATATACAGAGTGTAAACAAACCCCTCACGAATCCGTCAACCAAGCATAGGGTAGTTGCCAAACAAAAGCTAATTAGTCCATCAGATAGATTTCCAAAACTATTGGTCACATATTTTTTTTATTTTCTCACCTAAACGAAAAATGAAGACGATACAGTGCTTCGAAAACTCGTCTGACGTCACATCGCACTACATTTTTTACCATGTAGTGACGTCACAAGCCCCCACTTCTGATCTTTGACGCATTTTATCGCTAAAATTATTGCTAGGAAACGACTTTTCTTTTTGGGGTACAAAATCACATTTTCCGATAAAACTCAATGTAACACTCTTAAAACATTGTGCTAGTGGATGCTTTGAACAGTAAACGTGTTATGGTGGTTATTTAAAAGTTAAAATCTTAAAAATAAATTGGAAGTTTGACCCAAAATCAAAATCAAAATCAATCAAAAGTCATTTATTCAAACTAGGCTGATAATCAGCACTTTTCGAACGTCAAAATTTACTTTACTTTACTTTACTCATTTACAAGTGACAGTCCCCCAAAACGCCCACCCTTCGACACTTCCTATGCCCGTTTTCACCGACATCCCCTAAGCTTAGGGGATCCCCTAAGCATGGATAGGGGACCGATAGGGGATGGTTTTTGTTTCACCAGCAGTTAGGGGTCAGTTAAACCTTAAAGGGTCCCCTAAATTTAGGTGGCCAAAATTTGGGCCCATAAACCGGCACATACGTAAGTGATCTTTCAAACAACGAAGATGGATTCTGATTTAAGTGAACTTTTTGAAAATTTTGAAACTGTTTCTACAATATTCAACGCTATAAACGTAAATAATAGCCGTAGACCAAAAATATATCGGAAACGACCAAATTACATCGATATTTTTGATGAAATTGACTTTTTTCGTAGATATAGGTTAAGTAAATCTTCCGTGTTGTGTTTGTTGGAAAAGATTAAACACGCCTTAGAATTCCCTGATAATAGGTGAGTACTTATCGCATTACAGTTTTTTTAAGTCCCTTGCTCTTAAAGTAGGTACCTACCTACCTAAATAAAACCTCGTGGTTATTTTTCAAGATAGCATGGTATTTTTTCGACGACATTATATCAATGAAAGCTCTACCTATACACTTGTTATGTAGGTAAGTTTCTACCTTTCCTACAATTAAACTTTTTTTTTCAGAAATAATTCTGTATCTCCAATAAATCAGTTATTGATAGCATTGAGGTTTTATGCGACTGGTAACCATTTGTTGGCCGTGGCAGACATGGGTGGGATCAGTGTGGCTACTTGCAGTCGAATAATAAAAAGAGTGTCTGCAGCAATAGTGACTCTACGTCCGGAGTTTATCAAGTTTCCTGAAAACAGTGAAGAACAAGCAAAAGTGAAGATGGGGTTTTATAATATTGCAAGGTTCCCTAATGTGATTGGATGCATTGATTGTACACATGTGAAAATACAATCACCAGGTTATAATACAACACATTTCTTCAATAAAATTATATGTTGATATTATGAAATTACTGTTAAAATATTTTTCAGTTATTATGATTCTATGTACCTACACAAAATAAAATGTAAGTATGTATTTTTAAGGTGGAGACGATGCAGAGCTCTTTAGAAATAGGAAGGGTTACATGTCCATAAATGTACAAACAGTGGCATCTGCCAACTTGTTAATAAGAGATGTTGTAGCACGCTGGCCGGGTTCAACACATGACTCCGCTATTTATCAAAATAGCAACACATTCAGAAAATTTGAAAGCGGAGACTATGCTGACAGCTATTTACTGGGTGACAGTGGATACCCATTGAAGGTAAATAGCTAAAAATATAATCCTCCTTTGGGGCCATCGGGTTAAACTATATCTTAAAGTGCAAATCAGTTTGTAAATTTTAGATTTAGGCGGTAACAGCCACATATATTATTATGTCTAGAATAATATAATACATATTTATAAAAATAAAACTAATTAGTATTTAGGTATCATGCTTAAAAACATTTAATAAAATATTACAATTTTTTTATTTTAATCGGTTTTCGGCAGACCAAATAAATTCTTCAGATTGAAGTTTCCACCTGTAAAGTAAAGAATAATGTTATTTAGGTACCACTAAAGCAACAGCAATTTGTTTTTTCAGCCTCATCTTTTGACTCCATATTTGAATCCTACAACAAGAGGACAGCAAAAATACAATGATGCTCATATTAAAACTAGAAATGTGGTGGAAAGGCAGTATGGAGTCTTAAAACGACGTTTTCCTGTCTTAGCCACTGGTATAAGATTAGACTTAAATAATGCTACCAATGTAATTATTGCATGCTGTATCTTACACAACATGTGTATTTTAAGAAATGAAGAGGAACCAGTGAATGAAAACATTGTTCTCAATATAGAAGAACTTATTTCAAATGGGCAAATAACTAATTTCACAACAAACATTACATCACAGAATGCATATGGGCTTCGAAGAATACAAATTACAAATTATTTTGATAACTTGTAACATGACTATTAAGGTTATTAAATAAATGTTTTTTTAGTAATGACATACCTTTTATTTGATTGAATATTTCTATTTTTGTTTCCAGCTCTGTTTTTGCTGATTCCAGTTGCAATTCATATAATTTTCTTTTGAATTCTATTTCGTCCTCCAACAACTTCTTTTTTAAATTTTCTATGTCCAATTTTATATTATTCACTCCTTGAAAACCGGAACATAAGGTGGACACAACTTCTGCCTGGGGATTACTTGCTTCTTTATGAAGTATAGGCCTACGCCTTTTCCAGAGGGGAGTCATTGTGATTTCTGGTGTGTCTTGTTTTAATTCTGGAGCTTCAGTTTCCTTTAAGTCATTAGACTCACCCTGAAAATCTGATTTACCGTCCAAAACTACCGTCTGCGATTGTTCCCCACAAACTTCTATATCTGGTATGGTTAAGACTGCATCAGAGTCTAAAACATTAGCGATACCACTGCAGCCTCGACCCATTAAATCGCAGACTTGTTCGAGGATAGGGTCTGTTTTAGTGTATGATGGTCCACCACCCGTTCCAGTTGTACAACTCCTGTTACTAGTGTAGTATATTTTGGCTTCACTCTTCATTTTCTTCCAGACTCTTGTCAGCGCATCTTTACTCCTAAGGGAAAAAAGGAAATGGGTTATATTTACATAAATAACACATGACATGTATTGGTTGTGGTTGGTAGAAGTAGAAGATAATATTGTAAACTAACCTGTACATGTTTCCTGTCGAATTGTATTGGTTACACAGCTTTATCCAAGCTGCGTTTTTGGCTTGGTTAGTGGTACCATCTGTTTTTTTATTAAGAATAACGCTTTTATAGGCATACACCAATTTCACCAACTTGTCTTTCTCATCCATTGAGAAATTTTGGCTACGCTTCCTTTTGTCTGCCATTATTAATTCACCGTTAACGATAGATTGTTTTCAAACGAAAAGATTGGATTAAGTATGGAAAGTAGAAAATATAAAAGATAATCCTCTAGAAAAACAACACGCGACACTGAACTCTCACAACAAATAATAACACGGAATACGAATGTCAACAACAAAAAAATAAAACCACAGATTATACGCAATATTTCCTAATGGATGCACACAGTAAATTTGCAAGAAAATCTAAAATTAATTAAAAATTTTAATGAAATCTTATTTGATATTGCTATTAAAACATGATGTATTAATAAATGTATTCATTTATGTATATAATTAAGTGAAATGCTAGAAAACTGACATGTTTCAAAGTATCGATAAGTTCAAAAACGAATCAGTCACTACTATCGAAAACAAAACGTCACATAGCTATGTGTCCCCTAGCTAAGTGACAGAAATGATGGTGAAACAAAATTTTATTTAGGGGCTAGTTTAGGGGAGCTTTTAAGCTAAGAGTCCCATACATAGGTGGTACTTTAGGGGATGTCGGTGAAAACGGGCACTAGTGTTTTTTGCTGGAAAGAAGAAGTGGCGGAACAAACTCCCCAGAAACACATCTGTCTGTTTGGTTAGAAGAACCAGACTCGATACAATAGAAAGGTGTAACTTAATATTACGATTGATTACAGACACAAGTCAAAAATAAAAATGTACATAATAATAAAAACATAAAAAAGACATAACATGTCAGTAAACTAATTTTGGAGAAAGAACATAAATAACAAACAAACATTGTCTTGTGTTCAACTCAGCGACCAACTATTCCTATCATTTAAGTAGTCGTTAATGGAATAGTAAGCTTTTAAACAAAGATTAGATTTTACTTTGGCTTTAAATGCATTAAATGGCAAGTCTAGAAAAGAAGATGGCAGTTTGTTATAAAATGTTATACCGAGCCCTACGAATGAATTATGAACTTTGTGAAGCCGGTGAAAAGGAGCGCGTAGTTTATGCTTATTTCTAGTGTTAAAATTGTGAATATCACTGTTTTTAGTGTACAGGTGAATATTTTGTCTAATATATAAAATGTTGGCAAAGATGAACTGAGAAGCAACCGTGAGAATACCAATCTCCTTAAAAATATCTCTAAGAGAAACTCGGGCACCCAGCTGATAAATTGCACGAACCGCTCGCTTCTGCAGAACAAATATATTTTGAATATCAGCAGCTTTGCCCCACAGCAGAATACCGTAGGACATAACGCTGTGAAAATAACTAAAGTAGACTAACCGTGCTGTATCAACGTCAGTGAATTGTCTTACTTTTCTGACGGCGTATGCGGCCGAACTTAGCCTTCCCGCTAGGCTTGATATGTGTAAGCCCCATTGTAATTTTGAATCTACTGTTATGCCCAGAAATACAGCAGAGTCGGCAGTTTCCAGCTCTTGATTGGCGAGGATAATATTGGGACCTAGATTTCTAACATTGGGTAAAGCGAACTTACCAAGGGAGAACAAGTGCCTTTCGGCTTCGTTAAGGGTACTTTTAGATCCTTTAGATATAGACAAAAGTACTAACACTAGTCAGAATGAACAACAAATTGCTTGTGAGGCCCAAAGTGCTAGCAACACTTTGGGCCTTTTTTTTTCTTTTTTGGGCGGGTGGAAAATCATCAAATAACCCCTCCCACTCTTGGGCAGAGCGAAAGGGAGTGTCTGACTTCTACTGACTAAAAACCACCCATGTTCCTTCTTAGCCCTTCCTGTCGAGGCCGCGGTATCTCTTGCGAACAACCCGCAGCCCCCGAACAACCCGCAACCCCAACACTTTGGACCTCACAAGCAATTTGTGGTTTCAGATAATAATAAAAAAATAAAATGTTGTTAAGTTATTTAATAATACGTACGTGTAAAAAACACTAATTATTATTAACCATTTATTTCGGACAGAATCCATATAAGTGTTGGTAACAATTTTCTTAAGATCTATGGTAGTAGGTACACAACATCACAATTTTCCCGTGACTATTCCCACCCAGTGAGCCTGTATGGGACAGTCGTAGCGGGATGCAATCATTTGCAAAATGCTGTTGGTGCTACCGCGCAGTCTTTGCAATAATGACGCCACACTTAATAAAATCACTACATATTTACAGAAATATGCTGTTCAAGATTGAAGATGAAAGCTACGATGGCAACGAGGCAGTGGAAAAGAGTAAGGGGAACGTGTCCAAAGCAGAAGACACCATAGAGGCTGCGCAGAAGGAAATCAATGTAATGACCTTCTTTATCAGATGATTTACTTGAAGAAGACAATGCTGCGCCGACCCCAAGTGAACTGGGATAAGGGCAAGAGAATGATGATGATGATGCTAATTGGCTATTTAACTACTGTTAAAAATCACGAAAATGTTATGTTATTTCATAGAATTATCAGAAATAACACGATGTCGAGGAAGTCGCTTATCTTGGTATGGTCATGTAATGTAATGAGGAGGGATGAAACGCATGTGACTAAAAAAGTGATGGATAAATATTGATGGATGGAGAGGGAGAGGAAGGCCAAAGAAAAGATGGATGGATTGAGTGAGGAATGATATGAATGAGAAAGGAATAAATGCCACCTTGACGTGTAACAGGGAAGAATGGAAGAAGAAAACGTGTTGCGCCGACCCCGAATAGAATGGGCTAAGGGCAGGAAGATGATGAACACGATGTATGAAAAATGTAATAATATCGATAAAAAATGGAGTAGTTACATGCTTTAGAAGTTTTTGGTGGGTCACTTTCTATCCTTGTCGCGCGAAACGGCCATTTGTACTACGTAACTATGGCGATATGAAATATGACGTCACGTTTCTATTGCGCTGTCTTTGTCTAACATGTCATTTAAAATCAGTTAAAACTAAGCCATTTTCTGATCGATTTTATTACTTTTTTCACACATCGTGTTGTTTCTGTTAGTTCTTTGAAATGACATAACACTTTCGTGATTTTTTAACAGTGGTCAAGTAGCCAATTGGAGTTGGCGCAACACATTTTTCCTCATTCTTCTTATACTCAATTGTATTTACGAGGAGAAGCTCGTGGCTAGATAGTCGCGAGGGACGACCACAATTGTCTGGAGCACTAGATTTTGTTGCGTGTTGTGTCCATTCCGCCTATATTCAGTTTCTCCTGCCCATTAATGCCAACAACATTGCAAAATCAAAGTCTGACAACCAGTTTAACCAAGGTGTGTCATCAGAGGTCAGATAGGCAGTCGCTCCATGAAAAATACTAGTATTCATCTGCATTCAGTTAGACTGTAAACCATCCCTATTATTCGAAAGCTGCGGGTTGTTCGAAAGAGATGCCTCGGTCTCGACACAAAGGAACATGGGTGGTTTTTAGTCAATAGAAGTCTGACACTCCCTACCGCTCCCTACTGCCTAGAGCGGGAGGAGTCATTTGATGATTTTCCACCCTCCAAAAAAAAGGCCGCAAATTCGGAGACGCGTTTCTTACAGCGAGGCGTTTCATGGCCAGTTCCATTCAACTTCCCGCTGCACGCTGTAAGAAACATGTCTCCGAATTTGGGGCTTTACATAGTTGGAAAAAGGCTAGGCAGATGATGATTCTTAAACATCACCACTATCTTTCACGCTAATATCTGTCGTTACCTTTCCAGAGTGCGTTGGAATACATGGACGGTGAAGGTGCTGCAGCTCTCACCAAGGCTCGTAACAGATCAGATCAGTTCGGCAAGCAATCCGTCGACATGTCGGCCTTAGCCAAGGAGTCCAGACTCCTGGCAGAGAAACTGGAGACCGAGGCCAAGAACATTCGAGAAATTGCCGACAAGGCTTTCAATACTTCGCTGACAGCGAACAAGATTGCTAAGGATGGAATCACTAAACAGGCTAACATCAGGTAATTTTTTTGTCTTTGTAAAGGTGCAAACATCGTGAGGCATCGGCATGTCATAGAACAAAAAAATTCGAAGACATGTGACATCTACCAACTCGCACTGGGCCCGCGTGGTGGATTATAGCCCATGCCTCTCCTAGAGAGGAGGCTGAGTCCCTGCAGTGGGAATATTATAGGCTGATGATGATGATGAAAGGTGCGAGCCCACGAAATTCATTGATTAAGTTATTATTTGAACATTGGCATCCGACTTGGCTGACAGCCATCTGCGCACTTTCCCTGTTGAATTTCTAGGTTGTTTTCTCATTTTCATACTTGTACATATTTTTGTCTATTTTTAGTTTGTAAATAATCTACGTACATACACAAACTCACGCCCTTTGGTCGTCCCATGGGGGTAGGCAGAAACCACAGAACGCCACCTGCTACGATCCTTTCATACTTCTTTCCACGTTCATACATCTGGTCATACACGCACGCCGGTTACGAGTACTACGCACCTGTCCTTTTTGAAGAACATCACCAATTAGATCAGTCTATGTCTTTCTAGAGCGTCCCGGCGTCGCCACTCACATCTATTCATAAATTAAACGTACCTTTTCAGTAACGAAGTCCAAATCCTGACAAACGAGCTGAACGCAGCCTCCGGTAAGCTGAACAGTATGACAGAACTCGCTGACCAGGCACTCAAGAGGGCGAAGGAGGTGTACGAAGAAGCGCTCGGACTGTATGCTGAAGTGAACACCACGCTGCTGCCGGATATCAAGCTCAACAAGCTCAAGGAAACTGCGAGGGAAATGAATAAAACGGTAAGGTGGCGACATTATCATATCTATCTATCTATCTGATACCTTTAAACGAGCAATTTTTGTATATTTCTTTAAAATTGTTACCGGCCAAACCCGACTTCAGGATAAAATAGTTTCGCCTAGGCCAAACCAGTTCTCCCTACAAGTTATCTAGTTCATCCTGTCAGCGATGGGATAAACCAGTTTAGCTAGTCGTTTAAGCCGAACCCAACATAGTTGGAATAAGGCTAGGCAGATGATGATGGATAGAATATCCTAAGTTAAATTAACTAAGGACGTAATTAAAACATGAAAGATTCCCGTTTCTTTCATATTTACGGTTTTTTTCCCGTTTTATTGGAAATAGACTTAAAATCTATACTGGCCAACGTTCTTGAAACTTTCGAAAAAAACTTTGAAAAAAAACAACGGTGTTGGAAAGATATGGGTTTTTTTTTTCAACACTAATGTGGTCTCACGTCACTTCTACATTTACGCACACGTTTAATTCATATTCACTTGAGCGAGTCCACCGAAAAAAACATTTGTTCGGTATCCGCACACCCACACATACACACACATCCGATAAGTGTGTGTGTGTGTGTGTGTGGGTGGGTGGCCTTTGCGGTCTCCACTCAAGAACAACTTCTTTACACTTATCAGGCGTTTACAGTATTAAGTTACTTATCTAACATTCCAGATTGACGACAAATCCTCGGAGCTGGACCAGTTAATGGCTGACAACGAGAACACTTTGGACCAGCTGGAGGCTGCCATCAAACAGGGCCGCGGTCTGCTGGACCAGGGACACGACAGACAGGATGAACTGAATGACCTCCTGGCAAGGTTGGACGAACTACAGGAACAGGCCAGGAACGATGTGGACCTCACCAATCAGACGCTGAAGGACGCTAACGTGATATATAAGACCCTCAAAGGTAAGGTGCATCATCATCAGCTTATAATGTTCCCACTGCAGGAACTCAGGCTTCCCTCTCTAGGAGAGTGATGGGCTATAATTAACCACGCGGGCCCAGTGCGGGTTGGTAGATATCACATGTCTTCAAATTTTTGATTCTAAGACTTTCCGGTTTCCTCACGATATTTTCCTTCACCGTTTTGAGAGCAGTGGTGATGAAATAAATTACACAAAGTAATGCGCCTACCTGGGTTCGAACCCATGACTTACTGTTCGTAAGTCGGGGTTGCCACCACTGGCCCACCGTTGATCTAAAGGTAAGGTTGATAGCAGTAAACTATAGAGGTTAGCATGCCCGTAGACTAGGTCAGCTTACCGCAAAATGTTCCTTTTTTCTTAAGACTGCCGTTTGGCTAATGGACTGTAGGTTAAGTAGCAAGTGTGTCAGAACCTTTTTTGTGTTCCGAAGTGGAAAATCCCCATGGATGTCCTCCACCCTGGGGCGAGCAGAGGGGTCTGTCAGACTCGAACTGACTAAAAACCATTGCGGTATTCCCTTCCCACTCTTGCAGTGGGATCATGGGAACTAGTGCGCCTTCCACCATCCCTGGCTAGTGCAGGCCTAAAATAAACAAAAGCGATATTAGTTTAATCTATAAAAAAACGCTGTTTAATTAAATAATATCACAACCAACGCTTACTGCTAAGTTATTAAAGCCTTCATTGTAATTCTATTGTTTATCTCCATTGGAACTGCTGCTGTAATCGCTTTTTCAGAATCGCGACGATAAGTAATCCATAAAATAAACGAGTTCAAGTCAAGTTATATTTTTTCCATGTTTATAAATGAAAACGCACTTTCGAATCCGCCTAAAGTTATTAATAATATTTTATGAGCTTGCCTGTTAAGATCCGAACATAAGGGATGTAAAAGTACCCTTAACACAAACGAAAGGCACTTGTTCTCCCCACCACTGCGATATTTTTTTTGTTCTAGACCATACCTGGGAACCCCCTAGTTACGGAGATATTGGGGGGTCAAAGTTCCAAATTTTTTACTGCTGATTTTGTAAATACTAGTTTTTCAGGTTATAACTTTACTTAAATTACCTCCATGACCCGTTTACTATTCAAAGCATCCACTAGCACGATGTTTTAAGAGTGTTACATTGAGTTTTACCTTAAAATTTGATTTTTGACCCAAAAAAAAGTCGTTTCCCAGCAAAAAGTTTTGCGTAGGGGTACTTAGTTTGATGTACAGAATGCTGACGGCTGTGTGTAGGGTTCATTTACACCCTGTATATTAAAACAAAGACTGGAGATAATGAGTTTCAATTTGTGGGTCTCACCAAAAGATTCATCATCATGATCATCATCATTCTCCTGCCCTTATCCCAATTTATTTGGTGTCGTCGCAACATGTCTTCTACTTCCAAAAGTCTCATAACTCTTTTTGCCGCAGAGTTCAGCGACCAAGTGACAGAATCCCGGCAGTTAGCGGACCAGGCTGCCTTGGACGTACCAGCAGTACAGCAGAAGATAGCTGCGGCCGAAGACAGCATCAACAGCATCACGGAACAACTCTACACCGCCAGTGATAAGGCTAAAGAGGCGAGGGACTTGGCGCAGCAGGCACAGAAGGAGTACGCTGACAAGGCTTCGGAGGTAGGCGATTCTCATCTGGGGTGGCGCTTTAGCATAACCAGCCCATAATGTCCTACTGCTGGGATACAGGCGTCTTTTCTATGAGAGGCAATGGGCTGTAAATCTACCATACAGACCAGGGATGTAACGGAGGTAGTTTTATCGGAACCGAAGGCGGAGTCGGAGTTTTTAAATTTGCTTTATCGGAGTCGGAATCGGAGTCGGAGGCAGGGTCAGAAGTGGTGGTGGTGCGTAACAAATTAACAACAAGTGAAAAAATAATTGACGATAGAGTGCACGTAGTGGGAGTCGGGGGGATTCCCCGTGCGACATGTATGAACCTGTTCATAACAGTCGACACAGGCCGCCGCCGCCGCTATGTTATGCTTCGACCTCCGATTAAAACCTTCGATTTAAAAGTGTCCGAGCCGAAGTCGGAACCGAAGGTGTAAATAATCGGAAGTTCCGACTTAACGGAACCGGAGTCGAAGCCCCGTAACATCCCTGATACAGACCCAGTGCGGGTTGGTAGTTGTCACAAGTCTTCAAATGATTAGTTTCCGGTTTTCTCACGATATTTTCTTTAGCTGTTTTGAGAGCAGTGATCTTCTTCTTAGCGTGTCGATGGCAATCTAAATTGTGTTGGCCCAGAATTGGGCTACGAGTTTGGCGCTTTCGGTAGCGTCCATCAGTTCCTGTAGTGATGATGAAATTAATTACACACAGTATTTTTTTTTAATTATGCCCATTTTAGTTTACTGAAACTATTAGCCTGTATCGTCCCACTGCAGGGCAAAGTCCTCTCCCCATGACTTCCAGTTATTTCGATCTAAGGCCAATGTGGACCACTGGTCATTGGTCTCGGTCATTATTTTACTTTAATACCACATTAATTCTTGTTATAAATCAATTTTACGCCACCTCTTTCTGGGATGGCGACGCAACGTTGCGTGGTGTGGCAATGAACGTGTCAGGAACCAAACTACTGAACTGTTTTTAATGGAATCCTTTCATAAAAACCATAATTTTTCAAATTGTCCAATAAATAACGGAGTTATGAGGTGACAAACATAATAAAAATCTAAACCGAATTTGATAAAAAAATCTATGGAAGCTATCGGAAAACATCCTTTCATATAAAAAAAGAGTTTTTGAAATTGATTCATAAATGACGGAGTTTCGAGGTAACTAATATGCAAAAAAAAATCTGAACCGAATTGAGAACCTCCCCCTTTTTGGAAAGTCGGTTAAAAATAAGCAATGTTGAGTAAGTAATTTGCAATATTTTCCAGGCGGCGTTTGAAGTGAGGAAGAAGTCATCAACATCTAGAGCGGATGCCTCCAAGTTGCGGTTTGAAGCAGAGAAACTGTCCAGTAAGTGTAAAACAAACATTGTAGATCTACTCTATTGCGTGTGAATGACAATTCAAATTGAATTGTCCCAAAATTTGACGATGTTTGGCACTTCCAGTAGCCTTTTTTGTTTTTTTGGAGGGTGGGAAATCATCAAATGAATTCTCCCGCTCTAGGCAGAGCGCAAGAGAGTGTCAGACTTGTACTGACTAAAAACCACCCATGTTCCTTCTTAGCCCTTTGTGTCCGAGGCCGCGGTATCACTTTCGATAAACCCGCAAAAATGTAAACTGGTACCGTTTAGGGACTCTTTTCTATAGGAGCTGCAAACCCCTAAGGGAGTTAAATAGGGGATGAAAGTTTGTTGGAATATTATTCGACATCTACGCGGGTGAAGCCGCGGGCAAAAAAAAGGTAGAATATTTTAATACAAGGTTCGTTGCGTCGAGGGACAGCTAAGCATATAAAATAGTACTAAGGTAAAAAAATACAGTTTTTATTTTAAAGATTTTTGTACAGTATTTAAAAGTTTACTGCCTATATTTAGAGTTTATAATACAGTGACAAACTTGTTTCAACAGCTCGTGTTCAAGAAACAGCCACACAGATCGGAAACTTGGAGAAGGAGGCAGCCGACAACATGCAGCTTACCAGAGACGCCAAAATGAAGGTACATAGTCACCACATTAACATCATCAATGCTACATTCAAAGGTTTAAATCAGGGACTGAAAGCGGTTACGGTTAAAGGTTTTAATACCTCAAAATATACCGGTACCGGTTTAAGGGCAGGTAGACCAAGCGAAATAGGCATTTAACGCTACCAAGAGTTGCCCGCGATTGCCGCAAAGCGAGCCGTGCGCTTACGTCGCGAGGAGTGTCACCTGTGTCACATTACAGATAAGCAGGCAGTAGGTCAACTTGTCTTATTGATTTATTTTTAAATTAAAATAAGAGATTTGATTAATTAAAAACTCGTTTTATTATAATTTGTAGTAATAGCGAAGTCTTTCGTTTTTTTGTAATAAATTAATTTGAGTAGATATTTTAAATGGAATAAACTCTGAACTATACTTATTACATTAATTGATGTTTTAGTTTCTAGGTCGGGTGTTCCAAATGCAATAGGTAACGCAAGGACGACAATGCCGCAAAGATCGCGTCATTATTATCATTTACGGAACAGATTAGGGTGATCATCGTAGCTTTTTAGTCGACCTTGTTTAGGGTTCCGTACCCGAAGGGTAACCAACGGGAACCGGGGGGGTACCCTATTAATAAGCCTTCGTTGTCCGTCCGTCCGTCTGTCAGCGGTCTGTATCTCATGATCTATAATAAGTAGACGATTGAATTTTTTACAGAATGTGTATCTCTGTTGCCTCTAAAAGAACAAATACGAAAAATTAAAAAAAAAAATATTAAAAAAGAACTCGATATTTGAATGGAAAATCGTATATTTTTTAATACAACAACGATAATATTATCAACTCTGTATCTCACGCATATGATAATCACCAAATGTGTCAAAATTATTATTCATGTATTCGGGGGGGTATGAGGAACAGGGTGTACTTCCTCATCCCCCATAGAAAAGGGAGGATCCTCCGACCAGACGGGTGTTGTGTCCAACATATTATTATGTAAGTCGGGATTTTCTATATAGGCTAATGTCGCGGATAATGTTGATAGCGCGATGTAGGAATTGCCAATTTAGTTCGCATGTGTTGCGATAGATGTCGCTGTCGCCACATCACTCCCCTCCGAGACCGGAGGTCGATAGCAGACTGAGTCTTGATGCTTGCCAGGCCAGTGGAAGGTTCCAGTGAGTCGGAATCGGATGCCGCGTAGTTCTCGGTGAGTCGGAACTGTCTGCGGTGATGCCCCAGTGAGTCGGGGTGATGCTGCATTATGCTCCAGTGAGTCGGAGTGATGCTGTGCTGCGTAGTGGCTGGCTGCTGCGTCGACCAGGAGAGAAGTGCGTCTCTGCTTTCTGACCGGCCGAAGTGCAGTGTGCTGTGCCAAGGTCGCTGATGAGCCTGAGGGTGATGACCAGGTATGCGCTTCTGCTGCATGCTGGTGGTCAGGATACCCTTTGAAGCCGTGGTTGGAATTCATCTTTGAGTACTTTTTCTACGATGAAGGAGTCTTCTGTGTCTTCAGTTTCTCTAAAAAAGAGAAATATGGTAAGTCTTACAAGTTTGTCTTACACATCCGAGTAAAAGCATTGTATGTAAAATGCGGTAAAAACATAAAATGTGGTACTTACGTTAATGTTACAGTTTTTTGTGTATCAACAGGATCCAATCCAATAAAAGAGGTTTTGGATACATCAGCCGTGTTTCTACATGATGCATTATCCATATAATACCTGAAAACCCACCCACATTATGTTAGTTAATGTACATTATGAGTATCCAGGACTTTAATACAGTAGAGCATCGATTATCCGAACGTCGTTCAACCGAATGACAGACTCCTTTTTCGTTTGAGGTACGGAACCCTAATCTTGATCTATGGTAATTACATGACGCGGGCTAGCGGACTGCGAGTAAGGGTAACTCGCCGTCCGATCAAGGACCAAGCCCGGGTCCTCGGCGCGTCGTGTTCCACGCGCGCCTCAAAGAGCTGTCAGCAAACTGACGGGGCCCAAATAGGGATGCCTGCCGGGGCCACGAATATGTCTTACCAGGATATCGTGGCCCTGGAACGCAAAGGGCAACCGAAGGAACAGGGTGGATTTTAATTAGTACAAGTCTGACAGTCCCTTCCGCTCCACTCAGAGCGGCAGGACTCATTTGATGATTTTACCAAACGATAAAAAAAAAGATAATTACATACCTATTTTCGTTTGAATCCTCAGGTATCAGATTTGTTGCTGCGGCAGTGTTCATGTTAGTTTCTTCAGGCTGCCCAACTAACCTATAACAAAAAGTAAATGGAGTACCTATTTCACAGATGAAATTGATAGGTAGATATAGTAATTTACTGTTCGTTAGCAAACGCCAGGTTGAGATATCGAAATAGACAAAATATGATTTAATTTTATCAAAAATCTTAGCGTTCTCTAGTAGTACTGATATTTTTATATTGTGGCTCGCCACTCGCCAGGCAGGATACCGAACGAAAAGACAAAATATGAATTATCAAAAATCGTAGCGATCCTCGGTACTAATATTCATAAACTATAGTACGATGATCGTAAGTTTTAGACATTTACCAATCAGAGACTGAAGTAAAATAAAAATTAATTTTGAGACCAAATTACATTACAATACAAATAAAACATTTACGTAGGTACTTACTTCTTCACATATCTTTGGAGTGCATTCTTTCTATTTGTGTCTTTTATTGCTTTACACGACTTTTTTCGCCTGCGTTGTTTATTGCCCATTATAATTTATAACTAACAAGCAACAAATTCTCAAAAAGATATAGTATGATGCGCGTAGTTGTCAAACTGACACAGGTCCGTCGTCCATAAGCGCCAACACGCGACTGAACGGACCTGTCCGAGCCGCCGCGATCGCTTTTAATACTTATTTAAACATAGTAATTGAGAAAATCATTTTATCAATTCAAACTCTGCGAATTTGTCTTAAACTAATTAGTTTCTTAATTATAGTACAAAAATTAAATGTAAAAAGTCAGTAATATAGTCATAATATTGAAAAAACGATCTAAAAAGGGGTAACTTTGCGATTTTTTTCTATCGAGTGAAGTTCATCAGGTCTTGCAACTGAATGCGATTTTGACTAGATAAGATCCTTAACTAATACATATATTTTTTATTAAATTTAAAACACTGTATTTTTTGTCTCAGATTGTTTTAAAAAACTTAAATTCGGGTCCACCCAGCCTTAAAATAAAGGTTGAGCTATACCGGTACCTTTATAAATAAAGGTTGGGCTAAACCGTTATTTAACCCTTGCACGATTTCGGTACCGAAATGCATGCGAGACGGAGCGCGACGAGCGTGTGCGCGGTGGAAAACGTTAGAACTTGTGTATTTTGTACATTTTGTTTGCTACTCTTTTACTTATCTCTTTGTTGTGTGTGTGAGTGGCGAGGCGGTGCGTCAAAGAAAACCCCTATTTATTAAGGTTTAGGTACCGCTACCGATACATTTATAACGGTTATGGTACTTCTACCGAAATATACCGGTATGCATTTCCAACCTCAAAATTCTGCTACCGAAAAAAATAACGGTATCGAAATATTTCGGTAACCCTTATTTAACGGTATGACGTCATACCGAAATTTAAAGGTACTGTAATTTTTGGCTAATTCAGTCCCTGGTTTAAATAAATCAACACTATTTTTACTTAAATCTATCTCCATCAGGTTGGTCAAGCGAACACCGACGCTCGTGAGGCTGAGAAGCAGGTGTCCAAAGGCCTGGAAGATTTGAAGGTCATTATGGATGAACTGCAGAACCTACCCACACTGGATGACAAGGCACTCGACCGACTACGTGAGTATACTTCAAATGTTTAAAGCTCGGCTAAATAATTCTAGCTGCACGGGCCGGTAAGCCTGCTTGGCGAGGCTGGTCCGTGGATGGGTGCCCATCATTACATACCGAGTTTCCTCCGTACCTCGGAAAGCACGTGAAGCCTTTGGTCCCGGCTGTGATTTGTAGACATTTGATAGTCGTTACGAGAGACAGAAACCAAAAGGCTAACTATATATAGCCTTTCGGTTTCTGTCTGTTACCAAGGGTACCGTATTACCCGTCAGGGCTGCGGGTCCCATCAGGGCTGCGGGTCCCATCAGGGCTGCGGGTCCCATCAGGGCTGCGGGTCCCATCAGGGCTGCGGGTTCCATCAGGGCTGCGGGTCCCATCAGGGCTACGGGTCCCATCAGGGCTGCGGGTCCCATCAGGGCTGCGGGTCCCATCAGGGCTGCAGGTTGTTCCCGTCGGGGCTGCGGGTTGTTCGAAAGAGATACCGCGGCCTCGACACAAAGGGCTAAGAAGGAACATGGGTGGTTTTTTGTCAGTAGAAGTCTGACACTCCCTATCGCTCTGCCCAAAGCGGGAGGAGTTATTTGACGATTGCCCAAATTCCAAAAAAAAAATATGTTACCGTATTAGCCAGAACCAATTGGGTTGCAGAGGTCAGAAAGGCGGTCGTGCCATGTAAAGTACTAGTACTCAGCTGCATCCGGTTAGACTGGAAGCCGACCCCAACATCGTTGGGAAATGGCTAGGCAGAGACTCATGATTTCTAATTCTATAATTTCAGAGGAGAGCTTAGACAAGGCGGAAGCCGACCTCATAGCAGTCGACTTGGACGGCAAGATCAAGAGTTTGACTGAGGCTAAGAACAATCATCAAAGGTACACATACTCAACATTTTCCTCATTCTCCCGCATCACATGATAACCATGATAACCTTCTCCTAACTCCTTTTCAGAGAACAGCTACTAGAAATATAAGATTTCTTTAATAGATTTTCAACCTAATCGCTAAAATTATTATTAACACATACAAACGGCATAATTATTTACCATGTTTACTATTTCTTCCGAGTTCAATGTCCCGTTTCAAGTGTTAATAGTAATGTTAGTAAAAGTAAGTTACCTCGTGAAAGTCGAGAAAGATAAGCAAATCAAGTATCTTGACTTGGCTCGCGAGGTTATCGACATGTGCCGATAGTTGTTTCAGCCAATGACGTAATTGGCTATTTGACTACTTTTAAAAATTCACGAAAATTTTATTTCAAAGAACTAACAGAAATAACACGATGCGTGAAAAAAGTAATAAAATTGATAAAAAATGGAGTAACTACATGCTTTAGAAGTTTTTTGTGGGGGCACTTTCTATCCTTGTCACGCGAAATGGCCATTTGTACTACGTAACTTTGACGGTATGAAATATGACGTCACGTTTCTATAGCGCTGTCTTGCTGCTTTAAAATCAGTTAAAACGAAGCCATTTTTTAATAGTTTTTATTACTTTTTCCACACATCGTGTTATTTCTGTTAGTTCTTTAAAATAACATAACATTTTCGTGAATTTTTAACAGCAGTCAAATGGCTAATTGCCAAGAGCCTCGACCAACACCTGAGGAGGCTCTCGCTAGACAGCTGGATCAAGGGCTTGATGCAAAAAGCGGTACTCCTGGATACGGCTCGTATTGTTAGGAGGTTCCTTTCTCTGGAACCCTGACCGCCGGTAGCTTGGACCCTGTTCCCGATACCGGTGGGTGGTTGATTGTTAAAAATTGACAGTTTTTTTTGGTATGATGTACTGGCGTACCTGTCTATAGGGTGTAAAAGTACCCTTAACGCAAACGAAGGGCACCTTCTCCCCACCACTGCGAACATTTTTTTTGTTCTAGACCATACCTGGGAACCTCCTAGTTACGGAGATATTGGGGTCAAAGTTCCAAATTTTTCACAGCTGTTTTTGTAAATACTAGTATTTCAGGTTTTAACTTTACTTAAATTACCTCCATGACCCGTTTACTATTCAAAGCATCCACTAGCACAATGTTTTAAGAGTGCTACTTTGAGTTTTACCGTAAAATGTGATTTTTGACCAAATTAGTAATTTCCCAGCAAAAATTTTTGCGTAGGGGTACTTAGTTTGATGTACAGAATGCTTGGTTGTCGGATGCGTGAAGGGTTCGTTTACACTCTGTATACCTATTTCTAATTAGTTCATCTCCAACAGGTGGATGAAACAATACGAAGATGAACACGATCATCTTCGTCTGGAAGTGGATAACGTTAAGGAAATCCTGGACCAGCTGCCCGAAGGTTGCTTCAAGAGAATAGTTCTGGAGCCCACTGAGGGGCCCAGTAGAGCAGCTAACTTCCGCTAGACGAGAGAGAGACGACAAGAAAATAAATTTGGTGTTCTATAGTTTGTGGTGTCGTAGAATGGTTTGAATTGGTGCTGAGTTGTGTTGAGCCATTTTTCAAGCAAATTGCCTGTTTTTCCATGTCGACTACTGATGTTTCAATACAGCTATAGTATTGTTTGATTGACAAGTAATTTGTTTGCATAACGATATTCAAAATAGGCAAAATTTTAACCATTTTACATTATGGAATTATCAAGCATTGATTAAAATACTATTTAATCATGAACACAATCTGGGCTTATATAATGTTTCTTGTCTGTACCTAAAAGTGCCTTAAGTTACTATAGTTATAACTTTTAATAAATACTACCAGTAAAATATTAAGAATGTCCAAGGAAACGTTGTTGTTTAAAATAATAACTATTTTAATGTTTCTCGCGATAAAAGACAACGTATTCAACAGGAAAATTCACTGACTCTCAATTTTGTATTCGTCTGTGAATAAAAAAAACATGTTTTATTTTTATTTTTCGTACTTACAGACTGCATTTACTATCTGCATTTTCGTACTTAGAATTATTTAAGAACTCGAAATAATAAAATAGAATATGAGGCTTTTCTACATTTAAAAATTTTGTGCCATAATTTTAATGGTACCTTTGTAAATAATATAACCTAAACATAAGTACTGTTTTCCTAAGTGCCTTAGTCTTTTTGAATTCGGTTTTATAAAAATATTCCTTTTTGAAGTTCGCCAAAGAATTGACGATATGTGTGTTACTAGATTTTTTTACTATAATTTTTATATGTTTCTTTACTGGAGGATAATTTTGTGAGTAATATAATTTGTATTGTAGCATTTATAGTATTTATTTGTAATAAAACATGGACAAAATACCGCCATAAAATGTTTTTTATTTTATTTTCCTGAAACTAACCTGCCTCGTTGGTCTAGTGGTAGCAACCGCCACTGCAGCACATGAGGTCCTGGCTTCGGCTCCTGGGACGGCAAAATATTATTGGGTATTTCCATCAGGAATTTCTCAGTAGCAATGATAATGTTGGTATTATGAAAAGTTACGTTATGGAATTGTCTAAAGGTAAACGATACATATCCAATCTATTGCAACATCAATGACAGATCTTCTGTCCATAACAAAGAGTTTTATTATCTATTTCCAAAGGCATGATCAGATCTGGTGGTTCCCTCATGGTTCCATCAAAAATGAGATCGACTTCATCATGACGACCAAGAAGCAAATATTCAATGATGTCTCCGTGATCGGCAGAGTGAACACCGGTAACGATCACCGTATTGTCAGAGGCACATTGAATATCGATGTAAAGCTTGAGAGGTCACGTCTAGTGAAGTCCACGCTCCGCCCTAATCCTGCCCAGATAATAAATCCCGAAAACTTTCAACTCGAACTGCATAATCGCTTCCAATGCCTAACCGAATGTGAAACAGTGGACGAGATAAACAACGGGTTGGTGGGAACTGTCCATGCAATGGGGTATAAGTTACTCAATATCCCACGCCGGAAAAAGACTCAAAAGACCTCAGCAAACACAATCCGGTTAATGGAAGACCGGTCTGAGATGAGATTGCAATATTCAGTGGAGATGTCGGAATACGGGAAACTCAATAGGCGCATCTCAAAGTCCATGCGACACGACTTACGGTCCCTATAGTACTCAATGTATTAAGACCGCAATTGAGTGTAACCAGGGCTCAAAGTGTTCGCGAAGAATGCGTCTATTGGATAAAGCGAAATGACTGAACTGAAGATCGAGAACGCAGTATAATATATTTTTTAACACCGTTGACCACGATATTCTCCTGGCCATACTGACTCAAATTGGGGCCTCATCGTTGTCACGTGAATGGTTCTCATCATATCTTCGTGGTTGCCAGCAGGCGGTGCGTGCTGATCAAGTTTACTCCGACTGGTGCGACCTGGTAGCTGGCGTTCCACAAGGCGGTATACTCTCTCCTCTGTTATTTTCATTATTTATAAACTCAATTACTACTATCCTCAAGTGCTCTTATCATCTAAACGCTGATGACCTCCAACTTTACGCTCAATCTGACATTGCCAACATTGACCATTGCATCTCATTACTTAATGCTGATCTTCAAACTATCAGGGACCAGTAAATTTGGGGTTGCTGTCAACGTCGAAAAATGCCAGGCCATTCTCATAGGTAGTTTGTACTACCTGAGAAATTTAGACATTAGCCAACTGATACCGCTTATGTTCGACAACTTTGTGATCCCTCTCTCACCACACGTTAAAGACTTGGGCTTGCACATTGACGACACACTTAGTTGGAACAAGCAAGTAGCTCAGGTTAGCCAGAAAGTCACATACTCACTGCGGTCTCTCTATAGATTCAAACATTTTCTACCATCTAGCACTAAAATAACTTTGGTCCAGTTACTGGTGATTCCCATTATAGACTATGCTGATGTTTGTTACTCTGATCTTTCCCAAGAACTTTTAAACAAATTGGATCGTCTTCTCAATAATTGCATTAGGTTTGTTTTTGGCCTTCGTAAATATACGATCACGTCTCTTCTCACCGTTCTCAGCTTAAATGGCTGCCTATCCGGCACAGGAGGTCTCTTAGAACTCTTTGCACGCTCTTTACTATTTTGAAGGATCCATGTGCTCCTAACTACCTAAAAAAATATTTCAAAGTGTTGAGCAGTTCACACAGTCGAACCGAAGCTTCTGAAAATCTACTCCTTAAAATTCCCTCACACCGTACTGGTTTCATGTCATCTTCTTACGCTGTGTCAGCCATAAAACTCTGGAACGCGCTACCCCTTGGCATTGGGAAAGCGGAAAGCAAAATGGCTTTCAAAAGAACTGTGCGGAAGCACTTTTTAAAATCGGACTGAATCACTCTTAATGTGTGGTGGTCATGGTAATTATTGTTTGGTTTTTTCGTTTTTTGAATTATTTGTATGTATTATAAGATATATTAGTTTATTTAATTCCATCTTAATATATATGTATTAGTATGCACCATTTATGAGGAGCTCGTGGCTTAATAAGAACTGCCACTCGGGTCGATCTTTAGGTAAAGCTGTGCTTGCCTAGGTCGGTCTGTGGATGGGTGACCACCCGACATACCGAGTTTCCTCCGTGCCTCGGAAAGCACGTTAAGCTGTTGGTCCCGGCTGCGTATTGCCAAACTGTATGCTGACCCAGACACCCATAGTCTGTACTGAACTACGTCGTGCTCATTGAAATCACAAACAAATTGGAGCAAAGTACATACGAGCTCAGAGCATTCTGAGATTGTATGCACTTTGCTCGCTTGTATGTAAAGCAAACTGTGACACGCGAATATCAGTAACTGACTATACAACGGTGTTTCAGGGCGGCATGGGCCACCGGGCCGTAGGCCGACGAAGGAGGCCGGCGGAGGCCCGGCACTTCGGGGACAGAAGATATTAGTGTTATTTAATATGCGAGCGAAGCGAGCGCGCGTCATGGAGTACGATTTAATTCGGCAGTTTCTTGACGTGCATTACTGTGACGTGCATTATAGGGACTCATCGATCAATCTTTCAATCACGCAATCACGCTGGACGTCTGGACTCGTATGTATTTTGCTCTAGTATTTTAAAGCAAAATGTATTTTGATTCAGACACTCTCTGAATAGGTATACAGTTTGCTCTTCAACTACAAAGGCAAACTGCGATCGAACTCAGAGCAACCCCGGTCTGGGTCAGCATACAGTTTGGCAATACGCGTCCCAGCTGCCATATATAGATCTTTGGCAGTCGTTACAGGTAGTCAGTGACCTGAAATTCTGACATTCAGTCTTACCAAAGAGTATCGTATTACCTAGTATTAACTGGGTTGTGGAGGTCAGATAGGCAGTCGCTCCATGTAAAATACTGGTACTCAGCTGCATCCGGTTAGACTGGAAGCCGACCCCAACATAGTTGGGAAAAGGCTAGGCAGATGAATAGTATGTACCATTTATGTAGGTATATTGATTTATGTTAACAAATTAGTATTCTCCTAATTTATTTATATTTGTACTCTACCACAGTGCTGTCCTATTTGACCCTAAGGTTGACTGGTAGAGAATGCCTTGTGGCATTAAGTCCGCCTATGTACCACGTTTGTGCATAAAGTTTAAATAAATAAATAAATATAATTCAAATTCCGAGTGATCAAAATATCCAATGATTTAAAATATCGATAATCATTTATACCTAAGTTCAACGTGTAATGTCAACGTTTAATACCTACACTTTTGATATACTTACTTACGAAAAAAATGAAGTATAAGTATATTGGAAATTATAATTATTATTAATTTGTCAATTATTTTTCATTCATTATTATTTTATGCTCACATGCAGATTGTAAGATTGTTTTGAAGTACATAGGTTAGGTTGGGTTAAAACTGTGACCAACCACGCGCAAACCGAGCGAGCGAAGCGAGCGGTGTCGCGGTAGCGGCCATCGAGTGCTACTTCCAAGTTGCTTGCATAAAAAATCTTTCGATATCATTATCAATCAACCAAATCCAAATAAATTTCGATATTATTATTTAGAACATTCGATACTCTGTACTTCGATATTTAACTCATTAGATGTTCTGTACTTATCCTATCTTATCTGTTATTTAAACCTTTCGATGTCAGGTTTGTAGATAATTCGATTTTAGAAAAATTGGACGTAGATTATCTAACTATTCGATAATATAAACTTACGTTACTTTAATTTTCGGTTTTATGGTCGATCGATATTTACATTTTCGGTAGGCTTTTTGAATGTTGACATTTTACCGGTATATATTTTAATTTTCGAGATTCAAATATGTACCCATTTAAATCGTGGGCTCAAACTCAGGCAGGCGCATTGCTTTGTGTAATTTATTTCATCACCACTGTTCTCAAAAAACGGTGAAGGAAAACATCGTGAAGAAACCGAGAAGTACTAGAACTAAAAATTCGAAGACGTGACATCTACCAAACCGCACCGGGCCCGCGTGGTGTAGGTATTATAGCCCATTCTCTCTCATAGAATGGAGGCCTGTGTCCCAGCGGTGGGAACATTATAGGCTGACCATGGTTGTGTTTGCAGCGGCCAACCTGGCGATCGATTATCGAGTCACCATCTACCCACTAGCATTTACCCAACTATAGCAGGCTTATAGTGTGACGGTATGCAGCGTTATATCCGTATTTTACATGGAGATACTGCATATTATTATCTGACTTCATAAACTCACGCGTTTTTCCCGTGGGGATAGGCAGAAAACAAAGAACGCCACCTACTACGATCTTTACATACCTATTCTTTGTCTTCGGTCTCGCCCACGTTCATATCACACGCACGCTCTTAGCGAGTACCACGCATCTGGACTTTCTGAAGAACTTCACCAATACGGTCAGTGTATGTCTTTAGGGGTTGCCACCCACATCTGCCAAGTATGTAGATACCACCCATCTGCCTTGTAATTGTAATGCCTGACTTGCACCACCAATTATCACAATCAAGGAATAACATTGGCCCCATCTCCTAAACAAAACACAGTCGAACTTTAGAACCAGAATCAACGTACTTAATACATACACAAGATAAAAGCTTAAGTATCGGCCTCATCCAAGGCTGCACCACGCGGGAAATCATGTTCCACCGGCTGGGAGCATATAGTGCGCGCGGCCCTAAACGGAACGTGCGCGTGTGACGTGTGAGCCACGTGTGAATGTGTGTGTGCTAGGGTAACCATAACCATGAGTCGCGGAGGATACGGTCCGGTGGACTGTTAAAAACTAGATGCCATAGGCGATGGAAAGGTCGTTCTGCTCACAAACAATCGAATCGGATATGTCTATCTTTTTTGGCATTAAGAGAGCGAGCTAGATAGACATACGAACATAATCGATTCGGTTTTGATTCGATTGTTGGTGAATGGCTATGCTGGTGCTGTTTGGCAGAGGCCTGTATCTACCAGTAAACTATAACCATGTTTTTTGAATACGATGATTTGTTGGGCCAAAAGCGGACACTGCCAAGACTCTAAAAAGTCATAATTATGATTATTTATATTGAACTAGCGGACCTGGCAGACGTCGCCCTGCCCGACAGCAGCGCCACCTACCGGGTTCAATTGTAAATCTAAATCATTCTCGAATCCACTTGAACACATACAAAAAGTTTCATCACAGTCGTTCCAGCTGTTTAGGAGGAGTTCAGTGACAAACACACGAACAGAAGAATCTATCTATCTATATACATATAATAAATCTGTAGAAAAATCTTTTTTGTACATCGAAAATATTAAAAAAAAGAAATTGGCAGGGTATTAAAGTATAACCAACAGAACACATTTCCAGCATTTTTGGAATTTTTGTCTGTTTGTCTGTTTGTCTGTTTCGATGACTAAGCATCACGTCAAATTTACGAAACGAATGTAGGTAACTTTTATACATAAATATTGTGCGTAACTTGGGCTATTACTTAGTCTTTGTTTCATCGTAATCGGTGCTCTCTACCAAAAGATATATGCATTTATAGTTTTCAAGAAGAACTTATCATTATGGTCAAGAATGAGACAAGCAACGACATCTATTGAACGAATATGGTACTTATTAATAAATGCCTTCACAAGATAACTTTAAATAAGTAATGATAGCAAAAGGTACGTAGATATTAGTCTAAATGACGCTGCTTTCAAAATCTACATAGCCTAAACCCTATAGTGTGTTTGATCGCTCTTTTTAGCAGTTTATCTTCGTCTTCGACAGATGGCGTTATTCATTTGATGTCATTTTCTGACCCGCGGTGTTATTAAATAAACATATGTTTCGTGAATAGTCAACAAATAAAGATTTACCAATTACACAGTATAAAAATACTATTTTTTTACTGTGTAATTTAAATTTTATTTTTTTTGTACCGTGTGGGAATCGAACCTGCGACACGCAGTGCTACTGTTAATCGTCCAGCCACTGCACCAAACATGTCTTTATATAGATGTGGTGGTTGTTAGCCCTATGTGTCGAGGCCGCGGTATTTCTTTCGAACAACCCGCAGCCCCGACGGGCGTCGGTCCTTGGGGGCCCCTTCAATGTTGATGACATCCCTTTGAGACGCGCGTGGAACACGAACGCGCCTCCATCGTCATAGGACGGACGAACGATTAACTAGCCCGTTACTCACCGTTCACAGGCCCGCGCCTACGGTGGCCGGAAGCCATCACGTGGCCCCCGATGCCCGGAGCGTCTCCCGCGGCGGCTGGGAAGAGGGGTTGTGTCCCTCTTACGTTCCCCTCTTTCGCTAGCATTACTGCTTCGCAGAAGGAGGTGACGGCGTTCCATTTCAGATTCGATGTCCCAGATTCGGTACAGGTACCTCTCGAAACAGCCTCTAATTCCCCTTTTTTGTGTTTCGTAAATTATCAAATGACTGATCCCGCTCTGGGCGGAGCGGAAGAAAGTGTCAGACTTCTACTGACTAAAAACCACCCACGTTTCTTCTTAGCTTTTTGTGTTTCGGGGCCGTGGTATCTCTTGCGGACAACCGTCAGCCCCGGCAGACGATGGCAGCAACAATTAAGGGGCCCCAAAGGACCCCTTAATTGTTGCTGACATATCTTTGAGGCGCGCGTGGAACACGAACGCGCCAACGACAGTACCTGTCGACTACAATGTACCTGTTTCAAATTTCTTCAAGATCCGTTCGGCCGTTCTGATGTGGTTGATTAACAAACACCCATCCATCTAAACTTTAGTATTAGACATAGTCAGTACTTTGCATTACCCTCTTCTTATTTTCTACAGCGGCAGTAAGTTAACGTAGGGCAATGATTTAATGTACTTTTATCTAAGCGACGCATTTTAGTTTCCGACAAGCACGCGAACGAAGTCGCGGGCACAGCTAGTTATATATATAAAGATAGTAAGTGAAACTACGTGGTGGAGTCTGTTTTTTAGCCGATAGCTGAAATTCATGATTAGAACAAAGGGGGACTGAAATAAATAAGTTTTGGTAGCTCATGTCAGTCTCATTATATCTGGATCATGGTTATCACTGAATAAATAAATAAAAATAGTTCTTTTGAACGTAGTCAGTGAAGATATAGTTATGTTATAGTGCACAAAATATGTGTGCACTGATACAGGTTCCTTTACTCTCACAATCCGATGGAAACGCAATCTGACATACGGAGAGGACGCACTCAAAATTTTATGATCTTTGATTTTTTTATTAGTTCTGTCCTGTCAGCAGAGACTAACAAATACTTTTTCTTTCTTTCATATGAAATAATCAAGTAAATAAATAGTTTGTAAAAAGTCCTAAATTCTCCGTAAAGACGCGCCCCTACTCGGCGGGTATGCAAACGCTATCTCCCACGAGCAGTACAATTTATGTCGGGCATTCCCTTGAATTTTCTTTTGTTTTTTTTTTCAAAAGTAACGCTACTCCTTGGCTGTGGCCTCTAGGGTGCCAGTTATGTAGAAATGATTGAAATAATATTCACGTTTGGGTACAGAAGTAACTTTAGCGTACAGACTTTAGAATTTGAGAGAAAGGTTTTTCTTGTAGTTTTATAAAGCTTATTATTTCGTCATTTGTTAAAGAATTTTGATATGACTAGTTTGCTCTCCTACATCTGCAATGGTTTAAGTTAACCTGCTTTCACTAGGTAGGTATAGGTACTACCAAGGCAAGGAGGATATTGTATTCTTAATAATGTAATGTAACGCAATGCATCCCAGTCTAGAAAAAATATTATTTAAAATACAAGTTGAGCGTTGCTAAAAATATGAGAATAATAGTCAAAGAGATATTGCACAGTAAATTACTACCGCAACGTTATCGTGGTAAAAAATCGAGTTGCTAACAGGCGGTGTCGCCGCAAGCAGCGAGTAAAACAAGCCGACAACAAAACAAATTTGCAACAACGAAATTAGCGAATATCTCACTGTCTAGGGGCGCCGAGTTTCCGAAACACCGTAACTAAACTAAAACTAAATAAGTGGCCGAAAAATGTTGTGACAACCACCGTTTTTCACGGAGCTCCCATCCCGCGAGCACGAACCGTCAAAGCCCCACGTGTGACGTAAACCAAAGAGGGGTCAGGAGATCCATTTATAATGGTCGTTACAAGTGGAAAAACAAGGTGGTTAATCCGAAAACTTTCCTTAATTACGTTCGTACGAAACTAATTCCCTGAACGAATTAAGTGCGAGCTGAATTTGGGTGAAATCCTGGATCAGATTATGAAAGTAGGTCCCGGGCGGCGGAGAGCACGCCCGAACTTTTTGTTTTATAAAGTGCACAAAAGGGAACGTTTGCTAAAAACTACATGAAGATGAAACACTAGGCGATGAACACGGAGGAATCAATACCACAATTGGCAGGCTGTGTGTACAGAATGCAACTTCTGTTTGTAGTGCCTGAAAAAACCAGAAAGGGGAAGCAACTTTACACCATAGCCAAAAAAATCTCCGAAAAATCATTCAAACCAAGTTCAACTCAATCAATTAATATTTAATACTTAAAAAAGCACCCAACCAACCGAACGAAATAAAGTTCTAAACTCGATTCGAAAAAATTGGCAAAAATGAATTGCAAAAAAATGGTGATTAAAAAACAGCCCGGAGTAATGAAACGACGCGTAAATTTTCCAATTATGGCGGGAACCAACTTCGGCGGTCGTTATTCGAAAAAAAAATTAATTAGTCCTTCGCGCCCAGTCCCTCCGACTTCTAAGTAACTTAATGTCGTAAAAAGAAATTAGAATTTTTTCTTCGGCGACTTCAGAAATAAAAATTCGTCGTCCCCATGTGGACTTATTTTCACTTGCGTTCTAATTGGAGTTCACAGACGCGGGGAACTTTTTAATTTGTGGTTGTTACTTTTTTTTAATAAACAGAGGTAACAATTTTTTTATTGGCGGGGCACGCGATAGCTTGAGGGACTGTTTGTGCCCCATCCCCTATTAAAAACTATATTGTTTATTTTGTGCGTAATGTGAAAGATAAATTTAAAAAAATGGTCAAGTGCGAGACTGGAAATCGAGAGCCCCGAGGGTTTTTACATTTTATGTAATACAAAAGTCATTTCTAAAAGACACTTTTGTAAAAGTACTGTAATCTTTTCCGATCAGAAATGTTTTGCATGTCCTATTATTACCTATACAATAAATTAGACGTTCTATTGTAACATTCAACGACACGTGACATTAAATATTCTTTCATCATGTAGCCTCGGCAATTTTCTTTTCACATTGAAGAAACTATTTCCGTACTCATAACGGGGTATGACAAGAAAATGATAGGCTTCTTATAGAACGCTACTTGATAAAAAATGCTTTAGAATTATGGTGTGGCTGAGGTTTGATTTTTTTATTTAAAAGAGTGATTGAAAATGATCTTGGAAACCAAATAAAAAACATGATTTCCTCATATCATTCCTCACACAATCCGTCCATCTTTTTCTTGGTCTTGACCTTTCTCTCCATCCATCAACGTTTGACTGAAAACCCATTGTGTTTAAAACAATCAGTGTTGTCTTATTACAAAACGGACCAGACCAAGTCGCGAGCCACTATAACAGGTAATAGTTTACTCAAACAACCCAGTAGTTCCTAAGTAATAGGTAGACGTTATGGATGCTGTAACAGAGGTTATCTTACCAGCAAACTTGAGGTTTGTACCGCTCCAGCCTCCACCAGCTTTAGTAAAAATCACGGACCAGCCTACTGAAGTATTCACATGAAAAAACGTAATGACCCCCCCGCCTGCTCAAACTTTTATGTGTATAAGGGTGTGGCTAATTGTTGCTTAATTATATCGATACTCTTTTCTATGAAATGCAGTAGGTTCAGAGCCTGAATTTGTAAAATAACCTTGCCCTTATTACACGAGAGTAAAACATAACTGGCGAAATGTGGGTATCGTTTAAGTACACCACTGTCGTAACCTACGAAGGTTACATGCGAGATGTTATGTTAAATCTAGATGTGTATATATCTCAATTTTATAGCGTTATTATCATTCGTAGGTAAATTCGTGGTAAAACACAACTTCTGACCCTGCTATTAAAATTTACTTTTCTAGCAGTTTGGTCTGTTTTACTAAAGTTTCAGATAATTACGTACAATAGGCGTCCTAAAGGACAGACAACCAAATATTACTTTAACACTATTAATAATTAATTTATCGATACCCGGTGCAAATACCGACATTGGGCAGCCCTAACAATGTCGGCGAAGCTTGAAACCGAGTGCACCTCCGTGCAAGTCGGATTGAGGCCTTATGAATAGAGTCGTAATTGAGCAATTCTGGATCGCTTGAGATATATATTTTTGTATTTATTCAAACTTCATATAGATACTTAGGTACATAGGTGGACTTAATGCCACAAGGCATTCTCTACCATTGCTTTACATTGTGAAAGAGTACAAAATAAAACTAAAAAAAAAGTTTAATTTTACGATTGCATACGAATACAAAAAAAAAAAAAACCAGATTTCGTTTTTCTGTATGAAACATCCACAAGAAGTTACTTTATTGTAGGTTTTCAGAACATGATAACATCAATATTCTCATGGTACCTTTTCATTATCCTTTGTTTCCCAATAATACTTGAAACGCTGATCCACGCAGAATAACTCTGATATGGATCCACCTGTAGAGAAAATCTGGTAATTTAATATTTTTAGTGCTTCCTTTCCTCAAAAAAGTAATACTTAAACCAGAGTATGTACACACACACTACTATTTTGCAGCCATGTTGTAAGCATCAGCAACTATCCATTTGCCTAACCTCTCGAACTATGTTGTAATCGGCTTTAGGTTTGCTCGGGTGCAGCTACGAGTAAATACCAGTATTTCACATGGTTATTCTATTTATTAAATATTCACAACGTTTGCTGAGTTTCCTTTGAGTGGTTATATCTGTCACGGATACTTCACAAATCCGGGACTGCAATAAATTGAATGCAATAAATATAAACTTCTGCAATAAATATTCCAAATTCAGATTATGGAACTTGTAATATCATCGTGTGCCTAGCCTTTTCGGTCGGCTTCTAGCCTTACAGATTTAAAATACTAGTATTTTACAAGAAGTGACTGTCTTGCTTAGATAAGTACAAGATAATACTTTGGTAAGACTGGTTGTCAGACTTTCGGGGCACTGACTATTCATCTTGATATTCATGTAGAAAGCATTGTCAATAAGGCATATCAGATGTATGGCTTTATAATGAGATCATCTAGAGATTTTCATCGACCATCCACCTTCTTGCACCTATATAAGTCCATAGTTAGGCCGCAATTAGAATACGCAGTACCGATCTGGAATCCTTATTATGCTAAATATATCGAAATTATTGAATTAGTCCAACGTAAGTACCTTCGTACTATGCAATTTAGATGTTTTCAGAAGAAAACACCAATCAAATCGCTCCTCAAAAAATACGATATGCTTACTTTACAGTCAAGACGCATTCTCCTTGAGACACTGACATTATTTAGTACTAGCTGTGCCCGCGACTTCGTTCGCGTGCTTGTCAGAAACTAAAATGCGTCGCTTAGATAAAAGTACATTAAATCATTGCCCTGCGCTAACTTACTGCCGCTGTAGAAAATAAGAAGAGGGTAATGCAAAGTACATGTCTAATACTAAAGTTTAGATGGATGGGTGTTTGTTAATCAACCACGTCAGAACGGCCGAACGAATCTTGAATAAATTTGAAACAGGTACATTATAGTCGACAGGCACTGTCGTTGGCGCGTTCGTGTTCCACGCGCGCCTCAAAGATATGTCAGCAAAAATCAAGGGGTCCTTTGGGGCCCCTTAATTGTTGTTGCCGTCGTCTGCCGGGGCTGACGGTTGTCCGCAAGAGATACCACGGCCCCGAAACACAAAGGGCTAAGAAGAAACGTGGGTGGTTTTTAGTCAGTAGAAGTCTGACACTTTCTTCCGCTCCGCCCAGAGCGGGATGAGTCATTTGATAATTTACGAACCACAAAAAAAGGGAGGATTAGAGGCTGTTTCGAGAGGTACCTGTACCGAATCTGGGACATCGAATCTGAAATGGAACGCCGTCACCTCCTTCTGCGAAGCCGTAATGCTAGCGAAAGAGGTGGCGGAACGTAAGAGGGACACAACCCCTCTTCCCAGCTGCCGCGGGAGATGCTACGGGCATCGGGGGCCACGTGATGGCTTCCGGCCACCGTAGGCGCGGGCCTGTGAACGGTGAGTAACGGGCTAGTTAATCGTTCGTGATCCGTCCTATGACGATGGAGGCGCATTCGTGTTCCATCCACGCGCGTCTCAAAGGGATGTCAGCAACATTGAAGGGGCTCCCAAGGACCGACGCCCGTCGGGGCTGCGGGTTGTTCGAAAGAAATACCGCGGCCTCGACTTATAGGGCTAACAACACACCACCTCTATATAAAGACATGTTTGGCGCAGTGGCTGGACGATTAACAGTAGCACTGCGTGTCGCAGGCTCGATTCCCACACGGTACAAAAAAAATATGTCGTGGGTTTTATCTAATTTTAATTTAGTTTAGAAAAAATAGTATTTTTATACTGTATAATTGGTAAATCTTTATTTGTTGACTATTCACGAAACATTATGTTTATTTAATAACACCGCGGTTCAGAAAATGACATCAAATGAACAACGCCATCTGTCGAAGACGAAGATAAACTGCTAAAAATGAGCGATAAAACACACTATAGGGTTTAGGATATGTAGATTTTGAAAGCAGCGTCATTTAGACTAATATCTACGTACCTTTTGCTATCGTAACTTATTTAAAGTTATCTTGTGAAGGCATTTATTAATAAGTACCATACCATATTCGTTCAATAGATGTCGTTGCTTGTCTCATTCTTGACTATAATGATAAGTTCTTCTTGAAAACTATAAATGCATATATCTTTTGATAGAGAGCACCGATTACGATGAAACAAAGACTAAGTCATAGCCCAAGTTACGCACAACATTTATGTATAAAAGTTACCTACATTCGTTTCGTAATTTTGACGTGATGCTTAGTCATCGAAACAGACAAACAGACAAACAGACAAAAATTCCAAAAATGCTGGAAATGTGTTCTGTTGGTTATACTTTAATACCCTGACAATTTTTTTTTTTAATATTTTCGATGTACAAAAAAGATTTTTCTACAGATTTATTATATGTATAGATATGTCGTAACAAGTTTGATTGCCTTGACTTGGTGTCTGGTTTGTGTTACCTGGTTCCTCGAACAGGGCATGGACGGGAGGTACGCGTCAGACGACTGTTCGCCACCAGCTTTTGTAGATCCAATGCTGGTGTGCGCTCACCGCTATACCGTTTGGTCGACACATACAATTCGCGTTTTGATGCAATAGACATTTTGTTCCTAAACAAATATAAATTTAAAAATGATGTAATTGCAGTTTTGAGGGATCAGCAGTAGGCTCCATATTCCACAATATGGATATCACTTTTATAGGGACCTGTATAATAATTACATCATGTATGAAATTATGTATTTTATTTTTAGTTTGTAACATCTTTTATAAATATTGTTTGTCTTTATTTTTCTCTTAATTTATCTTTCTTTGAGTTAGCCCTGCTACAGTTTACGTTTGCTAACAGTTTATTTTATTATTTATCATAGTAATGTGGATAATGTGGAAAATGTTGTGGGTAGTATATTTGTTAATTTTAATTTTAAGTAGTTTTAAGGTTTTGTATACGTAATATACTACTGTTTGTTTTCCCAAATGAAATAAATAAATAAACGTGCGCTCCGAGGCACGGCATATTTTGCAGTAACCAAGTAATTCGACTGCGCCGCCATTGTGCGACGACCGTTCTCTCGGCACATTGTCTTGCGACTTGCCTGCCTTGTTTATACTGCTACTGTATTAGTCGCTCTTATTTATTCTCATATCAACCGACCAAGGCTTACACATACATATACATACTATAGGTATGGTCTCTTGAAGGGTTTTTGTTTCAACATTGTAATTTTTTTATTTAGCCGATTGTGTCCCACTGCTGGGCAAATGCCTCCCCAATACCTTTCCAACTCTCCCGGTGTTGTGCCTTCTCTGGGCAATCACTCAAGAACGAGTTCAAATCGTCACGCCAGCGTTTCTTGGCACCCACTGTGTGACGGTTCTGCCCCATCAACAAAAAATATAAAGCAAAAACACCTACTTGTGCTAAGATAAGTTTTTCTAAAATCATAATCAGTAACGACAGCGTGCTGATAAATAAAGGTGACACGCTCGACATTTCGACGGTTCATTCATTAGATTTTAGATATTCGCAGTCACCTACAGTTGTCGGCTGTCAGTGTAATCATAGCTTTGTATCTTCGTATGTTTTGTGTGGTTATTGTTTTGAGTTATATAGGAATGTTTGTAAAACATTAACAAATTAACACCTCAATTTAACTAAGTTTAGGTCCTAAATACAATTGACAGTAGCTTTCAAACATTTCGTATTTCTACACCAACTTGAGCCAGGATTGACATAAGATTTTCGATGGCTTATATCGACTTACGAGCAGTGAGTCATGGATTCGAACCTAGGCAGGCGCTTTACTTTGTGTAAATTATTTCATCACCACTGCTCTCAAAACAGTGCAGGAAAACATCGTGAGGAAACCGGCATGTCTTAGAACCGAAAAAATCGAAGACATGTGACATCTGCCAACCCGTACTGGGCCCGTTTGGTGAATTATAGCCCTTCCCTTTCCTAGACAGGTGGCCTGAGTTCCTGCAGTGACAAAATTATAGGCTGATGATGAATACATATTATTATTTTACTTTTCCACCATCTATAACGTTGTTTTAATGTCAATATTTACGCTCCTTTGTTTCACAAAGGCGGACTAATCTCGTCACACCAACTCGAACTACATTTCCTGAAAAAAAGGAGATCTCGTACCTTAGCGCTTCCACCTTAAAAGTCGCTGCTGTACCTACACTCTTCCAATCTTGCTGCTAAGCAACTACCTAATTCAAAACCCTCCCGCTGTTCTAAACCAGCTAATATTACAGCAAAATTCCTCTGGCCATTCGCAACAGTACGTACACTCAACAATAACGAGTGATTTAGTGACACCCTCCAAGAATTTAGAGTTCCCCAGGCGAGGTGGACACCCCAAGCGGTTTTGAATTGATTTATTTATAGCATAGTGAGTACGGGTTCCGTACCTGGTACACTACTTAGCTTTCTAAACTGAATTGATAGGGTGCCGTTGTTTTAACCTATAACAAGATATTGTTTTCGGGAAGAATTTGGTTTGGAAGATCTATCTAATTATTTCAAGTTTAAAATACAAATAGAAACTTTTCTTGGAAATGATTCGAACTAAATTGCATTGGTGCGTTATCAAACAAATTATATTATGTAGGTACCATCGGTACAACGCATACCTGACCACTATTACAACATAAACATAGTGGTTTACATTTTGTTTATAACATGGATTGAATGGATTTCTAGATTGGGCCAAATGTTATTGAATATTTTCCCGATTTCGGAAAATATTCAATTTTTCGGTTACAGTCGAAAACCCAGATTTGCATTCTTTATTACATGGAAACGAAACACTAAAACGGAAATGGACGTGAATTCGTGGACGAAACTCACGTATGGAGTAACAGGTTACAGGACTAATGATGATTGATTTTATTATCAACTAATCTGGCTCGGTTAAAAAACAGTGTGCGGTCCATTTAATCCAGTCGATCCGCCTGTCACTGCACACATGATTTCGCTCGATACTTCGAACTGTGGCGTTGGAAAGTGAAATGATTTCCGTTAACTGTGACTGAGATGACGTGTGTGCCACCATAGCCAGTTGGTTTAAAATGTTTCGTGCCGTTTATCTGTATTTATGACCTTCTTAGGCATATACGCATTGTCTTCTAGACCTCGCATACGGTGTAAAAGACATCGTGATACAAATTGGTGAACTGATTTTTGCCGTTCGGTGGTAAAAATCTGCGAAACCTTACAAAATTAGACAGAGTAGAATTATTTTCTTGCCGGTAAAAAAATATAACATAACATTACGCCTGTAATCTCCATAGGGTTATTCAGAAGTGTACCTATTAGTACAGCCACATTTCGGCTGCTATGTTCAAGTCCCATGTAATAGGGGGTGAGCCTATTGCCATCAACTAGGTACTGCGTGTCTACTACTGAGAAATCCCAGATGGAAAAACCCGAAAAACACTTTTCCCGACTCGGGAATGGAAGCCAGGACCTCATGTTCAGCAGTCGACCACTAGACCAACGCGGCAGTCAGTGATTAATTAATTCATATTTTTATTTTGTTTTTATAGAGTAGATTTCGAGTTTCTCAAAAATATTTCTTCTACCTTACCCCTTCTTGAAATTGAATTTTGATGTTTTAAAATGAACTTACAAAATCACTAGCCGGATACCTACATACAAACACACTTCAAATACCATCACAGGAACGCACTAAATCAAACCACGACGACTTCTGGCCACCACTCAAATATTCATAGCCCAATAAAGTGGTGGATTACACTGTTTGTGTGTAGGCAAGCAATGGAAACCGTTGCTTAAATTATTATTGAGGATAGATGACACATAGTAGGGATCGTTTCGGCAAGGAAGAGGAGAGAGATATCTAGTCTGGGTGTAGAAGGGCGAACATGAAATGTATTAACTGGTTAGGATTAAATTTTAGCATAGTCAGTATAGAGGGTGTATAAGTTTTTCACAGCTGTTTTTTTAATACTAGTTTTCAGGTTCTATCTTTACTTAAATTACTTCCATGACCCGTTTACTATTCAAAGCATCCACTAGCACAATGTTTTAAGAGTGCTACATTGAGTTTTACTGTAAAATGAGATTTTTTACCCAAAAAAAAAAGTCGTTTCCCAGTAATAATTTCTGCATAGATTGATGTACATAATGATTGGTTGACGGCATCGTGAAGGGTTTGTTTAGAACCTGTATACAGGCTGACTCAGACCACGAAACTGAACCGGTTTTGTTGCATGACTTTTAGGACTGAATTAATAATAGTAATAATAATATGGTATGATGATATAAGCATTATATCTAAGGTTACGGCCAGTGCAACCGTAGATATAATGCTTGCAACAGTGCTTGAGAACAAACAAGCCTCATTGATCAGCAGAACATATAATTGATCTATAAAGCATCAATATATACCAACAAAAGCGGTATTTGAGCTACACCTACCTACGATCCTACTTTGTATAGTAACAACCCACAAAGGTCTGCTCCCCACAGTCCGGGGAGCAACAATAGATGCAGTATGTTTGCCTCTGACACAGTCTAAAGGAAACCAGTAAACCAATTAGGATTTTAAAAATAAGTTTGAAAATATAACTTTACGATAGCGAAAGAATTTTCGAATCGGTTGAATAGTTTCGGAGATTACCGTCATAATACAAATAAATAATCTCTTTATAATATTAGTATGACACTAAAGAAGAGCCACGGAATTTGGATTTGTGCCTGGATGATGCCAATAGGCTCGCCCCATGTTACATGGAGCATAGAAGTAAATACTGTAACTGTACTTTCATCTCCTATTTAACTTCATTAGGAAGGCTTGAATTAAGTAAAAAATATATACTTAAACCTCCCTCGAGAACCACTCTATCCATTGGTGGAGACATCAAAATCGTTTCATTAGTTTTTTAAGTTTATCGCAAACAGACAGACAGACAGCAAAATATGTAGTGATAATCCAATACTTTATTTACTTTTACAGTATTTCAGCATAAAGTGACAATCAAACAATAAGTCTACTGTGTCCCTGATCAGCCCCTAATATCGAATGTATCGTGATTCGTGATCCATTGTTAGGCAAACATTATTTGGTTAATCTGCAGATGTTTACTTTACCGTCTAATTGGATGAGCCAGTGTTTGGCAAGCACTGTTGTGGGGAATTGAGTGCCTAAGGCTAATCATTAAGGGTAATACTGTTGATTGAAGAAATGTGTAGTTAATATTGTAATAATTTAATGTGGGGGTGAAAAAGTTGTGTTGGATTGCTTGTTCGATCGCTGCAGGACGCTATAAGATTGCTTGTCGTCTAACATAAGATATTTGTGATATAATAATTTATTGTAAACAACATAGTCAGTAGATCTGTAAGTAAGTATTATAATTATACAGTAACTGTATAGTCAGATGTAGCACATAAGGTACAATTACAGGCCCACTACTGGTATAACTGACAATGGTATAACTGACACTGGTATATCTGACACTAGAATAACTGACACTGGTATAACTTGTGCGGTCCAGGTGGACGGTTCTGTTGGTTAACTGTCAGCAGGAGGTTGACAGCAATATGCAACAGTTCTATGAAGACAGTATTGCTAACCTGAAGAATTTCAATCAGCAATGGTTTTCCTAAAACTCTGAATGATGTTTGCTTGTGAGTTGTAATAACCATTTATTTTGTCAATACACCGAATATTTACATTTTAGCCCACGATCGTTCTTCACTACGTATTATACATCGATGAATACGAACGGATACAATAATCACTTCTGTTCTTTCGTCATTGCTGTTCTGCGAACAGTGTTGGACTCTAGGGTTGAAAAGATTTGAAATACCTAACCTTATCACAAAAAATTCATGGACGATTGAAAAATTTTCAGTCGCTCAAGCAAAATCATTCAAAAAAGACGAAAACGATTAGAATGCATTCAGCACCAACCAGCATTATCATCAACTGCCTAGCCTTTTGTCCAATTTTGTTAGGTCGGATTCCAGTCTAGCCGGATGCAGCTGAATACCAATATATTTCAACGAGCGACGGCCTATAAGACCTCCACAACCCAGTGAGTGCATGCGGGACTGCCCCAACCAACCACAACTAAAATGATAAAATCTTATTTATTTCTTGTCACAATGTTAGGTTCAGTTAAATTTACTGTAGGCATAATTTTGAAGAGATTCTTATACGTACTATGCAGTAAAGAATCCATTTTTTCGGGTATAAGACTTAGAGGCCTCCTCAAGAGATTTTCATTTATCTCTACTGAGAGCTGTGTCGAACCAGTTTCCTCCGATGTCCACACGATGTTGTATTGTGATTATTTATGACTACGTCAATATAGGTCTCTGTTGCTGTTTATTCTGCTTAATCAGAAGCAATATGACACAGTTTGCCTCTGCATAACCCAATGGTTGACTGGTGTAGCATGCTCTTGGCAATAATTCCGCCTCTGTATATTCATCGTCATCATCATCAGCCACAGCATGTTCCCACTGCAGGGACTCAGGCCTCCTCTCCAGGTGAGGGATGGGCTATAATCCACCATACGGGGCCAGTGCTGGTTGGCAGATGTCACATATCTAGGTTAGGAAGGAACATGGGTGGTTGTTTTTAATCAGCAAAAGTCTGACACTCCTTTTCGCAGCGCGACAGCGCGGCTTTTTCAGAGCGACAGGAGTAATTCGATGATAATAATTATATACCTATAGCCTTAAAACAAAAAATAGCTATGAAAAGACAGTATTTGTGATTGTATCGTAAAATCAATGTAAACACAAACAACTAACAAAAACCAGACAAAACCAGTAAACCAGACCAGATACAAAAACCGCATCAAACTCTCCGATGCAGTCAACAAATGAATACAAACAAATGCTGAACTTTATTCAAACTAACTGGAACACGAATTGGGTAGAAAATTAAGAGGAGTAAACATGTTCGCTGGCTAAATGCTCGAGGCACTTTTACCATACAATTTTAATGTAATCGCGGCACTGAACAGTTTTGTATTATTAGTAAATATACAGTTTTATAAGCTTGCGTGCCAATTGATTTAATGTTTGTATTTCATTTGCGATTTTGTTGTTTGTTTTTGTTGTGTGTGTTTTACCATTTATTGGCTTTTGCTTGTAGCTTTAAATGGCGAAGTCACGGAGCTAAATATCACATAACATAACATTATGCTCGAAATCCCCAAAGGGTTAGGTTATCATCATTATCAGCATCAGCCTATAATGTTCCCACTGCAGGGTCTCAGGCCTCTTCTCTAGGAGAGGGATGGGCTATAATCGACCACGCGGGCCTAGTGCGGGTTGGTAGATGTCACATGTGTTCGATTTTTTTATTCTAAGATATGCCGGTTTCCTCACGATGTTTTCTTTTACTGTTTTGAGAGCAGTGGTGATGAAATAAATCACACAAACTAATGCGCCTGCCTGGGTTCGAACCCACCACTGGGACACCGCTGCTCTAGGTCTTTAGGTCATAGGTGTACCAAATAGTAGGTACACTCACATTTGGCCAGTTGTGTTTAAGTCCCATGTAATAGGGGGCGACCTCTTGCCGTCAACCAGACAGATTCAGATTCCGGGGCATTTACTAAGAAATTTCTAATGGAAAAAACCCAATAACACTTTGGCGTACGTGGGAATTGAACCTAGGATATCATGTTCAGCAGTCGCGCTTGCAATTACTAGACTAGACCAACGCGGGAGTCAAATATCCGGAGGTGGAAACCCACCACACAAGAAGTAAACATAGTAAAAAAATCGCTCCCGCTGTTTGTACGCGTAGATCTTTTAAACCACGCAATGGGTTTTAGTTCAGTTTTCAGAAATAGACAGAATAATAGGGTAGTTGACTGACTAAAAAAATATGATTCTGTTTAGTCCGTCTGTTAGATTATCGAAAAATATTGAATACGTGTTTTGTTTTATCAAATTAATAAAAATAGACAAAAATAAAACGTGTCAAAGATCGTGAGTGGGGCTGGTGACGTTACTGTCTAGTAAAAAACGTACCAAACTGTGACGAAAGTCTTCATTTATTGTTTACGTGAAAAAAGAAAAAATACAGGGCGAGTCGGTAGTAAATTATAATTGAACTTACATTATTTTATAATCGGCTGATTGATAACAGGCGCTCTCAATATTACATGGGATTAAATCATCACTGGTACAGTATGTGATTACAGGCGTGATGTTATGGCGTGTGTTAAGGTTATTTTAAAAGATGTATGCTTTCTATCTTATTAAAATTACTAAAGATTATCGTTAGTACTCTAGACGAACAGTGACGGCCCTTAACTCTGTTGGTCACATACATAAGTAACACCTCGATGTTAATCACAAACTGAGCAGGTATTCATTAACCCTTCATTCACGGTGACCGGTCCATGACTACGGTCTGCAAGCAAAGTAGCTGCTCTGGATGAAAGAATTAATTTCTTACAACGAAGTTAAGTTAGATCAAAGATTTATATATATTTTAGAGGGGGCTATTACATATCCTAACGTCACGCCTTGCTGGGTTCCACTGCATAAAACCTTATTTAATTAAAAACTTAAAGCTGTTAAAGGTATATTTGTTTTTTTCTTGGATCTGAATTGTCATTTTTAACCGACTTCAAAAAAGGAGGAGGTTCTATGTTCGTGTGTATGTATTTTTTTTTATGTATGTTACCTGATTTCTCCTCCATTTGTGAACCGATTCTCAAAATTCTTTTTTTATTTGAAAGAGTATACTCCTGAGGTGGTCCCATTTAAATTTGGTGAAGATCTGATCCTGATCTTCGGAGATATACAATAGAACTCTTCAAAAATAGACGGCAAATCTGTCGTGATTGCTGCAATCGCTTGGATGTTTATTGTTTATACAACATCATGACGTAACATCACGCCTGTATGATCTGAGGGGGTACGCAGATGTGTACACCCAGATTTGGACAGTAAGATATTATGTAATGTTCCATTTATTGGGGATAAATAAAACCTATTATTTGTTTGGGAACAACTAAAAATGGAAAAATAAAAAACTTTTTGGCAAAAAATAAAACCGACTTCAAAAACACCAAAAAGAGAAATTTAAAAAAAAATAAAACCGACTTCAAAAACACCAAAAAGTGAAAAATAAACTTCTGAAGAAAAATCAGCTTCTGAAGTCGGTGACATTTGTTTGTTTGCTTTCGTTTTTTGCCACCGACTTCAGAAGCTGATTTTTCTTCAGAAGTTTATTTTTCACTTTTTGGTGTTTTTGAAGTCGGTTTTATTTTTTTTTAAATTAGAGGTTCTTCTTCTTCTTTACGTGTCGATGAGCTAAAATTGTGTTAGACCAGTATGTAGCCACCTGCACAGCTCTATCATTTGCTTCTAGTAAGTCCTGAAAGGTGCAAGTGGTTGTTTGTTTGGTATGGATCGAGTATAACCCATTTAGCGAGATTATATCTACAGCGGCAAACCTGGGCTCGCAGTCGGTTAAGTGATTTCCAGATTGGCCACTGCAGTTCGTTTCCGGGTGGCAAAATTGGAGGTAAACAAAGGTCCTTGGTGAAGTAATGACATTTGACAAAGTCAACAAAAAACTGTTAACCGTCCTCTTTTTCTGTTTGAGTGAAAAAGATCAAGCAATAAATGGGAATTTACTTCATCATATTATAGTTATTAGTTATTGGAGGCTTAGCTGCAAAAAGCGAGTAAACGATTTGCATATTAAATGCCTGATTACTTAATCTTTTACACTTTTTTTGCTAAGTAGTACGCGCCGGTGAAATTGTGATCAGGCGTTGCGCTTCCTCGAAACTTTCGTCTTCTAGAAGAACTTGAATAAGGCCAAAAGGAAGTGGGCGATGATACCATATCTTGGGGCCTCGAGAGTGATGATGACATGACCCTCACTCATTGGAATGGCATGATAATTGGACGCCTTATGAAAATAGGATGTGTTTACTTAAAATTGAGTGTGATGAACCTCCAACTGCTCGCTTTATTTCTAGAATCAACATGAACTATGTGAACAGTCAGACTGGGCTTGTGGGTAACATACAAGTTCTAATTCTTGCTAAATGGCAACGTGATTACACTATCAAGACAGTTCTGCAGAAACTGAGACGTCTCATGATATTGAAGGAAAACTGTCACAACGAACGGATCTTTGTCATTTTATTTTGTGGCTACTGAAGTCATTAAACATGTATGTAATATTGTAGTTGAGTTTAAATGTCTTAAGTATTTTTTTAAATCGTTAGATATAATTTAAATAAACTAAATAATAATATATTATGTGGTGTATTCAAGCATTTTCATTTTACCCCGAAGTGGCGGGCATACAATTAATTATTCCTGTTATAGTTAAATACCATTGTAGAAGAGTGCGAGCCTATTGCCATCAACCTAGACCCCATTTTTTTTTGGGGGTGGGAAATAATCAAATAACTCCTCCCGCTCTCTGTGCAGAGCGAAAGGGAGTGTCAGACTTCTACTGACTAAAAACCATCCATGTTCCTTCTTAGCCCTTCATGTGGAGGCCGCGGTATCTCTTGCGAACAACCCGCAGCCCTGACGGGCAATCTAAATCCAAACACTCGAGTTACTATTGAAATTCCTGACGAAATAACGTAAAAACATTTTCTGCCCTGGTTTTCGAACTCAAGACATAATAATAAGATGGACCTAATGTCTTAGGTTTATCGTATTATGTCCTGGCTAGAAGTACTTCTGCTGTGTGCTTTCGGCTACTAGACCCATGAGGCAGTTACAGCAAGTCTAGTGCAAGCATCAACATCATATTGGTGATTTATTTTAAACTAAATATGGGTGGTTATAAACAAGTATCCGTTGGCACGACCACAATAACTACATATGGTTACATAATTTCGATGGCGTCCGACAGTAAAATGAATCGCCCAAGATGGCATGATGCTAGTACAACGTAAACGACCGCGGCATAGAATTGCCAAATAGTGGACCGAAGACGTCGTTTACCCGTATTTGGGTATTTGAAAGACTTTAGTCGAATTTGGGCATCCACTTCATTTTCTTAACTTACTTGGTATACTTTACGTGTACCTTGTTTGGGAACCCAGAAAGATGAGAATCATTTTGAACTTCGTAGTAACTACAATCGAACATGCTAATAAGTATACAACCGCTCACTTATATTTACTTTTAAGATTATACAGATACATTTAGCGACTGATGTCAAATGTAATCGCTTATTGCGAAACGCTTTATAAAACAAAATTGCAATAAATATTTTCAGTGTATTAGAATTATTAAGATTTCTGCCTGTATACTTATTAGCTTGTTCGACTGTACAACCCACACTTTCAATTTTCTATGTACTGTGTTGTTGTTTTTATGTACTAATAAACTAACCAAAATAGTATTACGACTACTACTAGTTTGAATGAAGTCTAGTTTTTTGGTCCGAACAAGTGATAGGAAATATTGGCGTCGAGTATCTTAATTTTCGTAAGTGAAACGAAGAAGCCGAACGAGATTTTCCAAAGTTATAGACACCTAAAGCACAGTACAAATCAGCACTTTTATTAAAATATCCACAACAATGACGTTTCTTTTAAAATGAAAAACTCGAGGCTTTTCTGAAGTCCAAACTCTGGCCTGTTCAAGCTCACGTTTCCCAAAGTCGAGTGAAGCACGTCGGGTTACGTGCTATTCGCTATTCCCGAGAGGCAGGTGACGTATGGCGCGGGATGGCCCTAACTCAGTGACGTGCTCACAGCAGCATGCCCACTCTTGCCCACTATGCCCAGCTTAGCCGTACATGAAACTAACTGCAAGTTCTGCAGCCTATTGCATAGTTCCAATGGACCGAGAGAAGTTTGATAAATGTTTTTGTTTTGCAAATAGGTTACAAACACTTTTACTAGTTTGTCACTTCTTTAAAACTAGATGGGGCTGGTGTTTCGTACCTGACTACTCTGCGAAGAAACGTCCGAAACAAACTCAGAGGTCATAGTATCTTTTAAGGTCCAGACATAATCATGGTATACACACATGAAGACTATGCAGATTAGTGTTTGAGATGGTCTTTTGAAGAAAGCACCACACAGATTTAAGTGGCCCGTCGAGTCAGTGCAAGCATTTGTCAGTTATCGCGAAGGTCGACTTATATTGCAGAACAACTTAAAGCCACGACGAACAATAGTTACTAAAGTAAGGACATTTAAGTACGGGTCGCTTTTAGTGCTTAAACTGCAAGACAATCGTTAAAGTTACAGAAAGACCCACACGGTCCTCACATTCACAATCATATTTAACGAGGTAAATGTTTGCTCCCGTCGGCGTCGGGCTGCGGGTTGTTCGCAAGAGATACCGCGGCCTCGACATAAAAGGCTAAGAAGGAACATGGGTGGTTTTTAGTCAGTAGAAGTCTGACACTACCTTTCGCCCTGCCCAAGACCGGGAGGGTTATTCGATGATTTTCCGCTTGCCAAAAAAAAAGGTAAATATTTGCTTACAAGAATTAGGCTGTAATTCATTCAACTTTTTGATATATGTACTACAACGCTTGATCCTATGTATTTCCCGGGCAGAAGCCATTTTCCTTAAATGCGCCCAAAGTGCTTTATTTTGCGCGCGTTTCTACTTAGAAACAATTTACACACCACCACACACACACGCTTGACCAGTAAATCGAACGCAAGATCTGCAAGTAGTACCCAGTACTAGATCGATGGGGCTTAGTACCTGTCAATTGTCAGAACAATTCAATAGGGTGGTTGACTGACTAAAAAAAATATGGTTCTGTTAATTCCGTCTGTTATATTATCGAAAAATATTGGATATTAATTAATAAAAATTGAGTGAGGGCTGGTGACGTCACTTTCTGGTAAAAAATGTACCAAACTGTGACGTTGCGTACCTTTTCGAAGCACTGTACCTATCATCTTCATTTATTGTTTACGTGAAAAAAGAAAAAATACGTGTCCATTATTTTTTGGAAATCTTTCTGACGGACTAATTAGATTTTTTTGATAACTACCCTATTGTTACATCAGAAACTGAATTCCTATCAGGATTTCACAAATTTTATAAGCATAATTACATTTGGGATCTTTACCTAGCTTACTATACGCATGTTCACACGTATGTACAGTACACGTGTAGGTAAACGTGTTTACAGTTAACAAACCACCAATTTATTTAAGCCACGAGTTAATTCTTCTGGGTTAACTCGTTCCATCGTCGACTTCATCTCTATTCTCAGGCATTGAGGCCAAGACAACATAAAACATGGAGAAATCGGCAAATATACCTGTTTCAATATTAAAGATAATGTTAGTGGTGATGTAAGTTTAAAAACTATTTAAGCATATTTCCAAACTAGCTAATGCCCGCGGATTCGTCCGCGTTAATATCGGTTTTCGCGACCAAAAGTAATCTTTTTTCAATCCCAAAAAAGTAGCCTATGTCCTTTCTCAGGCTTATTAAAATCGGTTCAGTAGTTTTCGCGTGAAAGCGCGACAAACAGACAGAGTTACTTTCGCATTTATAATATTAGTAAGGATTATATTGAGCCTTAGACCAGACCACATGATACTGCTGAATAGTATTCGTTCTCCGCAACTTATAAGCCTGGGAGTTGCCAGGGTGTTGCCAGGATGATGCAACAGCACCTTGCTCTAAAGTACAGTGTTGTGAAGTTGGAAGTGCCGTACTATAGGTATGTGCCCGACCGAGTTCTCGAATATGGCAATATCAAGTTCATGATCATTATTGTAGCCAATAAGCCTGTTTATTGTTAGGTTAGATGGACAGTCGCTCGCGCGAAGACTGGAAGCTGACCCCGACAGTAGTAAGCAGATGATGATGATGAAGCCTGAATATTATAGTGGTGATGGATCGATTACAGTGGCGCACGCGTAGTTATAACGGTATTGTAAGACGGAAACATCATAAAACCCGACGAAGATAAGCAAATCATGTATACTGGACTATGCTCGCGAGATTGCCGGTATGTGGGGTTTGAACTCAGCGATCATTGTGCCGAATAGCCGATATTTGCCAAGAGCCTCGAGTAATACCGGAGACCCTAGCTCCCCGTCGGGGCTGCGGGTTGTTCGCAAGAGATACCGCGGCTTCGACATGAAGGGCTAAGAAGGAACATGGGTGGTTTTTAGTCAGTAGAAGTCTGACGCTCCCTTTCGCTCTGCCCAAGAGCGGGACCCCGGTTATTTGATGATTTTCCATACACCATAAAAAAAAGACCCTAGCTCGTGTAAGCCAGATTTCAGAGGTTCTTGTCTGTGGAGCCATGACCAACGGCTACTTTGGCCCAGTTCCCGATATCGATGGGCTATAAGATTAAAAAAAAAACTGATATAAAAACATTAAAAGTAAAAACTGCCTCGTTGGTCTGGTGGTCGCAAGCGCGACTACTGAGCATGAGGTCCTGGGTTCGATTCCCGGGTCGGGCAAAGTGTCATTGGCTTTTTCCATCAGGAATTTATCAGTAACAGCTACGGAGTCTGGATTTGGTCCCGGTTGATGGCAATAGGCTCGCCCCCTATTACATGGGACTTAAACATAACTGGCGAAATGTGAGTGTACTATTAGGTACACCTCTGCCTAACCCTCTGGGGATTACAGGCGTGATGTTATGTTATGTATTTTTGTGTGTAAAAGTAAAACGTTAAAATAAGGAAAAAACAATAAATATAACTGTCATGCACAATTAAAATCTCCACGGCTGCTACTGAGAAATTCCTGGTGGAAAACGCCAATAACTCTTTCCCGACCTGGAAATCAAACCCAGGACTTCTGGATTACTAGTCAAACGAGGCACTTTATATAATCAGCCAGAAAATATTATTCAAAATTACAGTATAATTCTGTTTGTAGCATTTTTTCTTCTTACGAGAGGCATGAGTCCCTTTTATAAAAATCAACCGAAATTCATTCGTAATTATTAAAATAATTAGTTCAGTGTCGGATATTCTTGGTGTCATAAAAAATAATTACAGTCGGCTTGTACAAACAAAGGAAATATTATGTTGTAATGTAAAACATTTTGAACGTAGTCGTGGAGCTACGAAGCTACGCCGTAGCGCGTGCTACGGAAAGCGTAGCAAGTTCGACGTTGTTGTTTATTAGCCAAAGTAGCTCAATTCTGGGCTAACACAATTTGTGCCATCGACACGCTGAAAAGAAGAAGATAGGCAATTTGCCAGGAAATCCAGGCTAGTAGCTTCAATGAGGATTTCAGTTCATTCAAAATCACCAAATACCTAAGTCATAAATAAAGAAAACTAAATAAAACTTTTAAAATGTGGTGCCTTTTACTGTATTGTACCAAAGATTTGACCTAATGTTCAAAATAATAATAAACCTAGTTGATTCCGACAGAAGTTGATGCCCCGGATATGAATATTTAAAAAAAATAATTTAGTAAGAAACCAGAATGCGTATCACATTCTAGCGTATTTTCCATAAAGCTAGAAAAATCTAAATAAATATTGTTAAATTCTTCTGTCCATTTCCATTCCTGCATCTCTGTCGTATCTAATTTCGCCGGCTGCGTCGTAAAGACACGGGTAATCGCTCGCAGACAGTTGATTAGTTCAAAGCGCTTCGGGCGCTCCGCTCGCTCCAAGAGCTCAACCCGTGGGTATACTGTCCCTGCGTAGGTACCAACGTTACTGACGCAGAATCTAAGTTTTATTTGTTTTTTAATGTTTTATCGTAGTAACAATAAAATACAATTAGATTGCTAATTATAAACCTAGTAAAGTAGAATCCTGTGTGTGTGGTCCTGGGTTCGATTCCCGAATCCGGTAAAGTGTTATTGGATTTTTCCATTTGGAAATGATCAGTAGATGACACTGAGTCTATACTTGTGCCCGATTGATGGTTTTTATTTTTTAAACCTTGCCCCACACTAGGAATTTCTCCTGTATCGTGGGTGCGTTCACAGACATTTAAACTACCATACAAATATTTGTTCCGTGTGGGGATCGAACCCGCGACACGTAGCAGCAGTTACCTGCTTGGGCCACTGCGCCAACCGCGCCGTCAATTGACTTACACCTTGTGACATGGAACCCAAAAGGCTTATAATGTTCTGCGTATCCAATATTATAATAATGCATTCAGGATATTGTTGTGACTGCCACGCTTCTGTAGTGCCTCGGAAATGTTTCCCAACGCACGCACTGACAGCTTTGATGCGTTGTGGCGTAAGAAATCTGCCTCGCTACTCCGCAGGCTGCGTGGCAGTCATAACACTATCCTGCAATCAATAGCCGCCCGGGCAGACAGCCCGCTAGTGTGCGCGCTGATCAATCGCACTCGATCTCTCCAAGTTATTATGTACTAACATAGGCTAAGTTATATTGTTACTAACACAGTGTACCTCTTTGTAGTGAGAGAAATAAATGATTATTATTATTTGAACATTACTGGCGAAATATGGGTGTAATAACCTAACCTTTCGGGGACCTATTAGGGGGTTATTTTATGTAAAGTGGAATCATCATTCATCATCATCATCATCATTTCAGCCAAAAGTCGTCCACTGTTGACTGATGTCCCCAGGTGTCACCACATTGACCGGTCTCGTGCGTCTCGCATCCAGCGGGTCCCCGCAACCTTCACCAGGTCATCGGTCCATCTAATGAGAGGCCTTCCAACGCAACATCATCCGGTTTGCGGTCGCCACTCCATCCGTTCTACGAGCTATGTGCCCTGCCCAGTAACCTTGGTTCTCTTGCGGATGTCATCATTTCTGACGAGATCTCGCAAGGAGACTCCGAGTATTGCCCTCGTCATTGCCCTTTGGGTGACTTTGAGCTTTCTGATGAAGCGCATTGTGAAAGTGGAATCAGCATATAATATTCCCACTTTTGGGATGCGGGTTGTAGACCACTATGCGGGCCCACTGCGGGTTTGTTGATGTCACATGTCTTCGATTTTTTTATTCTAAGACATGTCGATTTCCTCGCTATGTTCCAAATAACGTGTTGTCGTTGAGAGCAGTATAAACTATACAAATAAATAAGATGAATGTACCTGTTTCTTAATAATAAAACCGGCCAAGTACATGTCGGACCACGCACAATGTAGGGTTACGTAGTTGCCCATCAAAATATGTGTACTTACTAAACTGATTAACCACCCTGCCTACCTGCCTCCGAACGATGATTTTTATTGTAAAAATAAAACAAACTTACATTTCCAGGTTTTGAGAACTGCGCTCCCATATTATGTTATGTATAGGAACATATTTCATACAAGTACATTTTATAAGTTGGTCGACTAATACTCGTAAACTTCTGAAGCCTTCTTAGCTGTGATAGTTTTCCTATTATGCTACTACCATGAATTTTGAGTCTTGACTTGAGTCTAACAGAAATTTGCACTTTAAAGCTTAATCAAAAAAATGTTTGAGCAAACTCGCAATATTTTAAAGACCTATCCAACGACATCCATCGCAAAGGACTTGACGTGAAAAAAAAAATCATCTCCACTTTAGTGTGTGCTAGAGATACCCTAAAAAAATAACTTTCATGATTTTATTTTAGCACTTGGTCAGCGAAACTCATTTGTGTATTCATGCCAAATTACAGCTTTTTAGTACTAAGAGTATTTGATATAGTGTGGACGGATGGACGGACAGACAGACAAACAGACAGACATGGCGATACTACAAGTGTTCTATGTTGACTACGGAACCCTAAAAACAGCTTTGTGATGAACGGAACGCATATATTATGAAAGTATATTTACGGTAATTATAACAAAATCTAAATCATTTTTATTTTTTTTGTCTGTCTGTCAGTCTGTTTGTTCCGGTTAATCTCGGAAAAGCCTAGACCAATATTAGCGGCACTTTTACTGGCTGATGTTACATGAGCTTAGGTTTTCAAAATAAGAAATTAAACCCTTTTTTTTTGGTGCGGTGGGAAATCATCAAATCCCGATCTGGGCAGAGCGGAAGGGAGTGTCAGACTTCTACTGACTAAAAACCACCCATGTTCCTTTTTAGCCCTTTGTGTCGAGGCCGCGGTATTTTTTTCGAACCACCCGCAGCCCCGAAGGGGGGAAATGAAACCCTTGAAATTGTCAACAAAATTTGATTCAAATAGGAAAATAATTTATTTTTAATATAATTTCACGCGTGCGAAGTCGCGGGTTGCGGGTAACAGCAAGTGATGAAATAAATTGCATAATGTAATGTACTTATCTGTGTTTGGGCCGCGATGTACAAATTGGCACACTTCCACCAATTAATGCAAAAATGTCAACGTAATTTATTTCGGCGCTACACTTTTACAGTAACGCAGGAACTTTTAAAAGTGAGTTTATCCTTACGGAGAGCATTTAGAAACTCATATACAAGACCGCTTTCACATTAAGACGTTAGCAGCGCGACAGTCTAACAAAAATTATTATACTCTGTGAAGAACAAAAAGGATTCAGACAGCACAGAATCATTAATATGGCAATTTTTGACTTTATGCTTACTATTATTAAAAACATGTATAAACGATCCCCCATATGTGCTATATTCTGTGATATGACGCAGGCGTTTAATTTTGTCCATTATAATACATTATTAAACAGAAGCCTACGGTATTAGAGGTAATGTGCTTGAACTTATAAAATCATTTTTATAAAATAGAACACAAGTAACCGAAGACGGTTTTGACGGCTTCGTGAAGTATTCGATAACACCCTGTGATTGAATGCTACTTTACAGTCAGATATTATATTAGGCTCATTATTATGAGCCTGAAGTATCCCACTGCAGGCTATAGGTCTCCTTTCCCTTTTTGTTTTGGGGCTGGTTAATCATCAAATGACTCCTCCCGCTCTGGGCAGAGCCGTAGGGAGCGTCAGACTTCTACTGAATAAAAACCATCCATGTTCCTTCTTAGCCATTTGTGTCGAGGCCGCGGTATATCTTTCGAACAATCCGCAGCCCCGACGGGAGGCCTCCTTTCCCCCTCTCCATGTATGTCTGTCTTTACCTGTTTGGGTCCAATACTTTTGCCCAACTATGTTGAGGTCGGCTTCCAGTCTAACCGTATGCAGCTGAATACCAGTATTTTACATAGAGCGACTGCTTATCTGACCTCCAAAACCCACTTAGTACATTTACATTACATGTCAGTCCATTGACTACCTACGTATAATAACTGTCAAAGATCTATATAATACGGCAACAGGGACCAACAGCTTAACATGCTTTCCGAGGTACGGAGGAAACTCGGTATGTACTGGGTGGTCACCCATTCACGGTCCAACCTTGGCATGCCCAGCTTAACCTAAAGATTGATTCTAGCGGCAGTTATTTTTAAACCACGAGCACCTTTATTGTACGAGACACTTGGTTTTGAATTTTACTTAGTGTACACATACACGCTATAAGTCCATGCCATTACATCACTTTCTTTTGTACGCTGAAGCTTAGAAAGTTAATTAAGGTGGATGCGCTCAGGTAGTCCATGAAATTCAAATTCTTCCGTTTTAACAAATTGCAGGTCAGTGTCAGGTTTTATGGTGATTAAAATATGATTCGCGCACGTAATGTGTATGTATTTATAGAGATAATCATTAAAATCATGAATACAATCCTCTTGAGTTGATTTAATTCCATAGAGTGACTATTTCATGAAAAAGGCATTCAAGGAAGTTAAATGAACGGAGAGGGTTGTATTGGTGATACTAATCATTGTTACTCAGTAATGTCACATTTGTTACTGTCGCGAAACCTATTTGATTGAACACTAGCTTGTGCCAGCGGCTTCGTCCACGTGGAGTTCGCACTTGTCCCACGGGATCATACTACTGGGATAAGAAGTATCCTATGTGTTAATCCAGGTTATAAACTATCTGTGTACTAAATTTCATTCACTTACGTTGAGTAGTTTTTGCGTGAAAGAGTAACAAACATCCATCCTCACAAACTTTCGCATTTATTTTTTAGTAGGAAGTAGGATACGACGCTCCGTATTTAAACAATGTGAAGAGTTCATGTCTAAGTAGTTCAAACTGGTTTGTTTTGTAGTGATCTAGATTAAGGCCTACTAGGCACACTTTTTGTTGTTTTCTTTTGTCTCCTACGTTTATGTGTCAATGTCATGCACACCTGTTATTTGCATGGTTACTAAAATGTAAATTTTTGGTGTTATGTAATTTGAATTTTAAGTGATTGCGCTGTTGGTGTGCTTATTATAAATAAATACAACCTGACACTAACCGGCAAAAAAAACATAAGAAAAGATTAAGATTGTGATTAAAAGATTAAGATTCAGTATTTTTGCTGCGACTGCTGATTATGATGTCGTGAATCGTTCGGTTGGACAAAGTTGGGTTCTTCCACGGAGTCGTAGTGAAATAGTGCCCAGCGCTTGCTCGACTTTAAAGGCTCTCTCGAACATGATATAATAATATATATTCATCAAATAATGAAAAAATTAAAGAGATGACTTCAGTTTTCTAGTTTGTGTTACCTGGGAAACAAACCCAAGGTCTACACTGTTGCCCGTCGGGGCTGCGGGTTGTTCGCAAGAGATACCGCGGCCTCGACATGAAGGGCTAAGAAGGAACATGGGTGGTTTTTAGTCAGTAGAAGTCTGACACTCTCTTTCGCTCTGCCCAAGAGCGGGAGGGGTTATTTGATGATTTTCCACCCACCATAAAAAAAAAAAGGTCTACACTGTTTTATATGGCTGACGGTCGAATCACCTGACTGAAAACGGTGAATATGGGTGTTTTATTATATTATTTGTGGTAGTAAGGGGTTTGTGTAATAAAACAACAAATATTACTAATATTTCTATTTTCAATTTATCGTTTATTGGTTTTCGAAATAAGATTGTCTTCTTTTTATTATTAATAATAATAATTAATTAAGAATTAATAACTGCAAGAGAAACGTTTTCTAATCTCTACTTAAAATGATTACTCACTTAGTTACCAGAACCAATCGTAATAATAGTTACGTTCGGCCTATTATTAATTATTCTGATTTTATTTACAAATTAAAATAATTAATAAATTGTTTTTTTGTACATAGCTTACGTCACAATTTAGTAAGGTTTGTTTTTATGAGTTCTCATTTCAATTATTTATTTACAAGAAGTCAGATGTCACTCTATTATATTGGATAAGAGTATTTTTTTCCTCCTATATGAATGACAGAGTTTATAAATCCACTTTTCCTATACTAGAGTAAAAAATATTTAACAAAAGAAAATATGCGTAATTACTTCTAATATTAACGCTGTAATATCACGAATCTTAGTCCATATTAGGTTGAGTGGTGACGTAAGGTATCGTACATTTCTTCAGAATCCCAATAAGTACCTACTAAATATCAACAGAAAACGGTACATAATTTTTCTTAATAATTCAACATAAAATTGGTAAATTGTACATTGGATTAAAACATTATTTAACAACAATAAATTATAAAAAAGACTAGATTTTTTAAAAACAACACAATAAAATATATATAAATGTAAAAAAAGCTATTCGAGATCGGATATATTAAAATAATAATGTGTGTTCACGGTCTGTTGTAGATCGCATACATTCCTAGCAGTTATTTTTATAAATACCGAGGTCTAAATTGCACGTTTCATTACTTGTCTTTTTCTTAAATCTATATTTACAAAATATATTTTAAAAATATTATTTATAATTCGCAAATTTTTTATCTTTTTTTTCGGATTTTCTATTACATAAGCTGTGGTGCATAACACCAATTTGGATTCATGCAGTGAACAACTAAAAGCAATCACAAATAAGTTTTTTATTTAATGTCATTATCGTCAATACTTTGGCCGCATTTCAATTTAGAATTTATTGACGTTTCAAGTTTAGATTTTGGCATCGAGTGATTTTGTAACATCGCCTTTCCTAATTAACTAGTTTATTACAAAAGTGAAAGACAAACGGAATGTTCAATAACCAGTGCATGAATCCAACCGCGTTGTACTAATTCCTTTCGTTAGTAACTATGTGTATTAAACTAACGCCTACTTGTTAATTATTGAAAGGTGATTTATTTACAAATGAATTGTTAAATACTATTTTGGCTAAATGTCACTAATAACCTCTTAACTACAAATTGTGCCATTTCGTGAAAATGTTTGTAATAATCGAAAATGAACAAATGAACCGAACCAAAAACAAATCATCTTAATATAGTACAAAATCCTACCGAATATTATCTACAACTTAGGTTTGAAACTATAATTTCTTACAATTATTTTGTACAATATCAATATAATGAGAACAAAACGCTTAACGAATTTATTATTAAATATTTAAACATTAGACTGCGCACAGACCGCCGGCAGGTAACACTTGGGAGAACTTCGACCACTTCTAAATAATGAGCAAAGTCAGGAAAATTCATTCGTAATTTTACAATTAAAAGGATGGCTCAGTCTCGCATGTTACCGTCCGGGCCGCGCACTCGGTACGTGCACGGTTGTGTTCGGCCGGACGCCGGATGTCCGGCTGTCTGGTGCGACTCCTGCGACTCGCAGCAATGAAGTTACTAACATTAAAACACAGAATATTGATTATTTGCAAGGCACATTCTCTTAAAAATTCTGAATTTCAATTTTTCTATTCATGTACATACTCGATGCTCCGAAAACATTGAAAAGACGGCGCGCACGAACTGAATGATTGAAGCGACATCTACTCACTGTAGTGATATGTATATAATCGATTATTATATACCCTGTGTCTCGAAAAATATATAAGAATCCGTGAAACGTGTATTGTTAAACTAAAGAACGGTATAATATCTACACTAATGACTAAGTTGCTTGACTCGAAGGAGTTTAAGAATGAGATCGGAATGAGATCCTTATTGCTGTGTGAGGGGTTGTGAGGGCGTGCCGGGGCGTGGTGCCCGGAGCGGCGGTGCTCAATATCCGTACCCGGGACCCGGGTACAGAAGAGCCGCGCCGCCGCCCGCCGGTCAGTGCTGCGCCGCAAATTTCATCCGCTTCTGTTTCTGTCGCTGGTTGCAGAACCACACTCTCACCACGTTTTTCTTTAAATCCAACTTCTCCGCGATGGCCGTTATCTTCTCCCCTGACGGCCGCGGTTGCACCGCGAAGTATGCCTCCAGACTTCTCTTCTCTGGCGCTGCGATTGAAGTTCTCTTCCGTTTCTTTTCACCAGCAGGAAGGACGCTCGGCGCATCGGGGTCCCGTCTCTTGTTCTTTGCCTGCGCCTCAGCCTCCTCGAGCCACGCCTGCAGGATCGGCTTCAGTGCAATCATGTTATTGTGACTTAGTGTGAGGCTTTCGAAGCGGCAGATGGTGCTCTGTGAGAGGGCTCCAACGCCAGGAAGTTTAAGGTTTGCGAGTGCTTTGCCGACGTCTGCTTGTGTGACGCCTAGTTTGATTCTTCGTTGTTTGAATCTTTCGGCGAAGGCTTCTAGTTCGCGGGGGTCTGTGTCGGTGTCAGGGTGGAGAGCTGCCGAGGGGTGTCCGAGGTGCGCGGGGGGCGCGTGGGTCAACCCTCCACCGTGGTGGTGGTGGTTCATGACGTGGTTCATGCCGTAGCCGTGCAGCTGGTGGTGTGGCGGCGCTGCCTCGCCCATCGGCGCCAGCGTGGTCATCGATGACGAAGTAAGCGGGTCGAGCATGTCCAGCCCTTCCATTCCGTGGTGGCCCATCTGCGGACAGAAACACTCGTTAGTTCCCTGTCAATATTTTAATGATTAAGGGGATTATGAGGGGCGTCGTCGTCATTATACTCGTGCGCTGTATTAACTTCTGCATTCATGTTAAATCGTACGTTTTATTGTAAATAAAAGGAGGGTGCTCGGTGCAACAATGGTGCTCGGGACGATATGGAAACATAAACAATCATTGTGCAGATTTGCACTCATTCTTTATGAGCAAACACTTGTTTTTTTATAGATGGGGGTTGAATGTTGTGACGTTGATTGGGAGTGAGTGTTCAGCCAATATGCTTAAGTTGTTGACCGGCATTGTTGCCGAAATGAATGTTTGTCATCTGTGCGCCGTATATGCGCTCGCTATAAATATTGCGATGCATCCCCTCGTTTTGGACGCTATGATTTTTATGATGAAACTCTTTTGTTAGTCAGCTAATCAGATGTTATTGTATGTATAGTGTTCCATTAAAAATGCGAGGTTAAGATTTATTAATACTAGGTCTTTAATATGGAAGAGATAACTCGAGAGTTTACAAGCTTAATTCTTGTATTGCCTTGGTGACGCTTTTGACTATCATGGTTGTATTATAATTATATAAAAATCTCGTAGGTACGTTTTCGTACACCTAAATCTCCGAAACTAACCCACCGATTTAAATGTGTGAATGTATTCTGTTTGATTCATCTAGATAGGCGTACGAAGCAGGGAATAATCGTAAAAAAATTACGAAGCCCTATTAATTGGCGACTAGTCTCACAACTCTCTATGAAATGAGACTGCCTCGGTGTCTAGGACTGCCTCGTTGCTTTAGTGACCCATTACGCATAGGTAATAGGTTCGATTCCTGGGTCACGCAAAGTGTTAATGGGTTTTCCAACTAGGATTTCTAAATAGCAGCCACAAAGTCTGGATTTATAGCCGAGTCTGATTGATGGCCCTTTATTACACGGGGCTTCAACATAACTGGCTAAATTGCTAAATGTGAATATATTATTTGGTACACCTATGTAAAACCCTTTAGGGCTTACGGGTTCGATGTTATAAACTCCATTCCGCAAGAGTGACAGTAATTTCACATGAGCTACTTTTGATATTCCAGCCGTAAATTTGGTATACCCACAACCAATAACTCAGCTCTTCCAAGAGTACGTCAGACCGAAAGGCAAAAAATAGAAAGTGCACTATCTATTACCGTGCCCACGGTCCGGTGTTCATGTCTGTCTGAGTCCCCAGGGGGCACTAACTCACAATTAGGAATCCGCACGTTATTGCAATGTTGCTGCACGAAATATATATTTTTACGGACTTTGGGTTCAGTCCCTATAGTTTATTTAGTTGCTTGATTGTCAGCTGGAGAGAGGACCAAGTCAAAGTGACATTCTTTCTTGACGGATAATTATGTCAAAAAGTATAGTGAATTAAGTTACCTTGAAAATGGCGAGGCCCTCGGAAACTTTGTGTAAAGCTACATTCGTTAAGAGATAGGTGCATCGAGTGGTAAGCAAGGTAACTTTTTGAAGTGAAAACTTCTTTAGCGGCGTTGTACACTTTTTTTGGAATGGGTAAAAAATGTTAAACTCGTGTCAGGTTAAACACGTGACCTGATCGAAAATCCGTAAGACGGCGCAGGGCGCTTGCGCGAATGTGCGTGTGTCAAATGTCAAAAAATTAAATGACAAGTTGATTTTTCTGAAAGATAAAACTTTTCAATGTTAAATAATTGTAATAATTCTGAAGTGTTAATATAAATTGTCATGTTTGTGTACTATAGCACAATAAATTAATATTGTATTTAACCAAATAAGTGATAGTACTTTTATGCTGATTAATAAAGCAATTCGTGCGAAATAATTCCCTAACGGCCAACCATTCCAGAATATTCAAAAATGCACAACCCGTTGTTTTAATTCGTCAATGAATGGAAGGCCTGACGCTGGTGATTCAGGTGGCACAGCCGCCCACGCCCTGATCTGCAGATGTAAATTGAAAAAAAAACTAAATAAAAAACTTGGCACCGTCGTTTTTTTTTCTACATTTGATTTTTTTTTCAGAAATAGGGAGTCACAATAACTAAAATGGAATGAAACACTAGATTCTTTTGTTTTTAATTAAAGAAAAACGAACTCTCACTGTCTGCAAGCAATTCAACCAAAACATAAACCAAAAGAGAATCAGGGACTTCTCCGTCCGTAAATGTAAACTTCAGTGCTACCAATTATTAAAAAAAAAACAAATGGTATTTGCATACAAAAAAAAAATATCAACTCATAAACGATAACCATCTAACCATATTTTTATTTTCATACTCTTAAATAAAAACTACTCCTTTTTTTTTAACGTTTTTTATCGTCTCAGAAATAAATCATTTTTTTACAACTCTAACAAAGTATTTAATAGAACTTCGGCTGTCTCCTCAAATACCGGTGGTGTGTTGGTATGAACTTGAATGTTTTCGACGAACGCAAGATCCACTGATCGATTTGCTTTGAACTCGTGAAACAAAGGAGACCACGGACCTTCTTTATTTAAATTTTCTACTATTTTCCGCAGTAATTTACCTTTAGATTTTTCTACCGATGCTCTGTAGCGGGACTTGGCACAACTCTAAACACATTTAAAGCAGAGGTTGGGTCTTCAGTGACGGTCGTTTTTTAAGCATTTTTAAATGTTTACGCGCTCGGCGATTACTTTTACGTTGTTCAATTAAGTAGTCACACCACCAATCACATCTACGGATATTGGTCAATGGCGATGTCAGCACAGTAAATGAAGGCATCTGACATAATTTCAGCACTTTCTTCAGCTGACGGCCCGTCTTGAGTGAAGTCTTTGGTGTTTGACGCAAAAAGCAAGCTAAAGAAAACAAATTATTTGCGACGGACCTTGAGTAAACATCGGAACAAACTCGTACACGATAAGCCGATGATCGCTACATGACGCATCCATCCAAACGAAGCTATCTAAGATACGCCCATTTGACTGCAAAAAGTAAGTGGTGCATCTGGGGTATTATGAATCGATAAGTTCATTTCAGCAATGAAATCTTCAACAGCAAAACGTCGGTCGGAATCCGTAGACCGAACCATGCCATACCACAGAGACGAGGGCGCGTTAACATCCGCGCCAACGATAACTTTTCAGCCCGCGAGTGACCACAAGACATGACGGAGGTTATGTATGTGAGGACCAACAGCGTCTGAATATTGAAAGTAACAGCTCACAACGTAAACTTTATAGAAAGCCAAAGAGACTTCCTCAACGGCACAGTGCGGCGTCATGAGGTTACGCAAAGACGTTACTGTAAAGTTAGAAGAACGCGCCACGTAAATTCCGGCTCGTGATTTTGAATCCAGCTGAACTACTTCATGACGTAAGCGCGCGTTTTGATATTGCTCTTGCACAAGTACTATGTGATGTGTTCAGAAGTCACTACCCTGTCGTTGTGGAGATTTAATTGTCCTATATTTAAACAACTATCCATTATTTTAGTAGTTTGTGTTGAGGATTAACTGTTCGAGCTTAACTTTGTAGGTTGTACACTCTGGTGACCCAGCAACGATGGTCAAATGGTTTTTTAAAACGTTTACACGCCACGCAAGTTGTTATAAAATTTAAATTGTCCTTATGCGGGCAGTCGTTTGTTTCGTGTGCTACGGAGTAATTTGCAGTATTTCTTAACGTGACCAAACTGTTGACAATTTAGACAACGGACTATATCAACGTCATCATTGAACCAGCAAATCGCCTTTTTTTAACGCCTACCATTTGAAACCCGTCGTCACTGGGCTTGATCACCGTCATGAGTGCTTGTTTAGAAGCAGAGGAGGATGAGTAATCAGCTAATCGCTCAGCGGTGGGGTAAGCCACGACACAGGGTACGGGTGCGCGCGAGTCGACAACCGGCGCAAGTTTAGTTCTAGGTAGTCGAAGTTTTAAGGAATCCGCATACGAAACTTTGTTACTTGTATTGACATAGGAATTTGATTTTATTTTATCCAATTCGCGTTCCGTATTGGCTAATTTCGTTTTATTGGAGAATGATTTTATGGCTAGCAAAGAAACGATGGATGTTATGCGCTGAGTCATGTCCGTGATGGCGGATTTATTTGCAACGTTAATGCGGGAACCTTGGTCGTTAACAACGTCGTTAATTTTAGTTAAATATGCAGACACCTGTAATCCTAATAGTCGTCATGGCTCGCAGTTGGACTGGCACTTAATAACGGCGAAGACTTTTCAATATAATGGGATGTTTGAAGCCGTTTTGATCTATCGTCGGGCGAAATGTACATCGGAGACATTTCGCTGAACAAATGTTTACAATTACCGGAGGTGGGTGTTTTATTATTCCGGCGCATTGTTTCTTTCCCGCGGTTCGGGGGTTCGTCGTTTGTAGTCAACATATTATAAATTATAGAATTCAAACTAAAACGTAATAAGATCGTAAATTTATGACGAGGTACCCACAAACCCAAAAAAAATAAATGTACTCACCGAATGTTAACGAAATCAATGTATTACCTATTGGTAATACATTGATTTCGTTAACCGTTACGTTACCTATTGGTAATACATTGATTTCGTTAACATTCGGTGTTATTACACCGACGTTGAAATGCCAGAAAAACTTACTACACGAGCACTCAACACAAAATCACAGATCGAACGCGAAACACAATAATCGTAATTAAAAAGCAGCAGCGAAAAAGTTCAAACCGGTCGCACGAAACGCCCGAAGGGAAGTGCTAGGAGCTAGGCAAATATTGCTTACGAGCTAATAAAATGAATTAAAAATTGTTATAAGTTTGACTGGCTCCTGTAACACAGGTATGTCACCTAGCGTTCTTACGCTAGGTACAAAAAAAAAACAAAATACAAAATTGTTTGCAGTCCCTGCCTGACCCTGGACTGAATTTTGTAACGAGTTTAAAGATTATTATTGATTATATTAGTATCATAAAACTCTCTAGTTTTAGTCATTTCGTTGCTTTGATTAGAGATGTCTCCAAACCTAACGATAAAAAAAATATAGAAATCAGTTATTTATGTTTTGAAATAAAGACATTGACTGAAGCCTTGAAATCACTGAACACGTGTTACTTGATAATCTTGAACTATACGTAAGTAAGCCACGATATTCTTGGCCTGACCTAATGAAGTACCTAATAACAGCAGGTTTCACGAATCCCATCAAAAAGTCATCAGTTTTGAAGTGAGTCACGTTATGATGACTACGAAAGGGCAGCGAAATATTCGTGGCCACGCGACTAGCACGTATCAGAAACCTATGAATGTAGATGAAACACCGCGGCCATAAAATTGAGTTAGTGACTGGTTCGTTCCATGTCATGCTATTGTTTCCAATTCGATCGCGTTTCTCATAATCATTTAATATTTGGAGCAATGCCCAATTTTTGTAGCTTATCGATGTTAATTAAAAAGAAAAAACGGTTGTCTGTAAAGTCGATTTACGGACGATAATGTTATGTAAAAACGGAGAGACAGATGCGTCACAAGCCGAACGCTTAGCTTAGGCTGATCGTGCGTCTCTATCACTTGTTCCGCACTCTCGCTTGCACGCTTGGCTCAGGCGGAACGTGACGAGTCATGTTTTTTTGTGTGTGAAATCACGCCTGTAACGTAATAGTAAGTACACCCACATTTCGCCAGTTATGTTTAAACATTTCATGTAATAGTGGTGAGCCTTTTGCCATCTACCGGGCACAAATTCAAACATCGAGGTTCGTGGCTGCTACTGAGGAATTTCCAAGGCAATGGCCTGACCTGGGGATCGAAGCGTTTGGTACGACTAGACCAAAGAGACGGTCATTGATTTAAGAATTGTTTGATAAAATTTAAGACACAATATATATTTGGACTCTTACTCGAGTTCTGCTAAGAAAATCACCACTCCAGGCATTTTTCAAATGTATTTATAATCTAACAGATTGACTGCCTTATTTAACCCTAGACTTGTATTTTGAGTTAGCAGAAGTGTTCCTCAAACGAACTGCTTCACCTAGTTACCCACAAATCAGGTCATCACTAGAATAGCTGGGTAAATAGATGGGTGCCGTCTTCTCTATTTTCAGATTTATCAAAAAATGCTTGAAAGTTTGTTATTAGACTAAGAACGATACTTCCTTTTATTCGATAGTAGAACTTATTTTTGGTTTGACAAAGTAATTTGTGAAAGTGCGAATTTCATTCAACGAACAATTTCATCGTTCGTTGGCCGATACTTTTTTGTTCTTTTTTTTACATATCGGCTTAGTCGTGTCATTGCAGTTTCTTAGATACATGTTATGACCCAAACAACATAATATTTCCTGAACAGCACACATTTTCTCTCCTAAAATGTATAACTTGGTCGTTTTAATACATTAAGCTTCTTTTATATCATCTAGGCAGTTGAATCAAATTTTAATGTAGAAAATAGCACTTTTTTTGTTTTATTTGGATTGCTAACATAATTATAAATAAAAGACAGTAAGATTATATCGACAAAAAATAATCGCATTACTTTTATTTATTTATTCGTATCCCCCTCCCTATGCAAAACAATTGCAAGTGGATATTAAATAAATTGTATTGCTTTAATCATGATTTGTGTCACTACATTATAATTTGGACAAGTGGCCAAATATGCCCTAGGGGGTGGCCACGAGACGGGTGTATTGAGGAGAGGGAGTTATGGCGATTTGTAGCTCGTATGATTAATGTTTAAATTAAAACCCAAACCCAATTTATCATCATTCTTCTACCAATAGATTCCCAATAGATTTGGGGTATGTCTTCTTTTTCCATACTTCTCTAATACATCTCGGCAGTCATCTCATTTATAGTCATTTCATGCTTTACACAGAGAAACTAAAGCACAGCCTGCGTGCCTGTTGAGGTTTTATACGCACTTTAATCCCCTACTTAAAACATTTAGGGGAGAAATATTCAATAGTTCTTCCTCAGTGCTTATCTTCCAAAAAAGGAACTAGTGTATCATGCTTCTAGACCCAGTAACTTGAACTGTGCGATGCCTGTCATGGTATGAATGACCTATTTAAAATATCTTTGCTGCAATATTACTTTAGTTAAAATTATCATTTTCCTCCCAGTCTCATGTTACCTGGGGACGGTGCAACACGTTTTTTTCTTCTATTCTCCTCTGTTAACGGTGTGGCTGTCATTTACTCCTTTTTTTCATATCATTCCTATCCATCTATATTTTTATTCATAACTCTATCACATGCGATATGAATAAATCAAAAGTTAAGTTTTCCAATGTCACTCTAACTTCATGGCCACACAATATTCCCTACCCCATCGGTTGAAACGCAGTCTTGATAACCCTTTATCTCGAAGAAATAAAGTTGATAATCCGTTGGCAGCCGACATACATCATTCAGTCACTTTTATTGTTATGACCGTAAGGTTCAATTTCGCTTGATACTGGTATTAGATTAATATAGAATTGTGTTTTGACTGCTTCCCGGTGGTTGGGTTTACGCGTTGTTATTGTCTATGTTCCTTTCCGGAAGCGCCGGAAATGGATGGCCAGATGTATACGCGTCCTTTCCGAAATGCATCAACTGTTGTAAATGACGGTGGAATAGGTTTCGTATTGTACCTAACTTTTGCCCTAGTTTATGTATTTCAGTTTATTTATTTCATTCAATACTTCAAGTTTTTTGGAGAGATGATCCTAGAGAGATGATGATAGATGGACAGGTTGTTGATATTTCATCGTATTTCAAAATGTGGCAATAATTTTCGATAAACGAATGTTTCCTTTGAGTAAACTTTGCTACTCTAAATACTGGTATTTAGAGTACTTTGCCTCTTGGTGAGGTTGGATAATTCCAACCTGTATCCACATGGTAAAACTTTGATTACCTACATAGTATTAGGTCCTTACATATGGAATTTTGTCGTACTGACCACTTTGATCTGAAATATCTCCTCTTTGGTTAAGAATTCCAAATTCAAATTTATAAATTCATTTAGCTGGTTTGTTTTGTCCTCATTATTTTTTTCTTTGGCGTCGCTTATTACCGCACAATGGAAAACATGAAATATTGGTATATTTACGAGTACGAGTTCTACCGAGGCACCAGTGCTGCAGGAACAGCTCGAAGGATTAATTATGTGTACGGCGCTGGTGTCGCAAAAGAAAGCACGGTACGGTTTTGGTTTCAACGTTTTCGTTCTGGAAATTTCGACCTTCAGAACCAACCCCGCCCGGAGACCAAACTGGAAAATGTAGAATTAAAGGCTATTGTGAAAGCGGATCCATCACAAAGCACTTCTGAAATAGTAGCAGGTTTCGGGGTAAGTGATAAAACTGTATTAATCCACTTGAAGCAAATCGGGAAAGTAAAAAAAATTGAACGACGGGTACCTCATGAATTGAGTGAATCGAACTTGCAAACACGCGTTGACTGCTGTGTTACTTTGCTCAACCGACACAATAATGAAGGGATTTTAAATCGAATCATAACGTTGTGATGATAAGTGGATACTATACAATAGTCGGAGGCGCTCGTCGCAATGGTTGAACCTTGGAGACCTAGCCAAATCTTGCCCTTAACGAAAATTGACTCAGAAAAAGTTACTTGTGAGTGTTTGGTAGACTAGCGCCGGTGTCGTTCACTACAGCTTTCTAAAATCTGGCCAAACGATTACGGCAGATATCTATTGTCAGCAACTGCAAACCATGAAGGAAGAACTAGCTGCTAACCAACCGAGATTGGTCAATCTCTCTAGGCCACTGCTGCTCCACGACAACGCAAGACCACACTGCACAACAAACAACCACTAAGTTAGATGAGCTACAATTGGAACATCCACCGTACTCCCCGGACCTTGCTCCAACAGATTACTATTTTTCCCGGAATTTGGAAAACCTTACAAGGAAAAAAAATCAACTCCGATGCAGCAATACAAACCGCCTTCAAAGAGTTTATTAATTCTCGCCCCCATGGTTTTTTTAGTAAAGGCATCAATAAACTACCTATGAGATGGCAAAAGTGCATAGATAACAACGGTGCATACTTTGATTAATTAAATATATTTTACATAAATAAATTACTTTATATTCCTCCCGTACAAAACGCCAATTTCATATGTAAGGACCTAATATAAAACAAAGTCGCTTCCCGCTGTCATTGAAATCCTCGACGTAATTTTACAATCGAAGAGAAAAATAATATCATCCATGAAAATCTATCAACAAAATAATAAACGGTTCAACAAAAAAAAATATCGTTGCACAAAAAATAACAATAACCCAAGAGCTCACTTCTGCTTACCCCCAAGCAATAAACCCTTCACGTTACACGGTCGATTTTTAAACAAAAGTACAAAAAAATACTGTCATGAAGGTCCCCTGTGACCGAAGCGACAATTGTGCACTAAAATACTGAAGTTACCCTTGTGTTGTTTACCCTTTGTACAAGTTGTATAAGTTCCAACGTTTGTGGCACGAATGGGGTTATCTTCACGCTCATATCGTACGAGGGTGGGCAGTGTTGCATTCGTGTGGTGGCTAGTTTGAAATTAAAGTGAAATGTGGTATAGAAAAGGGGTAAATTATTTTGGAAGAGCAGGAAAATGTCTTTTTTTGAAGTCACGAGTGAAATAAAAAATAATTTTATGAAAAACTACTGAAAGAATAGTTATTCAAGGATAAATTACTAATTACATGTGTTTCCCATAAGTAACCCGGTTTATTTTAAAGTTAAAATCTTGTTACGTAAGTAGCAAAACCAAGTGCATGTCGGACCACGCACAATGTTCCGTAGTTGCCCATCAAAATATGTGAACTTACTAAACTGATTAACCACCCTGCCTACCTGCCTCCAAACGATGATTTTTATTGTAAACTTAAATTTGCAGTTTTAAGACCTGTGCTCTCATACATTATGTATAGAAAAATATTTTATCCAAGTACATTTTATAAGTTGCTCCAACTTGTAAAGTCTACTTGGCTGTGATAGTTATCCTTTTATTTTCAAACATATATATGGGTATATATTTTATATAATTATGCTACTACCATGTTTTTTTTCAAAGCCCAAACACAACCAGTATAGGTGGTTTAGGTAGTCACACTTGAGTCTAAAAAAAAATGCACTTTAAAGTTTAATATTTCACAAAAGAATTCCTTAAGTCCAGTCATTTTAGGTTTCATCTGGGGAAAAATTAATCGAAAATCCCTTAAAAGTGTTTGAGCATACTCGCAATATTTTTTAAAGACCTATCCAACGACATCCCACACCATGGACTTCGCCAGAAAAAAATAATCATCCCCACTTTAATGTGTAACATACCCTCAAAATATTTTACAAAATTTTATTCAACCATTTTGTCGGCGTAACTCATTTGTATAGTGATGCCAAATTACAGCTTTCTAGTACTAAGAATCTTTGAGCTAATAGTGCGGACGGACGGACAGACAGACAGACGGACATGGCGAAACTAAAAGGGTTCCATGTTGACTGCGGAAAACTAAAAACTAATATTTCACTTGCATAGTTTGTGCTTATACCTTTAGAAACCTAGTTTATTTTATAAAGCGTGGTTACTCTTCATAAAAAAAACTAAAAACTCAGTGTTACTCGTATTTAAGTATATGCTAAATTCGGACGAAAACATATAAACGATATCCCTGTCACACAGCCGGATTAAAAAGCTTCAACCACTTCAAACTCACTTTTTAAAAAAAAAAAGTTGCCCATATTATATGGACCGGATGCAGTTGAATACCCATATTTTACATGGAGCGACGGCATCTGACCTCCAGAACCCAGTTTGTACCTACTAAATAATACGATATTCCTTGCTAAGACTGATTGTCAGACTTTCGAGCCACTGTCTACTAGTAATGACAATCAAAGAACTACAAATGACAGCCAGACCAACGACCTAATGTGATTTCCGACTTTTCCGAGGCACGAAGGAAACTCGAAATGGTGGTTACTAGCTTCGGGCCAGTCTGGGCAAGCTTAAGTAACCTACGTACGTAGAAGAAAATCGACCCGAGCGGCTACTAATTAGCAAAGAGCTCCTCACCACCAAAACCAATAAGCAAGCACCAACAAAACTTTTATTCTAAAACAAATCATAAGGTCTGGTACAAAAAGACATGTTAATACGTGAAACACATCATATTGAGGTTGATAATCCTGAATCTTTTTTTTGGGACTAGCCCGCCACACTACCACAAACCACTGAAACTCCTGTTAGCCAGAATCAACAGTGGCGACCACCAGAAAAGCGCCTAGACAATGAAGCTCGACGAAGTCCCGGAGAAACGATTTAACTGTCTTGGATCCTGCAACGAAATTAATCAGAAAAGAATAGCGGAGAAATAGGAAAAACATAATTTAATAATCCTGAATCTAGTGATTTTTATGAGAGCCTCATCATCATCTGGCTAGGCCTTTCGGAAACATATTGAACAGTATTTTACATGGAGCTACTAGCTATTTGAAATCCACAACACAGTTACTACGTAATACGCAAATCTTCCCCCGTCGGCGTCGGTAAGACTGCTTGTCAGACTCCGGCCACTGATGCCTGATCGAACGTCCACAACTGACAGCCTGAACTGCTATACTATGATCCCCTTTAGTGACTTAAAGAAGCCAGTACACTCGTGAGTAAAAACAGGCACTTACTTGTAGTCTATAACTTAAATGCAGGTCATGGAAATGATAAAAAAGTCGACGCCAATAGACAAAATTATGGTAACTGCATAAACAGGACTCAGGACACACACACACGGAGTACAAGTGCCACGGAAAAGACATGTTTCGTCCACGAACCGAAAGAAACTGAGCACGGGGGCAGTCATTATGTTAAAATTTAAACACCAATTTGTTTACGAGCCAATTGTCGATAAACTCAAGGCAAGGGCGTCACTCACTCAACCACCTTACCTCGATGCACCTAGGTATTATGGAGCATTAGGTAAAGTCACGAAACCCCGCCTTCTGAAGGTTGAAAAATGTGTTCGTTAACGAGGCGGTGTAAGGCTAGACGGAAAAGTAAAAAAATAAAAGCAAGCATGCATGCATGCTAAAAAGTTTTTAGGTCATCACTTAATTTTCCTTGATGGCAATTAACGTTTCAAGGAGGCCTTGTTGCACCTTGTTGAGTCTATTGACAAGTCTTTATACAACAAAGTTTTTAATTATTAATTAATGGAATTAGCACCGCGGTGTATGTTACCCTATGTAGTTTTGTTAAGATATATTTTGGGTACCTATACATTTGAATCCCGAAGATTAAATACCATTTTTTTTTTGGGGGGGGTGGGAAGTCAAATGATGATAGTTTAAAAATGTTCCTATGAACTAGAACTGCCAATGGTTTCATTTATTGTCGTATTGTCGGCACCACCCTGTATAACGAAAATAAAAGGAAAACTATCACAGCTTAGAAGGCTTTCCAAGTTTACGATTAATAGTCGACTAACTTATAAAATTTACTTGTATGAAAGATTTTCCTATACATAATGTATGGGAGTGCAAGTCTCAAACTGCAAATGTAAGTTTGTTTAATTTTAACAATAAAAATCATCGTTTGGAGGCAGGTAGGCAGGGTGGTTAATCAGTTTAGTAAGTTCACATATTATTAAATTGATGGGCAACTACGGAACCCTACATTGTGCGTGGTCCGACATACACTTAGCCGGTTTTTTTTAATATAAACAAATATTTATTTGAAACCATGATCATCTGCCTAGCCTTTTCAGCTTCCAGTCTTACCGGGCAAACTGAATATAAGTATTTTACATGGAGAGATTGGCTATCTAACCTCACAACCCAGTTAGTAGGTACCTAATGGGTAATACGGTATAAGACTTTTGGTAAGACTGGCTGTCAGACTTTCGGACCACTGACTATGAGACCGAGAACTAACGGCTTATTGTACTTTATAAGGCATAGTGGAAAATGGGTATATAATGGTGGTTAACCATCCACATACCGACATTTGCAAGCGTGGCCTAAACTGGAAGATCGAGCAGTGCGACTGTCATTATTTAGCCACGGGTCTCAAGAGAGCCGTTATCACACTAATATAATTATATAATCACACTAATATTATAAAAGCGAAAGTTTGTGTGTGAGTGTGTATGTTTGTTACTCTTTCACGCAAAAACTACTGAACGAATTTGTATAAAATTTGGTACACAGATATTTTATAACCTGGATAGTTTTTATCCCGATTTTATCTTTCCCTGGGATAATTTTCGAGTCGTAGCGGGCGAAGCCGCTGGCAACAGCTAGTTTCAAATAAGTCCTTGTAATAAATTCTTCTCCTTTCAAATTATGTAATAATAATTATTCCCCCCCCTGATTTGAAACTAACATCCATAAAATACATCATCAGAACTACTCTCTACCATTTTACAAGCTCCCAACTGCCCCAAACAACTACATTTACAGATTACAGACATGTAGGGAACCCCAAACTGCTACCGTTTGGGTTCCGTGGGCAATAAAGAACGCATTACGTGGATACAACCCTCCTTGGGAGGGGAACGAGAAAAATTGCAAATACATTTCTTGTGCGTTAGTTTATCATGGTAACTCTATTATTTATAAATTTTGTTCTTGTATTTTGGTTTTTTGATGTGTGAGTGAAATGTGTAATTAAATATTATAAGAATGATAACTGTAGTGTATCTATTTAATAGATATGTAAACACTGTCTGACAGTCACGTGTAGTCGCAAATGACAACTGTCAGTCACGAATGGCGGGAAGTTGGAAGGTGAAGCGTTCACTGAACTGAGGCTTGGTGGCGTTGGTGAACCTGTGATATCTAATCTAATACCTTTAAATGAACAAAAATTGTATATATAAATATAATTTGAATTTTGAAAACGGCTCCAACGATTTTCATGAAGTAGAGTGAAAATTTCCAAAAAAACACGATTTACCAAAACGAAACAAGCTTAGGTACCAGTTCCCAGTTAGTAAATTGTGTTGTAAAACTATTAGCTCTGCTACAAGTGAGTGTTCAGAAAGTTGAGCATGATGTTGGATTAACGTACGCTTATTAAATGCTACTGAAAACCTTGTTTCAAAATAAGAAACGCTTTTTGCTTCTTTTGTAGCGATTGTCAGTTGCTAACTTACGAGTATCTATGCAGGCGGAAAAATATGGAACTAAAATAAATGTACCAAGTTTGACATATTATTGTCGTCGCGTCTTCGGCCTTATTATCAGAATTCGTAAGTCCATTTGAGCAAATATTACAGGAGCAACAAAAAACTGATTTTCTAACAAGTTTCGAGAGGTTTTTAAAATGATGTTCTATATTATTTAAGTTAAAAAAATAAAATATTTTTATATTTCATATATTTACCAATATTGTTTTGAATTTTATGGTAAGGAAATTAAAAAATGGCGTTAAAACAGATGGAGCAGAAAATTGTCATTTTTGGACATACGAATTCATTAGTCCGACGATATATCGATGCATTATATTATTCTTGAGAAGAAATGCTACCTTGAAGTGCACACTTAAAGTGGTAATACTATAACAAAACGTAAGAAAATTCGAATTTCGCCGGCTACCTTTATAGCATCAACTTTAACTGGCAGCAACTATAGATGTATATACATACGTACATACAGTATTTTTCGTACACACACTTGGCGTTAGCCTTGCCGTGCATCGACGCGAGTTTCCTTTGGCAAGAATTACGAACTTCCCTAACAACATACACTATGTTCCAAACAAAATATTACATTTCTAAAGACGCTCGGACGGTTTCTAGTCTGCCAATTCGTAGCTAAAACAAAATATATTTCATCGAGCAGAACATAGCAATAGGTACATAATTTATGAGGGCGACTTCTCTATGTTTATATTTCGCCACTTACAAAAGTTTCCTTGGCTTTAAATATTTTAAAAACTTTTGTTTACTCTTACTCAGAAAGAAAAAGTTCATGTTGAAAAGGGATTAAAATGTGAAAGCGAATGAGTTCCAGATCTACAAGTTTCCAAAAAATCGTAGAATTTTAAAACTTTTCTTTTTAAATTTTAGGTATTAGCCTCGATACACTAAATAGCCTTTAGTATTGTTATCATTAACACTGAAAACGGGTTACTTACCAAGTCTACTGTTTGTTTCGAGTTTTCGATTAGAGATGTGTCATTGACGGTTTTCTGGTTAACGTAATTGAACTGTCAATCGTCAATGGTCAACAGGTTGAAAAATCTGTTAAATTATTAACAGGTTTTTTAATTTCAATCGTTAGCGTTTAGCGTCAATGTATGATCATTCATTGAGTCAATGCAATGTTTTGTTACAAGCAGTTTATTGAAAAATATTAGGACTGTTCAATTATTAACAGGTTTTATAAAGTTGACGTTGATGTTGTCAACGGTTTCGAATTTTAGATCAATAACAATTTTGTTGCAATTAATTAATTGAAGATTGATTTGATAAGAATGAAGATTACCTATTTAATTTCTATGTGAATTTTACGCGACACGACGGTGTTCGTGACGGAATCACCAGTGTTCGGTATCCTTCGGAAGCGTTCGTTCCGCATCTTTTAGAGTTTAGAAATTAATAATTAACCAATGCGTTGTGTGCGTTGACGCAAATTAACAGCTTACATTTTCAACCTGTTTTTTTCATTGATGAATAACAGTTAACTCGTTGACGAATGAAAAGTCGTTAAAAAAACAGTTTGTTAATTCAACGCCCACCTCTATTTGCGATATTTCAGCGCTGTTACAAGCACCAGTATTAGTAGTTCAGTATTGTTTCTTACTTTGCCAAGCATGTTGTACAGACAAAAACGAGTGTGTGCTAAATATTACTCAAAGAGGCCCTGATTTTAAAGTTTAACAGATTGCACGATCAGTTGATTATTGGAAGTAAATTACTTTGTTCTTTGTTTTGTCTCGTCTCGTCTCGTCAGTAAGTACATTTAAATGTTATTTGATCAAAGATTTTGTAATAATATTTTGATTTAAAATAGTGTTAGTGAAGTTTTTTTCCATACCGATCTTTGCTTTGGAATGGGCAACTGTACATTCACTTTCTTTATTTTTCTGACATTCAGAGCTGCCTGTAATGGTCTAATTAAAATAAATACTTGAGTGTGTTAGATCCATCTGATGGCGGTAAGCTATGTTTGTCTTTATAATCTAGTACTCATCATGATGTTTGGGTTTCTGGGTACTCTGCTCTAAAGGCTTGCAGTAAAGTTTGCCCCTAGACACGGCACTTTCTCCACCCTTCTTTTAAAAGGCCTTAGTCACAAATTCATAATAATCCTACTTCTATCGGCGTTACTCGTACCCCAAAACAAGCAATTCCATATGCCATTACAGCGAATAGTGCATAATATTAGTTCATTTTTATAGCACAGGGCACATATTTCTTACGTTCTCAGCCCCTTCGGTCCCTAAGGAGACAGCCCCATTGGTTCGAAGATTTCCTACACACATACAGAAATGCATTTGTTATTATTATTATTTATGTTGTTTTTTTTTCCTGGTTGCTTGGGATTGGTCAATGGATGTGACTGATCGGAATATTGGATAATTGTTGTTTATAACAATGTTTTTATTTTAAACTGAATAATTGTGATATTTGTTACCAAAGTTTAAAGAAAATTGCTCTACTCTGTGTCCTTTCTGAGAAGACCGTTCAAGGCATTATCAGCATGGTCTACATATAAATAGACCACCAATAAGCCTAGATTTAAAGGAATCCGTGTTTTTTTTGTTCTGATAGCGTCTATAAAGATCAGTCGGTTAAAATACTCCGATCTCATCTAGTTTTTAAACATACTTTATTATTTATGATTAAATTATTGTAATAAAAACCATTTTACAGAATCAATTATGATTTACCATTGATAAGTCGTATTTTCAAAATAATATTATGATGCATATTTGAGAAATCACCATGAGAGTTGGTTGCAAGGGTGTTTTATATAGGGTAGGCAGCCGTGGAGCGGTCGAATTGGCGAAGAATTTGATCGACTTTATGATATCACCTTAGTTTTATTGATGTTAAACTCAATTTCGTATGATATGTATGGATTTTGCAAAGGGCGTTAGGTTATGATACCGAGGGGCGAGTTGTATGTTTCTGTTTGTTTATGCGGGGAGTAAGGAGTTAGTTTCAACTCATCTCCTGTAGTTTTATGTCACTATCACAAAGCCGAACTTTTTACATACAATAAGGTATTTGCATATGGCTGAGATGAGAATGCTTAGGGTGATATGTAGTGTTACGCGAAAGGATAAAACAAGAAATGAGTACAGATGACTTTAGAAATGAAGACATTCGCAAGAGAACCAAGGTTACCGACATAGCCCGAAGAATTGACAAAGTTAAGTGGCAGCGGGCAGGGCTCATTGCTCGCAAAACGCTTGGCTGATGGGGCCGTAAAGTTCTGGAGTGGCGACCGCGAACCGGAAGACGTTGCGTGGGAAGGCCACTAGGTGGCCCAATAACCTGGTGAAGGTTGCGGAACCCGCTGGATGCGAGACGCACGGGACCGGTTAATGTGGCGACACCTGGAGGAGGCCTATGTCCAGCAGTGGACGTCTTCAGGCTAAAATGAAAATGATGAATGATGACTTAAGAGGAAGTCTGAATGTGGCGCCGGTGCCTCAAATAGTTGTGTGATTATCGGTTGTCGTTGTATGAACATGAAATGTGGAGGAACGAGGAATTTTTTGTGTGGAAAGTGTATGGGTAGATGAGTGAGGATGAAGATATAGCAAGAAAAGAGGTTTTTGAAGAGATAACGAGAAACAGAGAAGTATGAAATAAGAAGACATGCTGCGCCGACCCCAAATGAATTGGGATAAGGGCAAGAGAATGATGATGGTGATTTGCAGTAACAAGAGACGCTGCAAACATAAGAATGAACCAACCAACATTATAAATCAGCTGAAAGATGTTCATTACTCGACAAAGACCTGCCAATAAATCTACCAATAATATTCATAAGTTACGCACCTGATGTGGTCTGGCGTTATGTGGTGACGGGCCCCCAACCCCATGATGGTACACCATGTCATGCTTCAGCTGCGGCAGAGGGGGCCCCGGTTGGGGCCCTGATTGGTGTTTGCTGATGTCCACCGCAGCCAGTGCCTCTGCCCGGCTCAGAAGACCATCGTTGAGGCCCCCAAACAGGTCACCCTGAACAAAAGAGGTTAGGAATTGAGACCGGCTGGTTGGTGCTTTTGAAGTGTGTTCTAGAACGGTGTCTATGCATGATCACCTTTTTTTTTATTTGGCTCTTCGCAGCCAGTTTCGACAGTTCTTTTAGCAATCTAATAACAACCTTATTTGAGCTACAGTAAAGACCACTTATATTGACAGACTTGTCATGCAGTGGTAGCAACTTAACAGCAACATTATCGTATTGGTAATTAGGGTGTAATTTCGACAGTCTTTCTTTATAATTGTCGCAATCAAAGTATTTTTTTAAATTACTTTATTGTGACAGGACTGTGGAGGTCAAATACCATTCAGCTGCATCCGGTTAGACTGAAAGCCGACCCCAACAAATTGTAGTAAGTATTTAAAAATTTACACCAGTTAATTTATCTTATTTTGCCTAACAGAATTAGAAAGACTGTGACGTTTGGACCACAAATAAGTCTGTCAAACACTGACAAGTGTGTCCAAGGCAAAGAGACTTCTCCCGTCGGGGCTGCGGGTTGTTCGCAAGAGATACTGCGGCCTCGACATGAAGGGCTAAGAAGGAACCTGGGTGGTTTTTAGTCAGTAGAAGTCTGACACTCCCTTGCGCTCTGCCCAAGAGCGGGAGTGGTTATTTGATGATTTTCAACCCGCCAAAAAAAAAGGCAAAGTAACTTTTACCTCGTTTCAATAAGGTTGCTGTTGGGTTGGTGTTAGCAGAAGAGAGGAATAATAGTGAAAGAACTGATAATACGGATGTAGTACACTTACATTATCAAGATTCATGCTAAGCATGCTCTACAACATGGACTATAAGATTTCACTTCTAGTTTGAAAATTAAGTTAAGAATAACGATAAAAATATTTATAATAGGATAATAAAGCATAAACGAGCATACATAGAAATTATTATTGTAAGGAAAAGCGATAATTTTTTCGAAATGCAGTCCATAATTTTCAGTATTTTCTAAATAAAATAATGGAATTCAGATAAACAATTCATCTGTTCTACTCTACTAGCATGTTGAGATAGAAAAAAATATCTAACAAATTGGATTTTCTAAAAAAAAAAGAAGAAATCAATTTAGTTAAATTAAACATAATGTTAGAGAGGAGCTCGTGGCTTAATAAGAACTGCCACTCGGGTCGATCTTTAGATAAAGCTGTGCTTGCCTAGGTCGGTCTGTGGATGGGTGACCGCCCGACATACCGAGTTTCCTCCGTGCCTCGGAAAGCACGTTAAGCTGTTGCACGTTAACCTTTTCCCAACTATGTTGGAGTCGGCTTCCAGTCTAACCGGATGCAGCTGAATATCAGTATTTTACATGGAGCGACTGCCTATCTGACCTCCACAACCCAGTTAATACTGGGTCATCCGATACCCTTTGGTAAGACTGGTTGTAAGACTTTCAGGTCACTGATTAACTGTAACGACTGCCTCTACAAATGGCCGCCGGGTCCAACAGCTTAACGTGCTTTCCAAGGCATGGAGGAAACTCGGTATGTAATGGTCACCCATCTACAGACCAACCTAGGCAAGCGCTGCTTATTGTAAAGATCGACCCGAGTGGTAGTTATTATTAAGCCACTAGCTCCTTACCCGCACAATTTTTTCAGGCACTACCAACTCATTCCAAAACATAATAATATAAAGTATATTATATATAAAGTCTACAGGGTGTATAACTGTGTGACGAGTATTTAAATGCAAATAAAAATATAGCAGCGTCGATCTAAACCGTTTAGTTTAACTAATATGTGTCTGACATGGACACTACGTGGATAAATGTGTTGTCGTTTATAATTCATGCCTTCCCCAGTACAAGGTTACGTCGACGGAAAAGCGGCTTACTTCCTACGAGGATTATTTTACATGTTATTTTGAAGCGTTGCCATTAGAATGTAGTTTCGAGGTTGTTAAACGAATTAGTTCTAAGTTTTTTTTACTTGATACAGCTTTTTGTTTTTAACGATTTTAAATCGCCATGATTACTCAAAACGGATTTGGATATTAAGTTTGCGAGTAGTAATAAATCTAGGGTTCATCAACTTACAAATTGTATGCGCATATAATTGTATGCAATAGCATACAATTTGTAAGTTAGTATTATGTTATGTTGGCTCGCTTTAGTGCAAACTTTTAGTTTAGCAAATTAATGTCTTTTTAAACCAAAAAATAAATAAATGTCTTTTAACCCTTAAACCCTACCCATTCCTGGAGAAACACTATTACTACCCAGGGGTTTTAAGGACCCCAATACATAAAAAAATATACTTACAAAATAAAAAACAATTTAATTAAAATTATTATTTAATATTAATAAGTGCTTATTTAACAATACAAATAAAAACTTAATTGTTTTTGGTAACACATTCTTGGCACATAGCCTCAGTGTGTTCACCGCAAAGATGTTTCTGGCACTTGCCACAGGTGACCTTGGTTTTCCGGTCCTTACCCCTTGGGCACATGGCACATCTTTTCTTCGCAGTGGGAGCAGAACTTGGTTCTTGCAATGGCCGCTTCTTTTGCAAGATTTCACCTAGGAGAACTTGAAGATTCATGGGCAAAGAGGGCCATGTAAATCGTTCTTTCATTTGAGGGGTGATCAGATCTAAGGCAAGTTTTTTCAAGAAATGACGTCTTTTTGTAGCTCTTTTCGTGAAATACCACTGTTATTGTAATAACTACATCAAAATATTAAACTTACCCTTTATAATATTATATAAAAAATAACAGCATTCACCATTATATCGACGAAAAGAAATGACGTTATTACTACCCTGGGGTCTGACAAACCCGTAGATAGCAATAAATACGTCAAAACAGTGAAAGCGCTGACGGTCGACTAATGACAAGATGTCCGCCGACGTCACTAGAGATTAGACTCGAGTGACATAAAAGTACGTTCAATTATTGCAAAAATATTTAGAAATAGTCATCCTCTGGGGTTTGCTGGACCCCTGGGTAGGGTTTAAGGGTTAAATAAATAGGTTTAATTTTAATACTTTTTTCATAGGTTTAATGCCATATTTGTTAATGCTATATTGGTATTTTCCTTGTAATTTGCAACAGTGCAAATTCTTTCTCGTATTTTCAATAACCCATCCTTACCGCAACTGTTCAAATCGTTCGAATAGATCGTTTACGTTTACGAGCATTATAAAATCGTCAAATGAAGTAAGTTCCTCATGCATATTACAATTTAATTTCCAAATATTCTCTAAACATACTTATAAAGAAGCACACCCTCCGTAATTAGATTACACAGAACATTAATTTCGTCACGGGATGACAAAAATTAACACCCGAAACGTACGGAGACCTTTACAGGCACCCAAGGCCTTCACAGGCACTAATTTGGTGCGCAATATGTGGCACATAAATAAATAAAATACAACTACGTAAGGCGGCCGCGGACAGGGGTTTTTCCCGGATTATTTTAAATAATTTATGAGAAATTCTGACCCATGAGCTACTCCGAGACTTGTTATTTTGCGCCCCGTTTACACTCGACGGACCCCTGGCGGGAGTACGGACTTGAAATTGAATTGGTCAGCGTAATTGATATTTGTTGAATTCGGATGCTGTTTTGTAGGATTAAATGGTTTGCTGATTGCATAAATGCGTATTTAAGTGGTTCCACTTTTAATCACGTTTGCGTGCTTTTCTGTGGTACGTTATTTTAAACTGGATGTGAAGAATACAAGCTTATTTAACACATACTTTGTCACGCCACATTCTAACGGCTCCCAGTACTAATAAACCTATTAATTATAATGTTATCGACACACGGAACATAAATAGAAGACTTTTCAAGTTACAGTTAGTTAAGGTCATGGACGAATATTTTGATATCTAACTTTACATTGTCAGTATGTACAACACAAAAGTTTCACTCAAAAGCTATCCTCTAAGTTAAACAAGCCAGACAATTTCCGTTAAAACCATTTAACATTAAAAAGTCTGGATCGATTCGCATAAGTCAAGTGTAAATGTGGTCTGAGGCTCACTCCCGATAGATGCTCAGTTCGCGACCCGACTTCCAAACAGGCAGTTTTATGGACCCAGACCTCTTAAAACCCCGCTAGTTCTCCGCTTTGCCAATGGCGGAACGTTTGGCAATGCCTGCACGTTTGTCTGTGGCAAGCACGTCTGCTAGTTTTATTTGGCAGGCCCCCGGTGATTTTGTTTGCATTGGAAATTTGTGGGCTTAAATCGATTCGGTTTTCTGTTGGCTCTCCGTGTTTTGATACGATAATGGAAGTGGTAGGCTCCGTAGGGTGAAGGGTGGGACTTTTTGAGAAAAAAATATAAGGTTCATGGAAGATTTTGTAGGTATGTTAGCTTTTCGAGGATAGCTTAAATTCTTCTTAGTGTGTCGATGGCAAATTTTCATTAATTATGTTTAAGTTTAAGACGTTGAATATTGAGATAAAAATACGTTACAAATGTACTGCATAAATTATTGTCTATTGATAAAAAAGTAAATTATATCAAGTGATTTTTTTTTTATCATATATTATTTTTAATTCTATCTCCATGATCTTGTTAAACATGGTAGTCCTAAAACTTACGTTAGAGTTAAGTAAGAACACTGATTTTAACCATTTTCATTCACTAAAAAAATAATAGAACGTCGACTGTGAAGATTCTAGACATCGAAAATATAATTCGGTGTGATTGGGCGTGGGAAAGGAAGGTTGATCGCATGCCCTCACTTCGCATAACCCCTCATTGTAATTGCTAACGAGTGCCCATTTGATATACAAAGCGCCGCGTAATTTGTCACCGTGTACCAGAGAAGGGTTAGCTGTCAAAGATTACGTTTTATTTTATTTGAATGCACTTTTGTGTTCGGAGTACTTGCTTATTGCGGTACTCAGAGATATTTAATGATTAGTTAAGCCGTCACTTAGTAAAGATTTGACATACTTTTATATGACAAAACTGTCAAAACCTTTACTAAGTGATGGCCTAAGTAATCATTAAAGCTCTCTGAGTGCGGCAGTTAGAGTAGGTACTTACTTTGTGTGCACTTTGAATACAACATCCTTGTAGTCTATGGTACCTGTGAGTTTGAAACTTTAAGTGTATGCTTTTATCGTGCAATTCTTTTAAATATTTTTTTGCTTTCCTGTATTTTCTAATTTTTGTTAATCACCCTGATGAAAAACATGATTTAACTCAATAGACTCAAGAAAAGAGCTCTCAAATGAGGTGATGAATTAATAGAGAACTATGGAAGACATGCTGCGATATATCCATATCCTAAGGATTGATGAATGATGAGTCTCACATCATAATTCATCATTCTCCCGTTCATAACCCAATTCATTTCGGGTCGGATTATTGCTTTCAACTCCTTACTATTGAGGAATAGTACCTTCCGTAATCAGTTCACTTAGATAACCTGAAAGAATACAACCATATATTACTTTATCAAAGAATTATCCTTCAACTCCTAACCGTTAAGGAGGTGTACCTTCCATCATCAGCTCATCAACATGAAGTTATAAATGCTAGATTCGAATACTTGAAAAGCTTTATAGAAAAAGCACGAAACACGTAATACGCGCCTATAAAATTTGAGGGTTGCCCTAGATTTCTCAGGGATGCCATAATCATCAGGTTAAGATAATAGCCTGAAAAAGTACAACTATCGGTCAATAAGTTCGTATTATTTTAAAAGAATTTTCTTTCAAGTCCTAACCGCTGAGGAGAAGTACCTTCCATCATCAGCGCATTCACAAGAGATTATAATTATCAGATGCAAATACATAAACGACTTTAGAAAATATAATTATGGAAAACGTAACAAGTGCCTATAAAATTTGAGAGTTGCCCTCGATTTTCCTGGGATTTCATCATTAAATCCTTACTTTGTGACAATGGGACCACCTCGGGTGTATACTCTTTCGAATACAAAAAGAGTTTTGAAAATCGGTTCATTAATGACGGAAATATTCGATAACAAACACACAAAAAAAAAACACATTCGGACGAATTGAGAAACTCCTCCCTTTTGGAAGTTGGTTAAAAATAAAATAAATTACTCCATTTAAAACGAACTATGTCGACTGTGAAAACCGACGAGCAAAAGAGAAGAGAATATTGAATTTCTATTTCGAATGCCAATTGATATGGACTGATCTGCAGGCTCGAGAAGCAAAGCTGGATTGCTATTTCCGTGTAATCGGATATTGCAGTGTAATGAATAATCTTCTGTGAACGATGAGGGATCGAAATGGGTTGGGTATGTAATAATTTAATCCGATCAATGCCAATTTCTGTACAGCAAAGGCTATTTGAGCGTATTGCAATATGTGTTACCTCAAACTCCGTCATTTATGAAGCGATTTGAAAACAGTTTTTTTTATCGAAATGGATATACTTTTACGATTGGTCGCCCCATAGAAATTTCATCATAATCAGTTCAGTAGTTTGGTTATATCTCTTCTTGGGCTATGTTGACATATCGGTTCTTAATTACTTCTAGTTACAATATAAAATTAGTTCATGTCAAGAATTTGTGTAGGTACTACAACTAATAAGGGCAACATGAAAAACTTGCTAAAAGACGACTTCAACATTAAAACAACTACTTTCGAAAGTCGGTGACTTTGTTTTATTGACTTTATGATTAGAAACATTTCGTGTATTCAATAATTATTTCTCCATGGGGTTAAAAGTTTAAATAAATCTGTTTATATTTTAATGAAAGCTAACATTGCATGTTCATCATCTGCCTGGCTAGGCTTTCAGTCTTACCGGATGCAGCTGAACACCAGTATTTTACACAAAGCGACTGCCTATCTGACCTCCACAACCCAGTTAGTAATGGGTAGTATAATACCCAATAAAAATAAAACATCCCTATTTTAAGATTGGCATCGCTGATGTGGCAAATAAAACTGCTGGCTTGAAGTGGGATTGGGCGGGCCATGTCTGTAGGATGGATCAGAACCGATGGGCTAGAGTCGTCACCCAGTGGGTGCCAGAAGACGGGCGTCGCCGAGGGAGGCCTAGAAAGCGCTGGCGTGACGACCTAGAAGCGTTTATGACGAATTGGACGGGGAAAACCACACAGAGAGAAGAGTGGAAGGCTATGGGGGAGGCTTTTGCCCAGCAGTGGGACAATATAGGCTAATAAAAAAAAAAAAAAATTAAGATTAATCTTTATTCATACTCAAAGTAGTCCACTCATTCTCCTAGTTATTCAATACACATTAGTATCATAAAATAAACTTATCAACTGGCGTAAGTTAATCAATTAGACATAACATCCAAAGGGGAGTGAGCAGGGGTCCAGGACTAATTCAATTGTGCCGTTGGAGCCCTTGTCAAACAACAATTATTACTGTCGCAGTTTCTTTAGTAATTGTCATAGTAACATTTATAAGCGAGAGGGTATTTTGTAGCTTATGTTTTTAAATAGGAATTTGATCTCTTTGATATTGGAGTACTCTGGGAGCGGTGATGGTGACTAGTTTTTTTATTGTCGCATGACTTTCAAAATCTTGAATTTTATTAAACTAACTTTTTTATATTGCAATTTTACTTTAGAATTATTCTTTCTTTCTTTTTTTTAAAAAAAAAACGTTGCCCCACACTAGGAATTCCTCCTGTATCGTGGGTGCGTTTACAAACATTTAAACTCACATACACAGAACACCCAGACCCAAAACAACAATCTGTAGGCATACAAATATTTGTTTCGTGCGGGGATCGAACCAGCGACACGCAGCGCAGCAGTCCAATCGCTCAGCCACTGCGCCAACCGTGCCGTCAAACATTATTCCACATAATATTTACAAAAAGAAGACTAATTTACTAACTAAATTAAACTACAGGGCGTTTAGGCGTCTATAGTTACTTTTCCAAAAGACAAATGTAAAGTGAACAAAGAAGCTACTAATTTTGGCTTCACCTAAGCGGTTGTCGGGAAGATTATTCTGCGTTCAATTAAATATCCGTTTAGTCGTGAAAACGCAACAAATTAATGTACCCGGGTGTACATCCAAACTTATCTTCTTATTAGCTCTGTAAATCTTTACTATTAGCTCTGTAACGGGCAAAATAATCTGATAACCGGTATAAAATGCCAATAAATGGTATATACCCGGGTTATATTGGTAAAAAATTAAATTCAGGTTTTTTTTCATTTCTCGTGTTCTTTGAATATTTAATGACTTATTGTTAAGTCTTCACATAAGTTCTGTACAACAGTAGAATAACTACCAGGAAAATATTATTTAGTTTTTGTGCTAAATATATATTCCCTTTCCATTTAAAGGGGACTTAGCTTTTTAACCGACTTCCTAAAAAGGAGGAGGTTCTCAATTCGATTGTTATTTTTTTTGTATTATGTATTTTACTACTACTGAATAACCGCCATACAATAACAGTACAATATAACTCTCGCAAAATACACGCTTTGGACGAGGAGTTGCGGATACCAGCCCGTTTTACAAAACAAAAACCAGTTCTTATCAGTTTCATAATTATCCTTTGTCTATCTATCTTTAGTCCGTAAGTAACACATCTTTTTAATACCCGAATAATTACTAGCAGTCTTCATTCCAGATGAAACCCAAATAATTACAAAACGATCGACCCCTCTCTAACCCTCAGATGCGACCATACTTATCACTAAAAGCTGAAAGCATTAGTCCCGGTCTAATCCTCGCTATTATTACTCATCAGCAGCGCGTTTTAGGGTTAAGAGGCGGCATGATCCCGGCTGACTGTATCAAATGTCACAGAGATATCGTGACCGGTCGATTAGACCGGTGGAGTAATGGCGGCGACACAACGGTTTAGGGACGCGGTTGTGACAGGCCATGCAGACGACAAAGCTTTCGATGAAAATTTAGATTAATGTATTCGATTTTCGTAGGTAAAAGGTCTTTGGATAACATGGCTATTTTCAACTTCTTATTTTTATTATTTTTGGGGACTTCCTTTAAAAGAATAATTAAAGTTTTTTTTAAAGCTTACGGCTACAGTAAAAAGTTAATCTGATACAATTTAATTGATTATTAAAAAAATAGATTGCAACATAAACTTGGTACTCGTATTAACCACATTCCCTAAAAATAAAATGGTACATACAGAAACTACAAAATATACAAGTAGTATATCCTCTTCAGCAAATCTCGCAATCAAAAATAGGCTTGCTGTAAGAAAACCCAATCCTGGGCTTAAGTTGCCATTATACATAACCTATATTTTTGTAATTTGTGTGTATAGTTTTTATAGTGTACAATAGTGAATTAGAATAGATTTCACTAAAATCTCCCAACATTTTCATATAACACCGCAATATCCATATAATTGTCGTCGACAGTACTTTTCTCGATGAGTGTACAGGAGTCGTTGCGTCTGGGATTATTCGCTGTGCACTTAGTACCTACGAGTTCTTCAATCACAGGGGGCGAAACGCGGAGGGTTAGTCAAATCCGCTTTCAACGTAAAATTTACAAATTATTTTGATAATTATTGCGAATTATTCATGAATTCGTCGTGTACATCTGCATTCTAATTATACTTATTTCAGCAAATAGGTACTGTGTTTGTAATTTCTTATTGTGTAATATTTCTAGCAAAACCTGTGTTCTTAAATTTTTAATGTCATAGTAATGTTTTGTTTTCTACTTTATGAAAGAGATGTGAATTAAAACATGATCTTAAGAACCATGTGTGCCTTTTGAACCAAACTGAAAATTCAACTGTGATTAGACATAATTATGTTATATGAAAGCTTATATTATTATTTCGTTCCACATTACAGCATCACGCCTGTTCCTAACCATTCCTAAAGGGTTAGGCAGAGGTGTACCTCAAAATACAAACACATTTCGCCAGTTATGTTGAGGTCCTATGAAATAGGGGGCGGGGGGGAGGGTGACAATTCTATTGCTATAAACTGGGTACAAGTCCATACTCCGTGGCTGATACTGAGCAATTCCCATATTTCGTTCAATGGCGATTAAGTTCAAATCAAGCGCAAAAGTGTTGTCAAAATCTCCTCAACCGGAATCACATGAAAAGAATACTGTTTTTTTTTTTTTTCTTTAGCCTACCCTGTCCCACTGCTGGGCAAAGGCCTCCCCCAATTCCTTCCAAGAGCTCTTTTCCTGTGCCGCCTCGAACCAGCCCTCATGGTACGCGTCTAAATCGTCACGCCACCTTTTTCTAGGTCGGCCTCGGCGGCGCCGTCCGTCTTCTGGCAACCATCGTGTGGAGGCTTTTGCCCAACGGTCATCGTGCATGCGACTGACGTGACCCGCCCAATCCCACTTCAACCTAGCAGCCTTCTTGCCAACGTCCACTATGCCCGTTTTGTAGCGCAGCGTGGTGTTTCGAATCCTGTCTTGCCTTTTGACACCCAAAATGCTGCGCTCCATTGCCCTTTGGCATACTCCAAGAATAATGTTAAACTGTAAATATTATAACCTATAAATATTCGTATATTAAACTGTAATAAACAATATTACATTAATCTAACATTCGTACAATACAGTTACCTTACAAATTAATAATGTTCCAAATCAAATTTTAATTTTTCAAGACAATTTGTGGAAAAATAACGAAACGTCTCATTACTCGTTGTTCGGCTATGGCCTTCAACTCAACCTATCACGATATTCGGTAGGGGCTAATTTTACCTTCACAGAAGTCTTGATACACCACATGACTTGTTTCTGTACAGTCGGCATTAGATTGACACGACTAAGCAGGTTTTTTAACAAAAACTTGTTAGATGTTACTCGTTACTAACAAATTATTGAAAGTAAGGAATCCCTAAAAGAATAATCTTCAGAAACATATAGTTATAATCAGCTGTACATAAAATAATTAAAATTCCGAAATGCTAGGCTACTTTTGTTGCTGACCGTACATTGGTTTTTGGGCTTACACCTGACAGAGATTCGGGTTTGAAAGGGCAATTTTAACTGGAAATGGTACTTAAATATATTTAGATTATCATGTTGTTTATCCTCATCATATCAATCTGGAGGTATTTATTGATTACATTTTATTCATAAATTTTACATAACCAGGAAAGGAACTCGTAACTTAATAATTACTGCCACTCGACTCGATCTTAAGATTAAGCTATCTTGTCTAGGTTGGGCTGTAGATGGGTGGCCACCCAGTACATGCCAAGTTTCGGAAAGCACGTTAAAACGTTGGTCCCAGCTGCCTTATACAGGGTGTAAATCAACCCATCACACATCCGCCAACCAAGCATTCTGTACATCAAACTAAGTACCCCTACGCAAAAATTTTTGATGGGAAACGATTTTTTTTTTGGGGTCAAAAATCACTTTTCACGCTAATAGTCAATGTAGCACTCTTAACACATCGTGCTAATGGATGCTTTGAATAGTAAACGAGTCATGGAACTAATTTAAGTAAAGTTATAAAATGAAAAACTAGTATTTACAAAAACAGCTGTGAAAAATTTCGAACTTTGACCCCCAATATCTCCGTTACTAAGGGGTTCCCAGGTATGGTCTAGAACAAAAAAATGATCGCAGTGATGGGGAAAACAAGTGCCCTTCGTTTGCGTTAAGGGTACTTTTACACCCTATATAAATCTTTGGCAGTCGTTACAGTTGTCAGTGGCCATTTGTAATTCTTTTGAGAAATAAAATAATATCTTCAAACGTATATTTAACCCAAGACCACCAAGTGGAAACCACCATGCTTGTAAGAAGTTTCTCGACGGCATGGTATGTCAGGGGCCCATGGGTGGCAAAAAAATCTAACACCAGGTAAGGTACTAACCACGTCCCGTCGGGGCTGCGGGTTGTTCGCAAGAGATACGGCGGCCTCGACATGAAGGGCTAAGAAGGAACATGGGTGGTTTTTAGTCAGTAGAAGTCTGACACTCCCTTTCGCTCTGCCCAAGAGCGGGAGGGGTTATTTGATGATTTCCCACCCCCTCAAAAAAAAGTACTAACCACACGATAAAGAAAGAAGATAGTTCAAAAAATATTCGAATAAATTTTACTGGTAACTAATTCAGAATGTCCAAACCGTCATAATATTTACAAAAATAATAAGCTAGAACCTGCTAAATATTTCAATTTTGAAACGTTGAAACTGGCGTATTTCATAAATCCGAGGCATTTAATTTATTAGTGTCAGTTTTCAACACGATATTTTGCAGCTTTTGTAGTTTTTAGTTTATTAAATAAAAATATTTTAAGTTTTATTCAAACGCATGTGAATTTTAAATGTGTAGTTTATTTTTATAAATATCTATCAATTTAGTAAAAACATGTCATGTCACGGATAAGTGCAAAAACACATTTCATGCAAACGTCTGAGTTTTTAGGTAATGTAGTAGGTACTCGCGATGTAGTGTTTTATATTAAACGGAATTTAGGACTGATTTGTTTGGCTTCGTTCAAAATTTTATAAGACCACACTATTCCAACTTGAAAATAGAAAGTGTTTATAATATTGATCAATCATTTCGTGAAAATTTCAACAGCACTAATTAAAATAGTTGGTCACTTAATTCGGTCTAATCAATGAAATCAATATATCTGATACGTCGAATCGATTTTAAAAGGAAACTTGTAACTTAAATTGAATTGGTGTAGATAATTTATCGGTTGTAACGTAACATGCCAAAACTCAAACAAGTGATGACTTCTAGCCAATGTATAAACCACTATCTAAAAAACTAAATAAAGGTTTAAAGGTCAACACACATTTGTAAACACAGCTCGGGATCCACGCCTTAACTCAAGCCGATTAGAAATCTTTCTATGAAATTTCACACATCAACGCACACATATAAGCATCGTCAGGACATCGCTCGGTCCGGGGTAAACCACCAATTTTCCACCACGGCGAAGTGTCATCATGAATGCGGCAAGCCGTCGCTCTGCTTGCGGAAAGCTAACGCCTCACTCACATGCGGTAATCGCCACCTTCACCCCGTCGCGGCATCGTATGCGGCTGATTTGTCTACTTAAAGCAGGGTGACACCTAGCCGCAAGCGCAGTGTCCACTCGTCGATATGGTTTCGTGCTCACCTGGGGTGGACGCCTGGATGACAACGTGCCGATGAGCCGAAGCAAGCTAATCCCGTGCAGTGCTTACAAGTGAGCTTTGACCTTAAATCAGACTAGTTCTACGAGAAAATAAGTTTTAAATTTCAAGTTCAAATCTACAAAGAAAAGAAAGTATCATACTAGATACAAAAATACGATACCAGCAAAATAAAGTCATCGCTTAGCTTAGAGAAAATTCAGAAGAACTCCATACATCTTTGGCCAAAGATGACGCGAGCGTATTCGCAAGGCATGTCGTAGTACCTACAACCCTTGAAATCGGACAAAAAGAAAAGAAAGCATTTTTGTATTTTTGTGGGGATTTGGAACTTACGTTGTGTCTTGGTGACCATGAGTTGCACATCAACGATGCATCTTCCAATATCCGGCTCTGGAATGAAAAATCTTTGTGTTTTTTTTACAATTACATTATGTTTTGCATGCACCATTGCACATTTTAGTTTATGTATATTAGATCAATCAAGTCGTAAGCGAAATAGTTTTATACATTATGATTACAATCACATGCATTTTAAAATAAATCTTTCAAGAGGTGGAAAATTTCCAAAAATCTGTCAAAACAACCTAGTTTGAACCCAAGTTATCGGGTAAAAATTGTTGCAATTTTGGTCCAATAACACCCATTTCCAAGAATGCAGCCAAATATTAATCACCTTGTATGAATAGCGATAATCATGTGTGTTTTTATACTTAATTGAAACATTTTTGGCATTTTAGTAAATTTTTTGTTTTGTAATAATTTATTTTGTTTAAATCGTTATTTGTAAAAAAAAATATTCTTTAGTTAGTACTATTGATGATTCGTAAATCAAAATCATAGTATATTCAACAATTGTCTTCTAAACACCCGTTTTTTACGACAAAACGTAGGTATGTCAAACCTCTCTCCAATCCATATTTTTTATATCTGCACTGGTTATTCCGGCATGCGATACAAAGCCTCTTTTAAGAACTCTTCCCTGGTGTATGACGAACAACTACGCTTTTTATCAAAATCTGTTCAATCGTTTAGGAGTCTATTTGAACAGCTATTGATTTTATATACGCAAGACCTCCTTTGTGGTCTCTCGGATCATGAAACTTAACCACTTTGATGATGATCAGCGAAACACACGACTGTCTAGCGTTTATTTTGTTAAATCCTATATATCTATCATCATCATCAGCCTATAATGTTCCCACTGCAGGGACTCAGGCCTCCTCTCTAGGATGCCACCACGCGGGCCTAGTGCGGATTGGTAGATGTTACATGTCTTTGAATTTTTGGTTCTAAGACATGCCGGTTTCCTCACGATGTTTTCCTTTACCGTTTTGAGAGCAGTGGTGATGAAATAAATAACACAAAGTAATGCGCCTGACTGGGTTCGAACCCGCGACTCACTGTTCGTAAGTCAGGGCCGCCACTGCTCACTGCTCACCACTGCAATATCTATACTTAATAATCTTATAATATAAAAATGAATCGCTCAATGTGTTGGTAAGCGCATAACTCAACAACGCCTGGACCAATTTGGCCAATTCTTTTTTTTAATGTTCGTTGAAGTTCAAGGATGGTTTTTACGGCGGGAAAAAATCGAATAATGGCCGGAAAAGTCCTAAAAACAGGCCTTTTCTTTTTCCCATACAAACGTTTTGTAACTAAAACGTAAAGTCAATTTGAGCTTTATTGCTATTGTATAAAGTTCAAGTGTTAGCGGAGAGGTTCCGGGAAGGCAAAACAATTCAGTGACGTTAGTGTGTCGACTTCAAACAGACCATACGTCATAATGTCAATAATATACAACGTAGTAGGTATGTAGGTACAAAAAATGGCATTGCAACGCAAGCCGGGAACAGCTAGTATTAAATAGACGAAAGATTTGTATTTTTGTATGTAACGAATAAACTTAAAAGCTACTGGAGCGATTTGGAAAATTATTTTACCGTTGGGAAGCTACACTATCCCCGAATGACATGGGCAACTTTTTATCCCTGTATTCCCACGGAAACGGGAACTACGTGGGTGAAACCGCGTGACGTCCGATAGTTGATTATAATTACCTTAGTAGTACCCATACGGGCATAAAACGTACAATATACAATTACAAATACGAAACAAGATTACGTCGGTGTCCCCTCCTACGTAAACAAGACATATATAAAAGCGTGCACGAACACAACGGTAACTAGTAAAACAAAATTTATTGCCGTCGCCCGGGATTAGACTCACTCTGCACGAGATTAAACGCGAGACCTAATAAACTAACAACACCTCGTTTTTAATCTGGTTGAACGAGAGTACTAAAAGATAAAAACTTAGTGTTATAGACTAACTGCGGTACTCAGAGATATTTAATGATTACTTAAGCCGTCACTTAGTAAAGATTTGACATAATTGTGTATGACAAAACTGTCAAAACCTTTACTAAGTGATGGCCTAAGTAATCATTAAAGCTCTCTGAGTGCGGCAGTAAAACGTTAGAAAGCACGTTAGTTTTAGCCTTTGATGGATCGTATAACCGGTATTTATTAATAAACTAATAATTGATATACTAACACATATTTATTACTTTCTTTTATTTATTTTTAAATATTAGTTGACGCTTCTCGTGACCCAAGGGCTGGCTTTTATCTTGGCCAGAGGCTAAGTGTTGCCATACAACGTGGGAATGCCGCCAGTCTTTTGGGCACATTACCGGCTGACAGCGTTGAGGAGCAGTTTTTTGATGCCCTTTTATAGTTTATTGTTAGTTTATTTATTAGTTTGTAATTAATGTACATAGTTAGTTAATTCTTTTTTATATATTGCTTACAAATTTAAAAAAAATTGTAGCCCACCGGTATCGAGAAAGAAACCTACTAACAATACGACGGACGGACTTATTCTGTTGTTCTCTGAGTGAGTTCACAAGGAATGCTTTATTTGTCATTAGTTATAGATATTAGTTTTATGTAAAAATTTAGGTAGGATTAAGTAATGAAGGCGCATTTATCGCATTGGGGTTACCCTGTAATGGTAGAAGTAGGTTAGAAAAAAAAAATACGAGCCGCGTCCAGGAGTACCGCTATACTTTTATTATAAAAATATATTTACCTGAAAACCTTATACTAATCGACCGACGCGGACGCTAAAAAGACAAACCTAAAGCCAACATAATGACGATAACAAACAAACATATTATAATAAATAGAGTAATAAAAGATTAACCTCTATAGCCGAAATTGTGCACTAAGTAACAAAAAAATCTTATGTAAATCAACGACATAAAAATATTGTATTGTTTCTCATCGTCTTTTTTGGGCTCTCAGTTTTATAATAGCTCGTGGCTTAATAAGAAATGCCACTCGGGTCGATCTTTGGGTAAAGCTGTGCTTGCCTAGGTCGGTCTGTGGATGGGTGACCGCCCGACATACCGAGTTTCCTCCATGCCTCGGAAAGCACGTTAAGCTGTTGGTCCCGGCTGCCCTATATAGATCTTTGTGACCTGAAAGTCTGACAACCAGTCTTACCAAAGGGTATCATTACCTAGTAGGTATAAACTGGGTTGTGGAGGTCAGATAGGCAGTCGCTCCATGTAAAATAGACGCGGTTAGACTGGAAGCCGACCCCAACATAGTTGGGAAAAAGCTAGGCAGATAATGAGTTTTATAATAATGCTTTTTACAATGCAAAACTGTCTAATTTCTCGTTCCTGATACGAGAAATACCATGTTCAATTAGCTGGCTTTTATTATTCAAGGCGATAATTGGTTGTACTTTGAAATCAACCTGAATCACGTACTAAAGTATCTGCTAATGCATATATCAAACTCTAAGCCAGCAGCGTTGAATACTTTAAACAGTGCTGCTTAAAATTTCACTTGGTCAACGGTAGTGTCTGGTTGCATTCGATACCAGTGAGTAATGACCTACCGTCCTAATTAACGTAACACGGCGACCGTCTATTTAATGAACCGCTGTTTGACTTTCTACCAAAGAGGTACCTTTACTGATAATTGGTTTATGTTCTTGTAATTCGGGGCAACCATAGAATTTATTCAGCTGTATGTAAACATGTTTACTTCAGTGCATTAAACAGTTACGTATTACATAACCCATTTTTTTTTTTGGGGGGTTGGTGGTGAATCATCAAATAACCCCTCCCGCTCTGGGCAGAGCGAAAGGGAGTGTCAGACTTCTACTGACTAAAAACCACCCATGTTCCTTCCTAGCCCTTTGTGCCGAGGCCGCGGTATCTCTTTCGAACAACCCGCAGCCCCGACGGGCGTCGGCTCTTGCGGGCCCCTAGGCTTCCCTGTTGCTGTCATCTCTTTGAGGAGCGCGTGGAACACGAACGCGCCGTCGACACGGCCTGTCGTGGTCATAAGACGGACGGACGATGAGCTAGCCCATTACTCACCGTCCACAAGCCCGCGTCTACGGTGTCCAGAAGCCAACACGTGGCCCCCGACGCCCGGTGCGTCTCCCGCGGTGGCTGGGACGAGAGGTTCTCTCCCTCTCACGTTCCACCACCTCCTTCGCTAGCATCACTGCTTCGCAGAAGGAGGCGATGGCGTCCCATTTCCCCTCCCGGACCATGGCTTGCACCAGGGCCGGTCGCGAGAGGTCGCCGCTATTACTTATGTAATAGCACGTAGAAATGACTGAGCTAGAGTTATCCCTAGCTCAGTCATTTTTACGTGCAATATTAGTGCATCGTGTAATGTTAATACAATTTTGTTCGAAGTCTTTCTACGAAGAGACGATTACTCTAATTTGCTGACCGTTGTAGTTAGTCTAAGGATAATGCCCGCTAGGAATAAATGGTTGTTGAATATTTGAGTCTGACCGGTCAAAAAATTTTTGAAAAATAACATGTCGTGGTTCTTTGCTGTACAATAACTGTGCAACAATGCTCAAATGAAAAAAGTGACGGGTAGGTAAACACTACGGTTCGTGTCAAACCTAGTACAACAAAATGATTGATTGCACACCATTTTAAGAAGGTCGAACATGGTGATTAGTCTAATACCTTGGTTCAACTAGGCAATGATGACGGCTATCGATATTATGTACTGAGGGAGTGTTTTGAGAATTGATGGTCTCAGTTGTCACGCAAGTAAACCTTTAAGAAAGTTTAAAATTGACATACTATTTGTGTTGTAGGTAGTTATTTTAGTGACGATGTAAAATAAATAAAAAGACGTGTGGCACTCGGAGACTGCCGCGGTAAAGCATTTTTTATCAACTTATGCAATTATAATTATTTATTTATTTTATTAATGCAGTATTTAAATATAGTATTTATACTTACACTTTTACTAATCATCCTCATCTTTTATAAAATTTCCTTTTACGTCTCATGTCGCGCCTTGGCGACAACTATTTTTGTTGGCAGCCTTATAATCGATCTTATTCGATTTATTAACTTTGATTTTGCTGTTTTAAAATATAAAATCTAATAATTTTTCAATGTTTACTTTTCGTCAGTTGTCAAGATGTCATTTACTTTTTCTTTTATTTTGTGTCATAGTTTTTCTTAGTGGTTAGAGCTATGAAGGTTACATTTGATTTATATAATTTAATTTATTTTTATTAATATGTTTGCTCAAATAATGTAATTTATTGATAATTTCTATTAATAGTATCTTATCTTACGCTTATAAAATTAATTAACACGCTCACAGAAATTCTTTGAGGAAGTTTTTGACTGAATAATAAAATTAAATACAGGCAACTCAAATTTTTGTTTTCAAGAAATTGTCAAGTGTCAATTCGTTAGGTTTTTTTTTTTTTTCGTTACGGAATTTCTGGATTCGGTCCCCACGCTCAAGGCCCGCGATAGAAGCTATGCAATAGCTTAAAATAATTTTTTTGTTAACCTACGGGTACAAGTGTCTCTGTTCATTCGGCTTCCGTTTTTGCAATTGGCTGTGGCCTGTGACATTTTTCGTCCTTATCACTTTTACTGTAGGTACTTATTCCATGTAACATAAATCCTAGATTGTCAAACACCACAATATTTTCAGGGAGAACCGTTACAGACACTTTTGAATGTCAAAAAAAGAAGCTAGACTCCCAGTCACAATGCATAATTACTTGTAAAAGTACTCTACTCAACACCTATTTTTCCAGTATCTTAATTTCCTACCAAAGGTTTCGTTCCCAATCAAGAGAAAGTACCAACAGAGCGATACAGCATCGCGAAATATGGCCATCTAACACTTTGAGTGACATAATCTTTCTCCTAAACAAGGCCTTTTAATAATTAATTTGCAGCCCTTTGCCTCGCCTGTTTAATGGCGTGACTAAAGGGAGGGCCGACTCAACCCCTCCCCCACTTTACTGAAAACTTTTAATACTGAACGTTTGTTTTAGGGCAATTTTAAGTGCAGGTCAATCGACATCGATAGCTGAATTTTTTTTTTTAGCTTTCTATTCGGTAAGTGAAGCTGTGAATAAAAAATGCATTTGGTGGTTTTTAATGGTTGAGCTGAACTTCGTTTGGTTTTAGACGATGTGAATTAAAAGAAAGTATTTAAAGGGAAGCTGAACTTATCAGTTTCCCTTTAAATACTTATTTTCAGTGTGTTGTAGGAAAATTGTGAATGACTCTTAAGATTGCACAAAATATTTTCTAAAGGTGACGTTGCCGATAGACTTGGAGTAATAATTTAATTACAATTAATCGTTAATATACATTTATGTAATCAGCAGAGTCTATTTTCCCGCACCTTTTGACGTTTAATCAACAGTTTATAGATAATTCTTCTAAATGTCTTACGTAGCAGATTTTAATAAATTTTACGTGACCTACGAGTATAATGATAAGATATTATGTAAAATTGTCTACTGAAAGTTTTGTAAAGCAATACATTACGTTATTTAATTTATTTTCATAAACTTCGTCAAGATAAATCGTGACCAAAAACAAAAGAAAATATACTATATTAAACAATAAAATGTAATAAAACAATTCCATCGTTAAAGCATGCCACCTGAGCGACATCTGCGATTTTTCACACGACAATAAAAAACGTATCTCATGAAACTCATTCTACAATTACTGGGACATAATAGACTCGGAGAATTCAATCTGACACGACAGAATGAGCCTTAAATTCGACGGACTTTAAGACAGACAGAGATGGTTATACTTAAGCTGTTGAAATCCAATAAGAGTGAAGGAGACGAATATAAGATTATGATAATGATAAAAATGCCCGATGAGGGTGGAGGTGCTTACGACCAATTTGAAGATATGTATTTAATGTTTCGAGCCGAGTTTCGGGAGGGGAATAAGAGGGATTTGAATTGATAATTGGGGTGCACTCTATCGCTTCGGTTTTTAGAGATTTTCCTATTCGCGTGTCGAGCGAGAACTTAGTTAGGCTTTTAGCCAGCAACGAAGGGTTATTTTTAGGATTCTGTGTGACAGGAAAGCTTCGGGTTTAAAACAGGGTGTTCTGGCTTATGTTGTACATATGCCAGTATGTTTATTTCGTTTTGGAACTCTTAGTGCTTTGGCACAAACATACATAACATAAGAACACGCCAGTAATCCCGGAGGAGTTAGGCAGAGCTGTACCTAAACTATTAGGCTATTAAGAAATGTAGGCATAGGTACTCGTATCTACTTAGATACACCTACATTTCACTAGTTTTATTTAAGTACCATGTAATAGGGGGCGAGCCTATTAATTGCAGACATGATTAAAGTAGTCACTTAGTTTATTCATTGTAGTCGAATATAATTTGTGTTATTTGGAAACACGTTAATGTTAAGAGACTTTAAATGGCATTATGTAAGCCTTTAAACTCCGATTGGAAGATCTAAAAATTCGAGTTATTAAATAAAAGACAGGTTTGCTGAATAATCTAAGCTATAAGAACTGTTCGTATAATAATATGATGCTACTACAAAAACTTTTCCATAGCAACAAGCAGGTAGGTACTAAGTACATACATACACATATATCTACAGACTAATACCTACAAAAGTCCATACCGTTCCCCTGTTTACTGGAGAAAGCATTTACCAAAATCGAACGCATACAGCAATGTACAGTGTACCTGTACATAGCCATAATGTTCTCGCCCCTGTAATGCGAGCGGGTAATCAGCAGGGAAGCTATAACAATAACGGTTAATGAGTTTCATTAGAGAGGCACCATCTCCGCGATATCGTGGTTTCTGCGGATAAAGCTTGCTACTCTCGCAGCGTGGAATCGTTGTTTTGTTTTCTGTTGAGCCGAATTTTTTGGATTTAGTCGTCTGAACTTGAGAGAGGTAACCATAAAAAAGTAGTAAAATTTTATTACTCTCCTTCATAACCTGCCAGTTGTCTTTGTACTTTTGATTTCAAGTTACTTTATAAGTGTCTTTTGATTGAACTACACATAACAAAACATCACGCTTGTAATCCCAGAAGGGTACCTATTAGTAGACCCACGTTTGACCAGTTTTGTTTTTAAGTCCTTTAAGTAATAGGGGACGAGCCTATAACCACCAAACGGAGATAAATCTAGACTTATCCTTGCGCTGCTGCTGAGAAATTCCTGATGGAAAATCATAAAACGCTTTTCCAGACTTGGGAATCGAACCGACCTGACCTCTTCAATTGAATTTCTTCTTAATATTTGCGATATGAAAATAAATGTTCCTAAATTAAAGTGCCAGGTAAACATATATGAAGGTATAAAGATATAAGATCACTACAGATTGGTATACTATGCCTAAAAAAACATTAAAGTTAAAACATTGAATGGCCGGTAAACAACAGAACATACCGAATTTAACAATCAATAAAATACTCACGAAAACACGAGTCCACTAATTGAATCAGGTCAAGGAAGTACATACCTATTTGTATAAAAAGTATGAAGGTTCAGAAACATTTCATATGGCTACCGTACAATAAAGATGAAAATCCAAGCCTACAGAGGGATTCGATTTCTCGTTGAATATTTAATGTATACTGGAGAGCTATGAGTAACGCATTTGATATTGTCACTTACTGTCATATTGCAATTTTGAGTCCTATTTAATCCATTTCACAACTCTTAATGCTTGTTTTAATCTTTTGTATTGCTTGCTGGTGTCCGAAACTCTCTAAAGACTGTATTTTGTTGTCTTAATCTTAAATTCTCATCTCCGTAACCTTTTCCCCCACTATGTTGGCGTCCCCTTCCAGCCTAATTGGAGGCAGCTGGATACAATTTTACGACAAGGTGAGACTGCTCCTTGGTGAGACTGGTTGTTAGACTTTCAGTATGATGATGAAGTTCTTCAGAAAGGTCATGTCTGTAGTACCTACCCTCGTTATGCCAGTATTTATTTATGATAGTACCGGTTAAACGAGGACAAAGAATATTTCAATGCCTTTGACTTTTGCCGTAATAACAGCTTTAGTTTATCATGCAAGGCATTTTGCTCGTTAAATAAACTGAAATAGCACTATTGTCGAGGATATCAACTCCATCATTATAATTCTGTTTCACTTCATTGATTGACCACTACTGTTTTACGAACGAAGATGTGTGTGTGTGTTCGTTTCGTTAACAATAGCAGTTTGTGTAACAAGTGTTAGTCTCGTGCAGTTATACTGAATATTGTATCTGATCTATCGTTCCGTGATACACCGTTCTCAGTGATAACACTTTTTTGTGTGAAAAGTAATAGTCTAAATAATATTTTTTTAGTAAGAATGATTGCTGATCATTTTTTTTTTGTTTTAGACCGCTAGTACAGCCTTTGGCATTTTTTTGAATTGTAAATTAACGATAACATAAGAAAAAAAATATGTATGTGTCCTTGGTTTTGTAACAATATTCTTATTTAAGAGAGTGTCCATGGAGTTTCTTGCCCGTTCTTCTCCATAGAGATCTACGCTAGGCAATGGGCAACTACAGTACATTCACAGTTATTATGCCTTGTGACAGACTGTAGCTTCTATTTATTTTGTATTTGTTTCGATTATTAATACGTGTTAGTAACTAGCTTAATTGAAATAAATTTATTTCAAGTAGGCTAGTTACGTTTAAACAATTTGATTTAATTAGATCAAGTATCCAATTTCTATAGAAATGTTGACACTGACCGCTTTTGGACGTGGCTAAGGCGCATTGATCGCGTTCAGTTTTTTTGGCCTAAGAACATTAGTATTTATTTATACCAGAACATAGCCAATACTCTGAACCAAAAACCGTTTTAACTACAAACGCCATCCCCAAAATACTAAACTTGGTACGACCTCTCCGACTGTTAGTCGCATAATCGTCAATCGAAGCGTGAGTGTCCCGCCTTACGATGCGCGATAACGTTACATTAGTGGTTAACTGTAACGGTTAATGCTACAGTAATTGTTATTGCCGATGCTTTTACTGGTGTTCGGCACTACAACTCCGCGCCACTTATGCTCGCCTGGTACTTTTAGATTTTTCTTCTCCAGGTATATGATTATTATGCTTGGTAATAGTGTATAGGGGCTTTGATAGTGTAATTAAAACTAGTGTTGTTTGGCTCCCAGTTATTTTTAGATTTTTCTTCTATGACCCCATGGAGTATATGATTATTATGTGTACTATGCTTAATATGGTGTAAGTAACTCTTTTGGAAAAATGAAAACCAATGATGTGTTTTACTCCACGGCATTTATAGTATCCTGGTACATTTAGTCTTTTCTTCTGTGTAATGTGTAACTACATATTATTTTATGTAGGATTTGTTAGACTGGTTGGAAAATACTTTGGTTGGCAGAAAACACTTTTACTCTAAGAAAAAACTTTAAGTAATAAATTAATCAACTAAACATGACAGAAGCAATCTATTTCATAATTGCCAAAGGCAAAGAACTGTATGGATCCAAGTTATCTGATTTAAATAAATTTTATTTATTTATTAAAGTCAGACTGCCTGTTTGCTATCTTTTCACGATGTTAAATCGACATCACAATCATACTTTTATCGTTTTATTATATTCCAGTGGAACCATCTGACGAGCGTCGCCGTGGACAAAAGCTGGCCATTATATTGTATAACGGGATGGTGTCCGCAACTCCAGGTTTAAAGGTTTGCGTACGGGTGTTAATTCGATTAGTACCACAACTCCCCGAGGGAGGTGAACAGCTAGAAAGTACCTGGGTTGCCTAAGTACCCACAGGTTGCCTCATACAGTGTGAGGCAAACACTGTGAAAAAAAATTAAAAAATGCTTGCTAAACTCACATGAAATAACATAACACCTTCTGTATTCCCCGACGGGTTAGGCAGAGGTATTAGGTACACTTCTACCTACGTTGAATAATTAGAGAAATATAACATAAAACCTGTTTTTATACATTTCGATTGACACAAACTGAGCATTTGAGTTAACCTTTCATTTACGACCGGCATAATTGCAGCACTACAAAAATTAAGTTAATTACGTTTTGTGTTTTATTGTCACTTGCGTTTACTCCGAGTCGTGTGAGTGAACTGCCTCGTTGGTGTAGTGGTCGCATGCGTGACTACTGAGCATGAGGTCTTCGGTTCGATTCCCAGGTCGTGAAAAGTTTTAATGGGTTTTTTCATCAGGAATTTGTCAGTAGCAGCCACGGTGTCGGTGGATTTGTGCCCGGTTGATGGCAATAGGCTCGCCCCCTATTACATCGGACATAAACATAACTGGCGAAATGTGGGTGTACCTAATGTGTAGACCCCTGCCCGGGGATTATAGGCTTGATGATTTTTATGTATATATGGATATAGAATTGAAGGACTAATTACGATAATACAGAAAATATGATGATTTGTAAAATATAAGGTTTACTAAACGGTGTGTCACAATCAGAAAACCGAAAGAACTAAATCAACACCATTTCTGGTTTTTTTTAACGTTGCCCTACACCAGAAATTTCTCCTGTATCGTGGGTGCGTTCACAAACATTTAAACTCACATACACAAATAGTATACAAATAGTTGTTCCGAATCGAACCCGCGACACGCAGCGCAACCGTCCAATCGCTCAGCCACTGCGCTAACCGTGCCGTCAATTTATGAAACTATCATAGAATTTCAAAGAAGCTACCGCTGTGTCCAAGTAAAACTGAGTCGTGTATTTATCAGATCGAACCTATAAGTAGTTCCTCAAACCTAAGAGTTATCCAAATTATTGACTTTTTTATTTATTTTTCTTTAGAAACACAAAGATATTTCACCATAATTTGGAAAGTAAAATGAATCTGTTTAATTTAAAACCCTCAAAAGTTTTTGGTTCTGTTTTGTATTATGTTTAGTTTTTAATATTCTCTTGTAAGTTAATAGTGTAATTCTTATGAGAATAAATAATCTCAAACCACAACCCAATTAAACGCCGAAACGATTAACCAAGCCTATAGTTAATAATTATTGTTGTTCTAATCAGGAACCAAACAAAAGCATGCAATTTGTTACGAGGAACAGTAACCTGTATTATTAATATTTAATACATAGAATTATCGGCGCGAAGGAACGGACAACGATGTTATTATCGCAGACATTGCAGGTAGCACTTAATACACATGACAATTACTTCACGCCACATGTAATTCTGAGTAACGCCTCGAAGTTTTATTAACGTGTCATGTAGCATGTTAGCAAACTGTCAAACAATGACATATGTCAAATGTGACAGCTTGAAAGAGACTTCGAACTTTAACAAGAAGAAAAGTACTCGTCTTCATCATTATATCTTCATTAATTCACAACAACCTGTAACTACACTCAATCAACAAGTTTAGGAATTAAGTTGCACAGTTGTAACTTAAAAATGTGTGGCTTGATTGCATAGACGGGTTGCAGAAGGGTTAAAATGTCACTATTTAAGCACTACCCGTATCGTGAAACGTAACGTCCTAACATACGTAGCTTTAAGCGTTAAGTAGTTTCAGTATATAACCTCTGCTCGCAAAAGAATACACCACTGTTACAACTTGATTTCAAATTCCACACAAACTTACGAAAGAATATAAAATGTTTGTATCTGTGCATTTTTGACGGAAACACTATGCCCTCCAGTTAGTTAATCCACGAAAAAATAAACTAAAAAACCCCGAAAAAAATCACGTCCTCAAAGCATGTCCAAGAGATACAGGAGTAAGTTTGGCGCACGTAGGAATTCAGCGCATTTGGGCGGGCACGATCGATAGTAGGCGTGGCCTGGGACGCTGCGTGTTTCATCTGCGCTACGCCAGGCTAATTGATTGACACAAACGAACTGACGGGCAGATGCTGCGTTCAGCTTTTTATTGCAGAACCACTGGATTTAATTTCCACGCATACTTTTTTGAGTAAACTCCGCGACCGGTGTGTTTTGTTATTTTTGTGCGTATTTTTTTTTCGTTACTGGCAATGATTGACTGATGTTTTGTAAATGTTTAAATTAGGTGTGTGTTGAATTGGAACTCTTTGGAATTTTTGTAATAAAATGTTCTGGAAGTGTTTTGTTATTTTTTTGTTTTTGTAATAAAGAGATGTATGATGAAAAAAAAAAATATGATGTTATATTGTGTTTTCGTAACGGGCGTGTCACTTGAGATGAGCATGTAATAGATAAAGGAACGGATTCGTCCTCGGGTGATCACATTAACAACAAGACATGCGTATGCACTGGATTCGCTTCGCATTGTGTCCCAGTGACCGTGGGTTCTTTAGGCAACTGACCCCACTCATTTGTGACCCGCGGGATGAGTTGACACACCTCACACCACTATAACATACTCACACACCCAATTACAACTCCTCAGTAACACTTCACTTACCTCATACTCTTAGCAATGTAATGTATAGCTATTAAATTGTAAATCCTTAATTGGCTGTACAATAAGTTTATATTCGTAAGGTAAAATTTCAAAGAGCTGTGGATTTTGTGAATCCTTACTTAATATTATAAATGCGAAAGTAACTCTGCCTGTCTGCCTGTCGGTCGTGCTTTCACGTCAAAACTACTGGACCGATTTAAATGAAATTTGGTACACATATAGTCTAGAGCCTGAGAAAGGACAGAGGCTACTTTTTAATTCGAAAAAGAAAACGTTTCGTTTCGTTACGGTCATCAGCTAGTAATAAATAAATAAAGTTCCCTATGCAATCAGGTGTCGCGAAACGCTTCAGCGTGTAACTTGCAGCAAACAAGTATTACAATCACCGACTGATTGGCATTTGAATAGTACTATTAGAAGAATAGCGCATAACAAATGCGGTAAGTGGATACCTTTTGTGTCAATTACAGGTTCTGGAGTACAAAGTAGGTACTTTGTACACCAGAACCTGTAATTTTTTGCGAAATAGGAATTTAAATACAACGTGAATTGTGGGCTTTTCCGTTCTGACAGTAGCGTGGAATTTTTCTATTTAACAGTAGGACATGTTGTACATTTTGTTATGGCAAAGAAAAATTACAAATTTCATCATCTTTAGAGCTTTGTTTTTGTTTGGTTTCAGTGTGTTACCTTCAAACGGAATGAGTTTTGTTAGATCCTCATTAGCCTTTATAAAATTACTTGGAGACGGCGCTACGAAAGTTATCGAGTTTTTTCTAGATTAAAGAAATAATTTGGCCAATGACAAAGGTCCCAAATAATTGACTTACTTAATGCAGTTGATTTCTGAAAACTCTGGCCATACTTGAATGGAATCTAGTCACGAGACGTTGAGAGGTGGTTCTGGGTTCGATTTTCCAACAGGAATTTCTCAGTAGCAGCCACGGAGGCTGGATTTGTGCCCAGTTGATGCCTATAGCATCGCCCCCTATTCCATAGGATTTAGATACTCGTTTGACTGCAAAAAAAGAATGTAGGTACTATTAGGTACACATCTGCCTACCACCTCAGAGATTACAGGCGTGATGTTATGTTATGTTAAACCATTAAAATGAACAACATATCAAACCTTAGCACCTACTTATAAGTAACTTAACTTTATTAGGATTGCGCAAAACCGATCCGTTTACGACTAGTATGGGATGTCCTGTACCAACTTCGTTCGCAGAAGCTCCGACCAAGACTAGACTTTACCAAAGTTAGACCGCAGTTAGACGGTCTACACGGTCTGCATGCGGATTCGGCGTTACCACAATTAATCGACGCGGAATCGCCATCACGTATTCACCAATTTGTCGAGTTCAGTCCGGCGCAGTGTCGAATTAAGCACGTGATCCGGACAAAAACGAGACGAATGTAGTCTTCGTTTTTGCTACTAGACCCATGGTATTTTCTGGGAAGCAGCAACCAATACTAAGTCTAAATTCTGTGGAGGTATTCACTACCATCATCACCTGTCAAACCATTTTTCAACTATATCGGCGTCGGCTTCCAGTCTAACCGGATGCAGCTGAATACCAATATTTTACATAGAACGACTGCCTATCTGACCTCCACAACCCAGTTATTACTGGGTAATTACGATACCCCGAAAATCTAAGGAAACTCGGTATGTAATTCACCCAGCCGAGAGCATTATCACACTAATATTATAAAAGGCGATAGGTTGTGAGTGTACATATTTGTTACTCTTTCACGCAAAAACTACTGAACGGATTTGGATAAAATTTGGTACACAGATGGTTTATAACCTGGATTAACACATAGGGTAGTTTTTATCCCATTTTTATCTTCCCGTGGGATAATTTTCGCGTTGTAGCGGGCGAAGCCGCTGGCAACAGCTTGTCTTGTCATAAATGTTACAGCACCATGCTAAGATCTTAGATGCCTTCACCTCGTAAGGGAGCAATTTTAGTTTAATGTATGTCTTATTGTTGCAGAAGTGTAATTTATTACATCACCACTGCTCTCAAAACGGTGAAGAAAAACATTGTGAGGATACCGGATACTCATCATCCATACCGTCCTAGAATCAAAAATCCGACGACATGTGCCATCTACGAACCCGCACTGGGCCCGCGTGGATTATAACCCATTCCCTCTCATAGAGAGGTGTCCGGTATCCCAGCAGTTGGAACATTATTGACTGATTATGATGGATGTCGTAGTGTTATTTTTTAATATTTTGTTTTGTTCTGTGTGAGACCAGGCGCCGTGGCGATTGGACTGCTGCGCTGTTTGTCGCGGGTTCAATCCCCGCACGGAACAAATATTTGTAGAACAGATAGTTGTTTTGGGTCTGGGTATTTGTGTATGTGACTTTAAATGTTTGTAAACGCACCCACGATACAGGAGAAATTCCTAGTGGGGGCGTTTTTTTTATTAATAAAAAAAAAATCATAAAAATTATTTCATAACATTAACATAACACGCCTGTAATCCCCGATGGGTTAGGCAGAGGTGTACTTAATAGTACACCCACATTTCGCCAGTTATGTTTAAGTCCCATGTAATAAGGGGCGAGCCTATTGCCATCAACCGGGCACAAATCCAAACTCCGTGGCAGTTACTGATAAATTCCTGATGGAAAAAGTCAAAAACGCTTTGCCCGACCCGGGAATCTAACCCAGGACCTCATGCCCAGCAGTCGCGCTTGCGACCGTTAGACCAACGAGGCAGTCTTTAAATTATTTCATCCACAGATAAACCTAGAGAGGAGCGACTTAACCTGAAGTTTGATCCGAGCGGCTATTATAATGTAGCCATGAGCTCCTCTGGAATATATTTACTACCTTTTTTTTTTTTTGGGGGGGTGGGAGATCATCAAATAACCCCTCTCTTTTTCTTTTTCGCTCTTGGGCAGAGCGAAAGGGAGTGTCAGACTTCTACTGACTAAAAACCACCCATGTTCCTTCTTAGCCCTTCATGCCGAGGCCGCGGTATCTCTTGCGAACAACCCGCAGCCCCGACGGGCATATATTTACTACCTTAGATGGTTATTCTCCGTTGGCGTACTAGCACCCATGACTACGAAGTACGCGAAGTACCAAACAGTTTATGTATCTGACCTACCAATCAGAGCTGTCTATGTCCCGTCACTATAAGAATGAAGTAAATTATATCGCCGACAATTCATGGCGACTGTCGATAATTTCGTAATAGTATACACTCATCAAAATAAGTGATCCATCCGGTCGACGCAGACTTTTGTCCACATATAGGAAGGTGTGGTAATTAGAAAGTCACAAACTGTGTGCCACAACGTAATTGTTACTAATAACATAACATTAGCCTGTAATTTCCGAAGGGTAAGGCGGAGTGTACCTAATAGGGATATTTCCTGACTAAAAAAAAAAAACTGTTTAGTCGGTCCATTCGATACGTGTTTTTTGTTTTATCAAATTAATAAAAAATTACGAAGATAAAGATAAAAAGTCAAAGATCATGAGTGGGCGCTTGTGACGTCACTTTCTGGTAAAATATGTCATGTAATATGACGTCACTTTCTAGTAAAAAATGTCATGTAATATGACGTCACACGAGTTTTCAAAGCACTGTATCGTCTTCATTGATTGTTTACGTGAAAAAAGTAAAAATATACGTCATGCTTGTCCAATATTATGTTTTGGATATCTATCTGACGGACAAATTGGTTTTTTTTGTCAACTACTCTGTTAGGTTTAAGACTCATGTAATATAGGGCGAGCCTATTGCCATCAACAGGGCACAAATCCGTACTCCGTGGCTGCTACTGAGAATTTTCTGATGGAAAAACGCTATATCACTTTGCATCAATAGAGCAACGAGGTAGTAAATTAATAATATACAGATTGTCTTTAATTTTTGTCTCTCCTATGGACACTTTCAACATGCAAATCTTGGTACATATTTATCATATAATCTGCCATCTCAAGAAGGTATTGTAACAATATTCTATTTTAAAAGTAAGTCCTTAAAGTTTCCTATCCGTTTTTCTCCATAGGGATCTACGCTTTGGAATAGGCCACTGCAGTACTATCACAGATTTTAAACCTTATAACTGTGACAGTGGTGGCCCTGTGGTTGCGACCCCGACTTACGAACAGTAGGTCGCGGGTTCGAACCCCTACTTTGTGTAATTTATTTCATCACCACTGCTCTTAAAATGGTGCAAGAAAACATCGTGACGAAACCGGCATGTCTTAGAACCAAAAAATCCGAAGACATGTGACATATAATATATCAACCCGCACTGGGCCCGCTTGGTCGCTTATAGCCCATTCCCCCTCCTAGAGAGGAGGCCTGAGTCCCTGCAGTGGGAACATTATAGACTGATGATGGACTGTGACTGTAGCTACTGTACTACCACAACCAATTCAAAATTACTTGAAATATGTTAAACTGGTACAAACTTATAAGCATAATAATCAACCACTTCCTAAAAAAAATCATTCATACAAATCGCATTAAAAAAATAAACCTTTAAATAAATTGACCAACAATCCACAAAACAAATTAATTACTTGACCGTACGATAACATTGATAACCAACCACTCGGCCACCGAAAAATTGTGACAGATGCATGCCATCGAAAGCGAGGGGCGCTTATAATAGCATAGATAATTATCACAAACCATAACTACCTGCAATACACTTGACAGAATATTTCGAGCACCGGAAGTCGGGGTGAATCCGGATAGTGGTCACGTGACCGGCCGGCAGCCATCTTGTTTAACTACATACTTCCGGTGTGGGCGCATTGCTTGCAAACAGTTGGACAGGCACTCTATTGATTCAATGCTTTCTTTATAGTGCGGGATATTTATCGTTTTAGTTATTTTTAAGATTTGACGCTTTAATGTCACTTCTATGAATAAAACTTAACATTCTTAATAAGATTGCCTCCAAGTCACTTTTGGTATTATTAATCCTAATAAAGAAAATTTACAATTCATTTAAAATTGAATTATTTCACTAGAATCCTTACCAAAAACCACACAGACTGAAAATACTTCCTTATACGGACAAGACTCCAACTACTCAAAATAAGTCAGTCCTAATACAGTCCACTCAGCGTCTCCCCTTAACTTGGAATCCCATTTTGCACTCTAAAATACCGTCACCCTATAAAGCCATAAAGCAACAAGAAAATAAACTTAAAACCGAAAGTTCACAAACATCTAAACTGGTTTAAGTCATAACGCAGGCGGACCGCCGCAGTAACAGATGAGACGGGATTAAGGAACCAAATCTTCTGAAGTCCTGACCGAATCGATCCCCCTTTCCCGACAGATATGAAAAGGCGGTGTTTGTGAGAAGCAAAAAATAAAAGCCGGTAAGCCTCCTCTGGAAACCTCGGTACGGTTCAAAGAAAAATATTTTCTTGGATACCACGAGTTTCGTGACAACCCTATGTTTCCACTTCACTAAAAAAAACTTAACCTTGCACTGATGTCATAAGGTTGGAAGTCGTCTGCGTAAGGCACGTTGACGTAAGTGTGTGATCGTGTAGTAGGGGATGTCAAACCGGGTGTTGTCACCGACTATCAATATCAGCCCTAAGTGATGTATGGGGTGGCGAATTATTTAAATCGATATATTTCGTTCAGCAGCTAGTTACCAAAGTTTGGACAAGTTTATTGGTTATATTGACACCCTGTCGACACAAGTTAAGTCGGTGAGAGGATCTTGAATGATGTGGAGATACTTTTTCTTTTCTGTTTTACCTGTCCGTACTTAAACAGGTTACTTTCTTATGAGGCTTTTGTTTAGATGATATCAATATTATAGGGAATTAAGAAGTGGCAGAAAAGTCTTCAAATATGAGGAAAATGACCTGAATATGCTAAATATGAACTGTGATGGAAGAGTGAGATTCTTAAGTATTGAAGTAGACGTCACCACGCTGAGCCCAATGACGCAGGTCGAAGCACTAGACAATGGCAAAGTAATTTAATCGAAAATTATGTGCTTTATTAGAATAAGTTAAAAGTTCACGACCTTGATAGTCTGCTACAGGTTAAATAACAATGACAGATCTTCGAAATTCAACCAAATTCTTTTCTAACCAACTCCACTCAAACATATAATATTTAAGTCATTAAATATTCACCAAAACGAGGGCGAGTCCAATTCACACGCTTCCCAATTTCAACAGCTAATTAAGTTTCAATCCAAACCACAATAAAATTAATATAAAATCAACTTCAAACACAACATAATAAAATAACAAATTCAAGGTGCAGAAATGAATGCAACCACCTCGACCGCGACCGGACTTATTAATACTCTGTCCGGAATGGCGTGCGTGTAACCGGACGCGACCAACGGTAGCGTCGGTCACCGCGCGCGTTGCTAATAATCTAGCAGGAACCATATCCGTGGTTGGGACATCATACATACGTCATAGGCGGCGGACATCGCATATTTAACGTGTGGCTACAGCAGTACACGGGTATATTCAAAGGCCTCGATTTTGCTGTGCAATAACTAAAACTATGTTGAAATATTTGAGTGTTTTCCCTAAAATTGCTGTAATACTTCTACACTAAATATAAGGCTGCCATCTACAAAACTTCGTTGAAATTGAAAACTTTCGCTGTCCTTGCATCACAGTGTTTAAATTTTTAATCAACATTGGTAGTAATTTCTTGTTTTTGGTTGATTTTAAGATAGTAAGAAAGTATAGGCTGTATAAATAAAAGCTTTTATACGATGAAACGACATTTGAAAACTTCTTATTGATAATAATCATGTAGCTACGATCTGAATGTTGAACCACAATAGTGATGAACGAAAGGCAATTGAATCTTCATCTGCCTAGCCTTTTCCCAATTATGTTGGCGTCGGCTACCAGTCTAACCGGATGCAGCTGAATACCAGTATTTTCAGGTCATGTCAGAATTTCAGGTCACTGACTACCTGTAACGACTGCCAAACATCTTTATATGGCAGCCGGGACCAACAGCTTAACGTGCTTTCCGAGGCGAAAACTCGGTATGTCGTGCGGTCACCCATCCACAGACCGACCTAGGCAAGCACAGCTTTACCTAAAGATCGACCCGAGTGGCAGTTCTTATTAAGCCACGAGCTCTTCAATGATGCTTAAAATAGAATATGAGAACATAAAAGGCAGTCTGTAAGTGGCGTGTGCGGTGTGATGCGGTGAAATGAAGAACATGAAGGAAAGCGTTGTGTAGTATAAAAAAAAACATACAGACGAATTGAGAACCTCCTCCTTTTTGGGAAGTCGGTTAAAAACAAGAAACGATAGATGGACTGTGTGAAGAATGAAATGAGAGAAATATGCAGGAAGAAAAAGACAGTGCGCTCCGATACCAAATAAGTAGGGATAAGAAATGATGATAATGTGGTTATTTTGGATGATAAAACCTATCTTTTCCAGATAACAGCCAGTATCTGACTACTCAATAAGTAAGTAAGTAATAATAGTAGTATAAGTAAGTAATAGTAAAACTCTGGGTAGTAAATAGTTAGACCACAGGTTTCTGTTTCCTGCTAAGCATAATTTGAATTTCAACCTAGTAGACTGCTAAAAGATTCCAACAACACAATCCATACCTATACAATACCCTACAATCCGAATAAAAAACAAAAATCCGTGTCCGATGCGTTCGATCGCGTGCGTTCCACCCGGAGGTACTCACCCATCCACACATCAAACACGACACACGTGCGACTAATTATCGCGCCGGGGAACGACTATATCGACTGAAGGGCACTACAAATGACAAGTGTGAGGGCCACTATTTGTTTTTTGTAATATTAATAATCGCTGGGTTTTTGTCTCTGATTCCATTTCGATACAACTAGAGAGTTTTATTCATTCAATGATGCCCTGTATAGTTGCAGCATGAGATGTTGTGGCATGATGTCACGTGTAAAACTGTTTTGTAAAACCAAATTTATTTACAGAAATTACCTAATAAAACGGTGAAGGAAAACATGTCTTAGAATCAAAAAAATCGAAGGCAGGTGATGTTTACCAACCCGCACTGGGCCCGCGTGGTGGGTTATAGCTCATCCCTCTCCTAGAGAGGCCTTAGCCCCTGCAGTGGGAACATTATATACTGATGATGATGACCTAATATGATTTATGACAGTAGCCACCGAAGCGTCACGTAACCGCGCTGGGCCCGCGTTTTGCGATAATAAACCATCAACATGCACTTGAATCTGAAGGAGCTCGTGGCTTAGGTTTGGGCTGACATACGTTACGAACGTTTCATGTAGGCAACTCCAAAATCCATCCATCAACATTCTCTTTAACACTTGATTGATGAAATTGTTTCATAATGTATTTGTTCTTTAACTTAACAGTTCACCCGTACTGTTTGTTTATTTGATCAAGGCTATGTGTACATTTGTAACCTTGTGTAAAGTTGATCGACCTAAAATCAATAGCGCCCTCGAGACGGTTATTACCCGAGGATAAAGCCTTTACTGCAGAGCCCGTCGGATAAGGCAAAACTATACTGCAGTGGTAATGAGTACTGCAGGTTCCGAGAAAGGAGGTTTACCGGGAAAAGCAAGTTTCGAGGGCTATTTAGAGCTTTTCAAAGTGTGGGGCTGTAAGCTGTTCGCAAGTGATAAGAAAGGGCTAAGAAGGCACATGGGTGGATTTTAGTCAGTAGAAGAAGTCTGACACTCCCTTCCGCTCCGCCCAGAGCGGGAGGTTTTAAAAATGTTAAGTGTGAAGTTTAGTATCTATGTAAACGCCAAGTCTCGCTATTAGAAGCAAGGAGAAATTTAATCAAAAGTAAAATGGGAAGGAAACTTATGTATGATGAACACATAAGGCCCACAAAATGCAAAGAGTGTTATTTAAATGTGAAACTGGTAATAAGCTCAAAAAACTTTATACGGGACCTTATAAAGTCGTTCAAGACTTGTCGCGTAACGTTGACGTCAAAATAAACGGGAAATCCGATATAATTCATAAAAATCGAACGAAGTTGTACCATGTATAAAACAGGTGTTCTGAATTGTAACGAACACAACCACGTGCATGCACTTAAGTTGCACTGGACAGTTCTTATTATAATAAGTACCTGCTTACTTATTCGTATTACAGCCTATGTTATTGTAAAACTTCTAAAACTTACACTCGCATGCATGAATTTATACGAACAATCAAAAGACACGAGCTAAGAATTATTTTTAAGTATTTGGTTAAGCACTATGTACTAAAATATATTATAATAAACTTATAATAAAATGTGTAATGTCTAGCTTACACTATAGCAAAAAAAAAACTTTTTTCGTATGTCTTTTTTTTTTTAATACCGTGGGAGGTGTGATGTAGTAGTTAAGTAAATTATATTTTACTTGTGTGTGTGTCTGTGAGTACATAATTATAAGCCCTGTGATTACAGCAAATATACTCAGTGTTCAGTCGGCATCTAACATGTTTCATTCTCCTTAAAGTCTCGTCCTTAAACAACCTAATAACACTTTCCCCGACCAGAGAAATTAACTCGGGACCTCATCTCAGCAGTCGCGGTGGCGACCACTAGCCCAACGACGCGATCACACAAATTATCTAAAATTTAATGGGTTGTTCACCAACTCGACACAAGAAACTGGACACACGTGTGTCCAGTTGGTGAAACTCAGACAAAGTATCAATTAATATTTCGTCATCTGGACTCTAAACGATTTCTACGCGTGTCCACATCGTGAATTTAAATAAAATCATTTTTTACTTTTTCGCCAAACATCTATATTTATATAACAGACGCAGACGAAGTTGCGTGGGACAGGTAGAAGCGAATAAAACAAGCTCTTACTTAAAACATTAATCAACTATTAGAGACCTTAGAAGTACCATATTTTTCAAAAACACATCTACCACAAATATCTTCTACACTTTTTCATCCCTATCTCAAACTCATGATAACGAAGAAGGCAGATATTGATATTATGTATATAAAGTAAACATTAACATTACAGAATCCCAACCTGTGGCTGCCTGTGTTTACAAACTCTGAATCATAGAATATTATGAACCTTTTGGAGATATATAGAACACTAATGCTAGTTTGATTTGAGTGCTTAAATATGATTCCTGTTGAAATATCGTTGGATAAAAGCAATGCCGTCGATAGTGGTTTATTGGGAAAATCTACATTTCAGTATATCTATAGCACAATTTAACTTGTAGAATATTTAAAATTAAATATTTACGGTGAAAGGGCACTAATTTAAGTAAAATAAACGAACTAACTGGATGAACACGAGGGCCTTTAGACGTCAAAGTACACCTCCACATTGTTGTCATCATACGAAAACGTGAAAATTAAAATATAAATTATATTGGCACCATCACTTAATTAGTAACCAATGTCCGGATTGAACACCTGGTGTTATTAAAAAAAATGGAAGTGCTATGCAAATTCGTGATCACCCAAGAATTGATGAACAAAATGTGAGAATGATGATGACTAAAATTAGAATAACACACCTACATAACAAAACGCCTGTAATCCCCGAAGGGTCAGGCAGAGGTGGGATACATCTCTGCCATTAGTACACATTTCACCAGTTATGTTTACATTAAGTAATAGGGGATGAGCCTATTGCCATCAAAAGGACACAAATCTTGACTATGTAGTCTAGATTAGTAGCAGACATGTGTCTGCTACTGAAGAATTTTACATAACACAATATAACATCACTCCTGTAATTCCCGAAGGGTTAGGCAGAGGTGAACCTAATAGTACACCCACATTTCGCCAGTTATGTTTAAGTCCCATGTAATAGGGGGCGAGCCTATTGCCATCAACCGGGCACAAATCCAGGCTCCGTGGCTGTTACTGATAATTTTTCTGATGGAAAAACCCAATAACACTTTGCCCGACCCGGGAATCGAACCCAGGACCTCATGCTCAGCAGTCGCGCTTACGACCACTAGACTAACTAGGCAGTCTGAAAAACAGATGCAGATGCAGAATGGAGATGAAAAAACCCAGGCCTGGCCTCCGACCTGGAAATAAAACTCATGCTTGTGGCCACTTGCCCAATACGTGTGTGTGTGAGAATCGAAAGGAGATATAGATAGAAAAATAAAAATAAATTGAGAAGAGATTATAAAATCTGGAACCTCACCACAACGGGAAACAAAGTATCTCCCTACAAAACTAAAAAAAACTTACTACGGAATAAAAATAAACTTAGCACGGATAAAAATGAAAGCGAGAGGGCTGTTTAAATGGTCAACGTGTCTTTGTGGTAGGCGTACGATAAATCTAAGTCTAAGTTAGGAACGCATGAGAATAGGAGAGCACTGACCTTGGGTCGGCGCTGACGAAGACGGACTCGTATTATCTATTCTAGCTCACGACCTCTTATGTAAGAGCGTAAGAAGTAGCTGCACGAAGGCTGCACTGACGTTCGTGTTCTGGGTCACCAGTTTGGGGGGTATGGGGAACAGGGTGTGAAGTTCCTCATCCCCCATAGGAAAGGGAAGATCCTCCGACCAGACGGGTGTTGTGTCTGGTGGGCTAACTGCCTGACATATGTAAGTCGGGATTTTCTAATGTCGCGGATAACTTTGATAGCCATTTAGTAGATTATAGACCATGACCTTTAACTGGAGCTATTGGTGTAATAGTTCTTGTTACAGGAATAGTAAAATGATTCCATAATTTTAATATAAATTTATTAATTTTAGGATATTTAATTGTTATTTTAACTATATATCAATGATGACGAGATATTTGCCGAGAAGGAACTTTACAAGGTAAACATACAATTTTAGATAGCGCGATGTAGGATTTGTTAATAAGTTCTCATGTGTTGCGATGGATGTCGCTGTCGCCACAGATTTTACTACCGCTTTAGTCTAGTGGTCGCATGAGGTTTGGGTTCGATTCCCGGGGTCTGGCAAAGTGCTACTGGGTTTTCCATCGGAATTTTCTAGTACCCAGTTAATGGCAATGGAGTCACCCCCTATTTCATGTGACTAAAAGATAGCTGAACAAATATGGGTGTAGTATATTAATTACACCTCTCACTAACCCTTCGTAGATTAAGGCGTGATGATGATGTGTGTCGCTTTCCAGTTGTGCATAAGAAATGATACATTATTGGACCAATACGATCGTTTAAGTTAAACCTGCACGAGTCTATGTATAAGAGGTCCCGGATCGTTTCGGTCTATGGGCAGGTATTCAACCCCAGAAGCACTAATGCACCTGGGAAAAGGCTAGGCAGCTTATGGTGGTCCTGTGTGACCTAGCGCCTGTAATTTTTGATGTCGATTTGAATAAAGATTTATAAGTACATAACGATAATGTTAATGAATATTGCACCTTTAGTAAACTTCACAACGCAGCAATCACAACAACCGCAACCTGGTAGGGGTCCACTCCACAATAATCTTTAAAGCACAAAACCTAAGTGTATTAACTCGTAAATAAGTAACTCTCATTGCAAAATGGGTACTATTTTAGACAATAACAGGGTCTATATTTCAGGGGAAACTGTCGCTGGCGTCCACGTCAAGGGAACTTTCAAAGTAGTAACAGCCGATAAAAGTTTGCCCAATCAAGCGGACAGCTAACAGCAAATAACAATGGAAGTGGTTACTTTAGAAGTAGACGTACCTCGATTGTCGACAACTTATAGTGCTGTTAAGAGATTAATCACGGATGAACTACAACTTTTAGACATTTGTGACTTTTCAGGAGTGTGAAGTTGTGTGAAATGATCTTGCTAGTCTTAATAGCGAAAACATAAAGCTACAATACGATATTCTTGTTAGACAAACAGTCAAATAAAACATTGTAAAATATTGTAAGTGTTATTATTGTGTGTAAATGTAGTTTTAAATTTAGTTTAGTTTTAGTTTTTTTTTCATAGTAATGTGCGGTGAGTAGTTGGTACCCACCTTTTTTTTTTTTTTTGGGGGGTGGGAAATCATCAAATAACCCCTCCCGTTCTTGGGCGAGCGAAAGGGAGTGTCAGACTTCTACTGACTAAAAACCACCCATGTTCCTTCTTCGCCCTTCATGTCGAGGCCTCGGTATCCCTTGCGGACAACCCGCAGCCTCGACAGGCGTCGGCCCTTGCGGGCCCCTTCCATGTTGCTGACATCTCTTTGAGGTGCGCGTGGAACACGAACGGGCCGTCGACACGGCCTGTCGTCCTCATTAGACGGACGGACGGCGAGCTTACCCATCACTCACCGTCCACAGGCCCGCGTCTACGGTGGCCGGAAGCCATCACGTGGCCCCCGACGCCCGGATCGCCTCCCGCGGCGGCTGGGACGAGAGGTTCTCTCCCTCTCACGTTCCGCCACCTCCTTCGCTAGCATCACTGCTTCGCAGAAGGAGGCGACGGAGTTGGTACCCACCTCAACGACAAATAAGTTGTGAATGTTGTGCTTACCTGTAAGAGGTTGATACACTTGTCTGTAACTCTTTTGTATGTATCTCCTTTCCTTGTGTAGTGTACTCAATTGTTGGTGAGCCAAATAAATAAAATAAAAAATAAATAAATAAATATGTAAATAATAACCTACCAACTAAATACATTATGGTAAGCAATAAAGAACTGAGAACTGAATTGATAACCGGAATAGTAACTAAAAGAAACGTTTTCAAGGAAATAGACGGGCTTGGTTCAAGTTTTTGCTGGTGCTTAGCTTTCAACTGCATAGAAATAACAATAGGCAGCGCCATAATTATCTTGGGGTAATGGCGCTGCAAAGTGAACACTTAAGTAGGTAATTGAACAACAACCAGACTATAAAAGAGCATTAGGAACAAACGTTCAGCTGAAAGGAAAAGATATCTAATAACTTCAAAAACATGGGAGTAACTTAAAAAGGACATTAAAAGCCAATCATAGGTGTTTTTTTTGGATTTTGGGAATCTTCAAATGACTCCTCCCGCTCTGGGCAGAGCGGTAGGGAGTGTCAGACTTCTACTGACTAAAAACCAAACACGTTTCTTTCAAATAATCCGTCTTTGCGACTGAAATTTATACATACAAAGTGTGCTGCTCTGTATGTGCTAGTTAATTCAGCTACCGACCTATAAACTATCAAATTACAATAAATAATAGGAAACTAGACCCACTAGAGATTGCACGACTAACCTAAAAACAACCGAAAATTAAGTATAAATTATAGTAATCCACTAAAACTGAACCCTTATCCAGAACTCGACACAGTCCTAATTACCGGGCGTGCGTGACCAGCCGTGGGACCCAACATATGCCATCACTAAGTCAACCATTATAATCATAACTATGCCTGATAATTTGCCACCAGATATTATGTGCAATCGATATGACTTGGTACGCCCAATTTTTGGTCAAGCTTTTTTGGAGCGGGTGGAACGGCTCACAAAATTAAAACCAGTCATCTTATTCAGGCTGGATTGTTGCTGTGGGGGGACGAAAGTTTTCACCTTGATTCAGTCACCATCTAACAAAATTATAACAGTAGGTTGCCAAACTCTTTCTGTTTTTTTTACCTCAATCTCGTCCTGACGACAGAGATGAGGTCTGCATTAGAAGGAACTAACCTAACAGATAACGTAAACAGATTGTTGATCAATCCCTCAACACCTTATGGAAAACGTCCATCATTGTGACCTAACAATGCTAGTGAGAAAATGATAATGCATCATGGCCATACATGGCTAAAGGCAATGACACTGGTCGATCGACGACGGAGGTTAAGGAACGATGTCGAGGTCAGACGTTGGGTGGTGCACCCCCCGTTGTTTGCCCCCACCGAGCCCCAGAGATCATGACAACCAGTGCAAGCGGTCAGTCGTGCTAGTTTCAAGGCGACGAGTTGGAAACTTGGAACACGATTAAATAATCGTATGTATGATAACGTAACCAAGTTCAGGCCAGCTCAATTTAAGACTAAAGTAGACTATGGTTGGTTTGTTGGTATATATGGTTGGTGGACTGTTTTTTTGTATTTTGTGTGTACATAAATAAATAATTAGTTATAAGATAGACTATATCTAACCCTCTCTTCTCAGGTCTACAACTGTGATGGTCAGTTGGCCAGGTCTCGTCGGACAGAACAACCAAGAATAAAATGGTTCTGGAGAAGAAGTAACGGCTGAAGTCATGATTAAAACGAGAGCTTCTGAGTACACCTGAACAAATTCTAGAATCTGGATGTTTTTAAATTAATTAAGGAGCCTTGTGTTAAAACGTGTTAACGTTATTGTCAGTTAATACAAACTTGTTATATTATATATATAAATCTAGTTTACTGTTATGAATTTGTTAATCATTATTTTATACGCTGATACTTTTTAGGGTTCCGTACCAAAAGGGTAAAAACCGGACCCTATTACTAAGACTTCGCTGTCTGTCCGTCCGTCTGTCTGTCACCAGGCTGTAGCTCAAAAATCGCGATATCTAAACAGTTGAAATTTTCACAAATTATGTATTTCTGTTGCCGCTATAACAACAAATATTAAAAATAAAATAAATATTTAAGGCGGGCGCATACAACAAATGCGATTTTTATAGATAATGGTACGCAACCCTTCGTTTCCTGTTTATGGTAACATTAATGTTGTTATTAGCTTGTTGTTTACATTGGCATAATTAGATAAGATTACTATAGAATATACATGCACAGAGACATGGGCCCTAACTGCTGGCCTCTTAGAGAAGCTCAGAGTCACACAGCGAGGCATGGAGAGAACTATGCTCGGAGTTTCTTTGTGCGACAAAATCCGAAATGAGGAAATTCGCCGTAAAACCGGGGTCATCAACATAGCTCTCAGAATATGCAAGTTGAAGTGGCAATGGGCAGGCCACATCGCTCGAAGAACCGACAACCGATGAGGATGAAAGGTTCTCCAGTGGCGACCATGAACCGGAAGACGCAGCGTTGGTAAGCCTCCCACCAGGTGGACCGACGACATCGTGAGAGTCGCGAGCAACCGGTGGATGCAAACGGCAGGTTGCCGTTCGTTATGGCGTTCTATGCCTCCCCGGCCTTTGTCCAGCAGTGGACGTCTTATGGCTGATGATGATGATGATGATGACTATAGAATAAGAATCGGTTTATTTATAACTATTTTATTCAATCGTTTACGCTTTGGTATAAAAAAAGTGACAATCTCGATGTACAAAGATGAATTCTAGCTGTTTTTTTTTAAGTTCAGTTACCCTCTTGGCATTAGATAATTTTTCTCGACATATGTAGTATGTATGTAGTGGATTTTGTTGTTACTTGATTAAATAATTATTAGTACCTAGTAGTAAGTAAGACAGTTCATTGTTTTTGTAAAAGAGCGAATCTCGCTATCAAACGTAAAAGTTTGGCGAGTTTAGAAGTAAGTAAAAAAATAAAAAATAGGTTTCTTTTTTGGATTTCAACGGACAGTCTGGCTCAAAGCTTATGATTAAAAGGTCAAACTATCCCTTATTACCATGATTATGACGATTCCAGTGGTAAACACATTGATAAAATATAAATTATGTTATTTTGAAGTGAAATAAACTGATCATACGCAATTATACTGTGTGTAGACTTTGTAACCAGTGAGCTTACACTTGCGATATCTTTTCTCTTTCGATGAATCTTTTGCCCATTAAAAACTTATGTTAAATAAAAGGAATCACTTAGACAAAGGTAATTGACTGTTAGAGAATGTTTTGATAAATTAAATCTTCAAGTTCTTCAAGTTATCTGTAGGTACTAATATTATGAAGAGGACGCTCACGCTCCGAATCTTCTTTATCTATTTTAACCACATTAACACTAAAAGAAAGCTAAATTGTCAGGAAGTTGGGCTTTTCGCAGCTAGTCACTACATATTATAAAACAAAGTACTACGCCGCGTCTGTCCGTCTGTTCGCGATTAACTCAAAAACTACTGCACCGATTTTCATGTTGTTTTCACCAATGGATAGAGTGGTTCTTGAGGAAGGTTTCAGTGTATAATTTGACCGACATTCACGCGGGTGAAGCCGCGGACATTAGCTAGTAATATATATAAATGTAACAGCATTTGTTATGGACTCATGAATTCCTAAAATACTACCACTTTCAGCTAAGCACTATTTCTCAGAAGACAGTAACGGCCTCGATCTAAGTCCTCGGTTGCAATCCTTGAATTAAAAATAATAGGTACCGTACAAAAACCTGATCGAACACCTTTACTTTCACTTTCTTTTCATTAAGTATTCTGAACCTTCGAACGGGCTGACATTGCATGTTTTAATCGGAAGCCGTTTTATTTGAAACTAGCTGACTCACGCCACTTAAACTCGATAAATAAACAATCCAACAAATTAAATTGAGTTAAATCGTACTCGTAACAAACAAAAAATCTTAACTTTCCTCTTTACAACCATATATTAGTTTAGATTGGCTTCGATTATATTATTAACTAGCTGATGCCCGCGGCTTCACCCGCGTGGATGTCGGTCAAATTATATACTAAAACCTTCCTCTTGAATCACTCTATCTATAAAAAAACCGCTTCAAAATCCGTTGCGTAGTTTTAAAGATTTAAGCATACATAGGGACAGAGAAAGCGACTTTGTTTTATACTATGTAGTGAAATGATAATTACTATAGATATTTCTTGCTGTTAAATATACAGTAACACCATGTACTTGTAAATATTTTGGTGCAGTAAATATTTTGAATTTGAATTTCCCCGGAGGCCAGACCAATGACTGTAGGGCGCGTAATTATTTTGTCGCGCGGATATTTTTACATTGCGAATTTGCGATATCTTCTAAGTTATTTGTTTAAACTGCATAGAGGAAAGGGCACATAATTCTATATTAAATTTTCGTGCTAACAAACACATTTATTTAGATATAGATCAATACCATCTGGGTTAAATAAGCTTCGCAAAATATCTTTCTTTTTAACCTAACATTTGAATAGTAAATAATGGTTACAGTGAGTCAATCTTAAAAGATAGACATATGCTGTCGTGGACTTTTTTTTTAATTTTAAAGAAACAACTATTCCTTCGTACATGATTTTTGCGTTACTTAAACCGTTTTCGCAGCGCACGCAACGGAAGCTCTCAAAAAGGAATATCTTTTCCCGTTTTTACAACATTTTTCATTTATGCTTCGCTCCTATTGGTTTTAGCGTAATGTTAAATAACAAACAAACTCTTCAGCTTTATAATATCAGTATAGATTATCATTATAAACACACGTCTTGCACATTGTAACATGGCAGACGTTATTTCTAGCCAGTGTCTCGTAGGTTCTACGGCGATATTCTTGTGAAAATTATGTTTTTAGGGAAAAGGAAATAATAGGGAAGTAGCTACATTAGTTCCTGATTTCATGGATATAAGATTGCTTTAGAGGTACTATTCAAGAAGAAAAATAGGGAACACTTTTGTATGGAGAATTTGAAGCTCCTGTTCCCTCTTAATATTAGTCTATCACTCGGGCCCAAGTAGGTCGGTAGATATCATAATGTATTCGAATTTTTGGTTTTCTACGAGCTCGTATTCTCTCGATGGTTTGTTTCATCGGTCTTACCGGCCGGCCGGGCCGGTCGGTGATAACCGGTACTTAAAATAGAAACTTCATAACTCAATCTCTAAAATAAATAACTTAGAAAAGGCAAAATCATATGCAAAACATAAAACCCCATAGAATTACATAAAGAAATCGGTCAAACCCCTTCCACGCCTCTCTCTCAAGGCGAGGAGCGAAACTCATAAAAATGATAAGTCGTAAAAACAGTCATAAAAAATATGTGGCTACGTTAATATGCGGTTCGGTCGAAGCGTGATTTCGATATGAATAATTCTAAATATTATTATGTATTATATTTTATTTATTTTAGTTTCGTTTTAACGAGATTTTTATCCTATTTCGTGACTTTTTAACTTTTATATGCGCGGAAAGTGTTGAAAGTCTGTTTTACGTACTTACTTGATTGTTTTTATCATTTTTGTTTCATTCAGGATTAAAACTTTGATTTGCTCTTGTATTTTGTGATCAAGTCAAGGTTTTCGTTATAAAACTTTGTGTATTGTTAAAGCGAAAAAAAGTTGTCAATAGAAGTCTAGTACTCTGGTTAGGTGGCCTAGTCAAACTATCTTACTAAATCCGTCCGACAACTGGGCCACGTCCTTTCTTTCCTTTTTCTACAAAATTCTGTATTTTGCTAGTGCCAGGTCAGTATTTTCAGCAAAATCCCTCTATCTTCGCTTTGTTCTAAGGTCAAAGTATCATCATCAACATCAGCAGCCTATAATGTTCCCACTGCGGGGATTAAGGCCTTCTCTCCAGGAGAAGGGATAGGCTATAATCCACCACGCGGGCCCAGTGGGGCTGGTCAAAATATTATCCATACAATTTATTTAATTAATATTATTTTTCGTACATGTTTTATCAAGTCCCAGACCGATACAAAACCCAGCATAACATCCAGCCGAACAATAGTCTGGCGTTCCATCAACTTTCACAGTTACCAAAACCTATTAAGTTCAAGACGTTAGTATTTTAATAAATGAGCAAGCGTCACAGCCATTCTCCCAACTTGAAATTAACTTTGGGCTCCAGGGACTTGTATAAAAGCTATGAATACGGTACGGTATACCGCCAGCCATTGTTGGAGGCCTGGGACGGTAGTTCTTGATATTGCAGCGGGAACTTGCCACAGTGGCACCATTGTGGCCTTGTGAACCGACGGTGGTGTTGGCTTTTGATAGCGCGGTGACCGCCTGAATAGTTGTAATTTCTATTGAAGTTTTCTATATTAAAACCTTCTTAGACTATACGATAATTTTGGGCGGATTTCCCTAAACACGACCAGATTTCCACAAGAATAAGTTCAGAGGTTGTCAGTGCCAATATTTCAAGCATAACATCACGCCAGTAAACCCCAAAGGATTAGGCTGAGGTGTACCTAATAGTAGTCACATTTCGCCAGTTATGTTTAAGTTCCTTGTAACAGAGGGCGCGCCTTACTGTCATCAACTGAGCGCAAATAAAGACTCGCGGCTACTGAGAAATTACTGATGGAGAAACCGTAAACCAATTTGTCCGACCCGGGAATCGAACCTGTTGCCCACTATATTCTAGAAGTCTTTTAAAGCCCTTTATAACTCGTTCAGTTGAACACGGTTTATATTTGTTGATTGTATTAATTGCTGAACTCTGAACTGAATAAAGGGGGAGAGTATTATGAATAAGAATATTATTTAATATTACTTGATAGAGGAGCTCGTGGCTTAATAAGAACTACTCGGGTCGATCTTTAGGTAAAGCTGTGCTTGCCTAGGTCGGTCTGTGGATCGGTGACCGCCCGAAATACCGAGTTTCCTCCGTGCCTCGGGCTTTTGGTCCCGGCTGCCATAACAAGATCTTTGGCAGTCGTTACAGGTAGTCAGTGACCTGAAAGTCTGATTACCAGTCTTACTAAAGGGTATCGTATTACCCAGTATTAACTGGGTTGTGGAGGTCGGATAGGCAGTTGCTCCATGTAAAATACTGGTATTCAGCTGCATCTGGTTAGACTGGAAGCCGACCCCAACATAGTTTTGAAAAGGCTAGGCAGATGATGATTACTTGATAAAATTTTCAGATTAACTATTTTGTTAGAATTACAAATCTATTTGGGATAAAACAAGCAGTAAATTACAATACAAAACCTATCAATATTTTAATTGAATGGGTTTTAAATATACATAATTACAGAGTAACAATAATTGTACATAAAATTATAAAATCGATAGCGTCCTGTACTGAAACTTTAATTGCAGGTTCTACCTGAATGCAATCGACGCGATTACATGAATACTAGCGATCCGCCCCGACTTCACACGGATGCAATTTATTAGTAACTAGGCCATCCTATCCTCGTCCCTATATGGACTGCTTCGTTGATCGCAAGCGCGACTGCTGAACATAAGGTCCGCGGGTTCGATTCCCGGGTTGGGTCAAGTGTTTTTGAGTTGACCCATCAGGAGTTTCTCAGTAGCAGTCTAGGAGGCTAGATTTGTGCCCGGTTGATGGCAATGGGTTTGCCCCCTATTACATGGGAGTTAAACATAACTGCCAAAATGTGAGTGTACCTCTGCCTAACCCTTCGGGGGTAACAGGCGTGATGTTATAATGAGCTTCTTATCCTAACTCTATCTATCAAGCTGAAACCAACCTTAAACATTCACACAATTTTATTGTTATCGGTTAAGTGATTTGAGAGATTAGCGTATCCAAACATATAGTGAAAAAAAAAGATGATTTTCTCGTACTAAAACAAACGCGACTTGATTGTTTGCACAGTTCTTCAATAAGAGCTGAATTCGCGGGTACATACGTGGTTTTACATAGCAATGTCCTCATCTGCCTAGCCTTTTCCCAAACTATGTTGGGGTCGGCTTCCAGTCTAACCGGATACAGCTAGATAGTCGAACTAGCTAATAAGTATACAACCAGTAAGGTTGCATTTACTTTTGAGACTACACAGATACGAAACGAAAAAAGGGGGTGAAGGAAGTGAAGTTCTTGCTGAAGTTGGTGCAGACCAACTTCAGCAAGAACGGCTTAACGTTGAAGGTCGCCCGTGCGGCTGTTATAGCTACGAGGTCTCTATCAGTTTTACATATCAATGTAATAGCTAATAAATTATGTGAGTACACCTTAATATCGCTTCTCAAGGAAAAGAAGCAGTGGTGGCCCAGTGGTGGCGGTCCCGACTTACGAACAGTGAGTCGTGGGTTCGAACCCAATCACGCGTATTACTTTGTGTAAATTATTTCATCACCACTGCTCTCAAAACGGTGATAGAAAACATCGTGAGGAAACCGGCATGTCTTAGAACCAAAAAATTCGAAGACATGTGACACCTACCGAAAAAAAAATGAATCTAACTGTCTGTGTATGGTCTATGAATTTATTAATTTAATTTATAAATTTATCTACCAACCCGTACTGGGCACGAGTACTGAATTATAGCCCACCCCTCTCATAGAGAGGAGGCCTGAGTCCCTGCAGTGGGAACATTATTGGCTGATGACGAAGGGAATGGTAGACACAATAAAGTTAAAACTTCCCATAATTTTTTTTTTTTTTTTAAAACGTTGCCCCACACTAGGAATTTCTCCTGTATCGTGGGTGCGTTCACAAACATATAAAGTCACATATACACAAATACCAATAATATAATAAATAATAATGCTATTAAAGGTACTTAATTCCCTTTGTGCAATGTTCTTTGAACAAGTAACGACAAAGTCTATGAAAAGTTGGATCAGTAGAATACCTTTCATTAAAATATAAAACGTGGAACTTACTTTTTCCGTGAAAGTTCGGTCGTTCGGTTCGAACGAGGCAAAAGAAATAAAAGTTATGGGATGTTAATGCTTTTATGAATTAATAAAATTAAAAAGTACGGCTTGACGTCATGTATTATTGACGTTAAGTACGCTTTAAAAAATACACAAGATGCGGATATGAAAACACAGTGAATTATTATGGTATTTAGTATAATAAATAAACGATACTAGCAATGTGTTATTGGGTTTTTTATCAAGAATTTCTCAGTTGCAGCCACGGAGTCTAGATTTTTACATAAATCTTGTGATAAATGCTGACAATCCGACATACTTTTTGAAATATGTACCTACATTTGCCACCTGAAACATTAGTACATAGCAATTAGTAGCTCTACCTATAGTAGAACACAGCCTGGCAGTTTACACGCAGTAATAAGGCCGCTAGTCTAATTCAAAGCTAAACCGGCCGTAGACGGTTCGTCACAACACTGACATCACTTCACTGGGAATTACTAATGAGGGCGCGGTTCCATTGACAGCGGGTAGGGCGCGGTTCCATTGACAGCGGGTAGGGAGCGGTCCCATTGACAGCGGGCATCATAAAGCTGACTCACACCCCCCTCACACGGATATCATCATCTGTCTAGCCTCTTTCCAACTATTTGTTGATGTCGGCTTCCAGTCTTACCGGATGCAGCTGAATACCAGTATTTTATATGGAGCGACTGCCTATCTAACCTCCACAACCCAGTTAATACTGGGTAATACCCTTTGGTAAGACTGGTTGTCAGACTTTCAAGTCTTTGCCTACCTGTAACGACTGCCAAATATCTATATATGGCAGCCAGGACCAACAGCTTAACGTGCTTTCCGAGGCACTGAGGAAACTCGTTAAGTATTGGGCCCACCCACAGACCAACCTTGGCCAGGACGGCTTAACCTAAAGATTGATCTGAGTGGCAGTTATTATTAAGCCACGAGCTCCTCTCTCCTCCGCTCACACGGTCATCTATAATACGTTATTTTGGAATCACCGGCGTTCGTGTATGACCAGATGTATGAATGTGGACGAGGCAAAAGGAGTATGTGAGTATCGTAGCAGGTGGAGTTCTGTGGTTTGTGCCTACCCCCATCGGAAAAAGGCGTGAGTTTTCGTATGTATGTGTGTATGGTAGTTTGTTTTTGCATTTGTTGACGGGTGTTCCTAACTTTTTATAAGATGCTGTGCCACTTTAGAAAACTTATACCTACGTGTAATTTCTGGGTTTGTCTCCAGTAGTCCAGTGACCGCGATATCGGATTGAATTTGCCATGGATCACGGCGAGTGAACTAATTTCTTTTCATTTAAATTCTCAAACCAAAATATATTGCAGTCCATTGTTTTCTTGTTACTCATAGTAATATTCAAATATCAACCTTATGGTTGCACAAGTAAAGATCACATTAGACTGTCAGTGTAACCCAAGAATTCGGTAATGGCAACGTGCCAAATGATTCAAATTTCGAACCGCCTTGTTGACGCTTCGTGTGACCCAAGAGCTGACTTTTACATAAGCCAGAGGCAAAGTATTGCCATACAACGTAGTAATGCGGTCAGTCTTTTAAGCACATTATCAGCTGAGGGGAAGTTTTTCGATGTCCTTTTATAGTTTGCTGTTGGTTTACTTTATTTATTTTGGTTTGTATGTGATGCATGTATGTGTAGTATTAATTTAATTGATTATATGACCCGTTGGGATCTGGGAACAAGCCATTCGCGATTATAGTCTTCAAATTGAGGATTAAGTGAAATCACACCGTTTTTTGCTTTTTACCCATAGATGGCGATGATTTTCTTTATCGTAAGGTTAATGCCTATTCTGGTGTCAGTGTTTTTATGCTGTCCTAGGCCTCTGACTTGGTTTTACATGCCATCAACAAATATCTGTCTAGCATACTGGTTTCTTCACGATGTTTTCCTTCACCGAGGCAAGTTATAATTATTATACAAAACCCACATGGTTTACAATTTCGAGTGAAGGAAATAGTTACATTTTCTAGAAATTGTAACTTTTTCCCTGAATTTTAAACGAAGTAGTCGTTTATTTACAGCTAAATTTATGAAGTAAAAGAATATTATTATTACTGAACTGAACACGAACAAACAGACGAAGGGCAACTGAGAGTAAAATGCAAATGTCCTCACACAAGTAATCTTGTACAAAATGTTTTATTAAAATTTGGAAACACCACAAGTCTCATCCTCCAAGGACGAGTGCGGACGGACAAAATGTCAAAGACCTTTGAAGCAATCTTAAAATGAACCTATGTGGTACTAAATGTAATTACGAATATGTCGTCTTTGATAGGTGTAGGTACAGAATATTTTTTGAAGGTATTATTTGCCCGCCCGCCCGGTTTAATGCCCGCGTCTTCACCCACGTAGATGTCGGTTACCGCGACCAAAAGTAACCCCCCCCCCCCTTTAAACCCCCCTTATCGCATTGAAAAGTAGCCTATGTCCTTTCCCAGGCTCAAGACTATAATTGTGTACCAAATTTCATTTAAATCGGTTCAGTAGTTTTGGTGTGAAAGCGCGACAGACAGACTGAGTTAGTTTTCCATTTATAATATTAATATATACTAGCTGATGCCCGCGACTTCGCCTGCGTGGATGTCGGTCCTCGCGACATAAAGTAATATTTTTTCCACCCCTTTCAAATCTTTTTTCGCATTAAAAAGTAGCCTATGTCCATTCTAAGGCTCTAAGTCTATCTGTGGTCCAAATTTAATTTAAATCGGTTCAGTAGTTTTTGCGTGAAAGCGCGACAGACAGACAGAGTTACTTTCTCACTTGTAATTTTATAAGTAAGGATGATTAGAGTATAATAATATGCTTATTTGGAGGTAAGAAACTGGACATAGGTACTCGTAGCATAACAAAACATAATCAGTATTTTTTGTTCCTATTGCTGTACACAATAACCCTAATCCACAACGCGGGCCCGGTTGGTGATGTCACATGTCTTCCATTTTTTTGGAAGACATGACGATTTCCTCACGGTGTTTTCCTTTACCGTTTAAAGAGCAGTGGTGATCAAATAAATTACACAAAGTAAGGCACCGGCCTGGGCTCGAACCCACGACTTACTGATCGGAAGTCGGGGCCATCACTGTGAGACTGGACAATAGGGATATTTCTTGACTAAAAAAATATGATTCTATTTAATCCGCCCGTTAGATTATCGAAAAATATAGGATATGTGTTTTTATTAAATAATTAAAATTGACGAAAATAAAACGCGACAAAGATCGTGAGTGGGGGTATGTGACGTCACATTCCAGTAAAAAATGTACTGAAATGTGACGTCACACGAGTTTTAGAATGCTCTGTATCGTTTCGTTGTTTACGTGAAAAAAGAAAAAATACGTGTCCAATATTTTTCGGAAATCTATCTCGAACTAATTCGATTTTTTTTGTTAACTACCCTATTATTGAATTTATTAAAATGATGTACCAAGGGCAGATAACTCAAATCTGGCTTACGGCAATTGTGTTTCCTTTTGGCAAAATCGTTGATTTTGTAATTCAAGGTATTTACTATGAGAACCACGTTGATATTCAACTGGTTTTAAATGTGATATTATTGTACTCAAGATAACAATAAATACATAAGATCTTCAATACACATCCTACTAGCATAAAAACTCAACTGTCACTCTCAAAACTACAGTCTAGCTAACCCTTATTAATATTATAAATGCGAAAGTAACTCTGTGTGTCAGTCTGTCGCACTTTCACGCCGAAACTACTGAGCCGATTTAAATGAAATTTGGTACATAGATAGTCTAGAGCACTCTAAAGATAAAGATCGCTATCAGCTAGTCCATTTCCATGTTTAAGTTACCCGCTCATTCGATAACGTATTCAAATTCGCTAATCGCTCGTGATCCCGCTTACAGTCGCGACCCGAATCATCAATGCATGAAAGTCGCCCTGACACCTGACTTTGATATCAAACCGACCTGACTGATACCACGAGCTCATCCTGTCTAGACAGCCTAATATAGAAGGATAAAGGATTATATATATCTCGACACATGACATTAAATATCTCGATTTATTCATCGAGAGTATGGGTTCATGAATGATGACTGCTGTATTCGATTATTGAATAATAGAGACAGCTAATGTACCTGTTTGCCGTTATTAATGATAAGCTGTGTGTTAGGTCAGTAAAGTTCAACGTTGCATGGATTTGTTTGTCATTAAATATGTGGCAATGAATGTTGTTGTACTTTAATTATTCACGTGATTTTTGAAATGAAAATTTTTATTACAATTATTGAATTTTAAGTCGCGGACAAACTGGTACGGATAAATTGCGAGCTGGACATCTGACACATGACTTTGATAGATAAGGCACTGAAGTATAGTATAATTATGTGCATTCTTGGCTGTAGTGCGTTTCTATAACGGGTGACGACTGAACTGTTCACTTTGTTGTTGTTGTTCTGTCTTGATGTATATTTAAACTAGCTTTTGCCCGAGTTTTCGCCCGCGTGGATCTCGGAAATATCAAAAATGACGTTTTTCTATACAAACTTTCATGCCCTATTTCACCCCCTTGGGGGTTGAATTTGAAAAGAGGAATACGTGTGCGAAATTTTAAGTTTTTAGCCCTAAGCGTTTAGCCGGTCCGTCGGGGCTGCGGGTTGTTCGAAAGAGATACCGCGGCCCCGGCACAAGGGCTAAGAAGGAACATGGGTGGTTTTCAGTCAGTAGAAGTCTGACACACCCTTCCGCTCTGCCCAAGAGCGGGATGGGTTATTTGATGATTTACAACCTCCAAAAATAAATATATATTTTGTCTGTGCGTTGATCCTCAGTCAATCAGCTTTACCTTTAATTTATATAGAAGATAGATATTTGTTTTGCGTTGTATGTTTTTTTTTGTCATTTTGTATGCACATCGTGAATCAGCGACAAATAAATATTTTTCTGTCTTTCTGTCAGTACCTGTCCAGTCTAAGTACAGTATACGCATCCAGTCCGGCCTCAAGTTTCACAGGATCATCACACAAGTTAGTAATTAACTAAATAAACGAGCACACTAATCTTAGTAATCTAATCGCGGGCAACACTTGTACTACAAATAGTTGGCACGGGTGGAGATCTCACGCAGCACAAAGCTGGTTAAATATTAAAGTGCAGTTAGCGGCACTGCCAGTTAACCTGTGATTGGCTACAGTTACTGTTAGCACGTAATTGAACGGGCTAACTAGATAACGCAAACGTGTCGTTTTAAACTTGTTAACTGTTATACTGGAAAGAGTGTAATGTGTGTGATTCTTTAGCTTTGTGATATTAGGTTTCGTTATGAAGATGAAAGGAAATAAACTAGTAACTAGTATTTAAATAAACTAGTAGGTAGTATTTAAATAAACTAGTAAGTAGTATTTAAATAAACTAGTATTTAAATAAACTAGTATTTAAATAAATTAGTATTTAAATAAACTAGTATTTGAATAAACTAGTATTTAAATAAACTAGTATTTAAATAAACTTAGTATTTAAATAAACTAGTAACTAGTATTTAAATAAATTGCCATTACTGCGTTATAGGTAGTTGGTGGGCCCAAAAGTTTTACCAAGGAGTATCGTTTTACTCAGTACTAACTTAGTTTTGAAGGCAGTCGCTCCATGTAAAATACTGGTTTTCTGCTGAGCCCGGTTAAACTGGAAGCCGATTCGAACTTAGTTGGGAAAAGGCTGATGATGAATGCTACCAGTCTTTGGGGTACTTTTCTTAATCGATGCGGATGAATTTATGGATGCCCCATCTCTTGAGGATTGCAAATAAAAATTGCTATTTGAATTGAAATTAGTTGTCCACAACTTGTCTTTTTATAATAATAAATAAATTTTATGAATAAGAACCTATTTTTGTTTTTGTAAAGCATATTTAAAAATGTGGTTTGTATAGAAATGAATAAAGTAAATAATCAATTTTAGGACTCTGTGAAAATAGTACCTTAAACACACCGGATTAAAAATGTAAGAGGTTGTTTTTCGAGCAATCCGATAGAAAATTAAGAATGAGTATACTATGCATTAGTTGTAATATCTATCGTGCACAGAGTCACGTATTTGATGTCAAAGACATTACGTACTCGTAGTTAGGGACAATAGAGAAATGGTCATGCGTATTCCATTCAAGACGTTGAATTTATTGTAAGTTTAAATGCGTTATTATGCGTTTGTTAATAGTTCGGTGAGTTTGTGAAATAATGGGTTGTGGTCGTTTTCCATACAGGATTAAAGAAAGACATATGCATGTGACTGATATGATAATGCTAAGGGGGATATGTGGTGTTACGCGAGTTGATAAAATAAGAAATGGGTACATGAATCTGAAAGTGGCACTAATAGAAAAGTTGTGTGGTACTCGGTTGTTGTGGTATGGTCATGTGATGCGGAGGAATGAGGAAAATGTGGTGAGGAAATTTTAACTTTTCCCAACTATGTTGGGGTCGGCTTCCAGTCTAACCGGATGCAGCTGAGTACCAGTATTTTACATGGAGCGACTGCCTATCTGACCTCCACAACCCAGTTAATACTAGGTAATACGATACTCTTTGGTAAGACTGGATGTCAGAATTTCAGGTCACTGAATACCTGTAACGACTGCCAAAGATCTATATATGGCAGCCGGGACCAACAGCTTAACGTGCTTTCCGAGGCACGGAGGAAACTCGGTATTTCGGGCGGTCACCCATCCACAGACCGACCTAGGCAAGCACAGCTTTACCTAAAGATCGACCCGAGTGGCAGTTCTTATTAAGCCACGAGCTCCAGACATGATGATCGATATTTACACATACTAAAAATATGTCCTGGCTTTATGCTGAGCTGAAGCCCTTTTGGTATTATCAGCTTGTTTCTTTTGTAAAAAATAAGGTGTTTTTGTGAATAATGCCAAATAAACAAAATTTTCTTTCTTTCTTTCTTTTCTTTCTTTATGTCCTGCGTATCCTGTTCTTTGTTTGTGGTCCTAAGGGAACTGATGGACTCTACCGAAAGTGTCAAACTTGTAGCTCAGTTCTGGAGTCACAATTTACATTGCTATCGACACGCTAATAGGAAGATTTATACAGAGTTAAGCTACTTTTCATCCTAGAAATCAGACGTATCGTGGACAACAGCTAGCCCTAATAAATAAAAATACATAATATATCGTTTACTTTTCTAAAAGACAATTAAATTGATTCTTGGTGATGTTCTTCAGAAAGGTCATGTGCGTAGTACTCACAACTGGCGTGCGTGTGTGACGACCAGATGTACTAACGTGGACGAGGCAAAACGAGTATTTATGGATCGTAGCTGGTGGCCTTCTGTGGTTTTTGAGTACCCCCATGGGAAAAAGGCGTTGAGTTTGTGTATGTTTATATCTATAACATCACGCCTGTACGCCTCGAAGGGTTTAGGCAGTGGTGCACCCATTGGTACACCCACATTTTTCCAGTTATGTTTAAGTTCCATGAAAAAAAGGGGACGAGCCTACTGTCATCAACCGGGACACGCAGATATCACAGACTGTGGCTGCTACTGGAAAATTCCATAAAGAAAGTCCCAATGAGACCTGGAAATCAAACCCAGCAATAAGGCAGTCATAACGTATAGTCGTAGTCAATTGGCAGATTAAACTGACATTACACCAGCTCTGATTAATGCATGTGGCTATGATACCCTAACCATATCAAGACCTTATGCCAGCACTAGCTTACTCCAGGTACACTAATATCGCGTTCGCTTTGGGGATTATGCGGCTGCTATATTGATACCTATGTGTTACGTCTATGTATTCATTTGTACTGCAGTTTGAAGGATACATTGAGCTTGACAGATTAGCTGTCAGGCGAAATATATGAACGTATGTGGTGTGCGTTTCATGTTGTTAGATATTATTTAGGTGTGTGATTATTTATCAGTGAGGGATTAATGGTCAATGATCTGAGTTTTTGGAGGTGAGAATGCTAAGGAAGACGTGGTGTTACGCCTATGGATGAAATAAGAAAAGAGTTATCTTCACAGAGGACATCTGAAACGGGTGCCGGTGACTGAAAAGTTGTGTGATCGGTTTGACCAAAGAAACGATGGATGGACTGTGTAAAGGATGATAATATGGCAAGAAAGTAGGTGTCTCATGAGATGACGAGAAATAGAAAAGTTTAGAAGAACTCGTGCTGCGCCGACCCCAAATGAATTGGGATAAGGTCAAAAGAATAATGATCAGAGTTAACATGAACAAATATCACCGGGATTTGGGAGTTTTGTAAACTTGTAAGAATTTTGCCTCTGGGATTTTAAAATGGTTAAAACTCTAGGGAGATATTTCAATAGTGGTTTTTGAAGAGATCTTATCCGTGTGAAGACTGCATGTTCGAATTCCAATCCAGCAAAGTTCGAACTCGCACACAGCGAGATACTAAACCACCAACATCTGGCGTGTCCTCCAGCCTGTGCGGGATCCAGAAGGACATCACTAGATCGAAGTAAGATGATAAAAATAATGTAAATTAAGGTTTAAATATATTTTCTGTTCGATGAAGAGAAGTAATAGTTTGTCTATAATTATTCTAAGTTTTTTTTAATGCCTTTTGGCCATATTTTAGGTTAAAACTTAACATTCACAGCTGCTTATCTAAAATTGAAAAATCGATACACAATTGTTTACCACATTTCTATTGATTTCGTCTGCCTTTTATTATTTACTTAACTTATTATGTAAACGTAAGCGAAGTGTTGTGTACTATAATTTATCTTTTTTTCACGTCTTCCATTCATGTAAACAAAGCAACAATATCTTGATATAACTAGAAAGTTCTTGTTGGTAAATGTCTTTGTTTACAGTCGTGAAAAATATAAAAATAAGAGTGTATATGTACTTACATATGTGTGTATGTTCGCTTCCATGTTGACCTGAGGATTAAAGAAAAACAAGGTGTATATAGTGCTTGTATACAGGGGATTATACCTTAAGGGAGATTAGTACCTCAAAGGGAGGTTGGCGAGTAAATCTAAGAGTGGAACGCGATGAAATGAGAAGTATTAACAGCTGATAATGCCTTAAATTTTAACGAACCGCCATTAGAAAATTCAGTTTTTGAACGTTTATTTTGCGAGTTTCGATTTTTTCAGTTATAACATTAAATTTTTGACCGATTTCTTCATGCTTAGGTTGAAACTTCTGGGCGTTTTTGCACCAACCTTCAGTAATTCGAGGGAACTGAAGTAATGGATATCCGTGCTTCTCTGGAGACTTATTGTGATGTTATTTTGCTGATATGGTGATGGATGATGTTTAAGTTCATAAATTGATTTGATAATAATGTACTGTAAACAATTTTATCTTTCTTCTTTATCGAGTGTTTAGTGCCTATATCCTGGTCTCCGAGTTTTTAAGGCCCCCGTTGTCCTCTGACCTAGCCTTTCAATTTTTTTATCGCTTTCGAATTTTGACCTAGCGTTACCTATCTCTCATTTTTTTATAGCTTTCTAATTTGCCCAATATTAATAAGTAAGGATACAATAATATAATAACCTTTAGTTGCTATTACACTGAGCTCACCATTGCGTGGATATTTCCATTTCTGGCCAGGACGGTCTATACTGTTGAATCTTTGGTTTTAATTTTTTTTTTGGTTTTACTTTATGAAAAGTCAAGAGAAAAAATCATTAGCCACTCAGAGACATGAATCATCGTCATCTGCCTAGCCTTTTCCCAGGTTTTCAGTCTAAACGCATGCAGCTGAATACCAGTATTTTACTTGGAGCGACTGCCTATCTGACCTCCACGGTCCAGTTAGCACAGGGTAATACGATACCCATTTGTAAGACTAGTTTTCCGGCCACTGAGTACCAGTTACGACCTGTCAAAAATCTATAACTTTATTTTTAAATGGTTGCCCGCCACTAGGAATTTCTCCTGTATCGTGGGTGCGAAGACCCGAAACAACTATCTGTTGGCCAAATTATTGACAGCTGGGACCAACGGCTTAAGATACTCGGTATTTATGGGGTGGTCACCCATCCACAGACCAACCTAGGCAAGCGCGGTAAGGGGCTGTAATTATCTACCCACAAGCTACTACCATACCGAAACCGCACCAGCTATTTAATAACACGAGTAAATTTTGAAATTAACTACCAAATAACAGAAAATGAATTGAAACCTGTCTTCACTATAACACTCTCAATTTCTAACCGACATAAAAAAACATAGAGCTTGTCAATTTTTCTTTATGTTTTTTCCTTGTTAACGACACCTTATCCAAAAGTCTTAAGGCCTATATTAGCTTGTCAAAAAGGAGCCCCGGTCGTCCGCACTGCACCATTGTGGTCCTACAAAAGTTCGGACCATTATCTCAGACCAACAAACACGTAAAACTTCGAATGGACTTACTAAAGGCATTTTAACCCATCAAATAAACACTCATCTATAATTTATAAACGCCTTTCTCAAAAATACTTCCTCATTTAATAAAGGCCACAAGGTCCCGTTTCATAGATTACGTTTTCCTCAAACTCGCCCAAAAGAAAGGAAAGTGTCGCTAGTAGTTGAAAGAAAAGTCGACCTTATGGAGCAAAACAATGGCTCGTTCACGATATAAAGGTCCTGTGTGGGACTGTTATAGGACAATTATAAACTCTATAACAATCGCATAAAGTTGATTTTAGTTTGAAAGAAAATGAAGTTTTAAAAGTTTATGTTAAAGCGAATTTTAGGTTAATTTTAACAGTAATATAAATGAATATTGAATGAAATGCTGACTTATAAGTAATAATTCAACTCTTCATGTCCGTAATGGGAACATTACCTTCTTGTATCATCTGATTAGCCTTTTCCCAACTATGTTGGGGTCGGCTTCCGGTCTAACTGGATGCAGCTGAATACCAGTAGTTTACAGCTGCCTATCTGACCGATAATACACCCTTTGGTAAGACTGGTTGTCATACTTTCAGGTCACTGACTACCTGTAACGGCTGACGACAAAGCATATTGCAGCCGGGACCAACAGCTTAACGTGCTTTCCGAGGCATGGAGGAAACTCGGTACGTAAAGGGTGGTCACCCATCCACAGACCAACCTAGGCAAGCGCGGCTTGACCTAAAGATCGACCCCGAGTGGCAGTTATTATTGACCGACCCCAACACAGTTGGGAATAGGCTAGGCAGATGATGATGGTGTATTGTATATTAATAGGCTAGTACCGACAGGTCATCGACCCTCGCATCGGTATAAACACTAGGTATATACACATATTTGCCCACTCGCTACTTCAAAAACCTTTGCCAAATTCGTTCCTTTAATTTTATATCCAGATTCGAATTAGAACAAATTACATAATAATATGCCTAATATTCGTGAACCATTTTATAAAAGCTATTCATATTTTGTTACCAGTTTTATGCTATTTTTTTATGTTGTTGTTCAATTTCAATGAAAAGATTTATTTGATAGTTTAGAACTGATATTAAACAAAGGTACGCGGGTATTATTTTAAAACTAGTGTTTACAGCATAACATCACGCCTGTAATACCCAAGGGGTTGGGTAGAGGTGTACCTATTATTATACTAATTCTTCTCCAGTTATGTTTAAATCCAATGTGATATTGACATCAACCGGGCACAAATCTAAACTCCGTGGTTGCTACTGAGAAATTTCTGATGGAAAAGCCTAATCTCCAGAACCCAGTTATTCTTGGTAACACTGGTTGCTAGACATTCGGGTTACTGACTACTTCTACTGCTGGGGAGTTTGTTCCGCCACTTCTTCTTTCCAGCAAAACACTAGGAAGTGTCGAAGGGTGGGCGTTTTGGGGGACTGACACTTGTAAATAAGTAAAGTAAAGTAAATTTTGACGTTCGAAAAGTGCTAAGTATCAGCCTAGTTTGAATAAATGACTTTTGATTTTTTTTTTTTCTAATTACTGTCAGAATTACAAATAGCAGCCGGGACTAACAGTTAAACGTGTTTTCTGAGACACGTAGGCACTCTTTAAAACATATTATTAAAGTTACGGATTATTCAGAAAAGGTGCCATTGGAAATTGGAATGAACAACCGTACAAACAACCTCATTAATATTTTTTGTACTGTACAGCTAACAGTACAAAAATTAATAATGAGGTTGGTTGTTCGTTTGTCTTTGGGTGGCTTAAATTACAGAATTTAAGCCACCCAAAGACTAAAAATAAAATAAGTAATTTAATATATTTTTGTCAATCCTCAATTCCTTTGTTTTATTTTAATTATTAAAATTAAAGCTGACTTACAATATGCCTTCTCCATTTGCTACTTGCCTTCTCCGTTTAATATCCCTCCTCTATTTCAGAAGCCAGAGGGGGAGTGCAAACAAACGTCGTCGTAGCCTTTGTATAATGCCACTGTAAACATTAGCTCTACTATTGTTCTATCCAATTTTTAGAAACCTTCACTATTTCCTGAAACCCTCTTTTATAGCTTTATGCAGCGCTGTTTAACTAAAAGACCGACAAACCTAAAATTAACGAGTGTAACCAATTTTATCAGTCAATATCTACTTAAGTTGACTTTCAAACCACAACCGAATAGTAGAATCGATCATGTCAGTGGTACTCGAGTGAATTATACTAATAGTACGTAAATATGTCTGTCTGTGCGTTACCTACCTGTTTGCCTAAAACACAGTCATGCAACACAAAAAAAGTACTCATATTAACTGCGTCTGAAATGATAAGAATTTGAACATGATTCAAATTACCTACTGTCCAATTATAATTGTAGTTATTGCTAAGCACTGTAGACTTTGGAATAATTTTTAAGCTATTGCATAGCTTCTATCGCGGGCCTTGAGCGTGGAGACCGAATCCAGAAATTCCGTAACGAAAAAAACCTAACACTCATTTATTTAATAAAAGAAAAAAAAATGATTTTTTATCGGTATAAATGTATGTAATAATAATAATGTATAATGTATATATAATATATGATGTATTTTTTTTATTTTATTTTTATTAAATTAAAAGAAAAAAAAACAAAGGAAAAAAAATACTGCATTAATAAAATAAATAATTAATTATAATTGCATAAGTTGATAAAAAATGCTATGCAATAGCTTTACCGCGGCAGTCTCCGAGTGCCACACGTCTTTTTTTTAAATAAATCATTATTATTCCGCTAAAGCAGCCATTTTACTTATGCCTCAACTGGTGAACGGAATTCATTGACCACAGGGTATAATATACAGGTCCGGGTTGATGTCTCACAGATGTGTACACGTAGACTATGACCTGAGTCCTGACCTTTTTCATCAGCGGAAAAAACCGTTTGATAATTGCTGCGTTCCACGGAAACACGCAAAAGTTAGCAAAGTTAGAATTTTTGCTTCAAATTATGGGCATAAATCTAGTTGAGAAAAATAGTATTTAAAAAAAATGAGATTGTGACTTAATAAAGTTAGAAATAAACCTATCTAATACCCAACTAACTTACTAAAATATAATAACCTACTGTTAACAAAATAATATTCAAAATAAAGGACAGCTGTCATTTCTCTGACGATCTAACTTGTCCAACAATTAACTTCCTCACGTTTGGGATACCAACCTAAAAATCGGAATTATACTTGCTTTTACCGTAACGAGTAGTACCTACAGGGGTACTACTCTACTCATCCACAGTAAATGAACGAAGCATAACTTCATATCAATAAAACATAATAACATAACCTTCTCCATATGGCCTTACAGCAGCCGAACTTCGAAATACAATAACTTGTTTACATATCTTCAAAGGTTACGATTGAATAAGTGCATTTTTTTTATTATAAGCAAGCCTCCTTTACGAGCGTAGACGTACATAAGAATAACAATCGGTACCCGTTCCCTAGCCCGCGTTTTGTTTGAAGACGGCCTTCAGGAACTTCACCCATCCTTTTCTCTCGCATTGTAAACCAACTCTGCCTGTCTCAAGTTACGGAGGCGCACACACACACTTGAATAAAATAACACTGACTCGCGTTATCTGTCTCGCTCTATTTTGTGGAGTATTCGAACACGTGCGAGAGGGACGGTGGCCGAGCGTAGAAATGCAATAAAACAGAGATGCCTACATGGGAGATTTGTGCCTATACAATGGTATAGTTCTCTCCGTGCGTGGCGGTTTTATTTGCTTAAAGAGAAACTGTTTGGAAGTGTTAACTTCCATTTAATATGATACAATTATGCTGTTTATTTGGATGCTGTTGGTAGAAATCTATTGCGAATTATGTTTGGAGATTCTAAATGATTTGTTGCTATGGGTGCGCAATTTTGGAATGATGATAACGTTTAAATGGCAAGGTTTACGTTTTGGTGGTAAAATGGAATGATAATGTAGCATCAAGTAAACAACTTTAAGTTATTCTATGGGACTAAAAGAAAATTATATCACGTCTTGGTTTTCAATTTATCTAGTAACTTCTTGAAAGACCTAGGAATAATGTTGAGACCTAGGAGTAATTGTCAGAAAACAATTTCTATTAAAACTTAATAACAGCTTTTAACAACAACTTTTAAGTGAATAAGTAATACTCACAACGACATAATTAATAGAAAAAAATAATGTTTTTGTTTCCGCCCTCATAGAAAAATGTAGGCAGTAGGTATTAATCTAGAATCTATAACTCGTCTACGAAAGCGCACTCTATGGCACTCAAACATAGAACCAGCACTGAAGTTCATGAACATGTTTAGCTAGTTCAAACAACGCGTTCACCAGAACACTTCGCTTTCTAAGGGGTCAAGGACCTACCTATATTGATTTTATTTTCAACTGTGAATTGGAACAGGACGAACGGAAAAAATATTATAGGTATTCCAAAATGAAATATCAATCAGAAAAATAAAAGGGGATGGAGAATAAAAAAGGCTTTTAAAAAGCAATGGCCAAGCCTTTTCCCAGTCTAACCGGATGTAGTTAATACTGGGTAATACGATACCCTTTAGTAAGACTGGTTATCAGAATCTCAGACCACTGACTACCTGTAACGACTGCCAAAGATCTTAATTAACGTGAAAACATATCAAATCAAATATAAGTAGCCATCGTCGTAGTCATGGCGGCCAATATTAACGGAGATCAGTCATGTATGTGCAGATACAGGTGCACTCTCTGTTTTTTTTTACCCGACTGCCAAGGAAGGGTTCGGTATTACACCCATAGTCCAATGGAATGACAATCTGCCAAGGCCGAAGATAAATCAGGCGCAGTACCAACGACTTAACGTTTATCTTCATACCGTCTACTTCTAAACTAGGCTCTACTACAGAGTTTCTATGGATCTATATAAAACCAATAGTTCTTTTTTCTTGACCCTGGAATCGCACCCGGGACCCCGCGTTCAGCAGTAGCGGCTGTTACCATGAGACCACCGAGGCAGCAAATTAATTGTTACTAACAAATAGATAGAAAATTGTTAACCTACCTATTCTTACGAAAGCTTTAACGTAAAGAACTACTATTTCATTTCCTTCTCAAAAACCAATTATTAAGATCTATTTCCACTGTACTAAATTATAGTATCAAAAAGTTCGCCTTCGAAAAAAAAGCAGTTAGCACCAATTTCACGGTAAAAAAAGCTATCTATAGTTTCAGTATTGGAATAAAAAAACTATCAGTTACTAAATACAAACTATCATTTTCTGAAAAAAAAAAACCCGTAATCCGCGCCGCGCCGATATCAAGCACGCGGCTGCCAAAAAACAAAACAAAATTATAAAGCTCCCATCCCACGGTTCAGGTGTACATGTAGAGTGTAGTACAATCACGGCAGGCGCGCATATTCGGTAATCGAACAATAACAGGTCGCCTCGTACCGCTCGTGAGGGGGAATCAATTTTGCGCCAGTTCCAGTCACGCCACTGAATGCCGACACATTAATGCTCAAATCGATTTCAACTCAACTGTTTAACCGATTTTCGTAGCTTTTACTGGTCTTGCTGAATATTATATTTCGTAGATTTTCTTGATGAGTTGCTACGGCTTTTTCTACGTTGGTCTTTTTGAGATTCATCATCATCTGCCTAGCCTTTTCCCAACTATGTTGGGGTCGGCTTCCAGTCTAACCGGATTCAGCTGAATACCAGTGTTTTACATGGAGCGACTGCCTATCTGACTTCCACAACCCAGTTAATACTAGGTAATAGGACTACTGGATGTCAGACTTTCAGGTCACTGACTACCTGTAACGACTGACAAAGATCTATATAAGACTGCCGGGATCAACAGCTTAACGCGCTTTCCGAGGCACGGAGGAAACTCGGTATGTCGGGCGGTCACGCATCCACAGACCACCCTAGGCAAGCGCAGCTTAACCTAAAGATCGATACGAGTGGCAGTTCTTATTAAGCCACGAGCTCCTCGAGATTATATTTAGTTAATATTAACTGTAACCGAGAAGTTTGACTGAAGAAGACGCTGCGGCGACACCAAATGTGTTAGGATGAGGACAAGCGAATGATGATTTACTGCGCTACTCAGAGATATTTAATGATTACTTAAGCCGTCACTTAGTAAATATTTGACATACTTTTGTATGACAAAACTGTCAAAACCTTTAAGTGATGGCCTAAGTAATCATTAAAGCTATCTGAGTGCGGCAGTTAGTCTGAATTATTTGTGTATACATGTACTATTAGTTACACCTCTACAGGGTGGTGCCGACTATACGACAATAAATGAAACCACTGGTAGTTTTAGTTCATAGGAACATTAATAAAATAAACAATAAAACTGAGTAGCCTATAACTGTAAACGAAATACATTACATTTTACAAACAAATATTGCTTTACTAACCTTAGAAATAATTTGCACCGATAACGTTTGGAAATAAAATGTAACAAACATATAACATAATTGGTCAAAGACATTTAAGTAGGTCATTGTCGTATCGTCGGCACCACGACGGTGTTAGAATTTGTTTGATAGTTTAAAAATGTTCCTATGAACTATAACTACCAGTGGTTTCATTTATCATTTGTCGGCACCACTCTGTATATTATATCGTATTACTCAATATTAACTGGGTTGTGGAGGTCAGATAGGCAGTCGCTCCATGTAAAATACTGGTATTCCGCTGCATCTGGTTAGTCTGAAAGCCGACCCAACGTGGTTGGGAAAAGACTAGACTCAACATGATGAATTATGTATTTTCAGTAAGTTTTAAAATTATAAAAGATAGAATTGACTTGTGCTACTGAAAACCTTATTTCAATGATGTTAAGAGTCGTAGAAATGAAAATGCTTTCATTTTTCAAAGCTATGAGATCGTTCATATAAAATAAGAAGGAAGTATATTTTTTTTACGCACCTAAGTAACAGTTATTGGATTCCGATTTAACTGCTACATTACAGATAGGCGGACTCTACCTATAGATCTGAAACAGTAAGTGTTCCTCTGCCCCACTGGTAACAGGTAGTACTGAAATTTAGAATTCTTAAAAAATAAAATTCATCACTTATTGTCTTCTAATTATAGACTTTTAAATTTTGGATAAACTTTACATTAAGACGACCTAGACCAATCTGCCTACAGGAATGTTTTCTTGTAAAATCCATGTACGATCTAATGTAGTGTACATTTAATAAATGTAAGTGTACTACTAACGAATAAATAAAATCACAACATTTAAGAACGTTACATTTAAAAATAATTAAATTGAACGCTAACAATACTACCTCACCTATTTACCTAAGCATCATTGTTATCAGCATTAAAATAAAACGAAATTGGGCTTAAATATAACTGGACCTAAACTTTAAATAATCAAAACTACTAAACTAACACTAGCCTTCGTTTTGCGGCGTCGCCCGCGTGGTACTCGGATAAAAGTAGCCTATGTTTTTCTGGAATAATGTACTTTTATAATGAGGAAAAAATCTTAGATCTCCAGATATACAGACTAAAACAATATTGTAGTATAGATTTTTTAAAACTAGCTGATGCCCGCGGCTTCGCCCGCGTGGATGTCGGTCAAATTATATACTAAAACTTTCCTCTTGAATCACTCTATCTATTAAAAAAACCGCTTCAAAATCCGTTGCGTAGTTTTAAAGATTTAAGCATACATAGGGATATAGGGACAGAGAAAGCGACTTTGTTTTATACTATGTAGTGATAGTGATAGTGATAACAGTAACGAGTAGTAAAGTACCAACAAGTGTACTGTACCTAGTTGTCACTATATATAGGCAACTCTCTATCACACAACATCTTAAATAAAACACTAATCAATTATTCATCATCATCATCATCAGTCTATGATAATGTTCCCACTGCAGGGGCTCAGGCCTCCTCTCTAGGAGAGAGGAAAAAACAAGTACTAACGGACGGTAAACAGAAATAAATTGTCAAATCTTCACGTATATTTACAATAGCTTATACCGAATACCAAACTAAGCTTCAGTGAATAAATGCACAAAAAACTATCAAACGGGATCGTACAACCGGGATAAAAAATGAACCTAAATCGTTTGTGCTAATCCAGATTATAAACTATATGTGTGCCAAATATCAGCAAAATCCTTTCAGTATTTTTTGCATAAAAGAGTAAGTAACAACAATTTTATTCACTCCACAAACCTTGACATAAATATTTATACAACAACTTGAATAAAGTCTAGCACAAATAACATAAACACTATTACAATAGTCTATAATTAAACTTACTGGAACTAGATTGAACCCCTATGACGATTCTATTATACATCGACCGTAATTGCTGACTTCATTTTAACGCCACACTGCAACCGGTCATTATATCGACACTTCAATTTATACATTCGAACTAAAATATCAGAATAATAGAACTGGGAAATGTGACAAAGACATTGCGACATCTAGAACTGGCTAAAGAATAAAACATTACCCTTCCCTTGCAGTCGGGTAAAAAAGGTTTATCAAAAGTTCCGTTTAAATTCCGATGAAAAAAGTATACTTATTCACTTTGCCTCACTGTAATTTATTGAATCGCTCCACACGGTTAAATCGCATACTGATTCCATAAAGTGAATGAATGTTTATTTTACATTCAGTTTTATTTTTCTGTTACTCGCGATGTCGCATGTCTTGTAATTTTTCCGTCACCTGCCTTAATATAGTCTTTTTAATTTTTCCGTCACTTGCGATATATTCCTGAATTTCAAAGCGATAAATATTGTATTGTTCATGCCTTGACAGCTAGAACATTTCATATTTTAAACTGCATTTTATAACGCTACGATTATGTAACGTCATGCAATCAAAATTGTATGAACTACGGTAAATTTTTACTTCAAAGTATTTTTGCGTACCTATTTTCCGCGACAATGCTTAACATTGTTGCTCCTTGTGAGGTTTACAATCAACTTATAAATTTTAAATGACATAAATTTACTTTAAATACCTCCATGATCCCTGCAATCATCAGCATCATTTTTTGACTTAACGTAGTGTTTGCATTGAGCATTGAATACTTAGATAAACCCTGATTTTTACCCCAAAAGAACAAATTGTTGTTGAGTTCGATGTACTAAGTGCTTGGTTGACGGCTTCGTAAAGGTTCGTTTATACCTATGTTAAAATATTAAGTATGGATGTGGATTTAAGGTAAGAGAAATACCAAATAAACTATGAATGGACTGTGTTTTACAAAGGAGATGACTGCTGAAATGGCCAGTATCTAATAAAATAGTATGAAAGAAGGCGACATGCTGCGACGACCTCAAATAAATTGGGATAAAGGTAGGAAAATAACTCATAATATCTAGAATTTCATATCCATAGGTAATGATTGTTTAACGGCTACATTGAAAATCACGTGAGACAGTTACGTAATCTATTCCGTTTGACTGCTAAACGATTTGAACTCTGTATATAATTAAATGCTCCGATTTAACAATCAATACGAACTTTGAACGTCAACTTGAACGCGAAACAACCTGACATTTAAACACGAATGCATTATCAAACGCCAGACATTCTTGGTTCCGCGACCACACAATAAATAATAAATGTTGTTTGTCAATAATACAACTGTAATTCTGTCCTAGTAGCTCACTTTATAATGAAAAATATTGAATGCTAACTATAGGCTTTGCGAATCTTGTCATAATACGGATCGAGGAAAATATAAATTAGCAATTTGTAGACTTACAAATACTAATTTTGCTGTCAGTTCACTGCAATAAACAGAATAATAATAGCGTTTTGCTATGGATAATGAATACAAGCCGTTGTGGTTGGAATTTATTGACATTTCGTTTTCAGACCTAATTCTCCTGGTCAAGAGGATTTATTCGAATAATGCTGTTTCCAAAATATATTCCAATACTGAAAAATGGGTTTTAAACTTAAAAATATTACAATAAACAGGATGTTTAATGGAAACCTATGTAAGTTTTTATAGTGGTTAGAAAACATAAAATGGAAATTAAACATAACCGGCGAAAAGTCCTTGTAATTTAAAGTACAGCTGCATGGCCTATAAGGAATTACAGTCGTGATGTTATGTTATGTTATGTTTATATATTAGTTACTAAATATTGACGTGTTTTTTGGAAAAGCCTGAGGCGTCCATGCAGCCTAAGGCTTGGACCACTTTGCAAAATTATCGTACATTTAATAAGAAATTACATAAATTGCATCATGAAACGATCGGCCCGCCATACGAGTATAAAATAATTATTGTTGCCAATATTACGTTTTAATTTTCATTGGATATTTTTAGCACTGATGGAATGTAACACGGTCCGTAGATGTTCAATTAATTTTAAGAAAATTGCAGGAACATTTCTTCATATTTGTTATTATACCTACGTTCTAGTTTTTCTATCTTGTGTTTTTGTATTACTTTGGCTACGGTATCAAGTAATCACAACACAATGCTAATATTTATTGCTGAATGGTCTGTGTTACTTCACGTGACCAGAAGACTGGCTCATTCTTTGGCAATTTGCTTTGCCATTCAAAATGGAAATTTTGTCGGCAGTTTTGCCATTTGATTTTTCTTGTTTTTGAATACGTCTAGTCTATTAAAGTTATAATTGAACTAATAAAATACTATAAACGTGTTTTGTGAGGACTTTGACGCAGAATCTCTGGCACCGATTTTGGTGAAACTTTACAGTAACTTAGACCTTAAACATCACAGTAAAAGACACACGCGTTTGAATCTACGAACTAAACATAAGTATTACTAAGTTCCTTCAGAAAATAATTACGTCTTTTTGTATCGGGCATAATTACAAACTATAAACTTTTTATTATTGATAGTTTCATATCTTGTGTGACCGAATGACTACTTACAAACCTACATATTTAACTAACTAAGCCACATTTATAAAGAGGTATGAGTATACATGGCTACAAGAGTAGAGGACACACAAAAAAACGATGGATGGACTGTGCTATGGATCATCATCATCTGCCTTTTCCCAACTATGTTAGGGTCGGCTTCCAGTCTAACCGGATGCAGCTAAATACCAGTATTTTACATGGAGCGACTGCCTATCTGACCTCCACAACCCAGTTAATACTAGGTAATACGATACTCTTTGGTAAGACTGGATGTCAGAATTTCAGGTCACTGACTACCTGTAACGACTGCCAAAGATCTATATATGGCAGCCGGGACCAACAGCTTAACGTGCTCTCCGAGGCACGGAGGAAACTCGGTATGTCTTGCGGTCACCCATCCACAGACCAACCTAGGCAAGCACAGCTTTACCTAAAGATCGACCCGAGTGGCAGTTCTTATTAAGCCACGAGCTCCTCGGATGGACTGTGCTATGGATGATATGGCTAAAAAGGAGGTGTCTCATAAGATGACGAGTAATTGAGAAGTATGGACGAAGAAGATATTTTGTGAAGATCCTAAATAATTTGGGATAAGAGCGGCAAGAGAATGATGATGATGATGAAATATGTACGTACGACTATGATTTGTAGCATGACCGGTTGAAATGTTGAACAAAAGTGGTCGGATGCCCGTTTGTGCTGCTGTCAAACTTTCGTCCTGGTCGAAGCTTCTACAGGTAGAAGTCGTGATTGCGACCGAGTAGTTGACGACAATACTTGCCATATATCTAGCGGACCTATTAACTCGTCAATTCTTCAAAGAGCCCTCTTTCTCTTTGCTGTGGCAAGTTCCACAATGATCATGCCATTGTACTATCGCGCTCACTGACGGTTGACTACTTTTCAACATTATTACTTAAAGAGTACAGTGAACTCGACTGTACCTACCACTTGATTACACATTTGTAATGCGTTTAATTATTTAATTAAATATTTTTTAATGTTATTAACACCTAACAGGTAAAGACAAAGTTAAAATGAGTAATAAACGACTTCCCTAAGACATCGGTCTTAGATAAAAAAAAACCGAGAGTCGGAAAAAAAAGATACTAAGAATCAAATTATTTATTAATAACTAAGTACATTTGACATATCAATTTGAACGTTGATACCCCAAACTTGACGTCAGTCTGTATCTTAGGGATCAGATCTAATCGAATCGAATCGTCTTAGTATCCTTTTTTCCGATTCTTAGTATCCCCTTAACATTTTATCTTTACCTAAAAAAGATAACTATGTAACATAAAAGAGGAATGTCGGTAAACCGGTAGAAACTAAAGGAGTTATACTTTTAAGCGCATTTAAAAACAACGTTGTATTTAACAGTTAAAATTTAAAGTAATATCATAATACTGCTCGATTTTATTATAGAATCAGTTTTAAATAAAAATACCTTTGGATTTCATCGTTGATTTCGTTATTTTACGTATAAAATCCCGGATATCGTTGAAATGTTATTTCGTTTTGTTTTTGTGATAATCCGTGTTAAACTGTAAAGGTCAAATTGTAAACGTATTAACTGGCTTTTCATTAATTTAGTTTTTGTGTTTCACAAATATAAATATCTTTTATAATTTCCAAATCGATTTAAAACAACTCAATCATTTCTGTGATTAACTAGTCTCATATTTTCTCCACTAGACCGCGAAATCATTAAAAACGTTTAAACAAAAGCCCTGTATGATATTGATAAATCATAATTACTGCTGCTAAAATAAAAGTCATCTGAAAGTTATTTCCGCGGATTTCCGACCGCTCCGACGGCTCGAGCCTGAAAAACTTCATTATAATTCACACCAATCCATATTATAAGTGTCCATTTGCATAGTTTTCAGCCAATTATACCGTATCAATGACATTACAATCCATTAGTGCAACAAAATTTAACCTTTATGTTTTTATCCTGTCATTTGCGAACCGATGAAACGAAGTCAATTATTTAGCGGGGATTGAGGTTTTACCTTTTTGTACGTCGGAAAAGTTTTAAAGTCGTTTATATAAATCTTTATTTTTGACATAAAACTAAAAGTTAAGAAAAGTCGTTTTTCAAATATGATATTATGTATTGTTAATTTTGACATAAAATTACTGAAGTTAAAAAAAATAGTCTAACTAAAAAAAGCTGTCAATTGTTAGGAATCAATATTTAATTTGAAGAAAAAATGGTTTTGAACCCCGCCTCCATAATGGCGTTGATTGTAGGTAGTAAACTGGTCTACGAGATTAGACTTCGGCCGTCGCTACGCGCTACGGCTGCTACGGCGTAGCTTCGGAGCCGCGTAGCCGTCGGCCGTTTACCTATTAAATCGTCGCATTATAGTAATTTGTGAAGTAAATTGCAGGTCATTATAGTAATTGTACGACGTAGAACCGATGCGGATACTTCAATATTACTGAAGCTACTATACTGGTTAGCTAATTGGCAGTAATTGGCTTTCGCTCGTTTATCTTCATGTATAAAGGGAATATTTTAAAAGAAAACGCCTTGTTAGCGTAAAAATAACTGAAGTTTATACACGGTAGCTTTAAATCAAAAACTATTACTCGTGTATACAGCAAACATAGGTAACAAGATTTTCATAAGAAAACGTTCCGCCGACGGAAACCGGCAACTACGGCTTTTCTCGAAATGGAAACAGAAATTTTAAATCTTCCTACAATTGTGTAAATATTGCTAGACTAATGAAAATAAACTGTTAAACAATTTGCACGTAATGAAGGCGCGACCCGGCGTCATTTGTTTTATTGCAGTTTGTCGACTGCGTCGCGGTAAAAGTTGGAAAACATCTAGTTGGTATCTAATAAGGAACGGCCATTTTTTATTCTTCTGTAATTATTTTTTTTATTGCAACATGAGATTATTCTATTTTCAGTTTTAACTGGAGGAACTAAGCAGATGCTGGTCTTATGAATATCACAGTCAGAGTAACTTGGAGCCAGTTTTACCTAACTAAGGTTTTGGATGTCAAATCTTTACTAAGTGACGGCTGAATTAAACGTCTCTGAGTGCGTCAGTAAGCAACCATTACTTTAATTGTTCTTTATTATTTATTTTATTGCAAGAAAATTTTAATAACGCGATTTTTTTAGTGTTTATTAAATTTGCCGTGTTAATTAGTTGGTCTAGACTGAATTTCAAATCAGTTCCCATAAACAGATAGAACTGAAATTTTGCACACATCTTTTTATTGTAAACATATTGGTTGCCGTTTTTTTGTAATCATTAATTAATGATTATTCATGAAGATGATTATAATATTTTTTTATTGGTAAGTCACAATAAACTTTAATTAAAAACCATCACCTAATATTAATGTGCTTAATCTTAGTATTTTATTCATTTGAGTTTTGACAACAAAAAAAAATAGTATTTTATAGGGTTTTAAATATTTCTACCTAAATATTGTGAGCTGCGGCTTACAAATTATTGTGGAGTTACTATTTTTTAAATTTATTCGTTTATATCACTTACTCCCATTTTTTGTAAATATTTAGTTAAAATTATTCTGAAAGTTAAAGTGAATTATAGTTCTTGATTTAAACACTCAACTATACTTTCTCACTTACAACTAATCACCAGATCACATTATTAAGAGAATTGGTGGCTTAGTTGTCGGTGTGCCGTGATTTAGTAACGGTATTGTCATGTCATCGATTTCGTAACCAAAGAATATATTCACTGAAAACTTCACAATGGGGACACACGAACAATTTCGCTGATCAACAATCCTCCCCCCCCCCCCCCCCATGAAGCTCCATGCAATCGCCACAGCCACGCGCGCGGGAACACAGACAGATCGCTAGGCAACAATATATACATACATATAATAAGCTGAAAAAAAGTTTTTAACGTCCTAAAAAAAATTTGTTTCAAGTTTAAACCCTACGGGCGATTTTAAAACGAATTTTACCGCGGAAAGAAATATTTTTGTTGAACGAAAACGTTTTGTTGTCTATCTCACGCGGCCGTGTGTGCGATAACAACAACCTCCAGTTGGTGGCTGAATGAGCCACGTCCTACAGTTCTAACGGGTAAAGGCTGGAGTATAAAACGGAGTACTCACGGACGGGTTGGGGACGCACCGGCGCGGGTCGGCGCTCCGGTACGTCGGGCTGTACCGGCCCGGGAAGCACCCCGGAGGCGCCATGAGCCCCCCGCCGGATTTCATCTTATCCGGCGAGTACATCGCACATGACCCCCACGGGTCGTCCTCCAATTTCAACACCTTTGAAGGTGAGTGATACTGCCGGTCGAAAATTTTGGCGATTTTTATCGTACTTTCGGGTGTATAAAGGGCGGCGGTGCCGCGACCGTCCGCTTCGCCGGATTCTGACCGACTGAAGCAGAGAAGTGGTGACGTCACGGGCCACGCCCTCGCCCCTCCACTCGCCCCCGCCCACCGCCCCCGCTGCGTCTCACGCATGTTTACGTCGCGTCACCGGCGGCGGGATCACGAATTACTGAATTATTTAATTGGTCCATTCACTTCTCCTGCTTGTTACCTTTTCACGCTTCTCTAAAAAGGATGACGGATGGCATGCGACGATCGACGCGGGCTAATTGCGCGGCAATCGATACGCAAGTCCTGACGCCGGTTCATTATATCGGTATTGTGTTGTACACTTCATACAGCTCCTGCGGGCCGCCTCTACGTCTAGTGGGTAGCGGTTAGCCGTCGACTGTAAGGGTTGCGCGTCAATTCCTAATTTCGTTTTTTAATGTGATACGTTTTTTTTTACGTAGTTCTTTGATTTAGTCGAGTCTAGTGACAAGTGGCCACTTTCTAATGATATAATTTTATTTTTTTTGTGTTTTTTTCTTTCATGACAGTTAAGAAAAAGGCCAAGAAAAATCACTATCAATGCCCGCGGCTTAGCGCACGTGGATGTCGGTTTAACAACAAAAATGACGATTTTCTATACAAACTTTGCACCCCCGTTTTACTCCCTCAGGGGGTGAATTTTCGAAAATCTTGTCTTAGTGCTCCCCTACGTTATAAAAGGAACCCCTGTGCAAAATTTCACGTTTCTAACCCTTATAGTTTAGGCCCTGCGTTTTAGTCAGTCAGTCAGTCATTTCCTCGTTTTATAAAAATAGACCTAAATGAGGATGCAACATGTCTTGCAGAAAAAGAAAACAAAAAGCTGACTTCAAAATGCCATAACTTTGTCAAAGACAGAGTTAAGAAGCTAGCAATACCGAGACCGACCTTGCAAAGTGTCGCCGCATCGCTGAAGCACTCCACGGTGTAACGAACGAAGCGACAAGGTCGTATGTGAAACAACTTTGATAGGAAATTGTGGTTTCGTTCACCTTGCAAGATTATTGGAAATATTTATTTTGTGAAATGCATAGTTTCTTCTTGTTTCTTTTTTAAAAAACGTTGCCCCACACTAGGAATTTCTCCTGTATCGCGGGTGCGTTTACAAACATATAAAGTCACATACACAAATACCCAGACCCGAAACAACTATCTGCAGGCCATACAAATATTTGTTCCGTGCGGGGATCGAACCCGCGACACGCAGCGCAGCAGCAGTCCAATCGCTTAGCCACTGCGCCAACCGTGCCGTCAGTTTGATAATGCTTTTATTTTATTTATATTTTTAATAGTGTTTATTATTTTGAAAATTCACCATTCATATTGCCGGTTTTAGAATAACAAATATATTTCGGAACAGACGTTTCAGAGATCTGAATAATAATTGTCGGCAGGTAATGAGCTCAAAACTCGGTTTCCATTAAAAATAAGAGGACATTTTATAAAATTGTTTCTTTGTATCGGTGGTTTATAATTCTGATGTATCGGTTTGTAATTGAGGTCAGTGGCCCCAAAGTCTGATAACCAGTTTTACGGAGGGGTATCATGTTACTTACTACTAACTGGGTTGTGGAGGTCAGATAGGCAGTCGCTCCGTGTAAAATACTCAGCTGCATCTGGTTAGACTGAAAGCCGACCCCAACATGGTTGGGGAAAAGCTAGGCAGATGATGAAGATGATTTTTTTAAATATTTATTTAAATAGATTTATGATGAATCGGTTTATAATGAATATTGGAAAGTTTTAAATTAAACTGCCTCATTGTTCTGGTCGCAAGCGTGACTGCCGTTCATAAGGTACTAGGTTCGATTCCCGGGTCGGGCAAAGTGTTATTGGGTTTTTCCGTCAGGATTTTTTCAGTAGCACCCACGGAGCCTTGATTTGTGCCCGGTTGATGGCAATAGGCTCTTCTGTATTACATGGGACTTAGACATAACTTTTGAAATATGGATGCACTAATGCCTCTGCCTTACCCTTCGGGAATTACAGGTAGCCATCACAAGTACCTACTTCAATGATAAAAAATAGTTTTCTATTTTCACCGTAGACAATAGACATGGTATTTTCCACAAACTACAAAGTGAATACAATAGAAATAGGTTCTTTAAATAATTAGCCTTTGAAACTCGGTAGAACTTATTTCACGTTAGGGTGGAAATAACACTGTATAAATAGTGGTTGTCAAGTTGTCGTGCAACAAAGTCACCCCTACTATCTTGCACGCTTTAAATAAATAATACCGATTCCCTCGGCCACACCTTATGCAAACCATAATTATCTAGCCGTTCTTCACAAATAAACTAACAATAAACTAAACTCGCGAACAAAGTAAACGCGACATTATGAATTGCTAAAGTTATTCTTAAAATAATAGAGGTGGCTGATTCGTTGGTCTAGTGGAGGCAATGTGACTGCTGACCATGAGGTCCTGGGTCCGATTCCCGGGTTGAGCAAAGTGTTATTGGGCAATAGGCTCGCTCCTTATTATGTACATGGGAATTAAACATAACTGGCCAAAGGTGGGTGTACTATTAAATACACCTATGCCCAAACCTTGGGGTATAATGTTTTAATTTACTTACTGTCTAACTGCCGCACTCAGAGAGCTTTAATGACTACTTCGGCTATCTCTTAGTTTTGTTATACAAAACTATGTCAAATCTTTACTAAGTGACGGCTTAAGTAATCATTAAATATCTCTGAGTACCGCAGTATATCTCACTAAATCAGAACACTGTTACAAGTAAGTAAACGATATTTTTTTTTTCTATTTTCATCATATGAATTGTATTTTCCGCGAATATAAACTACAAAATAAATATAATAAAAATAGGTTCTTAGAATTTAATTTAACCTGACTGACAGACGATACTACACTCGCGGACAAAGTAACGGATCATTATTAAAACATAAAGTTACTCTCAAAATAACAGAGCTATGGGTCTAAAATGGCCACTTCAGCAAATCATGATATGAATTGCAAAAATGGTAAGACGCAGTTACAATTATGAATAATGCATTTTACGAATTTGCTAAAGTTGCCATGCCTATAATTTACCAGTTAATCAAACAACTGCCTCGTTGGTCTGGTGGTCGTGACTGCTCAGAATGAGGTCCTGAGTTCGAGTCCCGGTTCGGGCAAAGTGTCATTGGAGTATTCCTTCAGGGACTTTTCAGTACCAACCACGGACTCTGGATTTTTGCAATAGGTGTGATGGCTATAAACTCGCTCTTTAAACATAACTTGCGACATGCGGGTGCACTTATGTGTACACATCTGCCTAACTCGTCGGTGATTACAGGCGTGGAATTATATTTTTAAAGTTTACTCAAGTCTGAAATCAGGACCACCAATAAATAATAAAAAGTAGTTTTCTATTTTCCCCATTGATAGACAGAACTACCGTCACAATTAAATAATAAAAGCAGTTTTTATTTTCACCATAGACATTTTATTGGCCACAAATACAAACTACAAAGTGAATAGAATAGAAATAGGTTGTTTGAATATTCGAAAGACCTGATTTCACCTGACTGACTGACATTACTACACTCAAAGACAAATTAAACGGGTCATTATTAAAATAGACTAACTGACTAGGCCATCACTTAGTAAAGGTTTTGACAGTTTTGTCATACAAAAGTATGTCAAATCTTTACTAAGTGACGGCTTAAGTAATCATTAAATATCTCTGAGTACCGCAGTTACTCTTTAAAATAACAGAGCAGTCCTGAATGAATCTGAATATTGTTGATTTACTGGTGAATAGAACAACAAATAATGTGGGATTTATTTTAGTCAAATTATTGTTAAAATTTCGTAAATGTAACAAAATTTCGTTGGAATTTATATAGGTCGGTCTAATACAACACAAGAACGAACTTTATTTAAAACGAAATGAATACAGGCAATTGGGTATGCTGTTTATTAAGTTTCATGCGATGTTATTGATATTGGTCTATTGTTCCTTTTATATGAAATGTAACTGCCCCAGTTCGATAGATGCAAATGGACTGAAAAAAGAAATTGAGCCACATTATTTGACCGCAAGTGTAACTTGAAATGTACACATAATTGCGAACCACATTATTTGACCGCGAGTGTAACTAAATTGCATTTTAGTTAAATCGACACTGTAACTGATGACAGTTTCAATTTGATTCACGTGCAGTTTAAACTAGCACACCAGTTTCTGAACAAAGTTGTCCTTGATTGTACGCTTTGTGTGGTTCGACTTTGTAAATGATACCGACGGCACGGTTGGCGCAGTGGCTGAGCGATTAGACTGCTGGGTTCGATCCCCGCATGGAACAAAATATTTGTATGGCCTACAGATAGTTGTTTCAGGTCTGGGTGTGTTTGTGTATGTGAGTTTAAATGTTTGTAAACGCACCCACGATACAGGAGAAATTCCTAGTGTGGGGCAATATAAAAAAAAATGACTAATGTCGTTTCAACTTACACTCGTGGTGAATTAATAGGGGTAGGTACGAGTATAAAAAATGAAAACTCCTGAAAAGATAAATTTGTATTTTATGAGAGAAGTATTGTATAGAAAAGTACTTAAACTATATTTCACAATGGGTGAATCTGGGTATTACGGTCTTAAGAGAATAAGTACTTTAATTTTACTGTTTATGTGTTTCAGTCGCAGAAAGGTCGACTTACAAGTATTGTTCTATAGTGTCTGCCTACCCCTATGGGAAAAGGGCATGATGGTATAACTAAGTTAACATCACGCTTATTTTTTTGGCGGGTGGAAAATCATCAAATAACCCCTCCCGCTCTTGGGCAGAGCGAAAGAGAGTGTCAGACTTCTACTGATTAAAAAACCACCCATGTTCCTTCTTAGCCCTTCATGTCGAGGCGGTATCTCTTGCGAACAACCTGCAGCCCTTAACATCACGCCTGGCAACCCCATGGGGTCAGGTCAAGGTGTACATATTTAGGTACAATTTTAAGTCCCATGTAAAAGAGGGTTAGCCATTGCCATCAACCGGGCACCAGACTTTGTAGCTGCTACTGAGAAATTCCTCATGAAAAAACTCAACAGCACTTTGTCCGACCCGGGAATCAAACCCAAGACTTCATGCTCAGCAGTCGCAGTCAGCATAATAGTCGCTTCAAATAAATAATGAACAAAAAGACAAGAAACCTGACACGAATGGGGCGAAATCGTCACAATGGCAGGTCAAGACAATGTCGGAGCAACCACCTTCTGAAGGGCAACACGACCTCCCAACAGACATTATAGTAATGGTATTATATTACCATTTTATATGAAAGTCTATAAAATGTCTGAGGTCCTGGGTTCGATTCCCGGGTCGAGCAAAATGTTATTGGGAATTCTCATCAGGAATTTATCAGTAACAGCCACGGAGTCTGGATTTGTGCCCGGTTGATGGCAATTAACGCCCCCTATTACATGGGACTTAAACTTAATTGGCGAAATGTGGGTGTACTATTAGGTACACCTCTGCCTTACCCTTCGGGGATTACAGACGTGATGTTATGTTATGTTAATATGAAAGTCTAACACTTCGGTCGCTACACCTTCAACAAAAATGTGTGATAGCTCGGTTAATATTTTATAATGCATGATATAAATTTTGTTAATAGCCAAAAACCACTAACGATTCATGTATCTTTCTATCAGTGATTTTTTTTTAGAATGGGATCTTTAGTTTCAGATATTACCCCCTAAGTACCTAAAAACTAACAAAAGCAAATAAAGGTGACGGTGGTGAGGTGGTGTCTAACAAAGGTGGTTTTTCTAGCCACATGAGAGCCCATGAGAGGTTGACGATGAAACGGTCGCCGTAGCCGAAACCGGCTTGGAAGGATTATTATTGCATAAAAACTAAAAAAAAACTTACAAACCATCATTTTTTTATAATATTAGTCTAGAAAGCAACACGACTGTAGCCTATATTTTGACGGCACGGTTGGCGCAGTGACTCATGATCTTTGACGCGTTTTATCTTTGTCAATTTTTATTAATTTGATAAATCAAAAAAATCACGTATCCAATATTTTCCGATATAATCTAACCGACGTACTAAAAGAATCATATCATTTTAGTCAGGAACGTACAAAATTCAAGTTCAAGAGGCAACAGGCTGTTAAGATGCTATTTTCCTAACAGCTTGTTAAATATTCGGTTCCTACGTCTCGCTACAACCGTGTCTTGCACAAGGTATAAGACAGCCAGGCTCAGCTTGTTGACTTGACAGGTTCTGCGTGTCTCCTGAGAGGAGGCCACTCGTATTGGAGCCATTATCACGTCACAAACTAGTTAGCAACCAACAGGTTTGTGTTTCAAGGTCTGTATGTACTGGCTTACCGCAGAAGTGTGACGAATATTGATTTTTGTCTACTATCTATTCTACGGCATTATTCTCTCGGGAAATTATCGAAAAAAATAAATGAAAATATGAAAAGTCCTGACTCATCAACGCCCAGTCCAAACCTTGGAACTAGAAAGCTGAAATTTTGCGCAGAGATTACCTTTATAATGTAGAATAAGAATAAAAAAGGATTGCTCGACTTTTAACCCCTAAAGAAGTTTAACAGGAAATGAAAGTGTGTATAGAAAATTGACATTTTTGTAGTTTAACCGACATACACGCGAAGCCGCAGGCAAATGCTAGTTTTTAATGAAAGTTGGGGGGTTCTCAATTCGGTTTTATTTACTTGTATGTTTGTGTTAGATCGTAACTCCATAACGAACAGATTTCAAAAACTTTTTAGTGTTTTTTAGCATAAGCTGTTGCTGCTGTGTAAATGCCTCCCGCCACGACATGATTTTTTTTTTGATACAGGGCCAAAGTGGACCACTGGTCGGTGGTTGTTGCTTATAGCTGCTTATTTTCAATTTGGTTCTCAGAGAGTTATAACAATGCGCAATGTAAGCAACCTTGTAGGTACGGAGGATACTCGGAATGTATTGGGTCGCACTCATTCATAGGTCAATCCAGGCAAGCACGGCTTATTCTGAAGAAACTCAAAGCAACTCTCAGCTTTGAGTTTGAGTGTAGCGTGTAGAGAACAGTCACCTTTTAGGTGGTTTTGTGGTACCTATGTCGTATTTAAGAGCACCAACAAAATACAAAGGTAATAAATATCTTCTAATGACTCCCATATCTATCGATTATCATGGGATTAAACGCTACGATTGTACTCTATAGTAAAATATTTAGAATTAGGGCCACCATCCAGCCGCCAGCTTTTTGTGGTAGTTGTTCGCTCTTTTTAACATGAGGAGTTTGTTTCACCATGCATGGTGGTGGAATGATGAATAGTAACCGTATGTGGAATAAAAAGTCAATTCTGTTCCAACATTTTCTAAATAATTAATAAATCCGTACTCTCGAATCATCAACTACCACTAACTTTCATCAACGTTCCACCCTTTACATAACTCCAACCATGTACTCTGATCATCCCATTTTATCACAATGCTCATAATTAGAGGCGGTGCATCAAACGCCCCAGTAATTACGCCCTCACCCGGCAGATGGCGGGAGTTTTAATTTTTCGATTTCGGACTACCCTGTATAATGCATGAGGCTTTTATCGCCACCACGGCTCCTTCGGGAATTCGTGGGTCTAGGTCCGAGGGACGAGAGGCAGCGGTTTAGATTAATTCGGGGCCAAGTTGTATAGTCACTTATTTTGTTGGTGTTGCAATACTATGAGGATTACTATAATAAGGGAAGGGATTTGTAACAAACAAAAAAAAGGGATAACATTCAAAAAGTTTTGGCACCGTTCGAAGAGTTCGTCTAGTTTTCTTGTTCCTATAATGTCTCAACACTGCAAGATTTGCGTTTTAAGTAATTAGGCCAGTCACATTTGCAGGAAATAATGCAATACACTCCCTATACACAAAGGTATAAAGGTAAGGTAATTTATTGCATAGAAGTGATGCAATAAATTAATAAAAATCGAATCTTGCTATTTAAATTCGTTTTAAATGCACTGAAGCAATAACAGAACTGGCTTTTTCTCGCGGCAACCAAATATAAACCAGAAAAAAAGTAACTTATATATAATAATCTAGATATGTGTGCCAGATTTTACTGAAATCCGATAAGGTTTTAAGGCGTGCAAAAGTGATAAACTAATTCACATTTATAATTTTTAGCATGGATAGATATTTTATAAATCCATTGCCAATCTCCATTCATTCAATTCTTTTTACACCACAAGACCTTACAAAACTTTCGTTCATAACTTGGACCGCACACATCCACCACATACCCTTTTTAGGGTACCACAGTTAGGCACGGAAGTACGACCAACCTGTCCTGTTCTGCCATACTTAGCTGTTCATTAACAATTCTATCGCAAATTAGACCAGTAATTAAGCGCTTTCCTTATCTCGGCTCTGTTCATAATTTACTGATTTCTCGTTTAATGACACCGCTATTTTTGTTTTAAATTGCAGTTAGTGCTAGCTGAAACTGTTCGAAGCTGGGGAATAGTAGAAATAGATCTAGATGACCTGTTTTTAGTAGAGAATCAATTACCTTTATTCGTTCCCGAATAGGTATTGATTTTAAATAAGTGTTTTATTTTGGATTAAAACGCTCCCAATTTTTAAACAGTTCGATAAATAAATTCGATTTTTCCAAACACTCTAATAAATAAAAAACAAGCTAATATCACGCCAGTAATCCCAGAAGGATGAAGCAAAGGTGATCTAAGAGTGCATCCACAATTCACCATTTATGTTGAAGTCCCATGAAATAGTTAATGTTTCTCGAGCTTCATTTCGGTTCTGGTGGTCGAAACTGTTGATTCTAGCAGTGGTCTGGAAAAAGTGCGGTAGGCTTGTCCCAAAAAAAATATGGTAGGTAAATATTCCGTTTTTAGTGCTGATAATGATATTATATATGTAAGTATATTTGTTATCACATTATAACACGTTCATCTTAAAAAAAATTGATGAAGGTTTTCTTATCTGACTAGTGGGTCATACCTTCCTTACGAGCACGATTTGTAATGTACATTACGTACATATGTTGGAAAAAACACCACATGGCCAGGTCAGTAAAAGGGTGAGCCGAAGACATTCCCCGGGGAAACACAAAATACCCTAATGTTATACTCGTACGGCGGCATTTTGTTGTATGTTCTTCGTAAATTGTTGTTGGTAGGTCGCACTGACAGGTTCTGAAATAACATAACGTTACGCCTGTAAGCCCCGAATGGTTAAGCAGTGGTGTGCCTCACACTACACTCACTGGTATGTTTAACAAACAAACATAACATCACGCCTGTAATCCCCGAAGAGTTAGGCTTAGGTGTACCTACTAGCTAGCACTTCAATCACCCATTATCAACTTCCTTCATCCCATTTTATGGGTCACACGTTTTAGTTCTCCCCTGTCAGTCGCCACGCTATCATTTACTCCTTTTTCCTTCATATCATTCCTCACGCAGTCCATCCATCTTTTCTTTGGTCTTCCTCTACCTCTCCATTCATCTACATTTATATTCAGCACTCTTTTAGTCACATGCGATTCATTCCTCCTCATCACATGCTCATACCACGACAATTGATTTCCTTTTAACTTTTCTGTAACTGGCGCAACTTTTAAACTTAAACACTCGTTCCTTACTTTATCCATTCTTGTCACACTACACATCCACCTCAACATTATCATATGCGCTACATGCAACCAAATGCCATTAACTTTACATTAATGCAGACCCTTTGATTGCTACTGAGAAACTCCTGGTGGAAAAACCCAATAACACTTCGCCCGACCCGGAAATTGAACCCAGGACCTCATGCTTAGCGATCATGTTTGCGACCACTCGACCGAGGATGGATGAGACAGTATGTTTTAAACCCATGTAATAGGAAGACGAGACTTTTGCCAGTAACCGGGAACGAGTACAAATGAGGAATCCCACCGCTGTGTTAGAAAACCCAAAAACACTTTGTCAAAACCAAAATAATCGACTCTGAGATTTATTGCGACCAACGAAATAGTTTCAAAAACATGGGCGTGTTTTTGAAATTATTTCGTTCGACGCGCTGTGGCTGAATTCAATTATTCACACAGCATTGTTGTGTATATAAAAGTCCACTAATAACAAAACGGAGAAGAAAGTGACTATAAGCTGAACTCTAAATAAATAAAAGTGATCTTAGAATTTTGAAAAACGATAATTATGTTGTCTTGGTTCCAGTTCGTTTTTTTCACGGATGACCACTGAAAACCAGTGCTGTGCTGTGGGTCGCCATAGCACAGCATCATGGTAAGTGCTAACCTGCTTATCGCAGTCACGACGAGCAAGCTGTTATTTTGTTTTTGTTTTTTTTAAATAAATATTTGACATACATTGTTTACTTTGTTGTTTTTATTTCTTTCTTTCTATTTGTCAGTTATCAATTCAACATTTCTCAAAGTACCAAAACCACTTTTATAGTCTCTGTGACGCAGCAAAATATTTTTTTTACGACGAAGAAAGAAATTATTAACTACTCCTGAAAGAAAGTTCCCATCATCGGACAGCTTTTTAACTATAACCGAACAAAAGAGAAGACATTAACAGTATCATAACGTTATGATACTGTTAATGTCTTCTCTTTTGTTTTTGTTTTGTTACTGTAATAGATACCTAACTATTACAGTACAGAAAAAAAATAAAGCAGGAAAGGTTTGAACGAGCAAGACAGTGGGGTAGCGGGGTGAAGAGGCGGTGGGGCCGGGAGGGGGCGGGATTGCAGCTTCCGCAGGATGTGGCGGGGTGCTCCCACTCCCGCCGGAAGCGACCGAGCCCTTCCGACAAACGCAAAAGGTGGTAGCGTCCGAAAAAAACGACGTTTGATTTGGTGGTACGAATTTAGGAACATGATAGTTTAATGTCTAATAGTCAAATAAAAAATGCCTCGTGCCTCAGTGTGAAATGCCACGTAAGTACATGACTCATCCCGTCGGGGCTGCAGATTGTTCGCAAGAGATACCGCGGCCTCGACATAAAGGGCTAAGAAGGAACATGGGTGGTTTTTAGCCAGTAGAAGTCTGACACTCTCTTTTGCTCTGCTCAAGAGCGGGAGGGGTTATTCGATGATTTTCCACCCGCCAAAAAAAAAAGTACATGACTCATTAAACTTTTATATTATCCAATTTGTTCCTAATCCTATAAGTGTTTAAGTTATTTACTAACAAAATGGTTCTTTACATAACATAACATCTCGCCTGTAATCCCCGAAGGGTTAGGCAGAGGTGTACCTAATAGTACACCCACATTTCGCCAGTTATGCTTAAGTCCCATGTAATAGGGGGCGAGCCTATTGCCATCAACCGGGCACAAATCCAGACTCCGTGGCTGTTACTAATAAATTCCTGATGGAAAAAGTCAATAACACTTTGCCCGACCCGGGAATCGAACCCAGGACCTCAGGCTCAGCAGTCACACTTGCGAACACTAGACCAACGAGGCAGTCAGACTAACGAGGTTCTTGTTGTCCCTAATTACGAGTATTATTCCCTTTATTTATTTTTGAACGAATTTTGTACATTTTTAAACATTTCTTCCAAAACACCTCCTAACAATACAAGCCGTGTCCAGGAGTAGGTACCGCTTTCGGCACCAAGCCCTTGATCCAGCTGTCTAACGGGAGCCTCCTCAGGGGTTGGTCGAGGCTCTTGGCAATTAAGCCATAGGCTGAAACGACTATCGTCACAATGATTGCTGAGTTCATATCTCACAAGTCAAGATACTTGATTTGCTTATCTTTCTCGGCTTTCACGAGGTTCTCGTCATGCGGGACCGTTATGTCAACAATCATTGTGCGCCGCTCTGATCGATCCACCACCACTATATTAGGCTTGATGGCGAGCCAATTGCCATCAACCGGGCACAAATCCAGACTACGTGGCTGCTACTGAGAAATTTCTAAATGCGTAATTAATACCAGAAAAAAAGCAGTGCCTACCTATGTTTTATACACAGAAGCCCCCAACCTAGTTTGCGTAATATAAAGTATTACTATTATGACAAAACAAAAAAAAAATCTAAAAATTATATTAGCCCTAAACACAAAACCTTTCTGCTAACGCTACGAAACCCGCGCTCGCTCGCACGGACTGGGGAAAATATGTTATTCGCGTATCCCAATTAAAATCATAATTAACTCCGTATTAAAGCAAGCGCTAATCCCAATTACAGAGCTGGCTGGTTTTACCCGTGTTTGAATGCGAGCGGTGCACCATTAGGCTGTCTAAACTTAACAGGTGAATGACAATCGAGTGTAGTGTGAAAGGATATTTATGTTCTAAAATGACCACATTAGGAGATCATAATACGAATTGCGTAAATATTCGTAAAATGGTCACAGAAGCAGTTCCTATTATGAATAGTCCATTTTACGCATTTTAACGCAAATGGCTATTTGCCTACTGTTAAAAATTCACAAAAATGTTATGTTATTTCAAAAATCTAACAGAAATAACACGATGTGTGAAAAAAGTAATAATATCGATCAAAAAATGAAGTAGCTACATGCTTTAGAAGTTTTTGGTGGGGGTACTTTCTATCCTTGTCGCGTACTACGTAACTATGATAATGGCGGTACGAAATATGACGTCACATTTCTGTAACGCTATTTTTGTCTAACACGTCATTTAAAATCAGTTAAAACTAAGCCATTTTTTGATCGATTTTATTACTTTTTCCACACATCGTGTTATTTCTGTTAGTTCTTTGAAATAACATAAAATTTACGTGATTTTTTAACAGTAGTCAAATAACCAATTCATATTATGTTCTGCTAATGTGCCCATTTTAAACCACCAGTAATGTGTGGTCATATTAGGTGTCGTATAGATAAATAAACTGTACAGTCCGTACCACAAATATGAGCAACGTTTTAAACAATTTTCGCCTACTGTAATTAATTCAGTCTCATGTTAAAATCAAAGCATTTATTTCCCTCCGGCGTGATCGCAACTGCGTTTCGTAACCAGTTGCGAATTAAGAAAATTTATTCTTTGTTCACAACTTCAAGTTCACGAAACCAGTTTATGCGAATCCATCATTGTACGGGAAATCGATGTGTCTATCATAGCGACGCCTTGAAAATGTTTAACTTGATATGTCGGTAACTACTCCGTGCATTTGCATTATTTTAAATAGGCTAAAAAAGGATAGTAAAGTCCTACAAACTACCAGGAGAACAGAAATATGAAGGACCAGCATAAACTGATTTCGTATAACTTGAAATTGCGAACAAAGAATAAAAATTCTTAATTCGCAACTGGTTGCGAAACGCAGTTGCGATCACGGCCGGAGGGATTTATTTCAGTTAGGTCAGTTACAAGCAGTTTTAAATTGTTGAAACGAATACAACAATAGTAAGAAGCTACAGTCCCAGTCACAAGACACAATACCTGTGAAAGTATTGTTGTTGCCCATTCCAACGCGTAAATCTCTATCGAGAAGAACGGTCAAGAAACTCCATGGACACGAAATTAAACATATTTTGGAACCCACATTGATGCTGATGATGATGATTATCATAAGGTAGGTCGTAGATCTCAATGTTTTATTCGTTATTTCACGAGAAAAACGCTTTTAAATATTATGCTATGTGATACGTTTATTGCTCGTACTCGACTGTATATCATACATTGTCAGTTTTAATGTATAAGGTCCATTTAGATTTTTATGCACAGCTTTCGCTTGTGGTACAAATTGGTGCAATTTCATGTTCGGGAAGTCTTGAGCAGTAGTTGAGCAAACCAGGGTTTTGTACAATGTAACTCGCCATCTTCTTGGACGTATCCTGCGAACCGTTCTGGTTTTATCATTCATTATTAGCTATTATATATATTATTATCATTATCATTATTATTAGCTAGAGTATATTTGAGTTATAAGCTAAATATTGCACTGCTTAAAAAAAGTAAAACTACGTATCGTAAGCCGCTGGTGATGGTTCTGTCCATTGTTGGTTGTGTTCACCTCTGTAATCCCTGAAGAATTAGGCAAAGGTACCAAACCTAATAGGTACCCTACCTAATAGTACAGCCTTACGGAAGCTATATATTTGAGATCCATGTTCCTGGCTCTTGTGATACAGGAACTTCTAGTAAAAGAGCCAGAGCTGCACTGATGTTTGAGAGTAATAATTTGTCAATAAAGATTTTATTATTATTATGTCCTTTATTTATTTTCTTACATATAATTTACATTTTTAAATATTTCATACAAAACTTATAAAAAAAACATTTAAAAATATAAAAAATAGTCGTCTACCGGTGACGGGAGCAGGGTCCAAGCTACCGGTGGTTAGGGCCCAGAGACAGGAACCTCCTCACAATGCGAGCCGTATCGAGGAGTACTGCCTTCTGAATCAGGCTCTTGATCCAACCGCCAAGCGAGAGTTCGGACAGGTGGTCGTCCAGACTCTTGGCCATAAGACCATTGGTCGTTACGACTATCGGCACAATGATAGCCGAGTTCACATGCCACATTTCGACAACCTCGTGTGCTAAGTCCAAATATTTTATTTGTTTTTCTTTTTCAGGTTTCACGAGGTATTAATATTTTATTATTATTATGTTATAGGGGTCGAGCCTTCTACCATCAACGGAGCACAAATCCAGTCTCGGTGGCTGCTACTGTGAAATTGCTGATGCAAAAACCCAATAACCACCTGTGATCAGCCGTCGCGATTACGACCATCGAGGCAGTCACATCTTTTACGTAAAAAATATTAACACTACTAAAACATCCAAGAACTTCACTATAACTACCCCCACCCTACCTTCCAATAATAAATTCTATTTGATCGCAACAGATATTTCTTCCCAAAGAAAATACGGAACATTTTCCCCTTTGCTATTTACATTTAACATGTTTTTTGTTGCTTTCCTTCTATTCTAAATACATCGAGGGTTACAACAAATGGAACAATTCTATCTAATGTCAGCCGTTACATTCACAAACCGGAACGATTCCGGATACGATCCCGGATACGATTCGGAGCCGGCACGTGGCCGTAACGACATGCCAACACCACAATTGTGGTACAAAATTGTTTTAAATGATTGGATTAAGTTTTTAGGGGCGACTTTTGGTAACGGTTTTGGTGTTTGGGGCTGAAATCGAAAATTAAATCGTAGTATGCAACTTACCTTAAGTATAGTATAAGCTTAGCCTATAATGTGCCTTTCATTTTTATGGACATTAGAGGTCTTATTATTACTTACCTTTATTTAGTGAAAACGACGTTTTTGTTTAAGTTAATTGCGCATATAGTGCATATATCGTCGTATATAGTGTATCACACTAATATTATAAAGGTGAAAGTTTGTGAGTGTGTATGTATACTACTGAACGGAGTTGGATAAAATTTGGTACTTACACAGATAGTTTATAACCTGGATTAACACATAGAATAGTTTTTATCCGAATTTTATCTTCCCGTGGGATAATTATCGAGTTGTAGCGGGCGGAGCCGCTGGCAACAGCTAGTACGTGTATAAAGTCGTTTTTCGTGTATGTGATTGACGTATTTGGACCTGCGATAATAACTTAAATATCACTATATTGGCTTCCAATGATTCAATCTGGGATTTTTGATAAAACCTTAAAATCCAACCAACAACTAACTCAAATTCTAATGAATTTCGGTGTAACATTTAGTCAGTAACGCTGTAGTGAAGTTCGATATCTTCATTTTTAACCGACTTCCAAAAAGGAGGTGGTTTCTCAATTGTTTTACTGACGAGATATTTTGCCGCATCTCGTACATGGACTGTACCACCATCTCTCTTATAACAATATGATTCCAATCTTACTTTCATGTGGGAAAGGGATGAAGCTATCCAGGACGTCTAACTCTATCTGTTTTACACATTGAAGTTCACCAACATAGCCTTACATATGTAACTTTAGCTGTGACCGAGTGGAGTCCAAGGAATGGAAGGAGAAGTGTTGGCCATCCAACGGCGAGGTGGGCAGACGATGTTCTTGCCATCGCGGGAATATTCTGGATGACCGTGGAGCTTGGTACAAGCAAAGAGTATACTGGGTGAAGTCGGCCTGTGGGCAAAGGATACGGACAAGTGATGAACAAAGCCTTTATTTAATGAGCAGGATTTTCACATTATGTAGATAATTTTTATAATTACGCACTCGAAAATGAGCAGTGGTGGCGGCCCGGACTTACGAACAGTGAGTTATTGGTTCAAACCCAGTCAGGCGCATTACTTTGTGTTATTTATTTCATCTACTCTCAAAACGGTGAAGGAAAACATCGTGAGGAAATCGGCATGTCTTAGGACCAAAAAATTCGTGACATGTGACGTCTACTAATCCGCACTGGGCCCGCGTGGTGGATTATAGCCCATCTCTCTCCTAGAGAGGAGGCCTGAGTCGCTGCAGTGGGAACATTATAGGTTGATGATGACTCGAAAAAAGGCTGTAACAATTTCGATTAAAGTTGTAGTATTGGGATTAACGGCGGCGATTAATCGATCTAGCCCTGTCTCATTTCGAAGTTGGTCGCCCAGGTACTTTTAATTATATTTATATCTTCGTCACATAATCACTACATATTATAAAACAAAGTCCTCTGCCGCGTCTGTCTGTCTGTTCGCGTCAAACTCAAAAACTACTGCACCGTTTTTCATGCTGTTTTCACCAATGGATTGGTTCTCGTGGATGGTTTTAGTATATAATGTGTCAAGTTCCATAATCCACATAGGCGAAGCCGCGTACATTAGCAATAAAAAAGCTTGGCTAAAGAAAGTATAACGCAAGTCTAATTGTGAAAACGGAAGGTTTTATAACATTTGCATGATATAAAACCTTCCGTTTTCACAGTTTATGGCTAAGATATTATATTGGTTTCTGGAACTTAGGTTAAATGTGCAATGGCTGTTAAAACCTTTAAATAAGCAATGCTTACTTAAACGTTCTCTCAGTTGAAGCATTTACAGACGATCAACAAATCAGTTTGAGATGCTGTGATAACACTACACACTCGGGAGTGAACAAATCGACTCATGCTATTAGTTCGTATATAAGTTGTTGAAGAAAGAAAGAAAGAAAGAAAACATATTCATTTGGCATAAACCACGAATACACATAACAAAATAAATAAACAGGGAACAAAAAGAGATAGTATTGTGTGTCTCACGGCAGCGTCAAATAGGTCCAGTTCAGCAAACTGCCGAGCAGCTAGTGCCCGACGCTGGTTTTCAACTGAACCTGAGATAGTGATGTGACGGACGTAAAACAGCTTTATACTTTGTGTCAACTAATTATATAGATAAGTGTATCTGTATACAGGGTGTAAACGAACCCTTCACGCGTCCGTCAACCAAGCATTCTGTACATCAAACTAAGTACCCCTACGCCAAAATTTTTGCTGGGAAATGACTTTTTTTTTGGGGTCAAAAATCACATTTTACGGTAAAACTCAAAGTAGCACTCTTAAAACATTGCACTAGTGGATGCTTTGAATAGTAAACGGGTCATGGAGGTGATTTAAGTTAAGTTAAAACCTGAAATACTAGTATTTACAAAAACAGCTGTGAAGAATTTGGAAATGAAACGGACGGATAATCTTTTTATATTGTTACGTGGCTTATGTCAAGAAAAATATTGTTGTACTGTGAATAACCTATTCCATATATATACCTACCGAGTTTCCTCAGTGCCTCGGAAAGCACGTTAAGTCATTGGTCTCGGCTGTCGTAGATTTTGACTGTAGTTACAGGTAGTCAGTTACTTGAAAATGTGACAACTAGTCTTACCAAAGGTGTGTTACCCGATTGTATCGTATTATTGGGATACTCTTTGATATTTAAATCGCTGTACGACCGTAAGGAGCTGAGTAAAAAGAGCCACCATGAGACACAGCTAATCTTTCAATAGATCTAAAGTGGCATTAACAACGCTTAAAATTCTCACCCTCACATCAAAAGACTAACACTTAACAAATAATTATAATTCGAGACACCCTCTCTAGGGGTGTCGCATTCACATTTGATTATTATTTTTTAAGTTCAAACGACCATGTCTCTATTTGTCTGATTGCTGGCCACGTGACCAAGTAAGTTTAGGGGATTTTTACTGCACGGGCGGGACAGACAGACTTACGCTCATAGAATTATACGCCAATTTAACGCGTAATTTATGTTCTGGGATACGGAGCAGGGTGAGTGGAATTTGCACAGGTTGGGATTGAATTCCGTTGGATTTCTTAAGGTCAAATCGGAAAACATTGATGATTATTTAATAAGACTGACTCTATTCGCGGCATGGATTCTTTCAAACCGTTAAAATGTGCTATTAGGTGAAAACTCTACTCTTTTCTCATTCTTGTTTCTTTTTTCTTCGGACACCACTGTAAAACAACTCTGTGCTATGATCCCCATAGCAAGTGAACGTTATGCAATTATAACTAGACCACTAACGGGATTAATAAAGAAAGATAAGGTATTTTACTTTGGAGAAGAAGAGAGAAGAGCATTTGAAGTATTTAATTGGAAACTCCCGTCGGGGCTGCGGGTTGTTCGCAAGAGATAGCGCGGCCTCGACATAAAGGGCTAAGAAGGAACATGGGTGGTTTTTAGTCAGTAGAAGTCTGACACTCCCTTTCGCTCTGCCCAAGAGCGGGAGGGGTTTTTCGATGATTTTCCAATCGCAAAAAAAAAAAAAGTATTGAAGTCTAAACTTTGCAGTGAACCTGTGTTGAAAATATTCGAATTCGACTTAGACACAGAGGTGCATACAGATGCATCAAAGTATGGATTTGAATCAATTCTTATGCAGAAAGATAGTCAAGATGGGGTATTACACCCCATCCATTACATGAGTAAGAAGACCAGCGTTACTGAACAGAATTCTGCGACTAATAAATATTTTCTTTCTTTCTTTGTAAATGAACTACCATTTTTCAAAGACTGTCAAATCTATATAGGTGCCGTATGTGTAAATAAAAATGTAAATTCCAAGGGCATCGAGGTGAAAACACAAAACGGTTCTCGCATAGCTCACGAAATAAAACGCGAAAGTGTCAGCGAAGTCCCTTGAGGTCGTGTGTCAGAAGTCACGCGTCGATCCGATAGCAAATAGATTAGATTATGCATTTTGAACGGACAGACGATATCGTTTTCTATATACGGCCTTTTTATTTAACCCGTGCCCGAACTTTTAGTATTTTTCAACCTTCGATGCGATGTGAATGATTCGTCGCGTTTGTTACCATACAATTTGTTTTGGAAGAGTTTTAGATGATCAGTTTCTAGCGTATATTTTGTACTTAGAACAGAGTTAATGCTCTGTTCAATATAACATTACATAACATCTCGCCTGTAATCCCCGAAGGGTTGGTAGAGGTGTACACAATAGTGCACCCACATTTTATCATTTATGTTTTTAAGTCCCTATATAATAGAGTATATTGCTATCAATCAGACACAAATACAGACTCCATGCATGCTACTGAGAAAACCCTCATGGACAACCGCAATGACACTTTGCCCAACCTGAAAATCAAACGTAGGATCACATGCTCACGAGACCAACGAGGCTGTCAAAGACAACTAGAAGTAGGCTGTGTAAAGACATTGTGTAATCTATCTATTATTACATATAATAAAAATGTAACGGATCGCTGTCTGTACATGGAAGATATATGAGATAAAATATTATTGGAACCTTTATCAACACAATTAGTACACAAAACAAAACAATGATTGTTAAAATTTTGTCTGTTTATCTTACGTTTGTGCACGCTCATCTCAAAAACGGCTCATGCGATTTAGATGTGGTTTTCATTCATATATTGTGGTAAGCTTTACTTAACATTTAGTATTTGTTTTATGTAAGTCGGTTCAAAAATAAAATAGTAACACCAATTTAAAGAATCACGCGACACGCAGCGTAGCAGTCGGATCGCTCCGCCACTGTGCCAACCGTGTCATCACTATTGGGACCTTTATCAACGCAAATAGCACCGAAAACCAATTTTCCGTTTAGTTTTGAACGAGTCCAATTTCCAGTGAACCTATGTTTAGCGATGACAATTAATAAAGCCCAAGGTCAGACGCTAAAGTTGTGTGTGTGGATCGAAGTATTAGCTGTTCGCACGGTCAGCTTTATGTAGCTCTGTCACGTGTTAGCAATCTTAACAGCCTGTATACTTTACTCCCCATGGCTATACGTCTAATATCGTGTATAGAGAAGCATTACTGTAAAGAAGATTTATTTACCTACCAAAACGACGGTGTTTATATCCTAAATAAACCAATATATATACCCCAAAAATGCAACAGACAAGTCACTATTCCACCCGGTTCAAGTCGCAAGCACAGCTAGTAAATAAATAAAATTAAACATCTTGTCTTTTAAAATAATTAATCACTTTCATGGACATCAATCTTGTGCTTTATATATCTATACTTACTAATATTACAAAGCTGGAGAGTTTTTTTGTTAATGTGTTTGGTTGAACGCGCTAATCTCAGGAACTACTGCTTGGAATTTAAAAAATCTTATTGTGGTGGATAGTCGATTTATGGAGGGCGGCTTTAGGCTATATTTCACGTGGACGAAGTCACGGGCAGAAGCTAGTACTTCTGTAAACGGATTATTAAGGTTGTCTATTTTCATTTGTATTGTTTCCAAGAAAAGTGTTACGTCACTGTTGCGGTTGCCAGCTCTGGATTTAGAAACAATTTAACACACAAATATATATATTAGCAACTTCCAGAGGTATCTCAATCTTACAATAACGATAAGACTTTAATTGGACAAGATTTACCTTAACATTCAAAATTATACAATTTCAGTTAAGTAGAAGCGAACAAACTTTACCACGGGTCTAGTGTTGTGCCTAACTGTCAAACCGCTATCACCAATTAGTGAGGTGACATTAATTGTGATGTAAACTTCGGCAGTGGAGGGGGAAACGCTGAGGCACGCGTTGGCCACGCGCCCAAATTTTGGGGCTTTTACCCTACTCAACTCAACCAATATTTTGAGAGCTCCCCCATTTTCCGCTTGTGGTATAAACCTGGATGTCAAAGAGGACACTAGCGAGGTTCTTTTGATCAAGTTATACTGGTAGTTTGTACTCGAACTTTAATGTAAGAGCACTTATCTGTTATTTCTTTATTGTTGTAATTTTCGGGGGCAGTTGAGTGCTTGAGACTGCATACATTTTGGCGTTGAACAAATTTTCGTTGATAGCCGACTTTGATGGGCGCGTTAAAACATATTGCGCTCACAAATTATTTCAGGAAATTGTTGAATTTAACAAAGTATTATTTTTCTATTAATAGAACATCAACAACATTATGTTACATCACTAAATGTACTGTACGAGTACCAACGTGTATGTTGGTACTCGTACAAATTGTGAAAAACCGTGTAAGCTTCGCGGGGTATAAAATTTTTACTGGTCTTACAATGTTGCGCTCGAAATCACAGGGGTGTTCAAATTATAGATTTGGCGTTTTTATTTGATAGCTTCAATTTTTGTCAGATCTTTGTTTCAACGGTTATTGGAATGAATTCTTACAAAACGTTTTTTTTTTCAACATTTTCAGTAAGAATGGCGGGTTTTCTCTCAATTTTCAGTCTTTTGTGATATAAAAACGTAATATTTTTGCACAATATGTATAGGTCTCCAAAAATTATTCTTCTTTTGGGTTACTACGTGTTTACTTATTAAAAATATCCTCAATTATCCGTACCCGAGGAACAATTTTCAGGAAAAATTACTAAAAAATTGAGCCTAGAGCCTAATTTCCGACAATGACCAGACAATGTTTCGTGCCTTGTTAAGTCATTAGTTCGACAATCATTTTATACCCTCGGGCTTTCGCGGGAAGAAAATGGTCAAATCGGGTAAAAACCCCATTAGTACCAAGTATTCATGAGAAATCAAGGAAAAACATGAAAAATTTCTGTTCTAATTTTGTACTAAATTGGTAGTTATTTTTCCTGTACGATCACCGGGCGTAGGATCGGAACTCGCGCGCATTAAAATTCAAAATCCGCGCACAAAAGAGAATGCGGGACGAGGCACCGAATTGTTATCCTTGGGGTTTAATTATGTCTTTGTGGTTGAAAAAAGGAATATTTCATAGTCCTTGGGGAGATCCTGAAAGACGAGGTTATGACTCGAACCCTGGCTAACTGAATAAGTACAGAAGTTTGTAAACTCGCTATTACGGCTAAGGGAGTCACACTCGTGAATATTAAAGGTAATATCAATCGCCTTTCTGTTGTTAGCTGGTCAAAGGAAGCAGTTCGAATTATTTTATGAATTAAGAAGCATTGTGATTAATAAAACTACTTCAAAATGTTCAGACAAAAGGAATACATGTAGTTTTCATGCTTGCATCACTAAAGCAAATGGCAATTTGATTGAGTATGACGGGGGGTTACGAACGCGTCCGTTATTTTAAAAAATTATTAAGTAAGTTACAAATCGAACGAACTAAACATGAGTGTTTTTTATGTCAGCCTACGCTGTCCCACTGCTGGGCAAAAGCCTCCCCATGGCATTCCAAGTTTGTTTATTCATTGCCTTCTCAGTCCTATCTATTGCGAATAAGTCCCGAGTCTGCCTCGGTTACGACGGCCGTGTTCAGGCACCCACTGTGAGACTATTTCTGTTTCCATATATCCGGCTTCATTCTAGAAATGTCACCCGCTTAGTCCTTATTTAGCTTGGCCGATTTAATGCCAACATCGGCGATGCCTGTCTCCCACCGTATTAAGGTGTTGCGCATTTGATCGGAGTCTAATATTAAGAATGCTACGTTCCATCGCACTTTCATGAGTTTCTTACGTAATCATTTTAAAACCATCAGGATAGGTACAGTATTGTTAAGTAAATTCGTCGTATAAGGATTAAGTAAGCAATGAGTATATTAGAAGTAGTTTGAAAGTGGCGTGTGTTACAATAAAGGAAGACGTCTATATTGATATGGACATGTAATAGGGAAGGTTGAAACGCATGTTACCAAAGAAAACGTGGACAAGGGCAGGAAGGTGGTGATAATAAAACCTCCAGCACCCGATTTATTGGGCGCTAGAGGGGTAGTAGCTACGCGTTAGCGATTACGTAAAAAAATCCAAAATAATTAAGAAAGTTATTGGCAAAAATAAGCCGAAGGTCCCCTTTTTTTATGGTGGGTGGAAAATCATCAAATAACCCCTCCCGCCCTTGGGCAGAGCGAAAGGGAGTGTCAGACTTCTACTGACTAAAAACCACCCATGTTCCTTCTTAGCCCTTCATGTCGAGGCCACGGTATCTCTTGCGAACCACCCGCAGCCCCGACGGGGGAGTTGAAGGTCCCTTGACACGACTTTATACAATACTAGCGACCTTTGCACGGGTGGACATAAGATTAAGTTTTAGTAAGGATCCCTAATCTTTTCTAGCAATAAATATAGCCTATGTTACTCAAGGTGAATGTAGCTTTCTAATGGTGAAAGAATTTTTGAAATTGGCGCAGTAGTTTTTGAGTTTATTCATTACAAACATACACACACACGAAAATACAAATCTATCCTCTCTTATAACATTAGTGTAGATGTAGATATTGATGGCAATAAAAAGATCCTAGGGTTGATAGTTTAGGAGAAAACAGCCAAGAAGACATGCTCTAGATTGTGTAGATTAAAATCCATATTTTTTGAAAAAAAAAACCGGTGATGGTTGCGGAAAAAAAGGTTTTAATGTATCCTAAAAAAGGCCAATTCACATATATACACGCCTTAACGCTTGAAAATACTTTATAAACCATAACTGCATCTAGTCTACGCGTTGTTTTAATCTTCTTAACGCTAAAAGCTAATGCTTTTTCATGACTGAATTATGTATTACACGTTGTGCTGTTGCACAACGTGTAATCCGTAATCCATAAATCCATATTTGTCCACGAACACCTACGGCTTATTTCCAATCTTAATGTAACCAAAGCCGTGAGCAAAAGCTAGTACCTACAAAATAAAATCACATAGAAGATCTTCAAATTTCCACGAACGCTACAATGAAATACAGAAGAGAGGTTCGAAAAATTTTACAACCGAAAACTTGCGAAAACGAAACAAAAGCTACTGGAAACTTGGTTGTAATATGTGTCCAATCTCGCCGCTATAAACCTGCTTCCTCGCACCGAGCCCTGTGATTTCTTCTTGATATTTTATTTAGGAGATTAAGACTCTTTCTGTAGGTCGTTAGACGGTTCCCTCCATTACGCCACTTTATGATCCCATTCCAAACTGGCAGGAGTAGACCGTTGACGCATTTTTTGCTTGTTTTCTCTAACAAATTAGAGGGCAAAGTTTTGTGTGTAAATTGCAATGATATGCGAGTGTTAGGTGAGGCTGGGGAGGGAATTTTGTTAAGTTGTGGTACGGCGGTAAAAAGCTGGTAATTTGGGAGGTTCGTTGTTTCAGCTACTTTGAGGACTAGTAGTTAAATCAGGCATTAGTGGAAAATTATGTGTGGGCGCAACATGGTCGAGTTTTACTTTTTATTTAGGTTATGAAGTAGTTTTTTGCTTACAATACCACGATATAATATCGTTGTACTATCAAAGAGCATCGACGTGTTTTTCTTATTTTATCCTTTATTGACTGCTTAGTACTTAACCTGGTGTTGAGAGTTTGCCAGCAGTTTGTAGTTTGCATTTGGTTATGGGCAGTCACATTGCTCGCAGAACGTATGAGCGATCGGGTTGAAAACTTCTGGAGTGGCAACCGCGAGCCGGAAGACGTTTCGAAGGCCTTCCAGTAGGTGGACCGATGGTCAGGTGAAGACGCTTAGAACCAGTCAATGTGGCTACACATGGGCAAGACATATATCTAGCAGAAGAAGTCGAAATGATGATAATCATGATGGTTTGACACCTAAGGTGATTCGGCACCACTAAAACTATCAAAAATTGCATCCTCATTTTATCTCCTTCGTTTAAACTATATAAAAATGTAGCAGCACATACATACATGTATGAGCGTCTAGCTCCTATTGCACTTTAACCTAATCCACTTATGGCTGCATACAAGTGGTGTTATTTAAATTTTAATACGACGCTGTTTTATGTGAGATATTGCACCGTCTGGTAGCCCGTGACAAATAACCGCTGCACGTGGCTGGTCGCGATATAAGAGTATGCGGCGCAAGTTACGAGCTGTAGAAAGGTGATTTTAAAATCCTGTTGGGGCTACGGGTTGTTCGTCAGAGATATCGCAGCCTCGGACACAAAGAGCTAAGAAGGAACATGTGTGGTTTTTAGTCAGCAGAAGTCCGAGTCTGCCCAGAGCGGGAGGAGTCATTTGATGATTTCCCACACTCAAAAAAAAAGGTAATTTAAACATGACATACCTAATCGTAGAAACTATGATAATAATTATTATCACTGAGACTGTGTTTTCACTTATCATACTGGTATTTCAAACATAATCTAATTTTCTTAACAAGTTTCCAGTTCGAAGATCTTCCACCATTCAAGTTTATTTTTATTTGTTTATCTCTTAACTTCAATTTTGCTGTTGACTGCCTCGTTGATGTAGTGGTTGCAAGCGCAACTGCCGTGTATGAGGTCCTGTGTTCGCTTCCCAGATTAGACAAAGTGTTATTGAGTTTTTCCATCAGAGCTTTTACAGTAGTAGTCACGGACTCTGAATGCATCAGTCACGGACTCTGAATGTATCACCGGTTGATGGCAAAATGCTCGCCCCTATTATATGGGACTTAAATATAACTGGAAAAATCAACATCTGCCTAGCAATGGAAGTCGACCTCAACATTGTTGGGAATCCAACAATGTTGAGGTCGACTTCCATTCCAACCGGATACAGCTGAATACCAGTATTTTACATGCCTGCCTATCTATGACCTCCACTACTCTAAAAATACTGGATAATACGATACCCATAACCTTTGGGTTGTCACACTTTGAAATCTGGGATAAACGGCTTAACGTGCTTTCCAGGGCTAAGGGGAAACTTAGTAGGTATGTAATGGGTGATCACCCATCAACGGACAAACCTGGGCAAGTGTGGCTTAACCTGAAGATTGCCATTGACCCAAGCGGCTGTTACTCATCAATGTAATAACACAAGCTCTTAATCTCTTTTCAATCTTAGCATTATGTATACAGGATGGTGCCGACAATACGACAATAAATGAAACCACTGGTAGTTCTAGTTCATAGGAACATTTTAAACTATCCAATTAATCCTAACACCGTCGTGGTGCCGACCGACGATACGACAATAACTTACCTAAATGTCTTTGCCAAATTCGTTTGTTACATTTTATTCCTACACGTTAATCGGTGCAAATTATTCCTAAGGTTAGTAAACCAATATTTGTTTGTAAATTGTAATGTATTTCGATTACAGTTTAATGCTACATGGTTTTATTGACTTTTTTTATTTTGGTGTTAAGATTTATTTGATAGTTTATTAATGTTCCTATGAACTAGAACTACCCTTTATTGTCGTATTGTCGGCACCAACCTGTATATATCTATACTAATATTATAAAGCTGAAGAGTTTGTTTGTTTGTTTGTTTGTTTGTTTGTTTGTTTGAACGGGGTAAACTCAGGGACTACTGGTTGGAATTGAAAAATTCTTTTTGTGTTGGATAGTCCATTTATCGAGGAAGGCTTTAGGCTATATAACATTACGCCACAATCAATAAGAGCGGAGCATAAATGAAAAATGTTGCAAAAACGGGAAAAGATATTCCTTTTTGAGAGCTTCCGTTGCGTGCGCTGTGAAAACGGTTTAAGTTACGTATATATCATGTATGAAGGAATTGTTCCTCTTTAAAAGTTCTAAAAAAAAGTCCGCGACAGCATATGTTTATCTTTTACGATTGACTCACTGTAACCATTTTTTTATATTAAAATGTTAGGTTAAAAGAATTATATTTTGCGAAGCTTATTTAACCCATATGGTATTAATCTATATCTAAATAAATGTGTTTGCTAGCACGGAAATTTAATATAGAATATTTGTGCCCTTTACTCTATATAGTTTAAACAAATATCTTAGAAGATATCGCAATGTAAAAATATACGGGCGACAAAATAATTAGCGCGTGGCAGTCATTCGGTCCGGTGCGGTAGGTACGTGGGGATTCTGGCCTCTGGGGGCTCCGGAGAAATTCAAATTCAAAATATTTACTGCACCATAATGTTTATAAGTACAAGGTGTTACTGTATATTAGACAGTAAGAGATACCTATAGTAATTGTTACTTTAATAATATAATCGAAGTCAATCTAAACTAATAGTTATTTTATAGAGGAAAGGTAAGATTTTTTGTTTGTTACGAGTACGATATAGCTCAAATTAATAAGTTGGATAGTCGATTTATCTAGAAAGGTTATAAGCTATATTATGTGTTGCAGACGAAGTTGCGTGGGTCAGCTAGTTTATTAATATGTGTATTTATTATTTTAAGTTAAATTAGATATGGTACATACACATTTTTTTTTTCATTTCTCCTTTTGCAGGTCTGCTGGCAGTAATTTCTTAAGAAATAAGAAGTACTTTTGTACTCAAATACTATTTTAAGTTATTTTCCTGTGTTTAACTGTGTGTACATAAATAGTAAAATAAATAAATACAGTCTCTCCAGCTTGTATCTTGTACCCTGAAGCCAATGCACTTACTTGGACTCATATAAAGACATAGAACTAAGTAAATCCTTCTTACGTGAACAAAATTCGCTTTGATTTTCAATATACGAAGAGATCACAGGTTCAGATTACGGCTGTACATAGTTGTGCATATTACCGTCTTGTAGCACTGGGGGATCAGCAACTAAGCTAAAAGTAACCTGTCTAGAAAATCTGTACAGGAAGGAGTGATATTTTCCTTTGATGTAAGGAAAGAAATGTTTAAAGAAGGAATAAAACACGAGATAGGAAGGGTTACAGTTATAGTTGGAAATTTATTTCAGTAACATAATACTACACCTGTAACCCCCGAATCGTAAGGTACAGGTATACCCCCGTCGGGGCTGCGGGTTGTTCAAAAGAGATACTGCGGCCACGACACAAAGGGCTAATAAGGAACATGGGTGGTTTTTAGTCAGTAGAAGTCTGACACGAGCTGTAGGCGGGGGGGGTTATTTGATGATTTCCCACCACGCTGCTACTAAGAAATTCCTGATCCTAATCCTAAACACTGGATAATGATAATGGATATTAAAGTGCCTATAACGAAACCGAAAAGATTTTTTTTTTTTAAACGTTGCCCCACATTTGGAATTTCTCCTGTATCGTGGGTGCGTTCACAAACATTTAAACTCACATACACAAATACCCAGACCCGAAACAACTATCTGTAGGCCATACAAACATTTGTTACGTGCGGGGATCGAACCCGCGACACGCAGCGCAGCAGTCAACTGATTGAGCCACTGCGCCAACCGTGCCGTTTGTTGGTGTTGACCTCTCCGTCATTCCGATCATTTGTTTTATTCGAGACCATACCTGCCTTGCAGTAACTTAAATAATGGGGGTCAAACTTTCAACATTTTCACAAGTTTTTAATATTATAACTTTACTTGAAATACCTCCACAACCCCGTTCAATTCAATGCATCAACAAAATGTTTTGAGTGCATCACATTGAGCCGTGACGTTACATGCCGTACCGTAAATCATGATTACTTATCCGCAAAAAAAAAATCCGCCCAGCTCCGTAGTGTCCGTTTACACACTGTATATAGTTAGCCTTACATGCTGCCGAAGACAGAGTGAGCTGGCGCAAGACAGTCCGGGAGAAAGTTATCCAAAGAGGCCACGACCCTCATCATTGAGGAAAAACGACGCAAGTATAGTTAGCCAGTGCACAATGACTGACCCTTCCCCAAATGGTGGATTCCCGCGTTCTTTGCCAGCCGTCGACTTACCCACGGAGTAACTGCAGACTCGCGGTCACTCGGCAAATACACCTCGAGTTACCTACTAACGGTAACTGATACCAGATAGGCACTAAGTACCCGGTAAAGAGAGCAAACTCGGCAATGGCCCCTAAATCTCTCTCATCTTGTCGAATTTGTCTCGCTAACAAGACCAGATCGCCACACCACTTTCACCGTGATCGACCTTGGAGACAATGTTCTTGAGTGGATCAGGCGTTCATTAAGCGACCATCTTTGGCCCGTGGCCAGCCAACTCCTACTTCAGCCAAGTTGGTTGAGGAGCACAGGTTGGTGGGGTTCTGTAATAGCAATGCGTTCACTTATAACCTATCGCTCTCAATTGCCCACTGACAAATCTAAAGTTAATTCATATTTAATTCTTTATATTGGTTTTACAAAACACTTTTATACGTTATTTTTTAAACTAGGTGGGAACCATGTTTCGTAAGCGACTACTCTACTGCCGAAACAGACTCAGAGGTCACTGTCTCTTTGAAAGTCCAGATTTGAGTGGTCCTGTCTAGTCAGTGCAAGCATTTGTCAGTGATCGTGTAGCTCTACTTATAGCCTAACTTAAAATATTTGAATTTCAATAAGTAAGGTCGAGCCGGATACACATTTCTATTAGTAGTAAATACTATCGAGACCGAGAAAATTAAAGTAAATAGCGAGTATTGTTGCTGCCAGTTAAGATCGCAATAGCGGTCATTGGCCCACCTACATTTATTAATGTTCTTAAATTTGAAATACAAAAATGAGCCTATTCATGTCTTGAATCGTCATCTATCGTGGCCTTCAACATTTTTCTAATGAATGTTTCATTTGTTTTGGTTCGTACGAAGAGCTTCTAAGGAAGGGCAATGACTATTGCGATCTTAATTGGCAACAACTATATAGGGTGTAAATGTACCCTTAACGCAAACGAAGGGCACTTGTTTTCCCCACAACTGCGATCATTTTTTTGTTCTTGAGTTCTAGACCATACCTGGGAACCCCCTAGTTACGGAGATATTGGGGGTCAAAGTTCCAAATTTTTCACAGCTGTTTTTAGTAATACTAGTTTTTCAGGTTATAACTTTACTTAAATTACCTCCATGACCCGTTTACTATTCAAAGCATCTACTAGCACAATGTTAACAGTGCTACATTGAGTTTTACCGTAAAATGTGATTTTTGACCCAAAAAAAAGTGTCGTTTCCCAGCAAAAATGTTTGCGTAGGGGTACTTAGTTTAATGTACAGAATGCTTGGTTGACGGCTGTGTGATGGGTTGATTGACACCCTGTAGAGACCTAGAAACTAGTTGTAGTGCAGTACATACAGACTTACACCTTTTTCCCTTGGGGTAGGCAGGCACCACAGAAACCCACCAGTTACAATCCTTACATACTCCTTTTGTTGTGCTGATATCAAAACTATTATTTTTCGTAACTCCAAGGAGCCACAGAGTCTGGATTTGTGCTCGGTTGATGGCAATGCTATTCCAATGTCAATGTGGGCGTAGTACTATTAAATACACCTTAAAGCTTCGTGGATTTTAGGCGTAATCTGATAGAGGCGTAGTCTTCAATTTTTTGGGGGGTGGGAAATCATCAAATAACCCCTCCCGCTCTTGGGCAGAGCGAAAGGGAGTGTCAGACTTCTACTGACTAAAAACCACCCATGTTCCTTCTTCGCCCTTCATGTCGAGGCCTCGGTATCCCTTGCGGACAACCCGCAGCCTCGACAGAATTGCCACCACCTGAAACTGCTTTACGTTTCTTCAGCGAAAACTGGTTAATAGCTCTTTCCTCGTAGACAATTTGATCCGGTGCTTAAAATCCAATCATTGGTCGTCATGCGGGTAATTGTCTGGAAAAGTAGTTAACTTAATGGACACGGTTGTTGTGTACGAGTGGGTGCATCACCGCATACCTGTCTTGAAATGTTTACGAAGGGGTATGGGGCGCTGTATTCATTTATATCGTGGAACATAAATGGCAAATCAATGCACTCTGAGGTTCGAGTTCTGTTTGTAATAAGCATAGATATTATAAACATTTTTTTAAATATTTTTATGGTAGTATAGGTATACAGATTAGTGAATAGAAATTGTTTTTTTTTACCATAACATCAGATCTGCAACCCCAATGGATAAGGCAGAAATGTACTGAATAGTTTACCCATATTTCGCCTGTTATGTTTAAGTCCCATGTTCCAAATAGTTGGCGATAGTTGACACCTACTGAGAAAGCTGAAAGCCTCGATGGGAAACACTTTGCTCGACTTAGAAACGTATCTACGACGTCATTATCAGCAGTGGCAGACAGAAACATGGTCGACTGTAGTAGAAATATGAAGTGACCATAATAATGCTTTTTGTACCCACGTATATTTCATCCAATTTTCGCTGTGTGGCAACCTTGTTGGGAGTACGAGTAATATTCTTAAACCATGTGAGATACTGTTATTCAGCTGCATGCGATTAGACTCGAAGCCGACCCCAACATAGTTAGGAAAGCCTTGGCAGATTATGTCACTGTTTAGAAAAATATGCTTACAGAATCATCACTACATATTACAAATCAAAGTCCTCCGCCGAGTCTGTATGTCTGTTCGCGATAAACTTAAAAACTACTGCACCGATTTTCATGCTGTTTTCACCAATGGATAGAGTGGTTTTTGAGGAAGGTTTTAAATATTTTTCAAGTTCCGACATCCACGAGGGCGAAGCCGCGGCCATCAGCTAGTTAATAATAAAAATATTTCATCATCGTCACTATAACCGGTCACAAGGTTGTCAATTGAACGCGTTCACGCACAATACATGTCAACATACGATGATGAGTAGCAAAAAGTTCACCCCTTACCCCTGCAAATGTATGTGTAATACTAATAACAATGAAATTAGACGCACAACGCCCTACCGATTTGTGTGGTCCACTTGGATGAGAAAATCTGGAATAGAGTAGGTAGTTTTGTTGTTTTTGAACGTGATAATATTTGTTTTATTTTACACCACCTTTTATCTGTTAAGTGAAGAGCTTATATTATAATCAATATGTTAATATAAACATAAAATTTATTGACATTTTATTGATATTTTGATGAGTTTTTTAATGTGTTCGTAATTTTGGAATGTTATTGTGATTTTTATTTATTATTACTATCATTTTATTGATTTTCAATGTGTAAGTACCTATATATTTTTCGAATAAGTTTTACCATGATGTTTTATCGATTTTAATGATTTCTGTGCTTTTTAAAATTAGTATAATTCTCTAATTATGGGTATTTTTGCCTGAAATAAAACACATTTTTTTTTAAATAAAATAACATCACGCCTTGTGATTGCCGAAGAGTAGTGAGGTGTGACAAACAGTACACCCACATTTCGCTAATAACTATAAAAAAAAAATTAAGACTGTATTTTTTTTTTTTTTTTTAAACGTTGCCCCACACTAGGAATTATTGTATTGTCCCTCTGCTGGGCAAAGGCCACCCACAATCCCTTCCTACAACTCTTATCATATGCCTCCTTGAACGCGGGTTCCATTATGGACCATCTGTATGCGTATCGCTAGAGCTGTCTAGCGATACGCATACAGATGGTCTCGCCACCTCTTTCTGGCAGGACTCGGCGGTGCTGTCCGTCTTCCGGCAACTGTAAGAATAAATATCATTTGTTTGAGCTTTGAAATTAAAAAAGACGTTAATGTAAGCTAGTAAATATGTTACAGTATTACTAGCTTACAATAACGTCTTTTTTAATGTTGTCCGTACTTATTCTTCGCCGCGGCTCTGTAAATGAGTCTGTAATCAATATTTCAAAGCTAAGTGAACAGCGGCGTTTTGTTGAGAGCGACAAAGACCATCTTACTAAGAAATGTAAATAGATACATCATTATTTATAAACTCAACCTACTATTAACCTCAACGCCATCAGTGCTTTTTGAGTTAATTTTATTTTAGCTTTATTTTCATAAATTCTACTTTTTACAAACTTTTTCATCTTTTTTCCCAACATGTCTTATCCATAGTTATATAATCTTAGGGACCAACAAATGGCCATGCAGTCCGTACAACTATTCGCACGTCACACATCAAAAGTGGCTAAAACCAATAGTCAATCTAAATTAAACTCTACACCGTTTAGTATAGAGTCCACGTAAATTGTCAAGGAACTGTAACTGACATTTGGTAGGGTTTGCATAGAAATAAGTTTTAGGGTGTATAATCGATTATGTTTTATTATATCTCGTTATGAGATGAGGGGAGGGCAGAAAGGTCGCGATTATTTGTTTTTGATCGTGTTAATTTTATGCTCTTAAATATATCTGATCGCGTTCTTTTTAACTGTTAGTAGTGAAGCTTTGTGTGATTAAAATTATCATAATTGTTTAAAAGGGGATTACTTATAAAAATTGGTTTTGAATACATCTTTTACACTTTTCGACTGCAGTAAGCCATTGAAAAGCTATGCTCAATTATACAAATACTCATTTTTACTTGAAAAAATCGCTTTGAGGCCAATTTTTTTTTAGTTTTTTTTTTTTAAATAAAGACTAAGGCCTTATAAATAACTAAAAGATTAACTAAATAAAAAAACTTAAATTATGTTACATTTCTGCAAATACGATTAATCCATAGAACATTACAAACTCCGTTTAATTAAATTAACTTTGGTTATTTAAAAAATATATATAATGTGGGGAAATTCCTCATTATATAATATGTAGATAAGTAGTTAGTTCATAAAATTTGTATTATGCGCAGTTTAATCATTTTGAACTTGGATTTCTATAATAATTCGACGCAACGTCCGAAGTGAATAATAAATGAACTAACTTTTGAAGGAAGCAGCTGATAATTTCGAAATTTTATTTTTAACGTTTCAGAAGCTTATTCTTTAAAATACTCCTTACTCTTCAATAACTTGTTAGTAACGAGTAATATCTAACAAGTTTATGGAGTTTATGGTGGTGGTTTGTGGTGTTTGTTTTTTTTTTGTTTATTAAAAAACCTGCTTTGAAACTTAAAGTAGTGTTAAGCTAGTTCTGTTGCTGACCGTCCCACCAGGCGAGTCATGCAGGTGGTCTACCATGACGTCTTACAGTACCCGGCGATAAATATTGCGGAAAAATCAATGCAATTTATTCGTATATTAAGTTCTTATTTTGTATTTAGCTTGCCGGGAAACATTTTCGAACCGACCTAGCTTAGGGCAGTTATATTTAAAAGCACAGCGGAAAAGAGACGTCTCGAACAGTATTTACGTATATAGTTTCTCCAAAGATCGATGTGCAATATTTATCGCCGGGTACTGTAGAGCAGTATTATTTTAATCTCATTCCAGAGTTGGAAAGAGATAACGCTAGACGTCCTCTATTGCTCTATCTCTTACACACACTGTAGTGACATTAAAACAATACTACTTTCTAAACTTTAACAGTCGTCTTTATTCATCACGCCTATAATGCCAGAAATGTAGGCAGAGGTGTACCTTATAATACGCCCACATTTCACCAGGTATTATGGTTATGTCCCATGTATTAGGGTCGAGCCCATAGCAATAAACCAGGCACAAAACCAACCCTCCGTGGCTACTACTCAGAAATTTCTGATAGATTGAGATTTTCACCCAATAAGACTTTGCCCGACCCGGGAATCAAACTCAGGACCCCACGCTCAGCAGTCGCGCTTGCGACCACTAGACAACCGAGGCAGACACTCTTTTTTTAAACACACATGCAAAATCATCGAGAGCAGATTTTTTGTCACGTTAAAACAAAGTCTTGAATTATTGTAATAAGATTTATTTTTACATGTTACTTATTCGCAATACTAGTTATTATCTGTGGCCCGTCCTTGTCGTTCCTAATATTTTTACGTCTGTGGTTCTTTGTTTGACAGGTATGTACGAATGTATGTAAACATTGAATCTTTGCTGTGTTTTTATTGTTTAATTATTAAAATGAAACTTACTAAGTTACAGTCTTGAAAAAACGGAACCCTTATAGGATCACTCGTGTGTCTGTCTGTCTGTCCGACCATCCCCCACCCCCCACTTATCTCCAAAATTAGTTCAACACTTATAGATTACAGGAAAACCTATAAGAAATCAACGGTGCTAAAATAACATGGAAAATCGCTTAATATCTTCTACAATGGTACGGAACCCTTAGTGTGCAAGTCCGACTTGCTCTTGGCCAGTTTTTGTTCTTGAGAGTAGTGACATGTCAAAATAAATCTTATTACAATGACTCAAAAGTCTGTTTTAAAAACCCGATACAAATCTGCTCTCCTCTCCGAGGCGGTCTGTGTGAACGGACCCATAAGTCTATAATAACGTTGAAGTTCCAAATATAAATAGGATCACAGGGAATCCCCAGTGATCCTTATAGAAACTCTTACGTCACACAGCGTTATGTCAAAGTCATCGCAGGCAACCATCTTTAATAAAGTTGCCAGATTGAAAAAGGATTCGCGAATGACAGAGGGAACGATATGATCGGCTGGAATTCAATTGCTGCTTGTTTTGGCATTATTTTTATTGAGTTGTTTGTGTAAGTAAGTTATTAAATTAGCAGGGTTAAATTGTGTTTTTTTCTATAGTAATTGAAAACAATTGAGTGAAAAAATTGTTTTTTTTTGCTATTATCTATCTTCTACCTTCTTATAATTCTACTGTACGTGTGTATGTCACTGAACTCCTCTTAAACGGCTGGACCGATTTGGATAAAACTTTCTGGGGATATTTTAATAGGTTCTTGGATAGTTTCAAAACACAATTGGTCCCGGTAGGTGGCGCTGCTGTCCGGGCAGGACGACGTCTACCAGATCCGCTAGTATCTTCTTTATATATAATTCTATTGTACGTGTGTATGTCACTGAACTCCTCCTAAACGGCTGGACCGATTTGGATGATTTTTTTTGTGTGCGTTCCAGTGAATTCGAGAATGGTTTAGATTCACAATTGGAGTCGGTAGGTGGCGCTGATGTCCGGGCAGAACGACGTCTGCCAGGCCGCAAGTATTATACAGGGTGGTTCCGACAATACGACAATAAATTAAACCACTGGTAGTTCTAGTTCATAGGAACATTTTTAAACTATCAAATAAATCCTAACACCTTCGTGGTGCTGACGATACGACAACAACCTACCTAAATGTCTTTGCCAAATTCTTTTGTTACATTTTATTTCCACTCGTTAATTGGTGCAAATTATTCCTAAGGTTTAATAAACCAATATTTGTTTGTAAATTGTAATGTATTTCGTTAACAGTTTTATGCTACTTAGTTTTATTGTTTTTTTTTTCAATTATTTTATTTTGGTGTTAAAACTTTTTTGATAGTTTAATAATGTTCCTATGGACTAGAACTACCAGTGGTTTCATTTATTGTCGTATTGTCGGCACCACCCTGTATATAAAATTCTCGTGTCACAGTGTTACTTGACATTCTCCTCGGAAACGGCTTGACCGATTTTAATGAAATTTTGTATGTATTTTCAGTAGTTATGAGAATGATCGTGAAGTACTTTTCACCCTCCTTACCGCACACGAAAGTAGGATAGGTAGAAAAAGGTGCAATACAACGCATACAGGGCACAGCTAGTGAATATATATATTTTTAAAGCGTGTGTTACTTAATTTTCTCAAGTTATTTACTAATTAAACTAAACTTAAAGCACACAGTTAAGCAGCAGTGAAATCTTATAACTATAAATGTATTGTTTCATGGAATAAAGAATTGATTGGAAAAGATAGCCAATTTTATTTAATGCTAGTATTAGCTTTAAACTACCTGGATGACCAAGCTTTGCTCATTTTTTTTTGGAAATAAAACCTAGTAAGATCGATTCATTGCCTCTGAAACCCACTGCATACTAAATTTCATCGTTGGAGCTATTTCAGAGATCCAGATTATATATATACATACATACAAAAATTGCTCGTTTAAAGGTATTATATTAGATAGATAGGACTCTCCTCTAAAACAGAAATCACTACGAGTCCCATTTGATAAAAACGTGTAAGTAAGCACAGTACATCAAATGTCAAAAATCCCTGAGTTTTTGACATTTGATGTACTGTGCATCCATAAAACAGATGACGGAACTCGAACGCAATACAATCCTTGTCCAAACAATACGATCACTGGGGACTGGGGACTGGGCCCACTCGCCTAGAACCCAACGGAGACCGCACCAGATCAAAGGCACCATAAAAATCCAACTAAGTACATTATTATACCCGTGAAATGTCTACATCTGTTGTTTTTTTCCTATTAGACACAAATAAGCATTGATCTACCGGTCACCCCTATTTAAGCACTCATCTGCTCATACTCATTGAAAATCCTACCTTATGTGAAACTCATAAAGTCGATTTTCCTTTTTCTGTAACTTCAATAACTTTTCAACGGATTTTACACTCTACAGAATAAGAATTAAGGGTAATTTTTGGCCTAACGGTAAGGTCACAATGGGTCAAGTCGGTGCCGATTCAATTTCACTTGTTCCCCTGATCTGATTACTCTGTGAGTGAACGTGTGACGTTACGCTTTTGCCTTTAGGCGGATGAGCGGAGGATTTGTTTAAATCGATTTAACAATAGTTTGCTTAGGGAACCCTAATTTTTCAAGTACTACGGTAACGTTAGTCTTTAGGTGCTACGACGTAGTAAGATGTTCTACGAAGTGACTACGATTCTTGGCTACACGTCTACGGCGTAGCACGCTTGCTACGCAGCCACTCTAGCCAATATTTCAAAACTATAACCACAGTCATACAGCATACTAGGACATAATTATTCCCGAATAAAATACGGATACACAGACACAAAACGTGACAGTTAAACATTTTTATGAAAGTCTGACAAGCATTATCATAACTGTATCAGAAAAAGTATTGTCACCAGAACTAAAGGCGTGTGCAAAATTTCAGCTCAATCGGATACCAACAAGTGGTCGAAAAATTTGATTACTGAAGCGGACAACTTACAAACAGCGCAAGTTAAATACAAAACCCGTGCTCTTCCCTGAATCATAACAGCTCAGATTAAAATGCTTTCTTTTCTTTTTCTTCTTAAGTGAAATCCAACGCTTGCGAGGTAGGGATAAAAACACGGGAAACGCATTAACTGCAGAAACACTCAGTAAAATATATAAAACAAACGGAAAGTATTCTTAGGTTTTTCTTCGTAAAACGAAGAAGGATTGATTGAAGAACGTGTATGCTATTAAATAAGTATTAAATAAGTAACAGGGTGGTGCAGACGATACGACAATAACTTATCTAAATGTCATTTTATTTCCACACGTTAATCGGTGCAAATTATTCCTAAGGTTATACCAATATTTGTTTGTAAATTGTTTTGTATTTCGTTTACAGTTTTATGCTACTTAGGTTTTTTGAATGTTTTTAATTTCGGTATAAGGATTTTTTGATAATTTAAAAGTGTTAATATGATCTAGAACTACCAGTGGTTTAATTTATTGTCGTATTTTCGGCACCACCCTGAATAATACTAGCGACCCGCCCTGGCTTCACACGGGTGCAATTCATTACGGAAAAATGAGGGATAAGATGTACTAAATATTCTTTCTTAATAGAAAATTTTGGTATTAAATCCTGTCAGTTTATTAAACTCAAACCATTTATTTCAATAAGACCATTACAGGCACTATTATTGTGTATTATGACAGAAAAATAAATTAAGCAAAGTCACAGTTACGTGGCGTAATAACTTGTAAAATTAGGTACTTTACTTGCCCATTCCAAAGCGTAGACCTCAATGGAAAAATTCGACCAAGATTCTCTATTCTATTATAGTAATCCTGTAATTTATTAATATAGTTGACTGTTTGTATGTCTTTGTAATTATTCTTCTTCAAAAATCGCTTGACCGTTGTTGTTGTTTCGTTTTTGTAAACTATGCAGTCACCTGATTCTAGGGTTTGGTTTGGCTACGGTAGGTGGAGCTGTTTTCGATATACAATAAAGTCGTACAGACCAACGTCGGCCGAGTCAGCTGGTAAATTAGACCTATACTAGGCTCCTCGCCCGCGGCGAATTTTTGTAGCGATGCTGTCGCGCATTCGCGTAATGCGCGACACAACTATAGCGCGTTCGTTTTGTGGACGAGGGCCTGTTTGGGTTTGTTTGCTGCTGTCATCGCTACTGTATCGATGCGAACGCGCGACAGCATCGCTATAAAAGTCGCAGTGGACGAGGGGCCTAAACATAACATTACTTCACGCCAGTAATGTTCGATGGGGTAAGGCAGAGTTGCAGTCACGAGCACCAATATGTATACATGCAGCAAAATTTTTGTCCGGTTTTCTTGTGAAACAACAGTTCCTACTTTAAGATAAGACCTATTTGTCATGTATGAGTTTGAAAATGCTATGTTTGTAACGACATAAGATAACAGTGCTGCGTGTGTACAAATTTGTCCTAGCAACTGTCCATATTATAGTCGTGGTGGCCCAGTGGTTGCGCCCAGACTTACGAACATTACTTTGTGTAATTCATTTTCACTGCTTTCAAAACGGTGAAGGAAAACATCGTGAGGAAACCGGCAAGTCTTAAAACCAAGATATGTGACATCTACTAACCCTCTCCTGTAGAGGTCTGAGTCCCTGCAATGGAAACATTATAGGCTGATGATGTGTCAGACTTCTACTGACTAAAAACCACCCATGTTCCTTCTTAGCCCTTCATGTCGAGGCCGCGGTATCTCTTGCGAACAACCCGCAGCCCCGACGGGAAACCCAGACAACTTGGTTGTTCCAGGGAAATTCAAAGAAAGATAAATATTGATATTGAGATATTTTTTCTTATGTAGTTATTAATTTGGCTTCACAAAGCAAATTTTATTTTAAAACATCAGCATTTCAACCGAAAGACGTCCACTACTGGTCATAGGCCTCCCCCAAGATTCGCCTGACCATTGACTCGTCACGTGCGTCTCGCATCCAACAGACCCTCGGAAGACGTTGCGTTTGCAGACCTCCCACTAAGTGAACTGATGACCTGGTCTTTTATATGATTAGATACTACGAACCTATCAATCGTACAATATGCTACTGCACAAAATTAGAGAATTTTGACATCCCTAGAGAACACAAAACGAATCCCTGAATACGTACAAAAAATTAAAAAAACAAAATCAAATCTCCATTTCAGTCGAATCTAGCTAACTATAGTATTGTTTGCATCAATTTGCGAACGATCCAAAACCTGCTTAATGGATCCATATGTTCAGAAATATACACCAAGCTTTGCCAACTTAATTTTACAACCAGAAAACTAAACCAACGTTTTGAAGTCCTTGTGATAAAGTTTAAAATTGCTCGTCAAAGTTTTTTGAGCTGCATTGAACGTTGGTTCGCAAGCCCCCATCAAATTTCGATGTATTATTCTGAGTATTATTTTTTGTTCCTAGTGTTTGATACGCGAGGGTTATTCGTTCAAGTAGAGGCTTATTGTTTATTGTTCGGCGCAATATTTATGATGTGCATCGTTGATTTTCATGGCTTTGTGCATCATTTGCTTTGATTTTTTGACATGGAATGTTTCTGTTCCGTTGTCATGTTAAAAACTGGTTTCCTTTAAGCGAGCTTTCAGTTGTCCATTTGTTTGCTGTTTGCAATTGGTTTGATTGTGCTGTGACGGCTTCACTGACACTTTTTGTTGTCTTTAAACTATGAAGTATGAGCAGAGGACATTAATGGAATACGTTGCTGTAGAAGGCCTCCCACTAGCTGGATCGATGATCTGAAGAAGGTTACGGGATCCGAGACATTTCATGTGGTGAAAGTTAGGGGAGGCCTATTTCAGTAGAAGACGTCTTTCGGCTCAAATGATGATGATGAAACTATGACAACCGCAACAGTGTTTCACTTTACTCCAGGTCAAAAGAAGAGTTAAAGTTGAAAGTGTTGAGACAGACGCTCCTCTTCGACGCACGGTTGGCGCAGTAGCTCAAGCAGTTGACTGCTGCGCTGCGTGTCGCGGGTTCGATCCCCGCACGGAACAAATATTTGTATGGCCTACAGATAGGTGTTTCGGGTCTGGGTATTGGTGCATGTGAGTTTAAATGTTTGTGAACGCTCCTACGATACAGGAGAAATTCCTAGTGTGGGGCATTGTTTAAAAAAAAAGTACCACCACGTATCCGTACTACGTATAATGATACTTTAGTGTAGAAAGAGATAGAATTAAGATGTCCTGAAACATTAGAGCTAACTCCGTCTCACACCGAAGTAAGATTTAATATAACTGCTGCTAAGGGAATCGTATCGTATGATCTAGTCCAGTGTAACCATTAGGTGCCATTTTCCTTAGAAATTAATAAAATATTATATATGACGGAACCGGCCCTGTTTCCTCAACGGAACCGGCATCCAGGAGTTTGTCCGCTTCATGCTCTGACATGATATAGGTGCTCGAGCAAAGAAACTACACACACACAATCAATATTGTATTACGTTACTTAAATCACACGTGTACAAGATAACAGAATAGATTAAGATGAAGAGACAGTTTCAAGGTGGTGCTCTCGCTTCGGCGGATTCGTACAAGCCGCGCGTCCAAAATGGCGTCGAGCCCACTATGACTCTGCCCACGTGACCCAATCACGTGCTTCACCGACTACTGTCACAAATCAAAACAAGGACTTTAAATCAAAAATCAACCGGATATCCGACATATAATTGAAGCATGTGCAATAAAACACATTCATAAACTCATGTTTTTTTCCCATGCAGAAACCACAGCACGCCACCTGCTAGAATTCTTTAATACTCACCCAGGTTCATACTCGTACATCTGGTCATACACACACGCCGGTTGCGAGTACTCCACACCTGTCCTTTCTCAAGAACCTCACTAATAAGGTGCATGTCTTACTAGGGTAGGAGTTTCTGTGCGGTTACAATAGTAGATATTATAAATTTGATCATCTCCAATTAAGTATACAGGATGTCCTAGTTTTATTTTAGTTGAATAGTTTTAGTTGTTTTCATTGCATATGATTAAAGTATCTTTATTGGCTGTAAGCAGAGTGAATATTATCACTCCTTTCATTCTTTACACAATAGGGTAGTTAACAAAAAAAATCAAATTAGTCCGTCAGATAGATTTCCAAAAAATATTGGACACATATTTGATCTTTTTTCACGTAAACAAACAATGAAGACGATACAGTGCTCTGAAAACTCGCGTGACGTCGTATTCCAAGACAGTAGTATGACATTTTTTACCGGTGACTGACGTCACAAGCTCCCACTCAAATCTGTGGCGCGTTTTATCTTCGTAATTTTTTATTGATTTGATAAAACAAAAAATACGTATCCAATATTTTTCGATAATCTAACAGACGGACTAATTAGAGTCATATTTTTTGTAGTCAGGAAACATCGCTATTCCATCTTTGTTTACGTCTTCCTCTCACTATCTGGCATAACAAGTGAATGTCAATTTGTCTCAATAACTAGTAATGCTAAACTATAGCTGTCGCTATAAAGGGTGTAAAAGTTTCCCTAACGAACCCGAAAGGCACTTGTTCTCCCCGTCCCTGCGATATTTTTTTTTGTCCTAGACCATACCTTGGATTCCTAGGAACCCCCAATTAAGGAGATATTGGGGGTCAAAGTTTCAAATTTTTCAGGGCTCTTTTTTAAATACTTACTAGTTTTTCAGGTTTTAACTTTACTTAAACTACCTCCGTGACACGTTCACTATTCAAAGCATCCAGTACAATGTTTTAATGGGATTTTTCACACCAAAAAAAAAAGTTGTAATGGTCCGTTTACAACCTGTATCTGTATAATAATTAAAAGCATTAAAAACAACACCAAAATTCTATGAGATAAAGATTTACGGTATATAATATCACGATTACCCGTCTAAGTGTAGCAATTTCAATCTACATTCCTTTATTGTTTTTAGGATATACTAGCGCCATTGAATTTAATGCGACTAGGTGAGGGAGACGAGAATTTGCTTCGGCGATGGTATTATTATAACAATCAAATATTATGTTTGCATTCGTGGATTGGTGTACGATAGTCCCTATTCTTTTTCTCCCGATTTATTACTTGTATGAAAATCTTGTGCAATTTGAATGTTAATGGTTTTTGCGAAAATGGCGTTTCTTGTTATTATTGTTTGATCGGAGGGCCTAAGAGACAAATTGTTTTTCTATCAGGGGAGGTAATAGGGTAGTTAACAAAAAAAAATGTAATTAGTTCGTCAGATACATTTCCAAAAAATATTGGACACGTATTTTTTCTTTTTTCACGTAAACAAACAATGAAGACGATACAGTGCTTTGAAAACTCGTGAGACGTCATAGGTATTCTAAGACATTAGGTAGTGTGACATTTTTTACCGGTGAGTAACGTCACAAATCCCCACTCAAATGTTGACTCGTTTTATTTTCGTAAATTTTTATTGATTTGATAAAACAAAAAATACGTATCCAATATTTTTCGATAATCTAACAGACGAACTAATCAGAATCATATTTTTTTTAGTCTGGAAACATTCTTATTATAACGTCTCAAAGCAGTATTGTTTTAATTTCAACATGAATGATATAACCAAGGTTTTGTAACAATATTTTAATTTAAAATAGTGTCCATGGAGTTTCTTGCCCATTCTTCTTCATAAAGATCTACGCTTTGAAATGGGAAACTACAGTACTTTCACAAGTTATTAATTATGCATTGTGACTCTATAGTAACAAAGAAAGTGAAGCTATCTTCACTTTCTTTGTTTTTCTGACATTCAAAACTGCCTGTAATGGTCTAATTGAAAAAACTGCTTTAAGATTGAGTTTTGGCATTCTAATGTGGGTAAGAGATGGAAAAACAGAGGAAGTCTATTGCCTTCTCGTTCCCGGTCTGGAATTAGATTGAAACAAAACAGCTAAATGAGGACTACACACGTTGGCGCTTGTCTTTACTCAACCATCTAGGCGAGTGACACCGAGCGATAGCAAGACAACGCAAATGTACCGTTTAAAGTCCATTTCACGAAAGAAGTCCCGCGGACAATTGTGGAACTAAATTTAACAGATCGGCCATGTTGTCGTTTGTCGATGTTATCAAGGTGCGTTTGTTGTGGTAGATATTTTGTGATTTTAATATTGGATTAGTGCGTTATAAGGTTTATTTACGATGCCAAAAGTTGTGAAACAACATTATGTCGCGCGACATACAGCGCTGCGTCTGCGGGACTTCTTTCGTGAAATGGACTTTACATGTTGGTATTGGCCTTCACTAGACAACGCTCGGCCAACATGTATTGCAGGCTTTAGACGTCATGGTTGGCCCATTGCCAACAACTGGGTAAAGTATACTGTTCCAGATATCGGATTGTTACGGAAAATTAACAGTCCTTCCATTTTTTTACTTCTAATAGCAGTATCCCAATTACAACCTTAACGTCACGAAAACAGAGGTTTTTTTGTCGATTTGGACAGAGGTATCTGTTGAGATGGAGGTTGGTTTAAATTAAAAAAACCAATTGACTTTTGACACTGATGCAAAGTCAAATGGTAAATATCTATGCCTTTAGAGACTGTACAACTGTGAATAACTGCTTGGCGTAGCAGCCCTATTACATGGGACTTAAACATAACTGGAGAAATGTTAATAATATGTATGCTGTATATGTAAAAACTGTACCTACCATAGCATTATACTATATACCTTTTTTTTTTTTGGGGGGTGGGAAATCATCAAATAACCCCTCCCGCTCTTGGGCAGAGTGAAAGGGAGTGTCAGACTTCTACTGACTAAAAACCACCCATGTTCCTTCTTAGCCCTTCATGTCGAGGCCGCGGTATCCCTTGCGAACAACCCGCAGCCTCGACAAACCTTAAAAAGGAAACGTCAAAACATCCCGCCAAAATAGCGCGCGTGAACACGTTTGACATCCATCAAGGTTTTCCCTCTGAGAATCAAAGATGGCGGCCACGGCAGTGCGACCGAGACAAATAGCGTTCATTACAGCGGCTCGGGCTTGTATTAAAACAATCGTGCGGTTAACTAACTCATTATTGTTGGTAACGACGCAATTTCACTTAATATAGACCGTGCGGGACTGTCGGGGACTCGGCTTGCGTGGAAAGCTATAACTCGTAGGTGAGGAAGAGTGCAATGGTTCTTGTTTAGAGAAGTTTTTTTCTATTTAGTAGGTACTCAAATAATACAACATACCATAATAGTACATTAGAAAGGGCATTTGTATGATCATAAACAATTTTGAAAGTTTGCTTTCACTATAATTCAAACTTTATCACCTATGCACCTTTTCCTACCTAGCTGCTACTTTTAACTACTAATTTATTAGTATATCCGTATAAATGGTTATTTACTTAGGTATAAATGTATTTACAGTATGTTATTATCATGGTAGTAATAATTAAAATTATGTTTAGAAATACAGGTACGTATTTACCTACTATTTGTGGAGAGACTCTTTGGCTTGAAGTGACAAATAAATGTATATTATTTCCCGCTTGCACGGATTAGTTGTTTGAAGTGTACCTACGTTTTGACCATAAAGTTTTGACATACAGCAATACCAGAAATCAGCTGAATGTAATTGAACAAAGATCAATAACTTGTTCCAACGCTATACTTTAAAGGTTATATTAAACTAGCTGATGCCCGCAACTTCGTTCCCGTGGAAATTTTGATGTGTGACAAAAATAAATTAGGGGCGGACGACCCTTATCACTTAGGGATATGAATACAAATTTTCATAAAAATGGGTCAAGCCGTTTTGGAGAAATATGGTAACTAACGTTGTGACACGAGATTTTTATATATATTATAAAAAGATGACTCTCTTTTTAACTCCACCAATAAAGTACTCTAAGAAACATTAAAGAGTTTTAAAAGAAATTCCCATTCCCAAAAATGCACATTACACTTAAAAATCACTACAAACAAAGCAATACGGGCGTTACCTTTACGGCAAGGCGGGCTTATTTATATTTTTGCATTCTCTCGCCCTCATTCCGCGCAGAGGCGTATGATCGCGCTTGGGTTTCTTCGCTTTCAAATTAAATAAATAATGCATACAATTTGTGAGCAATAAAGTTTGTGAAGTGTAGGTGTGTTGGCGTAGTGCGCTGAATTTCGCGCGCCGCCCCGCTGGGAACAATAACGGTTGGCGGTGGCGCTAAAATGCCGCTGCGACTTGGACGCGAACATACGGAGAACTGGACGCGAACATTTCTGCCCTCGTAACAGCAAATGCAGTAAACGTAATTTTTAAGCTTATATTTTTTTGACAAAAATTACATCAAAAGACTTAAGCTATACCAAGAATTATTTAAAATGTTTTTATATGGCAAGAATATGGTGAAATAGTAAGAAAAAATATCGTAATTCGTGTGAAATTATTATTTATACGCGTTTTTCTCGGAACCACCATTTTGCTAGTACTGCGTTTGCTGGTACGAGAGCAGATTTGAACTACGGTTCGGAGCTGCTGTTCAATAGTGACAGTTCATGAATAGTGGAGTGCTGCATCCTGTCCTTTCATAGCTAAAGTAGTAGTAGTGGTGGTAGGTATATAATCTTAGACTTTGACTATTTTTACTGTAACCCAAGAAATATTGTATATTTTTTTTTTTTGGGGGTTGGAAATCATCAAATAACCCCTCCCGCTCTTGGGCAGAGCGAAAGGGAGTGTCAGATTTCTACTGACTAAAAACCACCCATGTTCCTTCTTAGCCCTTCATGTCGAGGCTGCGGTATCTCTTGGGAACACCCGCAACCCCGACGGGCTTGTATGTATGCCATACTTCCTATTTACCTGGTAAGACGAAAGATACTAGTCTCTAGTATCGGGGCTAATGATAATCAACTCGTGTAACGGGTCTCTTGGACAAAATAACCTATTCTTTATTTTATTTTTGTTTATTTAATGGAACTACCATTAAGAGGGCAATCATAAAATTGCTGAGTTGTACTATAGTACTGCGCTCAAACAGCTGACGCAACGCCTTATGTAGCAATATCAATATCAAATAGCAGTTGTAATTACGTTTATTTTACGTTTTGTTTGATGATTTATTGTTTGCAATTTATTTTTTATCAATTTTACGTAAAACATAATAGTTTGCTTAACATAAACTTGACAGTCAATTAAGGAGCGCTTAAGTAGTTTTTCTCAGAAAAAGCACGCCAAAGTTGCAATCACGACGTAATATCACATAAATCGAAACGTGTTCTACAGGCCTAATCAACCTATAGTCCTATAATGTTCCCACTGCTGGGACAAGGCCTTCCCTTTATGAGAGGGAATTAACTATAATCGGATAGTCGGTAGATGTCACATGTTTTCAAATGTTTTGTTCTAGGATGCCAATTTCCACACAATTTTCCCTTAAAGTTTTGGGAGCAGTAGTGTTGAAATAAATTGCACGAACTAATGCGCCTGCCTGGTTTCGTACTCACCAACTACTGGTCGTAAATCGAGGCCGCTGCCACTGGTCCACCGCTGAACTTCTCTGTCATACATGGAAATCATTCAAACGTCAGTTTTGCCAGCTTAATAGCTAGGCGTGAAATAACTGTAGAGGAAATTTTATTAAACTGCGTTCCAGAGCCACGGGGGCAAATGTCAAGTTAGCTTTTGTGTAAGACCGCTTTTGTGTAACACTATAAACAAATACTAACGGGTTGTTAAGGCTGTTCAGTCTTTTTTGTGCACGACGATACACCAAAAACTCTAGCAAAAACCTGTCCATTACTAAGATCAGCTTTCAGTCCAAATCTATTAATCGCAGAACATATTCTATTTTACCGTAAATGACTTTCCTCACCCACTCTAATTGACTCGGAAACTAAGCACTCAAGACGAAAACTAATCTATGCAGAGACCAAAAATAGAACAAAACCGCGGCGCCATCTTAAGAGCCCGAGATCCGTACCTAAAGGTGTATTCACATTCCCGTACACTGAAGCATTGTCATAGTTCGGAGCACGAACCCAAGTTTGAATAGCAGCGGTTCACTCCTATGTGGCTACTTCCTTTGTATCCCCGTTTACAGTACATAAATAGTAAATACGTGTGCTTGTAAACAAGCTTATAGGAAAGTTTTATTACACTTACGGACAAAGTGTGGACGATATTTTAGTTGCTAAATAATAGACCTGTTTGACATCGCATTTTTTAAATTTTATCAAACTTATCTAGGAACTAGTGAATTTTTAATTAAGCAGGATTTTGATGAAACTAGCTGATTAAATTTTTTTTTTTTCAAATTCAAATTTATTTATTTTAGGACAACTAAAAATCCAAAGGTTAGTATACAAACAACTTAAAAAACTATTGTTAGTTCATACACTTACAAATAGACAATCACATACATCTAATCCTCTAAGTACCTACAATGTTAGGTATGTTGTTTTTTTGAGAAACGCAAAATTTAATTGAATAATATAAAGGTATATTATATACGGTCAGCAACAAAATTAGTAGCATAACATTTAAGAAGTTTAATTTATTTGATGTACAGGACTCCAGCTATTCGTTGTAATATTTAAGTAGATAATTCTTTAAAATACTTCTTAGTCTTACTCTTCAATACTTTGTTAGTAACGAATAATATTTAAAAAGTTTTTATTAAAAAATCCTGCTTTGAAACTTTGAGTAGTGTTAATCTACTTCTGATACTGACTGTACAACGACCATTCAAGCTATGAAAAACTAAATTAAGCTGATCTCTCAGTTTACCTAAAGCTCATACAAAGAGAGGTCAGGTTGTACTGGATAATTATTTGTATCGCCATGTGGACTATGTATGGTAAAAACTAACGTTTCTAAAAACAAACAGACATTTGAAGACAGTCTTTCGCCTGGACAGGTAGGAATCGTTTTCGAAGCCTTTTGTTATTCTTCATACTCTCATCACAGTCAACGTTTACGTAACAGTTGTAGGTCTTATAAAATATTGAGTTTTTTAGAATTTAGAATGTAAACTTTCATAACTATCAAGGTAACACTTGCCTCCACATCATAATTTTAAAGTGGGCGTGATTGGCCCAATCTGTAGGTATATTCGTATAAGGAATAGTGAAAAATACTAAATTTTCACTCATCTAAGTCAAAAATGCACTTTTGATCGATTAACGGTGAAATAACCAGAATTAAAGCTTTTGTCCATCTTCAAGTCTTAGATGAATAATTTTATTTTTTCTTATTTTAAAAAAAACATTGCCCTTATCTAAAAAATTCTCATGTATCGTGTGTGCGTGTTATTTAAACTCACATACGCAAATACCCAGACCCGAAACAACTATCCGTAGGCAATACAAATATTTGTACCGTGCAGGGTTCGAACCCGATACAATCAATACGCTCAGCCACTGCCCCAACCGTTTCGTCAATAGGTTACTTCTAGGCAAGCTTGCACTATCGTGGATCGATTAACAGCAGAAGTAATGGTGGTCGCATCTGACTCTGAAGGGCAAATAACTATTGGCAATAAATTCCACTTGCAATTAAAGAAGATTTCCAAGGAATCTTTTCAGCATCTTTACTATTAGTTAAATAAAATACGTAGTAAAATTGGCTACCTGCAGACGCTCGTACTTCCTACGGCCAACGTGTACGCATTGCCAGTCTTTATCATAAATTAGAGGATAAATTTCTAAAGTGACAATCCGAACCTTTGAACCTATGAGGAATAGCGAAAAATACTCAACTGTGTCTCGGGCCCGATTTCGATTATAATTAAAAACGCATCATCGATTTTATTTAAAAAAAACATTATTCGTAGCCAGGAATCGATGCTAGCGGAATCTATGTCGACTTTTAAGCTTTTCTAACCACTGGGTCACATTTTGAAACCCTGTCAAACATTCTAAAATATCTTCAGTAAGTATGTTACGAGTATACAACATTATTTGGTTTATTACACCCAGTTATTACATATTTATTGATATGAATAAGTAGCGTTGACATGTCGCACGAGTATCGAAGCTTCACATGTGGTGTGGATGTGGACTATGGTAAACAGCACGCCTTTGGAATATCTTATTGGTCATGTATCATTGGCTACTACAGTTTTGTGAAACACTTGAGCTATGTCGTACATCGCTGCTTCGTTATATCCTACATAATATAACATCACGTCTGTTATACCAGAAGGATAAGGCAGAAGTGTACACCAATAGTTTCGCCAGTTATGTTTAAGTTCCATGAAATGGGGGGCGAGCCTATTGCCTTGAACCGGGCACAAATACAGACTTCGCGGCTGCTACTGAGATATTGCTGATGGAAAAAACCCAATAGCACCCGACTCGGGAATCTAACCCAAGACCGTATGCTCAGCAGTCGTGCTTGCGACCATAGATGCCTTATTTTTACAGACTACTTTTTTTTATAGACTTCCAACTTTTTTTTTAAATGGGCGTGCCCTCTACTCCCAAACCAGTGTTACTCCTGTTAACCAGAATCAATTGTGGCGACCACAAGAAAAGCGGCTAGTCAATGAAGCTCGATAAAGTCCCAAAGAAACGATTTACCTGTCTTGGATCCCGCAACGAAATTAATCAGAAAATAATAGCGGAGGAGTAAGAAAAATATAATTTCCACTAACACAAACACAGCAGACAGAACAGAACAAGACCAATAGGCACACAGGGATTTACACAACTGGGATAAGCCCAGTGGCCTAGCACCACGGATATTATTGTCTGTCATCATTAATATTACTGGGTCCTAAGTTGTGACCTGTTATATTTGATTCCGATAATAAGTATGACAAAAATGCTTGACCACACGGAAATTTGTTCTAGTTTCTACAAGGTCAGTATAGTAAATAACTCCGGATGTAACCTGTACACTATTTAACATTACGTCATCATCTGCCTAGTCTTTTGCCAACTATGTTGGGGTCGGCTTCCAGTCTAACCGGATGCAGCTGAATACCAGTATTTTACATGGAGCGACTGCCTGTGTAGGCAATACGAAACTCTTTGGTAAGACTGGATGTCAGAATTTCAGGTCACTGACTACCTGTAACGACTGCCAAAGATCTATATATGGCAGCCGGGGCCAACAGCTTAACGTGCTTTTCGAGGCACGGAGGAAACTCCCATCCACAGACCGACCTAGGCAAGCACAGCTTTACCTAAAGATCGACCCGATTGACAGTTCTTATTAAGCCACGAGCTCCTCACTATTTAACATTACGTATAGGCTTCTAAATATTACCAGGAGTTCCCTCCCTTTGTTTTCATTGTCCAGTCTTTTCTGGCAATCTACTTTATTTCGTCTGGGTCCACCAACATTCTCCGGGTCGACCTCTCTTGCCGTTTAGACCTGACCATTCAGAACAGTTACCAGTTACCACTTTCCTTCCTTCGTTCCCATCGAAGAAACACATGGTAAAAGATGGATGCGCTCACTAGAGCTGCAGCTTTTTATCAGCGACAGAATTTTTTTGCAAATCATATTAGGAGTTTCGGAGATAAGCTCGTCCAAACTAATTAACTGAAAGAAAACTTGACCTCGTTATAAGCAATATTATTTTATTTCGAATTTCGTAGTTTAAGGTTGATGCGACAAGGTAGCCCGCGAAATTCGAATTTTATTACGTTTTTTGCAAATTGCCGGTCAGTGTAAAGAAATAGGATTCGCGGCAGTAACAAATGTCTATTAACTGAGTAATCATGATTAATATGACCAATGAAAAAAAATTGTCTAAAGAATGCCGTTTTCATCAAATAGTCACTCAAGAGACCTTTATGAACTGAGACGGTCATATTGGTGATAAATCGTAAGAAAATTCGAATTTTGCGGGCTATTTTATCGCCTTCACCTTAAGTGTTTGCGGTTCATCATCTTCTCTATCGATTCTTCTCTTAAATACTTCCATCCACCTGACATCATCTCAAAAACGACGAATAGTCACCAAAATATTCTCTGAAGATATTCAAGTGCAAATGCCACATCAATATTTTGATTAGCCTCGTTGGTCTAGTGGTCGCAAGCGCGACTGCTGAGCATGTAGCCTTGGGGTCGATTCTCGGGTCCGGCAGTGTGTTATTGGGTTTTGCCATGAGACATTTGTCAGTAGCTGCTACGTAGTCTGAATTTGAGCCCGGTTAGTGGCAATAGGCTCGTCCCGTATTACACAGTCATCAATGTTCCCACTGCAGGGACTCAGGCCGAGAGGGGATGGGCTATAATCCACCACGCGGGCCCAGTGCGTGTTGGTAGATATCACATGTCTTTACATTTTTGGTTCTAAGTTGTATTACACAGTACGAGTACTTAAACATAACTATTGAAATGTGGCTGTACTATTTATAACCTACACGTCTGCCTAACCCATCTGGGATTTCAGGTGTATTTTTATGTTTTGTAAATAATACTTTTTAAATCACCAAAGTCGCTTTGGCTCATCTAAACAATGAGTTAAATAAGAACTCAGACTTATTGTATACCTAGGACAATATCCTTGTAAAACATTATTTTTATTCACCATTTCCCCCTTTCAGCTTCAGCTAAAAAACAGACGCAATGTACAAAAAACAAAAGTTTAACACAAATACATAAGTTACTAGGTATGTTGCGTTTTACGCACCCAAACCACGTGCCACAAGGGTGGGCAGATGACAAAATGTCGTATAAAATACAAGGCACGGATACGTTTTGCATGTTTCATAAACCATCAGAAATATGTGTTTAGTGCTCCAACGGTTTGGCCTTTAGAATTCCGTATTGTGACTTTTTTGAACTACGAGTGCAGAGTACCTATTTTAGGCCCGTATTGTAGCAATTTTTATAAGTGGATTGAAAAACAACATATAACCACACAACGCCTGCTCACAAAATATGTTTAATTATATTTCATGAAAACCTAAAGTAAAGCTAGTAATTATATAATGCCCTTAACGATCCCGTTCACATACGACGTAGGTAAGTAATAATATCAAAGTCGGCGGTTAAGTCTTTGGATATCCCAATTTTTACCAGGTTTTTTAGTGTTGTAACTTATAGCTGATCATCCCATCGTACTTGATATGAGTCTAGATTTTGTTTTATTTCATTTTCTTTAGATTTTGGGACCCATCACTTTTATGAATTTTGTCGTACTAGCTTTCTACGTAATGTGATAGATACAGAATATTTATACTTACGAACCAGAAGACGTTGCGTTTGAAGGCCTCACACTAGGTGGACCGAAGACCTGGTGATTGTTGCGGGGACTCGCTGGATGCGAGACGCACGGGACCGGTCAACCGACACCTGGGAGAGGTTCAACAGTGGACGTCATTTGGCTGAAATGATGATGATCTATACTTACTTAATATTATATAATTATTATTATTAATATTATAAAGAAGTAAAGTTTGTGTGTTTGTATATTTGTTAAATTGTAAGGGGTAATCTCGGGATCTACTGAACCGATTTCAAAAATTCTTTCAAAGTTGGGAAGCTACACTATCCCCGGGTGACTACTTTTTATCCCTGTATTCGTACGGGAACGGGAACTACGCGGGTGAAACCGCGTGACGTCCGCTAGTATTTAATATTTATACTTAGGCTGATATTATTAGATCCGTTTGAAGTCATGTGTGTTTCATTTATAGAGCTAGACTCAGTCGTCATGAGAGACTTGATTCAAACCGCCCACCAAATCGTATTATTAGCTACAATTAGCGTTTATTCAAATTCAACAGATAAATCTATGTGGGAATTTATATGAATTTATAAACAAACACTACATTGATAGCTATAGTGTAGTTAACACTATAGCATAGCTATCAATGTGTTTATTAGAGCTAAGTTATGGCGTGTCAAGTTTTTTACTAAGTCATCATAACCATCATTTAACTACCCGTCAACTATGTTGGGGTCGGCTTCCAGTCTAACTGGATGCAGCTAAATACCAGTATTTTACATGGAGCGACTGCCTACCTGATTTTCACAAACCAGTTACAGTACCCGGCGATAAATATTGCACATCGACCTTTGGAAAGAGACAATCGGCTAATTTCGGCTTCGTAGAGCGTTATCTCTGTCGCACGAAATACAAAACAGTCCGGTATCTCTTAGGAGCTAAGAGATACCGGACTAGGAGCTGTTAAAAGAATTATGATTTGCTTCTTTTGAAAATTCTTTTTATTCTTTGTATAAAATACACCTCTTTCCAAAGGTCGATGTGCAATATTTATCGCCGGGTACAGTACAATAACCCTTGGTGAGACTGACCACTGACTACTTAAACAACTTTCATAGATCTACAAAATGACAACTGCGACCGAGTTGTAATATGTTAAGCCATCGATTAAGAATAACATGTCATTGTGTTATAAAATTACACTTAACGTAAGGTCACGTTACTTTACGTGTAATTTTAACACATTTACATCATACATAGCTACCCACAACACACACAATGTCGTTAACAAACTCTGCTCTTAAAACTGAAACAAGGCAACATTATAATAACCCTTTCTCCACGAGATAGGTTCATAATAAATTCATTGCGAATGACCGTCAGAGCGAAATTACATATAACAAACCCGCAAAATTAACAATGAAAATAATGTTACATCTATTAATCCCCCAAACACCCTATTAACAAGGGCGGGATTCGTATTAAAATGATAAATGGTTCTAATCATCATTTCTTTCTGACCACGCGTGCTTGGCCTTCCACCCCTCGCTTTCCAAATAAATGTTTCCTTCCCCTAACAAGCACGAGCTTAGTCTTAGAGGTATCAAACGTAATTGGTCGGTCTTCCCTAAGTTTGGCACTCAGTGAGTTAACTTTTACAAATTGCTGCAACAATAGAGTATGTTAGGCAGCTGAGAAAAGAGATGGATTGTTATACTGATCTGTTTCCTCTTAAAATATTATGTTCATTTAAAGTTGGAGTTGAGATGGATGAAGGACGGCGTTAAGTAACAGGTAATTGAAAGACGACACACAAATTGAAACGGAGAGGTGTTTTCTTTTCTTTGCAGAGAGCTACGGAGATCTTGTGCTGGGCGGACAAAGTTTTACAACTCCACACTTTCCTGTGATAAAAGTGGTCAGGGTTGCACTGTGAGACTAGTTTAATTTAAAAAAAGAACTGAGCTATGTTGCAATTTAAAACTAGTGCTTGATTTAAAATAAATAAAAAATAAACTTTCATCCTTCCTCCTTTTTACTGTAGAAATAGTTTTAGTCAACTCGCTGTATTTTAAACTAAAGTTTCGATTTGTAGCCTAATTTGCTTTTATGTCTTAAATATTCAGCGCCGGACACTGTGCTAAACTGAAAATAGATGAACTGATTTTACAAACTGTTCTAGTTTTGATGTGAAATTTCTAGGCAGTAAAACCGACTCGTATGCCGCCGTGATGGAAGTTGACATGACGTTGTTATAGCGTGATGCCTCGTCTAAGCCACGTAAAATCAACCTTTTCGCATTAGAATTTAGTTTCTCACGATTGTAGATCTACATATTCCGTTTTCGATAGTACCACGCTACTCAATTGGTGATGAAGTTAATGAATACTAGCATAAGTCGTATGCAGAAATTAAATTGATAAACAGTACCGCAGCAACTAATGGTAATGAGCTTTATCCGGAATGACGGGCAGCCAAACAAATCACAGTTAGCAAAAAACTAGGGGGATGATAAAATGTTTCTACTAGGAATCTTCATTTCCACATCAAAACGAGAGGAAAAGCCACATCCCAGGCGGTTTGATATTATTAAAATTAAAATTAGATTAAGCTTTTTCGTTTAGGACCCGTTGTTTTTGCCGTAATTATAAAGGGGTTGAATATCTGGTGATTAACATGCTACCTAATTCGATAGCTTATGAAATATTAATGAACATTTCTCGACTGAACTTGGTTTTGTTACGTTTTTGATTGCAGTTCACTCGCCTTCATAATTGCCTTTGGGATAGGGTTGCGGCGTCATGCCTATAGGATGTTTTCTTTCTGAGGGATGGGATGTTGCAGGCAAATATTAAAATACTACAAAATAAGAGATGTACGTATGCAAATAAACATAGAAAACAGGTCGACGGTAACGTCGAGAACAGTCCTGAACTAGCTCTTGATGCAAGCAGACAGTCCCTTCGAGTTGCACACTACTTACTGATAGATTCAGAGGTTTTAATCTAATCCCCAAAAGTATCACAAGTGATTCAAGCGAACTCCGCATTGTGTACCTACCTAACAGTAAGTTCGACATATGCTATTTTAGTCTTGATTTATGAGCCATAGACGTCACCACCATAGTCGTTATTACCTTGTATTAACTGGGTTGTGGAGGTCAGATAGGCAGTCGCTCCGTGTAAAATACTGGTATTCAGCTGCATCCGGTTAGACTGGAAGCCGACCCTAACATAGTTGGGCTAGGCAGATGATGAGACGTCATACAATACATACATTTAGAATGTAATGATTAGCAGCCACAGAGTCTGGATTGGTCTCCCCAAGTCTTCCCCTATTACATGGGACAAACATAAATGGTGAAATGTGGTTATGCAATTAGCCCAGGCGTGAAGTTATCTGCATTTTTTTTAAATCTCACCAAGTTTAATCAGGTGAACTACTTACCAAAGTGCACGTTTTCCTGTATATACTCGATCAGACCTTTAATCACCCATGCAAAACTGTTATGTATGTAAGAGTGGTTAATTGCATATACTCCTATAAAGTTGTATCGCTTGTCAAATAAATTCAGTGTGTTGTTTTACTTGTGTTCTATGAAAAACTGGCCAAACAGTTACCTTTGGCCGGTTTTTCATAAGCTAACAGAACACACCACCCTGTACGCCCGTGTTATTGTTATTGTGATGAAGGGCACAAGTACTTACAGTCGCTTCGTGACAGTTACCCTCGAACGTGCATTAATATTACAATGGCAGCCACATAGCGTGAAGGTTGTACGTAGTTACGGCGGTAGAGCCGCCTCGGGAGCCGTTAGCTAACTTTCTTGGACGGGGCAGGTAAGATGAAAGTGTTAAGTATTGTCTCTGGTTCAGTGTTGCCACTGCTGATTGTGTTGCCAAAAATTAAGGATTATTTTGGTAAAGAAGTTAGACGAATCGCAGGATTATAAGAGTGATGAATGTAAATGTTAAGGGATGGAATGGAGAGAGTGAATGATAATTATGAAGGAACGTGACGATTGTAACGGGAGAATGGAAGAAAAAAAGAAAAATACTGTGTTTCGCTCACCCCAATAGGGATGTTTACTGACTAAATAAAATATGATTTTAATTAGTCCGTGTGTTAGATTATTGAAAAATATTGGATAAGTACGAATTTTTTGTTTTATCAAATCATTAAAAATTGACGAAGATAAAACGCGTCAAAGATTTGAGTGAGGGATCGTGATGTCACTCACCGGTAAAGATAAAGAATGTCATACTAATGTCTAGAATACGTCACACAAGTTTCCAAAGGACTGTATCGTCTTCATTGTTTGTTTACGTTAAAAAAGAAAAATTACGTGTCCAATATTTTTTGAAAATCTATCTGACGGACTAATTAGATTTTTTTAGTTAACTACCCTATCAACATAGGACAAGGGCGGGAAGATGATGACTTACAGTTGGTAGGGTTACCGAGCTCTGTTCGAATGAAAAGAGAAATAAACTAATTTAACCAGATAATAGGAGACCTCGTTTCATCGATTTTCGTATATTGCAAGTTTTATGGAAATCGTTAGAGCCGTTTTCGAGAACGTGATTACTAATATTACAAATATGTTATGCATTGGTGAGCATTAGGTCCTGGGTTTAATTCCCGGGTTGGACAAATTGTTATTGCGTTTATCCATCTGGAATTTCTCAGTAAGTCAGTTTGGATTCGTGCCCGGTTGATGGCAATAGGCTAGCCCTCTGTTATATAACTGGCGAAATGTGGGTGTACTATGTATTAAGTACACCTCTGCCCGACCCTTCGGGGATTACAGGTGCCGTGTTACGTGTAAATACGATTGGAGCATAATTCTAAAATATTATGGGGACGTATATATGGTTGTATTCTTTCAGGTTCCCTAGGTGAGCTGATTATGGAAGGTAGGTATACTACTCCTAAACAGGAGTTGAAAGCAATAATAAGGGAATCTTGAAGGGGATAAACTGTATGTCAAGGAAATCAAAGCTTTGTACTGTGCGGTACCGCATACAACAGTAAAATTTAAATCAAAGAACATGTCTAGGGTTACCAAGATAGGTCGAACCGGTACGGACAGAATGTGACTGATGGTGGACGGACATATTGTTTACGAGTATTAGGTAAGTGTTTTCTGGGCGTGTTTGTTGCCCTGGTTGGAGACCTTACGCTCAAGGAAATTACGGTTAAGCAGACGACAACCTCTTAAGTTGAACAGCGAGATGCCAAACACAAAAAAAAAATGGACGGTCGATTCATTTCCCTTCTTCAGTCGTGTGCTAGTAATAATAGGTGTGGACTTACATAACTTTGTGAATTACCTACCCACACTGGAAGTTAGTTTTATAGTGGTCCCACGTTCCACCTTTTATTTCATAATTTAAAACTGATAAGATACATCTTGTCAGTTTTAGATATGGACTTTATGATTGTGTGAAGTCTCGAGCGCTCCAATTTAAGCTCAATGACTGACTGACAATAACCTACCCTGGACGAGGTGCAAGGAATATGTAAGAATCGAAGCAAGTGTCGTTGAAAAAAGGCGTGATTATGAGCTTAAATTGGAGCCTTCGAGACTTCAAACAATCGTATAGTCAAAGAATAACTCCATAGCTTTTCAATTAGATATCAATAAATATATTAAATAATATATATAACATATGTATTATTATAACCTTACCTTATAAATTAACCTTTGTGGAAACTATATTTTCGACGAGCACTCGGACCCCACGGGGTCCGAGTGCTCATAGCCTGTTTAAGGAAATTTAAAAACGCTTAGTTGACGCTTCTCGTGACCCAGGGGCTGGCTTTTATCTTGGCCAGAGACTAAGTGTTGCCATACAACGTGGCAATGCCGCCAGTCTTTTGGGCACATTACCGGCTGACTGCGTTGAGGAGCAGTTTTTGATGCCTTTTTATAGTTTCTTGTTAGTTTATTCATTCGTTTTTAATTAATCTTCTAAAATAAAACCATACAAACTATCATTAGATATCTATAAATAATATTATATACTTAATGAACAATTTCAATTCGATAATCACATAAAACTCCCCGCCAATAAAATTGAAAGTTAATTCGACCAAACCAATCAAATTGACTACTGTACTGTCAAATACGCGCCAGAAACCGATTCGTAACACAAGATACATTACATTGAATTATAAAATTAAATTAGTGTAGTTCGAGTGTGCGACCCCAGCGAGTACCGGCCATCTAATCGGCATGCTATGGTCTCTATAAAATCACATTAGGGCCGATGTGCTCGCCTTGGGGCTACTGAGGGCTGGCAGAGCAATAAATTACTGGAAGAGACGCCAGATCGATGAGTTTCGTTCGTGGTTCGGGCGTGCATACTGTGGCTACCTACGGTTGAAATTTTTAGAAATGTTGTATGTCTAGAATTGGTTTTTTAAAGGTTTTTGAAGAGATGGCAAGATGGAAACTACTGCGATGTTTGCCGAGAGAGGACTTGGAAAGACATGGAGGTGGCCCAATATTCTTGCTTGTAGGGGGTAATTTCGGAAGTGCTGATACAATTCCGAAAATTCTTTTAGTGGTATAGGCACATCGTCCTCAAGTCTATATTATTTTGTAAACGTTCCAACAGTGGGGTAATTTCTGACCATACCTAATTACTTTAGTATTATTATATATTTTGTGCCATAATTGGCTATTTGACTACTGTTAAAAATTATTATGTTATTTCAAATAACTAACAGAAATAACACGATGTGTGAAAAAAGTAAGTAAATCGATAAAGAAATGGAGTAGTACATGCTTTAGAAGTTTTTGGTGAGGGCACTTTCTATCCTTGTCGCGCGATACACCCATTTGTACTACGTAACTATGAAATGTGACGTCACATTTCTGTGGCGCTGTCTTTATCTAGCACGTCACTTAAAATCAGTTAAAACTAAGCCATTTTTTGATCGATTTTATTACTTTTTTCACACATCGTGTTATATCTGTTGGTTTTTTTAAAATAACATTATACATATTTTCGTGAATTTTTAACAGTAAGTACTTAGTTAAATAGCCAATTGCGAGTGAAGTTGAGGGTAAAAACTACTACATAATATTGATAGTACGCCTAACTTATAATAAAAGACCCCCTTGCCCCTTCCAGTAAATTTACGTCCCTCTAATCCATCTTGTGTTCACGTTTTGCCAGATTAAAAATATAATTAATTTTTTATAGCTTGCTCTATTGGCTTGTGCAAATGCTGTTATTTTTAGGTCGCAAATACCTCGGGAGACCAGGGTGAGGATTATAGTGTTTATCCAGTTCCGTGCCATGATTAGTTTACTTTAGACTAGGCACTTCCCCCGCGACTTCAACCGAAAAATTGTGAGAGCACGGCTAATCATGAAATAAATATAATTTAGTGTAGATAGATATAATGAATAATTTAACTTTATATATCATTAAAACAATGTTTAACTCTTCTTTTTTCATCTTGTGGTTAGTGGCTAACCTGGTGTCCCGTGTTAGAGTTTTTATGCCGCCGATGGGCCTCTGACTAGGCTATAAATGTCTTCGAGACATCTCTGCTTTCTTCACGATGGTTTCCTTCACTGAAGCAAATGATTTTTACACAATACGCACATGAAGCCGATAAATCAGAGATGTGTGTCTTAGGTTCGAACTCGGACCTATGACTTGGCAGTCTAACGGTCACACCTATCACTGCTTTATTATAAAAAAGAACTGATAGGATTCTATATATAGGATCTGTTTTCGAGGAGAAAAACGGGAATACGAAACGTCAAAGTGTTTGTGCTATAGTCAGTGTAGTAGTTACGACGGCAACAGCTTCTTCAAATGCCTTTTTCGCAGGCCCCGTTCCGTAATAACACCTTGTTTATTTTAATAGCTTAGTAACTGACCCGACAGACTTTGTCCTTCTCAGGTGGATCTTGATAACAGAGCCACCTGAGATTCTGAGAAGAACCATCTTGGTGGTGACCACCGAAGTCAGTAATAATAGGTACCTACTTAAAGAAAAGCTTTACCAAAAAGGGTTGAACCGTTTTGGAGGAGAAGAATTAAGCACACCGGAACTTCTTAATATAAAGTAAAAATTATGTGTCTGGGCTTTTGAATAGGACAGTGACATCACAGCTTTCAAATCGAAGAAGCTGATTGATGAATCAACCAGACATTTTTGAATCAACACATCGATCATAAAAAACATAATCGTTTAACAATAACAAGATAAGAACAATAATAATAAAAATTATGAAGAAAAATGCACATCCTGGATCAAATAAATCGACTAAATGTTAATCCTTGGTGAATAAAACCAACGAACGCTTTTAAAGTAACGAGATTTGAAGATAACATTCACAAGTTAATTAATAACGATTAAGAAACATTATTATCAATTTATTTGCATGTATATTTCTTTTTTTTTTAACTGTATGTAAAGTCCATTTCACGAAAGAAGTCCCGCGGACAATTGTGGAACTAAATTCAACAGATCGGCCATGTTGTCGTTTGTCGATGTTATCAAGGTGCGTTTGTTGTGGTAGATATTTTGTGAGTTTATTATTGGATTAGTGCGTTATAAGGTTTATTTACGATGCCAAAAGTTGTGAAACAACATTATGTCGCGCGACATACAGCGCTGCGTCTGCGGGACTTCTTTCGTGAAATGGACTTTACAGTTTTCAAGTGAGAGTTGACACTAGTTGACAGGCCCTTTTCTTATTTACAATGTGTACACACGGTGACACATAAAAACCAGGTATCTACTTAGGTACCTACCTACATCCAGTATGACATGGCGTCGCTTTGTAATTTGTATTATTGTTCTGTTAGGTACCTATCGGAACAATAATCGATTAGCTACAGCTAATTTAGCTAATAATAAGTAGGTATACAGCCAGCTAACTTGCAATTACTTTTAAGATTAAACAGAAACATTTAGAGACTGATTTTTTTATTTTTTTTTTCTTAAAAAACGTTGCCCCACACTAGGAATTTCTCCTGTATCGTGGGTGCGTTTACAAACATATAAAGTCACATACACAAATACCCAGACCCGAAACAACTGACTGACTTGACTGGCCTGTTGGTCTAGTGGTTAGTGACCCTAACTGCTATGCCGGAGGTCGTGGGTTCGATTCCCACCCAGGACAAATGTTTGTGTGATGAGCACGATCATTTGTTCTGTGTCTGGGTGTAATTTATCTATAATATGTATGTATTTAGAAATATATAAGTATGTTTATCAGTTGTCTAGTACCCAAAACACAAGCTCTGCTTAGCTTGGGACTAGATGGCGTTGTGTGATAGTTGTGGAATATTATTATTATTATTATTATTATTAACTATCTGCAGGTCATACAAATATTTGTTCCGTGCGGGGATCGAACCCGCGACACGCAGCGCAGCAGTCCAATCGCTTAGCCACTGCGCCAACCGTGCCGTCATCCAAACGATACATACAGCGTTTGACAAAACGCTTTTTTAATTTATATTGCAATCAATAGTTTCAGTGTACTAGAATTATTATAAAACTCTACCTGTAGGTACCTATACCTACTTATTAGCTTGTTGCTACTGGTAACGAATTGCTTTTGTATAGCTCCAATATTTTGTCGTCGTACGAACGTCTGGACACGAAATCACAACAAACAATAACGTCTGTGGCATGTAAGCTCAGCTTTATCATTGTGCCAATAATCACTAGACTTGGTGAAAACTGCATGAAAATCGGTGGTCGAGTTTTTTTGAGTTTAACGCGAACAGACAGACGCGGCAAAGGACGTGTTTTATAATACCTACCTATGTAGGTAGTGATAATAATGTAATGATAAACTCGTAAAAACAACAACAACTAACTCAAAATCTTAAGTAGGTACCACTACCAATTTATTTTTAGGTGTTAGTTAGGACAAATGACGATGAACAGACTCTAAGCAGTTACTTCGCCATATGCGCCATAGCTATAGCAACAATAATTCAACAATAAGTGGTCCAGCATCCTGAAAACAAAGACTTGTAGTGCCATCTCGTGGTAGAACCAAGCATTATTTAGGGATGGCAGGGCAAGATAATAATTCTGTGGACGAATCTGTTTTGAACGTTATCTACCTTGTGGCGCCATCTAGTGATTATTTTTGTAGTTTTTACGAACCAGCAGACTTTGACAATGCAAAACAATGTCAGTTGTCATTTGGTTGTCAGAGATTCCTCAGGGAACTTTGAATAATTAAATAACTTTACAGCTTAAAATACAGCTTCCTGCAGTAGTGTCCTTCCACATATAAGATATAATTCTAATTTACTTTTAATATTTTTTGCATATAGTCACCCTGCAAACAAAACTTCATTTTTTAAATTCAATTTTTTTTCATAACTGGTAACTTTACATCAAAGAATCCTTCAGGGTAGCCCGCGAAATTCGATTTTATTTGCGTTTTTTGCAAATTAGCAGGTCAGGTCTACCGTATGGTGTCGGACGTAAAGAATAGCACCATCCCATATCTTTCCGTGGGTGTCGTAAGAGGCGACTAAGGGTCTTACCAGAGAATGGACAGCAGCGTTATCTGTTTTTTGTATCGACCGAACTGCGATCGCCAACCCGCCTGCCAAGCGATTATGGCAAACCCCCCTAACCAAAAATGAGCGCAACACAAAAAATATGGCCCCTAGTGCCCGGCAGCCCGTCTACCCTCGACTACAGTAGCGGTCTAGGTAACGGCATGGCAAGGGGTGCGAAGAATCTCCGGAAGGGATCCGGCTACCCCAACCGACGACATGACCTGACAACTTACAACACGCGCACACTCCGGACTGACGAGAAGATTACGGAACTCGAAGAGGAATTGAGCAGGTTGCGATGGAGTATTGTGGGATTATCTGAAGTCCGAAGAGAGGGGGAGGACACGATAATCCTGAAATTCGGCAACTTGCTCTATTTCCGAGAGGGTGACCGGCAGTCCCAAGGTGGTGTTGGGTTTATCGTCCACAAGTCCCTTGTGAACAACGTCGTGAAAATCGAGTCTGTCGACCAGGGTGGCGTACCTTATACTCAGAATATTCGCTGACTGAAGGTCATACAGGTTTACGCCCCGACCTCGACACGACGAAGTGGAGACCATGTATGAGGATATCTCGAAAGCCATGCATGGTTTCAAAACTCAATTCACCGTTGTCATGGGGGACTTCAATGCGAAACTGGGCAAACGAGACTGCAATTGTTAAAACGTTGGTTGCATTAGGAAACAAAAGTGACTCTGTTGGGCCACCCACACATAAAAAAATAAAAGAAATATTTATATCAAATTTAATTTAAGCATGGATATTTATCTAAATATTTTACAGTATAATATACAGAGTTTACAGAGTAAAAAGAGCCTGTTACAAAATTTATTAATTGAAAAAAATATAGATGTCTGTCTTCTTAATGAGACTTGGTTCAAATCTAATTCTATAAACCCACACTTTCCCACATATAATCTAATCCACAAAAATTCCATAAATTCTCATAATGGAGTAGCCATCTTGGTTAACCATCGTTTTAAGTACAAAGTAGGTATTAAACACTTCTTAGAATCTATTCAAAAGTTATGTATCAGTATAGAAACACAATTTGAGCAATGGCAATACTTTGTATATACAGCCCACCAAGTATCAGGTTTCATTCGGCAAAGTTAAAGGATTAAATCAATAACATACCTAAACCTTGTATAGTCATGGGTGATTTTAACGCTCATAACGTAGTCTTTGGATGACATAGTGACAATAATAGACGTAAATGTTTGTATAATATCATTGATGAATTTGACTTATGTATTTCAAATGATGGATCACCGACGACTGTTCCTTATCCTAATAAACAAACTTCAGCAATAGATCTTGCCCTTGTTAGCTCTTCAATAGCTCATTTATGTAACTGGTATGTTCATGACGATCCCATGGGTAGCTATCATCTTCCAACCTTACTAGAGATCAACATCCAACCATCTATGTATGACACATCACCTCCTGTGGATCAAGAGAAATATATTTATAGTAAGGCAGAGACTATCAGAAACTTGTTTTTCCCACTTGAACTCAATAAATGATTCCCCAATTAATGCCTAAAACCATTTTATAGACACATTAAATGATTTAAGGAATAAAACAATTCCAAAACGAAAATTAGTTGCAAACACACCTATTAAAAAACCAGTACCGTGATGGAATTCCAAATGTAGTGATGCTGTTACAAAATCAAAAGATGCATTAAAGTATTATTTTTCTCAACCCAACATTGAAAATTGGATAACATATAAAAAACTAGATGCAAAAAAAAAATTCTGAAAGAAGAAAGTTCTTCTTCCTGGCAAAATTTATGTAGTAGCTTCAATAGGTTACCTCCAGTTTCTAGGATATGTATACATTAAATGATATAATGTACATTAAAAAGTTTAAGAATATTGGAACAAATTGAAACAAAAACATCAATGATGAGTGGGTTTCAAGTTTTTTAGATAACTTAGCAGATACTGAAATAGATGACAATAGGCTTGATTATTTGTTTGCAAATGCTACAGAAAATGATGTAAATGTATTTCTCAAGAACAATTTCACTATAGAAGAGTTGAAAACACCTTTAAAGAATAGGAAAGATACTACACTGGGATTGGATGACATACCTTACATGTCAATAAAAAAAATACATTTAAATTCACAAACAACATTACTTAATATTTATAATAAACTATGGGATCTTGGAAAACAGTGTGTCATTCCAATTTTGAAACCTAATAAACCTGTAAATATTGCTTCTTCATAAAGACCTATTTCCTTATCATCTTGTTTGGGTAAACTCTTCGAAAATTTGTTGAAGTTTAGATTAGATTATTTTGCTGAATCTCAAAACTTAATACCTTCTAAACAGTTTGGCTTCAGAAAAGGTAAAAGTTGCTCTGAAAGTCTTGAATCTTTATTGTCAGATGTAAGACAGGTTAAATTAAATCACTCTAATGCAGTCTGCGTGTTTTTAGATATATAAAAGGCGATTTTGACAATCTAAATCACTCAGTCACTCTTGGCCACCTTGTCTTATTTAACTTTTTTGTGTACCCTTCGTAATTGGCGTATTGTTTTGTAATAATTTTAAGTTATATTACTGTAACCTGTGAAGCTACCTTTCGTAAATAAATAAATATAGAAGAACTCATTCAAGTATCTCACGATATTGGTATACCTGGTCATGTTCTAAAATGGCTTTATTCTTTTTTAAACAATATGTATTTGTTAAATACAATAATAAAGTGCATGGCCCTAGGACTATCAACGAAGGCACAATGCAAGGGGCAACTTTGTCCCCTTTACTTTGTAACTTGTATACTTCTGAAATATTTACATATTATGTAGATGTACCAGATGTAAAATTCTGCAATTTGCAGATGACTTGCTTGTGTACAGCATAAATCAAAACATAGATATAGCAATGGCTAATATAAATAAAGCTTTGTCTCAGTTATACAGCTATTACCATAATAAACTGAAATTAGAAATAAGTCCAGAAAAGAGTTAAATTTTAATTATCAGTAAAAATTTAAATACTCGTAGCAATGTTAAAATATCAAATAACGATGTGGAAATTCCTGTTGTTAAGCAACGTAAATTCCTAGTCGTCATTATTGATGAGAAATTAAAGTTTGATGAACATTTTAAACATATAAATATGTAACAAACCACTGAATGGTATTAATTTATTGAAACATTTAGCGGGAAGTTTATGGGGATCTGACCCCAAAGTGAGTATGCTGTACATAAGTATAGTGAGAAGCCATTGTGTTTACAATAGTTTAGCTTACATTAATGTCAATAGCACCTTTTTACGCAAATTAGATGTAATTCAAAATATAGTACTGAGACTTATTTGTGTGCTATCCGCTCCACACCTATTAATTCGTTAGAAGTTGAGACATGTATACCTCCCTTGACATTACGAAGGTTATTGTTCGCTGAGAGATTTTTACTTAAAGTCTTGGCGTCAAATGATAATCCTTTACCTAAGAAACTAACAATACATCCTAAAATCTCACAGTCAATTGCTTGCAACGCCATCACTGCTTCTTCTTTGGTTGGTGGAACTCTACCTGAAATGCCAACAATAATTGAACATGTAAATAATAATTGAAAAGATATTGTTAAAAATGACATTTGGCCCATATACAAAATCCCTTTTAATGCTATTATTAACAGCTGTACAATCCATTTAGACACGGTGCACTATGGGTTTGGATTTTTACAGTTTAAAGACAATATATCAGAACATTATGTTATTTATACAGATGGATCTAGAACAGACCATAATGTAAATGCAGCTTTTTATGATCCACAGCTAGATTTCACTAAATGTATTAAATTAAACCAGGTGTGTAACATTTTCACTGCAGAATCCTATGCAATTTATTGTGCGCTGCAGCATGTAAACAGTCTTGTAAATAATGTACATAATATTTTGATAGTTACAGACTCCAGAAGTGGTTTGTCGGCTAATAATCCAAAAATATTAGAGTTATAATCCAAAAACTACTTGAAAAGAACATTAAAGTAGAATTAGTTTGGGTACCTTCACACAGTGGCATTCGTGGAAATGAAGTAGCTGTGAGACACTGTGGCCCGTTCAGAATATGACGAGGATCGATCCGAGTTGCTCAAGGTTCCATTGACTGATTACTAGTCTTTTTAGTGAGCATAATAGACAGTTATGGAAAGAGTATTGGGCCATAAGCAAAAGGCAAATGCGAAAGGCAGATGGTATGCTGGAATACAAAATGAATTAATGATTAAACCTTGGTATCATAACTTCAAATACAGCACAAGAAGATTTATAACTGTTTTAACACGCATGAGATTGGGACATTGCTTAACACCAGCTCACCTGAATAGAATTCGCTTAATTAACAATAGCCGATGTCAACATTGTGGAGCAGAGGATGCTGATTTAGATCATGTTATCTTGCTGTGTTCAAGGTTTAATAGGCAACGTTTTTATAATAAATGTCTATGCAGTGAATTATTGAATTGAGACTTTGTTAAGATTGAGAGAAATACAAATAAATGACAATGACAGTGAAAGTGAACGTCAAAGTGTTCCCCGCCGCGATAAGGATTTATTAGAAAAAAAAAAAAAACTTATCGATTGAATTGAGAACCTCCTCCTTTTTGGGAAGTCGGTTAATAAGAAATATTTTAGTGTCTGGTTTGAGTATATTTGTAATAGGGTAGAAAAAAAATTAATACACTTTGTAATCTGCATATGAGCTATTTAATTGTAATTTAAATTAGTATGAAAACTATAATATATCCACAGACATGATGTCATGTCACTGAGCTGTATTCACCCAACCCGAAAGGGAGGCAAGTGGAAAATATGAAAGAACTGATTGTACATAATTTTAAACTAACTGCCGCACTCAGAGAGCTTTAATGATTACTTATGCCAGAACTTAGTAAAGGTTTAGACAGCTTTGTCATACAAAATTGTGTCAAATCTTTACTAAGTGACGGCTTAAGTAATCATTAAATATCTCTGAGTAGCGCAGTATAACCTAGTATTATTACATATAAGTAACAACACTTACATGTCGAATACATAGATATGTTTTATACATAACTTAGATGTAATAATAAACTGAATGTATGTGTATCTATGGTCAACTTATTCTACTCTTTGGTCAATATCGTCGTTTAAGTTCTAACACCGCGTAAGTCAAAAATGACAACTTTTCAGGAGAACAAATAAACAGTGCCTTTTTATAAATCGCAATCTTATTACATATATTTTTTTATGAAAATTTATTAAAATGGATCGATTTCAAGATTCTTGTATCGGTTGTTCTAAAAAAACATTATTTAGGTTATTTTTCTGACATACGCGGTGTTACCAAAGTATAATATATAAAATGGGGAGACTTACGCTGAGTTATTAATAAAAATGTAAATATTTTAAAATTATTTATTATTATAACGGGTAGACATAAACCTCTTAAAAAATAACAAAATAAATATCTGCTTCTACAACTTTTGAACAAAACTTCTTAACTTTTCGTTATAAAATAATTAACAATTTACCTTTATTGTACTGTTTGTTAACCTTGACAATTATTAGGTATAAAATCACATTAAAAAGGAACATTACTACTTTAAATGCTAAATCAGTATTACTTAAATGCTAAATCAGTCCTACCTTTTAATGTAATAATTATTATCAAAATAACAAAAATAAAATATAAATCAGTTATTATAAAATCACATGAAAAAGGAACATCAGTATTGCTTAAACGCTAAATCAGTCCTACCTAATATTCTAATAATAACTTGAACATAATATTATCAAAAATACCAAAAATACAATCTATACCGGTCATTATAAAACCTTAATGAAGTAAAGTATCGTAAAAACTGTGACAGTCAGAAGGTATAACTGACTTTAATTCTTGAAGATGTTTCCATTTCGATTCATTTATTTTTTGATGAGTATTATAAAGCTTAGACCTTGGGCCTGGTCTTATCCTATTATTTTTGGCTCTTCTGGGCAAAGTCTTATAATAATAATAATATATTTTATTTAATTTGACAACATTGGTCCAATGGTTAGTACACAAACAAACTTATCAACTAAGTGTTAGTATTTATAAACTAAGTAGGTACACATAATTATTTCTCACTGCCGCACGAGCAACCCGACACAGTGCCTCAAAATCGGTGCATCGTACTGGTCAGCTAGGGTTATCAAAATACTGTTGCGGCTAGCCCTCATTCTGCCTATTAAGGATGCGGTCTTCTTCCTTATAACTGCATAAAAGTCGTCAGTTCGTGCCACCGCAAACATGCTTGACGCACTGCAGAACCTGGGCAACCGCAACAGCACCCTGAAGCCGTTATTATACTGTACACGCAGAGCATCTAGAGCCTTCCGCGTGTAGCTGACCCACAAACTGCTCGTGTAGAACCCTTGACAATAAGCTTTAAACAGAGTTATTTTGACTTCGTTACTACAACGAGCGAATCTGTGAGCCAGCATGTTGCATCTGGCTGCTAGTGCCCTGCGCTCACGATCCATATCTACCTGATCTTTGAGGTCCTCGGTGACATAATGCCCTAAGTATTTAAATTGGGCGACCCTTTTAAGGGTTCGTCCATTGAGGGATATTATAGGCTCGTAATTTATATGCTTACCGGGAGCAGCAAAGATCAGATACTCACTTTTAATAATATTGTATACCAAGCCGTGGGCCGCTGCATACCTTTCACAGACGCTCAGCATGTCCCTGATAGAGCCAGCCGTTGGACCCAGCAGCACCATGTCATCAGCGTAGCTTAAATTATTGACGCTAGCACCACCTATTTTGCACCCAACTGGTCTGCTGCTGAGTTCAACGATCAACTCATTTACATACAGGTTGAAGAGTCGAGGTGAGGTTAACCCTCCCTGCCTCACCCCACACTCCAACCTGTACGCTTCAGATAAGACGTCTCCCCAACGAATTTGGTGGTGGTGTGGCTTATAGTCATCCTGAAAGTTTAACTTATAGTTAACAATGCCATTCGGATTATACTCCAAAACCCTCAAGTCTGTAACTGTAGGATCGTTTGCGATTCGACCCAGTCGGATGGACTCATACAGAAAATCATTTTTGTTTGAGTAGTCATAAAAAAAGTCATAAGATAAAAATTGGACGATAAAAGGTTGTTTTGGTCGAGCTTCCTTAGAACTCGAGGCATACTGGGAAGGTAAGTATATCTCCTTATTTTTAAGTTTACATTCAATTGCACTGTGGCTGGAGTCGCACTCCATTTGGGTATATAAACGTGTTCATTTTATTTTTTATAATAACACGTTATATTTCGACTTTACTATACTTAAAAACTAAATATCTGGACTTTATCCCTTAAATAAACAATAATCTAATTAATATGAATGATACTTACCTTTATTTAAGATTTATTTCTGCGGAGCACAAGTCGCCACCTGTTACAATATGAAAATACACTGACTTACGCGTTGTTTGCATGATGATTCCCGCGGCAAGTAGATACGCTGTGTTTTCAAAATAAAACGCTCTAATTGGTTGAAATTTTCATTTCTGATTGGTCTACAGGTGCGTCCTTCGATTCTCTATCGAATGACATTCAAAAGTCAAAACAGCATTTTTTGGACTTACGCGGTGTTAGAACCTCTGTGGTTAGAACTTATGCGACGATATGCCAAATTGCCAATGGCCGATGGCCGCTAGTCCTGTTGTGGTGACATACTAGAGTGATAGTCTTCCAAATTATTATTTGTTGTTTAAACATCGTTATTTACATTTTTGAGAATATATTTTATTTGCCTGGTTCTTCAAGATGTATTTCAAGTTAATTGTGCTTGTTTTCGCTGCGAATTGTGCCGTTTTTGCGTCTGTAAGTATGGAAAATAATGTTCACATAAAAAATAAGTTTCAGTCTATTCAGTGTAACTCTTTACTGTTTTGACCTATTTCATCTTCATAATTTCTTGAATCACTCTTCTTTAATTAAACAGAGTGATGATGTTAGAGTACCTCTAGATTGTATTATGTATTCGTATATTCCTTGCGACCTTCGAGTCGATTTTCTGCGCAACTTCAATGCCTAGACGTTCCCCTCCTCTATAAACTTCAATTTAATTTTATCAAGTCTCTTCTAATTTGGTTTTAATTAGAACTAATCACATAGAATTTTGTTTTTAATGCATTTTAATAACAGCCGTTGTTATGACTTTCCTATTCAACTGAAGTGGCTGAAACTCCCCTTTACATAGTGTGAACTTCACAAGGCGGGAAGTGTCTGGCTAACCTGTGAAATTCAATTTTTCCTACGTTTTTTGAAATTTTCTGATCAGTGAGTACCATTTATTTGAGAAAAACTAGTAGGTAAACTGTATTGTAAATTCAAACAATATAGCAACGGCTGACCTTTGTCATTTAAGTTCCATTGTGTAAAGAGTAGCATAATAGAATAGAATAGAATAGAATATATTTATTTTCAGGTAACAAAGACCTATAGATAAATATCTTAACCTAAATATACATACTAATAATACAGTTTGTGTTAGTAAATATAAACTTAAAACTATATTAGTATCACTTCACTTGTGCACTATGTCACTGAGCGTTCATGTGGCACTTGCCCGCGGAAGCGACGGAACACCACCCCCTGCGGCCAAAAGTCCTCTTCCATGACGAGGTGCAGATAACAAGTCGGTACTCGCACCACAAACGCCTTAAAGTTGACGTTGCGGCGCGACTCGAGCAACTGTACTCTCGCCACGTACTTGGTCTTCTGGCGCACGTACTCCACGATGTCCTTCGCCGTAGTGGTGTAGTGTAGGCAGGAGATATACACCGGAGTGTTCGGCTTCGCGGCATGAATAGGCACGTTTGGCTCCGATGGAGCCGTGCCGCAGCGGTTCTTGATGGTACGCTGTCGGCGCTTCCTCCTCAATACCGTCACAAATATATTTTTCTTATAATATATTTGCCTTATTGTTTGTCCCTATAAACCGATGAACAGAGTGGTGGATTATATCCCCATCTTACAACTTCCAGGTAATGCTGTTGAAACCTGGCTTTAGCATAAAAAGTGTAACAACAATGCACCCGTAATCACCAACCTACCTCACCCAACTAACTAATCTACCTGATAATAACAACATTTTGCCAATTACTATGTAAAACGGGGCTACCTTATTGCCATCAACCAGGCACAAATTCAGCCTCTGTGGCTGCTTTCTGATGGTTAAACCCAATAACACATCTAACCCAGGACCTAATGCGCTGCAGTTGCGTTTGCAACCAGTTGACTAACAAGGCATACCATACCAATTATAATAAGTATAATCACCCTAAAATGTTCCTACTCTCTGTAAACAGGCATCCTCTCCATGGGAAAGAATGGGCTGTAGTAGGGTATCGGACTGACTGAAAAAAAAATATGAATCTGTTTAGTCCGTCAGTTAGATTATCAAAAAATATTGGATACGTGTTTTTTGTTTTATCAAATTATTATTGACGAAGATAAAACGCATCAAAGATCAATAGTGGGGGCTTGTGACGTCATTTGTAGTTAAAAAATGTACTGACATGTGACTTTTTGAGGAGTTCACGAGTTTTCAAAGCAATTTTTTATGTTTATGTGAAAAGAGAAAAAATATCTGTTCAATGTTTTTGAGAAAATCTATCTGATGGACTCATTAGTATTTTTTTTTATCCTATCCTAGCTTCATCTGGCTAGGCTAGTAACTAAACCTAACAAGGTTGGGAAATGGCTAGAATCAGATGTGGTTAAGCCTTTTGCTATCAACTAAGTGTAAATCCCATTGACAATATTATAATCACTGTATTACAGGCAGTTTCGTATGAAGATAACCGTTGCAAATGCGTCTGCCCAAGCCCCGCTGCTGTGCTAAACAACACCGCAGGTGCTGACAGGAGCCCCTTCATGAAGTCTGCCAATGTTCCACCTAATAAATGGTAAGAATAAACTCAAACTCGGAAGTATTTATTTTAATTAGACGATTATGGGCACTTTTGAACATCAAAAACCATAAAAACAGTGAAGCTACAGTCACAGTCACAAGGCATAATAACTTTTGCAAATACTGTAGATGCCCATTATATAGCGTAGATCTCCATGGAGTTGAATGGGCAAGAAACTTCATGGACACTCATTTAAATCACAAAATTGATTCAAAATCCTGGTAAGTACTGTTTAGACTGATTTTTTCAATTGTCAGATGTTTAACAAATAACCAGGTCATACTCTGCTCGGGTCGATCTTTAGGTTAAACCATGCTTGCCTAAGTTGGTCTGTGGATAGGTGAACATCCGTTACATGTATACCTGGTTTTCTCCTCTCTTCGGGAAACATGTTAAGCAGCCAACCTAAAGCAATGTTTGGTTCTGACTGTCTTTTCTAGTAACCAAAAAGTCTGATCGCTTTGTAATTTTAATGAAAAAGCTAGGAAGATTATGTATTTGTGAAAATTCTAACAATTGAAAAATCAAGTTTCAAGTTTAAAGCCTTTTTATTAGTTTTGTTTATATTCTAATTCTAGATTTCTAAAAAATATTAATACATAAAAAAATATATATATTATAAATTTTTTTATGTATTAATATTTTTTGATAAACATGAGCCATCTATTTGCCTTTTGCTATTGTCATTTCGACAATGGCCTAAGGCAAAGCATTTGAGTGCATTTAGATTAGATTGACCCCAATACTTTAATGATTGAGAATATCTCTCAATCAGCAATGCACGGTCTCAACCATTGTAGTTCCAATTCCATTGTAGTGCTTATTCAATACACGCACAATTGCAAATTGCATCTACATTCAGACAAATGGATGTAGATGCAATTTGCAATTGTATTCCCATTTATTCTTTTCTATAGCTTTGTTATGCATTTGAGTATTTTGATTTTGCCAAGCTACAGTATGGAGCACCAATATGTATACATTCAGCAATGTTTTGAAGCCATTTTCGCCTACTGTTTTGATTTCATTTTCATGTTATGTTGTAACAAAATTAATAATTTGTCATCCATATTATGGTAGGTACAGTAGTAGGTCATATATCAAAGTTGCAACCGTTATTTCACGAGAAATTCGCGATCGAACTTTGCCAAGTGTATACATATTGCTTGTGGTCGTGACTGTACAAACTATTAGAACCTGTCAAATAACTATAATAGATTTCAGCTTTATTGCTTAAACATTAGGTTCAAGGTTTATTGAGAAAGTTTGACAGTTTCGGGTACCTTGATGTGCTGGCGTCTGTATATTTAAATACATATAAATATACATTTATATTTAAATCCATAGACATTGCTATCTGTTATAGTATAACAGCTTAGAAATAGGTGCTGCACAAAGCATTAGTATAACAATTATACAGCACCCAAGCATGTTAAATAAAGTGCCTTTTTGTTTTTCTGGGGGTAGGGAAGTCTTCAAATGACTCCTCCTGCTCTGGGCAGAGCGGTAGGGACTGTCAGACTTCTACTGACTAAAAACCACCCATGTTCCATCTTAGCCCTTGTGCTGAGGCCGCGGTATCTCTTTCGAACAACCCGCAACCGCGACGGGTGAATCAAGTGCCTTAAGATTAAATCTGAAATAAATATAGGGTAGCTAGAAAGCAATAACGTTACTGTAGCATCGTTGAGTGTAACAACAGACGATGCTTTTAGTTGGTATAGTCTCACTCTGAAATAACAATTCAGGCTTCTGTTTTATGACTTGATGAAGGTTAATTTATTTATTCATAGGTAGTCAACTCATAAACCTATGGTTATGGTATGTGAAAGAAAGGAGGATTTCTGCTAGTTATCTGATGTGGAAAGAAATAATAAGAGTGTGGAGCAAGTCAATGAGTTTGTATTTTTGAGCAGTATGTTTACAAAGGATGGAAAGATTGATAAAGATGTGGTAAGGAAAGTTGTTGTGATCAACCAAGCGTATTACTCGCAACAGGCGTGCATGTATGAATGTATGAGTGCAGATAATAATATATGAATGTAGAAGAGACGAAAGGATTATGGAAAGATCTTAGCGTTCAGAGATTTCAGCCTACCCCATAGGAATAGGGTGTGAGTGTATGTAACTCATAAAGTTAGTATTCCTAGACCTGTTAGTATAATTGACTAAAACACAGAATAACTAACAACAGTAAAGTTAATAATAATAACTTAATATAACCATATAATAATAATATGTACTAATTCCCACCACCTCTTGGAGACGCCTGGAACGATATTGCAATGCCGACAGGTACCCATTTGGTGTCTTCCTAGCATCAACGCTTAGGAAACTATTAAAACATTCATTCTGCTCTGCGACACAAGTCATTTCTTTGAAATTGTGTGTTCGAAGAAGAGATGTAACTTCCACCAACGCGTACTAACCCTACATGGTGAATGAAGGTCCACTCCCAATCACAAAGAGTAGGCCTGAAGCCTGGTTACACGGAGGTATTAAATTATAATTAACACCCATATTTCGCCAGTTATGTTGAAAGAAAGAAAGAAAAAATATTTATTGGATACATGTTCAAGACCCATGTAATAGGGGCCTATTGTCATCAACCGGGTACTAATCTAAACTGAGAGGCTGCTCCTGAGAATTTCCTGAAGGAAAAAACCCAATAACACTTAGCCCGACCCGGGAATCGAACCCAAGACCTCATGCTCAGAAGTCACGCTTGCGACTCTTAGACCAACGAGACAGTCAACAATGCCAGTATGTAAGTTGTGATTTCTGGTTTGTGATGCTTGGTACCAGCTGAGTGGACCGAGGATCGAGTTAGATGGCATAATTATCCAGTTGGAGAGGCCTATGTCCAGCTTAAAACTGATGACTGCGAGTCTAAAACTGCAGGTCTGATATGGATCAGCATGTTGAGCCACAAAAGAGATGAATGAAAGACAATTGCATGTGGCTGAGATGACAATGCTAAGGGGAATGTGTGGTACATACTACACGAATGAATAACATAAAAAATCTGTACATAAGAGGAATTCTAAAAGTGGCGCCGGTGACTGAAAAGTGGTGCGGAGGAAAGACGTCAATGTTGTGAGGATAGTTTAGTTTGAATGTGGGGTAAAAGAGTAGAGGACCAAATATTAATGGACTGTGCAAAAGGATGACATGGCAAGAAAGGAGGTGTCTGATGAGACCACAAGTAATGAAGAAGTACAGAAGAAAAAGGAATGCTGCGCAGACCCCAAATGAATTGGAAGAAAGGCAAGAGAATGGTGATGACTGCAAGTATAGAGTCATCATTATCAGCCTATAATGGTCCCACTGCAGGGACTCAGGCCTCCTCTCTAGGAGAGGGATGGGCTATAATCTACCACGCGTGCCCAGTGCGAGTTGGTAGTATAGAATAATGTAATACAAATCAGTACGATAGTCAGCCAAAGAAAAGATGGCTAGGTTGTGTGAGAAATGATATGGAGGAGGAAATGATGCCATGACGATATGCCGACCCCCACATAGAATGGGACTAGGGCAGGTAGATAGAAGAGCCCAGTGGCTATATTTAATAGACTTGAATTGATTGCACCGCGGCGGATGTCCGTCGTTATCGATAATGCGACGGGTACAACGTGCAGCAACCGGAATGAGTCTGCATTTTTTCAATGTCATGCTATTATGTGCAGTGCGATTAGATATGACCTTAGTTTTGTAATTAGGACAGAGATTTAAACAAACGATTTTTTTTTAATTTATTTTAAGAGCACTTTGGGAGGCTTATGTCCAGCCGTGTGAAATATGTTATGTATACCTTTTCGCCTTTTCGGGCTCTAAATGGTGCTTGTACTGTAGGGGCTGAAAAAAAGTCGTGTCTCGTGAATAATAAACACCATTATTGATATTAATTTAAAACCGATGAAGTGTAAACACATAAGTAATATTATCGCCTGAAGATGCCTAATAATTTCTTCGTAAAACGGGTGAAACACTGCAAATTGAAATGGAAACCAAAACCGTCACATAGAGACTTTTAAAGTCGCGAGCTAGGCGCCCCATTGAATTGATATAACAAGACAACACAGTTTCTTTCTCACATAACCCTCAGTGGGCCCGCGTGAGAATACAAACACTTTCATATAGAAGAGGCATCTGTAACAGCAGTGGGAACGAAGTTATGCTGGCTAACCTCTGAAATCTGTTGCCATTGTATTAAGATCTCATGTTGGTCATCCATAAATATTACTTACTAAGCCCCGCGCCCTTCGTTTAAATAATTAAGACACGTAGCGCCATCTATTATCATAGGAACGTTATTCTTGTTTTTCTCGGGTACAGTACTTTTTTTCGGAATGATTTCTGTGCATCCGACAACGTATAAATTTCAAGATGATCGTTTCAGTAAGTTGAGCTTCTATTTGCATGTGTACGTTTTTATTTTGCTTTTTGCTTTTCTGTCAAATTCTGTAGTTTTTTTTGTATATATTTATTTTACTATTTATGTACACACAGTACACAACAGGAAAATAATAAGTATTATATACTATTTGAGTACATAGGTATTGTTTATTTATATAGCTTGCGCTGTTAAAACACGAAATGATGTGAATTCCTTTTCTTCTTTGCCAGCAACTGTGAGTCGGTGATCCTACCGCGCGTGGCTGACCAGATCAAGGGACGTGAGCAGGAATTCTGTCCCCGATGCGAATGCAAGTACGAGAACAGGAACACTACCATTATTAAGGTACGTTGGGATCCTGACCTCAATTGAATGTATCTCTGTTGGCAATTTGCTTGTACTGGTATCTATGTCAGTGCGTTCTCAATGGCGAATCATTCGCAAATATGTTGTAACAAACAAAATTAATGACCTGGTACCAATGGCCTCAACTTATAATGATCAGGCTATAATAATATGTTTTCATTCAAGTGCTTCGCCATTGGGAACGCACTGTAAGAAACAACAAATCTCTATAATCTTCCAGTTGTGAGTTCTCTGATAACAATAATAATAAAACTTCTTTTTTTACACAATATGACGGCTGTAAACAGCCCTAAAATCTTGAGGCGATTCACCGAAATATTCGTTGTAATGCTACAGTACAAGATTGGAGTTTGAGTATAACGTAAAATAACGTTACAAGTATTACCTCATTCACTTGTTATGGTAACAACCTGAGATTCAATTTCGTATAGGAACAATTGTAGTTATTACAAGTTGTATGATTAAAGGTTGAAAGGAAATATAAAACAATCTTTTGTCACAGGGACATGACGTGCAAACAAAATTATAAAAATAGTAAACAATGAACATAGAACACATAGTATCAACTCAGATTAGCTTATTGTCCTATATGTAGGACAGTGGAAATATGAACTATGGTCTATAAAATAAAGAAATAGTGTTTTTTTTTCTACGTCTCTAGAAAATATAGTTTCAGGCTTATCTGGGTTAATAAACATACAACAGGACACGAAAAACAAACAAAAACAACAGCTTGCAGTTTAAAGCATTTCGTTGCTTGTTCTCGTCATGACTGCGCAGTGTAATGCTCGGTGCTCCTCACTCACTTATATAATGCTCGAATCTGAACTGTTTCATTACAGGCGAATGCTCCCAGTGAGGGACCGCTTTTCAGCCCCGGCAAGCCCCGTCGGTGGCGTATAGATAATCCAATATAATAAAAAGATAGATAATTAAATATAAGTTAATAACTCGACACTGAATTATATCGTGTCGATGGCAATAAATTGTGTCGGCCTAGAACTACTGAGCTACCTACTAGTTTGGCGCTTCCATCAGTTCCTGTAGTAAACGAACAACGGGACATGAGTGTCCCATCGTTTTTGGAACAGCACCACATTAAACATTAACTGCCGCACTCAGAGAGCTTTAATGATTACTTAGGCAATCACTTAGTAAAGGTTTTGACAGTTTTGTTATACAAAAGTATGTCAAAACTTTACTTAGTGACGGCTTAAGTAATCATTAAATATATCTCTGAGTAATGCAGTAAGTCAGTTAAATAACAATGATTTACACAAAAGTTCTCACCAAACCTGTGTATGCTAAAAAAAAAACAGTATTCGGAACTTTTTTTCGTTAACTGTGAGTCTTTCGAATCATGTTTTTTTTTTGTTACGATAGCGTAACAAAAAAACATGATTTGAAAGACACGTGGCGCTTTCTATTACCGTAAAAGATTGTTGTTTTTCTCGGGACCAGTACTTTTTTTCCGGTTGATAGGTACTCTATATCCGTTTCTGTATACCTAACAACAATGCTTTTCAGGATGATCGCCTGTCCATAAGATTTTCACAAATTTTCGTAAAATGGTGACAAACTTAATTTTGCTGTTAGAATTTATTGGAGCGAGTGATTTTCAAATATGAACGATTCAAACCACACCGCTTAAAATTGAACAGAAAACAGTGAAACCATCGGTCTCAGCTTTCTTGCCGTAGATCTTGACTGTCGTTACGTGTAGTCAGAAACCTTACAAGTCTGACAACCACTAATAAGAAGGGGTATTAATAGTTACCTAGAATCTAGGTCGTGGAGCGTATATGGCTGTTAAAGACATGCGATCCATGTGAAATACTCGTAATTCTGCTGCATCTGACTTGATTGGCCCGCGACCCCAACATTGTTTATTTTGTTTTATTAATTGTAAGAGAACATGCAGACAATTCATTCGAGTATTCGGTTTTTACTTATATAAAATCATGCACCAAATTGTCAAAACAAATTTAAAATCAAATAAAACTACTTAAAGCAGCACGGAAAATTAACCAAAAATATTACACAACTAAATTACAATTTAAAGAAACAATAACAGTCATATGCTGATTCAAATCAAGGTACATTTTTAAAACGATGTGACCTAAAATTTACAGGTGGTGGTGATCATCGTGATCTGGGTCATCATGTTGCTGGTGGTGTACATGGGCTTCCTGATCTGCCTGGATCCGCTCATCAACAAGCGAGCGAAGGCCTCGTACCAGGAGCACACCAACGAAGAAGTAAGTAAACCGACACTTTTTATTTAGAAACTCCGGGGCCTTACCATAAGAAACTGGTCAAGCATAAGCTAAATTAGCGTATAATGTTCCCCCTGCTGGAACACAGGCCTACACTCTATGAGGGGGAGTGGACTATAATCCACCACGCCACAGTGCGGGTTGGTAGAAGCCACATGTCTACGAATTTAAAGAGTCAATAATAGACATATATAAATCAGAGAACCTCCACTTTTTGGATGTTACACTCACTCACACGTCATATTGACTTCGTTTGCATACAATTTACCGATGCCACACAAACCAAATTAAAGAAACGATTCACACTTCAATCATCAACTTAAGTTAACCGCTATTAGGCGTCATGGTGAAACATATAAGTGTTACACAGTACACACACCTCATCACCACCTTCCTGCCCTTCTCACATTCTACTTGGGGACAGCGCAACACGTTTTCTTCTTCCATTCAAACAATTAATCAATCAAAAGTCATTTATTCAAACCAGGCTGATAATCAGCACTTTTCGAACGTCAAAATTTACTTTACTTATTTACAAGTGACAGTCCCCCAAAACGCCCACCCTTCGACACTTCCTAGTGTTTTTGCTGGAAAGAAGAAGTGGCGGAACAAACTCTCCAGCAAGACATCGGTCTGTTAGGTTAGAAGAACCAGACTAGATACAATAGTAAGGTGTAAGTTAATATTACGGTTGACTACAGACACAAATCAATAATAAATAAGTATAAAATAATAAAAACATAAAAAAGACATAACATATCAGTAAACTAATTTTGGAGAAAGAACATAAATAACAAGCATTGTCTTGTGTTCAACTCCGCGACCAACTATTATTATCATTTAAGTAGTCATTAATGGAATATAAATATTATTATTATTTAATGGAATAGTAAGCTTTTAAACAAAAATTAGATTTTAATTTGGCTTTAAACGCATCAAATGGCAAGTCTAGAAAAGAAGATGGCAGTTTGTTATAAAATGTACCGAACCGTATACCGAGCCCTACGAATGAATTATGAACTTAGTGAAGCCGGTGAAAAGTCATATTAAATCAAAGTCATTCTCCTCTGTCAGACGTCACGGCTTTTTTGTCATTCCTCCGTCAACATACAGATACAGACTGTAAAAGTCATAACCCATTTTTGACTCAGCCATAGTTGGGTATACTAGCCGTTAACTGTCAACCTAACCTAAGCTGCAAGTGTTTATGTTAGAAGCTCTGCATCTGGAAATGAAGCTGCAAATTCGTACTAATGTTGGATACTATACAGGGTGAACTGGACTCCAACGCACAAACGGTAACCACGTATACATTACATCATACTGAGCTGAGGGAGCTCAGAAATGCTTGGAGCTTGACAACTCATGTGTAATGATTTTACTTAAGGTGAAAGATACAGGCTGCTCCCAGCCATTTTCCCGCTAGATGGCGTTGAAGTCAACATTTTTAGTTTATTTGTGTTTTTGTGTAATTGGAAAACTATTAAGTCGTAGGAGTAGCAATTGCGGTTATCGGACATTACGTTTTATCGAACTGGGTCACATCATTGTCATAATATCCACCTAATTCGACACAAAGGTGTAATTTAAAATCTGCCATTGAATATAGCGTCGTTTACACACACAGACGTAGACGTGAGCGAGTACATTTACGAAGATTGAACACTAGATGGCGTGAATGAAAAAAAATGTTTTTCATTTTTCTTTATGGGTAGATTGGGTTGGCAGAACTACAGAACGCCACCTGCTACGGTATATCATCATCAGCCTATAATGTTCCCACTGCTGGGACACGGCCACCACGCGGGCCCAGTGGGGTAGATGTCACGTCTTCAAATTTTTGGTTCTAGGACATTTCACCATGATTTGCTTCATATTTATTGAGAGCATGTGGTGATGCAATACATTCCACAAAGTAATGCGCCTGTCTGGATTTGAACCCAAGACTTACTGTTCGTGAGTCGGTATATTTTATTATGTACGATTGTTAAAAATAAAAGGTATATTTGTTGGTGTAAACTATTTAATTTTGGGAAATAAATTATGTCAACAATAATGACAATAAAACGCAGTTTTATTTTACTCAAAAAAATCTAAATCAAAACTCATTTATTCAAACTAGGCTGATAATCAGCACTTTTCTAACGTCAAAATTTACTTTACTTTACTTATTTACAAGTGACAGTCCCCCAAAACGCCCACCCTTCGACACTTCCTAGTGTTTTTGCTGGAAAGAAGAAGTGGCGGAACAAACTCTCCAGCAACACATCTGTCTGTTTGGTTAGAAGAACCAGACTCGATACAATACTATGGTGTAAGTTAATATTACGATTGACTACAATCAATAATAAAAGGTATATAAAAATAAAACATAAAAAAGACATAACATATTATCAGTAAACTAATTTAGGAGAAAGAACATAAATTACAAACATTGTCTTGTGTTCAACTCAACGACCAGCTATTCTTATCATTTTAGTAGTTGTTAATGGAATAGTAAGCTTTTGAACAAACTACATTAGGTACACTATTGATTTTTTTATCAAACCAGAAGAATTTGAAGTAACATAATTAAATGCTGATACATGCATAATCACTCAAAACTAATAACACTTATGATTAGTAACAGTACCAATTATTACAATAATTATACATTTCATAACACGTAAGAAACTATAATTCCTAGACAAGAGCTACAAATCTAAAACGATTTATTATGAGATAATAACAAGGAAGGTGAAAAAAATATTTCCTAATTTGGAAGCACTCAACAAAAGCATATAATAAAACGAAAATATAAAGCTCTTTATATGAAGTAAGTATACCTAAGAAGTATTATTTCACCTTTTGATACAAAATAAAAAGAAATATACAATGATAATGTAGATTCTAAACAAACTACTACCATAATACAATTAGAACAAAAATCATTTGATTTGTTGATTTCGCCCACTGCCTTGAAACTTTCTTTGAACCAACTGCTACACTGCTGCTGCAACAAAGAAAACATACTTAGCATATAATTCTTACTTTTTGACCAATATTATTTACCATTCACTTCAAAATATTATTTACCGTCAATCTCCAAAGCTGCTCTGAAATAAAACTTTACTTCTCTTATTTGCTTGAATTTCTAACTGATGTTGATGTTGCAGAAGGATTTGAAGCCTTCAAAGCAATTTTTTCATTGGCTGCATAAATGAGAGCCCACACTTCTGGAGCAGTATTTTTCAAACTTTCTACGAGATCTTCTTCCTTCTTTTCAGTTCCATCTGTCTATGTTTTATTTACATTGCAGTAATAATCTTTGGCTTCAAAATATTTCGCCCAGAAAGAAGGAGCTTAGTGTTGGCCAAGATCTAAAAAGAACAAAATATAAATACAGAATAATATGCTTCACTGATCCTGGGATGACTTACAAATTTGATTTATTCATTTACCTTGTAGAGTGCACTGGTATAGTTTTTGATTACGTCATTCTTGCATTAATTTTTTTTTATTTTGTTCCCATATGACACTTTCTCTATCAATTTTGCAAACACAGAGGAGTCTCCGTCACCAATAAAACTCAAATAGCGAAGTTGATGTATTTCTTCACTCTTTTGAAAGCCTTCCACAATAATTTCCGATTCCATTGCTGTAGATGGTCCAGTAAAATTTTTGCAGCAATTATGTGCTTTCATATCCATGTTTCTCCTCCCATAATATTGACATGTATAACAATATTTGTTTCTAACACCAAGAAGCAGGCCTGGAAATGAAAAGCAACACTTGTAAATAATGCACATAATAACATACATACATAAACTCACGCCCTTTTCCCATGGGGGTAGGCAGAAACCACAGAACGCCACTTGCTACGATCCTTACATACTCCTTTTGCCTCGTCCACATTCATACATCTGGTCATACACGCACGCCGGTTACGAGTACTACGCACCTGTCCTTTCAGAAGAACGGCACCAATATGATCAGTGTATGTCTTTCTAGGGCGTCCCCTCCCGGCATTACCACTCACATAATAAAAAAGTCATAAAGAACCAAATTTGTTTTTAGTAAAATATTAACTTACCATACCAGATGACGAGTCAAAGTTATGCCCGTATGACCTTTTTGAATAGCAATTGATCTTTCTTGTTCACCAGCAATTTTAATTTCCTCTGTCAAATGTTCTAACCACACACTGCCTTATTTTCTTTCAACTCGACGAAATTTATTGGCTGACATTGTTGGAATATCCATAAGACTTGTTATGTGAGCTGCTTGAGTGTAAAAGCTACCAGAAGTCACAGTTGCCCACACAAATGCAGTTTTTATTTTATTACTGCTACCAATGTTTCCACGCTCGATCACAGCACTTGAAAATTAATTCACTTCGAAATCCATCATGTCTTTCACTAACAAATTCAATTTGTGAAGATTCACACATATTTCAATGTCTTTCCAGAAGAAATGCCCACTCTATTACATGCTTCAAGTCCACTATGCGATACCCAGATATCTCAGACAAGCCTTTATTTGGACCAGCTTCCACAATCAATTGAAAATGATCGCAAGTGCAGGAGAAGTGCAGACGGATTTTCCTTCAACTCTCAATGTCAATTGGGTTGCGTTCAAAAGATGTACTATAGTCGGGGTGGGTCAGTTCTTAAAATAAAGCCTTGTTCACGGTTTAAACTTTAATTAAAACTCAGGAATAAACACATTACACAAATTAAAACTCTGCCATCTCAAAAGTATCTCTCTTACCCAGTGCCAACATTTTAGGTTATAACATTCAAAACAACATTATCATAAGAACTTAAAACTATAACGCTACGAAAGCCAATCAGCGGCCGAGTAGCGGCGCGACGACAGATCAGTGATTGGTCGGCGCGAGGCGCGGGAGCAAACATGCTAGCGCGTTGGTGAATATCTTTGAGGCGGCTGTCCTCTATTGGCCCTCTTACGGCCAGAGAAATGGGAGCGTTCGGAAACGTTTTCCGCTATAGTACGTAATAAAATTTTACTTATCTTTATATTTCAATGTTACCTTTAGATTCCTCGTAGAACTGGTCAACGAATAAGAAAAAAAAAACAGATTATAATAACTTGTTCAAAATAAAGCACGGAACAGAAAAAAAACAGATTGTAACTGAATTATATTTGTTTCTGAACGCACCATAACAAATTTCGACGTGAAAAAGCTTGGTAGGTATCTACTACAAAATAAAACAAACTATAAATATTTAAATATGTGTGTCTGTTTGAAACTGTTTGCAAAATGCGTAAAAGGTGACGTAATCCGGCAAAACCATATTTTGCAAATGTTTGCAAGTTTAATTTTGTGATTACCTACTTTGGTAGTTTACCGATTTAAAATAATTTTATTTATTGTTGACCAAAAACATATTATTCAAATAATACTAAGAAACACTGACTTTGTACTCATCACTGACACGTATGACGTAGGTAATTAGTATTGTGACGAGATTTCATAAAAATCACGGGCCAACTTGATGTTTCTAATACCACCGAAAATAGAATTGTGTTTTTAGAATATTTAACTATTATACCTACGATAAATTAGAATTACAATAATACAGTATAATAGATAATATGAATCAAATGTATACTGAAGAAATATTGCAATTAAATCAATGAAAATGCATAGCATACAAAATAATAAGTACGCAAGAACTTCCGCGCGCAAATCATATAGCGCGGGACAACCGAGCTAGGAATGTATTTTCTAAGTTTCTAACAGTCAAACAAGTGAACGAAGTTTGGCAACGCCTTTTTTTCGTCCACATATTGCATGTAGGTCAAGGTTACGAAGAACGGCATCGTTGCATAAAACCTTCCTACGACTACTGGTATTTATGTTGCCATACAACAATAAAATTGTTTACATTAAAAAAAAAAACATAACATTGATGTCATCAGTTTTATGTTATTTTATATTGTTATTTTTTTGAACGGTTGGAAAGGAAATAATTAAAACTAATTATTGATTTAACAGAATTATTATAAGATCGTCTGCACCTGCACGCCATCTAGCGTGCCATAGTCTAAACAAGTTTACTTGTCATTATTTGTCAAAAGTCACGCACACTACTAAAGAAGTGTCAAATTTTGCCGGGATTTCACTATTGTTTTTCTCGCTAAATAATGTAAGATAATGCCCAAAAAGGTCGATTGCGGACACTTTCCATTGTTGAGAAGTGATAAAATGATAAATTTTAAAGAAAAAGTCTCTGTGTGTCGTGTAAAGGTGTATTTCAAAAATGTATGGAGGGTCGCTTGACACATCCACCTTAAATGGTTACATAATGTTGTAAATAAAAAAAAGGAAATTAAATGGACGCCACGGTTGACGCGTGTCGCGGATTCGATCCTCGTGTGGAACAAATATTTGTATGGCCTACAGATAGTTGTTTCGGGTCTGGGTGTTTGGTTTCAAACCAACACAGTTAAACCAGAACAGTTAAACGCACCCACGATACAGGAGAAATTCCTAGTGTGGTCCAACGTTTTGTAAAATTAAAATAAAATATTGGAGTAATCCAAACGAACATAGCTTTCGGTTACCTGATAGTCATAGAGTTTTCAACCATTTACAGACAGTTAATTTACACAGTGGTCTTCGCAGTGGATATTTTTAGTGTAATATTTTTTTAGAATGAACTGGACACGTGGTTACTGTTTGAGCTTCCTTGTCCCTTCCACCCTGAATCAGATTACTCATTTGGGGGATAACTTATCAAAATGAAAGCATTATTTCAAGTAAGCCAGATACAGGCACTTTTGAATAGTCGAAACAAATAGAAAATAAGAAGAAGCTACTGTCCCAGTCACAAGGCATAAATAACTGAATGTACTGTAGTTGCCCATTCTCTAGCGTTAATCTCTATGGAGAGGAACGAGCAAGAAACTCGGTCACTCTTATGTAACGGGCCCTATAAAGAATCCTGAACGATACGATCAATTATTGGGCTTCCCAACGAGAGGGTCTGTCTGAGTTACTCTGAGCAAAGTGAGGGAGTTAAAACTAGAATGCTGTGAATACAGATATACCTACAGGGTGTAAACAAGCATTCTGTACGTCAAACTCTGTAACCCTACGCAAATAGTATTTCTGGGAAACTTTCTTTTTGGGGTGAATTATCACGTTTTACGTAAAACTAAATGTAGCACACTCAAACCATTATGCTAATGGATGCTTTGAATAAATAGAAAACGGGTCATGGTGGCGATTGCTATTTTAATTTTCTACTTATCACAGTATTCCGGCAGAGGATGTCTTTTCTTTTACCAATAAATTTGTTAATATATTGGTAATCCCATAATCGAAAAAGTATTTGAAAAACACATTTTTTTTTAAAACCTATTTAACGACGTCCCATACAATGGATTTCACAACAAAAAAATACCCGCTTTATGTCTACCTACTGGACATAACATAAAAAAAAATTGTCGGCGTAACTCATCTGTATATTAGGTGTAAAAGTACCCTTAACGCAAACGAAGGTCTTGTGCTCCCCACCACTGCGATAATTTTTTTGTTCTAGACCATACCTGGGAACCTCCTAGTTACGGAGATATTGGGGGTCAAAGTTCCAAATTTTTCACAGCTGTTTTTGTAAATACTAGTATTTCAGGTTTTAACTTTACTTAAATTACCTCCATGACCCGTTTACTGTTCAAAGCATCCACTAGCACAATGTTTTAAGAGTGCTACTTTGAGTTTTGCCGTAAAATGTGATTTTTGACCCCAAAAAAAAAAGTCATTTCCCAGCAAAAATTTTTGCGTAGGGGTACTTAGTTTGATGTACAGAATGCTTGGTTGACGGATGTGTAAAGGGTTCGTTTACACCCTGTATTTATGCCAAATGATAGCTTTCTAGTACTAAGAGTATTTTGACCTATAGTGCAGACAGACATGGCGAAACTAGTAAGGGTTCCTTTTTGACTACGGAACCCTAAAAACAAACTAACAGTGCAAAAATTCAGCAAACAACTTCTGTTACGCGTGTGGATAGTAGGTTATATTAAGTCACACGGCAAAAAAAGTATTGAAAATGCGGAAAGTTAAGAAAAAGTTTCACCACGAAGTAAAAAGGTTTGAAGAAGAGGCGTTTTCAAGGTCATTGGGGCGGAGCTATGTTAGAAGAAGATAGCGTTTAAAGCGAGAAGATACCTTGAAACATAGAAGAAAAAGTTAAATAATAATTTTATGTCTCATTTTTTGTGTACAGTCAGTGCCCAGCATCACCTGACCTCTCGTTTAAAGAAGAAGTGGGCAAGTGATGTGAGAAGATGGATCATATAATGCTGGTCACTGACTACGATATAATACGTCTTGGAATAAATTTCATAGTTTTATGTGTGCATGTATATTGTAATAAGATTTATCTTTGGATTATTTACCCTTATTGAACTAGCTGTGCCCGCGGCATCGCTCACGTAGGCGCGTAGTCTTTTTTCATTATCATGGGATGTTATTGAATAAAGATAAGGATCGAATCAGATGGCATTCTGGGGTTTTTGCCTACCCCCATGGGAAAAGGACGTGAGTTTATGTATGATATAAAGCAATTTGTAACATAATGTTTACTGTTTCATTTTTCACTAATAATTGATACTTACCGTACCTTAAAAACACATGATAAAAAAAGAGGATTAATGCATTGTTATTAAGCGATGTGTATAAATAAATAAGCAGGAACATTAGGAGTAGTTGCTAATTTTTTATTTGTAACATCAGTTTTCTGAAGGGCGCTTTATTTTGTTAGGTTTTGGTTGTTAGTAGGTAGATTTAAGTTATATTTAAGTATTTCTAAAGTTGTTTATCTATAACACACTTGTACACGGCAAACGGGCCTGCTTACGTTTGTGTACACAAACGTGTTATCATTATTCTAATTAATATTTAACTTTCAATTAATACTTGTTAATTAATATTAATAAAACTGAATTTTCTACAATTTTATAACGCTGCGCCATGGCAGACCTTTACGAGTTTTAAAGTGCTCTAGTTTAACAACAATGGATGTGTTAACTAAGCGAAAAGTAATAAAAATACGTAGTTAGTTTGCAAATGTATTAAATGTAAATGAGGCCGTTTCCTACTTAGGCCTTGTTTATGGAGTCGCGGAGCGTATTGCGGCGTGTGAAGCGGAGCGTTGACCGGATCGCCGCGCGGATGATCCGTCTGTGCCGCTTCCGCCGCGGAGCGGGCGTGGTCTCCTGCGTACTCCGCTACGGAGCGCGCAGCCGGAACCACAGCTGAGTCTGCCTGGTAATAAATATATGGGCGTCGCTTTGTCAAACTTTACAAGAGTATAATACTACTTTTCATTGAAAAAAAAAACTAACATTTTACAAAAAAAATAAATCGAAATATAAATTATTCGTGAAAGTAAACATAGTAAGTGAATTTTAAAAGCTCAAGTGTCAAGGAAATATACCAGTATTTCCTCCACCATTTCCCTAAAATGTAACAAACTTTTAAAGCGTTACAACACTATATTCGGCATTAGTATGTTCGATCACTACCCGAGAAGCGACGAAGCTAAAAAGGATAACATATTTAAAATCTATTAATACCCTCACGGATCAGACAGGTTTTTTTTAAACATTTTATTGTAATATACTGCCTAGCATATACTTACTTAAAAGATCGAACAGAACGTGTCTCTACAAAGGCCGGAGCAGGAGGTCTACTCTTTAAGTTCGTCAACGAAAACACGGGGCCGTCCGAAAGTAGTTCGTAACTACGGAGTCAATCCTGTTCCTGATTGATACGGATTCATGATGTTCGAATGGAATCATAGTGAAGATTCGTGAACGAATGAAGCATGACGTTAGTTGCGCTATTTTACCAATTGATCACCGTTTTACTTACTTTGTAGTTTCAAACTTTTAAACAATAAACACCATTGTTATTTTTTAAACAATTACCACAATTGTAACAACATAATTATCTTTATGTATATACGCCGCTATACGTATCCCGTCTACATCATATCGTGACGCCAGAGAAGGTTGTGGAGTATTTAAGGTGCAAAACCAAGTCCTCCTTGAGAGGTTAGAGGCGCGCCACAAGACAAACTTCAAGTCTTTTGTGGTGTGGGCACCAACACACAATCTCGAGACTTTTATGAAAGAATTGGGTACTTGACTACTCTTAAAAATTTACGAAAATGTTATGTGTAAGTACATATGTTATTTTAAAGAACTAACAGAATTAGGATGTGTAAAAAAATTACAAAAACCTATCAAAAATTTAGTAGCTACACGCTTTAGAAGTTTTTGGTGGAGGCACTTTCTATCCTTGTTGCGCGAAACGGTCATTTGTACTACGTAACTTGAAAATATGACGCCAATTTTTCGTGGCGCTGTCTTTGGATAGCATGCCATTTAAAATCGGTCAAAACTAAGCCATTTTGTATCGATTTTATTGCTTTTTTCACACATTGTGTTATTTCTGTTGGTTCTTTGAAATAACATAACATTTTCGTGAATTTTTAACAGTAGTAAAATATCCAATTTTGGCTGTTAAGTGTCGTGTATCCTTGCTTTCGCGGAAAGTTACATGACACGTCGACGCAGTATACGCAACAATACGTGGTCTTGTAAGCGTAGTTTATTATTTTTGTGTAAATGTGTTTAATATGTAATTCGTTTATAATTGTAACTAGTACCTAAGTCATTTTATGCATTTTATTTAATCGATTGAAACTTAGTTCCTAGCAATAATTTAAGACTACTGCATTTTATAAGGTTCCTCTCAGTCAAATTCTGCGGAAACTTTATATATTTTTTGTAAAATTGAGGGGCTGTTTAGTGCATTTGTGACAGTGTGTTAATGTCTGTTGTGCCATTAGCACGTCACTGCTTGGGATCACTGCACCTTGGTAGCTCCCCCGCCATACAAGTTGAGAGCAGCAAGGGTCTAAAAGTAAAGAAAAACAACAGCAAACAAGTAGGACAGATTGGTAATACAACTCAATAATTTGCACAGTCTTCAATATATATTTATCTTTATTTTTTATTTATTTATATATATATATATCGTTAGCCTTAGTCATTAATTCTTAAGTCAAACCATTACCTACCTTTATTCTTGGATCAACACCATTTCGTTGGTTTTTTTTTAGGACAAAAGGTAATTATTGCATTTGCACACAAATCATCTAATGATTTCCGTTTGAACCTATAGTTCCCTCGACAGCCGGAACTTTTGACGCCATTCGAAGTGAAACCTGATTTTCTAAAAAAAACTTAATCTTACGTCGACAGCCGTTAATTATTTTGATGTCGTGTCAAATGACAACGATCCGTCAAAACAAGTGTTTGTATCCTAACCTGTGTAATAGGGGATCGGACAAAAAAAAACTAATTAGTCTGTCAGATAGATTGCCAAAAAATATTGAACACATTTTTTTTCTTTTATCACGTAAATAAAAAATGAAGACGATACAGTGCTTCGAAAACGTCAATTGTCAGTACATTTTTTACCTACAAGCGACGTCACAAGCCTCAATTTTTATTAATTTGATAAAACAAAAAACACGTATCCAATATTTTTCTGACGAACTAAACAGAATCATATATTATTGAGGCAGTCCGATCCCCTATTCAACTTTTCGGACGGGCAAAAACGCATCAGTAGTAGGGACGAATGTCAAATACATCAGTCATCCATCCTTAGTTCGAGCTTCGAATTAATCTTATGTTCGTGGGTGTCCGTAACTTCGGTCGAAACTACGGGTTCTTTCCTTAGTTAGAGAGTAGACCCGCAGAGCAACGCACCGGTTATTATCTATGAAGCTCTATGGAAGATGTAAGGCTAGCTGCAAGGCACCTTCGCAGCGTGCCACCCAGGCAGCGTGCGCGTAACGACCTGGGGGCCTAGACAAAATCTATTTTCTGTAAGTGTTAACGCCAACGGAAAGATCAAATTGTATGGAGTTGACATTAGCTTTAGAGATGTCACGTGATGTCATCTGTAAAGCTAATGTCAACTCAATACAATTTGATCTTTCCGTTGGCGTTAACGCTTACAGAAAAGGATTTTGTCTAGGGGGCCTGGCTCCGGTCTATAACGCTTATATACATTGACATGCAGACTTACCCGCTTTACGCCCCGCATTGTTCTCCGCGACTCGATACAAAATCTGTTAGGGTATTTGTGTGCTTTTTCGACGAAATCTTGAATGCTCCTCTTCGCTTACTTGAAATGTTTTGTTCGCCAGACAACCTATTATTATGCTTAGGTATATATTTCGCCAGTTCAACGCACACTAACAATAGTATATGTGTAGGTTGTCAGGCCGATCCTAACATTTGTGTGGAGTATCCCTTACAGTATCATATGGAAAGATAAATTTTAACATGGATCTTTTGGTGCGTGGCCATAATCGGAACTAAAGTGAAGTTAAATGATCCATGTATCACTTTAGCGTAGAAAGCTAATGCCTCACCAAGAACCTGTTTGTGTTACAGGACGAGAGCACCCTCGGCGGGCCATCACAGCAAATGGGAGCGCGTGGCAACGTTCTGAACAGAGTGACACACCAGCAGGACAAGTGGAAGCGTCAAGTTCGTGAGCAGCGCCGCAACATATACGATAGGCATACTATGCTCAACTAGGACTCGCTTCATACCTCATCCGTGGCGTAGCTAGACCTAAGGTAAAGGTTCACCGGGGCCCCGGTTTTGGCGTGTAAGCTAGTTTATGCAATGTATTAGCTGTTTTGGAGCAACATTTGCAGTTTCAAAGTATTGTGTCAAATGGATGAAGAATTTGTATCGTCTTGATATAGGATTTGTTTAAAGACATTTAAAATACCTTTGATTCATACAAGTGGGTCGTATCATAACAAATTTCTACAATAGCTTTGCCAAATAATATGGTAAGCGATCGTGTCCTGCTTAAGTCGACCAACCCTACACAAAATGTCTCCTATTTTTTGAAGTAATTGTAAAGATTTAGGATAGTAGATAGTGAAAGATGATTAATTCCAAATCTGTTGTAAACAAACGGTAATGGTGTATATAAGACTGATTTTACAGAAGTAATGTATACCTCATTTAGAAATTAGGATTAGTTTGTCGTATTTTACTGAATTAATAAGAAATTGGGTTGGATCTTGATGGCAGGACTGCTCCCGAGTACGGGAAAGCAAGCAACAAACAATAATATGTATAATAACTGTCTCACAGGCTAATATCGTCCAACGGTAGTGCAATTACAAAACTGTTAACATGTCACGCCAAACCCTCAAGGGCTAGGCAGGGGTGTATCCACAAATCTTCCACATAATATTTAGTAAAGAATTCTCGATTTAATTGAATGTAGATAGTTAATTGTGCCATAGTGGTGGTTGTAAAGAAAATGTTGTAAAAAAAGCAAATACGCCAAAGTCGCATACTTCTATATAAATAATAAAACTTGGGCCCTTTACCGCTACGTCGCGTTTCGATGGAGGTAGAGAAAAGATATTTATCGTAAGTAAGGCTTCGAGGACAGAAAATAAATATTAATTAGCTAAATCATATAAAAAACAAGATATAAAAAAATACAAAGTTACGCTTAATAAAATCGCCTTATATTATACAAAAGCAGAAAAAGAAAAACAAAAAAAATATGCATGTTTCTATTGTTAACGTCTCGTAGACATTTTGAAATCGTATATCATATTATAAAGTTAAGGACAATGGACCTTTTATAAAATCTTACAAGCAAGACTTTAGAAATAGCCGCTGAGTAATCAGTAGTGTTATTAATAATATATTTACATAATAATATATAAAGAGCCCTGTTGTTATTCGATAGATATATGAATATAGAGATAGATATTTGTATCTTTCATGGATTTCAGAGTACATACTATTTAGATTCTATAATCTATCTCTTTGTTATATTCTTATTGATATTGATCCGTAATTGGTCTGATTTAAAAGTAATTTATGGAATTGTAAACAAAACACTCAGGAAACGTATATGTGGTCATTTTAGACAAATTGATACCTACATTTTTCTCGATGATTATTTAATTTTCTATAAAAACGGTATTTAAATAATATTTGTTATTTTAGTGATATTTTCAACAAATCGTTGCGATAAAGGTGTTACTAATTAAGTAATTACGACACTACTTGACGACACGTTTGGCGCAGTGGCGGAGCGATTCGACTGCTGCGCTGCGTGTCGCAGGTTCGATCCCAGCACGGAACAAATATTTGTATGGCCTACAGAGTTGTTTTGGGTCTGGGTGTTTGTGTATGTGAGTTTAAATGTTTGCGACACAGGAGAAATTCCTAGTGTGGGGCAAAGCTTTATTAAAAAAATATATATAATTATGTTGACTTGAGATAATGTATACTTTTTTTAGAATATCAAATAGAATCAAATCATCTAGAAATTACATTAAATGCAATCTACCGAAACAACAGAATGACTGCGTAGAATTCACATTAAACTGCGTTTGTTTACACTTTCATCAAATACTTTAAAATCAGACCAAACATGTCTGTCTGGCCAGAAAGACTTAAAACTTCTTGCTTTTTCCATAAACTAGTTCTTCCAGCTAATTCTTCCCTTACAAAATCGACTCTTCCGATCTAAAACATATTATTTTCTTCGTTTTGGTTTATAACTAGTTAAGATATAGAAATAAGGTTTGCCAGCATCTAGCTTAATCAAACCAGCTTTGGTTAAGTAACTTGCGGTTATAAATACTAACAAATGAAAGACAAGATTTCTACTTAGTGAAAGTTATATCGTACTATTTAATTATAATCTTAAAATTGTAGTAACAGTGTTTGGATGTAAGATCTTTGGACTGCCAATGAAATACTGTATCGACCTGGAATTGCTGTTATACCACCAACATAGATAAGATGAAATATCTTGAAAATACTTCCGCTAATTGTGCTTCTGAGAGTTAAAGTGAAACCTTCAAGTTAGCCCGCGAAATTCGATTTTTTTTTACGTTTTTCGCAATTTACCAATAAGTGTCAGGTTGTATGTTAAATAAAATAGGATTTGCGACCGTAACAAATGTGACTATGCAGAATAATAATAATTAAAATCACCAATACGTAAAGGGTGTAAAAGTACCCTTAACGCAAACGAAGGGCATTTGTTCTCCCCACCACTGCGGTCATTTTTTTGTTCTAGACCATACCTGGGAACCTCCTAGTTGCGGAGATATTGGGGGTCAAAGTTCCAAATTTTTCACAGCTGTTTTTGTAAATACTAGTATTTCAGGTTTTAACTTTACTTAAATTACCTCCATGACCCGTTTACTATTCAAAGCATCCACTAGCACAATGTTTTAAGAGTGCTACTTTGAGTTTTACCGTAAAATGTGATTTTTGACCCCAAAAAAAAAAAGCATTTCCCAGCAAAAATTTTTGTGTAGGGGTACTTGGTTTGATGTACAGAATGCTTGGTTGTCGGATGCGTGAAGGGTTCGTTTACACCCTGTATTACTTCCTTGAGTGTCTATTTGTTGAAAAAGGTATTGAACTGAGAGGGTTGTATTGGTGATTTTAATCATTATTACTCTGTAAAGTCACATTGGTTACGGTCGCAAATCCTATTTTATTTAACACACAACCTGATACTGACTGGCAAATCACAAAAAAAAACGTAAGAAAATTCGAATTCTGCGGGCTACCTTGTCGTATTCTTAAAACCAACTAGTTGAAAATCTTGGTACCGTTTTCTTTACTTGTGTTGTGATCACCAGATGCGCACATACTAAAGACAATATTTGATAGTGTTGGGAAGTTCTTAATTGAAAAGTGTCGTATTTGCCGCCCTTCTGAATCCGCTCATTGCTGAACGAAAGCTTCCTCTTGGATTAACATAATTGTCTGTTCTGATTCGAATACATTGACGACCATTACACACATCATCTGTTTGTGAGGAGCTTATGAACGCTCTCCTTAGCATGTCGACGGTATGTATGTCTGGGTCTTCGTGCCTTTAAAGTGAATCCTTCAGGTAGCCCGCGACATTCGTTTTTTTTTTTTTCGTTTTTTGCAATTTGCCGGTTAGTGTCAGGTTGTATGTTAAATAGAATAAGATTCGCGACCGTAACAAAATAAACAATACAACCCTCTCAGGTCATTAAACTTCCTTGAGTGACTATTTGATGAAAAAAACCGGCAAAGAGCGAGTCGGACTCGCGCACCGAGGGTTCCGTACAAACAAGTTAACAGTTATTCAAAATATTTTTATTATATGGAGTAACTAAAAATTTACGGTTTTCGCAATTTTTCCTTTATCTGTGCTATAATAAGACGTTGCTTCGTACCAAATTTCAAAATTCTGAGTTCACGGGAAGTACCCTGTAGGTTTTGACGTTTTTAAGGGACCGTAGACCTGAGTATTTAATATAAATTTCAGCTTGATACCTCCACGCTTTCCCTTTGTTGTCCATCCACAAAGTGATTCTATAAGGGTTCCGTTTTTTCCTTTTGAGATACGGAACCCTAAAAAGCATTCAAGGAAGTTATATGAACTGAGAGGGTTGTATTGGTGATTTTAATCACTATTACTCTGTAAAGTCACATTTGTTACGGTCGCGAATCTTATTCTATTTAACATAAAACCTGTCACTGACCGGCAAATTGCAAAAAACGTAAGAAAATTCGAAATTCGCGGGCCACCCTGAAGCATCACCTTAAGTTCTTAATAATAGGCGCGCATTGGTCGATCTTTCGGGTTAAACCGCGTTTGCTTAAGTTGGTCCGTGGATGGAAGACCACTCATTACATACCGAGTTTCCTCCGTGCCTCGAATAGCACGTTCTTCCCGGCTATCATTTGTTCGTCTTTGACAATCGTTTCAGGTAAAAAGTTATTTGACTTATCTATTAGGGACTTCCTGTTACACTCCCTTCTATGGTCAAAATTAAACAAGTAAAGAATGCATCAAAGATACTACTAAATGTCAGATTGGATATAATAAATCTGGCAACATTGCCAATATTATTATGTAAATGATATGTGTACAAATTTACCAAGATTAAATTTTATCGCTATAATTATATTGCAGTTGTTATACATCGAAAGTAATCGTTAAAATTTATATTTTTCGATGATGTTACACGCAATTGGAATTTGTTCTTTTTTACGTATCTATCAATCTGTTGAGCATCGATATCTACACCTTAATTGTGTTTTGTAGGTGTACTAACGGGGTGATTGGTAATAGGGATGTTTCCTGACTAAAAAAAAATAGGATTCTGTTTAGTCCGTCTGTTAGATCATCCAAAAATATTGGATACGCGTTTTTTTTTTCAAATTTATAAAAAAATACGAAAATAAAACGTGTCAAAGATCATGAGTGGGAGCTTGTGACGTCACTTTCTGGTAAAAAAAATGCACGTGTTTTTAAATAATGCATATGTTACATTTATTTTTGGAAAACTGTCTCAACTAGGGAATTTTCCAGAAAATGTCAGAACATGACCTTTATGGCGCTTTATTTCCAAAGGCCAGGTGTATTTTTTTGACAAATGGGTTTTCGAAGGATTCAATCTTTGATGAGCTATCAGAAAAGTATCAGTCTGACATTTTGAACGCTGATTTTTCACAATCAGCAGTTTTTAATGGAGAAATATTTAAAAGACCCATCATCATTTTCTTGCCCTTATTCCAAATCATTTGGGGTCGGCGCAGCATGTCTTCCTCTTCCATATGTATCTGTTTCTCGTCATTTCATCAGACACCTCCTTTCTTACCGTATCATTCTTAACACAGTACTTCCATCGTTTCTTTGGTCTTCCTCTACTGTTATACCCATCCACATTAATGCTCAAAACTCTTAACCCTTTTAAAAACTTAAAAAGACTAGTTTTCTTGAAACAACCCAGTATAGGCCCCAAGTTCATCATCATCTGCCTAGCCTTTTCCCAACTATGTTGGGGTCGGCTTCCAGTCTAACCGGATGCAGCTGAATACCAGTATTTTAAATGGAGCGACTGCCTATCTGACCTCCACAACCCAGTTAATACTAGGATACGATACTCTTTGGTAAGACTGGATGTCAGAATTTCAGGTCACTGACTACCTGTAACGACTGCTAAAGATCTATATATAGCAGCCGGAACCAACAAAGCTGTTGGTGTGCATTGCGAGGCACGGAGGAAACTCTGTATGTCGGGCGGTCACCCATCCATAGACCGACCTAGGCAAGGACAGCTTTACCTAAAGATCGACCCGAGTGGCAGTTCTTATTAAGCCACGAGCTGCTAGGCCCGAGCGTATAGGCCCCAAGTTATCGGGTCATAATTGATGCAAATTACTCCTATTGTCACCCATATTTAAGTCACTATGCACCCAATAACCAATCACCCAGTACACAGCGGAAACGATGGTTGCTGGAAAGTGGATGAAAGGCAGTATTGAAAGTTCGTACGTGTGGAGACCATCAGCCGCTACGAAGGGATTGATTAGAATAATTCAAAGATACGATAATTCATCCCAATAATTTTATTATTATAGTCTTCGGTGGCGATTAGATTATTAAAATAATAATAACTGGCATTACGTAAAACATCGCGAGTAGGTTACGCAGTTTATTGTTAAATACAGTCGATCTGTCCTCGAAGCTAGATATAGGTAGGTTTATTTAGAATACGTGGCTCTTCTACAGTGACACTTGCGTGTCTTCATTAATGTCAGCGATAGCACGCTCAGGGGGCCTAAAATGTTCCTTTATCAGAATCAAAATAGGATAATAATATGCATTGCGTTAAACTTCGTAAAATGGTCACAGACGTGGTTACTATTATGAATTGTCACTTTGTGGGCATTTTACGAATTTTAACGCAATTCATTATTGTACTATGATTCTGTTAAAGTGGCCATTTTACACCCCCTGGTATGTCTGGCCAACAATGCAAATCTACGGCCAAATCGCTGAAAGTGTCAACTAAGTCGCTAGCCCATTTCAGCGACTGCAGGAATTCCTACATTTCAGGTAAAGTATTCGTGAACTGCTAAGAATCGTTAACTCGTTACAAATGCACTTTCTCAGAGAACACAAATATTCTTAGCTAGAATCTGGACGAACTCAACGTAACCACTCTAAGAACAGGAATCTGCTTATCTGTGTATTAGTTATAGGAGGTTAGAAACTATTTAAATCGATATTTGACAAAATACTCTACATAATATGGCAAAATTTAAACACGTATTAAAGAAAATGATTACATAGATTTCATATTTACATAGATTTTTAGAATTGCACTGTTTATTAATATATATTTTAGAATTGCACTGTTAAATAATATAGATTTTTAGAATTGCACTAATAAATCATATAATTATATTATAAATAAAATCAACTGAAATATGGCACCTTTTAACAGTTATTACCAGAGGTCGGAGTAGGTAGATTTATTTTATATACTTGCGTCAAGATATTATAATATGGAGATGCTATTTTATCCATGATGGGCGGGATGTACCGGAAAAAGTTCCGGGATTGGAATTATGGAATAAAATAAAATAAAAAATATACAGATAGGCTAACAAAATCGTTTATTATATGAATGATTGATTATATGAACAAACACCCAATGAGTCATACAGGATACTGACTTCTGATTGGTCGTTGCGTGCGGTCAATGCGTTGTGAACATAGATGAACATGAGATAAAGAAACAAAAGGCCCTGTCTAAGTTTTGTCTCATACTGTCAAGCGTCATTTCTAATTCAACAGTAAGGGACAAAATACGGTGTAACCATTCCAAGGTATTTGTGTATAAAATAAAATACTGATTTCTTTCACCATTAGCTAACACTGGCCGCGTAGATTAATATTATTAATACGTTTTTCACCTTAAACACAAATTCGTGCTAATTTCAAAATTCCGGAACAAATATCATAATAAATATGAAGTTCCGGTATTTTGGAGGCATATCCATATTATCCTCTACGTTTGACGTCAGCGACCTTAAATCAATCTACCTACTCCGACCTCTGGTTATTACAAAACAAATATTCAATTCAATCCAGTCCTTGAAAAGTTATCATGTTATACGGTGCATGCACCGAACTGCGTATATTACAATAATAATATATTTCTATATCATACAGGCTTTTGCACGTAGATTTAATTAGTATTTACAGATATCAAGTTTAAAATAAACTAATTTAAAGATTAACTAATAGTTATTTTTTATAGAGGTCGGATGTAAAAGCATTAAAGACTATGAAACGAATAAGAACTTTTAGCAAAGACAAATTTAGAAAATTTATATGGGTAAAGCAAAAGACAAGATTATCTTATTCATTATATGCACGCTTTTGTATAGCGGTTTTATTAGATAGAAAATATTCACGTAACATATATTGAAGTTAAATTAGCAGGTTTGCAAATCAAATAAGTAGGCACTAAGTATCTACTCTAGTTGATGTATAACATTACCTATTTCATTCTGAATTGTTTCGTTTTCTGTATAAACTGTCCTGTCTTACCATATTGTAAAATTGAGCCAGGACTCCTATCTCTACTAATTTTACTAGAAAAGGACTAATTCTTGGTCAATTTTTATGACATTATACGCACTAATAACATCTAATTGAAAGCCAGGTGTATTCATGGTTATTTAGGGTCCGTTCACACAGACCGGCTCGGAGAGAAAAGCTGATTTTTTATCACATTTAAAACAGAGTTTAGAATCATTGTAATAAGGTTTAATTTTTATTTCTTATATTATTGAGAATTATTGAGAGCAAACCTAACGCGATTAATGTAAAATAACACCGGCTGATGCTCTCTGAGCAAGTCTGTGCAAACGGATATTAAGTCATTATTACCTATCTTTATTAAAATCTCGTCTCTTCTGTAAATCTATAGAAGAAATATTAATTAAAATAATTATTAAAGGCCAAACCAGCCATTGTAAATTAACCAGATATTGTAAATTCGAGTAGATAAATCAATACCCGCGATGTTGTTATAATATACATGAAGTTGTTTGTTAAAATGTAATTTATTAATACAACATAAAAAAATATATATATATATTTAACACGATTTATTATTTTAGTAAGTATTGTTGTTTGCTTTTTTTCAATAATATTGTTTATTTATAGTACATACACTTGTTTTCAAAAGTTTGTTTGAAAAAAATCACTAAATTATGTCGCATTATCATCCAAAATCCTAGTGTCGATAGTTTGAGCTGCATACTATGGCCTTGTTATTTACTAATTCTTGATTTAAACTATGTTTGATAAGGGATTTCCTGAATTGTCTTTAAAATTCACTAATTTCAGCCGCCGAAAAAGATGCGGTGCCATTTTTGCGTACTTTATAAGTCATACGTGTACTTATGACTTATAAGTAAGTCCGCAAAAAACCTTATTACCCATAGTAAACAATTTAAACTTTTGAAACTAGATATTTAAATGATAATGTGACTACATTACAATTTTTTTGCGGCAACTGTATTTGTGTACATAATTGTAAGTAAATTTATAACTATTTGTAATTATAATTCAAAATTTGTTAATATAATAGTAACGTTAGTGTAGAAAGATGATAAGGTAGTCACACATAGTTAAGCCATCACAGTTTAAAACTATAGTAATACTGTTGCTTACGAGATATCTCCCTTGATGAGGTCTTCTTTATCCATCCCGCGATCATGTCGCTTTCATCAGCGTCGAAATATCGTGTCCGTTTCGATTGCTCGGCCACAGTGTCGTAGAAGTAAAACGACTCCGTCAACATACAAAAAAAAAAAAAAACACTAACAGTGCAAGCCGCAAATTCGTAGATATAATATTCAGAAACTTATAAAGGTTTAACCATGGCCGCGCATGAAACGCGGTGGACCGCGAGGCCACTGAGTTCTCTCAAACGGAGCTTAGTAGAGGTTCCATTCTTTTTGCTAACCACTGCTACGATTTCGTAGAAAATTTAGACAGTATAAATCCCTACTGTTTGTAAATCACGACCTATAGTATAATACTTACTTCTACCTTGCATTATAAGTTTAAAGTGCTGTAGGTCGTGAAGTCCAAATATTAGAGCTTTAAACACACTGTCTAAATTTTTTTCGAAATCGTAAAATGGTGATAAGCAAAAATAATGGTACCGTTACTAAGTTTCGTTCCTCCGCGTTTCAACCGCGCGGCCACGGTTAAACCTTTATAAGTTTCTGAATATTATATCTACGAATTTGCGGCTTGCACTGTAAGTGTTTTACAAATTCCTTCGTAATATTGACGTAGTCGTTTTACTTCTACGACATTGTGGCCGAGCAATCGAAACGGACACGAAATATCGGGAGCTATAATATGACCACGGAAGGATATCCCGTTACTGGCAGTTTATTGACATTATTATAACTTACACTCATTTTTAAGACTAAATACATTCACCATTCATGTATTTACTATGTGGTAGATATTTAAGTCGTATGTAAGTATTTAGAATTTTGGTTCGACTTTGACCATATACATGTTGGAGAGTTCAAGCTGGGTATAGGACGGGAACATTCAATACCAATATTCTAGCAGTTGTCAAAAGATTACACTCGGTCTGTTTATAAAAGTTTTGTACTTTCAAACGTCTTTGAAAGTCTGTGGGCCTGAACGTATAAAACAGGACTGACGAAAATAGAGTATATTTTTGTAAACAATTTGAAAGTTAAACCGAGCCGCAGCTGAGGTAATGGAACCGAGAACTGCAGTGACAAATGCCCACCTGACCTGTATCAAAAGACGTTTTTCAACGCACTTTCGAAGAAATGAAACAATTTGCCGTATTGAAGGAGAAGCAAAGATATAAAGATTGGGATGCAATTTTATTAACTTTTGGAAAAAATACTAATTCTTCCTGGGTGAAAAAATACTAATTCTGACGGTGAATTTACACCGTCCGGGGTCTGCTTCCACTTTCCACCCTGTATATACTTCTATAGAGATTGATTTTTAACAAGGGTCACTGCCATCCGAGGTGGTTTAGAAGATACATACATAGTATAAGAAAGGTTGAAAATTCATTTCCGAACGGTCAAAGTATCTACTCTTTATTGCTTCAACCCTTGTCCGAAAACTCTGAGTACATAGTTTTAGATAATATTGTTGTTTTCTCTTAAAACATATTGGGCATCTATACCATACTAAATGTATATTTCACTATATTCATTAAAAACCACCATACGTTACATCATAAAATTAATTATAAAATAATCATCATATTTCGACTTTACGATAGTTACTGTATTTTCCCTTTTCTATAAATCATGTATCAAAGATGTATTTTTAATCCAATGTTAAATAATAACAAATCTAGCGAGTTCTATAATTGAACATGCGTATCAATATCAAGGCTAACTTGTAACACCAAACTTAGTAGCTTAAATAAACTAAACGAGGTTAAAACCATGATTCCGTCTCTTTCTGTCACTTGAAGATGTCATGCCTTCACAAAATCCTCATTTTTGTGTCGGTTATCCTCCGGCGCGGCGATTAAAAGAAAAAGAACTTGGTTTTAAACTAGTTAAGTGTTAAATGTATTAAGTGATTTGTGGTACAAGTGGGCTTAAATAGTGGTGGGGGATATTGTTTTAATCTTACGATCTGTGACGAGTGTGGGAAAGAGATGGTAGGCGTCGCCGTGTATAGCTTCCATCTCTTTCACATTGACGTGACATTAAAAGTGAATTGTCAGGGTAGCCCGACAAATAATTTCTTTTACGTTTTTTGCAAATAGCAGAACGGTGCCCGACTTGTATGTTGAACAACACTTTTATGATTCGCGTCCGTAACAAATATGGTTTTACTGAGTTATAATGATTAAAATTATCAATACAACCCTCTAAGTTCAAATGAAAGACTATTTCATGAAAAAAGGCTTTACGATTTTAAATGATGTGGTACATAACTTGTGAATGAAAATAAATTATTTGTATTTGTGTGATTATAATTCTGTAAAGTCATATTTGTTACAGTCTTGAATCATATTTGAATCAACATACAAAGTGACGGCGACCAGCAAATTGCAAAAAAACAAGAATAACTGAATTGTCGCAGGTTACCTTAGCGCACCAACGATTAAGTTATATATTTATAGAAAAAGGTGGTAGTCCGGGTTCTGATATTATAAACATGTTATAAACACTCGATATGTACCGCTAAGTATAAATCAGTTTATAAGTGTATAGTTTTATAGCGTTTAGCTTAATTTGATCAGCATCACCAACAGGCCTTAGATGTAGAACTTATATATTCAAGCCTTTACGAATAATTAATACATATATATATCGGATTTAAACCAATTTGACAGATCATGAGGTTATTTACAGGTGTACCTACGCATAGGCAGGCCAGTAAGCTTTTCATGAACTCTCATAGCATTTATGTTGATGGAACTTGAGGGCGTGTATAGTAGGGCGGAACACTTTTGTACTTTTTTTTTTTTATTTCGAATTGAAATACCAAGGAAAAGTTGCCTTATATAAATACGAATAACACTGCTTAATTTGGAAGTTATAACTTGAGATCTTCAGCCCCCGCCAGAGACTCATTGCTCTTAATTTAACTTCATGACCATAAAAAAAAATTGGATTTTAGGTGTTTTTTTTCAATTGCTAACTCTTGATGTACCCTTTTATAGGATTTTATCACATTTTCGTGCGGAGGTACAATATTCTCTTTCAAATGCCCACTATCACAAAATATCAGGCTCTCCCCTTTTGTCTCGAATCTTGCCTCTCCGTCACAGAGCCAAAATATAGTATAACAATGGAATATTTGATTGCAACAGTTAGTAAACCAGTTTCAATATGTTTTGAAAAAAAAATAGTCTACTTTAATCGATTTTTTACTACTCTGTAGACCTTGAAAATCCCCCTTAATTGCCATTTAAAAAATTTGCAAATTTTAATCTAATAATATTTATATTTTTTATGGTGGTAAGTGATGGCAATTGACAACTTTTTTTTATCAATATTTCAAATAAAAAAAAAAAAAACATTCGTTCCACCCTAGTGTATAGCCCCATTTATTTCCCATCCTCTAGTGGAATTCAAGCAATACAAGAGGTACAATGAATAACGTAACATACATGTGTGGTGTATGCGTTACGCTGTCTATATTATATTCAAAAGAAGTTATAAGTAATATGAGTTATAATTATTATGATTGGTATTAGAGCTCTAAAATATAGATCAGATGTTGAATTGTACTGAAATATTTACAACGACACCCACATACACTTTTTATTTGCATATAGGTACATTGTCAATTGGTTGATCGCCAACCCGCCTGCCAAGGTTCGCCAACCCGCCTGCCAATGATCGCCAACCCGCCTGCCAATGATCGCCAACCCGCCTGCCAAGCGTGGTGATTATGGCAAATCCCCGCCTTCTGGGGGAGGCCTATGTCCAACAGTGGACGATGATGATGACATTGTCAGTGTTCTGTCAAAATGGTCTAAATTCGTGTAAAACTTGAGATATATTGCATATATTAAGGTAAACATAGGTTTAACATAGTAATATATCAGAGGAACCTGTGCAGCAATCAATAGTAAAATGTGTTGCCCTTGCAACTAAGTAGGTACATTACATTAGCATGTAAATAGTTATCTGTTCCATGTGTTATCATCTCATAGTTATTTAAATAAATGTGATTAAAAAAATATGTTTGGTCTTTTGTCTGGCCCAATACAATTTCATCTCTCTGGCTTGTTGATGGTCGGCTACAGACCAGTTACTGACACTGACAAGTTGGTCAAGATATAAATTAACTTTATCCTTGTAAAAGTAAGGTTGTTGTCGGAGTGTACAAGTATTATAGGTTGTTTAAACGTTTCTTATGAATCAGAAGCGTATTTAATATTTTTTAAGAAACGACAAAGTAACCTCGAACTTTTTATTTTTAAATAGCACATCACAACACAGTTATAAAAAACATTAGGAAACCGACATAACCATAATAGACGTCTGTCGGTGTCCCTGACTCTGGCAGGGCCACCATCAGGGATCTTAATTTTAATAACACAAAAATTTTGTCGCTAATTTGTCCTTAAATATCAGAATTTGTCGGTCACTGGTTCAAAAGATATAAGGGTTTATAGGTGGCCCTGCTGGAGAGAGTCTACTCAGCAGGGCCAAATTTATATCTCAAAATCTAGGGCACCTAGCGAAGATGTGTTTTCTCCCATTTTTAGTCGTCAATAAGACGCAATTTGTCGCCGAGCCACAGATTTAATCGGGTCTTAGTTTAGGAGATATAATGAGTTCAATTAGTTAGGTATAGCAAGAGCTAGATCAAAGAGTTCACGAAAAATTGTCAAGGATAAATATTTCTATTAAAATGTGTAATATACTTCTAGTTTTATCGGTCTCAAGGCCTTAGAAATGTCCCAGAGAGATAAATTCTCAATTAAATAGGTACATGTTTTTATGTTTTAAATTACAAGATTAGAGTGGCTTAAACTTCTGTGAAAACATTAAACCTTGCTTTTTGATGTCAAGATGTACAGTCGCGTGCAACTGCTTTACCAGTTTACAATGTTAAGCGAATTTACGTTAGAATAATAAAAAAAAATATCGTTCCCTTAGTTAAATGTTTAAAAAATAGGTACTTAGACCTTGAAAACATATTGTCAATTGTAATCAAATTGTATTTTATAAAAATGAGTTTCTAAAAAGTTTGTTTGATGTGTGTTATTTTTGTGTGTGTACTTTGAGGTGATTGTGAGTGTTATGTTGTGGGTATGGATGGGTTGAGTTTTGATTTTATCTTAAATTAGATTAGAATAATAAAACTTCTGTTGTCGAAACATAAAATGATTTATTACCTTTAAATTACCACACATCGACGGACTACATTGGTAGGTAGCGGCTGGGTATTGGTATGTAAGGAAGCACACACAAACACGCTAGTGACGTGAAAAATCAAGGTAGGTAACTTACATATTAATATGCACTCATACGCCGTCCTCTTTTAAAACAATCTTCTGACAAAAGACCTATGGGAACTACTGCATTTTGGATGATAACTTTCCCATGAATCAATATCCTGTGAATGGTAGTCGGAAGAACCTAAAGAGAAACCTAAGAGTTATCTGCGACTAATTAGAATGCGCGCTGTACCGCGCGCGCCGGTTGAGTTGCAGCAGGTGACTCCTTTTTTCTATCTCACCCATTTCCCCATATTTTTGTATTTGTGGAATACCTAGAGATAACATTATAACAACACTCGAGTTCGTAACTATTCATTGTAAGTTCCACTTTAATTAAACTGGCTGACTTTACCTTACGTGACGGGCAACTCGTTCTAAGTAGTTCGTCTGTACGAAAGGCGCATAGTCCATCTCTTTCTTACTTACCGTAAATGAAACGGAGCGCAGCGATCAATCTGCCACCGACTTGGTGGTAAGTGCACACATTGTGTTAGATAAATAATTACACATATTTATTGTAGATTTGTTTATAGGCAATGAAAACGGCTTTCCTTTGGTGGGTTGAAATGATAGAATAAGTTTATATTTATTTAATTCGAAACAAACATTCCTACATAAGACGTCATAGATAGATACTGTCTAAAAACTACATAAAGTATTTTGTCCTTGCTTGTACCACTGTATGCCGAAATTTAATTCTTTAATATTTTTTTAATTACACACCGACTAAATCTGTAACTTGGAGCAAATTGCGACTTATTGGCGACTAAAAATGAGAGAAAACACATCTTCGCTAGGTGCCCTAGTTTTTGAGATATAAATGTGGCCCTGCTGGGGAGACTCTATCAGGGCCACCTATAAACCTTTATATCTTTTGGACCAGTGACCGTCAAATTCTGATATTGGGTGGCAAATTTGCGACAAAATATAGGAGTAAACAGATCTTCGCTAGGTGCCCTAGATTTTGAGATATAATTTTGGCCCTGCTGGGGAGACTCTCTCCAGCTATAAACCCTTATATCTTTTGAACCAGTGACCGACAAATTCTGATATTTGGGGACAAATTTGCGACAAAATGTTTGTGTTATTAAAATTAAGATCCCTGATGGTGGCCCTGCCAGAGTCAGGGACACCGTCTGTCGCATCCGAGCGCCCGAGCAATAGAATTCGCTGTATGAATTCACCCCCGGCCGCGAAAGCTATGCCGCGGCCCGTAAATATTGACCCGTCCTTGTGTTGCCTTTATAGACTAGGCCTAGTGGACACGCGACAACAATGCGTGCCCATGTGAGTGGTTGCTGTGAGAGTTTCTGTAAGCGCGCCACAGTGCCGGTTGCTCGGCGCTGCTTTCTTCACAGCACCCGGGCGGTCCATCCCCACCAGGCCCAGCGGAGGACGACCAGCGACGGAGATGCCGACTTAGGGCCGGGTCCAACTGCTGGTCTCGGTGATTGAGAGTGGCCGGCCTCAGTTGCCGCCTCACTTGGAGCTTGGGTCCCCAGCCTGCGCCATGAAGGCAAGGTCGGCCCGTTGGTCTGCTTCTGGAGCGGAGGGGGGCGCGGGCTTATTGCCCTTGCGCCCTCGCTTCTTTTTCCGCTTCCTCCGCCTAGAGGAGGGAGAGGGGGCTTCTCACCTGTTTGTGGGCCCGTTATTGGCCGCCGCCATGAGCTACGCGCCTTGGGCCTCAGTGGAGGCCACATCTTTCGGCCTCTCAGTGACTAGCAATTGCAATTGCCCCGCAATTGGCGCACGTCGCCGGTTCTTCTCGTGGGCGGGGGCAATCACGCGCAGTGTGTCTCTCCACAGCGAACACAGGTGAGCGGCCGGTGGCAGTGGTGCGACGAGTGCTTACATTTTTTCCTTCTACTTCCTTTGCAGGTATCGCGACCGCATCAGTGCGCAAGGCACCGGGCAGCACGGGAGCTCCCCCTGTTCTCGCACCAGTGCTAGGTAGAGGTAATCGTGATAACCCATCTGCATTGCTATTAGATTCTAAATTGACAAACACGATATTAAAATCATAAGCCGCCAGGCGCACAGCGTACTCTGTGAGCGGCTGACTGCAGTTTGCGGTATACCTACTCTTTTTAGGCCCAAATATATAGCTTAAACCTTTGTGATCGCTCCGTAATGTGAAATCCCTGCCAAAGAGATATTGATGGTGCCTCGTGACTCCGTATACATTACAATGGCCAGCGCCTCCTTGTCTACCTGACCGTAGCGACGCTCGGCGTCGTTGAGCGTGCGCGAGGCGCAGCACACGAGGCGCTCAGCGCCGTCGGGGTGGCGCTGCACCAGCACGGATGCCCAGTCTGTACGCGCTGCTGTCCACAGCCAACACCAGGGGCAGCGCCCGCGCCGGCGAGTAGTGAGCCATCACTGGGTCACTCGTCAATATTACCTTAATCTCCTCAAAAGCGGCATTACAACTCTCGGACCATGCCCATTTAACTCCCTTTTTTAAAAGTGTGTTTTGAATGTAGAATCATACTGAGATTGGGTATGCATAGTAATTAACGAAACCTATTAAAGGTCTTAACTGAGACACATTTTCGGGGATGGGTATTTTTGATATGGCATTCACTTTTGATGAATCTACAGATTCATCAAAAGTGAATGAATGCCGTGTTTGTTAATACTGTAACCCACAGGTAACAAACCTCATATTTTCATAACTCTCACTTGGAAAACTTTATTGTAGAACCTGCTTCTCGTAATCTAATAAGCACGGACTTTACATTTTCCAAGTGATGAGATTTATTCCTGCCACTCACACAAATGTCATTAATAAACGCTAGGTACCACAAATTCTAGACCATTTAACGTACCGAGAACAATTCAAGTTGCATAAATGCATTTTTAAAATCTAATTTACTATATGGCTCCCCACCACTTAACGTTGCAAATAACTCTTCAATTTTAGGCAATGGAAAATGAAAATCTTTTAATAGCTTATTTACGGTCACTTTATAATCAACGCATAAACGAATAGAACCGGCCGGCTTAATAATGGGTACAATAGGAGTTCCATAATCGGATCGCTCTACCTTGTAAATTATACGTTCGTCTTGTAAGTGTTTAAGTTCATTTTCCACTGACACTGGGCCCGCACTAAATTCAAACATTATGGCGTTGTATGAGTGCGTTTACGGAGAAGCGATTTTATACGCGTTTGCTTGAATTGGAGGCGGTGCCCACGGGCGGCGCACGCTGCGGCAATTCTCGATGAACCGATTCCCGCGGCGGAACTTTCTTGCAGTCTTAGTTGGAATTAGCATAACGCGACGTAGTCACTGTCGCAATGGAGTACGATATGCGTTTTTAATTTTTGGTTCTAGGACATGCCGGTTTCCTCAATGTTTTCCATCACCGTTTTTGAGAGCAGATGTGATGAAATACCTAAATTACACAAAGTAATGCGCCTGCCTGGGTTCGAACCCACGGCTTACTGTTTATAAGTTGGGGCCGATCTCCGTAACCATAGGGTTCCGGTGGGTGGGGGTGGTACTGGGGGGTAGCCCTCCTCCCCCACTCCTCGCTTCCCACCCCCCGCCTTATAAAACTACGGTTCTTATTGGAAATTTTAACCAGATTTTGCTTAACAAGATGTTTAACTGATTATAAAACAATTATAATCAGTTAAACATTTTTAGCGAGTCGCTTCGTCGCTTAATCGCGGCGGGGCGGCGGCGGCGGCGCGGCAGTGCGTGTGTCGCGAGTGGCCCAAGACTTATTGTTTTTAAACCCGGGCTACAAATGAAGCCCCGCCCAGACGCCCACGACATTTAGGTAGTTTCAATGCATTGTCTTTTAAATTATAGTGCCAACCACAGAACAGAAAAAACAGGTAGAAATGCTAAGCGACGAAATCTGTATCGGAACCAGTGTCGCCAAACTAACACAATCAAACCATCAATTGTACACTGCACTACATATAAACAATTCGTTTGATTGGTCGTTTAAATTCCAATCACAACTAGCATAACTCACAGATTCTACATTTTAAAATATACCTTCCTGCTGTTGGTATAGGTTTCTTTTTGCTTTAGGCAGAAATAATATAGGTACATCGTTTTGTAATCGGCAATCAAACTAGAAACAAATGCAAAGTAATTTTTTATTTATTGACCTTGAAATAAAACGTACCTACTTGTTTAAAAACTGACGTTTCGAAAGTCGTACTTTTAATTTCAATAAATGATGTATACGAACATTTATATATTTTTCAACAATGGCCTTCATCAAATCAGTGACGTGATTGGATGCAGGAAATTCGCCTAATTGATGGGAGGCAATATTGTTAAACAAAAGGGTCCCTACAAACTTGCGCATGATTATATAGTTAGGGCCACTTCTTTTCTAAAAAATCCAATATCAACATTTTTTTTAAATGTTTCAGCCGTTTGACATATCTTCACCACATCTGGCGAAGGATACAATAAGCCACCTCGATCTCTTGCTATTATAAACTAACAACACAGACGTCACAGTTTATTTCCTTAATTAATATTCGGGCAATGTAACAATACGGCATATTATTGCAAAAAATAATTTTGCGAGACTAGCGACTCGAAGCAATGTCAACACACGACTGGTATTGTCTGGTATCGAAAATCTGAGAGTACGCGACATACTGCGCAGTTATCGCAGGCGTGCCACGCTTACTTTGCACTTCTACTGTTCTTTCCGCTCTGTGAAAATTATTATTTAAAAGTTTGATTCTATATTAGCTACAAAACATCTGTAATGTAACTTTAATGTTACACAGGTACACATTTCAAAATAAATTTTGTGTATAAATGTTAGGATCTTTGTATTGAAATGTTAAACAGTAAGTACTTATAACATTGATTTATTTTATCGACATCTATCGATCAAATCTGCAACTGATCTTAACCACATCACTAATTGAGTAGCATGGAACTTTGGAGAACAAAAAAGAACAAAACACGACTGGTATTGAAAATCTGAGAGTAGGCGACACAGAGAGCACTTATGCCAGCCGTGCCATGCGTACATAGCACTTCTACTGTGGTGCTAACGGTAATTTGGCGTGAATGGTATGATTGATTGTTACTCTAGGAGGATTTTTCACAGCTGACATTTGGGAGAAATTCTTAAACAATCTATCAAAATCCGCCATTTTTGCCACTTTGCCGCCGATTTAGGAAACACGTGAGTAAAAATCTTAATTTATTCATTAAGTCTTAGCTTATTTTGTTCTGAAAATAAGATAAATTAAATACATGCTAAATAATTGATAATTCCTGTTGGATATTTTATGTTAAAATTTAAATAATAATATTAAAACTAATTCTCCTACAAATAAATAAATATTCATTAAAATTACTTTCTTTTATTACAAATTAAAGATCTATGAAACGCCCAATGTGCATTTAAATGACGAGATATCAACTTAAATCTAACCGTAATATATTCCTTTCCGACCTATAAAGTACACAGAAAAATATTTAAAAAATCGTGGTTGTAATTTTCCTAAAAAAATATAGTTCAATACCCTTGGGCCGGAACCATGTAGGCGATATTGTTCATTGTACTGCACGTTGGGTGTACCTACAGCTCATCTTGCGAAATTTAGCTTGGGCCTTACGAGGATAAACCTTTGCTTCTTCTTCAACCTGGCGAAATAAAACCGCGGGAATAAAGCAAATTAAATCATAATCTCCTAAAAATTTATGACAAAAATACTTCTCGTTTTATTAGCTTATTTCTTCGAAAGTGTATTGAAAACCGTCGCTCGATGCACGTGGGAATTTGTTATTGCATTTCTCGACCCCATGATGAACACCCTCGCACGTACGGCTCGGGTGTTCATTCCGCCTTTTTTTTTATGGTGGGTGGAAAATCATCAAATGACCCCCTCCCGCTCTTGGGTAGAGCGAAAGGGAGTGTCAGACTTCTACTGACTAAAAACCACCCTTGTTCCTTCTTAGCCCTTCATGTCGAGGCCACGGTATCTGCGAACAACCCGCAGCCCCAACGGGCGTCGGCCCTTGCGGGCCCCTTCCATGTTGCTGACATCTCTTTGAGGCGCGCGTGGAACACGAACGCGCCGTCGACACGGCCTGTCGTCGTCATAAGACGGACGGACGGCGAGCTTACCCATCACTCACCGTCCACAGGCCCGCGTCTATGTTCATTCCGCCTCGAATACATTTTAACAAACTTTACGCACTTGTATTATAATGTACTATTCACCCTCCTAACCCCACCCGAAGGTAGGGTAGGTAGAAAAAGGTGCAATGCAACACATGCAGGGCACAGCTAGTTAGTATATACGTATATAATAATATAGTGTAGGTAGATAGGTTGCAATATGAAGGCTTCGGTGTATAGTTTTCGGTGAAACAATTTTCGCATAATAGTGTTTCGAAGTAACGTAGGGAACCCACTTAACCTGTTGACCGTCCGCTAGCATTGCTTGAATGTCTTATGATCCACCGGGTGCTCATAAGGACACTCGAGTGATTAAATACTACTATTTTTACTACTTTCAATACCTTAACCAGTCCGAAACCTTTCCAGAATCCTCTCGTAACAACGTCATTGTATTTTTTTAACTACGTAAAAAGTTACATTGTGTAGTGCTTTTTGGCAAAGGATTCAGCTGAAGTACCGCCCTATCTCGGAACCCGAACATCCCTGAAGTTGAATCTCAGACACTAATCTGCATAGTCTTCATGTGTGTATACTAAGATTATGTTTGGACCTTAAAAGAGACTATGACCTCTGAGTTTGTTTCGGATATTTCTTCCTCAGAGTAGTCAGATACGAAACAACGCCCCCATCTAGTTTAAAAAGTCGATAAAGAGCGATTAGTCACTTACTGCCGCACTCAGAGAGCTTTAATGATTACTTAGGCCATCACTTAGTAAAGGTTTTGACAGTTTTGTCATACAAAAGTACCTATGTCAAATCTTTACTATGTCTATCAAAGTAGATATGTTATTTGCCCTGTATGGAGACATTAAACTCAAGGCATCCACAGGGATTTGCCCGGTTAAGCAGAAGCTGTTTCCTGGACTCAACTGCGAGATACCATTACCAAAAAAAAAAAGTTTTGATTGATAATTAAATTAGTCTGCCTGATTCCCGAGTCCAGAAAAATGTTATTGGGTTTTCCCTCAAGAATTACTCAGTAGCACCCACGGAGTCTGAATTTGTACACACTGAAATGTTCCAAGGTTCGAATAGGTAAATTAGAGATTTAGTTATTCGATATCGCATGGCTACGGGCGGCGTCAAGTTTTAAGAGGTAGGTACTTAGGTACCGTGCATTCGTTGTTAAGTGTTTCGTATTCACAAAACTTAAGGGGACGTGTTATTCGATGTTACACTTTTCTAAGTCACGTAACACACTCATTTATTCATGTTTTTTCTCTTACTTTTATTTTCTTTTAGTTTTAGTCAATTTATCCATGATACACGCTGTGAATTTCTCCTCAGAAATGTCGGTTTCCTCGAGATGTTTCCGTCAACGTCTTGTGATGAATGTGTGCATTAAAGAATTCTGGTAAAATCTATGGAGCTTACAAGTAATGTGGTAGCGAATATATAGAATATTAGATACTCAGTAAATATTGATCTACAAACAATAATTTGTCGTAGTTTGGTTTTCGTACTGAAAACTGAGTAATATCGCTTTGAAACAGATGTTGATAATTTATCTTAAGTATTGTAAAGTACTTTAATATGATTGCAGTAACCATCACTGTCTAAGCTTCCTCATTCAGATGTATGTAACCGGAAATACCTCAACCCTTGACCCTTGACATACAGGCTGTCCTAGTTCAGGGGTTGAGACTCATTGATGTAATCTTTATTGAAGTGGCAGAAATAAAATATTTAAAAAAATACTGACTTAATTTAGCTGCCTCGCTGATGGACACAAGCGCTACTGTTAAGCATTAGGTCGTCGACTCGATTCCCAGGCCCGGCAGTAAGTATGAACTCTCAGAGTCTCAGTACCCAGTTGATGACAATAGGGCCACCTTTTTACTTGAGAATTAAGCATAACTGCGTATGCGTGCATAAGGCTATACTATTGGGTACAGTCAAGAGCAATAATATGTTAACATGAAAATTAAATCATAACAGTAGGCGAAAATTGCCTCTAAACGTTGCTAAGTGTATACATTTTGGTGCAGCTGCCACCTTTGCCGCACCCTCGGAGATTATTATATTTAAGATATTGTCCCACGGCTGGGCAAAGGCCTCCCCAAAAACCTTACACTCTTCTCTCCGTGAAGTGTTCTCTGTAAAATGTCGAACAAAAGCCTCTAAGTCTACACGCTAACGATTTCTTGGCCTCCCTCGGTGAAGAACACCCGAAGGAACTTAAATAGGGTTCCCTACGTTACTTCGACACACTATTATGCGAAAATTGTTTCACCGAAAACTACACTCCGAAGCCTTCATACTGCGACGTTATGTTTGGTCTGCGCCTTTTTTGTTTTATGTAACGTTACTTCGAAAATATTTAGCCAACACAATAATATCTTCTTTTTGGCTTGGCGTTTTTTTTTCACATCGAACAAAAAAGGCGTAGACCAAACATAACATTGCAATATACAAATACAAAATAGTTTATTGTGCCAATTAGGTATTACATTACATGTTAATGTGTTTGGAGCCCCCATTTAGGCAAACAATGCCTGTATTAGAAGGCTCCGCTCTTTCAACATCATCAAGACGTGTACGAACACGTCTTATACTAACTAGAGTTAATATTACGATGTACTCTGACCTGACCTGACTGTACTTACATTGCATTTTACCCCTGGTAAAATGCAATGTAAGTACAGTTTTCTGTATTTATTATTATTAATCTTAATAGAAAAAAATATATAAGTAAAGTTACAATAAAAAAATATTAACAGTAAAAATACTTTACTTAACCTATTCTTAGTGCAAGTGTACGTGATAGTGATGTAGTGTGATCAGTTTAGCTTCGTGCCAGGATGAACCAGAGAACATAATAGATTTATCATCTGCGTACGAGAATACTTTAGAATTTTCTTTTTCCATATTACAGACATCGTTAATGTACAGAAGGAAGAGGGTAGGCTCCAACACATTATCCTGTGGGACGCCGTATGATACATCTACCTCGTCACTGGAGTACTGTCCTATTTTTACACTTTGTTTCCTGTTGGATTGGTAGTTTTTAAGTAAACTGAGTGCCTTCCCTCTTATTCCTGCTTTTTCCAGCTTGTTCACAAGGATTGGAACAGAGACAGTGTCGAATGCTCTTTTGAGGTCTTAGAAAACTGATAGGCATCTGTTTTCTTTGTCAAGGTGCTCTGCCACAAGAGAACTTAACGCAGTTACTGCATCTTCAGTACAAACACCTTGCCTAAACCCAAACTGAATGTTAGATACAATATTGAACTTTTTAAAATCATTAGTTAGTCTAATATTTATAGTTTTTTCAAGCACTTTCCATATCGACGGTAAAACGGAAATAGGCCTATAGTTGCTAATATCGTCACTGTGGATCGTCAAGCGGAGCCGGGAAGACACCGTTTTGAAAACAGATATTAGTAAGGTGAGTTATAATGGGAACAGCTACCTTTCTTATGTATTTTAAGAATTTAGTCGATATATATTATTATCCCAGCTAGCCAGCTATCACTGTCAGATTTCAGATCCATCAGAATACCATCTACTTCAGAATCGTCCGCAACTCAATACTACTGTATTGAGTTGTGATATTAATGGATTCGTTTGGTTATTAAATATATTATTTAATTCAGGATTAACTGTTTGGGCAAGTTGTTTTCCAATATTAGCAAAATAAGCATTAACATAGTTTATTGACTATATGGGGGTTGTTTTTATGTTTAATAATTCTACGTTTTGACTTTTTAATCTATTTGAGTATGTGATGGTTTTTATATTTTTCACAGTTTTATGATACGTTGATTGCTTGGAATATTTTTATATTAGTATGTTCATTTACAACGTTTGGCTTATGGCTAAATAAGAACTTAATTTATTTTTGGCTTTTTTATATTTTTAATTAATTAATGGCTTAATAAGAACTGCCACTCGGGTCGATCTTTAGGTAAAGCTGTGCTTGCCTAGGTCGGTCTGTGGATGGGTGACCGCCCGACATACCGAGTTTCCTCCGTGCCTCGGAAAGCACGTTAAGCTGTTGGTCCCGGCTGCTATATATAGATCTTTGGCAGTTGTTACAGGTAGTCAGTGACCTGAAATTCTGACATCCAGTCTTACCAAAGAGTATCATATTACCTAGTATTAACTGGGTTGTGGAGGTCAGATAGGCAGTCGCTCTATGTAAAATACTGGTATTCAGCTGCATCCGGTTAGACTGGAAGCCGACCCCAACATAGTTGGGAAAAGGCTAGGCAGATGATGATTTACAACGTTTGTAAATTAATAAAATTTTTGATTGGTAAAGTTGAATCATTACAAAATAATAAGTCTGGTAAATTCCTTTCCTGTAAATCTTTTAAAGCTTGTTCTAAATTTAGTGTAATGGATGACCTTTTTACGATTTGAATATTTTTTTTTAACTATGTTATTGAGATAAATGTTGTACAGTGATCAGTAACCGTAGTGGGGAGGATAGCGATAGATGCCGAGAACCTTTTGTGTATTTTAAGCATGAAATGGTCAAGACAGCTTTGTTCTCTCGTGGGTAAAGTGTGCCCAGAAAGTATACCGAAAAACGATAACATTATATATTTAGGTAGTCTCTACTCTTGTGCTCCTGTGATGACTCAGTACCTTTAGGTTTGAGGTTAATGTTTATGTCACCAGCTATTAGAATTTTTTTTTTGTAATGTTAATATTTAGTCGATTTTATTATGCAAAAATTAATCTTTGATTTTCTTTATACTGGCAACACAGTCACTTACCGTTTGTTATAAAAAGGACGGTTGCCTTTAGTCACACTCTCACTTCTATCTAAACTGTGCTAGGAGGCAGTTACTATAATCTTCCTTGTGAGTAATTTTATATTTGAATAATAAACGAGTCAACGTTAAACGTGTTTAAATTCAAATTGCTGCTGTTTTCTTGACACCCATTTCCTATAGAGGGAGTCAGTGAAGCTGTCGGTATTTGAGTTAAAGGGAGATCGGTAGACGCTATAAACAATATTACCCAATATGTCTAATCGTAGACAGGATGCTTGAAACAGCTGAACTTCCTTAACTTTAGAGTTTAACGAGTTCTTAACATATACAACTACGCCGTCATTCTGGTTCAGCTGACGAGTCGTCATAAATACGAGTGATAGTTGTTGATTTGCGAAATTACTTTATTAGCATGCAATCTGCATTCTGTTAGGATTACAATGTCTGGTTCATATTTAAGGGTACCTACATAATGTGATGAAAGTTGACAAAATTACGTAAGTAAATACTCCGTATGTTTTGAGATATAATGGTGAGGTCGCTTTTTTACCCAGATATTATGTTTGTGGAGTTTTGTAGAGTCGCATTCAACTGTACGGGCAATTTCAATGCTATTGCTATCTATTTCGGAAACAGTATGAAGTGTATTATCCATTTATAGTTAATGCCAATTGAATAACCATTAAGCTTGGGTAAGTATTTATTTCAATGTATATCAACAATAAGTAGCCATGTACTGATATTTTAATTTGTGTTTTTTTGGTGAGCTGTACTTTTATTTTACAGGAATGTAAAGTGTGTGCACTGTGCGTGCATGTAAGTGTGTAATGTATTTGCGTGTTTTGTGTATTGTAGATTCGTGTGGATACATTGTGTGTAAGTAAGATAGATAGGTATGTATAAAATGTTTAACCAATATTCGGTGGGGAATAATTTCAAATTATACAGTAATACAAACATCTTCAATGTTAAAAGGAGATACATTATAAGGTTAAGGGAAAATAGTAATTTGTCAAGTACCTGTTCGTCGCTTCTTATAATTTTAGTTGGCGAGTCTTTATCCTTTTTACCCGACTGCAAGGGAAGGGTAATGTATACCTTGCCGTACCAGTCCAGCAAAACTTGTATATATAAACTAGCTTTACTGAGATCACGTGCCGTTAAATGTTCTGATATGAATGAAGACTGGGGTGTCTTATTGACTTTTAAATCCCATGTGTTTACAACTTAATTTATTTTGATGTTTGGTGTTGAAGGCCTTAGCCATTTTCAAAGTCTCAGTCTTGAGGATTGTGGAAACAATTTCCACGACAATAGGTGTATTCAGTTTTTCCGTGTACTCGATATATGTCCTTAATGTCAATTTTTTTTATGGTACATTGTATGTTTTGAAAATAGCACATAGCCATTTCTAAAAGATCTTCTTTGGTTTCCTTATTTTTCCTCGGTACATTTTTAATCATAAGATTACTTTTCCAACTTTCAGTTTGCATGGCCTCAATCTTATTTTCTAAAATGGAGATATATTTCTTATCTACTTTAGACTGCATTTCGAGTCGGGTGTCAAAAAGGCAATCGATTTTTCTGTGTGTTTGACTGTTGTATTATTATTATTATTACTGTTGTATCTCTTGTAGTTTTGTATTTATTTTTGTGTCTCTTTCCCTTGGTTTTCGTTAAAGGAAGAGAGCATTATTTTCATCTCTTTTTTAAATTCATTTAATTGTTTGATAAGTGAATCACCCATATTATCATCTCTGCTTCTTTTGACGAGTTGGAAGACATAGTTAGGTGGTGTTTTATGTGTGCCTGTTGTGTTCATTTCTGTGTCTGACACAGATTTATTCAGGAAGTTAGAATCCGAAGTGTTCATCATTGCTTGGTACAAAAACAAAGTAAGTTGACTCACCGCGGAGGTACGATACTACAGAGTTTCGGTGAAGTTTCGTGGTAGGCAGGCGGCGACTACGCGGTGTAGTTTCGTGGTAGGCAGGCGGCGACCGCGACGGGGCGGTGAATATTGGTGACTCGATGTGATAATCGTGCGAAGCGGCGACACAGAGCGCGGCGCCCGGAGCAGGAGTTCTAGCGTAAAGCTGGGTACTATAGAGCTCTAGCGTTAGCTATGTGCATGGTGGGTGACTAAGTCCGCGCGGCCGGTCTCAGCAAAGCCAGTAAGACAGCAATTATTGTCTCGTTCTCGCGGGTCGAGACTCTGGGGTCTTCTGACCCGATGGCGCCTCACAGTGTTTTTTAATGGGAAACAATAAGTCGAGCTACAGATTTTTTAATTGGCCACGTGATCGAACTTCTAATTTTATAACTAAGCCACGGGATAATGAGATTGCTCCAAGTAAACTAATTCATCTTTTTTACTTTTTTACAATGCCATCTAAATATCTTACAGAGAGTGTCAAATAAAATTCATCAAATATCATAACTTGTCCTTCTTATTTATACATAGCCACCAAATTTACTAACTCAGCCACGGAATTTATATCTCATCACCATTTTACGTTTTATAGCCTCATCATTAGGTCCTCAAAAAAATACAATTCAAGCGACCATAGATAGATAGTATCATTTATTATAACTTAGCATGTAAAATATTACAATGTATTATTTTACATTAAAAGAATGATGTCATCATTCTTTTATCGTGAAAATAGCAACTGCAAGATTTGGCGCGACCGCGCGTGACGACAGCGACCGGGCATTTGCACCAATCAGAGAGCGCCATTCGCCATACTGACGAGTTAAAAAAAATGGGACAAGCCCGCCACACTATTCCCAAACCACTGTAACTCCTGTAAGCCAGAATCAACAGTGGCGACCACAAGAAAAGCGCCGAGACAATGAAGCTCGACGAAGTCCCAGAGAAACGATTTAACTGTCTTGGATCCCGCAACGAAATTAATCAGAAAAGAATAGCGAAGTAGTAGGAAAAACATAATTGTTACTTCCCTCCATATCAGCAGGAGACAGAACAGAACAAAGGCAATAGGCACACAGGGACGTACACAACTGGGATAAGCCCAGTTGCCTAGTACCACGGATATTATTGTCATTAATATTACTGGGTCCTAAGTTGTGAGCTATTATATTTGATTCCAATAATAGGTACGACAAAAATGTTTATACGCACGGAAATTTGTTCTAGTTTCTACAAGGTCCGTATAGTAAATTACTCCGGATGTAACCTGTACACTATTTAACATAATATTACGTTTATTCTGCCAAAGACTACACTCCCATAAAATGAGATGAGCAGATTGTTCATATTCGCAGTCAGATGTAGAACATTGACAAAAAGGCGAGGCAACAAGCTTGAAGGAAAATAATTTACTCTTAAAGTTATCATGACCTGTGGGAAATTGGGCAACACAGTGATCCACCTCCAGCCATGTCCTGGCCAGCCCCTCACGAACGGATGGAAAGAACTGGTGGAGGTGTCGGCCTATGATGGAATTATCCCACCTACATTGCCATTCAGACAAACTGACATACTGACGAGTTAGCCATTTGTATTATTTTTGTCGTTTGCGCGTTCGTATCGGGTACATATTTGATTGTCAAGCATGAAAATACATAAAATTGTTATACCCAAGTTCAAAATGTCAACTTTTAATACACATTAGAATTATATTTAAGTTAAAAATACCTACTAGTTACAAAAATGTTTTACCATTGTCTAATTGACTAGTCACAGTCAGATTGTACGATTTTTCATTGTAAACTGAGGGAAATTGGTTAGATTAAAACTATGACCGCGACTGTGAAATGCCGCGGAAAAAGTTTATATTTATTTAATTCGAAACAAACATTCCTACATAAGACATCATAGATAGATACTGTCTAGAAACTACATAAAGTATTTTGTCCTTGCTTGTACCACTGTATGCCGAAATTTGAAAAAATTTGAAATGTTTTCACCATTGTCTAGTTATCCGATAAAAATAAAGTTTTGCAGCGATTCTGTCGATAACTTGTAGCACAACATGTAAATACATATCGATCTTTGGGACATTCGATGCTCTGAACTTCTATATTTAAGCTTTTCGATGACATGACAGTAGTTTCTACGTACCTACTATTAGTGGCCATTATGTACTATTGATGACAATTTTGACGATGAAATAATTGAATTGGATGAGTTACATTATAAACATACTGAGTTAAAAAATTAGAAGCTATAGAATATTTTTTCTGATGCCAAATGTTAATAATTTAGAAGTTTACTGTTTGAATGCATGTTACAAATTTAGATGCTAAGAAATAACCATCATGCTAAGTTATATTTAGAGTGGCTCAGATAGAAGTTAACTAGCGGCTAAGATAGTAATAATTAGATGCGCGTTAATTGTGGTTGACTTACTGCCGCACTTAGAGAGCTTTAATGATTACTTAGGCCATCACTTAGTAAAGGTTTTGACAGTTTTGTCATACAAATGTATGTCAAATCTTTACTATATGACGGCTTAAGTAATCATTAAATATCTTTGAGTACCGCAGTTAGTCATTTAGAGGGCAATGTAGATTTATCGAGGTGAATAGTGTAAAAATAGTAGTATTTAAGTGGGTTCCCTACGTTACTTCGAAACACTATCATGCGAAAATTGTTTCACCGAAAACTATACACCGAAGCCTTCCTCTTTCGTCCAAACTGTTGTCGAGTACAGACGTGTTGTCCAATTTCTTAATAGCATTCTATTATTTAAAAAGAAGCCGGTTTAATTAGCACCCTTTTTTAATTTTATAGTCGAATGTACTTGTAAGTAGAACTATTCTCGCAGTTAGAGTAACAAAAGATTTCTTAATATCCCCATAAAGGGTGGAAAAGAAGACCATGGTTGAATTTTGTATGAAAAAATCTTACTGAGAGATTCAACTTGAAACTCATTACTAACACAAATGAATAAAGCATCACGAATGTTATAAAACAATCGTTTATAAAAACCGACCATGTGCGACTTGAATCAACGCACCAAGGGTTCTGTACAAGTTTTTTGGTACCTACTATACTTAAAACTGTTTGGCACTACACTTGCTTTTCTTAGAATGTTAACAATATAATACATATGTAGTTCTTATCATTGTATGTAAATTGCATGTATATGCATACTAGCCAGCGGCTTCGCCCGCTACAACTCGAAGATTATCCCACGGGAAGATAAAATCGGGATAAAAACTATCCTATGTGTTAATCCAGGTTATAAACTATCTGTGTACCTTTGACCAAATCCGTTCGGTAGTTTTTGGGTGAAAGTGTAACAAACATCCATCCATCCAAACAAACTTTATAATATTAGTGAGAAGTAAGATAGTTAGATTAAATTCAGCGTAAATTGTTTACAAATAGATACATAAAATTAAAAATGTTTGTAGGTATAAATTACGCAATTAAGTCATTCAGGTCATTTTACACGTTCCTGAGGAACAGGGTTTTGGCTGACGGATAGGCATACGGACAGACAGATGGAAAACAAAGTGTACATTGGGTTCCGATTTTGTCGATCGGAATCCTAACAAATGAAAAAACACATTTTATAACGTACAACAAAATCAGTAACCTAAATGAACAAATAACCCCCCCCCCCTCAAACGCATCCCCATCATCCTCATTCGCTCGCGCATGCGATCATTCTTTTTTCTGGGGGCCTGAACATGAAAAACCCAAAACCCTTTTCACTCAGATAACTATTCTGCAATAGTTAGTAATTAAATAACTCGTCGATAAACATTTGGAGCTTCGTGAAGCTAAAATGAGGTTTGACAGTTCGCATTTTAGATCCACGCTATACCAACTATGTTGGAGCCCGCTTCCAGTCTAACTACTAGATGCAGCTGAAAACCCGGTATTTACATGGAAGGACTATCTTTCGGTGATGTGTAAATGTTACGTCTTAACGTGCTTCCCGAGGCAAGGATAAAACTCAGTACTAACATTATAGGTACATAATTATTATAATTAAGTAAATCATTGCGTGTCGTAGTGTTAATCAATTTCCCCTTACAAGATTAGGTCAGAATGGTACACTTTCACAGAACAAAAACCCAGTAGTCGACATTAACATTAACAAATATTAACATTAACAAACCTTCGTCTTAGGCGCTTGAATTCGAAAGTGGAGGATTAATGTCAATCATGATGAGAGTAAGCAGTTCTCTTCTTGAAACCAAGTAAAACAGTCCTATAACCTCTTCCCTCCCGATGACAATATATTTGCCCCCCCCCCACCTCCAATTCTTAATCTATAAAGTACACAATAAATTTCTCTCTCTCGCGCATCCGTTCTGTCTGGCTTGCCACGCTCATCTACTTCTATTTCTAACTTGTACATCGAGAAAAAAGAATCCTACGCTTTATTGCCCTGGATAATTATCATTGGGTACCTATCACTTAATAAAACAGTTTGATAATAACTTCGTTTTTCAAAAGATTTTTCTAAGAAACAAGCTCAAACAACCGCAAAATAAACACAGGTATTTATAACTAATATTATGTGTTTAAATTTGTAATTCTAGACGCAAACAATTGTCGGGATTTGTATGTAAGGTTGTTCTTTTGTATTGCCAATAAACTTTTTTGTATTTTGTATAATAGTCCCCCTGTTAACGGACAAGGTCAAGCGGCGTGCGGCGCAAGCTACCACTCATATTATGTCGACCTGTGACAGTGCACACAGTACACACAACATTGGACAGAAGCATAGTAAATCAAGACGCCTGACACAGTTATGAGGTTTCCTAATGTACGTGTCACTACAAGAACTAAATCACCTCAGATCTCAAAGTTAATATCCATAAAAAGTAATCGATTTACCTAGTATCGCATTACTTAGCGCGACATTGCTTTCCTGAAAAATAAACTAATATACCGTGCCATATTGGTTATAGGTCAATATACCGATATATCACTAAAAGATATGAAATAAAAATCAAAAAATTAAAAAAATTAAAAAACACGTCTTCCATGACAAAAAGTAAACTAAAAAATAAATAACAAGTCAAACGATTTCAGTGATGAATGAGAGCAAGGTCCCGTAAATGTATTCATAAATGGAAAACTGAAAACTAAAACTTTTATTGCAGTCGGGGGACAGTTCGGTGGAACAATTATTTACAGGTGTGACTGCAATAAAAGTTTAAGTTGTTTTTTATTGTTTGCGTTTGACTTGTTTTTTAATTTTTAGTTTACTTTTTGTCATGGCAGACGTGTTTTTTATTTTTTTTTAATTATTTGTTTTTTATTACTACTTTTAATACCGTAATCAGTCTGAAACCTTTCCAGAATCCTCTCGTAACAACGTCATTGTATTTTTTTTAACTACGTAAAAAGTTACATTGTGTAGTGAGTTTTGGCACAGGATTCAGCTGAAGTCCCGCCCTCTCTCGGAACTCGAACATCTTTGGTTTTCCTCTGAAGTCGCCTTCTTTTTCCGTCTCAGCCATCATTGAGGTAGTTGACAGTCGGGCGTCGGCCGTCGGGCCGTCGGAGCTGCGGGTTGTTCGAAAGAGATACCTCGGCACAAAAGGCTAAGAAGGAACTTGGGTGGTTTTTAGTAGCAGAGCGGGAGGAGTCATTTGACGATTTCCCACCCTCCAAGAATAAAAAAAAGTTAGTTGACAGTGTAACTTGTAACCTTGTTGGTCTAGTGGTTGTTAGCGCGACTGATGTGTATAAGGTCCTGGTTTCGATTCCCAACAGTTTTTCCAACAGGAATTTCTCAATAGCAGCCACGGAGTCTGGATTTATGCCCGTTCTAGGCATTAAACTCGCCCTCTATTAGGTACACGGGACTTAAACATAACTGGCGACATGTGGCTGTACTATTAGGTACACCTCTGCAAAACCCTGCGGAGATTACAGGCGTGATGTTATGTTATGTAAGAATTAAACTTGGTTATTCGTACTGAAATGCTTCCATGCTTCTCAACTTTTCCGTACATCTTATGCTGATCTCCGGAACCCGGGTTCGGTTCGTAGGATAAAGAATATTAGATTTTTTCATCAGGAGTTTCTTAGTAGAAGCCACGGAGTCTGGATTTGTGCCCGGTTGATGGCAATAGGCTCGCTCCCTATACTCATAGGACTTATAACATAACTGGTGAACTATGTTACCTACTCTATCCTACTAATATTATAAATGTGAAAGTTTGTGAGAATGGATGTGTGGATGTTTGTTACTCTTTCACGCATAAACGGCTGGACCGATTTGGTTGAAATTTGGTATGTAGATAGGTTATACCCTGGATTAACATATAGGCTACTTTTTATCCCGATTTTCTCTTCCCGTGGGATAATTTTCGAGTTGTAGCGGGCGAAGCCGCTGGCAACAGCTAGTTAGGTATAACACTGCTCAGCCCTTCATTCTATAACACACTTTTCAATCCTACAAAACTTAAATATGTATGACGAGGTATCCATGGAGATTCCGTCCGCGCAACAGCACTGGATTACTTCTCAGCGTCCGAGTGTGTTACGTGACTTAAAAAAAATTAACACCTAATATCACGTCCCCGTAAGTTTATTAATTCGATACACTTAACCACGAATGCACGCCATCTCGAAAAACGGAACAACGTATGCACGCCACCTTGAAAAACATAACGCCGCGGTAGCCGTACCTTCTCGAAAATTATGAAATGAACTATTATATGAGATTATGTGACAATCAACCAAAAAAATATTGTTACGAGCTGGGTATGGGATAAATAAAAACACTACCAATTAAACACACGAAATAACTTTATTAAACACAAAACACTAAATAAACAATCACTTCAACACTACTGAACACTTTATCGCACTAGATAACTCTTCGAACCTTCCGTTGTCTCGCTTTAAAAGTAGACTGACTGCTCCGACCTCTGTTGGTCCTTTTATACTCAAACACACAAAAGAAGTTCGAGAAAATTCCCTATTGTTAACTAAAAATGAATACAACATTCACAAAGAAAAATAACTAAAAAATAAACTTAAAGATAAAAGAACCAACAAGGAAGAAGTTACGTTACGCACTCGGCATACGGTCGAAATTACAATGGCAATTATGTCGCCGACGCCCGCCGTGCTGACCTTGTAAACACAATGGAATTATACCTAAAGAATGTACTGGAGTGTTTTAGACACTACACAATTATAAGCGAGGTTTCTTGAAGATTCTAGATGACCGACGTAACACTGCCCCCTCCTTAGACATGCTCGTCCCGAGCATCATTAGTCCCGTAGTATCGCGCCAATCGGTCTACATGCACAATCTTAGGCGCACCTCGCGGACCCTTCTGTATTCGGTAGGTGACATCGTTGATCCTGGTCACAACTCGGTATGGTCCGTCCCATTTTGCTTGCAATTTCGGAGACTTTCCCTTGCTCCGCACTGGGTTATGCAACCACACCAGCGAACTTTCGTCGAAACCACTACTGTTTGCCTTCCGGTCATAACGAGTCTTCATCTTCTCAGACATCTGTTGTCCGGAATACCTGATATGCTCATACACATCGTTTAACTTGTTACGCAGGTCATTCGCGTAATCCGTTACACTGCGTGGGACGTCAGGGGGAGTTCCAGTGATTAAATCTGCAGGCAATCGTAATTCCCTTCCAAAGTTTGCGAAAGCTGGAGTTACGGTCGTACTTTCGTGAACTGCACTCCGATAGGACAGAAGAAACGGCTGTATGTGTTTGTCCCAATCCCTTTGCCTGCTTTCCACAACTTTTGCCAGATATCTCTCCAACGTTTGGTTGAATCGTTCTACCATCCCATCGGATTGTGGGTGGTAAGAGGTGGTTCTGGTTTTGTGTGTACCCATCAATCGACAAGTCTCCTGGAAAACTTGCGATTCAAAATTCCTTCCTTGATCGCTGTGAATTTCTAAGGGTACTCCAAAACGACAGAAGACTTCTTGAACCAATTTATCTGCGACTGTTGTAGCTTCTTGGTTAGGAATGGCGAAGACTTCTGGCCACTTTGTGAAGTAGTCCATGACAACCATGAAGTACTTGTTTCCGCTATCACTTTCTGGAAATGGTCCCGCAACGTCCAGCGCTATCCGCTCCCAGGGGGCTCCAACGTTGTACACTTTTAATGCACCTCTGCTACGTGTGTGGGGTCCTTTCACAGCCGCACAACTGGTACATTTGCGACACCAGTCCTCCACATCATCTCGACAGTGGATCCAGTAAAAGCGCTCTCTGATCTTCAATAGAGTCCTTTTTACTCCCATATGTCCTCCTGAGCATCCATCATGGTAGAGCCGTAAAACATCCGGTACCTTAGCTTTAGGGACAACCATTTGTAGATGACAGCTGTCCCCTCGAGCGTTTTCCCATTTACGGCATAAGACTCCGTCCTGGATCTCGAAGCTGTTCCATTGTGCCCAATAACTTTTCGTGATGGAACTCATCGCAGCCACGTCGCTCCACTTGGGCTTCGGAGCACCAGCTTTAATCCAGTCGAAAATTGGCTTGATGTCCGGGTCATTTTGTTGAGCATGTTGTAGAGTCTCCTTCCATTCATCGCTGAGATCCGTTCTAACCATCCTCACGGGCACTACTTCCTTAGTCTCTTGCCTGGCACAGTGCTTGCAGTCTTCAGGACAAGGTCTTCTTGACAAGGCGTCTGCGTTACCGTGAGTTCTCCCACTGCGATGTTCAGTTACGAAGTCAAACTCTTGCAGTAGTTCAATCCATCTCGCCACTTGCCCCTCTGGATTCTTGAACTGTAATAACCACTTCAATGCAGCATGGTCGGTTCGTAGTTGGAATTTCCGTCCCAACAAATATTTACTGAAGTGCTGCAATGTCTTCACTACAGCGAGCAGCTCCCGTCTCGTTACGCAGTAATTTCTTTCCGGTTTGGATAAAGACTTGCTGAAGTAAGCTATAACAACCTCCTGATTTCCTTTCCGTTGCGATAACACGCCCCCAATTCCAGTATTACTTGCGTCTGTGTCGACTATAAAGTCATTTTCAGTGTCAGGATATCCCAAAATAGGAGTATTGCACAGACGTCTCTTTAATTCTTGAAATGCGGCGTCGCAGTTCTCGTCCCAACAGAATGGTTGCTTTTCTTCAGTGAGTTTGTGTAGAGGTTTCGCAATGTCGGCAAAATTCTTCACAAACCGGCGATAGTAGGAGCACAAACCCAAAAATGCTCTGACCTGTGTCTTGTCTTTCGGCACTGGCCAATCCTTGACGGCGACTACTTTCTCTGGATCTGTTTGAACACCTTCCCCCGAAACTATGTGTCCTAAAAAGTTCACTTGTTTTCTGAAAAACGAGCACTTCTTCGGACTCAACTTCAAGTTTGCTGTTTGGATCTTCGACAGCACTCGGTCGAGGTTTTTAAGGTGATCTTCAAACGTACGGCCCACAATGATTATGTCGTCTAGATAGACAAGACATGCATCCCCGATCAATCCGGCAAGTACTTGCTCCATCAGCCTTTCAAACGTTGCAGGAGCATTACACAATCCAAAAGGCATAACTTTAAACTGCCACAACCCTTTTCCTGTTGAGAATGCAGTCTTTTCTTTATCCTTTGGGTCTATTTCGACCTGCCAGTAACCACTTTTCAGGTCTAGTGTAGTAAACCACTTCATTCCCGTCAGCGTATCCAGTGTGTCATCGATCCTAGGCAGTGGGTAGCTGTCCTTTTTCGTGACGTTGTTCAGTCGTCGATAGTCCACACAAAAGCGCATACTGCCGTCCTTTTTCTTTACCAGGACCACAGGAGAACACCATGGACTGGATGAAGGCTCTATAACACCGTCCTTCACCATTCCCTCAATCATGGTTTCCACTTCTTTTTCCCGTGCAACTGGCAGTCTCCTTGGTCGCTGACGGATAGGTAACTCGTTGCCTGTATTAATTCTGTGCTGAACCAGTCCAGTTCTCCCTATGTCAGCATCATTCGTAGAGAAAATACCGGCGTACTGAAATAACATCTTCTTAGCCTTGTCCATTTCTCCTTCAGTTAAATGACAGTTTTCTAAAAGCGTTGACACGTCAAATTTTGCACTACGAGTTTGATTTCCGGTAGGTAGATCTTGCAATTGACGCATCCAAGCTACTTCCTCGCAAGTGCCGATCAAAGTGCCCTTCTTAATCACTTGCTCCTTGTCACTTGGATTCAGGATGCGTACAGCTGAGATGTTGTTAGCCTTTACCAGAGTTCGTGCCATCTTCCATGAAAACTCATTGTTCACCCTTTCTATCAGAACACTTCGATCTTTGTGTCCAGAGTTCTGTGGTAACTTGACTGGCACGATCGTTTCTGATCTGCGAGGTAGAACAATTTCCTTCAAGCAGTACACTTTCCCTGATGGTGCACCTTCCATGAAGACTTCCTCGGAACCACATTTCAACACTCCTTGGTCAATGTCGATCTCACAACGATATTTCCGCATGAAGTCCAAGCCCAAAATGCAATCGTCCACTATGTCGGCCACGATGACATTGTGCCGGTAAATTCTATCACCCAATTTTAACTCCACCTCCTTCTTGCCTCGGACGGTTATGTGCTGACCGGTTGCTGTTAGTAATTGTATACGGTGATGGTTATTAAAGTAGTCCCCAAGAAACCGATTTGCTAGGTGTGAATTGACGACCGTGTGAGAAGCTCCAGTATCCAACGTCAGTTTGCATGGAGTTCCGTTGACTTCGCCCTTAATGGTCAGGCTGTTCCCGTCATGTGCTTGTGAGATCGAGATCCTCGGGGCTCTTTCAAAACCAGCCAGCACCCGCCCCCCAGTCCTGGCATTTACTCGTTTCCCTGCTGTGGCTGTGCGGTCACTTCAGCCACCTTTCCCTGCTGGGGTTGATCCTCTCTTGGTGAGCTGCGCTTAGGACAACTTGATCGAAGATGACCCCTTTCTCCACAAGTGTAGCACCTAGGGCTGTATCCTTGCGGGCGGTCGCGTACAGGTGACGCTACAACCTCTCTGACCCGGTGCGTACGGTGGTCCTGCCTTACTGCCTCTACTTCTAAGGCATGGGCCAAGGCGTCTTTCAGCGTCTCATGATGCCCAAGTCTCACAGCGGCTCTGACTTCTAAATCGCGTACTCCATCTATGAACGCCTGTACCAGATTTCCATCAATAAGGGCAGGGGCGGACTGGTATGCTTTCCGAACCAGCTTTTCAACTTCCAGTGCCCACTGCTGTAAGTTCTCGGCACTACGTTGAACGCGATCCCTTAATTTAGCACGAAAGACGTGCTCCAGGTGCGCGTCACCATATCTGGACTCTAATGCCTCCAGCAGCTGTTCGTAGGTCACATCCTTGCCGAGGGCCTCAAGAATGGTTAGGGCCTGGTCTCGGAGACCCAAAGTGAGCGCGGTCATGGCTTGCGCTTTGGTCCACCCGTTCACTTTCATAACCGCCTCAAATTGAATTTTATAGGCCGACCACGAAGATGTTCCGTCGAATGGCGGCACTTTAAACCCGCGCACTGAAGGTGCAGCAATCACTGAAGTCACAGCCCCGTCTCCAACCTTAATTTCACTCAAGGCCTTCTTCACATCGGCGATCTGAATTTCGGCCTTTGCGATACGGTTGTCGTGCTGCTGTACCTGCTCCTTCATCACGCTCAGCTCTTTGCCAACTGATGCGTGAAGATCTTTAATCAGGAGCATCTGTTCCTCTTGACGGCGAGCCTGCTCGTCTTTATCCCGTTGCAACCGTTCCTGCAACTGGCGAGCCTGCTCCTCTTGACGGCGAGCCTGCTCCTCTTGACGGCGAGCCTGCTCCTCTTGACGGCGAGCCTGCTCTTCCTTATCCCGTTGCAGCTGTTCCTGTAGCTGGCGCCCCTGTTCCTGCAGCAGCGCCATTAAAGCAGACATGTCTGGCACTGCTGATACGGGAGAAACGCCAGATGAGCCAGCGACTGGCTCTGACGTAGGCTGGACACCGGCCGGTGTCTGTGTGGGAGAGTCTCCAAATCGCCTTTGGTCCATACCTTGCTGTCGCTGACTCCTCGTACGGATACTATCCGTGTCGTCCTTTGGTAGAATCGGCATTATTTATCCCTCACTTCTGACACCAAATTGTTACGAGCTGGGTATGGGATAAATAAAAACACTACCAATTAAACACACGAAATAACTTTATTAAACACAAAACACTAAATAAACAATCACTTCAACACTACTGAACACTTTATCGCACTAGATAACTCTTCGAACCTTCCGTTGTCTCGCTTTAAAAGTAGACTGACTGCTCCGACCTCTGTTGGTCCTTTTATACTCAAACACACAAAAGAAGTTCGAGAAAATTCCCTATTGTTAACTAAAAATGAATACAACATTCACAAAGAAAAATAACTAAAAAATAAACTTAAAGATAAAAGAACCAACAAGGAAGAAGTTACGTTACGCACTCGGCATACGGTCGAAATTACAATGGCAATTATGTCGCCGACGCCCGCCGTGCTGACCTTGTAAACACAATGGAATTATACCTAAAGAATGTACTGGAGTGTTTTAGACACTACACAATTATAAGCGAGGTTTCTTGAAGATTCTAGATGACCGACGTAACAATATGTTGTTCTTAATTACTTTTTCTTATTTTTTCTTTATTTGACTTTTTTTTTTTCTTAAATGTTTATTTTGGTTTATTGTTGAAAAAAGTACTTTACGATGTCTTTTAAGGTTTAGTTATTCGAAATCGCATGGCTACGGTGTTCAGTTTTTCGAGGTGGCGTGCATTCGTGGTTAAGGCGGGGTTGTTGTAGCGCTGTAGGCATTTAGCTATTAGTAAGTAGTTTAAATGAACTCGCTGACCCCGCTTTGAGCCACAGTATAAAAATGTAGCAGAAGGTTTTTATCAACTTTGTTTTACGGAGTTCATGTTAATTTTCGGGGGTTTCGTTTATTGGGGAATATGAAATTAAAGCAACATAATTTATTTTATTACTACCTACAATCGTTTTTATTTTCATATAATGTGAAACCAGTTTGGTTTTTGGAGTTTTTGTCGGTAAACTATAATAATAACTGGCGAGATTTTGAAAAGAGTTTCGGTAGTGTGTAAACTAAGTCATTATAGTCCACGTACTGGTGGTAGGTAGGTAGGCGGTAGGTGGCAGGTAGGTGGTAGGTGGGTGGTAGGTAGGTGGTAGGTAGGTGTTTTACCATACTATTGAATCAAATCCTTTCATTTGATACCCCATTCGGATATGTTCGCTGAATTCAATAAATTCATCTCCTTCCCCAAAACTATCCACACCCCCTTCAAACAACCAATTTCGTATTACACAAAACACACCCTTTCATTTAATACCCATATTGAAGGAGTTCTGAAAAAATATGTAACCCACCATTTTGAGGTGGCGGCCATCTTGGATTTCAAATTTGTCATAGAGTTTAGTATTCTACTTGTCAAGCCCTTTCATTTGATACCCATATTGAGGGAGTTCTGAAAAAATAAAATATGTAACCCGCCATTTTGTGCTGACGGCCATCTTGGATTTGAAATTTGTCATAGTGTTTAGTATTCTACTTGTCACGCCCTTTCATTTGATACCCATATTAAGGGAGTTCTGAAAAAAATATGTACTCCGCCACTTCGTTGTGGCGGCCATCTTGGATATGAAATTTGTCATAATGTATAGCATTCTACTTGTCAAGCCCTTTCATTTGATACCCATACTGAAGGAGTTCTGAAAAAATATGTAACCCACCATTTTGTGGTGGCGGCCATCTTGGACCGATTTTCATCAAACATAACTAAGTACATTCCCGAATAATTCACCTTTCAAACAAAAAAAAACAAAATCAAAATCGGTTCATCCGTTCGGGAGCAACAATGCCACAGCACAGAGACGTCAAACTTATAACACCCCGTCGTTATGAGAACTAACTGGAGTTAACTTACTTAAATATTTTACATTACGTTCTGTCAATAAATCGTTCGATTATTAGTGGAGCAGCCGTGCGCCAGCAAAACGGACATAGGTCTTATCTCAATCACGTCCAGGCGAGCACTGACGAACGGCAGCGACTGTCCGGCGAGCGATATTATAAAAAAATTTTGATTGTCTTTTTTCCTGGAGAAAAATGATAAAGTAATTATACAATATGTTTTCAACATTTACTTCAGAGTAAAAAGTTCTATCTACTGATATAACTTTCATATAAATTCATGATGAAATATCTTAGTAGTACACGTTTAAAATTGTGATTTAGTGTCATGTTTGTTATGAAATATTATCGAGCCAATCATTCTAAATCGCGTTTCTATCTTTACGATTTACTTGATGTTAAATTTTTATGTAATGATTTTTATTTATTCAAAAACTCATATTTAGTTAGATTTTCATACGTTCAAAAATCTTAAAAAGTACTGCAAGCTCGCCTTAAGTGTTACGAATTCATAAACTTACGGAGACGTGATATATTAGGTGTTACACTTTTCTAAGTCACGTAACACACTTGTTTGGTTAACATATCGGTGTACTAGTTACACCTCTGCCTTACTGTTGGGGAATTTCAGGCGTGATCTTAGTTTAGAAAGCAATCCATTAATTATGTTGAATGTGCGTAGATGTGTGTGTTGTAATTGGTTAGGTGTGGTTTGATGTTTCTGATAGGAAGAAATAAAAACCGATACATTAATATCATAAATTCATTTATTTAAGACATAGACCATTATTTATGTAAAAAATACATAAAACACATGTGGATAGAGTCCGACTTGCTCGTTGTGTAAATAAAGGTTATAATGGACTGTAATAAAGGCTTAGTTTATTGCCGACTAGATTACAAAATTATAACTGCCCGGACAAACATATAATAAAAGTAAATAAGCGATAAGAGTCTCGTCCGTCGTGGTAGGCTCCGAGGAAGCGAGTGGCAGGACTGGCAGGCCCCCGCGAGCAGAGGCTCGCTTGCTGCGCAGGCCGTTCCCGTCGCCTGCGCGTGCCGTCTGCGTGTGTATGTTGGGATTCCCAACAGATAGCTTCTCCGGTGGTACCGTTTTTTTCACGCTTCCACCCCTATCGCGTTTCTTCCCATCCTGAAATAAACAAATAGATAATAATTATACTCACATTAATATTCAGAGGTTACCTGGAATAATACACCCGTATATGTGACAAATCCATACTGGTTCAATCTATGTTACCTGAGCACTTGTGGTAACTGGTACCTACACAATGAACCATGCTTCATTGCTGACCTAGGATAAATGGCCCATACCCCTTAGGAAATGTAAGGGTATGTTTTACACAATAACCACTGAGATGCAATTTTACAAAATAGTCTCAATCAAGCTTAAGGACCTACATGACACATACAATTCACTCATCACTCATATTTTAGTAACAGTTAGATTAAAATATTGATGTATTTACAAAAAGAAACTCACGTTTTTTTCGTCGTTTTGTTGCGATAAGCGGCCGGCGACTGGACCAAACTGCTTGATGTGACAAGCGGCTCGTGACACATTTCTTGCGCGAGTTTGCCACTTCGCGCATCGAGTGTCTATCTAAAATATAATAAAAGCTTTTAAAATAATACACAAATAAAACCGCTGCCCTACCCCGCCGGCCGGCTACCCTCCCGCTACCCTACCCTGGCGGGATACCCACGCTACCCCCTACCCCTTCCCCTACCCTGCACCGCCGGCCGCCTACTCACCGCTACCCCCTTCCCCCTACCCCGCCTACACCCCGCTACCCCCTACACCCCCTACCCCGCCGGCCGGCTACTCCCCGCTACCGCCTACCCCCCCTACCCCGCCGGCCGGCTACCCCCTACACCCCCTAACCCCTTCCCCCCGCTACCACCTAAACCCCCTTCCCCCTACACCCCTACCCCGCCGGCCGGCTACCCCTACACCCCTACCCCCTACTCCCCGCTACCCCCTACCCCGCCGGCCACACCTACCCCCTTCCCCCCGCTACCCCCTACACCCCCTACTCCGCCGGCCGGCTACCCCCTACCCTACACCCTACCCCGCCGGCCACCTGTACCCCCTTCCCCCCGCTACCCCATACACCCCCTACCCCGCCGGCCGGCTACCCCCTACTTCCTGCCCCGCTACCCCCTACCCTACATCCCCTTCCCCCTACCCCGCCTACTCCCCGCTACCCCCTTCCCCCCGCTATCCCCTACACCCCCTACCCCGCCGGCCAGCTACCCGCCGCTACCCCCTACACCCCCTACACCCCCTACTTCCTGCCCCGCTACCCCCTACCCTACAACCCCTTCCCCCTACCCCGCCTACTCCCCGCAACCCCCTTCACCCCGCTATCCCCTACACCCCCTACCCCGCCGGCCGGCTACCCCCCGCTACCCTTTACACCCCCTTCCCCCTACACCCCTACCCCGCCGGCCGGCTACCCCTACACCCCTACCCCCTACTCCCCGCTACCCCCTACACCCCCTTCACCCCTACCCCCCCTACCCCGCCGGCCGGCTACCCCCCGCTACCCCCTACACCCCCTTCTTCCTTCCCCGCTACCACCTACCCTACACCCCCTTCCCCGCCTACTCCCCGCTACCACCTTCCCTACACCCCCTTCCCCGCCTACTCCCCGCTACCCCCTACCCCCCCTTCCCCCCGCTACTCCCTACACACCCTACCCCGCCGGCCGTCTACCCCCTACCCTACAACCCCTTCCCCCTGCCCCACCTGCTCCCCGCTACCCCTACACCCCCTTCCCTTTTCCCCACCTACACCCCCTACCCCGCCGGCCGGCTACTCCCCGCTACCCCCTACACCCCCTTCCCCCTACCCCGCCGGCCGGCTACCCCCTACCCTACACCCCCTTCCCCCTAACCCGCCGGCCGGCTACCCCCCGCTACCCCCTACACCCCCTTCTTCCTTCCCCGCTACCAACTACCCGCTACCCCCTTCCCCCGCTACCCCCTTCCCTACAACCCCTTCCCCCTACCCCGCCGGCCGGCTACTCCCCGCTACCCCCTACACCCCCTTCCCCCTACCCCGCCGGCCGGCTACCCCCTACCCTACACCCCCTTCCCCCTAACCCGCCGGCCGGCTACCCCCCGCTACCCCCTACACCCCCTTCTTCCTTCCCCGCTACCCCCTACACCCCCTTCCCCGCCTACTCCCCGCTACCCCCTTACCCCGCTACCCCCTTACCCCGCTACCCCCTTACCCCGCTACCCCCTACCCCGCCGGCCGGCTAACCCCCGCCGGCCACCCCTTTCCCCTACCCCGCCTACTCCCCGCTACACCCTACACCCCCTTCCCCCTACCCCCCCGGCCGGCTTCCGACCCCCTTCCCCGCTACCCCCTACACCCCCTTCCCCACCTACTCCCCGCTACCCCCTACACCCCCTGCCCCACCTGCTCCCCGCTACCCCTACACCCCCTTCCCTTTTCCCCACCAACACCCCCTACCCCGCCGGCCGGCTACTCCCCGCTACCCCCTACACCCCCTTCCCCCTACCCCGCCGGCCGGCTACCCCCCGCTACCCCCTACCCTACACCCCCTTCCCCGCCTACTCCCCGCTACCTCCTTACCCCGCTACCCCCTTCCCCCCGCTACCCCCTACACCCCCTTCCCCGCCTACTCCCCGCTACCCCCTACCCCGCCGGCCGGCCAACCCCCGCCGGCCACCCCTTTCCCCTACCCCGCCTACTCCCCGCTACCCCTACCCCCCCTTCCCCCGCTACCCCCTACCCTACACCCCCTTCCCCCTACCCCGCCGGCCGGCTACCCCGCCGGCCGGCTACCCCCCGCTACCCCCTACCCTACACCCCCTTCCCCACCTACTCCCCGCTACCCCCTTACCCCGCTACCCCCTTCCCCCCGCTACCCCCTTCCCTACAACCCCTTCCCCCTACCCCGCCGACCACCCCTACGCCGCCGGCCGGCTACCCCCTACCCTACACCCCCTTCCCCCTACCCCGCCGGCCGGCTACCCCCTACCCTACACCCCTTTCCCCGCCTACTCACCGCTACCCCCTTACCCCGCTACCCCCTTACCCCGCTACCCCCTACCCCGCCGGCCGGCTACCCCCCGCCGGCCACCCCTTCCCCCTACCCCGCCTACTCCCCGCTACCCCCTACTCCCCGCTACCCCCTACCCCCCCCTTCCCCCGCTACCCCCTACCCTACACCCCCTTCCCCCTACCCCGCCTACCCCGTACCCTACACCCCCTTCACCCTACCCCGCCTACTCCCCGCTACACCCTACACCCCCTTCCCCCTACCCCCTCGGCCGGCTTCCGACCCCCTTCCCCCGCTACCCCCTACCCTACACCCCCTTCCCCCTACCCCGCCTACCCCGTACCCTACACCCCCTTCACCCTACCCCGCCTACTCCCCGCTACACCCTACACCCCCTTCCCCCTACCCCCCCGGCCGGCTTCCGACCCCCTTTCCCGCTACCCCCTACACCCCCTTCCCCCCGATACCCCCTAGACCCCCTTCCCCCCCTACCTCGCCGGCCGGCTACACCCCCTTCCCCCCGATACCCCCTACACCCCCTTCCCCCTACCCCGCATACTCCCCGCTACCCCCTACACCCCCTTCCCCACCTACTCCCCGCTACCCCCTACACCCCCTGCCCCACCTGCTCCCCGCTACCCCTACACCCCCTTTCCTTTTCCCCACCTACACCCCCTACCCCGCCGGCCGGCTACTCCCCGCTACCCCCTACACCCCCTTCCCCCTACCCCGCCGGCCGGCTACTCTCCGCTACCCCCTACCCCTAGAGCCCCTTCCCCCTGCCCCACCTACTCCCCGCTACCCCCTACCCCTATTCCCCCTTCCCCCTTCCCCACCTACTCCCCACTACCCCCTACACCCCTTCCCCCTGCCCCACCTACTCCCCGCTACCCCTTACACCCCCTTCCCCCTACTCCCCGCTACCCCCTACAGCCCCTTCCCTTTTCCCTACCTACACCCCCTACCCCGCCGGATGGCTACTCCCCGCTACCCCCTACACCCCCTTCCCCCTACCCCGCCGGCCGGCTACTCTCCGCTACCCCCTACCCCTACAGCCCCTTCCCCCTGCTCCACCTACTCCCCGCTACCCCCTACCCCTACACCCCCTTCCCCCTTCCCCACCTACTCCCCACTACCCACTACACCCCTTCCCCCTGCCCCACCTCCTCCCCGCTACCCCCTGCCCCTACACCCCCTTCCCCCTTTCCCACCTACTCCCCGCTACCCCCTACACCCCCTTCCCCCTACTCCCCGCTACGCCCTACAGCCCCTTCCCCCTTCCCCGCCTACTCCACGCTACCCCCTATACCCCCTTCCCCGCCTACTCCCCGCTACCCCCTACACCCCCTTCCCCGCCTACTCCCCGCTACCCCCTACACCCCACTCCCCCTACTCCTCGATAACCCCTACACCCCCTTCCCCCTGCTCCCCGCTACCCCCTACACCCCCTTCCCCCTTCCCCACCTACTCCCCGCTACCCCCTACCCCTACACCCCTACTCTACTAGTGTTGTGTTTGTTTTTGCAGTATAGGAATAAAATATTAAAACAGAGTAAATTATGTAAATGAACACTTTTTCTTTGGCTCCTCAATCCTGACGTTCTAATTATATATGTTTGACTGTAGCCACTTGAGATCTCATTGGAATCTAAAGCCTCAGATACTAACAATTAACAGAAATGTCTGCTAAATATATCTGCACAATTCAGCAATGTATAGATTTTGGATTCTGAAAAAACAATACTTAACTATTTTCTTGTAAATTAAGTGTGAAGGGTGACCATAAATTATACTCGTATAATGAAACCAGGATAAATAATTTAATAAATTTATATTTTCATAGCAGGTTATATCTATCGTACCCACGATTTGGTTATTTGTTGCTTTGATTCGGTCATTTATTTGTTGAGCATGGTTTTTATTCAAGGCAGACGTTTTCAAGTAATATTAAACACACTACTGCTTCTACTGACGGTGATATACACAAAATGAGAACCCAAATTGGCGTGCTGTATTTTCATACTACAGTAAATCGTAGCCATTGTGAATTTGCTTGTTACGTGTCTTACATTTTTGAACACGTAGCCTTGAAGTATCGCTTTAGTGCCATTTTTACAAAAATATGTACTAATAATTCGTGCCATTTTATTCCAGTATCCAGGCAGATCATATGTTTGCCTTTGAATTTGAACATAATTTCAGTTTTTGGCATACAAGGTTTAGAAGATGCAACTTTAATCGCTGAAGAAAAAACCGACTGCACGTTTTGTAACAACCAAACTGTGTGTAAATATACTCCATCAAACACAGTTTCATATAAACTGAATGGTTGTGAAAAGTTTAGAGTGAGAGAAATACCAGAATTTGTAATGTTTTCGATTAAATCATATAAATTAATAGGTGCTGTATAATTTATTCCTGCAATTATCGAAACTGGCACAGGCCACTACAAATGTCACTATCTTACACCGAAAGATGAGATGTTCTGTTACGATGATTACAATTCTAAAATTCGTATAAGCACTGATCAGACAATATTACTTCATTCTATAACTTATAGCGAAATTGATTGCTAAATAACCAAATCGTATTATATAAATATAATCATAGAAATATATCGATATATATATCATGTAAATATATCGATAGATATAACCTGTTATGCAAATATAATTTAATAAATTACTTATCCTGGTTTCATTAATACGAGTATAATATGGTCACCCTTCACACTGAATTTACAAGTAAATAGTTAAGTATTGTTTTTTCAGAATCCAAAATATATACATTGCTGAACTGTGCAGACATATTTATTTATTTATTTTTGTGTGATATTTAGCAGACATTTCTGCTAAATGTTAGTATCTCTGGCTTTGGATTCCGTTGAGATCTCAGGTGGCTACAGTCAAACATATATAATTAGAATGTCAGGATTGAGGAGCCAAAGAAAATGCGTTCATCTACAAAATTTACTCTGTTTTACTATTTTATTCATAAATCAAAATCAAAACTCATTTATTCAAACTAGGCTGATAATCAGCACTTTTCGAACGTCAAAATTTACTTTACTTTACTTATTTACAAGTGACAGTCCCCCAAAACGCCCACCCTTCGACACTTCCTAGTGTTTTTGCTGGAAAGAAGAAGTGGCGGAACAAACTCTCCAGCAACACATTTTAATTTATTGATGTTATAAAACAGAAACCTCCTAATAAGGTTCTTAGTTAATTTTTAATAGTTTTGACCTGTCAAAAGTAGTAGGGACTGTGACAAATACGTGTTTTTATTTACTAAAGACCTAAGTATCACCCAGCTGACGTGTTGAAGTACACCATCTGATATTTATTTTACACTAATTGAATAAAGTGTTCGTGTCGCTGTTGCACTTGTCATGCGGCGTTTGACTATTATAAGCCAGCCAGCTCTCCCGGCCGGGTACTCGGTGCATCCCTCAGGGATTGGTGAGCCGTACAACCTAGAAATTAAACAATTGGTTAGTGTGAGCCAATGCGAATAAATCAATAGAAATCATTCTTACCTGGAGTCCATGTAAGTAGCAAAGTTACATATTGATATTAGCAATAAAACAACACTCAGTCGAAATATAGTAGAGTTTATTAAACACTACTTTCATTTTACATCATGTATTATATTTGTAAAATTGTACACATGTAAACTTTAACGTCATTTCCCTTTCTTTCACTTCTTTTAATTTTATGTATGTTGTCTTCTATATCGTGTGGTTATTGCCTAGCCAGGTGTTAGAGTGTTTATGCCCCTCATAGGACGTGGCTTTACATGCCGTCGAGGAATATCTTGATGTGCATATTTTGTAATTATCTTCGCTGTCGGTAATTAGCTTCGGTGTCGGTAATAATCGTGAGGAAACCACCTTACCTGAAAGATATTCCACCACATTTTCCGGTATTCTGCGTCCTTTATCCAGGTGTTTCCTGCGACTTTGACAGTACGAGTATCGTCGACCCCACGAGCTTTAGGAGGGCCCCGGTTTCTTTGGCCTAACCATCGCCAATTGGCCACCACTCGGTCAAGTCTTAATAAATAAAAATTGTTTAAAAAGTTTACATTAATACTTGGCTTTTCTGTATTTGCTTGCTTGTCTGCTCACACGCTTGTGCACTATAATTTTTCCTGCATCGTTGGCCGGTCTTAGCTGATTTTAGCCGTCCTGCCCGAAATGGGTCAGGACAGCTAGTATTGTTTTAATAACATTCTTTAAATTCAGTGTTCATTAATTACGTTATTTGTGAAAATTATAATATTAGTTATAGTTTCAGATTTATTTATTGCGCACGTTTTCAGAACATACATACAATACAGACACGGTAAATCAAATAAAAAGTGCGTTAAAGCTATTATTAATTACCTGCGGAACTGATTGATTACTGCTTCCTTGGGTGTGAGGCACAGTCTGCGAACCTAGATGATCTAGTGCAGCATGAAAATAACAAGAAAAACTAAATTAGTTACTTTTAAACTTGATAGTACATACAACTAATGCACTTATTATAGTTACGTCAAAGTGTTACTGGGTGTTAATCGCTATTGCAAAAGCCATTCCCAGAAAAAGGGATTAAAGTGTTATAAAGGGTATAAAAGTACCCGTAACAAAGCCAAAACACACTTGTTCTCCCCATCATTGCGAACTTATTTTTATTCTAGACTATACCTGGGAACCAGGGATGTTACGAATGTTTGCATTCGCATCAAACAATGCGAATGTTTAGCGAATGCGAGTGTATGCAGGTCGAGACTAGTAGAAGTGGGCGTTTTTAAAATATAATCTGCCCCTATTGAAATTCCATTATTAATAATAATAATAATATAATAATAATAGTTTATTTCAGATAACTTAGTACTATTTTACAATGTAAGTGTGGCAACAATTTCACTTACAGTAAGTAAAGAGCTTAGCGTCTGTAGCCGAACTAGGCATAGCCTGTATTTCGGCTATCAGCACCATTCCCCTCGAGTTTTTTTATTACCAAAATTTGTTGCCAAGCAGTAGAGGCGTAATTTATTAATTAAATCAGTAGTACTAAATACAGTTTCAGTACTTTTAGATAAGTAATTTGCAAAAAAAAGTACACATTTTAAACTAAATGTTTAAATGGACTGAGTGAGTGTGAGTATGTGTTGTGTGTGTATGTAGTGTGTGTATGTAGTGTGTGTGTTGTGTGTAAGTGGTGCGTGTGTGTATGTGATGAATGTTTATGAGAATGTGTAGATGTGTGTGGGTGAATTAGATATATATGAGTATAATAATATGTAGGAGTGCGTATGAGATTAATTATGAGGTAAGTGTGTGTATGTGAGTAGTGGTGAGTGTATTTGTGTGTATGTGAGCTATGTAGAGAGTTATCTTTGTGCGATGTAGATGTGTGTGGGTGAATTAGATATATATGAGTATAATAATATGTAGGAGTGCGTATGAGATTAATTATGAGGTAAGTGTGTGTATGTGAGTATGAGGGAGTGTATTTGTGTGTAGGTGAGCTATGTAGAGAGTTATCTTTGTGCGATGTAGATGTGTGTGGGTGAATTAGATATATATGAGTATAATAATATGTAGGAGTGCGTATGAGATTAATTATGAGGTAAGTGTGTGTATGTGAGTATGAGGGAGTGTATTTGTGTGTAGGTGAGCTATGTAGAGAGTTATCTTTGTGCGATGTAGATGTGTGTGGGTGAATTAGATATATATGAGTATAATAATATGTAGGAGTGCGTATGAGATTAATTATGAGGTAAGTGTGTGTATGTGAGTATGAGGGAGTGTATTTGTGTGTAGGTGAGCTATGTAGAGAGTTATCTTTGTGCGATGTAGATGTGTGTGGGTGAATTAGATATATATGAGTATAATAATATGTAGGAGTGCGTATGAGATTAATTATGAGGTAAGTGTGTGTATGTGAGTATGAGGGAGTGTATTTGTGTGTAGGTGAGCTATGTAGAGAGTTATCTTTGTGCGATATATTATTAAATTTGTTTGTTGTTAGTTTGATTTGTATTTTATATATATTTACACTGTATAACCTTAAATAAATAAAAATGCATTGATTTAAATCATACCTTGATATTTCTTTTTTTGTTCCTTCTCAACATTCGCACTCGCATTCGCATTCGAAAATTCGCCTATCAAACACTCGCATTCGCATTCGCGAATGTCTAAAATATGACATTCGTAACATCCCTGCTGGGAACCTCCTAGTTACGGAGATATTGGGGGTCAAATTTGCAAATATTACACAGCTGTTTTTTTTAATACTAGTTTTTCAGGTTATAACTTTACTTAAATCACCTCCATGACCCGTTAACTAATTAAAGCTGCCACTAGCACAATGTTTTATGAGTGCTACATAAAGTTTTGCCCTAAAAAGTGATTTAAATTTAAGACTATAGGGCCTATGTCACACGGCCATTGGGGAGGGTTTGAAGCGGTGTATCGCGATGTTGATGACGCGTTACATTATGCTTAATGGGGTTGATCCGGTGGAGACACTTGCACCTGAGTAACAAATTGCTCTTTGCCGTAAGCAAGAAACCTGCAAAAAGAAACTCCTATGTGTTGATTGATATATTCCAGCGGCGTGTACATGTGTATCATATTAAAAGTCGAACATCTCCCCTTGAATAGAAAATCTTTTGAGAACGAATTATGGGACTCAAGTCTTCTTGCTTCGTAATAACACTGATAACTGCAACAAAAAATAGTAAATTAATAATTAAGTAAAAAGAAATGGATTTCAAACTGATGTACTATACATTTTTTTTAAGACAGTATCACCATGGCGAAGGTTAGTCACAGAGGCCGCCCTTCAGTCGGTGCCGGAGTGCTGGGTGTGAAAACCTAAGAGACGCACCGCCAGGCACCTGAAACAAAACCTTAACCTTAACCTCACCTGTACCATCATCATCATCATCATTTTCCTGCCCGTATCCCAATTTATTAGGGGTCGGCGCAGCATATCTTCCTCTTACATACTTCTCTATTACTCGTTCTATCCGTGTCTATATGTATATTTCGGTATAGTGTGAATTGCTTCAAATAAAAATAAAATAGTACCTTGAAACGACTGGTACATTCACCTTACCAATAATATTTTAGTACCTGGTAAACATACCAAAAAACCCATAAGAATTAAAAAACCAAAATAAGTAGGTACCTTGAAGCGCCTGGTATATTTACCTTACCAAGTTACCAATAATATTTTAGTACCTGGTGAACATACCAAAAACCACGATGTAGGAATTTAAAAAATATAATAATAACTAAGGACCTTGAAGCGACTGGTACATTTACTTTATAAAACAAGGTATTGTTGCTTAACTTATGATTAGATTAGATTTTAGGTAAAAATAAAACTCAGACACTCGGTCAGGGCGCAAAGAGTATGAGAATATCGGTCGATAAACCTAACGTTAGACTTACTACCCTGCTCTCCCCATGCATGTAGACTAAATGATATTTACCTTCTCAGACCCGATCGATATTCCCCCACCCTCTGCCCCCCAATGCTAGTGATAATAATTTATTTTTATTAAAAGATTGGAGACTTAATTATCTACCGTACATATAACTATTAATTGTTAATCTACAACAATAACAATACAGACAAGAATTGTATTTCTAGAACATATTATTAAAATGATATAATGCGTATTTATCAAATGTGTGTGTTTATAAGTAAACAGACTACGTCAAGCAATTAAATTTAATTAAATAAACTAAAATCGACTTAAGAACGTAAACCTTAGGTGCTTGTTAATTTTTTTTGCAAAAGAGTGTATTTTGGCTTCCCCTATGGGCCAGACCACACACATATTGCGACTGTATTGATGATTTAGCTTCTAACAATGGCAAAATCACCAATGCTTAAAGTAGTGTGTGTGCTGTGGCCCCATAGGCGCTTCTCACCGGGAGCATTCGACTGTAATGTAACAATCTCAGAATTGATTTTCACAGATACAAGTAAACCCGAACTGTTACAGTACAGGTGAATGCTACCGTTGAAGAAACGCCTTAAGGGCAAGGAGTCGTGCTCCGCCGCACGCACGACCCTGTGGAGTGCCAACCCTTTTGGAAGGATTCACTCCCCCACCAGATAGATCATAATTGCCATGATCATACTAACCACCAGAAATACTACAAGGCAAGAAGCTTGACGAGTCCCGAGGAAAAAAATCAATTGTAGAATGCACATGAGCACGATCCCGGATACTGATACTTTCAATAAATGCGTTGATTTGGGGACTTTCCCTGATCTTATGAAGAGCAGTAAAGTCATCCCTCTATTTAAATCTGGTAGTAAAAATGATATTGGCAATTTTAGACCAATTTCTATTTTACCTGCATTTAGCAAAATTTTTGAAAAATTAATTCTCAAACAGTTGTTAGTACATTTTAATTTAAATAATCTCCTTCATAATGATCAATATGGCTTTACAAAGGGTCGTTCGACTACGGATGCAGGTGTTGCTTTGCTAAAACACATATTTAACGCATGGGAGAACGCGCAAAATGCAATCGGTGTTTTCTGCGATCTCTCTAAAGCTTTTGATTGCGTACATCACGATACGCTTTTACGGAAACTGCGTCATTACGGTGTTCAAAACGAGGCCCTAAATGTGATAGATTCGTATTTACAAAATAGATTCCAATGTGTAGACGTAAATGGCGCGAAATCTTCCAGACTACCGGTTCGGCTTGGTGTACCTCAAGGTTCAATACTGGGTCCATTTTTATTCTTGGTTTATATTAATGATCTACCATATTATTTAAAAGGTTTTTGTGACGTTGTACTATTTGCAGATGATACCTCTCTTATCTTTAAAGTAGATAGGAATAGACACAATTTTGACGACGTAAATAGCACGCTATCAATGGTCACGGATTGGTTCACAACAAACAACCTTGTTCTTAATGCCAAGAAAACTAAAATAATTAAGTTCGCTTTACCCAATGTCAGAAATCTAGGTCCCAATATTATCCTCGCCAATCAAGAGCTGGAAACTGCCGACTCTGCTGTATTTCTGGGCATAACAGTAGATTCAAAATTACAATGGGGATTACACATATCAAGCCTAGCGGGAAGGCTAAGTTCGGCCGCATACGCCGTCAGAAAAGTAAGACAATTCACTGACGTTGATACAGCACGGTTAGTCTACTTTAGTTATTTTCACAGCGTTATGTCCTACGGTATTCTGTTGTGGGGCAAAGCTGCTGATATTCAAAATATATTTGTTCTGCAGAAGCGAGCCGTTCGTGCAATTTATCAGCTGGGTGCCCGAGTTTCTCTTAGAGATATTTTTAAGGAGATTGGTATTCTCACGGTTGCTTCTCAGTTCATCTTTGCCAACATTTTATATATTAGACAAAATATTCACCTGTACACTAAAAACAGTGATATTCACAACTTTAACACCAGAAATAAGCATAAACTACGCGCTCCTTTTCACCGGCTTCACAAAGTTCATAATTCATTCGTAGGGCTCGGTATAACATTTTATAACAAACTGCCATCTTCTTTTTTAGACTTGCCATTTAATGCATTTAAAGCCAAAGTGAAATCTAATCTTTGTTCAAAAGCTTACTATTCCATTAACGACTACTTAAATGATAAGAATAGCTGGTCGTTGAGTTGAACACAAGACAATGTTTGTAATTTATGTTCTTTCTCCAAAATTAGTTTACTGATATAATTTATGTTTTATTATTATATACCTTTTATTATTGATTGTAGTCAATCGTAATATTAACTTACACATAGTATTGTATCGAGTCTGGTTCTTCTAACCAAACAGACAGATGTGTTGCTGGAGAGTTTGTTCCGCCACTTCTTCTTTCCAGCAAAAACACTAGGAAGTGTCGAAGGGTGGGCGTTTTGGGGGACTGTCACTTGTAAATAAGTAAAGTAAAGTAAATTTTGACGTTCGAAAAGTGCTGATTATCAGCCTAGTTTGAATAAATGAGTTTTGATTTTGATTTTGATTTTTTGATTTTTGAGAACATTCACATTCCGCATTCTTCTCAGTAAAAGTTGAAATTGATTAACAAAAGAACATTAAAGATTTAAACTCTAGTATTAACATTTTAAAGTATACTTAGTCCCGCAACTCTGCCGTGACCGACTACATGACGATATCAATGTCATAATAATTGAGTATGTGCAATACTTGAACAAACATTTTGATTAAGTTAAATTCTCGTTTAGGCGTAATCACTGGCTTCACCCTAAGTGAAAAGAACTGTGCAGTGTCAAAAAAAGTATTATTATTAATACGGTGCATTATTATTAATACGGTGCATTATTATTGATACGGTGCATTATTATTAATACGGTGCCCAGACTCACCTATTATCTGCAATCGTTGGCCATCTTTGAGGTATTTTGACACTGTTGGACATTTTGAGAATTAGCTATTTTGACCGTGAACGTTCCCAACCACCAACAAGTCATTCACGGTTACAATATCTCTTTTCCGTGCACTCTCCCACACTCCTACAGTCTCTATGTATGATAAAACCGTGTCTGACACAATTCATTATGACATAACTTAGAGTCGTTTGAAATTGAGCTTAGGATTTATACTCGAATGCATTACTAATACGGTGTCAAGATCAAATCTTTACTAATATTATAAACGAAGCAAACGAAAGAGCTGTCCAAGTTGCTACATACTGATCGGACAAAATTTGAGTTGACTCGAAAAGTAGAATATTATTAAGCTGAAGAGTTAGTTCGTTTGTTGAATGCGGTAATCATTGGTTAATATTAAAAAAAATTTTTTTAGTTGTAATAAGTGTTGAATCCATTTATCGAGCTATAATAAGTGACGCAGAAAAAGTTGCGCGGGTCAGTTAGTTTAAAACAAGAATAACGTAGCCGAAAAATTCAGTCAAGATCAAGAAAATGACAATAAATAATTTAAAAGTCCTGCTCAAAAGCAGAGATATGGATTGTAATAGCTACTTGTCAGTATAGTTAGTTCTGCTGACTTACAAGTTAATTAACCACCGTCTGTGACACGGTGAGGAGTCGCTCGTTTTGCACCATCCGGGGGACACGTGTAGGGTGAGCCTGGATGAGGCGGTAAACCTACGGACGCGAGCAACAGTCATCCCCCACCTAACCTTCTAACCTAACCATGATACGAAACACAAACCGACGTAAATAATGTGAGTGGTGTTTAAAATTTGACATTAAAAAAGGGCAATTTTCAGCATAAATTAAATAAATGACTTTTGATTTTGAACACAGTTAGTTAAGGTTACTAGGACCACATCTGCAGCAGGTACCAATTTAATTGAATCGAAATACAGCGTAGTTTCAGAAAAAAGGTATGTTGAAGAAAACATATTTCTTCAAACAACCTCTAAAGATGATTTCCCAACACAGTCTAGATTTAGTATTGAGCTTCAAAAATTCTAAATAGTTTGAGTAAAAAGGTATGTTCCAGAAAACATATCACATCATGGAATTGGTAATTTACGAATCTTCTGAATCCATTTTAGCCGTAATTGAAATAGCTGGTGAGAACAAGAAACTCATCAATAGGTTCTGTTCAGCGTAGTTTTAGTTGCATATTTGTACATTGTTACTCCAGCCACATTAAATCCGTTGAGCCCAATATCACCTCAAATAAAGAAAACAAAACTATCAGAATACTAGAAGGAAGCAGAGCATTCCGAGTGGTCGACTTCATGGAACACATCATGGTGTTAAAAAATTACGAATCACCTGGACCCGTTGTAGTCGAGATATTTGATGAGAACACTCAGTTCATAATAATTTCTTTGAGATCACGCGGCCGTTGTAATTGTTAAGTTTGTTTAGTAAGCAGACACAAAGTCGGCTGCCATGCACATGTAATGTCCTCCTTAAGTCAAGTGCTCCAAAAGTGGTTTCACAGAGGGAAGATGAACTACCCTTTTGATACGACTCATGTTGTTAACAAGACGCCGTTGAGTTGCCACGTATTGCCAGAAGAGTGCTGGACACCCAGCTTTATGTAATGGACAATGGTAGTAGTATGTAAAGGACATGGGTGTCGTTGGCACTTGTCGGCGCTTCGGAAGGACCCCTTCAAATATAACCCCGGGCTGGGGTGCGAGCACCATGAATCCACCGAGAAAGGCATAGAATGCACCACTTCACAAACAAAACGATGGGCATTTACCATCTTGGACAGCTGTTGCCCACTAGTGGGCGTCCCCCTCGTGGCTGGAAAGCATGTGCCGGTCGAATATGATGTCGAGGGTATCATGGAGCTGAAAGATTCAAGGAGAGGCTGGGCAGGACCATCGGTTGCTGGCGCTGCGGGACCGTCATCGTCATTCAGCACATCGCGACAGAAATAAAACGATGTGTGAAAAAAGTTATAAAATCCGGCTCGAAGGACCAATAAATGCCAGCATAAATTCAATCAGAGCTTATTTCAACATATAGTATTTCGTTCACCTACGACAAAATGCAGGATTTATTTAATGAAACTAACGTGATGAGTGTTTTCGTTGTAGGATATTATAATTAAGTAGCAGGTTAAGTGTATTCATCGTAGGAGATAACGCCCCCGACATGGCGTAAAACTGTGACGCTGCATTTGGAGCATGTGAGCAGTAGCTCTAAACGGTCCAAATAGCAGAAAAACTGGTAATAGTGCAGGTTATCAGTTCGGTTGGTGGCGGAAGAACGATTGCACCAGCAATCGTCAACGGCGGCAACCAGAGGTCGAGTCAGAAGGCTTACTGTGCACCCACCAACCCGCATTAGACAAGCGTGGTGGGTTTATTGTCTCTCTTCCTCCCAATGACAAATACAAATAAAAACACGCGGCTGTTGTAATTGTTTAGTAGGCAGACACAAAGTCGGCTGCCATGCACATGTAATGTCCTCCTTAAGTCAAGTGCTCCAGACGGGGTTTCAAAGCCAGAAGATGAACTACCCTTCTGATACAACTCATGTTGTTAACAAGACGCCGTTGAATTACCACGTATTGCCCAAAGAGTGCTGGACACCCAGCTTTATGTAATAGACAAGAATTTGTGATAAACCAGTGTAATTAATGTCAGCGTAGTTTTAGTGACAAAGGTTAATTTAACCATACAAAACCTTATAAATGTAATAAATGCCAGCAAAAATTCAGTCAGAGCTTTTTTCAACATATAGTATTTCGTTCACCTACGACAAAATGCAGGATTTATTTAATGAAACTGACGTGATGAGTGTTTTCGTTGTAGGATATTATAATTAAGTAGCAGGTTAAGTGTATTCATCGTAGGAGATAACGCCCTCGACATGGCGTAAAACTGTGACGCTGCATTTGGAGCATGTGAGCAGTAGCTCTAAACGGTCCAAATAGCAGAAAAACTGGTAATAGTGCAGGTTATCAGTTCGGTTGGTGGCGGAAGAACGATTGCACCAGCAATCGTCAACGGCGGCAACCAGAGGTCGAGTCAGAAGGCTTACTGTGCACCCACCAACCCGCATTAGACAAGCGTGGTGGGTTTATTGTCTCTCTTCCTCCCAATGACAAATACAAATAAAAACAGGCCCCCAGTGCCCGGCAGCTTCTGTGGCGCTCTTGACGACGACGGTAGACAGGCACGACACGGAGCAAGGGGTGCTAAGAATCCCCGGGTGGGATCCACTCTCCGTCAAACGACCAAGGCTAAGAATAAGGACAAAGAAAACTATTTGAACATAATTACCTATAACGTACGCACTTTAAGGACAGAAGAACACCTAGTAGAATTGGAAAACGCCCTTAATTATGTCAAATGGGACATAATTGGGTTGGCTGAAGTGCGCAGAGAGGGCGAAGATACCATTGAACGACAAAGCAATATCTTATCCCTTGCCCTTATCTTGTTGCTCCTTTTTGAAGTCCTACATAAAATAGAAAAATGCGTTCTTCGGCGCTTTTTTTGGGCATTTTGAGGAAGTTTCTTTCTCACTGCAACTACACCCACGATATGAAATATCGATCGATCGAAAGTCCGCCGGGAAGATGCACCGGGCGTTGGGTGTCGTCGGCACTTGTCGGCGCTTCGGAAGGACCCCTTTAAATATAACCCCGGGCTGGGGTGCGAGCACCATGAATCCACCGAGAAAGGCATAGAATGCACCACTTCACAAACAAAACGATGGGCATTTACCATCTTGGACAGCTGTTGCCCACTAGTGGGCGTCCCCCTCGTGGCTGGAAAGCATGTGCCGGTCGAATATGATGTCGAGGGTATCATGGAGCTGAAAGATTCAAGGAGAGGCTGGGCAGGACCATCGGTTGCTGGCGCTGCGGGACCGTCATCGTCATTCAGCACATCGCGACAGAAATAAAACGATGTGTGAAAAAAGTTATAAAATCCGGCTCGAAGGACCAATAAATGCCAGCATAAATTAAATCAGAGCTTATTTCAACATATAGTATTTCGTTCACCTACGACAAAATGCAGGATTTATTTAATGAAACTGGCGTGATGAGTGTTTTCGTAGTAGGATATTTTAAGTAGCAGGTTTAGTGTATTCATTGTAGGAGATTATAAATGTAAAAACACTCATCCCAGTCACATTAAAGTCGTTGAGCCCAATATCACCTCAATTAAAGAAAACAAAACTACCAGAATACTAGAAGGAAACAGAGCATTCGGAGTGGTAGAAGTCATGAAGCAGATCATGGTGTTAAAAAATTACGAATCACCTGGACCCGTTGTAGTCGAGATATTTGATGAGAACACCCAGTTTATTATTATTTCACTAAGATCACGCGGCTGTTGTAATTGTTTAGTAGGCAGACAAAAAATTGTTTAAAAATTTGTAAAGAAATATGTTAACTAAACCAAACTTTTTATCCGTACCTACCCATTTTTTCGACAATACGTGTCATTTCAACAGACCAGACAAAATTCGACTAGTACAGTTCTAATTGTAATTCCTAAACAAACAATTCGAAATAATATATATAATAATAATAATAATAACTAACAGCATTGTTGAGTTTTTACAGAGCTAACAGCATCATCGAGTTTTTACAGAGCTACAAGCAGTATTGAGGTTTTTTGTATTTTTTTTTGCTATTTGTTTTTGCAGTTTGAGTTTTTTGCATCATCCAGTTTTTACAGAGCTAACAACATCACATTGACCATATTCGTTAGTTAGAGGTATAATTGTCATTCCTACCTCAACAAATTGACAATAAAACCGAATAGGTATCGTAGAGAGATTGTGAGAAAACTTTGTATTCCTTTATAATCAACATGTATAATACCCCATCATTTGACCCATTTAACTCTCCAACATTAAACATAATTTTTTTTTTTAAGAAAATACCCTGAACAAACATGAGACAGTAAAAATTTGTTTAGAAATATGTTAACTAAACCAAACCTTTTATCCGTACCTACCCATTTTTTCGACAATACGTGTCATTTCAACAGACCAGACAAAATTCGACTAGTACAGTTCTAATTGTAATTCCTAAACAAACAATTCGAAATAATATATATAATACTAATAATAATAACTAACAGCATTATTGAGTTTTTACAGAGCTAACAGCATCATCGAGTTTTTACAGAGCTACAAGCAGTATTGAGGTTTTTTGTATTTTTTTTTGCTATTTGTTTTTGCAGTTTGAGTTTTTTGCATCATCCAGTTTTTACAGAGCTAACAACATCACATTGACCATATTCGTTAGTTAGAGGTATAATTGTCATTCCTACCTCAACAAATTGACAATAAAACCGAATAGGTATCGTAGAGAGATTGTGAGAAAACTTTGTATTCCTTTATAATCAACATGTATAATACCCCATCATTTTACCCATTTAACTCTCCAACATTAAACATAATTTTTTTTTAAGAAAATACCCTTAACAAACATGAAACAGTAAAAATTTGATTAGAACTATGTCAACTAAACCAAACCTTTTATCCGTACCTACCCATTTTTTCGACAATACGTGTCATTTCAACAGACCAGACAAAATTCGACTAGTACAGTTCTAATTGTAATTCCTAAACAAACAATTCGAAATAATATATATAATAATAATAATAATAACTAACAGCATTATTGAGTTTTTACAGAGCTAACAGCATCATCGAGTTTTTACAGAGCTACAAGCAGTATTGAGGTTTTTTGTATTTTTTTTTGCTATTTGTTTTTGCAGTTTGAGTTTTTTGCATCATCCAGTTTTTACAGAGCTAACAACATCACATTGACCATATTCGTTAGTTAGAGGTATAATTGTCATTCCTACCTCAACAAATTGACAATAAAACCGAATAGGTATCGTAGAGAGATTGTGAGAAAACTTTGTATTCCTTTATAATCAACATGTATAATACCCCATCATTTTACCCATTTAACTCTCCAACATTAAACATAATTTTTTTTTAAGAAAATACCCTGAACAAACATGAAACAGTAAAAATTTGTTTAGAAATATGTTAACTAAACCAAAGATCAAGAAAATGACAATAAATAATTTAAAAGTCCTGCTCAAAAGCAGAGATATGGATTGTAATAGCTACTTGTCAGTATAGTTAGTTCTGCTGACTTACAAGTTAATTAACCACCGTCTGTGACACGGTGAGGAGTCGCTCGTTTTGCACCATCCGGGGGACACGTGTAGGGTGAGCCTGGATGAGGCGGTAAACCTACGGACGCGAGCAACAGTCATCCCCCACCTAACCTTCTAACCTAACCATGATACGAAACACAAGCCGACGTAAATAATGTGAGTGATGTTTAAAATTTGACATTAAAAAAGGGCAATTTTCAGCATAAATTAAATAAATGACTTTTGATTTTGAACACAGTTAGTTAAGGTTACTAGGACCACATCTGCAGCAGGTACCAATTTAATTGAATCGAAATACAGCGTAGTTTCAGAAAAAAGGTATGTTCAAGAAAACATATTTCTTCAAACAACCTCTAAAGATGATTTCCCAACACAGTCTAGATTTAGTATTGAGCTTCAAAAATTCTAAATAGTTTGAGTAAAAAGGTATGTTCCAGAAAACATATCACATCATGGAATTGGTAATTTACGAATCTTCTGAATCCATTTTAGCCGTAATTGAAATAGCTGGTGAGAACAAGAAACTCATCAATAGGTTCTGTTCAGCGTAGTTTTAGTTGCATATTTGTACATTGTTACTCCAGCCACATTAAATCCGTTGAGCCCAATATCACCTCAAATAAAGAAAACAAAACTACCAGAATACTAGAAGGAAGCAGAGCATTCCGAGTGGTCGACTTTTTGGAACACATCATGGTGTTAAAAAATTACGAATCACCTGGACCCGTTGTAGTCGAGATATTTGATGAGAACACTCAGTTCATAATAATTTCTTTGAGATCACGCGGCCGTTGTAATTGAGTTTGTTTAGTAAGCAGACACAAAGTCGGCTGCCATGCACATGTAATGTCCTCCTTAAGTCAAGTGCTCCAGACGTGGTTTCACAGAGGGAAGATGAACTACCCTTTTGATACGACTCATGTTGTTAACAAGACGCCGTTGAGTTACCACGTATTGCCAGAAGAGTGCTGGACACCCAGCTTTATGTAATGGACAATGGTAGTAGTATGTAAAGGACATGGGTGTCGTCGGCACTTGTCGGCGCTTCGGAAGGACCCCTTCAAATATAACCCCGGGCTGGGGTGCGAGCACCATGAATCCACCGAGAAAGGCATAGAATGCACCACTTCACAAACAAAACGATGGGCATTTACCATCTTGGACAGCTGTTGCCCACTAGTGGGCGTCCCCCTCGTGGCTGGAAAGCATGTGCCGGTCGAATATGATGTCGAGGGTATCATGGAGCTGAAAGATTCAAGGAGAGGCTGGGCAGGACCATCGGTTGCTGGCGCTGCGGGACCGTCATCGTCATTCAGCACATCGCGACAGAAATAAAACGATGTGTGAAAAAAGTTATAAAATCCGGCTCGAAGGACCAATAAATGCCAGCATAAATTCAATCAGAGCTTATTTCAACATATAGTATTTCGTTCACCTACGACAAAATGCAGGATTTATTTAATGAAACTGACGTGATGAGTGTTTTCGTTGTAGGATATTATAATTAAGTAGCAGGTTAAGTGTATTCATCGTAGGAGATAACGCCCCCGACATGGCGTAAAACTGTGACGCTGCATTTGGAGCATGTGAGCAGTAGCTCTAAACGGTCCAAATAGCAGAAAAACTGGTAATAGTGCAGGTTATCAGTTCGGTTGGTGGCGGAAGAACGATTGCACCAGCAATCGTCAACGGCGGCAACCAGAGGTCGAGTCAGAAGGCTTACTGTGCACCCACCAACCCGCATTAGACAAGCGTGGTGGGTTTATTGTCTCTCTTCCTCCCAATGACAAATACAAATAAAAACAGGCCCCCAGTGCCCGGCAGCTTCTGTGGCGCTCTTGACGACGACGGTAGACAGGCACGACACGGAGCAAGGGGTGCTAAGAATCCCCGGGTGGGATCCACTCTCCGTCAAACGACCAAGGCTAAGAATAAGGACAAAGAAAACTATTTGAACATAATTACCTATAACGTACGCACTTTAAGGACAGAAGAACACCTAGTAGAATTGGAAAACGCCCTTAATGATGTCAAATGGGACATAATTGGGTTGGCTGAAGTGCGCAGAGAGGGCGAAGATACCATTGAACGACAAAGCAATATCTTATCCCTTGTCCTTATCTTGTTGCTCCTTTTTGAAGTCCTACATAAAATAGAAAAATGCGTTCTTCGGCGCTTTTTTTGGGCATTTTGAGGAAGTTTCTTTCTCACTGCAACTACACCCACGATATGAAATATCGATTGATCGAAAGTCCGCCGGGAAGATGCACCGGGCGTTGGGTGTCGTCGGCACTTGTCGGCGCTTCGGAAGGACCCCTTCAAATATAACCCCGGGCTGGGGTGCGAGCACCATGAAACCACCGAGAAAGGCATAGAATGCACATCTTCACAAACAAAACGATGGGCATTTACCATCTTGGACAGCTGTTGCCCATTAGTGGGCGTCCCCCTCGTGGCTGGAAAGCATGTGCCGGTCGAATATGATGTCGAGGGTATCATGGAGCTGAAAGATTCAAGGAGAGGCTGGGCAGGACCATCGGTTGCTGGCGCTGCGGGACCGTCATCGTCATTCAGCACATCGCGACAGAAATAAAACGATGTGTGAAAAAAGTTATAAAATCCGGCTCGAAGGACCAATAAATGCCAGCATAAATTCAATCAGAGCTTATTTCAACATATAGTATTTCGTTCACCTACGACAAAATGCAGGATTTATTTAATGAAACTGACGTGATGAGTGTTTTCGTTGTAGGATATTATAATTAAGTAGCAGGTTAAGTGTATTCATCGTAGGAGATAACGCCCCCGACATGGCGTAAAACTGTGACGCTGCATTTGGAGCATGTGAGCAGTAGCTCTAAACGGTCCAAATAGCAGAAAAACTGGTAATAGTGCAGGTTATCAGTTCGGTTGGTGGCGGAAGAACGATTGCACCAGCAATCGTCAACGGCGGCAACCAGAGGTCGAGTCAGAAGGCTTACTGTGCACCCACCAACCCGCATTAGACAAGCGTGGTGGGTTTATTGTCTCTCTTCCTCCCAATGACAAATACAAATAAAAACAGGCCCCCAGTGCCCGGCAGCTTCTGTGGCGCTCTTGACGACGACGGTAGACAGGCACGACACGGAGCAAGGGGTGCTAAGAATCCCCGGGTGGGATCCACTCTCCGTCAAACGACCAAGGCTAAGAATAAGGACAAAGAAAACTATTTGAACATAATTACCTATAACGTACGCACTTTAAGGACAGAAGAACACCTAGTAGAATTGGAAAACGCCCTTAATTATGTCAAATGGGACATAATTGGGTTGGCTGAAGTGCGCAGAGAGGGCGAAGATACCATTGAACGACAAAGCAATATCTTATCCCTTGCCCTTATCTTGTTGCTCCTTTTTGAAGTCCTACATAAAATAGAAAAATGCGTTCTTCGGCGCTTTTTTTGGGCATTTTGAGGAAGTTTCTTTCTCACTGCAACTACACCCACGATATGAAATATCGATCGATCGAAAGTCCGCCGGGAAGATGCACCGGGCGTTGGGTGTCGTTGGCACTTGTCGGCGCTTCGGAAGGACCCCTTTAAATATAACCCCGGGCTAAGGTGCGAGCACCATGAATCCACCGAGAAAGGCATAGAATGCACCACTTCACAAACAAAACGATGGGCATTTACCATCTTGGACAGCTGTTGCCCACTAGTGGGCGTCCCCCTCGTGGCTGGAAAGCATGTGCCGGTCGAATATGATGTCGAGGGTATCATGGAGCTGAAAGATTCAAGGAGAGGCTGGGCAGGACCATCGGTTGCTGGCGCTGCGGGACCGTCATCGTCATTCAGCACATCGCGACAGAAATAAAACGATGTGTGAAAAAAGTTATAAAATCCGGCTCGAAGGACCAATAAATGCCAGCATAAATTAAATCAGAGCTTATTTCAACATATAGTATTTCGTTCACCTACGACAAAATGCAGGATTTATTTAATGAAACTGGCGTGATGAGTGTTTTCGTAGTAGGATATTTTAAGTAGCAGGTTTAGTGTATTCATTGTAGGAGATTATAAATGTAAAAACACTCATCCCAGTCACATTAAAGTCGTTGAGCCCAATATCACCTCAATTAAAGAAAACAAAACTACCAGAATACTAGAAGGAAACAGAGCATTCGGAGTGGTAGAAGTCATGAAGCAGATCATGGTGTTAAAAAATTACGAATCACCTGGACCCGTTGTAGTCGAGATATTTGATGAGAACACCCAGTTTATTATTATTTCACTAAGATCACGCGGCTGTTGTAATTGTTTAGTAGGCAGACAAAAAATTGTTTAAAAATTTGTAAAGAAATATGTTAACTAAACCAAACTTTTTATCCGTACCTACCCATTTTTTCGACAATACGTGTCATTTCAACAGACCAGACAAAATTCGACTAGTACAGTTCTAATTGTAATTCCTAAACAAACAATTCGAAATAATATAATAATAATAATAATAACTAACAGCATTGTTGAGTTTTTACAGAGCTAACAGCATCATCGAGTTTTTACAGAGCTACAAGCAGTATTGAGGTTTTTTGTATTTTTTTTTGCTATTTGTTTTTGCAGTTTGAGTTTTTTGCATCATCCAGTTTTTACAGAGCTAACAACATCACATTGACCATATTCGTTAGTTAGAGGTATAATTGTCATTCCTACCTCAACAAATTGACAATAAAACCGAATAGGTATCGTAGAGAGATTGTGAGAAAACTTTGTATTCCTTTATAATCAACATGTATAATACCCCATCATTTGACCCATTTAACTCTCCAACATTAAACATAATTTTTTTTTTAAGAAAATACCCTGAACAAACATGAAACAGTAAAAATTTGTTTAGAAATATGTTAACTAAACCAAACCTTTTATCCGTACCTACCCATTTTTTCGACAATACGTGTCATTTCAACAGACCAGACAAAATTCGACTAGTACAGTTCTAATTGTAATTCCTAAACAAACAATTCGAAATAATATATATAATAATAATAATAATAACTAACAGCATTATTGAGTTTTTACAGAGCTAACAGCATCATCGAGTTTTTACAGAGCTACAAGCAGTATTGAGGTTTTTTGTATTTTTTTTTGCTATTTGTTTTTGCAGTTTGAGTTTTTGCATCATCCAGTTTTTACAGAGCTAACAACATCACATTGACCATATTCGTTAGTTAGAGGTATAATTGTCATTCCTACCTCAACAAATTGACAATAAAACCGAATAGGTATCGTAGAGAGATTGTGAGAAAACTTTGTATTCCTTTATAATCAACATGTATAATACCCCATCATTTTACCCATTTAACTCTCCAACATTAAACATAATTTTTTTTTTAAGAAAATACCCTGAACAAACATGAAACAGTAAAAATTTGTTTAGAAATATGTCAACTAAACCAAACCTTTTATCCGTACCTACCCATTTTTTCGACAATACGTGTCATTTCAACAGACCAGACAAAATTCGACTAGTACAGTTCTAATTGTAATTCCTAAACAAACAATTCGAAATAATATATATAATAATAATAATAATAACTAACAGCATTATTGAGTTTTTACAGAGCTAACAGCATCATCGAGTTTTTACAGAGCTACAAGCAGTATTGAGGTTTTTTGTATTTTTTTTTGCTATTTGTTTTTGCAGTTTGAGTTTTTTGCATCATCCAGTTTTTACAGAGCTAACAACATCACATTGACCATATTCGTTAGTTAGAGGTATAATTGTCATTCCTACCTCAACAAATTGACAATAAAACCGAATAGGTATCGTAGAGAGATTGTGAGAAAACTTTGTATTCCTTTATAATCAACATGTATAATACCCCATCATTTTACCCATTTAACTCTCCAACATTAAACATAATTTTTTTTTTAAGAAAATACCCTGAACAAACATGAAACAGAAAAAATTTGTTTAGAAATATGTTAACTAAACCAAACTTTTTATCCGTACCTACCCATTTTTTCGACAATACGTGTCGATTCAACAGACCAGACAAAATTCGACTAGTACAGTTCTAATTGTAATTCCTAAACAAACAATTCGAAATAATATATATAATAATAATAATAATAACTAACAGCATTATTGAGTTTTTACAGAGCTAACAGCATCATCGAGATTTTACAGAGCTACAAGCAGTATTGAGGTTTTTTGTATTTTTTTTTGCTATTTGTTTTTGCAGTTTGAGTTTTTTGCATCATCCAGTTTTCACAGAGCTAACAACATCACATTGACCATATTCGTTAGTTAGAGGTATAATTGTCATTCCTACCTCAACAAATTGACAATAAAACCGAATAGGTATCGTAGAGAGATTGTGAGAAAACTTTGTATTCCTTTATAATCAACATGTATAATACCCCATCATTTTACCCATTTAACTCTCCAACATTAAACATAATTTTTTTTTTAAGAAAATACCCTGAACAAACATGAAACAGTAAAAATTTGTTTAGAAATATGTTAACTAAACCAAAGATCAAGAAAATGACAATAAATAATTTAAAAGTCCTGCTCAAAAGCAGAGATATGGATTGTAATGGCTACTTGTCAGTATAGTTAGTTCTGCTGACTTACAAGTTAATTAACCACCGTCTGTGACACGGTGAGGAGTCGCTCGTTTTGCACCATCCGGGGGACACGTGTAGGGTGAGCCTGGATGAGGCGGTAAACCTACGGACGCGAGCAACAGTCATCCCCCACCTAACCTTCTAACCTAACCATGATACGAAACACAAGCCGACGTAAATAATGTGAGTGATGTTTAAAATTTGACATTAAAAAAGGGCAATTTTCAGCATAAATTAAATAAATGACTTTTGATTTTGAACACAGTTAGTTAAGGTTACTAGGACCACATCTGCAGCAGGTACCAATTTAATTGAATCGAAATACAGCGTAGTTTCAGAAAAAAGGTATGTTCAAGAAAACATATTTCTTCAAACAACCTCTAAAGATGATTTCCCAACACAGTCTAGATTTAGTATTGAGCTTCAAAAATTCTAAATAGTTTGAGTAAAAAGGTATGTTCCAGAAAACATATCACATCATGGAATTGGTAATTTACGAATCTTCTGAATCCATTTTAGCCGTAATTGAAATAGCTGGTGAGAACAAGAAACTCATCAATAGGTTCTGTTCAGCGTAGTTTTAGTTGCATATTTGTACATTGTTACTCCAGCCACATTAAATCCGTTGAGCCCAATATCACCTCAAATAAAGAAAACAAAACTACCAGAATACTAGAAGGAAGCAGAGCATTCCGAGTGGTCGACTTTTTGGAACACATCATGGTGTTAAAAAATTACGAATCACCTGGACCCGTTGTAGTCGAGATATTTGATGAGAACACTCAGTTCATAATAATTTCTTTGAGATCACGCGGCCGTTGTAATTGTTAAGTTTGTTTAGTAAGCAGACACAAAGTCGGCTGCCATGCACATGTAATGTCCTCCTTAAGTCAAGTGCTCCAGACGTGGTTTCACAGAGGGAAGATGAACTACCCTTTTGATACGACTCATGTTGTTAACAAGACGCCGTTGAGTTACCACGTATTGCCAGAAGAGTGCTGGACACCCAGCTTTATGTAATGGACAATGGTAGTAGTATGTAAAGGACATGGGTGTCGTCGGCACTTGTCGGCGCTTCGGAAGGACCCCTTCAAATATAACCCCGGGCTGGGGTGCGAGCACCATGAAACCACCGAGAAAGGCATAGAATGCACCACTTCACAAACAAAACGATGGGCATTTACCATCTTGGACAGCTGTTGCCCACTAGTGGGCGTCCCCCTCGTGGCTGGAAAGCATGTGCCGGTCGAATATGATGTCGAGGGTATCATGGAGCTGAAAGATTCAAGGAGAGGCTGGGCAGGACCATCGGTTGCTGGCGCTGCGGGACCGTCATCGTCATTCAGCACATCGCGACAGAAATAAAACGATGTGTGAAAAAAGTTATAAAATCCGGCTCGAAGGACCAATAAATGCCAGCATAAATTCAATCAGAGCTTATTTCAACATATAGTATTTCGTTCACCTACGACAAAATGCAGGATTTATTTAATGAAACTGACGTGATGAGTGTTTTCGTTGTAGGATATTATAATTAAGTAGCAGGTTAAGTGTATTCATCGTAGGAGATAACGCCCCCGACATGGCGTAAAACTGTGACGCTGCATTTGGAGCATGTGAGCAGTAGCTCTAAACGGTCCAAATAGCAGAAAAACTGGTAATAGTACAGGTTATCAGTTCGGTTGGTGGCGGAAGAACGATTGCACCAGCAATCGTCAACGGCGGCAACCAGAGGTCGAGTCAGAAGGCTTACTGTGCACCCACCAACCCGCATTAGACAAGCGTGGTGGGTTTATTGTCTCTCTTCCTCCCAATGACAAATACAAATAAAAACAGGCCCCCAGTGCCCGGCAGCTTCTGTGGCGCTCTTGACGACGACGGTAGACAGGCACGACACGGAGCAAGGGGTGCTAAGAATCCCCGGGTGGGATCCACTCTCCGTCAAACGACCAAGGCTAAGAATAAGGACAAAGAAAACTATTTGAACATAATTACCTATAACGTACGCACTTTAAGGACAGAAGAACACCTAGTAGAATTGGAAAACGCCCTTAATTATGTCAAATGGGACATAATTGGGTTGGCTGAAGTGCGCAGAGAGGGCGAAGATACCATTGAACGACAAAGCAATATCTTATCCCTTGTCCTTATCTTGTTGCTCCTTTTTGAAGTCCTACATAAAATAGAAAAATGCGTTCTTCGGCGCTTTTTTTGGGCATTTGAGGAAGTTTCTTTCTCACTGCAACTACATCCACGATATGAAATATCGATCGATCGAAAGTCCGCCGGGAAGATGCACCGGGCGTTGGGTGTCGTCGGCACTTGTCGGCGCTTCGGAAGGACCCCTTTAAATATAACCCCGGGCTGGGGTGCGAGCACCATGAATCCACCGAGAAAGGCATAGAATGCACCACTTCGCAAACAAAACGATGGGCATTTACCATCTTGGACAGCTGTTGGCCACTAGTGGGCGTCCCCCTCGTGGCTGGAAAGCATGTGCCGGTCGAATATGATGTCGAGGGTATCATGGAGCTGAAAGATTCAAGGAGAGGCTGGGCAGGACCATCGGTTGCTGGCGCTGCGGGACCGTCATCGTCATTCAGCACATCGCGACAGAAATAAAACGATGTGTGAAAAAAGTTATAAAATCCGGCTCGAAGGACCAATAAATGCCAGCATAAATTCAATCAGAGCTTATTTCAACATATAGTATTTCGTTCACCTACGACAAAATGCAGGATTTATTTAATGAAACTGACGTGATGAGTGTTTTCGTTGTAGGATATTATAATTAAGTAGCAGGTTAAGTGTATTCATCGTAGGAGATAACGCCCCCGACATGGCGTAAAACTGTGACGCTGCATTTGGAGCATGTGAGCAGTAGCTCTAAACGGTCCAAATAGCAGAAAAACTGGTAATAGTGCAGGTTATCAGTTCAGTTGGTGGCGGAAGAACGATTGCACCAGCAATCGTCAACGGCGGCAACCAGAGGTCGAGTCAGAAGGCTTACTGTGCACCCACCAACCCGCATTAGACAAGCGTGGTGGGTTTATTGTCTCTCTTCCTCCCAATGACAAATACAAATAAAAACAGGCCCCCAGTGCCCGGCAGCTTCTGTGGCGCTCTTGACGACGACGGTAGACAGGCACGACACGGAGCAAGGGGTGCTAAGAATCCCCGGGTGGGATCCACTCTCCGTCAAACGACCAAGGCTAAGAATAAGGACAAAGAAAACTATTTGAACATAATTACCTATAACGTACGCACTTTAAGGACAGAAGAACACCTAGTAGAATTGGAAAACGCCCTTAATTATGTCAAATGGGACATAATTGGGTTGGCTGAAGTGCGCAGAGAGGGCGAAGATACCATTGAACGACAAAGCAATATCTTATCCCTTGCCCTTATCTTGTTGCTCCTTTTTGAAGTCCTACATAAAATAGAAAAATGCGTTCTTCGGCGCTTTTTTTGGGCATTTTGAGGAAGTTTCTTTCTCACTGCAACTACACCCACGATATGAAATATCGATCGATCGAAAGTCCGCCGGGAAGATGCACCGGGCGTTGGGTGTCGTCGGCACTTGTCGGCGCTTCGGAAGGACCCCTTCAAATATAACCCCGGGCTGGGGTGCGAGCACCATGAAACCACCGAGAAAGGCATAGAATGCACCACTTCGCAAACAAAACGATGGGCATTTACCATCTTGGACAGCTGTTGCCCACTAGTGGGCGTCCCCCTCGTGGCTGGAAAGCATGTGCCGGTCGAATATGATGTCGAGGGTATCATGGAGCTAAAGGATTCAAGGAGAGGCTGGGCAGGACCATCGGTTGCTGGCGCTGCGGGACCGTCATCGTCATTCAGCACATCGCGACAGAAATAAAACGATGTGTGAAAAAAGTTATAAAATCCGGCTCGAAGGACCAATAAATGCCAGCATAAATTCAATCAGAGCTTATTTCAACATATAGTATTTCGTTCACCTACGACAAAATGCAGGATTTATTTAATGAAACTGACGAAAGTCCGCCGGGAAGATGCACCGGGCGTTGGGTGTCGTCGGCACTTGTCGGCGCTTCGGAAGGACCCCTTCAAATATAACCCCGGGCTGGGGTGCGAGCACCATGAAACCACCGAGAAAGGCACCACTTCGCAAACAAAACGATGGGCATTTACCATCTTGGACAGCTGTTGCCCACTAGTGGGCGTCCCCCTCGTGGCTGGAAAGCATGTGCCGGTCGAATATGATGTCGAGGGTATCATGGAGCTAAAGGATTCAAGAAGAGGCTGGGCAGGACCATCGGTTGCTGGCGCTGCGGGACCGTCATCGTAATTGTTTAGTTTGTTTAGTAGGCAGACACAAAGTCGGCTGTCATGCACATGTAAGACGCCGTTGAGTTACCACGTATTGCCAGAAGAGTGCTGGACACCCAGCTTTATGTAATGGACAAGAATTTGTGATAAACCAGTGTAATGAATGTCAGCGTAGTTTTAGTGACAAAGGTTAATTTAACCATACAAAACCTTATACCGAACCGACCTGAATACCGAAAATTTTAGATTAAAATCAGACTTACAAAAAGCTCTAAAGACTGTCGATATGATGTCGAGGGTATCATGGAGCTAAAGGATTCAAGGAGAGGCTGGGCAGGACCATCGGTTGCTGGCGCTGCGGGACCGTCATCGTCATTCACCACATCGCGACAGAAATAAAACGATGTGTGAAAAAAGTTATAAAATCCGGCTCGAAGGACCAATAAATGCCAGCATAAATTCAATCAGAGCTTATTTCAACATATAGTATTTCGTTCACCTACGACAAAATGCAGGATTTATTTAATGAAACTGGCGTGATGAGTGTTTTCGTAGTAGGATATTTTAAGTAGCAGGTTTAGTGTATTCATTGTAGGAGATTATAAATGTAAAAACACTCATCCCAGTCACATTAAAGTCGTTGAGCCCAATATCACCTCAATTAAAGAAAACAAAACTACCAGAATACTAGAAGGAAACAGAGCATTCGGAGTGGTAGAAGTCATGAAGCAGATCATGGTGTTAAAAAATTACGAATCACCTGGACCCGTTGTAGTCGAGATATTTGATGAGAACACCCAGTTTATTATTATTTCACTAAGATCACGCGGCTGTTGTAATTGTTTAGTAGGCAGACACAAAGTCGGCTGCCATGCACATGTAATGTCCTCCTTAAGTCAAGTGCTCCAGACGGGGTTTCAAAGCCAGAAGATGAACTACCCTTCTGATACAACTCATGTTGTTAACAAGACGCCGTTGAATTACCACGTATTGCCCAAAGAGTGCTGGACACCCAGCTTTATGTAATAGACAAGAATTTGTGATAAACCAGTGTAATTAATGTCAGCGTAGTTTTAGTGACAAAGGTTAATTTAACCATACAAAACCTTATAAATGTAATAAATGCCAGCAAAAATTCAGTCAAAGCTTATTTCAACATGTAATATTTCGGTCACCTACGACAAAATGCAGGAATTATTAAATGAAACTGACGTGATAGTTTATTTGTTGTAGGAGATCATAATTATTTAGCAGCTCATAAGTAAGTTCTGTCCAAAGTGCTTGGTAAGAAGTACAGTCACTCATGCCAGTGCAGTGGCGTCAACCTCATCTACTAGTCAAGAAGTCCGATCAGTATTTACTGTCTAAGAAATGACCACACCGAGTTTGCCAGCGGCGTGGTGACTGGCTGGCTGTTTAGTGTCATAATCGTAGTATGGTGGTCAAATTTTTCAGGTAACTTTTACCTTTGTTTACAAATTACGTCTAGGGTGACAATCATTTTCACTTATAAACTGGAATCATGGAAATGGACATCGCTTTCAATTTGCTAAGCTTCGTAGTTGTAGTTTCCGTTAAAAGCTTACATTCGTACACACACTGGTGAGAAACCGGAAGGCTTCCGAGAACATTGTGTTTGATGTTTAGAAAATTGCGATGGTTCTTCATGACAACTCAGTTCCGTGACCCCATAGGTATAATGAACCATTTCCAGAACGTGACGTCAGAAGTGTACACACACATCTTCTATATCCTTGTACGGGTCAACCACCGTACAGTACGTTTACCTGGGTCATCATTATTGCGCCACCCGCTCAGTATGTGTCCATCATTTATATTATTGCACTTTCACAGCAATAGTTCAGTACGTAATTCGGCGACATACCGTGCGCGTGACTCATAATCCCATATCGTTCACCAATCATCCTAGTATAAATTAATCTTAATCTTATATTTGTGGAAACAGACAATACAGTGAATTTATTAACCTTAAACTGACTTTCATCTCTTATCTCATCCTTTATCTCTATCTTAACCCAACCCCGAACATTGGTCCTTCGAGCCCTACAAGTAAGGCATTGATCCTTCGAGCACGTTGGCGGGACCGAAACGCGTGTGCAGAACTTTGTGCTTTGTTCGTTTGTGTGTGCGTTTTACCGGTTTCGTTATACGCAATCAGTAACATTGGAAACTACAGTGTGTGTTATCTCGTGATCCTGGTCAATCCCGGTGCCTAGGAAGGCGCCAATTTGTTTCATCTCGTGACCCCGGTGCCTACGAAGGCGCCACTTTGCCTCATCTCGTGATCCTGTTCAACCCCGGTGCCTAGGAAGGCGCCAATTTGTTTCATCTTGTGATCCCGGTGCCTAGGAAGGCGCCACTTTACCTCATCTCGTGATTTTATTTAATCCTAGTGCCTAGGAGGGCGCCACTCATCTCATCTCGCGATCCTGTTCGACCCCGAAGAAACCCTACAAGTAAGGTATCTTTCTTCTCACTTTTACTATGGCTACAATGGAAGACATTTTAGCTACTCAACAGCAAATCATTGAAGGCATAGATAGACTTTACTCCAACTTCAAGAAAGATGGAGCAGAGCGAAAGACCCCCGACTACCTACGTCGACGATTAGAAAGCCTAGAGCAATACTTCACGGAGTTTCATAACAACCATATGAATTTGTTATCCTTTGTTGATCGATCTCATGCGTATTTCACTACCAATCAGTATGATCAAATGAAGGCGAAATACAGCAATATTAAAACAGCCATTCAGAATTATAAGCCTTCCACAGACAAACCACAAACCCCTGTTTTGAAACCTCCTACTTTTCAACCATCTTCAAAATCTCAAACCCCGGACCTCTCATCTCAAAATAATCCTCCTAAGGATAGCGTAATTATAGAAGACCTCTTGAAGAAACAAGCTACTAATTTTAGGGCATTTTCAAGAGAAGCTGCTGACATTGATCTCAATCTTATCTCGGAAAAGTGGGAGTTTGAAGACATCCTAAAAACTTTAAACACTCGTTGGGCAGCTATTGACACCCTACACTGGGAAATGGACAACGAGCTCAACGGCTCCAACGCCCAGTACGACGAGCAATTCTCGAACTACGAGAAATATTATAAAACTCTGAAAAGGGATATTAACCGAAAGATGTGGTCGGTGGCTCATATTGAGAAATCGACCCCAAGAATGGAAATAGCTACCTTTGAAGGAAGTTATACGTCCTGGATATCCTTCAAAGATCTCTTTACAGAAACTGTACACAATAACCCATCTTTATCAAACGCCCAAAAAATGCAGTTCCTGAAAAGTAAGATCAAGGGCGAGCCGGAAAAATTAATCCAGCATCTTCAAATAAGTTCAGACAATTACCCCGTTTGTTGGAATATCCTTACGCATCGCTATGATAATAAGCGTCGTATCTTTATATCTCATCTCAAAAACCTCCTAAATATCCCGACATCTCAGCAAAAATCAGCGAGTCACCTTAAACGGATTCATGATACAACGTACGAAAGCGTGAACGCTATAAAAAATCTCGGAATCGATGTATCTACTTGGGATCCCTTCCTCGTATGTGTCCTAGCGGAGAAATTAGACTCTGAAACCAACGATGACTATATAGATTCGCTGAAATCACCAAAAGAGTTGCCAGTATTGGACGAATTTCTTCGGTTTCTGGAGAATAGGTTTACGTCGCTGGAAACTTCACGGAAGAAACAAGAACCCTTCAGTCAAAAGTCACCTCAATCCCAACACGCATCTTCTTCATCTAACGGCTATCGTAATAACCAACAATCTCATTCAAAGGGATTTAATTCTCGTTTTAAACAAAATAACAACACCTCAAATCATACCTATTCGACAAACCAGGTCATTTCGCAATCGGCAAAGTCCAATTCGAAAAATAACGAAAGACGTAAACAATGTGGTATTTGCAATACAAGCGATCATCGCATACAAAATTGTCAAAAGTTGGCAAAAATGCATCCATCGGCTCGTAGAAACGCAATCGCAAATTTGAACCTTTGTGTCAACTGTTTACACTATCACGAAGGTAAAAAATGCCTTTCAGAAGTAAAGTGTAAAGAGTGCAATAAAGACCACAATACGATTCTACATGAATGTTTTACGTCAAGAAATGCTAATTCGGATGCGTCGCGATCGGGGCCGAACACGGCCACTGTTACGAAATCTCCACCTCAGCAAGATATTAACACCTTAGTATCTATGCAGAATAACCCTACAGAAATACTCCTCGCGACAGCAATTATCAAGGTACAAGCAGCTGACGGATCTTACGAAAGGATGAGAGCTCTTCTAGATCAGGGATCTCAGACCTCAATCATTACTGAACGAGCAGCACAGCTCCTGAACTTGCGTCGGCAAAAATGCACAGGACTTATCTCTGGAATCGGAAACAATGAAAATAGCTGTAAGGGCATGATCTCTATTAAGTGTATGTCGTTAATTAATGACTTCACTTTTGAATCCGACGTATTTATAATGAATAGACTAGTCAAAAACTTGCCTAGTTATACCTTCACTAAACCCAACTGGCCAACTCTTAACCAGATAATCCTAGCTGATCCTGAATTCAACAAAAGTAGGCCAGTTGACATCTTATTCGGCGCTGACGTTTATTCTCAAATCCTATTGGATGGTATCTGCCGTTCCGAGGGAATGTTACCCATTGCCCAGCAGACACAGCTGGGATGGATCCTAAGCGGTAACTGTAAAACATTTCAGTGCAATGTGATACTAAACAATCTCACCGATATCCAACAGTTCTGGGAAATAGAGGATATTCGCGAACCCTTATCTATATCTCAAGAAGACCAAGCCTGCATTGACTTCTTTCAATCCTCAACCTCAAGGCGCAAAGACGGCAGCTATGTCGTGAAAATACCTTTTAAAGAAAACTTTGAAGAACAGTTGGGAGAATCTAAAAATAAAGCCATTGCGCAATTCTTTCAAATAGAAAGGAAATTAATTAAGCAACCAGACTTGGCACATGATTATAAATTGTTTATGTCCGAGTATTTAGAGCTCGGACATATGATCCCCGTTGCGACACATGTCAACGAAACCTCAGATTGCTACCTTTCGCATCATGGCGTACTTCGAGCTGAGTCATTAACTACAAAATTACGAGTTGTTTTTAATGCCTCTGCAAAAACCTCAACAGGTCATAGCCTCAACGACCTTATGTGCAGGGGGCCGAACCTACAGCAGGACCTCTTAAGTCTCATACTAAAATGGAGACAGTTTAAATACGCATTCACGGCCGATATTGAAAAGATGTTCCGTAACATTTGGCTACATCCTGATCATCAAAAGTTCCAGAAAATTATTTGGAGACATCATCAATCACAACCTTTGCAAGAATATCAGCTAGCGACTGTCACCTACGGTACAAAGGCCGCACCTTTTCTGGCCATGATGACACTGAAACAACTTGCCATCGATGAAAGGCCAAATTATCCCAATAGCAACGCTCCTGATATCTTAGAAACCTCTTTTTACATGGATGACCTCATGCATGGAGCTCATACCGCGACAGCTGCTAAACATCTCAAAGCAGAGATGACAAACCTTCTTAAGTCAGGCGGCCTCAATCTTAGAAAATGGCGCTCGAACTTGCCGGAACTTTTAGACGATCATATTAATCCTCAAGATGAAGAATTTCATTTTAAACAGCCAGAATCTACAAAGGCTTTAGGTCTTCGCTGGAATCCAAAAGAAGACTATTTTATCTTTCATCCAATAGAAATTACCACAGAGGGCATCCCAACAAAACGACAATTCTTGTCTGAAATCTCAAAAATCTTTGACCCTTTGGGCTGGGTGTCACCAGTCACAATTAAACTCAAAATACTATTTCAAGAGACATGGAAAACGGAATTAGGTTGGGATCAACCGATTCCTCATAATATTGCCCTGGGATGGAATAAAATAAAGGCCGACTTACCTTATATCTCCCAATTTAAAATACCTCGATGGATACAAACCATGGAGAATGATATAATTGAGCTTCATGGGTTTTGTGACGCCAGCACAAAGGCCTACGCCTGCGTTGTTTATTGTAAAATTACAAGAAACCATAAGACATACATAACTCTTGTTGCTGGAAAATCTAAAGTGGTACCTCTGAAAAAATCTCAATCTGTACCTCGCTTGGAACTTAGCGGAGCTCTTTTATTATCAAAACTTATGGCCAAAATAATCTCATCCCTATCTGATCTCAAAATCCAAGCTTATGGCTGGGTAGATTCCATGGCAGTACTAGGATGGATAAGTGGTGAACCAGAAAAATGGAAACCCTTTGTTGCCAATCGAGTAAAAATGATTTGCGAAATTATCCCAAAAAATAGGTGGCGGTATGTGAAATCTCAAGAAAATCCCGCAGATTGCGCCAGCCGTAGTCTGACTGCATCCCATTTAGCAAATCATTCACTTTGGTGGCACGGACCCGATTGGCTACCTCAACACAACCCTGAAAACAACCCTAAACCCATCTTATACAAAACAACTGAAGATCTCAGAAAGAAAAAGCTAGTAAACACTATTACTGCTGACTCTAACAATTCCATTATAAAACAATTATTAGACAAATACAGCAGTTACAATAAAATTATACGAGTTTTAGCTTATGTAAACAAATTCAACGACATCCTGATTTACAAAAAGAAGCGTGAAAACTATCTTACTCTGCATGACCTCAAACGAGCGACGGAAATGTTAATAAAACATGTGCAACAAGAATACTTTTTCAAGGAAATATCTCAGCTTGAAAAAGGTGAACCTTTAAGCAAAAAAAGCCAGATCTTGAATCTCAATCCTATCTTAGACAGCCACGGAGTACTACGTGTCGGTGGACGGCTAAAACATTCGAGTTTAGACCCCGAAATGAAGCATCCCATTATCATCCCAAATCGAACTAAATTAGCTGATCTTATAATAGACGAATCCCATAAAGTAGTATTCCATGGTGGAGTGAAAATGACGAGTGGATTTATACGACAAAAATATTGGTTAATGGGAGGAAACCGCGCTACGAAAAAACGATTAAGAACGTGTGTAAAGTGTAAGAGACACGATCCCATTCTAAAACATCAACTCATGGGTGACTTACCTTCATCCAGATTAAATCCTAGTCGACCCTTTTATCATACCGGTGTAGACTATACTGGGCATGTTTTGGTGAAAGCGAACAAAGGTCGCGGCATCAAAACAGATAAAGGATACGTTGCAGTATTCATATGTATGGTTACAAAGGCCATACATTTAGAACTCGTATCTGATCTCACAGCGTCGGCTTTTATTGCAGCGCTCAGACGTATGTCAGCCAGAAGAGGAACCCCTGGGCACATCTACAGTGATCAAGGAACAAACTTCATTGGAGCCAACAAGATCCTAAAACAAGAAATATCAGAAATCTCAGAAATCTTATCAAGCCAAGAAACATTATCTACCGTCGCAGAAATGAACATTGAGTGGCATTTTAATGCTCCGTCATGGCCTTCCGCTGGCGGACTTTGGGAAGCTGCGGTGAAAAGTTTAAAACATCACCTTAGGCGTGTTGTTGGTGAGCAAAAACTCACCTACGAAGAATATAGCACCCTCCTATCTCAACTCGAGGGTTGTTTAAATTCTCGACCACTTTGTCCTTTGAAGGAAGATCCCGAGGACATCGACTTTTTAACCCCGGCACACTTTCTTGCAAGTGGGCCTACCTTAACGATCGTTGAAACAGAAAATGATCTTAGGACTCGGTGGCACTTGGTACAAAAAATCTATAGACATATTTGGGCCCAGTGGAAAAATGAATATCTCTCACAGTTATCCATTAGAGCTAAATGGAGACAATCTCAAAAGAATCTCAGTCTCAACGATATTGTTATTATCAAAGATGAAAACCTCCCGCCTGGGAAGTGGGCCCTAGGGCGTATAGTAGAACTGCATCCCGGTTCTGACGGACACGTCAGAGTCGTTACCCTTAAAACCAAAAATGGTTTCCTAAAACGGCCTGTTGTTAAGCTATCTCTATTACCAGCGGACAGAGACAATAATCCTTCTAGTGACACGAAGATTAAAGATGAAGCACCTAGGAAGAAAAACCCCAAGCGTATCTCCTTCTCGACTATAGCTCTGTCAGTAACGCTATTCCTATTGTCACTAATAAACTTATCTCAAGCATCTTATAGTTTTACCCCTTTGAGCAACAACAGCGTTTATTTCGATAAAATCTCCAACATGCATCTTATTAGAGACGACTGGCGTTTAATTGATTATTATGACACATATCCCTACAAAGAAGGCACGTCGGCACTCGAGAAATATATCAATTATCTTGAAACATTGTGCTCCACTATTAAAGAACACGCACCATGCGACGGTATCATCCTTCAACTCGGGCACGAGTTTGAAGAAATAAAACATTATGATAGTATGTTAACAATTAATGAATCATTTGTAACTGGAGACGAGCGGCGGCGCCGGCGCCGTGGTCTAATAGACGGAGTGGGCTACGTCGCAAACAGCTTGTTTGGCGTGCTAGATCAGCGTTTTGCGGAGAAATACGCACAGGACATCGACCTTTTGAAACAAAATGATAAACATTTGTATAACCTCTGGAAAAACCAAACCTCAATCGTGGAAGCCGAATTTAATCTTATGAAAAGAATAGAGAAAGCTGCGAACAAACATCATAAATCGATAAATCAAAAGTTTAATTACCTTAAAGAATCCTTTCAAGACCTTCAACGCAATGTACAGAACATGACTCTAGTTACCGATTTCTTAGCATCTGCTATGACGGCGAATAACTTACTGTATAGCCTCAGGAAAATACAAGACTCTATTCTTGATACGGTAACTAATATTTACAATGGAAAATTGGACTTCCATCTGATATCTCCTAAACAGCTGAGAACGGAATTAAGTTCTATATCAGCACATATCCCCAAAGACATGGCACTTCCGGTCAACCATTTGAATCTCAAAGATCTCTACAACTTGATAAAAGTGCGGACTAAGTACTATAGTAAGTACTTGATCATTGAAATAAGAATACCCCTAATCGAAAGAGACCTTTACGAAATCTTTAACCTCATTCCAGTCCCACGATTATTGAACCACGACATGATACATGTGAAAGTTATATCAAGTTTTGCTGCCATTAACCTCAGAAAAGACTCATACGTAACCCTTACTGATGCTGATCTCCAGTCTTGTATAAGACAAAATCCTGGGATGATTTTATGTCATACAAAAAACCCTATAAATATCTTAAAGGATGATCACAGCTTGTGTGAAACGATCCCACGCACAAGAACCTGTGAAACTATTAGAACCCCTTGTAAAAACATTTGGAAGGAATTAACAGCGGATAATAAATATTATTATTTTTGTTGCAACGAATGCAACTTTAAACTTCTCTGTGACGGCGACATTACCGCCATTAAATTGATGAATGCAGGTCTGTTGAATGTGGAGGAAGGCTGTATCATAAAGACGGACAATTTCGTTGTCCATTCTAATAAAAGGCTGTCTAGTAAAATGAGTATTGGTGCAAGAATTATTGCGCCACAAATATCACCTATTAACCATATATTCAACATCTCTACCCCTGAATCTCCTGAAATTAATCCTAATAATTCTGAAATATTGCGACAATTTGAAGAAATACAGAAAAAGATTGAGATCATGAAACAAACTGAACCACTGAGTGATAAAATATCCTATCACGACGTACATCTTTATAGCGTCTTGTATGCTCTAATCTTTGGAATCCTGATAACTGCGGTGGTATACTGTTGGCGGCGTCACAGGCGGTCAACACGTCGAGAACCCTCGGTGCCTGCTGGAGAGGCATCTACTGCTACTGCGATTTCTTCACATCCCGGAAATAAGAGTGTTATGTTAAGTGAGTGTAGTGCGGTTAGGGAAAAAAGGCAATCTTTAATCAAAGTGAAAAGAGCAGTGAGTGAGTGTTGTGATCTTAGGGAAAAAGGTCAATTTAGTCAATCCGTGAAAAGTGATCCCAAAAATCTTACCAAATCAAACGAGTGTTTACAAACAGAAGATAGGGCCTCGTCCCCTGTTTTTCGTGTATTTTCCCTTCCCGATCTAAGATAATCTTGATTGTAATTGTTCGAAATATTGTTAATCACTCACTACTAATCCTTATCCCTGTCATATAGTTGATAAGTTGAATATTGTTTATCATCTTGTAAATCTCATCACCATCTTTATCCTACTAACCCCTATCTTTGCCCCCGGGAGCATGTACGGGTCAACCACCGTACAGTACGTTTACCTGGGTCATCATTATTGCGCCACCCGCTCAGTATGTGTCCATCATTTATATTATTGCACTTTCACAGCAATAGTTCAGTACGTAATTCGGCGACATACCGTGCGCGTGACTCATAATCCCATATCGTTCACCAATCATCCTAGTATAAATTAATCTTAATCTTATATTTGTGGAAACAGACAATACAGTGAATTTATTAACCTTAAACTGACTTTCATCTCTTATCTCATCCTTTATCTCTATCTTAACCCAACCCCGAACAATCCTTCTAGAAGCAAAGTTGAAGTCTTCGATCTCTGCATCTGTTCGCTGGAGTAGGTCGAGGATGCGGCTTATCTGGTTGCTTCGGCAAGATGAACCTCAAGAAGTCCGAAACGAACGACGAACTTCATGACCATTTGCTTGTGGATCTTTTTTCACGATATCAGTATTGTCTGAGGCGTGCAGACCACTAATGACTTCTCTGTTGGTCCTTTTGCACTAAATCTTGTAGGTGTTGATATCAATTTCAATGAGTTGATCTCTTATTGCTGCGTACGTTTCAATGTCTGCCGGAATAACTTGATTATGAGTCCTAATTTTAGTGAAAGAAAGAAAGAAAGTTCCTATCAATCATTTTGCTTAAGACATCTTTTAGGGGTGTTATATCCACTGACAAAAACTACTTCAGGCTTCAGTACCTATATATTCTTCTGCAGCTTTAAAAGACATAATAATCACACCATCAAGATTTTTTTTTAAAACGTTGCACCGCCACTAGAAATTTCTCCTGTATCGTGGTGCGTTAACAAGCATTTTAACTCAGATACACAAACACACCCAGACCCGAAACAACTATCTCTAGGCTACACAAACATTTGTTCCGTGCGGGGATCGAACCCGCGACACGCAGCGCAGCAGCCAATTGCTTGAGCCACTGCACCAATCGTGTCGTCAACATTTCTTTGGCACATGCTACAATTCAATCTTTTTACTTAAGTGATCATTGCAGCTATAAAAGATATAATAATCACATCATCGACAGTTTTCAGAACTAACAGCATTATCGAGCCTTTACGGAGCTAATAGCATCATCGACTTTTTACAGAGCTAACGGCATTATCGAGTTTTTACAGAGCTAACAGCATTATTGAGTTTTTACAGAGCTAACAGCATCATCGAGTTTTTACAGAGCTACAAGCAGTATTGAGGTTTTTTGTATTTTTTTTTGCTATTTGTTTTTGCAGTTTGAGTTTTTTGCATCATCCAGTTTTTACAGAGCTAACAACATCACATTGACCATATTCGTTAGTTAGAGGTATAATTGTCATTCCTACCTCAACAAATTGACAATAAAACCGAATAGGTATCGTAGAGAGATTGTGAGAAAACTTTGTATTCCTTTATAATCAACATGTATAATACCCCATCATTTTACCCATTTAACTCTCCAACATTAAACATAATTTTTTTTTAAGAAAATACCCTGAACAAACATGAAACAGTAAAAATTTGTTTAGAAATATGTTAACTAAACCAAACCTTTTATCCGTACCTACCCATTTTTTCGACAATACGTGTCATTTCAACAGACCAGACAAAATTCGACTAGTACAGTTCTAATTGTAATTCCTAAACAAACAATTCGAAATAATATATATAATAATAATAATAATAACTAACAGCATTATTGAGTTTTTACAGAGCTAACAGCATCATCGAGTTTTTACAGAGCTACAAGCAGTATTGAGGTTTTTTGTATTTTTTCTTGCTATTTGTTTTTGCAGTTTGAGTTTTTTGCATCATCCAGTTTTTACAGAGCTAACAACATCACATTGACCATATTCGTTAGTTAGAGGTATAATTGTCATTCCTACCTCAACAAATTGACAATAAAACCGAATAGGTATCGTAGAGAGATTGTGAGAAAACTTTGTATTCCTTTATAATCAACATGTATAATACCCCATCATTTTACCCATTTAACTCTCCAACATTAAACATAATTTTTTTTTTAAGAAAATACCCTGAACAAACATGAAACAGTAAAAATTTGTTTAGAAATATGTTAACTAAACCAAACCTTTTATCCGTACCTACCCATTTTTTCGACAATACGTGTCATTTCAACAGACCAGACAAAATTCGACTAGTACAGTTCTAATTGTAATTCCTAAACAAACAATTCGAATAATAATAATAATAATATAATAATAATATATATAAATAATAATAAATAATATAATATAATTAATATAATAATAATAATATTATTAATATATTATTATTATATTATAATATATAATATATATATAATATATAATATATATATAATAATATATATATATAATATTGGTCGCGCCATTATTGTCGCCAGAACGATTATTTTCAATAAAAAACACAACTAAAAAGACAAAATTCATCCAAAAAGACACAACCAAAAAAAATCTACCAGAACCAAAACAACAGGAAGAAAACACACTTCTTTGGCAGATGCTACAATTCAATCATTTTGCTTAAGAGATTTGAAGTCCACTACGCCGGTCACAAAAATTGCTTCAATATTCTTTTGATCCGTTTGGTAGATGTTTCTTTATTTATACTTTCCGTGTGGCCTTCGTGCTTTTTGTGTTTGTTGTTACTAACTTTTTCTTGCTGCCACTCATGATTCGAGGCTTCCTCTTTGTGCTTGAGAAGTATTTACGTTACTTCCTTCTCTTATGGAGACCATTTTCTATCTCCATCGCTTTGACTAGGCTTGTCGCATCTCAGTCACCCTCCTCCTTACATACGGGCTAGGGACCGTCATCGGCGGAGTTAAAAAAATGATTTAAGCACCCTACCATACCCTTCTGAAAAAAGAGGTGTTACAGTGTTAGATGTCAAAATCAATTCACACATATTGGGGATGTAGAGTAATCTAGAGTAATTAACTCAAGGTTCGAGTTGATCAAGCTATACCTATATGTACTCATAGCTAATACAAGTTGGGAAACTCAACACCGATCAGAAGATGAAAATTACAAACCTTTGCCGTAAAGTTGAATCGGGAACGTCACAAATGGCAGACCTTTACCAGTCGCTTAAGCAAAAAGCCATACACGCGAATAACATGATCGATACCCTTCAGCATCAACGCGACCTGACAGATCAGATTTCGGGGCTCAAGCAGTCGATAAAGGAGTCCAGCTCTTCGGGAAATGCTTCATTTGCCGAAATGGTGAAAAGGGGATCTGACCGTTTTATTCGTCCCAATAATTTAAGCTCTGTCGCTATTTATCGCGATTATAAATTGAAAACCAGTGATGAAACCAAAGAACTCGTGCAAAAAATTATACGGCCCGATCAAATGAAGCTGCAAGTGTCCGAAAAAATGGTGGCGTAATAATTAGCACGGAGACGAAACATGACGCTAATAAGCTGAAGAACGCAGTTCAGCTCTCTACCTCTAGACTTACCGCCGACGAACCTAACAAGCGCAAACCCCGGATCGTGGTTGTAGGAGTGCCGACTTCATTGGCTGAAAATGAGGTCTTCAAATGCAATTTTTCAACAAAATGTAGCAGACAAGTTAAAACGGTGTCCTTGGAATCCTTCTTGACGTTGGTAAAATTAAGCCACAAATCAGGGAAAAGAGAGGCTGCAACCTGTAACTACGTTATTGAAGTTGCGGCTTTTATCCGAAAAATACTAATACCAATTTTTTTCAAAATAACCCCTCATCAAATCATCAAATAACCCCTCCCGCTCTTGGGCAGAGCAAAAGGGAGTGTCAGACTTCTACTGACTAAAAACCACCCATGTTCCTTCTTAGCCCTTCATGCCGAGGGCGCGGTATCTCTTGCGAACAACCCGCAGCCCCGACGGGCGTCGGCCCTTGCGGGCCCCTTCCATGGTGCTGACATCTCTTTGAGGCGCGCGTGGAACACGAACGCTCCGTCGACACGGCCTGTCGTCGTCATAAGACGGACGGACGGCGAGCTAGCCCATCACTCACCGTCCACAGGCCTGCGTCTACGGTGGCCGGAAGCCATCACGTGGCCCCCGACGCCCGGAGCGCCTCCCGCGGCGGCTGGGACGAGAGGTTCTCTCCCTCTCACGTTCCGCCACCTCCTTCGCAAGCATCACTGCTTCGCAGAAGGAGGCGACGGCGTCCCATTCCTCCTCGCCCCGGACCATGGCTTGCACCAGGGCCGGGCGACAATAATACTAATACCTCAATCAAGGATATTTATTAACTGGTCATCTTGTCCTGTGAAGGATTTCACGTCAGTTACAAGATGTTATAAATGCCAACAGTTGACTTTTCTGCAAGATTTGGCTGCATGGCCCCATGCAGCCAAATCTTGCAGAAAAGTTAATTCTACATGTGGGCACTGCGGTGAAGTAGGTCATATGATGTCCGAATGCGTGAATATAGACGACACTCCGAGATGCGCGACTTGCTCTCGCTTTAAAAAGCCCAGTGACCACAAAACGGGAGACGCTGAATACCCTGCTAGAAAAATAGCGGAATACAGATACATAAACTCCGTCGATTATGAGGGCACCTAGTGCGCAATATTTTTAGTTGTCTAAGCAAATTGTCGCCCGCAATAAAAATACAAACAGTGTTATTTTGCAATATTTACTTGTTTAATACTGCTGACGATGATATTAGTACATATTAACAACTAAGTGCCACAAATTGTTTTCCCTACATTTTATCGATACATGTTTTGATAACCTTAATATTTTTGGTCTGTGTCTTAAATTTTTATAAAGTACGTAGGTATATCATTATATTTTTACTATTATGTTTTTTCACTATAATGTTTAATATTATTAAGAAATCTATTGTCCATGTCTTAATTGTTAGAAATATGCCGCCCGTGATACAGGTTTAACCTAGTATAGGCATCGAATTTTCTTATACCTACATTATTTGTAAGATTTAAATTGTATTTATTGTGCCAACTCTAATTTTTGAATAAATATATTATTATTATTTTAGCTACGACTAATTGGCTCCCCACTCGGGGAAGGGGCCGTGCTCCACCAACGCACGGCCCTGTAGAGCGCCACCGCCACCCTGTGACTACCAGGCGGATTTCTTTTTAAATATGGTCAAAACTCTAATGTACTCGTAAGAAGACAGACTTAAGAGTCACATGACTTTATAATTTAAATATAATTTCCGACTCCTTGCATCAAATGACAGCCGGCATAATATTTTAAACGAACCTTTACAAAGTAACATTTCCTAAAATACAATCGATTATTGTCTAGAATTACAGTTATTGTAAAAATATCTTTCAGTGTTTTAAATGTGTAAAAATACACAAAATTAAAACAGAGTTACACCAAAATTCTTTATTTTATTTGTGTATTGATAAAGATTTTATTTTAATGTTAAATATATTATGAAACTAATTATAGTTTTGAATTCATTAGAATCGGACTTTTTTATATATCTATTAATTCCCAATTTAAATTAAGGAACACGACATCATTTTTTTTTAGGATCGTCTCCTAAGAATGTCTTCAGCAATTAGTTGAATATTATAGAAACTGTAATGCAGAAGAAAGTAATGAAAAAATTACCAACAAAGTAATTCTAGAGAATGTTATAGGCCTCAAAATTAATAAATAACCTTCTAGTAGCTATAATATTACACATATATTTCGAAAAAATATAAATTTAAAAATCCAAAAGAATTAAAGTATTTGCTAGATTTCTAAGAATATATATATAGATAAATGTTTTACAAACTTGTGAATTGAGGTTAAATAAAGCTATTAATTTGCTCATGTTCTTTTTAGCTTGTTTTTAAAACTTTCAGTTAAAGTTGATTTTGACCAAAATTTTAAGAAAATTCGCCTGTGTGCAGCGGGTGATTCACGGCAAAAAAATTTTTTTCCGTGCACTCTCCCACCCTCCTACATTTCTGATAAATGCCGTTTCTCGTCTGGGCTAAAGACAACATCCCTGCGCTGGCCGCCGGAGTAGTTCAAGAATGCGGCTTATAGTTTCAGTAAAAAGGTATGTTTAAGAAGACATATTCCCCGTGTTGCCGTAATCAAAATAGCTGGTGGGAACAAGAAGCTCATTAGTAAGTTCTGACCAAAGACAGCGTAGTTTTAGTTGCATATTCGTACATGGCTACTCCAGCCACATTAAATCCGTTGAGCCCAATATCACCTTAATTCAAGAAAACAAAACTACCAGAATACTAGAACTGACTGGACAAGCATTCGGAGTGGTAGACATAATGAAATCTCCTGGACCCGTTGTAGTCTTAATCGAGATATTTGGTGAGAACAAGCAGCTCATAAGTAAGTTCTGCCCAGAGTGCTGGGCAAGAAGTCCAGTCACACTTGCCAGTGGCGTCAAGGTTAATAAGGACCAAAACCGGGCGACCTTCAGCAATTTGGAAATACAACCAATGAGAACACAACAGTAACATCCCACAAAAATCCCCGTGCCACGCGGCTGTTGTAATTGTTTAGTAGGCGTGTTCCGCATGGTGTCGGACGTAAAGAATAGCACCATCCCATATCTTCCCGTGGGTGTCGTAAGAGGCGACTATGGAACTTACCAGAGAATGGGATAGCAGTGTTCTCTGTGCCTTTGTAACAACCATCTGCGATCGCCAACTCGCCTGCCAAGCGTAGCGATTATGGCAAATCCCCCCCTTCTGAGGGAGGCCTATGTCCAGCAGTGGACGTCTCATGGCTGAAATGATGATGATGATGATGAGGCAGACACAAAGTCGTCAGCCATGCACATGTAATCCTCTCCTTAAGTCAAGTGCTCCAGACGTGGTTTCACAGAGGGAAGATGAACTACCCTTTTGTTACGACACATGTTGTTAACGAGACGGAGTTTAATTACCACGTACTGCCCAAAGAGTGCTGGACACCCAACTTTATGTAATAGACAAGAATTTGTGAAAAACAATTACTGACGTTGCTCATAAAGCCGCTTACCTTAAGTGGGACTGGACTGGGCACATCTTCCGCATGACCAATGAGCTGTAGGCCAAAATGGGTTATTGTACATTCGCCACAAAGTAAATTCGTCACATTTTGTAAACTCCATACATTGAAAGTATATTCGTCACATGCATAAAAAGTATATGTAAATTCGTCACAAGTCTTCATAGGTACATAATTTTTGCTTAAAGTACTGGTAACAAACAAAGTTATTAGGTGTCATGATTCATTTGAAGATTAGCTACGGGGTGACCGCCCGAAAGAAATGATTAATCTCCTATTAACTTATGATACCCTAGTACTACATAACACATTACATTACTCCTGTTGACTCCTGTATTTGGTGACAGCCCGAAAGAAATGATTAATCTTCTATCAACTTATGATACCCTAGTACTACATAACACATTACATTACTCCTGTTAACTCCTGTATTTCGTGCAAATGACAATCTGCATTAAGTTTATATAGAGTATAAAATATCATACCGGTGTTAAGGTTAGTAAATCTAATTTCCTACCCATAACACTGGTGTGATGGTTAGAAAAAAAATCCTCATCGTCACACCAGTGTGACAGAGCAGTGTGAAGGTTAGTCAGGCGACGATTTTTCTGCAGTCTGTACGGAAATAACCAATATGGCGGATTTTTATTCATGAAAATAGAACTGTGGCGAGTTAACACATACTTTGTTCGTGACGAATTTACTTTGTGGCGAATGTACAATAACCCGCCAAAATAACCACTTTTTTTAGCCCTGACCCATTCGGAAGGCGTCGCGTTAGATTGTTATCATTGCTACTGGTTTGGCTAAAAACTAGCCAGATGTGGACGACTCTTTGTTAAAATAAATGAATAGGTATCAGAAAGTGTACATCATCAGTGTCAGGTCATGGCAGCTGAGTAAGACATAGTAATTGACTTTAGATACATGTATCATGCTGTAGGAAAGTCTGGTGGGGATCAACAGGTGTGAGGCAGCCATCAACTACCTCAACTGCTTGCTTGATAATAGATAAATAAACAATATTCACGTTAGTAATAAAAACACGATTGCTTACCTACAAGCCTGACTGCAGGAGTTTCACCGCACCAATGACTACGCCACCTCCACCACAGCCAGTGGGACAGTGCAGCTACCGCACTGCTGATTAGCTGAGCACTTTTACATTACCGTTGACGAGAGCACTACCTCATTACCGTTTACGCAAGCACTACCGCGTTACCGTTTACGCGAACAATACCGCACCAACCATTGATTACGAGAGCACAATCACATTACTGCATTACTGTTTATGCGCACTACCATACTAAACAAACATCGCGAGACTACGCGAGCTCCACAGCACCGCCGATTGCGGGAACTTCACTGCGCCACTGACTACCCCGGCTTCACCGCACCGACGATTGCGAAAGCTTTTCCACGCCGAAAACTACGCGAGCTCCACCGCACCGCCGATTGCGGGAACTTCACTGCGTCACTGACTACCCCGGCTTCACCGCACCGACGATTGCGAAAGCTTTTCCACGCCGAAAACTACGCGAGCTCCACCGCACCGCCGATTGCGGGAACTTCACTGCGTCACTGACTACCCCGGCTTCACCGCACCGACGATTGCGAAAGCTTTTCCACGCCGAAAACTACGCGAGCTCCACCGCACCGCCGATTGCGGGAACTTCACTGCGTCACTGACTACCCCGGCTTCACCGCACCGACGATTGCGAAAGCTTTTCCACGCCGAAAAGTACGCGAGCTCCACAGCATCGCCGAATGCGGGAACTTCACAGCGCCACTGACTACGCCGGCTTCACCGTACCGACGATTCCGAAAGCTTTTCCACGCCGAAAACTACGCGAGCTCCACAGCACCGCCGAATGCGGGAACTTAACTGTGCCACTGACTACGCCGATCATGTTCGGGCGCTTTTCTGGTGGTCGCCACTGTTGATTCTGGCTTGCAGGCTGGAGTTGCAGTGGTTTGGCAAAACTGTAACCAAAACAAGTATCGTATAAAATATTAACAGTTCATTAATATACAGCCCGAACATTCTTACAGCAAAAACATGTATATTATGTTGTGTGTGACATTATTGTTGTAACTCTAAGTTAATTTAAAAATATCAAAATGTGTTAAATGTCGAATTGTGTTATTTTTGTTATTAAGGAATAAACAAGGGTTTATTATTATTATATGTTGTGTGTGTGGTGGCCCAGTGGTTACGGCCCCGACTTATGAACAGTAAGTAGTGGGTTCGAACCCAGGCAGGCATATTACTTTGTGTAATTTATTTCATCACCACTGCTCTCAAAACGGTGAACGAAAACATCGGGAGAAAACATATCTTAAAATCGAAGATATGTGACATCTACCAACCCTCATTGGGCCCTGTGGAGCATTATAGTCCATGCCTCTCCTAGAGAGGAGGCCTGAGTCCCTGCAGTAGGAACATTATAGGCTGATGATGATATGTTATAGTCAAAACTGTTAATCGGTCAAAACTACTTTTGACTGGTGTAAGTCAACACCCCAATTATTTTTTTTTTTTGGTTGGGAAATCATCAAATAACCCCTCCCGCTCTGGGCAGAGCGAAAGGGAGTGTCAGACTTCTACTGTCTAAAAACCACCCATGTTCCTTTTTAGCCCTTTGTGTTGAGGCCGCGGTATCTCTTTCGAACAACCCGCAGCCCCGACGGGCAACACCCTTACTAAGACAAAACGCGTTTTTTATATTAAAATAAATGTTAGCTAGCATGAAGTTACCCAAAGGGTCTCAAAAAAAACCAAATAAATTTCCTAATAACCTTCAGATTATTTTAATTTATCGATGTAATAAAACAGAAACCACATAGTAAGGTTCTAAGTTATTGTTTAATAGTTTTGATCTGTCAAAAGTAGTAGTGACTGTGACCTAAACGTGTTTTATTTACTAAAGACCTAGCTACGTATCACCCAGCTGACGTGTTGAAGTACACTATCTGATACATATAATAAACTAATTGAGTAAAGTGTTCGTGTGGCTGTTGCACTTGTCATGCGGCGTTTGCTTATTATTAGCCAGCCAGCTCTCCCGGCCGGGTACTCGGTGCATCCCTCAGGGATTGGTGAGCCGTACAACCTAGAAATTAAACAATTGGTTAGTGTGAGCCAATGCGATTAAATCAATAGAAATCATTCTTACCTGGAGTCCATGAAGTAGCAAAGGTACACATTATATTAGCAATAAAACAACAGTCAGTCGGAATATAGTAGAGTTTATTATACACTACTTTAATTTTTAACCGACTTCCAAAAAGGAGGAGGTTATCAATTCATCTGTATGTTTTTTTTTTATGTTTGTTATCGCATATCTCCGTCATTAATGAACCGATTTTCAAAATTATTTTTGTGTTCGAATAGGTATACTACCGAGGTGGTCCCATTGTCACCAAATTAGGATCTGATGATAGGATCCCAAAATCGAGGGCAACCCTCAAATTTTATAGGCACATAATGATGTTTTTCATATATTTTCTAAAGCTGTTTAAGTATTTGCGTCTGACCATCATAATATCATGTGAATTCGCTGATGATGATGGAAGGTACAACTCCTTAACAGTTAGGAGTTGAAAGAAAATTCTTTCTTATTTATACTCACTTATGGAGCGATAATTGTATTCTTTCAAGGTATTAGGTTGACTCGAGGTGATCCCATTGTCACCAAGTCAGGATCTGATGATGGGATCCCAGGGAAATCGAGGGCAACCCTCAAACTTTATTGGTACTTATGACGTTTTCAATATATTTTCTAAACCTGTTCAAGTATTTGCGTGTGGTCATCACAATATCATGTGGATTCACTGATGATGATAGAAGGTACAACTCCTCAACGGTTAGGAGTTGATAGAAAATTCTTTCAGAACTATGAGTACTTATAAAGTGATAGTTGTATTCTTTCAGGGTATTAGGTTGCCCTGATGATAGAAGGTAAAACTCATTAACCGACTTTAAAAAAGGAGATTCTCAATCTTTTTTTTATGTATATTCACCGATTACTCGGAGGCGCCTGAACCGATATAAAAAAATATTTTTTTGTTGAAAAGGAGATATCCCAAGGGTGGTACCATGATAACAAAATCAGGATCTGATGATGGCACCCCAGAGAAATCGAGGGCAACCCTCAAATTGTATAGGCATGTATCACGTGTTTCGTGCTTTTTCTAAAGTTTTTTTAAGTATTTGCATCTAGCAGTCATCACTTTATGTTGACGAGTTGATGATGGAAGGTATAACTCCTCAACGGTTAGGAGTTGGAGCATAATTCTTTAGTAAAATTTTATGGGGACGTATATATCGTTGTATTCTTTCAGGTGTACTGTGTACTGTACACATGTAAACTTTAACGTCATTTCCCTTTCTTTCACTTCTTTTAATTTTATGTATGTTGTCTTCTATATCGTGTGGTTATTGCCTAGCCAGGTGTTAGAGTGTTTATGCCCCTCATAGGACGTGGCTTTACATGCCGTCGAGGAATATCTTTCAGGCATGCTGGTTTCCTTCACCGGAGCAAGTGATAATTACACCAAAAAATATACAAATGATAAATATACAAGAAAAACGAGAGGTGCGTGTCTTGGGTTCGAACTCGGGACCTTTTACTTGGCAGTCCAACGGTCGGCTATCTATGTCTAATGATATAAATATTTAAATGGAACATACCGCCATTTTCATCACCCATAAATTTCTATTAAACTTGCTTTCATTGGGTTGTGTAGGATATTGGATTCAGTTTTAAATAAGTTCTCTATCTTTCTGTAAACAAAAAATAAATATTAATAGATACACACACTACACTACACTTATTTACCTCCAAGACCTTACCGTCGTTTTTTTCGCATTTGAAAATTATAATGTTTGTTAATACTCCATAATTTATTAAACACTATAAGAACAACGATTTTAAACACACTTATAATCGTTATTAAATTTACAATTTTTCAGTAATTACATTTACAAAATGTTTTAGGTATATTTTTATGTAATTGATGGATACAGACATAAAATTTATAAGTTAAAAACATTCATCATAATAATCTAATACAATAACGTGGAATACAATAAATCATCTACCTACTTAAATCAATATTTTCAAAGACTACCTTAAAAGAAATTACGTGACGCTAAATTACAAAAACAAACTTATTTACTTATTTCATTTTCAATTTTGCAAACATTGAAAATACAATTAATATACAATATTTATACTTTTTTTCTAGTTAAAACAATTACAACACGATACTACATACAATAGGGATGTTTCCTGATTTAAAAAAAAATATGATTCTAATTAGTCCGTCTGTTATATTATCGAAAAATATTGGATACATATTTTTTGTTTTGCCAATTCAATAAAAAATAACGAAGATAAAACGCGTCAAAGATTTGAGTGGGGGCTTGTGACGTCACTCACCGTTAAAAAATGTCATACTAATGTCTTGGAATATTACGTCACACAAGTTTTCAAAGCACTGTTTCGTCTTCATTGTTTGTTGACGTGAAAAAAATATATATTATGTCCAATATTGTTTGGAAATCTATCTGACGGACTAATTAGATTTTTTGTTAACTACCCTATTCACACAATAATAACTTGAATCAAAGATATTAGAAATCAAATATAACTTCACCATCTTGGGTCAGTCTGCAGGAGGATATCCATTTAAACATTTCGTTAACGTCAGCTAAACCTGAAAACAAAGGCAAACATGAAAACGGCAAAATGAAGGTACTAAGTTATAGTATTCTAAAACACTTTTTATATTGCAGTAATTTTCAAACCTTACCTGATCCTTTTTATAAAAAGTAAAAAGGACCAGGTAACGTTCATTATTTGCACACCGATGACGTCACCCGAACATCAGCTGCGTGCTTTAGCGGTAAAGTTGAAGATCTATTAAAGAAATTTGCACAATAATATATCAAAATAAATCTATGATCCAAGGTATAAGTATATTTATTATATTTACTCACAGCAAAAGTTAACAACCGCATTGTCATAAACAAGAACGTAATTCAACTTTTACATATTATGCATGTACCTAACACTATGTAAAAAAGAAGTTATAAAGTTTTGATTAAAGACAATGACATTTATTCGTAGGATACGGTATTCACAATGTTGTTACAAAAATGGTATGGTTCTCGACATATCCACCGCTAGACGCGGCATACGAAAATTTACATTACTTAGAAATTCATATTTGATACTAACATTTTATAGTTTAACATAATTTAAGTTTATTTTTAGTTGTGTAATTTAGTGTTAGGTATAGGTACTCTAATGAAACTTTATTTCTAATAAAAACAAAACAAATCCAAAAATGTGCAGACTATAATATAACATAAAACACAACATTAGGATATATAAAAAAGTGTATAATAATATCTAGTAGGGTACCTATTTATCTTCGAGAAATTCCCTTACCGAGTAAAGAAAGAAAGAAAGATTTATTATTAGCAATATGTAGTGTGTCTTTCACTGTGTGTGTGTGTGTGTTTGTGTGTGGTAGCTTGCGTTATTCGGCTGCTGAGCAATCTCTCGGCCCTGACTTCCAGTAGTTTCGAAACAAGGCTAATTTAGGCCACCGGTCGTTGGTTTGGTACAGCTCGTCCCACAATCTTCTACGACGACCGCCGCGACAGCTTTGGGCAACGTCAGAGCCATAGATAAATATACTTTGTCAGAGCTCCAGAAAGTGGATATTCACTGATTTCCTAAAAAAAAAACATTAGTTAATATTGACGAATTAGTCTGCTGAGTAAAGGCGTCTCTTCAGTCTTCCCACTGATCGCGACCACGCGCGTCGTTCTCCATAATTATGCTTGTTCAGTATCATATCAGTGATAGCAGATAGAGTCCAGTGGTGTGACCGTCGGACTGCCAAGTCAAGTTAGAACCCAAGACACGTTTGATTATCCGAATTCCTGTGCGTATTGTATAATTATCACTAACTTCGGTGAAGGAAACTATCGTGAGGAAACCAACATGCGGAGAGATATTTCTCCACGGCATGTAAAGCCAAGTCAGAGGCCTATGGGTACTGCATATTATACACTCTGATACCAGGTTAGCCACTAACCACACGGAAAAGAAGATCATTATATCCACCCGGAATCACCCACTGTTGGGTTATATTATATCCACCCGGAATCGCCCACTGTTGGGTTATATTAGGTATTCCTTTTTTCACTATTGTATAAAACCATGTTTGTTAGAAACCCGCTCACAAAGATTTTAGTTCAAACAAACTCTTGAAAGAGTTTTTCTTTTCCTAATTATACGGCGTTGATGAAATAGAAGTCGCTGTTAAGATTCTCCGCCATTTAGTTAGGCTCACTGTTTAGATCAAAAAACATAGACCAAAAACTCGGAACAAATAGATCTATATAATTATAGTATTCGGTGGTTTTATTTTACCCCCGACCTTACCTAAGATACAAAGTAAGTGCAAATTACAAGTGATCATCCTCGGTATCCGATACTAAATAACTATTCTTACACATTACCATCTTAACATGTTGTTTTAAAAATCATAGGAAAAATCCATTTGAAAATATAAAAAACAAAAATATCAGTCCGCAGGTATCGGGAACAGGGCCCAAGCTGAGTCGGGCACATATCTGTTGTTCGGCACTTTCAATTCCACAAAACTGTATTTTAGAACAAGTTGCTGAGGGATAATCCTGACTACAAGGTTGTGTCTATGCAAGTACTCTCCGTAAGCCAAACGAGAACACCCGGAGATAAGTGTTAAAATGATTAAGGAATCAATTAGTCACATTGTCTTCGGGTGTTTTATTAAGAGATTATCAGACATCTGTGTCCCAGTGCAGCGCAAAGGCTTCCCTTAACTCCTTCCACTTATCCCTAACCAGTGCTGGTATTCGCCGATTCTTCTACAGAGTCGAGTTCGTCCCGCTATCTCCTGAGACTGCCGAGATGTCTTCTGGCTGCGTCAGCGACCTAGAAAGTTTCGCTGCGTCCCTAAAATAAAAAATCATTAATAAATATTTTGGCTAACTCTGGAACAGTCAAATATATTTTTTTCGAAGGCTGCTCTACCCCACTGCTGGACAAAGGCGTCCCTTCACTCTTTCCACTTATTGCGATTTTTCAAGTGCTTCATCATATCGGTGATAGTCTAGTTATGTGACCGTTCGAGTGGTCTCGAGTTCGAACCCAAGGCAGCAGCTCTCATTTTCCAAATTGATGTGCATATTTTGTAATTATCACTAGCTTCGGTGTCGGTAATAATCGTGAGGAAACCACCTTACCTGAAAGATATTCCACCACATTTTCCGGTTTTTTGCGTCCCTTATCCAGGTGTTTCCTGCGACTTTGACAGTACTAGTATCGTCGACCCAACGAGCTTTAGGAGGGACCCGGTTTCTTTGGCCTAACCATGGCCAATTGGCCACCACTCGGTCAAGTCTTAATAAATAAAAATTGTTTAAAAAGTTTACATTAATACTTAGCTTTTCTGTATTTGCTTGCTTGTCTGCTCACACACTTGTACACTACAATTTTTCCTGCATTGTTGGCCGGTCTTAGCTGATTTTAGCCGTCCTGCCCGAAATGGGTCAGGACAGCTAGTATTGTTTTAATAACATTCTTTAAATTCAGTGTTCATTGATTACGTTATTTGTGAAAATTATTATATTAGATAAAGTTTCAGATTTATTTATTGCGCACGTTTTCAGAACATACATACAATACAGACACGGTAAATCAAATAAAAAGTGCGTTAAAGCTATTATTAATTACCTGAGGAACTGATTGATTACTGCTTCTTTGGGTGAGAGGCAGTCTGCGAACCTGGATGATCTAGTGCAGCATGAAAATAACAAGAAAAACTAAATTAGTTACTTTTAAACTTGGTAGTACATACGAGTACAACTCATCATCATCTGCCTAGCCTTTTCCCAACTATGTTGGGGTCGGCTTCCAGTCTAACCGGATACAGCTGAGTACCAGTATTTTACATGGAGCGACTGCCTATCTGACCTCCACAACCCAGTTAATACTAGGTAATACGATACTCTTTGGTAAGACTGGATGTCAGAATTTCAGGTCACTGACTACCTGTAACGATTGCCAAAGATCTATAAATGGCAGCCGGGACCAACAGCTTAACGTGCTTTCCGAGGCACGGAGGAAACTCGGTATGTCGGACGGTCACCCATCCACAGACCGACCTAGGCAAGCACAGCTTTACCTAAAGATTGACCCGAGTGGCAGTTCTTATTAAGCCACGAGTACAACTAATGCACTTATTATAGTTACGTCAAAGTGTTACTGGGTTTTTCGAATTTTTGATAATGATGGTATACTGCAAAAGTAAATCAAATACCCGTTATCCCTTCGGTATTATCCTATTATATTTTAAAATGATTTCTAATTCTACTCCCACGTTTTGACCGTCTTACCACCGGTCAAGTGTATTTACCCTTTCATAATTGAAAATTATTGCAAATTCTACGCTCGAGCTTGTACCTGTAGTGAAGTGCCGTAAGATTTATACCTCGGAATCCAGGGCCGGTCAATGAATCTTCATAAAAACTTTTGGACTGCATTGGTAAAAGCGCAAATAAAGAAGTTAAAAAAAAAACTTGCGCGCACTTAATTTTTTTTTTTTCAATTCAACAATGTACTGAAAAATGAGAGGGACAAGGGAAGAAAAAATGTTTAGAGCTAATAAATAATATTTTCACCGTAACCTTAATGTTAATTTATTAATATTTCGCAAAAAATAACGAGTTACAACAAAAAAAAACGTATCTATTTAATACCTTAATACATACGAGCAATTCTTGTAATATAGTATAATCTGAATCTCGAATACGGCTCCAACGATTTTCATGAAATATAGTATGCAGGGGGTTTTGGGGGCGATACATCGATTAAACTGGGTTTCATTTAAAAAAAAAACCAAACAAATTCCGGTCATCCAGGTACTTATACATTTTAACATTATTGGTGTATTGTTGGTGAAGGATTAGTTTGCCCTAAAAAGTGATTTAAGTTTAAGACTATAGGGCCTATGTCGCACAGCCATTGAGGAGGATAATTATGAAGCGGTGTGTCGCGATGTTAATGACGCGTTGCATTATGCTTAATCATGTTTAATATAAATGACGCGTTGGATCCGGTGTAGACACTTGCACCTGAGTAACAACTTGCTCTCTGCCGTTAGCAAGAAACCTGCAACAAGAAACTCCTATGTGTTGATATATTCCAGCGGCGGCGTGTACATGTGTATCATATTAAAAGTTGAACATCTCACCTTGAATAGAAAATCTTTTGAGAACGAATTATGGGTCTCAAGTCCTCTTGCTTCGTAATAACACTAATAACTGCAACAAAAAATACTAAATTAATAATTAGGTAAAAAGAAATGAATTTCAAACTGATGTACTACATTTTTTTTAATCCTACCTTTTAGACAGTATTACCATGGCGAAGGTTAGTCTCAGACACCGCCCTTCAGTCGGTGCCGGAGAGCTGGGTGTGAAAACCTAAGAGACGCACCGCCAGGCACCTGAAACAAAACCTTAACCTTAACCTTAACCTCACCTGTACCATCATCATCATCATCATTTTCCTGCCCGTATCCCAATTTATAAGGGGTCGGCGCAGCATATCTTCCTCTTACATACTTCACGTTCTATCCGTGTCTATATGTATATTTTGGTATAGTGTGGATTGCTTCAAATAAAAATAAAAAAGTACCTTGAAACGACTGGTACATTAACCTTACCAAATATTTTAGTACCTGGTAAACATACCAAAAAACCCATAGGAATTAAAAAACCAAAATAAGTAGGTACCTTGAAGCGACTGGTATATTTACCTTACCAAGTTACCAATAATATTTTAGTACCTGGTGAACATACCAAAAACCACGATGTAGGAATTTAAAAAATATAATAATAACTAAGGACCTTGAAGCTACTGGTACATTTACTTTATAAAACAAGGTATTGTTGCTTAACTTAACGGATTTTAGGTAAAAATAAAACTCAGACACTCGGTCAGGGCGCAAAGAGTATGAGAATATCGGTCGATAAATCTAACGTTTGACTTACTATCCTGCTCTCCCCATGCATGTAGACTAAATGATATTTACCTTCTCAGACCCGATCGATATTCCCCCACCCTCTGCCCCCCAATGCTAGTGATAATAATATATTTTTATTAAAAGATTGGAGACTTAATTATCTACCGTACATATAACTATTAATTGTTAATCTACAAAAATAACAATACAGACAAGAATTATTGTATTTCTAGAACATATTATTAAAATGATATAATGCGTATTTATCAAATGTGTGTGTGTTTAGTGTAAGTGATCGATGAGTTACGGTACTAATATTACTATTATTGTTAATTTACCTGAGCCTAAGTTGCCTGAAAATAAATAAATGTAAGGTACGTTGTGCACATATATGTCGTAAGTTTAATCGTAATAAATACTATACTTACAATAGTTCCTATTATATACTAGAATAATCAAGTTATTATTATATATTGGTGTGTATGTTTGTGCAGATGAACTTTAGCACTGGGACCGCGTGGTGGATTATAGCCCATTCGCGCAATTAATGCAAGCCCAACAGGCCTGCATTAATTCTTCGAGTACGATACTGGCAAGTATGCGATCAATATACGCTTCTCTACCAGCTTTGTCTATGAACTGAAAACAGGAAGCTACACTATACTACTAATGTAAGTAATGTAGGAAAATGAAACTAAGTAACCTAAAAAAAAACAAAAAAAAACTAATAATAATTTAAGAATGTTTAATGCGAAATTTCCAAACAAATACTAACTCTAGTACAAACTACGACAGACTACTAAAAGACTTTTCTAAAAGCGCTGCTCACCGGGAACATACTCCTGTAATATAACAATCTATGAATTGAATTTCTACAGAAACAACTACAACGAAAACATTGACACACGAAAGATCCCGTACAACTAGAGAACATGTTGCAAGAGCTTACGTAGGAAAGTTGGTTTGACCATAAATGCTTCTAAGCCAAAAATTCTAACAAACGGTTCGGAAACACAAATAATTGTAGATGGGCAAGGCATATAATATATTAACGAATACATATATTTAGGACAGTCCATTTCATTTCTAGACCAAACCGAAAAAGAGACTAATAGGAGAATAGCAATATCATGGAAAAGGTACCGGAGTTTTAAAGAAATTATGAAAAACACCCAGATAAATATGAAGTTGAAATGTAAGTTATATGAAATAGCGATCCTTCCATGCCCTACATATGGATACCAAACATGGTCACTATCAAAATCAGCTAAGCACAAACTTGGTGTCATTAAAAGGAAAATGGAGAGAAGCATGTTGGGCATAAGTTTGTCTGACAGGATAAGTAACGAAGAAATAAGGAAAAAAACTACTACTAAAGAAGTCTGAAGTGGAAATGGGCAGGATATATTTGTAGAATGGAAAACGAGAGATGGACAAAGAAAGTCGTGGAATGGGTACCTAGAGACGGAAAAGCAAGCAAGGAAGACCGCGAAAATGCTGGGAAGATATATTTAAATATAGACGTGGACCTGAATGGGGGAGAAAAGCTAGAGAAAAGGGAAAATGGAGAAAACTGGGGGAGGCCTATGCCTCAGAGGCGACTTCCATAAATTAACAAAAATAATGAAATATATAAATGTAATTTAATTAAAGTTATGAAAAATGGCTTGATATGAAAAGTATTTTATTTGTAAAGTAAAGTATGCTATGTTATTAAATGAATGTTATCTAAGCAAATTAACTTAATGGTAGGAATAAATGTTAAAGAACTAACGTAATAACTAAGATAATAGGTGATGTAATGTAATAATGTTACGATATTATTAAAAGTTACAGAATTAATACAATATTGTTAACGCATGTTGATTATGTAATGGAATGTATGTCGGTAATGTAAGGTTGATAATGTTTGTTGATAATGTAAAGTTGATAATGTAAACTCGCTAATGTTATGTTAATAATGTATTATTTATGGTAGAAGTAAGGCTTTTTTTTTTATTCACTTCACGCGTATTCATTTAGACGATTATAAGTAAACAGACTACGTCAAACAATTAAATTTAATTAAATTAACTAAAATCGACTTAAGAACGTAAACCTTAGGTGCTTGTTATTTTTTTTTGCAAAAGAGTGTATTTTGGCTTCCCCTATGGGCCAGACCACACACATATTGCGACTGTATTGATGATTTAGCTTCTAACAATGGCAAAATCACCAATGCTTAAAGTAGTGTGTGTGCTGTGGCCCCATAGGCGCTTCTCACCGGGAGCATTCGACTGTAATGTAACAATCTCAGAATTGTTTTTCACAGATACAAGTAAACCCGAACTGTTACAGTACAGGTGAATGCTACCGTTGACGAAACGCCTTAAGGGCAAGGGGTCGTGCTCCGCCGCACGCACGACCCTGTGGAGTGCCAACCCTTTTGGAAGGATTCACTCCCCCACCAGATAGATCATAATTGCCATGATCATACTAACCACCAGAAATACTACAAGGCAAGAAGCTTGACGAGTCCCGAGGAAAAAAATCAATTGTAGAATGCACATGAGCACGATCCCGGATACTGAGAAGAATGCGTCGCGATATCCCGGATTCGGATATCGCGACGCATTCTTCTCAGTAAAAGTTGAAATTGATTAACAAAAGAACATTAAAGATTTAAACTCTAGTATTAACATTTTAAAGTATACCTACTTAGTCCCGCAACTCTGCCGTGACCGACTACATGACGATATCAATGTCATAATGCCGACGACACCCAACGCCCGGTGCATCTTCTCGGCGGACTTTCGATCGATCGATATTTCATATAGTGGGTGTAGTTGCAGTGAGAAAGAAACTTCCTCAAAATGCCCAAAAAAAGCGCCGAAGAACGCATTTTTCTATTTTATGTAGGACTTCAAAAAGGAGCAACAAGATAAGGGCAAGGGATAAGATATTGCTTTGTCGTTCAATGGTATCTTCGCCCTCTCTGCGCACTTCAGCCAACCCAATTATGTCCCATTTGACATCATTAAGGGCGTTTTCCAATTCTACTAGGTGTTCTTCTGTCCTTAAAGTGCGTACGTTATAGGTAATTATGTTCAAATAGTTTTCTTTGTCCTTATTCTTAGCCTTGGTCGTTTGACGGAGAGTGGATCCCACCCGGGGATTCTTAGCACCCCTTGCTCCGTGTCGTGCCTGTCTACCGTCGTCGTCAAGAGCGCCACAGAAGCTGCCGGGCACTGGGGGCCTGTTTTTATTTGTATTTGTCATTGGGAGGAAGAGAGACAATAAACCCACCACGCTTGTCTAATGCGGGTTGGTGGGTGCACAGTAAGCCTTCTGACTCGACCTCTGGTTGCCGCCGTTGACGATTGCTGGTGCAATCGTTCTTCCGCCACCAACCGAACTGATAACCTGCACTATTACCAGTTTTTCTGCTATTTGGACCGTTTAGAGCTACTGCTCACATGCTCCAAATGCAGCGTCACAGTTTTACGCCATGTCGGGGGCGTTATCTCCTACGATGAATACACTTAACCTGCTACTCAATTATAATATCCTACAACGAAAACACTCATCACGTCAGTTTCATTAAATAAATCCTGCATTTTGTCGTAGGTGAACGAAATACTATATGTTGAAATAAGCTCTGATTGAATTTATGCTGGCATTTATTGGTCCTTCGAGCCGGATTTTATAACTTTTTTCACACATCGTTTTATTTCTGTCGCGATGTGCTGAATGACGATGACGGTCCCGCAGCGCCAGCAACCGATGGTCCTGCCCAGCCTCTCCTTGAATCTTTCAGCTCCATGATACCCTCGACATCATATTCGACCGGCACATGCTTTCCAGCCACGAGGGGGACGCCCACTAGTGGGCAACAGCTGTCCAAGATGGTAAATGCCCATCGTTTTGTTTGTGAAGTGGTGCATTCTATGCCTTTCTCGGTGGATTCATGGTGCTCGCACCCCAGCCCGGGGTTATATTTGAAGGGGTCCTTCCGAAGCGCCGACAAGTGCCGACGACACCCATGTCCTTTACATACTACTACCATTGTCCATTACATAAAGCTGGGTGTCCAGCACTCTTCTGGCAATACGTGGTAACTCAACGGCGTCTTGTTAACAACATGAGTCGTATCAAAAGGGTAGTTCATCTTCCCTCTGTGAAACCACGTCTGGAGCACTTGACTTAAGGAGGACATTACATGTGCATGGCAGCCGACTTTGTGTCTGCTTACTAAACAAACTTAACAATTACAACGGCCGCGTGATCTCAAAGAAATTATTATGAACTGAGTGTTCTCATCAAATATCTCGACTACAACGGGTCCAGGTGATTCGTAATTTTTTAACACCATGATGTGTTCCATGAAGTCGACCACTCGGAATGCTCTGCTTCCTTCTAGTATTCTGGTAGTTTTGTTTTCTTTATTTGAGGTGATATTGGGCTCAACGGATTTAATGTGGCTGGAGTAACAATGTACAAATATGCAACTAAAACTACGCTGAACAGAACCTATTGATGAGTTTCTTGTTCTCACCAGCTATTTCAATTACGGCTAAAATGGATTCAGAAGATTCGTAAATTACCAATTCCATGATGTGATATGTTTTCTGGAACATACCTTTTTACTCAAACTATTTAGAATTTTTGAAGCTCAATACTAAATCTAGACTGTGTTGGGAAATCATCTTTAGAGGTTGTTTGAAGAAATATGTTTTCTTGAACATACATTTTTTCTGAAACTACGCTGTATTTCGATTCAATTAAATTGGTACCTGCTGCAGATGTGGTCCTAGTAACCTTAACTAACTGTGTTCAAAATCAAAAGTCATTTATTTAATTTATGCTGAAAATTGCCCTTTTTTAATGTCAAATTTTAAACACCACTCACATTATTTACGTCGGTTTGTGTTTCGTATCATGGTTAGGTTAGAAGGTTAGGTGCGGGATGACTGTTGCTCGCGTCCGTAGGTTTACCGCCTCATCCAGGCTCACCCTACACGTGTCCCCCGGATGGTGCAAAACGAGCGACTCCTCACCGTGTCACAGACGGTGGTTAATTAACTTGTAAGTCAGCAGAACTAACTATACTGACAAGTAGCTATTACAATCCATATCTCTGCTTTTGAGCAGGACTTTTAAATTATTTATTGTCATTTTCTTGATCTTGACTGAATTTTTCGGCTACGTTATTCTTGTTTTAAACTAACTGACCCGCGCAACTTTTTCTGCAACACTTAGTATAGCTCGATAAATGGATTCAACACTTATTACAACTAAAAATTTTTTTTTTAATATCAACCAATGATTACCGCATTCAACAAACGAACTAACTCTTCAGCTTAATAATATTCTACTTTTCGAGTCAACTCAAATTTGATCGATATGAAATATCGATCGATCGAAAGTTTGCCGGGAAGATGCACCGGGCGTTGGGTGTCGTCGGCACTTGTCGGCGCTTCGAAAGGACCCCTTCAAATATAACCCCGGGCTGGGGTGCGAGCACCATGAATCCACCGAGAAAGGCATAGAATGCACCACTTCACAAACAAAACGATGGGCATTTACCATCTTGGACAGCTGTTGCCCACTAGTGGGCGTCCCCCTCGTGGCTGGAAAGCATGTGCCGGTCGAATATGATGTCGAGGGTATCATGGAGCTGAAAGATTCAAGGAGAGGCTGGGCAGGACCATCGGTTGCTGGCGCTGCGGGACCGTCATCGTCATTCAGCACATCGCGACAGAAATAAAACGATGTGTGAAAAAAGTTATAAAATCCGGCTCGAAGGACCAATAAATGCCAGCATAAATTCAATCAGAGCTTATTTCAACATATAGTATTTCGTTCACCTACGACAAAATGCAGGATTTATTTAATGAAACTGGCGTGATGAGTGTTTTCGTAGTAGGATATTTTAAGTAGCAGGTTTAGTGTATTCATTGTAGGAGATTATAAATGTAAAAACACTCATCCCAGTCACATTAAAGTCGTTGAGCCCAATATCACCTCAATTAAAGAAATCAAAACTACCAGAATACTAGAAGGAAACAGAGCATTCGGAGTGGTAGAAGTCATGAAGCAGATCATGGTGTTAAAAAATTACGAATCACCTGGATCCGTTGTAGTCGAGATATTTGATGAGAACACCCAATTTATTATAATTTCATTGAGATGCAATTGCCGGCCGTTGTAATTGTTTAGTTTGTTTAGTAGGCAGACACAAAGTCGGCTGTCATGCACATGTAAGACGCCGTTGAATTACCACGTTTTGCTCAAAGAGTGTTGGACACCCAGCTTTATGTAATGGACCAGAATTTGTGATAAACCAGTGTAATGAATGTCAGCGTAGTTTTAGTGACAAAGGTTAATTTAACCATACAAAACCTTATACCGAACCGACCTGAATACCGAAAATTTTAGATTAAAATCAGACTTACAAAAAGCTCTAAAGACTGTCGAGACATGTAAAAAGATCTGCCTAACGCCTGGCAGAAAAAGTAACACGCCGTCATCAATCAAACAAAAATCCAAGCATGACAAGATTCGACCAACTACTTCAAACTCTCAGACTTCAATCAATTATTGCAAGGAAATAAAAGTCCCTCAATAAAGAAACGCAAACTTCCGAAACGACTAATGACTATGACACATTGACACAAAAGCTGACGCCAAATACGCAACTGGGTAATATTGCCTCAAAAAAAACAACAGGCGTATCTCGACCAACACCTAAAAATAGACTCGCTATAATGAGTAGTAAGTGTACTAAAGGCGCACTGCCGTTAATTGAAGAAGTCTTCTGTAATGAATTTGTATTCTGTCATTATTTGCTGCATAACGCTACCATAGAAGAAATGTTACGCACTGTCGAAGACAACGTAAAAGATTTCACAATGCAAGACAATAGTCTATTAATCAATAGCCTAATCTTCATTGGAGAAAACGATTTTAAAAGTAGCGAGTATCTAGATATACTTGACAACTTAAAAATCTCGCTGAAAAACACTGCACACACAAATATTGTTCTATGCGCTCCGACTTATATAAGAGGAGCACTTATTCATAACTATAAAGTCGAGTTATTCAACAACCTACTCAGTTTGGACATAAAAAACAACAAATATGCATACTTTTTCGACAGTAATTACACCCTGACTCTTGACATGTTTTCGTACAATACAGGGAAAATTAACAAATACGGATGGAGGGAAATCTTTGACCAGATCAGAACCAACATACTTATTGACTACGATCAAGATCAGACTAAAGTTAACGACATTATCCAACTCGTTCAAGAAGACCATAGTGGGCCATCCCAACTCTCACGTAAATGCGATAGTGATCAAGTAGGTGAAATGTTTTTTCTCCAATAAACATCTCAAAATCCTGCATCAAAATATTGCGGGCTTAATCTCAAAATCTAACCTTCTCACTGTTTGTCTAGAAGAACTTACTGTAAAAAAGATAAATGTCGATGTCTTGTGCATTACTGAACATTTTATCATGGAAGGCTATCAAAATCAGTTAAATGTTCCAAGTTTAGCTGCCTATTTCTGTAGGGAGGAGACAAAGAGGGGAGGAGCTTGCATCCTAGTTAGACATGGTATACAATGGAAGGAGTTACCTAAAATTTCGAATTTGTCTCGTTCCGGCACTATTGAGTGCTGTGCTATTGAGCTTACTCAGTATAGGATAGAAGAAGTCCGAAACGAACGACGAACTTCATGACCATTTGCTTGTGGATATTTTTTCACGATATCAGTATTGTCTGAGGCGTGCAGACCACTAATGACTTCTCTGTTGGTCCTTTTGCACTAAATCTTGTAGGTGTTGATATCAATTTCAATGAGTTGATCTCTTATTGCTGCGTACGTTTCAATGTCTGCCGGAATAACTTGATTATGAGTCCTGATTTTAGTGAAAGAAAGAAAGAAAGTTCCTATCAATCATTTTGCTTAAGACATCTTTTAGGGGTGTTATACCCACTGACAAAAACTACTTCAGGCTTCAGTATATATTCTTCTGCAGCTTTAAAAGACATAATAATCACACCATCAAGATTTTTTTTTAAAACGTTGCACCGCCACTAGAAATTTCTCCTGTATCGTGGGTGCGTTAACAAGCATTTTAACTCAGATACACAAACACACCCAGACCCGAAACAACTATCTCTAGGCTACACAAACATTTGTTCCGTGCGGGGATCGAACCCGCGACACGCAGCGCAGCAGCCAATTGCTTGAGCCACTGCACCAATCGTGTCGTCAACATTTCTTTGGCACATGCTACAATTCAATCTTTTTACTTAAGTGATCATTGCAGCTATAAAAGATATAATAATCACATCATCGACAGTTTTCAGAACTAACAGCATTATCGAGCCTTTACGGAGCTAATAGCATCATCGACTTTTTACAGAGCTAACGGCATTATCGAGTTTTTACAGAGCTAACAGCATTATTGAGTTTTTACAGAGCTAACAGCATCATCGAGTTTTTACAGAGCTACAAGCAGTATTGAGGTTTTTTGGATTTTTTTTTGCTATTTGTTTTTGCAGTTTGAGTTTTTTGCATCATCCAGTTTTTACAGAGCTAACAACATCACATTGACCATATTCGTTAGTTAGAGGTATAATTGTCATTCCTACCTCAACAAATTGACAATAAAACCGAATAGGTATCGTAGAGAGATTGTGAGAAAACTTTGTATTCCTTTATAATCAACATGTATAATACCCCATCATTTTACCCATTTAACTCTCCAACATTAAACATAATTTTTTTTTTAAGAAAATACCCTGAACAAACATGAAACAGTAAAAATTTGTTTAGAAATATGTTAACTAAACCAAACCTTTTATCCGTACCTACCCATTTTTTCGACAATACGTGTCATTTCAACAGACCAGACAAAATTCGACTAGTACAGTTCTAATTGTAATTCCTAAACAAACAATTCGAAATAATATATATAATAATAATAATAATAACTAACAGCATTATTGAGTTTTTACAGAGCTAACAGCATCATCGAGTTTTTACAGAGCTACAAGCAGTATTGAGGTTTTTTGTATTTTTTTTTGCTATTTGTTTTTGCAGTTTGAGTTTTTTGCATCATCCAGTTTTTACAGAGCTAACAACATCACATTGACCATATTCGTTAGTTAGAGGTATAATTGTCATTCCTACCTCAACAAATTGACAATAAAACCGAATAGGTATCGTAGAGAGATTGTGAGAAAACTTTGTATTCCTTTATAATCAACATGTATAAATACCCCATCATTTTACCCATTTAACTCTCCAACATTAAACATAATTTTTTTTTTAAGAAAATACCCTGAACAAACATGAAACAGTAAAAATTTGTTTAGAAATATGTCAACTAAACCAAACCTTTTATCCGTACCTACCCATTTTTTCGACAATACGTGTCATTTCAACAGACCAGACAAAATTCGACTAGTACAGTTCTAATTGTAATTCCTAAACATGGTGTCATAACTTCAAAGAACCTGATAGAATCGTCAAAAAGTTTTGTTGCACAGAACACCAGATGGCGCTACTTAAACATTAAAATATAAATATTTTTATTACACTGGTATTACTGGTTTTTTTTTTGTTATGGCTACAACACACTATCGTTGTCATGTGTTTATTTCTTTTCACGCAGATGACGCAGACACGTATTTCCATTATCTTTGGCAGAAAAAAAACTTCTCAAAGAAAAGCAGACAAAAAAAAATACTTTTAAATTTTGTAGTTTATTTACAAAAAAATGATAATAAAATAACTACTAATAACAGAAAATGTTAATTATGTATTGAAATAAATTTCAGTTACAGTGATTCATCTGGGAATGGAACGTGTTATTGACATTGACATTTGACTGTTTGTTTTCCAATCCGTATTTACTTTTGAGGTGAATGGATTCTTTAAATTCTTTTCTTATGTTTTGTAAATTTTTAATGACGATCCGGCTATACCGCTATCATCAACTGACCTGTGGCTAACAATTTGGACTCACTGTTTTGCTTTGTGAATTGAATTTTGTCGACCATGCCTATGAAAAGATGTTGTGCCTGCAGCAAAACACGTAAGTGCATTTAATATTACAACCAATATATTATGATTAGTTAATTTTGGTCCTCTAAGTACATAATAAAATGACTGGATGATAAATTAAAAATATTTGTTACAGGTAAATTGAAGAGGACTACTTTGTATAATCGTGAGGTGGTTGCATTGAATAAGGAAATATAAAATCTTCAAAGTCGAAAGTGACCAACGGCGGATCCAGGGGGGGGGTCATGGGGGTCATGACCCCCCCCTGAGCTGGTTCCGGGACTTAGGTGGACCACTAATTGAACATAATGATTTTATTTATATATTTTGTCACCATACAGATTTTATGTAACTACAAACCTTCAATATTATTTAGATTGAAGAGCATTAAGGCGTTTCCCGGACCCAATCCCGTTTTTTCGCTATCTTTAGATGCCATACCCTCAAAAACTGAAGGAAAAGTAAATGTAAAGTCCACATAATTTTTTAATGTTTTATCTTTAAAATCCCCATTTAGTTTTTTTATTAAGCTTCGAATTTACTTGGTTAAAAATTCACAAAAAAACCACTAAAATAGAAGTAAATCTTCATCTCCTTCAAAAGTTGATTTTATTTCTTTTATTGGTTTACACCAATAGATAGGAAATTCAATAATTTAAATAATGCCCATTTCATTTGTGAAAAAATATGAAAGTTGAATTTTTTATTAATTAAATTTCAATAAAATGTGAGTCGGATAGAGAACCCGCGTCGTACGTCGTCCCTGTCGACTGTGTTGAATGTCGATTGTCTCTCTCTCTGTCATTGGGTCAGGGTAAAAATTTTATGACTACACTACACAGGTAGTGTAGCCATAAAATTTTTACGTAGAGAAAGACCTTTCTGCTGTCGCTACACTGACAGCAGTGTAGCGACAGCAGAAAGGTCTTTCTCTACGTTGCGCAGAATTAAATCGTGGCTAAGATCTTCAATGGTTGAAGATCGCCTAACCGGACTGGCACTTCTCCACGTTCATAAAAACGTACCCATTGACGTAAATGACGTAATAACGCGTTTCGGGAGAAGACGTAAAAGAAAAATTGATTTTGTTATTTAAATATATGATTGTATTTTGTCTGTTTCTATTTTGTTTGTTGGAAACCACCTCTTCACTTTTGCGGAGTTTTGCGTCATACCCCTCGACATACCTCTAGCTATGACAAATCATTCACCACGGTTATGGAATATAAATAGGCTGCCTCATTCCGTGCGTGATAGTGCTTCTCTGGATGTCTTCAAGAGAAGATGGCAATATGTACGTGTATATGTACAAGTTATTATGTGTTAAGTTTTTCAAGTGTACAATAAAGAATAAATATTTTTAAGTACAGTACTTACGTACATTAATAAAATACCTACTTTTTACTTGTATCTATAGTTATCAAAATTAAATTATAAGATCTTGACTTGAACACGACTGTGACCCCCTCCTGGCGCCAAAGCTGGATCCGCCCTTGAAAGTGACAATGGCAGAAAAGTAAAAAATAAAACAGATTTTTGTATTATCTATTTCGTTTTATTTAATTTACAATCACAATGCCATTTTTATAAAAATCGTACAAGTACTAAAAGTGCCTAGTGCGAAAGTACCTTGCACAAAGCACCAGATGGCGCCACACGCCATACATTCCGCAAAATGACATGAGTGACGACTCTATACCCTATATAAAAATGTACTCTGTGTTCCTAAACAAACAATTCGAAATAATATAACCAAATATATTGGTCGCGCCATTATTGTCGCCAGAACGATTATTTTCAATAAAAAACACAACTAAAAATACAAAATTCATCCAAAAAGACACAACCAAAAAAAATCTACCAGAACCAAAACAACAGGAAGAAAACACACTTCTTTGGCAGATGCTACAATTCAATCATTTTGCTTAAGAGATTTGAAGTCCACTACGCCGGTCACAAAAATTGCTTCAATATTCTTTTGATCCGTTTGGTAGATGTTTCTTTATTTATACTTTCCGTGTGGCCTTCGTGCTTTTTGTGTTTATTGTTACTAACTTTTTCTTGCTGCCACTCATGATTCGAGGATTCCTCTTTGTGCTTGAGAAGTATTTACGTTACTTCCTTCTCTTATGGAGACCATTTTCTATCTCCATCGCTTTGACTAGGCTTGTCGCATCTCAGTCACCCTCCTCCTTACATACGGGCTAGGGACCGTCATCGGCGGAGTTAAAAAATGATTTAAGCATCCTACCCTACCCTGCTGAGAAAAGAAGTGTTACAGTATATGCCAAGCTATACGTAACGTACTCATAGCTAATACAAGTTACGACTAATTGGCTCCCCACTCGGGGAAGGGGCCGTGCTCCACCAACGCACGGCCCTGTAGAGCGCCACCGCCACCCTGTGACTACCAGGCGGATTTTTTTTTAAATATGGTCAAAACTCTAATGTAAGAAGACAGACTTAAGAGTCACATGACTTTATAATTTAAATATAATTGGCTCCTTGCATCAAATGACAGCCGGCATAATATTTTAAACGACCCTTTTTGCTTTTTTCTTTAAACTTTCAGTTAAAGTTGGTTTTGACCAAAATTTTAAGAAAATTCGCCCGTGTGCTGGATTCACGGCTTAAAAGTTTTTTTTTCTAAAAAATCTTTTTCCGTGCACTCTCCCACCCTCCTACATTTATGATAAGTTCCGTTTTCGGCAAAATTAGTTTAAAATATAAGTACTTCTAGTCTGCTACTTTCTTAAATCTTTTTTCAATCGCCAGTTAACTTTTATCTGACGAATAAGTTTCTTATTATGACAGTTAGCCCTTAGACGTTTGAAAATTAGTTGAGGATTGTTTAGTCCGGTCAATTTAGACCTTAGATTTAGACATTTGAAGGTGCATATAATCTTAACAAGCTGGAAATCCGTAAAATTGTTCAAAACATCACTATAAATAAAATGTCTTAGTTCCCCATCATTCCCATGTATGGAATTACTCGGGGTCAAAGGTCACAAAAATCGTTTTTTTTGCATGTACCTATCTCGTTTCCGATGGATTTCTCGCTATTTGTATTTATGATCAATATTGTAGAGAATTAAATAGCCTACAACTTTTGTATCAATTTTTTTTATACATTAAATAGTTTTCATTATATAGGGCGGAGAGCGCGTGGTTAGAGTATCATTTAAGATCAACCGGTACTCGATCAAAACACGCCATATAAAGTTTATTAATGATTGATGAATACTTAATTATTAATAACTAGATTTTGACACACAATTTTTTTCCCAGGTGTCGGATTGATGAAGACTTTTCACATTTCATTTACGATCATGTTTTGAACGATCCTACCAATTTTCGGCTAGTTCGGAATTAATGTAACCTCACCCCTATTTTTTGGTCTAATTTGACCGGACTTATCGTCGAGTAAGTTATTATTAATACGATGTCCAGTGTGTTGCCTATTCTCTATAATCGCCTGTAATCTTTGCTGTATTTATTTACTTCACTTCGGCTACATTGCGGTTATGACAAACAGATACCGCAAAAATATTAATACTAAAGACGTTCTAAATACGATACGTAGATGATTACATATTATAGACACGTAGAAAAAATTTCCTTCTATAATATAATGTTAATTATCTAAAGAAACCAACGGGCTAGTCGAAAAAACCTGGAAAAAATATTGAAGCATAAAGGAAATCTTCAAAAGCACCTTGTCAATAAATAGAAAACCAAAGCAATATACCTGCTACCATGCCTCACATATACCTGCCAGAGCTGCACTATCTAGAAGTAAATTATCCAAAAGATGTCATATAGAGAAGTTACTTGTGTGTGCTAAGACTTAAGACAATCCAAATCACACATAAATAAGACGACTATGTTTCGCTTATATCTATAATGTTTTCGAGATAATTGGAAGGACAGAGATTGGGCGATTATTACCCTGATTTAAAGTTTGGACTATTTTAACTACTTTCGGAGAATTCGGCAACATGCCGTTTTGTAAACTAGCTTAGATAGGTTTAGTTTTATCACATTGGAATGAAGCCGCGTCTTACTTCAAATAATGGTGCTTCAAAATCTGTTGTACAATAATATTGATTGTTCCGAGATAGTTAATAATTTATTTAGCTTGTAATAAAAGTCTTGGTAAAATACTCGTATCCATGTCTGTCAAGTGGAATTAATTATTTGTGAATCAACTGGGTAAAGGTGAAGTTAAAGAAGTCTATATTACACAGATCAACACTGACCTCGGATATCACGTTCACTAACTTGAGAATTCCTTCACGTAGCTTCACGGAAGTAAAGGTCATTTGAAAATGATATAATATTGAAACTTTTCTTGAAACCTATAAGTTCTGTCTGTTTATTGTTTAATTGTAATATCATATAAAAAAATATTGGAAAGCTCACATTTTAATAATCTTTAGTACACACACATACATACATAAACTCACGCCCTTTTCCCATGGGGGTAGGCAGAAACCACAGAACGCCACTTGCTACGATCCTTACATACTCCTTTTGCCTCGTCCACATTCATACATCTGGTCATACACGCACGCCGCCGCGCCGGTTACGACTACAGCTACGCACCTGTCCTTTCAGAAGAACGGCACCAATATGATCAGTGTATGTCATCTAATCTATCTATGTAGTGTATGTGTCTGTCTGTGTATGTAATCTTTAGTAATCAGCATTAATCCACTGGAGATTTTATGTATTCTTTTAATTAAATAAATTACTTGAACAACCCCTCTTGCGATACAAGCATAGCTTATTGCAGGATCTTTGCGATTGCCGGTCTATTCACAAGAAATACATAATAATGGTTTAGATGACCAATGTGAACTCCTATTTCCTGAATTGTGTGAATTTGTGTGTTGTCGTATCTGATATAACCTATTGTCACTAACGCTTTATTTAACTCACAGATATTTAATTAGTCTCTGCGCCTGTCGCAGGTCCTCTCTAGGCATGGGAATTTCGGAAAGTAAGTATATAAGTAAATATTTGTTCAGAACGTGAATATCTTTTTAAAATAAAACGGTCGAAAAAATATTGAATTATATTTAGTAAAGCCATTGGCCTTCTCTGTGACTGCTGTTATCGAGACGTAAGGTAACTAGGGCGTGCCCGCCGGGGCTGCTGGTTCTTCGCAAGAGATACCGCGGCCTCGACATGAAGGGCTTATAAGGAACATGGGTGGTTTTTAGTCAGTAGAAATCTGACACACCCTTTCGCTCTGCCCAAGAGCGGGACCTTATTTGATGATTTTCCACCCACCATAAAAAAAAGGTAACTAGAGCGCTGCTATAGGAGCATGGTCGCAATGTGAACCGACGCCACCTTCTTGTCTTTCAATAAAATTTAGACAAGACTAAGTCACAAATATTCACCAGCAGTGATTAGTAAAGTTCCTTTGAACGAGCACCTTTCTGCGATCATTGTATGTAATACTGTTCTTGTGTATCGACACGCAACGGGGCGGCCATTCCTAGCGAGATTGTTTCTGCTTTACGCGAATATCTCTAGCAGTCTTTAAGACTAGGGAAATTCTCGTATATATTAGTAGGTATATGACCTGCGTCAAAGTAACAAGAGGAACAAGTTACAGTAAAAAGTTTAAGCTAACAGCACGAAGAAAAAGTTAGTTACAATTACAACTGTGTGATAAATCAAGATCAATTATCTAACAAACGTAACTAAAGCGTAAAGATTTGGGAGTGTATAAAAAGATTTCAACTTGATGAAGTCTATGTCACACATTTCAACACTGTCTACGCATATTCAATTGCAAGATACAGTGCTTTTAGTTATTTATCTCTGGCTTTGCATCAATGTCAAAATCAAATTGATAAGGTGTTAAGTAAAGTCCATTTCACGAAAGAAGTCCCGCAGACGCAGCGCTGTATGTCGCGCGACATAATGTTGTTTCACAACTTTTGGCATCGTAAATAAACCTTATAACGCACTAATCCAATAATAAACTCACAAAATATCTACCACAACAAACGCACCTTGATAACATCGACAAACGACAGCATGGCCGATCTGTTAAATGTAGTTCCACAATTGTCCGCGGGACTTCTTTCGTGAAATTGACTTTAACAAGGTTGATGGTCGGCTACGTACTGACACTGACAGGTTTGTCAAAATATAATTTAGCTTTATCCTCGTAAAAGTAAGGTTGTTGTCAGAGTGTACAAGTATAGGTTCCGTCACGACGTGACACTGGCAGAAATAGTCGGAACCGGCTCAGTTGCCATAAAAGAAAAAAAAAAAGTATAGGTTGTTTACACGTTTCAATCAGTCAGAACGAATCAATAATAATAATAATCGGCTCCCAGGGTCAGCAATACGTTCCAGTTTTCGGTGTGCGGCTGTACCTAAGTTGTGAAGGAGGAAAGAAGATGTGTGATGAACTGCATCCATCTGCGACACTTCAGCCAGCTATTCAATCAAGGATATGTACTATACTACATGCCTAAATAGTGACTTGTTTCATATGCTATTTGTTGAAAGTTCGAATAGTTTATTTACATAAATAAGAAAATTCTAATGAACCAATCATTAGATTTTTCTTATATCTACCTATATATTATATCCCACTAATATTATAAATGTGAAAGTTTGTGAGAATGGATGTGTGGATGTTTGTTACTCTTTCACGCAAATACTACTGAACGGATTTAGATAAAATTAGGTACACAGGTAGTTTATAATCTGGATTAACACATAGGATAGTTTTTATCCCGATTTTATCTTCCCGTGGGACAATTTTCGAGTTGTAGCGGGCAAAACCGCTGGCAACAGCTAGTTATTAATAAAAAAAACCAAAGCCAATCTTTTTGATGGTTGTTTTTATTTCGTTAAATTCCGCAGCTATTACAGACACTATTGTGTATGAATTTAGAAAATCTTGTCTTGTTTAGATATCATTACCCCTCGCGTCTTCGGTACCTACCTAGTTAATTTAATTTAACCCAGTTTTACACATCGATAGTTAAAATAGTGTAGGTAGCCATGGTTGTACCTACATGAGTGTAAAGAGATTATTGACAATATGTAATCTTAAGGGTAGGATAGAAATGGTATAAAGGTGACTTGAATTTATATTTTTGAATAAATTATTTCTCTACATTAAAATAAATAAAAATCGAATAGTTCCAAACTTTTCCACACTTTCCCTCGTCTTCTCGATGTACGAATTTTATAAATAAAAAACCAAATACATTTTATAATGTTTATTATGCAGTAATTATTGTGGTGTGCTTGTTTATAATTTAGGGAATTAAGCATAACAAAATCTTTTACGTAGGTAACAATTTTATAACAAGCAATAATATTTTACAATGTTTATTATATTATAGTGATTATGTTGTACGTAAATATAGTATGTATGTAGGTACATTTTGGGCTAACAACAAGATATTTTATGTTTTCTAACTAAACCTCAGTGTAACTTTGTCTGGACATGAACAATGAACTAAGATGTTTCGTGACGAGGAAAAGATGTTTACATAAAAGCGACCAAATCATCGTTTCAAATAATGAAATACCTGCGTAATGAACTGATGACGGATGGCGGACACAGTTATTTCAACATTTCAACCGATATGTTGGAAGTTGTTAAGTTATAGGTGTAGGTATCCTTTCTAATTGATGTTTCTAGAAATAAAAGGATACACCGAAGTTAAACTTAATGCTACCTACCGGTCGCACCTAGGTACGACCGGCTAGAATTTAGTGTAACTGTAATTCGGCTTTCAGAATAACGTATGTAATATGTACAGATTGGAACGGAATAAGCGCAATATCTCTCACCATTTTACGAGTTATACGCTTATTCTCTTACACCTTAGACTGTGTGTTTGGTTAATGGTTACCGATACTTTATGGGCGTATTATAGAGTTATTTCTATCGACAAATACACGTTTGTAAATACTCCTAACCCCACGGGAAGGGCAGGGCTATCTTATGTAAACTTATAAGTTAGGTTAAGTTAGAATAAGTTTAGGTTAGGTTAGGTTCGCTTCTCGGTCTTTTGCCTAAGATCAAAGTGTAGTATCTGTCCTTTTCTGCCTAATATGAAAGTTTCCTCACTGAGGGACCAGTATAAGGTTAGGTTAGGAATATTTATAAACGTTCAATTTACGATAACAATGAGTATTTATTATGCCCTTATAGTATCGGTTACCCGTAATCAAACACACTGTATGATGGACATTTGTTAGGTTAGACTGTTGGCAGGTGACCAGTAGTGCTCAGTAGCTAACGTGCGAGTTAATATCAATAGGACAAAGTTCATAGACTTGAAGTGCTTAATCTAATTGCAATTCCTTGTGCACGGTTTTGGGATGTCTCTCTTTTTTTTTTGGGAGGTTGGAAGTCATCGAATAGAGTGTCAGACTTCTACTGACTAAAAGACGAAGACCCAGAGGAGGCGAACCAGAATTTGTTTTGAATGTGCAAGAACTAGAGAAAAATGTGTGCATTGGGTGAGTGAAGACTGACTAGATGGTATGGTGACATTAAATAATCGAGGTGTGTGGCGTCAATGGGGCTCATACACTTAACTTTATGAGCCCCATTGGCTACAAGAACGGCACTCATCTGGCCAAAGCTTGCCTTACCTTTAGACAGATATGGTCAAGTTCCAGAACGTGATAGTCAAACTCACATAGAGATCAAGACAAGATGATAGAAGACAAGATTTCAAATTATAGATTTTCAATTCAGAAATCGGAAGTAGGTCCACTTTCTAGACAAGCAGAATATTCCTAATATGCGCTAGTTTAAGACATATGTTTAGACTTAGAATACACTAAGGATAAAAAGCCAAGGGGACGAAGAAAAACAGTACTTTTATTATAATGAAATTTAATGTTTGTAAGGAATTGCATAGTGTACAGTATTTTAGAAGGAGCACCAAAACGTACATACTCATACGGTTAGATGGTATACCAGAACAAAGACATATAGTGTACAACACCGTAGTATAAGAGACATCATCTTCATACAATCGTCTAACATTCTAAATTGTTTCGAATCCCACCACGTCAATACACGATTTTCAGCTAAACTGTCTGCTATCTGTCTCCTAAGCTATAAACGTCTTTAAAACATTGTAAATTATACATCACTTGTAACTAGTTGTAACTCATACCACTTACACCATTAACAAAGTAAAACAGCATGAAATCCTTGAAGGGGTGCTAAACACCTTGTTCGGACCAGCCAGATTCGGGAAAAGGCTGCAATAGTGCTGATTCAAACTGATTCGAAAAAAATTTTAATCACCCCTTGTATAAAGAAAAACATTTACAAATAATACTCGCATAACTAAACCTAAATGATACAATAATATTTGGTAACACGGAAAAAAACTATTTTCACTTGTAATTGGTAACCATATATAAATAACGTTAAATAACAATTAAATAACATACAAACAACATTTAATCGAAATAAACCAAATTCAAACTGCAAATTCATCAAAATACACAAACATAATGCACGGATAATAAAATTGTTTATGGGTAGGTTCGGGCAGTAATTGGATAATAATGGAGAGTAAACTAATTTAACGGTTTTTATAAACTAAACATCAAATGTGACCTTTTCACGTGCTTGGAAAATGTGAAATAATTATAGAATGGCGACTAACAAAACAAAACTGTACCTTTTTACGCGCAGGGGAAGTCATTAGACATTTGGCATGTAAAGTTGGAGCAAGCCGAATATTAAACCTCAGTGTAACTTTGTCTGGACATGAACGGACTCGTCAATAAGATGTTTACATGAAAGCGACCAAATTATCGTTTAAAATAATGAAATACCTGAGTAATAACGGCAAGCAGACACAATTATTTCATAATTTCAACCGATATATTGGAAGTTGTTAAGTTCTTAGGTGTAGTACCGCCCCCCTAAAATAAAGGTAATAATACACCAATTACTGCTAAAACCCCAATTACTGCATTATGTATTCATTTGTTATTTTATTACTATATTATTCATAAGTCTTATATCATTTATTATAAACTAGTTGATTAAAATACATATAAATTATGCAATAAATAGACGAAGCCAGTATAACGAGATGAACTTTATAAATTTCGATACGTCATTGTTTCGGTCGAAACAATGTGTTGATTACGTTTACTAACAAAAATATTCACCCTCTACTGTCCGCCTGGGCCGCTCTAGCCTCACGGTCAACAAATAAGGCCGACTGACTAAAATCGAACATAATGTGAAACAACACGTCAAAAAAAAATACATTCAAATCGTATCACTAGACTTATAACTAAATAGGATTGCAACTGAAAATCATAATAATAACGATATCAACACATTACGTAACATTTTAGAACTGTTTGAGTTATCAAACAGTTCTAAAATGTTACTCCTCTCATGATAGGAAAACTCCATCGCGCTATCTATTTAATGAAGTTCAACTACCATTTATCAACAAACGAGCGTCAACCAAAACTTTTAATTGCATGTGTATGTGTACAATGTCACACACGATCACCTGGACGTTGTTTGAATAGGAGATTATATCTCCATGTTCATTGTCCCTCACCATCGGCAACATACCGCGAGGGCGACGGCGTCGGGAGAGCACTAGTTCTCATCGCGCTATGGACCTAACACATCTACAGGCGAAGCGCAGCGTACACGCTCGCATCCTTACAAACAACAACATTGGACATACATTTAATAAATCAAATTTAATCATTTAATTTAACATTTATTTAATATAAACAAATCGAATCAAATTAAATAATTTAATTTCACATTTATTTAATGTACGAATCCTTAAAACTATTACCTAAAAAATAAACAACCTCAAAAAACAATAAAAAGTCTGCTTATTTATTACGGTAAAATTTCCAGAATTCAACGTTGACATTTGTTTGGCAGCAGTATTGTGCTGAACTGCTCCACGCCAGATCTGTGATCTGTCAGAACATGAAGATATAATTGTGGTTTAGATATAAAACTTTTATCCAACACGATCGGACAAAAGTTTTTATCAACATAACGAGCGTTCAAAATGATTGACAAAGTAGTTCCTTCCTGAAGACGAAGTGAGATCATATGCGTGCTTCATAGATGGTGTCCAGACTGCAAGATTAAGCATGCTGTTGGTGTTACTCCTAAGATGACTTTAACTACTCAATGGGTCAATGATACCGAACACTAAAATAACAACACCTATCATTAAGATATTATAGACACCGATTTACACAAAATGTTTACAATGATCTATGAAATACTGTTACATATTTCAAAGAGCGTTGGTGAACTTTCTTATTGTTAAACTTATATCTAGAAGATTTCATATAGCTATTACAAACACCTATAAGGACTGATTTGAGGGGATTCAGACAACCAGAGTAAGTTCATGGCCCCGACTCTACCAAAGCGGAGACGAAAGGTGCGGAGAGTCGGAGACGTGCGCGAATTTCGGTTCCCGGATGTTTTTCTCTCTCTGATCCACTCGTCTCCGCTTTGTTAGAGTCGAGGCCTTCATCGGTAACCGATTTCCTGACACCGACTTAAAGCTTCCATCTTAACGCGGCGGCGACGCGGGAAGCATCAGTAGAGCAGGACGTACGCGTCTAATGAACCACAGATTAAAAAAATGAGCATCGTGGACGCTCCCCAGTCCTTCAGTACCGAGAAGGTTCGCGTTGTAGATGTCCCTCTGTTCTGTTGCTTTCCGCGCCGCACACGGGCGGTTCAGGCTTTAGTCGGTGATAATCAACCGCCACCTAAAAGTGGTCATCGTATGTCAATCGTTCGGGTGTTTTCATTTCTCAATCCGTGTCGTCGACATACCACCGATAACAATCGGATCGGATCGGCAAGGGGTTGGTAGGTGTCGCGAGTGTGAATTGTTTCCGTCAGTAAGTAAACCGACCGAAGGTTATTCCCGCCGACTCCCCGACCTGTTATTATCGGTTATACGTTACACTAATAGCAAATGCAATAGCTATATGTTACACTAACAAGAGATAGACAGAGGCCGTAGCTGCGAATACTTAACTTCATTGCGAAGTGCATGAACTGTTAGCTACAGCTGACACGCACACAGAATAGATCGAAAGTCACGAGCTCTTCGACCTCAGATTCCAGACATCTGGATCAGGAATTTTGTGACTTAGGCGCTATTCCGAAAAATAAAACACTTAGAATACAATCTTAATCACTTAGAATCTTAACACCTATTTAAATTACATTAACTATATTTACAATACATTTATTATACCTAAATAAATTATACAATACCAAATAATTATAAAATTTTGCTGTTATATAGGTGACTTCCGCGTAGAGACGTCCGAATCTTGTTCTTAAATGGTCGAAGATGATATTTTCCTAGAAGAAAAGAAAAATAAGTTGTAATAGGAACTTTTTTTAATAAAATAATGACTTCATTCATTCATTATCAGCGCATTGCACATTAGTTTAGTAAAGTAAAGTGTGTTGCGAAAACACAGATAGTGTAATTTTTTGACTACCTACCTTTTATGACGTCATAACCCTTTTATGTTTATAGTATTAAATACTTATACCGGGCACACGAAGTAGGTGGTTTTGCGTTATCTAAGCTACCTGTATCTGTGTCTCGCAAATTAATACAGTAAAACCCGGACTCCACCAAACGAAGACAAGACGACAGGAGAGGAGATGTGTAGTTAACCACTTACACACAACTGTAGCCAGTGGGCACCACTCCTCTCCATTTCGCATATCTTCGGTTTGATGAACCCCAAGCATAAGCGCGTTACGAGTAAACAAAAGTAGTTGATAAAGATACTGACCCTGCTATTGATGTTGACTCTCGACGATCAGCATGATGGACTGATGTTGTTGGGCATCCGCGTGGATGGTGGGCACGGATCGCAAACATTCAATCTGATGCGCCGCCCAGTCCTTCTTCTGACAGTACGTCGAGCAGTAAGGCGTGCGCCGGCAGAGCGAGCATTCGGCAGACGCCTCACGGTTGCAATTGGCACACTACATGGACAAACTATTTTTAAAACTCCTCGTCTTATACCTTTTCTTTTTTATCATTAACATTTCAAAAATAAACATCGCAAAAGTAGTAGAAGTATTGAGGTCAACACACATATAAACACTACAAGGGATACCGGTTAGTTTCGTACTTACGTTGAGTGGACCCTCTGATGTCGACGTGGCAGATCGTAAAGTTAATTTCAAGGCACGGCCTAAGAAATCACAATCTATAGGCCGTACATGAGATTTACTTTAAAATTGCCTGTTGAGTCACCACTCAGTATTACATCAGAATCGTAACGGTATCGGCCCTCGTAGGCCGACGCCCTTAAGCAGCCTCCAACTAGCAAAATTATGTTTTATAAAATGGTAGTTGGTGTAACTTTCAGTCGTATAATTTGGTTTTATAACAGTTTTAGATACGTCGAATACATTTAAATCGTGTAAGGCCCCTTTTTTGGCCTTACCAGTATTTTATCTTGCATCTTTTTTTTCTTTGTTTGAGATTCAAGATAAATCAATATATAAGTTTCTCAAATGATACTAATATGATGGTTCATGGCTATTGTGACGTAAAAATGTTGTGTGAGTATAAATGTCGTGGCAGACACGCTTATACATCATCATCACCTGCATAGCCTTTTCCTAATTTTATTGGGGCGATTTCCAATCTAACAGAAGTGACCGCCTATCTAAACTCCACCGCCCATCTAGTGGTTAAACAATACCCATTGGTAAGACTGATTCTCAGATTTCCGAGTTGGACGTCAAATATATTAATTGAAGTGACTTTTACCGAACATAGGTAGTTATACAACTTAAATCATGAATTACTAAAGCAACGAAAGAAATCGTATTCGAATTGTATGTTATTTTAAAACTGTTTATTTAGTAAAAAAAACTGTTTTAGAACCCTTATAAGACTGTTAGTTGTATTAGTTAGGTATATACTACTAACAGAGTAATAATAATTATACATAATTAAAGTACAAATATTGCATTCTGCACTGGCAGAACAAGTCCCTACTTGTTCTGCCAGTGCAGAATGCAATATTTGTACTTTGTATTTGTGTTTGTATTAATGGTTGGTTTATTGGTGATACGGTAATATAGTGATAGTGTGGCATATCCTGTGTTGGGGACTAGCCGGGATGGGTCGATTCTATTTTATGCAAATTAAATCTTCAGTGGACAACTTAAGCCTGCATTTGGTATGTCCACATCGTACTGCAGGTTGTGACCAGTGGGTAGAGTTCTGCCAATGCGATGAAGTGTGGAGGTTGTTTCTTTACAGTGTGCTTCGTATATCTGCCGTGCTGTCTTCCGAAGAGGTGACTGAGAAAGCTTATTTTTCTCTACCGGTGTGGTTCTATCTCTTCAGTCTACCACTACAGGTAAGAAAAAAAAAAGCCCTCTGAGTCATTGAGAAAAGTTCTGCCGTCGTCCTAACATAAAAAGGCACATCTAACATTTTGTAAATTTTAGGGAAATTGATTTTTAAAATATATTGCAGATTTGCGACAAAAAACTATACGCAGATTTTCTTTTTTAAATTAGCGAAATAAATTTTGGAAAATAAAAATAATAATAAAATTTATATGTTTGTTAAATAAAAAAGTTACAAATAACCAAATATGACATTCCTTCCTCGGATTTAATGTTAACATAGAACATTTTAATATGAAAAGACACATTTCATCAATTGTGCCTCTTCATATTATTCACTTCACCTTTTGTTTTTTCCAAAAATACTAGTTATGTAACACACATCTGACTAGTTTTACACTACCTTTAAACTCATTTTTAGGCTGTTAGTATTTTGTATGAAAATAAAAAAAGAATAGATGTATTTGGCTCTTATGCCTTTCATTTTTAATAAAAAATAAAATAAAGAAAAGTCAAATCCAAACATTTGTGACCTTTCAACGTTATTAAAGGCAAATGAGTTTTTTTCCGTATCTTAATTAGAAAAATGAAGAGGAAGGAAGAAGGGCATAATAGCACCATTATTTCCTTCTAGTTTAAAGTATCTCTGAAGCTCTTGCTCATAAAAATATTTATAAAAAAATCTGGCAGATGTACCTGTTTTTCAGATACGAAATATTATGTAAATCGCATCAATCAATTCAATTTCGGAAAAAATGTTAGTTGTGCCTTTTTCCATAGGCCCGGCAGAGTTGTTGTTGGTGTTCAAACTGCGACTGATGACTCTCCTGTTTACCATTCTCAATACGTAGCGGACTTTTCAGGCACTGAAGATTTTGTAATGCTGATTTCAAAAAGATTTCAAGATTTTTAGTTTCTATTTTATTGTAGAGCAAGCTACAATATCACCATGTTACCCCATTGTCACGATAAACATAATTTAAATAGAAACTAAAAATCTTGAAATCGTTTTGAACTCAGCATTACTAGAGATTTTCGAAATATTTCTAAATAACTCTGATTAGTTCTTATTATCACTAACCAACCTTTACCCTACTTGGTATACATTCATTGTTTTATTCATGTACAAACAACCAAACCTGCGCACACTATGACCACATCTATTCACTGCCCTTTTGTGCCGACCGCGACCGAAGAAAATGAAGGAAGACCGAAAAAAAATACTTTTTTTTTCTTATATTTGGATTAAACAAATTCGAGCTCTGTTGATGATCACAGCTGTTTGGCCACTGTTTTTCGACTAATAGCAAGAAAAAGTTATTAAGTGTTTGAGGCGGGCCGGGAGCGGCAGGAATAAATGTTACGGTGCGCGGTGGTCAGACGCACGCAAGTTTGGGTGCCTGTAACAACCTTCTCTTCAAATTACGCTACAGTCAATTCGATTGGTTTTATATTTCTTAAATAATAGGTTATGTCCGCAAAATAGTACATCTGTATTCCGTGGAATATGTTGGTAACACATTTAAAATCAAGGTGTCTATAAAAAAAGAATTAAAAAAATAGTAGACACCGGTTACATTTTTGTATGTTTGTTCAAATATGTTTAGAATTATGCCGGCTTAATTAACAAGACAGACAGATAATTCGACAGATAATTAACAAGAATTATGAGTTCAAGAGGTGTCTTTAAAAATGTAAGAACTTGTGTAAAAATTAGTTTGCTTGACTGTGCTAATTTTTAGATTTCGTGGGAAATCGACAATTAACATGTATGTATGTATTTATACAACATCGATTTAATCACCCATCATACGTCTATTTACACTAGGTACCTACATTGTTATAGCTAGGTAGTTTAAAGTAATGAAACAGTAAGCATAACGGGCTAGTGTCCGCAACTCCACGTCCAAATCGCGTAATTTGCGTACCTACGGAGCGAATAGTATTAATATTATGATAATTGAACTGTATAAAATGTAACCTAGCAATGGTTACAAAATAAAAACTACTCTCAATCTGGGGACAATAATCGAATTATTTGGTGTGGTGTCAGATATACCATTCTGCGTACTAAGCTATTATTTAAAGGACAAACCCATTATTTTGAGAATAAATATAAATATAAAAAATTCTAATAAAGAATATGATTTCAGATTGAAGACAAACATGTCACACAACGCATGGACAATCTTATTGATAATCCATCTCTTATTTTAGATACATATTCACACTGGCGACACTTTAAAATATTTCGTGGCGATAGATCTATTAATTAGTTAAATGATATAAGTTAATGACAAATATAAACATTGTTGACGCAAAATATTTACCGTTGATATTTCAATCTGAACGTAATTCACATAAGTTCACATACCATAAGAGTTATAGTACCTACTAAAATATTACTAAATATAAAAGTTAACAAATAATAGACACAAATCGTCATAATCGTAGAACAATCGGCTCTGATATATTATTATGTCAAACATACAGGCCCCACCCATCAATCATTTATATGGAGGTGCCTTCACTGCCTACCCCCATGGGAAAAGGGCGTGAGTTTATGTAGGTGTATGTGACTTTTTCATACAATATCTTTAATCATCTTGTGGTGTTACGGTAATAGATACTCGTAAAAAAAGAAATAAAAAAGTTGTGTGAAAATCGGTTGTCGTTGTATGTACCTACGCCCGGCATGTCATGCGGAGGAATGAGGAAAATGTCGAGAGAAAGGTTTTGAGTATGAATGTGGATAGGTATAAGAGGATAGGAGATAGAGGAAGACCAAATAAACGATCGATGGACTGTGTTAAGAATTATACGGTAAGAAAGGAGGTGTCTCATGAGATGACGAGAAACGAGAGAAGTATGGAAGAAGAAGGCATGCTGCGACGACCCTAAATGAATTGGGCTATGGGCAAGAGAATGAATCTTTAATGTTGAAAATTAACTTAAGTACAAGTGTTGTGTCCGGTGCGCTACTGCCCGACAGTTGAAGTAAGGATTTTCAATATGTTCCTAAGTCGCGGATAAAGCGCGATTTAGACTTTTGATGTCAATTCTTCATTTGTGTCATAGATGGCGCTGTAGGACGTTTTGTACTGTGTTGCTATAATATTTTTTTCAACACACTTGCTCATAAAGTGGCTCTAATTTCACCGCAATCAGGCACATAATGACACAAGTGAGTTATAGGTTTTTTTTTTTTTTATTGGTTGAGTTGCTTAATTCTTAAAAAAGTTTCGATACTAAAAAGATTGTGTTCAATACTACGAATAAATGAATGTACCTGTTGCTTGCTCATTTCATGCAACTTCGAATTTAAATAGATACTTTCAACTTGTATAATTATACGTTTTTAATAAATAAAACTTTTGTTTTCTCTGTAATAAAAAAAAAACGTTGAATTCCCCATTTTGTACGTGGCTGCAACACTATCCGCGAAAAGCAAAAAAAAAACTTTATCTTTTAGTCTATGGCCGATCGCCATTCTTAGATACGCGCGCAGGAAAACTGATTAATTTTTCCCGCGATGGGGTGTTGAAAATGATTTTTTTGTGTTATTTTCTTCACAAGTGTGTTGAAAAACGTCGTATGATACACGTGTGTATTGATGATTACCGTCCTCGGCCAACCGACCAACGACCAACGTTACACACTTATACCATAATATACACACATCAACACTGTCTAGGGATATTTTGGATTTACTCAATTTACTCAAAATGTATTAAAAATAGCATACAACATGTTTATATTTTTATAAAGCCCATTTATCAGACTACACTCCAGAATAAAAGAAAACAATGTTTTTTTGCGTAAACAAATTTTTATTCAAATAAAGAAAAAACATGAAATAATGGTAAAACTAACAACGAATGTGTTTCTCAAGAAAAATTTACAAATAAGGAAAAAATAATTTGTTTTTAACAGTTCTGTGAAAAATCAGTAGTCATTAAAACCACCCATGACGTTAAAAACGGTCCTGCAACGGTTTTTCATGCTTTGGATTAAGTTATCCAAGTCTTGCCGCGGTATATTGTCCCAGGTCCGGCTAAGATGCAAAAAAAGTTGCTCTTCCGTCGCAACGTTTGCAGGGAAATTACTCAAAGCCCTTCTTTGGAGCATGTCCCACGCGTGTTCTATGGGGTTTAGGTCAGGCGATTGAGCGGGCCAGCCTAAGACCGATACGTCGTGCTCCTGCAACCAACTCGTCACCACTCTCGCTGTGTGCGGACGGGCGTTATCGTGCATGAGTGTGAATTCTTGGCCCATTTGTAGTCGATGGGGGTAGATTATTGGTACTAGCACCTCGTTACGGTATTTTTCAGCCGTCATGGTGTTTCTGATCCAAACGAGGTCTGTTCTTCCACCAACACGAATTCCCGCCCAAACCATAATTGTCCCACCGTGGTATGAATGGACTTCCTGAGGATGTTGCAGACGGCTCTCACAACCAGGAACTCGCCAAACACGCACTCTACGTGTATCGGGATGGAAACCGAACCGGGACTCATCGGTAAACAGCACTACAGACCACTGGTTTTCTTCCCAGAGCAAATGTTCACGAGCCCACTCTAGTCGTCGTCCACGATTTCCTCGGCGTAGTGCTGGAGTACGAAGCGGTCTGCGAGCATGAAGGTTAGCTTCATGCAGCCTTCTCCTCACAGTTTGGTCACTCACAAGCAACTGGTGCTCTGACTGGAGCCTCTGAACCAACTGCATGGCCGTAACATTTGGTTCTCTTCTCGCGGCAACTTGCAAAAATCGGTCTTGTCGTTGAGTGGTTATGCGCTTCCCGCCTGGGTGTCTTTCAGCCACTTCACCAGTAGCACGATAACGTGACCATAACCTTGATATCACGTTTTGTCTTGTTCCAAACTCCTCAGCAATACTCCGTTGAGTAGCCCCAGCTTGGAGCATGCCTACTGCCCTTAACATTTATTCTCTAGTTAAATGGCGCCGCTGCATGATGCACACAATAACATTAATTCGTAATTAACCGATAACTTGTCATAAAACTTAAATTGGACACAAAAAAATAGCCACAAACTACTGTAGGTAAATGAAACCTTCGGACTTCGCTACCATTATGCCGCGTAAATCTTTTGTTTTTAATGTATTTTTTCAAGTTCAAATTTAGAATCGTTCAAAAAGGCTTACAAAATAAACTTTCTTCAAAATATCCCTAGACGGTGTTGATGTGTGTACTATTGTAATGCGTTTACAGATCCATCACTATGCAACGATTATGACGAAATGTTCTTACAAACTTACACGCATAAAACTTTGTCATACACAAACACATCATAAGAAATAAAATCTTACTATACTCTTTATTACATAAGATCTTTGAGCTAAAAACTGATGACGAAGCCAGCTTGCACCTAAAAAGCATAAATAAATACTAATTTTAAACAATTTTCTGTCTACATCAATCGTTTGGACGTTACAGAGACAATACTAAATGTAAAAACCTTAATAAAGAAACCTTTCTCAATGTCTTTTTTGGTGACAGTGGACTTAAGTTTATGAAATAAGGGTTAGCAATGTTAAAAAATGATTTTTGTTAATTTTTGGTGATTAATTGGGTCTACAAGCCAAACCTTAAGTTAAAAAAATGTTTGTGTTAATGGTTAAAACGTTAGGTTAGGTTATGATCGAGCCCGCGATTGCGCTGTTCAGTTTCTTCTGTAATGGCGTCAAACGACGTGATAGTCAAAATGGCGGATGGATTGTGACGCATGCGCTGTATGCTGCCGATTGCTGCCACACAGCTCATACGCTGTGTAATTTTGAAGTATTGCCGCATAAATATGGCGCGTGCACCTGCGCTGAGCCATATTAATGCATGCGTGACCGCCCATCCGCCATTTTGATTCAAAAAGTCGATCGCGAGTTCATTCATAAGCGGGTTCTTACTTAAGAAATCTACGGTTAATGTTAATATCTAAGTGAGTTATTATGTTATTAGGTTATGAATAATTGGCCCAGTCTACAAGCCAAAGTGTATGCTGATTATAAGTGTCAATGATAGTCTGCCTGTGATAACAATGATGGTCGCTGTTGACTGTGTTTATGGATATGTACCTATCTGTGCCTGTTACTGCCTGTAATTGTTTATGTTGAGACTGGTTTACATAATATCATACAACCTGTTTTAATCTAAATTAATTTATAGTCAAATGATTATTAGAATGATTAAATGATTAGTTAGTTTTCAAGATGATCATCTTACATGAGATGATTTAACATTTGCCTATAGTTCCTACCGAAATGTTTGAAGTCATAAACAAAATGGCGTCAGATATGCGTAGTATTGTAGCAGACAACTCGAAGATTCACAAATGTTGACGCATAAAACATGGCGCCGGCACATGCGCTGTGTAATTTTGAAGTGTTGCCGCATAAAAGATGGCGACAGCACATGCGCTGTGTAATTTTGAAATATTAGCGCATAAAAGATGGTGACCGCATCTGCGCTGTGTAGTTTTAAAATATTAGCGCATAAAGGATTCCGTCCGCACATGCGCTGTGTAATTTTGAAATACTAGCGCATAAAAGATGGCGACCACGCCTGCGCTGTATAATTTTGAAGTAAGGCGCACTAAATATAGCGACCGCACCTGTGCTTTGTCATTTTGAAATATTAGCGCAAAAAGATAGCGTCCCGCCTGCGCTGTGTAATTTTGAAGTAAAGTGCACAAAAGATGGTGTCGCGCCTGCGCTGTGTAATTTTAAGTTATTAGCGCATAAAAGATGGCGCGATACGCTGTATAATTTTGAAATAGGTACTAGCGCATAAAATATGGCAACCACGCCTGCATTGTATAATTTTGAAGTAAGGCGCAGTAAATATGGCGACCGCACCTGCGCTTTGTAATGTTGAAATACTAGCGCATAAAAGATGGCGACCACGCCTGCGCTGTATAATTTTGAAGTAAGGTGCACAAAAGATGGTGTCGCGCCTGCGCTGTGTAATTTTAAGTTATTAGCGCATAAAAGATGGCGACCACACATACGCTGTATAATTTTGAAAGAGGTACTAGCGCATAAAAGATGGCGACCATGCCTGCGCTGTATAATTTTGAAGTAAGGCGCACTAAATATGGCGACCGCACCTGTGCTTTGTAATTTTGAAATATTAGCGCAAAAAGATAGCGTCCCGCCTGCGCTGTGTAATTTTGAAGTAAGGTGCACAAAAGAAGGTGTCGCGCCTGCGCTGTGTAATTTTAAGTTATTAGCGCATAAAAGATGGCGACCACACATACCTACGCTGTATAATTTTGAAATTGGTACTAGCGCATAAAATATGGCGACCACGCCTGCATTGTATAATTTTGAAGTAAGACGCACTAAATATGGCGACCGCACCTGCGCTTTGTAATTTTGAAATAATAGCGCATATAAGATGGCGACCTATTCAGTTTTTCATACAGCGCATGCGCCCATCCGCCATTTTGATGATCACGTTGACGCCATAAAGGAGGCCGAGAAAGCGCATGCGCGGGCGCTATTTTAAATGCGCTAACATTTATAAATCTTCGTGTTGTCTGCTATATAATACTGCGCATACTTACCTGACGCCATTTCATTATACATATATCGACCTTAAGCTAGAACAAAATTGTGTCCCAACATATGGAGTAAAAATACTGTTCCGGTAGCTGTCTGAAAATATACTTGGAAATTGCAGAACCTAGATAAAAATAAAAAATTCCGGCGACACACGATGTTAGTAAGCATGATGGCACCCAGACATAAGATTGCACTAACCTTTTTAGCTTCTGTGTCGTCCACGTTGTGAAGGGACACCTGATCAGCATCCACATGCGCGTTCACACTCGCGGCAAGCAACGCGGTTGCTCGCTCTTGCTCTAGGCGATCGAGTTGCCGAGCATTTACAACGCGTACATCTTCCACGCACTGTTTTAAATCCGACGCTATCCTTACTAGGGATTGACCGATGTCATCCAGTCTTTTGAGTACACCACTCAATTCGGGAAGGCCTAAAAAAGAATATTTTATTTGAATTTAATTTAATTTATTTGAGAGAAATTTGAAATTAATTCCGAGAATTTTCAAAATAATCATGAAATCCGAACCACCACTATTTATTCGCGGAGAATTTTAAAATTAATTACGAAGCATTTGAAACTAATTGCGAGAATATTGAAACTAATCACGACATTCGTACTTGAAGCACCACTTTTACACCAACATTTATTCACGGTACCCGACATGGCCATCCACGGCCAGCTAGGGCCGCGGATGGCCAAAGCAAGACACGACTGAACGCGGTGACGACTGATTCGGAAATGAGCGCAGCACCCGGGAGCTAGGACGCCAAACCGGTGTAAAGGGGCGCGGGGCACGGCAACGGTGGGCGCGGCGCGGCGCGCGCATGTGGGTGGCGGGTGGTGGGTGGTGGGAGGTGGGTGGTGGGAGGTGGGTGGTGGGTGGTGGGTGGTGGGTGGTAGGTAGTGGGGGGGGGGTTGGGCGCAGGGCGGTAGGAGGTGGGTGCGGGAGGGCAGGAGGTGGGGGCGAGAGGGTAGGTGGTGGGAGAGAGTGCCTGGTTGGGTAGCTTGTGAGAGGAATGAAGGAGGATAGGGTTTTGAGTGTTTTATACTCACTTAGACGGTTTACGCGAAACGATGGAAGGAATCACTGAAGCTAACGTTAACAAACTTAAGTAACTTGGCAAACGAATCCCATAACCGGAAAGGCAAAGAATATTAAAAAATTTAAAACGCAGGAGCTACGAATTCAACCAAAGTAGAAACGCGAAATAGCCATACTGATCACTGCTTCTATACACTGAACCGTAGGAAATAATATAAAAGTTGAGGCACGCGACCGAACTCAACAACCAAACGAACTGAAATGCGATGCTCCCCAAGCCCGGGGCAGTATTTATACCCTAGTCCCACAGGTTAACGCATGCGCGTTGGGCGCTAGGTCTTGTTCAGGCAAAAAGGGACCCTAGGAAAGCTAAATTTAGTCGTTTTCATCGTGTACTTTTCTTCCCTTTCGACATTTTAGACGCAACTGAAATGTATTGATCTAGCTCACACGGCAGTTTTGTCTTGCGCACAAAGGGTCACAAAAGTACCTAAGTACTAACTGCGGTACTCACGAGATCTTAAGCCGTCACTTAGTAAAGATTTTACATACTTTTTTATGACAAAACTGTCAAAACCTTTACTAAGTGATGGCCTAAGTAATCACTAAAGCTCTCTGAGTGCGGCAGTGAGGCGCCCAAAAATCCTTTTGTTTATAAACAAATGCTTGTATTGAAAGTACGTTTATCTCGTTTCAAATTCAGTAAAGATTTCTTCGACTTTGTCATTTTACGCATCGTAAGGGTAGGTCGGGAGACGCCGCCGACCGAAAAGTAGACGATCAGCTTTTTTTCTTAGGAATCATGTTTCCATTCAGGAGTCGAACGAGGCATCACTGATTACGTTAATTAATGCTTCCATTATTTTTTTTTTGACAATTTGATATCTCTGTCCACTCTACATTTTCAAATAAGGGCTTGCATATTTATAACCTGGACGCGGTTTCCGTCTGGAGATTCATCAGTGTGAGTGCAGTTATCGCACTCACACTGACACACCTGAAACAGGTAATGCTGGGGGGGGAGGCAAGGGGGCCGCCGTGGGCGGGGGGGTGGCTGCTTACAACACAAATACAAAACGCACACAAACACATTTGTTACATAGGGATCTAAGTAAAAAATGTGTTTGTGTGCGTTTTGGCGTTTTGGAATGGGGAGGGTGGCTCTCGACTATTTACAGAATGTTGGGGTGCAATTTATTGATCGAGCCCCAAACATCCGGGCCTCAGCTCTGTTACTTAGGTAGCGAACAAAGAGATTTGATTTTTTGTTAACTAAGCTTTTATTTATCCTAGCACCATGATTTTGAGAATAAGGACAGGTTACAATATAATAAGGCTAATTTAAAATCTGATGTTATAAAGGTTTATTTCATTAAAACAACTTTTGAATTGATCGGAGTCGGGATCTCAGCCCGGTTGATGGCAATAGGCTTGCCCCCTATTCCATGGGACTGTAACATAACTGGCGAAATCTGAATGTACCTACTATAAGTTGCACACCTGCCTATCCCTTCAGGGATTACAGGCGTGATGTTATGTTTATTTCTTTAAAATGTTGACATTAAGCTGCATTCAGATATACTGGAAAACAATCCTATCATCGTTGGTATAAGTCTAGGCTAGGCAAATGATGATAAGTAAAAGTTTATTTTTAATGTTGCCGAAATGTGGTTAATCCAATGGTGTGAGTAATGGATTCTTGAAACCTACCTTTTGTTTCTTTGTATTCGATTTTTGCCACCGACTTCACAAGCTGATTTTTCTTCTGAAGTTAATTTTTCACTTTTTTGGGTTTTTGAAGTCGGTTTTATTTTACGTTAAAATGATTTTTTGTTTTAAATTTTAGTTGTAATATCATCAGGTCAACCTAGTAGCCTGAAAGAATACAACTATTGGGCCATAAGTATAATTAAACTCCTAATCGTTGAGGAGTTGTACCTTCCATCATTAGAGCATTCACATGAAATTATAATTATCAGACGCAAAAGCTTCAGAAAATATTTGAAAAACGTAATAAGTATCTACAAAATTTGAGGGTTGCTCTCGATTTAGGATCCCATCATTAGATCCTGACTTGGTGACACTGGGACCACCTCGGGAGTATAGGTACTCTTTCGAATACAAAAACAAAATTATGATAATCGGTCTGCAATTGACGAAGATTTCGGTGTAAATACATAAAAAAATACCAATCTAATTGAGAACCTCCTCTTTTTTGGAAGTCGATTAAAAATAGGTACGAGCAATTTTGATAAATTAGCATAGTCATCTGGCTAGCCTATTTCCAACTATGTTGGGAACAGCCTCCAGTCTTACCGGACGCAGCTTACTGCTACCAGGTAATTCTATAATGTAAGCTATTGTACATTTTTTTTTCTATTAAACAGCTAAAATAAAAAATATATAAAATATGCTTCAGGGGGAGTAACCAAAAAAACGTATAAAACAACAGATGTTACCGAACCATGCTATATGTATACTGTATGTCAAATAAATAAACATGATTGGTCTCATCAGTGATCAAACGGAATACGGGTGTTTCTTACTTTTCATCAAAGATACATATAATTATAAAGCAGATAAATCAATCAATAATTAAATTAATCTGCATCGATTCCCTTGATTTATGAATCAAAAAAGTTATTTGTATATTTATGAAACATCATCATCATCATTCATCATTCTCCAGACCCAAAAAAAAATCGTTGATAAAAATCGTATTTTATGTTACGTTGAAATCTTTTAATTTAACTATATTTTTAAAGATATGCAGTAAAACACCCTCCCTCTCCTAGAGAGGAGGCCTGAGTCCCTGCAGTGGGAACATTACAGGCTAATAATGATAATGCTATAATAAAAAATAAAAACAAGATAAAAAACTTTTTTTTCTTTTTATCAAAATATAAATCAAATTCATTATGTATAATTTTTTAAATTGAAAATTAAACACTGTTCAAAATTTAACTTGATTAATGTTGCAAAAAACTCATTTAATTCGTTTCAATATACAACACTACTTTAATAAACACAGAAAATAAGAATTTGTAAATACTACTTTTTATAAAATAGCACATTAAAATTGTTTTATCAATATGCCTAATATAAGTTTTTTAATTGACATGATCAGTAACATTATATTTTAGACACCATGATCACGGGATAATTTTCCGTGATCATGGTGCTTGCAACAGCGCCGAAATATCGGGAACCTCGAGTTCCCGATATTTCGGCAAGCAGTAAACATGGTAAATATCCCGGTTTAAGTGTCAATGGTAAGTTATATTGTAATACATTAATAGGCAAAAGAAACCTATCAAAAAATTCGACGAAAACCAAACAAGATAAAAATTCAATTCGTTATACAAATACAAAAGCTTTATTTTTTAAACAAAACGTTTTACATTAGTTGATGGTTGGTTTGATTGGATTAAGCAAGTAATGCCTGTGTTAGGAGACTCCGCTCTTCCACAGCAATATAATTAACTAGCTGACCCACGCAACTTCGTCTGCGTCAGTTGAGAAAGGTTACCTTATAACCTTTCTCGACAAATCGACTATCCAACATATTAAATTGAGTTTTTTTTTTTTTTTTTTAAACAAAGTTAAATCGTACCTACCCGTAACAAACAAAAAATCTTACCTTTCCTCTTTATAATAATACCTATTAGTTTAGATTGACTTTGATTATATTATTAAAGTAACAATTACTATAGGTATCTCTTACTGTTTAATATACAGAAAAACCTTTTACTTGTAAACATTATGGTGCAGTAAATATTTTGAATTTGAATTTCTCCGGAGCCCCCAGAGGTCATCATCGCTTAATTATTTTGTCGCCCGTATATTTTTACATTGCGATATTTCATCTTCTAAGATATTTGTTTAAACTTTATAGAGTAAAAGGCACATTTATTCTATATTAAATTTCCGTGCTAACAAACACTTTTATTTTGATATAGATTATTACCATATGGGTTAAATAAGCTTCGCAAAATATCATTACTTTTAACCTAACATTTTAATAAAAAATGGTCACAGTGAGTCAATCTTAAAAGATAAACATATGCTGTCGCGGACTTCTTTTTAGATCTCTAAAAGAGGAACAATTCCTTCATACATGATATTTACGTAACTTAAACCGTTTTCGCAGCGCACGCTACGGAAGCTCTCAAAAAGGAATATCTTTTCCCGTTTTTGCAACATTTTTCATTTATGCTCCGCTCCTATTAATCGTAGCGTGATGTTATGTAGCCTAAAGCCTTCCTCGATAAATGGACTATCCAACACTAAAAGAATTTTTCAATTCCAACCAGTAGTTCCAGAGTTTACCCCGTTCAAATAAACAAACAAACTCTTCAGCTTTATAATATTAGTATAGATTTAGAACCTTAGACATAAACAGTATGTTTGTGTGTATATGTAATGTATGTGTGTTTTACACTCGTGTAATTGTTTATTGTGTACATATATTTTTTATTTATCCTATTATGAAGTTGTCATGATAGTGTAATGTACTGAATGGCAGCAAATTTCGTTTTAGTTTGTGAAACCTGTGCTATGAGATCTTTCCGTCTTCTAGTTATTGCAGCTGAATCATATGGTAGGTTTTATGCTTTTTGAGAACAGTACATATGATACATAACTTTCTGACAGAAAGCAGTCCACTATCCTGGTAGAGACTTTCAGAAGGGTATGTAATCCTTATAAAATACAAAAAAAACTACAGTCTTAATTAGACAAAATTATAGTCAAAATTCTAGCACGGTCATTTGTCAGAGACATTTTCACTCAAAACCTAAAAAAACCAGGCTAATTAACATTTAAAAATATATCAAAGTCAAAGTCAAAGTCAAGTCAAAAGATTTTAAATGAAACTACAAAATATGTATCATCATTATGAATCTAACGCTCCCTACATCGCACTCCTCCGCCGAGTCAACTGCGCTCTGAACTAGATGCGGCTTATGAATGTGAACCTACTTACAATTTTGTTATCATTTTGAGCGGTTTCTTGAAAAACGTTGTGAAATCTTTTAAATTTTCAACTATCTGATGTAATTATGATTCGTCCGGCTACTAGTGACCTTTTTGAACAAAAACTATGGCAGTAAACTGCATCTAATTTCATCTTGTTTTCAAATCTTTAACGACCATCAAAATCCAGGTAAAAAACCAAAAAAAAAAAAATTTTGATTGCACATGCACCAAAATGCATAGCTGCATCGCACTGCACTTCTTTAGGTCACGACCCCAGTCATTGATAACTAAAGGTTCATTCCCTGCAGACCCTCAGTCCACACCTCACACCGAACAATTCCCATTCCAACGTTGGAGGCCCCAACCCTGATCATGAAAACCCCCCAGCAAGATCAACAAGTTTTCATAAAGTCATCAATCACTTCACGCGAAAGTCGTGCAAAACGATTTCACCCACATTCCTGGTAGTGCCAACCCAGGAATGCGGGTGGAATCGCACCTAAGGCACCAGGGGGACAAGAATTTGACCTTGTACCCGTGGCTACAAGTACCACCGGCTGTGTGGATCGTTCATGACGTCAATGTAGGTCGGGGTTTGTGTCTGGGGAGACCAACTGAAACGCTTGTGTCAGCATTTTTACGGTCACAACAAACCGTTAGGCTGCAACGTGCTGGCTGGCCATCAGGGGTGGCAGCTTATTCATGGATAATGGGTGGTAGTGTGCGCATGCTTAGTAATACTCTCTCATTCAGGTTCCACAATATGTAATGGGCCTGTAACTCTTTCCCCTAGGGTGAGTAACACCGAAGCGTAACGTTCAGGGCGTTACAAACCTGTTACGTTTGAGCGAGACAGAGCGAGAGCATCTTTCTCTCACGTGCACGTGCCTAATATCGCGGTTGGTTGTCATGGCAACGAAACGATGCGCGAGCGTGCTTTGCGTGATGGCAATGGACTGTATGTTGTCCACGAGTGGACTACTATACAGTAGTCCACTCGTGGACAACATACAGTAGTCCACTCGTGGACAACATACAGTAGTCCACTCGTGGACAACATGCAGTAGTCCACTCGTGGACAACATACAGTCACGCGCAGTTTGTAACGCGGAGCGAGGCTGCGGAGCGAAGAAACGGAGAAATATTAACCAATAGGATTGCATAAAATCTGCCCTCTGTTCCTAGTGTGCAATCCTATTGGTTAATATTTCTCCGTTTCTCCGCTCCGCAGCCTCGCTCCGCTTCAGTGGACAGGCAGCCTTAACATAGTAAATATCTCGTTGTAAGTGTTAATGATAATGTTAGTGGTCACTAACATTAATCATTAACACTGACAACCATGTCAGTTATAATTATTTTAAGTTTCTAGTTTGTAACGACGTTTACGCCAGGGAAGGGCGGCGACGTAAGGCCCTTGGCTAAAGATAACTAGAGAACTGGCGCAATAAAAAATACGAGCCTAAAGCATAATATATTGCAAAGTAAGGAACTTCACGGACTCTTTATATCGGCCGAGTCTGATCCCGATTTAGATTTGGTGACGCCAGTAGCCTAGCAACGTTTCAGTGAGTCTATGACAAAACCGAAGGGTTTATCTGTGCAGATATGGATGAAGTTATCATAAGCAAGCAAATCAAGTATCCTGAACCGGGCTTCACGGCTCGCGAATTTATCGTCATGTGGGGTGTGGACTCACCGATCGCCGTGCCGATAGTTGTGACAGCTAATGGCTTTATTACCAAGAGCCTCAACCAACACTTGAAGAGGCTATCGTTAGTCAGCTGGATCAAGGGCCTGATTAAGAAAGCGATACTTCTGGACAAGCAGCGTTTTTGACGAGTTTTCTCAAAATTTGTTCACTTATATCCTCATTACATAACACAGGTTATTTTGTTTCGGTCACCCACAGAATTGTTGTGATAGTCACTTATAATTTTCTGCTAATACTACGTACGTAATATACCTATTCGAATTAAAACAGTTTTCCTTTAAAAAAAGTGGTATGTTTTGAGTTTAGTAAACATTAGCTAATCTTTGTATTTCAATAATCCTATCGGTTTTTGCCAAGTATGTGGTAAACTAACAAATGTCAGGGACAAAAGGGCTTACAATTATTTGGCGTGTCTTACTTCCACCATTTTAATTGATTTACAAATGGATTATGTCACCTACTTACGATAAAAGGAGGCACTACTAGAACACATACACTAGAAAATGCACTATCACAGTCATACACTTTCACACTCACTCTCAATACACACTTTCGCACACACACACACTCTCTTATACTCTCATATTTCACATCCACCCTCGAATTCACACTACCACCCTCAGTTTCACTCTCTCAAGTGTGTGTGAGAGTGAAATACAGATACAAATAAATATTTATAATATATAATAAATACAACCCTCATCAGAAAAATCTAAACACCTTGCAAGTTTATGTTATGTAAGGATTATCAGAAAAATGTGTATATTTAGGAATATATGTCAAATGTCGTTGAATATAATATACAATAATATGAGGTTTTCAAATCCTAATGTTAATGTTCTAAATTGAAGTTAAATTTTCATGGGTTGCTTATTTTGCTCAACAAGTCATTTTTACCCTGTATGGAGTATGAAGGAAATTCATAAAACAACACACGTAAATGAAAAAAAAAATAAAACACGTTTATTTAATAACTTGTATTCTTTCCCCGAGCTCTTATTACTCCTTCCATACGGTTCTTCATCGATCGGATGAGAGTCACGATCAAATGTTGTGGCATTCCATTCCATTCCTCTTGGATTGCATTTTGCAACTGGCTAAGTGTTTCTGTTGCAGGATCTCTTGCACGAATTCGTCTCTTTAATTCAGCCCATAGATGTTCAATCGGATTCATGTCCGGACTTCTTGCTGGCCATTCCATAATGGAGATACCGACTTCGGTAACATAATCTCGTATGACGCTCGCGGTATGAGCCCTAGCATAGTCGTGCATGAATATGAAAGCGTTGCCAATAAAATGTGCATCACGTGAGGCTCAAGACGCTGTTCGATGAACTGATGACTGTTTAGTGCAGGCAGATGTGGTCCAGACACAAAGACAAGCTCTGTCTTACCGTCAGCGCTGATTCCTCCCCAAGCCGTCCACAAACCGCGACCATAGCTGACCTTTTCTTCAATGCAGCATTGTGCAAAGTGTTCTCCATCTCTTCTTTAGACCTTGTTCCTTCCGTCGATCGTTACCATGCAGCATAATTTTACACTCATCAGAAAAGAGGACTTTGTTCCACTGGAGGTATGACCAATTTAGGTGCTCACGTTCAAATTTAAGTCGCGCTCTTCGATGGTTTGCAGTTAATTTCGGCCAATTAGCTGGCTTTTGCGGTACCAGTCCACGTTCCTTCAACCTTTTTCTAATTGTAGATTCACTTACAGCCACTTTTCAGCCACAACACGCTGACTAAGTCCAGAATCCAGCAATGCCACCACTTGGGCGGCTACGTATCCATATGTTTTAGAAAAAAAAACTTTTTCAGACGTCCCAAAGCCACAGCCAACAAATAAAGTACAAAAAGTTTTAAGATAAGCGCAAATTTTTGGTTTTCAAAGGTGAAATGTACTCCAACTTAACATTTGTCACAAAACAGTGAATCATTTCATTTATAGGATTAACAAATGAAATTCTAATTTAGATTTTTAAGTTTTCGCTTTTCACTGTAATGGCCAAACTGCCAGCTATAAAATCATGTGATTTTTTTGTAATGGAGACTCTTTTGTGCTAAATTAGGACAGAAACCATAAAAACGGAAGTGTTTCGATTTTTCTGGTGAGAAGTGTATAATGTTGAGAATATTTCTCGAGTGTGTACTCAAAAAATACTCTCATTACTATATTTATTACTATTTGTTATTTTTAGCCATTTATTTGTAATTCTAGTGCTAGAAATTAAAAATTATTGCTATATTATTGAAAAGCGGAGTCTCCTAAGACATTCATTATGTTAATAGAAGGCACCAAACACTAAACCCTAATGTAAACAGAAGCATTAATAAAGTTTTTTTTTTACAAAATCGCGGCCACGCATCACACATGTAATAATCTATGTAATCTATACTAATATTATAAAGCTGAAGAGTTTGTTTGAACGCGGTAAACTCTGGAACTACTGGTTGGAATTGAAAAATTATTTTAGTGTTAGATAGTCCATTTATCGGGGAAGGCTTTAGGCTATATAACATCACGCTACGATCAATAGGAGCGGAGCATACATGAAAAATGTTGCAAAAATGGGAAAAGATATTCCTTTTTGAGAGCTTCCGTTCCTCTGGGGGCTCCGGAGAAATTCAATTTTCAAAATATTTACTGCACCATAATGTTTACGAGTACAAGGTGTTACTGTATATTAAACAGTAAGAGATACCTATAGTAATTGTTACTTTAATAATATAATCGAAGCCAATTTAAACTAATAGGTATTATAAAGAGGAAAGGTAAGATTTTTTGTTTGTTACGAGTACGATTTAACTCAATTTATTATGTTGGATAGTCGATTTATCGAGAAAGGCTATATTATGTGACGCGGACGAAGTTGCGTGGGTCAGCTAGTAATCTATAACAGGCATCAATACAACCAAGTTTTGAATTAGAGAAAATCTTCTAAAGCGTCAATCTCCTTAGATATGAAGAAGTTACTATCTTCACCATCAACATAAGTTGTATAGCGTACATTTCGGAAGTGCGACGCTTTAGGAGATCCCGTCACATATTATGTACCTTGTTTGTACTGCCTGCTATTGATTGATACAGGCTTATAGGTACTTGTGGCTAATAAAATCAAAGCTAAACTGACGCTACTATCAGTGAAAAGATTCTATATTGATAGCTATTAGGTACCGCGGAAACGTGACGCTTTAGAAGACTTTGCCGCATACAAACATAAGTAGTTTGTGCTGATATCCGCTATGCCAAAAACTAGTTTTATGTATTTTCAAAAATCTTCCAAATGTTGACAACTCGCTACCTCAAAAACCTTTGCCTTTTCGTTTCTTTAATTTTATTTACAGGTCTGTTTTAGTGAAGCTTATATCTAAGGTTAGTAATTTATATTGGTGGTGTTCAATTTTGGTACCAGTTTCATGATATTTAGTTAGAAAGTATTTATTAAATAGTATAAAAATATTAACTACTATTACCGCTGTTTTCATTTATTGTACACACTCATCCAAGGTGGCATAGGCCACCGTGTATGCTGTACGACATGTTCAAAACCTTGCAGTTTTTGCCAAAGAAACGCGAAATATGGCCTTGACCCATAATTTGAGCGTAGGTTAATATCTATTTGATTGCAACATTTATCTAACTGGTATAATTGGGAAAAATAAGACGTCAAAACTCACTAGTATGCAAATGTAGTTTTTGCGATTCGATCACTATCGCAAACTGATATTGCAAAATCCGATTTATCTGACGTAGCGCAGTTCAATTACTGTTGAGATTCATGTTCCAAACTTTGTACATAATATAGGTTTTTAACTCACTAGCATTATCATTAACACTTAAAACGGGATATTTACCATCATCATCAGCTGCTTAGCCTTTTCCCAACTATGTTGGGGTCGGCTTCCAGTCTAACCGGATGCAGCTGAATACCAGTATTTTACATGGAGCGACTGCCTATCTGACCACCACAACCCAGTTAATACTGGGATACCCTTTTATACATTATTCTAGCGGACGTCACGCGGTTTCACCCGCGTAGTTCCCGTTCCTGAGGGAATACAGGGACAAAAAGTAGCCTATGTCACCCGCGGATAGTGTAGCTTCCCAACGGTGAAAGAATTTTTTAAATCGGTACCTATTCAGTAGTTTCGGAGCCTATTCGTTACAAACAAACAAATTAATCTTTCCTCTTTAAAATATTATTGGGATTGGGATATTTACGATGTTTACTATTTGTTACGAGTTCCCGATATTTCGGCGCTGTTGTTAGCACCACGATGACGGATAAACTGTTGTACCTTACAGTAAGGAGAAGCAGAGCGTAACGGTCTGGTTTCGGAGAAATTGGAAACCGTGGACGGAGGAAATAGAAAACGGTTCCCTCAGGATATTTCCAAAAAGGTACCAGGGCAAATTGAGGCCTCCGTATGTTAGTAAATTTTAGTTGAACGCAAAATGTACAAAAATCGTAACCATAAGTAGCATAAAAACATATTTTTTCAAATTCCGTGAAAGTCTCCGTCTCAAAAAAAACCGGTCGAGTGTTTTATGAGTAAAATCAGAACAAACCAACAAACAAATATTTCCTCTTTATCATATGAGTTAAGATTTAAAAACGGAAAAGTGAATGGATTAAGAAGTTAATCTTTATCTAGAAAATATTATATTCTAAAACGAATGATTTTTTTCTACACAGTAGTACGATCCATTACTATCGTTAGAGACATATGCATTATGCATGCCAATGTTAGCATGCATTATGTGTATGTATAGGTACATGTGTATACAGAGTGGAAGGGCCGTTGATGAACATACGATTACCACGAAAACATGGAAAAGCTTAACAAGAAAGTTGATATAAAAGTTTATAAATATATTGATACAAATAGCTACCGTTTGTGCGTCATTGTCCCAATCTGTATCTTCTACCCTATTTTATTTTTGAAGTACATCGTGATTATAGTTTCCATACTATACCATAGTATGCAAACTTCACACTCATAACGTTCAGGTATTTTTTTTCTTATTAAGTATTAATATTCCCTGACGCATTCATTGGCTCTATTTCCATGTCGGGTGCGTTGCATTTCCGCGTTGCGCATCGCAAAGTGATCGATAGTTTGAATACTAGCTCGCTCGCACATACGCCCTAGGTACCCTAGCTACGCCCTTAGTTATTAAAGATCATTCATTTATATAATATTCTTAGAAATAGTATTGATATTTGTTTTACTTGATGAATTAAGCTTTTATAAAAACCATAAATACATATACTGACATCGTGATCATGTTGATGATAAGACTTTTTTAATTTCCACAAATATTTAAGTGTCTCATGTCAGAATTCGCGTTCGCGCTAGTCCCAAATCCCGTGTCCCGTGTCCTGCTAATAAATCTTGTGCAGTTTGACCTTACTAAAAAGTGGAAGTAAATTCCATCCCAACGGACCAATGTTGTCGGGCCAATGCCCGTTGCCAACTGTGCCATGTTTTGGAGGAGCACGAGGGAGCACATTTAGTATAATTTATGACCAGCCATTCGAACTCCCAACCCCCTAGTAGGACTGGACTTGAACGATACACGTTAAGTTGGGGGGTTTATGAAAATGTCTTCGACTTTAGGTGGGGGATGCGTCTTGTGAGAAGTAGCTTCTTTACGGCCACCGTATTTTAGAGTGACGCAACATCATGGCTGTAATCGCCGAAGGGACAGGCAACGGTGTGCCTAAAGTAGAGTCATATTTTCGCTAATTACTTTTAAGTGACACAGCGGGGCTGCGGGTTGTTCGCAAGAGACACCGCGGCCTCGACATGAAGGGCTTAGAAGGAACATGGGTGGTTTTTAGTCAGTAGAAGTCTGACACTCCCTTCCGCTCTGCCCAAGAGCGGGAGGGGTTATTTGATGATTTTCCACCCGCCAAAAAAAAAAGGGTCCGCTCCTAAGAAATTTTTGATGTCTTAATGTAACTTATTACTTAAGTACTCAATATATGACATCTCCTTTGCACTTGGAAATGTCAAAAAATATTTTTAGAAGAGGTTATTTTAATTATCCAAGTAATATTGGGTGTAGCAGGTGTGACGCATGGTCAGCTCTCGAACTGCGTACAAAAGTTCTTGGAAACAGGAATACGACGCAATATGATTTTGCCACCCTACCCCAACCCTATTGTATTCAGCGCGAGGGCACGCGTAGGGTGAACGGGTGGCCCCCGTCGGGGGCTAGGGGGCACACTCACTACACTGTAGTGTGTCTGTGTGTCTGTGTTACAGCGTCCATGTTTGTTCAAAGTACATAGAGGTGCATGTTGTTGTGTTAACTAGGCGGGGGTCGAGCCGCGCTTGCTGCAGAGTGATTCTCATATCACTCAATAAAATGACGAATTTATCTATAGTATTCTAGGTTAAAATATATGTAACATTATGTATGAGGCACTTCATTCTATTAATTACGACGTATGGAGTAATAAGCCATTAAAATTTTACGCACGAGACGGGAAATAAATTAAAGCTAATCTTTGTTTAAAAGCATACTATTCCATTAACGGCTACTTAAATGATAAGAATAGCTGGTCGTTGAGTTGAACACAAGACAATGTTTGTAATTTATGTTCTTTCTCCAAAATTAGTTTACTGATATGTTATGTCTTTTTTATGTTTTATTATTTTACTAGCGACCCGCCCCGGCTTCGCACGGGTGCAATGCTGATACTAAATTAAATACACTACAGAAAAACTATGAACGTTGTATATAAAAACATAGCGGCCCGCTCCGACTTTGCACGGGCATAAAATATATATGCCTATGTCACTCAATGAAAACATGATTAAAATCGATCCAGTATTTTTGATTCATTCATTACTGCCCTTGGCCTGCACGCATTAAATTTCGAGTAAAACAATTCCTCTTTCCCTATACTTACTATGAAGATTTCCTGCTATCTTTGGAATATCTAAATTCATACAATTTTTATTACATTACACATTTTTACTTATTTACTTTTTACATTTTTAGGTATTTATTTTATTTTTACTACAATTAATATATTACAGGATGTATTTATACACAACGTTCACAGCTTTCTTGTCATTAGACAATACAAACATGTTTTCTCTTGAGGTTACTCTTGAAAGAGCGACATACAGTTGCCCATGTGAAAAACAGTCAACGCTCAAATCTAAGCCTGCAACGTTGAAGGTTTGACCTTGCGATTTATTAATGGTCATTGCAAAAGATGTCTTTACCGGAAACTGTAAACGTTTAAATTGGAAGGGTAAATCCGATGGTATCAGAGGGATTCGGGGAATCAATACACCGACCGGTACCGCCCGCCGCAAACGCAAATTTTAAATTTGTAATATCTCCGAAAATATTTGTTTAATTTACATGCTGTAAGGAACCATATTGATCTATATTAATTGCACACTGTATTTAAGGTACTTAATTCGATAAGGATTAATGTCGTATTGCTTAAAATAGCTTCGTAAATAAGCCATTTTTTCACGTAAAAAGTAAACAATAAAAATGGTTAATGTGGGTTATCCCTAAAATATAAACATATACCATCGCGGACTTTTTTGTAGACCTTTTTATGGTGTACAATACTGTAGTACATTAATTTGATCTAACTCGTAGGGTTTAGGCAGCGTTTTTGCTAAATTGCTAAATAAGCCCAAAAAAATAGGTTAATTTACGACATCACGTTAGAAACCTCTAAAATTAGCAATGTTGCCTTAGTATATGATGCATGTATTATACATATAAACCTTCCTCTTGAATCACTCTATCTATTGGAAAAACCCGCATCAAAATCCGTTGCGTAGTTTTAAAGATTTAAGCGCACATAGGGATATAGGGACAGAAAAGGCGACTTTGTTTTATACTATGTAGTGAGTAGTGATAGTGATATTTTTTTATTATTGATCGTAGTCAATCGTAATATTAACTTACACCTTACTATTGTATCGAGTCTGGTTCTTTTAACCAAACAGACAGATGTGTTGCTGGGGAGTTTGTTCCGCCACTTCTTCTTTCCAGCAAAAACACTAGGAAGTGTCGAAGGGTGGGCGTTTTGGGGGACTGTCACTTGTAAATAAGTAAAGTAAAGGAAATTTTTGACGTTCGAAAAGTGCTGATTATCAGCCTAGTTCGAATAAATGACTTTTGATTTTTATTTTGTTTTTGAAAGGAAGTAAAATTACATAAAATGTTTATTCTAACCGCAACACTCACCCATCATCATAATCAGTTCAGCCGAAAGTGATGGCATTATCATCAAATAGATTCCCAGCGACAAAAATTATTTCAATTTTTACTAACCCGCAGCCCCATTTTTTTTTCAATTAATTGTTTATAGCTTTTGTAATTTTTGTAAGCGTCTCTTGAATTTTTCAAAAAATACCTACACGCTGTTCCGATTCGAATGACACCTCGTTCATATTTTTCGGAGGCGGAGAAAACTTATTGAACCAAAAAGCACTTGTTAACTAGACTACTAGGATAATGAAAAAAAAAAGCCTATTTTCTATTAATAGCGAAATACATACCAATGAACATCATAATACACAATTTAACATCACCTTTCAAAACAAAAATTATATAATAATTTTGTTCATTTAATATAAATTCATTTTAGGGTACTTAAATAGATAAATAAGATTTTTTACGTGATATGAGAATCACTCTGTGATGCTACTAGTGTGTCTGTGTGCGCCACTGTAGTGTTAAAGCATCCATGTATATTGAAAGTATATAGAGATACATATTGCTGTGTTAACTAGCCACTCTGTCCTGAGTTGCACGTTTCACCCTCTACCCTTGTAAAATATTGATTTTATCGGTATGCTGTAAAGGGCAATTTTGATCTACATTAAATGCATGTATCTAAAATAATGTTTAATTTGATAAAAATAATACTATATTGTTTAAAATAGCTTAGAAAATAACCCTTTGTTGTTTTTTAATATTAAAAAAAAAGTGAAGGATAAAAATGGTAACTGTGGTTTATCCTTTGGAAATAGATATTATACCATTGCGGTATTATACCATTGTGGACATTTTTACCGACTTCCAGAAAAGGAGGTGGTTCTTAAATCGATTGTTTTTTTATTATGTATAGGTACACCGATATCTCCGTAAATTGTAGACCCATTTTCAAATTTATTTTTGTATTCGAAAGAGTATAGGTACTTCCCATGTGGTTCCTCCCATTGTCACCACGTTAGGATCTGATGATGGAATCCTAGAGAAATCGAGGGCAGCCCTTTTTTATTTTTTTTTGTGGGTGGGAAATCATCAAATAACCCCTCCCGCTCTTGGGCAGAGCGAAAGGGAGTGTCAGACTTCTACTGACTAAAAACCACCCATGTTCCTTCTTAGCCCTTCATGTCGAGGCCGCGGTATCCCTTGCGAACAACCCGCAGCCTCGACAGGATCGAGGGCAGCCCTCAAATGTTATAGGCACGTATCACGTGTTTCGTGCTTTTCCTAAAGCTATTCAAGTATTCGCATCCAGCAGTTATCACTACATGTTGATGAGCTGATGATGGAGGGTATAACTCCTTAACAGTTAGGAGTTGGAGGATAATCCATACTATCCATACTTCCATACTAATATTATAAATGCGAAAGTAACTCTGTCTGTCTGTCTGTCTGTTACTCTTTCACGCCTAAACGGCTGAACGGATTTTGATGAAATTTGGTATGGTGATAGATGATAACCTAGAAATGGTCATAGGCTATAAATAATCACGCCATCGTTCTTAGGGGGTAGGCAGTAGGCAGATAACTAAATTGAGTTAGTGATTTTTAGTCGTTTTTGTTGGGACTTTTGCTCTTTCACGTCTAAACGGCTGAACAGATTTTGATGAAATTTAGTAAGGTAATAGATGGTTACCTAAAAACGGATATAAGATCAAAATGATCACGTCATCGTACTTAGGGGGTAGGAAGTGGGCAGAAAACTGAATTGAGTTAGTGATTTTTTTATGGTTTTTGCTGGGAGTTTTGCTCTATCATGCCTAAACGGCTGAACGGATTTTGATGAAATTTAGTTAGGTGATAGATAGTAACCTAGAAAAAGATATGGGCATACTAATATTATAAATGCGAAAGTAACTCTGTCTGTCTGTCTGTCTGTTACTCTTTCACGCCTAAACGGCTGAACGGATTTTGATGAAATTTGGTATGGTGATAGATGATAACCTAGAAATGGTCATAGGCTATAAATAATCACGCCATCGTTCTTAGGGGGTAGGCAGTAGGCAGATAACTAAATTGAGTTAGTGATTTTTAGTCGTTTTTGTTGGGACTTTTGCTCTTTCACGTCTAAACGGCTGAACAGATTTTGATGAAATTTAGTAAGGTAATAGATGGTTACCTAAAAACGGATATAAGATCAAAATGATCACGTCATCGTACTTAGGGGGTAGGAAGTGGGCAGAAAACTGGATTGAGTTAGTGATTTTTTTATGGTTTTTGCTGGGAGTTTTGCTCTATCATGCCTAAACGGCTGAACGGATTTTGATGAAATTTAGTTAGGTGATAGATAGTAGCCTAGAAAAAGATATGGGCTATTAATATTCATGCTATCGTACTTAAGGCGTAGGCAGTAGGCAGAAAACTAATTAAGTTAGTGATTTTTAATCGTTTGTTTTAAAAGTTTACCTCATTCACGCCTTAACGTCTGAACGGATTTTTATAAGACTTGGTTAATATAAAGATAAGATCCTAGGCACGGACACAGGCTACTTTTTACGGCGGGGAAATACCTCATTCCCGCGGAAATCTAGCGTGATCGTGTCAAGAAGCGCATGACGCCATAGCTACTGAAATGATTTTGATGTTTTTTTTTTTAACTGATTGTTACTAAGACTTCAAGTTAGTATTTGATCACTTTTCTAACTAAGAGGGTTGGTAGGCGCCATAATTTAGGGAATTTATGATAAAATTTTGATGCAACTGTCTTTATTTAACAGTTTTACTTGGATCGAAACTTAGCGACAGTCCTTTTGATGCGGAATTTAGATGCACCAAGACTGTGTAATGGCACACGGTTGCAAGTAACACACCTCGGTCGCAATATTGTAAAAGCAATCATTATGACTGGAATGGCAAAAGGAGAGAACGTTTTAATCCCCCGTATACCCATAATTCCGACAGATTTGCCATTCCAGTTTAAGAGATTACAGTTTCCGCTGAAAATCGCATTCGCTATGACGATAAATAAAGCTCAGGGGCAAACATTAAAAGTAGCCGGCATTAATTTAGAAAAGAGTTGTTTTTCTCACGGACAATTATACGTGGCTTGCTCACGTGTTTCTAATCCACAGAATCTCCATGTGTTGGCCAGAGAGGGAAAAACAAAGAACATAGTTTACAAAAATGTACTACAGTAATAAGGCCTCTTATTTTTAGCTTCCTACATTATTATACTACTTACATTAAGTTAGTACTTCCTACGCAGACGATGTTGCGGATGTCACACTGTCTAACATCGGGGGTTGGCAGGTAGGTAGTTAGTAGTATTTTAAACCGATTTACATTATTTACTTTTTAGATTTACTAAGGAAACATTCGGAGCTATCCATTATGTAGCTTAGGTTGCTTTTGAACAAATTTTGATGTGAAGTTGAGGACTGGAACACGATAGTGGGACTTTGTTGCAGGGGGACATACAGCCGGGAGAAAACAAAAAAACTTATGCGGACGAAGTCGCGGGTAAAAGCTAGTTCATTAATAAAATATAATGGGAAGGTATATTTAAACGGTTGTATTCTTTCAGGGTTTCTAGGTGAGGTGATTATGGAAGTTATTACTTCTCAACGGTTAGGAGTTAGGTTAGGTTTCTTGGTTGAATGTTAAATGCATAGGTATAGTCAATATTAGTATAGGATATTACAAAAAAAAAACTCAGTGGCAAAAAAACGAAATCAAACAAACAAATGTCACCGACTTTAGAAGCAGATTTTTCTTCTGAAGTTTATTTTTTACTTTTTTGTGTTTTTGAAGTCGATTTTTTTTTTAATTTTTTTATTACGATATACCAACAATTCTCGAAGTCGAGGTCCGCTTGTCAGACGCTCTTGGTGAATTAGCCACATACTACATTGTAAATTAACTCAAACCCAAACCGAGTCAAACACAGTATTGCATTTCCGACCTCCAAAACGGAGAGGCTGGGGCGTATCGTTTGTGGTGGGTTGTCTATCGAACAAACACAGTAACTTTCGAAAGTATCTTGGGGGTTCTTTGGACAGAACATTAACTTTCAGCAAAAACTGCAATACCATCAAGCAGAAGGTGCACAGGCACACTCACAACAGTCGCTTACATCGACTAGTCTCTCCCAAAGTGGTGTGCGTCACCTCATGTCGCGCGGACTAGTGCGCTGGCGCAGCTAAAGAATTAGCGTGCCCCGTGCCATTCAGCCCATGCTAAGTTAGTGGATACGGCTCTGAATGAAATGGCCTGATCATCACTGATTTGCGTTAAACCGATTCCAGTACACATGCTGCTGTTGAGGACGACAAATATTTGTCAGCCTCTTCCAAGTGCAAGAGAAAGGAGGAGGAATTCGGGGAGAAGAGTTAGTGCACACTCACTTGTGGCCTTGCTCATGTAGGGTTGCCCCACATAGGATGCACTCCTTTTGCAAGTGAATGTGCTTATCACTCCCGCAGTTGCATGGAACGGCGCACTATTGGCGCAGCGCCAACTGACTCCAAGTTCTCGGGCACACTACGCTGTGGGTGTGCTTAGCATAATCTACAACGTACTCATGAACACCCGGCTTCCCCTTTTATAGTACAAAGAACCTTGAACTTGTTTCGCAACCGGTTCGTTGGTGAACGCTGCTAGGGGAACGAAAAGGTCAATTGTCGTACTCTCAAAAGATTCAAATTGAAATTTCAATCTCGTCTAAGCGATTAGAGGGATAGTGGCTAAATAATAATAGACACACGGATCAATTGACGGTTAACGGCTGTGTATTCTAAAGACACGGAGGGGACTCGATTTACAATAAATGGTCGCCCTTGGCACCCGTTGTTTAAACCGTTGATCATTTTAATATCTATGGTAGTTCAACGTCTGACAATCTTACACAATAACAATCCAGTTGTACGCCAGCGGTCAACTGAGTCAGTCGATGCCATATTTTGTACGGAATTCACAATTATTAGAATTATTCCGTTGCCACTTGTTGGCAAAAATGGAACCCCTATAGATTCGTACTGTCCGTTTGTCTATATATACCTGACCGTACGTATGCCACAGCCATTTTACTCTGACATTTTTGGTACCACACAGTTAAAATTCGGTACCTTTTATAAACCGTTACACAAATATGCGGTGACATACCGGTAATGAACAAAAATAAAAGAGGGCTGGCCCTCTATACATAGGCAAGTATAAGTGAGAATTGAAAAAAAAACTACGTTTACAGGGTTAATTTTCAATGACCAGCCAAAATTTGAAATGAGTTCTAGATATAAATATCGTTGTATCCGCCAACATGGATGTGGAAAATATCCACATTATCATCATCGTCATGCCATCGTCCCACTGCTGGGACACAGGCCGCCTTTTTACAAGAGAGAATGGGCTATAATCCCATAAAATTTTTGGTTTTAGGACATGTCGGTTTACTCACGATGTTTTCCTTCATCGTTTCTGAGAGCAGTGGTTATGAAATAAATAACACAAAGTAATGCGCCTGCTCGCGATGGCCAAGTGGTGGCGGCCCAAGTCGTGGTTACGAACCCAGGCAGGCGCATTAATTTGTACTATACGTTCGGTTTTTAGTGGCGGACAGGAATGTTTTTTTTAACTGAACCATCTCTGAAAACTTGACCGGTCATTGAAAACTAACCCTGTATAACTGTGGGTTAGTTTTTGAGATATGGGACTTTTTCATGAAACAGCAGCAGTAACGTTGTTTGTTACCGTTCACACATAGGTACCGGCTCGGAGAGGAGAGCAGATTTTTATCATGTTTAAAACAAAGTTTTGAATCATTGTAATAAGATTCATTTTTATATGTCACTTCGCTCAAGAACAAAAGAAGTAACACAGAGGGTTAAGAAGGAACATGGGTGGTATTTAGTCAGTAGAAGTCTGACACTCCCATTCGCTCCGCCTAGAGCGGGAGTAATCATTTGATGATTTCCCACACGCCAAAAACAAAAAGCTTTCGGGTCACTGACTACCTATAACAACTGTCAAAGATCTATAATAATTGTCAGCAGGGACCTACGGCTTTACGTGATATCCGAGGCACGAAGGAGACTCGACATCTAATGGGTGATCAGACGTGATCACCCACGGTTGCCATCCGCCGACCAACCTAGGCAAGCGCGGCTTACTCTGAAGATTGATTCGAGCGACTGTCTAGCCACGAGCTCTAAATTAACATATGAAAAAGTGCTTTAAAAATCTTGTTATTGAGTATATTATTTGGTGCTACGGAGCCGGGATTTTTTTGTTGATCTATTTTTCTATAGAAAGTTGTCCAGTTTGATGGTCTCAAACACCACCTAAGGGCTCGTTTACAGAGACACGGGGCGTCGCGCGGCGCGTGCAGCAGCCCCACCTCGAGCTTTTTTATTTATTTACTGAGAGCCGCGTCCACCGCAACGAACGCTGCATTTTAAAGTAACGAGCGAAAAATCGCTTCTCGTAAAATCGACGTTTGAAATCGTAAACATTTTCATACATTGCCATGTGTTTGAAGTAAAAACGCACAACGCGCGGCGCGACGCCCCGCGCGTCCGTAAATGAGAAAAAAAAAAAAAAGTGTTACACGTTGTATGTCAACCACTGCCTGACCTTTCGGGGGTAACAGGCGTTATGTCATGTGTATTTTGATATTTTCACTGTGTCTCTACGAATAGACATAGAACTTATTGGGTTTAGTAAACGTCGGACACGTAAATAATGATCTTATGATGGACTGCCTCGTTGGTCTAGTGGTCGCAATCGTGACTGCTGATCATGAGGTCCTGGGTTCGATTCCCGGGTCGGGCAAATTGTCATAAGAAATTTCTCAGTAGCAGCCGCGCAATCTGGATTCGTGCCCGGTTGATGGCAATAGGCTGGCCCCCTATTGCATGAGACTTAAACGTAGCTAGCGAAATGTGAGTGTGCTATTAGGCATACTTTCACCTAATCCTTCGGGATGAATAGGCTTGGCGTTATGTCTGATGGTAGTGAATATCGCAGTAATTAAGGAAACAACAAACATGCGACGGTGGCGCATGAAGGGTCCCGCGGGCGGTGCAGCGTGGCTTGCGTCATTGCGACCCGGGGTACGTTGCGGGGTGTGGGGCGGGATGCGGCAGTGCGACACGGGGTAGGTAGGGCCCGGTGTGCATCGCATTGGGGAGATCATGGAATGTTCTGGAACGAGGAGGGAGGGAATGCTACCTCCCTCAGGTAGGAATGAGGACGTTGGACTTGACGCATCTATTGATATAATAATAGTGTATTCTTATGTGTGTTGTCTATGTATGTTGTCTGCTCGCCCGGACGGGCTCGAGAGCTCGGTATTTAACAAAAGTAATAAAAAGCGGTAGGTGCACCTCTGCCTAACTCTTCGGGGATTGTAAGGCATGATGGTACAACGTCAAGTTTAAAAAAAAATAGTATAAGACGAATTTCCGTTAACAAGATGTGGGTGTATTAAAACAGGTCAGTATCAAAAAATGCATGATAATATTATGTATGCGTCTAGTTTCTCGTTGGTCCAATGGCCACAAGTGTGAAAAAATATGAGGTTAGGTTCATTTCTTAGATAAGAAATTTTCCTGGATGTGATTCAAATTACGGTACACCTCTGCATAACCCTTTGGTGATTCATCGTCATCATCAGCCTATAATGTTCCCACTGCAGGGACTCAGACCTCCGCTCTAGGAGAGGGATGGGCTATGATCCACCACGCGGGCCCAGTGCGGGTTGGTAGATGTCACATGTCTTCGAATTTTTTGGTTCTAAGACATGCCGGTTTCCTCACGATGTTTTCCTTCACCGTTTTGAGAGCAGTGGTGATGAAATAAATTACACAAAGTAATGCGCCTGACTGGGTTCGAACCCACGACTCACTGTTCGTAAGTCGGGGCCGCTACCACTGAGCCACCACTGCCATCGCTCTTTGGTGATTACGGCGTGATATTATTTAAAATTTTGTTGGACCTTTCCCTAAGATATTTCTGACTAACATGTTCATTTCATTTTTTTTATATGTTGGTTCTAGAGGCGGAAGAACAGAGTACAGAAGCGAAGTGTGAGTGTACTGCTCACCTCTGCCCATCCCTACGGACAATACAGGCGTGATGATTTGTAAGTTCTAGAGCCTAAGTACAGATTACCAAGAACTATTTTGAAAAACACCTAACGACACGTAGGCGTGATGGTTACCTCCACCGAAACTTTCGTAAAACACAAGCGTGATATTATAAGATCGTAGAGGTTAGGTACATACTACTGAAAACTGCTTGTCCCAAATAACAGGCGACATAAACAGAACTGGCGAGGTGTAAGTGTACTGGTCAACTCTGCCCTCCGGTAGTCTGGTAATATAGGTTTGAAGTTAAGGTGTTCATAGAGGATAAGTAAAGACTAACTGCCGCACTCAGAGAGCTTTAATGATTACTTAGGCCATCACTTAGTAAAGGTTTTGACAGTTTTGTCATACAAAAGTATGTCAAACCTTTACTAAGTGACGGATTAAGTAATCATTAAATATCTCTGAGTACCGCAGTAATACGCACTAGATAATTATGAGCACCGTTCGCCAATTTGGCGGCGCGTGGCGTGTGTTTATAAAAACAGGATACTGTTTTGAATTTACTATCATATTCATCACATATTCAAAGATCGTGTGATTATTTTCTTACTGCGGTACACAGATATTTAATGATTACTTAAGCCGTCACTTAGTAAAGATTTGACATACTTTTGTATGACAAAACTGTCAAAACCTTTACTAAGTGATGGCCTCAGTAATCATTAAAGCTCTCTGAGTGCGGCAGTTAGTAAAGATTTGACATACAAAACCTTCACTAAAGTGTCAAAATCTTTACTAAGTGATGGCTTAAGTAATCACTAAACGTCTCTGAGTGCGGCAGTTAATGCCACAAGGCATTCTCTACCAGTCAACCTTAGGGTCAAATAGGATAGCACTGTGGTGGAGTACAAAATAAATAAAATTAGGAGAATGCCATTGAACAACCCGTTCACGTCACACACTGGATTTCATTCTTATTAATTTATGGATCACATGTTATCTATACTTACTATACTTACTAATATTATAAAGCTGAAGAGTTTGTTTGTTTGTTTGTTTGTTTGAACGGGGTAAACTCTGGAACTGCTGTATGGAATTGAAAAAATCTTTTAGTGTTGGATAGTCCATTTATCGAGGAAGGCTTTAGGCTATATAACATCACGCTACGATCAATAGGAGCGGAGCATAAATGAAAAATGTTGCAAAAACGGGAAAAGATATTCCTTATTGAGAGCTTCCGTTGCGTGCGCTGCGAAAACGGTTTAAGTTACGTAAATATCATGTATCAAGGAATTGTTTCTCTTTTAGAGTTCTAAAAAAAAGTCCGCGACAGCATATGTTTATCTTTTAAGATTGACTCACTGTAACCATTTTTTTATATTAAAATGTTAGGTTAAAAAGAATGATATTTTGCTAAGCTTATTTAACCCATATGGTATTAATCTATATCAAAATAAATATTTTTGTTGGCACGGAAATTTAATATAGAATGTTTGTGCCCTTTACTCTATAAAGTTTAAACAAATATCTTAGAAGATATCGCAATGTAAAAATATACAGGCGACAAAATAATTAAGCGCGTTGCAGTCATTCGGTCCGGTGCGGTAGGTATGTACGTGGGGATTCTGACCTCTGGGGGCTCCGGAGAAATTCAAATTCAAAATATTTACTGCACCATAATGTTTACAAGTACAAGGTGTTACTGTCTATTAAACAGTAAGATATACCTATAGTAATTGCTACTTTAATAATATAATCAAAGCCAATCTAAACTAATAGGTATATTATAAAGAGGAAAGGTAAGATTTTTTGTTTGTTACGGGTACGATTTAACTCAATTTAATGTGTTGGATAATCGATTTGTCGACAAAGGTTATAAGCTATATTATGTGACGCACACGAAGTTGCGTGGGTCAGCTAGTGAATTAATAAAATGAATAGTACGGCCGCATGTATGGTTTAGTCCATACTAAACCATAGATATAATTAATGATAACTAAACCAAAATCATGCTCAGGATTGTTACTTTTATCTTTGTTTTAAATCTAAATGAAGTATTATGTATGCTGATTTATCACCTGCCTAGCCTGCAACTATGTTGGGGTCGGCTTCCTGCCTAAGCTGAATACAAGTATTTTAAATGGACCGACTGCCTATCTGACCTCTACAACCCAGTTAGTACTGGGTAATACGATACATTAGCCGCAGAATCGATGACCGTTGGAGTAGACGTGTTCTTGAGTGGAGACCGCGAATCGGCAAGTGTAAGGTGGGACGCCCTCGGGCTCGGTCGAGCGATGATCTTCGCAGAGTGGCTGGTAACAACTGGATGAGAGTTTCCGAAAATCGAGTTGAGTGGCGCAAGATTAAAGAGGCATTATCCAGCAGTGGATTGCAATAGGCTGATGATGAATATGATACCCTTTGGTAAGATTGGTTGTCAGACTTTCAGGTCACTGTAACGACTGCCACAGATCTAAATATTGCAGGCCCACCCACGGCTTCACATGCTTTACGAGCCACGGAAGATTTATAAACAGTGGTAGGACTACTCCTACCAGCCTTAAGCCTGCTTAGCACCGTTCTATTCGTGCCACGCCCTTGTAGCCCTATTTTGACCCGCCGCGATTGCACAATGCACACGGGTGCAGGGAGCTATTCCTACCACTGGGTTGTAGATAGCCCGGGTTCAGAGCTCAAACATTCTTAGAATTTCTTCGAAGCTTGCCCTCCCCCCTCCTTGATATATATACGGTTTTGATGAACGGAGATTTATTAAGTTTGATACTTGAACCTCTGATTACAATTTTTTTTGAGATTTTACGATAAGTCAAGGTCAGAACAATTGATTTTTTTGTTAAGGTTGTGCCAAAGAAGGCAGGACCGAAAGGCATGATATTCGTAGTCGTAAGGTAGGACCCAGAAAAACGCTTGTATTTGTGCGATTTCAGACCATGCACATTTCAAGTCAGCGATAAAAATCAAAACACACATTTTTACATCTTAATTAGTGAGCTAAATATTTAATTCAAATAAAATCGGTAGATTAATTTACTTTTTCTTGACTGTGATGTTTTATTATATAATGCCGAGATATAGGTGAAATGCAAAAAGGTGTAACGTATAATTTTTCGAAAAACTCTTCATACTAATTGCGATATTTGTATGGGAAGTATAGTCGTGTTGTTTTCAACCGATGTTCCTAAAGGTGTGTTGCCTAATTTGATAATAACCACATTAGGAGCCCTTACTCTATTATCCCTTGTAAAATTTTATAAAAACATTGACAACAGATGATACGTTAAAAAAGCAGCGTTAATGGATTATTGTCTGGTGAGACTTCAAGTGCGCAAGGCCACAGAGGCTTTAAGATCTATTTCATCATCATCATCTGCCAAGCCTTTTCTCAATTTTGTTGGAGCCGGCGACCAGTATTTTACACGGTGCGACTATCTATCTGACCTCTACAACCCAGTTAGTACTGGCCTTCTGAGTATATACGATACCATTTTTAGTAACGCACTTTACCGATAATGTTCGCACTGTCTGACATAATCATTTATGCAGTATATGTAGCACAAGTTAAATGATGACGACGATATGATGTAACTGGAAAAGAGAATTTAAACTTACAAATATTTTACAGAATACTGTTTATTGGTATAATTATGAGAGATACAATTTGTTTTAAAATAGTACATGAATAAACAGGTCTTTGAGTGGTTCCTCTTAAAGATCTATCTCATATTATAATTAGAGCTGTCATTACCTAAACTTAAGATCCGGACAATTGTAAACCACGGGAAAATACATGATGTTGTTGTTGTTAATAGGCTTCCACGTTTACCTGGAAGTAAATGAAAAACATATAATAAATGGGATGTTTTTCAGTAATATCGACTGATAGCTACTGAGAAAAAGCTACTTTTTAACTTGTTTCATGGTTATATGGGATAAGATTTTACTCAGCGTAGAGCCCGATAAGTCAAGTACCCAATAGTAACGGGGCCCAAAATAAAAGAAATGTTATAATAAATTATTCGGCATGAACACCGTATGTCTGTCTCCATATTATCTCCTCGAGTAAAACCATTATAAGAAATGAATATTATTATGTTGAGATGTTTTACTGATTTATTTCTTAAAGATAGCAAGCGAGCACCAGTCCACAGATCACTTCAATTTCAGCATCTTAAAAGCTTATGTGTAAATCTAACCGTTCGTTTATCACGCCTGTAATTATTCATAATTAACACTTCGTAAGTTACGTTAGATCTCATGAATAGAGAGCAAACTTATTGGGATCCACGGAGAACAAACCCAGACTCGTGACTTTATCATAATAAAAAATAACAAATTAAAATCGGTTGCAGTATACTCGACGGATTGAGTTACAGTGACGCACACTATGACATGTTGATGATGTGTGCGCTAGGGGTGCCGGTCCTGATTACCCCTGTCCAAAATTAATTTTGTGGGGGTTGCGGCCCGTCCGTTGCATGTGTGTGTACGTACCAAACAGCCCTCATAAATCACCCTCTACCTCGGTTAAAATATTGATCTATTATTCAGGTGGGAGTCTACCGACTGGACTTATATGTATCTGGAGAAAAAATCTACACTTTATTATTATAACAAGAAAAGATTATTTTAAGAAGTATTATTCCTTTATTTTTTTCTTCTTAAAAAATTTTGCGTAGGGGTACTTAGTTTGATGTAGGTACAGAATGCTTGGTTGACGGCTGTGTGATGGGTTAATTTACATCCTGTATGTCCAACATTCCATCGGTTTTCATTTCGCCTCGTTTCAACTTCGCAAACCACTTCTGAACGGTTGATTTTCACACGAAATTCCTTTTTATCCATTTTTCAAACTAATAAAAGTTGCTTCACTCAAAATGCTATAACTCACAAAATCCTAGTACGACAGCTGTCAAATTTACACATGTGTCTTTTGAAGGATAGGGTTAACTAAAAATCATATGGATTTAATAATAGTAGCGCCATCTATGTGTCAGCCTACGAACTTTTCAGCCCACCTAATACAATGAGTATATCTGACGTTTATAGGCGGATATAAAGAAGGATTCTACATATCAGAAACAATTCACTACCTGAAAGCCTATTCATCAGCAGGGCCTGGTGGAAATCCACCGTTTGCACTGAAAGACTGCTTGGAAATATTTAGAGAGCCGCTTCTTTATGTATATAACTTAGCCCTGCAAACAGCAACGTACCCGGCATAGTGGAAAATAAAAGATCTTGGACTGACTTTAGATGTGAACATGACATTCAATCAGCACATCATTAATATTTGTGTTAAGGCTTTTCAATCGCTTGGCTTTGTCATGAGGCAGGCAAATAAATTTAAAGACAGAAATGCTATAGTCACACTATATTATTCTTTTGTACGTAGCAAACTGGAATATAATGCGCTGGTATAGGATCCGCATGAACCAAAATATAAACTCATGGTAGAACGGGCCCAACGATTTGCTCGGTATCTATATAAAATATATATGGATACTATTCCTATTTGATCCGTCTCTAATTGTCGAGGGTATGGTGGGCATCAACAGGTTTAGAGCTGAGACGTAAGTGTGCGCTGTTGATGCACTACTATCTACTACTAAATTATAAAATTGACGACGGGACTACTTTAGCTTGTTGTTCAGTTTGCTCCGGACCGACTGCGGCGGTCACGGGCCTGTGCCTCGCGAGGCTTTTTCGCGGCTCCCACTGTGCGTACCCAAACTGCTCGATATGCGCCCACAACCCAGGCGATGAATCTGCTAAACGCTCTGATTGCTCAGGAGCCAGATCTAGATCTGTTTATGACTAGCAATAAAGCTATGCTTAATTATTGCATACGATTTCTAAGTTAGTGTAGGTATGTTGTTGACTTGCTGCACGCGTTGGTGCAAACTGTAAGTGAAGCGAGTACATGCTTAAAAAATAAATAAAATATGAAGCGCACTCTGTAAATGATTTTTAACTCAGAAAAGATCATGATTCAGATGGTTTGTTTGATATGTAAGTCGGGATTTTCTATATGAGCTAATGTCGCGGATAACTTTGATAGCGGGATGCAAAATTTTTGTCATTTTAGTTCTCATGTGTTGCGATAGATGTCGTTGTCGCCACATTCCCTATCCCAAAGAGTATAATAATGCTATGGCAGAAGAGAGCCCTCTTGTGGCATTTCGAAGCATACAATTCAAAACGCCGTTGGATTTCTTCCCCGGAATTAATGAATAGAAAACAATTCTTAGTAAGAAATTACCTTACTTACTTATTACGACCATTATATGATGTTGCCAGAATATGTTATATAATACTACTAGTATTTTCGTGACAAGGTAGCAAGAATTGAAAATACTGGACGGCTATGAAATACTGTTATTTTATTACTTGATAAAAATATTTAAATTAAATTAGGGAGCTAAATTATTTAATTTTGCATTAAAGTTGTGATTATAGAGACATCTATCGTCAACATGAAACCAAGGAAACTAATAGTTTCTGGAGGAAATAATGTACATCGCTTTCTTTACTGAAGTTGTTCTGTCTCCCCCCTGCCCTATCCCCTTTTTTTTGGGGGGTGGGAAATCATCAAATAACCCAACTAGCAAAGTAATCCTATAAGGAAAGATTATAAGTCTGTCACTACTAATAACGTTCCTATAAAGACATTGCGGTTCACTATTTAACTTATAATAGCATTTGCCAAGCCTTACCATATTTAAGTGCATTCGTTTTTATATCTCGGTCTTATAGTTCGCTACAAGACTGACCTATAAAACATCTATAGGACATTTTTACTAATAATAGCATTTCACAAACGTAGATATTCTCAAGAGCATTTGCTTTTATAACTCAGTCTTATAGTTAGCTACAAGATTTTCTTTTAGGACACTTTTAGGAATAAGTCTCCTATAATTGTTTACAGTAAAACTAAATAATCCAGAATAACATTTTGATCCTATAGTTGCATTTTGTGAGAAAACAAGTTTTGTGTGTTTTTATAATATAGTTAGCTGAGATCACTATAAGTTTGCGCCGTTATAGTTTTGCTCGAGACTCTTTTAAATCAAATAGTACTTAATAAGAGCACTATTTGATCCAAAAAGCTTATAAGGTACTAGATCAAGAACTTTATTAGTAAACATCTGCCATTTCACAGGATCAGGAAGTACATCAAGTGCGTCAAGTGCAAACGCAAGTGAAGTAAATGAGGGTTCTGCGACCAAAAATATTTTTTCAGTCCACCACTCAGAAAGTGAACAAGATGAAAATTGGGAAGAAGAATACGATTTACATATCGGAGAAATCACAGACTATGAAAAAAATCATGAATTGCTTTAAGATATGCAACGCTGGGCTATAAAATTTAATATACCCCACCTACCCCTGAACTATCTATCTAATTGCTAACATAAAAAGTATCTTTTTTTAACCCTTGATCATAATAGTATGTCCTTATAATAATATTATTTATTGGATAAAATTATTCAAAAAGTAAATGTTTAAATAAACTGGAAAACCACACACATTGCAGCTATAGGATAACACAAAATATGTATTAGTCCAAGGCCATCTCATATTTGTTAGTGAAATCGGTGAATATTTGGACAAGAAACAGTCGACATCAAGAAATCTTGTTACCTAACTAAATCCTAAAAAAAGTAAATTTAGCATTAGCAGGCATATTTCAAGGGAACCCTAATTTGTTTTTAAATGGAGGCGAGTTATCTGGACTGAAACTGCTACAAGTACTAATTTACCTACAATGATACTATAAAGTACTTAATGAAGAGCAATTTCAAAACATGGCGTATATTCATAAGAATTGATGAAATATTTTATTTACAACAATACACAAATGTGCTATTTTTCGGAGGGGATTGTGAAACTAACTAAATTGCGCTAGACATTTACAGTAAAAATGAATTACCCATGAGCTCATACACTATATTATTCGTAATTAATGTTCTACAATAATACAAAATAATGGTAATAGAAACTTAAGTTTTTATTAAGTATTAACCACAAAACAATGGGAACCACCAGCCGAAAGAACAACAAAGATAACTTCTATTAAATTATCCTTATTACTAATAACTAAGTACATTACTAGTGCATTATAAACAAGATTGCTTTAGTAAGATACTTATGTCAGATACTAACAAGAGCGTTTGTGCTTGTAGTTGGGTAGTCTCATATCATTATAGAAGCTATTGCGCTCCGTCAAGTATATTATAGGGCATAATAACAAAAGTCTTATAAGTAACAATAAAAGTAGTCTTGAGATCGTTTTAAGTACTGATTTTGCTAGTTGGGAACCCTCCCGCTCTGACTAAAAACCACCCATGTTCCTTCTTAGCCCTTGCGCCGAGGCCGCGGTATCTCTTTCGAACAACCCGCAGCCCCGACGGGCTGCCCTTTCCCTTTTTTTTTGGGGTGGGAAATCATCAAATAACCCTCCCGCTCTGGGCAGAGCGAAAGGGAGTGTCAGACTTCTACTGACTAAAAACCACCCATGTTCCTTCTTAGCCCTTGCGCATACAAATTACGAAATATCGTTTTTCAAGTTGATGATGAATGGTTGGGAACAGTCATGTTGGCGAGTTTACCGAATGATTATAAACCAATGATCATCGGGTCTGGAAACTTCGGCATGAAAATTTCATCAGATTTCATTGTCAAGACAAAACTTTTACAGGAAGTGAAAGATTCCGAGTTTCCAGCGTTTTATACAAAGCACAACAATACCTCTAGAAACAATGCCAAGCCAAAAGGGTTTTAATTGTGATAAATATGGTCACCTCAAAAATCAATGCAAAGCAAATAAATCTAGACAAAACAGTTTTTCAGCAGTTTTTTCAGCTTTCAATAATCTGTCTATGGATGACCGTTACATTTACTCAAGTGCTCCATCGCACATGACGAGACGGTGTGACTGGATGTATGATATGCAAGCATCTCCAATTCAGCAAATAAAGGTGGCTAATAATGATGCTGTCTCCGTGCAAAATATGGGTATAAAGTAAACATTCAAACCATTTTTTGCAAAGATGAATGTCCAATCCAGGTGAGAAATGTTTTATAAATTCCTGAGTTGAGTGCAAACTTGTTATCGGTTAGTCAATTAACCAGAAATGGCTGTAAAGTGGAATTTACTGATATGGGCTGTAATATATTTAATGCTAATAAGATTCTTATAGCAAATGCAAGTCTAATAAATAACATGTATAAACTGAACACTGTTTCTGCTAATAGGTACTTATGCTGTTGCATGTGAAAATAAGTCAGATATTGTTACATGGAAATAAGAGAATGAGGCATTTAAACTTGGTTGATGTAAAGAGGTTGGAATCATGTGCTGAGGGTAAAACTATCACAAATAAAGATGTTGATAGTATTTGTGTAACATGCTGTGAAGCAAAACAAACACGATTACCGTTTCCACATTCTGGTTCAAGAGTAAAAGCACTTTTAGAAATGTAGTACATACAGATCTATGTGGTCCGACGGAGACACTATCTGCTGGTGTACACTAATTCCCGTAGAGTATATGTGTATTTTCTTAAGAACAAAATGGATATTAAATCGGAGTTTCGGTTTAAAGACGAAGTAGAAAACCAATTGGAAAAGAAAATTAAAGACGAAGTAGAAAACGAATTGGAAAAGAAAATTAAAGTAGTAAGAAGCGATAGGTAACGGAAAAGAATACTGTAATAAAGAATTCTCTGATTTTGTAGCAACTGCCGGCATCAAACATCAGATCAGGGCCCCGAGTCTGCTATTCAATAGTGTCAGAATGGTCTATAATTGATCTCATTTGTTGATTTTGACAACACCAAACTTGTCAAAATCAACAATTATGAGATCAATGATAGACCATTCTGACACTATTGAATAGCAGACTCGGGGCCCTGTACTCCGTACACACCTGAGCACAACGGGCTAGCGGAGCGGATAAATCCGTCGTTGGTGGAGCGTGCAAAATGCATGTTATTTGAAACATTGATGGGCTGAGGCGGTCACTACTGCTGCCTACGCCATAAACAGATCACCATCACGGGTTTTGGCTGAGGGAACTCACTATGAAAAATGGACTGGTAAGAAACCAAACCTTTCTAATTTGAATATTTTTGGTTCCAATCCCATGGCACATATCCCAAAACAAAATCGCTTAAATGGAATCGTAAGTCGAGATAATTAATTTTTGTGGGATATTGTGACAATACAAAAGGCTTTAGGCTATATGATTCTGCAAACAAAAATATCATAGTTAGTAGGGATGTTATATTTATTGAACAATCATTAAATAATAATTATAAAGATACACAGCAACCTGTATGTACCAAAGAGGTCGTGAATATTCCTCTAAGTACAAAAAATGATGAGGTTATATCTGCTGATAATACTCTCCAGAGTGAGACCGAAGATGACACATCTATTGATAGTTGTGTGTTGGATAGAACAATTGATGATGAAACATATTATCCCAGTTCCAATGATCTTAGTAGTGGTGATAGTACAAGAAATATTATCACTCTAATATCACATCAGAGACACGATAATTTCACATGTGTTCAACAGATTTCATATCCACAGACTGTTGAAGAAGCTTTATCGGGCTCTCATGCTGAACATTGGAAAGCAACAATGGATACGGAGTTTCAGTCATTATTAGATAATAATACCTGGGACATCACTACTTTTCCTGAAAACAAACGTCCATGAAAATGGGTCTTAAAAAAGAAGGCAAATGAAAATGGAGAAGTAGTGAAATATAAAGCACGACTTGTGATTAAGGGTTGTTCACAACCCGTCGGGGCTGCGGGTTGTTCGCAGGAGATACCGCGGCCTCGACATAAAGGGCTAAGAAGGAACATGGGTGGTTTTTAGTCAGTAGAAGTCTGACACTCCCTTTCGCTCTGCCCAAGAGCGGGAGGGGTTATTTGACGATTTTCAACCCACCATCAAAAATAAAGAAAAAAGGGTTGTTCACAAAGACCTGGTATAGACTACACAGAAGTTTTTTCACCAGCAGTAAGGTATACGCTTCCTTGAGATATCTGTTTGCCATGGCAGTTAAATTTGATTTGGCCATCTGTCAAATGTATGCTGTATCAGCCTTTCTTCAAGGCGACATAGAGGAGGAGATTTATATGCTGCAACCGCCACTGTATGGCAATGGTAAACAAGTATGTCGTTTGAAAAAATCATTGTATGGAATAAAACAAGCAAGCCGGCAATGGAACAAAAAAGCTCAGTTCCTTGCTTAGTAAGCTTAGATCCTTGTGTTTATTATAAAATTGTGGAAAATAGTAACATGATTTTCCTAGCTATTTATGTTGATGACATAATTTTATTTACTAGTAATATGGAATCCAAAAATTATGTCAATGAAGAGCTAAAAAAACAATTTAAAATAAAGGATTTGGGAGAAATTAAATGTTATATTGGCATACAAGTAGAAAGAGACAGGAAGAAAGGAGTAATATTTAGATCAGAAAAAAATAATAAATATGGCATGACTGATTGCAAAAGTTTTAAGATTCCAATGGATACTAATACAAAGTTAAAATGGATATCCGAGAATCTAGTACCTTGAATGGAATCCCTTTTCATGAAGTTATTGGATGTTTATTGTGTATTTCATAAATAACTTGGCCTGATATAAGTTTTGTTATAAACATGTTAAGTAAATACAATCAGAAACCTGAAATGCCAAATTGGTTGTCATTGAAGCGAGTCATGAGATAATTAAAGGGTACTTTAGAATATAAATTGAGTTATAAACACAATTCAGTGGAAAATATAACTCATAGCTTCTGCGATGCAGACTGGGCAAGCTCAGAAGATGATCGAGGTTCCTGCACTGGGTACACATTCTTATTTCAGGGAGGAGCAATTAGCTGGAATTCTTAACGCCAGCCAACTGTTGCTCTGTCGACGACCGAAGCAGAGTACACATATCAACAAAGTCTACTGGATATTTTATATTTCATCAAATATCTATAAATCTATGAAGAATTTTCTGATATAGTAAATGGAAGAATGATAGGTTATTTTAAGGTCTTTATTAAAAAATAAATTTTCGTGATTCTCTTTTGTTTTAAATAAAAATGTTAATTTTATTGATCACCGTAGGAAATAAGTGACTACCACTATCATCATTTACCTTCTATCATCAGGTCAACCTGAAAGAATGCAACTATCGATCCATAAGTACCTACATATAATTTTGAAGGAATTTTATTTCAAATCCAAACCGTTGTACCTTCCATCATCAGTGCAGCCACATGAGATTATGATTATCAGACGCAAATACTTGAACAGCTTTAGAAAATATATGGAAAACGTAATGTGTTCCTATAAAATTTGAGGAATGCCCTTGATTTCTCAGGGTTTACATCATCAGATCCTGACTTGGTGACAATTGCACCACCTCGGGAGTATACTCTTTCGAATACACAAAAGAATTGAGAACCTCCTTTTTGGAAGTCGGTTAAATAGAAATAAGACCCTGTAAAAAAATGTGTACACATTCATCATCTGCCTAGCCTTTTCCCAACTATGTTGGGGTCGGCTTCCAGTCTAACCGGATGCAGCTGAATAACAGTATTTTACAAGGAGCGACTGCCTATCTGACCTCCACAACCCAGTTAATACTAGGTAATACGATACTCTTTGGTAAGACTGGATGTCAGATATTCAGGTCACTGACTACCTGTAAAAATGTGTACACATTATGTGTCTTATATTCGTTTCGGTTAATTTATAAATGTTATGTTAGTTTATATGTCGACAAATATATCTCGGTATATTTTGGCACATTGATATATATTTTGATATATTAATATATTTTTAGGTACCTATATTAATATAATTTTTTAGGATACGGGATGTTCCATTTATTTACCGAACGAATCGAACGCCTGCTGAACTAATGCTTTTGCGCATAACCGTATCGCGTTTTATTAAATATTTTTTATCAAATCATGAAGATCGATACATGCAGATCTTGAACTTCTAAAATACTGCTGCTGTCCAGGCAGGGCAACGTCTGCTGGGTCCGCTTGTTTTATATAATTATAAATAAAAAGATCTGTTTTGGTATAAATGTTTACTTTTAATTGTTCTATAAGCAGCTACAATTCCCTGATTTATTTATTTAAACTTCCATGTATAAGAGTGATACATGTAGTAGAGTAACTGCCGTACTCAGAGATATTTAATGATTACTTAAGCTGTCACTTACTGCGGTACTCAGAGATATTTAATGATTACTTTAACCGCCACTTAGTAAAGATTTGACATTTTGTATGACAAAACTGTCAAAACCTTTACTAAGTGATGGCCTAAGTAATCATTAAAGCTCTCTGAGTGCGGCAGTTAGTAAAGATTTGACATACAAAACCTTCACTAAAGTGTCAAAATCTTTACTAAGTGATGGCTTAAGTAATCACTAAACGTCTCTGAGTGCGGCAGTTAATGCCACAAGGCATTCTCTACCAGTCAACCTTAGGGTCAAATAGGATAGCACTGTGGTCGAGTACAAAATAAATAAAATAAGGAGAATACCATTGACCAACCCGTTCACGTCACACCACTGTACTGAACACAGACGCTACTGTAGCACTCACTTTCGCAACAAGGATGAAGATACAGTTACAACATGATTGTGTATTATGTTCAATGTGGCTCAAAATATGATTGACCTAGTTAAACGCCGCGCCGGAGAATCTTAACATTACGATTCAGGAATCTCCATAAATCGAACAACGCCATCTATTGGCACAACAACTTTGCTCAAACAACCATTTTATTAACATTTTGATCGTACCTATTTACGTAGGTACGTACTAATACATAATATAACTTAACATCACGCCTGTAATCCCCAAAGGGTTAGGCAGAGGTGTACTAATAGTACACCCACATTTCGCAATTATGTTTTTGTCCCATGTAATAAGCAAGCTTATTGCCATCAAACAGGCACAAATACAGACTCCGTGAGTGGTACTGAGAAACACAGCATATGTGTAATGCTGTGTTTGAAACACAGCATGTCTTCGGGGTACTTAGTACGATGTACATAATGCCTGGTTGACGGTTTCGTGAAGGGTTAGTTTACACCCTGTATAATACAGATAAAATTAAATAACAGTATAAAATACGAGAAACCTTATAATAATTACTATGACTACTAGTGACTAGATTGTGAGCAATATAGTTCGATAAGTACTTCTGAACTGTACTTTTGAAAGTCATTTTGTTTACAGCTTTTTTGAATGGCAACGTGTTATTAAAAAAGCTAAAATTAAAAATGATTTTCAAAAGGAGGAGTCATTTGATTTCCCAGCCTCAAGCGGGGTAGCGTGTTCCAGTTTTATAGTTGAGACAGCGTTTGAAGAGGACATACGGTGTGAGAGAATTTCAAGGGGTATGTTTTTGGAAGTTCGAAGGCTACCCACACAGTATGAACTGCCCAACACTTTGAAATATTTCATATTCACTGATGATTTTTTTCACTTCAAATAATAATACGTTATAGTGTTTAATTAGTGTATACTGTTGCACATACTGGATAAACAATAAACATCTGCTACTGTTGATTCTAAAATCAAAGAAAGAACCAACTTAGGTCTCACCTATAGAACCTTTTTTTTGGGGTGTGAGAAATCATCTGACTCCTCCCGCTGTAGGCAGAGCGATAGGGAGTGTCAGACTTCTACTGACTAAAGAACCACCCATGTTCGTTCTTCGACCTTGTGCGGAGGCCGCGATATCTCTTTCGAACAACCCGCAGCCCCGACGGGAAGATATTATAACATCTATTGAACCTCTAATAAAGAAAGGTCCACAGAAGGATATCATTAAAAACCTTGTTATGGATAAGGATAAGTTAAATATACAGTAAAAAAAATATTATTGCAGCGCCTGAAGCGGCAGGATATTAAGATATAGATCATAGTTAAATGAAAAAAAAAAAGTGTAAAAACTTGGAAGTAATAGAAAGTGTATTACTGCGGTGCTCAGAGATATTTCATGATTACTTTAGCCGTCACTTAGTAAAGATTTGACATACTTTATGACAAAACTGTCAAAACCTTTACTAAGTAATGGCCTAAGTAATCATTTAAGCTCTCTAGAGTGCGGCAGTTAGTTAATCATTTTAAGTAATATACATACACATAATTGTGAATACAAAACTGTTTTCTTCTAATCACAGAAAGCTTATATTTTCTTATGAATTTACACAAGTTTACCACATTCGTCAACATTAAGACGACTTTTGTAAACACAGCAATATGATCAATTTTTAGGTTATGTGGACTATAGTGGAATAGTATGCAATGATTCAGAATGTTTAGTAGCCACTGAAGTACTCGTTATAATGTTAGTTTCATACTTAAAACAGAATTTTTTAATGGGCGGCGGGTTGTTTGAATGGCGGCCCCGGCCACAAATGGCTAAGAAGGAACATGGGTGGTTTTTAGTCAGTAGAAGTCTGACGCTCCCTTCCGCTCGGCACAGAGTGAGAGGAGTCATTGCCCTATTGAATATTTTGTAATTTATAAAATATCGGCCAGTATTCTAGCTCAGCTAATTTTAATAGCCATAAGGATCTTGACCTCCCACAAATGACTACAATGAGCATTGTTTATAAGATCCCCCGTGAACGATAAAATTAGCACGCAATGTTTTTGCAGTGTGATATTTCCATTAAATCTTAGAAGATCGATATGACGATTCTGAACTACAGAAAAGGATAGGAGCATGCAAAAGTAAGACTTCGTGATTCAAACACCGGCTGCGATACTAACAAAACCAACAGCGTAACCTAAGTTAACATGGTGCTTTTTTATTACCTACTATTATTTCAATAAAAACTTGCGTAAAAAGCTTTACGTTGTTTAAAAGTTAAATAATAAGTGCTTTCTGGGCCATTTCACAGTTATAATTGAAATTGTACAAAATAGAGGAGAGGCGGTTTGGATTTACGATATTTTACAAACAAGAACCATTGATTGTCAGTAGTAGTTCATCAACTCTGGTTTACAATTTTGTTACTAAACCCAAATTGGCATGGTTTTTGATTTTCACCTAGCAAGGTATGGTGGTGACAGGTGGAGTTGTTGTAACAGAGTGGTGTCCAAGGACTGGAAAGAGAAGTGTTGGTCGTCCGGCGGCGAGATGGGCAGAAACATTTGCTATCGCAGGAGTATCCTGGATGAGGCTGGCACAAGGACGTGGAGCTTGGCACAAGCAGTGGGTGAAGTCGGGCTGTGGATGATGATGAACTAATTACTCAATATCATTACGATTAAAATACGACTTCATAAAAATAGAAAAATAATTATGTGCGTGTGAACTGAGGGACCAAAAAGGAATACGCGAAATGAAAATCCTAAGATTTAGTAGAAGACTTAAAACAAATGTAGAACAAATCCGGGGAATTTGTAATCAAATATATTAAAAACTACGACCCATAAAGTGTGATCCCTCAGTTCTCACAGACGGTTAGCCAGATCTCGGAAAGTATCTTAAAAAAAAGGGTTATGTGAATACAGACATTTAGTAAAGAATTTGGAAAGATATTCACAAAATAACAGACCACAAAGCATTAAAGATAAAAAAAATATAACGACTGAACTGTGGTCCCTCAGTCCACACAACAAAGATAAATATTTTAGTGAATATTACTGAATTAAACTAATAAAACCGTTCTTTTTCTACATAAAGTTTTAGTAGAAGTCTTAAAACATTTTGTGTTTTCGTTTTGTCTAAAAAATGAAAATTATCTTAAATAAAGTATAAAAGGATTGTCTACATTTTGTTTTATTGTGTGGTCACACTCCTCTGTTTACTTTCATAGAATTAAAGAAATAATATTATCTCAGCTAAGAGGTAAGAAATGCACAATTTTAGATACCTATTATTTAGAAGAAACTTTCTACTAAAAGTTAAGTACACTAGACTTTCTGATATTCCTATAGCCCAGCAGCTAGCACATGCACATATGTCAGTGGAGTGGAGGATTGAGGGACCAGTAATAATCATCGCTATCTTCAAAATGCTTCGATATTTAGGCTTCATTTTTTTTACGAAATGTTTTAAGACTTCTACTAAAACTTTATGTAGAAAAAGAACGGTTTTATTAGTTTAATTCAGTAATATTCACTAAAATATTTATCTTTGTTATGTGGACTGAGGGACCACAGTTCAGTCGTTTTATTTTTTTTATCTTTAATGCTTTGTGGTCTGTTATTTTGTGAATATCTTTCCAAATTCTTTACTAAATGTCTGTATTCACAAAACCTTTTTTTTAAGATACTTTCCGAGATCTGGCTAACCGTCTGTGAGAACTGAGGGACCACACTTTATGGGTCGTAGTTTTTAATATATTTGATTACAAATTCCCCGGATTTGTTCTACATTTGTTTTAAGTCTTCTACTAAATCTTAGGATTTTCATTTCGCGTATTCCTTTTTGGTCCCTCAGTTCACACGCACATAAAATAATTACTTCGCTTCGGGTCTGTTTAAACTGGTTTTAGAAAATTAAAAACCATGACCACAGTAAATCAGTTTCGCAAAATATAAATTAAATTCCATTTATACTGCACTTTTTAGGGTTCCGTAGAAAAAAGGGACAACAAGGAACCCTTATACTTTCGCAATGTGCGATTGTCTGTCCATGCTCAGTTCAGAGACAGTAAAAAGCATGAGAATATACAGATCAGAAAAAACGATCAGTGGAAAAATAAAATCTCAGTATTTTTTTAGGGTATTTCCTGTACACGTAATGGGGATGTTTTATTTTTCCTCACGTAGGTCACAGTTTGGGATGTCGTTTCGTTGGATAGGTTTTGAAAATATATTGAGAGTTTGTTGAAATACTTTTTCGAATAAAGGATTTGTATGTGAAATATTAAGCTTATAGGGCTAATCTTTGTTTAGGGGACGGGACACTTGAGTGTCCTACCCCCCCTCTATCAGCTAACTTTGTGTTTTGGTGTGTGAAAAAATTCACGGTAGTAGTATAAACAAGGTGACTGGATCTGGACCTGCCATAGCAAATTCGCATATAGTCCCTCTATATGCTCTCATTTGCTAATTATTAGTCCTTACTTTCCCTAAGTAAAGTTTAATATCTTAGGAGATATGTCAACCTTACTGAACGGCCTGTACGAAGTGTACGATACCTACGCATTAAAATGCATTGCAAATAATAATGTTTGTTTTAAACTAGCAACTTTTTATTACAAATTTTGTTGGAAGGGTGACGAACTAGAGAACTTGTTTAAAATTAAAGTTAATTATTTAAACTTTTAATGTTTTACTTCTTGTTTTTAACTAAGGCTAGGCTTAGTATAATAAAAAAAACTTCTAAAAATAATGCAAAAAAAAATAAAAGTTATGAATGCGTCAACGTAAAATTTAGGAAAAATGTATAAAATTTTGACATAATAATATCTCACAAACTATACAACTTTGACTTGAAAGTTAGGTTCAATAATAAGTAAATGACGTCCTCCGGGTCCAGATTCAGTCACCTTGTATAAGGTCTATCTATTCATACTTGAAATCTCGTTAGGGTTATTGTACTGATCATTATGAACAACTTTTACTATGGGAACAAAACGCAGCCGCTAAAATATATATATCAGCTGTTCCCTACAATTATGTTCGCGTAACTCGTCAAAATGTATTGATCAGCTATGTTTTTTCGCGATTTTAGAGTTGGCCTCGTAGTAAAACATGTGCATGGTGAAGAGTATAATAACCCTTAAGAGATTTCGAGTATGAATAGATAGACCAAATTTATAACTGAATTAAAAGGAGAACTATTCCAGCTAAGTAGCCATTACAAGTTCACGGGTCGACCCACTTATGAAATTTACTTATATTAGGTCTTTACCTATGAAATTGGAGATTTGTATGGTAATTTTAACATATAAAAATTTTGGTATTTTTTTTTATTTCAGCTAATCAAAGTACTGGCCCAAATTATCTATACAATTTTGCCATTTTGATGGCAGTTTGTTTATCCGTGTAGAAGTCTGCCGGACGGGAGGCGATGAAGTCAACAAAAGCGTTTTGTACTGCCTCTCGAGTGTTGAATTTTTTGCCATTTAAAAAATTGTCTTAATTTTGAAAAAAGTAGAAATCTGTTGGGGCAAGGTCCGGTGAGTACGGTGGGTGACGGACAGCTTCCAGCTGTAACTCTTGTAGCTTTGCGATGGTCTGTCGTGAAGTGTGAGCTCGCGTGTTGTCATGGAGAAGCAATAGGGAAGAGCGATTGACTAGTCTTGGTTGTTAAATTGCGAGCTTCTCCATCATTGTTTGCAATTCTTGGCAATAGACATCTGCCGTCACTGTTGTGCTATTCGGTAAGAAGCTGTGATGTACAAGTCCGGCCGGCATTGGTCACCAGACAGTCACCATCATCTTCCTATGAGTAATCTTTTTTTTAGCGCACTGATTAGGTGCTGTACTCGCGTCCACCTACTGAGATGAACGCTTACGGTTGTCGTACAGGATCCACTTTTCATCGCAGGTAATAATTCGATTAAGAATTCCCTCATTTCTATGCCGATTCAGTAGTGCTATGCATGCTTCGACGCGTAAATCTCGCTGTTGGTCGCTTAGTTCGTGTGTCACCCACTTATCTAGCTTATTTATCTTTCCGATTTGACGCAAGTGCTTCAATGTTGTTTTGGCACTAACTCCAAGGCCCGCAGCAAGCTCAGCCGTAGATTGAGTTCGACCCTCTTCCACTACCGCCTTCCAATTCATCGTTGTCGACAATGGTTAAGGGCCGACCGCGAGGCTCGTTCTTAAACTCAAAATTTCCAGATTTAAAACGATTAAAACAATAATGGACCGTGTTTATGCAAGCAGTGTTAGGCCTGTACACGTCGTTAATGTTTCGTGTTGTTGGCGCAGCGGTATTTCCACGTAGGAACTCATATTCGAAAATTGTTCGAACTTTCAGTTTATCCATGGCGCCACAATGCAACAAAAATCTGTTTAAAAGCAAATGACTGAATTTTAAATTAAATTAACACGTCTTTCGAATAAAATTCGCATATTTTGATGGGCAACTACGGAACCCTACATTTGCGTTGCCCGACATGCTCTTAGCCGGCTTTTTTTATTTATACACTTACTACAATGTATGGCTATAACATAATATGATTTTTAGGGTTCCGTAGTCGAATGGCAAAAAACGGAACCCTTATAGATTCGTCATGTCTACCTGTCTGTCCGTCCGTATGTCACAGCCACTTTATTCATCTTAGTCATAGTTAAAACTTTGTAGGTAGGTGTATTCTGAACCGCTTTACGGTTTTTATAGAAAAATAAAATATTAAGAGGGGCTCCGCATCGGGGCTGTGGGTTGTTCGAAAGAAATACCGCGGCGTCGACACAGAGGGCTAAGAAGGAACATGGGTGGTTTTAAGTCAGTAGAAGTCTGACACTCCCTACCGCTCTGCCCAGAGGGAGAAGTCGTTCGATGATTTCCTAACGTCCAAAAATTTTTTCATCAAACCTATTCGTGTGGGGTGTCTAAAGACCGGTCTTTAGAAATGACATTGAGGTTCCTGACACCATTTTTTTTCAAAACCAATCGTTTGAAAGATGGACACTTCTAAAGTGGTAAAATGTGCCCCCCCTCCCCCCTCTAACTTTTAAACAAAGAGAATAACTTTGTCATTCATATAAACACTATGAAAAACAAAGTTATCACAAAAAAAATAATCGCCGCTAAAACAAGAAATGATACAAATTAAAGGGGGCTTGATGGTATGGAACCCTTCATGTTGTCCGACTTCAACTTGGCTAGTTTTTTTATTAATATTGTAACTCTAATTAAGACATTATTTAAGAAATTATTTGCTGGCCTAAGAGCGTTGAAAGAAGAGTATTTGTGTGTAGTCTTCAAAAAAAAAATAAGGTAATTGAACACCCACCTACCTTAGCTGACATGTGAATGTCAGCAGAAGAGCTGTAGCGCGCAAAGCACGTCACAGACACAGTATAGGTGTATTCTAGGTTCAAACGTCTTGAAGATCGCACTCCACACGTGAGTCCACAAACACTACAAAGTCTAGCTTGGAGACACCATCACAAACAGAGATGAAGAAACGTTCATCCAGCTCAGGGCGTAAAATTGTACTTCGCGTCACGGTATATTTCGCCGCGAAGTATGACGGGAGCAACTTCGGTGATGATTTATATAAACTTTATATGACTTAGAGATTCATCAGTAACCTAACTTTCACGAGACCATTCTTGTCTTCACAACGTAAGTAGATGCAAGCGGTATAGCAACAAGATGCCGCATCGCACAATCGTATACACTACACTCGATTGAACTGAGGTATTAAATCATGAAAGCTCAATTCGCAATTTATTCCACTAGCTGCCAATTGATCTGTCCCCAGCTCAATTGGCCACATCCTTATCAACCCACCCAACACCGGGGTTCTAAAGATCTTGCATTATGCACTTAGCGACAAAAGTACAAGGCGCGATAACATCTACCTACTGATTCGCAGATACTCGCGAGTGTTTATAAAACGAAAACCTTAGTTTGATTAGCGAAGAGAAAAGAGTCACCAAAAGAGATTTACCAAAGGTAACCGTGTTTTCTTTTCTCAAGGTTTTACCCTTCTAGGGATCTAAAACCTCAGAGCAATGTGCAAATCATCAAATGACTCCTTCCGCTCTGGGCAGAGCGGTAGGGAGTGTCAGACTTCTACTGACTAAAAATCACCCATTTTCCTTCTTAGCCCTTTAGAGCGAGACCGCGGTATCTCTTTCGGGTTACAATTATACTTGGCTTCATTTTTCATTTTTCAAAAGCAGGATATGTCATGGCAGTCATACCAAACAAAAGAGGTTTTCCTAGCACAAAACGCAGCTAGTGCTGGAAATAGTGCGAATGTGGAAGAAATTGGGACACGTTTTGGGCATCCAGACTATTATGACCACAATAATTATCTGCTTGATGGGTGCACTGCTTTTCTACTTGGGATTCAAGGCACATAAAAATGCCATACTCGTTGGATGCGTCAGGAAATCAATCTTCAGGCTTTCAGGGGCATGTCCGGACGAGGTCGCGTCCACAAAGAATCCGAAAGTAGCAGAAATTGAATGTCAGTGTAGATGAGTGGGATGATGATATTAGATATTCGGAAACAAAATTAAGCAGAAAAAGTTATCTTTAAATAAAAACTGGCAACCCATTTTTCTGAACCCAATGTAGAAATAATGACAAATTGTAGTAGATTTTTTAATTGTGTCTGCATACCTAGTGTAACACATTTAAAGTAAAAAACCAAACGTATTTTTTTTTTCAATTGTATGTATTAATAATAATATAATAATAATAATAAGTTTATTTTCAAAATGGAATTGCAAAGTTTACAATAGTTTACAATGATTTTTAGATCCAATTATACGTACAATAAAGACGGGTGGAGTACTGTTCTCCTAGATAGGCTAACATTTAGCCTGTGTTAAGGAATTATGTGGGAGATGTAGTGTGGGTGTCATAGAACTATGACTATGTTGTGTCTTATGTAAGTTAGCCTAAGTATATATATTAAATGGTTTGGTAATAAAGATCAGTATTATACATCAACCACACCTAACCCCACAAACAATTTTCGGAATGCTTGTCAGATTATGGACCAAAGAACAGAATTTCTCTATAAATACACATACGTAAACTCACGCCCTTTTCCCATGAGGCAGAAACCACAGAACGTCACTTGCTATTATCCTTACATACCCCTTTTGCCTCGTCCACATTCATACATCTGGTCATACACCCACGCCGGTTACGAGTACTACGCACCTGTCCTTTCTAAAGAACGGCACCAATGAGATCAGTTTATGTCTATCTAGGGCGTGGGTCCCGGAGTTACCACTCACATCTGCCTTGAAAATACATCTTGTTAATCGACTTTCATTAATTTTTTTTCTTTCTTTCGTTCTCTATAAATGTATTTAAATGTTCAATATTCCTATCGAATATGACGAATTCTAAAATGGGAAGTAAGTATTGGTCGAGCTCGAATTCGGAAATACAAATCATAAAATTTTTAAATACTTGTTTACGACGACATTGGGATGACCTATGACCTCATATTCAAGTTCCTTTTCAAGAATTTTAACGATTAGACTTTCCAAATAAGTACCGTACATTATCAAGACGTCACAAGCATCAAACACATTAAACACGTTATTCTTTCGATGCGGGATCTGAAATATCCTTTGACAGATCAGAGGAACTTTGTATTCGCTCAAACATTATAATTTTATTAAACATTATTTGGCTTGGGAACCTAAGTGTAAGTAAATGTTGAAAGTAGTATTTGTGGGTAGAATTCGTTTGTTACTACTATCTCCATGAAGGCAATTACCTACCTTGTCTCAACTCCAAAGACAGCAGAAGAGCTGCAACGCGCACGGCACGTCACAGATAGGCAGTCTAGGTGCATTCTGGGTTCGAAAGTCTTGAAGATCTCACACGAAACGATAGTGAGTCTACAAGCACTACAAATCTAAAGATGCTAGAACTTCTACCTTGGAGACACGATTATAAAAAAGAGGAAGAAACGTTAACTACATGTCACGGATATAAATCGCCACAAAGTAAGTCGAGAGCGAGTTTCGTGGTGATTTACAAACTATCCTCAATTCGATAATAACGTTCGAACAATATTCTTATTATATTTGAAGACGAATATGTCTTCAAGTGTAAAAGACTGCCTAGTTTTTATTCCTTTATGTCTCTTAAATAGCAATACCAAAGTCTCCAATAGCAACACGGTGTCACCCGAACAGATCAGCTGGTGGGGCTATATTATAAGTACAATCAAAACATTATTATAATTTATAACAATATTTTGATTTAAAAGAGTATGCATGGAGTTTCTTTCTTTTCAATAGAAATCTACGTTTTGAAATGGGCAAACATTTAGCAAACTTAAAACATTTATTTCACAATGCTTTCAATTAAGAAAAACGAGAAATTGAAAAGAATTTATATGTCTTCTTAAAAACTTTGAGACTTGCGTAAATATTCCAACTTTTTATAAGAGAAAACATTTTTATGTTTTCTGTTGAAATTGCTGCCTTTCATTCGAAAATAAACATCTTTTCAACTTACGCAAGTAAAATGTGACTTTATTTTTCTATTGAAGACTAACGTGGGGCGGAAAGTAATTGCGTCATCGCTTTTACAACACAAAGTTCAAAGTTCACCGTTCCCCGGTCCAAGTTGAACCGTGAGGGCTTCCATTGTCTTTTCCGAGCAATATTTATTGAAAAGAAAGAAACCTTAGTTTGATGTACCGAATGCTTAATTGGGTACTTCGTGAAGGGCCTGTTTACACCCTGTACATACATATTGGAGCAACGTTAGCTTTATACCTCTGTCGAGATATCCAATAATGAAGTTGTTATTTTATCTTTGGGAATGTTTATTCGACTCTTTTCAATGAAATGTCTACCAGTGGTTTTTCCGTTATTTTATTATAATTCTTGGTATGGGTCCGCTTCCTCATATTAGGTTGGGGAAAAAGTCTTTTCGCATTATAGTATGTATGAACTTGTAATAAAATCTCATTGACTATACTATTTGTATCTGAGGCTGGTTTTGGTATCATTGAGAGTTTAAATTTTAAAGAACATAATTCCAAATTCAAATTAGGAAAATGTGTGATTTTCATTTGTTTTTCGTACCGTCAAGATGAGTGAATGTAATTAAGAAATTCGATACATTTTAAAATTTTACTACAAAAAAGGTAAAAATGTAACGCAAGCCGCGAAAAAAATTGCGATGTTTATGGACCTAGTGCAGTGTCTGTGAGAGTAGCACAAATTTGGTTTAAGCGTTTTCAATCCGGAAATTTTGATGTCAACGATGCACGTCGCTCTGGTCGCCTTGTTACGGATAAAATGGATGCCATTTTTGAAAAAGTGGAGCAAGATATCAGTAATACCAGAAGATATCAGTAGTTACGACGTAGCTGAAGAACTGGGAATTGACCACAAAACAGTTTTGGCGCATTTGAAAAAAACTGGGTACCTACACAAAAAAGCTCGACATTTGGGTACCTCACGAGCTCACTGAAAGAAACCTAATGAACCGTGTACTCATTTGTGATTCTTTATTACGACGTAATGAAACCGAACCATTTTTGAAGAAGCTGATAACTGGTGATGAAAAGTGGATCACGTACGACAAGAACGTGCGAAAAAAGTCGTGGTCAAAGGCCGGTCAGGCTTCACAGACTGTGGCGAAACCCGGGTTAACTCGCAACAAGGTGATGCTGTGTGTGTGGTGGGATTAGAAGGGCATTATTCATTATGAGCGGTAACAGCTCATAATGAATAATGTCCTTCCAATAATATATACCAGGCAGGAGCATCGATTCTGAACTCTACTGCGAACAACTGATGAGATTAAAGCAAGAAGTTGAGAGAAAGCGGCCGGAATTAATCGACAGAAGGGGTGTGGTTTTTCATCATGATAACGCTAGAGCTCAGAAAAAAAAACCCAACAACACTCGTGTCATACTTTCTCGTAAAAAAAACCAGCCCACTTCATTATTCAAATGTAAAGTAAAATAACATAACTTCACGCCTGTAGTCGGGAACAGTTAGGCAGAGATGTATCCCATCCTTAAAAGTACTGCTTGCCACCACTACAGTAACAAGGTAGTTGCATAAAACTTGTAAAATAACTGACAATGTAATTCTTACTTTTCTATCGATGAAAAAAATAATATTTTCAAAAAAGTATATTTTATGTCCAACGGAAAGATAAGAATAATACTCTAATGTCTAATAAAATCAGTCACTCACAAATATAAAGTTAACTAGCTTGTGGCTGCGCCTTCGCCCGCGTCGAGTTCATTGTCCCACGGGATCATAACAGGGATAAAAAGTATCCTATGTGGTAATCTAGGTTATAATCTACCTGTGTGCTAAATTTCATCCGTATCCGTTCAGTAGTTTTTGCGTGAAAGAGTAACAAACATCGATGGATGAATCCTCACAAAGTTTTGCATCTACATATAATATTACAAGGATGACATAACAATGTCTTTTAACTAAACGAAAATTCATGTTTCATTACATCATGAAAAAAATATATATATCAAGTATCTGGCTCGCAAGGTTGTCGACATGTGGAACATGACTACAGGAGTCCTTGTACCGATAGTCGTATCAGCCAATGGCTTAATAGCCAAAAGCCTCGACGAACATCTAAGGAGACTCTCACTTGACAGATGGATCAAGGGCTTGATACAGAAAGCAGTACTTCTGGACACTGCGCGTATTGTTAGGAGGTTCCTCTCTCAAGAGCCCTGACCACCGGTAGCTCGGACACTGTTTCTAATGGCGGTCGGCTACTATTTTTACTAGGTTTCAAAAACTGAATCACAAGATTCGTAGGTGTGACTTCGAGTATGTTTTATACTGCACACCTGGTACAAAGTGAACGTCAAAAATAAACAAATTTTTTTACAGCTCAGCAATACATGCGAATGTCCATTCAAATGTATTGCTGACCATGGTTGTAAGACTTAAGAGCTTCTATCTATTCGCAACAAATATTTACAAATGAATGCCGAGACCAACGGCTTACCGTCTTTTTTAAGACACAAAAGGATCTCGTTATGTTAAGGACCGGGGGGACTCCTGCCTATCACCCATCTCTGCAAACATATCTTGAGCACCCCTGTGGCTGTTATTACTTAGCAACAAGCTCCTAAAACCGGTTTCGATAAATAATTTCAATACGACAGATGTATTGTACCAAATTATCTCAACCGTAACGAATTTGCGACAAAAGAGACACCCTAATTTGAATATGTCCGAATCGAATAACATGACCAAAGCTTTTAACATGACTACAGTACATTCAATCCTTTTCATGCTTGTGCTATTATAATTCCAAAATAATGATATCATTTGAAGGGTTCAAAATGTTGGTTCATTATTTTGCTTGTACAGCCAGTGCCTAGCCCCTTACCTGACCCTTCTTCGCACACCACTTGCTCTCTTTTTGGTCATATGAGGGATCAGGTAATGCTGGGCACTGATTGAACGTAGCAAGTTTAACCTTGAAGCAGGATTAATTCGCCCCTGTCTGCGACGAGACGAAGTACATCAAGTACCTGGGCCAGACAGATGGGGAGCCGTTGCTACCCGACGGAATCAATACAGTTTATTAAATTCTACCCCAACCTCCCAACCCACCCTGAAATCACGTTTGATGGCTGGGAATCAAAGCAAAATGCTGATTAATTTCCTTTTCAAAATTTAAAACCCGTATTAAGTTATCAGGAATACGAAGGGGAAGATGATTACATCGGAGTGGTTAGCGACGGTTTATTTATAATGATGTACTTAGAAAAATCGTGATCTCGATCAAAATGAAATATTATAACAGTAAGGTTACTGGTGGAAACGTTCGAGGCGTTTATTGAAGTACTAATAACGAAAAATATACATTTCTTAGGAAAAATATTTTATTCAGTATAATAATATATTTCCAGGGACAGCTCAGCGGAAACGATACCCTACTATAAAAATAAAGAAATGTGAAGGGGTAAGTTACACGTGCCACCTCGATTTCTAAGTAATTGCCTTCAATCTACCGTAGCCATGGTGATTTATTTGTGTCGGAGGAAAATAATAATTATGAGTCTTTTGCGTATAATCGATAATGAGGTGGGGTAGCGAATTATGTTGTTTGTCAGAGATAATGATGTTTAGTTTTGTGATATTTTCCGGCGCCTTGTGAACCCATGAATGTTGATAGTAGAGTATTTGTGGGTGGAAATCGTTTGGTACTACTATCTCCAAGAAGGCAATTGAACACCACTACCTTGTCTCTGTGACTGTGAGTTCACAGTTCAGCACAAGAGCTGCAACTAGCACTAGGTGTATTTTGGGTTCATAAGTCTTGAAGATCGCACACCACACGATACTGAGTTCACAAACACTACAGATGCTAGAACGTCTAGCTTGGAGACACCAACGATTATGATGATAATTTACCAACTACGATATCCACTAAGATAATTAAGAAACAGAGAATCTCTGTTTCTTGTTGTTTGTGTGACGTGTTGTTTTACAAAATGTAATATCCCATGGGCCAAAGTAGCCTGAACATAAATAAATGTTATGTTATGTTTAACAGACTTTGCGACTGCAAAGCCTTGTAGGAGTTATGTTGTTGTGTCAATGTTTCGACACGAATACAGTTAGTCAAAGATAAGACGACATCATCTTCTTCACGTCCAATTCAAAGTAATTTTTACCCGACTGCAAGGAAAGAGTTATGTTTTTCGCGACTATCTTTGTTTTTATTTCCTTGATTTACGTTTAACTGTCCTTACATAATACGACATTTAATGGAAGGGTTATTTTAATCCACAAATACATTATTGTTTATACGAGGCGATTTATTAAAATACGATTGTATAATACTAAAAGGGACAGGAAAGAGGAAAGATAGGGAACAAGAGTCTGGTGCACTTAAGACGTTCTTGTAAAATCCTAGACATTGCGCTCATTTTCAAATCATTGTCAAATCTACTTGACAAAAACCCCAGGATTTTTTATCAATTCTCGTAATAATCTTAAAATGACAAACACGACCGCGATTTTGGTTACTGCAACTAATGTTATGAGGGTCATCATCATACGAATAATGTTTTCACAACTAAATTGTGGTCCACAGTGATATTATATGGGTCGCTCCATATAATAGCCTATCTGGCCTCCACAAACCACTATACCAATAGGTTTATGTAAAGTAAAACGTTAGTGTCTGTCGACCAATCGTGCCCGTGACGGTCTAGTCCGAGGCTACGAAATCATCCCCGACATTCGACACAGTAATTTCAAAACAATGCAATTAGTTTTCAATAATACGTACGTACCTATAGAGAGAGCATTGTCCAGACGTCAGCACATCAAGGTACTATAATAATCTGTCAACCTTTAATAGATTTACAACTCTACGCGAAAACATTATTAGGTTCAAAGTTGATTGGGAAAATTTTGGAGAGCTTGATGTAATCGCGTCTGTACATTGATACTTAGGAAAATACGGTAAATCTAATTAATAAAAGGGTCCATCCAAAACAAAAAGCAAAAAAATGGCAAAAGCAGGTAAGTAACATAAACCAAAAATCACGCCATTGCCATTTCTAAGTTTATTTTATAAATGGCTATGGTGGGTTACGATCAATTTAGTATATATACCAAAATATCTCGTGTCACGTGTAAAGTTTTTTTTTTATATTTAAAAGTAGTTAGTAGGTAGAAAAAGGGCATGGCACCGCATGGGGAAATTACAGATAATTGTAGATCTACTCGTTTTGTTTTTTTTTTTACGGTTTTCTCTCGTCAAGAATCTAACATATCCGTCAGGGCGGGTTGTTCGAAATAGATACCGCGTCTGACACTCCACTAGAAGTCTGACACTCCACTACTCTCAAGCTCTACTCAGAGCATGAGGAGGCATTTGATTAATTCCCACCGTCCAAAAAAAAAAAGGATTTATCATAATATCAGGTTTGAGATATGGGCATAGTGTGTTCAAAGTAAAAACTATCGATTGGCATGTGGATTAGGCGTGGGCTGTATATTAAATAGTCTAGGACTCCTCTTTAGATTACCTACGTCCCGCTAAAAATGTACTTACACATTATTGGCTACATAGTATTATAGTACCAATAATATATTTGTATATTATGAATATGTAACTTCAAACGTCATTATCATATAATTATCATCTGCCTAGCCTTTTCCCAACTATATTGGGATCGGCTTCCAGTCTAACCGGTTGCAGCTGAATACCAGTATTTTACATGGAGCGAGTGCCTATTGAACCTCCACAACCCAGGCCGTACTAGGTAATACGGTACCCAGGTAGGTAATACGGTTGGTAAGACTGGTCGACTTCAGACAATGTATCATGAGATAATCATATCTTTTCTTAGCGCAGCTCCCTACACGGCAGCATAGCTAATTCGCTAAAATTAACTCGCCCTACTGGCATGATTCATGGTCATCATTACGTTTTTTCTGTCGCCGTGCTTTTTCACAAAGCAAGAAATTACGCCACGATGGCTTAACTTCATTTCAATGTTTTCATTGAATTTGTTAAGAACGTAACATAACATCACGCCTGTATCCCAGAAGGGTTTGGCAGAGGTGTACCTAATGGTACACCCACATTTCGTCAGTTATGTTTAAGTCCTTTTAATAGGAGGCGAACCTATTGCCATCAACCGGACACAAATCTAGGCTCAGTGGCTGCTACAGTGGAATTCCTGATGGAAAAACCAAATAACATTTTGCCCGACCTGGGAATCGAACCCAGGACCTCATGCTCAGCAGTGGCGCTTGCGACCACAAGACTAACGAGGCAGTCTTGTGGACATAATAACGGTATCGAACAGCGGTCCTATGCTCAGTAGTGGCGCTTGCGACCACTAGTCCAACGAGGTAGTCTTGTGAACATAAACAAATAAATATTATTTTAATTCTTAATAATTATTATTTATAATAACGAGTATATTTATGCACAGAGGCTCGTCAGCACAAGCATCATGCTATCCGAAACTATCAAATATTACCATTGACAGATCGAAGTAGCTTGATGTGCTCACGTGTACTTTCGCAACGTTCATTTAGAACCAAAAAAACCTCTCCTACGTTCCTATTGGTTCCTTAGCCCAGCTCAACTCAATTCCTCAACCCTTTTATAAAAAATACCCTACATAATCTAATACTTAGAGGTAAGAGATAGCCCTTTAATATTTTTAATGCTTACGTAATATTATAAGACACGCTTGGTTTTCAAACAGGCCTATCTATGTATTAAACTTTTAAAGTAAATACTTTTTTGAACAACTATCAAGTATGGCAGATGGCCAAGTTAAAATGTCAACCCATATCTCAAAAATCACTTCCTTACACATAGTCCTTTCTATGTACATACAGCGAAATATCCAGCTATACATTTATATATTTTCAGTATGCGCTCGATTTATATAAGTTTCCCGTACAATGAAAGATGCGCATAAACTGGTTTTGTTTGGCTTGGCTTTGTCCGGCGTATGTCTATTGTTAATCTTTGAACAGCTGTTATAAATGAACATAATATGGGAACGTAAAAAGTTTTTGTGCAACATGATGGACCCCTTTTTTAATACTTACTCTTTGTACTCGGTCTATTGTTAAGGAACAATAGACCGAGTACAAAGAGTAAAGTCGGCAACAATCAGATTTTTTTTCTCAATCATATTTGTAACAAGAAAGTACCATTGCTTTCCAACAAGAATTTTAACATTATAGTGCCGAAACTATAAATATTATATACTTATGGTTTCGGCACTATATTAATATATACACACGAAACTATATATATATAATACTACTACTACTTACTTGACTGATTGTTTACTTTTCCAACAAGAATTTTAAACCAACAGATTAAAAATCTTGAAGTTTCAAATTGTTAGAAAGGTATAAAGTATAATAATAATGATAATAATTCGCTTTCTATTTAAAATACAATAACATACTTTTGCTGCTTACCGTACAAAAAAAAACCATCTCAAGAATTCAAGAAATGTACTAGTCACGAGCAACAATATGTATACACTTGGCAAAGTTTAAACGCGAATTTCTCGTGAAATAACTTTTGCAACTTTAAGATAATTATGATATACTAAATGATAATCAATATCATTCTCCTGCCCTTATCCCAATTTATTAGGGTCGGCGCAGCATGTCTTCTTCTTCCATCCTTCTCTATTACTCGTCTTCTTTTTTTTTATCGTGTGGGCAGTAAGGTCTAACGACCCTACACACCCTAGTGTCACGAGTTTCTAAGCCGCCTTAAGGGCCTCTGACATTGCCATTGGCGGCCGGGACCACCGGCTTATACGTGCCTTCCGAAGCACGTAAACATCTTTTTTATCAGACAATCAGGTGATTCAAGCCTGCAATGTCCTAGCCAAACTGGAAATAGGTTTACAAAGTATGGTTCCGGTGGGAATCGAACCCACGACCACCGGATCACAAGGCAAACGCATAAACCACTCGACCACAGAGGCAACTATTACTAATTATCTCAGCAGTCAGCTCTTTTCTAGCCATATCATCCTTCACACAGTCCATCCATCGTTTTTTGGTCTTCCTCGACTCTTGTAAGCATCTACATTCTTACACAACACTGTCCTCTTCTTACATCTATGTACGTTATGATAATGTGGGTGCGAAAATATTAGTTTTTCGTTACGTAACATGAAAATGAAATTCACACAATAGGCGAAAATAGCTTTAAATTGGTGCTGGGGTCTAAAATGTCCAGTTTAGCAGACATTTTACGCTTTTTCACGCAATTCATATGAATTGCGTGAAAAAGCGTAAAATGCGTAAAATGTACCTTTCATAAATAGTAACAGCGTCCGACTCTGTGTGTGATTTTTAATATTATATCTGAAAGTGGCTATTTTAGACCAGCTGGTGACTGTTAACATGGGAACAAAACATTGAAAGGGTTTGCAATGTTGAATTTAAATAGTTAAATGTTCTTCATTGTGACGCGTCCTCTTTGGTAACTAACACACAAATATTATTGCTTAAAAATCTGAAAAGTGCTTTTATCCAAGATTGAGGGCTGCCCAATTTTGGTGAAAATGGACATTGAATCCCTTTTAAATGTCGTCTGTGTTCCCATAAGACTTAAACTTATTATTAGTTATTGAAAAGTTGATATGAGGCTGTTTTGAACTAGACAAAGTATTATTTGATAAAAAAACATTAAAATCTAACCAAAAACAAGGTCACAGCACAAATGTCTGTAATTCTACGGTTTTTTTCTATCTATGTCAAGTCAAATTTTATAAACGACACCCTTTGAGCCTGCTTAACCAAAACTTTGTGATACTAAATTTAATTTTAAAAGAGTCTGTTTATTCATATTATCCAGACCTTTGTATTATCATCATCATCAGCCTATATTGTTCCCACAGCAGGGACTCAGGGATCCTCTCTAGGAGAGGTATGGGATATAATTCACCAGGCGGGCCCACAGCGGGTTGGTAGGTTTGTTAATTAATTAATTGTTATGTGAATGAATAAATGAAATAGGTGTCACATGTCGACTTCGAATTTTTTGGTTCTAAGACATGCCGGTTTCCTCACGATGTTTTCCTTCATCGTTTTGAGAGCAGCGGTGATGAAATAAATTACACAAAGTAATGCGCCTGACGGGGTTCGAACCCACGACTCACTGTTCGTAAGTCGGGGCCGCCACCACCGGGCCACCACTGCTACTTTAAACTTTGTATGATCTTTTCTAATTATTTTTAAAGGGTCTTTTATGCTTTTTGTCCAGAAGTTTTTGTAAGTAACTTTATAATTTTAAAATAGTTTCTTCTATGCTCTCTTGTCTAGAACTTTGTATGATTTTATATAATTTTAAAACCGAGTCTCTTCATGCTTTCTGTCCAGGACTGACTTAATTTTAAAAGAAAGTCCAAAGAGTCTTTACTCATACTTCGCCATAGAAATCTAAGCTTTGTAATGCGCTACTTTATGCTTTCACACTTATTAGGGATGTGGCTGGACTACACTTCCAACTGCTTGTTTTTGTCTTTAACTAGTTTAATGAAATAAATGCTTTAAGTTTGAATTCAGGGAGACATAAGATCTTCAATCCTTCACCTCGTTTACCAGCATAATCATTTCAAGTTATTCTGACGGTGAGTTTAGAACATGAGAACTAGACTAGTATCTTGAACATATTAATAATACTAGCTGACCCACGCAACTTCGCCTGCGTCACAATACATATATAGCTTATAACCTTCCTCGATAAATCGACTATCCAACATAGAAAGAAGTATCTCATACTATTAGATATACAGTTAACATTATGGTGCAATAAATATTTTGAATTTGAATTTCCTGGAGGCCAGAATCTCCACGTACCTATCTACATTGGGACGCGAGGGCGTAATGATTTTGTCGCGCGGAAATTTTTATATCGCGATATCTTCTAAGATATTTGTTTAAACTATACATATAGGTATAGAGTAAAGGTAACAAATATTCTATATTAAATTTCCGTTCTAACAAACACATTTATTTAGATACAGATTAATACCATAAGGGTTAAATAAGCTACGCAAAATATAATTATTTTTAACCTAATATTTTGAATAGTAAAAAATGGTTACTGTGAGTCAATCTTAAAAGATAGACATAATTATGCTGTCGCGGACTTTTCTACCTTTTCTCGTTTTTGCAACATTTTTCATTTATGCTCCGGTCCTATTGGTCATAGTGTGTGATGTTATATAACCTTAATAAATGAACTATTCAAGACAAAAATAATTTTTCAATTCCAAACAGTAGTTCCTAAGTTGTCTCGTTCAAACAAAAAAACTCTTCAGCTTTATAATTTTAAGTATAGATTTTAAAGCAACAGATTGCCTGTCAATAAGTCTAACCAACAGCACCCTTATTGTTAGGTACTATAAGGACTACAATCCAACTGCCCCATATCAACTTTCAAATAATTTCTCTGAATAAGGCTTACCTGAAATAGATTCTGTATTGTTATCAGGATTTTCTAATATATGGTAATCTGCACTGGTGTTCAAGCCATCAGCAATAGATTGCCACGCTTCCTTTGAATTATTGCTATTGTTACTGCTGTGGTGTAAATTATCTACATCTCCATCTCCTATGCTCGATTCCCTTTTTAATTTTGGCATCTTCTCTTCAACTTCTTGATTGTGACGTCTTCTTCTCTTGTAAGGTGTGAATAACCGGACCGGTCCCATGGCTGGAAAAGAGACATTGAGATTACTGCTCAATTTAGCTATTAGAGGTTTATTAGATGAACTGTTATCATGAACTGAAAAACCATCATTGATTAATCTAATAAAGCCCTTACTAGGTTCATTAATGAATAGTAGGACAACTTCATGTTGCCTGTGCCATGTTCTACTAGTACACGGCGCGATACGTCGCCGCATCGCAAAGATTTCGCCGTATCGGCGGGCACACGAGCGGTGCGCACTAAAGATGGGTGATTGTTACTGATTCCAACAATCGAATGGTTTGATAGTACTAATATTAACAATCGAATGCAAAAACAATCGATCGCTAGTTCTCAAATTCGAATGAAACTACTAGTTCATTCATTTGCTTTAGCCGTGCTATACAAAATTGGGCTGTTTATACATACAATAAAGTCTACTTTGAATTGATATTCGTAGCAACTAGTAACTAATTTGAGAACCGCTAGTTCATTCATTCTGAATTCGATGGTTTAATGATTCAATTTGCCACACGAAATTGAGCATTTTTGTCAAAGCATAGAGTTTACTTTTAGATAAAGTTACGGATATTCGAATATAAGAACTAGTAATATTCATTCGTTTTCAAATTCGAATGAATTGTAAGGTTATTCGAATAATTTGAATGACTTGTACAATCGAATTATTCGAATAATGTCATTCACAATCGCCCATCGCTAGTGCGCACATACGGCGTAATCTTTGCGGTGCGACGCCGCATCGCATCATGTTAAAATAAGAAAAATCAATAGAAACGATATCATAGAATTTCATTTGTTTTGTCAATAATGTGGGTGTACTGTACACATTTTAATCAAAATACATTTCACCTAATTCTGACCACTTCTAATTGTGTTTACTTATATTATTATATAAAATGTGGGTTGAATAGTCAACCAGTTTGATAAGACCAAAAATAAATACAGAACCAATTTATGATTTGATAAACATAATATTGAATAATATTATGATATTATCAGTTTATCAGTCATATTATAACAACAACCACCTTCAGTATTTATGTTACTTATAAAGACAGCTCACTTTCGTCAACCTTATTCCTTTCCTTTCTTTTTGCTAGCAAATTTTTTCTTAATTCTTTTGCTTTTCCAGTAAAAATATGAAATAAACAATGTTATGTCTCAGAACCAAGCGGAATTAATTGTGAGATGGTACTAGTTCAATTGGCTTAGTTGTGTGGTTTCATGCTCATTGTAATTTGTAAGAGCCTTACAAGATAGTAACTTACAAATACTTACAATAGATTGTTATATCTTTAGAGATATTGGCTTCAGAGTTCTTGGATTTTACAGACAGCTAGCGTTAATTTTTTATTTTTTATTTGGTATATCAGCCTTTATGGTTTTGATTTAAACAGTTTCTTTATATATTATGAAAAAAACTTAGTTTAGTTATAACTAAACTAAGTTTCACATATTAATAAGTGATTATTCTCAATATCTGATAATAACACAATCATATCAGATCCACAACTGCAGTCATTCATTATATTCATCATCATCTGCCTAGCCTTTTCCTATGTTGGAAACGGCTTCCAGTCTAACCGGATGCAGCTGAGTACCAGTATTTTACATGGAGCGACTGCCTATCTGACCTCCACAACCCAGTTAATACTAGGTAATACGACTCTTTGGTAAGACTGGATGTCAGAATTTCAGGTCACTGACTACCTGTAACGACTGCCAAAGCTCTATATTTGGCAGCCGGAACCAACAGCTTAACGTACTTTCCGAGGCACGGAGGAAACTGGGTATGTCGGGTGGTCACCCATCCACAGACTGACCTAGGCAACGACAGCTTTACCTAAAGATCGACCCGAGAGGCAGTTCTTATTAAGCCACAAGCTCCTTTCAAGTCATTCATTATATTATAAGTAGGAAAAAAACTTAAACAAGCAATTTTGTATGAAATGCTATTTATTTCATGTGATTTTACTAAATACTTGTCTATGTTATTTTATTACAGTGCTCATTAAAATTGTAGTAGGTATATAATAAATTTTTCATTATTTAAAGACTCTTGCAAGTTTATTCTTAATATATTTTGTGTTTAATTTCACTCATTTTATTCAAAATCATGTACAATTAAAAATATTACTGTGCCAAAACTATGCTATGTATGCCTGTATTGATTTAATGTGACAATAACTTCTAATAATTTGTTAGTTAAATAATTTCTGTAGTCTGCAACTTTTTGCCTCTTGGTCTCAAAAGTATATAGTTTTCCTAATACTTCTAATTAACTAAATAAATTACCTTAATTCAAAATAGATTTTGAATAAAGTATTATAGATTTAGTTGCATACAATACTCCTTTCATTTACTACAATAAGCGAAGTTTTGATAGATTAGTGATATATTGTAATACCGTATTTGTTAATGTTATTGTTGGTTATATTGGTATGTTTATGCCTGGCTAAATACTGACTTACTGTCTCAAAATAAAGTACTGTCACAGTCCCCACCTGACTGATCATCACAGCATGCCCCACAGGTGCAGCTAGTGGCATGAGGGGTGAGTATTCCTTCATCTATCAAGGCCTGGATACTCCGCCCTCCAAACCTAATAGATCTCTTCCAGTCTTTACTAGAAGCCCTTCCACATAAGGCCTCAAATTCACTTGGCGTGTACCACTCGATTCCGTATTTTATACATCTGCCTCTGCCTCCAGAACCGAACCTTCCTTTATGCAGTTCAGCTGCCGTATTCTTGCATCGAATAGGTAATATGGGCATATTAGCCGTCTCGGCCCATGAGCGAGCGGTCGTGTGTCGCGTATTGGGCGCATTTGAGCTACTCGCATCTGGCTTATTCTCAGGTGAAGGAGGATTCTGTATCACTATATGAGTCGGTTTTATGTCATCTGTCACGGGTCCACCCGATATAAAGCCATTATCAACACATATCATCGGCTTGAAATGCGGCAGTTGATCTGACGTTATCACGTTAAATGTTGTGCCTGTAATAAGTGTACCGACCGGCAAGGACACTGGAACCGTGACCACGCCGTTAGAATCACTCGACAATCTTGAATTTTTAATTCCAGTCGACAAAACAGCCCCCCCAGCTGATCGGGCAGCATCGTGATCGGCCCCCGCCGACAGGGGATCGGCTTCGGTTGCTTCGGTAATGTCCGGCATAACGACGTTGTCCGAACCTCTATTCTCCGCCATATTTTGTTTCCGCCCACATAGACATACACCCTTACGGTGCGATGAATTATAACTATAACATGAACGTTAAACAACTTGTATTCACTCACACAACATTATTATGAACTTCATTCACACAACAACTACGGTCCGCCATAATTAAATCGAAAATTGAGAATTACATACGCTACTAAGGTTATGGCGGGAATTTTAAATATAAAATCTGAATCGAAGTACATAAACTAAATTAAAATGTACTGTTTAATACATTTATTAGCCTATTCTTAAAATATTTGAGTTGTTCCAAAGTAAATGTAACATTTCGTTAAACAATCACAAACAAGATGCAGAATATGACATGTTTTTAACAAAAAAAAGATTTCCGAGTTTTAAAATTTTTGTTTGATAGTTAAAGTGTTTGCGTATTGCCAAACTCCTTTGCAAAACATTATTGTCATTCAACCGAAATACATAGTGTCCATTTTATTAAATACAATTTTTAAATAAAATAGGTGTAGAGCTTTCGGAACTTGTCTCATTATTTTCTTTCCATTTTCTATGAACGTTCTTTCTATCTTTTTATTAAAATTTATTTAATTTATTGGTGTATTTACGAACAATGCTTGTGAAGAATTTATGCGCAGGCAACCCTGCAGTGTTTTTTGCCAATAAAGCGGGAATTTCAAAAAAAGCAGTAATGTTTTGCAGTCGAATACGGGACGGTTGGTGCACATGAAATATATTGAAAATACAACCTGGGGTCGCTCTCGAACTATTGCCATGGAAATAGTCATGACGCATTCGCTAATATCAGCAAATATCTACAAATGACAGCTTGGACGTTAGAATGCCACAATCATCTTCCTGCCCTTATCCCATTCTAGAATGCCACAATATTATATAAAATTTATTGTCGCGCAAACGATGTTTTATTTTTCTCAGAGAGCCCTCTTGTGGCATCTCAAAGGATCAATATTCGAAGCGCCATCTAGATCTTTAAACGGGAACTAATACTGTAAAAGTACCTAGCTATGAGTGTATGTATTATCCTCTTATAAAGCCGATGTATTCTGTAAAGTAAGATTAGTAGGGTATTACTAGTTGTGTATCTTTTGTGGCAGATGGCGCTTGTCTATTGATGTCTAATGAATATTAATGAATTATTCCAGACCAATTACATACCGTGAAACCTGCTAACTTTGCCATCGGTTGCCGAGTTTGCCATAGCCAACTTCTGACGATAATAGTCTAAAATATATTCTAAAAATAGTTTTTTGTCATGTACCTACCGATGCCTTTATGGTAAAATTTATTAGTTAAACAACACTAAATGGGACGTGGCAAGTGTGGCAACCCAGCTAGTTTGTGAAATGTAATTTTCGGCCGTTACTCTTTTCAAGTGTTAGTGGCGTGAAACTTTGTGCTCCGGAACTTTAGCCAGAACAAACGGGAAAAACATTGTCTACGTAAGTACTGAAGCTGAAAAAAGATTTTTCATACCACGCAGGACTGTAGACATTAAAGTTAAAAATAAGCATATTAAGAAGCCAGAAGGACAGCAAAAACTTTCTGAATTAGGAGAACAGAATATTACCTCTACTTAACAATCTTGATCTCACTTAAAGTTATTATGTTTTGTTACATTTATTAAAAAAAATATGTTGGTACTTATTATGAAAACATTTTTATTTGACAACCCTGAACCTAACTTCTTATCGGTATGGAATATTTTGGAAAGGTTGGTGAATTTGCCACCTTCTTAGAGAGTTAAATTACCAATCCAAAATCCAACCAATAACCTAAGCCGTCCGGCGGCCGGCGTCCTCTTCGTTGCCGAGCAGGTGGAAACTCCAAAAATCTCATTTAATTTTCGTATGGCAAATTTACCAGAAGTGATAGCTGACTTTGTTATATTTGTTTTTAAGCTTTTATTATTTAAATTTCCAAAAATAAAATAGATATTTTGTAACAATATAAAATTACATGAAGTTTACCATGCCAAGAAGTCGGTTACTTATTAAATATTTTTTTAAAGCTAATCAAACTTTTTGACACTTGAAAAAGTCGCAAAGTAAGAAGGTTTGACGGGAACATATTTATATTCCTTGCTTAGCATTTTTAACAAAACAGCTTATGCTATAAAAGTAGGTAGTCGTCATATTGCAAATTACAATATTATTATTTCTCCAAACTATGATGCTCTGTCTGCGATTTTTTGTATACTTATTGACATACTATTTCGAACAAAGCCTCGATCGCGTAAAATCGAGTTTACGTCAAACGCATCGACTGGTATCGATAACTTGCGAGTGTGAGTTATCCTAGGAATAATATTTTTTTTCAATACACTTCCTCGAAAACTAGCTCTTATTGCAGTATGATTAGGTTCGAAATGCAACATATTTCGTACGCGTGCGGTAATTTTATTTTTTACCCAGGGAGGGAAAGAAAATTACCACAGATAACTATACCTTATAATATGTCCAAATCGATATAAACATAGGAAATTTTAAAAAAAATCACCACCGACTAAACTATTCGGCAGTGTTTTTATTTTTAATTACGTCATTTTGGTTTGTCTTTACAGCATAAATATTTTTTGAATATTAAATTGTCTTTTTAAAAAGAATACTCTATATAAACATGATTATTTTAAGCAATTACTTACTTTTGTGTTCTTAATTTAAAAAAAATTGAATTTTATATTTTTCGAGGCTGTTTAACGGCTTCATACCTTTGCTTCTTCTTCAATCTGGCGAAATCAAACCGCGGAAAAAAAAGCAAATGATATCATAGTCTCCCAAAAATTGATGATAAAAATACTTAGTATCGTTATTAGTTAATTTCTTGATACACGTGGAAAGTTATTGTATTTCTCGACCCCATGAACACCCTCGCCGTACGGCTCGGGTGTTCAACCCGCCTCGAATGCAATTTCACCGCAATTATGTACATAATGACACCTGTAATCAAACTGTGAATTTTTCATTGCCGATAATCACAAGTGGTTTTTTTTAAGCTATTGCATAGCTTCTATCGCGGGCCTTGAGCGTGGGGACCGAATCCAGAAATTCCGTAACGAAAAAAACCTAACACTCATTTATTTAATAAAAGAAAAAAAAATTGTATTTTTATCGGTCACCACGCTCAAAGTGTAACTTGAATTAATATCAAAGAAAAAAAAACAAAGGTAAAAAAATACTGCATTAATAAAATAAATAAATAATTATAATTGCATAAGTTGATAAAAAATGCTATGCAATAGCTTTACCGCTGCAGTCTCTGAGTGCCATACGTCTTTTTTTAAATTTTGTTGGTTGAGTTGCTTTGTTCTTAAAAAAGTTCCGATACTAAAAAGATTGTGTTCAATACTAAAAATAAATTAATGTACCTATTGCTTGCTCATTTCATGCAACTTCGAATTTAAAGAGATAATTTCAACTTGTAGGTATATACGTTTTTAATAAATAAAACTTTTGTTTTCTCTGTAATAAAAAAAACTTTGAATTCCTCATTTTATACGTGGCTAAAACGCTATCCGGAAAAAGCAAAAAAAGAAACCTCATTCTTTTAGTCTATGGCCGATCGCCATTGTTAGATGCGCGCGCAGCAGGAAAACTGATTAATCTTTCCCGCCATGGCGAAATTTTTTTCACAACACTGTTGATAATGATTTTTTTGTGTTATTTTCTTCACAAGTGTGTTGAAAAACGTCGTATGATACACGTACACGTGTGTATTGATCATTACCGTCCTCGGCTCTCTTAAGACCCTCACCTAACGGCTCGGGTCTCAATGGCGCCTCAGCGGTAATCACCAACGTTACACTTTATACCATAATGTACTATTATATAATATGTATATAGCATAAAAAGGAAATAATATGCTAAGGGATAATTTTATAAAAATAACTAGCTGACCCATGCAACTTCGTCTGCGTCACATAATATAGCTTATAACAAATTTTAATCATGTCAACATAAATTGAGTTAAATCGTAACAAACAAAAACTTTACTCTTTATAACAATAGTTTAGATTATATTAAAGTGTGAATTACCAAACACGACACAAGTGTATGTCATGATGGGGCCGCTGTAAAGAGGTGCAGCTTGCACCTGAGTGTTAACTTGCTCTTTGCCTATGTACACACAGCAAAGGCAAGGTTTTGAAGTGTTTCTCGAAAGTGAGATGTTGGTCGATAGTGACTCCTAAGTTGCGTTTCCCAAGGGATCGCCTTACCATACATAGTGATCGGTGTGGGAGGAGGAGATTTTGGACGCGGTTTTGAAAATAGAACCACCTGACTCTTATCGGGATCAACCTCGATCCTCCTTCTTCACTTCCTGAACCAAGCGCCTAAGGCATTGACAGAGGTTTGGAGCGTATTGGCGTTCGGTTTCTAGCCGGTGTAGTAGATGGCCGTGTCGTTCGTACTCGTATACAGGGCTTGCTCTTTAACGGAGATGACGAAGGACACCTGCTCGGATCGGGTGAGGGAAGGATAGAGCTTCCCCGATGCGACAGCGTAAAGTGCGCTTCGACAAAAAGTCTCGTAAGATGAGCACGAGACGGTACTCTCATACTCCTAGTTGATAAAGCTTACCTAAATAATAAGATGTTAGACTTAGATGTGCTAGACTATGTCGAAGAATAATGCACCGGTCATCACTACAAGCTGGATCCAGCGCTCATGTGTTTTACGATGCTGTGTACCTGTTGGATACACGAGTATTCGGTCTTGAAGCTGAATTGTTTGTCGGGGATGAGACTCGTCAGCCTTAGCCTCGGCAAAGATTGCCGATCACGTTCAGGGAACTGATAGGCCTTGGGTTTGCCTGGTTTGGCAATACCGATAACAGTAGCCTCTTTCCATACCTGCTGTGGTAAGATGTTATTGTTCGTGGCGCCATTGAAGAAGCCATCATTAACACTACGAGCTGAGCGGGGAGAAGTTTGAGCACCTTATTGGTGATTCTTTCAGAGACTGGACCTTTCCGAGGCTGAAGCCGATTTATGATGTCTTGCGAAGTGCAAGTGTCGGGTGTTCATCGGTGTCTTCTACGGTATGGGAGGGTAACTCTACGTTCGACTTCAGCGATCACATCATCGAGGTGTCACTTGTCTACTGGTTGAGAGCTGAGCGAGCACTGAGAGTTTAGGCTATCGTTGAGGCATTCTGCTTTTTCAGAGTCGTCAAAAGCGACGCTCTTATCGGGGCGAGTGAGAAGAGGCATCGAAGCCCCTTCAGTAGCTCACATCTTTTTGCTGCAGTTGCTAAAAAGCTTGATGAGTTAATTGGCTTGAGTTCGGTGCACTTCTTGTCTTATGGACCCTTGTTCGAGTCGTTAGGGAAGCTGCTGTAGGCACGTATGGCGTTTTCCCGTTTATCAGATTACGTACGTCAGCGTGTAGTCTCCAGCGATGATCGCTCACCGCTGGGACTTCCCATGAACAATCCTTTTTTTTTTTTTGGGGGGGATGGGAAATCATCAAATGACTCCTCACGCTCTGGGCAGAGCGGTAGAGAGTGTCAGACTTCTATTGTGCCGAGGCCGCGGTATCTCTTTCTAACAACCGCTCCGACGGGCGTTGACCCTTCAATGTTGCTGACATCTCTTTGAGGCGCGTGTGGAACACAAACGTCGGCGGTGAGCTAGCCCATTACTCGAATCACCAACCTCGGGCCCGCGCCCGCGGTGGCCGGTAGCCATCACGTGGCCTTCGACGCCCGGAGCGTCTCCCGCGGCGGCTGGGACTAAAGGTTCTCTCTTTCTCACATTCCACCACCTCTTTCGCTAGCATCACTGCTTCACAGAAGGAAGTGACGGCATCCCATTCGCTCTCGCACCGGACCATAGCTTGCACCAGGGCTGGGCGTGAAAGTTCGCCGCGCTATCGCAACCCCATTTTTTATGGAGCGTGGAAAAACATCAAATAACCCCTCCCGCTCTTGGCACCAGAGGAGTGTCAGACTTCTACTGACTATGAACCACCCAAGTTCCTTCTTAGCCCTTTATGTCGAGGCCGCGGTATTTCTTGCGAACAACCCGAAACCCCTTGTGTCATATTTTTGGCTGCCGCCTCGTGCGGCCCCCCCTTTGCCAGCACCAGCTTATCGTCAGCGTAGCAAACTACTCAGACGCCGCTGTGAGGGCGTGACGGGGTAGATGACAGCCCCGTATGTCAGATAGTCTCCGACCACACGACGAAGGTAGGCACCCGGTGATACCAAAGTGCCTCCCTAATGCAGCTCCAAGGCATGGTGTTGAAGGCATTTGCGATGTCAAGAGACACCACCACCACTCTCTGTGGGAATGGACTTTTTGTTATCGTGATTCGTGATCATTCTCCTTTGCGTAAAAGTGTAACGCGCTCGATGCGTAAAAAAATAATGCAATAATAAATCAAATTCTTTCGACAGTATTCTCAACATTAATGCCATACAAAAATTAAAATCTTTTTTGCAAAAAATAAAACCGACTTCAAAAACACAAAAAAGTGAAAAATTACTTTAGCTTCTGAAGTCGGTGACTTTTGTTTGTTTTATTCAGTTTTTTTGTCACCGACTTCAGAAGCTAAAGTTATTTTTCACTTTTTTGTGTTTTTGAAGTCGGTTTAATTTTTTGCAAAAAAGTTTTTTTATTTTTCCATTTTTAGTTGTAATATCCTTTACAAATATTTGATATTCATTAATTTTACGTTGTTAACAATACATGTCACGGTAATAGGCTTATCCCCAATAAATGGAACATTACATAATATCTTACTGTCCAAATCTGGGTGTACACATCTGCATACCCCCTCAGATCATACAGGCGTGATGTTACGTCATGATGTTGTATAAACAATAAACATCCAAGCGATTGCAGCAATCACGACAGATTTGCCGTCTATTTTTGAAGAGTTCTATTGTATATCTCCGAAGATCAGGATCAGATCTTCACCAAATTTAAATGGGACCACCTCAGGAGTATACTCTTTCAAATAAAAAAAGAATTTTGAGAATCGGTTCACAAATGGAGGAGAAATCAGGTAACATACATAAAAAAAAAAATACATACACACGAACATACAACCTCCTCCTTTTTTGAAGTCGGTTAAAAATAGGTAAGTAAGTAAATAAAAAACTATTTAAATAATAAGTTTATTAAGTAAAGAAAGAATACAGTTCATACAATATCGGTGAGCCACAAACTAAGCATAGCTTGTATCTTGTGGCTCGGGAGTGCGAATTTCACAAGTTTAAAGTTGTTACATCAACTAAGAACATACAAAGTAATAATAAACAATAACAGGTTAAGAAATTAGAACATATTATGTTCTAATTTCTTAACCACACATTACAGAAGTTCTCTTATTAAGAGAGCTTCTGTAATGTGCTCTGAAATCAAAGCTAAAATAAAAATAAAATCAAACAATTTTTGCGTAAATTGGCTTGTTTTATGGTGTGTAGTGTGTCTGTGTGTATGTTTGTGTGTGAATTTGTGTGGGTGTGTGTGTGTGTATAAGATTATTGTGCAAGTGTCATACCAAGGCTTCGGTATCGTCGTATGACAATTTTAGTAGTGCTGGCCCCCTAGACAAAATCCCTTTTCTGTAAGCGTTAACGCCAACGCGGCAACGGAAAGATCAAATTGTATGGAGTTGACATTAGCTTTAGAGATGTCACGTGATGTCATCTGTCAACTCAATACAATTTGATCTTTCCGCTGGCGTTAACGCTTACAGAAAAGGGATTTTGTCTAGGGGGCCTGATCTTAATATTTTTTTAAACGTGAAGGTTGTGCAATCTTGTAGGTCGCAGATTTTAATTACTTTATTGTTAGGAAAGGAAAACATTGTACAACGTCTAGCTAGGTCCGATCTGGTATTTGGTATAGGTACTCTAAATACCCGCTTGTTTAATAAGCTATTGTTTTCTGGCAGTTTTCTTACTGCTGCATGATACTTAACCGATGCTTGCAGTATGAATATTTGACGTACCCTAAGAACTTCAAACTCCCGGTAGATAAGGTCTGTGGGGAATATAAATCGTTTTTTTAGTGCAACCTTAATTAATGCTCGTTGTGCCCTCTCTAGACCAATGATTGTGGTTTTACCAGCCCGTCCCCATATACAGATGCAGTACTGCATAATTGACTGGCAAAGTGCATAATAAACCGTACGCAGTACATCGATTGGGGTACAGTCACGGAGTTTTTTCATTACATGTATCATTTTTCGCACTCTAGCGGATAGGGCGTATACAGGGTGTAAATCAACCCATCACACACCCGTCACCGTCAACCAAGCATTCTGTACATCAAACTAAGTACCACTACGCAAAAATTTTTGCTGGGAAATGACTTTTTTTTTTGGGGTCAAAAATCACATTTTACGGTAAAACTCAAAGTAGCACTCTTAAAACATTGTGCTAGTGGATGCTTTGAATAATAAACGGGTCATGGAGGTAATTTAAGTAAAGTTAAAACCTGAAAAACTAGTATTTACAAAAACAGCTGTGAAAACTTTTGAACTTTGACCCCCAATATCTCCGGAACTAGGAAGTTCCCAGGTATGGCCTAGAACAAAAAAATGATCGCAGTGGTGGGGAGAACAAGTGCCCTTCGTTTGCGTTAAGGGTACTTTTACACCCTATATATGGGTTTTATAAGTTAAGTGGTTGTCTAAGGTTATTCCAAGATATTTTATTTCATCAGCACTTTCTAGGACTTTACAGGGACATGTGTGGTCGGAAGCGTTGTTATGTTTTTGTGAGCGAGTGTGTATTTTTATGGACAGAGTACGGGATGGGCTGGAGGCACTTGTTTTGGAAAAGGCAATGTATTTACTTTTACCGACATTCAATGTCAGTAAATTAGTGTCTAGGGAGTGCGCTATCTGAGAGAGGCCTTGTTCCGCCAGGCGATACACTCGTTCCCAACTAGAGTCGTGAAAGATGATGGCAGTGTCATCGGCGTAGCAGATCACCTCAGCGTTGCTAATTGGGAGGCTTACTAGTTCGTTTATGTACAGCGTGAAGAGGGTGGGGCCGAGGGGACTGCAACACCAAAAGTGACAGGTAGTAAGCTACTTTGGAGATTGCCTATTTTAGAGTACTGGTACCGCGATTTTAGGTAGCTGTGAAACCAAGCTAGGGGTGTACCCCTTATTCCGTTGGCCTCTAACTTTTTTAGAAGAAGTCCGGGAGACACGGTGTCGAATGCTTTTGCCAAATCAAGAAATGCGTTTACCACTTTCTATGTGTTGTGAAACTTGATTAGTCAATAGTGACACCGCGTCTTCAGTGGATCTTCCTCGCCGGAAACCGAATTGTCTTTCTGATATAATTTGATTTTTGTCCAGAAAATTAACCAACCTTTTATTGACTATTTTCTCCAATATTTTGGAGACTATACTTAGCAAGGCTATAGGCCTGTAGTTTTCTGGCAAGTCTTTGGGACCGCTTTTATAAATGGGAGATACTGCAGCAACCTTCCAGGCATGATTAAATATTCTATCGTACAAGTGGTAAAAAAATCTAGCCAATACGAGGTGCTAACATATTTGAAGCTATGGCAGCAGCTGTTGTTCTTAGAACAACAGCTGCTGCAAAAATAGTAAAATATTTAACCCTTACAAATCAGTTTTTTTTCGCACCCTTCTGTCTCCCTAAGTTCCCTAACATAAAAACTGGTGACGATGACGTCTTTAGACGAACATAACAATTATGAAGAAAATAAATTGAATTGCGCGGGATAATCAGAAGCTGTCTAAAATTGCGCGAAACTACTGAGTTTTGCGTAAAAGTATTGATTATCCGAACGCCATTTCTACGCAATATAAGATGGCCGAGTTGACAAGCATCTTTCCCATTTCATTCCTGTTGACAACAGCAGTTGAATTACGTACTATAGGGATGGGTTTCGACGTTTTCAACTAAACTAAACTGAACTATAAATCCTTACTATAATATTATTATAAATGTGAAAGTAACTCTGTCTGTCTGTCGCGCTTTCATGCCAACACTACTGAACCGAATTGTCTCATTCATAAAATAATATGTAAAATTTTCAAAATGTACAATGCAGTACATTTCAAAATTTTCTTTACATGGGTTTATTTACTATAATTATACGAATGAATTACAAAAAAGATTTTTTTTATTTTTCGTTGCATGAAGTGTGAATTTTTTTTTTAATGCGAGACCTTTAATAGTTCGTCAGTTAACCATAAAAACCATTTGAACCGCCCATTTTCCTAGATTCTTGCCGTGGGACAAGGGTTGCAAGTTGCAACCCCCAAATCCAAGTTTGTGGGGTTGCAACTTGCAACCCAACAAACTTGGATTTAACTCTAAACTAGCCCCTCTTGTTATCTAAAAATTAAAATGGTGTCCTCTGATAAATGCACGTTATAAGTTAACATTAATATAGTTTGAGTGTTCTGTGGTCGAGCGTCAAATTCATCGCCCATCTCTATCTGACGCACGTCGCACTCTTAATTTTGGCAGTATTATCAATCGTGGTTTACTGATATTGCGACGAAAACAAAGGGGCGAATATTTAAAATAATGTCTGTTTTTACTAGATTAAACGTAAATTGAAATGTTTAAAATTACAATAACTTGGTCATTTTAAGGCAAAATGTGAATCTGTTTCATTGTTTCCTTTAACAAAATTAATATTTGAGTGCAGGTTACTCGAGTGTTTATATTGTGTATTTTCCGAATATAAATAAGACATGGAGGAGTTACGGTCTAAACACAAATCGCTGCAAAATGCGGCTCACCACATTGCCCTGGAATGCATTCACCCTCAGGTACGTATCATATATAAAATTTATCTAATTAGCTAATTGTTTCTCGCGTTTAGGTTGTTTGGTAAGCAGTTAGTCTGTAGTAGTTTAAATTGAGTAGGTAGATCCTTCAAAACGTCGAGCTTAACTCAACAAATAAACCACATTTATGTTAGACATCTCCTTAAAAATAACTCGTACTACTGGGTTCTTTGTGGTAGGTATAAAAAAATTAACATAATGACTATTAAACGGTTACAGAAAATAGTTTAAATTCAATAAATTTATTGAGCTAGTGTAATGGAACAAGTGATAAACAAAGCACTCTGCAAACCAGTAGAAGTAAGTTTACAAGTATTTTATTTTGTTACCGTGGCTTACTTGGAAATCTCTATAGTTTCTATACCAACTTTAAGCACAAGACGGCCAAAACAAAGACAATCTCTGCAGATGCAGCCACAGACAATGGCCGACCTTCCATCTTGAATTGCCGTATTGTTCTTTTGGGTTACCTTGTTCCATCGTTGACCGCATCATTGTCCTCAGGAGAACACTGAGGGCAATACTAGACCCATTTTATAAATACTAGCTGATGCCCGTGGATTTACCCGCGTGGACGTTGGTAAACTATAAATGCAGGGTTTTGAGATTATCGTGAACAGACAGACAAACATGGCAGAGGACTTTCTTTATATTTGTCACTGTCCAGTGACTAGAGCTGTGCCTACAACTTGTCAGTACTGGTTTGACTGAAAATTTTAGCAGGAGTTGAAGTTCAACTAGTTTTATTTATTTATAATGTATGTTATTTATTCCATTTTCAGATGTGAAATAATATTTAAATCAGTTTTAGCTACCATGAAGAGCCGTATTCGCTGGGGCCTCAGCTATAACGGCTATCAGCCTGACCACAACAAAGTACTACAGTTTAATAAAATGCACTTTATCCACAATGTATATTAAAAGAGCACCATCCATTATGTAAATACATTTTACACCGCTGGTATAGAAGCAACAATAATTGAGGCAAGCAAGAGACAACCAACACAGTTTTCTTAACATAACACCCTATGTATTTAAGCAGTGGGTAATACAGCTTGTTTCTTTATAGATTTTGTCTTGCTTCCCTCAATGAGCTACAGATATTATTGATGCCGGAAAAGTCAAAATGATAAAAAACCATCTTTGTACAAGCCACAATATTTCTGTGATTCTTTCATCATGGTAGTTAGATGATAGATTTGGGTGGTACTAGAAACCTGCTTCAACATGGTTGGGAAAAGGCTCGGCAGATGATGAATTGTTATTCAAGGAGAGGAACCGTCGAGACTCTATTGACTAAATAACATGATTCATCAATTTAAAATAAAAGAATGATTTTGAAATGGTCTCTGCGACATGTACAACGGTTCACTTTAGGGACTAAGTGCAGAAACCAAATCCCTTAACAAAGATTGGTCCCTGCGTCTTAAGAGTATCACTTTGACTTTTGAGACATCATAAATATATCTTGTGTGATATTTACAGTGTGGAAGCACAAGTTGGCATAGCTAGTCTTGCATTATGACTTGAACTGTTTTGAATAACTTTAACATTAACATGTAATAATAAAAAAAAAGAAAGAGTGAGATGAATGAAATTAAACTGTGTGGTGTGCTCCAAATAAAAATAAGTAAAAGTGAAAATTCGGGCGCCTGGAGTACACACAAAACTATGCCAAGGATAGACTTACCTGCGGGAGCTTGAGACTTTTAATCTTCAAGCGGGAAGGCATCAATAAAAATCGATCATGAAAAGTAAGAACGACTTTATTACCCGAAGGCTGCTGGTTTGAAAATTCCTTTCTAATTCTAAAGCTAACAGCTCTAATGTGTAAAATTAAGATGACATCGCTGTTATTCTAAGACCTGTCATTATTGCACTTTTTTAAAATAAATTGAAGTTATGTATCATAAACCATACCAAACTCCGTCGACTAAATTAGGAACCTGATGGATTATCCAAGAGCATCTTGGTGATATTCGCCGAGATTGCCAACGGCGGTCCAAGATATATGCATTTTGGTAGGGGCGTGCGTTCAAAAATTTAAGTAATATGGAAAAAAAACGCCTTGTGGCTGAAAACAAACATGAATAATCGTTAGCGGATAAAAAATGGCGATCGATTCAGAAATCGATGCAGAAATCTTTACGAGCAATATGCAATTAAACTCACCGTTTCTTCCAAAAATCAAAATGTGGTCATCAGTAGATGAATTAATCCAAGCAAATAATTATCAAATGAAGATAAGAGATCCTGAAACAATTAAATATCGGAAACTATTAGCGTCTGCTATCAAAATAGCCATGACAACGCGGAACGGACCGAAATCACAAAGAATTCGCTTACCTTAAAAAATAAAGGCTATCCAATTAGGATCATGACCAGGGCAATCGGCTACCACATAATTAGGGACTAGATGCCGCCCATCTCAAGTTATATTTTGAGATTTTATTGGAGCGCTCAAAAATCACTCCATTGATTCCAGGCTGTAGGTCGAAAAGCAAGAGATGTCAAAGTCAATTTGACAGCATCGAAAATAAAAATCAGTGTGACCACTTCACGAATCCAAGTCAACAAAAAATGAATTTTCATAAGGCAACACCAACCAGAGCCTACAAATCAAAGCAAAGAATTCAATAGTATGTAACAGGCTTAAAAGACTCGTTACAAACATTACATCATAAATTTTGGAGGTCAGATAAAAAGTGGCTCCATTTAAATATACTAGTATTCAGCTGCAGGGAAAATGCTAGTCAGATAATTATTACAACACACTATAATATTAAGTGGAGGTGTATAGATAGTGTTCACGCAATTCAAAAAAAAAAAATAACAATCTATTTTTTTATGGTTAATTCAGTGGATCCAGCGGAAACTCTTACCCTTTTGATCGCCACGGTCGGGTATAGCCGACAAATGAAAAAGTGCCCAACACGCCACGGTCGGGTACAGCCGACAAAAATTTTTTTTTTTAACTGCTGTTTAATAGTGTCAAATAAAATAAAATAATTATTTTATAGGTATTTGTCGCTTGGCGTGGGAGGCGCTCCAATGCGTTCACGCTCTGGCGTTCAAAAGGTTAACAATGGAGGTCCAGACATTGCGCTACTGTATACTACGAGATAATAATCAAACCTAAACTATGCCAACTCAGCACGGTTGACTATGCCATCTCAGCACGGTTGTTCACAGCAGTATTTGTCCACCCATGTCTGTGCATTGGACCTAGCAGGCGGCACACGGGTCACCGTATCACGTGCACCCGTCCCCCTCCCCAGTTCGGCTCCAGCATGCCTTCCAGAACATTCAACACAGCCCTAAGATGTTTCATCCAAAGGGGCTCAAACCGCACCTTGTAAGTACACACCTAGCTGCCAAACTTTTGGTAGGACGAGGTTAGACCAGCAATTTGTCGTTAATATTTCAAAATGGTGATGGATAATATTTTGAGACCTTTCTTCTCAAGCTGAAAAGGTATCATGACTCATCCCCAACTTCTGTGTCATAAGACCTCTATTTTAATTAATTTTAATTGTTGTTGACACCAAATAGTTAGTCTAACCTCTGTCTTATTTTTAATGCAGTTTCTTAACGTAAATAAATAACGCAAGCAGAGTTATTCCAGAGTCTAATTTCATCGACTCTTGAGGTATGTAAGCACAGACATTATACAGAAGAGACCAACAAGCGTTAAGCACTGCCAGTGTGTTCACACCGCTATTGTATGCTTGTGTGTTTGTATGGAGTAAATTCACAATGATTTTACCACTTGCTTTGTTGTACAACTTGTGTAACATATAGCCTTAAATAAGTCGTATGAATTCACTAATACGTTAAATCAGAACCTGATAACATATGTTAATTTGTACTGAAACACCAAACTTTCTGGCACTGTATAAAAATAACATTAACGATAAGTAAGCCATCATCTTCCTGCCCTTGTCCCATTCTACTCGAGGTTGGCGCAACACGTTACGTCTTCCATTCTCCACTGTCAGACGTCAAGGCATCACCATTTACTCTCATCTCTTTCAAATCATTCGTCACACAATGCATGCATCTTTTCTTTGGCCTTTATCTCCCACTTCACCCATAGCACTGATATCGATAAGTAAGTAGTAAGTACAAATAAGTAATTAGTCTCAATAGTTTTTATAGTCACTTTCACCTGGTTCCTAATTTTCCAGGATCCCCGCGCCTATTTAACTCCGAACGACAGCCCTATCCTTGGCCGGGCGCTATGCCTCACGCCTCGAGGCAGTCCGGTCCCCGGCAGGGTGTCCCACCTCAACGAGAAGTTCCAAGACTCCTTGACTTTAACAGCAGACACAGATGCACTCGTAGCGAAGATAAGTGCGATGTTCCCGACGGTCAGCGAAACGCATATCAAGATATTACTGAAGAAGTGAGTGGATTTTAAGTTATGTTGAGGAACCTTGTCAAATCTAAAGAACTTAGAAGGCGATTCTTATCATATCGCTTTTGAATAAATCGTCATTCGTCGTCTAACCTAACTTTAAAGATTTTTAATATACAGCTTTACACACACAACTACATTTCTACTATTATTTATGCTATGGCGATAGGATACATCATACACTCACAATCTTTTCCTCAGATACTACAACAGAGAGGCTGTCGTCATATCTGCGCTGCAAGTGGAGAAGCACCCTATAACGACCCCGGGCCCGCTCACCATGTCCCCATCAGCTGTCCGGCTACAGAAGGGCGCTCCAGGGCTCCACTCAGCCTTGCAGCTGGCTAAGGGAATGTCCGGGTCTATACCGGGGTCCAGTCACTACACACCGATTAGTGGTACACCTCATGGTGAGGAACAATTTAACCGCTCTCTTAATTTTAAAAAGATATCAGAAGCTTTTCTCATGGTGTAAATAGTTTTTTCATTTTTTTATTTGCCTTTTCCGTCCCACTGCTGGACAAAGGCCGCCTCCATTATTTTCCAACTCTCCCGGTGTTATGTCTAGTATTGCCTTTGTATAGTATTACCTATTGTTAAGTTTAATATTCATAGTTGCGGTGATTATGAAGCTTATATTTATAATTTTCTTTTCAAAACTTGTTTATAGGGTCCCCATCATTACTGCGGCCAGCATCTGGTGCTTCCAGCTACTACGGCGCGAGATCAGTGGATTGTCAGCCCTCGAGACACCAGCAGTCTCCAAAGATGAAGCTTAAGTAATTTAAAACATGCCTGCCTTCCAGTCTAAACGGATACAGCTGAATACCAGTGTTTTATATGGAGCGACTGCCTGTCTGACCTCCACATGCCTATCTACCTCCAGATCCACAAATGACAGCTGGGTGTATACCCAGCTGTCATTTGCTTAACGTGCTCTCCGAGGCAAGGATGAAACTCGGTATGTAAAGATACCCCCGTCCAATAGACCGACCTAGGCAAGCGCCGCTTAACCTGAGGATTGGTCCGAAAGGCTGTTATAATCTAGTCACGAGCTCCTCTGGAGTCTGAGAGACAGTCACTCCATGTAAAATATTCACCCCTTCATTTTTATTCAGTATTTATATTTTTTGCCATGTTAAAACGGTGTAAACAGTGAATTAAAAATATAAAATAAATACATGCATATACCCTATTGACAACAGGTTCCAACGGCTTACGTAATTTTCGTGCTGCAAGCTGGCCCCAAACTAACATAGTTGGAAAAAGGCTAGGCAGACGTTGATAACCTGGTCTGCGGCACAATATAAATATGGACAGTACGGAAACTACCTACAAACGCTCGAAACCGCACACTCACACAAACATGCGCATCGACGGGGCACTTGGCAAGTCTTCGCAGTGCGCTCAGTTGTGCGTGCCGCGCCGAGACGAGTGGTCAGTTGGTCACGTATAAGTTCATATCTCCCGATATTTTTTAAATGCAACGAACGTATTGCGCGGTATACGGCTGTGTCAACTCGGCTTCATCAGCAGAAGAAAGTATTTTTAATCGACTTCCAAAAAGAGGGAGGTTCTGAATTCGTCGGTTTGGTTTTGTTTTTGTATCATATTTGTTTCCGCATAACTCCCTCATTTATGAACCGAATTGAAAAAAAAAAAATTAATCGAAAAAGTATACTCCCGAGATGGTCCCACTGTTACCATGTCTGGATCTGATGATGGAATCTTAACGAAATCGAGGGCAACCCTCAAATTTTATAGGCACGTATTACGTGTTTCGTATTTTTTCTAATGCTATTTAAGTATTTACATCTGGCAGTCATTACCTCATGATGATGAGCTGATGATGGAAGGAATAACTCCTTAACGGTTAGGAGTTGGAGGATAATTCTTAAATAAAATCTTATGGGGTTGTATTCTTTCAGGTTATCTAGGTGAGCTGATTGTGGATGGTACAACTCCTCAACGGTTAGGAGTTAAAAGCAATTATAAGAGAATCTTGAAGGTTAAGGGTTAGGTTTCTTGGTTGAATGTTAAATGCATCGTAACTATTAGTATAGGATATTACAACTAAAAATGGAAAAATGAAAACAACTCTTTAAAAAAAACAGCTTCTGAAGTCGGTGACTTTTGTTTGTTTGATTTCCTTTTTTTTTCATGAGCATTGCCCGAGCGCAACCTGTGCCGCAGCCGTGGATAGCGAGCGCCCACTCCAGAAACGTTATCGAGTATCGTCCAACCGCGGCTCGCTCCCGCCAAGACTTGTAACAGGTTAAGCCGCGAGCGCCGTTATGACAAAGTTAAAGATCTATAGTTCTACAAGTTGTTGTGTACTAAACTGTTTTCCGTGTTTAAACTACATAAATGTCTTTTGTTGAGATTAACCGACGCCATAAGATAACCTATTTAGATTGTATTTGTAAGCTAGCTTTTTTAATTCGATTGATTGATCACAACAGAATAAAAATGTTATGTTGAGAAGTTATCTAGGGACTTCAGCAACCGTGCATAAAAGGGACAACCCTATGGCTTCAATGGAGCGTAGGTAGTTATCGCATCAACTAGGCTTAGTTTCGCTACTGTCCATATTTATACTGTGTCTGCGGTGTCGAGGTCTTTCCGGTGTTACAGTTGCTGCTAGTTAAGGTGAATGCTCCAACCACCCCGCGAAATTCAAATTTTTTTACGTTTTTTGCAATTTGCAGGTCAGTGTTAGTTTGTATGTTGATTAGAATATTAATTGCGGCTGTAAGACGTATGTAGTTACATAAATATAATCATCAAAATCATCAATACAAGCCTCCAACTTCATAAAGGTGCAGGAACTTGAAAAAGTCATTTTTGCACCTTTATGAACTTGGAGGCTTGTATTGATGATTTTGATGATTATAATTCTGTAAGTACATACGTCTTACAGCCGCAATTAATATTCTAATCAACATACAAACGAACACTGACCTGCAAATTGCAAAAAACGTAAAAAAATTTGAATTTCGCGGGGTGGTTGGAGCATTCACCTTAAGATCGCAATAACTATCATAGACCCACCTACATTTATTAAAGTTCTTAACTTTGAAATCCAAAAATAAGCCTGTTATGTCTTGAATCGTCATCTATGGTGAATTCGTGATCTTCCACATTTTTTCTAATGGTTCGTACGAAGAGATATTAGGGAACGGTCATGACCGCCATTGCGTCTTTAATTGGCAACAACGGCAGACACACAGTCACGAGGAATGAAATGTATACACGCAGCAACTTTTAGATGTGATTTCCTCCTAATGTAATAATTAACGTTTTAAGTTGTCATGAACGTAGTATTTTGGAAGACATACTATTACGAAATAGGTCTAAACACAAATTAGAAAGCGTTATTTAGCGATATATACATTTTGACTGGTCGCGTGCGTCTTGTATCCAGCGGATCCCCGCAACTAAGCTCGTTCCATCGTCGACCTCATCTTAGCCCTTTTTTTTTTTTTTTTTTATGGTGGGTGGAAAATCATCAAATGACCCCCTCCGCTCTTGGGCAGAGCGAAAGGGAGTGTCAGACTTCTACTGACTAAAAACCACCCATGTTCCTTCTTAGTCCTTCATGTCGAGGCCACGGTATCTGCGAACAACCCGCAGCCCCTCATCTTTGCCCTTAGGGTAAGATTGAGGTCAAGAGCAAGCCCATTCCAAATAAAAAAAAACCTTCACTAGATGGTTGATGCGCGACGTACGGGACCGGTCAATGTGACACTTTGGAGAGGCCTATGTCCAACAGTGAACGTCTTTTGGCTGAAATAATGATGATGATGTTACATTTTCTCCGTTGGGGCTGCGGGTTGTTCGAAAGAGATACCGCGATGTCGGCACAAAGGGCGAAGAAGGAACATGGTTGTTTTTTTTGTCAGTAGAAGTCTGACACTTCCTACCGCTCTGCCCAGAGCGGGAGGAGTCATTTGATGATTTCCCACCCCCAGAAATAATAAAAAAACAACATTTTATTGCTGGTGACAACATTATTTCTACTACGATTGAAATCTTGCGTATTGAGTTATCAATCATCATATCCGTGTTCTCTTGTCATGGCTCAAAGATTTGAAACGTTATCAGTGTAATCCAGAATGTTATTGACATTATCAACAAATACATACTTCAAATATTTTGTCTATCTCATTATGTGTTTGTTCTCAAACATTTGAGGTTGGCTACTTGTAAGCTATCGATATTATTTAAATTGTGTTGAAAGACATTTATGTATAGTAAATGTTACTATTTTGATATGTGTAATGTAATAAGGTTTAAATTGTAAACAAATTAATATGTTGGAACTGATAGGAAGAAAACTGTCGTTTAAGCGTTTTTTAAAAGTACGTCGTGGCCCTGAAATATTGAAATTAATGCCGTCTTGTGTTAGTGGAAGTGCGGATCGTAAAAAGACTCCTTCGGAATCTTCAGATGAAGCTTATACGAAATTTGTTTTTGATACTTTTCTAAAAAGGTCAGCTTGATACTCATTTATAAGAATGTGCTTTATCATAATTAATAAGGTTTCATATTTAAATGTGCGCCCATAAGTAAACAGTTGCACTGCCTATCTGACCTCCACAGCCCAGTTAATACTGGGTAATACGACATCCTTTGGTAAGACTGGTTGTCAGGCGGTCGCTGACTAGTCAAAGATCTATATATGGCAATCGGGACCAACAGCATAACGTGCTTTCTGAGGCACGGAGAAAACTCTGTATAAAACGGGTGGTCACCCATCCACAGACCAACCTAGGCAATCGCGGCTTGATGATCGACCCGAGTGGCAGTTATTATTAATAAACCACGAGCTAAAGAAACTATTAATTAATAATTACAGATACCTCAAAAGCATATTCCCGAAAGCGGAGGAAACGCTGATCCTGGACGTGCTACTGAACAAAGACAACAATGTACAGAAAGCCAGCGAGGAGCTGATCAGCATGGGGTTTCCTAAGAAGGAGACCCTCGTCACGCAGAAGAAGGAAGCTACGCCATTGCCGCAGAAGAAAGTAGTGACCATCATGTTGACTAGGGAACAGAAGAATGAGTGTAAGTATTTACGTTACTGTTACTGTTAGCCTGTGTCCCTATGACCTCCAAATTTTTCTATCCAGGGCCAATGTGGACCACTGGTCTTTGGTACAGTTCTGCGAGGTCTACCGCGTCACCTTCTGGCTATGTCAGCGCTCCACAACGTGGTTATTTTGGCCCAGAGCCCGTCGATCATACCGCAAACATAGGGTCGTAAGGTGGAACGATATTTTTTTTTCGAATCTTGATTTGAAATAGTGATAAAAAGCCAATTGCCATCACTTACCACCGTAAAATGTATAAATATTATTAGATAACGGTAAGAGCCGGGACGCCAAAAATGGCAATTAAGGGGGATTTTCAAGGCCTACAAAGTAGTAAAAAATCGATTAAAATAGACTATTTTTTTCAAAACATATTTAAACTGGTTTACTAACTGTTGCAGTCAAAAATTTAATATTCCATCGTTATACTATATTTTGGCTCTGTAACGGAGAGGCAAAATCGGAGACAGCGGGAGAGCCTGATATTTTGTGATAGAAAAACTTTTCTTACAAAAGTGTTGCGCTCTAATGACCAGCCTAGTCCCACTTCAGCTTAGCGGCTTTTTGAGCAAGTTTAGTCATTTTTGTGTTTTTGAGCGCATTTTTTACGTAGTTTTCGTAAACTGTCGTTGTCGTTGCGTAAAGAGCAGTGGTGGCCCAGTGGCGGCCCCGACTTACGGAGCTACGAACAGTAAGTCGTTGGTTGGAATCCACTCAGGCGCATTACTTTGTGTAATTTATTTCATCACCACTGCTTCCAAAACGGTGAAGGGAAACATCGTGAGGAATGTGTAATAACTAACCAAAAAATTCGAAAACATGTGACCAACCTGCAGTGGGCCCGCGTTTTATATTATAGCCCATCCCTCTCCTGGAGAGGAGGCATGAGTCCCTGCAGTGGGCTAACGATGATGTCGTTCAAGAGAAGGACCGCGTCGTTCGTCTAGTACGCGCTGAACACGAGCCCTTGGTTCGAGTCCCAGGCAGAGTATTATTGTGTTTATCCATGAGGAATTACTAAGTAGCAGCCACTGAGCCTGGGCTTGTGTCCGGTTGATGGCAATAGGCTCTCCCCTGTTACATAGGACTGGGGATTGCTATGAGAATAGGTTTATTGTATTAAACGTTTCCTGATCAATAATCATCCTAAATTCATAAAGCTTGCAACGATCTCCGAACGGAAATAAAAAATCGGTACAAAAGTATTTACATTTAATTGATAAATGCTATTTCCATACTAACGTCTAGTTAGCGTTCGACAAAACTATTCAATAATCACTAACCTACTTATCTAACATGCATGTTGTTTCAATTGTATAAAATTATATTACATCTACATCTAATTTTATTTTATATGCGGGCTGGAGTACGTTGCGGGAGAGCAATCCTAACATAGGACTTAAACATAACTGCCAAAAATGTGAGTGTACTAGTCGGAACAACTCTGCCTAAAAAAAATAAAAAGAATATGTTAGGCACTAGTCCCACGGCCGATGATCAACGAGTAGACCTAGCAACCATAAACGAGTTCGCTAGGTACTATTGTGTAAATCGGATAGTTTCGTCGGCTATGAATAGGGATCCGAATGTCCGATCTCTAGCTATGAACGACAGCGTCAGTCCGACTGTCGATTTACGAGTACCCAGCATTATCTGACCCCTCGTGTAGTGAAGAATAGGACAAGTGGTGTGAGGAGAGAGATCAGGTGATGGTGGGTACTGACTGTACTAAGCGATGATCGAGGTCTTTCTTTAATAGTTCTTGTCGCTGTAACAAACTAATGAAGGAAGAGTTTTTTACCGTGTGGGTATTGAGTAGAGGAAGACCAAAGAAACGATGGATCATGGATGGACTGTGTTAAGAATGATATGGCAAAAACAGAGGTGTCTTATGAGATGACGAGAAACAGAGAAGTATGGAAGAAGAAGACATGCAGACACGCTGCGTCGACCCCGAGTGAATTGGGATAAGGGCAAGAGAAAGATGATCTATGGTTTCTGATGATGAACTGAATACTGGGAACCGTTTGTGCGTTCGTGTTCCTTCCACCTTGTATGCATGTATGCCTTTAACAGACACTCTTGTTTGTTCAAGCCATACAATGCCTAAAATGTATCTAAAAAAATCGCTTACATTTTAGAACTCGGTGCAATCTTAAGGGCAAAAGAATGTTCTTGTATTTGCTATGTTTATTTCCTTGTATTTAATACAATACCCAACTATTCCAGTGAAAGAAAAACTCCAAAAGAAATACACCAGTATAGCAGAACGGGTCATATCACTTGCGCTAGAAAGCGTTGCCTTCAATGAGGAGAGAGCGGAGAAGATGCTGAATGCTGTGCTGCTTGAGGAAAAGGCTCCGAAGGTCGTGAAGGTCGAGGTTAAGGAGATGCCTCGACCTGTCGCTGTGGAAATGAAGAAGGGGTAAGATGCATGGGCTGTTTGATGTTAGGAAATACCTAAGGTTGATAAGGGAGGCGGGTTAGTAAGATAGTTTTCAAACTAGTTTGAATGAAGTAATAGGTTAAGAGAGAAGAGACAAATATCACTTTCTGCTAAGTTAGATTTTGATTTGGTATTTAAAATTTGTTAAATCTTCGTAAAAGTCACCTTTGCAGACACTTATGAAAACATAACATGTCTGTATTCTAACTAAACTATAATTGAACTAGAATTTTATTGATTTCAAACGAGTGTTTCAGTAAAGTGATTTGAACTTACATAGTTACATTTATGATTATATTACTGAAAAAACAAAGTTTTATGGTCATAAATCATATTTTTATCAACATAGAATCTGATTCCGAGCTACAAATTGCAAAATACAAAATAAGTCAGTTAAATTGAATTTTGTTGTCTACCTTATAGAAAGAGATCCCGTCACCGCCACATCTTGACCCAGACTGGCTTTCATGGGATTTTGATTCATAAGCTCATATGCGTTATGGCAAATTATTCATATCAAGACAAATGCAAGCATTAAGATTAAGCCAGAAATTTGTTTGACACTTATCTTACTATCCTAACTTGCCTTCTAGAACTGTCCCGGTTAAAGCGGTGATTATTTATGTTGACACACCTAATATGCAATAATCACTGCTTTGAAAATAAACTTGAGCTAAATCTATTGTAAATTAAACAGTAAGGGGATGTTAATAAGGCCAGCAGGATCAGCTTTTAGAATATGTTCGAACATGTATAGCGTTGTCTCTGTCACTCATTCAAGTGTAATGGCCTTTTTCATACACTTGTTTTACTGACACATTTGTGTCACCTAAATTCATGGCATAAGACTGGCACTGTAACTCCCGGATATTGTTTACATAGATTAGCTCAAGGTTTTCTTTCACACAACTTATTTATGTTTTCTTCAACTACTATACTATTGCATAATGTACACAATCTTTCCCAATGATCCCAATACCCTGACACTACCCGTATTAACACAGATTCTTTGTGTATTTGACTGCCTTGTACAGGCAAATCAAGACGACGGACAAAGTCGCCTGTGACTGATTGTCAAACAATGAAATAATGTGGGGAGTCGAGTACCTGTACATGAAATGTCTGTCGTGCTAGGAAAAAAGATTTATTTTTAAAATGGTATTCGTATTACGTACATACTTTGGAAATGCGCCAACTATACAGTGTATTAGTTTGAACGAGGGACATATTAAAATCCGCTATAGGGCATACTTACATGATACTAATTAAAATATGAACAAAAAAAACACTGATAAATAACACACAGAACCATATTAAACAATTCGCAAAAGTCTCGCAACCCTGGCGCTCACCACAGAAAATGTACGCTGGTCAATGACTTCACTATCACCCATCTGCCTAGCCTTTTCCCAACTATGTTGGGGTCGGCTTCCAGTCTAACCGGATGCAGCTGAATACCAGTATTTTACATGGAGTGACTGCCTATCTGACCTCCACAACCCAGTTAATCTAGGTAATACGATACTCTTTGGTAAGACTGGATGTCAGAATTTCAGGTCACTGACTACCTGTAACGACTGCCAAAGATCTATATATGGCAGCCGGGACCAACAGCTTAACGTGCTTTCCGAGGCACGGAGGAAACTCGGTATGTCGGGCGGTCACCCATCCATAGACCGACCTAGGCAGGCACAGCTTTACCTAAAGCAGACAATTCAATGACATATGCAAGGAATATGATTTGGATCCATTCACAACTAGTGTGAATTCGGTCAGAAGGTGCTTAAGCCTCAATTTTTTCAAGTAGCGGTAGGTTATTTTAATTATTTCTATTAATTTATCTACATATAGTTTCATACTTTCATTCACGTAATTTTTGCGAACTAAGTTTATTTTTTTTTTATATTGTATTTATTTTACATAAGGCGTTTTTTGTTTTGTGCTCACATCAAAATTCTTTTTTATTATAAATCTATACGTGAGGACTTGTAATTGGCTTTCTGGTGACTATGGTTTCTTCTTTTTGTTTGTTTTTATTAGCTGTAAGTCTTCCAAGTACTAAATAAATAAATAAATAAAGATCAACCCGAGTATAGTAGTACTTATTAAGCCACGAGCATAGTGACTTCACTATCACTACATAGTATAAAACAAAGTCGCTTTCTCTGTCCCTATATCCCTATGTATGCTTAAATCTTTAAAACTACGCAACGGATTTTGAAGCGGTTTTTTTTAATAGATAGAGAGATTCGAGAGGAAGGTTTTAGTATATAATTGAACCGACATCCACGCGGGTGAAGCCGCGGGCATCAGCTAGTTTAGGTATAATTCATTTTCGCTTCATATTTTAAAACTGGCGTAAGACAATGGCGTAAGAGAAACGTCTAGTGAAGTGAGATCTGGAGAGCGTACCACCGGCCATGGCCACAATTACATCACAAATTAAGGTTATATTTTTTTTATAAAAATGTCCCATTAAAATAGGTGGACACATTTTTACACAGCATTCAGTACGTCTATCCAAAGACATCAAGCAAAAAAACACGGATTAAAGTGATTTTATTTTGAGCTAAAATGTTGGGCAACCAACATTTTAATGTATTTTCGTTAGCTGTTTTTATTTCTTGTAAGTATCTAATGCGTTTTCTTGTTTTCTTTTTTAACTATTGTCTTTATTTTGATGGTCTGAATGATTTATCAAAGTTAGTCCATCTATTTTAATGGGACCTTATATTTGGGACGAGAAGCGAATACTGAATCATCATCATCGGCCTATAACGTTCCCACTACAGGGACTCAGGCCTCTTATCTAGGAGAGGGATGGGCTATAATCCACCACGCGTGCCCGGTGCAGATTGGCAGATGTCACATGTCTTCAAATTTTTGGTTCTAAGACAGTTCTAGATTTCCTCACGATGTTTTCCTTCACCGTCTTGAGAGCAGTGGTGATGAAATAAATTACACAAAGTAATGTGCCTGCCTGGGTTCGAATCCACGACTCACTGTTCGTAAGTCAGGGTTGCAACTACTGGGCCACCACTGCTCTGAATCCTGAATACCTTCACTCAATTTGTCTCTCGTTTAATCTAACATACTGTATTTTTCAACTAGTTTACCATAACTAAACTAACATAGGGGATTCAAAGACCCCCATTCACTACCAATATCTAAAGTTGTACATAATGCAAATTAGCACTTACGACACATCAGTGAAAATGTATATTATTATGTTGGCAGTAAGCCTATCAACAGTACAAAGATAAATAAAGAAAAGAGTTAACCCTCCTCTTCAAATCGGTTTTCTTCGTACGACAGATGTGTAGTACAAAATCTGTGTCCACTTTCTGAATCCACCCTTAACCCTGACGCTTTTTAGCTTCTCACACTACGGTGTTGCTTAAATATCTAAATTGTAAATAATTATAAACCTCCGTGATGGTAAAAATCATGATAATGGATGTGTAACTGGCTATTTTACGCTGACACTATTAAAATTAAATAGGTAAGTGAGATTAAAGTAATTAAAACTATTATATTAAATTAGCTTGTGAAATTCCGCAGATGTGATAGGTAACAATATCTAAATACATAATAATAATAATTATGGTCCTCGTCAATCCTGAAATTCAATACTCAATTCTTTATTACATTCCCTAAGTATTACATTGATTATATAATAAAATAATCAATATGGAAATTGTCGGACATAGCAACGTTGGGAGGGAGAAAGTGGGCTAAATAGCAATTCAGTTTATTTTAATAGTTACTAGCTACCCGTTCCTTCTTCGCATGGCGCCACCTATCGGGTTCAAAATCTCACATCTTTCAAACTGAAACCGTTCACACACATAGACAAAATTTCGTTAAAATCGGTTGGGAGGTTTCGGAGATAAGCGTATACGAATAAGTGTTATGTGATGTTTATACAAGGTGGTGACGTCTGCCAAAAATTAAACTGCGTATGCCTTTTTTTTTGTTTTTGGATTGTGGGAAATCATCAAATGACTCCTCCCGCTCTGGGCAGAGCGGTAGGGAGTGTCAGACTTCTACTGACTAAAAACCACCCATGTTCCTTCTTAGCCCTATGTGTCGAGGCCGCGGTAACTCTTCCAAACAACCCGCAGCAACTGCGTATGCCTCACGACGTTCTCAGTCTGCATACAAAAATTTTATGGAATGTATGTCCAGTACTTTAGTTACGTCTTCTGTGAAATTTCCCTTGCTAATTTATTTGACCTTCTATAAATAAATAAAGTAAATAAATACTGAGTCGCTATCATAATAATTAATTTCCCATTAATACAAGCAAGTACATGCCATCACATCAAATTCAATTAGCACTACATGTATTTATCATAATTATATAAAATGTACACTACATTGATCATCCGACGATATTTTTGCAACACTTTAACATACATAAGAAAATTATTTTAACTCGGCGGAGATGATGAGTATTAAGAAAACCTTAATTTAATACCTTCACCACCAAACTACTCTCTAGAAAACATCATAATTACAAAGTATCCATTTTGTATTCAACAATTAAGTTCAACTTTATAATCCTCTCCTCTTTCAAACTCGTTTTTTATTATAAATGGAATAATAAATCTCATTTTTCCTTATTGCCCTTAACTTTTCAATTGTTATAAAATTACATTAAATACTTAATGAAATTGTAGAAAAACTTAGTGTTTTTCTCTCTCTGTAATAAATCGTTAATAGCTATTTTTAATACCATGTACCTATACAGAATTGGGAAATTGGCACTATTAACCGAGTAGACCCATTGAGTTATTGAATTAGTAAAGACACTGGTGCTATATAGATAAGCTATGGGGGAATTGCGTTTTGACAGCTCATAAAAAACAATATCAACTGATTGGTGGGTTCAACTATATTGTCTATTTACACGGCACTTGTGCTAAATAGAAGTTTTATTCTTCCTTTATTTATTTTATTCTTTTTTTTTACCTTTCCCTCCCATAACTTGACCGAACAACGTACATGCTCATCGCCTCCGCCCCCGCGTCTCATACTCCCGCGCGTACACCAGTGACGTCACGGAGGCGCGCCCCCTGAGCCCGCCCCCCGCGCCCTCCGCCTCGCGCCGCATCAAGACTTGGACCGAGCACCTGAAGTATGTTACGAACGCTTGTTCGAATGCTGGGTCTTCTTTGTTTAGAGTCCATTTTCATGTGAACGTTGGGCTGACTATCCACGCAACCTGTGTTAGTGAATTTTCCACTAAACTTCTTTGTACTGGCACGATGGTACTTAAAAAGGGGTTTTAATGTGGTGGCCAGCCTTACTTTCCGCCATTTTATTATGTTTTGTAAATATCACTTATTTTGACTTTTCTCTATGAGCACAGAGTCTTATAACTTGCGAAAAGAACTTGCGTGACTGAAAGGCTTTTAGTGGACAGGGTTTATGAAGAGGAACATCAGCTACAATCTATTGATCTGTAACATGAATTTGGCATTAATGTGTCAACGTGAGAATCTCCACTATTGTTACAAATAAATGTTAAAAATATATATATATAAATGTTTTGCTCGTATATACAAACAAATAGAATGTATACTTTTGTGACTCATGTTTAATTACAAATAAACACTTACTACAATGTAAGTACTTAAAGTCAATATATTTTTGGTTATTCTCTGGATTAGACAAAAAAAGCCATGATGTCTTCCAATACTTGAAGTCCAAGGGCTAACTGGTACTGCTTTGCTTTTTAAACTTTAAATAACGATGTTTTTATAAATTGTATTGAGCTGTAGCTCTATTACAAATCTAACGTTATTTTTTATTAAATGAACTGGACAGTATTAATAAATTAAATATTAGTGGAGATCGTAAGTTAAAATACGAATAAGACCCAGCATCGACCCTTGCAGTGCACCAAATTGTGATGGTACAAATTTTATTAAAATGTGTGTTGATGAAATAATATTAATTGTATCGAATGTCTCGTGGATGTCCCTTGTGACTGTTAAGTTTAGTTAGAAGTGTGAAATGAGTGTTTTAAGAGTTTTTACTCAGCATGGTGTGTGTATGTTAGTCGAAGGCTTTTGTTGAGTTTTCTGGCGTAAAAGCTTATTTTTTTATCAATGAAGTACAATTTTGACTGCAAAAATACTATATTTTTATATTCCGTGAACAGTTATTTCTAAGAAAATGTATAGTTAATTTAATTTTAAAATAAAGGCAAAATATAGGCATGCTGCCTGAAATGAATTTTGTTTGTTAGATTAGTATAAAATGTCACGAAATAGTAGATTATGCTCGAGTGAATCGCTTTTGAAGTACTAATAACAGAATTGCAATTAGTGTGTTTAGTGGATAGCTTTACAGATGTTTCCCCTATGGGTACTGTTTTTAGTAAAATTAAAGTTAGATTTTGTTCATTGTATAATATTATGTTCCTTAGAATAAAATCAATCCTTAGTTGTTTAATACTATAGATAGACTGATAACCATCTTTGTATAATTTTTGAAGTCAAGGATTTTATAGTCTAGTTACATTAAATAGATCTACAATACTAATCATAAATTAAACTTGGAAGATCAAGACATAGAAGAAAGGAATGAGACTGGTTTTCTATTATAAAAATGTTAGCGAATAGATCATCATTTCTAGATCTCGCTAGTATGTAACCATCACATTCATGACCATTTTATTATTATTTAGCTTCCTCAGAGTCATTCTTTATCATCGACTTCAGAAGCACAATAGTTTCAAGATTTCCTTAGAATAATAATAATAAAAAAATAGTTTTTAGGAGTATTGCATGCCGTGTTCTGTGTTCAAGTGGTCTATCATATCCTTTTGTGGCAGTATTGTTTTAATCGTATGCAGTGTGAGAAAGGGATGGAGCTAGACGTTTTGTTTAGCTCCTTCTTTACCCACACTGAAATGGCATTAAAATTATTCTGCTGTAGGAGGTACTGGTATGGTCCCATTTCTTTTAATTAGTATCAAATATTAGTTCAAACGTTTGTGGACTGCAAATGTTCCAGGCCAATATTGAAGACAAGTAGCAGCGTGCAGTCGAAATTCAAGTCACAGTATAGTTCGCCGACGAAAGGTCCTAATTCGACGCTGCGAATGGGACCTAAGGACAGTTTGTTATTGTATGTATTTAAATGAGCGTTGTACATAGTTTAGATTCATAAGAGTTGTCATCATCCATCCCAAAACCCGTGAATGATTTAATAGAAATGAAATTCAACAGGATCGGAAGAGATTATTTGTCTGGAGGCTAATACGACGACAACACATTGTCGTGCTGCTGTCGATCTACGGCTAAGAAGTATTCCGCTATTTCGCGTGTTACTCTTCGTAAAGTTTAACGCACTTGTGCACTGTGCAGTGTTCTCACTAGCAAGTTTGCCTCGCATCTAAACGAAGCTTAAAAGTGCGTGTCCCCAAATGCCAGCTTTTGCATATTTATGTCTCTTCATAAAGTGTGTTTTTCGGCACCGCGTCTCTTACTTCATGTGGTGTCCTTTGCTTTTCAAACACTACTAAATGTTCCTTTTCCAAACTTATTTTCTTGTGGTAATAACGTCACTACTTCAACACGCTTGGGAATAGCTTTTTATAGATTTGCATTTGTTTTTATGTGATCTGTGGGGTTACCATGATGTCCTAAAGTAGGATTTCTTTAGTCTTATTCCAGTGTGGAAAAGCGATAGAGCTATACATGGTGTCTAGCGCCATCCCTTTTCCACTCTTTCATGAGATTAAACAATCCTGCTTTGATACATGATGGTAGGCCACCTGGACTTGTGTTAAGGCACATTGTTGTGGTAAGCATTCGCCTGTAATGTAACAGCTAATGTAATGTATAATTCCGAGCGTTACAGAGCGCAACATGCAACTATACAATTTGTATCAACCACTTTTCTGATCAAAATCGAATCTTGTTACTTTACAGACGAATGCTGTGAGAAATTGTCTATTTGTACTTGATACTTGTATTTGATACATACAGTCAGCAGCACTAATAAGTATACACTTAGCAACTTTTAAAAGCAACTAGCTGATTCCCGTGTCTTCGCCCACGTGGATATCGGAAACCTTCCTCGAGAGCCACTCTATCCATTTGTGAAAACAGCATGAAAATCGGTGCAGTCGTTTTTGAGTTTATCGCGAAGAGACAGACAGACAGACGTGGCGGAGGACTTTATTTTATAATATGTAGTGATAAAGTAGGTGGTATGTCAAAGTTGCAATCGTTATTTCACAAGAAATTCGTGTTTGAACTTTGCCAAATGTATACATAATATTATTGCTCATGACTGCTATATTTAACCGACTTCCAAAAAGGAGGTATTTTATACACCTGTTATTAAAATTGAGTAGAATATTATATCTATCTATCTCACGTTTCCAGACTGGATTATATGCCTTGGACCGGACCCGACCCAGATCTTCGCAGTGGCCAAGCCGTCAACCCAGAAGGGCCAGAGCCTCGTGAACGGCCCTCACCGCTCGCACGAGGCCCATCTGGCCTCGCTAAAGGTCCTTCCGGAACCGCCAAAGGATCACTATATCAGAAGATCAACAAGAAGTCTGCTCAAATGTGAGTTTATTTCGTGACTCTTTTGTTTTTCATAATTATCATTATTTACGAACTGCTTCGATGGTCGAGTGGTCGCAAGCGACGGCTAAGCATTTAGTCCCGGGTTTGATTTTCGGGCAGTGTTATTAGGGTTTTCCGACAGCTCAGTAGCAGCCATGGAGTCTGGATTTGTGCCCGATAGATGGCAATAGGCTCGCCACATCGGACGAAAATTATAACTGGCGAAATGTTGGTGTACGATAAGGTTACATCACTGCCTTTTCCTTCAGGCCTCACAGGCGTAATGTTACAACTGCAGAAACCCTTCTGCACTTGTAAAATACCCTTTTTGACTTACTTTGCCATCTTGTTTTTCAGTAAAAAGAATGACCAAAAAATCTCATGCGTCAAGATCAAAATTTTATAGTATGTAATTATTTTCATAATTTTTTACGAGATTATGCGTCAGGGATTAGATTTTTGAATAGGGAATTTAATTTGAAGTATAGAAGTATGAATAATATTGTTTTACTCCCTATACATGAAAATTTCATGGTGAAATTTTCATCCATACTTCTCTATTTCATGATGAAATAGAGAAGTATGGATGAAGAAGACAATACATGTTGCGCCGACCCCAAATAAATTGGGATAAGGACAGGATGGTGATGACATGGCGTTCACACAAAAGGTTCAAAAGTCGTTCTGTTAGATCTGTCAGTTGATTTTGACAGTTCGACTGACTTCACAACGTAGCTCAAAGGTTTCTCTAAGGTGCGTACGGACAGTGCGTTCCTGTGCTACGCGTAAACGGAATACGCTGTTAACTCATACATTGGATACGCGTACAGCTCCTGTACGGACCGCCGCGAACCTTAACGCGAGGTTCATCGGTCCATAGCGCTACGCGAACCCCGCCAGTCATTATCAAATTCTTATAGTTGAATCAATCTGACAATATTTACACACGCGTGTCTACCCATTTTGCCGTCCAAATATAGCGTACCCGGGCGTGCACGTCCGCTTTGACGCGAGACCATGGACCAAGACCTCATGCACAGCAGTCACTAGACCAACGAAACAGTTCTAGAGTGTGTATCCTATTAATATACTGTCTGCGTGCTTACTAGACACTATGGGGGTTTCTTGACTTTAAAGGGTAGCATTTAGCATCAAAAACTGCCAAATATTAAACTTATACTAAACGAAATGATGATGAGTGATGTGATTAATGTGTGTGGGTTAATATTCTATCATCGGTTTTGTGGGGCTTAGTTTATAAGTTAGTTACCTTTTTGGAATAAAGATAAATAAATAATAATATCATCTGTCAACGTGTAATTTACGGAAACCTTTGTATGTTTCAGCAGCGGCTAAATTGGAGAGAGCTCACAACAAGAACCGTCTCCGTCGAATATTCGACATGAATGTATGTCAACGATACTACTAGTGTAATTTCATTAATTTATTTTGGTAGCAGGTTTGGTTGGGTAGACATTTCAGACTCACAAACACATCTGTGGACTATTGAACAAAACATCATTTTAATGCAACAATGGATATCCATTCCAATTTAAACCTTCTATCAATAAATAAGCAAAGTATTTGCAAAGATTAAATCAACGGCTCAAACAGTTATATTAACTCTCCAAACCTGCTGCCAAATGAAACTAAATTTGCATTTATAAAGAAAATGATCTCATTATTTTTAAAAACATTTCTGATAAAAACTTTTGCTCAAGACAAAAATATATCAATATGAAATATAGGGGGCACTCTATGTTAACTAAAATTAAATTTCGTCTAATCTAGGGATTCTTAAATACTTTCTTTTTTTAGAAACATATACCAACTACTGTATCCGTTTTTATACAAAATTGTTATAACATGATTTTGAATATTGTAAATTTAAATAACTGGCTAAGTTTTATCGAAGGATTAATATACTCACTTACTTAAGATTAATTTGTATAATTAAACCACTAACAACCAGACAAAATAAACTGTACACTATCTTTGTGGAATTATGACACAGTCATCATCTGCCTAGCCTTTTCCCAACTATGTTGGAGCCGGCTTCCAGTCTAACCGGTTGCAGCTGAGTACCAGTATTTTACATGGAGCGACTGCCTATCTGACCTTCACAACCCAGTTTATACTGGGTAATAAAACCTATAGCCAGTTTATTGTGTCCTTCGATAAAACTAGTCAACTTTTTTGTATTCAGACATTAGTACAACTTAGGATAGAAAATGATCATTGCCAAAATGTATTATCTTGTTGTGGTTTATTAATTTTATTCGTTTTTTATCAGAAAAGTAATTTTGATGTGTAGGACGATGATCGTGAAATAAGGATAAAACAAGTCTAAATCATAATACTGATCAAAGAGTCATCATCTGCCTAGCCTTTTCCCTACGACTACCAAAGATCTATATAAGGCGAATCTATATACATCAATTACTAATCTAAAATGTTAATATTACTATGTATTAGCCAGTGAGCCCACAGCTGGCCAATCAAAAAGCAGAAATTAAAAATAAAATGAATAAACCACAAACAAAATTCGATAGACTTGCGCGGTGCCCCGCTCTTCCGACCTCTTGTATTATTTTAAGAAAAAATAAAATTAGTAATTATAATTACTATATCAGGGACTTTGTATCCGGCCAAAGATGAGTGTTAAAATTGTAAAAATGAATGTGAAGAAATTACGAAATATATTGTGAAAAATGTGAGTGTTTTGCTGGCGCTTCAGATGTCACTAGCGCTTTTGCTCACGTTATACGATGCTTATTATAAGGCAGTTGGTCATGAGGATATTTTTGAAAACACGAAATATTGCTAAAAGTGTTTAGGGAAACGGAAATAAAAAATTGTATTGGTCAAATCCCTGTTAGAATGGAAGAAATAATTTGATATAGTGTCATAAACCTATTGTATGTCGACATTTTGAACGTCAACGTGTGACTAAAGCTCTTTATAGCGAACTTTGACTTTACTCAATCTAAGTGCAGTAGCATACAAAAATTTACTTTACCTATAAAACGTTAATGTTCATATTTGTATTTAAATACGCTTGTTTCAGTCGCTTTTAGGAATATGCACATAAAACTAAATACGAACTAGGTTTATTTTCGGACGAATCGTTACAGTAGTTAGCTTGAGGTAACTCTAACTTTGCTTTGTGGATTTCGTCTTAGCACCGAAAACTGGAATTGGGTACTCGACAATTTTTTTTTTTAGTGATTTGGAAACAGTAAATAAAAAGATAGACAAAAGTAAAAAAAAAAACTAGTGTAATAAATATCTTAAACATGGCTAAATTTTATTTACAAACTACAATTTACAGAACTAAAATTATAATAAAATATATACAAGTATCAAAAAGAGAAGAATTACAGGGCGTCAAAAAATTCGTCCACATGTCCGAAATGAAATTTTGCTACAATCTGTCATTTTGTTGATTCTTCCGTCGACAAAACCCGTTTCTACGGTGGTCATGCTACGCCTGCAGGCCACGTGAAGAGTCGACGAACCGCTTGGCAATTTCCTTAAATATGAGGTGAGCACTCGGACCCCAAGGCCCCAGTGTTTCAACCCCAAACGGCTCAAACACATAACTGCCAATTAAGTTGTTGTATTTGCGCCGTTTGAGGTTTTCAACACCTACAGCAGCCGCCCCGGCACAGGACACCGTGCTAGGTAGATGGGATGGCGCAAGGGTGTCGACGCAAGTTGCGTCCCACATCAAAGGCCTAACCAACTTCTATGGCATTATGGTCATACCATCTGGTCTCTTCCCATCGACGCGTGCCAACCCATTGGGTTCCAAAACAGCAGGCACACCGGCGGTGGACTGAGCACGTCGGATGAGATCATTAATGCTCGCGTGCCGCGCAATTCGACCTGCGCTCTTACTGCAGGAAAGGCCATGGTGTCCGAGACTGTCGACTACTTTACCACATTGACAGCGATGTGGAGTCCCACACGGAGCACCCAATCGCAAACATGGCTTAGTTTTAACCGATTTAAAACGACTTGCTAGACAAAGAGCGCTATGAAGAAGTGAGGTCATATTTTCATTGGGGCTGCGGGTTGTTCGCAAGATATACCGCGGCCTCGACAGGAAGGGCTAAGAAGGAACAGAGGTGGTTTTTAGTCAGTAGAAGTCTGACACTCACTTTCGCTCTGCCCAAGAGCGGGAGGGGTTATTTGATGATTTTCCACCCGCCTAAAAAATAAAAAAAGGCATATTTTCATACAGCCGTAGTTACGTAGTACAAATGGCCGTTTCGCGCGACAAGGACAGAAAGGGCCCCCAACAAAAATTTCTAAAGAGTGTAGCTACTCTATTTTTTGATCGATTTTATTACTTTTTTACACATCGTATTATTTCTGTTAGTTCTTTGAAATAACATTACGTTTTCGTATTTTTTTAACAGTAGTCAACTACCCAGTTTGATCAGCAGGTTCAATGTCTTTTACGATATTTAAAAATGTCCACCATGTGAAGTATTTAGAGTAAATATTGCTCGTTTTTTTTTTATACTTGACCGGATTATACGTCCGTACTCTTTTTCAAATAATACTAGTTGCATAACATTTATGTAAACGATGTAAAGCTCGACATAAAGGACAGCCCCCCGTAGATTGATGCGGTGAATTCATTACTAAGATGATGTAATTTTGATTCAAAGACTTTCTGATGTAATTTATTTTTTAATGTAAAAATTACATAAAAAATAAGTTGAAGTAAAGGAAAAGTAACTGAAAAAAAAATGGAAGAAAACTTCCGGTGGAAAATTACTCAAAATAAGGCGCTAAATGCACCCTATCAGTTTGCGGAGACCTGTCCCCTACACCCGTATAATAATTATTGTAGAAAAATATCTATATTGCCTCACAAGTTCTAGTAAAAATGTTTGGGCGTGTTTCATTGACTCTGTCGCGTTTAATCCGAAAATAAGCCTTATTACTATAAACTTATGTGCATTATCCTGCCCGTAACTGTGATCAAACGTATCACACGAATAAGATCATTAAACAATTGCAAGTAAGGTTCAATTCTGATGAAACGCGACTCAGGTAATTCTAAGATCCATAAGATTTGCCTATTCGTGTCGCTAATTAGTATAATAAATTACTTTTGTATATAAACGCATTGTTTAAATGTGGTTAGGTAATAAAATGTCTGTGCAATATCATTGCCTATGGGCTTATGAACTCTTAGGTAAGTAGGAATATTATTTGGTATACATTTCTTGCAGAGAATGCTTAATTTTATAAAAGTAGACGTTTCATTATGGAAGCTTAAAAATGGCGCAAGTTACTGAAAAGTTGAAAGGGAATCTACTGTCTTGTTCACATGTCCAAACCAAGACAACCCTTTACATTGTTTCAGCATATTCAGTACCGAAATGTTATCACAAAAAGGTGTAGTTTGGGTCGGCGAACATTATTACTGAACTAAACTATAGAGCTTTCAGGTCGCTACTTAATAACAAATGTAGACAGTTACTTGTACTCTATCGTGTTAAGATATGGCTACTTACCACTTCTGGGGAGTTATACTAAATTTAATTTAAGATAAAGTAGTTATGGCTGTATAGACTATAGTTTAATGTAATCTCAACTGTTTGCTATGCAGCGCTAGGACCCACCCGCCAAATTCAAATGTTCTTACGATTGTTACATTTAACCGTCAGGTTGTATGTTAAATAAAATAGGATTCCCGTGCGTAACAAATGTGTCTTAACTGAGTAATAATGATTAAAATCACCAATACGACCCTCTCAGTTCATTTAACCTCCTTAAATGCCTTTTTCATCAAATAGTCACTCAATGGAATTAAATCAACTCAAGAGGATTGTATTCATGATTTTAATGATTATATCTCTATAAATACATACGAATTACGTGCGCGAATCATATTTTAATCAACGTAAAACCTGACACTGACCTGCAAATTGCAAAAAACTTAAGAAAATTTGTATTTCACATACTACCTTAGCGTTTCCACCTTAATATGGCTCATTTTGTCTGAAACTCAATGGGCTACGTTAATGACAGGACAGGGCATACTACACCTAGTTATACCAGTGACCAGTAGTTAGTTTATATCTTCCTTTTTTTCTAAATAAGAACATTCAAATAGTATAAAGATTTATATCATTGTAAACAACAACAGTAAACGAATGTCGTATTGTAAACTAAAGTAAGTTCTATTTTCATACTTTCGTCGTAGCTACATGTATATCCGTCTCTTAGAAAATTAATATCAATACCAATAGCCAATTTTTACGTATTATCTTATTGTAAGTCAGTATGATTGTTTTTAAGTATTACAGAGATAATTTGTGCCAATTTTTACCGATCAAACGTCTTGATGTTGTGTATTTTATTGTAATAACTTAATAACTGTACCTGCAACTTAACAAAGCATCGAACTCTTCTTCCATATTTGTTTATAGACAGAATAGACAGATTTTAATAAAGTATTAGTGTTCTGGACTATGACTTTCTAAACAATTATTATTTATTTTTAAAGTTTAAAGGCGTGAGACTTAATTAGTGTGCGATTTCAGTTAAAACTTTATTACTGTGCAAACAATCGTCGTTTTGTACTTATAGTTAAACAAAACCTACTAAATTAATTAACTAAAAAATAGTTGTCCAAATTAAAGTAAAGAGCACGTCTTCGGATAGTTTTATTATTATGACAAAAACGTAGTATTAAGTTTTAAATCAAATTTAGACTTTGGCCATAATGACATATCTTTTGAGGCTCAGTCTCTCCTAGTTCAGAATCTAGTCAATTAGGTTAATATAGTATTGTAGCGATCACACTTTATTTTTGTGAATATTTGTCTGAATAAAATTGGTTTTGTCCAAAAAGTGTCTTATTTTTTGATAAACTCTCTATTAGTCCCAATAATCCTTCTTTGTAAGTAAAGCTATTCTCCAATGGACTACGAAATGCAAAGTCCTGACCCACAAGTAATTATACTGCCTCGTTGGTCTAGTGGTTGAAAGTGCGACTGCAGAGCATAAACTACAGGGTTCGATTCCCAGAGCGGATAAAATGTTATTGGGCTTTTTCATCACGAATTTCTCAGTTAAACTTTACGCCCTGTTCTTCGTACCCCTTGTGTGTGGGAAATCATCAAATAACCCCTCCCGCTCTTGGGCAGAGCTAAAGGGAGTGTCAGACTTCTACTGACTAAAAACCACCCATGTTCCTTCTTAGCCCTTCATGTCGAGGCCGCGGTATCTCTTGCGAACAACCCGCAGCCCCGACGGGCGTTTATACCCCTGATGTGGTAGGTAACCGTTCATACGTCGATGTCCCTTTCACCTTGCACGGCTTTGTCGGTGGCAGCGCGAAGGTTTGGTTTCCTTTGCTCTACTACATTAGTCCGAGGGCTGAACATGGCATCCCATACCTAACCCTGTTCATAGAAACTTGTTTTTTGCGGGAGCAACGCCAGTAAATTATATATTATTACTCTCCTAGGTGCATCAACACCAAAGTTAATAGGACAACTCAGCTTTACTTCAGAATCAGAATCAGAAATCAGATTTTTTTTTCAGAATCAGAATAACATTTATTTGCCTGCTTTGTGTTACAAAATATCTCTGTGGCCGGTGGGCCGTACAGAGGTGAGTCAGCTAACTTATGTCCTAATGGGCTTCACTTTCTATAACTTTTGGGGTTAAACCTCAATCTTGTTCTGAAGACAGAGATGAGGTCGACGATGGGAAACGAGCTATTATAGCCCAGAAGAAGCATATGAACTCGCGACTTAAATGTATTGGGGTCGGAACTCGCAGGGACACCGACGCTGGCGGGGGACACACGTGACACATAAGGTAACCGAGTAAGTGTCCATTCACACCGACCAGCTCGTAGACGAGAGCAGATTTTTTTATCACGTTTAAAACAAAGTTTTGAAACATTGCAGATAATTAGATTTATTTTTACATGTCACTTCTTTTGTTCTTGAGAACAATTTGTTCTTCCGCTTTCCTAGCCGGTCGGTGTGAACGGAGCCTAGGAAGTCGACGACATAATTATAATGTGCCCGGCTTTGATGTGTAATGTTTACTCTTGGACGACGGTTCTATATCATTGGTTATATTCTCCTGAGGAACTTTATACTCTTATGAAAACTCATCACACCATGCATTGTTATTTTGTTACGAGGAACTTTTGGGAACTTTATAAACCTTGTAGGTTATTAACATCGTAATGGAACTATCGTCATTATATTAGGCATGTGGTTGGTTAAAAAAAAAGTCAAACATTATTTCACACCAATTTATTCAAAAATAAAATTATAAACGTATTCATTTTGCAAGCAACACTTGTGTGCTTACACAAGTGTTCAATCGTTTAGTGCACATAACGTGATAGTAGTTTTTAAACTTACATTATCATTAACACTGAAAACGAGATATTTACATGTTTACTATTTGTTTTGAGTTCCCGATATTTCAACGCTGCTGCACCACAATCGTCACGGATAAGCTGAAGTTATTATAGGTGGGTGTTTTTTTTGCGCTCGGTACTGCTACTACTGTCACTCACAGTTCGATTCTGTTCCCAACACGAAAACTCAACTGTATCCACTTGCGAACATCGGTTTTTACACAGTTACATAACTTCAGTTTATCCGCGATCATGGCGCTTGCAACAGCACTGAAATATCTAAAACTCAAAACAAATAGTAGGTAATCATGGTAAATATTGTTTTCAGCGTTATGTTAATGATAATGTGATATTGTTAGAATAGATGCTAAATTAATATCAAAAGTTCACGAAAGCCAAACATACGACATATTCACCTTATTACTTTTGGGCCGATCAAACGTTTTACATGCGAAGCCAGTAGGTAGTGTTCATTACACGTATTCGTATTGTAGTCACCGTCATAAACGAATAAAGACGTCGTTTTTAGACCAAGCTACTAACTTGCTTATTACGCAGTATCATGCAGCCGCTTGAGCGTGTAACTCGTGCGTGAACGAGTTTAACGTGTAGATATCCTTACTATCACAAACAATACATGCATTAAATCCCTTGTCTGTAGCCCAACTTAGCTGACATGCACATGCTCATAATGTTATTGAATAGAAACTAAAACCCACCTACCGAAAAATCTGGCTCCAACAGTATCGTCATTTCTCCTGCCCTTTACCAATTCATTTGGGGTCGGGAAAGCATGTCTTCTTCTTCCATACTTCTCTATTACTCATCATCATCTCATCAGACACCTCCTCTTTCTTGCTATATCATCCTGTACACAAGCCATACATGGTTTCTCTGGTCTTCCTCTATTCAAAAGCTATCTCAAGTATTCTCAAGACATATTGTCTAACGCACTAAAAAAATATAAAATATGAAAATATAGTCAGCTGAAATAGCCATGGTCATAATTATGCCACTATACCCTAATACAGAACGCTTATTATCGCTTTCTACTGTAACAATGTATAATTTTGTTAAGGTAGGTGAAAAGGTTGCTTTACCAATGGCATGTAAAAAAGCAATTTTTTTTTTCATGTTTACGCAAAGAGCGCGCCATATTTAATGTGACATAGCCTATAACTAGAGGAAAATCCAGACGCTTACCACAATATCTCAATTGTAAAATACGTTTAGAAGTTATGAGAACAGATGAAGATACTGTATACCAAATCATAACTCTCCTTTGAGCTTCACACTAGTCGGGTAAAAATGAGGTAGAGAAGCCCAACACCGACTTTCATCTGGGTAGGTACCTACCCGTCTAAAAAATGGAGCTCGGACTAATTCTAAACACATATATTGAAATTCAATAACGACGACCCGATTTCAAAGTTCAAAATCGATAGCCGCAGACGGCATTGGATTGATGTAAATAGTATGCAACAAAACTAACACAAGGGCAGCCAGACCCAAATACGGGTTTAGAACAGACGGATAGAGTTGCTCTCATTTGCAAGGGCTGGTTTCACTGGCCGACTACTTCGAACGAAGTTACGTAACTTACCTGATCAATTAATAAAATAATAATATCGTGATTATGTCTGCATTTCTAAAATGTATAAAAGTATCCAAAATAACTAATTAAGGAAACTGCTATGTTACAAGTCCGAAAGAAGGTTTTCGTAAAATTTCTTCTGAGTAGTAACAGTAACTTCTTAGGCCCAAAAGAACTTATTCGTAAATGTATATGTAAGGATTGCTTTCAACTAAAGCTATGTCTTTTTCCAACTGCCTCAGTTCTGATTCCATTTTGGTCTTGCGAAGGATCTTGGGCATTGTATCGGTAAGCATCGGTAGTTGAAGGAAAGCCTTTTGCATCAGTGACCAGTTGTGCTTCAGAGCCTGGAAAAGAATAGGAGTGGATTATTTGTACTTCTACCAACTGCAACTACAAGAACGGCTTCCCTCGAATTACAAGCCCTCTCCATGGACGGCCAAAACATCGAAACGCTCGTCACTCCTGTGCCTGAGAAATTGCGTTTCCCCACAGTTTAATAATCATCATCATCATTTCAGCCGAAAGACTACACTGCTGGACATAGGCTTGCCCCAAGTGTCGCCACATTGACTAGCCCCGTGCGTCTCGTATCCAGCGGAACCGTCACCAGGTCAACGGTCCATCCACCTACTGGATGGAACCAGCCTGGCGACGCTAACGCCGTCTGTAGAATCCTTGTAGCCAGTTGTGGCCACAGCCCTCAAGGCCTTGGCGCTATTTGCCAGCATTGCCATTGCAAGGTTAACACTACTACCGAAACGTCAGTATTGGTCAAAAGTCTCAGTTGCTCGATAACGCAGAAGCCTGCGAAGAAAGCGTGTTGCGTCATCCGCTGTAATGTCATGGTATTAATGTTCTAGGCATGCGTAAGACGATGGCATTATCTCAGGAGAGAAAGTGTTCAAACGCCTGTTTAGCTTTTAACAACAATGTTGAGGTTGGTTAACCTAGATGCAAAAAATATATGACAATCTGAGTTCCATAATCCACTAACTGGTAAAACTGGTTGCTGGACTTTCGGGCCTCTGGTTATTTGTAAGAAAGCCTATCAAATATGTGACATAAAAAACAACTTACAGTCAGGAGCTTCGTGCGATCATCTTCGCTGATGAGCTTGCACAGGCTTGGCCTGTTGTCCTCAGCTTGTTGTAGTTTTTCTGCAGCCTTCTGGAGCCTTCTGTTTCTCTTCGTCAGGTACGCTGGCATCTGACCGAAGTCTAGCCTGAGGCAGTATTCTGGAACCTCGCCAGAACCCTTGATCTTCTTGATGTGGCCATCTCTTGTGTCGACTAGCCTAGAAAAGACGGATAATATTGTTGCGATAAATAGGTACTTCGGTTTTTCCATTTTTAGGCTAAATGGGTTTTTAGACTGATGAAAGATATTTTAAACCGACTGTAATCATGATGGACAGGGTACTGCGCAGTTTTCCCTGAAAGCCAGGGAATGGACGCTTATGATGTAAGTTGCGCCAGGATCAGTATAATTTTACCTTGGTTCCACCGGTTTCCCTTTTATCTTAATAGCTTTCTTTATGTTAACAATTCTGAAATTAACTTTTGGTTTCTCGGGTTTCTTCCCCGGCGGGGGGCGTTTTGGTACTGGCGGAAGATGACCGGATACAAAACATTTATGATCACTCTTCTTGATAGGTTGACCTATTCCATCCCCTTTTTTTAAGAAGTCGGTAGGAGCTTTGACTGGTGTTTCAGCGTATCCAAATGTGCGGCGTAGTTGCGGTATTTTGGCTAATCTCAATTCCTTTTCTAGTTTGGATTCGTATCTGTAATATAAATCTCACATAATTATGGTAGACTTTTCCTCATAATGCAAACAAAAGAAAAGAAGAACTCCAATTAAAAATTGAGCACCTACCTAAGTTCAATGACTACCTAATACACTCTGACCACCTGGTGAGGGAATATGCGCTGACAATGTATCTAATCCACCGAATCATTCGTTGAAAACATGTAATACAACCTTACCTACCACAGCCCTGTGTTGATTTGCATACTCCTATGGGAAATTCGAATAACAAAGTTGACAAAGCGTAAATAATGAGCATATTGTAATGAGATTGGAAATGTCCTAGGTCCTTTGTTAACAGATGAATATCAGGGACTAAACAACTTTATGGTTGGATGTAATGTACTTTTATCATCTATACTATAAATAAGTAAAAATTTGTAAGTTTGGATGTAGAGGATAATCTTCAGACCTTCTGATCGGATTCCCAAAATTTTTTGTTTAACGGGAAGCTACATTATCCCCGAGTGTTATAGGCATAGGCTACATATAAAACGTCCCGCGAGTACATTCGAAACGGGAGCGAAGCCGCGAGCAAAATATACTTTATAATTAAAGAAATGATTAAGGCCCTTTTCAGAGTGAAGCCGGCTCGTATACTGAAGACCGGTCTTGGCGGTTTTAACGTGCTTTCACAGGGTTTTCTGCACGCGCGCGCTCTTATTGTAGGCAATAATGGAAACTAGGCCGAGATTTTTAATTTAAACGAAACTAATCACGTAGGTACTGTTGCGAAGCGATATTCCTGTCACTTTCGCACACAGCTGTCAAACTGCAAGTTCAAGACAAGATACAGAAAGGAGACGTGTTCCTTTCCGTATCTTGAACTTGCAGTTTGAGTTAGAACGAGAGGTAGTTGATAAACATGGTTTATAGATTTTCTGTTGGCCTGAGTGTACGCGCGAAAGACACACGTCTGTCTCTGTACGTTTCCTAAAAGTGGACACGACCTAGACGCGCCAAGTCCCGCGTCTGTACGGGCCCGCGCACCTATTCAAATTGTACGCGCCGAACCGCATCCATTATTTTAACAATATTTCTGACACGCCGAATTTGACGCATTAGTCCGCGCGCGCTGGTGGAATCTATACCCTATACATTACAGACATTTCAGTAAAATGCTGTTACTGAAATGTGAGTCGCTTTTCGCGCGGATCGGTGCGCGACGTTGCATATATGTATACAAATATTAACGCGCGAAGGGCCCCTGCGCCGCGTGAAAGCAACAAGGAAAACAGCGAAATTCAAATTTTCTTACGATTTTTTTGCAATTTGCAGGTCAGTGTTGTATTTTGATAAAAATATGATTCTCGTCCGCATGTGTAGTTACATAACTTACACACAATATAATCATAAAATTATCAATAATATTACCATTTGACTTAGTTTATTTAACCCCTATTTAATGACCCCCCCCCCATTTATTTAATGACTTCTTCATAAAAAATTACTGAATGGAATCACCTTTATGCGCTAACTTAAATTAACAAAGTATAGATTTAGAATATACATTTTTAGTTAACACATTGTGATCACATTATAGATAAATCTAAACTATATTTATTAGAAGTTATAAATATCCACCCGTGCAAAATTAATTGTGGGGCTAGCATGGCCAGAGAGAGGTATGCAAGGAGAAAGGGTAGGCCTTTGGTCAGCAGTGAGACGACACCATGTAAACAAATTTTTATTTATAAATAAAAAAAAAATTACACCAACAACTATGCTAAAGTGTAAATTCAAAACAATGTATCTCAGAAGTGCCTAGGTATATGTATAGTGAAAAGGACTTTTAAAACTTTATCCGTTCTTTGGTATGTTTTGGAAATGAATGTTTTTGGTGTTCATATCTCTTCCTAGATACTATAAAATGAAAAGGAAAAATAATGGAATATGTAACTACCTTGAAAAAATTAAATGAGCTAAAGTGCAGTACCTACTTGGTTAAACACGTCGATTCTATAGAGCAATGCAATTTTAGGTCAGTGGGTCGTCTTAGGGGCGGATTTAAGTTTAATAACTCGGTCAAACATTTGGTCACAAATCTCATTACCATTTATATTAGAAATTGAGACAATAGACTTCAATAGAGACAACGTCATGGGAGAGAAGATAATTTTGAACAAAAAAACAGAAGCTAAACTTTTTCCTGAATCGTAACAACATACATTTACTATGATTAATGGAGCATTGAGTCAGTAGTTGTCAATTACACACACACAGTAACCCAAAACCGATGCAGATACATCACGCACCTTTTTGCATTTTTTTATTATTTTAAGTATATTTTAATTATGCACATTGTCTATTATATTAAAGAGAAGAGCGGAGTGACCTCCAAGATGTGTGTTAAACTTCATGTAATTGAAATAAACATTATTATTTTATTTATCTGTTTTGTAACCACTTGAAATAGCCTGTATAGCGTTGGAGCAATTTGTTATAATGCATTTATAGACCTCCTTTGTGGTTGTATTGTTATTTTGAAAAGGTACTGGATGAACCGTTGCAGAAAAAGTCTTTAACAGTAGGTAGTGGTAATTTTTAATATTATTTTCTTAGAAAATGCCTACTAAAATTATAAGACTGGTTCAGTCAGAGAATCATGAAACAAATTTGTAGAAAATTGATCACAATTCTAAATGTGAACAAAAAAGTTACCTACATAAAAGGATATCATTTTAAACCCCAAAACTAACAGTCGCCTGGAAAGTTTTGTCAAGTTCTAATGATTACACCAATGTCTACTTTAACGATTTTACCAGTAAGTTTGGCACACATTTTAATACCACGTATTTTCCTGACAAATTAGATTAAAAGTAACATTTCTTTCAATGACTGGGCCACTATTGATATTCATATGAGTAGAAATTGAAGAAAACGAGCTCGTATTACGAAGAGCTGACATTTATAATAATAACACTGTAGAATTTTACTCGTATGCAATATATAAGAAGGATTAGTATTTACAAAAGTTTGTTGTATAGCAAAGTCCACGTTACTTGTGTTCCAAAATTATAAACACTACTAATGAAATTAATATGACTTGGAACATTGTTGTTATTGAAACAATGTAAACGTCTTGTTACCAAAATAGTGACTACATACAGCCTTGCCAGACAATCAAGTCTGCCTTTGAAAAATTCTTTGCGGATATTCCTTTAACCATTACTAAATCGCTAAACTAGTCTTTATTAAAAGATCATGTTTAATTTTCAATCCCTAGGTATTTCACCTGTATAGATATTATTGAACATTTTCACATGTTCTAAGTTAAGAAAACGGCCGGCCGGGCTCTTTATATCGACAGTTTTCATAAAATAACGTCTACAAAATAACCTCATCTCATTTTATAGACGTTGAGAAGCCCATCCATTCACGAATTTGTCGATGCTTTTAGCTATATCTGTAGGTAGAGGTACCTAATTTAAAATGTTTCCTGACGTAGGTTAGGTAACCAAAAATAGTGCATAGTTATTAGCATTGTTTGAATCGGGTCTATTAATTATGACGACAACAACAACATAGACATTTTTTTTTTTTTTAATATATTAGTTCCTGACGGAACAGGCTAAGGTCTGAGACCATGCTGCCTAGTCATCAGTTAACATTTTTCTTAGATGGTAGATTCAGTTCAATTCATCAGTATGTAAATCCGTCCGTGGAAAATCCAATAAAATTCATTAGTTTTATATATCCTTAGGTAAGTAATTCCAGTTGAAGTCATTAGTATTTATCCATAAGTAATTAAATCCAGGTAAATTCATCAGTTTCTTATTTTCCATGTTAAGTTATTCCGTTTAAAGTCTTCAGTTTATTTCAATAAAATCCATGTATAAGAATTGTTATTCCACAAAATCTTCGGTCAAATCCAAGTAATTTTCATTCAATGTTATTTTGTAAAAGCCGAGTGTCAAGTCCATAGGTTTTTATTTTTTTTTAAATCCCAACTGACGGGAAGTATCTAACAACAAACAACGATACCAGTACTTATTTCATACATTGTAGTCTTGTTTATTGATTAATTTATCATACAAATACAAATTACAATACAAATTATATTTAAGAAAGTCAATGAATAAATACATATTACATACACTGCATACACATGACAGTAAATCAGTTAATAAATTATTTACACAACATGAGTTAAACTTGTCCAACTGTACTATTAATAAAAACATACAAAGGTAAATAAGTCGAGCTATTTACAAGAAGAGCCTGAATGGAGCGCGGTACCAAATCAGGGCTACCATAAATTTCAATTAGCTCATCCATCAGCACAAGGCGCTGGATGCCAAAAGATGAGCACTCAAAGAAGATGTGAGCAAGAGATTGCTCTGTTTGAGAGTTACAATTATCGCAGAGAGGACTGTGTACAATTTTCAGACGAGACAAATGATAATTTAGTCGACAGTGACCAAAACGAAGCCTGAGTATGGTGGAGTAAAACTTCCTGTTCATGTAAGTATTGGTTTTACAGAACCAAGGCATGGTTCCTATGGGAATATTGTATACTGCATACCACATACCTTTATTTTCAATTTGGACTGTATGATTCCAGTGCCTTTTCCATATATCAGTGGACCTTTTTTTCAACAGAGGAACTATGTCTGTACAAGGAACAGATATGTTGAGAAAACTACTTGAATCTGGGACATCATCAGAATTTGTTATAGCTCTAGCTAAAAAATCAACCCTCATCAAAAATAGCAAATGATACTGCTGACTCAGTTTTAGACCCATCAGTATATACAAATCTATGATCAGTAAACTCATGAAATTTACTATATACATCCTCTTTAGTGAATAGATTGTGATCAATAATGATGTCAATTGCAGGAAACTTGCTCTCAAAATCCCCCTGATAACATGGAAGAATAGATGACTTATGAATTTGCAGAGTTTCAAGAAAAATGACATATTGAGGAAAGCCCTGAAGTATATTTAAGTTGCAAATGGATGATGTACATGATTGTTTCAAATTGGAAAACAAGTGATTATTATTTTTACTATAAAGTTTTAATAAGAACCTTTCCTTCAGGTAAGAGAATCTTATACATAATGGAGGAAGTTTACATTCAACTTGCATTGCATTAATTGGAGTACTTTTAAATGCCCCGGTAATGAGTCTCAAACTTTTATTTTGTATTTTATCAAGAATATCTACTAACCTTTTATCACCAGCAAAACAGAGAAAGCCATATTCAAAATGACTGCGTATCAAGGATTTATATAATAACAACAATATTTTTGGGTCAGCTCCCCAGGAGGTTCTACACAATGTCTTCAAAACATTAAAAACTCTGTTAGCTCTATAACTTATCATTTCAACATATTTTTTCCAGGTCAAATTATGAGTGAAGGTTACACCTAAAAACTTAACTTCATGAAAAATTGGTATAGAAACTTGATTGTAATAAACAGAAGGACTGAAATTGCTAGTTCTACTAAATACTACTAGTTTAGATTTAAGTGCATTTATATCTAGATTTAAATAAGAAAAGTATGTGCACAATCCTTCCAACGCCTTATTAAGGCACTGTGTCATATTTTTTAAATTTTTCCCAGACAAATACACAACTAAATCATCAGCAAATTGAAGATTTTTGACTATGGAACCTAGAATCAAATTCAAACGACGTATGTACAAAATGAATATTAATGGAGACAGAATTCCTCCTTGACAAACTCCTACTGAAGCAAGTCTTGGCCCATGTAATTTATCATTATATCTAACGTAGACCTTCCTTTCAGTTAAGAATTCATGGACCCAGTGGACAATTTTATTTGGAATTCCAATAAGAAGTAATTCAGAACAAAGGACATCAATATTTACACTGTTAAAGGCTCCAGCAACATCAAAGAATACTGACATTAAGTAATCCTTGTTATTTAAACTATTTTGGATATCTAGCTGTAACTGACAAATGCTTTCACGAGCTGATGTTCCCCTACGAAAACCAAATTGATTAGCAGGTAGAATATTGTTTTGTTCTATGTAAAATTCCAACCTTTGTTTTATTAATTGTTCAAAAATTTTACCAACACAGGATGTTAGAGCAATAGGACGATAGGAATCTGGATTAGACCGAGGCTTATCTGGCTTCAAAATGGGTATCAAACAATCAGATTTCCAAGAATGAGGTATATCACTGTTCAACCACAAATTATTTAATATTTTGAGAAAAGTTTGCAAACCCTTATCACTAAGCTTTTTTATCATAATGTATGGAATACCATCCAGTCCAAAAGCACTATCTTTTCTAGAATTAACAGCAGACTTCAATTCTTGTATTGAAAAAGATTTTACTAAAAATATATTTTCAGAGTTTGTCTTGCTGGCAATGGGGAAGTTTGGCATATTATTTACATAATCTGGGGTAAATTTTTCCAGAAAATCCTGAATCCAATTGACATCATTATTGCTGCAAGAATATGTTTTATTAAATTTCCGCATATATTTCCAGATTCTGGACAGAGATGTACATCGATTAAAGGAGCTGCAAAGTTCAACCCAACTATTTGATCTTTCTGTTTTCAAAGTAAGTTTTTTGAGGGCTTGTAATCTTTTAAACTCAATAAATGTTTCATCAGACGGATTGTTTTTAAAATTTATATATGCGGACTTAGACTTTTGAACTGCTTCTGAACATTTTTTATTCCACCAAGGAAGAGGGGCTTTTACTGACTTCCTATAAGAGTTGCGAATAGTATAATCAGCCGAGGAAGAAGCTGACTTATTATGATAAGGAAGGGATTTATTAATTGCAGAATGCAAAATTTGACAAAACTCTGTATAACTTTCGAGTGGAGCATCATGTTCATCCTGAAGAGTAGATAGTTGTAAATCTACATTTTGTTCATACATTTTCCAATCTACCATTTTAAAGTTAGGATAGGTGGGCAAATTTGTGTTATTACTAGTGTTTTCTATATTATTATTATTGATAAAAACTTTCATAATTACAGGAAGGTGGTAGCTGCCAAGAGGATCACAATGGACAGACCAATCACAAGAAAGAGCCAATGATGGGGAAACTATGGACAGATCTAAGGCATTTGGACGCCACGTTAAAGAACCAACTGTTGTGACTGCACCATTGTTCATTAACACCAAATTATTATCATCAACAATCTCTAAAATATCCCTACCTCTTGGATTTGTAGAATTACATCCCCATGAGGTGTGATGGGCATTGAAATCACCAGCAAATATCATTGGTTCAGGCACAGATTTTATTAAAGATTCAAATTTATGTTTGTCAAAAGATGGAGAGCAATTCGTTGGACAGTAGAAACTTACTATACTTATTTCTGTATTATTTACAGTAATTCTTACACAAATATTTTGTAGAGAACTATCAGAATATGTAATTATTTTTCTGTAATTTATGTTATTGCGAATTAAGATAGCTACACCATTGTGTTTATTTCCAATATCATGTCTTTCTATTTTGTATCCTCTTATGTTAAAATGTTTGATGGGTGTTAACCAGGTTTCTGAAATGATTGCAACATGTATGTTATGCTCATAAAGAAATTGGGTTAATAAAAGTTTATTACTTAAAATACTTTGTGCATTCCACTGCATTATATTAAGATCCATTATTAGATGTGGAAGTACTGGTACGGAAAGTTTGTTGCAGAATTTCTTTTATGGAAGTTGAATTAATGGGATTGTCTTTTTGATTTAAAATAATTTTAGTTATAGCATTTGTTAAAGTATTCATAAAAAAATCTGATTTAGTCAAATTAATAATCTGTGTTTCAATGTTCTTCTGTGTTAATTTTGGAAAAGAATGTTCATTAAATAAATCGGAATATTTAGCGGTTCTGGACTTGACTTTATTTTCTTCTATTTTCATTTTTTTCTGTGGGCAGGTGTTTGAGATGGAAACATGGTTACCACCACAATTGACACATTTAGCGTTTTTAGGATCTTCTTTACAAGTTTTAAAACTATGCTTGTCTGTACATATGGAGCATACAACTTCATTCTTACAATATTTTGCAATATGTCCAAACTTCATACATTGCAAACACTGTTTGACAGGAGGAACGTAACAGCTTACCTCGTGCCTCCAGGAGTCAAGGTACACGTATTGCGGTAACTCAGTAGAGGCGAATGTAACCGCAACAGTTTGAGTGGGGTCATACGTGACCACGCCACCCTCTCTTTGTACGCGGCGCATGAAACGCCTCACCTGTATGACATTTCTGGAGCTTCCAATCAAAGCAGATATTCTTTCATTAGACAAATCCGTAGGGACTGAAGTAAGAACCCCAGTCACCTCGGTGTCGGCAGCAGGTATTGTTGCATGTAAGCCCATTTCATCTAAAAGTTTCTTATTTTGTAAGAATACATTGGCATTGTTGGATAGGTCAAATGTTATACCTATTTTGTACTTATTTATAGATTTTAAATGTAATATGCCAGTGACACAATATTTGCGTATAACATGCGAAATAGCCAATCTGTCTTTGTCAGAAAATTGACGCTCAATCTGATGAGATAGAAATACTATGTATTCTGTTTTCTTGCTATTTTCAGGATACTTCCTTGAGTATCCGGGGACTTTAAATACTTGGTACTTCCTGCTGTTGTCTGCTGAATCATCGGAGTCGGAAGAAGTCTCCGTGGTGTCCCGTACTACTCGACCATCTGGGGGCTCCGCTTTTTTCCTCTTCTTACCAGTTCCCCCCATTGTTTATCACACTATTTACAAATATATACAACTACTATTTTATAATTACAACAAATTTTGAGGTATTTGAACAGTTTAAAGCAAATTAATTTTAAATTTTACGAGATTTGGCGCCTTGTTCGTTTCAAGGTTCCCGCGTTTTTCCTCACAACATAGACACACCATACATACTAACATAGTTTTAAGGCTCAATTAACTAACACAAATTGTATTTTTACGTTAGTCTGTAAGGTATTATCTATGGGCCTTGTTGCCTGAAAATAAATTGATTATTATTATACATCCTGTATTTAGACCTATTTCAGTACCTACTACCCACCTTTAGTAAAATTTATGAAAAACTAATATAAAGCAAATATTTTTCGTTTGTTTATTTCAGCTTCGCATTCATCCTCTAAATGCGATGTATAATATTTCTGTCTTCATGAAGCATTAATTAAAAAAGGTGCACTATTATGGAATCTGGAACTCTTCTATTGTATTGTATAGCGGGCTGGTGTCTGTATCTCCACGTCCAAAGCGTGTAATCACTTCGTAAAGTGATGAGATACGCGGTCCATTTTATTATTTCTGTTCGGTTTAAAGATTTTCGAAAGGAGAAAAAGAGATAAGATAAGCGGCGGCATAAGTATTTCGGGTAACAAAATATTCATCGTGTCGTTGAGTTCATTGAGTTATAATATAACTCAAGCGCTACAAGCAAAATATGCTTGCTCTGGACAGGTCCACTCAAATCTGTGTGGTTTTTGATTCTAAAGATTATCTCAGACATTACTGTGTGGACCTAAGAAACTATGAGCTTGTTTCGGCTATTTCTTCTCAGAGTAGTCAGGTAGGAAACGCCGGTTTCAAGTAGTTTAAAAAAACCGTGTTAAAGGCGTTTTTAAAAACCAATTTTCAAAATAAACATTAAGTATTTAAAGAAACTGCTTGCTGCTGCTGTTTTTGACAAAGTTGATTCTTAACGATCAGTCAATGTGAAGGTCTTTATGAATCAACTTCGGTAAGGATTATGCTCATCACCAGATTCTGATAGACGTAACACAATAGTAGGGATAAAGGTAGGTACGTTTAATAATTTATGTCTATTGGTGCTATGGTGTGGCTAAAACAATTTGGGCGAAAAACATGGTGAGCCAGTAGGTGCGGAAAATACAATAATATGAGGTTTCATTTAAGTAGGTACCTAGGAGTTTTGGGTGGCTCTGGTGGAGGTTTGTCCAATATGGTATAGATGACTTCATCGTGATTGATTATTTTTACCAATGACATATTTGTTATGTAGTTATAGTAGTAAAGGTGAGCAAAAAACTAGAACTTAGAAAATTATAAAAACTGTGAGGTCGCTGTTCCGACGCGATGGTCGCTATAGAAACAACACTTTGTTTCAAAATCTATGGATTTTTTTATTTTTGTTTTATCGATAATCTAAGACGTAATCTAAAACTAGCAAGGCTAAGGTCTCTTTTGATTTGGTTGCCTCTAAACTTTAGTACTAGCTAGCGCGCGATGAATATATTAGGCAGGGCAGGCTTAGAATTCCGAACAACCCCTCTCCATCGTTAGAAATAGACACAATGAAATCTATAACTACTAGAGGTATCACGAGAGAGCGGGAGAGGTTTATTGTTCCAGACATATCGGTTCCATCCCTCGAGTCGGAAGGTGCTTCAGAACTTTTAAATATGTGGAAGTGTGTAATTTGTTTTTTCGTCATCTTCACCATAATTCTGATCATTTACTGTAACTTTATTTGCAACGGCAACACTCACAGAGAAAAACCCTACTGTCATTCCTACTACGTCAAAACAAAGAAGATAGCTACTAAGGTTTTTCGTTGATTATTTTTAGATTCTTGTGGCTCTTTGTAGATGTAATATTTATTCAGTTTTCTTTTATTTCATTTTATTTATTTTCACATATGCGTAAATATAAAACATGTTAATAAGAGGTTTCCGGGGGGTGAAGAGGTACAATGCACATAAATGTATAGGTATAGTGTGTAGGGAATTTTCGAGCCGATTGGATGCGTTAGATCATGAAGAAAGGTTAAAGGGGTGCTTGTCGGCGTTGCCCCCGAAGGCAACGGTGGTGATATGTGGTGGAGGGATGATGGGAGCAGCCGTGGCGTATCACCTCTCACGCCGCGGCTGGGGCGCCAAGACCATCGTCATCGAGAAAGAGAAGTAAGTTCATACATTATTTAAGCTTTTTTCTGACCGGCTATTCAGCTATGGCGGCCATAGTTGGCGCGATCCTATTTCAGTCCTAAAATGCCTGTTTATTGTTTAAAATAAGTTGGTATACGCCATTTCTACTCATTTTCATACACATTTTGAGTCAAGGGAAGCCTTTGCGTATTTAAAATGGACTGCCAGAGGGTAATCAAAAGTTAAGGGATGAGAATGTGAGCATTCTTGTCTTTAATGTTATTGAAAAAGTTGAAGATTCTTTGTTTATATCTTGGCAGGACAAAGAAATATTGTTATTTGAACCTCAAAAACAATTTTAGAATTTTCAATTTCATTGATTGTTTATTTCTTTTCCATGCCTATTGATGGGCCTCCTCACTGGAGCATTCAGCCTTTATATTTTACCTATTATGAAAAATCAGCACTTTTTGTGTGACAGAATTAACTGTATAGTGGCTTCTTATTAGATAATTTATTATTTTACCTTCATGTACAATAGTGGTACATAGGCATTCTCTACCAGTCAATCTTTGGGTAAAATACAACAACATTGTGATACAGTACAAAATAAAAAAATAAAAATTTTAGCAAAGTGTGAGAACAGACCCGAGTATCACTGTTTGTCCCGACTGAACAAAAACTGAAAAGCAAAAAACAAGCATATATTTTATATTTAACAAAACTTGGAAGCAGGCAGGGTCCATTTGAATATAAAATTATGAAAATATAGAATGGACCCCGCCAGTCATCATTGGTAGAAATATTGGCGGCACCAACAGAAAAGATGATTTGTGATCAGAAAAGTATCCTGATTGGCGTAGATTTCTCTCAGTCAGCTTTTTATAATTTTTGAAACTGACATGGCTAAAATTATTATAAACACTTGTAACCGAGTATTTTCCATGTTTACTAAATGTTTCCGAGTTTCGATATTATCGCGCGCCGCATAGTGTGGGAATCTCGCAATCTAGAGGGATCTAATACCAGATTGAATTTAATATAGATACTGTAATAATAAAAAAAAAGTGTGTGTGAGATGAGAAGAGAGTGAGATGAATGAAATTAAACTGTGTGGTGTGCTCCAAATAAAAATAAGTAAAAGTGAAAATTCGGGCGCCTGGAGTACACACAAAACTATGCCAAGGATAGACTTACCTGCGGGAGCTTGAGACCTTTAATCTTCAAGCGGGAAGGCATCAATAAAAATCAATCATGAAAAGTAAGAACGACTTTATTACCCGAAGGCTGCTGGTTTGAAAATTCCTTTCTAACATTAACAACTCTAATGTGTAAAATTAAGAGAAAATTGTTGTTATTATAAGACCTGTCATTATTGCACTTTTTAAAATAAATTGATGTTATGTATCATAAACCATACCAAACTCCGTCGACTAAATTAGGAACCTGATGGATTATCCAAGAGCATCTTGGTGATATTCGCCGAGATTGCCAACGGCGGTCCAAGATATATGCATTTTTGTAGGGGCGTGCGTTCAAAAATTTAAGTAATATGGAAAAAAAAACGCCTTGTGGCTGAAAACAAACATGAATAATCGTTAGCGGATAAAAAATGGCGATTGATTTAGAAATCGATGCACAAATCGTTACGAGCAATATACAATTAAACTCACCGTTTCTTCCAAAAATCAAAATGTGGTCATCAGTAGATGAATGAATCCAAGCAAATAATTATAAAATGAAGATAAGAGATCCTGAAACAATTAAATATCGGAAACTATTAGCGTCTGCTATCAAAATAGCCATGACAACGCGGAACGGACCGAAATCACAAAGAATTCGCTTACCTTAAAAAATAAAGGCTATCCAATTAGGATCATGACAAGGGCAATCGGCTACCACATAATTAGGGACTAGATGCCGCCCATCTCAAGTTATATTTTGAGATTTTATTGGAGCGCTCAAAATTCACGCCATTAGGTCCAAGCTATAGGTCGAAAAGCAACAGATGTCAAAGTCAATTTGACAGCATCGAAAATAAAACTCAGTGTGACCACTTCACGAATCCAAGTCAACCAAAAAATGAATTTTCATAAGGCAACACCACCATCAGAGCCTACAAATCAAAGCAAATAATTCAATAGTATGTAACAGGCTTAAAAGACTCGTTACATTACATCCCTCCCCGAAAATAAAAGAAAGGAACTTTCTTTTATTAGAAAGAAATCTTCAACACAATAGACCAGTCTTAACAACTTTCTAATTCCCAAAAAAAGAAAAGAATCATAAAAGATTCGAAGTGTAAATGAATTCTGAACATGTCAAACGACAAGGTCTCAAGAATTTAATAAAAGTAAAAACATGCAAATGACAAAAAGTCAAAAATGAAATCTGTGAAAAACAGAAAAAAATATAAGTTATAAAAACTAGTTAAATGAAACGAAGAGAGAAATCTCTTAGCGCTTCTAAACTCCAAAACAGTGCAGTTAGGCACCATCGCCACTGACTACAAATTTCAAACGAATTCGAACAATTTACCAATACAAACTACAATTTTTAGTGCAGTTAGGCACCATCGCCACTGACTAAAAATTTCAAACCACTTGGAACAGTACAACTTTGAGTGCAGTTAGGCACTATCGCCACTGACTACTATGTCAACTGCTTCCAACTCTACCATCTCTATGAGTGCAGTTAGGCTCTATTGCCACTGACTAACTCCGTATCCAACAATCCAAAAAAATTTGAAACACCAAACAAGTTTTTTAAATAAAGCTGAAAGGCCTTATTTAAAATATTGTTACAGGCACAACCTGCAATGAAACAAAGGAAAGCGTATTGTGATCGGCTCATCACCACCGAACTTCCGAACACAATAGCTGTAAAAGAATGTTGCTGTGACTGGCTCAACACTACCAATCTCCCAAACACAGACAAACACAAAAAATCATTGAGATCTCCAATGAGAAATCTCAATAACGAAAAGGCGAAAGCCAAAGTTTCACAATGCGATCGGCACATCACCACCGAACTTCCGAACGCATAAAAAAAGAATGACGAAAGTCAAAAAAAAATCCCGCATTGTGATTGGAACAACAATGTCCAACACAATGGAAAAAGGAAAAAATATGGCCGGGGCCGAAATCCCACATTGTGATCGGCACAACACCACCGACTTTCCGAGCACAATGGAAAAAAGAGTCGAAATCAAGGTCAAAAGTTACACCAAGATTCAAAAAATAATAAGGCATTTTGTAACAAAGGTTACAGAATGACCCTATAAAAGGTTACTAACAAAGTCAAATCCGATCATTAAAGAGAATGAAACTCAAGGTAAAAATGAGAAACAATTCTGTCAATGAACAGCACAAAATAGATTTAAAAATCGATTACTATTTATGACGAAGAGAAAATAGAATGATTTCAAACTATGAAAAAAAAGATTACAAAAACTTGAAATTGAGTTCAAGTTTTTGATCTCAAGGTAAAAATAACCTGAAGTGTAGGGTTACATAAGATCTTAATAAAATGTAAACAGGTAAAAGGTTACCCTTAAAAAAATAAGATCTTATACAATCCAACAAAAACGAACAAAACATAAAATAAGATCCTTTGATGTGAAAAACATTTAGTGTGAAAAAAAATTGTATTTAATTAACAAAAATGGCCTAAGTTTTATTTTTAGAATGTTAAGAATTCAAATTCAATAAATTTATAAGAAGTTACCTAACATACCTCTTTCAAATCACCGATAACCTATCATCCATCCACACGTACATCACACTGTCAAAAGTGACCTTCAAACAGAATTTATCAAAATCAAGACTAACACTTGGAAACCAAATTAAAATTTAATAATATCTTTAACATGATAACGTCCCACTGAACCTTTATTTAAATCTTTTAAAACATAAACGTTATCCGAAACCTTTTCAGTTATTTTACACTTTACAAACTTAGGTGCTAGCTTAGCTGAAAAATATGCAGGAGCATGAGATTGAACAAAACTTCTTCTCCACACCATATCACCCACACCAAAAGAAATGACTTTCCGACCTTTATTATAATAAGCGGCATTTCGCTTATACCCCTTTAACAAGTAAGCTTGAACTTTAACAAAAATATCACTAAGTGAATTAAGAGAAACTGCATAAGCATTCCTATTTGAAATTTCTAGTTGAGATAAGTTATCAACAGAACTACTAAAGTGATGTAATGACGCATCAAGAATAAGCTCCCTACCAAACATCAGAAAGTTAGGAGTAAACTCAGTAGCAAGGTTTACACTATTATTTAAAGCTAATTGAACATTGGGCAAAAAACTTGACCAAGTTCTATGATCATCTTTAACAAAACACGATATGCAGGTTTCGACCGTTTTATTATATCTCTCAACAGGGTTATTTTGAGGTGTATACAAAGTATTATAAAATATTTTGGTTATATTAAAACCTTTCAAAAAATCTACAAAATGTTTTGAAGTAAATTGAGTTCCATTGTCACAAGCTACTATTTTTGGACAACCAAATTTGAGAAATATTTCTTTTTCAAAATGTTTACAAATTACTCTAGTGGTAGCATTGATCATTGGAAAGAACCAGCAATATTTAGTAAAAACGTCTACAACCGAAAGTATGTATCTATGACCAGAATAAGTTTTAGGTAGAATTCCTATGATATCAACTGAGAGCATAAGCATCAACAGCAGTACAGGTATCGACATCACCCGAATCCTGAAGCGGCGGAGACTGAACTCCCTTGTCCATGACTAACAAACAGCAAGGCGAATAGCAAACGAAAAGCAAAAACTAAATTTCAAAAAGTTAAAAGTTTGAAAATAAATTCTCAAGTTTGAGGTTAAGTATTGAAGTCAATGTGGTATTCCCATGAAAAATTACTAAGTTAATTTTATCGTTTTAAAAGTGCAATAATCACTTACAAGCAGCTTAAATCTAGATAAATTAAATGTACAATATTGTACTTACAATTAGATTAAATTATTTTCTTTAAAAGTTAAACTTAGTTTTTAAAATAACTTTACTGTTGAGAACAACAAAACACGGTCAATGCTATACATTTCTGTTGGTTTTGCTAAGAAAAAAACATGTTATTAAAACAAACAGGTCAATAAACAAAATTATCATTAAGTAAACACCAAATATTGTTTACAAAGATTCACCAAATTAAGTTAAGTACTACTTATGAGTCAAAAATTAAAATAAACACAAAGTTATTAAAGTAACAATGTAGAACAAACTAATGCAAACAATAGACTCATAAGTTAATTAATAATTGTGCAATAATGACAGTATTTAAGTACCAGACAAACCTACTTCAAGTCCCTGTTCGCTGAGCGACAATTGTAATAATAAAAAAAAAGTGTGTGTGAGATGAGAAGAGAGTGAGATGAATGAAATTAAACTGTGTGGTGTGCTCCAAATAAAAATAAGTAAAAGTGAAAATTCGGGCGCCTGGAGTACACACAAAACTATGCCAAGGATAGACTTACCTGCGGGAGCTTGAGACCTTTAATCTTCAAGCGGGAAGGCATCAATAAAAATCAATCATGAAAAGTAAGAACGACTTTATTACCCGAAGGCTGCTGGTTTGAAAATTCCTTTCTAACATTAACAACTCTAATGTGTAAAATTAAGAGAAAATTGTTGTTATTATAAGACCTGTCATTATTGCACTTTTTAAAATAAATTGATGTTATGTATCATAAACCATACCAAACTCCGTCGACTAAATTAGGAACCTGATGGATTATCCAAGAGCATCTTGGTGATATTCGCCGAGATTGCCAACGGCGGTCCAAGATATATGCATTTTTGTAGGGGCGTGCGTTCAAAAATTTAAGTAATATGGAAAAAAAAAACGCCTTGTGGCTGAAAACAAACATGAATAATCGTTAGCGGATAAAAAATGGCGATTGATTTAGAAATCGATGCACAAATCGTTACGAGCAATATACAATTAAACTCACCGTTTCTTCCAAAAATCAAAATGTGGTCATCAGTAGATGAATGAATCCAAGCAAATAATTATAAAATGAAGATAAGAGATCCTGAAACAATTAAATATCGGAAACTATTAGCGTCTGCTATCAAAATAGCCATGACAACGCGGAACGGACCGAAATCACAAAGAATTCGCTTACCTTAAAAAATAAAGGCTATCCAATTAGGATCATGACAAGGGCAATCGGCTACCACATAATTAGGGACTAGATGCCGCCCATCTCAAGTTATATTTTGAGATTTTATTGGAGCGCTCAAAATTCACGCCATTAGGTCCAAGCTATAGGTCGAAAAGCAACAGATGTCAAAGTCAATTTGACAGCATCGAAAATAAAACTCAGTGTGACCACTTCACGAATCCAAGTCAACCAAAAAATGAATTTTCATAAGGCAACACCACCATCAGAGCCTACAAATCAAAGCAAATAATTCAATAGTATGTAACAGGCTTAAGGTTTGTATTAACGCCAATGACCTTGTGCATTTGGGCGGAGCTAACTACCCCTCTCCGCGCCACTCCGCTACCCGCATGCAACAGAACGATGCGCCGAGGCCCGCGCCGAGCCGGCCGCCGCTCCGCGCGTTGTTCCGTCACAGAGTAACGAAATCACAGAAGGTCAATTCATTTTTACGTGTACCGCAAAAGTGATCCAATTTTATTTTTATTTACTAACTATTGATATGGATGTAACGTAGGGTAGGTGGGGTAGGTAGGGTAGGTAGGTAGTACTTAAGTAATTAGCACTAGTGTATGTCATACTTGTTATATTTTATAAACCAATAGATAAAAAAAAACTACTTCCTTTCACAGAGTATTTTTATTTTTTTCGCTGGTTGAACTTCTTCATCCCCACTTATTTCTCCGTATTCAAATACATTGACTTTTGGATATTTCGTTAGACAGACAAAGTCTTGTTCTATGTTTTCTTTTACTTCTTCTTCGTTCTCGTTTTGTTCATTTTTCTCTTCAACCTCTTTTTCTTTCCTTTGTTCTATTTCCATCTCTTTGACATTTTCTTCTTTCTCTTGTGCATCGTCTTCTAGTAACTAATTTTTTTTGTTGGTTTAAATCATTTTGTTTCCTTTTTTAGGTAATTTATTTTTATTAGCGCTTTCTTCCACCGCTTTTCTATATAAATGGGATCTCTAATTTTCATTTTTCTCGGGTATCTTGGATCAATAACTTCCGGTAATATGCAATCCAAATAAATCCTAATTAATTTATTTTCCATAACGTCTTTCCAGAACTTGTCATCTTTTTCTATAATATCGATTTTCATAGGAATATTTTCACCTAGCCATATTCCATAAAGGCATTTTGTTCTTTTGGTTATGTGAAGCTGACCCTGAATTTGGTAATACCAATTATGATTGGTATTAATAATAATCTTACCAGTTCTGTAAAAAACTGTTTTTTTAGTAACTGCTTCGGTAAAACTCATTTGGTGAGCTGCAACAAGGCATTTAGTTTCTACCACCATGTTCTCCTCGACACATATACCGTCAGGAGTAGCGCCTAGATATGACAATTCGTCGTCAATAAATAAACCACATGGTTGTATATTTATTCCAGTGTCTTTTAAAATTTCCTCAAGAGCCAAACTATGTTAAAGTTTTATGGGACCAAATGGCAACTATTCCGCATCTAACGAAAAAAAAGAATCACGTAAATCGGATCATAAATTTCAGTGTAATCGGTGTACATACATAAAAAAAAAACACCGATCGAATGGAGAACCTCCTCCTTTTGGGAAGGCGGTTAAAAACATAAACGAAATAATTATATTTCTTATTGAAAATAATTACGCATGAATATTTAATATGATAAATATTTTATTATTTTTATATTGTAAATGTGAGGACCATGTGGGTCTTTCTTTAGTTTTAACGTTTGTCTGGCAGTTTGAATACTAAAGCGACCCACCCAAATGTCCTTTCTTTGGTATTGTTCGTCGTGACGTTGAGCTCTTTAAGTTACAAGTCGAGCTACACGATAAATGACAAATGCTTGCACTGACTGGACGGGTCCACTCAAATCAGTGGTGCTTTCTTCAAAAGACCATTTCAGACACTAGTCTGCATAGTCTTCATGTGTGTATAACAAGTCTGGACCTTAAAAGAGACTATGACCTCTGAGTTTGTTTCGGATGTTTCTTCTCGGAGTAGTCAGGTACGAAACACCGACCCCATCTAGTTTAAAAAAAAGTGACTTGTAAAAGGGTTTGTGAAAACCCATTTGCAAAATAAACATCATTTATCATTTACGCCAGTAGTCGATAAATTAACAAATAACCAGCAAGTACCTAGCTTATAATCATAATAATACCTACTTCAGAAGCATTTTCAGTTTTGTCAAAATTTTCGTCGGTAGATGGAGCTAAATCAGACCTGCAAAAAAAAACACAAATTATCAAGACGAATCTTATGACATCTCTCAAGCTAAAATCCAGCAAGGCGTTTAGGGTACAGAGCGTGCCAAAGAAATATACATGTCATACATACATACACTCGAAAAACATAAGCCTCCTCCTGGCGCAGTCGGTAAGGTACCGAAAAGGAAAATTTATAATATTGACTAAGTCATTGCTTGGGCATGGTCCTTCTGGATCATTCACTACTCTATGACACAGAAGCATTATACCTATGATACCTAGGAACGACTTTGTTTGAATATAGGTCTTATAAAAACAGTATCTATCTACTTTTATGAAAGGTAATAAAGCTCTAATGAATATGTAGATAAAACTTACCTTGATGAATGTTTACCCTTTTGTTTGTAATATTTTATTAGACCTTTCTTCATTCATTTCTGCTTATTCCCCATGTTTTACAAACTAAACTTACACACTAATAAAACTATACCTAACTCTAAAACACTCCTTATCCATGACTAAAAAAAACCTACTCTACTATTAACAAAATTCAAAAGTAATATTTTATTTTACGATATGATTTCGTACTGCTGAGCTCTCGCAACGCAACGCACGTCCACCTAGCAACACGAGGCGCCCCGCACTGAATTCGTGGACGAATGCGGGGGTGATATAGACACGGACTTTAAACGGACGCATTTTTAATTTATTAAAATAAAAATTAGACAAATTTTAAAAAAGTAACTAAACCAAGTTATTGTCCTTTGTATTGCAAAGCAGTAGATATTTTTTTTTAAGTATTTTGATAAAAAATGAAGGAGTAAAATGGTTTCATCTCAACGATTTGGAGGTGACTTTGTGGATTTTTTTCTTATTATGTGATACCGATAGAAAAATTATGGCTAAACCAAATTACGTATCATATCATGTAGATTACTGTCAATTTTTTTCAGATTTAATTTCTCTGTAAGTGTCGACGAAAAGTGGCTTCATCTGCACGCTGTTTTTAAGCTTTTTTCGAGAGAGTAGCCTTAAAAGACTCGTTACAATACAAGTTATAAAATAATACTGGTAGATAATAAAGTTCTATTAATAAAAATGCGATACGAGTATGTACTGCTCTGTCATGAAATTTACGGGAAAAGATCAATAATACATTAAATGTTTGTTATTCATACAAATTTATTTTTAACCCCCCACGCAAAAACGACGGGGTGTTATAAGTTTGACGTATCTTTGTGTGTGTATGTGTGTGTGTGTGTGTATGTGTATGTGTGTGTGTATGTATGTGTGTATGTATGTGCATGTGTGTGTATGTGTATTTGTGTGTGTGTATGTGTGTATATGTGTGCGTGTGTGTGTATGTGCATATATGTGTGCGTGTGTGTGTATGTGCATGCCTGTGTGTGTATGTGCGTGTGTGGGTGTGTGTATATGTGTGTGTGTGTGTATGTGCGTGTGTGGGTGTGTGTATATGTGTGTGTGTGTGTGTGTCTGGCATCGTAGCTCCCGAACGCATGAACCGATCTTGATTTTGTTTTTTTTGTTTGAAAGGTGAATAAGTCGAGAGTGTTCTTAGCTATGTTTGATGAAAATCGGTTCAAGATGGCCGCCGCCATGGGCTTGATCAGTAAAATACTAAACACTGACAAATTTCAAATCTAAGATGGCCGCCACCACAAAATGGCGAAACACGTTTTTTTTTCAAACTCCCTCAATATGGGTAGCAAGTTTTTTTTTTTTAATTTTTAAAAAACGTCCTAGTGTGGGGACACTAGGAATATAAATTAACGAAATTAAAACTAAAAGTTTTGGGTCTTCCTGGTGAATATTGATGTAGATGTAGATGGTATTTAATTTAAAATATTTTCTGGTAATCTAATGCATTTATTCAATCAAGTTATATTCTTCTTTAAAAAGCGTTCACGGTGCCAGTTATTCCATTTTTCGTCAAATTTGTTATGTATACATATAAGCTCCATAAAAAGAACTTAATTTCATTTATTGCCCTTTCGAAAAACTTACTACTTTACTACTAAACGTACTTAAGGCTAATTAGTAATTCCGCAAGGGATACCGCGGCCTCGACATGAAGGGCGAAGAAGGAACATGGGTGGTTTTTAGTCAGTAGAAGTCTTACACTCCCTTTCGCTCTGCCCAAGAGCGGGAGGGGTTATTTGATGATTTCCCACCCCCCAAAAAAAAAAAAAAAGGCTAATTAGTAATTACCTATTATAAAATGGTATTTGTAATTTCGGTGGTAATTCCAAAAATCCGAAAAAAAAATGTATGGCGGTCCCACAAAATCGCAAGTTTTATCAATTTCTCTCAATAGTTAAGACTCTAAACCAGGGGTGCACAGACTTATTGAGACCATGGGCCACTTTGGCAAATGATGAACTAATGGCGGGCCACCAGCACAAATAAAAAAAAACATAAAATTGCCAAAAATTTAATTACAAAAATAATATACCTACTAGTCTGGAGCGAGGCACTGTATTACGCTTAGAATCTACGGGGCCCACTCTAATTTGGCCGCCCCTCTATTTTCATTTATTAGTCAAGAAAGTTAGCACAAACTCAAGTTTAATATTATTTGAAAATGTTACACTTCGCACGTCGTTAAAATTACATTCCGTTTCAACAATTCCCAGAGAAGTTTTTTTTACGATGTATGCATGAAGCTTCAGATAAGAGGGCACTAAAATGCAAGAGCGAGCGAAGCGAACTCGAAAATTTTTCCCCATCAGAAAGGTAATTTATACTATTTGATTTTTATTTTATTGTTAAAAATACATATTTTACTTGCATTTACTACTAACGCATTGAAGGATCGGACAATCCAGAAAACACGGCAGTAAGAGCGAGCGTAGCGAGCTAGAAAATTTTAGTGACATGCGGCTGACCGAAATATTTACATAGGGCTAGTTCGAAAAGCCGCCCCAGGGCAGCGGCTTGAAGTAAGGAAAATACACCACTGCTTGGTTGTCCTTTATTTTTGCAACATGGTCCCGATTACAATAGTCATTATACTATGATCTGATAACCTTGACCTTACACTGCCTGGCTCCGCTCTCTGCGGCCCCCTGAAATGTGCCGAAGGGGCCCAGGGCCTCCCCGGCCCTCACAACGTATTTATTTTTATGAATGCAGCTGTAAAAGTTCAGCAATTCCCCTTAATTGAATTTGATACAAAAATCTTGATTATTTTGATTGACTCTGGAGCATTTTCAGCTAAAATGGTGAAAGGATTGCTAATTATGTCGAATAGAGGTTTAACTTTCTGAAACTCAGAAAATGGTTTACGAAAACTTTGTATCAAAATATCCAACTTTTCGACAAAGCTAAGATTAACGATTTTTTCTGTTTTTTTTCTTGTAATTTGGAAAATCTCGGATAATCAAAATCTAAAAAGACCCAGCTTGCACTGGAAAGAAGGATGAAACATGAGTGTAGGTATAGCTGAGATAGCAGTTGATGTTTGCCTTGAAGCCGTGCATTCAAAACATTCAAATGATCTGTTAGGCCTTCTAAAAACGCCAAATCACACAACCAATCAGGATTTTTGAGTTGCACGAACATTTCCGAGTACCCATCATGCACCTGCACAGTGAGCCCACTTAGTAACGCGCGTGATTCAAATTATGTGCCTAATATTATTTGTAAACCTCAGCCATATTTTCCTTCAAATGTACGAGGGAATATTTTTGCTGGCGGGCCGCAGACATACTGTCGGCGGGCCGCGGTCTGTGCAGCCCTGCTCTAAACTATAAATAAAAACACTGAAAACACCGGGCCATTCAGTTCATATTTTTTAAACCTTTTCTTTGGCAACTAAAAACTGCTTAATTTCACTGTGCTGTTATCAGATCAATGTTTAACTACATACATACATACACATACATAAACTCACGCCCTTTTCCCATGGGGGTAGGCAGAAACCACAGAACGCCACTTGCTACGATCCTTACATACTCCTTTTGCCTCGTCCACATTCATACATCTGGTCATACACGCACGCCGGTTACGAGTACTACGCACCTGTCCTTTCTGAAGACTAATTCGTTTTTTTTTGTTAACTACCCTATTATAGTACCTATCAATTATTACAATTTATATTTTGATTTAAATCCCGCTAGATTGCGTGATTTCCACACTGTGCGCCGGACGAATCACGGATAAACTGATGTTACTGCGGTTATAGTAGAGTGTCGCTCGGGAAGGCTACTTTAGCTGAATTTTGAGCCAAATACAGGGTTACTGGCATCTCGACGAATTCCTTTAAAATTGTTGTAATTTTTTATTTTTAAATTGTTTTTGATTTAGTACCTACCCTACTATGACGTCCTACAAAGAATGGGTCGAGTTACCAGTAACCCTGTATATTTAATGAAAATTAGCTATCGACACGCTAAGAAGAACTAACACCGATGCAGATGCTATAAGAGACGACCACACTATACATTTCATAGTAACAAAAATAATAACATCATACTTATTACATGCGTGAATGGTTAAGCAAAACTATGTCTCAGTAGCAACATCTATGTCTTCAGTTATGTTCAGACATTATCTAAACTTGACAATAGAGGTAATCCAACCCTCCCTACCAATAGGCTCGTGTTTGTGAAAGAGATACCAACCATTGTTCCGCGTACGAGCGATTTTACCGAGCCTATGTACTCGGTGCTCGGATGCGGGCGGTGCCGCATTGGTGGCCACAGGGTAGGTGCGGCGTCGCGGCGTTTCCACGGCGCTGGTAAATAGTGCATTTAGTTTTGCATTCTTACATTGTACGGATCTCGTGGTTAAAACTTTACAACTCAACAGTCTTATCGTCAGGTTAATTAAACCGAGCTTGCATATGTTGGTCCGTCGATGGGTGAAAGACGATGGTTACCTGGTACGGTGGTAAAGAATGCCTTCTATGCGATATCGTTGGCCCTTATTGACATTTTGCTGACCCTTATGATGTTTGATTACAATTATTACCTATTACATGAAAGTTTCCTCCGTGCCTCGGAAAGCACTCGAAGCCATTGGTCGCGGCTGCTTTGTAGATCTTTGACAGTCGTTACAGGTAGTCTGTGGCCGTAGCCTGATCACCAGTCTTAGCAAGGGGTAACATATTACCGAGTACTACGTACGACGCTGGGGTCAGCTTCCAGTTTAACCGGATGACGCTAAATACCAGTATTTTAAATGGAGAGACAGCCTAATCTTACCTCCACAACCCAGTTAGTACTAGATAATACGATAGCCCTTGGTAAGACTGGTCAAGTGGTTAGACTAGACTATCGGGCCACAGACTTCGGACCTGCAGTGCAAGTACGAACTTTGCATCGATAAGACATCGAGATCGTTATCGTTGTCAGTTTTATCGAGCTTGTTATCGAATTTGGAAGTACGTAACACGCGTTGACAAGATTTATCGTGGGCTGACTCGAGTCGATAAGGATCGACAGTCAAATGGCAACACTGAGGACGTCCAAAGACAAAACCACAGATTACTATATTAGTACTACGACAAAACATTTAAGGTGGGATTTCAGTGGCACGACTAATGTCCGAGAAATCTATAAAATCCTTTTTTTCATAGATGTTCGGCATTGTAAACAATGTTTAAGGGTTTATTTCAGAGAAACTACTAGTATTTACCAAAATTGCCGTTTATTTTAGTAAAAATACAGAAATTATCCCATCTTCTTAGCGTCGTCGTGTTTATCTTTGCCAAAAAAAAAATTGTCGTTGACACTGTTGACAGATGACATTACTTTCTAGTTTCTTGAGAAATATATAAATATCGTCGTGTTTAATCACAATAAAATTTTATTTTTAGATTTTCAAACGACAATGAGCGTAGTTTGATGCATGTGTGTGAGTGAGCGCGTGTGTTTACTTGAAGAGCCGTAGTTTTGTGGCGTCAATATTAGCAAAGGCGGTGCGGTATCTACCTTTTCTTACTTGATCTGAGACATATAGTAAAAAAAACACTAGGTAGTTACCACGATATGGACAGGGAGTCCAGTGGATCGTGTCCTCCGTACGTCTACCTCTATTCCTTGAATTAAAATTACTGCCACTTCTCGAGTCACCCGAAAGAGACGAACAAAACAGTCCTCTGGAAGTTCCAGAGGATTGTTTGTATCTCTAAGACGTCGCCTCCGAATACGCATCACATTGTAATGGTGCTGCCGTTCTTCCTCATCACCCAGCAATAAAAGTTCTAAATCCATTAAAAAAATAAGTAGTGTTCGATAGGCTTATCGCGCTTTTACAAGGTGTCGGTAAATTATCGACATCGACAGCGTAAATTGTCGATCTCAACTGTCAAAATGTCGTTTCGTACTTGCATTTTCGATAAAATCGTTTAAATTTTAGAGTATAACTACCGATCGTTATAATATTAGTTACATACTTGCGACATCGATTCGATTCGATAAAAGCTCATTTTATCGAGAATAACTGTCAGATTTATCGAATCGAGTGCTACGTACTTGCACTGCTGTAACGATTACACAAAGATCTAGAAATTACGGCCGGGACCAACGTCTTAAGTTCTTGACATGCTTTCCCAGTCATGTAGGTAACTCGGTATGTTATCGGTAGTCACCAATCTGCGGATCGACCTTGCCAAGTGGTGCTCGATCTAGAACCGACCAAAGGTCAAGTGCGCTGGCCAGATACCTTAAGGATATACGCCACTGACAATTCACCCTCCCGCACCCGATTTATTGGGCGCCAGAGGGGTAGTAGCTACACGATTTGCGAGTAGCGATTACGTAAAAAAAAAGCTATTTATTGATTAAGAAAGTTTAAAGGACATGCTCTAGATTGTGTAGATTAAATGATTAATAAATATTTTTTTGAAAAAAAATCCGGTGATGGTTGCGGAAAAAAGGTTCTAATGTATCCTAAAAAAGGCTAATTCACGTATATCCACGCCTTAAGTAATAAATGACGTTCTGTTCGCGTCAAATAACTGTGCCCCTCTGAAGTTGGCTACGAGTGGCTCAAAATTACGAACAAAACTGCAACTGCGCATGCGCGAGTCATGGGGGCATTATGGCATTATAAAACTATGTTTTTTTTTAAAAAATATGTATTTATTTTGTTCAAATAATTTTCTACGTGACTGCACTTGCTCGATCTTTGCAAATGGCTAACTTCAGAGGGGCAAAGTTATTTGACGTGAACTGTACCGGACGTGCATCGGGGTCTCTTCATGCAATTGCTCGTAGACAGTTTAACGAGCGGTTGAACAGCGGCAAAGTCCCCGCGACGCATTAGACTATGGTATGATTACTTAGGGACGGATTTGCCACTGTGATTTTATAATATTTCTTTGATTTTCATGAGAAATTATTATGCTGACTCTTTGTATGCACTCACTACACGAACTTAACGAGTCAATAGTCGCTGACCAGCACTATATATTATAATGACTCGTGGAAACTTTCTATAGATTTTTGGATACAAAAATCTATGAGGCCTGATCGGCCTGTTCCGTTCCATTTTATTTTAAAAAGAGCGGCCACTCATAAAACTTATATTAATATCGATAGCTGATATCAATACAAGCAAGTTTTGAATGTGGCAAAATGTTCAAAAGTTTCACGTTTCCGAGATATAAGCCCTCTTCAAGTCCATTCAATGACGGCATATTAAACTATGTTAGGCCAACTTTGAAAAAAATGGCGCAAATTACAAACCCCTTTCTCTTACTTTTTCGTTTGTGATGATGACTGATGATGTAAAACTACATACTTTATTACTTAAAAATAACTTACTCTATATTTTATTTATGAAGTCACTTTTGATTTTTGCTAACTAACATAATTAGCCCGTGAATGAAGTACCAAAAGTTTCGACACTTATGCAAAGATAAGATCTTTTGAATTATCGTGTCGAGACTAGAGACAAGCTAAATGACCGTCATGTAGAACTAGAATCGATCCCCTTGTTGGTCAGCCTCATAAGGATGTAAATACTGACAATAATTCATTTGATCGTCTACAATTTGTGGTTCATAATATTGTGATAATATTTAGCTTCCATAAAGTAACGATCTACGAAAAAAAAAATGTTCTTCTTCTTTTTGTCGTATCGATTTTACTCCCATATTACCCACACAAAGTTTGTAGACGATGAAATGAATTTTCTTAGATGTTTGCATCTGTTGGAGGCTGTCTGTGCCTGTGTAGTTTTTCATAGCGCAATATTGATTAAAAGCCATGCCGCGGGCGGGTCTTTTATGAAGGGTGCAGGGCTGCAGGCTTTGTCTGGGCTGCGTATTCAGGCTTTTGATTAAACCAAACTCAATATCTGAGGGAATCAACCTCATACACTGACTATATTAGTTTATTTGATGCGTATGCTGAAAAACACAAAAACGAAAAACACAAAAGAGTAAAAAATAAACTTCACAAGAAAAAGCAGCTTCTGAAGTCGGTGGTAAAAAAAACGAAATCAAACAAACAAAATGTCACCGACTTCAGAAGCTGTTTTTTCTTGTGAAGTTTATTTTTTACTCTTTTGTGTTTTTCGTTTTTGTGTTTTTCAGCATACGCATCAAATAAACTAATATAGTCAGTGTATGAGGTTGATTCCCTCAGATATTGAGTTTGGTTTAATCAAAAAAGTTGTGCAAAAAAGTTTTTTCTTCGCAGTTAAAATACTGGCAAGTAGTAAAGGGTATCGTTTTAGGTCGTATTTTTGATGATAAAACATTCTGATCGTCAGCCTTTAAATAAATGGCAGTTGAATTATAATTGATTTTGATGTATGTATTGTTGAAAACTAAAAATGTTAAGACTGATAGACGCCAGGAAAATAATCCGATAATTGATTGATTGTATACCCAAGTAACACATCAAAGCACAATAACGGCCGGCTTACGGCATTTCAGTATCGTTTTAGCATTTTGAGTTAGTTATATTTTAGCACTACAAACGTCCATACGGCTACTGTTATGCTTATTTGGGCACAAATTATGTGGCTTTAGGCCATAATTAGGTTCACAAGTAGTCATTTTTTAGCATTACAGGCGCATTATGTTAGCATTTTTGTGACCAATTAAGATGCCAATCACATTAAAAAAGCATAATTACGGTCAATGAAGTTGCCAATCGCATTACAAAAGCATTGGACTAGCATTAGATTGTGCTAAAAGAATGATTGTGGCTTTTAAAGTGTTCACATGTAGAACTTAAATAAACCCTACACCATTGCAAAAACATCTCTAATACCATGGCACAAATGTTATAATACAATTAACGTTGTAGTATAAGTACTATGTCCAGCTATTGCTGGACAGGAGTATGGACGGAGATCGTCAAAATTTAATGAACGACAACATACTTTTTTTGCATCACTAAACAATGTATAATACTGGATGACTTTATGACTGTTTTGTTATTTCATGCCATCAAATATTAAACGCAATGTAGTTTACTGTAAATGTCTATATTAGTTTAATTGAAAATTTTCACGCGCCTTCGATATTTTGTGTTTTTGATATAAAGTTTGATAAAAAGAAATGTACGAAATAACCAAAACAATTGTGTATTCCTAGTTTAGAACGAATTTTGCATTATTAACATAATAGTATTGACTGGGCAGTATTTAATTAAGTTAAATCAATATAATAAAGGTCTATTGCTATTATAAATAGGTCCATTAGATTATATTTTTTGGTTATAAAATATTTACAAAATGGTGTCGGTCTACAGTAGCCCGGTGAACCTTTAGAAAGTCTAATTAATGCCACCAGCATTATAAATACTCACATGTGAACAATTATTAGGCTAGGGGCCAGAGAGAAGACTTTTGGTGAACCATCGTAGTGCCATTGTCTATAAAGTAGTTTTATATGGGTTCACCGGCATGCCAATAGGCTTGATGTAGACTGAAATAGTGCCATTACTTGAACGCAATTTTGGGAATCCTTGAGCAAAACAATAAAACCCATAAAAACTAAATAGCGGTACATGACGATAATAGTCAAAATCAATTTATTTTTTAATTTAGATTTGAAGGGTAATCAACAATTTCTTTGGCAGGTTATTAAATTTAAAAAATAATAACCTGCCAAAGAAATTGTTGATTACCCTTTAAATCTATGTAAATAAAAAGCTTAAGTAAGTACTTCACATAACATTTTTTATTGGTACGTATGTAATAGTGGTATGAAAAATAATTAGTATTCATGATGATGCAAACATACTAATGTACATCTTGTTTTGTTGATTTTAATAAAATGTGTTTCTCCCCAATATGACCGACAAATGGCTTTACGAATACAGTAAAGTGACTGCCTCGTTGGTCTAGTGGTCGCATGCGCGACTGCTGTGCATGAGGTCCTGGGTTCGATTCCCGGGTCGGGCAAAGTGTTATTGGCTTTTTCCATCAGGAATTTATCAGTAACAGCCACGGAGTCTGGATTTGTGCCCGGTTGATGGCAATAGGCTCGCCCCCTATTACATAGGACTTAAACATAACTGGCGAAATGTGGGTGGTACTATTAGGTACACCTCTGCCTAACCCTTCGGGGATTACAGGCGTGATGTTATGTTATGTTAAAGTGAATGTATATATGGCTTTACGCATCACAATAGCTCACGTGTATTTGGTTAAAGAGCTGTTAACCGGACAACAGCACTCAGGTGACCTTTAAAAATGCAAGCATTATATTGATTCACGTTTATGCTATTCAAAAGTATTAGGCTTTTACTTAGCACTTGTAAGTCCTACAACACAACAAAGAGCATTCAAAATAGCTCAAAGCTGTTTGATAGATTTACGGTGCATTATAATGGTACAAGTATATGCTATTAAACCGCATTAGGCATTATCTTATGGCCCAAAATGCTATTGTAAACCCTAAGGCACCAAAAACAGCTGAAAGCTGTGTACTGGATTAACTTGGCATTTTAATGGTTCACGTTTATGCTATTAAACAACATTAAGCATTTATTTTACTACTTACAATGCTATTGTTGATCCAAATGCACTGAAAACAGCTAAAAGCTATACTGCTGCATTGTGGTTTGCTGCAGTTAAACTAAAGGCTTAATAAAAGCATTTTGACATGCCACTGTCCAACCGCTATACAATGTAAAGCATGACAATGGTTTTCAAATGCCAATATAAAGCCTTAAGATGTTCGGTGAACTATTATAAGAGTTTATACGGACCTTAAGCACTACATAAGTATACTAGTTGTTTTTTAAAATGCTTTCTGTGTTACTTGGGTATAGGGCTGGTAATCACAACTCTACGTTCAAAGCGCGTATTTGAAAGTATCGCAAAGCCCACGAAAGGCACGAGAAGATGATAACTTCTTCACTTTATCCTAGAACTCCTTAACAAACTCTTACCCAAGTATTTTCGTGTACAGAGTCGGTACGGGCAGCCGCTGGCACTCCTCGGGTCTCGTCGGCGCCTTCAAACCTACCCTAGCACAAGTTCGACTGACCCAGTCTTCCATTAGACTCCTGCAAGAACTGGAAGCTAAAGGCAGGAACACTGGCTGGAAACAATGCGGGTCCTTACTGCTGGCAAGGAACCGGGATCGGATGACGGTGTACAGGAGAATGAAGAGCCAATCGGTGTAAGTATTCTTGTAAAAAACTGTATTTTCGACAAGCATTTATCCACCACCTGGTCGAATTATGGTCGGAGATTAATCCACGGGAGCCTTTGTTATATAAATAGCACACGGCATTAGGGAATCTTGCGTCATTGTGACTGCGCAGAGGTTGGTTAGTTTGCAGGTGTCCAGGTGTAAGGTTACAAAGGCCAGGTGTGAGATAGTTTGAGGGTCAGTCTATATCGCCATTTTGTAGGCTTTTACTGAAAATATAACATAAATAAAAATTGTTCCTAATACAACGTAGATGAAAACTAGGTAGGAGTTTAGTAATTTTTGCCGATCGGAAATTATATCGAGCGCACGGCTTATACAAAATTTTAGGTCCGGTATATAATTTGCGCTATTTACAAACTTGAACTCAAAACCACGAATAAAATTGACTTGCAGCTGTTTTTTTTAAACTCACTGTTTGTAATTAATTACCTACATTATTACATTACTGTGGCATGTCTAAAACAGACTAACAACATTTTGCTCAAAGTAACGTAGGGGAAGCTCAAATTTAATTGGAACAGGAACCGCAACGCCTAATTACACTTAGGGTTGTTCCGCCAGCATAATGGATTCAGTACTCTGAATATAGGGATATAGCTTGGCCGATTGGCCGTGTAGGCTAGAAAATCAATAGCATGTCGCATTCAATGACGGCTGTCTGCGTCCAGAGAAAGGGTGCATATTGGTTGGATGTTGAAGAATTGAGAGAGAGAGAGAAAGGCCAAAGGATAGACGAATGAATTGTGTGAGGAATTATATGAAAGAAATAGTGTAAATGATAGCGTGACGATCGACCGGGGGGAATGAGGGAAGGAAACGTGTTGCTCCGACCCCAAATCGAAGGGTACATGGGCAGGATTATGAAGATGACTAATTCAGTGATACAGCAAACTGATATTTATGCCTAACTGAAAATGTCGTAGATGATGTAGGCTCTATAGCTAGTAAATGTGCCGTTGAAATTAAGGCTCTAATTATTCAAACTTCTACGTCGCTTTGGTATTGGTGCTATCATATAATTAAAAGTGAAAACCACAAGTCTATCTCGGTCACGTCTCTTAAATTGTTTATAGTGATTAGACACGTGTCCTAGAAACAGGACATGCATACTGCTTATGCACTAGTACTTATTTTCAAGACACAGAAACGATGCCTTGAACAGGGTGGCGATTATGTCATCTGTGCAGTCCTCTGTGCCTGCAAGGAGGTGGAGGAAAGGGTGGTGCATGTACTCCTCATATGCACCGGTGTCACCTAGACCCACAAGGAAACTCTTGGAACACCAAGATCCTTGCGGATGTCCTGAGATGACTGCGAAGTTTGGTCTGCTTCTGGAGGGAGGTGGGCTGGTTGGAGTAACGGGCACCATGGCTCACGTACAATGGTACACTTTAAGGACTAAGTGCGGAAACCAAATCCCTAACATAGAACCCGTCATCCTAAACAAATTGTGTAAAGATTTGTATAAAAAATCTTTTCATACGGGGTAGTGCATCTACTGTTGTGTAGAACTGTAGGACATTGTTTTCTTTTAACGCATCGTGTTGTTCTCACAGCGAAGATTGTTTAAAAGGACGGATAGAATCAGGGGGTCTAAAATGACCACATTAGCAGATTATAATAGGATCATAATATAATAATTATAATAAAATATGAATATTATAATATGAATTGCGTTAAAATGTGTAAAATGGACCAGTCAAATAGTAACTGCGTCTGTGACCAATTTACGATATTTTTAAATTGAATAATTATGTGCCTATTATGAGCCGCTAAAGTGGCCATTTTAGACCCCCAGCTCCTTGACGGGGGTGCAAGTTAGTTAATGGCCAGCCCGCCACTCGGTATAACTAATTTTATTATTCTGTTGCATTGTCTACCCTCTCGTGCCGCTAAACCGAGTGTTGGCAGCTTTCAGTTAGGCTGTCAACTAGTCTCTAGTGGTAAACGAAAACTAAGATAACATCTAAATCCATTTCCATATCGGCGAAGCTCTGGAGATCTAGCTAACTTCGAATTTACATTATCGACCTGCTATTCTCAGGGGAACAAATTCAGAAATGCCACTCATCTCTTTTATTAGCATACTGCGCCGCAAAGTTCTCTGCTATGCAGTTATGAATATCAATGGAATTAGGCCAAGCTGACTTCTATAAATAATGCTCAGCATTTGTTTCTTATTATCTATCGTTTGTTCTGGATTTGTATGGAGAGGCAGGGTTTTAGGTAGTGCACTTCTACTACCAGACATCTGACATCATGTAGTTTTAAGACTCAATCTCGACGGGGTCGCGCTGTATGGTGGATTACGACCCACTCCTCAGAAGACAGGCTGGTTTCCCAGCAGTAGGATAATTGCAGACTGATTATTCTCTGTATTTATATCATGGAATATCGTTTCGCAACGCACGACGCACAAACTTTTAAATAGTTTCACTGTTATAAGTTTCAAATGTTTCAATATGCGGTCTAATTAAGTACTATGGCTTCGACGTTTCGCAACGGGCGACGCACAAACTTTTAAAAAGTTTCACTGTTATGTTTCAAATGTTTCAATATGCGGTCTAATTAAGTACTATGGCTTCGACGTTTCGCAACGGGCGACGCACAAACTTTTAAAAAGTTTCACTGTTATGTTTCAAATGTTTCAATATGCGGTCTAATTAAGTACTATGGCTTCGACGTTTCGCAACGGGCGACGCACAAGTTTATAAAAATCACTTAAGTTTGACTGTAATTACTCTTAATATTAATATATTAATAGGCTGTCTGATTACTATGGCTTTTTGGTTTCGCAACGCACGACGCACAAGTTTATAAAAATCACAAGTTTTTAAAAATAACTTTAAAAAAAATCACTGAAAGTTTCAGTAATCGGTCTAATTTTCGTGGCTTCGACTTCAAAGACACAAACAGAACCTTAATAATCTGTCATGTTTCTTCTCTATGTCACAGAGGTTTTCTTCGGTTGTCTGACACCAGCTCACCACCGTGTAGAACACAATGCTTCATAACATAATTGAGCTCGCAACAAAGCACAGACGTGTTTGTACAGCGGTACAAAGCGCGCCTTTTGTCACGGGAAACCCTCAATGATGAGTTTTGTTCGAAACCCAAAGTAATTATGCACATCACGTGCAGGGGTTGTTGCGGCGAACTGGACGATGCAGGATCGAACTTGGATTAAAAACTTTTCAGTATGAATGTGGATGGGCTATACGAGTAAAGGAGATTTTAAAACTGTGGAAATGACGGATAACAGAGACGTTTGGACATGCTGCGCCACCATTATATCACGCCTGTAATCCCCGCAGGTGTAGACAGAGGTATACCTATAGATACCTCCCATGTAATAAGGGGTGAGCCTATTGCCATCAACCGGGCAGAAATCTAGACTCCGTGGCTTAGAACTAGGGCAGGGATGGCGAACCTTTATGGATCAACGTGCCATGTTTTCTAAAGCAATGTTTTTTGAGACCTGACACGTGCCGTCCAATAATATTAATTAATATTGATTAGTCTTTATTGGCAGATAATTAAACTAAATATTTTCAACTAAAAACTCTTAATTTAAGTACTACCAAAAAAGAAACTCTACCTATAGGTCAACTTTTTTCAAAAATGTTTGATTTCTACGTATAATCCAAATTAAAGTAATGTTAGTGTAACTTCTGTTGTTGCTGATTAGATAATAAGTAACTAATTTGTATAGTAAAAGGGTTGTAAGAGGTTACTTTTAGTAGATTGCATGTTGAACTGGACTCCTCTACCAAACGGTTTCTAATCGAATCTTATGTTATTCGTCTCTGAAAATAATTACTCGTAGACATAGATGAAAATATGGTTAAAATTTCGGTGGTGTGCCTAAAATATTGTATAACGTGCCATCAATAACACGCGTGCCATTGGTTCGCCATCCCTGGCCTAGGGCTTTAGAATGATGAAGTTTAATTGAGTCAAACCATCTGCATGTTTACACGAAGCTTACGTGCGATGCATGCTTAATGAAGTCCCACAAAACCGTTTTTGTCGTTAATATATAAGGCATGCGAATGCCTTGTTCATATAAAAATGATGTCTGCATAATTTAAACAAGGTGTCCAGTATATTATACTAGCGGACGTCACCCGGTTTCACCCGCGTTGTTCCCGTTCCCGTGGGAATACAGGGATAAAAAGCCTATGTCACCCGGGGATAGTGTAGCTTCCCAACGGTGAAAGATTTTTTTAAATCGGTCTAGTTGTTATTTAGTTTATTTTTATTCATTTAGTTTATACACACAAAAATACAAATCTTTCCTATTTACAATAATAGTGTAGATAGTAGTAGTATCAGGGGATGATAGATTGGGTCAATACCTATCAAAACAACACAATTTGTTACGGAAAACGTTACGTATTAGTAATGTTAAACATCTATTACGAGTATATATAAAAATGAATGCAATATGTATTTTACTTTTTCAGTTTTTAGTTGTTGACAAAATAAAAATAGTATCTGTTCGTAGATCAACAGTTATTCTCTTAACACTTTTCCTTGTTTCCTTGCAATCGCCAGGTAACTTTGCCGTGTATACCATAAACATGATTCTAACTCTATTTAAAAAAAAAAATCCGTTGGGGTAGAGTTCATATTCTAATGATAATGTAATAAGAACACTACCTGGTTGGGCTTTGTCTGAACAAAGCCGGTAACTAGGCCCAGACATGTCCATATTATTAACTCTGAGTAAGCTCACAAAATAAGGGTTGCTATTATCCGACTACTTTACATTATAAAAGAAGACGGGTTCTTTAGAGCAATCTCTGAGAACGAGACCATAATAATTAGGGAGAATTATTTACTTGAGAACACATACACAATATAACAGATGCAGGGAAATAAATTGAGGGGATTTATATTTGGTCAGCTGACCCGTGTTACTTCGTCTGCGTCGCATTGTGATTTAACGGTGATATCTCCTAAGATATTCATTATAATCAAATGATGTAACCGTCGGATTTTTTTTTTCAACTTTTTAAGAGTTTTTTTGAACATTTTTTCAAATCGAACCAGTATTTCCTGAGATTGCGTTCAAACAACCAAACAAACTGTTCTTTATAATATAAGTATAGATGTAGGGAAATCAATTGAGGGGATGTATTATTCCCGTCGGGGCTGCAGGTTGTTCGAAAGAGATACCGCGTCCTCGGCGCAAGGGCTAAGAAGGAACATGGGTGGTTTTTAGACAGTAGAAGTCTGACACTCCCTTCCGCTCTGCCCAAGAGCGGGAGGGGTTATTTGATGATTTTTCACCCGCCAAAATAAAAAAAAAGGGGATGTATATTAGGTATATAGTCGGAAACGTGTATGACTCTCAGTAGTTGCAGTGTAGTGTGGTGAACTTCTAACGCCAAAGTTTAACACGCTGTCTTCAACTTCCCTAACTGGGTTGTGGCGCTCAAATACGCAAACGCTCCATTGAAAATTGGCTTTTATCTGTGTTGAGCTAGACTGGAAGTTGACTTGGGAGGTCTAGTCGATATTCGCTACTGTCCATTCAGCACATTTCAACTTGATTAAATATAGCTAACTAGCGATACCACTGGCTATATTTCATCACGTTGAAACATTTACAGTTCACGATTCACCCCATGCCAATAATAATAAGCATCTTTTTCCAACAGTTCTTGGGGCATACCTTGCGAGCTGGTCACGCCCAAGAAGTGCCAGGAGCTGTGGCCGCTGCTGAATGTGGATGATGTGTTAGGAGGCCTGTGGATACCTGGGGATGGCGTCGGAGACCCTCACTTACTGTGCATGGCGCTGATGAGAGAATGCGTGGAAAGTGGTACGTAGTAACTTCTGTCTGCTATGCCGTATTCTTTCTTCAGGGTGGAAATTAGCAATCACATGCATAGCCGTTTCCTATGTGTTCTGTACATCAACGTATGGAAGATTGTACAAAAGTGTTTCATGGGATAACTGATTTTGGGCGTGAAAAATCGAAAAAGAATGTGCTTAGCATTGGTTTATTCAATATACATTATTAATTAATATACATATATAAATATTAGTTTATTTTTTTGCATTTTTATATTGATTCTAAGAACGCTTTGATTCACCCTCGTGCATTCTGTTATCACGTTGACAGGAAATGTTCTCTATTAATAAATATTACATAATTATATACAAACATACATAAGCTCACGCCTTTTTACCAAGGGGGAAAGCAGACAGCACGCCACCGCCACCTGTCACGATCCTGACATACTTACCTTTTAAATATTAAACTAAATAATAAAGTAACACTCTGTTTTACTCTAAAATACATATTGAGTTAATCAACTTTTTGCATTAAACCCTTTTTACATAAAAAGTTATCAACTTTTATCCTTCAAATACTTTTGATCCTTGCGCTACTGATAACTTTATAACGTCGCGTCTTTAATAACTAAGTTGAAAGTCTATTCCACAGACTAATCCATTTACCAAACCGTCGGGCTTTCAACAAACAATCGATATCAAAGCCAGACACATCGTGTCTGCGTGAAATAAAATAACCTTAACAAACTCCGACTCCGGTCCTGCACTAGCTCCCCTGTGCAAATCTGATCTCGCTTGCGTATGTATGCAGCCAAGTCTATGTACTAGTACATAACGGGTCAGCAGACGGTATATAACGTGAAGATTTAGTCTCCCCTCGCTTAGACGGTTACGAGGACTGGCTAGGACCGCACGTCTGGTTTCACAGTCTGGTTTAACTCTGAAACAGATTTTTAGAATCCTCTGTTCGTTCGTTCTTGCGGGAAATTATGTTTTCTGGTTATAAATTGATGATACAGTGAGTGTTGTATTAATAAACAGGTTTGTAGCTAGTTTTAGATGGGTGTGATTCTAATTCCTTTGTGGTTTCCAGGCGTAGGCGTGATGGAAGACTGCTCTGTGACCGCTGTGCTTTCGAAGAACGATCGAGTGTGCGGAGTGGAGACGAACCACGGAGCAATCGAGTGCGATTACTTCGTCAATTGCGCTGGCTTCTGGGCAAGGCAGGCAAGTAACTTTTTATCATTTTGATTCTCGGCTCAAGCAAGTGTCGTGTTTTTTTTAAGCACTGTATTTTAGGATCGTATTCGATGCAGCTAATTGTTTAACTGATTTTCCGTAAAGCAGGACGTTCTTAAATCGGTTTTGTTTTATTTTTCAACAAGATTCATTGTTCGGTTTTCATTTTGCCACAATTTCAACATACATGGTGTGGCGCTAATAATGGTCCAACGTTATTTTTTTTTGACTATGAGTAACAAAATAAAATTAAAAAAACCTTTAAAAAAATATGATACTTTGACTTTGATTTTGTCGGTAATTTCTATAAATATCATAATATTTTTATTTAGTTTTTAGGGTTCCGTAGGTATCCGTCCGTCCGCACTATATCTCAAAGACTCGTAGTACTAGAAAGCTGTAATTTGCCTGAATATACAAATGATTTACGCCGACAAAGTGCTAAAGTAAAATATTGAAAATTATTTTTTTCTTTTTTTACATTAAAGTGGGAATGATTTTTTTTCTCGCGAAGTCCTTTGTGTGAGATGTCGTTAGATAGGTCCTTTGTGTGGGATTCGTTAATTTATATTCCTCATTCCCTTTCAATATAGTGTACATTATTCTACAATCCTTTTCATTTCTTGCTGTAAAAACAGACTGTTTTTGGCGTCGTTTTCTGAAAAATGTGTAACAAACACATTTTTCAGAAAATGTCACTCGCAAAAAAACTACCATCTATGTTACGAGTATTGCAATATTTTCAAGATCCTTTTACAATGACATATCATAAATGATTTTCATGTGATAGTAGACATGTAATTATCATCATTCTTCTGCCGTTACCTAATTAATTTGAGATCGACACAGCATGTCTTTTTCCATACTTTTTTATTACTCGGCATCTCATTAGACACATCGTTTCTTACCATATCATCGTTCACACAGTCCAGTTATCCGTCCGTTATTTAGTATTTTCCTTCTCTCATACTGATCCACATGTGTGCTTAAAACTTTCCTCAAGACATTTCTCCGCGTGCCTTACCTATACCAAGCCAACAGCTTACTACACAACTTTTCAGTCACCGGCGGCACTTTGAAACTTACCCCCGAATACTGAAACGTCACTCAAAATTTAAGTAGCACTTATATTTAACAGATACTCAAAAGTGACGTTTGACCATAAGAAAACTAAAGTTTAGGAGCTGCTCAAATGTTAAGCAGCCCTTAAATTTTGAGTGACGTTTCAGTATTCGTGGATTACTCTCATATACTCTTTCCTTATTTTATCCATTCATAAAAATATTATGGCATTTACAGAAATTACAGCTAAAAGAGTTCTTTTCTGATTAATTTCGTTGCAGGATACAGGCGCTTTTTTGTTAGTCGCTACTGTTAATTCTAGCTTTCAGGAGTAGCAGTGGCTTGAGAATATTATAGTGAGAGGGGTTTGTCACAAAAAAAACTGTTGTTTCTGGCTAATGTGTTTTGAGTATGACTTAAAAATGTGGTATATGATAGCTGAATATATTATTACGATGGTTGAACCCTTTAACGTTGAACTATTTATGACACAACCCGTATATTTAGAGTTGTGGCCGGTTGATAACGGTAGGATCGTCAGTAAAACCTGTTTTTCAGGAACGCGTAGAGGTATCAAGTGGAAATTTATATCAAATACCCCGGGGTATTTCACATTTACATTCTTTTTTAGCCATGAAAACATCAAACTAATAAGTATATGCATTCAAAAGACATAACCGCTTATGTAGCAAGTTTTGCGATTTCACAAGGGAATCAAAACCTATAGGTTACATCGCAGTGAAATGCTTTAAACTTATAAACTCATGAAATTCGACAATAAGCAATGTCTTACAGTACATGTAAAAGATAAAACCTGAAAACCGTAATTAGTTATCGTATTAATTATTTAGTAGTTTAAAAATAAAAACTTAACGTTTATACTGTGCCCTCGGTGCGCGATTAAAGCAGCTTTATAATAAATAAACTTTGCACTAACCGCTATTACAGACTGAAAATCCACGTATTCAATCTACAAAAACAACGTACATACTGTTGATCGTAAAGCTTACTTGTCATAAATTCATAATAAAAAATGTTTTACATAATACCATCTTTCGAAATACCTACTTTTTTTGATATATTTTTGTACAGTGAATGATCGGTCTTACTATTCTCATGGTGGTAAGCAAAAACTACACACCCTTCTTGCGTTTTTCCGGCAGTTAATCATTTTATATAGGCTAACGTTATTTTCCACCTTACAGTGTAATTTTGTTATTTATTATTAAACTTAACGATTTAAAAACACCCGCCCCGTAAACATGTCGAGTCGCTGGCTACCCGCCGTATGCATGCACACTGAACCAACTCACTGAAGCCACGTTTGCAAGTGTGAGTGAACAGCAGACGGGGCACTTTTCACCCTTACACCCTAAGTCAGGTTATAAAGTGGTCGAGCGTCAATGAGCGCGGCAGACCGTTAACAATGGGGTACTTGACGAAAAAAAAAAACTAATTCGTCAGATCTATCTGGCGAATTAGTTTTTTTCGGAAATCTATTTCCGAAAAATATTGGACCCATATACAAATAATAAACAAAAAATGAAGACGGTCGAGTGCTTCGAAAACTCGTATGACGTCACATTTCAGTACATTTTTTACTAGAATGTGACGTCACAAGCCGCTACTGATGATCTATGACGCTTTTTATCTTCGTTAATTTTCTTTTTAAAACAAAAAAACACGTTTTCAATATTTTTGGATAATCTAACTAACAAACTAAACAAACGAGTTGCCAATTACAGTAACCGGTGCAATTTCCGTTAAGGGTGTGCAAATGACGGCTCATATTCAAATTTTCGCCTCGCTTCCCCAGCCGCTTTTTGTCCCTCTCGCCCAGTCGAATCGGTTCAATTAGGGTGAGGGTGACGAATATTAAATCGAATCAACGCAAAATGAATAAAGCTTATGAAATAATTTTGTCGATTTACCCATTTGTACGCTAACCGTCTTACAGTTTTATTTACAAAAACAGATCAAATGATTGCCACAAAACACCTTTTATTTCTGAGATAATTTAAGTTTTGGGCCACATGTTTTTAAATGATCAATCAGTTTACATCATTCAGAAAATTTTCAATTAATTGTTTAAGGTTGAATCTACTCCACTTAAAACATAAATTGAAAATTTTCATAATTAACGGTTTTTGGTAACAACTCCGAAAAGACAAGATTCATGGATATAATTATGGAATCCCATACCAAGCTGCGTCATAATCAAACTTTGTCTTTTATTGTCTACACTTATCATATTAACTCCTACAAAAGTTCGTTTTGTAAACAAAATCCGAGTTTCGGAGTAGTTTTATAAAATCGAAAATAACCTCAACACCAGGCAAGTTGATATTGTAAGGAAACCTCCACGATGTGAAGTCAGCCGAACTGTCAAAATCAACTGACAGATCTACCAGAACGACTTTTGAACCGGTTGTGTGAACTCCAAGAAGTAGAACAATATTCATACTTCTATTCTTTAAATTAAACCCTATTCAAAAATCAATTTCCTGACGCATAATTTCGTAAAACAATATGAAAATAATTACTATAAAATCATGATCTTGACGCAGGAGATTTTTTGCTACGAGTTTAGACATACCCTTTTTTAAAATTCGAATGTCAAAACTATTGAATCGGCTCAGTTTTCGAGGGTAAAAAAAAGGGAATACGAAACGTCGATCTTTTAAAAAAAATTGTAATATAATCGGTATGAGGTGCAGCTGACCCTATCCCGCTCTTTGGGGGCAGATATGACGCAACGCGACGGCAATATTTTCTTCAAATACGTATTTTTTACCCGACTGTGGCGAAGCCCAAAAGTTTATTTGTTCCCTCTTAACTCCTAAACGAATGAACAGATTTGAATAAAATATACGTCGTTAGATTTGTCTTGATGGCGCGAGTGTGTGACTGGCTACATTAAAATAAAAAAAAACAACAAAAACAAAACAAAAATTCGGGATTTTGGGGGCAAATAGTTCACAAAAAAAAATGCTTTACCATCGAGTAGGGTATCAAAATGTAGGATTTTAAAAGGAGATAACAATAATATATGCAACTTATATGTTTATATGAACTGTATAGTGAAAAATCGTATAAAAAAGTCAAATCGTCTGCAAAGTATTTTACGTGACTAACTAAAAAGATGGAAATAAAAAAGTAGATTTCACCCTTAACCAACCGTTGGAACCAACCACCCCCAATACACGTGTCAAGGGCGCGTTTCAATAGGCCCTTATCTTTCAATAATGTTTAGTACAGCAATATAAAACGAGTTTGAGCTGTTTCCTCTTGTCGTTGCTTCCCCCCCGAAACTTTTTAAAACGATATTGGATAACTACATTATATTATACATTAAGACTCGGTTGTCCCTGAAATTTAAAAATTAGAACAGTGAAGCACAAGTCCCTAATTTTTACACAAGTTCTTATATTTAGCAAGTCACCTTTTGTACCCATCATTCTTGTTAATATAATCTATCAAGTTAAAATAATTCTAAATATATTTTAACAAACATACAAAAAATATAACAAGTACTTTTTTCTTTGACTGTACCATCACGATTTTGTTTGACAAAACGAAATTATAAAAATGAAAAAAGTTCGGGGAGAAACAGGAACGGGGGAAATAAGCCCTAACACTATAATAAAGGTTAATGTAACCAGGGTGAAATATTTCTAGTGTTAAGCCTAGTTTGTGCAATCAAATTATGTAGTAATATGTTATATCTAGAAAGCTACTTACAGAATAATTAAATTAAAATATTAAAAATAAAAATCCAAGTAAAATAAACAACAGGGTGCTACTTATGCATCTAATTAGGTACTCCTGTACATAGTAAAGATAGTTCATGTTTTGTGTATGTTATGATTTGTTTTCATTTTATAGAACTTCAAAAAACACTCGTGTTTGTGTGAAAATTGCCGAGTAGTTCATTATTTAAAGAAAGTAGTATCTCTTTGTCCTGTAAAAAAAATAAATAAATTATTATACTTAATTAAAAAGGTTCTCAATTCGTCGGATCTTTTTTATTGAAGTGAAAACTTCTTTAGCGGCGTTGTGCCCTTTTTTTGGGATGGGTAAAAATGTTAAACGTGACCATCAGGTCACGTGTCCTGACGCAAATTCGTAAGATGACGCAGGGCGCTTGCGCGAGTTTGCTTGTGTGCCAAATGTCAAAAAAAAAACTTTTTAGTGTAAAATAATTGTAATAGTTCTGAAGTGTTAAATTTTTTATGTAACATAATTTGTCATGTTTAAGTACGAGAGCGCAATAAATGAATATTGTATTTAACCACATAAATGGTAGTACTTTTATGCTGATAAATAAAGCAATTCGTGTGAAATTATACCCTAACCATTCCAAAATATTTAAAAATGCACAACGTTAATGTTCAAGTTTTTACTTCTGTCTTAAAAACACATGCATCCCTTTGTTTTGTTTTTATGTTTGTTCCCCCATTACTCGAAGATGGCTGGACCGATTTGGATTTTTTTTTTGTTTCAAATGGTATACTTCCCAGGTGGTCCCATGATCATGAAGTCAGGATCTGATGATGATTTATTGTTAAAAAGTTTTTGTATGTCAATTTGCCTTTGCGAGTCTCATCCTGCAATGCGAAATCTTGTAATTAACAACAGAATTGTACTTGAATATTTGTGCATAATTGTGTTGGGTGTGGCAAGAAGAGTGATTCATATAAATGTTGATGGATGGAGAGGGAGAGGAAGACCGAGAAAACGATGGGTGGATTGTGTGAGGCATGATATTTAAGAAATAGGAGTAAATGATAGCGAGACGGTTGACAGAGGAGAATAGAAGAGCAAAACGTGTTGCACCGACCCCAAGTAATATAAGATAAGGGTAGGAGGATCTGCGGCCCGTCGGGACTGCGGGTTGTTCGCAAGAGATACCGTGGCCTCGACATAAAGGGCTAAGAAGGAACATGGTGGTTTTTAGTCACTCCCTTTCGCTCTGCCCAAGAGCGGGAGGGGTTATTTGATGACCCGCCAAACAAAAAAAAAGGGTGGGAGGATGATGAAAATGAATTGTGTTGAGAGTTAAAAGATGCCCAAGTTCGTCCATGTCACTTCGTTGTTATGAACATTATGGTACATAATTATATTAGCTTCGTTGTACTGTGTACGAACTTCATTCAGCAAGTCATTTGCGATTTCTCATAGCTCTTATTGCACAGAGCACAGAGACGCGCATTTCACTCGATCTACGGGAGATCTAAGTAACGATGTTGTACACTCAACGTACTTCGTACTTGGGCGTCACGAATGTTATTAGTACTCTCTCTTCACGCTGCCGTCTTCAATTTCTGGCCCTCTGTGACTTCTGGTCTTAGCGGTCGCTGTGACCGTCTGGTCTGAGATTAAATTACCAACGCCTCTAATACCAGTTGGTATTTTAAGATTGGATGGTTTCTTAGTAACATTCTGGAGTTTTCAAGTATTCTTTATAAGTAACATTAGGTGGTGAAATAAACGACATCCTATCACACTCTCGCGTGTCAAAAGTACAGCATATGGACATGCAACAATGACCTTTTAATTGTGTCTATAAACTAGACATGCAATGGGTTAATCCTGCACGCGTAGCATGGCGATTCTATCTATATTCTACCTAGAATAGACACAGCTCTTTCTGTAATTTTATCTTCTTAATTCCTCATTTTCGATTATTTCGTTGTCAAAATAGCTTTCTACGGTGGTCATGCTACGCGTTCTGTAGTCTTGAACTATTACATAAGCGGGTACCGTCAATGATCATCTAAAATTCCCCTGTGGGGACCCGAGTGCTATCACGTGTTCGGATGTGTGCATCGTGTAATGCAGATTGCGCAGTGTCACCCACAACTCCTGCAATTTTCCTATTTATGCCCACTTGATCTGTAACACGGATGTTGTGACCAATTGGTGTCGCTGATACTAGCGTCCGAACAGTTTATTATATACCTTCGTTCATGCTCTAACGAGCTCACCGCTCGTTCGAATACGAACCTAATGCACACAGTGGCGACCCCCTTTGTTTACTCAGTTATTTTAAAGATCTTAGCGTTCTTGACTTTCAGTATGTGACGCAATAGGGTTATTTATCATTTCATGAGTTAGGATCGAGGGGTATTTAAGCTTCGGTCTAGGTTAGGATGTCTTAGTGCTAAGTCGGCCTCGATCTTGGAAACACGTACTTTGGAAGTTATTGTGTACTTATTTGTTTTTCTTCTTCTCAAGATATGAGTCAACTTTGATCTCTAAAACGCCATCTTTAGAAATCATTTGTGTTTAACAGTTTAGCCTTTTGCGAATCTCTCAAGCCTTGTGTGCGTTACTGTGGTTTTCCACTGACTAACCACTAAACTAGACTAACCACTAGACTTAAACTAACATTTTTGGTATCTGTGCCTTGGGCGATTTCAAAATTTTCCATTGTTAATGGTAAACGTAACAATGTTTAGATTATGGTGTCTCATTTTCATTGTTTTGAGCGTACAGGTTTTGCTCCTGTTCTTCTTTTTGGAGTTATTTCGTGCTTTGTCCATTATATTTGTCGAAAACAGCGATTTTATATAAGTGTTGGTGTCACTTTCAATTAAGTCCTCGAGCGTCCTTATGAGCACCCGGTGGATCATAAGACATTCAAGCAATGTTAGCGGACGTTCAAGAGGTTAAGATGAAAATCTTCGAAAATTCACACTTTCACAACTTTTTGACATCTTTGTTCACTCCATATGAAAAACTTAATTAATATCTTACGAATATGATGGTGGCTTGGTGAGGTTATTCAGAATGGACAGGTGCGTAGTGCTCGCAACCGGTGTACGTGTATGACCAGATGTATAAACGTGGCCGATGCAAAAGGAGTATGTAAGGATCGTAGCAGATGGCCTTCTGTGTTTTCTGCCTACCCTCATTGGGAAGAAGGCGTGAGTTTATGTACTTATGTATGATTGTGTGTGCGTGTGTCTGAGCGGCTTTGATATTAGCTTTGTACGTACTAAATCATATAGGTACAAAATAGATTCATCAATAATTTCAGGTCAATCCTCCCCCAGTTTTGGGAAGCTGTCTTTGATTTTTTTTAATGAAACGATTCATTTATTTCAGGTTGGCCAACTCGCTCGACCTCAAATTAAAGTCCCTCTCCTGCCCTGCGAGCACTACTACCTTCACACCAAACCTATAGAAAACCTAGACCCTATGACCCCTGGTATGTATTATTAAAACTATCTTTTTTTTAAACAAAAAAATAAATTGAGAATTTGAATAAAATGTTGGGACGAAAACTGTGTAGCTTACATTCTAAAGGTGCATCATAACTTAACAATATGAATTACGTTAAAAAACCTTTCATAAAAGTAACTGCGTCTGTGATCGTTATACAAATTTTAACGTAATTCATATTATTTTCCTATTATGATCTATTTTCCTAAATCGCAGTTACTATTATTCACCATTCCATAATGTTGCTTCTTCCAGTTATCCGAGACCCTGATGGCTATATCTACCTGCGAGAGAGGGACGGCTGTATCCTGGCTGGTGGCTTCGAACCCATCGCGAAACCTGTGTACGAAGAGGAAAGTAAGTGCTGGGGCACTGGCCCATTAATATTAATGATAATACAGGTGTAAACGTACCTTTCACGAAGTCAGCAACCAACCATTATGTGCATCAAACTAGGTACCCCTACGCAAAAATTATTGCTGGGAAACAACTTTTTTTAGTAAGAAATCACGTTTAAGGGTTACAAAAAATTGTGCTAGTGGATGCTTTGAATAGTAAACGGGTCATGGAAGCAATTCAAATAAAATTATTATCCTAAAAACTGATATTTAAAAAAAACTTGTGTAGAATTCGGAACTTTGACCTTCAATATTATATATCCGATCGTTATAAAGATAAAAAAAATACTGGGGGAATACCCTATTATTTTTAAATTGAGGGTATTCCCCCACCCGTCGGGGTGCGGGTTGTTCGAAAGAGATACTGCGGCCTCGGCGCAAGGGCTAAGAAGAAACATGGGTGGAACAAAGGGTATTCCTCTAGTATTTTTTCCAGGTATGATCCAGAACAAAACAAAAATCGCAGTGACGGGGAGAACAAGTACCTTTTGACTTCGTGAAGGGTAGTTTTACACCCTTTATTTATCTGCGGTTCTAGGATACTGGCCTTATCCCAGTTATATACGTCTTTTTGTGCCTATTGGCCAAGTTTTGTTATATCTCCTGCTGATATGGAGGAAAGTGGAAAATATATTTTTCTACTCCTCCGCAATTATTTTCTGATTCATTTCGTTGCAGGATCTAAAACGGTTAAAGACAGATAGACAGTTAGTTATTGTTTCTCTGGGACTTCGTCGAGCTTCATTGTCTCGGTGCTTTTCTAGTGGTCGCTACTGTTGATTTTGTCTTTGAGGAGGAGCACTGGTTTGGAAATAGTGAAAATCACAATTCATTCATGAACACAAAAAAAAAAATAGTAAGAATCCAATATTTAAAGAATGATTGCATCTTTGAATTGTTGGGTAATGGTGCATCTACCCCATTGTAACACTCCCTTTCCCACTCACAGTAACATCGATGGCCCAACGCTGCGTACCTGAGGACTGGGACCATTTCCACGTGCTCCTGCAACAGCTGCTCAAACGTGTGCCAAGTCTTAGCCAAGCAGTGCTGCATAAGCTCTGCAACGGGCTGGAGGCGTTCTCACCTGACTGCAAGTGGATTGTCGGAGAGGCTCCTGAGGTAGGTTAACTTGATGGAAAGGAACCTAGGGTCTAAAATGGCCACTTTAGCGGATCATAATAAATTCATAATATGAATTGCGTTAAAATTCGTAAAATGGACCATTCACAATAAGTAACTGCATGTGTGACCATTTTACGAATTTTAACTCAATTCATATTATCTTCTTATTAACATAACATAACATCACGCCTGTAATCCCCGAAAGGTAAGCAGAGGTGTACTTAATAGTACACCCACATTTCGCCAGTTATGTTTTAGTCCAAAATAATGTTACTTTTATTTGTAAACTTCTTTATGTGCTAAACATAGGTGTAAATATAAAGTTCTGAAATCTTTATCTTTTGCCGCCAACGGCATATGTATATACATATATTATATAAAAGAAATTAAAATTGTAACTCAATATAATTTGTGTATTTCAACTATGGTTAATTGATTTCACATTGAAGTCGTTTATTGTATATTTCTTGTTGTTGTTTTATTCGTATGTAAGAAGAAACATGAAGACTTCTCAGAAGAAACACTCATCGCAAGTGCGGGTTGATATAGACTATTGGATTTATAAAACCAATGGTTTATGTCAACTCGGTTCTGTAATACCATCACCGCTAGTAGAAGACAGAAGATACCCTTCTCGTCGGTATCTTTGATTTTATGGATTATAGCAGTGCTTAACTACGCTAAATTCGTGGAATCGAAGGTGTTGACGGGAATGGGCAAGCTACGTGCAGAATGTGAGAGAAGAGAAGATAGAAGACGTGGAGGAGTAAGGAGAGTGTAGGTGTGGCTTTAGTTAGCGAAAGGTAATGGTCAAATAAATTTAAAATTGTAATGCTTTTTGCTCTTGAATAATGTTGGGCAAAATCTTGTTATTTTTAATTTATCGCAGTGTTTCCATTTCTATATTGTTTAATTAATGGGTTGTGAAATATAAATATATGTGTACAATTTTTTTTGGAAAGTTATCCGGCGGACTAATTAGATACTTTTTGTAGTCTACCTTATTACTACTATTAGAAGCGACATTTACGAGTATAATCTTTTATTAAGTATACCTTTTATTTGTAAAATCTTGCAACTGAATATCAGACCAGTTACCCCCTTTAACAAAAGAGTTTTGATAAAGCTCTTTATTCCTTCAGCTCCTTCCATTGTTCAACCACCAGAATGATCACGAGAACCTCGTTTAATTCCAGATGTTCAATTATCACGTGGCTGCTGGCATGAAGACGGTGGGCATCTCGGCCGCCGGTGGAGTGGCCGAGTCTACGGCCGACGAGATCGTGGATGGTTATTCCAAGTACGACATGCACGAGCTCGGGCTCAACCGGTTTCTGGGCCTCCACAACAATAAGCGGTTCCTCAGGGATCGGGTCAAGGAAGTTCCTGGTTAGTGCTCGTCTTTCATAATTATCATCAGCATTCTCTTGTCTATACTAATACATTTGGTGTCGGCGCAGCATGTCTTCTTCTTCCATACTTCTCTGTTACTCATCACCTTTCTTGGCAGTCCATCCTTAACATCATGATGAATACCACTTCTGTAATCCCCAAAGGGTTGGGCGCATACGTAAAAGTTCAGTAAATTGTAAATTGGGTAGACGACAAAAAACCTAATTAATCCGTCAAATAGATTTCCAAAAAATATTGGAGACATTTTTTCTTTTTTTCACGTAAACAAAAACCGGCCAGGTGCATGTCGGACCACGCACAATGTAGGGTTCCGTTGTTGCCCATCAAAATATGTGAACTTACTAAACTGATTAACCACCCTTCCTACCTACCTCCGAACGATGATTTTTATTGTAAAAATAAAACAAACTTACATTTGCAGTATTTAGACCTGCGCTCCCATACATTATGTATAGGAAAATATTTCATACAAGTAAATTTTATAAGTTGGTCGACTATTTATTTATTTAAGGTTCACCCACAGCACATATGTATATGGACATAGAAACATTGAGTCTTATTCTAATATATATACCAATTTCGGACAAACACAACATTGACAAAAACACGCCAGATTATTAATACACTACTACAAAGACTACCGATATATTGGAAGGCTTCATGAGCGAGAATACCGGTATCGTATATTTTAAATTACGCTTCGTAGTCATAGACTGAAGGATACAGGGTGGGAAGACACCGCAGCTCAAAGGGAACATATAAATTGCTCATCGGTAATTGCCTGAAAGATATTCCTCGACGGCACGTGAAGCAAAGTCGAGAGGTCCATGGGCCGGGGCTGCGGGTTGTTCGAAAGTGGTACCGCAGCCCCGGACACAAAGGGCTAAGAAGGAACATGGGTGGTTTTTAGTCAGTAGAAGTCGTAACACTCCCTTCCGCTCCGCTAAACTAACCACAGCATAAAGAAGAACGGTGATTAAAAAAATAAATTGCTGTTTACTACAAAAGTGCAATAACTACGCGGTAAAAAACAGATTAAGAAAAAAAAAAAAACCAATAAAAATTTTCTCTGACGAACTCGATACATCGAATTTTAGTTTATCTTAAACTGAACACGCAATGGGTGCGCGGAATAATAAACAGCGTAGACAGCCTGCAGTTGCCCCGTGGCTGGGATTTAGACGGCGCGACCAACCGTTGTAATTATATAAATGAAAGCTTTAACGGACGTTTGACGTTGACCGCAATTGCAGTTACAGTCTAAAGGCAAAAACAGAATGTCAGTGCCTTCAAAATATCCTCTTTTTTTAGTTAGTCGTGAAATATTTTACGAACGAGGGATTAATGGCTGCAGTTGGCAAGGGTAAAATGAATTTTTAAAGTTTAATTGCATACGAGACTTGTTGACGGTTACTCAATACATTCGACTGTGTAAACTGTGAACGAAATAAAAAGCCAGTGTTTGCTTACAAGTATCCAGGGATCCTGGGTAATGTGACACATTTCTCAAACGAAATACTTCTGTACTTGCAGCGGGGAATATCGAAAGTCTTATTACTAGGCTAGGATAAAAAACTAATGATTCTGTCTGATACCATTGCTGTTAACTCATCACTTATTGACAGAGTGATCGAATACATTGCACTGTGAATAATATACGAGTATTGCAAGGGAATATAAGCAGTATAGCATAGTTATTTTGGGTCTGGGTATTTGTGTACGTGAGTTAAAATGTATGTGAACGCACCCACGATACAGGAGAAATTCCTAGTGTGGGGCAAAATATTATACCAACCAAGTAACAGTAATGATAGTGAACCATCATAATATTGGGGAAGAGAGAGATACATTTATAAATCAACCAATCTACAACCAAGCGACACGAAACTATAAGGTTTCCTAAAAAATGAAGACGATACGGTGCTTCAAAAAGTAATGTGACCTCACATTTCAGTACATTTTAATCAAAAGTGACGTCACAAGCCCCCTCTCATGATTAGTCATGATTTTTGAAGCGTTTTATCTTCATCACTTTTTATTAATTTGATAAAACCTATATACGTATCCAATATTTTTGATAATCTGACTGACGGACTAAACATAATGATATTTATTTTAGTCAGGCGACATCCGTATTGTTGATGAGTTTTATGTATTACCAATAACAACAAAGGGGATAGAACCGATGTGGCATATCAACCTGCCCGCCATTTTGATATTTTTTCGAAATCATGGCCCACGATGAAAGTGGTATGTATGGATAGAGGGCTTTTAGACGAACAAAAAAAAAAATTATCAAAGATCCCTCAGTAACAAATAATAAATGTCGCAAGTGTCACACACAACCGGAAACCATTCAGCACATAACAGGAGCATGCACAACTGTCACGCAGACCGACTACACACACAGGCACAATCAGTTGGCAAATGTTATCCACCAAAGATTGATAGATAAGTCTTTAATGGAATGTTTAAAACTGTTTATAGTACATAAAGCTGTCTAATTGTCAATACATTTGCATCGTTGTAAAGGGTTTTTGTGTCGTATAAACGTGGTTTGAAGAGAGCAACTTTCTCCTGAAAGTTCCTCTCTAAACAGATTCGGTCAAATATTTTCCAAAATATAGTCAATCTAAACCAATCTTTATTCGCAGGTGTACACTACGGGCTTCCGTATCCGTTCCACGAGTTTGAAACGGGTCGCAACCTGAGACTGTCGCCTCTATACCCGACACTTCGCGACAACGGGGCCGTGTTCGGACAGGTCATGGGCTATGAGAGACCGACGTGGTTCGAAACTGTTGGTAAGTACAAGTGTAAAGAAAGACTACCTCTATGGTTTAGTGGTCGTGAGCGCGACTGCTGAGGGCCTGGGTACGATTCCCGGGTCGGGCAGTGTTATTAGGTTTTTCCATCAGAATATCCATGTCGTATCTTAATGTTGCAACAGTTATTTCACGAGAAATTTGCGTTTTAACTTTGTCAAGTGTATGTACCAGGGATGTAACGGAGGTAGTTTTATCGGAACCGAAGGCGGAGTCGGAGTTTTTAAATTTGCTTTATCGGAGTCGGAATCGGAGTCGGAGGCAGGGTCAGAAGTGGTGGTGGTGCGTAACAAATTAACAACAAGTGAAAAAATAATTGACGATAGAGTGCACGTAGTGGGAGCCGGGGAGATTCCCCGCGCGACATGTATGACGACTTTTGGCCTTGTACGGGACTTATTTTAATTCTGTTTTATTTTTAAAGTGTTTCTCTTGTTTTCTTTTTTGTCAATTTTTATTATTAATTTCTTGTTCTGTGTGAGACCAATAATTACTTTATCTTTCTTTCTTTCAACGGAGTCTGGATTTGTGTCCTGTTAATGGCAGTAACCTCGTCGCCTATTACACGGGACTAAAACATAACTGCCGAAATGTAGGTGTACTATTAGGTACACCTCTGCGTTACCCCTCGTTGCGTTACAGGCGTGATGATATGTTATGTAATATTTCAGATTCATGTGCGTATTGCGTAATTATTGTCATTACGCACACCTCCGCCTAACCGTTTGGGGATTAGAAGCTCGATATTATATATTAACCACATGGTATTACTTCCAAAACACTACAAAAAAATTGTATATCAGGGTTTTACTCCTTCATTCTGTTACTCCCTGTTAGCCTTTGTCAACCCTCTGCTTGGCAACCTCCCGTATGACCTCCAAAACTTAAATGACTATCGGCCTCCACTTTGTTTTGTTTTTGGAGGGTGGGAAGTCATCAAATGACTCCTCCCGCTCTGGGCGTAGTGGAAGGAAGTTTCAGACTTCTACTGACTAAAACACTCCCTTGTTCCTTCTTAGCCCTTTGTGTGCACGGCGCCGCGGTAACTCTTTCGAACAACCCACAGACTTGGCCTCCCCTCATAAGTTCTTCACAAAAAAAAAACGCACCACTAATAATATTTTTCAGATCCCGCCGCCGACAAGCCCCGTCCGTTCAAGGTCGCATACACGAAGACGTTCAACAAACCTCATTGGTTCGAGACCGTGCAGCGAGAATACTGGGCATGCCGCGAAAGAGTGGGATTGGCCGACTACTCGTCCTTCACCAAGATCGATATACAGGTGAATAAGTCCCTTTGTACAGAATTATAGGGTGTACGATTCTAAATTATAACTGCCGCACTCAGAGAGCTTTAATGATTACTTAGGCCATTACTTAGTAAAGGTTTTGACAGTTTTGTCATACAAAAGTATGTCAAATCTTTACTAAGTGACGGCTTAAGTAATCAATAAATATCTCTGAGTACCGCAGTAAGACAGCCCTTGCCATTTGAAATAAAAACGCTAACGCGTCATAGGCATCATGTTACGTTTCCCATAGTTGTTGATTTTCATGACATATTACCACAAGCCAGTCATACCTTGAACTTCGTGGCGGACACATTTCTATTATATCTCTGCATAAATCTTAATTACATTAAAATTCCTAAGGTCATGCGGCCAGTCTACGCATCTATTTCAATCGTAACTGACTTCTTCTTATCGTGTAAGCCATGGGGTCGTTAGACACGACCCCACACACCCTAGTGTCAGTTAGTTTTTGATAGCCGGGATCACCGGCTTATACGTGACTTCCGAAGCACGAAATCATCTTTTTATCAGACAACCAGGTGATTCAAGGCCTGCAATGTCCTAACCAAACTGCTAACAACTTTACGAAATATGCTACCCGTGGGAGTCGAACCCGCTACCACCGCGTATCCACGTCCCTTGCTCGAGCCAGCCCGCAATGTTGAGCCAGTAGTTTTAATCCAGCATGTCCGTTTACTGCCCTCTCCAGTGACGTTCTAAACAGGCTCGTACCCCACAGGGGGTGCTCTTAGTGAGCTGTCATTTAGTTTGTAAGTTTTACGCCCCTAGCTGTAACTTACAATTAAGGCACCTACAGAATAGGCCGGCTTAGCAGAAGCCAGCCTTATAAGTTAACCTGAAAGAAGCCATTTGGAAAAAAAAATAATTGTACTTCTTAAACTGGCAGCGACGCTACTTTGCAAATTGCGAAAAACGTAAAAATATTTGATTTTAGTGAGCCTATACGAAAATTGTTTATATTGAAGCCAACTATTGAATAACACAGGGTTTTAAGCGTGGCCACAGCGTCAAAGTAAATGAAAATTGCGGCTAAATAATTAAAACCCCTTTGAGCCCGTTTTAACGATAAGCATTATCTTTTCCAAATGTTTCATCCTAGTAACGCGATACTTTATGGTTCAGTCCCAGGGTCGCGAGGTAGTGGATCTCCTGCAGTACCTATGCTCCAACGACGTCGATGTGCCGGTCGGCAGCATCATACACACGGGCATGCAGAACGAACGCGGCGGCTACGAGAACGACTGCAGTCTCGCCAGGATATCTGATAACCTGTGAGTGACGCTCTTCAGTAGTTAGTTAGTAGCTTAACTTAGTTGTTGTACGAGCAAACCCGTACAATATCAATTGTTTCAATTTTATGCTGACATCGACGCGCAGCGAATGAATAAAATATGCAATTTTACGTAAACGAACAGTAGTCGCTTAGCACCGTTGTTGGGCTAATATCATAAAGACTCATTCGCCGCGAGTCGATCATTTATCAGTTTTTGGGTGTTTTATCAATACACTTTTCTATCATTTATCAGTATATCATTTAAATGTACCTACCTTACCCGTACAGTTGTGAACAGGCAATTCACATGAGGAGTCGACCAATTTACCTAAAATCTACATCAATAATTTCTTTTCAAATATTTAAGAAGGCTATAGTTACATGGTGTTACTGTTAATTTGTGTCATTCCACTGTTGGGCAAAGTCCTTGTTCTATGACCAAATCTTTAGATCCAGGGCCAATATGGACCGCTGGTCGTAGGTCCTGTCCAGCTCGTCCTGCAGATGGTGATCTGATTAACTTACATATCCTTAATTATTGCTCTCAAAACGGTGAAGGAAACCATGTCTTAGAACCAAAAAATTCGAAGACATGTGACATCTACCAACCCGCACTGGGCCCGCATTGTGGATTATAGCCCATGCCTCTCCTAGAGAGGAGACCTGAGTCCCTGAAGTGGGAACATTACAGGCTGATGATGAATAATTGTTCCAGCTACATGATGATAGCGCCAACAATCCAGCAGACCCGCTGCAAGTCCTGGCTGAAGCGCCACCTCCCCGCCAACGGATCCGTGACCCTCTCCGATGTAACCTCCATGTACACGGCCATCTGCATCATGGGACCGTTCACCAGGAACCTGCTGTCTGAACTGACAGACACTGATCTGAAGCCCTCGAACTTCCCCTTCTTCACTTTCAAGGAGATTGACGTTGGGCTCGCGAATGGGGTCAGAGCTATGAATTTGACGCATACTGGGGAGCTGGGCTATGTGCTGTATATACCTAATGAGGTGAGTATTTGAGGATATATTGTTGGTCTAATTATCAGAATTCGTAAGTAGTAGTCGTAAAATTTTATAGGAGCAACCAAAAACTGATTTTCTTACAACTTTCGAGAGGTTTTTAAAAGGTGTTCTATGTTATTTCAGTTTAGAATGGATGTAGATTGACATTTTACCGATAGTTTTTTGAATTTGCATAATGATGAATTGTCAAGTTATACAGGGTGGTGCCGACAATACGACAATAAATGAAACCACTGGTAGTTCTAGTTCATAGGAACATTTTTAAACTATCAAATAAATTCTAACACCGTCGTGGTGCCGACGATACGACAATAACTTACCTAAATGTCTTTGCCAAATTCGTTTGTTACATTTTATTTCCACACATTAATCGGTGCAAATTATTCCTAAGGTTAGTAAACCAATATTAGTTTGTAAATTGTAATGTAGGTATTTCGTTTACAGTTTTATGCTACTTAGTTTTATTGATATTTTTATTTTTTTTTATTTTGGTGTTAATATTTATTTTATAGTTTAATAATGTTCCTATGAACTAGAACTACCAGTGGTTTCATTTATTGTCGTATTGTCGGCACCACCCTGTATAGAATAATAACGAACGATATGTTAAAATTTGTCAATCTATTTTAATGGGATATATTAACTTATTGAATTCCAGTTCGCGCTCCACGTCTACAACCGCCTGATAACGGCCGGCGAGAAGTACGGCATAGCACACGTGGGCTACTACGCGTCGCGAGCGTTACGCGTCGAGAAGTTCTTCGCGTTCTGGGGACAGGACCTCGACACCATGACCACGCCGCTGGAGTGCGGCCGCACCTGGCGCGTCAAGTTCGATGTGAGTAAACACGTGAGGACCTGGTGAATATTGTGTATGCAAGAGACCGGTCAATGTGGCGGTAAAACTAAAAAAAAATTAAGTTTTTTTTTTCTTTCGCCTATTTTTTTATTTACTGTTTCCAAATCTCTAGTAAAAAAAGTCAAGTACCCAATTACAGTAATATCATCATCAGCCTATAATGTTCCCACTGCAGGGTCTCAGACCTAGGTCTCTAGGAGAGGGATGGGGGATAATCTACCATGCGGGCCCAATGCGGGTTGGTAGATGTCACATGTCTTCGAATTTTTTGGTTCTAAGATATGCCTGTTTCCTCACGATGTTTTCCATAACCTTTTTTGAGAGCAGTGGTGATGAAATAAATTACACAAAGTAATGCGCCTGCCTGGGTTCGATCCCACGACTTATTGATTTGTAAGTCGGGACCGCCACCACTAGGCCACCACTGCTCTCGCTCTCGCTAAGAAGATATTACACTAGGTTTTTTACTACCTATATTTTTATTTACTGTTTCTAAATCACTAGTTAAAACAATAGGCAAGCACCCAATTGTACTAAAATGACGCCATTTTAAATGTTGCAGAAAGACACCAAGTTCATCGGTCGCGACGCCTTGCTCCGTCAGCGCGACCAAGGCATATGTCGTCAGTACGTCCAGCTGCTACTGACGGACCACGACCACGAGCTCGACATGTGGTCGTGGGGCGGCGAGCCCATCTACAGAGACGGAAACTACTGCGGTCAGACTACCACCACCAGCTATGGCTTCACGTTTAAGAAACAGGTAAACGATGAAACCTTTAAGTTGGCCGAGATAGAGGCTTGAGAGGTGAAAAATAACATTTTACGATAAAACTCAATAGCACTCTTAAAATTTGAATAGTAAACGGGTCATGGAGGTAATTTAAGTAAAGTTATAACCTAAAAAGATAGTATTAAAAAAAACAGCTGTGAAAAATTTGGAACTTTGACCCAAATATCACCGTAACTAGGGTGTTCCAAGGTATGGTCTAGAACAAAAACAAAATATCACAGTGACGGGGAGCTACTAACCTGTCTCCTATAACAAATGTGTATTTATGTTACAGGTGTGTCTCGGTTTCGTCGAGCGACTGGACGTGAATGGTGTGCCTCAATCAATCACCACCGAGTATGTGCTCGGCGGGCATTACGAGATCGATATTGGTGGCATAAGGTAACATTACTTGATCCATTATGTCCAAGCAGTATCCGCTGAATAAATTATACGGTGGTGCCGACAATACGACAATAAATGAAACCACTGGCAATTCTAGTTCATCGGAACATTTTTAAACTATTTATTTGAGAGTTTAAAAATGTTTCGATGTCTATCCTATCAACGAAATAAAAAAAATAAAATAAAAACTAAATAGCATAAAACTGTAAACGAAATACATTACAATTTACAAACAAATATTGGTTTAATAACCTTAGGAATAATTTGCACCGATTAACGTGTGTAAATAAAGTATAACGAACGATATTACGTAACGGGTAGTACAATCCCCCCTCCCCCCAAATTCGTTACGTACCTAATACTTGAACGCTCCCTAACCTGAACATTATGTCTCCACAGATACGCAGCCAAATTGAACTTGCACTCGCCGAACTTACCAACGAAATACCCGGACAAGGAGCGCGATGTGTACCAGGCGACCAGGAAACCCAACGAGCAGAAAGAGTTCTTAGGACGACACTACCAACCTTAGATACACGAACTATACTACCACACCTACTTTATCTCTGACAACACCGAAACACCCATCTTATTGTCACTGGATTAAAGATTACATTGAGTTTGGCAACAACTTTATATATATTGAAGGGAAATTCAAAATAGCGACGGCGGTGTCGACTTAGAGATAAATTAGAATTGGAAGTTTTAGATACGCGAACAAAGGCTCGAATCTGTCTCATATTTAACGTGCAATAAGAAAGGATGTAAGTGAACCGCCATTTTGGAAATCGTTATTTAAAAAGCAATACAGTTGCTTTTTAGTATTAGAAAAATACCTTGGAGCATGTGTGAGTCATTATATCGTGTAGTAACTAAAGTTGTTCGACTCGAGATTACTGAACATAGATTTAAATGTTTATTTTAGAGAATTTATTAGTTGGAGTAAACACAAAAATAAAAAACCACTGGCCTAGTTGTTTTAAAGACTTACTGTACATTATATCCGTCAGTAAGCTCTTAGTTAGCTTTCAAAACTTTTATCTTTGTATTTGAATAACATAGCCAAGGTTTTAACTATCAATTATATCAATGAGTATATTTAAATCAGTATATAATTCATATTCTCACATACGTAAATGTTAAATAGGCAAGATTAATACATATAAACAAAAAAAAACGTTCACATCGGCACGTCCAATTTTAAATTGTATTACAATTATGTAAGGATCTTTTTGCAATATTTATTCTATTAATTATATCTAGCTTTTAGGAACAGCTCAAATATTTATGTAAATACGGAATACTAAAGAGCTAAAAATCGAGGTGAGATAAGTGATAATCGGAGCGGTATTAACAATAATTACTTTGACATAATATTCAATTCATATTGGTTACTCACATAGAGGATATTGACGCTTCGGCGGCCATAGCTAGCGGCGGCGTTGTAACACGTGCCATGCGAACCAAGTGCGTCACCGTTTATTCTCAATACGACACTAATAAACAAACAGTTTTGAAGTACGATCCGGGACATGGTTGAGTAGTGAGTGGGTGCACCCATAGATATAATAAACAAGATTTCTACGGGTCCACCGGACTTTCGGTGTTACCTCATCATCATCATCCGTGCTCTCTGTGGTTTCACAATCACAATTCATTTAGGCTACATCACACGCTTAGATTTTGTAAGAACGTTGCATACGGCTAGTGTATACACAGTACTGTACCTAATTTATTGAAGTACCACTTAAAGTGTAAGCTCATCATCATCATTCTCTTGCCCGACTCATTTAGTGTCGGCCCAGCATGCCTTTTTCCTTACAGTGTAAGATACAATTCAATTTACGTGTGTGGTTCATTTAAAGGTAACATAAATACAACTCTCTACCTCAAACCGAGTAGAGGACAGAAACATAGTTTTAAATTACGATATCTTTCGATTCGTCACAGTTTTCAGCGATGGCACCGGTGCGTAGCGTCGTCGCAACCCTATAAAGTGTTAAAAAATCTTCGATATCATACCTACATAACACTGCACTGGTCTGCGTTGCCGCTCCGGCGTCGCACCGCAGCTCTCGTCCCCGCCTCTAGTCCGACGCAACCGTTGCGTCGTCTCACGTCATTTCACCGCATCCTATCACATCTATATCTCTACCTCTATTTCTATTGGACAGTGCACAGTATTAGTATTTTTGGATTAGAAGACTGAAATAGCGGAATCTCGGTTGAGGTCAATCCGCATGTAGCCACTACTCTAGTGCGATGTAATTGGCAATAATGTGGCTCGAAGTTTGGCTTTAATAATGTAAAAAAAAAAACAATTTAAAGGCCCATAATAAAATTACTGGCCGATTTTTGGACAAGTGTTGTGAAGAAAACCTGTTGGTTGTTACAAAATTCTTTTTGGAAGATTATTGTTTTAGAAAAACGAACCACATTTTATCAAAGATATTATGTAAAGTAAATATGTATAATTAACTACACGTAATAAACTTCCTTGTATAGTATACTAGTTATAAAATAATTGCAATATTTATCAGAATGATACTTATGTTAATAGTTCTATAATATTTTCTAACTACTTAGTGTGCGAATTTTGTTGCAGTTTTTGATTGTTAAATTATTTAATACCGTTATACGCCCATATTATTTATGTTGTTATTTATTTATGTGATGTTATGTAAATAAGGTTTGTCAATGCTACAGATAGTAAAATCACAATATCAGCGCTTGATTAGAGTATAAGCAGCTATGAGTTTTGTATTAGTTATAAAATAAGAGTAGGTACTGCACTAACAAAATAAAATTCTCCTAAGAGCTTTACCAGTCACTCTATATAGTAGGTACCTAATTGGAAGCAATAGATATAAACTGTTTATAAAAATACATTCAGAACATCATGGAGTTCTCTCTTACCAACTAGTTCTAATATACAATGGTGTCCTAAAAGGCACGGTAACATTGACTTGTAACCGGGGTCCATATTATTGTAACTAACATGGATTGATTATGTACACCACAGCTATCTCCACCAAGTTGAATATAATTATAAAGGACCGTCGACCTCCATCAATTAACCATTGACGAAGTGCTTTGAACTATTAGACCGGCCTAACTGCCACCATGGTATTTAATTTTTAAATAATCAAGCGACACGCATTAATCTGGTGTTAAGGTGGAAGCTCCAAGGTAGTCCGCGAAATTCGAATTTTCTTGCGTATTTTTTGCAATTTGCAGGTCAGTGTCCTGTTTTATGTTGATTAAAATATGATTCGCGCACGTAATGCGTATGTATTTATAGAGATATTATTATAATCATTAAAATCATGAATACAATCCTCTTGAGTTGATTTAATTCAATTGAGTGACTATTTGATGAAAAAGACATTCAAGGAAGTAATATGAACTGAGAGGGTTGTATTGGTGATTATAATTATTATTACTCAGTAAACTCACATTTATTACGGTCGCCAATCATATTTTATTTAACATACAATCTGCAACACTGACCGGCAAATTGCAAAAAACGTAAGAAAATTCGAATTCCGCGGGCTACCTGACTTTAAGATCTTCGTCTTAAAAAAGACTAGTTGGGTAAGATGGAAATATAGACTGTAACTTAAATAAGTAGGCTATATAGTATAACATTAATATTAAGTCTAAAGAATAAGTGGATTATCAGTTGAACATTCAGTTTCTTATGACAAAATTTAGCAAGTTTCTGTAAGTGGCAGATCACGTTTCGGTTGTTCACGACAGGAAATAGAACCTCGCTATAGCTTATACATGAAGCCTTGTGCTACAATAACCTAGTCTAATTATAAACACATACACTAGTTATAGTTAAATCAGGTTTGTATAGTTTCGGTAATGTTAATAGTTATAAAATTCCTATCGTCCGCCTTATTAAGACAAAAGTACGATACAATTTACCAATGTAATATATTATCAGGTAAATTGCTCTCTTTAAGTGTATAATCTTAACGTGTTAGATTCAAAGAGTTAACTGCTATTTAACATACCTGCTAATCACCCTGTCATTGTATTTGGTCTCTATTATTATTGTACCAACTAGCAATGAACTGTAATTATGATAATACCGACTTCGTTAAGATAAATCTGCCTCTGTAAGCGAGTGAAAAGTTTCCATTTGCCAAACCTTTATGCACCTATATATATATAACAACATAATTATGTTCTTACCCTGCGTTTACATGGAGATTTGTGTAAATATAAAACACTATTGGAATCACGACGTGTGCTTACTATCCTAAAGAAACAAATACATTTCATATCGGAAAAGTCGAAAATCGACATCGACATGAATGTGCTTAATGCATTGTTTTAGTGTTCTATAGTTAAGAACACATGTTTGAAAATAACTGTGCTCTTGATTATCTAGCGACCCAGAAAGCGCAGTATTTTGAGAAACAAATTGACAGACCGAATTAAAATGCCGCCGATATGTGGGGGAAACTGCTGCCAAGTTGAAATGGGACTAGGGAGGCAATGTATATCGGCTGTCAGACAATCGCGTGCAAAACTTACTTCGGAAGACCAGAGGAGAGAACTACACGCCCTGAAAGGCCCAAGCGAACATAGAACAAGATATGTATGTTACACAACGTCAGACTATTGTAAACGCAGTGTTAGAACAAGTTGCACATACAATTTGTGTAGAGCACAGTTTGAAAATTAACTTAACATAGTCCGTTTAACATCTGATCTATTATATCACTTATACTTATCAATCATTAGGAATATAATGCTTTTGTAGCTTTAGGGGAATTTTAAAGTATATTTATACATAGTTAATGTGGTTTCCATAATCGAATGTATAATTTTATTAGCAGTAGATTTAAGCATTACGTCTTGCCATACATGTATTTTGAGCAATTTTCTGTAGTTAGTAAGCAATTTCTGAAGAAATAAAAATTGAGAGTTACGAATCAGTTTTATTTTTTGAATATCCCACCAAGTTACATAGTATTTTTTAAGTAAAGTGGCCCCAAACAGCAGGAAACGGCAACGCGGCGGATGGCGGATGGCGGGACAAATTCCAGTCTTTTCGCAGGGATTGGCAATTAAGAGCATTGGATAGGGATGCCCTGCAGTGGCACACAAATGGCTAATAATATTTGTGTCCGTTTCGATTGCTCGGCCACATTGTCGTAGAAGTAAAACGACTACGTCAACATTACGAAGGAATTTGTAAAACACTAACAGTGCAAACCGCAAATTCGTAGATATAATATTCAGAAAGTTATAAAGGTTTAACCATGGCCGCGCGGTTGAAACGTGGAGGACCGCGCGGCCACGGAGTTCTATCAAACGGAGCTTAGTAGAGGTTCCATTCTTTTTGTTAACTACTGATACGATTTCGAAGAAAATGTAGATAGTATAAATAAAGGCCTAATGTTTGTAATTCACGAGCTACAGTACTTAGAAGTTATGGCCGCGCGGTTGAAACGCGGAGGACCGCGCGGCCACGTATTTCTCTTAAACGAAACTTAGTAGAGATACCATTCTTTTTGCTAATCACTAATACGATTTCGAAGAAAATGTAGACACTATGCATTAATTAAGCTCTCCGACTTCAAAATCATCAGATGACACCCCACGTAATGCTATCGCTAGCAACAACCCCAATGGTCCTAGTGCGGATGACTGTCAAGAGAAATTCAAATAGAATTTAAGTTTAGGTGCAATAAGTAGACATGATGCCCATAAATAAAACAAGCTATAATAATAGTTAAACTTCATGTACAAGAGTGGTACATAGGCAGACTCTTTAAGGTGAGGTTTTAGCCTGTTCAGGACGACCCTTTCCCATAACTTTGATAGTACTGGAGTAAGGCTAATAGGGCGGTACGAAAAAACTTCTGTTTTCGGATTCCAGGCTTTGGGATCATTACAATTTGTAATATTTTCCATAGAGCAGGGACATTAGAGGATTTGAGAGAAGCATTAATGAGGATAGTAAGAAAACTACTCCCTTTCTTGGCAGCTCTTTAAGAATTTTCGGAGTAATCTAATCGAATCCGGGTGCCTTTTTCGAGTTCATCGTAGATATCAATCTAGACAGTTCCAGTGGGGATGATGGTCGCAGTGGGGCACAAAGTTGCAAGTCCTGGTTGAGGATGGCATCAATTTCAGGATCATCAGGAACTGCAGATTCGTTCGGCTTGAAGACATTGGCAAGGTGAGTGGCAAAAGCTTTTGACTTTTCCTGATCTGAGCGAGCCCATGAATTGTGGGACTTCAGAGGTACATTGAGATTAATGTTGTCTTCAAGGTACTCTCTAAAGTTATGTCACTCGGTGTTACAGTTGTAGAGCATGTCATAATATGGGTTACATTTTGCAGTCGTTTTACTTAATCTTAATATGATTGTGGTGTGGTCTGAAGATCCGTCTAGGTCAGATTCTACCTGGGTGTTTATGTGGCATGTTTTTTGTGACAAAAAAGTCAAGGAGGAGGGAGATTTTGTTAACATCCGTAGGCCAGTATGTAGGTTTACCTGTGGAGAAAGTTCACATGGTATTTGCAACGATACATTTTTTGAGTTCATGGCCCCTGGTAACGGTGAGTCTAACCATCTTCTACTCTTATAGCCGGATTGTAGGTGTTCTGTCACAAAAGGTTCCAGTAGGCAGTGTTTGAGGGTGTTTTTCATTACGATAGCACAGCCTCCATGTGCTTGACTGTCTAGATGAGAGGTAAGGTACACGCAGAACCCTGGAATACGTATTTCACTACTTACCGTTGTGTGTCATTCTGATATCAGACATATATCAATCTTGTTTTTTTAAAAAAACTTCTAGCTCATTTGTGTTGGGTGGGTTGGCTATTGATATTTCAGGCTGCTATAGAATAATAGAATAATTTATTTAAGAAAACAATAAGTAATACAAAAAGGTGTACATTTAGGCACAGTACTGTTGCTTCACCTACAAAGTTATAATTAGTACTTTTATGTAAACTATAACTAAAATATATGTAAGAGTTACAAGTAGTGATAATTTTTTTTTTTTTTATATTGTTAATCTTGAATCTGCAATCTTGTCTTGGTTACTTTAGGCAGATGTGGTCAGTGTCATTTGGCAGTTGGAGTGTGCTCTCCAGTGAGAGCAACTACTCATAGGTGTAGCAAAGTATCCATATTAATTATGCTACTCATGACGGCACAGACAGTTGTTTTTCCTCTTGAGACGTTTCTGGTATGTACGTGTTGTCAACCAAGTGGCCAGTTCGTTTGGATGCCTCTCCAGTCTTTCCAAGTTTTGGGTACGGCTAAGATTTCCTCTTTCACTGTGTTCATCTGAAGTTGGTTGTGTATTTCAGAATTTGTTACAAACCAAGGCCCATTGTATATTGTACTCAGAATCACATTTTACATTCGCTGTATGATGGATATATTAGAATTGCTACAACTCCCCCATAGCTGAATGCCGTACATCCACACAGATTTTAAAATGGTTTTATATATAAGGAGTTTGTTGTCAATCGATAATTTACTATTCCGCCCCAACAGCCAGTGTAGGTTTTTGTAGCGCAAGTTGAGCTCATCTCTCTTGGTCTTTATGTGCTGCCTCCACGTTAGGCGACGATCGAGGTGTAGTCCTAAGTATCTCACACAATCTTTATGTGGTAGCAAATTGTTATTTAGCTTAACTGGCGGACAATAACCTCTGCGTAGTGTAAAAGTGACCTGTACAGACTTAGATGCGCTGTCTGCTATTCGCCACTTTTGAAGCCAGTCAGATATTTTGTCATTACCTTTTTGCAGCGTTTGTGAAGCAATTGTGGGGTCATGGTTGCTAGCCAGAATTGCAGTATCATCGGCAAATGTAGCTGTAGTCACGTTGTCCCCTGCTGCCAAGTCTGATGTGTACAACATGTACAGATTGGCCCCAACACTGATTCTTGAGGGACACCAGGCTTTATTTCGAATAGCTCCGACGTTGCCTCAGCTTCTTTCACTTGAAACAGTCGATCTGTTAAGTAACTTTTCATTAGCTCATAGAAGTTGTGAGGAAGACAGGCCTTTATCTTATAAAGTAAACCCTTGTGCCAAACGCGGTCGAAAGCCTGTTCAATATCCAGAAAGACTGAGCAGCAGAACTCCCTTTCCTCTAGAGATTTCCTAATTTTAACTTCAAATGTCTGTATAGCTACCGCTAGCTATGAATAGGGAAGTCATTTTGTAAGTTTGGTGATGAGGCTGGTGATTAGACTTACTCGGGAGCCTATTTGTTGTATTAAGAGGCCTATCTTTTCACTCTGTTTCATTAAAATATGATGTAGTGTCTGATTCTGTTGTTGGTGAGTTTGTGGCAGGTCATGGGTTGTAGCGTTTGGTGTCGCTTCCTGTGATTCAAAATTTGACTTTTACCTTGGCCAGACAGAAGCTTAGTGTTGATATACAATGTGGCAATGCTACCAGTTTCCTGGGCACATTACCAGCTGACAGCATTGAGGAGGAGTTTATTGATGCCCTTGTTAGTTTATTTCATCATGATCATTCACTTGTATTTATTCTAATTTATTTGGGGTTGGGACAGCATAATGTCTTCTTCTTCCATACTTTTCTATTACTTGTCATTTCATCGGACACCCCATCAGTCGCTATTGTCGGTCACAATCTGGACAAAAACAATCAGCTTGTGAATCAGGTGCTTGAGTACATTCCGGTATGGTTGTTAACACTGGTACATTTGCATATAGTAAAGCAGGAACTGGTGTTCTATCAGCTTGTTGCTAAGATGGATGGCAGTTGCGATTGGATCCATGAACCTTAAACAATTTAATTTGTAGTTAGTGGTGTTGGAAAACAAACTGATTGTTCATGTTTAATGTATTAAATTTCAACTTATATTTATCACAATAATATATTCATCATAAAAATAAATCTCGATTAGCTCTTTTAATGAAAGGCTTATCTGTTTAAAGACAATTTTTAGAGTCTGAAACAACAGACTCCAAAATTGTCTTTAAACAGATAAATTTTTCTAAGGAGTAAATCTCATTTTTCTATTTCTTATATTGTATTCTAAACGCAAACACATAAACAACATAAAAAATATCTGATTGTACCTGCCGTGATGATATCCACCCGCTGATTTAATTTCTTACGTGTGTTTCTCTTTCAGAATTTGTTTGCAGAACATGATAATTATCTACTACGTAGAATTGAACATTAACCGCAATTAACACACTTCTCGTTAATGACCACTACTTGAGCTTTGTTCATTTTCTTGAACCGCTGAATTGTTCACTTCCTACATCTAGCAATAATGACAGACCAAGCTCTGGGCCGTGACCTGTAAATTAGACATTAAGCACATTTATTTTTATTCAGTTTCTAGGTACTTATCGATAATAGAAAAGATTATTTTAAAAATATTAAACTTACCACTTTTGGAGCAGTCCATTGTCGAATTACTGATAGTATTTCAACAGGTTCGAGAGTGTGTCTCCTGCGATGCATAATATCAATGTCGCATTGGATCCTCAATGCCACTAGGGGCAATAAGATCGAGTGTAGGAACAGTGTTCATGCGAAAGTTGTCAAACGTTTCAACGTTGTAACAAAAATGCGCTATGAGCAGATTAAAGAGTGAATCCAATTCTCAATTCAGGTATCGGAAAAACAACGCACTTCACCAAACTAACCGAAACAAAATCAATGTGTTTATTTACAATCATTGAGTAAGGAAAAATATAGAGCCGCCGCGATATTCTATAGACACATTTGCTTATACAAATATGAGTGAAATAGGATACAGAATGTGAAATATCGTTTTGTTTCGTTCTTTCTAATACAGTAATCGTATTTGATGAAAGAGACAACAATATTTCAGTTGTTGCTCATAATGGCAACATTTAGTGTTACGAGTCACACAATAGTAGGTAGGTGCCGTTTCCGCCATGTTATGCGGCGAGTTTCGTGGTAGTTCTGCTGTCAAATAGTTGTTTACTTTTTGATAAATTGAGATTTGTGACAAAATTACGAAGAGTTTACCTATAAAACTGCATATACTTATTAAAAAAACAGCAATTCAATATGCCTGCGTGCTGTATTGTGAAGTGTGGTGCAAGAAACCAGAAAAATCAACCTCAATTGTCGGTGCACAGGTTAGAAGCCGGTTTTCATGCAATAGTATCTAGGAGTAATACACTTTCGATGAAAAAAATGCTAAGCGATCATTAATTTATTGATATAGTGTTAATGTTTGGGTTTATTTCCGTCCCAGAGACCTTTTTGTTATTTCTTAATTTTATTCGTTTGTTTACAAACATGAATAGTGTTGTACCGTTGCGTAATAGTTTCCGATACTAGTTCCTTCGCTGCGCTGGAACGATATCTGTTCGAGTGACCGTGCTCTGGCCCGTGGTTCACAGAACCGAGTTACCGTCCCACAGACTTATATGATTGTTATACGTGATCTGAAAATAAGACATCAGCATGCTTGCACCGACTGGACGGGTCCACTAAAATCTGTGTGGTGCTTTCTTCAAATGACCATCTCAGACACTAATCTGCATAGTCTTCATGTGTGTATACCAAGATTATGTCTGGACTTTAAAAGAGACCATGACCTTTTTTTTTTTTTTGGGGGTGGGAAATCATCAAATAACCCCTCCCGCTCTTGGGCAGAGCGAAAGGGAGTGTCAGACTTCTACTGACTAAAAACCACCCATGTTCCTTCTTCGCCCTTCATGTCGAGGCCTCGGTATCCCTTGCGGACAACCCGCAGCCTCGACAGGCAGAGCTGAGTTTGTTTCGGAAGTTTCGTCTCAAAGTAGTCAGAAACGAAACACCGACCCCATCTAGTTTTAATAAAAAGTGGCTTTTAAAAGTGTATGTAAAAACCTATTTGCAAAATAAACATCATCATCATCTACCTAGCCTTTTCACAACTATGTTGGGGTCGGGTTCCAGTCTATCCGGATTCAGCTGAATACCAGTATTTTACATGGAGCGACTGCCTATCTGACCTCCACAACCCAGTTAACACTAGGTAATACGATACCCTTTGGTAAGACTGGATGTCAGGATTTTCAGGTTACTGACTACCTGTAACGACTGTCAAAGATCTATATATGACAGCCGGGATCAACAGCTTAACGTGCTTTCCGAGGCACGGAGGAAACTCGGCATAATACTGGGCGGTCAACCATCCGCAGACCAACCTAGGCAAGCGCAGCTTAACCTAAATATCGATCCGAGAGGAGAGAGAGAGGAGCTCGTGGCTTAACAAGAACAGTCACTCTGTTCTTGTTAAGCCACGAGCTCCTCTTGCAAAATAAACATCATTCATCATAATGATATTATCACACCAATAAACAGATTTAATAAAAATCATTCTTATTTTATTTTACTCCACCAGTCAGTATGTTAATCATAATAGAAACATAATCGTCTTCCTATTAGAAGAAGTTGTTTTTCACTAAGATCTGCATACCTACCAGAATCTACAGACCTACAGTCCATCGATTAGCTGTGGAATGGTTATGGTTTGGTATACTAAACTAACCATTTGACAGTTAATCGATGGACACAATGATAGCCACTAACATTTAAAAAGATACGAAATAGCCCTGCAGATATAACCGAAAGCGCAAACGTTGCATTCTTTAATTTTGTTCAGAAAACCACTTTAAATTAATTTTATTCTCAGGTATCAGAAGGAAAGTAAATTTACTCATGGTTTTCTGTTACAACGAACTGTTAATTATAATTCAACCGTGATATCTACAAATACTCGTAATACTATTAACTAGTACCAGTTTCGATACTCGTTACAGTAATACTATGTTCCATGATTGACACAACCCTAGCATTGGCAGCCATTTTGAGTACCGTTCAAGGTTGTAGGTATGCACCTTTTTTTTGTAGGTATTTCTAGTCCACTTATTTATATGTCTATGTTTACAATGTATATTAATTGTCATTATTGACAGTTGGTGTTGTTGTGTTGCCGGTATAATAATAAAAAAAAAAAAACTATTTGCAGGCCAAAAAGATTAGTAATATTTTTTTAAACCCTTTGAAAATAACTTGATGGTTGATGCGACAAGGTAGCCGGCGAAATTCGATTTTTCTTACGTTTTTTGTCGGTCATTGTCAGGTTGTATGACTGTATGTTATATAAAATATGATTCGCGACCGAAACAAATGCGTTTTTTTTTTTTTTTTTATAACGTTGTCCCACGAATTTCTCCTGTATCGTGAGTGCGTTCATAAACATTTAAACTCACATACACAACCAAACACCCAGACCCAAAACAATTACATATCTGTAGATCATACAAATATTTGTTCCGTGCGGGGATCGAACCCGCGACACACAGGGCAACAGTCCAATTGCTCAGCCACTGCGCCAACCGTGTCGTCAAACTTCTTAAACATAGGTTATAATTACATAAACGCTCTTAAAAATTAGGTAGTGCGCTATGTTTTGCCAATTGACATACAAATTACAAAAAGGACGATCATACATACTAATAAATTAAAATAAAGCTAGCAATATGGCACTTATTGTTCACTGATAAAATTCTTACAAAATGTTGGATGTAGTGCAGAATTGTGTCGCTTAACTTCAAACTCGGATAAATCCAATTAGAATGCAATTTATCCATCTTTGAAAAATCTCAGTGTGGATTTATAGAGGTTGTCGCGAGGGCGCGTGGATTCTCTCTTCATATTATATTCTGGTTATCTCTAGGTTTATAGTGTGATTGATTTTATAATAATAATATAGGATTGTACTGCTTCGCTTTGATGTGAAGAGAAATCCCCGCCTCACGATATATTAGAGACACTCACCGATACGGATCCCCCTCCGACTTGCAAGCGTCTCCCAATCCAGTCTCTTATCTTCGGTCCGCAAGGGCACCGAAGTGTTAACACTATGCCGACCATCAATCCATCCAACTTCTCAGGTGTAACTAGGATATCTGTAAGTTTAATTACCCATGAATCTTTGGGTTAAGTACTACCTATCTGTTTCCATCAATAAAGCTATCTAAAACAGTTATTCAATTGCAATATGTATGATGAAATTTACTTCAAGTTCTCATCAACAGTCTTTGTGACACCTATGTGCTAATCAGATACTAGGATTCTTTCCACGTCTGCAGAAGCACGCATTCCTGTTCAACTTCGGCCCATCGCCTCCGTCTAGAATGCTCCCCCTTTATATTACCTATATATATATGATATAGTGTAATTTTCCATACGTTCGTCAACGTTTGTGCCCGTCGGCACATTCACTAAGGCCATGGGGGACCAAGAAGATTTATAAGAGAGGTTGGCCCACGACCCTTCCTATAAACTCCCAAGAGCTTTTATGTCCGGACAAGTAGCTCGCGTGCGGTCGCTGTTATGCCCCCAGCCCAACGCTGAAGGCACGACCAACACATTTAAGTTTAGGTGACTCAAACAATTCCGAGTAGGTAAAAGTACCTCCGTATATTTAATTACTAGAACAACAGATAAATAATACTTAGCTTTCCAGGTGGCGCGTATCACGGGTGACAAGAATCTACTTATGATCTTCTTGCACTGAATTTACTTTACAATAAACTTCATTAATTAGTCAGACTGAATATGCTATAATGACCATTCAAACAGAGGCGTCGTTTGGTAGCGTCAAGTTGTCAATACTGATTTAGTGTTGCTATTACATTAGTTCTGTGCAATTATATATTTACATTTTAAGTTTGGAACATCGCGATTTCATCTTTCGCGACAATATTAGTATAGATTAGTATAGATTCACGGTAAAAAGAATATCTAACCCGTTTCATATCTGGAATGCTCAAATTTTCTAACCAGGCCGCTCCGCTCGCTCTTACCAGGGAGTTTTTATGGTTGTCCAATTCTTTAATGCGTTAGTAGTAAAAGTAAGTTAAATATCATTTTATTGAATGATAAAAAGAACCTTTCCGAAGCGGTGGCTAAAATTTTCGAGCTCGCTCTTGCTTTTTTCAATAATAAGAAACCATTTCTATCTATATGTATGAAAATCTCATTTATTCGATGTGCCAAAATTGTTTGAGCTCGCCCGCTGTTTTTGGTAATTTCCGGAACGGCAAACCTTAATACACATAATGGCTATCGAATATGACGTACATAATAGAACTAATGAAAGAGAATTTTTTAAAAGATTTGACTTTGAAAAAAAAAACCATTTTCAAATAAAAAAAAAATGTACTTTTCTTGCCTAATGATGAAAATAGAGGGGGCGGCCAAATTAGGATGGGTCCCCAGCGGTAAAACCTCACGCTAGGCGCTACTCGGCTCACTATGGGCGATATTTATTTTTGGTAAATTGATGTGCTGGCTGCTGTTCCTGTACTTTGTACCCATCCCATTATGATCGCGCGCTTACTCGGGGGCGGTAGGATAACGTTTGCAAACGGGAGCCTCGGGGTCGCCACGGGGTCCTCTGATAGACGTCAATATAATACTTAATTTATCAGTGTACCTACTCATCGTAAGAAAGATAAATATTAATTTTGACAAATTGTAGCACACAACATTAATAAACACGTTTGATACAATACTGTGGTGGCGGCAGGATAGGTAGGATGACGTTACGGCACCGCTCCGGCGCCGGTAAAGCTGATATTAAATCCACTAGATCAGGGCTGCACAGACCGCGGCCCTCCGATAGTATGTCAGTGACCCGCCAGCAAAAATATTCCGTCGTACATTTGAAGGAAAATATGGCTGAGGTTGACAAATAATATTAGGCACATAATTTGAATCACGCGCGTTACTAAGTGGGCTCGCTGTGCAGGTGCATGATGCGTACTCAAATTACAAGAAAAAAACTGAAAAAATCGTTAATCTTAGCTTTGTCGAAAAGTTAGCTATTTTGATACAAAGTTTTCGTGAACCATTTTCTGAGTTTCAGAAAGTTAAACCTCTATTCGACATAATTAGCAATCCTTTCACCATTTTAGCTGAAACTGCTCCAGAGTCAATCAAAACAATCAAGATTTTTGCATCAAATTCAATAAAGGGGAATTGCTGAACTTTTACAGCTGCATTCATAAAACTAAATACGAAGAATCACTAGCGTAGTGTTGTGGGGGCCGGCCGGGGAGGCCCTGGGCCCCGGCGGCACATTTCAGGGGGCGGCAGAGAGCGGAGCCAGGCAGTGTCAGGTCAAGGTTATCACTATTGTAATAGTTATGACTATTGTAATCGGGACCATGTTGCAAAAGTAAAAGACAACCAAGCAGTGGTGTATTTTCCTTACTTCAAGCCGCTCTGCCCTGGGGCGGCTTTTCGAACTAGCCCTATGTAAATATTTCGGTCAGCCGCATGCCACTAAAATTTTCTAGCTCGCTACGCTCGCTCTTACCACCGTGTTTTCTGGATTGCCCGATCCTTCAATAAGTTAGTAGCAAATGCAAGTAAAATATGTATTTTTAAGAATAAAATGAAAATCAAATAGTATAAATTATGATAAAACTATTTTATCAATATAAAATAAGACTCGTGGTTGTGACATGTAAAAATATAATTTGAATAATAACAGCGGTTGCTAAGCAATGCATCTGACATAAGTTTAAAAAAGGTTATCAAAAATAATAAGGTTCTAGTCTATCATACTTCTTAACATCCTCCCTTTTTGACAACCCTATTACTATATCAAACCAATTTGTTTTGCGATTGAAACAATCCGTGGCTTATGTAATGCTTTGGTCAGTACATCCGCTAGTTGGAACTCGCTGGGAACGTATTCTACACGTATTTCTCCATTAGCAACGAGTTCTCTCACATAGAAATGTCGAATAGCAATATGCTTAGTTCTTCTATGGAGTTCTGGATTGTGTGAGATCTTTATGGCTGCATCATTATCAACCTTTAGCTTAGGTATTTCTTTCAATTTAGATATTTCACCAAAGAGTCTTTTGATCCAGACAATCTCTCTAGCCGCTTCACTGGCAGCAACCAATTCAGCTTCGGTGCTTGATATGGCAACACATGTTTGTCGTCGACTTGTCCAAGATATTGCTCCTCCAGAGTATAAGCATAATATGCCTGATGTCGAACGTCCGGTACTTTGGTCTCCACCGTGGTCAGAATCACTGTAGCATTCTAGAATTCCAGCATTGCAGCTCTTCTTAAAAACTATTCCATAGTTGAAAGTTCCTTTGATGTATCTTAGGATACGTTTCAGCCTCTGGATGTCTTCTTTAGAAGGGTTTTCTAGACTCCGGGATACAACGCTTACAGCATATGCTAAGTCCGGTCTGGTTCCAACGGTCAGATATGCGAGTGCTCCCACAGCTTCTCTATACGGAAATAAAGCAGGGTCTACTACCTCTTTATCCAGATCTGGCAGTCCATCTTTTTGTATAGGAGTGGTAACAGGTTTGCAGTCACTCATACCAAAACGATCTAAAACTTTCTGAGCATAGTGCTTTTGCGACACTTTTATATTACCGTCATGGTCCTCTATTTCTAATCCTAGAAAATAGGACGCATCTTTTATTGTAATTTTAAATCTTCTCTTCAATTCTCTCATTAACTTTTCAGAATCTTCCTGATTTGTTGCAGCGACCAAACCGTCATCTACATAGAGAGCAAGAATAATTTTGTTACTCGCACGGTTTCTTATAAACAGGCAGGGGTCGGTATCGCATTGATTGAATCCAATGGTTTTTAAATAATCCACCATACATTTATTCCAACACCGAGGCGCTTGCTTGAGACCATACAAACTTTTCTTGAGTTTACAAACCTTGTTAGATCCATCAGAGTAACCATCAGGTTGATTCATATATATTTCTTCACTCAGTGAACCATAGAGAAAAGCAGTTGATACATCAAACTGTGTGAGTTTTAGGCCTTCATTTGCAGCAACGCTTAAGACTGATCTTATTGTCGACATCTTAGCAACTGGGCTGAAAGTCTCATCATAGTCGATGCCTTTTTTCTGTGTATATCCTCTAGCAACTAGTCTTGCTTTGAATTTATCTAGAGAGCCATCAGCATTGGTTTTGATTTTATATATCCATTTACAGGATATAGGCTTCCTGTCTTTTGGAAGGTCCACCATTATCCAGGTTTTGTTTTCCTTTAAAGACTTCACCTCACTTTCCATTGCTTTGACCCACTGATCTTTATGCAAACTAGTAATTGCTTCTTTGTAGGTTTTAGGTTCATTGATCTGATTCAAAATTTCATCTGACATCATGACGTAATCTCTGAATCTAATAGGTGGTCGTATTTGACTTCTATCTCGTAGAGTCATTCTAGTGGCTATCTCAGCTATATCATCTGAGATTATTGGTCGTTCAGTATCATCACCATCATCTAGGGCGTCTTCATAAGGAGGCGATTCTGGCATTGATGCTTCTGAAGACGTTTGAAATTGTTCAGTAGAGTCATCTTGGCTTTCTATTTCCTGGCTCACAACCAAATCCGGCGATATGGGGGGCAAAGTCGAACTAAGCTCATCAGAGCCACTTGCAGCGCGATCCAAGCTATTTTCGACACAATCATCCTCCCTTGCATCACACATCGGTGGTACTGAAAGTGGAAAGTGTGTTTCGACTGAAGGTTGTTCTTCCAAATCACTTTGACCAAATGGAGTCAATACTGATTCATTAAATGTAACGTCTCTTGACCTTATGAGTTTACCATGTTTATTCAGTAAGCGATAGCCTTCATCACCCTCATATCCAATTAGAATGCATTTCTCAGCCTTTTTAGATAGTTTTTTCCTTTTTTGTTGAGGAATATGAGCATAACATTCACATCCAATTATTTTTAGGTGACTGATTGCTGGCTTCTTCTTAAACCACAATTCAAATGGTGATTTTCCATTTTCTGAGGTTGGACCAGTTCTGTTTAACACGTACGCAGCGGTATTTATCAATTCTGCCCATGTAGCAGACGGTAACTCTTCGTGAGCATGCATCATTGTACGAGCTGCTTCAACTAAGGTTCTATTCTCACGTTCACTAAGACCATTTTGTTGCGGTGTATAGGGCATCGTAAGCCTTTGTCTGATTCCAGCTTCTTGTAGAATACACCTGACGTTCTGATTATCAAATTCACCTCCGTTATCGCTAAGAAATTCTTTAACAGAGTATCCAGCTATTTTACATTCTTGTAACATTTGTCGGAGTTTCAGGTAAACTTCCGATTTTTGTCGAACAAAATAAATGTGTCTGTACTTGCTGTAGTCATCTTTGAATAAAACGAAATAGCGAAATTTGTTAAAAGAAGGAGGGAATGGACCACATACATCAGCATGTAAAATTTCTGCAGGTAATTTAGCTCGCACTCTTGTTCCGAAAGACTTTCTGTGTGTTTTACCATAAATACAGCCAGTACACAATTCTGAATCTAGTCGAACTTTAATTCCTAGTTCTCGTTCTATAACACCTTTAACGTGTTTTTTATTCTGATGGGCAAACCTTTCGTGATACAGTTGTAGTATGTTTTCTGTTGACAAAATGTTGACAATAGGTATTGACTTTGTAATAGTCTCTACATTGAGCTTGTATAAGCCACCATTCTTGATCCTTTTGCCAGTCAGTCTAACTTGTCCATCAACTTTCAGCGAACAGTGTTCCCTTTCAGACATGAAAACACTTTTATTTAGTCTGTCTTGAGTGGCCAGTACAGAAAATAGATTTCGCATAATATCAGGTACATACCATACATCACAGAGTGTTACTCTGGATTCCTTGCCATTGATAGCCGTTTTCAAGTCAACAGTACCTTTGCCAATTGCTTTGACAGTAGCTCCATTAGCAGTAATGACTATACGATTATCTTCAAAATGCTGGAAACTAGAAAAATAGTCGTTTCGGCAGGTGACATGATTAGTTGCACCATTGTCGACGAACCAACTCGATGTATCATAGTTTGTATACATTGAATTTACATCTGTATTGACTTGCATGAGCATTAAGTTCAAACTTGATCGGGTCTGTTTACTTTCAGGCTTGGCTGGTTTACCATCAGCTTTCCATTTATGACATTGCCTAACTTTGTGACCGACTTTTCCACAATATCCACATTTCTTCTTTGCTTTATTATAATTCTGTAAGGCTAGAGCTTCTGCAGGAACTTCACTTTTTATAGAGATAGAGCGCTCATAGGCACAGAGTTGTGTAGTCAGATTTTCTATTGTTCTATCTGTCTTTGACATCAACATCCAGCTTGATTTGAATGAGAAATATGGTTCAGGTAGAGTATCCAGAATTTTGCAGATTAATAGGATATCTGGCAATTCAGACTTGTCTATCTTCATTAATTCATTAATCAAATCTGACCAAATGGTTTTTATTTTGGAGATATGAGTTGTGATGTCATGTGACGGATCTTTTGAATAGCTGAAAAACCTCATACATAGATCATAACTTTTGTCTTCAGACTTGCCATCGAACAAACGATGTAGTTCGTCCCAAACTTCTCTAAATGAGTTAAAACGCATGATTTTCTGAAGAGTTTCATCTGACATATTTGCGGTAAGCAGAAGTAATGCAGAACTATCAATTTTATTATATTTTTCCAAAGCAGTATTATATCGAGAAATTTCGTCGACATTATTGGTAATAGGTTTCACTGGTTTTATTAGATCACCGTTTACTGCATCCAATCCACCGGGCATACCTCTTAGTAGTAATGTCGCTTTAAATTTCCAAGTCGACCAGTTCTTCACACCATCCAGGTGACCAATGTCAATTTTACAACTTGGTGATTGCATTGTGACTATTCGTCTTCCCAGATTGTTTTAAACTTGGTTGATGACTTCTCTCGTTACTTGTAACCACGCTCTGCTACCATGATAAAACTATTTTATCAATATAAAATAAGACTCGTGGTTGTGACATGTAAAAATATAATTTGAATAATAACAGCGGTTGCTAAGCAATGCATCTGACATAAGTTTAAAAAAGGTTATCAAAAATAATAAGGTTCTAGTCTATCATACTTCTTAACAAATTACCTTTCTGAAGGGTAAACATTTATTTAAAAAATTAATTATTAGACTTAAAAGCTACGAATTCTAACTAACGCAACCACAAGAAAAGCAAGGGAATGCGTTTCAGCCAATGGCTTAATTGCCAAGAGCCTCGACCAACATCTGAGGAAACTCGTTACCCCGGCAGCTGGATCAAGGGCTTGATACAGAAAGACTTTTTTAAATTGGGACAAGCCCGCCACACTATTCCCAAACCACTGTAACTCCTGTAAGCCAGAATCAACAGTGGCGACCACAAGAAAAGCGCCGAGACAATGAAGCCCGACGAGGTCCCAGAGAAACGATTAAACTGTCTTGGATCCCGCAACGAAATTAATCAGAAAATAATAGCGGAGGAGTAGAAAAAACATGATACAGAAAGACTCCTGGACACGGCTCATATTGTGAGCAAACCTCTTCACAATATGAGCCGTGTCCAGGAGTACCGCCTTTCTCAGGAGCCCTGACCACCCCGGTAGCTTGGACTCTGTTCCCGATACCGGTGTGGTACAATTTAAACTACAACTGTTGGCTCAAACTGCGATGAACACAGGCGACACCAATATTAATTTCATGTCAATATCTTTTACAGAAATAAACTAATAGAAAACTATATTATGAAATAGTATAATACGGTAGTTTATTTTCAAAACAATTGGAAAACCTAATGACAACGGAAATAGTGAAATACCTACTAAAAATTGAGTCTCTATTTACAACCACGCAGATTAAGGCTTCGTAGCAATTTGCTACGCTTACGCCTACGCCGTAGCCACAAGATATTGTCGTAGCTCGCCCGCTACGCTATCTTCGACAGATTGCCAGACTATGAAAGTACGGGAGTGATTTTTACTGCTCATCTTTTTACTGCTCATCTGTCTACGGAGGAATCGATAAAATGACAGATTGTAGAAAGATTTCTATCGTCGTTAGCATGGCGATGTAGATAGAACTCTTTCTATTCTTCAGTCGACAAGAGTCTTCTATGTCGAGCATGGCGACAGTTTTCTCTTTACTTTTGACATTTGGGAGTAGAAACAATTCTTTTCAACAAATGTCAAATAGTCTACATCGCATCGGACCTAGACAAAATTTCTGATAGTTTTTGTTAAAATAAAAAACATGCCGGGATCCTTCCATCGCCACCGTCTTAGTTTTTATGCCGAAAACAATCAACGGAAGTTAAAAAGGAACGCTGTACGAGCGTTGAGCGGGGCTTTTGATCTGCCGGAAAACGAGTTCCTCCAAAATTATAAAGTCAGCAAGGAAATGGTTCAGTATTTGTGCCAGGAGCTGAGCGAGGATCTATCTCCTAGCACATCTCAGGGACTACCTGTTCTCGTCAAAGTAAGTACAATCTAGGCAAGGTACGCCTTCCAACTGTTGAAGGAGGTTTTCTCTCAATCTTTGCTTTTTATAATATTTTGTTTTGCCCTGTCATGTCATTCCTACTATGTCAATATGAATGTTTCCAACATGTAATACGTTTTATCATTTCGATCCATAAAATACCTCTCAACATGGTAGCAGAGCGTTTAATTATATTGGAAACGATTGATTAACGAATCACGTAAGGTTTTAAACAAATAATTTGCAAAAATATTTCTATAAAAATAATTCTAACGAAGGCCTGTCAAAATGTCGACTTCGTCTACAAGTTGCAAAATTGATATTGGTCGATTAGAAGGTGAAGAAAATTGGTCAACATGGCGCTGTAAGGTACTGTTGCTTTTAAGGGGTACTCCTGGCGGGTTGGATGCTATAAATGGAGAACTTATAGAACCTATAAAACCAGCTGCTACAGCAACTGCAGACGTTAAAGCAAATTATGAAAAGACTTTAGAAGCATATCATAAGATAGATAGTACGGCGATGCTTATTTTGATGGCTAATATGTCGGATGCCACTTTACAAAAGGTCATGAGATTCTCAACAGCTAAACAGGTTTGGGATGAATTGCACACTTTGTTCAATGGAACATCTGAGGACAAAAGCTATTCACTATGCTACAGTTTCTTTGGCTATAAAAAAGATCCCTCACATGACATGTCAATGCATATATCCAAACTGAAAAATATATGGCATGAATTGAAAGTGGAACTTCAAAAAGGTGAAACCAAATATGATCTTCCAGAGTTATTACTTATCTGCAAGATCTTGGAAACTTTACCCGACGAGAAGTACTTCTCCTTCAAGTCTAGTTGGATGCTGATGTCAAGAAAAGATCGAAATATAGACAATCTGACAGCACAAGTATGTGCTTACGAACGTTCACTTTTGACCAAAGAAGGTATTACTGAAGCACAAGTTCTATTTGTACAAAACAAGTTTATGCGTAAGAAAAAGTGTGGATATTGCGGACTATATGGACACAAAGTAAAAAAATGTCCCAAGTGGATATCGGACGGGAAACCTCCTAAAACACCTGGCCCATCGACAAGTCAAGCTAACAATACCAATCTGACCCTCTCATTACTGGAAGTTGTTACAAATGAAGTCGTAAATATTATTGAAGAAGATCTTGACAGTTGGTTTGTTGACAATGGTGCTACAAGTCATGTCACCTGCCGAAACGACATATTTTCCAGCTTTCAACATTTCAGCAATAATCAAACAGTAACAACTGCAAATGGCTCAACAATTCAAGCTATTGGCAAAGGAACAGTTAATTTGATAGCAGACGTTCGCGGTCAGACACAAAACATTAGACTGTGTGATGTATGGTATGCTCCAGCAATAAAGAAAAACCTATTTTCCGTACTTGCTGCGCAAGATAAACTTGAGAAGAGTGTCTTCACATCTGAAAGAGAATTTTGTCAATTGATGGTAGATGGAAAAATTAATTTAATTGGCACAAGAGTCAAGAATGGAGGACTCTTTAAACTAAATGTAAAGACAATTATAAATTCATCTCCTGAATTGAACTCACTGTCAACGAAAAACTTTTTACAACTCTATCATGAAAGATTTGCTCACCAAAATAAAAGACATGTGAAACAATTGATTGAAAAGGAACTTGGTATAAAAGTCAAACTCGATTCTGAATTGTGTACAGGATGCGTTTATGGTAAAACACATAGATATAAATTTGGAACCAGAGAGCGAGCTAAAGCACCAGGAGAGATCATTCACACAGATGTATGTGGTCCGTTCCCCAATTCATTCAGAAAGTTTCGTTATTTTGTTTTATTTAAAGACGATTTCAGTAAGTATCGTCATGTTTATTTCATCAAGCACAAGTCTGAAGTGAAGGATAAACTTGTGGAAATGATAAACGAAACAAATACTACTGGTCATATTATAAAGACAATTCTCAGCGATAATGGAGGAGAATTCCAAAATGAAGCTGTGAAGAAGATCTTAAATAATCATGGAATCCAACACCGTTTGACAATGCCGTATACGCCGGAACAGAACGGGTGTAGTGAGAGAGACAACAGAACTTTGGTAGAAGCTGCTCGTACTATGATGCACGCTCACGAAGAACTTCCACTCTCCTGTTGGTCTGAGCTTGTCAACACGGCTGCTTATGTTCTGAATAGAACTGGTCCGACTTCTATAGAAGGAAAATCACCGTTTGAGTTATGGTTCACAAAGAAGCCCTCAATCAAACATTTGAGAATCATTGGCACTGAATGTTATGCTCATGTTCCAAAAGTAAAGAGAACGAAAATGTCCAGAAAAGCTCAAAAATGTATTCTCATTGGTTATGATGGTGATGACGGTTATCGGTTACTAAGCATAAACAATAAATCGAATCCAACACTGATACGATCAAGAGACGTAATATTCAACGAGTCAGTCATTAGATCTATTGGATTGGAGTCAGATGTCTCTGAAACAGAAAAACAAAGTCCAACTGTTGAGATGGAGGTTCATTTTCCTGAAACTAGAGAAAATCATCCAATGTTAGATGCAACGGAGGATATTTTACAAGACGCAACTACTTCAGATGTGCCTCAAACATTGAATGATAGTGCAAGTTTTGAACAAACAATTCCCAATTTGCCTCCAATATCGGATGAACCTAGTACAAATGAAGAAGATTCTAATGAGTCCTATATTACACCTGAATCATCAGAAGTTGATTCAGATGAAGATGATGAACAAAGAAATTCTACGACAAGGAATCTAAGAGATAGATCGACATTGCGACCACCACAACGATTTGAAGATTTTATTATGTCTACTATTGTTAGTGATTTTGATGAACCCAAATCATACAAAGAAGCAATAAAAAGTCCTCAGAAAGCGGAATGGTTAAAAGCAATGGAAAGCGAACTAAAATCTCTACAAGAGAATAAAACTTGGATTTTGGTGGATAAACCAAAGGACAGAAAACTGATTTCTTGTAAGTGGGTGTTCAAAGTTAAAACCCATGCTGATGGAAGTCTTGACAAACATAAGGCGAGATTAGTAGCAAGAGGTTATACTCAAAAGAAAGGAGTTGATTATAGTGATACATTTAGCCCTGTTGCTAGAATGGCCACAATAAGATCGATTCTTAGCATCGCTGCAAATGAAGGGTTATCCCTCAGACAGTTTGATGTAGCAACTGCATTTTTGAATGGTTCAATAGATGAAGATATATACATGAATCAGCCAGAAGGATACAGTGATGGTACGACTAAAGTATGTAAGTTGAAGAGAAGTTTATATGGTCTTAAACAAGCTCCAAGATGTTGGAACAAATGTATTGTTGATTATTTGAAAGTTTTAGGATTCAAACAATGCGACACAGATCCATGTTTGTTCATTAGAAACCGACTAAACAACAAGATAATTCTTGGACTCTATGTTGATGATGGTCTAATAACTTCGACGAACCCAAAGGAATCTGAAAAGTTTTTGGCAGAATTGAAACGGAAGTTCAAGATAACCACAAAGCCAGCTTCTTACTTTCTGGGTTTGGAAATCTTCAACAACAACGATGGTTCCATCAAAGTCTCTCAAAAACATTATGCTAAAAGGCTACTGGAACGCTTTGGTATGAGTGATTGTAAAGCCGTTAGTACTCCAATCATCAAAGAAGCACAACCTGCACAACCATGCTCAGTAAAAGAGGATGAGGTTAAATTTCCCTATCGTGAAGCCGTTGGTAGCTTATCTAATGACAGGTACTAGACCGGACATATCATACGCTATTTGTGTCGTATCCAGGAAACTTACAAATCCCTCTTTAGAAGATGTGAACAAAGTTAAACGCATACTTCGTTACATTCAGGGAACACTAGATACAGCAATTGTATACAAAAAAGGATACAAAACTGGGATCTTGGAATGTTTTAGTGATTCTGATCATGGTGGAGATTTCGATACAGGACGCTCTACTTCTGGTATCTTATGCGTGTATGCAGGAGGAGTAATCTCTTGGGCAAGTCGTAAACAGACTTCTGTAGCTATATCAAGCACCGAAGCAGAACTTGTTGCAGCTAGTGAAGCGGCTCGTGAGATTGTTTGGCTGAAGAGACTTTTCAATGAAATTACTACTTTGATAGAAGTCCCTACTTTACAAATTGATAATGATGCTGCTATAAAGCTTGCACAAAACCCAGAGTTACATCGTCGCACAAAGCACATTTCTATTAGACATTTTTATGTAAGGGAATTAATTACTGAAAAAGAACTTCAAGTTAAGTATGTTCCCACAGAATACCAGTGTGCTGATATTTTGACTAAGCCTGTGCATAAACCCAGACTGGATCTAATTTCAGGAATGGTGGGACTTATACGATAAAGATTATCGAAAAAGGGAGGATGTTGAAGGAGGTTTTCTCTCAATCTTTGCTTTTTATAATATTTTGTTTTGCCCTGTCATTCCTACTATGTCAATATGAATGTTTCCAACATGTAATACGTTTTATCATTTCGATCCATAAAATACCTCTCAACACCAACTACCTTCTAATTGGTAATAAGCAACCTAAGGCTGGGCTTATAGTCACGTTGACCATCGGCGCAGCGCTGAGGTTCAGCGCGAGACTGTTTAGTATCGAGCTGATTACTACGGTATACAGACGCTCAAAAATGTATTAATAGCAGCTGCTTTGTACTACCTATAAATTGCATTCTAATAAATCGAATGAAGGTAAATCCAAACTAAATATTACATTTTTGAAATAATGTATGGTTCTAATACTAAATTTGCATAACAGGGTCGTTTTATTCAATATTGTTGCCATATTAAAGGAAAAACTGTAATAAAAATAATTAAAGCATGATTATTAACACTTTTTTTTACATAATATCTCCCAAGAAGGTACAGTGGATTTATCCGAGTTTGAATTATACCTTAATTTTTGCCTGTGGCAAGACTACAGCGTCTACATCATAATTATACTCTTTGTCTTTGGTTTAAACCAATGACATGATCAGTGTTGCCAGAAGGTTACTTTTGTAACCTATTAGGTGATTTTTGAACTGCATTGGTTACTTTTAGGTTACACTAATGAAAAGGTTACTTTTGGGTGATTTTTCGGAATTTGTAGAATTAACTTTTAATTTATTACCTACTTAAAAGCAAAGTGAAACAGAACGCTCGTTTTAGAATTTTTCATGTTGGTAATTAGCAGTAGAACTTAAACCACAGACCTTTGAACAATCTTAAGATTGTTCATACATAGCCGTCTCTATTGGAACAACACGTTGTACTCTTTCACACTTACGCCACTTGTATCTCGCTCACTCGCTCGATCAGTCGGATCGGATCGGATTCATTCGTTGTTGTTCGTTTGCCGTCGTATCGTGCCTGCCCGTTGCCGCCGCCACTTTAATTTGTTGTCACCGAAAGTTCAGTGTTTGTATTTTGTGTATTGTGATTATTAATTTAAATACAACATAATTTCCTACCGGACATTTACTGGAAGCTTGGTAAGTGTATCTACAAATAACAGTGCATGTTTGTGTGTGTTTGACTTTGTAATTTTCTATGTTAGGACTAATAATTAACGATGAATTTGAATCTGACCAATATGTAGGTACCTATACACACCATGAATGCTTTGTTTTTTTTTTAACTTGGTTTTCTTTAGACAATAAATAATTTCCAGTAAAAAAATATGAAAGGTTACATTTTTTTATATTTCAGGTAATTTCTGACAAGACCCGACTGGCAACACTGCTGCCGCGCCGCTTGTCTCGCGGTGGTACGATGCGTCGCGTCCGTCAGGGGTGTAACAACCAAGCCCCGGTACGGACGGCTTGGTTGTCAAACCTCTGCTAAGACTTGAGACCAAAATAAATTAAAAAGACATTACCGAATATCATCTCATTTTAAATTATTTTTTTGTGTTTACTTTTTAGGGTTTCGTAGTCGAATGACAAAAAACGGAACCCTTATAGATTCCGTTTTTTGCCATTCGAAGACATTACAAACCCATTATATGAACCGGAAATTGGTACCTATGCAAGTCGACTCCGAAAGTTCGGATAGAGAACCATATTTTCTGGAAGCGTGGCGGTACCTACGTAGATATAGTAGACATGTTTTTCAGAATCGAGTCGAATATAGTCGCGATCAACGTCAACCTCCAGCATAAGCTCTTTAAGCTCTCCGACTTCAAAATCATCAGATGACACCCCACGTAATGCTATCGCTAGCAACAACCCCAATGGTCCTAGTGCGGATGACTGTCAAGAGAAATTCAAATAGAATTTAAGTTTAGGTGCAATAAGTAGACATGATGCCCATAAATAAAACAAGCTATAATAATAGTTAAACTTCATGTACAAGAGTGGTACATAGGCAGACTCTTTAAGGTGAGGTTTTAGCCTGTTCAGGACGACCCTTTCCCATAACTTTGATAGTACTGGAGTAAGGCTAATAGGGCGGTACGAAAAAACTTCTGTTTTCGGATTCCAGGCTTTGGGATCATTACAATTTGTAATATTTTCCATAGAGCAGGGACATTAGAGGATTTGAGAGAAGCATTAATGAGGATAGTAAGAAAACTACTCCCTTTCTTGGCAGCTCTTTAAGAATTTTCGGAGTAATCTAATCGAATCCGGGTGCCTTTTTCGAGTTCATCGTAGATATCAATCTAGACAGTTCCAGTGGGGATGATGGTCGCAGTGGGGCACAAAGTTGCAAGTCCTGGTTGAGGATGGCATCAATTTCAGGATCATCAGGAACTGCAGATTCGTTCGGCTTGAAGACATTGGCAAGGTGAGTGGCAAAAGCTTTTGACTTTTCCTGATCTGAGCGAGCCCATGAATTGTGGGACTTCAGAGGTACATTGAGATTAATGTTGTCTTCAAGGTACTCTCTAAAGTTATGTCACTCGGTGTTACAGTTGTAGAGCATGTCATAATATGGGTTACATTTTGCAGTCGTTTTACTTAATCTTAATATGATTGTGGTGTGGTCTGAAGATCCGTCTAGGTCAGATTCTACCTGGGTGTTTATGTGGCATGTTTTTTGTGACAAAAAAGTCAAGGAGGAGGGAGATTTTGTTAACATCCGTAGGCCAGTATGTAGGTTTACCTGTGGAGAAAGTTCACATGGTATTTGCAACGATACATTTTTTGAGTTCATGGCCCCTGGTAACGGTGAGTCTAACCATCTTCTACTCTTATAGCCGGATTGTAGGTGTTCTGTCACAAAAGGTTCCAGTAGGCAGTGTTTGAGGGTGTTTTTCATTACGATAGCACAGCCTCCATGTGCTTGACTGTCTAGATGAGAGGTAAGGTACACGCAGAACCCTGGAATACGTATTTCACTACTTACCGTTGTGTGTCATTCTGATATCAGACATATATCAATCTTGTTTTTTTAAAAAAACTTCTAGCTCATTTGTGTTGGGTGGGTTGGCTATTGATGTTTCAGGCTGCTATAGAATAATAGAATAATTTATTTAAGAAAACAATAAGTAATACAAAAAGGTGTACATTTAGGCACAGTACTGTTGCTTCACCTACAAAGTTATAATTAGTACTTTTATGTAAACTATAACTAAAATATATGTAAGAGTTACAAGTAGTGATAATTTTTTTTTTTTTTATATTGTTAATCTTGAATCTGCAATCTTGTCTTGGTTACTTTAGGCAGATGTGGTCAGTGTCATTTGGCAGTTGGAGTGTGCTCTCCAGTGAGAGCAACTACTCATAGGTGTAGCAAAGTATCCATATTAATTATGCTACTCATGACGGCACAGACAGTTGTTTTTCCTCTTGAGACGTTTCTGGTATGTACGTGTTGTCAACCAAGTGGCCAGTTCGTTTGGATGCCTCTCCAGTCTTTCCAAGTTTTGGGTACGGCTAAGATTTCCTCTTTCACTGTGTTCATCTGAAGTTGGTTGTGTATTTCAGAATTTGTTACAAACCAAGGCCCATTGTATATTGTACTCAGAATCACATTTTACATTCGCTGTATGATGGATATATTAGAATTGCTACAACTCCCCCATAGCTGAATGCCGTACATCCACACAGATTTTAAAATGGTTTTATATATAAGGAGTTTGTTGTCAATCGATAATTTACTATTCCGCCCCAACAGCCAGTGTAGGTTTTTGTAGCGCAAGTTGAGCTCATCTCTCTTGGTCTTTATGTGCTGCCTCCACGTTAGGCGACGATCGAGGTGTAGTCCTAAGTATCTCACACAATCTTTATGTGGTAGCAAATTGTTATTTAGCTTAACTGGCGGACAATAACCTCTGCGTAGTGTAAAAGTGACCTGTACAGACTTAGATGCGCTGTCTGCTATTCGCCACTTTTGAAGCCAGTCAGATATTTTGTCATTACCTTTTTGCAGCGTTTGTGAAGCAATTGTGGGGTCATGGTTGCTAGCCAGAATTGCAGTATCATCGGCAAATGTAGCTGTAGTCACGTTGTCCCCTGCTGCCAAGTCTGATGTGTACAACATGTACAGATTGGCCCCAACACTGATCCTTGAGGGACACCAGGCTTTATTTCGAATAGCTCCGACGTTGCCTCAGCTTCTTTCACTTGAAACAGTCGATCTGTTAAGTAACTTTTCATTAGCTCATAGAAGTTGTGAGGAAGACAGGCCTTTATCTTATAAAGTAAACCCTTGTGCCAAACGCGGTCGAAAGCCTGTTCAATATCCAGAAAGACTGAGCAGCAGAACTCCCTTTCCTCTAGAGATTTCCTAATTTTAACTTCAAATGTCTGTATAGCTACCGCTAGCTATGAATAGGGAAGTCATTTTGTAAGTTTGGTGATGAGGCTGGTGATTAGACTTACTCGGGAGCCTATTTGTTGTATTAAGAGGCCTATCTTTTCACTCTGTTTCATTAAAATATGATGTAGTGTCTGATTCTGTTGTTGGTGAGTTTGTGGCAGGTCATGGGTTGTAGCGTTTGGTGTCGCTTCCTGTGATTCAAAATTTGACTTTTACCTTGGCCAGACAGAAGCTTAGTGTTGATATACAATGTGGCAATGCTACCAGTTTCCTGGGCACATTACCAGCTGACAGCATTGAGGAGGAGTTTATTGATGCCCTTGTTAGTTTATTTCATCATGATCATTCACTTGTATTTATTCTAATTTATTTGGGGTTGGGACAGCATAATGTCTTCTTCTTCCATACTTTTCTATTACTTGTCATTTCATCGGACACCCCATCAGTCGCTATTGTCGGTCACAATCTGGACAAAAACAATCAGCTTGTGAATCAGGTGCTTGAGTACATTCCGGTATGGTTGTTAACACTGGTACATTTGCATATAGTAAAGCAGGAACTGGTGTTCTATCAGCTTGTTGCTAAGATGGATGGCAGTTGCGATTGGATCCATGAACCTTAAACAATTTAATTTGTAGTTAGTGGTGTTGGAAAACAAACTGATTGTTCATGTTTAATGTATTAAATTTCAACTTATATTTATCACAATAATATATTCATCATAAAAATAAATCTCGATTAGCTCTTTTAATGAAAGGCTTATCTGTTTAAAGACAATTTTTAGAGTCTGAAACAACAGACTCCAAAATTGTCTTTAAACAGATAAATTTTTCTAAGGAGTAAATCTCATTTTTCTATTTCTTATATTGTATTCTAAACGCAAACACATAAACAACATAAAAAATATCTGATTGTACCTGCCGTGATGATATCCACCCGCTGATTTAATTTCTTACGTGTGTTTCTCTTTCAGAATTTGTTTGCAGAACATGATAATTATCTACTACGTAGAATTGAACATTAACCGCAATTAACACACTTCTCGTTAATGACCACTACTTGAGCTTTGTTCATTTTCTTGAACCGCTGAATTGTTCACTTCCTACATCTAGCAATAATGACAGACCAAGCTCTGGGCCGTGACCTGTAAATTAGACATTAAGCACATTTATTTTTATTCAGTTTCTAGGTACTTATCGATAATAGAAAAGATTATTTTAAAAATATTAAACTTACCACTTTTGGAGCAGTCCATTGTCGAATTACTGATAGTATTTCAACAGGTTCGAGAGTGTGTCTCCTGCGATGCATAATATCAATGTCGCATTGGATCCTCAATGCCACTAGGGGCAATAAGATCGAGTGTAGGAACAGTGTTCATGCGAAAGTTGTCAAACGTTTCAACGTTGTAACAAAAATGCGCTATGAGCAGATTAAAGAGTGAATCCAATTCTCAATTCAGGTATCGGAAAAACAACGCACTTCACCAAACTAACCGAAACAAAATCAATGTGTTTATTTACAATGTATATTAATTGTCATTATTGACAGTTGGTGTTGTTGTGTTGCCGGTATAATAATAAAAAAAAAAAAACTATTTGCAGGCCAAAAAGATTAGTAATATTTTTTTAAACCCTTTGAAAATAACTTGATGGTTGATGCGACAAGGTAGCCGGCGAAATTCGATTTTTCTTACGTTTTTTGTCGGTCATTGTCAGGTTGTATGACTGTATGTTATATAAAATATGATTCGCGACCGAAACAAATGCGTTTTTTTTTTTTTTTTTTATAACGTTGTCCCACGAATTTCTCCTGTATCGTGAGTGCGTTCATAAACATTTAAACTCACATACACAACCAAACACCCAGACCCAAAACAATTACATATCTGTAGATCATACAAATATTTGTTCCGTGCGGGGATCGAACCCGCGACACACAGGGCAACAGTCCAATTGCTCAGCCACTGCGCCAACCGTGTCGTCAAACTTCTTAAACATAGGTTATAATTACATAAACGCTCTTAAAAATTAGGTAGTGCGCTATGTTTTGCCAATTGACATACAAATTACAAAAAGGACGATCATACATACTAATAAATTAAAATAAAGCTAGCAATATGGCACTTATTGTTCACTGATAAAATTCTTACAAAATGTTGGATGTAGTGCAGAATTGTGTCGCTTAACTTCAAACTCGGATAAATCCAATTAGAATGCAATTTATCCATCTTTGAAAAATCTCAGTGTGGATTTATAGAGGTTGTCGCGAGGGCGCGTGGATTCTCTCTTCATATTATATTCTGGTTATCTCTAGGTTTATAGTGTGATTGATTTTATAATAATAATATAGGATTGTACTGCTTCGCTTTGATGTGAAGAGAAATCCCCGCCTCACGATATATTAGAGACACTCACCGATACGGATCCCCCTCCGACTTGCAAGCGTCTCCCAATCCAGTCTCTTATCTTCGGTCCGCAAGGGCACCGAAGTGTTAACACTATGCCGACCATCAATCCATCCAACTTCTCAGGTGTAACTAGGATATCTGTAAGTTTAATTACCCATGAATCTTTGGGTTAAGTACTACCTATCTGTTTCCATCAATAAAGCTATCTAAAACAGTTATTCAATTGCAATATGTATGATGAAATTTACTTCAAGTTCTCATCAACAGTCTTTGTGACACCTATGTGCTAATCAGATACTAGGATTCTTTCCACGTCTGCAGAAGCACGCATTCCTGTTCAACTTCGGCCCATCGCCTCCGTCTAGAATGCTCCCCCTTTATATTACCTATATATATATGATATAGTGTAATTTTCCATACGTTCGTCAACGTTTGTGCCCGTCGGCACATTCACTAAGGCCATGGGGGACCAAGAAGATTTATAAGAGAGGTTGGCCCACGACCCTTCCTATAAACTCCCAAGAGCTTTTATGTCCGGACAAGTAGCTCGCGTGCGGTCGCTGTTATGCCCCCAGCCCAACGCTGAAGGCACGACCAACACATTTAAGTTTAGGTGACTCAAACAATTCCGAGTAGGTAAAAGTACCTCCGTATATTTAATTACTAGAACAACAGATAAATAATACTTAGCTTTCCAGGTGGCGCGTATCACGGGTGACAAGAATCTACTTATGATCTTCTTGCACTGAATTTACTTTACAATAAACTTCATTAATTAGTCAGACTGAATATGCTATAATGACCATTCAAACAGAGGCGTCGTTTGGTAGCGTCAAGTTGTCAATACTGATTTAGTGTTGCTATTACATTAGTTCTGTGCAATTATATATTTACATTTTAAGTTTGGAACATCGCGATTTCATCTTTCGCGACAATATTAGTATAGATTAGTATAGATTCACGGTAAAAAGAATATCTAACCCGTTTCATATCTGGAATGCTCAAATTTTCTAACCAGGCCGCTCCGCTCGCTCTTACCAGGGAGTTTTTATGGTTGTCCAATTCTTTAATGCGTTAGTAGTAAAAGTAAGTTAAATATCATTTTATTGAATGATAAAAAGAACCTTTCCGAAGCGGTGGCTAAAATTTTCGAGCTCGCTCTTGCTTTTTTCAATAATAAGAAACCATTTCTATCTATATGTATGAAAATCTCATTTATTCGATGTGCCAAAATTGTTTGAGCTCGCCCGCTGTTTTTGGTAATTTCCGGAACGGCAAACCTTAATACACATAATGGCTATCGAATATGACGTACATAATAGAACTAATGAAAGAGAATTTTTTAAAAGATTTGACTTTGAAAAAAAAAACCATTTTCAAATAAAAAAAAAATGTACTTTTCTTGCCTAATGATGAAAATAGAGGGGGCGGCCAAATTAGGATGGGTCCCCAGCGGTAAAACCTCACGCTAGGCGCTACTCGGCTCACTATGGGCGATATTTATTTTTGGTAAATTGATGTGCTGGCTGCTGTTCCTGTACTTTGTACCCATCCCATTATGATCGCGCGCTTACTCGGGGGCGGTAGGATAACGTTTGCAAACGGGAGCCTCGGGGTCGCCACGGGGTCCTCTGATAGACGTCAATATAATACTTAATTTATCAGTGTACCTACTCATCGTAAGAAAGATAAATATTAATTTTGACAAATTGTAGCACACAACATTAATAAACACGTTTGATACAATACTGTGGTGGCGGCAGGATAGGTAGGATGACGTTACGGCACCGCTCCGGCGCCGGTAAAGCTGATATTAAATCCACTAGATCAGGGCTGCACAGACCGCGGCCCTCCGATAGTATGTCAGTGACCCGCCAGCAAAAATATTCCGTCGTACATTTGAAGGAAAATATGGCTGAGGTTGACAAATAATATTAGGCACATAATTTGAATCACGCGCGTTACTAAGTGGGCTCGCTGTGCAGGTGCATGATGCGTACTCAAATTACAAGAAAAAAACTGAAAAAATCGTTAATCTTAGCTTTGTCGAAAAGTTAGCTATTTTGATACAAAGTTTTCGTGAACCATTTTCTGAGTTTCAGAAAGTTAAACCTCTATTCGACATAATTAGCAATCCTTTCACCATTTTAGCTGAAACTGCTCCAGAGTCAATCAAAACAATCAAGATTTTTGCATCAAATTCAATAAAGGGGAATTGCTGAACTTTTACAGCTGCATTCATAAAACTAAATACGAAGAATCACTAGCGTAGTGTTGTGGGGGCCGGCCGGGGAGGCCCTGGGCCCCGGCGGCACATTTCAGGGGGCGGCAGAGAGCGGAGCCAGGCAGTGTCAGGTCAAGGTTATCACTATTGTAATAGTTATGACTATTGTAATCGGGACCATGTTGCAAAAGTAAAAGACAACCAAGCAGTGGTGTATTTTCCTTACTTCAAGCCGCTCTGCCCTGGGGCGGCTTTTCGAACTAGCCCTATGTAAATATTTCGGTCAGCCGCATGCCACTAAAATTTTCTAGCTCGCTACGCTCGCTCTTACCACCGTGTTTTCTGGATTGCCCGATCCTTCAATAAGTTAGTAGCAAATGCAAGTAAAATATGTATTTTTAAGAATAAAATGAAAATCAAATAGTATAAATTACCTTTCTGAAGGGTAAACATTTATTTAAAAAATTAATTATTAGACTTAAAAGCTACGAATTCTAACTAACGCAACCACAAGAAAAGCAAGGGAATGCGTTTCAGCCAATGGCTTAATTGCCAAGAGCCTCGACCAACATCTGAGGAAACTCGTTACCCCGGCAGCTGGATCAAGGGCTTGATACAGAAAGACTTTTTTAAATTGGGACAAGCCCGCCACACTATTCCCAAACCACTGTAACTCCTGTAAGCCAGAATCAACAGTGGCGACCACAAGAAAAGCGCCGAGACAATGAAGCCCGACGAGGTCCCAGAGAAACGATTAAACTGTCTTGGATCCCGCAACGAAATTAATCAGAAAATAATAGCGGAGGAGTAGAAAAAACATGATACAGAAAGACTCCTGGACACGGCTCATATTGTGAGCAAACCTCTTCACAATATGAGCCGTGTCCAGGAGTACCGCCTTTCTCAGGAGCCCTGACCACCCCGGTAGCTTGGACTCTGTTCCCGATACCGGTGTGGTACAATTTAAACTACAACTGTTGGCTCAAACTGCGATGAACACAGGCGACACCAATATTAATTTCATGTCAATATCTTTTACAGAAATAAACTAATAGAAAACTATATTATGAAATAGTATAATACGGTAGTTTATTTTCAAAACAATTGGAAAACCTAATGACAACGGAAATAGTGAAATACCTACTAAAAATTGAGTCTCTATTTACAACCACGCAGATTAAGGCTTCGTAGCAATTTGCTACGCTTACGCCTACGCCGTAGCCACAAGATATTGTCGTAGCTCGCCCGCTACGCTATCTTCGACAGATTGCCAGACTATGAAAGTACGGGAGTGATTTTTACTGCTCATCTTTTTACTGCTCATCTGTCTACGGAGGAATCGATAAAATGACAGATTGTAGAAAGATTTCTATCGTCGTTAGCATGGCGATGTAGATAGAACTCTTTCTATTCTTCAGTCGACAAGAGTCTTCTATGTCGAGCATGGCGACAGTTTTCTCTTTACTTTTGACATTTGGGAGTAGAAACAATTCTTTTCAACAAATGTCAAATAGTCTACATCGCATCGGACCTAGACAAAATTTCTGATAGTTTTTGTTAAAATAAAAAACATGCCGGGATCCTTCCATCGCCACCGTCTTAGTTTTTATGCCGAAAACAATCAACGGAAGTTAAAAAGGAACGCTGTACGAGCGTTGAGCGGGGCTTTTGATCTGCCGGAAAACGAGTTCCTCCAAAATTATAAAGTCAGCAAGGAAATGGTTCAGTATTTGTGCCAGGAGCTGAGCGAGGATCTATCTCCTAGCACATCTCAGGGACTACCTGTTCTCGTCAAAGTAAGTACAATCTAGGCAAGGTACGCCTTCCAACTGTTGAAGGAGGTTTTCTCTCAATCTTTGCTTTTTATAATATTTTGTTTTGCCCTGTCATGTCATTCCTACTATGTCAATATGAATGTTTCCAACATGTAATACGTTTTATCATTTCGATCCATAAAATACCTCTCAACATGGTAGCAGAGCGTTTAATTATATTGGAAACGATTGATTAACGAATCACGTAAGGTTTTAAACAAATAATTTGCAAAAATATTTCTATAAAAATAATTCTAACGAAGGCCTGTCAAAATGTCGACTTCGTCTACAAGTTGCAAAATTGATATTGGTCGATTAGAAGGTGAAGAAAATTGGTCAACATGGCGCTGTAAGGTACTGTTGCTTTTAAGGGGTACTCCTGGCGGGTTGGATGCTATAAATGGAGAACTTATAGAACCTATAAAACCAGCTGCTACAGCAACTGCAGACGTTAAAGCAAATTATGAAAAGACTTTAGAAGCATATCATAAGATAGATAGTACGGCGATGCTTATTTTGATGGCTAATATGTCGGATGCCACTTTACAAAAGGTCATGAGATTCTCAACAGCTAAACAGGTTTGGGATGAATTGCACACTTTGTTCAATGGAACATCTGAGGACAAAAGCTATTCACTATGCTACAGTTTCTTTGGCTATAAAAAAGATCCCTCACATGACATGTCAATGCATATATCCAAACTGAAAAATATATGGCATGAATTGAAAGTGGAACTTCAAAAAGGTGAAACCAAATATGATCTTCCAGAGTTATTACTTATCTGCAAGATCTTGGAAACTTTACCCGACGAGAAGTACTTCTCCTTCAAGTCTAGTTGGATGCTGATGTCAAGAAAAGATCGAAATATAGACAATCTGACAGCACAAGTATGTGCTTACGAACGTTCACTTTTGACCAAAGAAGGTATTACTGAAGCACAAGCTCTATTTGTACAAAACAAGTTTATGCGTAAGAAAAAGTGTGGATATTGCGGACTATATGGACACAAAGTAAAAAAATGTCCCAAGTGGATATCGGACGGGAAACCTCCTAAAACACCTGGCCCATCGACAAGTCAAGCTAACAATACCAATCTGACCCTCTCATTACTGGAAGTTGTTACAAATGAAGTCGTAAATATTATTGAAGAAGATCTTGACAGTTGGTTTGTTGACAATGGTGCTACAAGTCATGTCACCTGCCGAAACGACATATTTTCCAGCTTTCAACATTTCAGCAATAATCAAACAGTAACAACTGCAAATGGCTCAACAATTCAAGCTATTGGCAAAGGAACAGTTAATTTGATAGCAGACGTTCGCGGTCAGACACAAAACATTAGACTGTGTGATGTATGGTATGCTCCAGCAATATAGAAAAACCTATTTTCCGTACTTGCTGCGCAAGATAAACTTGAGAAGAGTGTCTTCACATCTGAAAGAGAATTTTGTCAATTGATGGTAGATGGAAAAATTAATTTAATTGGCACAAGAGTCAAGAATGGAGGACTCTTTAAACTAAATGTAAAGACAATTATAAATTCATCTCCTGAATTGAACTCACTGTCAACGAAAAACTTTTTACAACTCTATCATGAAAGATTTGCTCACCAAAATAAAAGACATGTGAAACAATTGATTGAAAAGGAACTTGGTATAAAAGTCAAACTCGATTCTGAATTGTGTACAGGATGCGTTTATGGTAAAACACATAGATATAAATTTGGAACCAGAGAGCGAGCTAAAGCACCAGGAGAGATCATTCACACAGATGTATGTGGTCCGTTCCCCAATTCATTCAGAAAGTTTCGTTATTTTGTTTTATTTAAAGACGATTTCAGTAAGTATCGTCATGTTTATTTCATCAAGCACAAGTCTGAAGTGAAGGATAAACTTGTGGAAATGATAAACGAAACAAATACTACTGGTCATATTATAAAGACAATTCTCAGCGATAATGGAGGAGAATTCCAAAATGAAGCTGTGAAGAAGATCTTAAATAATCATGGAATCCAACACCGTTTGACAATGCCGTATACGCCGGAACAGAACGGGTGTAGTGAGAGAGACAACAGAACTTTGGTAGAAGCTGCTCGTACTATGACGCTCACGAAGAACTTCCACTCTCCTGTTGGTCTGAGCTTGTCAACACGGCTGCTTATGTTCTGAATAGAACTGGTCCGACTTCTATAGAAGGAAAATCACCGTTTGAGTTATGGTTCACAAAGAAGCCCTCAATCAAACATTTGAGAATCATTGGCACTGAATGTTATGCTCATGTTCCAAAAGTAAAGAGAACGAAAATGTCCAGAAAAGCTCAAAAATGTATTCTCATTGGTTATGATGGTGATGACGGTTATCGGTTACTAAGCATAAACAATAAATCGAATCCAACACTGATACGATCAAGAGACGTAATATTCAACGAGTCAGTCATTAGATCTATTGGATTGGAGTCAGATGTCTCTGAAACAGAAAAACAAAGTCCAACTGTTGAGATGGAGGTTCATTTTCCTGAAACTAGAGAAAATCATCCAATGTTAGATGCAACGGAGGATATTTTACAAGACGCAACTACTTCAGATGTGCCTCAAACATTGAATGATAGTGCAAGTTTTGAACAAACAATTCCCAATTTGCCTCCAATATCGGATGAACCTAGTACAAATGAAGAAGATTCTAATGAGTCCTATATTACACCTGAATCATCAGAAGTTGATTCAGATGAAGATGATGAACAAAGAAATTCTACGACAAGGAATCTAAGAGATAGATCGACATTGCGACCACCACAACGATTTGAAGATTTTATTATGTCTACTATTGTTAGTGATTTTGATGAACCCAAATCATACAAAGAAGCAATAAAAAGTCCTCAGAAAGCGGAATGGTTAAAAGCAATGGAAAGCGAACTAAAATCTCTACAAGAGAATAAAACTTGGATTTTGGTGGATAAACCAAAGGACAGAAAACTGATTTCTTGTAAGTGGGTGTTCAAAGTTAAAACCCATGCTGATGGAAGTCTTGACAAACATAAGGCGAGATTAGTAGCAAGAGGTTATACTCAAAAGAAAGGAGTTGATTATAGTGATACATTTAGCCCTGTTGCTAGAATGGCCACAATAAGATCGATTCTTAGCATCGCTGCAAATGAAGGGTTATCCCTCAGACAGTTTGATGTAGCAACTGCATTTTTGAATGGTTCAATAGATGAAGATATATACATGAATCAGCCAGAAGGATACAGTGATGGTACGACTAAAGTATGTAAGTTGAAGAGAAGTTTATATGGTCTTAAACAAGCTCCAAGATGTTGGAACAAATGTATTGTTGATTATTTGAAAGTTTTAGGATTCAAACAATGCGACACAGATCCATGTTTGTTCATTAGAAACCGACTAAACAACAAGATAATTCTTGGACTCTATGTTGATGATGGTCTAATAACTTCGACGAACCCAAAGGAATCTGAAAAGTTTTTGGCAGAATTGAAACGGAAGTTCAAGATAACCACAAAGCCAGCTTCTTACTTTCTGGGTTTGGAAATCTTCAACAACAACGATGGTTCCATCAAAGTCTCTCAAAAACATTATGCTAAAAGGCTACTGGAACGCTTTGGTATGAGTGATTGTAAAGCCGTTAGTACTCCAATCATCAAAGAAGCACAACCTGCACAACCATGCTCAGTAAAAGAGGATGAGGTTAAATTTCCCTATCGTGAAGCCGTTGGTAGCTTATCTAATGACAGGTACTAGACCGGACATATCATACGCTATTTGTGTCGTATCCAGGAAACTTACAAATCCCTCTTTAGAAGATGTGAACAAAGTTAAACGCATACTTCGTTACATTCAGGGAACACTAGATACAGCAATTGTATACAAAAAAGGATACAAAACTGGGATCTTGGAATGTTTTAGTGATTCTGATCATGGTGGAGATTTCGATACAGGACGCTCTACTTCTGGTATCTTATGCGTGTATGCAGGAGGAGTAATCTCTTGGGCAAGTCGTAAACAGACTTCTGTAGCTATATCAAGCACCGAAGCAGAACTTGTTGCAGCTAGTGAAGCGGCTCGTGAGATTGTTTGGCTGAAGAGACTTTTCAATGAAATTACTACTTTGATAGAAGTCCCTACTTTACAAATTGATAATGATGCTGCTATAAAGCTTGCACAAAACCCAGAGTTACATCGTCGCACAAAGCACATTTCTATTAGACATTTTTATGTAAGGGAATTAATTACTGAAAAAGAACTTCAAGTTAAGTATGTTCCCACAGAATACCAGTGTGCTGATATTTTGACTAAGCCTGTGCATAAACCCAGACTGGATCTAATTTCAGGAATGGTGGGACTTATACGATAAAGATTATCGAAAAAGGGAGGATGTTGAAGGAGGTTTTCTCTCAATCTTTGCTTTTTATAATATTTTGTTTTGCCCTGTCATTCCTACTATGTCAATATGAATGTTTCCAACATGTAATACGTTTTATCATTTCGATCCATAAAATACCTCTCAACACCAACTACCTTCTAATTGGTAATAAGCAACCTAAGGCTGGGCTTATAGTCACGTTGACCATCGGCGCAGCGCTGAGGTTCAGCGCGAGACTGTTTAGTATCGAGCTGATTACTACGGTATACAGACGCTCAAAAATGTATTAATAGCAGCTGCTTTGTACTACCTATAAATTGCATTCTAATAAATCGAATGAAGGTAAATCGAAACTAAATATTACATTTTTGAAATAATGTATGGTTCTAATACTAAATTTGCATAACAGGGTCGTTTTATTCAATATTGTTGCCATATTAAAGGAAAAACTGTAATAAAAATAATTAAAGCATGATTATTAACACTTTTTTTTACATAATATCTCCCAAGAAGGTACAGTGGATTTATCCGAGTTTGAATTATACCTTAATTTTTGCCTGTGGCAAGACTACAGCGTCTACATCATAATTATACTCTTTGTCTTTGGTTTAAACCAATGACATGATCAGTGTTGCCAGAAGGTTACTTTTGTAACCTATTAGGTGATTTTTGAACTGCATTGGTTACTTTTAGGTTACACTAATGAAAAGGTTACTTTTGGGTGATTTTTCGGAATTTGTAGAATTAACTTTTAATTTATTACCTACTTAAAAGCAAAGTGAAACAGAACGCTCGTTTTAGAATTTTTCATGTTGGTAATTAGCAGTAGAACTTAAACCACAGACCTTTGAACAATCTTAAGATTGTTCATACATAGCCGTCTCTATTGGAACAACACGTTGTACTCTTTCACACTTACGCCACTTGTATCTCGCTCACTCGCTCGATCAGTCGGATCGGATCGGATTCATTCGTTGTTGTTCGTTTGCCGTCGTATCGTGCCTGCCCGTTGCCGCCGCCACTTTAATTTGTTGTCACCGAAAGTTCAGTGTTTGTATTTTGTGTATTGTGATTATTAATTTAAATACAACATAATTTCCTACCGGACATTTACTGGAAGCTTGGTAAGTGTATCTACAAATAACAGTGCATGTTTGTGTGTGTTTGACTTTGTAATTTTCTATGTTAGGACTAATAATTAACGATGAATTTGAATCTGACCAATATGTAGGTACCTATACACACCATGAATGCTTTGTTTTTTTTTTAACTTGGTTTTCTTTAGACAATAAATAATTTCCAGTAAAAAAATATGAAAGGTTACATTTTTTTATATTTCAGGTAATGAGGGATTTTATTTTTATTTTTTTTAAACGCTTCCCTAGTCGATAGATAGATGGCGCTGAACTTAGTATGTTACTGCAATGAACGGAACGTCACGTAATTATTTGATTTTTTTCACTTCGATGAATTTTAATGATTTATGACTCTAGGTTATATTCGGAAGCATATTATAAACAAACGAAAGTGTCAGATACTTCAATGATTGACATTTAAAAAAGGCAATGTTTTTTTTTTTGCTTTGGCACCTAGTAACGTAGTAAGTTCAACGCCATCTACAGAGTTCTTGGAAACTACTTTTTTTTTTTAATACTCAAAAAAGAAACTTCTCATTTCTGACAAGACCCGACTGGCAACACTGCTGCCGCGCCGCTTGTCTCGCGGTGGTACGATGCGTCGCGTCCGTCAGGGGTGTAACAACCAAGCCCCGGTACGGACGGCTTGGTTGTCAAACCTCTGCTAAGACTTGAGACCAAAATAAATTAAAAAGACATTACCGAATATCATCTCATTTTAAATTATTTTTTTGTGTTTACTTTTTAGGGTTTCGTAGTCGAATGACAAAAAACGGAACCCTTATAGATTCCGTTTTTTGCCATTCGAAGACATTACAAACCCATTATATGAACCGGAAATTGGTACCTATGCAAGTCGACTCCGAAAGTTCGGATAGAGAACCATATTTTCTGGAAGCGTGGCGGTACCTACGTAGATATAGTAGACATGTTTTTCAGAATCGAGTCGAATATAGTCGCGATCAACGTCAACCTCCAGCATAAGCTCTTTAAGCTCTCCGACTTCAAAATCATCAGATGACACCCCACGTAATGCTATCGCTAGCAACAACCCCAATGGTCCTAGTGCGGATGACTGTCAAGAGAAATTCAAATAGAATTTAAGTTTAGGTGCAATAAGTAGACATGATGCCCATAAATAAAACAAGCTATAATAATAGTTAAACTTCATGTACAAGAGTGGTACATAGGCAGACTCTTTAAGGTGAGGTTTTAGCCTGTTCAGGACGACCCTTTCCCATAACTTTGATAGTACTGGAGTAAGGCTAATAGGGCGGTACGAAAAAACTTCTGTTTTCGGATTCCAGGCTTTGGGATCATTACAATTTGTAATATTTTCCATAGAGCAGGGACATTAGAGGATTTGAGAGAAGCATTAATGAGGATAGTAAGAAAACTACTCCCTTTCTTGGCAGCTCTTTAAGAATTTTCGGAGTAATCTAATCGAATCCGGGTGCCTTTTTCGAGTTCATCGTAGATATCAATCTAGACAGTTCCAGTGGGGATGATGGTCGCAGTGGGGCACAAAGTTGCAAGTCCTGGTTGAGGATGGCATCAATTTCAGGATCATCAGGAACTGCAGATTCGTTCGGCTTGAAGACATTGGCAAGGTGAGTGGCAAAAGCTTTTGACTTTTCCTGATCTGAGCGAGCCCATGAATTGTGGGACTTCAGAGGTACATTGAGATTAATGTTGTCTTCAAGGTACTCTCTAAAGTTATGTCACTCGGTGTTACAGTTGTAGAGCATGTCATAATATGGGTTACATTTTGCAGTCGTTTTACTTAATCTTAATATGATTGTGGTGTGGTCTGAAGATCCGTCTAGGTCAGATTCTACCTGGGTGTTTATGTGGCATGTTTTTTGTGACAAAAAAGTCAAGGAGGAGGGAGATTTTGTTAACATCCGTAGGCCAGTATGTAGGTTTACCTGTGGAGAAAGTTCACATGGTATTTGCAACGATACATTTTTTGAGTTCATGGCCCCTGGTAACGGTGAGTCTAACCATCTTCTACTCTTATAGCCGGATTGTAGGTGTTCTGTCACAAAAGGTTCCAGTAGGCAGTGTTTGAGGGTGTTTTTCATTACGATAGCACAGCCTCCATGTGCTTGACTGTCTAGATGAGAGGTAAGGTACACGCAGAACCCTGGAATACGTATTTCACTACTTACCGTTGTGTGTCATTCTGATATCAGACATATATCAATCTTGTTTTTTTAAAAAAACTTCTAGCTCATTTGTGTTGGGTGGGTTGGCTATTGATGTTTCAGGCTGCTATAGAATAATAGAATAATTTATTTAAGAAAACAATAAGTAATACAAAAAGGTGTACATTTAGGCACAGTACTGTTGCTTCACCTACAAAGTTATAATTAGTACTTTTATGTAAACTATAACTAAAATATATGTAAGAGTTACAAGTAGTGATAATTTTTTTTTTTTTTTTATATTGTTAATCTTGAATCTGCAATCTTGTCTTGGTTACTTTAGGCAGATGTGGTCAGTGTCATTTGGCAGTTGGAGTGTGCTCTCCAGTGAGAGCAACTACTCATAGGTGTAGCAAAGTATCCATATTAATTATGCTACTCATGACGGCACAGACAGTTGTTTTTCCTCTTGAGACGTTTCTGGTATGTACGTGTTGTCAACCAAGTGGCCAGTTCGTTTGGATGCCTCTCCAGTCTTTCCAAGTTTTGGGTACGGCTAAGATTTCCTCTTTCACTGTGTTCATCTGAAGTTGGTTGTGTATTTCAGAATTTGTTACAAACCAAGGCCCATTGTATATTGTACTCAGAATCACATTTTACATTCGCTGTATGATGGATATATTAGAATTGCTACAACTCCCCCATAGCTGAATGCCGTACATCCACACAGATTTTAAAATGGTTTTATATATAAGGAGTTTGTTGTCAATCGATAATTTACTATTCCGCCCCAACAGCCAGTGTAGGTTTTTGTAGCGCAAGTTGAGCTCATCTCTCTTGGTCTTTATGTGCTGCCTCCACGTTAGGCGACGATCGAGGTGTAGTCCTAAGTATCTCACACAATCTTTATGTGGTAGCAAATTGTTATTTAGCTTAACTGGCGGACAATAACCTCTGCGTAGTGTAAAAGTGACCTGTACAGACTTAGATGCGCTGTCTGCTATTCGCCACTTTTGAAGCCAGTCAGATATTTTGTCATTACCTTTTTGCAGCGTTTGTGAAGCAATTGTGGGGTCATGGTTGCTAGCCAGAATTGCAGTATCATCGGCAAATGTAGCTGTAGTCACGTTGTCCCCTGCTGCCAAGTCTGATGTGTACAACATGTACAGATTGGCCCCAACACTGATCCTTGAGGGACACCAGGCTTTATTTCGAATAGCTCCGACGTTGCCTCAGCTTCTTTCACTTGAAACAGTCGATCTGTTAAGTAACTTTTCATTAGCTCATAGAAGTTGTGAGGAAGACAGGCCTTTATCTTATAAAGTAAACCCTTGTGCCAAACGCGGTCGAAAGCCTGTTCAATATCCAGAAAGACTGAGCAGCAGAACTCCCTTTCCTCTAGAGATTTCCTAATTTTAACTTCAAATGTCTGTATAGCTACCGCTAGCTATGAATAGGGAAGTCATTTTGTAAGTTTGGTGATGAGGCTGGTGATTAGACTTACTCGGGAGCCTATTTGTTGTATTAAGAGGCCTATCTTTTCACTCTGTTTCATTAAAATATGATGTAGTGTCTGATTCTGTTGTTGGTGAGTTTGTGGCAGGTCATGGGTTGTAGCGTTTGGTGTCGCTTCCTGTGATTCAAAATTTGACTTTTACCTTGGCCAGACAGAAGCTTAGTGTTGATATACAATGTGGCAATGCTACCAGTTTCCTGGGCACATTACCAGCTGACAGCATTGAGGAGGAGTTTATTGATGCCCTTGTTAGTTTATTTCATCATGATCATTCACTTGTATTTATTCTAATTTATTTGGGGTTGGGACAGCATAATGTCTTCTTCTTCCATACTTTTCTATTACTTGTCATTTCATCGGACACCCCATCAGTCGCTATTGTCGGTCACAATCTGGACAAAAACAATCAGCTTGTGAATCAGGTGCTTGAGTACATTCCGGTATGGTTGTTAACACTGGTACATTTGCATATAGTAAAGCAGGAACTGGTGTTCTATCAGCTTGTTGCTAAGATGGATGGCAGTTGCGATTGGATCCATGAACCTTAAACAATTTAATTTGTAGTTAGTGGTGTTGGAAAACAAACTGATTGTTCATGTTTAATGTATTAAATTTCAACTTATATTTATCACAATAATATATTCATCATAAAAATAAATCTTGATTAGCTCTTTTAATGAAAGGCTTATCTGTTTAAAGACAATTTTTAGAGTCTGAAACAACAGACTCCAAAATTGTCTTTAAACAGATAAATTTTTCTAAGGAGTAAATCTCATTTTTCTATTTCTTATATTGTATTCTAAACGCAAACACATAAACAACATAAAAAATATCTGATTGTACCTGCCGTGATGATATCCACCCGCTGATTTAATTTCTTACGTGTGTTTCTCTTTCAGAATTTGTTTGCAGAACATGATAATTATCTACTACGTAGAATTGAACATTAACCGCAATTAACACACTTCTCGTTAATGACCACTACTTGAGCTTTGTTCATTTTCTTGAACCGCTGAATTGTTCACTTCCTACATCTAGCAATAATGACAGACCAAGCTCTGGGCCGTGACCTGTAAATTAGACATTAAGCACATTTATTTTTATTCAGTTTCTAGGTACTTATCGATAATAGAAAAGATTATTTTAAAAATATTAAACTTACCACTTTTGGAGCAGTCCATTGTCGAATTACTGATAGTATTTCAACAGGTTCGAGAGTGTGTCTCCTGCGATGCATAATATCAATGTCGCATTGGATCCTCAATGCCACTAGGGGCAATAAGATCGAGTGTAGGAACAGTGTTCATGCGAAAGTTGTCAAACGTTTCAACGTTGTAACAAAAATGCGCTATGAGCAGATTAAAGAGTGAATCCAATTCTCAATTCAGGTATCGGAAAAACAACGCACTTCACCAAACTAACCGAAACAAAATCAATGTGTTTATTTACAATGTATATTAATTGTCATTATTGACAGTTGGTGTTGTTGTGTTGCCGGTATAATAATAAAAAAAAAAAAACTATTTGCAGGCCAAAAAGATTAGTAATATTTTTTTAAACCCTTTGAAAATAACTTGATGGTTGATGCGACAAGGTAGCCGGCGAAATTCGATTTTTCTTACGTTTTTTGTCGGTCATTGTCAGGTTGTATGACTGTATGTTATATAAAATATGATTCGCGACCGAAACAAATGCGTTTTTTTTTTTTTTTTTTATAACGTTGTCCCACGAATTTCTCCTGTATCGTGAGTGCGTTCATAAACATTTAAACTCACATACACAACCAAACACCCAGACCCAAAACAATTACATATCTGTAGATCATACAAATATTTGTTCCGTGCGGGGATCGAACCCGCGACACACAGGGCAACAGTCCAATTGCTCAGCCACTGCGCCAACCGTGTCGTCAAACTTCTTAAACATAGGTTATAATTACATAAACGCTCTTAAAAATTAGGTAGTGCGCTATGTTTTGCCAATTGACATACAAATTACAAAAAGGACGATCATACATACTAATAAATTAAAATAAAGCTAGCAATATGGCACTTATTGTTCACTGATAAAATTCTTACAAAATGTTGGATGTAGTGCAGAATTGTGTCGCTTAACTTCAAACTCGGATAAATCCAATTAGAATGCAATTTATCCATCTTTGAAAAATCTCAGTGTGGATTTATAGAGGTTGTCGCGAGGGCGCGTGGATTCTCTCTTCATATTATATTCTGGTTATCTCTAGGTTTATAGTGTGATTGATTTTATAATAATAATATAGGATTGTACTGCTTCGCTTTGATGTGAAGAGAAATCCCCGCCTCACGATATATTAGAGACACTCACCGATACGGATCCCCCTCCGACTTGCAAGCGTCTCCCAATCCAGTCTCTTATCTTCGGTCCGCAAGGGCACCGAAGTGTTAACACTATGCCGACCATCAATCCATCCAACTTCTCAGGTGTAACTAGGATATCTGTAAGTTTAATTACCCATGAATCTTTGGGTTAAGTACTACCTATCTGTTTCCATCAATAAAGCTATCTAAAACAGTTATTCAATTGCAATATGTATGATGAAATTTACTTCAAGTTCTCATCAACAGTCTTTGTGACACCTATGTGCTAATCAGATACTAGGATTCTTTCCACGTCTGCAGAAGCACGCATTCCTGTTCAACTTCGGCCCATCGCCTCCGTCTAGAATGCTCCCCCTTTATATTACCTATATATATATGATATAGTGTAATTTTCCATACGTTCGTCAACGTTTGTGCCCGTCGGCACATTCACTAAGGCCATGGGGGACCAAGAAGATTTATAAGAGAGGTTGGCCCACGACCCTTCCTATAAACTCCCAAGAGCTTTTATGTCCGGACAAGTAGCTCGCGTGCGGTCGCTGTTATGCCCCCAGCCCAACGCTGAAGGCACGACCAACACATTTAAGTTTAGGTGACTCAAACAATTCCGAGTAGGTAAAAGTACCTCCGTATATTTAATTACTAGAACAACAGATAAATAATACTTAGCTTTCCAGGTGGCGCGTATCACGGGTGACAAGAATCTACTTATGATCTTCTTGCACTGAATTTACTTTACAATAAACTTCATTAATTAGTCAGACTGAATATGCTATAATGACCATTCAAACAGAGGCGTCGTTTGGTAGCGTCAAGTTGTCAATACTGATTTAGTGTTGCTATTACATTAGTTCTGTGCAATTATATATTTACATTTTAAGTTTGGAACATCGCGATTTCATCTTTCGCGACAATATTAGTATAGATTAGTATAGATTCACGGTAAAAAGAATATCTAACCCGTTTCATATCTGGAATGCTCAAATTTTCTAACCAGGCCGCTCCGCTCGCTCTTACCAGGGAGTTTTTATGGTTGTCCAATTCTTTAATGCGTTAGTAGTAAAAGTAAGTTAAATATCATTTTATTGAATGATAAAAAGAACCTTTCCGAAGCGGTGGCTAAAATTTTCGAGCTCGCTCTTGCTTTTTTCAATAATAAGAAACCATTTCTATCTATATGTATGAAAATCTCATTTATTCGATGTGCCAAAATTGTTTGAGCTCGCCCGCTGTTTTTGGTAATTTCCGGAACGGCAAACCTTAATACACATAATGGCTATCGAATATGACGTACATAATAGAACTAATGAAAGAGAATTTTTTAAAAGATTTGACTTTGAAAAAAAAAACCATTTTCAAATAAAAAAAAAATGTACTTTTCTTGCCTAATGATGAAAATAGAGGGGGCGGCCAAATTAGGATGGGTCCCCAGCGGTAAAACCTCACGCTAGGCGCTACTCGGCTCACTATGGGCGATATTTATTTTTGGTAAATTGATGTGCTGGCTGCTGTTCCTGTACTTTGTACCCATCCCATTATGATCGCGCGCTTACTCGGGGGCGGTAGGATAACGTTTGCAAACGGGAGCCTCGGGGTCGCCACGGGGTCCTCTGATAGACGTCAATATAATACTTAATTTATCAGTGTACCTACTCATCGTAAGAAAGATAAATATTAATTTTGACAAATTGTAGCACACAACATTAATAAACACGTTTGATACAATACTGTGGTGGCGGCAGGATAGGTAGGATGACGTTACGGCACCGCTCCGGCGCCGGTAAAGCTGATATTAAATCCACTAGATCAGGGCTGCACAGACCGCGGCCCTCCGATAGTATGTCAGTGACCCGCCAGCAAAAATATTCCGTCGTACATTTGAAGGAAAATATGGCTGAGGTTGACAAATAATATTAGGCACATAATTTGAATCACGCGCGTTACTAAGTGGGCTCGCTGTGCAGGTGCATGATGCGTACTCAAATTACAAGAAAAAAACTGAAAAAATCGTTAATCTTAGCTTTGTCGAAAAGTTAGCTATTTTGATACAAAGTTTTCGTGAACCATTTTCTGAGTTTCAGAAAGATAAACCTCTATTCGACATAATTAGCAATCCTTTCACCATTTTAGCTGAAACTGCTCCAGAGTCAATCAAAACAATCAAGATTTTTGCATCAAATTCAATAAAGGGGAATTGCTGAACTTTTACAGCTGCATTCATAAAACTAAATACGAAGAATCACTAGCGTAGTGTTGTGGGGGCCGGCCGGGGAGGCCCTGGGCCCCGGCGGCACATTTCAGGGGGCGGCAGAGAGCGGAGCCAGGCAGTGTCAGGTCAAGGTTATCACTATTGTAATAGTTATGACTATTGTAATCGGGACCATGTTGCAAAAGTAAAAGACAACCAAGCAGTGGTGTATTTTCCTTACTTCAAGCCGCTCTGCCCTGGGGCGGCTTTTCGAACTAGCCCTATGTAAATATTTCGGTCAGCCGCATGCCACTAAAATTTTCTAGCTCGCTACGCTCGCTCTTACCACCGTGTTTTCTGGATTGCCCGATCCTTCAATAAGTTAGTAGCAAATGCAAGTAAAATATGTATTTTTAAGAATAAAATGAAAATCAAATAGTATAAATTACCTTTCTGAAGGGTAAACATTTATTTAAAAAATTAATTATTAGACTTAAAAGCTACGAATTCTAACTAACGCAACCACAAGAAAAGCAAGGGAATGCGTTTCAGCCAATGGCTTAATTGCCAAGAGCCTCGACCAACATCTGAGGAAACTCGTTACCCCGGCAGCTGGATCAAGGGCTTGATACAGAAAGACTTTTTTAAATTGGGACAAGCCCGCCACACTATTCCCAAACCACTGTAACTCCTGTAAGCCAGAATCAACAGTGGCGACCACAAGAAAAGCGCCGAGACAATGAAGCCCGACGAGGTCCCAGAGAAACGATTAAACTGTCTTGGATCCCGCAACGAAATTAATCAGAAAATAATAGCGGAGGAGTAGAAAAAACATGATACAGAAAGACTCCTGGACACGGCTCATATTGTGAGCAAACCTCTTCACAATATGAGCCGTGTCCAGGAGTACCGCCTTTCTCAGGAGCCCTGACCACCCCGGTAGCTTGGACTCTGTTCCCGATACCGGTGTGGTACAATTTAAACTACAACTGTTGGCTCAAACTGCGATGAACACAGGCGACACCAATATTAATTTCATGTCAATATCTTTTACAGAAATAAACTAATAGAAAACTATATTATGAAATAGTATAATACGGTAGTTTATTTTCAAAACAATTGGAAAACCTAATGACAACGGAAATAGTGAAATACCTACTAAAAATTGAGTCTCTATTTACAACCACGCAGATTAAGGCTTCGTAGCAATTTGCTACGCTTACGCCTACGCCGTAGCCACAAGATATTGTCGTAGCTCGCCCGCTACGCTATCTTCGACAGATTGCCAGACTATGAAAGTACGGGAGTGATTTTTACTGCTCATCTTTTTACTGCTCATCTGTCTACGGAGGAATCGATAAAATGACAGATTGTAGAAAGATTTCTATCGTCATTAGCATGGCGATGTAGATAGAACTCTTTCTATTCTTCAGTCGACAAGAGTCTTCTATGTCGAGCATGGCGACAGTTTTCTCTTTACTTTTGACATTTGGGAGTAGAAACAATTCTTTTCAACAAATGTCAAATAGTCTACATCGCATCGGACCTAGACAAAATTTCTGATAGTTTTTGTTAAAATAAAAAACATGCCGGGATCCTTCCATCGCCACCGTCTTAGTTTTTATGCCGAAAACAATCAACGGAAGTTAAAAAGGAACGCTGTACGAGCGTTGAGCGGGGCTTTTGATCTGCCGGAAAACGAGTTCCTCCAAAATTATAAAGTCAGCAAGGAAATGGTTCAGTATTTGTGCCAGGAGCTGAGCGAGGATCTATCTCCTAGCACATCTCAGGGACTACCTGTTCTCGTCAAAGTAAGTACAATCTAGGCAAGGTACGCCTTCCAACTGTTGAAGGAGGTTTTCTCTCAATCTTTGCTTTTTATAATATTTTGTTTTGCCCTGTCATGTCATTCCTACTATGTCAATATGAATGTTTCCAACATGTAATACGTTTTATCATTTCGATCCATAAAATACCTCTCAACATGGTAGCAGAGCGTTTAATTATATTGGAAACGATTGATTAACGAATCACGTAAGGTTTTAAACAAATAATTTGCAAAAATATTTCTATAAAAATAATTCTAACGAAGGCCTGTCAAAATGTCGACTTCGTCTACAAGTTGCAAAATTGATATTGGTCGATTAGAAGGTGAAGAAAATTGGTCAACATGGCGCTGTAAGGTACTGTTGCTTTTAAGGGGTACTCCTGGCGGGTTGGATGCTATAAATGGAGAACTTATAGAACCTATAAAACCAGCTGCTACAGCAACTGCAGACGTTAAAGCAAATTATGAAAAGACTTTAGAAGCATATCATAAGATAGATAGTACGGCGATGCTTATTTTGATGGCTAATATGTCGGATGCCACTTTACAAAAGGTCATGAGATTCTCAACAGCTAAACAGGTTTGGGATGAATTGCACACTTTGTTCAATGGAACATCTGAGGACAAAAGCTATTCACTATGCTACAGTTTCTTTGGCTATAAAAAAGATCCCTCACATGACATGTCAATGCATATATCCAAACTGAAAAATATATGGCATGAATTGAAAGTGGAACTTCAAAAAGGTGAAACCAAATATGATCTTCCAGAGTTATTACTTATCTGCAAGATCTTGGAAACTTTACCCGACGAGAAGTACTTCTCCTTCAAGTCTAGTTGGATGCTGATGTCAAGAAAAGATCGAAATATAGACAATCTGACAGCACAAGTATGTGCTTACGAACGTTCACTTTTGACCAAAGAAGGTATTACTGAAGCACAAGCTCTATTTGTACAAAACAAGTTTATGCGTAAGAAAAAGTGTGGATATTGCGGACTATATGGACACAAAGTAAAAAAATGTCCCAAGTGGATATCGGACGGGAAACCTCCTAAAACACCTGGCCCATCGACAAGTCAAGCTAACAATACCAATCTGACCCTCTCATTACTGGAAGTTGTTACAAATGAAGTCGTAAATATTATTGAAGAAGATCTTGACAGTTGGTTTGTTGACAATGGTGCTACAAGTCATGTCACCTGCCGAAACGACATATTTTCCAGCTTTCAACATTTCAGCAATAATCAAACAGTAACAACTGCAAATGGCTCAACAATTCAAGCTATTGGCAAAGGAACAGTTAATTTGATAGCAGACGTTCGCGGTCAGACACAAAACATTAGACTGTGTGATGTATGGTATGCTCCAGCAATATAGAAAAACCTATTTTCCGTACTTGCTGCGCAAGATAAACTTGAGAAGAGTGTCTTCACATCTGAAAGAGAATTTTGTCAATTGATGGTAGATGGAAAAATTAATTTAATTGGCACAAGAGTCAAGAATGGAGGACTCTTTAAACTAAATGTAAAGACAATTATAAATTCATCTCCTGAATTGAACTCACTGTCAACGAAAAACTTTTTACAACTCTATCATGAAAGATTTGCTCACCAAAATAAAAGACATGTGAAACAATTGATTGAAAAGGAACTTGGTATAAAAGTCAAACTCGATTCTGAATTGTGTACAGGATGCGTTTATGGTAAAACACATAGATATAAATTTGGAACCAGAGAGCGAGCTAAAGCACCAGGAGAGATCATTCACACAGATGTATGTGGTCCGTTCCCCAATTCATTCAGAAAGTTTCGTTATTTTGTTTTATTTAAAGACGATTTCAGTAAGTATCGTCATGTTTATTTCATCAAGCACAAGTCTGAAGTGAAGGATAAACTTGTGGAAATGATAAACGAAACAAATACTACTGGTCATATTATAAAGACAATTCTCAGCGATAATGGAGGAGAATTCCAAAATGAAGCTGTGAAGAAGATCTTAAATAATCATGGAATCCAACACCGTTTGACAATGCCGTATACGCCGGAACAGAACGGGTGTAGTGAGAGAGACAACAGAACTTTGGTAGAAGCTGCTCGTACTATGATGCACGCTCACGAAGAACTTCCACTCTCCTGTTGGTCTGAGCTTGTCAACACGGCTGCTTATGTTCTGAATAGAACTGGTCCGACTTCTATAGAAGGAAAATCACCGTTTGAGTTATGGTTCACAAAGAAGCCCTCAATCAAACATTTGAGAATCATTGGCACTGAATGTTATGCTCATGTTCCAAAAGTAAAGAGAACGAAAATGTCCAGAAAAGCTCAAAAATGTATTCTCATTGGTTATGATGGTGATGACGGTTATCGGTTACTAAGCATAAACAATAAATCGAATCCAACACTGATACGATCAAGAGACGTAATATTCAACGAGTCAGTCATTAGATCTATTGGATTGGAGTCAGATGTCTCTGAAACAGAAAAACAAAGTCCAACTGTTGAGATGGAGGTTCATTTTCCTGAAACTAGAGAAAATCATCCAATGTTAGATGCAACGGAGGATATTTTACAAGACGCAACTACTTCAGATGTGCCTCAAACATTGAATGATAGTGCAAGTTTTGAACAAACAATTCCCAATTTGCCTCCAATATCGGATGAACCTAGTACAAATGAAGAAGATTCTAATGAGTCCTATATTACACCTGAATCATCAGAAGTTGATTCAGATGAAGATGATGAACAAAGAAATTCTACGACAAGGAATCTAAGAGATAGATCGACATTGCGACCACCACAACGATTTGAAGATTTTATTATGTCTACTATTGTTAGTGATTTTGATGAACCCAAATCATACAAAGAAGCAATAAAAAGTCCTCAGAAAGCGGAATGGTTAAAAGCAATGGAAAGCGAACTAAAATCTCTACAAGAGAATAAAACTTGGATTTTGGTGGATAAACCAAAGGACAGAAAACTGATTTCTTGTAAGTGGGTGTTCAAAGTTAAAACCCATGCTGATGGAAGTCTTGACAAACATAAGGCGAGATTAGTAGCAAGAGGTTATACTCAAAAGAAAGGAGTTGATTATAGTGATACATTTAGCCCTGTTGCTAGAATGGCCACAATAAGATCGATTCTTAGCATCGCTGCAAATGAAGGGTTATCCCTCAGACAGTTTGATGTAGCAACTGCATTTTTGAATGGTTCAATAGATGAAGATATATACATGAATCAGCCAGAAGGATACAGTGATGGTACGACTAAAGTATGTAAGTTGAAGAGAAGTTTATATGGTCTTAAACAAGCTCCAAGATGTTGGAACAAATGTATTGTTGATTATTTGAAAGTTTTAGGATTCAAACAATGCGACACAGATCCATGTTTGTTCATTAGAAACCGACTAAACAACAAGATAATTCTTGGACTCTATGTTGATGATGGTCTAATAACTTCGACGAACCCAAAGGAATCTGAAAAGTTTTTGGCAGAATTGAAACGGAAGTTCAAGATAACCACAAAGCCAGCTTCTTACTTTCTGGGTTTGGAAATCTTCAACAACAACGATGGTTCCATCAAAGTCTCTCAAAAACATTATGCTAAAAGGCTACTGGAACGCTTTGGTATGAGTGATTGTAAAGCCGTTAGTACTCCAATCATCAAAGAAGCACAACCTGCACAACCATGCTCAGTAAAAGAGGATGAGGTTAAATTTCCCTATCGTGAAGCCGTTGGTAGCTTATCTAATGACAGGTACTAGACCGGACATATCATACGCTATTTGTGTCGTATCCAGGAAACTTACAAATCCCTCTTTAGAAGATGTGAACAAAGTTAAACGCATACTTCGTTACATTCAGGGAACACTAGATACAGCAATTGTATACAAAAAAGGATACAAAACTGGGATCTTGGAATGTTTTAGTGATTCTGATCATGGTGGAGATTTCGATACAGGACGCTCTACTTCTGGTATCTTATGCGTGTATGCAGGAGGAGTAATCTCTTGGGCAAGTCGTAAACAGACTTCTGTAGCTATATCAAGCACCGAAGCAGAACTTGTTGCAGCTAGTGAAGCGGCTCGTGAGATTGTTTGGCTGAAGAGACTTTTCAATGAAATTACTACTTTGATAGAAGTCCCTACTTTACAAATTGATAATGATGCTGCTATAAAGCTTGCACAAAACCCAGAGTTACATCGTCGCACAAAGTACATTTCTATTAGACATTTTTATGTAAGGGAATTAATTACTGAAAAAGAACTTCAAGTTAAGTATGTTCCCACAGAATACCAGTGTGCTGATATTTTGACTAAGCCTGTGCATAAACCCAGACTGGATCTAATTTCAGGAATGGTGGGACTTATACGATAAAGATTATCGAAAAAGGGAGGATGTTGAAGGAGGTTTTCTCTCAATCTTTGCTTTTTATAATATTTTGTTTTGCCCTGTCATTCCTACTATGTCAATATGAATGTTTCCAACATGTAATACGTTTTATCATTTCGATCCATAAAATACCTCTCAACACCAACTACCTTCTAATTGGTAATAAGCAACCTAAGGCTGGGCTTATAGTCACGTTGACCATCGGCGCAGCGCTGAGGTTCAGCGCGAGACTGTTTAGTATCGAGCTGATTACTACGGTATACAGACGCTCAAAAATGTATTAATAGCAGCTGCTTTGTACTACCTATAAATTGCATTCTAATAAATCGAATGAAGGTAAATCCAAACTAAATATTACATTTTTGAAATAATGTATGGTTCTAATACTAAATTTGCCTAACAGGGTCGTTTTATTCAATATTGTTGCCATATTAAAGGAAAAACTGTAATAAAAATAATTAAAGCATGATTATTAACACTTTTTTTTACATAATATCTCCCAAGAAGGTACAGTGGATTTATCCGAGTTTGAATTATACCTTAATTTTTGCCTGTGGCAAGACTACAGCGTCTACATCATAATTATACTCTTTGTCTTTGGTTTAAACCAATGACATGATCAGTGTTGCCAGAAGGTTACTTTTGTAACCTATTAGGTGATTTTTGAACTGCATTGGTTACTTTTAGGTTACACTAATGAAAAGGTTACTTTTGGGTGATTTTTCGGAATTTGTAGAATTAACTTTTAATTTATTACCTACTTAAAAGCAAAGTGAAACAGAACGCTCGTTTTAGAATTTTTCATGTTGGTAATTAGCAGTAGAACTTAAACCACAGACCTTTGAACAATCTTATGATTGTTCATACATAGCCGTCTCTATTGGAACAACACGTTGTACTCTTTCACACTTACGCCACTTGTATCTCGCTCACTCGCTCGATCAGTCGGATCGGATCGGATTCATTCGTTGTTGTTCGTTTGCCGTCGTATCGTGCCTGCCCGTTGCCGCCGCCACTTTAATTTGTTGTCACCGAAAGTTCAGTGTTTGTATTTTGTGTATTGTGATTATTAATTTAAATACAACATAATTTCCTACCGGACATTTACTGGAAGCTTGGTAAGTGTATCTACAAATAACAGTGCATGTTTGTGTGTGTTTGACTTTGTAATTTTCTATGTTAGGACTAATAATTAACGATGAATTTGAATCTGACCAATATGTAGGTACCTATACACACCATGAATGCTTTGTTTTTTTTTTAACTTGGTTTTCTTTAGACAATAAATAATTTCCAGTAAAAAAATATGAAAGGTTACATTTTTTTATATTTCAGGTAATGAGGGATTTTATTTTTATTTTTTTTAAACGCTTCCCTAGTCGATAGATAGATGGCGCTGAACTTAGTATGTTACTGCAATGAACGGAACGTCACGTAATTATTTGTTTTTTTTCACTTCGATGAATTTTAATGATTTATGACTCTAGGTTATATTCGGAAGCATATTATAAACAAACGAAAGTGTCAGATACTTCAATGATTGACATTTAAAAAAGGCAATGTTTTTTTTTTTGCTTTGGCACCTAGTAACGTAGTAAGTTCAACGCCATCTACAGAGTTCTTGGAAACTACTTTTTTTTTTTAATACTCAAAAAAGAAACTTCTCATTTCTGACAAGACCCGACTGGCAACACTGCTGCCGCGCCGCTTGTCTCGCGGTGGTACGATGCGTCGCGTCCGTCAGGGGTGTAACAACCAAGCCCCGGTACGGACGGCTTGGTTGTCAAACCTCTGCTAAGACTTGAGACCAAAATAAATTAAAAAGACATTACCGAATATCATCTCATTTTAAATTATTTTTTTGTGTTTACTTTTTAGGGTTTCGTAGTCGAATGACAAAAAACGGAACCCTTATAGATTCCGTTTTTTGCCATTCGAAGACATTACAAACCCATTATATGAACCGGAAATTGGTACCTATGCAAGTCGACTCCGAAAGTTCGGATAGAGAACCATATTTTCTGGAAGCGTGGCGGTACCTACGTAGATATAGTAGACATGTTTTTCAGAATCGAGTCGAATATAGTCGCGATCAACGTCAACCTCCAGCATAAGCTCTTTAAGCTCTCCGACTTCAAAATCATCAGATGACACCCCACGTAATGCTATCGCTAGCAACAACCCCAATGGTCCTAGTGCGGATGACTGTCAAGAGAAATTCAAATAGAATTTAAGTTTAGGTGCAATAAGTAGACATGATGCCCATAAATAAAACAAGCTATAATAATAGTTAAACTTCATGTACAAGAGTGGTACATAGGCAGACTCTTTAAGGTGAGGTTTTAGCCTGTTCAGGACGACCCTTTCCCATAACTTTGATAGTACTGGAGTAAGGCTAATAGGGCGGTACGAAAAAACTTCTGTTTTCGGATTCCAGGCTTTGGGATCATTACAATTTGTAATATTTTCCATAGAGCAGGGACATTAGAGGATTTGAGAGAAGCATTAATGAGGATAGTAAGAAAACTACTCCCTTTCTTGGCAGCTCTTTAAGAATTTTCGGAGTAATCTAATCGAATCCGGGTGCCTTTTTCGAGTTCATCGTAGATATCAATCTAGACAGTTCCAGTGGGGATGATGGTCGCAGTGGGGCACAAAGTTGCAAGTCCTGGTTGAGGATGGCATCAATTTCAGGATCATCAGGAACTGCAGATTCGTTCGGCTTGAAGACATTGGCAAGGTGAGTGGCAAAAGCTTTTGACTTTTCCTGATCTGAGCGAGCCCATGAATTGTGGGACTTCAGAGGTACATTGAGATTAATGTTGTCTTCAAGGTACTCTCTAAAGTTATGTCACTCGGTGTTACAGTTGTAGAGCATGTCATAATATGGGTTACATTTTGCAGTCGTTTTACTTAATCTTAATATGATTGTGGTGTGGTCTGAAGATCCGTCTAGGTCAGATTCTACCTGGGTGTTTATGTGGCATGTTTTTTGTGACAAAAAAGTCAAGGAGGAGGGAGATTTTGTTAACATCCGTAGGCCAGTATGTAGGTTTACCTGTGGAGAAAGTTCACATGGTATTTGCAACGATACATTTTTTGAGTTCATGGCCCCTGGTAACGGTGAGTCTAACCATCTTCTACTCTTATAGCCGGATTGTAGGTGTTCTGTCACAAAAGGTTCCAGTAGGCAGTGTTTGAGGGTGTTTTTCATTACGATAGCACAGCCTCCATGTGCTTGACTGTCTAGATGAGAGGTAAGGTACACGCAGAACCCTGGAATACGTATTTCACTACTTACCGTTGTGTGTCATTCTGATATCAGACATATATCAATCTTGTTTTTTTAAAAAAACTTCTAGCTCATTTGTGTTGGGTGGGTTGGCTATTGATGTTTCAGGCTGCTATAGAATAATAGAATAATTTATTTAAGAAAACAATAAGTAATACAAAAAGGTGTACATTTAGGCACAGTACTGTTGCTTCACCTACAAAGTTATAATTAGTACTTTTATGTAAACTATAACTAAAATATATGTAAGAGTTACAAGTAGTGATAATTTTTTTTTTTTTTATATTGTTAATCTTGAATCTGCAATCTTGTCTTGGTTACTTTAGGCAGATGTGGTCAGTGTCATTTGGCAGTTGGAGTGTGCTCTCCAGTGAGAGCAACTACTCATAGGTGTAGCAAAGTATCCATATTAATTATGCTACTCATGACGGCACAGACAGTTGTTTTTCCTCTTGAGACGTTTCTGGTATGTACGTGTTGTCAACCAAGTGGCCAGTTCGTTTGGATGCCTCTCCAGTCTTTCCAAGTTTTGGGTACGGCTAAGATTTCCTCTTTCACTGTGTTCATCTGAAGTTGGTTGTGTATTTCAGAATTTGTTACAAACCAAGGCCCATTGTATATTGTACTCAGAATCACATTTTACATTCGCTGTATGATGGATATATTAGAATTGCTACAACTCCCCCATAGCTGAATGCCGTACATCCACACAGATTTTAAAATGGTTTTATATATAAGGAGTTTGTTGTCAATCGATAATTTACTATTCCGCCCCAACAGCCAGTGTAGGTTTTTGTAGCGCAAGTTGAGCTCATCTCTCTTGGTCTTTATGTGCTGCCTCCACGTTAGGCGACGATCGAGGTGTAGTCCTAAGTATCTCACACAATCTTTATGTGGTAGCAAATTGTTATTTAGCTTAACTGGCGGACAATAACCTCTGCGTAGTGTAAAAGTGACCTGTACAGACTTAGATGCGCTGTCTGCTATTCGCCACTTTTGAAGCCAGTCAGATATTTTGTCATTACCTTTTTGCAGCGTTTGTGAAGCAATTGTGGGGTCATGGTTGCTAGCCAGAATTGCAGTATCATCGGCAAATGTAGCTGTAGTCACGTTGTCCCCTGCTGCCAAGTCTGATGTGTACAACATGTACAGATTGGCCCCAACACTGATCCTTGAGGGACACCAGGCTTTATTTCGAATAGCTCCGACGTTGCCTCAGCTTCTTTCACTTGAAACAGTCGATCTGTTAAGTAACTTTTCATTAGCTCATAGAAGTTGTGAGGAAGACAGGCCTTTATCTTATAAAGTAAACCCTTGTGCCAAACGCGGTCGAAAGCCTGTTCAATATCCAGAAAGACTGAGCAGCAGAACTCCCTTTCCTCTAGAGATTTCCTAATTTTAACTTCAAATGTCTGTATAGCTACCGCTAGCTATGAATAGGGAAGTCATTTTGTAAGTTTGGTGATGAGGCTGGTGATTAGACTTACTCGGGAGCCTATTTGTTGTATTAAGAGGCCTATCTTTTCACTCTGTTTCATTAAAATATGATGTAGTGTCTGATTCTGTTGTTGGTGAGTTTGTGGCAGGTCATGGGTTGTAGCGTTTGGTGTCGCTTCCTGTGATTCAAAATTTGACTTTTACCTTGGCCAGACAGAAGCTTAGTGTTGATATACAATGTGGCAATGCTACCAGTTTCCTGGGCACATTACCAGCTGACAGCATTGAGGAGGAGTTTATTGATGCCCTTGTTAGTTTATTTCATCATGATCATTCACTTGTATTTATTCTAATTTATTTGGGGTTGGGACAGCTTAATGTCTTCTTCTTCCATACTTTTCTATTACTTGTCATTTCATCGGACACCCCATCAGTCGCTATTGTCGGTCACAATCTGGACAAAAACAATCAGCTTGTGAATCAGGTGCTTGAGTACATTCCGGTATGGTTGTTAACACTGGTACATTTGCATATAGTAAAGCAGGAACTGGTGTTCTATCAGCTTGTTGCTAAGATGGATGGCAGTTGCGATTGGATCCATGAACCTTAAACAATTTAATTTGTAGTTAGTGGTGTTGGAAAACAAACTGATTGTTCATGTTTAATGTATTAAATTTCAACTTATATTTATCACAATAATATATTCATCATAAAAATAAATCTCGATTAGCTCTTTTAATGAAAGGCTTATCTGTTTAAAGACAATTTTTAGAGTCTGAAACAACAGACTCCAAAATTGTCTTTAAACAGATAAATTTTTCTAAGGAGTAAATCTCATTTTTCTATTTCTTATATTGTATTCTAAACGCAAACACATAAACAACATAAAAAATATCTGATTGTACCTGCCGTGATGATATCCACCCGCTGATTTAATTTCTTACGTGTGTTTCTCTTTCAGAATTTGTTTGCAGAACATGATAATTATCTACTACGTAGAATTGAACATTAACCGCAATTAACACACTTCTCGTTAATGACCACTACTTGAGCTTTGTTCATTTTCTTGAACCGCTGAATTGTTCACTTCCTACATCTAGCAATAATGACAGACCAAGCTTTGGGCCGTGACCTGTAAATTAGACATTAAGCACATTTATTTTTATTCAGTTTCTAGGTACTTATCGATAATAGAAAAGATTATTTTAAAAATATTAAACTTACCACTTTTGGAGCAGTCCATTGTCGAATTACTGATAGTATTTCAACAGGTTCGAGAGTGTGTCTCCTGCGATGCATAATATCAATGTCGCATTGGATCCTCAATGCCACTAGGGGCAATAAGATCGAGTGTAGGAACAGTGTTCATGCGAAAGTTGTCAAACGTTTCAACGTTGTAACAAAAATGCGCTATGAGCAGATTAAAGAGTGAATCCAATTCTCAATTCAGGTATCGGAAAAACAACGCACTTCACCAAACTAACCGAAACAAAATCAATGTGTTTATTTACAATGTATATTAATTGTCATTATTGACAGTTGGTGTTGTTGTGTTGCCGGTATAATAATAAAAAAAAAAAGTATTTGCAGGCCAAAAAGATTAGTAATATTTTTTTAAACCCTTTGAAAATAACTTGATGGTTGATGCGACAAGGTAGCCGGCGAAATTCGATTTTTCTTACGTTTTTTGTCGGTCATTGTCAGGTTGTATGACTGTATGTTATATAAAATATGATTCGCGACCGAAACAAATGCGTTTTTTTTTTTTTTTTTTATAACGTTGTCCCACGAATTTCTCCTGTATCGTGAGTGCGTTCATAAACATTTAAACTCACATACACAACCAAACACCCAGACCCAAAACAATTACATATCTGTAGATCATACAAATATTTGTTCCGTGCGGGGATCGAACCCGCGACACACAGGGCAACAGTCCAATTGCTCAGCCACTGCGCCAACCGTGTCGTCAAACTTCTTAAACATAGGTTATAATTACATAAACGCTCTTAAAAATTAGGTAGTGCGCTATGTTTTGCCAATTGACATACAAATTACAAAAAGGACGATCATACATACTAATAAATTAAAATAAAGCTAGCAATATGGCACTTATTGTTCACTGATAAAATTCTTACAAAATGTTGGATGTAGTGCAGAATTGTGTCGCTTAACTTCAAACTCGGATAAATCCAATTAGAATGCAATTTATCCATCTTTGAAAAATCTCAGTGTGGATTTATAGAGGTTGTCGCGAGGGCGCGTGGATTCTCTCTTCATATTATATTCTGGTTATCTCTAGGTTTATAGTGTGATTGATTTTATAATAATAATATAGGATTGTACTGCTTCGCTTTGATGTGAAGAGAAATCCCCGCCTCACGATATATTAGAGACACTCACCGATACGGATCCCCCTCCGACTTGCAAGCGTCTCCCAATCCAGTCTCTTATCTTCGGTCCGCAAGGGCACCGAAGTGTTAACACTATGCCGACCATCAATCCATCCAACTTCTCAGGTGTAACTAGGATATCTGTAAGTTTAATTACCCATGAATCTTTGGGTTAAGTACTACCTATCTGTTTCCATCAATAAAGCTATCTAAAACAGTTATTCAATTGCAATATGTATGATGAAATTTACTTCAAGTTCTCATCAACAGTCTTTGTGACACCTATGTGCTAATCAGATACTAGGATTCTTTCCACGTCTGCAGAAGCACGCATTCCTGTTCAACTTCGGCCCATCGCCTCCGTCTAGAATGCTCCCCCTTTATATTACCTATATATATATGATATAGTGTAATTTTCCATACGTTCGTCAACGTTTGTGCCCGTCGGCACATTCACTAAGGCCATGGGGGACCAAGAAGATTTATAAGAGAGGTTGGCCCACGACCCTTCCTATAAACTCCCAAGAGCTTTTATGTCCGGACAAGTAGCTCGCGTGCGGTCGCTGTTATGCCCCCAGCCCAACGCTGAAGGCACGACCAACACATTTAAGTTTAGGTGACTCAAACAATTCCGAGTAGGTAAAAGTACCTCCGTATATTTAATTACTAGAACAACAGATAAATAATACTTAGCTTTCCAGGTGGCGCGTATCACGGGTGACAAGAATCTACTTATGATCTTCTTGCACTGAATTTACTTTACAATAAACTTCATTAATTAGTCAGACTGAATATGCTATAATGACCATTCAAACAGAGGCGTCGTTTGGTAGCGTCAAGTTGTCAATACTGATTTAGTGTTGCTATTACATTAGTTCTGTGCAATTATATATTTACATTTTAAGTTTGGAACATCGCGATTTCATCTTTCGCGACAATATTAGTATAGATTAGTATAGATTCACGGTAAAAAGAATATCTAACCCGTTTCATATCTGGAATGCTCAAATTTTCTAACCAGGCCGCTCCGCTCGCTCTTACCAGGGAGTTTTTATGGTTGTCCAATTCTTTAATGCGTTAGTAGTAAAAGTAAGTTAAATATCATTTTATTGAATGATAAAAAGAACCTTTCCGAAGCGGTGGCTAAAATTTTCGAGCTCGCTCTTGCTTTTTTCAATAATAAGAAACCATTTCTATCTATATGTATGAAAATCTCATTTATTCGATGTGCCAAAATTGTTTGAGCTCGCCCGCTGTTTTTGGTAATTTCCGGAACGGCAAACCTTAATACACATAATGGCTATCGAATATGACGTACATAATAGAACTAATGAAAGAGAATTTTTTAAAAGATTTGACTTTGAAAAAAAAAACCATTTTCAAATAAAAAAAAAATGTACTTTTCTTGCCTAATGATGAAAATAGAGGGGGCGGCCAAATTAGGATGGGTCCCCAGCGGTAAAACCTCACGCTAGGCGCTACTCGGCTCACTATGGGCGATATTTATTTTTGGTAAATTGATGTGCTGGCTGCTGTTCCTGTACTTTGTACCCATCCCATTATGATCGCGCGCTTACTCGGGGGCGGTAGGATAACGTTTGCAAACGGGAGCCTCGGGGTCGCCACGGGGTCCTCTGATAGACGTCAATATAATACTTAATTTATCAGTGTACCTACTCATCGTAAGAAAGATAAATATTAATTTTGACAAATTGTAGCACACAACATTAATAAACACGTTTGATACAATACTGTGGTGGCGGCAGGATAGGTAGGATGACGTTACGGCACCGCTCCGGCGCCGGTAAAGCTGATATTAAATCCACTAGATCAGGGCTGCACAGACCGCGGCCCTCCGATAGTATGTCAGTGACCCGCCAGCAAAAATATTCCGTCGTACATTTGAAGGAAAATATGGCTGAGGTTGACAAATAATATTAGGCACATAATTTGAATCACGCGCGTTACTAAGTGGGCTCGCTGTGCAGGTGCATGATGCGTACTCAAATTACAAGAAAAAAACTGAAAAAATCGTTAATCTTAGCTTTGTCGAAAAGTTAGCTATTTTGATACAAAGTTTTCGTGAACCATTTTCTGAGTTTCAGAAAGTTAAACCTCTATTCGACATAATTAGCAATCCTTTCACCATTTTAGCTGAAACTGCTCCAGAGTCAATCAAAACAATCAAGATTTTTGCATCAAATTCAATAAAGGGGAATTGCTGAACTTTTACAGCTGCATTCATAAAACTAAATACGAAGAATCACTAGCGTAGTGTTGTGGGGGCCGGCCGGGGAGGCCCTGGGCCCCGGCGGCACATTTCAGGGGGCGGCAGAGAGCGGAGCCAGGCAGTGTCAGGTCAAGGTTATCACTATTGTAATAGTTATGACTATTGTAATCGGGACCATGTTGCAAAAGTAAAAGACAACCAAGCAGTGGTGTATTTTCCTTACTTCAAGCCGCTCTGCCCTGGGGCGGCTTTTCGAACTAGCCCTATGTAAATATTTCGGTCAGCCGCATGCCACTAAAATTTTCTAGCTCGCTACGCTCGCTCTTACCACCGTGTTTTCTGGATTGCCCGATCCTTCAATAAGTTAGTAGCAAATGCAAGTAAAATATGTATTTTTAAGAATAAAATGAAAATCAAATAGTATAAATTACCTTTCTGAAGGGTAAACATTTATTTAAAAAATTAATTATTAGACTTAAAAGCTACGAATTCTAACTAACGCAACCACAAGAAAAGCAAGGGAATGCGTTTCAGCCAATGGCTTAATTGCCAAGAGCCTCGACCAACATCTGAGGAAACTCGTTACCCCGGCAGCTGGATCAAGGGCTTGATACAGAAAGACTTTTTTAAATTGGGACAAGCCCGCCACACTATTCCCAAACCACTGTAACTCCTGTAAGCCAGAATCAACAGTGGCGACCACAAGAAAAGCGCCGAGACAATGAAGCCCGACGAGGTCCCAGAGAAACGATTAAACTGTCTTGGATCCCGCAACGAAATTAATCAGAAAATAATAGCGGAGGAGTAGAAAAAACATGATACAGAAAGACTCCTGGACACGGCTCATATTGTGAGCAAACCTCTTCACAATATGAGCCGTGTCCAGGAGTACCGCCTTTCTCAGGAGCCCTGACCACCCCGGTAGCTTGGACTCTGTTCCCGATACCGGTGTGGTACAATTTAAACTACAACTGTTGGCTCAAACTGCGATGAACACAGGCGACACCAATATTAATTTCATGTCAATATCTTTTACAGAAATAAACTAATAGAAAACTATATTATGAAATAGTATAATACGGTAGTTTATTTTCAAAACAATTGGAAAACCTAATGACAACGGAAATAGTGAAATACCTACTAAAAATTGAGTCTCTATTTACAACCACGCAGATTAAGGCTTCGTAGCAATTTGCTACGCTTACGCCTACGCCGTAGCCACAAGATATTGTCGTAGCTCGCCCGCTACGCTATCTTCGACAGATTGCCAGACTATGAAAGTACGGGAGTGATTTTTACTGCTCATCTTTTTACTGCTCATCTGTCTACGGAGGAATCGATAAAATGACAGATTGTAGAAAGATTTCTATCGTCGTTAGCATGGCGATGTAGATAGAACTCTTTCTATTCTTCAGTCGACAAGAGTCTTCTATGTCGAGCATGGCGACAGTTTTCTCTTTACTTTTGACATTTGGGAGTAGAAACAATTCTTTTCAACAAATGTCAAATAGTCTACATCGCATCGGACCTAGACAAAATTTCTGATAGTTTTTGTTAAAATAAAAAACATGCCGGGATCCTTCCATCGCCACCGTCTTAGTTTTTATGCCGAAAACAATTAACGGAAGTTAAAAAGGAACGCTGTACGAGCGTTGAGCGGGGCTTTTGATCTGCCGGAAAACGAGTTCCTCCAAAATTATAAAGTCAGCAAGGAAATGGTTCAGTATTTGTGCCAGGAGCTGAGCGAGGATCTATCTCCTAGCACATCTCAGGGACTACCTGTTCTCGTCAAAGTAAGTACAATCTAGGCAAGGTACGCCTTCCAACTGTTGAAGGAGGTTTTCTCTCAATCTTTGCTTTTTATAATATTTTGTTTTGCCCTGTCATGTCATTCCTACTATGTCAATATGAATGTTTCCAACATGTAATACGTTTTATCATTTCGATCCATAAAATACCTCTCAACATGGTAGCAGAGCGTTTAATTATATTGGAAACGATTGATTAACGAATCACGTAAGGTTTTAAACAAATAATTTGCAAAAATATTTCTATAAAAATAATTCTAACGAAGGCCTGTCAAAATGTCGACTTCGTCTACAAGTTGCAAAATTGATATTGGTCGATTAGAAGGTGAAGAAAATTGGTCAACATGGCGCTGTAAGGTACTGTTGCTTTTAAGGGGTACTCCTGGCGGGTTGGATGCTATAAATGGAGAACTTATAGAACCTATAAAACCAGCTGCTACAGCAACTGCAGACGTTAAAGCAAATTATGAAAAGACTTTAGAAGCATATCATAAGATAGATAGTACGGCGATGCTTATTTTGATGGCTAATATGTCGGATGCCACTTTACAAAAGGTCATGAGATTCTCAACAGCTAAACAGGTTTGGGATGAATTGCACACTTTGTTCAATGGAACATCTGAGGACAAAAGCTATTCACTATGCTACAGTTTCTTTGGCTATAAAAAAGATCCCTCACATGACATGTCAATGCATATATCCAAACTGAAAAATATATGGCATGAATTGAAAGTGGAACTTCAAAAAGGTGAAACCAAATATGATCTTCCAGAGTTATTACTTATCTGCAAGATCTTGGAAACTTTACCCGACGAGAAGTACTTCTCCTTCAAGTCTAGTTGGATGCTGATGTCAAGAAAAGATCGAAATATAGACAATCTGACAGCACAAGTATGTGCTTACGAACGTTCACTTTTGACCAAAGAAGGTATTACTGAAGCACAAGCTCTATTTGTACAAAACAAGTTTATGCGTAAGAAAAAGTGTGGATATTGCGGACTATATGGACACAAAGTAAAAAAATGTCCCAAGTGGATATCGGACGGGAAACCTCCTAAAACACCTGGCCCATCGACAAGTCAAGCTAACAATACCAATCTGACCCTCTCATTACTGGAAGTTGTTACAAATGAAGTCGTAAATATTATTGAAGAAGATCTTGACAGTTGGTTTGTTGACAATGGTGCTACAAGTCATGTCACCTGCCGAAACGACATATTTTCCAGCTTTCAACATTTCAGCAATAATCAAACAGTAACAACTGCAAATGGCTCAACAATTCAAGCTATTGGCAAAGGAACAGTTAATTTGATAGCAGACGTTCGCGGTCAGACACAAAACATTAGACTGTGTGATGTATGGTATGCTCCAGCAATAAAGAAAAACCTATTTTCCGTACTTGCTGCGCAAGATAAACTTGAGAAGAGTGTCTTCACATCTGAAAGAGAATTTTGTCAATTGATGGTAGATGGAAAAATTAATTTAATTGGCACAAGAGTCAAGAATGGAGGACTCTTTAAACTAAATGTAAAGACAATTATAAATTCATCTCCTGAATTGAACTCACTGTCAACGAAAAACTTTTTACAACTCTATCATGAAAGATTTGCTCACCAAAATAAAAGACATGTGAAACAATTGATTGAAAAGGAACTTGGTATAAAAGTCAAACTCGATTCTGAATTGTGTACAGGATGCGTTTATGGTAAAACACATAGATATAAATTTGGAACCAGAGAGCGAGCTAAAGCACCAGGAGAGATCATTCACACAGATGTATGTGGTCCGTTCCCCAATTCATTCAGAAAGTTTCGTTATTTTGTTTTATTTAAAGACGATTTCAGTAAGTATCGTCATGTTTATTTCATCAAGCACAAGTCTGAAGTGAAGGATAAACTTGTGGAAATGATAAACGAAACAAATACTACTGGTCATATTATAAAGACAATTCTCAGCGATAATGGAGGAGAATTCCAAAATGAAGCTGTGAAGAAGATCTTAAATAATCATGGAATCCAACACCGTTTGACAATGCCGTATACGCCGGAACAGAACGGGTGTAGTGAGAGAGACAACAGAACTTTGGTAGAAGCTGCTCGTACTATGATGCACGCTCACGAAGAACTTCCACTCTCCTGTTGGTCTGAGCTTGTCAACACGGCTGCTTATGTTCTGAATAGAACTGGTCCGACTTCTATAGAAGGAAAATCACCGTTTGAGTTATGGTTCACAAAGAAGCCCTCAATCAAACATTTGAGAATCATTGGCACTGAATGTTATGCTCATGTTCCAAAAGTAAAGAGAACGAAAATGTCCAGAAAAGCTCAAAAATGTATTCTCATTGGTTATGATGGTGGTAACGCCAACACTGATTTGATAGATTCACTCTTATAATATGAGGCAGTTTGTATTTCCCGGTCCTTTTCCCAACCTGCACATGCAGCGCTTTAGCATCATTCAAAAGGTGAACATGAGAACGAGAGAACGAGGACTGGCAGCTGTCAGTTCGACGAAGAAATTGCACATGAACGCACGTGTGTAACGGATCTCTCGAATAACCCCCGCACCGCATGACGAGCCCTTCGTCTGACCCCGCGAAGAGACGAGGATCAGCTCGAGCCTTTCTCTGCAATTTTCAATACATTTCCGCTCCGCCAGACGCATCCTTGTGTTTGATTACCCAGTGTAATAAGAACTAAACTATATTCAAATATTGGTCGCGCGACCCGCGTAGTGATACTCTGCTGTGTGCTAGTCGAAGGAGATTGGATCCCGCTGGCCTGCCCCTGGTAAGTGCTGCATGTCCCTTCTCTTCCTCTCTTTTCCGCCTCGACCTTTGCCACTGCCGTTTCACTGTAATTAACACGTCCCCTCGTATCGAAGGTTGGTTCTGATACCTTTCAGGACTGAATTATTGTTGGCGTGACCATATTTGTGGTCCTTTGAGCTAGGATTTCTTATCCTTTTAAATACTGGAACCCTCCAACCGCGCTTATTAGGATTTAATAGGCCCTAATAGGAAAACATTCATAAATCTACCCCATTGTAGATACCGCGTAGATCAACATCGCGTTGATCTTTCTCATAAATAAGTGTTTAGTCATCTAGATAAACATGTTAACTCTCCATCTAATCTTTATTTCAGTACCTAAATAACGCTAACTTTGGATAAATTCGAGTTTTAATTTCGTAAAAATTTTATGTTAAAGTACCCTCAAATTAAATTGTTGCCTTGCCGTGTAGTATGAAAAACGCTAAAAGTTCGCCATATTTGATTTGACATTCATATTTATTCGGTCATTCATTCGTTAACTCACTTTCAAGTTGTTCATGCATTCTAGTTCATTATTAACCGAACAAAGTAGGAAGTAGTAGGAAGCCATTCTCCGCTTATTCTTTACGCAAAATAGTAACCTACTTAATTTCATCGTATTATTGTGGTTCATTAAACCGCAGATCAGCTGCTCGTTTACAATAGATTGAATTTATAAACTTCGTTATGCCTAAACAAGCTAAGAAAACTTGTGATTCGGGTTCTGATTATGACGATGCAGAAGATACACAGTTACTTACGTTGCAAGCTAAACGCGAGGCTATCTTTGAAATTACTCAAAAGATTTACGATCTTTCTTCGAACACCGATCTAAGGGAAAGTTTTCTTGACGAATCTTCTCAAATAGATTCATTGCGCGATGAATTCAAACAGGTTCTGGACGAATATAATAATCGTTTATTGACATCTAACCGATCCGCTAAGCCTGACTATAAGAGTCTCATGGCTTTTGAGTCTTTGTATGGTAGGATAAAGCGAGTGCAGTCACAATGCTCGCCACATAGCGATAGTGTTCCACACAAGTCTAAACCTAGACTCCCGCCGATTGAATTAGTTCAGTTTTCTGGTGACATTCGCTCATGGCCACTATTTTATGCCAGTTTTAAATCGACCGTACACGATAATCCATCTCTCACTGACGCCGATAGATTGTATTACCTATTGGGGAAGCTAACCGGTAAAGCCCAGTCTGTGTGCGCCGGGATATCTCCATGTCCGGAAAATTATAGTCTGTTGTTACGAACGCTCATTGATAAGTACGACGACAAACGTATGTTGGTTTCTACGTATTTAAATCAAATGTTTGAGTTCAAAACTTTCCAATGCGCTTCAGCAACCAACTTTGATTTATTTACTGAGAAATTTAGCAGCGCAGTCGCTGCTTTAAAAAACCTTAAAATGGATAACCTTACCGATTTAATTCTGATTCATATCGCCTTACAGAAAATAGACCCCGAGACCGTCCGCGCGTTTGAAATTAAATATTCAACAAAAATACCTACCTTTGATAACTTAGTCGAATTTATTTCAAATCGAGCCAAAGTGTTAGAACGTACTGAGCCAACTTCTTCAACTAATAAGCGTCCGGTTAACTCTAATCGGCGTTTAAATACCGCTTCGCCGCCGAAGTGTCAAACATATTTAAGCACAACGGTTGAATCCGCGTGCAAGTGCCTATGCGCTAATATTGTGCATCAACATTTATTCAAGTGCGCCGATTTTAATGGAATGACTCCACAACAGCGTTATAAGTGTGTGAAGGATAACAATGCGTGTATCAACTGTCTTAGTTTAAAACATCGAGTCGCTAATTGCTCATCTAAGTCAAATTGTCGCGTTTGCAAATTAAATCACCACACATTGTTACACTTCAACGAGTCATGTACCGCGCGCCCCGGGCACTCTGCACAAGCCGCTCCCGCTAATCAGCCGGTCGAGCTCACCGCTGCGGCGCCGGCGCCCCCCGCCTGTGCGCCTGCACATACTTCCCCGAACCTACCCGCATCTACGGCACGATCAGATGTTACGCTGTGTGCATCTGTTGATTCCCGATTGTATCAGTGTTCGAGTAATGCACTCACACATAACAAACAGTCCACGACTGTTCTGTTATCAACCGCTCAAGTCGTTGCCTATGATTCTAAAGGGAATCCACACATTATTCGCGCGCTTCTAGATTCCGCCTCACAAAGCGATTTTATCACTAACGAGTGTTGTGAGCGTTTAGGTATTCAACCTCGAAACATGAAGCGTACTGTTGTAAAGGGGTTCGGTGGGGCTGAGAAGGTAGTTAACACTAGTCCGATTAATATTAAATTATATTCGCGATTCGACAGCAAAATTAATTTTGATATTTCGCTACTTGTTGTTGATCAGATAACGGACTTACTGCCTACCTCTTTGATAAATACCAGTGATTTATCACATCTACATAATTTACCGCTAGCCGACGAATCATATGGTGTGCCTAGTAAGATAGACGCTTTAATAGGTGCTTCTCTTTTCCCGCATTTACTTCTCCCCGACGTTGTCCACAATCGTGACACGTCGGTGCCGCGCGCTTTGCGTACTGTTTTCGGCTACGTAATTATGGGCTCCGCGCCTACGTTACCTATGCATCAAACCGCCCAGGCCCTGACATGTTGCCTCGCTCAGGAGCCTGTCGCTATTGACTCTTTAGTCAGGCGTTTTTGGGAGCTCGAGGAACTTCCCTCCGCACCGCCCACTCAACACCCCTCTGATGTTGAATGTGAATTATTTTACAAGTCCACGACAACCCGCGATCCCGTTAGTGGTAGGTACACTGTCGCACTGCCATTCAACGAGGATGTTTATTCCCTCGGGAATTCTTTTGACAATGCCCGCAAGCGTTTCATATGTCTCGAAAGAAAGCTAGAAGCTTCGCCAAAACTTAGGTCTGCATATGATGACGTAATAAAGGATTATCTCGCGAAAGATTACGTGTCTCCTGCGTCGTACGATCCCCGCGACCCAACACCCATATACGTCATACCGCATCACGGGGTCGTGCGCGAAGATAAGACAACGACTAAGCTGCGCGTGGTTCTAGACGCCAGCGCGTCTACTTCTGGTGGCCGGCAATCATTGAATGATATTCTGCATTCAGGTCCGAATTTGCAAGGCGACTTGTTTACAATATTATTAAATTTCCGCTTACACGCGATCGCATTGACCGCGGACTGTCGCCAGCAGTTCTTACAGATTATCATGCGCGAAGCTGATCGTCGTTATCAATGTTTTCTTTATCGTTTTACTCCACAAGACCCACTACAATTGTATAGGTTTAACCGCGTCTGCTTCGGTTTAAAATCAAGTCCTTACCATGCATTGCGCACTGTGAGACGGTTAGTCGAAGATGATGGCACGCGTTATCCTCTCGCCAGCAAATTCGCGTCTACGTCGCTTTTCATGGACGATCTCGCCTTCTCGATTCCCACGGAACAAGAAGCGATATCTGCGTCACGACAATTAATTGACCTATTCAAAGGAGCTCAGTGGGATCTCGTAAAATGGAACAGTAACAGTCGTGCTGTACTAGATAATCTTCCCGCTTCGCACAAACTCCCTACGGAGGTTGAGTTTGATAAGGCCATGCAGCATAAAATACTAGGCCTGCATTGGTGTATTGATGATGACGTATTTTATTTTAAAATTACGGTTCCCGCAGATGTGAAGTGCACTAAGCGCTCCATCCTTTCTACAGTCGCCCGACTGTGGGATATAATGGGCTTCGTGGCCCCCGCAGTCGTGTATGCTAAGCTACTGATCCAACAGCTTTGGCATCTTAATTTCGATTGGGATGACACCCCACCGCTACACATTGTTAAAATGTGGAAGCAGTTCTGCGACGAGTTACCGTCTCTTAACAATATACGCATTCCGCGTCATGTAGGCGTTTCTAACAACTGCACTCTCACTCTTCTATCCTTTTCGGACGCAAGTGAACATGCCTACGGTGCCGTTGTATACGCTCATGTGACTACCGCCTCCGGTAACACTGTCCAGCTTGTCTGCGCAAAGTCCAAAGTTGCTCCTACCAAGCCTCTGTCTATAGCACGCTTAGAGCTCTGCGGCGCGCTTCTCATGTCCAAACTGCTACGCATAGTTTATGAAAATTACTCGCATCATCTTCCAATCAAGGTATTCGCTTTCACTGACTCTAAAGTCGTGTTATATTGGATCAAAAGTTCGCCACGTCGGTGGCAAACCTTTGTAGCAAACCGCGTTGTTCAGATTACGGAAAATATCTCTGCTGACAACTTCTACCACGTCGCGGGGACTGAAAATCCCGCAGACGTTCTCTCACGTGGCATTACGCCTCAGAAATTAACCACACACCCTCTGTGGCTCCACGGGCCCCAGTGGGCTACATTGGATCCGTCTGAGTGGCCTCTCAAGCCTCTTGACGACCAATTTACTCCGCCTACTACTGAACAAAAAATTCTTACACACGCTGTGTACTCGCCAGTCAAGCATTGTGCTTTACATGATCTCGCTAACCGCATCTCCTCATGGAGTAAAACTCTTCGTATAATTGCATACGTTTGTAAATTCGCAAAGTTATTACCCCGCCGCGACACTATTGCATTGTCCGCTGATGAATTAAATTTCGCTGAAAATAAAATCCTTCGCGCCCTGCAAAGTCAACACTTTGCAGAGGATTATTCTAATATTAAGAATAATCAACCTTGTTCGCAGGTTCTCAACCGCTTGAGGCCTTTCATTGAAAACGGTCTGATACTCGTAGGAGGTCGACTCGTTAACTCCGCGCTGGACTATGCTCAAAAGCATCCAGTTATCTTACCGCGCAATGATCCCGTAGTAAACTTAATCATTGATTTCTATCATGTAAAGTATTTACACGCCGGACCAGAATTATTGATGTCGCTTCTTCGACAGAAGTTCTGGATCTTGTCCGCACGCCGCGTTGTGAGACAGCGTGTCCACATGTGTAATACGTGTTTTCGTTTAAAACCGCGCCCAACCTATCCGCTGATGGCCGACTTACCTGACTATCGCACGCGTCAGGTCACTAAAGCTTTCACGCACGTAGGCTGTGACTATGCAGGTCCTCTGCCGTACGTTCCTGTGCGCCGTCGTGGCGTTCACAGTGCGAAGGCCTATCTGTGCATTTTCACATGTCTTACGACTCGTGCCGTGCATGTCGAAGTCGCCACGGACCTCAGCACTCCCAGTTTTCTTGCCGCGCTGAAGAGGTTTCTCGCCCGTCGAGGACCGATTCAGATCATGTACTCTGATAATGGTACATGTTTTAAGGGGGCTAACTCTTACCTCCGCGATTTGTACAAGTTTCTCAATACTGTGTATCGCCCAAAGTTGGAGGAAGAGTACGCTGAGAGTCGGATAGCTTGGAAATTTATCTGTCCCAACTCTCCACACTTCGGAGGCGCTTGGGAAAGTGTCGTGAAGGTTGTGAAAATGCATCTGTTCCGAGTCGTCGGACAGCAGCTTCTATCATACGAAGAACTCTGTACTGTTCTCACTCAGATTGAGTGTCTCCTAAACTCACGCCCGCTGACAGTACTGAGTTCCGATCCCGCGGAGCCCACGGCCCTTACGCCAAGTCATTTTTTACATACCGCGCCTCTATTTTCTTTACCCGCGCTTGAAGTCAACTCTGACCCTGTCAGTTTACTTCATCGACACTCGCTACTGGACAAGTTGGTCCAGTCGTTTTGGAGTCGTTGGAAGATGGAATATCTACACGGTCTACAGGTTAGGCAGAAGTGGAACACGCCGTCGTTTCCTATCACAGCAGGAACCGTGGTTGTCGTGATGAATGATAACTCACCGCCCTTATCCTGGCCGTTAGCTATTGTGGAGAACGTCCACCCGTCTAAAGACGGCGTCGTGCGCGTCTGTACAGTTAGAACCGCCAAGGGAACTTACCTGCGCCCGGTCGTTCGTTTGTGTCCTCTTCCAAGACAATAATTAATAAACCGCACTTCGCATTAGTTTAAGTTAGTAATACCGCATCGCTTTAGTTTGTAACGTAAGATAATAGCTTAACCCGCTTCGCCGTGACTCTACGGAACTATTTACCTCACCGCGCGCATTGAGCGCTCCTAGAGTTATAGTAATATTTTTCTCTTTCGTCTTATTTTCGCTTTTTAATGGTGACCCATTAAAGGGGGGTGGAAATGGTAACGCCAACACTGATTTGATAGATTCACTCTTATAATATGAGGCAGTTTGTATTTCCCGGTCCTTTTCCCAACCTGCACATGCAGCGCTTTAGCATCATTCAAAAGGTGAACATGAGAACGAGAGAACGAGGACTGGCAGCTGTCAGTTCGACGAAGAAATTGCACATGAACGCACGTGTGTAACGGATCTCTCGAATAACCCCCGCACCGCATGACGAGCCCTTCGTCTGACCCCGCGAAGAGACGAGGATCAGCTCGAGCCTTTCTCTGCAATTTTCAATACATTTCCGCTCCGCCAGACGCATCCTTGTGTTTGATTACCCAGTGTAATAAGAACTAAACTATATTCAAATATTGGTCGCGCGACCCGCGTGGTGATACTCTGCTGTGTGCTAGTCGAAGGAGATTGGATCCCGCTGGCCTGCCCCTGGTAAGTGCTGCATGTCCCTTCTCTTCCTCTCTTTTCCGCCTCGACCTTTGCCACTGCCGTTTCACTGTAATTAACACGTCCGCTCGTATCGAAGGTTGGTTCTGATACCTTTCAGGACTGAATTATTGTTGGCGTGACCAGATGGTGATGACGGTTATCGGTTACTAAGCATAAACAATAAATCGAATCCAACACTGATACGATCAAGAGACGTAATATTCAACGAGTCAGTCATTAGATCTATTGGATTGGAGTCAGATGTCTCTGAAACAGAAAAACAAAGTCCAACTGTTGAGATGGAGGTTCATTTTCCTGAAACTAGAGAAAATCATCCAATGTTAGATGCAACGGAGGATATTTTACAAGACGCAACTACTTCAGATGTGCCTCAAACATTGAATGATAGTGCAAGTTTTGAACAAACAATTCCCAATTTGCCTCCAATATCGGATGAACCTAGTACAAATGAAGAAGATTCTAATGAGTCCTATATTACACCTGAATCATCAGAAGTTGATTCAGATGAAGATGATGAACAAAGAAATTCTACGACAAGGAATCTAAGAGATAGATCGACATTGCGACCACCACAACGATTTGAAGATTTTATTATGTCTACTATTGTTAGTGATTTTGATGAACCCAAATCATACAAAGAAGCAATAAAAAGTCCTCAGAAAGCGGAATGGTTAAAAGCAATGGAAAGCGAACTAAAATCTCTACAAGAGAATAAAACTTGGATTTTGGTGGATAAACCAAAGGACAGAAAACTGATTTCTTGTAAGTGGGTGTTCAAAGTTAAAACCCATGCTGATGGAAGTCTTGACAAACATAAGGCGAGATTAGTAGCAAGAGGTTATACTCAAAAGAAAGGAGTTGATTATAGTGATACATTTAGCCCTGTTGCTAGAATGGCCACAATAAGATCGATTCTTAGCATCGCTGCAAATGAAGGGTTATCCCTCAGACAGTTTGATGTAGCAACTGCATTTTTGAATGGTTCAATAGATGAAGATATATACATGAATCAGCCAGAAGGATACAGTGATGGTACGACTAAAGTATGTAAGTTGAAGAGAAGTTTATATGGTCTTAAACAAGCTCCAAGATGTTGGAACAAATGTATTGTTGATTATTTGAAAGTTTTAGGATTCAAACAATGCGACACAGATCCATGTTTGTTCATTAGAAACCGACTAAACAACAAGATAATTCTTGGACTCTATGTTGATGATGGTCTAATAACTTCGACGAACCCAAAGGAATCTGAAAAGTTTTTGGCAGAATTGAAACGGAAGTTCAAGATAACCACAAAGCCAGCTTCTTACTTTCTGGGTTTGGAAATCTTCAACAACAACGATGGTTCCATCAAAGTCTCTCAAAAACATTATGCTAAAAGGCTACTGGAACGCTTTGGTATGAGTGATTGTAAAGCCGTTAGTACTCCAATCATCAAAGAAGCACAACCTGCACAACCATGCTCAGTAAAAGAGGATGAGGTTAAATTTCCCTATCGTGAAGCCGTTGGTAGCTTATCTAATGACAGGTACTAGACCGGACATATCATACGCTATTTGTGTCGTATCCAGGAAACTTACAAATCCCTCTTTAGAAGATGTGAACAAAGTTAAACGCATACTTCGTTACATTCAGGGAACACTAGATACAGCAATTGTATACAAAAAAGGATACAAAACTGGGATCTTGGAATGTTTTAGTGATTCTGATCATGGTGGAGATTTCGATACAGGACGCTCTACTTCTGGTATCTTATGCGTGTATGCAGGAGGAGTAATCTCTTGGGCAAGTCGTAAACAGACTTCTGTAGCTATATCAAGCACCGAAGCAGAACTTGTTGCAGCTAGTGAAGCGGCTCGTGAGATTGTTTGGCTGAAGAGACTTTTCAATGAAATTACTACTTTGATAGAAGTCCCTACTTTACAAATTGATAATGATGCTGCTATAAAGCTTGCACAAAACCCAGAGTTACATCGTCGCACAAAGTACATTTCTATTAGACATTTTTATGTAAGGGAATTAATTACTGAAAAAGAACTTCAAGTTAAGTATGTTCCCACAGAATACCAGTGTGCTGATATTTTGACTAAGCCTGTGCATAAACCCAGACTGGATCTAATTTCAGGAATGGTGGGACTTATACGATAAAGATTATCGAAAAAGGGAGGATGTTGAAGGAGGTTTTCTCTCAATCTTTGCTTTTTATAATATTTTGTTTTGCCCTGTCATTCCTACTATGTCAATATGAATGTTTCCAACATGTAATACGTTTTATCATTTCGATCCATAAAATACCTCTCAACACCAACTACCTTCTAATTGGTAATAAGCAACCTAAGGCTGGGCTTATAGTCACGTTGACCATCGGCGCAGCGCTGAGGTTCAGCGCGAGACTGTTTAGTATCGAGCTGATTACTACGGTATACAGACGCTCAAAAATGTATTAATAGCAGCTGCTTTGTACTACCTATAAATTGCATTCTAATAAATCGAATGAAGGTAAATCCAAACTAAATATTACATTTTTGAAATAATGTATGGTTCTAATACTAAATTTGCATAACAGGGTCGTTTTATTCAATATTGTTGCCATATTAAAGGAAAAACTGTAATAAAAATAATTAAAGCATGATTATTAACACTTTTTTTTACATAATATCTCCCAAGAAGGTACAGTGGATTTATCCGAGTTTGAATTATACCTTAATTTTTGCCTGTGGCAAGACTACAGCGTCTACATCATAATTATACTCTTTGTCTTTGGTTTAAACCAATGACATGATCAGTGTTGCCAGAAGGTTACTTTTGTAACCTATTAGGTGATTTTTGAACTGCATTGGTTACTTTTAGGTTACACTAATGAAAAGGTTACTTTTGGGTGATTTTTCGGAATTTGTAGAATTAACTTTTAATTTATTACCTACTTAAAAGCAAAGTGAAACAGAACGCTCGTTTTAGAATTTTTCATGTTGGTAATTAGCAGTAGAACTTAAACCACAGACCTTTGAACAATCTTAAGATTGTTCATACATAGCCGTCTCTATTGGAACAACACGTTGTACTCTTTCACACTTACGCCACTTGTATCTCGCTCACTCGCTCGATCAGTCGGATCGGATCGGATTCATTCGTTGTTGTTCGTTTGCCGTCGTATCGTGCCTGCCCGTTGCCGCCGCCACTTTAATTTGTTGTCACCGAAAGTTCAGTGTTTGTATTTTGTGTATTGTGATTATTAATTTAAATACAACATAATTTCCTACCGGACATTTACTGGAAGCTTGGTAAGTGTATCTACAAATAACAGTGCATGTTTGTGTGTGTTTGACTTTGTAATTTTCTATGTTAGGACTAATAATTAACGATGAATTTGAATCTGACCAATATGTAGGTACCTATACACACCATGAATGCTTTGTTTTTTTTTTAACTTGGTTTTCTTTAGACAATAAATAATTTCCAGTAAAAAAATATGAAAGGTTACATTTTTTTATATTTCAGGTAATGAGGGATTTTATTTTTATTTTTTTTAAACGCTTCCCTAGTCGATAGATAGATGGCGCTGAACTTAGTATGTTACTGCAATGAACGGAACGTCACGTAATTATTTGATTTTTTTCACTTCGATGAATTTTAATGATTTATGACTCTAGGTTATATTCGGAAGCATATTATAAACAAACGAAAGTGTCAGATACTTCAATGATTGACATTTAAAAAAGGCAATGTTTTTTTTTTTGCTTTGGCACCTAGTAACGTAGTAAGTTCAACGCCATCTACAGAGTTCTTGGAAACTACTTTTTTTTTTTAATACTCAAAAAAGAAACTTCTCATTTCTGACAAGACCCGACTGGCAACACTGCTGCCGCGCCGCTTGTCTCGCGGTGGTACGATGCGTCGCGTCCGTCAGGGGTGTAACAACCAAGCCCCGGTACGGACGGCTTGGTTGTCAAACCTCTGCTAAGACTTGAGACCAAAATAAATTAAAAAGACATTACCGAATATCATCTCATTTTAAATTATTTTTTTGTGTTTACTTTTTAGGGTTTCGTAGTCGAATGACAAAAAACGGAACCCTTATAGATTCCGTTTTTTGCCATTCGAAGACATTACAAACCCATTATATGAACCGGAAATTGGTACCTATGCAAGTCGACTCCGAAAGTTCGGATAGAGAACCATATTTTCTGGAAGCGTGGCGGTACCTACGTAGATATAGTAGACATGTTTTTCAGAATCGAGTCGAATATAGTCGCGATCAACGTCAACCTCCAGCATAAGCTCTTTAAGCTCTCCGACTTCAAAATCATCAGATGACACCCCACGTAATGCTATCGCTAGCAACAACCCCAATGGTCCTAGTGCGGATGACTGTCAAGAGAAATTCAAATAGAATTTAAGTTTAGGTGCAATAAGTAGACATGATGCCCATAAATAAAACAAGCTATAATAATAGTTAAACTTCATGTACAAGAGTGGTACATAGGCAGACTCTTTAAGGTGAGGTTTTAGCCTGTTCAGGACGACCCTTTCCCATAACTTTGATAGTACTGGAGTAAGGCTAATAGGGCGGTACGAAAAAACTTCTGTTTTCGGATTCCAGGCTTTGGGATCATTACAATTTGTAATATTTTCCATAGAGCAGGGACATTAGAGGATTTGAGAGAAGCATTAATGAGGATAGTAAGAAAACTACTCCCTTTCTTGGCAGCTCTTTAAGAATTTTCGGAGTAATCTAATCGAATCCGGGTGCCTTTTTCGAGTTCATCGTAGATATCAATCTAGACAGTTCCAGTGGGGATGATGGTCGCAGTGGGGCACAAAGTTGCAAGTCCTGGTTGAGGATGGCATCAATTTCAGGATCATCAGGAACTGCAGATTCGTTCGGCTTGAAGACATTGGCAAGGTGAGTGGCAAAAGCTTTTGACTTTTCCTGATCTGAGCGAGCCCATGAATTGTGGGACTTCAGAGGTACATTGAGATTAATGTTGTCTTCAAGGTACTCTCTAAAGTTATGTCACTCGGTGTTACAGTTGTAGAGCATGTCATAATATGGGTTACATTTTGCAGTCGTTTTACTTAATCTTAATATGATTGTGGTGTGGTCTGAAGATCCGTCTAGGTCAGATTCTACCTGGGTGTTTATGTGGCATGTTTTTTGTGACAAAAAAGTCAAGGAGGAGGGAGATTTTGTTAACATCCGTAGGCCAGTATGTAGGTTTACCTGTGGAGAAAGTTCACATGGTATTTGCAACGATACATTTTTTGAGTTCATGGCCCCTGGTAACGGTGAGTCTAACCATCTTCTACTCTTATAGCCGGATTGTAGGTGTTCTGTCACAAAAGGTTCCAGTAGGCAGTGTTTGAGGGTGTTTTTCATTACGATAGCACAGCCTCCATGTGCTTGACTGTCTAGATGAGAGGTAAGGTACACGCAGAACCCTGGAATACGTATTTCACTACTTACCGTTGTGTGTCATTCTGATATCAGACATATATCAATCTTGTTTTTTTAAAAAAACTTCTAGCTCATTTGTGTTGGGTGGGTTGGCTATTGATGTTTCAGGCTGCTATAGAATAATAGAATAATTTATTTAAGAAAACAATAAGTAATACAAAAAGGTGTACATTTAGGCACAGTACTGTTGCTTCACCTACAAAGTTATAATTAGTACTTTTATGTAAACTATAACTAAAATATATGTAAGAGTTACAAGTAGTGATAATTTTTTTTTTTTTTATATTGTTAATCTTGAATCTGCAATCTTGTCTTGGTTACTTTAGGCAGATGTGGTCAGTGTCATTTGGCAGTTGGAGTGTGCTCTCCAGTGAGAGCAACTACTCATAGGTGTAGCAAAGTATCCATATTAATTATGCTACTCATGACGGCACAGACAGTTGTTTTTCCTCTTGAGACGTTTCTGGTATGTACGTGTTGTCAACCAAGTGGCCAGTTCGTTTGGATGCCTCTCCAGTCTTTCCAAGTTTTGGGTACGGCTAAGATTTCCTCTTTCACTGTGTTCATCTGAAGTTGGTTGTGTATTTCAGAATTTGTTACAAACCAAGGCCCATTGTATATTGTACTCAGAATCACATTTTACATTCGCTGTATGATGGATATATTAGAATTGCTCCAACTCCCCCATAGCTGAATGCCGTACATCCACACAGATTTTAAAATGGTTTTATATATAAGGAGTTTGTTGTCAATCGATAATTTACTATTCCGCCCCAACAGCCAGTGTAGGTTTTTGTAGCGCAAGTTGAGCTCATCTCTCTTGGTCTTTATGTGCTGCCTCCACGTTAGGCGACGATCGAGGTGTAGTCCTAAGTATCTCACACAATCTTTATGTGGTAGCAAATTGTTATTTAGCTTAACTGGCGGACAATAACCTCTGCGTAGTGTAAAAGTGACCTGTACAGACTTAGATGCGCTGTCTGCTATTCGCCACTTTTGAAGCCAGTCAGATATTTTGTCATTACCTTTTTGCAGCGTTTGTGAAGCAATTGTGGGGTCATGGTTGCTAGCCAGAATTGCAGTATCATCGGCAAATGTAGCTGTAGTCACGTTGTCCCCTGCTGCCAAGTCTGATGTGTACAACATGTACAGATTGGCCCCAACACTGATCCTTGAGGGACACCAGGCTTTATTTCGAATAGCTCCGACGTTGCCTCAGCTTCTTTCACTTGAAACAGTCGATCTGTTAAGTAACTTTTCATTAGCTCATAGAAGTTGTGAGGAAGACAGGCCTTTATCTTATAAAGTAAACCCTTGTGCCAAACGCGGTCGAAAGCCTGTTCAATATCCAGAAAGACTGAGCAGCAGAACTCCCTTTCCTCTAGAGATTTCCTAATTTTAACTTCAAATGTCTGTATAGCTACCGCTAGCTATGAATAGTGTAACGAGTCTTTTAAGCCTGTTACATACTATTGAATTCTTTGCTTTGATTTGTAGGCTCTGGTTGGTGTTGCCTTATGAAAATTCATTTTTTGTTGACTTGGATTCGTGAAGTGGTCACACTGATTTTTATTTTCGATGCTGTCAAATTGACTTTGACATTTCTTGCTTTTCGACCTACAGCCTGGAATCAATGGAGTGATTTTTGAGCGCTCCAATAAAATCTCAAAATATAACTTGAGATGGGCGGCATCTAGTCCCTAATTATGTGGTAGCCGATTGCCCTGGTCATGATCCTAATTGGATAGCCTTTATTTTTTAAGGTAAGCGAATTCTTTGTGATTTCGGTCCGTTCCGCGTTGTCATGGCTATTTTGATAGCAGACGCTAATAGTTTCCGATATTTAATTGTTTCAGGATCTCTTATCTTCATTTTATAATTATTTGCTTGGATTCATTCATCTACTGATGACCACATTTTGATTTTTGGAAGAAACGGTGAGTTTAATTGTATATTGCTCGTAACGATTTCGGCATCGATTTCTAAATCGATCGCCATTTTTTATCCGCTAACGATTATTCATGTTTGTTTTCAGCCACAAGGCGTTTTTTTTCCATATTACTTAAATTTTTGAACGCACGCCCCTACCAAAATGCATATATCTTGGACCGCCGTTGGCAATCTCGGCGAATATCACCAAGATGCGCTTGGACAATCCATCAGGTTCCTAATTTAGTCGACGGAGTTTGGTATGGTTTATGATACATAACTTCAATTTATTTTAAAAAAGTGCAATAATGACAGGTCTTATAATAACAACAATTTTCTCTTAATTTTACACATTAGAGTTGATAATGTTAGAAAGGAATTTTCAAACCAGCAGCCTTCGGGTAATAAAGTCGTTCTTACTTTTCATGATTGATTTTTATTGATGCCTTCCCGCTTGAAGATTAAAAGTCTCAAGCTCCCGCAGGTAAGTCTATCCTTGGCATAGTTTTGTGTGTACTCCAGGCGCCCGAATTTTCACTTTTACTTATTTTTATTTGGAGCACACCACACAGTTTAATTTCATTCATCTCACTCTCACTCTCATCTCACACACTCCTTTTTTTTATTATTACAATTGTCGCTCAGCGAACAGGGACTTGAAGTAGGTTTGTCTGGTACCTATATACTGTCATTATTGCACAATTATTAAATAACTTATGAGTCTATTGTTTGCATTAGTTTGTTCTACATTGTTACTTCAATAACTTTGTGTTTATTTTAATTTTTGACTCATAAGTAGTACTTAACTTAATTTGGTGAATCTTTGTAAACAATATTTGGTGTTTACTTATTGATAATTTTGTTTATTGACCTGTTTGTTTTAATAACATGTTTTTTTCTTAGCAAAACCAACAGAAATGTATAGCATTGACCGTGTTTTGTTGTTCTCAACAGTAAAGTTATTTTAAAAACTAAGTTTAACTTTTAAAGAAAATAATTTAATCTAATTGTAAGTACAATATTGTACATTTAATTTATCTAGATTTAAGCTGCTTGTAAGTGATTATTGCACTTTTAAAACGATAAAATTAACTTAGTAATTTTTCATGGGAATACCACATTGACTTCAATACTTAACCTCAAACTTGAGAATTTATTTTCAAACTTTTAACTTTTTGAAATTTAGTTTTTGCTTTTCGTTTGCTATTCGCCTTGCTGTTTGTTAGTCATGGACAAGGGAGTTCAGTTTCCGCCGCTTCAGGATTCGGGTGATGTCGATACCTGTACTGCTGTTGATGCTGATGCTATTGAGAAAGTCCATGAGATGGTTAATGCCACAGATGTTAACAATCCCTTTGACTCAAGAATCGCTCACTCTTCTTCGGCTCTTACAGCTCAAGCGTTGCCCTCATTTAATTCCTTGAATGCGCTTGTGAATGAAAATATTCGAAAAAACTTTCCTCCTTTCACTAAATTGCCTGACTTGAAGAAAAGTAGAATAGTTTATAGCGGTAAATCTTGTGTTCGGGAATTTATTACTCAAATAGAAGAATATTTTCTTTATAAAAATTTCAATGAAAACCTCCTTGTGGGTTCTTTTTCAGATTTGCTTGATGGCATAGCACTTAAATGGTTTAGATCTATACGACTTCGTATTCCTTCTTGGCATGCACTTAAGCTAGCGCTTTTAAAACGCTTTGATAAGCCTGACTTTGATTATTTCTTAGAGAATGAGCTCCGCACCAGAAAACAGAAACCGTCTGAGTCGCTTCCTGATTTCATCACTGAAATTTCTGATATGGCCAGTCGCCTTTCAGAACCTTTGTTTGACCAAACTTTAATTAATGCCATAAAACACAATATGTTACCTGTTTATACACCTTTTTTGTTTCTTAGGCAGATTGATTCAATTGAACAATTTTTAGAACTTGCAAAAGAACTGGAAGTTGTTGTAGACAGAAAACCCAACAAAGAGTCAGTTAAACCTTCAGTAAAAGTAAATGCAGTTTCTAATGATTTAACTTGTCTGAAATGTAAAAAACCCGGACACTCATATAAAAATTGTAAGTCCATACCGGGTATTGTTTGTTTTAAGTGTCATAAGGCAGGGGTCACTTCTAAGACTTGTGACGTTTGTAATTCGGCTGTTAAAGACTCGCAAGAGCCAAAAAACTGATTCGGTTGCATCGAGCCCACGTTTTTGAGAAAACTTCGAGCGTCTCGATGTGTAAAAAAACAATTAGAAGTCACAAGCCGGAAAATGTTACTCGTGATAAAGATTTTTCAGGCTGGTTGGATTATTTAAAGACCTTTTTTAACATTTATCGTTCAGCTCCTATTCTTTTTACAAAACAAAGTGATGCTAGACCCTTTTTAGAATTTAAAGTTCGAAATCAAATTTTTTCAGGTTTGTTGGACAGCGGTTCCACTAAATGTGTTTTAGGCTCAAATATTCACGAACAATTTTTGCAGTCAGGTTATAAAATTAGACCTTCTTGTGGTTCTGCTTCTATAGCAGATGGCACCTCTCGGAGAATTATTGGTGCCATGGATTTGCCAGTAACTTGTGATAATATCACTAAGATAATAGAATTTTTAATTATTCCTTCTTTTGATCCCCCCATCATTTTAGGTTTTGACTTTTGGATTAAATTTAAAATTGCTAGAGACTTGTGGAAAAACATTACACTTGTTAAAGATAGTCAAAATAATAAAATACAAGTTTGTTCTGTTACTCCTATTTCTGAACTTTCTCCTTCAGAGAAACAGAAATTAAATAGCACTATTGCTTTGTTTGAAGACATTTCTTATGAGAAAAGAGGTTTGGGACTCACTCATTTAGTTGAACATAAAATTAACGTTACTAGTGAACCTTTTAAACAAAGATATTGGCCTTTGAGTCCTGCTAAACAAAAAGAACTTTTTGATGAAGTAGAAGTTTTACTAAAAGAAGGCATTATTCAACCCTCTAAGTCTCCTTGGTGTTCACCTGTTTTAGCGGTAGAAAAGAAAGATGGAGGTACTAGATTGTGTTTAGATTCAAGACGATTAAATTCTGTTACTATTAAAGATTCTTATCCCCTTCCTTATACTTCTAGAATATTAGATAACCTTAGAGGTGCCAAGTATATTAGTACAATAGATCTTTCTAAAGCTTTTTTGCAAATTGCACTTGAGAAATCCTCCCGTGAGAAAACTGCTTTTGTGGTTCCTGGAAAAGGTCTGTACGAGTTTGTTCGCATGCCATTCGGTCTCACAAATGCACCGGCTGAGTTGCAGAGACTAGTAGATAAACTTTTTGGTCCAGAGTATGATAATTCTGTATTTTGTTATTTAGACGATTTAATTTGTATAAATTCTGACTTTAATGGCCATATTGAACAATTAAATAAAATTTATAATATATTAAGAGAGGCAGGATTAACCGTAAATTTAAAGAAATGTAACTTTTGCAAAGATAGACTTCGCTATCTTGGTTTTATTGTTGACAGTAATGGTTTGCATACTGATCCTTCTAAATTAGAGACAATAGAAAATTTTCCTCGTCCAGAATCGGTAAAACAACTTCGAAGTTTCCTTGGTTTATGTTCCTATTATCGTAGATTCATTTGCAAATTTGCTGATATTGCTTCTCCTTTAACTAAAATGACTGCAGGTAGTAAAAATTCTAAAAAGTCACTTACTTGGAATGACGAAGCTGAAAATGCATTCCAAGAATTAAAAAATTCGTTGGTAACTTCTCCCGTCTTGCAATGTCCCAATTTTGAAAAACCTTTCTTTTTACATTGCGACGCTAGTTCTGTGGGCATTGGTAGTGTTTTGAGTCAAGAGGATGAGAGGGGAGATCAACATCCCATTGCTTTTTATTCTAGGTCACTTAATAAATGTGAAAGAAATTACAGTACCACTGAACGTGAATTATTAGCTATTTTAGATTCCATAGAACATTTTAGACCTTATATTGAAGGAATGAAGTTTACAGTTGTCACTGACCACGCTTGTTTGAAATGGCTTTTAGGTCTCAGTAATCCTAGTGGACGTTTGGCTCGTTGGGCTGCTAGAATTTCTCAATTTACATTCGATATTATTCATAAAAAAGGTTCATTACATTTAGTTCCAGATGCTTTATCTCGCATAGAAGTCGCCGCTATAAACGCTCAGGACAGTTTAGTCTTACCTGACGATGAAATTACTGACCCTTGGTATAGAAAAATATTTACCCAATGTCAAAAATCTCCTAGAAAGTATAAGAATTTTAGAGTTGAAAATAATACTTTGTATAAATTTTGTAGAAATAAATATAATCCTCACAGTCTTTTAGACTGGAAGATTGTTATACCCAAAGAGCATATTTTAGATACTATTAGATCAAATCACGATGATGTGAATTCTGGACACTTAGGAATACATAAAACTTTAAAGAAATTAAAACAACATTATTTTTGGAAGGGAATGTTTAATGATATTCATCAATACATTTTGTCTTGCGATACCTGTAAAGCTTATAAACATACTACATCTCCACCTTTTGGTATTATGATTAATCCTAAAAAAGTTGATCGTCCCATGCTTATGCTCTCAGTTGATATCATAGGAATTCTACCTAAAACTTATTCTGGTCATAGATACATACTTTCGGTTGTAGACGTTTTTACTAAATATTGCTGGTTCTTTCCAATGATCAATGCTACCACTAGAGTAATTTGTAAACATTTTGAAAAGGAAATATTTCTCAAATTTGGTTGTCCAAAAATAGTAGTTTGTGACAATGGAACTCAATTTACTTCAAAACATTTTGTAGATTTTTTGAAAGGTTTTAATATAACCAAAATATTTTATAATACTTTGTATACACCTCAAAATAACCCTGTTGAGAGATATAATAAAACGGTCGAAACCTGCATATCGTGTTTTGTTAAAGATGATCATAGAACTTGGTCAAGTTTTTTGCCCAATGTTCAATTAGCTTTAAATAATAGTGTAAACCTTGCTACTGAGTTTACTCCTAACTTTCTGATGTTTGGTAGGGAGCTTATTCTTGATGCGTCATTACATCACTTTAGTAGTTCTGTTGATAACTTATCTCAACTAGAAATTTCAAATAGGAATGCTTATGCAGTTTCTCTTAATTCACTTAGTGATATTTTTGTTAAAGTTCAAGCTTACTTGTTAAAGGGGTATAAGCGAAATGCCGCTTATTATAATAAAGGTCGGAAAGTCATTTCTTTTGGTGTGGGTGATATGGTGTGGAGAAGAAGTTTTGTTCAATCTCATGCTCCTGCATATTTTTCAGCTAAGCTTGCACCTAAGTTTGTAAAGTGTAAAATAACTGAAAAGGTTTCGGATAACGTTTATGTTTTGAAAGATTTAAATAAAGGTTCAGTGGGACGTTATCATGTTAAAGATATTATTAAATTTTAATTTGGTTTCCAAGTGTTAGTCTTGATTTTGATAAATTCTGTTTGAAGGCCACTTTTGACAGTGTGATGTACGTGGAGATGGATGATAGGTTATCGGTGGTTTGAAAGATGTATGTTAGGTAACTTCTTATAAATTTATTGAATTTGAATTCTTAACATTCTAAAAATAAAACTTAGGCCATTTTTGTTAATTAAATACAATTTTTTTCCACACTAAATGTTTTTCACACCGAAGGATCTTATTTTATGTTTTGTTCGTTTTTGTTGGATTGTATAAGATCTTATTTTTTTAAGGGTAACCTTTTATAGGGTCATTCTGTAACCTTTGTTACAAAATGCCTTATTATTTTTTGAATCTTGGTGTAACTTTTGACCTTGATTTCGACTCTTTTTTTCATTGTGCTCGGAAAGTCGGTGGTGTTGTGCCGATCACGATGTGGGATTTCGGCCCCGGCCATATTTTTTCCTTTTTCCATTGTGTTGGACATTGTTGTTCCAATCACAATGCGGGATTTTTTTTTGACTTTCGTCATTCTTTTTTCTTTGCGTTCGGAAGTTCGGTGGTGATGTGCCGATCGCATTGTGAAACTTTGGCTTTCGCCTTTTCGTTATTGAGATTTCTCATTGGAGATCTCAATGATTTTTTGTGTTTGTCTGTGTTTGGGAGATTGGTAGTGTTGAGCCAGTCACAGCAACATTCTTTTACAGCTATTGTGCTCGGGAATTCGGTGGTGATGAGCCGATCACAGTACGCTTTCCTTTGTTTCGTTGCAGGTTGTGCCTGTAACAATATTTTAAATAAGGTCTTTCAGCTTTATTTAAAAACTTTTGTTTGGAGTTTCAATTTTTTTTGGATTGTTGGATACGGAGTTAGTCAGTGGCAATAGAGCCTAACTGCACTCATAGAGATGGTAGAGTTGGAAGCAGTTGACATAGTAGTCAGTGGCGATAGTGCCTAACTGCACTCGAAAGTTGTACTGTTCCAAGTGGTTTGAAATTTTTAGTCGGTGGCGATGGTGCCTAACTGCACTAAAAATTGTAGTTTGTATTGGTAAATTGTTCGAATTCGTTTGAAATTTGTAGTCAGTGGCTATAGTGCCTAACTGCACTGTTTTGGAGTTTAGAAGCGCTAAGAGATTTCTCTCTTCGTTTCATTTAACTAGTTTTTATAACTTATATTTTTTTCTGTTTTTCACAGATTTCATTTTTGACTTTTTGTCATTTGCATGTTTTTACTTTTATTAAATTCTTGAGACCTTGTCGTTTGACATGTTCAGAATTCATTTACACTTCGAATCTTTTATGATTCTTTTCTTTTTTTGGATTTAGAAAGTTGTTAAGACTGGTCTATTGTGTTGAAGATTTCTTTCTAATAAAAGAAAGTTCCTTTCTTTTATTTTCGGGGAGGGATGTAATGTAACGAGTCTTTTAAGCCTGTTACATACTATTGAATTCTTTGCTTTGATTTGTAGGCTCTGGTTGGTGTTGCCTTATGAAAATTCATTTTTTGTTGACTTGGATTCGTGAAGTGGTCACACTGATTTTTATTTTCGATGCTGTCAAATTGACTTTGACATTTCTTGCTTTTCGACCTACAGCCTGGAATCAATGGAGTGATTTTTGAGCGCTCCAATAAAATCTCAAAATATAACTTGAGATGGGCGGCATCTAGTCCCTAATTATGTGGTAGCCGATTGCCCTGGTCATGATCCTAATTGGATAGCCTTTATTTTTTAAGGTAAGCGAATTCTTTGTGATTTCGGTCCGTTCCGCGTTGTCATGGCTATTTTGATAGCAGACGCTAATAGTTTCCGATATTTAATTGTTTCAGGATCTCTTATCTTCATTTTATAATTATTTGCTTGGATTCATTCATCTACTGATGACCACATTTTGATTTTTGGAAGAAACGGTGAGTTTAATTGTATATTGCTCGTAACGATTTCGGCATCGATTTCTAAATCGATCGCCATTTTTTATCCGCTAACGATTATTCATGTTTGTTTTCAGCCACAAGGCGTTTTTTTTCCATATTACTTAAATTTTTGAACGCACGCCCCTACCAAAATGCATATATCTTGGACCGCCGTTGGCAATCTCGGCGAATATCACCAAGATGCGCTTGGACAATCCATCAGGTTCCTAATTTAGTCGACGGAGTTTGGTATGGTTTATGATACATAACTTCAATTTATTTTAAAAAAGTGCAATAATGACAGGTCTTATAATAACAACAATTTTCTCTTAATTTTACACATTAGAGTTGATAATGTTAGAAAGGAATTTTCAAACCAGCAGCCTTCGGGTAATAAAGTCGTTCTTACTTTTCATGATTGATTTTTATTGATGCCTTCCCGCTTGAAGATTAAAAGTCTCAAGCTCCCGCAGGTAAGTCTATCCTTGGCATAGTTTTGTGTGTACTCCAGGCGCCCGAATTTTCACTTTTACTTATTTTTATTTGGAGCACACCACACAGTTTAATTTCATTCATCTCACTCTCACTCTCATCTCAAACACACTTTTTTTTTATTATTACAATAGGGAAGTCATTTTGTAAGTTTGGTGATGAGGCTGGTGATTAGACTTACTCGGGAGCCTATTTGTTGTATTAAGAGGCCTATCTTTTCACTCTGTTTCATTAAAATATGATGTAGTGTCTGATTCTGTTGTTGGTGAGTTTGTGGCAGGTCATGGGTTGTAGCGTTTGGTGTCGCTTCCTGTGATTCAAAATTTGACTTTTACCTTGGCCAAACAGAAGCTTAGTGTTGATATACAATGTGGCAATGCTACCAGTTTCCTGGGCACATTACCAGCTGACAGCATTGAGGAGGAGTTTATTGATGCCCTTGTTAGTTTATTTCATCATGATCATTCACTTGTATTTATTCTAATTTATTTGGGGTTGGGACAGCATAATGTCTTCTTCTTCCATACTTTTCTATTACTTGTCATTTCATCGGACACCCCATCAGTCGCTATTGTCGGTCACAATCTGGACAAAAACAATCAGCTTGTGAATCAGGTGCTTGAGTACATTCCGGTATGGTTGTTAACACTGGTACATTTGCATATAGTAAAGCAGGAACTGGTGTTCTATCAGCTTGTTGCTAAGATGGATGGCAGTTGCGATTGGATCCATGAACCTTAAACAATTTAATTTGTAGTTAGTGGTGTTGGAAAACAAACTGATTGTTCATGTTTAATGTATTAAATTTCAACTTATATTTATCACAATAATATATTCATCATAAAAATGCAATTAGCATCTCTCAAATCTCGATTAGTTCTTTTAATGAAAGGCTTATCTGTTTAAAGACAATTTTTAGAGTCTGAAACAACAGACTCCAAAATTGTCTTTAAACAGATAAATTTTTCTAAGGAGTAAATCTCATTTTTCTATTTCTTATATTGTATTCTAAACGCAAACACATAAACAACATAAAAAATATCTGATTGTACCTGCCGTGATGATATCCACCCGCTGATTTAATTTCTTACGTGTGTTTCTCTTTCAGAATTTGTTTGCAGAACATGATAATTATCTACTACGTAGAATTGAACATTAACCGCAATTAACACACTTCTCGTTAATGACCACTACTTGAGCTTTGTTCATTTTCTTGAACCGCTGAATTGTTCACTTCCTACATCTAGCAATAATGACAGACCAAGCTCTGGGCCGTGACCTGTAAATTAGACATTAAGCACATTTATTTTTATTCAGTTTCTAGGTACTTATCGATAATAGAAAAGATTATTTTAAAAATATTAAACTTACCACTTTTGGAGCAGTCCATTGTCGAATTACTGATAGTATTTCAACAGGTTCGAGAGTGTGTCTCCTGCGATGCATTATCAATGTCGCATTGGATCCTCAATGCCACTAGGGGCAATAAGATCGAGTGTAGGAACAGTGTTCATGCGAAAGTTGTCAAACGTTTCAACGTTGTAACAAAAATGCGCTATGAGCAGATTAAAGAGTGAATCCAATTCTCAATTCAGGTATCGGAAAAACAACGCACTTCACCAAACTAACCGAAACAAAATCAATGTGTTTATTTACAATGTATATTAATTGTCATTATTGACAGTTGGTGTTGTTGTGTTGCCGGTATAATAATAAAAAAAAAAAAAACTATTTGCAGGCCAAAAAGATTAGTAATATTTTTTTAAACCCTTTGAAAATAACTTGATGGTTGATGCGACAAGGTAGCCGGCGAAATTCGATTTTTCTTACGTTTTTTGTCGGTCATTGTCAGGTTGTATGACTGTATGTTATATAAAATATGATTCGCGACCGAAACAAATGCGTTTTTTTTTTTTTTTTTATAACGTTGTCCCACGAATTTCTCCTGTATCGTGAGTGCGTTCATAAACATTTAAACTCACATACACAACCAAACACCCAGACCCAAAACAATTACATATCTGTAGATCATACAAATATTTGTTCCGTGCGGGGATCGAACCCGCGACACACAGGGCAACAGTCCAATTGCTCAGCCACTGCGCCAACCGTGTCGTCAAACTTCTTAAACATAGGTTATAATTACATAAACGCTTTTAAAAATTAGGTAGTGCGCTATGTTTTGCCAATTGACATACAAATTACAAAAAGGACGATCATACATACTAATAAATTAAAATAAAGCTAGCAATATGGCACTTATTGTTCACTGATAAAATTCTTACAAAATGTTGGATGCAGTGCAGAATTGTGTCGCTTAACTTCAAACTCGGATAAATCCAATTAGAATGCAATTTATCCATCTTTGAAAAATCTCAGTGTGGATTTATAGAGGTTGTCGCGAGGGCGCGTGGATTCTCTCTTCATATTATATTCTGGTTATCTCTAGGTTTATAGTGTGATTGATTTTATAATAATAATATAGGATTGTACTGCTTCGCTTTGATGTGAAGAGAAATCCCCGCCTCACGATATATTAGAGACACTCACCGATACGGATCCCCCTCCGACTTGCAAGCGTCTCCCAATCCAGTCTCTTATCTTCGGTCCGCAAGGGCACCGAAGTGTTAACACTATGCCGACCATCAATCCATCCAACTTCTCAGGTGTAACTAGGATATCTGTAAGTTTAATTACCCATGAATCTTTGGGTTAAGTACTACCTATCTGTTTCCATCAATAAAGCTATCTAAAACAGTTATTCAATTGCAATATGTATGATGAAATTTACTTCAAGTTCTCATCAACAGTCTTTGTGACACCTATGTGCTAATCAGATACTAGGATTCTTTCCACGTCTGCAGAAGCACGCATTCCTGTTCAACTTCGGCCCATCGCCTCCGTCTAGAATGCTCCCCCTTTATATTACCTATATATATATGATATAGTGTAATTTTCCATACGTTCGTCAACGTTTGTGCCCGTCGGCACATTCACTAAGGCCATGGGGGACCAAGAAGATTTATAAGAGAGGTTGGCCCACGACCCTTCCTATAAACTCCCAAGAGCTTTTATGTCCGGACAAGTAGCTCGCGTGCGGTCGCTGTTATGCCCCCAGCCCAACGCTGAAGGCACGACCAACACATTTAAGTTTAGGTGACTCAAACAATTCCGAGTAGGTAAAAGTACCTCCGTATATTTAATTACTAGAACAACAGATAAATAATACTTAGCTTTCCAGGTGGCGCGTATCACGGGTGACAAGAATCTACTTATGATCTTCTTGCACTGAATTTACTTTACAATAAACTTCATTAATTAGTCAGACTGAATATGCTATAATGACCATTCAAACAGAGGCGTCGTTTGGTAGCGTCAAGTTGTCAATACTGATTTAGTGTTGCTATTACATTAGTTCTGTGCAATTATATATTTACATTTTAAGTTTGGAACATCGCGATTTCATCTTTCGCGACACTCCCGACGACGACAGAAGTTACATGTGTGTTCCATCAAGTCTCGCGTCCACTCTCGGATCTTCTCTCGAGCCTTCAAGGACGCATCTCTCACATCTCTCACTTCAGGGATTTGTGTTATCTCAATTGTATCAGTGCTTTTAGGTATGCTATCATTAGGGTGTTTTTCATCAAGAATTGTTGGTTCATCATTTCCTGAGGTAAGTGTTCTCTGAGTTATTTTCCTTTCTATTTCTTCTCTATTTATGTGTTTTTCTGTTTCACAACGGGTTCTGCGGTTTGTGGAGTTGTGGATATTTCTTCGGTAAGAATAGTTGAGTCGAGTTCTTCTAGCAGAGGTGAGTCATCCAATGTTGGTGTAACATCTTCTCTTTCAAACTCAAATATAACCCTTTCTTTTCCAGATATATCTTCTTCAACTTCCAACGGATAAAGATGTGCGATGGAACGAGTGAATTCCGTATCATTCACCTTTACTCGTGCCACTCTCCATTGACCGTCGGCTTGTTTCAACAAAGATATAATTTTTCCAACCTTCCAGTTCTCTCGGTTCTTCGTATCTCCTTTAATCTGGACGATATCTCCTAGTTTTGGAATTTCTAATTTTGTTATCCTTGGTTCTTTAAGAGAGTGTCGGTATCTCTCCCTTAGACTTGGTAGGTACTGGTCGACGAACATTCTCTTAAACTCTTTCAGCATGTTCTGTCCACGTTTCCAACCTTCCACTAGATTCTGTTTTGTTACTGTGCCTTCTTGTGGAAATTCTGCATCTGAAGGTGTTGTGACGATGCATTTATTCAAGGTTAGAAAATCTGAGGGTTTGAGAATATCCTCTAGATCAGAACCTACACACGTCAATGGGCGTGTGTTTAATATTGCCTCTATCTCTTTTATGATTGTACTTAGTTGATTATCTGACAGTAAACTTTTCGTCAGAGTTCTCTTGAGACAGTGTTTAACTAGTCCAACAAGTCTCTCATAGAATCCTCCATGCCACGGTGCTAATTGTGGAATGAATTTCCATTCTATGTTATTAGTGATGCAATAGTTGCTTGACAGTATTTCTGCAGTTAATTTAAATTGTAGTGCGTTATCTGAAACTATTCGTGTTGGTATTCCTCTGCAAGATATAAATCTTCGTAGTGCTAATAGACATTCCTCAGCCGTAAGATCCTTAACGACTTCCAAGTGTATAGCACGTACTGCTAGACATGTATACAGACATATCCATCTTTTTTCTGATTTATTACTTGTCTTTACTTGAAGAGGACCCAGATAATCTATTCCGGTATATGTAAAAGGTGAACTATAGTTTACTCTTTCCTTAGGAAGCGCTGGAGTAGTTGGTAATTTGAATGGACCTCCTCCATGTTTGACACAATTTATGCATTTTCCTAATATTTTCTTTACTTGGCTTCTTCCTTGGGGAATCCAGTACGTTAATCTGATCAAACTTAAGGTGTGGTTGACCCCTACATGATAGTTTTCCTTATGTGTTTTTAGGATCAATTTGTTAGTGAAATCACAATCCTTTGGGATTAATATTGGATATTATTATCTTTTATCGTAAGACCAATCAGCGTTTTGTAATCTTCCTTTGCAACGTAGGATACCGTCTATGTCGGTAAATACTCCTAAGTTTCGTTGTAAGTTAGTATCTTTACCCTCTACTTCCTCAGGGAAATGTTCCTTTTGGATCCTTTTGATCTTTTGTGTATGTGATAGTGTATCGTCTTCACAGTGTTCTGTGGTGTTGTTTCGTGATTCCTCATCTAATTGATTTCTCCGTTCCTGCTCTTTTGAGATATTTTCTCCACTCGTGAGATCCTCCCCAACAGGAAACGAAAAGTCATGTTCCACAGAAGAACATGTGGGATTTACTGCGACTTCGGTTTCATTAAGTAAAGAAATTTCGGCTCTACAACCTTTCGGCCAAGTTCTGGAGTGTTTCAGTAGAAAACTTGGTCCGGATAGCCATTTCTGCTTATCTTCCATAGAACTCGTGGGTCTAGTAGCCACGTCTGCTGGATTCAATCCTGTTGGAACATATCTTACTGTTACTGGTGTATTTCCCTTTATCTCTTCTATCCTCCTTGCAACGAATGGTGGTAGTAGTTTGTTGCCGTAGTACCAATCAATCACTATTTGACTATCTGTCCATATAGTGTTTTCTGTAAATTCCAAGTCCAGGAACTTGGTTACGTACTTCAGCCACCGGCTACCTATTAGAACACCTAATAGTTCAAGTCTTGGGATTTTCAAATTGTCCTGATCCTTGATGGGCACCACTCGTGATTTTCCTATTACAAAACTTAATTCTTTTCCATTAGAAATATATATGTCGTGGATAACGATATCGTTCTAATAAAAGTTGCTCAATTGATTATTGTAGTAGAGGGGCAAACGCCGTGGCGTTATTTTTTTGTAATGGCGGCACGTGGACAGAGTCGTTTTTGGAAAGTGGGGATTGTCGAACGGGCACTTTGCATCGAGACACGGACCGAGTCACTTCTCCAAAACGAAACTGTCGGTTTGCCTAGTAAAATTATTATTGTCACTTGGTATTGTTTATTATTAAGTGTGCTAGTTTTAGATTATTAATATCTGATTAAAAGTGAGGTTATATTTACACGTTGTGTTATAATTCAACGAAACCTACGAAATGAACCCTCTACCACCGAACCAAAATGGTGACGACCCTATCGCTCCGCCATCGCTGGCGTCGTCATCAGAAGTGCGATCTGAATCTCACGGCGCACAATGTTCGAGATCCCGCAGCGGAATATGATGCAGCTGATCGAGGGTATCAGAACACCAGCCTCATCATCCAAGATTGCTCTGCCGGAAATCAGTTCAGAGCAGCCAGATTCTGATCCACGTGCAAGTGCAAGTGCTAGTGCAAGTTTGAAGCGAAAGTTTGATCAAAACACCTAATTCCAAACCACAGAATGTTCCTACCTACAAATGTCATGTGTGTTCGTGTGTGTGTCATGTGATTGCCGTTCAAAGTTTGTGAAACCTGTGTCTACCACCAGTAAGGGACAAATGACTTCGACGGCTACCTCTGGAACCAGCAAACAAGTGATTTGTCTCCGTTATGGTGAAAGTGGGCATATCGCATCTAATTGTCATCGTGGCAATTCCGGCACGGGCGGCTCGTCCTCTGCGGGCCATGCAGTTCATAGCAGCGGAAGCGGCGTCTTCACCGAACGGCGCGTCGACAACTGTCGAGTAGCTGGTGTTTGTGGGCAATGGTAACAATCTGGTGAGTCGTTTCCATTTTACTATGGTAGTAGTCCCTATTACATAGGACTTGAACATAACTGGCGAAATATGGGTGTACTGTTAGGTACACCTCTGCCTAGCCCTTCGGGGATTGCAGGCGTGATGTTATGTTATGATAGTGAAGCCGAGTGTTATCTCATAAAGGAAAGCTTATTTCAAAGGTCCAGTCACACCAACTCAGTTGTTAGATTGATAGGGTTAGGTCATTTTGAAGTATTTAGTGCAAAACAGGTTCTGAGTGAGGTTGTCATCGACGGTTATTGTTTTAACATTTTATTTCATGCTTTACCTAGTGATTGTATTCACTACGGTCTTATAATTGGCTCTGAATTATTATAATTTGGTTGTAATGTTTGCATGACCAAAGACAGTATTAAGATCTCAAAATCACTCGCAATGAATTCCCGTAAATCACAAATCCCTGCAGATTATAAACCCCAATGAATGATGCTGTTGAACGATTTCTCGGTAACATTTAGCTCTGGTTTGCCACATAGGCGTTTTATTACTGGGGTGTTACATATTCGCCTTAAGAACCGTAACTTAACCGTTCAACGTAGACCTTATAGGCTTTGCCACGAGGAACGTCAAATAGTGCGTACTAAAATAAACGAGTTCTTTGCTTATTGCAAACATTATTAGGCCTAGGTGCTCTCCGTTCGCTAGTCCAATTATTTCAGTTAAAAAAGCGCGACGGTAGCGATCGTATGTGTGTAGACTATCGGGAACTCAATAATAACCCAGTCCCTGATAGAATTCCTCTGCCACTTATTGACGATCAGATTTGACGGTTATGGTGCAATACTTTTTCAAAACTTTAATAACAAATTTCGTGTCGTCGAATACCACCGCAAACGTACCACAAACGTGTAAAAAGAGTCAAACCGACTTAAAATAATACGTCATCGTTTTTATTGACGCATTTACTAAGTTTGTTGTTTTTTCGGTTCTCCTAGTCGTGTAATTGTTGACCAGGGTCGTTGTTTCGCTTGTAAAGACTTTAAGAATTTTACGACTTTCATAACATTAGTTTACACTTTATAGCAACGGGTTCTAGTCGTGCTATTGAGCAGGTAGAACGTGTTATGAGCACTATAAAGGGTATGTTGAGTGCAGTAGAGATAGGAGACAGATCCTGGTAGGATCCTCTCGAGGATGGACAATTGACCATTTTGTACTATTAATAGGGTAACCATAGCTCGTCCCTTAGAACTTTTAATTACCAAGGTAGCTAGACCTCTTGGCTTAATGGTAGATCATGATGAGGAAATTGACATTAATATTTCCGTTGTGAGAGAACAAGCGACCCAAAATATTGAGAAAAACGCTTCATAATGATAAGTACCGTTTTGATTTTACTAAGTCAAAACTTGTGAAGTTTAGTGTTGGTGACTTGGTTTTAATAAAAAGTGAAGTGCGTAACCAAACCAAGCTTGACCTGAAGTAAAGAGGTTCTTTTAAAAGCGTCGAATTACTTGAGGGCCACCGATGTTTTAAAGTCAAAAGAAAAGTCGTTAACACGTACACAAGTACGCTCACGACCGTATCCGTAAGATGCCAACCTGTGAAGTTCCAACATAGTTAGACGTAATAGATGATGTTTCTGAGGGTGAAGGAAGCTCGACAGACTTATGATAGCGCTTGTTGGTTATTTAGGTCAATCCGCATCCACAAGACGCAGTCGCAACTGCGTACGTTGTCGTTCAGGGCGTGATGAGCGGCTTGTGGTGTGGACCTGGGTCTCGTAAGAGACTAGTAGTCACATGGACGTGACTTGGGCTTTTCGGCAATTGGTCTGGATAGACCTGGGACTTGAGGAGTCTATTTTCATGAACAGACAGTGATCTGTTAGTTGCGTGGTGCAACTGGGCCACCAAAGTAGAAGCGAATCATAATGTCAATGTTGTTGAATTTTAAGTTGATTTAGACTATGTTGAACTTCACATGGTTTCTGTGTATTATTGTGTCAAGTAAATAATAGTTGTGTAGTGTATACGATTTGTTATTTTTGATTTAAATCTTAAATGTTGTTAGTCAGGATAGACGAGTTAAGATGTACGAAAGATTCCTTCAAGTAATGTGAGTTAAATTTGCCTAATGTAGAAGATGGTGAGGAAGGTGCCTCTACCAGCAAATAGAACACATGCCATGGCTATTGGTAGTGGTGCACGCATTAGTCTGTAGTCGTAACTGCAACTTATTGTGAAGTTGTTCAGAGCGCGATGGGCAGCTAGTGGTGTACCATGGTCATTGGGTCGCACTGCACTCACTAGTCTGTAGTCGTAACTGCAACTCAGTGTGGGGTTGTTCAGAGCGCGATGGGCAGCTGGTAGTGTGGCGGGGACCTGGGTCTCGAAGGAGACTATTTGTACGGTCATGTATTGACCTGAGAGTCGCGGACTCTAGATGAAGTGTTGGTCGTATCACATGAGGTGATGACGATATGGGCGGCAATAATGAATTGTCACTAGCTGAAGTCGGGCCATGAGTGGTGTGTTTTCTTTTTGAAATTTGATAATTATGAGGCTTGGAGGAATCTTCTGTGTTTAAGTTGTTAAAATGGTTTACTTAAAGGTTGTTTGGTTATTGAAAGTATCATTGTACCTACCTAAGTAAACTTTACGGTCAGGTCGGCCGAGTTTTCAAAAATGCTTCAAAGTTGGTTATTTTGTTACAGATACACACGAGGACGTGTAGCTTGTCAGGCTGGCCGTGTCGTGGATAACGATATCGTTCTAATAAAAGTTGCTCAATTGATTATTGTAGTAGAGGGGCAAACGCCGTGGCGTTATTTTTTTGTAATGGCGGCACGTGGACAGAGTCGTTTTTGGAAAGTGGGGATTGTCGAACGGGCACTTTGCATCGAGACACGGACCGAGTCACTTCTCCAAAACGAAACTGTCGGTTTGCCTAGTGAAATTATTATTGTCACTTGGTATTGTTTATTATTAAGTGTGCTAGTTTTAGATTATTAATATCTGATTAAAAGTGAGGTTATATTTACACGTTGTGTTATAATTCAACGAAACCTACGAAATGAACCCTCTACCACCGAACCAAAATGGTGACGACCCTATCGCTCCGCCATCGCTGGCGTCGTCATATACAACTGCAGCATAAGCTTTGGTTGATGCATCCGTGAAAACGTGCAGTCTAATATTGTCATCGCCAGCTTGTTTGAAGTATTTCCTTGGTAAAACAATATTTTTTGTGTCTTCCAGTTGTTCTCTAATAATTTGCCATTCATTGGTCAATTCTTCTGGTAATGGGGCATCCCATTTGAATTTATGTATCCACAGATTTTGTAGTAAAAGTTTTGCTGGTAACAAATCGGGTGCAGCATATCCGCATGGATCGTAAATTGACGCTATGTTTTTTAGTATTTCTCTCTTGGTAGTGGCTTCTGTAGTCTTTCTTGGTCTCAATCTGATCGTATCTTCTCCTGTGTTCCAATTCAGTCCTAATACTTTAACTTCTACGTCTCTGCAGGCATCTGATGAAGAAATGCTTTCTGAGAATCGTTTGGAATTTGAACTCCATTCTCGAAGATTCATTGAAATTTCTTCAAATGTGATCTTACACGACTCATACATCTCTGTTGCTTCTTGTACAGATTCTACTCCTGTGACAAGGTTATCGACGTAGATGTCATTCACTATGCGTTTTAGACTTTCCTTATTGGAACGCAGTAGATGATGTTTCAAAGTAGCATTTAGAAGAAATGGACTTGATATCACTCCAAATGGTACGCGACAAAATCGTAAGTGTAGGATGTTATCCTCCGTGGCCGCCTTTTTTATGTCTTTCAACCATAAGAATCGAGTTACGTCTTTGTCCTTTTCGTGTAATGCTATCTGTAGAAAAGCCTTTTCTACGTCTGCTGTTATTCCTATTTGATGCGACCTAAACCTTAACAACATTCCGGTCAAGTCTTCTAGCATAAGTGGTCCGCAATGTAAACATTCATTTAAACTTTTGCTGTGCTTGGTCTTTGCCGAAGCGTCGTAGACTATGCGAGTTGGCTTACCCGGATGACTAACACCGTGATGCGGCAGGTAGTGTATAGGATGATCTACATCTTCGACTCTTCTTTCATTGTCTGGTACTTTTTCAATTATTTCTTTTGCTAATTGTTCCTTTAATGTACTATCGTACGCTGTTAGAGAATCGGAATCTAATCGTTTGAGTAGGTTGACTAGTCTGCCTATGGCTAGGCCAAAATTAGTCTCTAAATTAGGTGGGTAATCTATCCATGGCCAACTAACAGTGTACCTATCATTTACTAGTTCTATGGTATCATTGAATTGGTTGATTACTTCTTCGTCCCTAGTCAATTTTGGTGAATCGCATATTCCAATGGATTCTAGTTCCCATAAGCATTTGAGGTTTCCATTGTATAATGGAAGATCCGGTGGTGTCAATTTGTGTTCTACCCCCTGAAAGTAAGTTATTACTGACAACGTGTCCGTGGATTCCGTGTTAGTTTTTCCAGTCAGTATGTAACCGAATTTAGAGTCAATCAGGAATAAATTACTTTCCAGTTGAATTTTGTCTTCAAGGATGAATGAAATGTAGAAGTCATTGCCGATCAATATGTCTATTTTGGGTGACAATGAGCCGTCGTCCGCCAAAATTAGATCATCTTTGTGTTTACTTATGTCGATACCATGGAAAGGAACTCCATTTGAAATATGAGGAACAACGTTTGCTTCTATTTGTAAAATATTATTTGTTTTTGTTTGTATCTGTAACTTGACTACGGGGCTTTCTATTACTTGGGGAGTTTTCGATCCGAACGTGAAAACTGATAAGGTACTTTCCTCTTCGATAGGAAGGTTCAATTTTAAAGCTACTTCTTGCGTTATATAAGTACGTTGACTACCCGAGTCCAACAGTACTCGACAGGTCTTCTCACCTGAATTATCGCCTTTACGTTGAGCCTTAACTATCGCCGTTTGTAATATAGTGGAGCTTATAGAGTTGACATGAAGCGTCTTGACCTCCTCGGTTTTATTTATGCAATTCTTATAACAAAGTGCTCTGTTATGATGGCCAGATTTGTTACAGTGTACACATTTAATTAACCTTTTACAATCTTTTACTTGATGCTCTTTGCTTAGGCAGGCAAAGCAGCGATCCTTTATTTTCTCTTTCCTATCTTCCACAGTTTTAACAACCTCGCATTGATCATTGAAGTGCGATCCTTGGCAAAAAATACATTGTAGTTTCCTTTTCTTTGATATTCATTTCCGCTAGAACCTCCTCACCGTTTAGCTGTACTTCACTAAAGGAAGTGATCTCTTCCACAGAAGATTGCATTTCGTTTATTGATAGACTACTGTTTAACTCAGTTCCGAACCTTTTCACCGTTACCTCAAGCTTACCTAGCACTATTTCTAAATTTTTAGAATTTTCTTTATTAACGTTATCTTTATAGGTGAGAGCTTCTTCAGTTAGTTTAGAGATAGCATTTGAAATAGACTCCAGTCGTCTTATAAGAATTTGTTCCATTTTGAAATTCTGAAATAATATTTTACAATTTGATACCCTGTATCCTAAGTTAAGGATTTACATCGTGTATATCGTTAAATTTCCAAATTGCGTGGTGTTCGCAATATAATAAAAACGAAAAAAAAAATAAAAATTTGGTTAACACTCTGTATGACCAAAAGTTTATCTAAAACTTCTTATGAACAAAGAATCATACCAACACCTGACATATAATGGAATGATATTTTATTAATGCCCTGTATATATTACAGAAAGTTTTAATTGACATCCTGTACAGAACAGAAAAGTTTTTATTGACACCCTGTATAAAACAGAAAAGTTTCTATTGACATCTTGTGTAAAACAGAAAAGTTTTCCAAGTTAAAAGCAAGGAATATTTCACTATCTATAGGATACTACATTTTCCTTAATAAACTCAGCCATTGAATTATATGTGTAAGGAAAATTCCCTTGTACCTATGAAGTTTCAGTATTAACTCCGAATATATTCATGCTGTTCGACGGGTAAAACTGGTTAGTTTCATTATTTTAAATTTTCCTGAATTTATTTAAAATTTCTATGTCATCCAATTATCCCCTCCTGACCTTTTCTTCCATTCTCCCCTGTTAACCACCACAAAATTATTTACACTTTCCCTTCATACCATTTCTCCCACAATCCATTCATCGTTTCTTTGGTTTTCATCTCACTCTTCATCCATCAACATTTATATACTATATAACTTATAGAACATCAACCATGTTCTATAAGTTGTTTCATTACTTATTCATAAACATATTAGGTACCAACATCATTTATGTATGCATCCATAAATGATATTAGAGTTTACCTACATCAACTTAGTATCTAGTTACTTGGTACACTTCAGTAGCCAACATGAAACGATGCAGTCAGTCAGGGATGATGTGTATAACATGACAGAAGTTCAGACACAAGTTATAATATACAATCCAGTTTCCTCCGCCAGCATATTTTATTAGTTTTATGAGAACATATCTATTTTATGCTTAGTTCTTCAAAGTAACTGGTAAAATAAACTTACAATGAGTGTTGATGTACTTTTCTTTATATAGTAGCATCTATACATGAGATGGGAGGTGTGTAGAATCAGTGTCATACATCTGCCTTCATTTGCCCATCTGTATGGAGAGTATTAGGTATATATAAACAGTTTTATGCAAACTCATACATAACAATGCTGTCTTTAGGTAAATTTTAACACATTACAACTTACAAAAGTTACTCTTCAGCTACATAATTAGCAGACACAATAGTAAACAATGACATCCGTGTCGAATTTGGCACGGGTGTACTTGAGCGCTTAGGGAGGTAGTTTTGACAAGGCATACATTAGGTAATTTCCTCTTTAGGTGTATGTTATAGCTTGTAAATCATAAAATAGTTTACCTGATAATCTTCTTAATTATTCCTAAGTTATGTTAAGCTTTCTTTCATTCACTTTTAGAGGTAGGTATAACTTTCTTGGAATTATTTCGCCCAAACAAATTGTGAGCTTCCTGGTTATGATAGGAGCACTTTTTCACAGTTGAACGAATTACGTGTAGGTACTATTCACACAATACGTAACAGGTTTCTAATAATTTTATTCTTATAAAAGAATGTAACGAACTAAGTAAGTTTTAGTTTTTTCGATATTCAGTCTGACACACGAGACGCTACCTTTTTGCCGCCTTTTGGTTTATCATCGCGGCCATTCGCAGCATCGCCATTTTGAAAGCAGGGAAAATTTTCACAGTCGAATTTCGTAATTCGTGAATATTGGAATTTTGTCAATTGTTTAGTGTAAAATGCTTAATATATTATTCAGTAAATTACTTTTGAATTTTACTTGAACTGTATATAAGATTCATAAGTTCTAACTCGTTAAAAGTAGGATAATCGTATGTTTATTTGAGCTCAACGCATATTACTTCCTGCTTCCGGTCAAAGAGAGCATCAGTCATTCTGCCAAACTTGTGGCAAGTTTTCAATATTATCAAATCCGCGCCAAATTCAAATTAGAATGTTTACTTGGCTCATAACGTTGCACATTATACGTACACACGCTACATACCCATTCAATTTGCAGTAACTTCGAGAATCTTTCATCTCGGCCTGCCGTTCATCTCATTATACTTAGATAAATGAACGTTTACTCATCATCACCTTGACGTTCGAATTTTGGCGCCTATAAGTGAATTTTTATGTACATCCATTTATTGAACGTTAGTTCCAATCGGATTATATAGATGTCGCTGACAACCTGATTTTTACACAATATCTCCAATTTTAACAATAAGAGTCTGGATTGGTTTTATGTCTTGGGATTCGTTTTTGGAATGCTTTAAATGCTAGCTTCTTTGCGATCCCAGCATCTCCACCATGTCGCGAGGGCGCGTGGATTCTCTCTTCATATTATATTCTGGTTATCTCTAGGTTTATAGTGTGATTGATTTTATAATAATAATATAGGATTGTACTGCTTCGCTTTGATGTGAAGAGAAATCCCCGCCTCACGATTATTAGAGACACTCACCGATACGGATCCCCCTCCGACTTGCAAGCGTCTCCCAATCCAGTCTCTTATCTTCGGTCCGCAAGGGCACCGAAGTGTTAACACTATGCCGACCATCAATCCATCCAACTTCTCAGGTGTAACTAGGATATCTGTAAGTTTAATTACCCATGAATCTTTGGGTTAAGTACTACCTATCTGTTTCCATCAATAAAGCTATCTAAAACAGTTATTCAATTGCAATATGTATGATGAAATTTACTTCAAGTTCTCATCAACAGTCTTTGTGACACCTATGTGCTAATCAGATACTAGGATTCTTTCCACGTCTGCAGAAGCACGCATTCCTGTTCAACTTCGGCCCATCGCCTCCGTCTAGAATGCTCCCCCTTTATATTACCTATATATATATGATATAGTGTAATTTTCCATACGTTCGTCAACGTTTGTGCCCGTCGGCACATTCACTAAGGCCATGGGGGACCAAGAAGATTTATAAGAGAGGTTGGCCCACGACCCTTCCTATAAACTCCCAAGAGCTTTTATGTCCGGACAAGTAGCTCGCGTGCGGTCGCTGTTATGCCCCCAGCCCAACGCTGAAGGCACGACCAACACATTTAAGTTTAGGTGACTCAAACAATTCCGAGTAGGTAAAAGTACCTCCGTATATTTAATTACTAGAACAACAGATAAATAATACTTAGCTTTCCAGGTGGCGCGTATCACGGGTGACAAGAATCTACTTATGATCTTCTTGCACTGAATTTACTTTACAATAAACTTCATTAATTAGTCAGACTGAATATGCTATAATGACCATTCAAACAGAGGCGTCGTTTGGTAGCGTCAAGTTGTCAATACTGATTTAGTGTTGCTATTACATTAGTTCTGTGCAATTATATATTTACATTTTAAGTTTGGAACATCGCGATTTCATCTTTCGCGACAGAGGTCTTTTACGTCGACTGACGGCCATGTTGAACAAATTAAATTCGCTGATTGGCTATCATGGACTTATCTACATTTGAAAAAAACTGTCTCATGGATCTATCCGACTTTTATAAAATATTATGATTTTAACGGTTTATTTCTAAAGAACCATGCGGATTTATCCATAACTGATAAAATAGTGACAAAACTTTTTATTTTACCTTTTATTTGATACCAAAATCTTGAAAAGTCTTTTCAAGATTTTGGTATCGTCAGTCGACGTAAAAGACCTCTATAAATCCACACTGAGATTTTTCAAAGATAGATAAAAAAAGAAACAAGACTACGACGAAGACTTCATGTTCATCAATCGATTGAGCAGAGCCGTTGCATTTCTAAAACATTTAGAATAGTGCGAAAATAATATCTTCCTAGGATTTGTTTCTTCTTTATTTTTATATAGTGTATCGGATCGGATGCATTCGAAAATAGTTTTCTCAGGCCTACTTCGTCGATCACTCAACTTGTGTCTACATCATGATTCAGCGTACTGTACACGCTGACGGTGCCGCTCGGCTGGACACTAGAACGCTCCCAGAAGGCAAAGGCGCGCGTGCTGCGGTCACCGCGCGCGCTAGTAGCTACGCGTTATTCTAAAACGCTTCTTAGCAGTTTATACGTTTCGGCTGCCAGCGCCGGCGGTTAGCGTGACTATAAACCCAGTATTTTTTCTGAATCTAACTATGACTCATATTTTGCAGGTTCTTTGTTCAATGAAAGTCTTCCTCACAGGACATTACCAAAGAGGTGTTGGCCAAGAGCAAAATATTTCCATTGGCCAAACCACAGTGAGCAAATTTTTGAAACAATTTGTTGTTGCTGTAAATACACGGTCAGTTAATTACCTTCTTGAAATACCCAAGTTTGACTGGCTTATAATTGTATAAGGCTTATTAGCTAGTCAGATAGATATCTAACTCCTTCCGTTTCAGACTGAAACCGCGATGGATTGTGTTCCCAAATACTGAGGCAGGAAGGCAGACTGTGGCATCTGGGTACCAAAGAAAATTCAGGCTCCCAGATATAAAGAGCCATTGATTGTACCCATGTACAACTATTTCCACCACCAAAGCCACAACAAGCGCAATATCGAAACAGACATGGTGTTACCTCCATCAATGTGCAGTTGGTAAGAAAATAGAAACTTTAAGATTAGATCCTGTGATCTCTTTTGTTGGGATGAGCATAAAATCAATCATCTAAAAAAATGTAACCAGTTCTATTACTTCTAGATCGCAGATGCTGACTGCAGAATCCTGAACGTTAATGCCAATTTTCCAGGCAGGGTCCATGACCAATTTATCTTTAATGGTTCTCTGGTCAAGACAGAACTACGCAGACTTCATCAAAATAGAATTGGCCAGTATTATCTATTAGGTAAAGTATTGTATAGTATAAGATATAAAAAAATACAGAATAATTATGTAATTGGAAATAATAACAGTTCAAATGATATAAGTATTTATTAATTATATTAATATAAAAGAATATAAAATAAACTATTAATATTTAGGGCCCATAAGAATGTGTTTCTCCATTCGTTTTCTTTGTAATCTGAAACGAAAGAAAATTAATTTATCAATAATTTCAGGGGACTCAGGCTATGCTCTAGAGCCTTGGCTCATGACACCTATAAGAAATGCTCCTCATGGTACGCCCGAAGAAAGGTATACAAAGTGGCATTGCCAAACCCGCAATGTCATCGAGCGTACCAATGGCTACCTCAAGGGGACCTTTCGGTGTCTAGGCATAGACAGAAGCCTCCATTATGCGCCTGAGAAGGCATCCGCGGCAGCAGTGTTGCCAGTCGGGTCTTGTCAGAAATTACCTGAAATATAAAAAAATGTAACCTTTCATATTTTTTTACTGGAAATTATTTATTGTCTAAAGAAAACCAAGTTAAAAAAAAAACAAAGCATTCATGGTGTGTATAGGTACCTACATATTGGTCAGATTCAAATTCATCGTTAATTATTAGTCCTAACATAGAAAATTACAAAGTCAAACACACACAAACATGCACTGTTATTTGTAGATACACTTACCAAGCTTTCAGTAAATGTCCGGTAGGAAATTATGTTGTATTTAAATTAATAATCACAATACACAAAATACAAACACTGAACTTTCGGTGACAACAAATTAAAGTGGCGGCGGCAACGGGCAGGCACGATACGACGGCAAACGAACAACAACGAATGAATCCGATCCGATCCGACTGATCGAGCGAGTGAGCGAGATACAAGTGGCGTAAGTGTGAAAGAGTACAACGTGTTGTTCCAATAGAGACGGCTATGTATGAACAATCTTAAGATTGTTCAAAGGTCTGTGGTTTAAGTTCTACTGCTAATTACCAACATGAAAAATTCTAAAACGAGCGTTCTGTTTCACTTTGCTTTTAAGTAGGTAATAAATTAAAAGTTAATTCTACAAATTCCGAAAAATCACCCAAAAGTAACCTTTTCATTAGTGTAACCTAAAAGTAACCAATGCAGTTCAAAAATCACCTAATAGGTTACAAAAGTAACCTTCTGGCAACACTGATCATGTCATTGGTTTAAACCAAAGACAAAGAGTATAATTATGATGTAGACGCTGTAGTCTTGCCACAGGCAAAAATTAAGGTATAATTCAAACTCGGATAAATCCACTGTACCTTCTTGGGAGATATTATGTAAAAAAAAGTGTTAATAATCATGCTTTAATTATTTTTATTACAGTTTTTCCTTTAATATGGCAACAATATTGAATAAAACGACCCTGTTGTGCAAATTTAGTATTAGAACCATACATTATTTCAAAAATGTAATATTTAGTTTGGATTTACCTTCATTCGATTTATTAGAATGCAATTTATAGGTAGTACAAAGCAGCTGCTATTAATACATTTTTGAGCGTCTGTATACCGTAGTAATCAGCTCGATACTAAACAGTCTCGCGCTGAACCTCAGCGCTGCGCCGATGGTCAACGTGACTATAAGCCCAGCCTTAGGTTGCTTATTACCAATTAGAAGGTAGTTGGTGTTGAGAGGTATTTTATGGATCGAAATGATAAAACGTATTACATGTTGGAAACATTCATATTGACATAGTAGGAATGACAGGGCAAAACAAAATATTATAAAAAGCAAAGATTGAGAGAAAACCTCCTTCAACATCCTCCCTTTTTCGATAATCTTTATCGTATAAGTCCCACCATTCCTGAAATTAGATCCAGTCTGGGTTTATGCACAGGCTTAGTCAAAATATCAGCACACTGGTATTCTGTGGGAACATACTTAACTTGAAGTTCTTTTTCAGTAATTAATTCCCTTACATAAAAATGTCTAATAGAAATGTGCTTTGTGCGACGATGTAACTCTGGGTTTTGTGCAAGCTTTATAGCAGCATCATTATCAATTTGTAAAGTAGGGACTTCTATCAAAGTAGTAATTTCATTGAAAAGTCTCTTCAGCCAAACAATCTCACGAGCCGCTTCACTAGCTGCAACAAGTTCTGCTTCGGTGCTTGATATAGCTACAGAAGTCTGTTTACGACTTGCCCAAGAGATTACTCCTCCTGCATACACGCATAAGATACCAGAAGTAGAGCGTCCTGTATCGAAATCTCCACCATGATCAGAATCACTAAAACATTCCAAGATCCCAGTTTTGTATCCTTTTTTGTATACAATTGCTGTATCTAGTGTTCCCTGAATGTAACGAAGTATGCGTTTAACTTTGTTCACATCTTCTAAAGAGGGATTTGTAAGTTTCCTGGATACGACACAAATAGCGTATGATATGTCCGGTCTAGTACCTGTCATTAGATAAGCTACCAACGGCTTCACGATAGGGAAATTTAACCTCATCCTCTTTTACTGAGCATGGTTGTGCAGGTTGTGCTTCTTTGATGATTGGAGTACTAACGGCTTTACAATCACTCATACCAAAGCGTTCCAGTAGCCTTTTAGCATAATGTTTTTGAGAGACTTTGATGGAACCATCGTTGTTGTTGAAGATTTCCAAACCCAGAAAGTAAGAAGCTGGCTTTGTGGTTATCTTGAACTTCCGTTTCAATTCTGCCAAAAACTTTTCAGATTCCTTTGGGTTCGTTGAAGCTATTAGACCATCATCAACATAGAGTCCAAGAATTATCTTGTTGTTTAGTCGGTTTCTAATGAACAAACATGGATCTGTGTCGCATTGTTTGAATCCTAAAACTTTCAAATAATCAACAATACATTTGTTCCAACATCTTGGAGCTTGTTTAAGACCATATAAACTTCTCTTCAACTTACATACTTTAGTCGTACCATCACTGTATCCTTCTGGCTGATTCATGTATATATCTTCATCTATTGAACCATTCAAAAATGCAGTTGCTACATCAAACTGTCTGAGGGATAACCCTTCATTTGCAGCGATGCTAAGAATCGATCTTATTGTGGCCATTCTAGCAACAGGGCTAAATGTATCACTATAATCAACTCCTTTCTTTTGAGTATAACCTCTTGCTACTAATCTCGCCTTATGTTTGTCAAGACTTCCATCAGCATGGGTTTTAACTTTGAACACCCACTTACAAGAAATCAGTTTTCTGTCCTTTGGTTTATCCACCAAAATCCAAGTTTTATTCTCTTGTAGAGATTTTAGTTCGCTTTCCATTGCTTTTAACCATTCCGCTTTCTGAGGACTTTTTATTGCTTCTTTGTATGATTTGGGTTCATCAAAATCACTAACAATAGTAGACATAATAAAATCTTCAAATCGTTGTGGTGGTCGCAATGTCGATCTATCTCTTAGATTCCTTGTCGTAGAATTTCTTTGTTCATCATCTTCATCTGAATCAACTTCTGATGATTCAGGTGTAATATAGGACTCATTAGAATCTTCTTCATTTGTACTAGGTTCATCCGATATTGGAGGCAAATTGGGAATTGTTTGTTCAAAACTTGCACTATCATTCAATGTTTGAGGCACATCTGAAGTAGTTGCGTCTTGTAAAATATCCTCCGTTGCATCTAACATTGGATGATTTTCTCTAGTTTCAGGAAAATGAACCTCCATCTCAACAGTTGGACTTTGTTTTTCTGTTTCAGAGACATCTGACTCCAATCCAATAGATCTAATGACTGACTCGTTGAATATTACGTCTCTTGATCGTATCAGTGTTGGATTCGATTTATTGTTTATGCTTAGTAACCGATAACCGTCATCACCATCATAACCAATGAGAATACATTTTTGAGCTTTTCTGGACATTTTCGTTCTCTTTACTTTTGGAACATGAGCATAACATTCAGTGCCAATGATTCTCAAATGTTTGATTGAGGGCTTCTTTGTGAACCATAACTCAAACGGTGATTTTCCTTCTATAGAAGTCGGACCAGTTCTATTCAGAACATAAGCAGCCGTGTTGACAAGCTCAGACCAACAGGAGAGTGGAAGTTCTTCGTGAGCGTGCATCATAGTACGAGCAGCTTCTACCAAAGTTCTGTTGTCTCTCTCACTACACCCGTTCTGTTCCGGCGTATACGGCATTGTCAAACGGTGTTGGATTCCATGATTATTTAAGATCTTCTTCACAGCTTCATTTTGGAATTCTCCTCCATTATCGCTGAGAATTGTCTTTATAATATGACCAGTAGTATTTGTTTCGTTTATCATTTCCACAAGTTTATCCTTCACTTCAGACTTGTGCTTGATGAAATAAACATGACGATACTTACTGAAATCGTCTTTAAATAAAACAAAATAACGAAACTTTCTGAATGAATTGGGGAACGGACCACATACATCTGTGTGAATGATCTCTCCTGGTGCTTTAGCTCGCTCTCTGGTTCCAAATTTATATCTATGTGTTTTACCATAAACGCATCCTGTACACAATTCAGAATCGAGTTTGACTTTTATACCAAGTTCCTTTTCAATCAATTGTTTCACATGTCTTTTATTTTGGTGAGCAAATCTTTCATGATAGAGTTGTAAAAAGTTTTTCGTTGACAGTGAGTTCAATTCAGGAGATGAATTTATAATTGTCTTTACATTTAGTTTAAAGAGTCCTCCATTCTTGACTCTTGTGCCAATTAAATTAATTTTTCCATCTACCATCAATTGACAAAATTCTCTTTCAGATGTGAAGACACTCTTCTCAAGTTTATCTTGCGCAGCAAGTACGGAAAATAGGTTTTTCTTTATTGCTGGAGCATACCATACATCACACAGTCTAATGTTTTGTGTCTGACCGCGAACGTCTGCTATCAAATTAACTGTTCCTTTGCCAATAGCTTGAATTGTTGAGCCATTTGCAGTTGTTACTGTTTGATTATTGCTGAAATGTTGAAAGCTGGAAAATATGTCGTTTCGGCAGGTGACATGACTTGTAGCACCATTGTCAACAAACCAACTGTCAAGATCTTCTTCAATAATATTTACGACTTCATTTGTAACAACTTCCAGTAATGAGAGGGTCAGATTGGTATTGTTAGCTTGACTTGTCGATGGGCCAGGTGTTTTAGGAGGTTTCCCGTCCGATATCCACTTGGGACATTTTTTTACTTTGTGTCCATATAGTCCGCAATATCCACACTTTTTCTTACGCATAAACTTGTTTTGTACAAATAGAGCTTGTGCTTCAGTAATACCTTCTTTGGTCAAAAGTGAACGTTCGTAAGCACATACTTGTGCTGTCAGATTGTCTATATTTCGATCTTTTCTTGACATCAGCATCCAACTAGACTTGAAGGAGAAGTACTTCTCGTCGGGTAAAGTTTCCAAGATCTTGCAGATAAGTAATAACTCTGGAAGATCATATTTGGTTTCACCTTTTTGAAGTTCCACTTTCAATTCATGCCATATATTTTTCAGTTTGGATATATGCATTGACATGTCATGTGAGGGATCTTTTTTATAGCCAAAGAAACTGTAGCATAGTAAATAGCTTTTGTCCTCAGATGTTCCATTGAACAAAGTGTGCAATTCATCCCAAACCTGTTTAGCTGTTGAGAATCTCATGACCTTTTGTAAAGTGGCATCCGACATATTAGCCATCAAAATAAGCATCGCCGTACTATCTATCTTATGATATGCTTCTAAAGTCTTTTCATAATTTGCTTTAACGTCTGCAGTTGCTGTAGCAGCTGGTTTTATAGGTTCTATAAGTTCTCCATTTATAGCATCCAACCCGCCAGGAGTACCCCTTAAAAGCAACAGTACCTTACAGCGCCATGTTGACCAATTTTCTTCACCTTCTAATCGACCAATATCAATTTTGCAACTTGTAGACGAAGTCGACATTTTGACAGGCCTTCGTTAGAATTATTTTTATAGAAATATTTTTGCAAATTATTTGTTTAAAACCTTACGTGATTCGTTAATCAATCGTTTCCAATATAATTAAACGCTCTGCTACCATGTTGAGAGGTATTTTATGGATCGAAATGATAAAACGTATTACATGTTGGAAACATTCATATTGACATAGTAGGAATGACATGACAGGGCAAAACAAAATATTATAAAAAGCAAAGATTGAGAGAAAACCTCCTTCAACAGTTGGAAGGCGTACCTTGCCTAGATTGTACTTACTTTGACGAGAACAGGTAGTCCCTGAGATGTGCTAGGAGATAGATCCTCGCTCAGCTCCTGGCACAAATACTGAACCATTTCCTTGCTGACTTTATAATTTTCGAGGAACTCGTTTTCCGGCAGATCAAAAGCCCCGCTCAACGCTCGTACAGCGTTCCTTTTTAACTTCCGTTGATTGTTTTGGGCATAAAAACTAAGACGGTGGCGATGGAAGGATCCCGGCATGTTTTTTATTTTAACAAAAACTATCAGAAATTTTGTCTAGGTCCGATGCGATGTAGACTATTTGACATTTGTTGAAAAGAATTGTTTCTACTCCCAAATGTCAAAAGTAAAGAGAAAACTGTCGCCATGCTCGACATAGAAGACTCTTGTCGACTGAAGAATAGAAAGAGTTCTATCTACATCGCCATGCTAACGACGATAGAAATCTTTCTACAATCTGTCATTTTATCGATTCCTCCGTAGACAGATGAGCAGTAAAAAGATGAGCAGTAAAAATCACTCCCGTACTTTCATAGTCTGGCAATCTGTCGAAGATAGCGTAGCGGGCGAGCTACGACAATATCTTGTGGCTACGGCGTAGGCGTAAGCGTAGCAAATTGCTACGAAGCCTTAATCTGCGTGGTTGTAAATAGAGACTCAATTTTTAGTAGGTATTTCACTATTTCCGTTGTCATTAGGTTTTCCAATTGTTTTGAAAATAAACTACCGTATTATACTATTTCATAATATAGTTTTCTATTAGTTTATTTCTGTAAAAGATATTGACATGAAATTAATATTGGTGTCGCCTGTGTTCATCGCAGTTTGAGCCAACAGTTGTAGTTTAAATTGTACCACACCGGTATCGGGAACAGAGTCCAAGCTACCGGGGTGGTCAGGGCTCCTGAGAAAGGCGGTACTCCTGGACACGGCTCATATTGTGAAGAGGTTTGCTCACAATATGAGCCGTGTCCAGGAGTCTTTCTGTATCATGTTTTTTCTACTCCTCCGCTATTATTTTCTGATTAATTTCGTTGCGGGATCCAAGACAGTTTAATCGTTTCTCTGGGACCTCGTCGGGCTTCATTGGCTCGGCGCTTTTCTTGTGGTCGCCACTGTTGATTCTGGCTTACAGGAGTTACAGTGGTTTGGGAATAGTGTGGCGGGCTTGTCCCAATTTAAAAAAGTCTTTCTGTATCAAGCCCTTGATCCAGCTGCCGGGGTAACGAGTTTCCTCAGGTGTTGGTCGAGGCTCTTGGCAATTAAGCCATTGGCTGAAACGCATTCCCTTGCTTTTCTTGTGGTTGCGTTAGTTAGAATTCGTAGCTTTTAAGTCTAATAATTAATTTTTTAAATAAATGTTTACCCTTCAGAAAGGTAATTTATACTATTTGATTTTCATTTTATTCTTAAAAATACATATTTTACTTGCATTTGCTACTAACTTATTGAAGGATCGGGCAATCCAGAAAACACGGTGGTAAGAGCGAGCGTAGCGAGCTAGAAAATTTTAGTGGCATGCGGCTGACCGAAATATTTACATAGGGCTAGTTCGAAAAGCCGCCCCAGGGCAGAGCGGCTTGAAGTAAGGAAAATACACCACTGCTTGGTTGTCTTTTACTTTTGCAACATGGTCCCGATTACAATAGTCATAACTATTACAATAGTGATAACCTTGACCTGACACTGCCTGGCTCCGCTCTCTGCCGCCCCCTGAAATGTGCCGCCGGGGCCCAGGGCCTCCCCGGCCGGCCCCCACAACACTACGCTAGTGATTCTTCGTATTTAGTTTTATGAATGCAGCTGTAAAAGTTCAGCAATTCCCCTTTATTGAATTTGATGCAAAAATCTTGATTGTTTTGATTGACTCTGGAGCAGTTTCAGCTAAAATGGTGAAAGGATTGCTAATTATGTCGAATAGAGGTTTAACTTTCTGAAACTCAGAAAATGGTTCACGAAAACTTTGTATCAAAATAGCTAACTTTTCGACAAAGCTAAGATTAACGATTTTTTCAGTTTTTTTCTTGTAATTTGAGTACGCATCATGCACCTGCACAGCGAGCCCACTTAGTAACGCGCGTGATTCAAATTATGTGCCTAATATTATTTGTCAACCTCAGCCATATTTTCCTTCAAATGTACGACGGAATATTTTTGCTGGCGGGTCACTGACATACTATCGGAGGGCCGCGGTCTGTGCAGCCCTGATCTAGTGGATTTAATATCAGCTTTACCGGCGCCGGAGCGGTGCCGTAACGTCATCCTACCTATCCTGCCGCCACCACAGTATTGTATCAAACGTGTTTATTAATGTTGTGTGCTACAATTTGTCAAAATTAATATTTATCTTTCTTACGATGAGTAGGTACACTGATAAATTAAGTATTATATTGACGTCTATCAGAGGACCCCGTGGCGACCCCGAGGCTCCCGTTTGCAAACGTTATCCTACCGCCCCCGAGTAAGCGCGCGATCATAATGGGATGGGTACAAAGTACAGGAACAGCAGCCAGCACATCAATTTACCAAAAATAAATATCGCCCATAGTGAGCCGAGTAGCGCCTAGCGTGAGGTTTTACCGCTGGGGACCCATCCTAATTCGGCCGCCCCCTCTATTTTCATCATTAGGCAAGAAAAGTACATTTTTTTTTTATTTGAAAATGGGTTTTTTTTTCAAAGTCAAATCTTTTAAAAAATTCTATTTCATTAGTTCTATTATGTACGTCATATTCGATAGCCATTATGTGTATTAAGGTTTGCCGTTCCGGAAATTACCAAAATCAGCGGGCGAGCTCAAACAATTTTGGCACATCGAATAAATGAGATTTTCATACATATAGATAGAAATGGTTTCTTATTATTGAAAAAAGCAAGAGCGAGCTCGAAAATTTTAGCCCCCGCTTCGGAAAGGTTCTTTTTATCATTCAATAAAATGATATTTAACTTACTTTTACTACTAACGCATTAAAGAATTGGACAACCATAAAAACTCCCTGGTAAGAGCGAGCGGAGCGGCCTGGTTAGAAAATTTGAGCATTCCAGATATGAAACGGGTTAGATATTCTTTTTACCGTGAATCTATACTAATCTATACTAATATTATAAAGAAGTAAAGTTTGTGTGTTTGTATATTTGTTAAATTGTAAGGGGTAATCTCGGGATCTACTGAACCGATTTTAAAAATTCTTGCACCGTTGGGAAGCTACACTATCCCCGGGTGACATAGGCTACTTTTTATCTCTGTATTCCCACGGGAACGGGAACTACGCAGGTGAAACCGCGTGAAGTCAGCTAGTACAGATATAAATAAAATAATGATTTATGAAACAATCTTGTCAATCAATGTAGTGTCACCAGAACCAAAGGTTTGAACTGTGAGCAAGCTGTCAGCTCAATCGGGTGGGAACTGGTTTGAAGTTCGTTGCAAGATTTACCAATACAAACTGACAAGGCAAGTAGTGAGTGGCGGGTTTGAAGAAAATAAATTAAATTTATATTTTCATAAGGGTCAACTCACACCGAAACGCGACGCGACGCGACGATACTAGAAGAGGCCAGTGATTTCGCGCTGCGCCGCGCGCCGCCGCGAGACGCATCGCAACGTCGCGAGGCGCATCGTAAAATCATCGTTGGCAACACGACGCACTATGGGAAAGCCCCATACAAGGCCGTCTCAAAACCGTTTCACGTGAAAGTCGTTGTTATGGAGTAAAACTAATTAATTAATTTAGTATTATAAATAAGCTTTCTTTTCTATATTTTTTAAATTATTTTTTGCTAACCATAATGTATATAAAAAGGCATCAAAGCTAACTCATGTTCAATAATGTGATTTTGGCACAATACATTACTACAATTCAACGCCACATTACTCGAAATTTTTTGATAAAATGTATAAGTATTATACATTTTTGAAATGCTTATAATCTCCTCATAACGTTTCTTAAATAATATTATGTATAATAAATAAATAAATTAAAATTAACCAATATAGTTTAAGATGGTATAATTTTCGGGTTACTTTTTTTTTAACGAGACTGTTACCCGTTGCCGCTGTTTGCCGATGTCGAGATATTTGTTGTATTACAATCTTTATACATTAGTTTACACAAGGAGAGAAAAAAAAGTTGCGCATACTTGCGCATTTTCTGACACGGTGCCAAAACATATCGCGAGATAAAAAAATATTTTTTTCCAATATCTTTTTACTTCTCACATAATCATCTGTTATCTATTAAGGTTAAATTGATAAAATGGTCATTACAGTGATTAGTATTATAAATAGTTATTTGTGATTTTGATATAGTTTTGACCACCTTATTTGATAAAATATGGTCACTTTATCTATTAGGGTCAAATTAAAAACAGGTTGGTTATGGGAAGAGTGCAAATATTAGTTTCTCATCTTTTTGCACATAGCACTATTTCATTGGCCTATAAAAGAAAGGCGAACCCTGAAACATCCACAGTTGTTCGTCAGAAATTCAGTTGCCTTAAAAAAGCAGTTAATACCTATTTTCAAATATTCACAGAAGTTATCTGATTTGAAAATAATGGGTGAATTTGTTTGTAGTAAACGAGAGTGGTGCAATTTGTTGATAAATGGGAATAATATAGAAGACTACTTGCAAGAAAATTTCAATTTGTCACCAGAGGATATGGCTACTGTGGTCTCCTACATTCAACCAACTGTACGTAAATATTTATAATTGGTATTATATGCCTTCCTCCGTACATAAAATACTTATTCACGGAGAAAAAATCATTGAGTACTATGCTATTTTACCCATCGGACAATTGTCCGAAGACGCTCAAGAATCCCGCAACAAGGATTACAAAAAGTTTAGACTTCATCATTCTAGAAAGTGTTCAAGAGCGGCTACCAATACAGACGTGTTCCATACCTTATTGTATACTTCTGATCCATATATATCAAGTTTGAGAAATACCTCAGAAACAATAACGAAAGAACTTTTCGATGAAGCCAAGTCCCTTCTTGCTGTCAACGAAAATCTGCAGGAGCTTGTTGAATTTTGGTACATTATTTTTTCTCGTTTGACACTGTTTATACAATGATATTAAATTCTATTTTATGTGAGTAAATTACAAAAAAAAGTATTTTTTCTTATAAATGCATGTATTTTTTTAAGTTTTCTCTTTAATTTTATTTTTGTATTCTTCTTCCTCTTCCTCTTCTGCGAGAAATCCGATTATAACAAGATCCCAGTCTATCATAATAATTTCACTCGAGCACTCGACCGAACTGCATCAATTCTACACGAAGTCTGGACGGAAATAGTAAAGACAAGTCGCCACGGTGGCCTCGGTTGCGCCTCGCGGCGCAGCGCCGCTCTTGCACGCCGCGAACACCGACGATGCACCGCGCTACGCCGCGAGGCATCACGAGGCGCAGCGCTGCATAGTGCAACGTATTCTGAATACTCACAATGAAATGTGTATCTTTTCGTGTAGAAAATAAAGTTGTATTTTGATTCGCTCTTTTAAAGTGTGCGCGCAGCGTCGCGTCGCGTCGCGTCGCGTCGCGTCTCGGTGTGAGCTGACCCTAACAGGTTATATCTACCCATAGAGTATTAAACCACTAGAGAGCGTGTATTTTTTTTTTTTTTTTTTTTTTTCGAAATGGCATCTCGCAGTTCAGTCTAGGAGACTGTCTTCTGCTTAACCGGGCAAATCCCTGTGGATGCCTTGATTTTAAGGCCTCCAGCCAGGGGCAAATCATCACTACATAGTATAAAACAAAGTCGCTTTCTCTGTCCCTATATCCCTATGTATGCCTTAAATCTTTAAAACTACGCTACGGATTTTGATGCGGTTTTTTTTAATAGATAGAGTGATTCAAGAGGAAGGTTTTAGTATATAATTTGACCGACATCCACGCGGGTGAAGCCGCGGGCATCAACTAGTAACTCACTAGTGACAAATCGCTAAGGGCACCCCCTGTGGGGTACGGACCTCGGCTTAGGACGTCACTGGGGGAGGGCAGCAAGGGGACAGGCTGGATCTGAGTGAAATTATTTAGGGGTTGGTTTAAAACTACTGGCTCAGCATCGCGGGCTGGCTCTGGCAAGGGTCGGGGGGGCTTGGAACGGGATTCCGCGACGATGGACCGCGGCGGCGCGGTCGGAATGACGGGTATTTGTATCTGTTCTTTCTAAGAGTACTGGTTTCCCTACTACTTTCCTGAAGGGTAGTGATAGGGTCATCAGGAGTGACTAGTGTATGCCTCGGACGGCGGGTCATGCTTATACGCGATGGTTCATATCGGGCGGCCGATGCGACCAGAGGATTTCTATGCTTGACTGCAGTATCAAAGAAGCGCTTGGAAAGGCGTTTCATGAATTGAAGAACGGTGGGCATTTTGAGATCTAAATGAAGACTGGCATTACGGACGAACCAAGGGGCTCCGGTGATCTTACGGAGGAATCGATTTTGCAAAGTTTGCATCGTGTGGATGTGACGCGGATGAGAGTGGGCAAATACGACACAAGCGTATGTCATGATTGGTCGGATCACTGCAGTGTAAAGACGCAACTTGCACTTCAGCGACAAATTGCTCTTTGCCTGCAGAATGTAATGGAGTCTACTCATGGCAAAGGCCGCTCTGTTACGAGCTGCTCTTATATGCTTCCCGAAGGAGAGGTGGTGATCGAGTGTGACTCCCAAGTACTTGGCTTGCTTCTCCCAGTGTATAGGCTTGCCGTACATTGTGCACGATTGCTATCGTAGTTTAATTTACTGTTTGTAATAAAAATAATTAGTAAGTTAGTAAGTAAGTTCTATTTAAGTTTTAACCCCTTTGTTAGAAATATTAATTTCTTAAAGCAAATACTCAAATCAGAATGTAAACCTATTGTTTTAAAAGGTATCTGAAATTATAACTTCATTTTAAAGTTCCTGTTTAAGACGATATTTAGATAAACACACTTTTAAGCGCGATGAGTGTAACTCTAGAGAGTTAGCGCATCTTGCAAATTCCGCAGCCAGCAGATTCCATTTCAGGTTGGGTTGAAGTCCAGCCAAGCGATGCATAGTTGGGAGCCTTGCCGCTCCACCATTGTACGGTTAACTACGTTAACAAATAAATTTGAGGAACGGGAAATTAATAAACCCTGTTTAACTGTTAAATTGGGTTAAGGTTTAATACCGATGAATTTAAACCATCTACTTTCTGACGTTTTATTTTATTTTACTTCTACGAAAGTGGATTGAATTGATTCATTTTCAAAACTCTTTATTTAACATAAAATGCACTAACCCTAAGCTACATTAAAATACTAAAATGAACCCTTGATTAGGGTAATAACCGAGGTTATTACGAGGGCGCGTGTATGGCGCGTGTCCGCGGTTTGGGGTAATCGACTAGACAGAGGCATAATTGTTGCAGTCAAAACGCAGTGCGATATCGATGGATTTGGACACGGACGGAGGAATATTATTTCTTCTTATTATAAATTAAATTAGAAAGCAGAACACGGAAGAGTTGGGTTCCCGAAATTATTTTGTTAATTATATTTTTGTTTTTTACTAATTACTTTTATATTTTGTTATGAAACTAGAATAGAATGGTTACTACCATTTTATTTGATTTTTATTTCGTTTAATTGTTTATGTTAATATTTATTATAACGGAAATAGTTGAATTTTCCACATATTTTTTTTTCAAATCGTTTAATTTTAAAAAGAGAAATATCGATGTGTCAATGTCACATCCCAAAGTATGACTGCCTATTTGCTGAATAGGTAGTGTAGATTATATGTGTGACGGTACACGTAGAGCGTCCGTTGCATCTCTTATATTGTGATTTGACAACCGACACCAGAATGTGATTTGTTTGCCCCGTAAGGTGTGCGGGTGTGGTGGTTTACGTCGAGTATGTTTGAGTTTCTCTATAAGGATGAACGAAAGATGATAGTTTACTGCATTTATGCCCTTCTTCCATCGGGAGACTAGGCGTACTGCAGGTTATCACTATTCCACACATTCGAACGAAGCGCTTTGCTAAGTCCTTTATTATGCGTACAGCCAAGGAGTGGAACTCCCTGCCTGCGTCGGTTTTCCCGAGTTCATATAACCCCAATCTATTTAAGTCGCGAGTAAATAGGCTTCTTCTGGGTAAGCTCGTTCCATCGTCGACCTCATCTTTGCCCTTAGGGTAAGATTGAGGTCAAGAGCAAGCCCATTGCAAATAAAAAAAAATAAAAAAATATTCTAAGAGAAAAGCACGAACGGTTATATTTTTGGAGGTATTTTTTAGTATTTTATTTAATAAAAGATTGTATATGTTTTGCTCAATTGGAAATCTTCCCAATATATGCTGCCCGCTCCGTGATGTATTGCGTTTCAGAAATAATTTTTATTCATGCTACGCTAAACCTTTTTAAAACTAAACTTTTATAACGGAAAAGGAAAAACTACACGCGACAAGCTTATGACTTCGCTTTTTATTTACTCCATGGTTTATTTTCTACTTTTAAGTCAATTTTATAGAAGCTTATTTTCAAAAAATGCCAAAGGGCAAGCTAATAATAATGTTACCGATGTCGTGGATTAATTAATGTTATAAGTGTAATATAATGTGGGAGGTAGACAGAATAGCGTACCGGCAAAAATGTATCGTGGGTACCCCTACGCACCCTACCTCATATCGCCAAACAGACCGATAAATCGCCTAATGCGCAGTTTGACCGCCAACGCTTTCTTAACGTGTCGACTGGCGACCTGTACACAGCCTCAGTTCATATCAGCAAACCGCGAAACGAGGCGCACGCGCTCCTAGAGCAAAAATTAATGTGAACTGAACAAAAAAAGTTTTTGGACAAAGTTGTGTCAGTCAGGCTGTGGTTCAAGGTAAGTACATAAAATAACATTACGATTAATTTCAACAAGAACTTAGTTATATTTATAAGTGAAGATGCTAAAGAAAAAAAGAAGTATCTTACTATTGTATGACGGCACGGTTGGCGTAGTGGCTAAGCGATTGGACTGCTGCGCTGCGTGTGGCGGGTTCGATCCCCGCACGGAACAAATATTTGTATGGCCTGCAGATAGTTGTTTCGGGTCTGGGTATTTGTGTATGTGACTTTATATGTTTGTGAACGCACCTACGATACAGGAGAAATTCCTAGTGTGGGGCAACGTTTAAAAAAAAAAAAATGTTATTACTTTTCTAGAAAAATCGACGTAGCGTCTCATACGCATCATCACCGTTTACAAATAACGAACGGTGATGACTTCATGTGTATGGTGATGATGATTTTGATATTTTTTCATAATTTGCTTAAAAAATACACAGAGATTCAAATAAGTCTTTTTTTTATTTCAGACTGAGAAAAGCATATTAATACAACATGAAACTAGTTTATTACATATTGGTAATAGTCGCGCATCGTAACGTGTATAACCGAAATCTGTTCCTCAGTATTCTACAGAATTTTGAAGTTATGTATGCCACGTTTGAGGGTGGTGTTTGTAAAGCAGTGTGTGAAGACTCACAAAATATGAAATTATTTACAAATGAACAACAATTAGATTTAAATTATTATAATTTATACATTTATAAAAAAGCTACAATAGAAACTTTACATGAGCTATTTCAGGATTATATACGATTGGAATACACAATCGTTAATAAACTACACAAATGGTCGCTAAATCTGAGAGATTTGTAGGAAATAATGTAAAACCAATATTTTCACCAAATACTAACCAAAAACGATTAATTAAGTATGTTTACATAATTATAATAAATGTTCCATGTTAACCTATGCTTACAGAATTGTGGCCCCTAACAGAATTGTTTTTCTTTCAGATTACCACAATCAATAAAAAAAGCATAGTTTCAGTGAAGTTCTGACTCCGAGCGTTGAATTAATATGTACAAACGATCATTTAGATCACGATCATCAAAACCCACAACTTGCAATACAACTGCTCAGTAAAAGTTCTTCTTCAATAACATAAAAATATTATAACTTAGTTAAGAGATAAATGTAATAGATAATTAATATTTAATATGAGTGATAATTATGATGTGTTGATGAAATCATTAAAAAAAATGATTTTCATGTATTTTGTTGTTTTTGATTTGACATTCTAGTATAAAGCGTCATCTTCATACACACGAAATCATCACCATCCATAGATAAATCAGTGCCATACCACCGTCATCGCCATAATTGGCGTATTGTTTTGTAATCATTTTAAGTTATTTTACTGTGTGTGGGAAATCATCAAATAACCCCTCCCGCTCTTGGGCAGAGCGAAAGGGAGTGTCAGACTTCTACTGACTAAAAACCACCCACCAGAACCAAATGTGTGTGCAAAATTTCAGTACAATCACTTGGGGGAACTGGTTTGAAATTCATTTGCAAGATTCTGAAAATATGCTAACAAACTAACACGGCAAGGAGTATTAAAGCTTATAATAATAAAAGCGTAAACCTTTAAAGTATACCGGACCAAAGTTCAGTTCCACGGGAAAATACCATGAAAAACGTGACGTAAAAAAGAGAGTACCTACGAACACATAATTTAGGATATTTCTCGGAAAACATGGGGGAAAATATTTGAACAAAAATAACCACTGACTAACCAACCGTGTTCGGTGTGCTTAAAAAACACGTGTCATGCAAATACGAGGGACAGACGAAAATCAAAAAAATAAAAAATGGGGGTTTGTCCCGTCGTCAGTAGCTTACAGCATAATTGTCTAATGTTAGTTAATTAGTATCGACAACACGTTTTTCTTTTCTTCAATTCTCCGCTGACATCCGTCGCGCTATTATTAACTCCTTTTTCTTTTCTTTTCTAATGAAGAAAAATTGGAAATAACTTTGTTTCCTGTTATAACGGAAACGATGCCGAGAATAAACCCTAGTTACTAGTATTTCATACAGTTCACATAACACACACATACGTCATAGAAAATGCGCACTGTTAGATATAATTTTAGTATGTCGTGGAAAATGTCGTAGGTTACACATTTATAACTATTGTATATTTATAACTTAGTATTATCCTTATGAAACATAAATAAAGTGTATGGCTAGACATTCGATTTTTAGTACACAGAAAATTTCCGTTAAGATGGAAGATAAGTGATTTCACTGCAGATATTGCTTTAAATAAATCCCACTTTTAAGAACATTGTAATAACCTGAAGTATTTTATAAAAAGAACTGCATTCATCATCTCCCTAGCCTTTTCCCAAATATGTTGGGGTCGGCTTCGAGTCTAACCGGATGCAGCTGAATACCAGTATTTTACATGGAGCGACTGCCCATCTGACCTCCACAACCCAGTTAATACTAGGTAATACGATACTCTTTGGTAAGACTGGATGTCAGAATTTCAGGTCACTGACTACCTGTAACGACTGCCAAAGATCTATATATGGCAGCCGGGACCAACAGCTTAACGTGTTTTCCGAGGCACGGAGGAAACTCGGTATGTCGGGCGGTCACCCATCCACAGACCGACCTAGGCAAGCACAGAAAGAACTGCATTACGGTAACAAAAAACTTGTGAGCAAAAACACCTTTATTTGTTTCCCTATAAGTTTAATTCGAGTGCAATATCTGTGTCTTGCTGGTTTAGAATCCAATTATCCGTTTCTACAAGCCGCCTGCAGGGACTACGAAAATAAAAAGCAATTTGGTGTGAAGAAAAATGTTTTACTTTATATTTCCGATGTTCTCAGTTTTTAGTGCAACAATCATTTATTTATTTAGTACCTACTTGGAGGACTTACAGCTGATAAAAACAACAAAAGACGAAAGAAACCCTATGGTTTCTTTCTTCTTTTGTTGTTTTTCCCTTTCGAAAAGTTCGAATAAATGATAAATGATGTTTATTTTTCAAATAGGTTTTTACAAACACTTTTACAAGTCACTTTTTAAAACTAGATGGGGCAGGTGTTTCGTACCTGACTACTCTGGGAAGAAACATCCGACACAAACTCAGAGGTCATAGTCTCTTTTAAGGTCCAGACATAATCATGGTATACACACATGAAGACTATGCGGATTAGTGTCTGAAACGGTCTTTTGAAGAAAGCACCACAAAGATTTGAGTGGACACCCGTCCAGTGCAAGCATCTGTCAGTTAACGTGGAGCTCGACTTGTAACTCAAGGAGCTCAACGTCACGACGAACAATACCTAAGAAAGGACATTGAGTGGGTCGCTTTACTTAAACTGCCAGACAATCGTTAAAACTAAAGATAAAAATATGTATTCTGCCGGGTTATTCACCCACGACTACTAAAATAGTAGGTAGTTAGCAACTGACTGAAAAACCATAGTGCCGGTATCCAACAAAACACTCAGACTTCGTTAGAAGTCACTTGTTGGGCAGAGTTTATTTAAATATTACGTTCGTGGAGGTATAAGCCTATTACTCTCCCACATCCGCGCGCAAAATAACATTTCCGAAAGCTTGAAACTTTAGCTGGAAGTGCATATGAATAAATAAACATTTATTTTTATGTCAATTCGATTCTATCGTGTGGATACTGGATAGTGCCTAACCTGGTGTCAGTTTTTATGCCGCCCAAAGGCCTCTGACTTGGCTCTACATGCCGTCGTGTAACATCTCTCAAGCATCATGAGGTTTTCCTTCACCGAAGCTACTGATAATTATACAATACGCACATGAAGCCCAAAAATCAGAGGTGCGTGAGTTGGGTTCAAACTCAAGACCAGCAGTCCGACCGTCACCACTAGACAGCCACTATTTATTTTTCAAGTGAAATGGTCTCATTTCTCTAATGAAATGAAAGAGATGCAGAAGATGCAAGAAAATAATTACGTCAAGTTGCACAACAGTTTCATACCTCGACTTGTTTATGTAGGTGTGAAGCGGTGAGTTCCCGACGACCGCAATCAATTACCAACCCCACACCATCCCCATTTCCACCCCTCCCAGAAAGCTTTGTAACATGCAGCCGGTTAGCCAACATAAAGGCCAAACATGTCACTGTTGATAGACAGCCTAAATAGCCTTCTACAATATCTAGGTTCAAGAGGTTTATCCTGGTCAAGGCAATTATAGTTGTACTACACACATCAAAAGTGTCTAGGGATCAAGCATTTTTATGCGGATTTCTTGAGATTGAGATGTGGCTTTGTAATAAATTTATGATTTTATAAATTTATATGGATCCTTTTTGGTGCATTTCATAATTTGAATCAGGAACTGTGAATCAAATTCGAGTAAAAGATGAAAATCAGCTGTCAATATTTTCCCTATAAAAACATACAACGCATTGAAGACATTATTAGTGCTACTGTTTCCCTACTACTGATTAAAACCAACGTTATTATGGAGCGGCGACGTCATTTAAGCAGGGAAGAAATGCTCAGAGCCGTGGGAATGATAGAAGCTGGTTCCCGGCAACGTACTGTGGCTTTAGCTCTGAATACAAGTCGTGAGAGTGTTATCAGTCGACTTTGGACACGTTACCGAAGCACTGGTACCGTGGCTGAGCGCCATGGAGGACGGTATCGCTGCACCACACGGAGACAAGACCGATACATTCAAATCTTAACTCGAAGAGCTCCAACAATAACCGCCATGATGTTAGCCGTGAGGCTTCATCACTCTTCAGGGAACTTAATTAGCGACCAAACAGTCAGAAACCGCTTGCATCAAGTGAACCTTCATTCCCGAAGACCGCTACGGGTACCACCTATAGCAATGCACAATCGTAGGATTCGATATCAATGGGCTCTTGAACACAGAAATTGGGCAGAAGAACAATGGCGTTTCGTGTGCTTTTCTGATGAGTCTCGTTTTGGTATGAGACCGGATACAAGACGTATACGACACTGGAGAACCCCTGGACGCCAACAGCGATTAAAATCCTGCCAGGAAGTCCATCCTTATAGTGGTGGAACCATCATGGTATGGGCGGGTATTTGGATCGGCGAAAGAACTGAGTTGATTTGGATCAGCGGCAACCTCAACGCTCAAATTTATGCTGAGACGATTGTATCAGACGTCATCGTTCCTCTACAAGTGCAAATCGGTCCCTTATTTCAGTTAATGCATGCACGACCGCACACCGCAAGAGTTGTAAGACAGACTCTCGCCGCAGCTAACATCAATGTCCTGCCCTGGCCTGCTCATTACTTAATTACTTCGGGTTTCCTTTGTACGTCTGTTCAGCGACGACGCTGACAAGAAGACAGCAACACACTAGAAGCTTATTCATGATTCGGAGGCCGACGGACTTGCACTGTGCAGTACGGCTCAGCTGTCTACTAGTTATACTACGCGCATGAACCTAAGATAAGGACTGATACGTCCGAAATCAAATCAAAGCTAATCAGATATAATATTAGGTAATTATTACGTTGATCCGGTACCTAGATCGCTACATCCTATTAAGCATGTTTGTTTGTGATATCATTACCGCACTGTCTTTCGTCTTCGTGAATGAACCGCCAAATTAGCTGCAGTAGAACCAATGACCGTTGGGGTAGACGTGGTCATGAGTGGAGACCGTGAATCGGAAAGGGTACGGTGGCTCTAAAGGTCGGTGGAGCGACGTTCTTCGCAAGGTGGGAGGCGGCCCATAAGTATCCAGCAGTTGACAGCTGTAGAATATTGAAGATTAATCAATAAAGGTGATGTTCAAAACTTAAAAACTGATCGTCAGTGAAAGCTTAATCAACGAAATGATTCGGCCAATAACTGTTTACCCAAATAACAATTGACCAACAGACACTGCGGGACAGGTAAAAGTAAATAAAACCTTGTAAAAATAACTTATAGAATATGATAGTTAAACCTTTTTCGATGTGTACTAGTAGGTACTAAATTTTTGATAGATAGATGAAGTTTGCAGGCAGGCGCATTACTTTGTGTAAACTTATTAATTTCATCACCACTGCTCTAAAAAACGGTGAAGGGTGAAGTCGGTGGTAAAAAAAAAACGAAATTAAAAAAACAAATGTCACCGACTTCAGAAGCAGATTTTTCTTCTGAAGTTTAATTTTAACTGTTTTGTGTGTTTGAAGTCGGTTTTTATTGGAGGTCGCATATTTATGTATGCCTGACCTGTGAGAAATAATTATATTTAACACATGTCTGTCACTGATTTTAAATTACCTTTTTTTATGGTGGGTGGAAAATCATCAAGTAACCCCTCCCGCTCTTGGGCAGAGCAAAAGGGAGTGTCTGACTTCTACTGACTAAAAACCACCCATGTTCTTTCTTAGCCCTTCATGTCGTGTATCTCTTGCGAACAACCCGCAGCCCCGACGGGATTTTAAATTACCTTAGTTTCGGTTTGTAAGTATCAATATTCTAATATATTGTAACTTGCTTGTAAAATATTAACCACGAATGAATATATATGAATATATGAACGAATAATATACCCTGCTGCTCCTCTTAACATTATTTCAATTGTTTTCTTATTTGCAAAAAAACTTTTTTATTTGTTAGAAACTGATCCCAGTATCCGCAAATCATAATTCTAAATCATTAATCTAATTCAATCGTATCTCGGGATCGGTGGAGACAATCCCATAATATTATGACATTGAATCTATACAATGCAAATTTATTTTTACAATCTTCTGCAGCTTCTACAAGAACTTGACATGACAATCAATTAGTTTGCCCCTATGGTTGTGGAGCCAAGGATTTTTTTCATCAATGTAATCCCCCAACTTATAATTATGCTTGCCTAATGCCTACATAGTGTGCGTGAGGAAGTTTTTTATTGTAACAGTTGAAAGAGTGCCCCATGAAAGGTGAGTCTACTTTAGAAATTTGGCTGATTCTATTATACATTCTTGGCGGTACCTGATTCTAGTACATACCACGCTAATGAGACATAATGTATTTAAATTAACTAAGTATATATATCTGGTCAAACGGGGTGAACTTTAGAAATTTGGCTGATTCTATTATATATTCTTGGCGGTCCCTGATTCTAGTACATACCACGCTAATAAGACATAATGTATTTAAATTAACTAAGTATAATATATCTGGTCAAACGGGGTGAAAAAGTTCTGGAATCCGACCGCGAAACGGAAGACGTTGCATTTGCAGGTCTCTCACTAGGTGGACCGATGACCTGGAAAAGGTTGCTGGGATCCGATGGATGCGAGGCGCACGGGACCGGACAACGTGACGACAATTAGGGGAGGCCCATGTGGACGTCTTTCGGCTGAAATAAATGAATGAATGATGAATAACCATTTTAGCTAAGGATAAAAGAAACTCCCCAACTGTTGAGAGCCCAAATAGGTTTATCGTCGCGTCGGTGAAACATTTTGTGGCTGAAAAGGGTTGTCGTCGAAAGTGACTCATGTGAAAGGTTCAGTTGGTGAAATGTCCGTAGATGAAAGACTCAGCTGGGAAAACGGAAATAAATGAATCATCCTCTCGACGAACAGTCCAGTGGCGAATCGGTCTTAGGAGAACGGTTGCAGATTCGTTAGTCAACCTGGGAGTACGTCATTCGAAATAGCGGTTTTCGACTTAAAAGACGGATCCGAAAGAAAGGACGGCCCTTCCCGCCAAAGCGTGCTTGAACTAAGTACGTCCATAGTCACACCACGTGATACTAGATCAGCTGGGTTGTCCCTACCAGATACGTGGTTCCTGGGCATGTCCTTAGTTAATTCGTGTATCTCCGCTACCCTGTTTTGAACAAAAGGCTTTAAAGAGTTAGGATTCATCAAGGGCGGATCCAGCTTTGGTGCCAGGGGGGGGTCACAATGGTCGTGGTCAAGTCACAAGAACTTTTAATTTAATTTTTATAATCATAGGTATAAGTAAAAAGTAGATATTTTATTAAATTTATGTGAGGTACATAATGTACTTAAAAATACCTAAGTACATATATTTAAATAACAAAATCAATTAAAAAAAAAAAAAAAATCACGTTAGACGTTCTTCAACCATTGAAGCTCTTAGCCACGATTTGATTCTTCGAAAGTGCCTTGAACCTTATCCAGGGGGATAAAGCGTGTGACGAATTTCCCTGGATGGATGATTTAAAAATCGAAATGAGAATTGAAGTAGATGAGCGTCTCAAGAGAGATTGAACGGAAAAAGAGCAGGAGGGAAGCGCCAGATTTTTGTATTATTTTTATAGATTTCGGGAGTGGCTGAAAAAGAGAGCTGTAAAAGACTGTTTTACTTGGTTCGATAAGAGAATCGCTTACTCTTATCTTGGTTGACACCAGTCCTCCACTTCCGGAACCAAGCGCTATACAGAGGTTTCGAAGATGGACCTTCTCGACAATAATAACCATTATTCTTACGAAATAATATTGGTGTGTACTTTGTGTCGGCTACTGAGTTTTGGTTTTTAAAAAGTGTACCATTCTGACCTAAGAGTAAGGGATAAATCGATTAACACTACGATACGTACAGATTTACTTAATTATAATACGTAAAATATGATAGTATGTACCGAGTTTTTTCATTGCCTCGGAAAGCACGTTAAGCCGTAACATTTACGAATCAAAGCCAAGGGCGGCTGTGATCCTCTTTGAGGAGTGGCTGGAGAGGCGCCACGGCGCCCTCACCTTCCGTCTGACGCAGGTACTTACCGGACACGGTTGTTTCGGGAGGTACCTGCACCGAATCAGGCGGGAGGAAACGCCCGGATGCCACCATTGCGAGGATCGGCCGGAGGACACGGTGGAGCACACTGTGGAGGTGTGTCCCGCTTGGGCGGAGCCCCGCCGTGTTCTCGTAGCGGCGATCGGCGGCGGCGACCTCTCGCGTCCGGCCCTGGTGCAAGCCATGGTCCGGGGCGAGGAGGAATGGGACGTCGTCGCCTCCTTCTGCGAAGCAGTGATGCTAGCGAAGGAGGTGGCGGAACGTGAGAGGGAGAGAACCTCTCGTCCCAGCCGCCGCGGGAGGCGCTCCGGGCGTCGGGGGCCACGTGATGGCTTCCGGCCACCGTAGACGCGGGCCTGTGGACGGTAAGTGATGGGTAAGCTCGCCGTCCGTCCGTCTTATGACGACGACAGGCCGTGTCGACGGCGTGTTCGTGTTCCACGCACGCCTCAAAGAGATGTCAGCAACATGCAAGGGCCGACGCCTGTCGAGGCTGCGGGTTGTTCGCAAGGGATACCGCGGCCTCGACATGAAGGGCGAAGAAGGAACATGAGTGGTTTTTAGTCAGTAGAAGTCTGACACTCCCTTTCGCTCTGCCCAAGAGCGGGAGGGGTTATTTGATGATTTCCCACCCCCCAAAAAAAAAAAAAAGGGCGGCTGTGATTTGTACATCTTTGACAGTCGGCACACGCAGTCAGTTGCCCGTCAAGTCTGACAACTAGTATTACTAAGGTATTCTCATCGTACCCGGTGGGTACTATCTGGGTTGTGCAGTGTGCAGGACTAAAAAGCAGTCGTTCCATGTAAAATACCGGTTTTCAGCTGCATCTAGTTAGACTGGAACCCGACTACAACATAGTTGGGATGACGTAGGTGTCTAAAACGTCGATTGCTATACCTCTTAAATAAATGTTAGGTACTCAATGAGACTTATCTGGAGAGATAAACTTCACACTTTTTTTTGGGCAGGTGTGTAAATATAATATAATAAAACGTTAGGTTCAACAATTTTAATTAGTGGTCCACCTAGGTCCTGGACCCAGCCCAGGGGGGGGTCATGACCCCCCTGACCCCCCCCCCCTGGATCCGCCCTTGGGATTCATACGTAACCAACCGATCACGATAGTGGAATCTGTCCAGAATATGATACTATCAAAGGTACAACGAAAGGACTTTGTGATTTTGACGTGTAACTGGGCTCCTAATAGGGCGTCGCACAATTCCAACCGTGGGATACTGACGGGTTTCAAGGGTGCAACCTTTTGCTTTAGAGCACAGTAACTTCGCTGTAACTATGCCATGGTCAGTTATGGAACGAATGTAGGCACACGCACCGTAAGCTGTTTGTGAAGCATCAGTAAATAAAAGCAGTTCTATGCGAGTAGCATCTATACATATAGCGTGCCGCGGTATTCGTAATGTACTCAGCAATGCTATCCACTGAAACGTTTTTGGGTGACTATTGTCCCCTGACGTTTTGACGCCAAAGCGTTTCTGGGTGACTATTGTCCCCTTTTACGTTTTCGTCAGCATGGCGACGGAATATATCTATTTCTTTCTATCCCATGAAGTTTCAATCCTTTGTCTCTTTTCTACTCGATACTTTATTAAATTTTGCATGCTAAAAATACGACAAAAGTTCATATAAATTCATTTCAATTTAAAAAAAAAAATGTCAAAAGTCAGTCGTTGAAACTCGCGCGCGATAGAAATAGCTCCAGACTATTTTCGATTAATTTATTGGTTTTAAGTGAGTATTTTTGAATAAACTACTAATTAAATGGTTAATTATATATGTGATTATGTGTGTGCAACCGGATTTTAACCTGAAGGTAAGTATGTTTCAAATTCTGAGTGATTTTTACGTGTGCTTGTAACGGTTTTAGAATTTTGTCAGAATGCTTTCGTAATAAAATTGTAAGACCAGTTCTGTAACCAAAGTAATAGTTATTGCATTGAATATTTACTCGACAATAGTTTTCAGTCAAAACATATGCAAAAATAGTAAATATAATTCAAGATTACATGTTTTGTTCAAGATAACCTTGAAAAAATTTTAAAGTAAACAAACAAAAATGGCGGTTGGCTTAGTTACTTGAAAAAATGTAAATAAATATTTTTATACTGTTAAGTATGTTTATTTTTATTTTATCGTACGTAAATAGAACCGTTCCAACTTTAGAAGCCATAAAATATATGTGTTACCGATTTACTTTTTTATATAAATATTATTTTTATTCACCACATATTGTTTTTTTCAACTACAGTCAATGTTTATCGCTAAGTATAATAAATTTGAAACGAAATACTAACAAACACTTGACACCACTTGAAAGAGTCATTCATAGGCTTGAACAAAAACATTACTCGAAGCGTCCTTTGTACCGTTTACGAACTGTGCCCAACTGTGTGTCACGTCACTAGGTAAAATATCGTCCCAACCCAATTTCAATAGCCATAGCTTTTGAAGTATAACCTTTGCAGTCATTACATAGGGACTAAGTAATCCTAACGGATCGAAAATTTTAGAGACTTCCGACAATATGATGCGTTTCGTTAGTTGCCGAATGTCATTTGTGTATTATGTGTGGGAATATAACGTTTTTTGTAATTCATTAATCTAACACTGACCTGCAGGTCAGTGTTAGTTTGTATGTTGATTAGAATATTAATTGCGGCTGTAAGACGTATGTACTTACAGAATTATAATCATCAAAATCATCAATACAAGCCTCCAAGTTCATAAAGGTGCAGGAACTTGAAAAAGTCATTTTTGCACCTTTATGAACTTGGAAGCTTGTATTGATGATTTTGATGATTCGTCTTACAGCCGCAATTAATATTCTAATCAACATTCAAACTAACACTGACCTGCAAATTGCAAAAAACGTAAAAAAAATTGAATTTCGCGGGCTAGTTGGAGCATTCACCTTAAATAAAGATTAAAAAAAAAAAAAAGTATTATTGTGAAAATAAACACAATCTTGTGATATAGAGAGCTAAAAATAGAAAAATAAGGCTTAAGACCCTAAAATCTCCAAATGGTTTTGGAATCAGCGTAGGTTAATTTTTACTTGGACATATCGAGATGGCGGAGCCAAAAAGACACTAGCGCGAGACGGTCATGTTTTCTTGACAAACATCGATAGTAGTTGTTTTTCCAGGACCAACTCGCGCCAATGTCATTTTGTCTCTCGCCATCCCGAACATTACTGACCTGCAGACGCAGCATAAGACCTACATATTCGCCACGGTTTATAACAAGCCAGCTGGGGGTAGGGGAGACGGGGGGAATTGGAGCCTACTAAGGAAAAAGTTCAATAAAAGTTAAATTTATGGATACTTTAGAAACTTTTTATTAGAAACTAAATCTTACTTATTTGACTATCATTTAATCACAGCGGTAACGTTACATTATCAGGCATTTGGCCACTGATAAACTATAAAGAAAAAAACAGAATCGCTCTCATTACCCGACTTTGCGGGAAATGAGAGCCTATAAATTCCCATATGTGTAATAGGAGCTATTTAATTATTAAATCAGCCTCAAACATTTCTATGTCAGTCTGAAACAATATTCATTTATCAATTTTAATATATAAACGTAACCGTATTACAATTAACTTTATGTATTCAAGCAAAAACCGCAAATATAATCAACCGGGCTTTCATAGCCAGAACATTCTTTATGTGCCCATTTACCGCAATTTCTGCAACGGTACCACATTTCGTTATTTTTTCCTGTACATAGCACACACTCTCTTCTTCTGCATATTCAGACTCATCGCAAAGATTCTCAACGTCTTCTTCTTAAGATGTGTCAGTTTCATCCTCAAAACGTTTATTTTGTACTCCTTTTACTTTTTCTTTTTTGTTGGTTGTCTTTTTTCGTTTCTTTTCTTTTCCTGCGGTACATTTTCTTTCTTTGTTGCATTTTTTCTCTAAACGTTTCTAAAACTAATTTAGAACATATTACTATGCATATGGGGCAATCGGAGCTACAAAGGGTAATCAGAGCTTAATAAGCTCCGATTACCCAGCTACCACCATTTTGAAATTAAATTAAATTATATACTGAATCTAGCTTGTAACTAAATTATACGCACAGATACTTAAAATTTATAACATTAGCTATAAAAGAAAACAAGTTTGATTGTAACAAACGTATAACTGCAAACATACCTGGCCGATGAAATTTCTTATTTTTAATAAGCATAGGGCAAAAAATCGACATGCGTCCGTGGTCACACAACACGCGGCACTGGCGAGTCTACCGCGGAAGGGAAACACGATAGCACCGTGCCGAAGGCGCCCGAGTGGCAACCGAGTGAATACGAGCTATAGTTTTGTCTCTAGTCGCACCGCTCCAATTACCCTCTGGCTCCCAATACCCTCTCCTCTGTTCCCCTACAGCGCCGCTTTATAATCTTGTGACTTGAGGTCGATCCCAGCCAAAGTGAATCGAGTTTTTTTTTTCGTTTGTTTTTTTATTTCATGCATTTAAAATTTGGTCCCAAAAGTCATACTTTGGGACATGAGGAGCGTAGGCCGAAGGCCATGGCTGACGGGGTATAGGGTGGCAGCTTTTTTTTTTTTGCTCGTTCCGACCATCTCTTGAGCGTCGACTACGCTTTTTAAACCCATCAATCAACCTCAATAAACAAACAAATTTCAAATATCGCACCCTTACCGGAGTCAAAATGACACTGACGCGAGAAGGCCAAAAACGTTGCATAAGATCAATGACTGGTCTTAAAAATACCGACAGTTGTGCACCTGTTTTCAAGTCTCTAAAGTTACTCACCATTCCGTCCATAGATGATACACTATATAATACAAGAAATTCCGTCTCTGTATATTCTTGAAGTAGCTATATTTGTTAGAGCAAACATACATCCTTTTACCGATACCGGACGTTATGAGAATACGTCCGGGATCAGTTAGATCGCAATACAAAAATCTAATGTTTACAGGTAGGTACAAAACAGCTTTATTAAGAAAATGTTTACTATCAAAGGGGCCAGTCATCTATAATAAAATACCTCATACCTACAAAGAATAATCATTTAGCATATTTATAAAGAGGCTTACATCCTTACTTAGGATAAATGTTATTATTCTATACAAGATTTTTTGGATGATAAGAGCTTATAATTTTATTTTAATTTATTCTATTATATTTTAATGAATTTTATTTTATTGTTATGAGTCTATGATGTTTTTATTAATTTAGCATATTTTATTTTAAATTTAATTATGCACCCTGTTAATGTACGCAAAATAATCAATTTTAATCAATTATTTGTTGAATTTATGGGAAAGATTTTGTTATTGATGTTTGGTTTATGATGGGAATGTACAGTCTGTCTATAAAGTCATGAAAATAAATGAGGGCGCTGCGGTCGTGCACCTTGCAACCCTGTATAGTGTGACTAAAGCGATTTTGATACTAGCACATTATTTTGTACTAGAAGCAAACCTGGTTTTAATGAAAACGACGAGTCGCTTTTTTTAAACTGGATAGAAAAGGTAAAGTCGTAAATGCGTAGGTAATCTTATTAAAAAAAAATACAGAACCATAGACAAAGATACGGCCTTCATCTATCTATACAATATAATAAATCTGTAGAGAAATCGTTTTTGTACATCGAAAATATTTAAAAAAAAATTGTCAGGGTATTAAAGTATAACCAACAGAAGTGTCCGTTTCGATTGCTCGGCCACATTGTCGTAGAATTAAAACGACTACGTCAACATTACGAAGGAATTTGTAGAACACTAACAGTGCAAACCGCAAATTCGTAGATATAATATTCAGAATGTTATAAAGGTTTAACCATGGCCGCGCGGTTGAAACGTGGAGGACCGCGCGGCCACGGAGTTCTATCAAACGGAGCTTAGTAGAGGTTCCATTCTTTTTGTTAACCACTGATACGATTTCGAAGAAAATGTAGATAGTATAAATAAAGGCCTAATGTTTGTAATTCACGACCTACAGTACTTAGAAGTTATGGCCGCGCGGTTGAAACGCGGAGGACCGCGCGGCCACGTAGTTCTCTTAAACGAAACTTAGTAGAGATTCCATTCTTTTTGCTAATCACTAATACGATTTCGAAGAAAATGTAGACACTATGCATAAAGCTGTAATGTTTGGACTTCACGACCTATGGCACATAAATGCTATAATCCAAGTTAGAAGTAGGGTGACCAAGATTTATAGATATTACTAGCTGACCCATGCAACTTCGTCTGCGTCACATAATATAGCTTATAACAAATAATGTCAACATAAATTGAGCTAAATCGTAACAAACAAAAAAACTAATCTTTCCCCTTTATAATATTAGTTTAGATTATATTAAAGTATGAATTACTATAGGTATCTCTTACTATTAAATATACAGTAACACCTTGTACCTTGTAATCAGTAAATATTTTTATTATTGATGTTGTTTTATATTATTATTCCAAAGCCACATTGTACTTCTAAAATATTTATTAATAGAAAACATGAGGGAAACACATCTTGTCATTACAGATATTCTAGCCAAGAGAGAACCAACCACAGATTATTAAAATACTATACACACATGTCACAGATAAGTAATAATCAATCATGATAGGAATGTATGGGTTGTTACCTCAACACTCTTCCTCAACACATGCCTTTCCTATACATAAATTTAAACCTTCACACAAACTATTAAATACACTCTTAGTTACAGGTTTTGTTAAAATGTCAGCAAATTGTCTCTTAGTATTAATATATTTCACAGAAATCAAATTCTCTTCAACCTTTTGTTTTATAAAATTATATTTTACATCTACATGCTTCAATCTCTTTTGATCAGGATTCTTAATGGCTTTAATTGTACTTTGATTATCTTCAAAAATTACAACATTATCTACCTTTATATTCAAATCAGCAAGTAACTTAATCATCCAACATGTTTCCATTATACATTCACATAATGCAACAAACTCTGCCTCTGTTGTGCTTAATGCTACAGTGTTTTGTTTACGAGATTTCCATACAACAGTATTATTAAAAACTTTAATTAAATATCCAGATGTGGACTTTCTATCAGAATCCCTAGCCCAATCAGCATCAGCATAAGCTAATAAAGGCATACTAGAATTATTTTTGGTATACATTAAAGAAACATTTACAGTTTTCTTAACATAACGTAACAATCGCTTTAAACTTCTCCATAAATCAGCACTTGGCTTGGATTGAAACCTACTTAAATAATAAACAGATGCTGCTAAATCAGGTCTTGAACCTATCGTTGCATACATAAGTGAACCTATCAATGAACGACATTGTTTTTCTAAAGATAAATCAATCTCAGAATTTTCATCATACTTAAAATTAGCATCCATTGGCGTGTCACACCCATTACAATCTAGCATGCTAAATCTTTTTAAAATATTAAACAAATAGTTGGATTGGTCAACAGAAATCCCTTCAGATGTCCTTTTAATAGAAATTCCTAAATACATTAAATTGTCATTACCTAGATCTTTCATTCTAAATTTAGTTTTAAGAAAACATTTAACATTATCAATATCTCTCAGACTTGAACCAAAAATTAATAAATCGTCTACATATAGAAGTAAGTATAATTCCCCTTTAGTATACAAGCAATAGTCATTATTTGATCTCATAAAACCATAAGATGTTATAGTCTCATTAAATTTTTCATACCAATATTTTGGTGATTTCTTTAGGCCATATAAGGACTTTTTCAACTTGAGTACCAATCCTGACTTGATGTTCATTCCTTCTGGTGGTTTAAGATACACCTCTTCGTCTATGCGTCCATATAAAAATGCTCCTTTCACATCCATCTGACTTATATGATAATCTTTGTTAGCAGCCACTGATAAAAGAGTTCTTAAAGTTTGCATTCTTAATACTGGTGAGTATATATCTTCAAATTGACCTTCTTGTTGAAAACCTCTCACTACTAGTCTTGCTTTAAAAATACTGTCTGTTCCTGTATTCTTCTTTGTAAAAACCCACTTTGCATCCAATATTTTTTTTGGTCTTCTGGCCTTTGGGTTACTTCAAAAGTTTCACTTTCTTTTAATACTTTTAATTCTTCTCTTACAGCTATCATCCATTCCTTTTCATCTTCTCTTCCTTTTATTTCTTCATAAGTGTATGGAATATTGTCCTCATCACAAAATAAAGCATAAAATGCATCAATGTCATCTTCAAAATTCATTATGTAGTTTTCTTGCCATGTCGGTTTCTTAGATTGTCTTCTTACTCTTCCTGTTTCTTGACCCTCTGAATTTCCTTTTCCTATTTCTGCAGTATCTTCTTTTTCTATACTTCTTACATTTTCTTGGTTACTAAATTTCTTTTCTTCACCTAAGTTTCTGCCATGTTCTTTTTCTTCCATACTTTCCTCATACATTTTATTTGTAAGTTCTTTTTCAGATTTTCCTGTGTCTTCTTGATCATCATATCTAGGTAAGTGAATATTCTTCTCAGTATTTTTTCTTCTCTCATCAAAAACAACATTTCTTGCGATGATGACTGATCCTGTTTCTTCATCATAGAGTTTATATCCGCCAATAGCATATCCTATCATTATCATCTTTTTACCTTTATCATCCAGCTTTTTTCTTAATTCTTTAGGTACATGATTATATGCAGTACATCCAAAAATTCTTAAATTTGACACATCAGGCTTCCTATTTTCCCATAGTTCACTAGGAGTCTGCTCTCTTCCTGAAACTGGGCTTCGGTTAGTCACATAGGCTGAGAATAATACGGCTTCTCCCCAAAATTCCTTTTTCATTTCAGAATCAATTAACATTGTCCGTGCTTTGTCCATAAGTGTCCTATTCATGCGTTCAGCCACACCATTCATCTCTGGGTTATATGCTACTGTATGTTGCATGACTATGCCATTCCTATTACAAAAGTCTTTAAAATCATTAGAGAGATATTCACGCCCATTGTCTAATCGCAATTTATAAAGATTAATATTAAAATGATTTATTACCAAATAGTAATAATGTTTAAAATGCTCAAAAACCTCTGATTTATTTCTCATTAAGTAAACCATTGTAAAGTGTGTGTAATCGTCAATGAATGTTACAAAATAATTTTTATCATCATATGTACTTGGAGAGATTGGCCCACAAACGTCAGTGTGTACGAGTTCTAAAGGTTGTCTAGCTCTATGCCCTGGTTTATTAAATGGCTGTCTACAATGTTTACCTAAAACACATGGTTCACACAAGTCATTTTCTATTGTTTTATTTTTTAATCCTGATAAACCATCAACCATATTTTTCCTAACTAATAAATTCAAATTAGTATTACCTAAATGGCCAAACCTCCTATGCCATAATTCAATCTCATCTTCTTTGGTTTTACAAGTAAAATTACATGTTTGTCGATTAGTTTCAAAAAGCACAGTATATAAAGTTTTATGTTTATCTCCAATTAATAACAAATTGTCATGAGTGTACACTCTTACTTTTCCTTGATTGAATACTACTTTCATACCTGCACTTTCCATTTTAGATACACTTAATAAATTTTTCCTTAATTCTGGTACATACAAAACATTATTTATATAACACTCATTTTCCCTTGTACCTACTATACTTTTTACTTGCAAATTACCAACACCTATAGCTTCTAAATTTATTCCATTCTTGGCTGCAGCAATTTTAATTGGAACCTTTAATTCAACATAATTTTCAAAATGTTCTTTCGTATTAATTAAATGCTCAGTACATCCAGAATCTACACAAAACTCTATCTTATAATTATCATTGAATATATTACCTTGCTCTTCATAGCTCAGGAATGCATTGTTCTGTGCTGTATTGTTACCTGCTAAATTTGCATCACTTTGCCCTCTTGTCCAGTTGTCTCCACGGTTGCCAGGTCCATTTCCTCGTCTATACCCATTTCTCCAGTTACTTCCTCTTCCACGTTGTCTCGTGTCATATCCTTGCCTGGTATTTTCTTGTTGTCTGTTATAATTTCCTTGTCTGATATCTGCTTGACCTAGGTATCCACGTCCTCTATTCATTCTACATTGGAATTTCTTATGTCCTGGTTTCCCGCAGGTGTAACAATTAAATGCCGCTTGTGGATTTGTATTTGCCTTTTTATTATGCCCTTGGCGCCTCTCGTCCTCTGCCAATAACCTTCTCTTTGCAAAAATGTATGTTATCTCACTCTGGGTTTCAAGCGATGAGATTACTATATTATAACTTTCTGGCATTGATAGTAACAAATAGTTTATTTTTTCTTCTTCAGATAATTTAACCTCAGCTCCTTCTAATTCATTGAATATTCCTTCAATCTCAATTAAGTGGTCTTGAAGAGCCTTCTTTTCATTGTACTTTATTTCCGATAATTTTCGCCTTAAAAACAAAGTCCCAACAGTACTCTTTTTCATAAAATTTTCCTCTAAGCTTTTCCACATAAGATAGGCCGAATTCTTCTTTAAATAATCAATGTGGGAGTCCGCCACACCGGCAATTAGTAATGCCTGCGCCCTTGACTCGAGTTTCTTATTTTCAACTTTAACAACAAACTGTTCACTCTGAATTGCCGCTAAGCAATCATTTTCAGTGAGAATACTTTTCATGCGAAACGCCCACGTAGCAAAGTTTTTTCCGCAGAATGGTTCTATCTTAAACTTTACTGACTCCATCTTATTTTTCTTCTTCCTTTTGTTCTATCGAGTAATTATTCTGTAATCGTACCTTATATTCCTTTTCTTTCACTTTCGTTGGGACTGGGCCCATAACTATTATTGATGTTGTTTTATATTATTATTCCAAAGCCACATTGTACTTCTAAAATATTTATTAATAGAAAACATGAGGGAAACACATCTTGTCATTACAGATATTCTAGCCAAGAGAGAACCAACCACAGATTATTAAAATACTATACACACATGTCACAGATAAGTAATAATCAATCATGATAGGAATGTATGGGTTGTTACCTCAACAATTTTGAATTTGCATTTCTCCGGAGTCCCCGGAGGCCAGAATCTCCCACCAACCTACCGCACCGGACCGAATGACTGCCGCACGCGTAATTATTTTGTCGCGCGGATATTTTTACATTGCGATATCTTCTAAGATATTTGTTTAAACTGTATAGAGTAAAGGGCACAAATATTCTATATTAAATTTCTGTGCTAATAAACACATCTATTTAGATATAGATTAATACCATATGGGTTAAATAAGCTTCGCAATATATCATTCTTTTTAACCGAACATTTTAATAGTAAAAAATGGTTACAGTGAGTCAATCTTAAAAGATAGACATATGCTGTCGCGGACTTTTTTTTAGAACTTTTAAAGAGGAACAATTCCTTAATACATGATATTTGCGTAACTTAAACCGTTTTCGCAGCGCACGCAACGGAAGCTCTCAAAAAGGAATATCTTTTCCCGTTTTTGCAACATTTTTCATTTATGCTCCGCTCCTATTGATTGTAGCGTGATGTTATATAGCCTAAAGCCTTCCTCGATAAATGGACTATCTAACACTAAAAGAGTTTTTCAATTCCAACCAGTAGTTCCAGAGTTTACCCTGTTCAAACAAACAAACAAACAAACAAACAAACAAACAAACTCTTCAGCTTTATAATATTAGTATAGATAAAGAAAAAATATTATGTAGAAAGGATCATAATCATTATCATCTACAGACTGAATTCACCCACTGCTGGGTATAGCCTCTCTTTGTTGTGCCATTCTCCACGGTCCTGCGCCAGCCTCATCTGCCTGTCACGCCGCTGGACGACCCACACTTCTTTTTCCAGTTCTTCTTTTTCAAAATGTTTATCAGATTTCAATTCGATTCCTTCTCACACTATACGCAATAAGATTTAAGATGTCATTATAAAATAACTACTTCTTAAAATTGTAAAGCGTCGATTATCGCTAAAGCCAATTTACCACTATTTGTTGTAAAACAATACTCGTGGCTTAATAATATCTGCGACTCAGGTCGATCTTTAGGTTAAGCCGCTCTTGTCTAGGTTGGTCTGTGGATGGGTGACCGCCCATTACATAGGTAGGTACCGAGTTTCCTCCGTGCCTCGGAAAGCACGTTGTTGGTCCCGGCTGCCATATTATTAAATAGATCTTTGACAGTCGTTACAGGTAGTCAGTGACCTGAAAGTCTGTCGACCAGTCTTACCAAAGGGTATCGTATTACCCAGTATTAACTGAGTTGTGGAGGTCAGATAGGCAGTCACTCTATGTAAAACACTGATATTCAGCTGCATCATCCGGTTCGACTGGAAGTCGACCCCAACATACTTGGGCAAAAGGCTAGGCAGATGATGATGATGATGGTGTTGTAAAATAATAAACGCCTCTATTCAAAAGTATTTTTTTCAAAAAAATAAATATTTTCATTACATTGTGACATTAATTTGAGTTTCTATACTGACTGAAGGTCTGTTCTTCATACTGAGCGAGTTAGGTTTGCTCTCAATAATAATAGAAGTCACCTATATATAAAAATGAACTTTAATACAATGATTCAAAACTCTGTTTTAAGGTTGATGTGACACAGATACCGCGGCCTCGGCACAAGGGCTAAGAAGGAACATTACTGGTTTTTAGTCAGTAGAAGTCTGACACTCCATTTCGCTCTGCCCAAGAGTGGATTTGATGATTTCCCACCCCCCAAAAAAAAAAAAAAAACTTGAGAGGTGTCAAGGGACACCCGGATGGAACGAAGTTTTGAAAATAACTGGCTTGCTTTCTATGAGAGAGATAGAGAGAGACAGACAGAGAAACACGCGCACTCCGCACGGCTTACAACTACAACTATAGCAAAAAGTGTCGTTATAACTTTTGGTCTTAATTTTTTCCGTCTAGCCCCATTTCGCAACGCGCGAAAAGGAACTTCGTGCCAAAAAGGTTGATGTGACAAGGTAACCCGCGAAATTCCAATTATCTTACGTATTTTGCAATTTGCCGGTCAGTGTCAGGTCAGGTTGTATGATAAATAAAATAGGATTTGCGACCCTAACGTGTCATGCCGTCGCATGTTTGTAAACGCACCCACGACACAGGAGAAATTCCTAGTGTGGGGCAAAGTTTAAAAAAAAAATGTGACTTTACTGAGTAATATTGATTAAATTCACCAATACAACCCTCTCAGTTCATGAAGGTTCCTTGAGTGACTATTTGATGAAAAAGGCATTATCTCGAATTAAAAACAAATTTTATGATGTTGCTTAATTAATTCAGAGAAATATAAAGGGAGTCCTATGATTAAATGAGTAATGAGTAAAAAAAAAAAAATTCTGTAGCAAAATGTTAAAACCAGTATTTATACCAATACGGTGTTAACATTTTGGCATAAGTACTTCTTTATCCAATTTACCATTCTTTTGCGTTTCTGACGTTCTACACCCAAACCTTATTCCCTCATAATAAATAATATGCCTGAGGCTTATGTCCAGCAGTGGGCGTCTTTCGGCTGAAATGATGATGAAATAATATTATATGCACGTAAAAACGAGGCTTTCGGAAATGTCTGATTGACGCACATTAAATTTTAGTCACCCTACTTCTAACTTGTACTATAGGTTTAAAGTGCTGTAGGTCGTGAAGTCCAAACATTAGGGCTTTAAACATACTGTCTACTTATTCTTCGAAATCGTGTCAGAGGTTAGCAAAAAGAATGATACCTCTACTAAGCTCCGTTCATGAGAACTGCATTACCGATCGTTTCGACCGCACGGCCATGGCATATATGTGCTGTAGGTTGTGAAGTCTAAACATTAGAGCTTTATGCATAGTGTCTACATTTTCTTCGAAATCGTATTAGTGATTAGCAAAAAGAATGGTATCTCTACTAAGTTTCGTTTAAGAGAACTACGTGGCCGCGCGGTCCTCCGCGTTTCAACCGCGCGGCCATAACTTCTAAGTACTGTAGGTCGTGAATTACAAACATTAGGCCTTTATTTATACTATCTACATTTTCTTCGAAATCGTATCAGTGGTTAACAAAAAGAATGGAACCTCTACTAAGCTCCGTTTGATAGAACTCCGTGGCCGCGCGGTCCTCCACGTTTCAACCGCGCGGCCATGGTTAAACCTATATAACTTTCTGAATATTATATCTACGAATTTGCGGTTTGCACTGTTAGTGTTCTACAAATTCCTTCGTAATGTTGACGTAGTCGTTTTACTTCTACGACAATGTGGCCGAGCAATCGAAACGGACACCCAACAGAACACATTTCCAGCATTTTTGGAATTTTTGTCTGTTTCGATGACTAAGCATCACGTCAAATTTACGAAACGAATGTAGGTAACTTTTATACATAAATATTGTGCGTAACTTGGGCTATTACCATTGATATAAAAACTAAAGATACGGTCGTCCGAACATTTGCTCGACGCGTTCGCCATACAGAGAATTGGTGTAGTCTGCTCGTTAACGTAACCTTGTATAAGCGGCGAAGCATTTTCGAGGTTTATAGAACATAAATAAAGCTTTTAATAAAATTTACGACCGCACCCGAAGAGAGCCGATCGGGGACTAGTTCACTTTGGCTTAGGAAAGACCTTATTGGGACCACGTTTGTGGCGTCATTTTAACATGCCGTCCGCCCAGTCCTTACGCAGTAATATATAAGTCAATGGCTATTACTTAGTCTTTGTTTCATCGTAATCGGTGCTCTCTATCAAAAGATATATGAATTTATAGTTTTCAAGAAGAACTTATCGTTATGGTCAAGAATGAGACAAGCAACGACATCTATTGAACGAATATGGTACTTATTACTAAATGCCTTCACGAGATAACTTTAAAAAAGTTATGATAGCAAAAGGTACGTAGATATAAGTCTAAATGACGCTGCTTTCAAAATCTACATAGCCTAAACCTTATAGTGTTTGATCGTTCTTTTTTAGCAGTTTATCTTCGTCTTCGACAGATGGCGTTATTCATTTGATGTCATTTTCTGAACCGCGGTGATAGTAAACATACACACATTTTGTTTCGTGAATAGTCAACAAATAAAAATTTACCAATTACACAGTATTAAAATACTATTTTTTTTAAACTAAATTAAAATTAGATAAAACCCAAGACATATTTTTTTTTGTACCGTGTGGCAATCGAACCTGCGACACCAGTGCTACTGTTAATCGTCCAGCCATTGCGCCAACCATGTCGTCATATAGATGTGGTGTGTTGTTAGCCCTATGTGTCGAGGCCGCGGTATCTCTTTCGAACAACTCGCAGCCCCAACGGGCGTCGGTCCTTGGGGGCCCATTCAATGTTGCTGACATCTCTTTGAGATGCGCGTGGAACACGAACGCGCCTCCATCGTCATAGGACGGACGAACGATTAACTAGCCCGTTACTCACCGTTCACAGGCCCGCGCCTACGGTGGCCGGAAGCCATCACGTGGCCCCCGATGCCCGGAGCTTCTCCCGCGGCGGCTGGGACGAGAGGTTGTCTCCCTCTCACGTTCCGCCACCTCTTTCGCTAGCATTACTGCTTCGCAGAACGAGGTGGCGGCCATTTCAGATTCGTTGTCCCAGATTCGGTACAGGTACCCTCTCGAAACACCCTCTAATCCCCCCTTTTTTTTGTGGTTCGTAAATTATCAAATGACTCATCCCGCTCTGGGCGGAGCGGAAGAAAGTGTCAGACTTCTACTGACTAAAAACCACCCACGTTCCTTCTTAGCCATATCTTTGAGGCGCGCGTGGAACACGAACGCGCCAACGACAATCTGTCTGCCTGTCGACTATAATGTACCTGTTTCAAATTTCTTCAAGATCCGTTCGGCCGTTCTGACGTGGTTGATTAACAAACACCCATCCATCTAAACTTTAGTATGAGACATAGTCAGTACTTTGCATTACTCTCTTCTTATTTTCTACAGCGTCAGTAAGTTAACGCAGGGCAATGATTAAATGTACTTTTATCTAAGCGACGCATTTTAGTTTCCGACAAGCACGCGAACGAAGTCGCGGGCACAGCTAGTGAGTAAATAAAAGAAAAACGTTCTTACATATTATGTTTTAATTTTTTTTTATTTATGAAAAATATCCCATAACATAATAATTAATCACTTTCATCATCTGATTCCAATTATTTGTTAAAAAAAGTATTTTCATTGTCAGTTGCGTCACTAATAACGTATTTACTACTGCTGTCATTGCTGCTGCTATCTTCGCTTAGGCGAATGACTAACTCATCTATTTCTTGATATAGGGTTCTTCCTCGTTCATAATATTCGTTTTCAATGTTTGCAACATGACGGCAACAGTTTTTCCATTTTTCAGGTGTAATGCTATCGAAGGCCTCTTCAGCTAGTTGCTTCACATCACGTGACCCAACATTGTGTTCTGCCACTTTCTGTTTTACTTGATCCCAAATGAGCTATATAGGATTTAAATCGCAGTGGTACGGTGGAAGCCGTACCAAATTTGCCATCATTTTAATAGCCTTCATCTATTATACGCCTCACTGTACTCTCAGATTTTCCTGAAAGAAAGATTAAAAAAAACATAATTTATGTAATAAACAGTAAATAGGTAGAACTATTTTTATTTCAAACATGTTAAAACTTATTCATATTTAAAATCAGCGGTAAATTTGATCACCTAAAAGTATCAAAAGTTCTGGTCGCACTACAATATTATGGCCTACTTATATTTGCAATCTAACCTATAAATGCGCAATGTAAACAATCCTTATTTTAGTCTTAGAAACGTATATTATTAAATTTGTAACTTCTGGTAGATAAAAAACAAACAATAACACGATTACATACCTGTTAAAGTTGCTGTTCGAGTATAAATATCATCCAAATTTGATAAAATTTGTCCAGCTTGGTGTTCTAACAAACATCGCTAATACACTTTAAAAATAATTTCCCGAGCTCCACTCCTATTTGTTTTCCTCATATATAACACGTTTCTTCAAAGTTTTGTCCACGTAGATTTGAAAAGCAATAAAAATGCATTAAATAACGAGCAAAGAGATTTAAGATAGGTATAGAGCGGACATTGGGACATTTGTCAAGTCATTCAAATATTTTCACCTCGTGCGTCTGTAGCGCCATCTAGTCGTGAATAGAAGAAACTCGAATATACACAATTAGTTCAGCTATACCCCGGTAGATGCGCTAGTGTGATAGGGATGTGCTACAAATTATCGACAAACGATATCGATAACGTTTAATAGATTAATTATTTGTGTTATACCTATTTTAATAAATTCAAAGTGTATAAAGATCTACGGAAGCAATGAAATTATGCGGGTTGTTGCGAGAACAGAGATGGAATGAATAGCATTACTGTAGGTGCTGTCAGTCACGTATAAGAAAACAATTTTATTGTTTATAAGATTTTTTTTAATTATGACAACTTCTTTATAACATGTTATTACAATCTATTAAATATTTTTTTTGTTGGGTATTTTTTTTTATTTTAGCCTGATACTGTATATTTTGTTTTTGTAGCTTCTGAACTTGCGCCTTCAGCGCAATTCTGCGTGGACTATCGAAGATCGACTCAGAGTCTGAAATATCAACACTAACCGGTGTAGGCGGTTTGGCGGCCTAGCCGTTTGTTAAAGGATCCTGAAATCAAAAAAATAGAAAAATTATGTAATGAGAGTCAGACTCGCGATTTCAAGACCAAGTTTTATAATGCATGCTCAGAGTACCCTAACATTCTGATTTCAAAAACGATTCGAATAAAAACTGGAATTTAACTAGGTTGTATTGTACGACAAAGTGAAATCAAAAAATCTAATTACTTCATTTGTCGTATAAGGTACTGATCCTTTTTTTTTAATTCTTCGACCAGTCTTTCCAAAGTGGATGTATTCCGTTATAAAATGCTTTGAAGAAATCTTTGACGAAACACTTGGAAGCCAATTATTTTTGTTTTGGTCTTTTTGGACAAATTGTATCCACTTTTCACTTACTGGTGTATCTATAGGAGGAAACCTATAACACAGTAATATACGTGAAACGTTAGCTATTAATTTTAAAAACTTAATTAGTAACCTCATTAATTAGGTAAAATTAATATCTTTTGCGTACTCCTAACATATTTTTCCATCTGTCTTTACTCTTTACATGTAACGTACAACATCATCTTTCAATATTTCGGTTTCGAATACGATGAGGGGTTGTTACGTCTTATCAGTCATCATCAATAACCTACAGCAGTCAACTGACAGTATAATTACGTTTTAGACATTTATATATTATTTCCAACTTAAGTTGACATAACATAAAAAAACATCGATAGCAGATATCGATAAACGAGCAACTCTCAGAAATACAGTACTTCTACTGAGCAACAGATGGCGTTTATTGCAATTATGCAAATGTTCTAGAATATTTTCTGTAAATTATGTTTTATATCATAAATACTGGATAAATAAAGAAAATACTTACGAAAATAAACTAAATCCAAATGCTCTCGTTTCACCATACCGAGATTTGCAATAGCGCAAGGCGCAACAGCCCATTTTCGGTCGAAATTAATTTTCTTCTATAAAATGTTTTGACATGTCAACACAACCTGACAAGCTGACGTATCGCACTAGACTGGTGGACTTTTTACCTAGATGTACAAAGTGTAGGGTTACGACTTTTGTCGTGTTGTCCCGTCTATAGCTAGTAATATTTGAATGTCTTTGATAACGAGTTACAAACAAAACAAGTCGATGACAGCCGATGACATTCGATGTACTATGATTTAGTGTTACCCTACTTTTGAATAATGTTAGTTCCTCAAACATTATTTTCGTGACTTTAGACAGACTTTATATGATTTGTGTCTGTATTTTAATTCATTATTTTATTTGTTTGTTGTCAGTTGATTGTATAATTGAGTGAATAATAATATTTTCTGTATTTTTTGCATGCCGTAAGGTGGTGTGTTGAAACTGTTTTACAATGTTACCTTCATATCTTGTACACATATTCTTAGCAAAATAAATGATTTCTGTTTTCTGATTTTTCTGACGGTGGTTTTTTTAATTGCTGGCGAACGTAAAATATAAATTATAATATAATATAAATATCGCTGGAGATAACACACTTAAAATGGCTGATCGAGTCCCTATCAATCTATCAATCACGCAATCAATCGTCTTTCGGACAGCACTACCTAGCTCAATTACCTAGTATCCAAGTCCCAAAATTTCGAGTCACCTGATTGGCTAACCAGTCGGCCAATCACGCGATGTCGCCAATTATCATGCTGTACATTCTCGGGTCGGACCAGGGGCCGTATTTTTGAATCACTCGAAGTGAATCTTAAATTCATGCACGAAAGCAAAACGTATACGAAATGAATTTCGATTGCTCCAAATTATACGTATTTTTGAAGTAATAGAAATGAGTGTTGCCCTAAAACTCGAATCTTATAACATTTTTCATTTCACGCAGAAAAATAAAAACCGGAAAGCCCATAACTCGTTGATTTCAAAAACCGGTAATGAGTTACGTTGGAACGGAACGTAAATTAAAAAGTTATAATGTCATTGTCTGACGTCTGTCATTGGGATTTCGATATTTTTTTCTCTAGTTTTCACATATTATTTTCTGTCGCTGATGTAATTCATCAGGATATACTCCTCGAGGCTAACCATCGCGAAAGGCGAAAGAAAACACTGATTTATAGGTTAGATAAAGCAACGTAACGTATCTGTCAACAAATCTCCACTTGTCAGTGTCATTCCACGTCATTTCCGTCATTTCTACTGGTAGAATATCGGAAACGAGTGGGTCGGACCACTCGTTGCAAAATTCACGGGTATGAATATTCAAAAATAGCGATTTTAGGGATTCTCATACGAATTCTGCGATTTCGTACACGATTTGGAATTCTATTGATTCAAAAATACGGCCCCAGCAAGGTACACCCCAGCAATTGGCGACATCGCGATGTTTCCAATTCCAGTGTTGTACACTCCTGTGTTGTACGTTCCAGTGTCGTGCATTGCTGGTGTGTGCATTGCTGTGACGTGCATTATAGGGACTCGCCTAGACTATAATCAGGTGTGTTGGAAGAGGTTGGAGATTGGAGAGATAGAGCCACTGCTCCATCTCCCATTAGTTAGGCAGCACCTCGGCTCTCTTGAGTCTTCTAATTGGATTTGGCTGGAGGAGCATACTGGATAATGGGTTTGGGTGAGTTGTCAAGCGGTCCCTGTAGTTGGCTGAGTACTGTTTTGCTTCGTCCAAAATGGTTGGGATTTCCAGATACTTGTGAGTTTCCGAGTTTAGCGCATACCAGGGCGCCGAGGAAAGTACCCTTAGAATATTGTTTTGGGCTCTCTGTAGGCACATAATGTTGGTTTTGCTGGCTGTCGACCACAGTTGGATTCCACCGAAGAAACCCGTTTCTTCGGTGGTCATGCTAAGCCGGAAGGTGGTGGTGTCGGGGACTGCGAGAAATACTCGACGCGACTGCCGCGGCCGGTGTCGCAGCACTCACGATGGGGCTGGGTTCCGGTTTATTATTATTATTAGCAATTTGAGCCTATTTTCACTTATCTCTATCCAATACTGTTAATCGCTAATCCTTGCGAAAAGAGTCGAGTTCGTCCCGCCATCTACAATCTGTACCTGCCGCGTTGTCATTTACTGCTGTTTGGGACCCACAGACAGACAGACACGGTGTGGAACTGTAGTTTAATATTTATTGATTGATTACAGTAATGATTGGCACATCCCAAACACCATTAAAACTACAAAGATGATAACAAATATATTTATTTAAGTATGCTAAATAAGATATAAACCATATTGAAGACAAGTAAGGTATTCTAAACTGACCGAAAAAACAATAGCTATTTATTCACCAAGGGGAGTAAGGCACAGATTACTAATCGAGCGTGCATTTGAGACCCGACGCGAAGCGGAGGGCCGTAAACCATACGAGTTTAGTAATCTGTACTTACCCTCGAGTGATATATACTGCTTTATACTACACTTAAGCACAAAGAAGTAAAAGACAAAATAGCAAATAAAGCATTTTATTAAAAAGTTATATTGACATTGTTGCAATTGTTAAATGTTAATGTTATGTTTTTTCCGGGTAGTTTAATACTAGTTTCGAGACATAGATCGGAACGGTTTACATCGACTGGTGCAGTTTTCACTTTTCCACTGCATAAATATTTCGTCATCTTGGATTTTTCAGGGAAGACATTACTAACAATATCTTTAGCATCTGCTATTATGTCGGGTGGAGTTGTTGTTAATAAATTGCTATCATTGTCACTGGAATCACTCATTTTAACTTGTGATTCACACCGCCAAACTTTAAACTTTACCAAGAAAATTGTTTCTACAAAATACGTCAACCAACAATAAGTCTTTTTTTTTCTTTAAATTTTAGCGCGTCAAACAGTTTTCGCGCTAAAGAACGTTAAGCCGCGTCCCCACTAGAGCCGCACGGCTCGGCCTCGCGTGCCGCGCGGCTCTAGTGGGGATGCGGCTTTAGAGAAGGCAAGAACGCCCCGTTTCGCAGTTCCAACTTACGCGCGTGTTAAAGCGAGAGAGTGTTATAAATCTCTCGCTCTATCGCATAGAGGTTTGAAGTTTGCCGGCTTTATCGAAATGTATGCTACCTTTAAAAGTTCTAGTGGCCAGTACTTTTTATGGTAAAATTAAATCGTTTGATTGCCAACGTCATCAAGACTTTAAAAAAAAACAAAACGTGTTAGTAATGAACGCATTACTACCCTGATTTTCAGGGCAGTAATGAAATTCCTTACAATATAACTGCCTAGATTTTTGAGAAGGTTTAATGAACAGCTTTCAAGCCTTTTAGTGGGGTAGTATTGGTACACTTACCAAGCAAGTGTAGTATAAAACACATTATTTACTTCAAAAACATATTTATTACTATTTATACACACACACACAACTAATAACACAATTAACACTATTAATAGAATTTATTTATTTGTGTCTGCACATACTAAACAATTACCACAGTTGCAGGCAAGCCTTGGGGGTGATTGTGGGATGTTACTGTAGTTTTTTGTATCCTTTTAAAATCAAAGTCATTTATACAAACTGGGATGATAATCAGCACTTTTCGAACGTCAACCGTCATTCCACAGTTACAGGCAAGTCCTGGGTTTCGTTGCGAGATGATATTGTTACGTTCTATATCCATTCCAGCTGGAATGTGCTGGGCCCAAATCTCTTTATATGTATAACCCATACAGACTCCATCTGAAAAAGATAAAAAAAATATTGTAAATATATTTTGTTTGTTAGTCAGAAATGTCCTACGCCTTGGCAGGCTTCCCCCATGTCTCCACGATGAGAAGAGACGAATCGCATGTGGCTAAAATAGTGATGAATGTAGATGAATGGAGAGGGAGAGGACGACCAAAGAAAAGATGGATGAAGTGTTTGAGGAATGATATGAAGGAAAAAGGAATAAATGATAGCATGACGACTGACAGGGGCGAATGGAAGAAAATACGTGATGCGGTGACCCCAAATAACATGGGATAAGGGCAAGAAGATGACAAAGCTCGACAATACATTGCACAATCCTTTGAGTGAGAGTCAATTTAAACGCGCAATGGCATGAAATGAGACAAAACTCTTGGTATAGCTATTACTTTTGTCTTTAACTTTTATTTGCTTAATATTGAGACGCCGTTATGCCCGGAACCCCTCCGCAATCGACCGCCATTTTGTTAATCTGATTATTTGGCATCGCACACGTAAAAGTTATGACTCTGACAAACTACATCTATATACCAATTACGAATTGAAATGAAATCACTTTCCGAAGTTAACTAAACTAATCTATTAACCAGTTAACATTAAGTGTGCGCGCCGCATGCAGGAATGAGCCCTTGGCCATTTTTTTTTTTTTTTTCGAAATGGCATCTCGCAGTTCAGTCTATGAGACTGGCTTCTGCTTAACCGGGCAAATCCCCGTGGATGCCTTGAGTCTAAGGTCTCCAACCAGGGGCAGAGCCCTTGGCCACGCTGCGCGTTTGCTTAAGTAGGCTCGATCACATACTCCGGGCTTTCTAAATATGAGGGCAGCCGTTCTAATAGGAGTAATAAAACAATGTTTTACTTACCAGTATTTGAGCTCGGACGGAACCTCCCTGCCTGTTGGTTCATCATGCACGGTGTGGTCGGAAAATCTGAAAAGAAATAAATATCTTATTAATAAGTAGGTATGTGATATGAGGTACTTAGTTGCCGTGCCTGTAGTACAACAAAGCATTGCACAATCCCTTTAGTTGCCAAAGAACGCGCAATGGCACGAAATAACACAAATCTCTTGTAGTCCGCAGCTGTCGGTGGGAAGTTAGGTTCGGACACCGCATAATTTATAAACACTTACCTGTGATATTATACTGATGCGGTGAGCACTTTAAAATTCGCGTTTCGTAAGACATGGCGTTGAGTGTGAGCACGTTCGCAAGTACAAGCGGCTACTGGCTATGGCCCCAGCCCAACGAAGCGACGCGCCCGTTGGGATCAATAATAATAGCGCATGCGCGGTAATGCCATGTAGGGTGGCCATCTGTACGGGTTTCCCGAGATTCCTCCCAGTGTAGGGCACCAGGGATAGCCTGAGCGTGGTAATTTTAAAGGGACCCACACAGGTCAATCATGATACTTTGTGATACCTACTTTCATTGCAACATCGTCTAGACCCAAATTTTATAAGCTTTTACTTAACTTGCCCTGTTAGTTAATCAGTTTGTTTGTTAGTATCTATTCGTCAAATCTTGCAATATAGTTTCAAACAATGTTCGAACTCGTTTCACTGACTCTTGAATAATACGTTCTCTTTCGTAATAGGTACTTAATAGACTTTCCTAATTTGTAAGACGACTTTATCAATATATTTGTAAGTAAAATCTAAAGAAAGTGAGTTATCCGAGACCTAGAACAAACTACCAAAGCTAAAAATATACTAAAATAATTATTAGTTAATATTCATCTCTTTCGATAAACCGTATTCAGATAAATCGGGTGCTACAAAACTGCCGATGAACGAACGCCTCTCGCTGCGCTCACTCGTGAAGATTCACGCACTCACTATCTTTGTATGTACTGTGAGTCACGCGTTTCTTTTTGTCGTAATGAAATACTGGACATATTCGGGAAAAACAAATATAAACTCCACGTTATTGGTGATACCTACTTTCATTACAACATCGTCTAGACCCAAATTTTATAAGCTTTTAGTTCACGCACTCACTATCTTTGTATGTACCTACTTTCATTACAACATCGTCTAGACCCAAATTTTATAAGCTTTTAGTTCACGCACTCACTATCTTTGTATGTACTGATAGTCACGCGTTTCTTTTTGTCATAATGAAATACTGGACAAATTCGGGAAAAACAAATATAAACTCCACGTTATTTATTTTCTATTTGTTTAAGTTTTTGTCCGGCATCGTGAGTTTCGGGTTGCCACCCTGGTCTACTATTGTTATTGCATTAAAAGGGGCTGCGAATGAATGATGAGGGGTTGAGTGAATAATAATAATAATCCTTCCAAGCCGGTTTCGGCTACGGCGACCGTTTCATCGTCAACCTACTGGCGTCTCTCATGTGCTCTCATGTGGCTAAAAAAACCACCTTTGTTTATTGGTAAATATTCTCGCACAGAGTGGACACGTGAGAGCACCATTAATATAATTGCAATTGATTGCCGCTGGTGGTCGGGCTTTTAGTTCGTCACGCTCGCACGATCCAGTTTTGAGAGCCGACGAGTCCCAAAGTAAAGTCATTTCACACATTTTGCTTGCAACTCGTAACACAGTGCAATGTCACTTCAACTTTACCGATAGCAGTGATTTTTACAAGTTTAAATACCATAGACATTATTATCTTGTATCGACCAAGTTTTATATAATACTATTGAACATGAGACATCAGACAACGTGTTAAGAAATTTCACAGTTAATTTAAATTGCCTGTCTCGCTGCAAAAACCCAATTGGTGGTTAAACAAAATAGCCCATAGAACCATTTTGCCTGCTGCTGATGGTTAACACAGTATAGGTACCTAAATATTTTTTCATTACTCCAAAAAAAGGCGGTACAGAACATTTTGTATCAAGCTACATTTATCTTGGAACCTCTAGCTGCTATTTAATTAACAACTACCTACTTATACTAAAATATCACAAGATTATTTTTCAGTACAGAGTAATTAAATTACTTATTTAATTATCCTCAATCAGTAGATTTTGTACCGTATGGTGTCGGACGTAAAGAATAGCACCATCCCATATCTTCCCGTAAGTGTCGTAAGAGGCGACTAAGGGACTTACCAGAGAATGGGCAGTAGCGTTTTCTGTGCCTTCGTAACAACCATACTGCGATCGCCAACCCGCCTGCCAAGCGTGGCGATTATGGCAAATCCCCCCTTTTGGGGGAGGCCTATGTCCAGCAGTGGACGTCTTATGGCTGAAATGATGATGATGATGATGAGTAGATTTTTTACAATGTTTTTTTTTCGAAATTGTGTAACTTTAAATGGCTCTCCTATAAAGTTCATAAAATGTCGCTTAAACCTTTTTAAATATAAGACAGATAATAACAAAATAAAAGCGTATAATTTATGGCTCGGTCTTGAAATGGCATTTCAAGACCGTGGGTTGTTCGCCCGTCGGGGCTGCGGGTTGTTCGCAAGAGATACCGCGACCTCGACATGAAGGGCTTGGGTGGTTTTTAGTCAGTAGAAGTCTGACACTCCCTTTCGCTCTGCCCAAGAGCGGGAGGGATTATTAGATGATTTTCCACCCCCCCCCCAAAAAAAAGGGTGCACAATTTCACACCATAGAAGAATAAGCTATCGCCGACAATTCTGCCCGATTTTTTACGTGTCTATAGGTGTTGATTGATGATTATTTATTACTGTTTATTTAAAGAGAGTAGGTACATTACATACTACTAGGAGCACGAGAAAACTATTATTTAACAAAAAATTGCGATTAATTGCAATGCGAAGTGATTTTCTCGTGCGCATAAAAATAAACAACCTGGGAACGATTATTTGGATACAATTTAACGCCTAGTCATAATTATGCTTTAACTACCATATCCATTTAGTTTCGCGACTCGCGCACTCATAGCACCCGTCGGCGTATTGCCAAACTGTATGCTGACCCAGACACCCATAGTCTGTACTGAACTACTTCGTGCTCATTGAAATCACAAACAAATTGGAGCAAAGTACAAACGAGCTCAGAGCATTCTGAGATTGTATGCACTTTGCTCGCTTGTATGTAAAGCAAACTGTGACACGCGAATATCAGTAACTGACTATACAACGTGTTTCAGGGCGGCATGGGCACCGGGCCGTAGGCCGACGAAGGAGGCCGGCGGAGGCCCGGCACTTCGGGGACAGAAGATATTAGTGTTATTTAATATGCGAGCGAAGCGAGCGCGCGTCATGGAGTACAATTTAATTCGGCAGTTTCTTGACGTGCATTACTGTGACGTGCATTATAGGGACTCATCGAGTCCTTTTCAATCTTTCAATCACGCAATCACGCTGGACGTCTGGACTCGTATGTATTTTGCTCTAGTATTTTAAAGCAAAATGTATTTTGATTCAGACACTCTCTGAATAGGTATACAGTTTGCTCTTCATTTACAAAGGCAAACTGCGATCGAACTCAGAGCAACCCCGGTCTGGGTCAGCATACAGTTTGGCAATACGCCACCCGGCCTAGACCACATAAGGAACCTACTTGCCAAATTTGGAATCTCTAGACTCGGCAGTTTGGGCTGTGTATTGATTTTTAGACTTTTTCACCCCATTTACCCCTCTTAGGGGTTGAATTCTGAAAAAACCTGAAACCCGTTTGTACTCATTTATCAATAGGAGTACTCCTGTGAAGTTTTGAACAAAATAGTCTAACTTACTAATCTTGTTTCCCCATACAAACTTTGGAACCCCATTTCATCCCCTTAGGGGGTGAGTCCTTTCTTAGTGCACCCCTAGACCACATAAGGAACATTTAGGCAGAGGTGTACCTAATAGTACACCCACATTTCGCCAGTTATGTTTAAATCTCATATAATAGCGGACTATAGCCTATTACCATCAACCGTGCACAAATACAAACACCGTGTCTCCTACTGTGAAATTCCAGATGGAAAATTCCAATAACAATTTGCCCGACCCGGGAATCGAAACCAGGACCTCATGCTCAGCAGACACGATTGCGACCGTTAGACCGAGGTAGTAGGTTATTTGTTCTCGATTATACCAATTAGAAGGGTAGACAGAACTGCGTAGTTGCTTCGTCAGAAAAATATCCTGTTTGTTGGCAACATTGCGATTGAAGCGCCCCCTGTGAGCGACACCGAAGAAACTGACAACAACGAAGGCAGTTTCATGTTGCTGAGGTTCCTGCAGAGGGGGTACCTGAGGCTTTATAAGGTCGAAGCACAAGCGGAGCGGCCTCTTGCGTTTTCGAATTTTGGATAGTTCACTATACCTACTCAAACTCGCTGTAATTTATTGTACCTAACGTACCTATTGTAAAATAAATAATTTATAATTTGATTATCTGGGACTTATCTATACATATAATAAATCTGTAGAAAAATCTTTTTTGTACATCGAAAATATTTAAAAAAAAAATTGTCAGGGTATTAAAGTATAACCAACAGAACACATTTCCAGCATTTTTGGAATTTTTGTCTGTTTGTCTGTTTGTCTGTTTCGATGACTAAGCATCACGTCAAATTTACGAAACGAATGTAGGTAACTTTTATACATAAATGTTGTGCGTAACTTGGGCTATTACTTAGTCTTTGTTTCATCGTAATCGGTGCTCTCTATCAAAAGATATATGCATTTATAGTTTTCAAGAAGAACTTATCATTATAGTCAAGAATGAGACAAGCAACGACATCTATTGAACGAATATGGTACTTATTAATAAATGCCTTCACAAGATAACTTTAAATAAGTTACGATAGTAAAAGGTACGTAGATATTAGTCTAAATGACGCTGCTTTCAAAATCTACATAGCCTAAACCCTATAGTGTGTTTGATCGCTCATTTTTAGCAGTTTATCTTCGTCTTCGACAGATGGCGTTATTCATTTGATGTCATTTTCTGAACGGCGGTGTTATTAAATAAACATATGTTTCGTGAATAGTCAACAAATAAAGATTTACCAATTACACAGTATAAAAATACTATTTTTTTTAAACTAAATTAAAATTAGATAAAACCCACGACATATTTTTTTTGTACCGTGTGGGAATCGAACCTGCGACACGCAGTGCTACTGTTAATCGTCCAGCCACTGCGCCTAACATGTCTTTATGTGGTGTGTTGTTAGCCCTATGTGTGTTGTTAGCCCTATGTGTCGAGGCCGCGGTATTTCTTTCGAACAACCCGCAGCCCCGACGAGCGTCGGTCCTTGGGAGCCCCTTCAATGTTGCTGACATCCCTTTGAGACGCGCGTGGAACACGAATGCGCCTCCATCGTCATAGGACGGACGAACGATTAACTAGCCCGTTACTCACCGTTCACAGGCCGCCTACGGTGGCCGGAAGCCATCACGTGGCCCCCGATGCCCGGAGCGTCTCCCGCGGCGGCTGGGAAGAGGGGTTGTGTCCCTCTTACGTTCACCTCTTTCGCTAGCATTACTGCTTCGCAGAAGGAGGTGATGGCGTTCCATTTCAGATTTGATGTCCCAGATTCGGTACAGGTACCTCTCGAAACAGCCTCTAATCCCCCCTTTTTTTTGTGGTTCGTAAATTATCAAATGACTCATCCCGCTCTGGGCGGAACGGAAGAAAGTGTCAGACTTCTACTGACTAAAAACCACCCACGTTTCTTCTTAGCCCTTTGTGTTTCGGGGCCGTGGTATCTCTTGCGGACAACCGTCAGCCCCGGCAGACGACGGCAACAACAATTAAGGGGCCCTAAAGGACCCCTTATTGTTGCTGACATATCATTGAGGCGTGCGTGGAACACGAACGCGCCAACGACAGTGCCTGTCGACTATAATGTACCTGTTTCAAATTTATTCAAGATCCGTTCGGCCGTTCTGACGTGGTTGATTAACAAACACCCATCCATCTAAACTTTAGTATTAGACAGGTACTTTGCATTACCCTCTTCTTATTTTCTACAGTTAACGCAGGGCAATGATTTAATGTACTTTTATCTAAGCGACGCATTTTAGTTTCCGACAAGCACGCGAACGAAGTCGCGGGCACAGCTAGTTTCAATTATAGTTGGAAACATAGGTGATCACATTATCGGTGCGTCTATAGAAGCCATTAATTTTAAATCCAGTGATGATTTAGCTAGTTATTTACACAGTCGTGTTTATAAGAAAAATGTAAGACAAGAAAGTAGTTCACGGGACATGCAGGTTAAACCAACAACGCATAGCCAGTCCTCCGTAAATCGAACTCCTGCATCCACAAACTCAACCGTTGCAAACAAACCGTCGCGTCCTCGTCCAGTGTTGGTCAAGATTTTAGTCGAAAAATTAAATGTTATGATTGTGGGGGTAACCATAAAAGGAACCAATGCGATGCAAATAAATGTGAATATTGTGGGAAAAGAGGGCACTTAGAATCGAGTTGTTACCATAAGAAAAATTCAACGAAACCTGTAGTAAAACCTGAACAAGAAACTAAATTTATTTGTACAAACCCACGTAATAAGTTTATTAAAAACGTTTATATATTAAATAATAGTTATGAAGCATTTATTGACACGGGTAGTAGTTGCTCTTTAATATCCGAATCATTAGCAAATAAAATTTCTTTGTCATATGTCGCACTACCCTCACCTGTCGTTTTACAAGGATTTTCTAAAGAAACTTATAAATACGTAAATAAAAAGGTAACGGTTAACCTTATTTTAGATTCTATCGTTATGAGTGATATAGATATGTACGTTTTGGATGATATGGTTGGGTGCGATATATTGATTGGAAGAAATGTGACTGAGCGATCTGATTTAATGTACTCGCGTGTAGGCGACCAACTTAAATTCCAATCTGCGAGTAATTTTACACAATTTTGTAGTAATGTAACCGCTATAGATTTAGATACAAGTACACATCAAAACGAGTTATTGGCTTTGGTCAATCGATACAGTGATTGTGTTGCTTCAAGCATAAAAGAACTTGGAAAAGTTAACAATTATGAAATGATAATAAGCCTATCAAGTTTACAGCCCGTTCAATGCAGACCCTTTAGAACTTCATATTCGGACAGGCAGACCATTAGGGACATAGTAAAAGAATTAGTAGATAATAAAATTGTACGAGATAGTAATTCCCCATATGCCAGCCCAGCCCTTTTAGTTGCTAAAAAGAATGGCGATAAAAGGCTCTGCATTGACTACAGGATGTTAAATAAAATTACAATCAAAGATAAATACCCTATGCCCCGGATTGATGATTTATTAGATAGGCTTCAAGGACATAAATGTTTTACAAGTTTAGATTTAAAAAGTGGGTATCATCAGATTTCACTACATAATGATTCGATAGATAAAACAGCGTTCATTACAGAAGACGGACATTATGAGTTTTTTAAGGCTACCGTTCGGTTTGGCAAATGCTCCGTCATGTTTTCAACAGATGATGAACAAAGTACTTGGAAACTTAAGATTTGGCAATGTTATAATTTATTTTTATGACGTTTATCTTGTTACTGAAACAGTTGCAGAAAATATCAGTCTATTAGAACAAGTATTACAGATATTTAGAACGAATGGTTTAACACTTAATCTTAAAAAGTGCCATTTCTTTAAAAACGAAATCGAATTTTTAGGTTATAAAATTAAACCCGGGTACATTATGCCAAATGAGTCAAAATTAGAAGCGGTTAGAAATTTTCCAATACCTAAAACGGTTCATCAGCTTCGACAGTTTTTAGGGCTAATTAGTTATTTTCGTAAATTCATACGACATTGCGCAGTTTTATCAGCACCCCTTACAAAACTGTTGAAGAAAGATGCCGTCTGGGTATGGGGTGATTTACAAAACAAGGCATTCCATATTTTAAGAGATAAATTGACCTCTGAAAGCATTTTGGCCATTTTTGATCCTAATAAGGATAAAGTTCTATACACAGACGTAAGTAGGGACGGTATCGCCGGTATACTTACCCAGATAGATGACGAGGGCGAAAAGGTCGTACATTATTACAGTAGGCAAACTAAGGAAGATGAAAAGAAATATCATTCTTTTGAATTAGAATTGTTGGCAGTTGTATGTAGTCTTCAAAAATTCCGATTGTACTTGCTAGGTAAACAGTTCCGAATAATTACTGACTGTAATGCGGTTAGATATGCCCTAACTAAAAAGGATATTATCCCTAGAATAGCGCGTTGGGTCCTATCGACTCAAGAGTTCTCATTTGAAATAGTTCATAGGGAAGGGTCCCGGATGCAGCACGTGGATGCCTTGAGCCGCAATCCCGTGTCATCCGGTGAAAAATCGGAATCTGAGATCATTATGTCTATTACAGAGGCAGATTGGTTGTTGACGGTACAGGTACAGGACTCTGAAATAGTAAGAATGAGGGATATATTGGCATCAGGAGAGGCCGACGAACATAAAAATATTTTCAACAATTTCGAACTTTTAGGCGGAAAAGTTTATAGGAGAACTAGTCAGGGACGTAGATGGGTCGTACCAAAAAAATGCATTTGGCAAATCATAAAATGTAATCATGATGATTTGGGTCATTTTTCTGTAGACAAGTGTGTCGAGCGTATACGTTCACGGTATTGGTTTCGGCGTCTGCGTTATATTGTAAAAAAGTATATTAAAAATTGCCTAAGTTGTATATATTTTAAAAATAAGGGAGGTCCAAAAGAGGGACAACTGTACCCTCTGCCAAAATATGCACAACCTTTCCACACCCTCCATCTTGACCATTTGGGACCGTTCGTAACAACTAGAAACAAAAACAAATATTTGTTGGTAATAGTAGATTCGTTCACAAAATTTGTATTTATATGTGCTGTACGTAAAACGGATGCAACTGGAGTGATTAAAGAATTAGAACGTATATCTAAAATATTTGGAAACCCTCGAAGAATAATCAGCGACGCAGGCTCTTGTTTCACTTCAAGTCAATTTTCTCAGTACTGTGTAAATAAAAATATTAGGTTGCATATTGTAGCGACAGGAGTACCTCGTGCTAACGGACAGGCGGAACGGTTTAACAAAACCATATTAGAAGCCTTAAAAACCATGGGCGCGGATACTAACGATGATAGGTGGGATGAGTGCATTAAGCCATTACAGCAGGGTCTTAATAGTACGATACATAAAACTACTCAAGCCGTTCCTAGTGAGGTAATGTTAGGCTATAGGTTACGTATGGATAGTGATAGCCTCGCCCCTGATTTTGATAGCGAAGCATTGGTAGACGTGTCAAAGTTGCGCGAAATGGTGGACATTAATGTTAAGGCCAGTGCAGAGGATCAAAAGAAAAGATTCGACAAAACGCGAATCAAAGCCACACGGTATAAAGAAGGGGACTTGGTATTGGTAAAAATACAAAGCCAAAGTAATGATGGTCAAAGTCGAAAACTGTTGCCTGCATTCAAAGGCCCATTCCAAATAAAGAAAGTCCTGGAAAATGATAGATACCAGATATCAGATTTAAGAGGCAGTCAAAGAAGCTCTAAAATGTATAATGGAGTAGCCGTGGCGGAAAATATGAAACCATGGATTAATATTAACGATTGGAGCATTGAATAATATTATGGCAAAGGAAAGTAAATAATCAAAACCGTGTTGGCAAGGTATTTATATTAGAACTGTTTTATTGTTTATTTACCACTAATGTTCCATTAAACTGTGTTTATGAATAATCTCTTTAATATTTCTTGAATAGTGGGTCAATTTAATTTCCCCTTTGAGTTAGCGAGCCTAGATAGAATACTGTACCTGTAAATGTAATTAAGGTGTACATCATTAATTTATTGTTGTATTGCACATTATGTTGAAATGTAATGCTATGCTTTGCTTTGTTGTGTTGTATAATATCAACTTGGTACGCTTGAGTGAGTGAAATACTCTTCGAGTGCAAGTGATGTTAGCTATAATCCTGGTCTCCTAAGTGTGGCAAAGTCCCTTTAGGTGCAGGAAGTGGGCAAGTGGCATTGCAATGCATAAATTATTTAAGTGTGCAATACTTCTTCTGGGGTCCCTTCTTAAGAATGTTATTATTTATTTGTATTTTAACAGGGACTTATTTTGATTTCAGTATCCTATCCAGACTCGTGAGGCGCCTGGGGCAGGCACCATGCAGCATGGCCGTGTTGGCAACATTGCGATTGAAGCGCCCCCTGTGAGCGACACCGAAGAAACTGACAACAACGAAGGCAGTTTCATGTTGCTGAGGTTCCTGCAGAGGGGGTACCTGAGGCTTTATAAGGTCGAAGCACAAGCGGAGCGGCCTCTTGCGTTTTCGAATTTTGGATAGTTCACTATACCTACTCAAACTCGCTGTAATTTATTGTACCTAACGTACCTATTGTAAAATAAATAATTTATAATTTGATTATCTGGGACTTATTTAAAATAAAATAGTATATCTTTTCACATGTTCAAACTCAAAATTCCCCACCTTTTAAGGATATCTCTGGGTTGTAAATCCCCAAATAACGCCACCATTAGGCACAAATCGCTGTTGACATGACAAGGCGAGAATCAAACTTGTTGTTGTGATTACCGTTCTAAACCAATTAATGATAAAACACTGATATCCGTGTCGAACTGTCGAGATATCGCAAATCCTCCGTGAGACATCAATCACTGAGCGACCGACGCGACGACGAACCAAATCGTGATTACTCATCATAACATAACATCACGTCTTTCATCCGCTATCCCTTTGCATAACCCAGGCTGAGGTGTACGTGTACCCATGTATACATTTAGCCAGTAATGTTTCATCATCATCACTTCAGCCTAAAATGTTCCCACTGCAGGACCTCCTCGCTAGGAGAGGGATGGGATCCACCACGCGGGCACAGTGTGGGTTGGTAGATGTCACATGTCTTCGAATTTTAAGGTTCTAAGACATGCCGGTTTCCTCAAGATGTTTTCCGTCACCGTTTTGTTTTTAGAGCAGCGGTGATGAAATAAATTACACAAAGTAATGCTACTACTACTGTTCGTAAGTCGGGGCCGCCACCACTGAGCCACCGCTGCCGAGTGATGTTTACTGAAACTGGCGAAACCTCAAAAATAATTAAACCTCCTTTTACATGGGCCTGCCCATTTAATAGGAGGTGAGCCTTTTGCCATCAACCGGGCGCAAAACTAGACCGAGGTTGATTCTGAGAAAATCTCGATGGAAAAATCCAACAACACTGTGCTCGACCTGGGAGTCAAACCTAGGACGCGCACAGCAGTCGCGCGTGCTACACTACACCAACGAGGTAGTCGAAATACAAATTGTGCTAATTAACATAATACAATACAAGCACACAACATAACACCTGTCCTGTCCCAAAGAGCTAGGCAGAAGTGTAGCATGGCCTCCCTTTATATAATAATAATAATAATAAGCCCCCTAAAATCCAACCTTACGTCCGAGCTGAACACCTAGCTCACGTGGGGGGCGGACACGCGTACTGTACAACTGTACAAAAAACTTACGCGGCTAACAAGGCAGGGTAACCCTTTATGGAGATGAGTAAAAGAGTATATAATTTACGGTCGCTTCCCGGGGAGCGCCGGGGCGCATCTGGAGCCGATGCTGGGTGCCACAGCATGCGAACCGTCGGCGGTGAGGAGTTGAGCAAGCGGGCTCCTACCGATAAAATTGTTACAGCTGGTCGTAGTGAGCTGAACAGGCGGGCTCACAACGTAGAAGCTACAGCCGATTCCTCGGGCGATGATACCAGTTCTTTATTCTCATCCATCCCTTCAACTCGCCCATCATACATGACAAGAAGAACAACTAGCTTGTCCACCACTACAACGCTTGACAGTGTTGTGCAAGAAGTCAACATTGACTCTGAGCTTGCACCCGCTATAAGCGCTCCTAAAACTCGCAGACGATGGACACCAGAAATGAATAAGTTCATACTGCGTACTTATTTTCAACTTACCTTATTAGACACAGATAGAAAAACTTATCTTGAGCCGCTCCACCTAAAATTCATAGAGAAATACCCTAGCATGCAAGTCAGCAGACAAAGAGTAAGAGACCAACGTCGAGCTATAATTAATAACAAACTACTAACACAAATCACAATAGATGAAATAGAAGCCGAAGTCAGTGAAGAATTAAATCAATTACAATTAAGTGCCCAAACTCAATTTCCCCCTGTCCATACTCAGTCAACACCCATAACTGCACAAACACAATCTACAACACTGGATACACCTAGAGTACAAAACAAAACACAAACTCGAATGAGGTGGACCAACGAATTAAATGAAGCGGTCATGAGGTCATATTACCGAGTAACATCTTTGGAGACTAACCAAACGGTATATAGAAAACTTATGCATGAAGATTTTCTTACAAAATTTCCATCAATTGCTCATTTAAGTGAGCAACGAATAGCTGATCAAAGGAGGGCAATAGTAAACAACAAATACATTAGCGCTGAAAGGTTAAATTCACTAAAGTTAGAAATATCAAACGAATTACAAGTAGACAATAGCAACTATAATAATTTAGCAATCACAGTTAATGACAACACCAATGAAACCCAATCAAATGCAAATAACAAAAATTTAGACTTTACAGAAGACTCAATTCTACAAATATTAAATAACGAACCAGTAGATATAGCAACAGACGGAACACAAATCTCCCAAACAACTGTAAAAGAGAGAGACCCATTAACCTCTTGAACGTCCGCTAACATTGCTTGAATGTCTTATGATCCACCGGGTGATCATAAGGACGCTCGAAGACTTAATAGACGCAACTTTTCAACAAACACTCCAATTTTACATAGCAACTAGTCCTACAAACAGAATGTACATCCCTAAACAAAAACCGTCTAAGAATTTGGCTAGAATAGTGAACTACATCAACAAAATAACACTCCCTGAAAACGTAAATAAAGACACTGACTTTCAGACGTTACAGACAGCCATATACAGTGCGGCTTGGACCGCAGCTAAAGTTAACGGAGCAAAGTTAACACTTCAGCCGAGGGAAATGAACACAAATACAAAAAAAGTATACACGCCCCATTGGCAAAGACGTTTAGAGCGTAAGCTAAATGACTTACGAGTAAAGATAGGCAGGATGACACAATTTATTAACGGCAATAGAAGTAGAAAAATAATAAAACATGTAAAAAGTATTAGCAAACAATATAAAATCCACACTGTGCACGAAGAACCAAACACACAACCCGAACACACATTAGACACACTAAAACAAAAACTCGCAGTTGTAGCAGGTCGGCTACAAAGATATAAAGCGTGCACACACAGGAAACAGCAAAACAACCAATTCACTCTTAACGAAAAACTTTTTTATCGTAACATCAGACAGTCTTCCACTAATGTTCAGAATAATAACACTAATGATAACGATGTTCATAACAATCTGGACCTGGAGACCTTACAAGATTTCTGGGCAGGAATATGGGAACAGCCTATTGATCATAACACCCAAGCAGATTGGATACAAGCTGAACTCTCTAATACCAGCGCAAACATTCAGCCAATGACATTCGAACACATATCGCCACAAATATTCCATGAAGTGCTAGCCCGGTTACATAACTGGAAGGCACCCGGATCAGATCAAATTCATAGTTACTGGTACAAAAAGTTCTCAGCCGTTCATAGCTTCCTTTATAATTACATAAATAATTTCATCCAAGCTCCCAACACAATTCCGTCCTATTTAACTTCAGGTACAACATACATGATACCAAAAGACCGCAACGACCTCTCTAACCCAGCAAAATATAGGCCTATCACATGCCTTCAGACCTTGTACAAAATTATCACATCCTGTTTAGCCTCACTAATATACCAACACACTGACATTAACAACATTTTAGCCGAACAGCAAAAAGTATGTCGAAAGTTTAGTCAGGGTTGCAAAGAACAACTAATCATAGATTCTGTAATTCTAAGAAAGGCTCAAAAATCCAAAACCGACCTCTTCAGTATGTATATTGATTACAAGAAGGCATATGACTCTGTTCCCCATTCATGGCTAGTAGAAATTTTAGAAATTTACAAAATACACCCAACAATAATCACATTTCTGAAAACTACGATGACAACCTGGTCTACTGTCCTTAGATTTAATACCCAAGCCAATACAACGAATGCCCGTCCAATCAAAATACTACGAGGTATATTTCAGGGAGATGCTCTGAGCCCGTTGTGGTTCTGCCTCGCCTTAAACCCTCTATCAAACATTTTAAATTCAGCATGCGTAGGATTCCCTTTAGAAGACACAACTCGCGACGGGCAGCGCGAGGCACAAAATAACACTTTAAATCATCTACTCTACATGGATGATATTAAATTATATGCAAAAAGCGAGAGTCAACTAAATGAACTAGCAAACATTACAGAACAGTTCACAAGCGATGTTAAAATGGAATTTGGTATAGATAAATGCAAAATAAATTCAGTTAGAGCAGGACAATACTATCAACACCAGTACACATTAGAAACAGGAGAACACATAGACCCATTAGACGAACACGATACATATAAATACTTAGGGTACAACCAAACACGGCAGATAAACCATAAAGAAACCAAACAAAAATTAAAACAGCAGTTTCAACACCGATTAAATTCTATTTTAAAAACACAACTTTATTCGAGAAACACGATAAAAGCACTCAACACTTTTGCAATACCCGTACTTACCTATTCTTTCGGGATTATCAACTGGACCAAAACAGACCTAAGCAACTTACAACGAAAAATAAATACAACCATGACCAAATTCAGAAAGCATCATCCAAGATCGTGTGTGCAAAGGTTAACACTGCCAAGAAAAGAAGAAGGCAGGGGGCTTATCGACATTAAAAACTTACACAATAAACAGATAACAACCCTCAGACAGTATTTCTTTACCAAAGCCGAATCATCTAAACTTCATAGGCAGATAGCAAACAACGATCACCACTTTACCCCTCTTAATTTAAAAGACAAAGGCGAACAAAATAACGAAAAAATAACCGACAACAAAACCAAATTATTTGAATGGAGCCAGAAGTCTTTGCACGGAAGACACTACCAAGATTTAAGGGGAACACAGCAGTGGATGACTTTGACGATTTGACCTCTGTACTGGCTTTTGTTTACTTTTCGGCCCCTACCGGCAAACAACTGTACTACAGAAAAACGTACCAAAGAACAGAAACGTGTCGCAGAGGGGTAATCGTATTTGCCTAACATATTTTTTCCTCTTGGAGTACAATGTATGAATAAAATATTTAATAATAAATTATACACTTTGACTAATGAAGTAATAACCTAGCTTTCATTAGTTATTTCACTGAGCACAGGTACTCCTACGATACATTCTTAAGGTCTGATAAAGACCAGGTAACTGCTTATCGCTTCTCAGTCACGGAAATAGTCAGAATGCGAATTCGTGCTCAGTTAGCTGAAAGCTGGAGCTTTCAGCTAACTGAGCACGAATGCTACTACATGATACATTTTGAAGGTCTGACGATGACCACCTAAGTGCTTATCGGTTCTCAGTGACTGATGTAGTTAGAATGACCTAGCTTTCAAATTTTATTTGTCTGAGCACGGATGCTACTACTTAATACATTTTGAAGGTCTGATGATGACCAGCTAAGTGCTTATCGGTTTTAGTGACGGATGTAGTTAGAATGACCTAGCTTTCAAATTTTATCTATATGAGCACGTATTCTACTACATGATACATTATGAAGGTCTGATGATGACCAGCTAAGTGATTATCGGTTCTCAGTGACAGATATAGTTAGAATGCTCCAGCTATCAGCTTTTATCTTATTGAGCACGGATGCTACTACATGATACATTTTGAAGGTCTGATGATGACCAGCTAAGTGCTTATCGGTTCTCAGTGACGGATGTAGTTAGAATAACCTAGCTTTCAAATTTTATCTGTCTGAGCACGGATGCTACTACATGATACATTTTGAAGGTCTGATGATGACCAGCTAAGTGCTAATTGGTTCTCAGTGACGGATATAGCTAGAATGACCTAGCTTTCAGATTTTATCTTATTGAGCACGGATGCTACTACATGATACATTTTGAAGTTCTGATGATGACCAGCTAAGTGCTAATTGGTTCTCAGTGACGGATATAGCTAGAATGACCTAGCTTTCAGATTTTATCTTATTGAGCACGGATGCTACTACATGATACATTTTGAAGGTCTGATGATGACCAGCTAAGTGCTTATCGGTTCACAGTGACGGATATAGCTAGAATGACCACCATCAGGTAAATGGCACCATCAGTCTCCGAGGCCTCTTCGAGCTCTTTCAAATGAGTCCAAACACGATGGTTCTACTCAGTGCCGTCAATGAGATCCTATACCTACCTTCGGAGTCCACCATTAGGTACGAGACATCATCAGTAATCCAGATCTCCATCTTCCATCAAACGAAATTCTCAAGACAAAATAATTAAAACGATAAAACAATTAACACCATTAAAACAATAACATACATTACATAACATCGCGCCTGTAATCCCCAAAGGGTAAGGCAGAGGTGTACCTAATAGTAGGCGTGATGTTATGTTATGTATGTTATTATTTTAATGATTTTAATTGTTTTATCGCTTTTAGCGATAAAACAATTGTAGCAAAAAACAATTGTAGTCGTTCTTGTAGCACGGATGCTACTACATTTTGAAGGTCTGATGATAACCAGCTAAGTGCTTATCGGTTCTCAGTGACGAACGTAGTTAACATGACCTAGCTTTAAAATTTTATCGATCTGAGCACGGATGCTACTACATAATACATTCTGAAGGTCTGATGATGACCAGCTAAGTGCTAATTGGTTCTCAGTGACGGATATAGCTAGAATGACCTAGCTTTCAAATTTTATCGATCTGAGCACGGATGCTACTACATGATACATTTTGAAGGTCTGATGATGATCAGCTAAGTGCTTATCGGTTCTCAGTGACGGATACAGTTATGATGCTACAGCTTTCTGCTTTTATCTTATTGAGCACGGATGCTACTACATGATACATTTTGAAGGTCTGATGATGACCAGCTAAGTGCTAATTGGTTCTCAGTGATGGATATAACTAGAATGACCTAGCTTTCAAATTTTATCGATCTGAGCACGGATGCTACTACATGATACATTTTGAAGGTCTGATGATGACCAGCTAAGTGCTTATCGGTTCACAGTGACGGATATAGCTAGAATGACCACCATCAGGTAAATGGCACCATCAGTCTCCAAGGCCTCTTCGAGCTCTTTCAAATGAGTCCAAACACGATGGTTCTACGCAGCGCTGTCAATGAGATCCTGTACCCACCTTCGCAGTCCACCGTCAAGTAAATGGCATCATCAGTCTCTAAGGCCTCCTCGAGCTCTTTCAAATGAGTCCAAACACGACGATTCTACGCAGTGCCGTCAACCTTTACTTACCTTTGGAGTCCACCATCAGGTAAATGACATTATCAGTCTCCAAGGCGTCCTCGAGGTCTCAACACCATTAAAATAATAAGATACATAACATAACATCACGCCTACTATTAAGTACACCTCTGCCTAACCCTTCGGGGATAACAGGCGTGATGTTATGTAATATATGTTATTATTTTAATGGTGTTAATTGTTTTATCGCTTTTAATTATTTTGTCTTGAGAATTTCGTTTGATGGAAGATGAAGATCTGGATGACTGATGATGTCTCGTACCTAATGGTGGACTCCGAAGGTGGGTATAGGATATCATTGACGGCACTGAGTAGAACCATCGTGTTTGGACTCATTTGAAAGAGCTCGAGGGGGCCTTGGAGACTGATGATACCAGCTACCTGATGGTAGACTCCGAAGGTAAGTATAGGATCCCATTGATGGCACCACGTAGAACCGTCGTGTGTGGACTCATATGAAAGAGCTCGAAGAGGCCTTGAAGACTGATGGTGCCATTTACCTGGTGGTGGTCATTCTAGCTATATCCATCACTGTTAACCGATAAGCACTTAGCTGGTCATCATCAGACCTTCAAAATATATCATGTAGTAGCATCCGTGCTCAATAAGATAAAATCTGAAAGCTAGGTCATTCTAGTTATATCCATCACTGAGAACCAATTAGCACTTAGCTGGTCATCACCAGACCTTCAAAATGTATCATGTAGTAGCATCCGTGCTCAATAAGATAAAAGCAGAAAGCTGTAGCATCATAACTGTATCCGTCACTGAAAACCAATAAGCACTTAGCTGATCATCATCAGACCTTCAAAATGTATCATGTAGTAGCATCCGTGCTCAGATCGATAAAATTTGAAAGCTAGGCCATTCTAGCTATATCCGTCACTGAGAACCAATTAGCACTTAGCTGGTCATCATCAGACCTTCAGAATGTATTATGTAGTAGCATCCGTGCTCAGATCGATAAAACTTTAAAGCTAGGTCATGCTAACTACGTTCGTCACTGAGAACCGATAAGCACTTAGCTGGTTATCATCAGACCTTCAAAATGTAGTAGCATCCGTGCTACAAGAACGACTACAATTGTTTTTTGCTACAATTGTTTTATCGCTAAAAGCGATAAAACAATTAAAATCATTAAAATAATAACATACATACATAACATCACGCCTACTATTAGGTACACCTCTGCCTAACCCTTTGGGGATTACAGGCGTGATGTTATGTAATGTATGTTATTGTTTTAATGGTGTTAATTGTTTTATCGTTTTAATTATTTTGTCTTGAGAATTTCGTTTGATGGAAGATGAAGATCTGGATGACTGATGATGTCTCGTACCTAATGGTGGACTCCGAAGGTGGGTATAGGATATCATTGACGGCACTGAGTAGAACCATCGTGTTTGGACTCATTTGAAAGAGCTCGAGGGGGCCATGGAGACTGATGATACCAGCTACCTGATGGTAGACTCCGAAGGTAAGTATAGGATCTCATTGATGGCACCACGTAGAACCGTCGTGTGTGGACTCATATGACAGAGCTCGAAGAGGCCTTGGAGACTGATGGTGCCATTTACCTGGTGGTGGTCATTCTAGCTATATCCGTCACTGTTAACCGATAAGCACTTAGCTGGTCATCATCAGACCTTCAAAATATATCATGTAGTAGCATCCGTGCTCAATAAGATAAAATCTGAAAGCTAGGTCATTCTAACTACATCCGTCACTGAAAACCGATAAGCACTTAGGTGATCATCATCAGACCTTCAAAATGTATCATGTAGTAGCATCCGTGCTCAGATCGATAAAATTTGAAAGCTAGGTCATTCTAGCTATATCCGTCACTGAGAACCAATTAGCACTTAGCTGGTCATCATCAGACCTTCAAAATGTATCATGTAGTAGCATCCGTGCTCAATAAGATAAAATCTGAAAGCTAGGTCATTCTAACTACATCCGTCACTGAGAACCGATAAGCACTTAGCTGATCATCATCAGACCTTCAAAATGTATCATGTAGTAGCATCCGTGCTCAATGAGATAAAAGCTGAAAGTTGGAGCATTCTGACTATTTCCGTGACTGAGAACCGATAAGCAGTTACCTGGTCTTCATCAGACCTTCAAAATGTATCATGTAGTATGAGAGACCATCATTAGGTACGAGACATCATCAGTCATCTAGATCTCCATCTTCCATCAAACGAAAATCTCAAGACAAAATAGTTAGATAACATAACATCACGCCTGTAATCCCCGAAGGGTTAGGCAGAGGTGTACCTAATAGTACACCCACATTTCGCCAGTTATGTTTAAGTCCCATATAATAGGGGCGAGCCTATTGCCATCAACCGGGCACAAATCCAGACTCCGTGGCTGTTACTTATAATTTCCTGATGGAAAAACCCAATAACACTTTGCCCGACCCGGGAATCGAACCCAGGACCTCATGCTCAGCATCGTGCTTACGACCACTAGACCAACGAGGCAGTCCAAAATTAAAATAATATCATAGATATATCTATATACCAAAATATCCACTAAAAAACGTAGGGAATTTACCAATAGTTTTGGAGAGCTCGGCCACGCGTCACTTAACGTTTATTAGGCATAGTCAGCTTAGTCTATGATAGGTGCAAACAACAAAACGAAATTACAAACTACTTTAAATATATTTACAAACTTATTTTCTGTTCTTATTTTACGAAATATTGATAACTATACAATTTACAATATGTTTTAATTCAGAAAACATTAAAAACGTGAACTTTTGAATTTTATTTGTGAAGTAATGACATGCGTGCAGTCCACCCGTGACAACAGTCATCGAGACACTGGCGCAGCGCGTTCCAAGTATGCGCGACGGGTCTCGCGCCGCATTTGCCTCAAAATGTCGGGATATAATTTATTATTTTAAAATTTTATTACAAATCAGAGAAAATAAACAATACGGATTGATAAATACATCACTACGTATTTTTGGGTATAAAATTTATACCGAACTATTCAGCCGTTACAGACACAAAATTCGATTTAGGTTAAGACATACTACGATTTTTTATTAAATAATGTGAAGGTTTATTAAAATTTTAAACAATACGAATTATTTATGATGACTTTAAGTATAACATATATTTTTTATATGGAAATCGTACGGAAGGATTCCTCAACAAATTTCTTTAAACATACGTCGTTTTTGGGATTTTAGCAACGCAACACCCTTAAGCCAAATTAATGTCGACAAAGAAGCGTCGAACGCATGGCTTAAACGAGGTGAACTCTTCCCAGAGACTGAAGGCTTCATGCTAGCGATACAGGACCAAGTTATCGAGACTAAAAACTATAGAAAATATATCATAAAAAACCTAAGCACTGACGCTTGTAGAAAATGCAATAGTTCACCAGAAACCATCCAGCATATTACCGGAGCGTGTAAATCAATAGCCCAGACAGACTACAAGCATAGACACGACCAAGTTGCAAAAGTCATACACCAGAAACTAGCCCACCAATACAAACTTATAGACTCCATAGTGCCTTACTACAAATACAATCCCGAAATTTCGCTAGAAAACACTTCGACTAAATTATATTTTGATAGAGGTATCTTTACAGACCGAACTATCCATTTTAATAGACCGGACATAACATTAATAAACAAAACAAACAAAACTGGATTTCTCATTGACATAGCTATACCAAATACACACAATTTACAAAGTACAATAGCAGAAAAAATATCTAAGTATACCGAACTAAAAGATGAAATAACTCGACTTTGGCATCTTGAAAAAGTCACGATAATTCCCATAGTGTTGTCCACAACAGGAGTAATTCCAAAACAACTTCACCAGTCGCTTACTTCTTTGAACCTGCCCTCTACAACCTACTACATCCTGCAGAAAGTAGTGATATTAAATACGTGCAGACTGGTGAGGAAGTTCCTACAATGTGAATCAGACAACCCACACCAACAACATTTTCAATCAAACATACCCCCTCCAGCTTTCATTCAACCTACAGCACAAAACCGTGTTGTATCTATTTCTACTTCTTTTTCAACTCTTAACCCAGCTGATAACCACATGGCTTAGGCCCGTGCAATCAGTACTTTCCGGCTATCGGCGGATAGCCGAGCAAAATAAATCCATAAATAAAAATAATAATAATAATAATAATAATAAGCCCCCTAAACAACCACACGTCCTGATTGACCATCTAATCACGTGGGGGGCGGACACACGAATGAAAAATTACTGGCGTGGCTAACGTGGCTCTGGAAACCCACTAAAAATGGAGACTCGATTAAAGAGAATACGTATAGGACCGCTACCCGGGGGTGATCGTCGGGGCGCACCTGGAGCTGACGATGGGTGCCACAGCATGCGAACCGTCGGCGGTGAGGAGTTGAACAGGCGGGCTCCCACCGACAAAGATACTACAGCCGAAATCATTGACGATGGTGACAGACTGACGGACAGGACAGACACCCCTGTAGAACCGTACAGTCCAAGCACAGTCTCATACACACCTTCTAGGCGATCATCACCATCTATACCATCGTCACCAACACTTTCATCATCCCCCACCATTAGTTTAAATACAATCACACCCACTCCAACCTTGAATGCTGCGCGGGGGGTAACTACCTTTTTACCCGCGTCCACCAAGGCTGGAAAAGCAAGAGTTCGTATGAAATGGAGCAAAGAAGTTAATCTATTTATCATGCGAACTTACCTACACATCACTAAATTAGAGACAGATATGACAACATATAGACAACAAATGCATGAACTTTTTACACGCCATTACCCAGCGGTTACTGTTTCAGAGCAAAGGATTTCAGATCAAAGGAGAGCCATAGTTAGGAACAAACTCTTATCAATACAAGAAATAGAGCAGTTAAAAGTAGAAGTGCGGTTACAATTAGAATCAGAAATCTTAGAAGATACGAACAATACCATAATAACTCAAAACACACTTGAAAATACTCAACAAGAACAGCCACAATCGTATACCCAATCAGAACCTTACACGCAATCTCAACAACGCTATCAATCACAAGTATTTTCCCAAACCACACATACTTCCACACAAACCGAAAGTGTAACTATAATGTTAGAAAATGATGTGCAGATTCTAGCAGATACTCATCAAATCCAGCCTACAGAAACGCGCACTAGAGAAATTCACGATAAATTTAAAACAGCTCTAACTCAATACTCTGGCATGGATCCGGTAGCTCGTCCAAAACTGCCGAAACTTAGGTACTCACCGAAACTTTGTCAGCTTGTTAATGTATTTAATAAAAATATCCTAAACCAATATATTAGTGAAGAAACACAACTTATAGACGTGCATACACTCATATACTGCACAGCACTAGTAATTTCAGAAGAACTTAATTATAAAATCACAGAATACACGGGCAATACAAGACCCAAAAATATTAACAAACCAGCATGGCAACAGAGGCTTGAACAAGACATCGAGAAACTTAGAGCAGACTGCGGTAGACTTACCCAATATATAAATAACAATAGGTCCAACAAAGTAGTTAAAAGAGTGGAAGTAATATTTAAAAACATGACTATTCACACTAGACACGAAAGAGAAAATAGAAAACCGGAAGACTTTCTAGATACGCTAAAACAGAAGTTAGCTGTAAAAGTACACAGGTTAAGAAGGTACAAAAAAGCGCAAGAACGAAAAGATGATAACTCCTTATTTGCTATGAACGAAAAGAATTTCTATAGAAAGTTACAGACTAAACCACACTCTGACACAACATCCGCAAACAGTATAGAATTACCAACAGCAGAACAACTTGAATCATTTTGGTCTGGAATATGGGAAGAGCAAGTGCAACATAATGATAAATCCGAATGGATAACAGACGAAAAAACAAGATGGATTTCGTTAGAGGAAATGGACTTCGTTGAGTTAACGGAATCTGACATTACTAGTATCACAGCGAGACTTCACAACTGGAAATCCCCCGGCATTGATAAAATCCATAATTACTGGTATAAAAAACTAGAATCACTGCACAAAGTTTTAGCCAAAAATTTTACAGATATTATATTAGGGAAACAATATGTGCCCGAATTTTTTGCTACTGGTATAACGTATATGTTGCCAAAAACTAAATATTCTCCACAGCCTTCTCAATACAGACCAATTACTTGCCTACCTACTATATACAAGATCCTAACATCAGCAATCACTACAAAAATCAATAAACACATAGAACATCACAACATATTAGCAGAGGAACAAAAGGGCTGCAGGCGAGGCCACATGGGATGTAAGGAGCAACTAGTGATCATTGAGGTATTACGTACTAGAGAAGCTATTTCAAACAAAATAATGTGCGCGCATTTGATGACAGCGGGGCAGACGGGGGGTGTCACGTTCTCATAGATTACTATCAATGCGTGCAGATGCGACATAATGTTATTATTCTGCCTACTTGATATTGTATGCGTGTACTTACTCAGAAAATAAATAAAATGTACTTAAACTGTAACAAGATTGTAATTTCCTCAAATAATTTATTTTGTGTTAGTTTCTGCAGTTTTTCATCTTCGTGATGCAATCTAATTTTTGTGAGCTATCTAATTCGACGCAAAATAATAATAAATTAATGGCTCGAATTAAATGGATTCTGTGATTGCATGTTGATGGCTGATTCAGTAAATTATGTTTATTCAAATTTTGCAAATACTTCGTTCCTAATTAAATGCTTTAGGGTGTTTACGGACATATAATTAAAATCCTATTTCGAGGCAAGACTTCCACCACTTTGCCGTATTAAATTACGTATGATAGATGTGTGATGTGGAAGTTTATATCAAACTATCATTGCAATCTTCACATTTCAACTTTTTTGTTAATTGTCTTGATACATATGCAAATAGTATACAACCTACTATCAATTTTGACTCACATGTAGAGGATTCGTGGTCAAGCATTGAATACGTCGATAGTGTCTGGTCTGTGCATGCAAATGTTTTATTCTTTGACATTCACGTAAAAAATGGCCGCCGCGATGACACATTGCAATTCAAAAAGTATAATTAAATTATGTGTGTTTTAAAGATAATAAGTTATAATTACTGGTGAAAAGTCACTTCTTGACTTTTACTTATATTTTTTTAATTATTTCTACAGTATCTAAATGCACACGAGCCTCATATTAGAGACAAGAAAACTTCACTCAAATGTGTCACGACGCAGCAACCGCTCGGCATAGACTAAATGAGCTGGAGTCCACTAGCTCTACCGTGTGTTACAAAAAATCGAGTTTAGGTGTCTTCTCTAGTACGTAGTACATTATACCTCAATGAGTTTAGGTGCTTTATTCATGAGCATCATGTCTGGCTTTTAATTGCCTTTTTTCAGTTTAATACGAATAAGACTAAATTAAACAAGCCCTAAATATCTATCCCAAAATAAGCACGGTCAGCCGATATTAGTTAAAAATTTAAATAATAGTTTACTGATAAATGTCCCAGTGAACGTAAATAATGGAATGCAGGTTTTAGTAATTTAATAAATACGTAGGGTGCGGTACAGAGTCCAAACGGCGGAACATTTAATTTTCTTTCTCATTCATGTTTAAGCATACACTTAGCAACGTTTAGAAGCAAATTCGCCTACTTTATTGATTTCATTTTCATATTACGTTATGAAACCAATATTTTATTGGAACTCATATTAACATTATGTCATAACTCAAAGTCCAGTCATACATAGGAACTCACACAATACCAACCACCATTTAAGAACGTTTACTCACACATACAATTATTTACGTCTTCATAAAAGTCGTTTGATGCCCGTGACATATTATATTCTTGTCGTCTCGTCTCTCGTATATTTGTATGTACTTGCTTTATTAAGTAAAAAAACAAAGGTTCTTCTTACCTTGAACCAGCGTAATTTGGGGATTAACGAACCGTCAGCGGAACCAAATATTGTTCGCACTGTCGCCTATAGGCATCCTACTGTCAATATTTTTGTTTACGTAAGCCAGACAAGGGTTTATTGTAAAACGATCGTTTATATAACATCACGCCTGCAATCCCCGAAGGGTTTAGCAGAGATGTACCCATTAGTACACCCACATATCACCTATTACTATCAACCGGTCACAATTCTATACTTCGTGATTTTTTTTTGGGAAATTCTTGATGGAAAAACCCAATCACACTTTGCCCGAACTGGAAATTGGTCCCAGGACCTCATGCACAGCAGTCGCGCTTGCAACCACTAGAGTACTAACCACCGATCGTTTTATTTCATCGTTAGCTTTTGGAGCAATGATGAGAACCGTTAAAGTCGCGTGACGACTGTTCAACTCCGGTGTAAACTTTAGAAGCTATTATATCCAATTATCAGCTCTACATCAAATGAAAGCTTTTTTTTTTTTGGCTGGTTGAAAATCATCAAATAACCCCTCCCGCTCTTGGGCAGAGCGAAAGGTAGTGTCAGACTTCGACTGACTAAAAACCACCCATTTTCCTTCTTAGCCCTTCATGTCGAGGCCGCGGTATCTTTTGCGAACAACTCGCAGCCCCGACGGGTACTATGAGTGCACGAGTCGCGGGCGTAAGTAACTAAATGGATATGGTAGTTAAAGCATAATTATGTCTAGGCGTTAAATTGTATCCAAATAATCGTTCCCAGGTTGTTTATTATTATGCGCACGAGAAAATCACTTCGCACTGCAATTAATCGAATTTTTTTGTTATATAATAATTTTCTCGTGGTCCTAGTAGTATGTAATGTACCTACTCTCTTTAAATAAACAGTAATAATCATTAATCAACGCCTATAGACACGTAAAAGATATATTGTTTTGTGGTCATTGCAGTACTCATCTATCGATCTTTACCTTCAATTATCTCGATAACGTGACTTTTTAGAGTACCATGTTCCATGACATTTTTTTGTCAAAAATGTCATGTCATAATTTGGTATAGATATACCAATTTCATCGCGGGCCGCGATTTCCAAAAAAAATCAAAATGGCGGTGAGGCGATATGCCACCTTCCTTACAAAAAAGTTCAAACCCCTTTTTTATACGCTTTGGTCACACTGGTGACAAGAAACACTAACTGATAAAAGACAGTTTGTATTCTAAAACATTGAAATTCTTTTAACTACCATATCCATTTAGTTTACCTACTCCGCGCGCAGTCGCACTCGTCGCACTGCCGCGCCGCTTGTCTCGCGGTGGTACGATGCGTCGCGTCCGTCAGGGGTGTAACAACCAAGCCCCGGTACGGACGGCTTGGTTGTCAAACCCCTGCTAAGACTTGAGACCAAAATAAATTAAAAAGACATTACCGAATATCATCTCATTTTAAATTATTTTTTTGTGTTTACTTTTTAGGGTTTCGTAGTCGAATGACAAAAAACGGAACCCTTATAGATTCCGTTTTTTGCCATTCGAAGACATTACAAACCCATTATATGAACCGGAAATTGGTACCTATGCAAGTCGACTCCGAAAGTTCGGATAGAGAACCATATTTTCTGGAAGCGTGGCGGTACCTACGTAGATATAGTAGACATGTTTTTCAGAATCGAGTCGAATATAGTCGCGATCAACGTCAACCTCCAGCATAAGCTCTTTAAGCTCTCCGACTTCAAAATCATCAGATGACACCCCACGTAATGCTATCGCTAGCAACAACCCCAATGGTCCTAGTGCGGATGACTGTCAAGAGAAATTCAAATAGAATTTAAGTTTAGGTGCAATAAGTAGACATGATGCCCATAAATAAAACAAGCTATAATAATAGTTAAAGAACTAGCTAAAATAATTATGGAGCTTTTTTGCATTTTCCAGTTTAACATGAATAACACTAAATAAAACAAGCCCTAAATATGCATTGTCAGCCGATATTAGCTAAAAACTGAGTTACCTTCAAAAAACAATCTCAAAATATTATATTATAGCGATAGCAAAAATATTAACACAGATATGAGTTTTGATTAATGTTTTAGTAATAATGCGAAAAAAAACTTACTGTATAATTATGAAAAATTATATTCTGCGAATGTTTATTCATAATGTTGTTTTCACATATACTTACGCGTATATAAATTGAATCGCACATCTTAGTTTTATTGAAAATACTCTTTAGTTACAAGAACTGTGATTCTCCATATAAATGTATTCCCGAATAATGCAAGCAGTTACACGCATAAATAAGTCGTGTTTGTTTAGATTAAATATGGAATGAGCTGAATGAAAATGGTGGGTAGTAAAAAGAATGATGTGCTATAAATAGTATGTTGTGTTACATTAAGAATATTAACTATAAAATAAAAGTTTAATGCGATGCATCGCTTAACTTTTTATTACCATCGGATTATTATTATCAAAATGCTAAAATACGAATGTGCACTTAAAACGCTGAAATATGCACTAACAGTAAAAAATCCATTGAGGTATTACGTACTAGAGAAGCTATTTCAAACAAAATAATGTGCGCGCACTTGATGACAGCGGGGCAGGCGGGGGGTGTCATGTTCTCATAGATTACTATCAATGCGTGCAGATGCGACATAATGTTATTATTCTGCCTACTTGATATTGTGCGTGTGTACTTACTCAGAAAATAAATAAAATATACTTAAACTGTAACAATATTGTAATTTCCTTAAATAATTTATTTTGTGTTAGTTTCTGCAGTTTCTTATAGTAATCCACAGTTGGATTAGTTTCACCTTCGTGATGCAATCTAATTTTTGTGAGCTATCTAATTCGAGGTAAAATAATAATAAATTAATGGCTCGAATCAAATGGATTCTGTGATTGAATGTTGATGGCTGATTCAGTAAATTATGTTTATTCAAATTTTGCAAATACCTTCTTTCCTAATTAAATGCTTTAGGGTGTTTACGGACGTATAATTAAAATCATATTTCGAGGCAAGACTTCCACCACTTTGTCGTATTAAGTTACGTATGATAGATGTGTGATTTGGAAGTTTATAGTATAGTCAAACTATCAATGCAATCTTCACATTTCAACTATTTGTTTATTGTCTTGATACATATGTAAATATTATACAACCTACTATCAATTTTGACTCACATGTAGAGGATTCGTGGTCAAGCATAGAATACGTCGATAGTGTCTGGTCTGTGCATGCAAATGTTTTATTCTTTGACATTCACGTAAAAAATGGCCGCCGCGATGACACATTGCAATTCAAAAAATATAATTAAATTATGTGTGTTTTAAAGATAATAAGTTATAATTGCTGGTGAAAAGTCACTCCTTGACTTTTACTTATATTTTTTAAATTATTTCTACAGTATCTAAATGCACACGAAGGCATATTTTAGACATGAAAACTTCACTCAAATGTGTCACGTCGCAGCAACCGCTCGGCATAGACTAAATGAACTGGAGTCTACTAGCTCTACCGTGTTGTGTTACAAAAAATGGAGTTGAGGTGTCTCCTCTAGTACGTAGTACCTACATTATACCTCAATGCTAGTGATAGATTCGGTAATACACAAACATGCTGCAACAAAAAATAGAAATTTACACTGCACCTACATCATCATCATCATCTGCCCTAGCCTTTTCCCAACTATGTTGGGGTCGGCTTCCAGTCTAACCGGATGCAGCTGAATACCAGTATTTTACATAGAGCGACTGCCTATCTGACCTCCACAACCCAGTTAATACTAGGTAATACGATACTCTTTGGTAAGACTGGATGTCAGAATTTCAGGTCACTGACTACCTGTAACGACTGCCAAAGATCTATATATAGCAGCCGGGACCAACAGCTTAACGTGCTTTCCGAGGCACGGAGGAAACTCGGTATGTCGGGCGGTCACCCATCCACAGACCGACCTAGGCAAGCACAGCTTCACCTAAAGATCGACCAGAGTGGCAGTTCTTATTAAGCCACGAGCTCCTCTTACACTGCACCTACATAGACTATAAAAAAGCTTTTGATAGCATTCCACATTCCTGGCTAATCCAAATTTTACAGATATATAAAATTAACCCAAAAATAATTAGCTTTTTACAAAATGTTATGTCCCATTGGAAAACTACACTTCAATTAAACTATCACGATAACACTGTCACAACTAGACAGATAGCCATAAAAAAGGGTATTTATCAAGGAGATTCCTTGAGCCCTTTATGGTTCTGCCTCGCTCTAAATCCTCTATCTCATTTACTGCAGCGTTGCCAGGCCGGATATTGTCTTAAACATACAACAGAAGAAACAAATATTTCACATCTAGTCTATATGGACGATATTAAATTATACTCAAAAACCGAAAAAGACATGAAAAAGTTAATAGAAACCACTACAAAATTTAGCAAAGACATAAACATGCAGTTTGGGTTAGACAAATGTAAAACGGTACATATAATAAGAGGCAAAATTAAACCTGGTGACTATGCAATTAACACTTATGACACAATTACTGCTATGGAACCCACTGATTTATATAAATATTTAGGATACAAACAGATCAAAGGATTGGATCACACAACATTAAAACAAACACAGAATACAAGAGAAGAGTGGTCGCAGTATGTAAAACCCAGCTCTCCGGAAAACATTTAATAAAAGCTTTGAACACATACGCTATTCCAGTGTTAACATACTCATTTGGAGTGATCAAATGGTCAAAAACGGACATCCAGCAAATAGAGAGAACAACACGCACGACACTAACTAAAAATAATAACCTTCACCCTAAATCTGCAATAGAAAGGTTAACTATAAAACGGCAACACGGAGGGAGAGGCCTAATAGATGTCCATCACCTTTGGCAAAAACAAATAAGTAGATTAAAAACATTCTTTCACAACAAATCTAACACAAGCAACATACATAAAGCAATAGCGATGAACGACCTCAACTACACACCACTTCACCTAAACGAACGAATAGACACACAACACACTAACAATGATAACCCACAGGAGAAAAAGATAGAAGATTGGAAAAAGAAAGTGTTGCACGGTAGACATCCCCATGATTTAGAACAGTCTCACATAGATACAATCGCATCAAATAAATGGCTAATGATAGGTAGTTTATTCCCGGAAACCGAAGGATTTATTATTGCCATACAAGATCAAATTATAAACACTAAAAACTACAGGAATATATTATTAAGGACCCCACAATAACTAACGATAAGTGCCGCAAATGCCACAAGCAACCGGAGACCATTCAACACATCACAGGGGCATGTACAACACTCACACAAACAGACTACACTCATAGACACAATCAGGTAGCAAACGTCATTCACCAAAATCTAGCTCTCAAACATAAACTGATACAAAACACTACTCCTTACTACAAATACACACCAGCAATATCTCTTGAAAACACTACACACAAACTTTTCTACGACCGCGGTATTATGACCGACAGGACCATACATTGCAATAGACCAGATATTATACTTCAGGATAAAATTAATAAAGTCACTTACCTCATAGACATAGCAGTTCCTAATACACATAACTTGCAAAAAACAATAGGTGAAAAAATCAGTAAATATGTGGAACTAAAAGAAGAGGTAACCAGAATATGGGAACAGGAAAAGGTGTATGTAGTTCCCATAGTTGTCTCCACTACAGGGGTTATACCCAATCACCTACACCATAGCCTCAAATTAATAGACCTCAAGGATTCAATCTACATTACACTCCAAAAAGCTGCAATTCTAAACACCTGCAGAATAGTAAGGAAGTTCATGCAGATCGAGGAAAATGAAATTTCTCCCCACGACTCACACACACACACGCTACGTTAACTTGGTATTTTGCCCGTTAACGTAGTTAAAACTAGCTGAACAGCTAAGAAACGATATAAGTTTTCGAAAATAATAATAATAAATTTATTCAAAATTAAAATTGGTAAAATACAATATAAATCTTAGAAATAACGTAGGTACAACAAAGTTCTATGCCTGTACTAGGGTTAAACCCTGTATCACAGGCGATATGTCTTATAATACTATAACTATTACAACACTAGATTTCTAAACAATATTTAATATTTTATACTAAAAACAATTTGTTAATTTACATTTACGCCTAATTTACTTAGATTCTATTATTTATTAGATTACAATAAAAAGAAATAATGTCTTAAACATTACGCTATAAAATTAGTATCAGCAGTTTTTTTAAGTCGGTCAAGTATATATTGCAAAAATCATTGTCATGGAATCTTGAAGCGGCTAGGAATTTGCTTAGATAGACAAAACGTTGGTAAGAAGCGCCGCGCAGTAGTCTCGCACAGGTATCGTTAATTCAGCCAAAAAGATAATTATGAAAGTCTGGTCTTGAATGACTAGGCACCCTCATAATCTATGGAGTTGATGTTTCTATGCTCTGCTATTTTCCTAGCAGGACATTCAGCGTCTCCGGTTTTATGGCCACTGGGTTTTTTGAAGCGTGAACAAGTCGCGCATTTCGGAGTCTCGGTTTTCTTCGCGCATTCGGACATCATATGACCTACTTCACCACAATGTCCACACGTAGGATTGATCTCTCTGCAAGATTTTGCTGCATGGCCGTACTGTTGACATTTATAACACCTCGTTACTAATGTGAAATCCCTGACGGGACAGGACGACCAATTTATAAAAATTCTTGACAGAGGGATTAGCGTTTTACGTAAATGGGCTGACACTTCAATCACGTAATTACAGGTCGCAGCATCTCTCTTCCCAGATTTATGGCTTAATCTTACGGTGGTCAAGAAGGATTCCAAGGTCATCTCTGGTAACTTCTCAGCTACATTTTGTTCGAAAATGCACTTGAATACCTCATTTTCAGACAAGGAAGTTGGCACACCTATTACCACGATTCGGGGTTTCCGCTTGTTGGGCTCGTCGGCGGTAAGTCCAGATGTAGAGAGCTGGATTGCGTTTTTCAGTTTATCCGCGTCATGTTTCGTCTCGGTACTTATGATTACGCCACCATTTCTTGTTTTACGGACACCACGTACTTGGAGCTTCATTAGGTCTGGTCTTATGATTGTTTTCACTAATTCTTTCGTTTCGTCACTTGTTTTTAATTTATCGTTAGGATAAATTGCGACAGAGATTAAATTATTTGGACGCACGAAATGGCTAGGTCCCTTTTTTACCATATCGGCAAAAGAAGCATTTCCCGCAGAACTGGAGTCCCGGATTGTCTGCTTGAGGTCCACAATATGTTCTGACAGGTCGCGCTGTTGCTTCAGGGTGTCGATAATGTAATTCGCGTGAATAGCCTTTTGCTTCAGCGACTGGTAGAGGACTGCCATTTGTGACGTACCAGATTCAACTTTGCGGCATAGGTTTGTGATCTTCATTTTCTGCTCGGTGTTGAGTTTCCCATCCGCGGCAATAGAGCAAATTTCATTTAGGTGCTTCTGGATGGTGGCCATCCATCCTTGGATTTCAGGCGTTGACACAATAACATCGGCCGGGGCCGACTTCGACGGTGAGGAGGAGGGTTGCGCTGGCCCCCCTGTATTACAGGGGCTGCTTTCCATTTTGCTAGTTTTCACTTCACAATTTCGTGTCCATTATAGTATGAATATTATTAGTCACTAAAACTACACACTAAGCAAGATTTCTTTATGCATTACGATAGTAATACACTAAAGGAGGTCAGTATTATTAAAGTATAAATTAAATATTGCTAATGAGCACGTCTGTACGCTACGAGTGCACAATCTATCTTTTCATATATAGATAGGTACATTGGTTCATATTGGACACTCAATTTAATATCTATCTATCTTCTATATCTATCTATATATCTATACATATAATAAATCTGTAGAGAAATCGTTTTTGTACATCGAAAATATTTTAAAAAAAAATTGTCAGGGTATTAAAGTATAACCAACAGAACACATTTCCAGCATTTTTGGAATTTTTGTCTGTTTGTCTGTTTGTCTGTTTGTCTGTTTCGATGACTAAGCATCACGTCAAATTTACGAAACGAATGTAGGTAACTTTTATACATAAATATTGTGCGTAACTTGGGCTATTACTTAGTCTTTGTTTCATCGTAATCGGTGCTCTCTATCAAAAGATATATGAATTTATAGTTTTCAAGAAGAACATCGTTATGGTCAAGAATGAGACAAGCAACGACATCTATTGAACGAATATGGTACTTATTACTAAATGCCTTCACAAGATAACTTTAAAAAAGTTATGATAGCAAAAGGTACGTAGATATAAGTCTAAATGACGCTGTTTTCAAAACCTACATAGCCTAAACCTTATAGTGTTTGATCGCTCTTTTTTAGCAGTTTATCTTCGTCTTCGACAGATGGCGTTATTCATTTGATGTCATTTTCTGAACCGCGGTGATAGTAAACATACATACATTATGTTTCGTGAATAGTCAACAAATAAAAAATTACCAATTACACAGTATTAAAATAATATTTTTTTTTAAACTAAATTAAAATTAGATAAAACCCAAGACATATTTTTTTTTGTACCGTGTGGGAATCGAACCTGCGACACGCAGTGCTACTGTTAATCGTCCAGCCATTGCGCCAACCATGTCGTCACATAGATGTGGTGTGTTGTTAGCCCTATGTGTCGAGGCCGCGGTATCTCTTTCGAACAACCCGCAGCCCCAACGGGCGTCGGTCCTTGGGGGCCCCTTCAATGTTGCTGACATCTCTTTGAGACGCGCGTGGAACACGAACGCGCCTCCTTCGTCATAGGACGGACGAACGATTAACTAGCCCGTTACTCACCGTTCACAGGCCCGCGCCTACGGTGGCCAGAAGCCATCACGTGGCCCCCGATGCCCAGAGCGTCTCCCGCGGCGGCTGGGACGAGAGGTTGTCTCCCTCTCACGTTCCGCCACCTCTTTCGCTAGCATTACTGCTTCGCAGAAGGAGGTGGCGGCCATTTCAGATTCGATGTCCCAGATTCGGTACAGGTACCCTCTCGAAACACCCTCTAATCCCCCTTTTTTTTTGTGGTTCGTAAATTATCAAATGACTCATCCCGCTCTGGGCGGAGCGGAAGAAAGTGTCAGACTTCTACTGACTAAAAACCACCCACATTTCTTCGTAGCCCTTTGTGTTTCGGGGCCATGGTATCTCTTGCGGACAACCCTCAGCCCCGGCAGTTGGAGTTCAGTGTATCTGGTTAGGCAGGAAGCCGGCTCCTACATGAGATATAACTTTCAGAATGGCTGTGTAGGTCCTCGCTCGTGGCTATTAATAACGGCGACTTGGGTCGATCTTTAGGTTAAGACGCGCTTGCCTAGGTTGGTCTGTGGATGGGTGACCACCCATTATACCAACATACCGAGTTTCTTCCGTGCCTCGGAAAGCACATTAAACTGTTGGTCTCGTCTGCCATACATAGATCTTTGGTAGTCGTTACAGGAAGTCAGGGACTTGAAAGTCTGAAAACCAGTCTAACCAAAGGATATCGTCGTATTACCCAGTATTAACTGGGTTGTGGAGGTTAGTTAGGCTGCAGTCGCTCCATGTATAAAATAGAAATACTGGTATTCAGCTGCATACGGTTAGACTGGAAGCCGACCCCAACGTAGTTGAGAAATGGCTAGGCAGATGATGATGTAAAATAGCGCCTGCTGCATATAACGTTCACACATTTTCGGATTTACTAAAACATGTACCTAAATGTCGAAGAGAAAATTAAAATTTAACATTTTAAGTCAATATAAATGGCACTTTGAAAACACCACAGAAACTGGATACACCCCCAGGGATTAACGTTCATTGGTCCGTTTTAAGCTCTTTGCATTACTACACTAGTAGGTACAAGATTTCACAATTTTGTATGGTTTTCTTAAAATACCTACAGAAAGAACTAGCGACATCTCTGGTAGTTTAACGGGAAACTATAAATTCCCCGCGAAATTTAAATTTTCTAATGTGGCCACAATATACTAAAAACATTCCTATTGACAATGGTGCCGACGTTTTTGTTCAATGTATTTATATTGATCAAAAAGGTGAAGGCCTAATTTGTGTAGTTGTTGTTCTATATTGCGCTGAGGTGACCCGCGAATTTCATGTATCTTGTGGAAAGCTTTGAGTATTGAATGTGGATGGCCATTGTAGGTAACTAGTTATAACATTGATACTGGATTGCCTTCTAGGTCCAGTGGTTACAACCGCGGCTGCTGAACATGAGGTCCTGTCTGCGATTCCAGGTCGGGCAGTGTTATTGGCGATTTTTTTTATTTGGAATGGGTTTGCTCTTGACCTCAATCTTGCCCTAATGGAACGAGCTAACCCAGAAGAAGCCTATTTACTCGCGACTTAAATAGATTAGGGTTATATGAACTCGGGAAAACCGACGCAGGCAGGATTTACCATAATTCCTCAGTACCAGCCACAGAGTTTGGATCTGATTGATGTCAATAGGCTCACCCCCTATTACATGGGACTTAAAAACATAACTGGCGAAATGTGGGTGTACTATTAGATACACCTCTACCTAACCTATCACGAATTATAGGCGTGATGTTATGTTATATGTAAAATTTTCATCGGGTACTGATACGGTAAACTCGTGCCCTTTGCTGGGTAAAGGCCTCTCCCCAGGACTTCGCGATGTTTCGATCCAGGGCCCACGTGGAACTCATGGTCGGTGACTTTGTCCAGCTCGTCAATTAATATACCTATGGGTTATTTTTCAGAGGAAAAGGAAAAGAAAGTTGCTCAGAAAATTTAAGCAAACTTAATTCAATTCATTTATTTAATTCAGACACACAGATCCAAATAACATTGTTAGTAAGTACATTTAAAATGATGTCTGTAGGTAGGAAAATGGTCATTGCAACGTACAGCTTCTTTTAAATAAATATTTCCAGTTTCCCAAATCAGTGTTTTGAACTTGAATATACAATGCAACATGGATCTATTAGGTGATATTGAAAGGGAGCCGGTAAAACCAATATGGCGGTGTCCTTGTACATACCAAATAAAACAACAAAATACGACTAAACTATTTATTACTCTTACATAAAAGTGTTACAACATTCAGTGACTAAACCGTTATCGGTATCAGAAAAAACATTTAAATCTTCACATAGTAGTAGTAATAAAGACATGTTTTAAAAGCGGTGGCGCCTCTGCCGGCCATATGTGGAACTAACATGAATACAGTGCAATTGCTTGTTATAATATTGGACATCAAATCTAAACTAGTGCTAAACATTTTAACGTAACTCTAATCCTTCAAACAATTGATAAAAACATTTATCGATTTTTCTCGTTAAGCACAAAAAGCATTTTTTATGCGGTGCAAGCCAGCCTCAGCTGTATTCAGTTTTAATTATTATTAGCCAGATATTTCAATAGTTTTACACAAAAAAGTTATAGAATGCTTCAATCTACATTTTCTTTGATATTATTAAGCTCGTACGACACAGACAACACTAACTAATCATTGGTATATTACACCTATGAAATAGAAATTATTCAAATTACTCTTTAAGATGGGTTACTTAGATGATATACCATTTATGTATTCTATGATATTATTAAGTTAGTACAACACAGAGAATCATTGGTATCTACTATTTCACCTACGAAATGTCGGATGCAACGGACATCGCCGCAGAAACGGTTATCAAGTGTTCATTATATCATTCTGACACGGGAAAATCATCACATGGTTTTTTAATGACTCATAAATCTAAAAGCTAACTCACACGATATACCATTTATACACTATAAATATTATTAAGATAACACAACACAGAGAACACTGAACTTTCTACTAATACATCTACGAAATGCGGGGTGGAAGAGACATCGCCGCAGAAACGGTTATCAAGTGTTCATTAAATCATTCTGAACTAAAACCACAACGATTTTCTTTTTTAAATTACTCATTAATATGATACGGAACTTACATAATGGTATCCATTTATATTAAATAAGATATTATAAAGTTAGTTACACAGAGAACACTGACAATATTTTATACTTTCTATTAATTCATCGACGAAATGCGGGATGGACGGGACATCGCCGCAGATGGTTATAAAGTGTTCATTGCATCATTCTGAACGCCCCCTACATTGAAACTACTCAAAAATCTAAACGTGTATGATAAACCATCTTAACTAACGTGTATGATATACCATCTTAACTAAAATGACTATGTAACTTTCATGATTTACCATCTATTCCTATGATATTATAAATTTAGTACAACAGAGAGAACACTGACAATTATAATTGGTATTATGTATATATCCAATAAACACAAATATTAATTTTCATGCTCAGGGAAATGACCCCCCGTTTAATATGGAGATGAAGGTATGCGTCCAGCATAGCTCCATTACTTTGCAACACTAACCTAGGATTAAAATTACATAATACTTTCGTTTTTTTAAACTACAGATAGACTTTAGAACGTTTTCAATAAAATAAGAGTCGACCAAAAATGCGATTACGATTTCCAATTAAATCAACATAAGCACTAAAAGATTCATTTAAAAATCACAAAATTTTACTAATTACAAAAATATGGCACTGGACCATGATTTTTTTTTGAGATATTTTAATTCAAAAAATGTGCGTTAACAGACAATATATAATTTAATCATACCTAAGTGAAGTACAGCCAACCAGAGATAAAGGAAGACAGGCAATTTTTCTTCCTACAGCGTGACAGCATTATTAACAAGTAGGTACAATGTTGCGAGGTACAAGCTGCCTGCACACATATCTTGCTATTTGCCTGTATTCCCGTGATTCATTATTATATAATTAAAATAAAACATTACAACATGTTTGAATTACTTACGACATACATTCTTCAGCACGAGGTAACTAGAATAATGTAACCAAAACTGCATTCAGAATCTTAAATAAATTTTCATGTTTTGGAATCAAACTTAACGATATACGTAAAAATGTTCAGATTACGTTGCATCCATATTTAAGGGACTAATAAAAGTTCACGAAAAAACTAATCAGAGTACATAACGCTGTAGTAGATTGTAGAGTGAGTAATAAATGTACTTTATGAAAGATTCTGAATGACAGTTTACATGTTAAATAGTGACATTGGCGACACATCCACCGGTCGCGTGGTTTTGTGACTAGTCGCGTCGTGTCTTCACACTGCTTCCAAGGTGGGTCGACACCGCCCGCGTGTGGCGTTGCGACTCGTGATACTCTACCAAAGCTGTGTGCGGTGTACACTCGCGGGACGAAAACGTTACGCAGCTCAAGCGAGCTTCATTATCCATCTACATGTTGGCAGTAAGAAGTAAGCATAGTGGAAGTGTTGACCTAAAATTGCTTAACATTTTCGTTCCGTACGTGTACATGCTGGCGCACACCGGGTCACGCACGGCCACAAAACACGCCCTTGTGGGGCCTCGCTCCTCTTGAACGTGGAGGCTGACCAGGCAGATACTATTCTTACAATCTTTTTGTGCCGAGAGCAGAGAGGACCTATCTTATGCCTTGTAAGAGTTTCTTATACTTGGAAATGCGATGGGTTGAGAAAACAAAGACAAGTTAACATGAATACAGTATCAAAGGCCTAATCAAGTTCTAAAAGTTTAACAAAAAGTAAATAGAACAGCAAATCACAAATCATTGCTTCCTACAGAAAAACTGTAGAATAGTTCTGGTCAGAAATCCTCAACATGCAGTGAGCAATTTTGGTATACTGCCCAATGCTCTATTTCTCTGTCTTGTACGGCATAACAATCATAGAGTTGAGTCTATCAACCAGTCTGGTCGACAAGGGCGTGGTTGCACGATACATCTACTTGTGGCGGAACTACTGCAAACTGCGATACATTGCTTTGGTAGAAATCACTGAGCCAAGTGTCGCGCGCGGGAACGTCCGGTAGACTTCATACATACTCATACATCACACACGTGCTCATCCATTCTTACGCGTACAGTACAGGCCTAAGCTCTAAACTTCTGTGCAGCGTCAATAAAACTATAATATTAACTGTGAGACTCCGTTAGAGATATTAAAGTAGAAAAGTGGATAAGTCAATATTTAGTTATGATTAGTAACTTTTATGCTGTTATTAGTAAAAAATAGTTCAATAAAAGTATTGAAGATATATCCGGCATGAAATTGACAGTAACATATCGTATCGTAAATAATATAAGTATCAAGACCTTAAGTACTTAATTTTTTTTAAGTTTCTTGTTTTTTTTTTTGGTTAGTCTACTTAAATTATATCAGGAGTTTCCCCAGCTTGAATAATGCAGGGTAATCGATAACCCGATAACATTACCTCCTAATGAGACACTATTGTATATTATGTAATATAAATGACAAACATATTTATCGTAACTTGTGAACTGGGTCAGACGCGATCTGTCGATCACTACAAATATGGCCCAACTGTCCGACGACCGCAGCCATACGACGAATGACGCGTGCGGCCGTCCTCTGCTGTCATTTAAACTTCGTACGTTTCTTCTCGTAGATGTGCAGTCTCCGTAATAGGAGCGAGCTGGTCACACTACCGTGACCGCTCAAGCACTTCTCACGAGGAATCTTATTACCATCTTTCTCAAATATGGCGGCATCGTTTTTAAAGAAGTAAGATTTAATAAATCTTTCTTCTTTACACATTTTCTAAGTTTTGTCTTTTAGAACGGTGTTTCCTAAGTTGACTAAATCAACTTTTTTGGAATCTCTATCACTTAAGCTATCTTCAGAAAAAATGGCAATTGTTGTATCTTTGGTGTGTTCAACAATGACAGTGCGTTTGGCATTATTGCTCTTATAGACATCACTCCCGAACTGCTTCCTCTCATTAGCTAAACTGACGTCGTTTATTTTGTCTGTGATGTCTTTAAGGTCCTCATCATAATCAAAAGGGTTCGTCTGATTCTTCTCCGTTACTTTGTCTAAGAGATCATCTTTAGGCTCGCTAACACTTTGCTCTTTACCAGTTACACTAACGTCATCGAGATCGTCATAATCCGATTGATTACTGTCCATTTCATCATCCGATGACTCTTCACTATATTCACTATACTCCGAATCATAAAGTGCGTCCCAATAATAATCTTTTTCAAAATTTAAATTAACAGCATTATTATTAATTAAAACAGATGTATTTTGATTTAAATGATCATCATGAACCGCTGAAGGTTGAAACAACTGACTATCGTTTGGGAAATTCATGTCATTGTTAAGAGTAACACCGGTACCGCAAGCCTCACCGTTGCCGTAGTCATCAAAGGGAAGAGATCTAGCGCCTACCATAGAACGGTTACTATTGCGAGCCATACTTGTACTGTCACGCCCGTCCATTCTGGCGAAGCCACTGCCCGCGGCGTCACTGCTCGCCAGGGACGGTGGCCACGCTAGTGGAGCCCTGCCTGCACTGGCGCGCCATGCACTCGCACTGCCGGACGGCCCCGCGACACCACGCGCGGCCGCGGTGGCGCCCGCCTAAGCGAACAGGAGGGAGGGTTCGGCGTCCCGGATCTCACATACGAATTGATCCTGCTCCAGGGGACGTTTGATCCAGCGACCCAGTTTGGCTTTCTCGAACGCATCAACCAGGCGCTGCTTTGCGAGCTGTCGTAAACAAACATTTACACGTTCATCAGAAACAATTCATTTGTATTGTTCTTTCTCTACGAATCAGGGAGGTTGATCAACGTCAAGTTACATTGTGCGAGATATAACTGTGTTTTAAAATATAGCGTACATAATCAAGTTGACAAAAGGAACACTAAAGAACTAATGTCAAAATTCAAACCGTGATATTTAAGTTATCTGCGAGTTAAGACCATCCGACTGCAGCCACAACGCTCGTCTGGTCGCAGAACCCTCCCTGTTTTTTGGAGGATGAGGAACTTTACATTCTCATTGACCCTTAAAACCAAACGTTGCCATGGCGGAACGTAGTTCATAAGCTTTGGTCTGCTTACTCTACCTAGTACACACACAGATCACCGCACAGGCGTAGCTTGATGTTAATTAATATTATATGTATGTCCTCGTGAGTGTGCACTATATTGGTACAGTACCTGATACGTGGGACACATCTCCTTAGCCTCGTTGTACAGCAGTGTGTCGAGATTGTCCGGTATCTCGGGCACCTCTTCACCCATCTCTACATTCTGTGGGAGAGCCAGTCAACGCGGCATACACGTTAGTATTCGAACATGCGATAACAACGTAAAAAGACCCTGCACGAGGACGTCAACGCCTTCTGTACATCAAACTAATTATATCTAGGGAAACGACTTTTTAATTAGGGTGAAAAATCATGGTTTACGGTAGAACCTAATGTAGCGCACACAAAACATTTTGTTGATGAATGCATTGGGCATGCATGAAGGCATTTAAAGCAAAGTTATAAAATTCAAAGCTTACTTATTTAGAAAAATCTCAAAAACTAGAAAGTTCCCAGTGATGGGCCAGAATAAAAAAAATATCACAATAACGAGGCTAACAAGCGCTATCTGGCTTCGTCGAGGGTCTTTTTACACACATTGTACTACATATTTTACCACTCTGAACGCAACAAGTGTATATTTAGCATCGCCGACAAATGTAAAAGGGCCTAAAACACGGCGTATTTTAAACGCGCCGACGACGCACGTTTCTGAAACGCCGTCTGCGGCGAAGATGCCGATTTTTGCGTTTTAATAGATACAATGGCGCGTCTGAACTGCGCTTAAAGCGCGTAAACACACGTCATCGGTGCGTTTAAAATACGCCGTGTGTCAGGGGCCTACCACGCCACCGTCGGATACAGTCGTCAACAAATCGTATTTTTTTTAGATCTTTGTAATTGCTCTTCAATACAAAAGATTATATTGTATGTGTGATAAGACGATATGTTTTTGAAGCTAATGACAACTTTCTTTTTCTTTAAAGTATACCGTCTACCAAAAACAAGATGTGGTGGTTAAAGCAGTTTGTGTTTGAGTGAAAAGGAGATGGGGCATCAAAACGGACATCAAAATTAATAACGTGTTCACATGGGCGACATAATACAATACTATGATGAGTATAGCTGCTCTCAAAACGGTGAAGGAAAACATCGTAAGGAAACAGGCATGTCTTACTGCCGCACTCAGAGAGCTTTAATGATTACTTAGGCCATCATTAGGTTAAGGTTTTGACAGTTTTGTCATACAAAAGTACAGTAGAGTCCGTTTATAATGACATCGAAAGGAATTGACAAACACGTCATAATAAGCGGACGTCATACAAAGCGTTATGTGAAATGAAAAACCTTTTTTATGTAAATATGTATGTACTTAAGTATTTTAATACAGAAACATAGTAATTACATATGTATACGTACATATTAAATCAAAATCAAAATTGCACGTAATCAGCACATTATTATAATAACACATACACAAGTGTATTTTTTACTATAAGTAATCTGTAATTTTTGTCTGCTTTTGTTTTTTCATTTTATTGTAAAAACAGTCTCTAATACTATTGTGTCATTATAACCGGACATAATTTATTAAAAATGGGTCATAATAAGCGACATGTCACTGTAAGGGAAGTCATTATATCCGACTTTTTTTAAAGAATTTTGTATGAAAACCAAACTTCGTAGTGCAATTACGTCATAATAACCGGTTGGTCAATATAGGCGGAGTCATAATAAACGGATTCTACTGTATGTCAAATCTTAACTAAGTGACGGCTTAAGTAATCATTAAATATCTCTGAGTACCACAGTTAGAACTTAAAAATTCGTAGACATGTGTCATCTACCAACCCGCACTGGGCGCGGGCCCATTTTTGGATTATAGCCCATCCCTCTCCTAGAGAGGAGGCCTGAGTCCCTGCAGTGGGAACATTATAGGCTGATTTCAGAATTCAGAGTGGCGAAAAAGTTTGTTTCATAAATGCCCACGGGAAGTTTATATTATGTCAAGAAAACATGGTTTAGAAGAAATACCATTCCGCAAAGTTATTTGTGCAGTCGCTCAGGAACTTATCACGCACAGTGAATAGTTATCTGAAACTTGTCTATATTTTAACGGATAGTCCTCGTTAAATACTATGGAGGCTTTTATTAGCTTAGAGGTGTAATTGTATTAAATTGTTATAAAACTGTTGGTTTTGGAACACTGACCTATCACAGGCAGGAAGGCTGCCAAGATAGGTGGAGTTCTATTCTATTCTATTCTATTATTGGGGGTTTGGGTTTCCGCACTTGGTCCTTAAAGTGGACCATTGTGCGTGAGCCATGTTGGCCGATCACTCTAACCAGCCTACTTCCCTCCAGAAGCAGATCAGACTTCCCGGTCTCCTCAGGGCAAAGATAGGTGGAGTTATATTATCTGTAGGGACGAGTTGTGTGTGTGTACCTGAGGCAGCAGCGGCAGCCTCTTGATGAGGTAGTTCCAGCGCGCGAACATGCTCTGCTTGCACAGAAGCGACGGTAGGCCATTCTCCAGCTTGCCCGTCATCGCGTTGATTATCTCAGGCATCTGAAACCAATACTCAACACCATCAAATTGCGTTCCCAACACTTATTTGTAGGTATGAGTTGCGGAAAGGTGTTCTGTTATTTATTTCTCTTTAAAAAAACTTGAGAGGTGTCAAGGAACACCCGGATGGAACGAAGTTATTGTTATTATTTTTTATTATATAAAAAAAAAAATGTAGAAAAATTTCTGGCTTGCTTTCTATAAGAGAGAGAGAGACAGACAGAGAAACATGCGACGCCGCACAGCTTACAATAGCTTACTATAGCAAAAAGTGTCGTGACAACTTTTCGTAAGATTTTTTTCCGTCTAGCCCCCTTTCACAACGCGCGATAAGGAACTTCGTTCCAAAACTTCGTTCCAAAACTTCGTTCCAATAACGCCCGTAATCCCTGAAGTGTTAGGCAGAGGTGTAGGTAATAATAGTATGTTTAAGTCCGATGTAACACGGGGCGGGTCTATTGCTATCAACCATTTTAACCTTTTTAGCGTCGATTTCTACTAGCAAGCGAGCTATAGCAATGGTTTGGTTTTGTTTTTATATATTTATAGCTACTTATTTTTGTGTAGTATCCTAAGACTTATTGTCAGGCCTACGTTGTCCCCGCAAATCTAAATACTAATGCTGTAACATAAAAAAAAACATACAGACGAATTGATAACCTCCTCCTTTTTGGAAGTCGGTTAAAAAATGTTGTTAACCCAAAACCAGTTTAAAAGAATAACCATGTAGTTTCTCGCCGGTTCTTCTCCATAGGACGTTTCCTATTTTGATTTTGTTGGACATTTCAGTTTATCTATTTATAAGCGAGTTGTATCCTGACCTGCTGCGTGGAGATCCAGCACACACTGAAGTTGGGTGCGCGAGCCGGTGTGCGGACCTCCGCACTGGCCACGCGGGACATTATCGGCCGCTGCAGGTGGAAAGGCGGCGGCAGCGATGAGATGTACCCCTCGAAACGCCCGCAAATGGCCCTGCAACCATACGCACCACGTGTCAAAAGAACAAAGGAAAATTATGTTTTTCCTACTCCTCCGCTATTCTTTTCTGATTAATTTCGATGCGGGATCTAAGACAGTGAAATCGTTTCTCTGGGATTCCGTCGGGTTTTACTGTCTCGGCACTTTCCTGTGATCGCCATTGTTGATTCTGGCTTACAGGAATTACACTGGCCTGTGTTAAAGGAACAACACATTTATTCAGCACAGACGAAAGCAAACTTCTATACAGGTTATCGGAATACTGCTTTAATACGTCTCGGTAGCTGCGGCTTGTTCGCAAGAGATACCGCTGCCTCGGACACAAAGGGCTAAGAAGGAACACGAATGGTTTTAAGTCAGTACAAGTCTAACACTCCTACCGCTCCGCCCAGAGCGGGAAGAGTCATTTGATGATTTCCCACACTACAAAAAAAAAACAAGTTCTAGGTAGGTCTAAACAGAGACGCTCGTGGCTTAATAATAACTACCACTCGGGTCGATCTTTAGGTTAAGCCGCACTTGCCTAGGTCAGTCTGTAAGTTAGTGTGTAGGAGTACCACCCATTACATACCGAGTTTCCTCCGTGCCTGTGAAAGCACGTTAAGCTGTTGGACCCGATTGCCATATATATATTAGATCTAGCAGCAGTCGTTACAGGTAGGCAGTGACCTGAAAGTCTGACAACCAGTCTTACCAAAGGATATCGTATTACCCAGTATAAACTGGGTTGTGGAGGTCAGATAGGCAGTCGCTCCATGTAAAATACTGGTATTCAGCTGCATCCGGTTAGACTGGAAGCCGACCCCAACATAATTGGGGGAAGGCTAGGCTGATAATGATGGTAGGCCTGAACAGACCTGGTCGAAGCTACTTCAGTCAAAAGTCACAGGCGCATAGTGCGCGAGGTCCTTTTTTTTGTTGGACGGTGGGAAATCAACAGATGACTCCTCCCGCTCTGGGCAAAGCGGTATAGTGCCAAGTCTTCTACTGACTAAAAACCACCCACGTTCCTTCTTAGCCCTTTGTGTCGAAGCCGCGGTATCTCTTTCGGACAACCCGCAGCCCCGACGGGTGCGCGAGATCCTCCAGAAGGGCTACCTGTACATGTGGTGCGGGTGGAGCAGGGACCCTAGCACCAGCGACTGCAGGTACACGGGGCGCAGTAGCCGCGACAGCAGCGCACCCTGCAGCCCGCACACGCTCCAGAGGGCCACCTTGTCTGAGCAGGACATCGTCAGCAGACGCTCGCCCTAAAACACACAGTTTAAACATCAAGGTTTTGAGTTTCTCCCCGAAATTCTATATTTTTAGGCTTTGCAAATTTATTCCCCATTCTATTATATCTCCGAAGGGTTAGGTGGAGGTTTACCAAGTACACCCACATTTTGCCAGTTAAGTTTTAAGTAGTACACACCTGCATGACGCCGTCCCAGGTCTGCACCACGTTGACGCTGTTCTTCACCGGGATGGTGCCCTCGCCCGACTCGATCTTAGTGCGCAGTTGTCCACGCGCCAGCCTATGCGTCACACAGAGTCAGGAAAAGCAATAAACCGGTAGCAAATAAACCTATCATACTGGTTTTTATCAAAAATTTAACCGTTCCCTGACACTAATTGCAATCAACGCTGCGTTTGTCCTGTTCTGTGACAGTAAGGGTTATATTTTACCAATATAAAGCGCTGTCTTCTAATGTTTTGTGGTACTGGAACGTTCCATGAGTCAGAAGCATTCCATTACCACAAAACAATAGACGACAGTGCACCGAATGAGTATATTAAGGGAAGTATAAAAGTTGCACCATTTGGGTACTTGACCATTTTTTTTTACTAGTGATCTGGAAACATTAAATCAAAAGATAGGCAAAACTAAAAAAAAACTAGTGTATCTAATATCTTAAAAATTGGCTTGCTAGACAAAGACAGCGCTATGAAGACGTGACGTCATAACTCATACCACCATAGTTACGTGTAGTACAAATGGCCTTTTCGCGCGACAAGGATAGAAAATGCCCCAACTAATAACTTCTAAAGCATGTAGCTACACCATTTTTTGATCGATTCAACGAGTATTACATTTTTTATACATCGTATTATTTCTGTTAGTTCTTTGAAATAACATAACATTAGATATTTAACAGTAGTCAAGTACCCAATTACTAAACAGTTTAAAGAGAATCGATAAATGATCATGTATGTAAAGAAAGAGACAGTGTGTGAGGAATGATATGAAGTAAAAAGAACTAAATAGATAAGAAGTAGGAAAAAAACGTGTAGCGCCGACCTCAAACAATATGGTGCAGTAAGATGATGGTGCTTTGTTTACAATAAGTATACCTTCTCGTGGGACTATAGTATAGGTCTGACCTGTTGGGATGCCTATCAGGCTCACTGTTGTATTGCTCGTGGGGCGAGAAGATGCGGCCGTCTCCGCAGGGTGCAGTGCTCACATACAGGTGAATACCCCGCGAAGGCTTCAGCTGGTACCCGCCGTAAGGTAGCGGTTCCAGGTCGTTATCCTCGAGCGGCTTGCTAGGGTCTGAGCGCACGTGGACCGATCAAGCAGAACAGGGTATAAGTATTCACGTTTTCAGTAACGAACCACCCGAACATAGAAATTGTTCATTAACACAAACAAATAAAATTTAAGTGTCTGCTTGTGACTTTAAAAACAGTGTGTATGCAAATATCATTGTATTAGTAACGGGTGAAGAGTTAAAAAGTTGTGTGTGCGAATGAAGAGTGAGGTGTGTGTGTGTGTGCTCACCTCGTTGTCTGGAGTACATGAGCAGCTGCGCGTACAGGTAACGTTGCAGACAGCGCCTTGCCGCTACCTACACAAAACACTCAGTTTCAACAGCATTCCACACACCATATAGTACTAGTGTCCGGCCGAAGCTCCAGTTTCGACTGTGACCACCCTGGACACCACTTAATACACGGCTAGAAAACTTTAAATTGTGTAAAATTAAATAACGTATGTATTTCTTCTTTTGGAACAAGACTTCGCGAACTTTTTGGTTAGTTGAGCGGTGAGCCACAGGATTATTGGTCTGGAATTCTGTGGATACCCGTCATGTATCTATCTAAATATATAAAAGGCAATGTTGATTCGACTGAGAATCAACGCACAGGCCAAACATTTTTTTTTTTTTGGGGTTGGGAAATCATCAAATAACCCCTCCCGCTCTTGGGCAGAGCGAAAGGGAGTGTCAGACTTCTACTGACTAAAAACCACCCATGTTCCTTCTTAGCCCTTAATGTCGAGGCCGCGGTATCTCCGCAGCCCCGACGGGACAGGCCAAATCCTTAGAGATAGAAACTTAAAATTTCGCACACGTATTCCTCTTATGACGTAGGCATCCACTAAGAAAGGATTTTTCAAAATTCAACTCCCAAGAGGGTGAAATAGCGGATGAAAGTTTGTATGGAAAATCGTCATTTCCGACATACACGCGAGCGAAGACGCGGGCAAAAGCTAGTCCAAATATAAGAAACAGAAGGAAGTTGCGAGTGTCTGTGTTAGCGGTATTACCGAGCGCGTAAAACGAACAAGAAAGAGGGTTGACCGATCTGTCTGGTCATAAACACCCACCCGCAATAACTTCAGCTCATCCGTGATCATGGTGCATCACCGTTGAAGTATCGGGAACACACAAATAGCAAACATGTAAATAACCCGTTTTAAAAACCGACCTGGTTGAAGTGTGATAGTAAATTGAGATAATTTTCAGTACGAATATAAGAGAACCGACAGATAGATTTAGTGCTGAGCGCAGTCCATCCATCGCTTGCCGCAGGCCGGTCTGTGGATGGGTGGCTAAAAATTACATACAGAGTTTCCTCTGTGCACGAAAAGTCGTTATAAACGTTAAGTAGTTGGTCCCGGCTGTCATTAGTATTTCTATGATAGTCGTTACACACCCAAAAGTCTGACAATCAGTCTTTGGGAAAAGGCTTTAGTTGTTGCCAATTAAGATCGTAATAGCGGTCATTGCCTTTTCCTTATTATCTCTTCGTAAGAACAAATGAACCATGTAATTGTACAGTGTGTTTTCATTAGAAAAAATGTTGAAGATAACGATATATGACGATTCAAGACATGAACGGGCGTATTTTGGATTTCAAAATTAAGAACTTAAATAAATGTAGGTGGGTCAATGACCACTATTGAAATCTTAACTGGCAGCAACTATGGGCAGATGATGGCTGAAAACTATTCTCGCGACATAAGATTGTATGGTATACAAGTATGAGTGTGTTACGTACCTCGGCATGGCAGTCATTGAGGGCGCGGCCACTCACCGACATATGCTCACCCGACACGCACTTGGTGCCCGTCGTAACTGCTATCACCTATAAAGCAACCACGTAACGAATATATTATAAGGTTTTTAATAACTTCTTTAAGTTGTTTCCAGTTTGACTAGGACATTGCAGACTTGAATCACCGATTGTCTGATAAAAAACGATTACGTGCTTCGGAAGGCACATATAAGCCAGTGGTCCAGGCCGCCAAATGGCGGTCGTCAAACCACGTCCGAAGCCTTTGGGGCGGTTTAGAAACTCTGACACTAGGGTGTGTGGGGTCATTAGACATTACTCCCCACACGATAAGATGATTAAAATAGGTCGACAAAATTTTAACACAGCATTCAGTACGTCTAACCAAAAATAAAGACTGATTAAAATGATTTCATTTTGATCTAAAATATTCGTTAGCCATCACTTTTAGTGTATTTTCGTTGGCTGATTTTTGGGCTTGTAGTATCTTATGTGTTTTTCTTACTTTCTTTTTTTACCTTTTTAGGTGGTCAGAATGATTTCTAAAAGTTGGTCCATCTATTTTAATTTTTATTTATATTTATTTAAATAACCAAGATCTATTGGGTTAGTAACAATATTCTTAACGGTCTATGTGTAGTACTCTAGAAACACAGACAGTGTACAGATGACTACCTACACAGTGACCTCACCAAATAAACGTGGTAAAGAAATAAAATTGAACTAAAATGTAAATTAAACATCACAATTTCAAAACATTTCACGCCACAGTTTGTGGCAAACAAGTCCGAACGAATTGGGTTTTTGAAAACTGTTAAAAATTCAGAAAAATATTATGTTATTTTAAAGAACTAACAAAAATAACAGAATGTGTGAAAAAAATAATAAAATCGACCAAAAAATGGAGTAGCTACAGGCTTAAGAAATTTTTGGTGGGGGCACTTTCTATCATTGTCGTGCGAAACGGCCATTTGTAATACGTCTACGTAAAAATGGCGGTATAAAAATATGACGTCACTTTTTAGTGGGGCTGTCTTTGTCCAGCAAGTCATTTAAAATCAGTTAAAACTAAGCCATTTTTTTATTGATTTTATTACTTTTTTCACACATTGCGTAATTTCTGTTAGTTCTTTTAAATAATATAACATTTTCGTAAACTTTTAACAGTAGTGAAATACCAAATTGTATGTGTACACAATATGTTTGAGCAAGTGAATATAACATAACATCGTGTGGGTGTACCCAATCCGGTGAAAACCCACATTTCACCAGTTATGTCTAAGTCCCTTTTAATTGAGGGCCCCTCTTACACCGGGCACAAATCCAGACTCCGTGCCTGTTACTGGGAAATTCCTGATGGAAAAACCCAATAACACTTTTGCCCGACCCGGGACGATTCCCGAGGATCTCTTGTTCAGCAGTCACCCTTAAGACCACTAGACCAAAGACCAACGAAGCAGTTAGTAAATAAATATATGTTATGTTATCTGATAGACTCACCCTGGCGTCTTTTATGCGGTTGTTGGTGGTGATGACGATGCCGGCCAGTACCTTGCGCTTGGAGTGCGTCACGTCGTTCCTTATCACCTCGTTGAACTTCTCGTTCACCATTCTGAAGAAGACCAAGTCAGGTTGAGCGTCACTTCATCGTGTGGTTAGTCCCTAACCTGACGTCGGAGTAATCTGCCGCCTATTGGCCTCTGACTTGGCCTTAAAAGCCGTCAAGAAATATGTTTCAGACATGCTGGTTTCCTGACGATGTCATCCCCATTGGTAGTATATAGCGTTTACTCGTCGTGACGTCCGTCGTATTACAAAAAATGTTACTGATGCCCAAACTGTAAAGGAGTTTGTTGGCAGATTTAGCTCTGTAGCTATATTTTTAGCTTTCCATGAATAACGAAGATACATTAACTATAACTTTCGATTAATCTAACTGACGGACTAATCATATTTTTTTGTCAGGAAACATCCCTATTGTACTCACTTTCCGATGTGGTCAGCCAGGGTCTGGTGCAGGGTGTCGACGGGCGGCGCGCAGGAGAAGCACTCGTTGCGCGTGTCCAGCGCCGCCAGGGCGGAGCGCGCGGCAGCCAGCTTAGCTAGCTTCTTGCTCGACCCTACGACATATCGCATGAGTACACATTGAGGTACCCTTCGGAAACACAAACTTGAACCTATAAAAAAATATTGATCTCAAGTGTGTATGCGGCGTATCTCCGCAGACAATGGCCCACCTTCCATCTTGCGCTGCATGCCCTGACACCTGCACACTAGACGATCTTATGACTGCATTAGCAAGTGGAGTTCGGATAGCTGAATATTGCGCCAAATTTATTTAATTTATTTAGTGAAGGTATGCCATCGACACTTGGCCGGTTATTTGTTTCATGTTTTTTTTTGTCGTGTATACAGGGTGTAAACAAAGTCTTTACGAAGCTGTTAACCAAGTATTATGTAGGTACATCAAACTAAGTACAACTACGCAAAAAATATTGCTGGGAAACGACTTTCTTTTTGGGGTGAAAAATCCCATTTTACGGTAAAACTCAATGTAGCACTCTTAAAACATTGTGCTAGTTGATGCTTTGAATAGTAAACGGGTCATGCGAAGTGATTCAAGTAAAGTTATAACCTGAGAAATTTGTAATAAAAAAAACAGCTTTGAAAAATTTGGAACTTTGACCCCCAATATCTCCATAACTAGGGGGTTCCCAGGTATGGTCTAGAACAAAAAAATGATCGCAGTGACGGGGAGAACAAGTGCCATTCCGCTACGTTAAGGGTACTTTTACACCCATATGTTTAAGACTCACCGTATCCCTCGAACTTGCTATCCATGATCTGGCAGATCACCTTGAACCGCATGCTGTGGCTTAGCTGCTGCGGCGCTGTAACAACATCAAACCTTAATGTTTGGGTGTTAGGGTTGATATTATTTATGATGACTTTGATGATAAAACTCGTGAGATCTGTGTAAATCCGTATTTGATACTAATGTCTTGAAACTATGGAACCATCGAGTATCGTATCGTTATTAAATTAAAATGCTGTTCCTTACCTTAACCTGCACGATTAAAATGAGCTTTATTAATTTTTTTTTGCAGATTATAATTCATAAACTTAACACAGGACATAAAAATTCGGATCAGTTTGCACAGTACTACCATTACATCAATAAATTACAATCAAATTAAAACAAAAACAAAATAAAGTCGAAAATAAAATTAAATCATAATAAAATCAAAATAAAGTGAAAAATAAGCATGGGCTATCCTATCATATTACTCGGTCCTAACAGGGTTGTCAGCCATGGCAACTCGTGTCCAGGTGGAAGATTTTCGGTAAGTGGCACAAATGGGTTGTCTACCTGAAGATCTGTTTCTTTTTTCATCACCTCCTTTCTTGGTGGGAAGCGGATGACTGAAGATATGTGAAAAATGACAATACCTGGGTTCGTGGTGAGAGGCGACCCGTCGCCAAACAAGCAGGTGAAGGTGAGTCCTTGGTAGTTCTCATACAGCACGTTGATGGGGCTTTTGGGCGACGCGGTGGAAGGAGCCAACCCGAACAGGGACGCCTGCGAGCTGCCCTCACCCACGGAACCTGCTGGTAAACGACATGACGCTACAGTCACTTCACAAGCCATAACAACTGTGGCAACACTGATTATATAACATCACGCCTGTAATCCTCGAAGGGTTAGGCAGAGGTGTACCTAATAATACACCCACATTGTGCCAGTTATGTTTAACTCCCATATCATAGGGGGCTAGTCTTGGTCCTGAATATTCTAACTGCAATTTCTGGGAAACCTTAAGATCATCATCATTATCAACCTATTAATGTTCCCACTGCTGGGACTCCGGAAAATATGGGTTTTTAAAAAACCCCAACTTAAAGCATTTATTTCAAAGAAAGAGAGAAGAAGTATTGATGTTTCGCACAGGACAAAACAAATATGGGTAAACCTAACAATTTAAACAAATGAGAAAAGTATGACATTGAAGTCGGTCCCGTACAAAGCCAAAAGGTATCTCAGCATGTTGCTGTAATATTTTTCTTTCAAATAAAGTGCATAATCAAAAATATTCCTTAAAATAAACCTTTGATATTGTTAACTCTGATTCAAAAAGGGATTTTTTTTTTTACGCTAAGAAGGTAGTTGGTAACAAACAGCTCGTATCACGCTCAAAACAAAAGAGATCGACATACCTTCGATTCCGTGGTCCACGTCCATCTGTATTGGGGGGGGCTCTGGGTCGTCTGGTTGCATCTGCACCGGCGGCTGCACGCCTTGGAACTCTGCCACTGACCAACGAACACGCTTATTAGATATTTACAGCAGACAAGAGATACCAACGAAAAAGTAATACCATTCAAATATTACCAGCCGCTCGGGTCGATCTTTCGATGAATCAAATCAAAAATATGGGTAAATAGATGGTACATAAGTGCATTACATAATAAAACAATCATCATCATCATCATCAGCCTATTAGTGTTCCCACTGCTGGGATAAGGCCTCCACACTTCGAGAGGGAATGGGCTATGATCTACCACGCGGGCCCAGTGCGGATGGGTAGATGTCACAAGTCTTCAAATTTTTGGTTCTAAGACATGCCGTTTTCCTCACGATATTTTCCTTCACCGTTTTTGAGAGCAGTGGTGATGAAATAATAACTTAATAAGAGAAGAGAAAAACAATAAGAATCCTCATATTAAACATTTCTGGCAAAACTTAAAATAAAAGTTTTTAAAAAATTAACTGGGTACCAATACACAGGTACATATTTGCATTTTGAACTACATACTAACTTAACAAGCTATTATTGCACTTATTGGAACATAGTAAGGTGCTGCAATAATTTTCTATTCTTATAATTAAGGTATTCCTGGGTTAAGCCAAGGTACGGCTTTCGTCTTTTAACCTCAAACACAATGCTGGAGTTGTATGTACTTGTCGACACTATTGAACATAACAGCATTACTCCTCATATTATTATCTTATTTACTTATTTTTATCTTATTTAAATGCGTTACACCGACAAAGTGCTAAAGAAAAATATTGTAATTTTTTTTAGTGTGTCTCCAGTACGCATTAAAGTAGGGATGTTTTTTTTTTCACGAAGTTCATTGTGTGCGATGTCGTTGGATAGGTCTTTAAAAAATATTGCAAATAGATCCATCCATTTATCATGGATCTGGCCAATGGATCTTCTGAGAAAAAATATTCTCAGTAGATCTACTTATTTCGATGATGGATCTAATGAGAAAATAAATTCCCAGTAGATCCATCCATTTATCATGGATCTGCCCAATGGATCTTCTGAGAAAAAATATTCTCAGTAGATCCACTTATTTCGATGATGGATCTAATGAGAAAACAAATTCCCAGTAGATCCATCGTGGATCTGACCAATGGATCTATTGAGAATGATCCATACGGGGATACGGGTTGTGTTTGGGGGTGTAAAAAAAATTCATGGTACAGCCAAGTAGGCTTTACAAGTTTACGAGTAATAGTCGACCAACTTATACAATGTACATGTATGAAATATTTTCCTAAACATAATGTACGAGAGCGCAAGTCTCAAAACTGCAAATGTAAGTTTGTTTTATTTTTACCATAAAAATCATCGTTCGGAGGCAGGTAGGCAGGGTGGTTAATCACTTTAGTAAATTCAAATATTTCGATAGGGAACTACGGAACCCTACAGTGTGCGTGGTCCGACATGCACTTGGCCGGTTTTTGTTTTAATAGTTTTGTATACAAATTGTAAAGCGGTTCACAGAATACATAAGTTTCCGAATAAAGTGGCCTGTGACATACGGACGGACAGACAGACATGACGAATCTATAAAGGGTTCCGTTTTTTGCCATTCGGCTACGGAACCCTAAAAAAGGCGTAAATGATAGCATGACGACTGGCAGGAGAGATGGAAGAAAAAGACGTGTTGCGCCGACCCCAAATAACATGGGATAAGGGCAGGAAGATGATGTATCTGCGACGTTGGCAACTAACAGGATGTATTAAGTGTATTGCACTGACCCGGGAGCCTGTGCTCCTCGTCGCTGGTGAAGTCTTCGTTCTGGTTGGGGTCTGGAAGCACGCGGCCGGCGCGCGCCAGTAGGCCCGTGAGGCACGCGCGCGCTGCAGCTGCACGCGCCTCGCGTTTGCTGTTGCCACACCCTTCGAACCGCAAGTCTGCAAGCTACAAGAGTACCGACTTTAATATTGGTAACAAAAGCTCATCGGGTCGCTAGCCCCATGAGCTTCGCATGAGTGCAATGCAGATACTAATGTTATAATGTATACTACATTAAAATTCCTCTTGAACCATTTCATTTATTGTTGGAAATTGCATTAAAATCCGTTGCGGAGTTTAATAGATCTAAGCGTACAAACAGCGGGAGCGACTTTGTTTTTACTATTTATTTATTATTACACTAGCTGTACCCGCATGCGTTGCTATGCCTTTTTTCCTACATAATACCTGTCTACCTACCTGCTACATACCTACTACTTACCTATCTACTACCTCCTATCCTACCTACCTACTACCTCCTATGTTACCTACCTACTACCTACTACCCTACATACCTACTATCCTACCTACTACCCTACCTACCTACCTACTACCCTACCTACCTACCTACTACCCTACCTACGTACCTACTACCCTACCTACCTACCTACTACCCTACCTACCTACCACCCTACCTACTACTCTACCTAGTCTACTATCCTACGTACTAAGTTGTGTTTTGTTATTCTGTCAGTTGCGTAACTTTCGAGACATAGACAATAGCTCAAAGAGTATATAACCACTACGTATGAATAGCTTATCAAGAAAAATCATAGACAACCTATAAAAAGACATTTACACTTTTGTTAACCTATAGAATAAATCTTAGAAAGGTATTATTTTCGGAAATTAAAAATTAAATAATTAATAAATAATTTACACAAATTAATGTCTAAAACAAACAGTACCTGAACTTTCGAGACATTTTACAAAAAATAAATTTCTGAACGCACACATGAATAGTTGTTACAGTATTTGACAGGATTGGACAACAAATGTTTGACATTTAATGAACAAATCAGCATTTATTGAAATGATTAAGTATTCATTACACATATCGAGTTTTCATTGTTTTTTTTTCATTCGGGGCGGAGACAAATCCAACGAATCAATAACCATGAAAATTGGTTCAGCAGATCTCGAGTTATAAGTGTTGTAACAAACCCGTCTTTCTTTTATATATATAGATTTTTGTCTATCTTCGCAAATTCTCGAAAATACATGAAGTGGACTCCCGTTGTAAGATGACTAATAAGTCACGATATATTAAAATATGCTTTTGTTTTAAATGTGCTGTATCTCACCTGCACAACAACTGCTGACTATATTTATATCGTTCTTGTCAAACAAATTTTTGGTTAAAAGTTTTTATTGAGATCTGCAGCATTTAATTTTTTTAGATTTTTTACTTTAACATTAGGAAATAAATAGAGATGTAAAATATGAAAGTCATGTAAAAATCTGTCTTTACGTTTTTAAATATTTCTGCATCACAGACGAGCTTAATGGCTATCTTAATATTTTGTACGAAGCTTACATACAGTGAACTTCCTATGTATAAACTTAATAAAAACGGCTACTGCTTTTTGTACGAAGCTCAGACCGTAGACGAATTGAATCACTTCGACTCCCGTTGCGTTGACTCTTGATTTTGTTCTATTTAACCGACTTCAAAAAAGGAGGAGGTTATATGTTCGTGTGTATGTATTTTTTTTTTTTTTTTTTATGTATGTTACCTGATTTCTCCTCCATTTGTGAACCGATTCTCAAAATTCTTTTTTTATTTGAAAGAGTATACTCCTGAGGTGGTCCCATTTAAATTTGGTGAAGATCTGATCCTGATCTTCGGAGATATACAATAGAACTCTTCAAAAATAGACGGCAAATCTGTCGTGATTGCTGCAATCGCTTGGATGTTTATTGTTTACGCAACATCTTAACTTACCATCACGCTTGTATGCTCTGACGGGGTACGCAGATGTGTACAGGACGCCCAGATTTCGAGAGTTAGGTATGTTAAGTTCCATTTTATTGCGGATAAGCCTATTACCGTGACATGTATTGTTAACAACGTAAAATTAATGAATATCAAATATTTGTAAAGGATATTACAACTAAAAATGGAAAAATAAAAAAACTTTTTTGCACTAAATAAAACCGACTTCAAAAACACAAAAAAGTGAAAAATAACTTTAGCTTCTGAAGTCGGTGACAAAAAAACTGAATAAAACAAACAAAGTCACCGACTTCAGAAGCTAAAGTTATTTTTCACTTTTTTGTGTTTTTGAAGTCGGTTTTATTTTTTTTTGGTGCCTTGTTTTTTGTTTTAACTCGACATGGCAGTCACATTCAAAACGACTGTGCTTTTAATTTATCATCCGGTGATTCCGTGTTTTTGATAATGCATTGATGACCCACCAGAAAGTTTACTTGATTAGAAATAAGTTTCTAACGAAAGTTACACATAACGTGCAGTTTTTACACATAACGTGCAGTTTTCACGAAAATAAGAACGCAATGTTCTTCGGGTATAAACTGTCTAGATTCCAAGAAAAGTCTCTATATGACATCCAAACTCTTAACAGCCATTGCGAGGTTCCCAGGCGATCGCGTTCCAGTGCCAAGATTTAACAAAATATGTCATAGTAGGTACCTACTTCGTAAAATGAACTATTCAGTATACAAGGTGGAAGCAACACCGGCGCACAGACGGTTACCGCGTATTCAGTACATCATTTTGCATCCCTCCCTCCACATAGTTTTTTTTTTATTCACGTTATCATTCTTCTGCCCTTATCCCAATTTATTTGGAGGTCAGCGCAGCATGTGTTCTTCTTCTATACTTCTCTATTATTAGTCAAACTTATATCGTTACTTCTTTCTAGCCATTTCATCCTTTACACGGAGTAAAGTCTGTTATAGTTTCTTTGGTCTTACTGTTCTATAGCCATCGAAAATCATACTTAACGTTTTCTTTCCATCGATCATTAAAAAAAAAACACCTATAAGTGCATTCATAACCCGGTGGGAAGGAAATCCGACATGTTCGAGGAGTACTCCCTATTTCGAGTTGCAACTGAGAAATTCCTGATGGAAAACCTTATTGCACTTTCTAGTCCAGGACCCCCACCCCCAGGTTCAGCAGAGGTTGCAGTGCTTGCAACCACGAGACCAACGGAGCAGTTACAATACCACTTACGCCGAGAACAACACATTTTTAAGCCGAGTACAATGCACTTTATTGTTGCAATATTATACACTGTTCTGTTTCGTACCTATGAATTATTGGTGAATACCTATGTGTATTTTCTCGTTTTAACCAAATATTTTAACGAATGTTATTACCAAGAATCGGTTAATTGATAATACGTCAATTCATAACACATTTCCCCCAACACACACTACTACCACACATACACCCACACTTACACCCACACATACACCACACGCAAATACGTACTAAACGTACTAACGCCAAGCACCAAAATATTGTAATTACTTTCGTTATTATTTCTTTATTGTTGTTTTTTATGTATACAACTTAAAAATTCATTCATTTCATTTTCATTCGCATTCATATAATATCGTACATAACATTAAAATGTAAACATTACCCAAAGGGTGGAGACCTGGTGTCCTGAAATACAGACCTCACGGTCTAGCTTAGGCACCAGTCTCCCACAGTATAATTATTGCTGTTACGAATTTTTTACTTCTCTGATGTATTTATATTGTGGCGAGAAATAAATCATTATTATTATTATTATAACGCACCAATCTGCCGAACAAAAGGAAAATGTGTCATAATTAAATTTCACAAAATTAAACCATCATATTCTAGCTTCTCTTTTCCATGTAACTTGTGAATGTGATGATTAAAACGGGATTATTCAAACCTGCATTTTCCATTTACCTACATGAAAATTAAATAATTTTCATTCTGGGAAAAGTAGATTATAATGAATGTCCGCGCATATCTCCGTCAATTGTGGACCGATTTTCAAAATTATTTTTGTTTGAAAGGGTATACTCCCCATTGTCACCAAGTCAGGATCTGATAATGAACCTTGAGAAATCGAAGGCAATCCTCAAATTTTATAGGCACACATTACGTTTTCCATATATTTTCTGAAGCTGTTCAAGTATTTGCGTCTGATAATCATAATCTCATGTGGCTGCGCTGATGATGGATAGTACAACTCCTCAACGGTTAGGAGTTGAAAGAAAATACCTTATTCAGAAAGTGTACTTACGGTTCTTGTAACAAAAAAACGTTATTTTTTGGTACGTTTTTTCTCCGAATAAAATGTTAACAAAATCCGATTCGCATAGGAAAGGAATATTTTAATAACAATTTCATACGGACAGTACAGTAGTATAATAGTTCGTCAAAACACCGAATACATTTGTGAAAGCCTGAATCTACCGGTAGCCAATATTTTATTTCAGTGTATTCTTGCAATTAGTCGGTTGTTCGGTACTCGAATACCAAAATGATTTATTGTTTTGTCCGACTTTGGTTAAACAATTTTCCAGAATTCAAATATCATTGATACAATAACAACTAAAATAATGCATTATTTTTATATCAGCAGGATAATAATACTTCAATATTTTTCGCTCCAAGTATTTCGTTAATTAATAGCAAAAGAGATAATGTGAAATCATTTCTAAAAGGACATCCGGTGGGTGGAGGCTTCCACCGGATGTCTTCTCATACGGTCTAGAAAACAATAAAGGTGGGTGGGTTGCCTTGTGAACGTGAAACGGAAGCCGTAATTACATATTCGACTATTAATACTCATACTCAGAAATAATGTATTTTTGTCAATGTAATATAATCAACGCTCTTTGTTACTATTTCTAAATAAGTAACATGTATAAATACTACACACTGATAGGTAGAGTAGATGTTACATACAAGATATATGGTTGATATTGGATATATGGTTTTATAAATACACTATCTGACCCACGCAACTTCGTCTGCGTCACATAATATACCTTACGTATTTACGTAACTTAAACCGTTTTCGCAGCGCACGCAACGGAAGCTCTCAAAAAGGAATATCTTTTCCCGTTTTTGCAACATTTTTAATTTATGCTCCGCTCCTATTAATCGTAGCGTGATGTTGTATAGCCTAAAGCCTTCGTCGATAAATGGAAACATTTATATAGATATAGATTAATACCATATGGGTTAAATAAGCTTCGGAAAATATCGTTATTTTTAACCTAACATTTTAATATTAAAAAATGGTAACAGTGAGTCAATCTTAAAAGATAAACATATGCTGTCGCGGACTTTTTTCTAGAACTCTAAAAGAGGAACAATTCCTTCATACATGATATTTACGTAACTTAAACCGTTTTCGCAGTGCACGCCACGGAAGCTCTCAAAAAGGAACATCTTTTCCCGTTTTTGCAACATTTTTCATTTATGCTCCGCTCCTATTGACCGTAGCGTGATGTTATATAGCCTAAAGCCTTCCCCAATAAATGGACTATCTAACACTAAAAGATTTTTTTAATTCCAACCAGTTTTTTCAGAGTTTACCCCGTTCAAACAAACAAACAAACTCTTCAGCTTTATAATATTAGTATAGATTTAGTACAGCCGACCCCAACATAGTAGGAAAAGGCTAGGCAGATGATGACATTTAGTTCAGCATAAGCCATTTACGCTAAATTAAGTCCCTCCAGATCAGATGGTCTAAGTAGCTAAATGTCCAACTACGTGAAACGTCTAATGAGCAGTAAGTCTATTTAGCAAAATGTCCATGTAGCAAAACGTCCAACTATCAGACTGATGGTCTGTATAGCAGAATATCTATTTAGCAAAAAGTAATTTTTAAAATGTGTACACTCATGAAAGAAAGTAAAAGTCATTTTTAATATTTATTTATTTATGAAAGGTAGCTTCACAGCTTTATTTAAATTACATAATTTTATTTGATAAAAAAAAATCTGGGTTAAAAAACTCTTCAATATTGTTAGGAAATTAGGCGCACAACTCCCCTGTTTTTTACCCTTTTCACTTTTTTGTGTTTTTGAAGTCGGTTTTTATTTCGCAAAAAAGTTTTTTTTTAACATATTTATATTTCAAAAAACGTAAGAAAACTCGAATTTCGTGGGCTTTCCTTGTCGCATCAACTTTCATAAAAAGTAATTTCCCACAACCAACAACAGTCTAAAACTTATTGTAAATAACAAACGGATGAAAACAAAACAGTCAATTACATTATAAAACTTAACGGATCAAAAACAAAAAAAAACCTTAACAAACAATAACAAATTATTCTGAGCTCAACTGTACGTACACAGGAATGCGCGCGCGTTTGCATGTAGTACCACTACAGGTGTAACTCAAACACTCAAAGCAAGACGCGACGGGCGAGGATTAGGACAGGCCCGCCGCTTTATTCCAAAACCAGTACAACTCTTGAGAGCCAAAATCAACAGTGGCGACCACCAGAAATGTATTTTGTGTAGATGGTGGCTGAGTGATTAGACAGCTGTGTTGCGTGACGCGGGTTCGATCCCCGCACGGAACAAACATTTGTGTGGCCTACAGATAGTTGTTCCGGGTCTGGCTGTTTGTGTATGTGAGTTTAAATGTTTGTAAACGCATCCACTATACACGATAAATTCCTAGTGTGGGGCAACGTTTGTATAAAGAAAAGAAAAAAGTACTTACGGTCACAGCGACATGGAAGCTGGGGCAGTGGGCTGGGCCACCCTGACGCAGTACGGTGTAGGCGACTCTCAGGCCGAGCTCGTTGAGCGCCGACACGGGTGACTTGCCACCCGACTGCACCGCGTCCGCGGCCGTCGCAAGCGACTGCAAACACATACACACACATTACATCCCGTATATATAATTCACACATGCCATATAAGAAAAACTGCCGAACGTCATTCAGCGTCAGCAGATGCGCATTCTTGTGTAAATGTATTGCGTAAAACATTACTTATGGTAATTAATATCACACATAACATGACGCCTGTAATCCCCGAGGGGTTTAGGCAGACGTCTATCTATTTGAACTTCGTCAGTTACGTTTAAGTCCCAAGTAGGTAATAGGGCTGCTACTGAGAAATTCGTGATGGAAATGGAAAAACCCCAACAACAATTTTCCCGAACTGGGAGTCGAACCCAGGATTACATGCTCAGCAGTCGGGCTTGCGGTAGCGGACCAACAAGGCAGTCATTTGGCACAGAGATACTCAAAAACCTGGATTACCACATAGGATGCATGTTATCCCGGTACTTCAATAGCAAGCTGGTTTGTAATACATAGTAATAAGAAGCAGGAGGAATAGTTCTGACCTGCAGGTTCCACTTGAAGCCACTGCCTACGCGGATGGAGAAGGCGGCGCGCTTCGCCGGAGGCTCGCCGACTGCGACCAACCAAGAATAACCACATATTAGTGTGACGCACTGATGGTCAGTACACCGGATCCGCATCCTTACCCAACGTAAATTCATACGTATTTTGTATCTCATGAGAATGCTAAAGCGAATTGTGGTGTTACACGAATGGATAAAATAAGAAATTAGTACATAAGAGGAACCAGTGACTTTGTGGCACCAGTGACTGCAGTTTTGTGGTAATTGTGGTACGGACATGTGATGCGGAGGAAAAAGGAGGTATGTTGTGATCGGTTTCTAGTATAGCGAGATGCAGCATTTAACATGGAGCGGCTGCCTGTCTGACTTCCACAACTCTTTTAGTACTGGGAATACGATAACATGATAAGACGAGATGTTAGATTTGTGGAATGCATTTTGGTATCGTTGTAAATACCTCTCCACATAACACAAGGTAATGAAGCTATGATGTTTGTGATGTTAGCTAGTACATAATCCTATGAGCTGCAAAATAGCTTATGAAGTTAACTCCAAAAGCCAACTAACTTTAACGTAAGGTAATCGTTTTAATCTCGTTGTCCTTCCACTTTGTATGAATATCTAGGTTAAGTTAAATTTCTATAAGAGTGGCGGTGGCCCAGTGGTGGAGGCCCCGACTTACGAACAGTGAGTACTACATTACTTTGTGTAATTTATTTCATCACCTCTGCTCTCAAAACGGTGAAGGAAATGTGGGGAAACTGTCTTAGAACCAAAAAATCGAAGACATGTGACATCTACCAACCCGCACTAGGCCCAAGTGGTGGACTACAGCCCATCCCTCTCCCAGAGAGGAGGCCTGAGTTCCTGCAGTGGGAACATTATAGGCCGACGATGATTCAATGATGAGTACAATACCATTTTGGGAAGTGGACGTTTTGGGAGTGTTCGTTTGAACCTGAAGGCGAATCATCATACAATTGAACTTAGTTACCTAAACAGGGTAACCGAAACTGGTAAGGGAAACCGACATTAAAACGGTTTCCACGGTCAAACGGTTATTCAGTACATCATTCTGAACGCCGCACATGGAAGTTTATCATCTACATAAAAAAAAAAACGTTTATTTTGACCCACAGCTTTTTTACATGAACACACGCGGAAGAATTAAACAGATTTTATCGCATTGCTACACTAAAAAACTATCAAACACAAAAGGGTTTTAATATCCTTGCGTTATCATTTACAAAAAAGGACTGCGTAACTAACTCACCAAAAGGCACAATCGAAAGTTATTTACACAAAGCGTCAGTAAGGACACAAAATGATCTTGAAACCTATTCTCAACGTGCTATTTCTATATCACGACAGTATTTTTTAAAGACGAAAAGATGTACAAAAGTTTGGAGAGACATTTTGCAATGTATGTACTGCGTACGGTACCTTCGTTGATCTGGAACACCATCTGGGCAGCCTCACACAATCAACAATATAACCTGATGCAAGCGGCTGAGTCTCACATACGGTCAACGTGTCACGATCGCGAACTGAGCCGTTGGTACTAAAAAGTTGAGGGACGGGAGTACCCGCTTAAACTGACTGACTTATACCAAAACATGGGGGTATGACCCAAGCTAATAACATAACTAATATAAAACTATATTATAATGAATACCCTTACCTACGGAATATCGTATTCTATAGTTATAATAAGCCGTAATTGATCACTAATAATATGTGCAATACAGTCAAATTAATTATTTTAATCAAACTTGTAAAATAGACCGTGATCGTGTATGACCAGATGTATGAATGTGGACGAGGCAAAAGGAGGTTATGTTTTCGATCTGCAGTTATGCTAGATACAACGAAAAAATTACAAGGATTTATGTGAGATACCTCCACAACGAAATAGAGTAAAATAAAAAATATTATTACGAAAATAAAACTTGAAAATGACTTCAGTTTCGAAAGTCGGTAGCCAAAAAGTGAACCAAACAACAAAAGTCACCAACTTCCGAAAGCACGTCCAATGTAGGGTGCCGTAGTTGCCTAACAAAATATGTGGACTTACTAAATTGGTTAACCTCCCTGCCTACCTACCTCTAAACGATGATTTTTATTGTAATAATAAAACAAAGTTACATTAGCAGAATTAAAACCTGTGCTGTGCTGTGCAAAAAATGTTTAGGAAAATATACTATGCAAGTACATTTTACAAGTTGGTCGACTATTACTCGTAAACTTGTAGTCTACTTAGCTGTGTTAGTTTTCCTTTAAATTTTGTTATTATTATATTCTACCACTGTTTCTAATTTTTTCACACACCCAAACACAACCGTTTAGCTGGCAGGGGGACACTAGGGCCGACGCCCGTCGGGGCTGCGGTTTGTTCGAAAGAGATACCGCGGCCTCGCCCTCGGCCCGATGGCTAAGAAGGAACATGGGTGGTTTTTAGTCAGTAGAAGTCTGACACTCCCTACTGCGCTGCCCAGAGCGGGAGGCGTCAATTGATGATTACACATACCCCAAAAAAAAAAGGAGGCACTTGATTCTAACAAAAATTAGCACTTTTAAAAAGCTTAATTATTCACAAATGAATCCCTTAATCATACTATTATGTATTCTGTGCCTTAATCGATTTATTTTTTAACAAATTCGCAATATTTTTTAAACATATTTTGTGTGAAATTAAGTTAATTAAGAATTAATTAGTACTGCATGTGCTGTTATGAGGATAGTATGTGTAATGAATATGGTACCCTTTGGTAAGACTGGTTGTCAGACTAGGCCACTAACTACCTATAAGTACCGACTGTCAAGCATCTACAAATGAAAGAGCCTTGCTTCCCAAGGCACAGGGAACTCGGTATTATACTTATGTAATATGGTCACCAATTCATGGGTAACCTCGGAAAGCACTGCATAACCTTGACCCGTGCAGCCGTTATTATGTAGCCACATATTATGTCCCTCTCAAACTCACAAACAATATGAACAAATTATATAAGCAACCTTTCAGGTGTAATATTAGACAATAACGGAAAATCGTAAAAAATTCGATTACTAAATTTATGATATGATTACGATGTTAGCATGTTACTAAGTACTAACTGTATTTTGGAGGGCAGATAGGCAGTCGCTTCATGTAAAATACTGGTTATCAGCTGCATCCGATTAGACTGGAAGTCGACCCCAATAGTTGGTAAACGGCTAAGCAGGTGATTGTGTAGTACGGTCAGCAACAGAAGTAGCTTAACATATCGGAAGTTTATTCTTTAAAATATTCCATACTCTTCAATAACTTGTTAGTAACGCGTAATAGGTATCTTACAAGTTTTTATTAACCTGCTTTAGAACTTGGAGTAGTGTTAATCTACTTCTGACGCTGGCCGTACGTTACGTGTGTTGGGTACTCACAGTATGTATCAAAGTGCGAGCGCTTGTGCAGCGCGAACGAAGGGCGTGGCGCGCGCAGGTTACGCTGGTTCCGCTGGTTTCGCTGGTTTCGCTGTTGGCGTGGGGGTCGCGGGTTTCCCTGGGGTCGCGGGTTTCCCTGGGGTCGCGGGTTTCCCTGCGGGCGCGGGGCCGCGGGTGCGGCTAGCGGGGGGCGCAAGTTATCCGTGCTCGAGCTGATGACACCGTTGGACGCCTGCAACAGCAGCCGCCTCACTCGCTATTAGGTCATCATTAGACTTGGGATTTTATACATTTGCACGTTCATCATCATCAGCGTATAATGTTCTCGCTGCTGGGACACCGGACTTGTCTCTATGAGTGGGAATGGGCTATAAACACCCACGCGGGCCCAATGTGGGCTGGTAGATGTCACATGTCTCCGAATTGTTTGGTTCTAGGACAAGTGCGTTACATCTCGCTACTCTATATAAGTACCCCTATTTTCAAGTATCTTAGTTTGGCTCGCGAGGTTGTCGATATGGGGGTGAACTCAGCGATCATTATGCCGAAAGTCGTTTCGGTCAATGGTTTAATTGCTGAGAGCCTCGACCAACACCTGAGCAGGTTCTCGTTCTCAAAAGTACCGGTGTGCTACTACTTTTTTTATATTTTAATGTTTTTCTTCCTATGTTTTTTTTTAAGAAATATAGGTAGTAAAATATAAATAAAACATCGTTAAGGAGAGTAAATAAAAGTAAGAGGATTTTCGACTGTGCATATTTTGCCGAAAATAAGTGCATATAATCCGATGACTTCACCATAATTATATACATCAGTACTCAGTACTGCTCGCCTCAAAGTAACTATCTGTTAGTGCGCTGATACTCACCCACGTGTTGGGTCCATCTGAAACAAAAAAAAACACACAGTCAGCATACAGGGGTTATTTGATGATCTCCCACCCCCAAAAAAAAAAAAAAACATACACCACTCAAGACGCGCATACCACGAACCGAAGGCACCTCTGATTTTTTGGATAGGTACATGTGCGTTGTTTAATTATCACTTGCTTTGGTGTAGGGAAACACAGTGAGGAAACCAGGATGCTTGAGAGATAGTTTTCGGGTGGCATAAAAACTGACTCCAGGTTAGGCACGAACCACACGATAAGGAGAACAAAATGTGGACAGGACAAAAGGATTATGTAAGGATCGTAGCAGGTGGCGTTAGCCCATTGGACAAGGGCGTGAGTTTATGTAAAGTATGTGTATGCCACTCTGCTTGACTTTGTAACAGATTTACTATATAAATACACCTAAATAACATCTTTCTATATCATTCCCACATAATATAATTGGTTGGCCTCTATGTGCCTATGTGGCTAACCAACTGGATAGTTGGCAGGATAGTCTATTGCTTTTGTATCTCGATATGAATGATGTAACCAAAATTATGTAACAATATTTTGATTTGGATGGATATTTTAAGCCCCGACGCAAAAACGACGGGGGTTATAAGTTTGACGTGTCTGTGTGTGTGTGTCTGTCTCTGGCATCGTAGCTCCAGAACGCATTCATGAACCGATCTTGATTCTATTTTTTTTTGTTCGAAGGGTGGATTAGTAGAGAGTGTTCTTAGCTATGTTTGATGAAAATCGGTTCAAGATGACCGCCGCCACAAAATGGCGGATTACATATTTTTTCACACCTTTATCAATATGGGTATCAAATGAAAGGGCTTGAATAGTAGAATACTGTACACTATAATAAATATCAAATTCAAGATGGCTGCCATCACAAAATTGCGAATTACATTTTTTTTTTAACTCCCTCAATATGGGTAGCAAGAAATGAAAGGGATTGTAGAATAATGTTACGAGCTGGGTATGGGATAAATAAAAACACTACCAATTAAGCACACGAAATAACTTTATTAAACACAAAACACTAAATACACAATCACTTCAACACTACTGAACACTTTATCGCACTAGATAACTCTTCGAACCTTTCGTTGTCTCGCTTCAAAAGTAGACTGCCTACTCCGACCTCTGTTGGTCCTTTTATACTCAAACACACAAAAGAAGTTCGAGAAAATTCCCTATTATTAACTAAAAATGAATACAATATTTACAAAGAAAAATAACTAAAAAATAAACTTAAAGATAAAAGAACCAACAAGGAAGAAGTTACGTTACGCACTCGGCATACGGTCGAAATTACAATGGCAATTATGTCGCCGACGCCCGCCGTGCTGACCTTGTAAACATAATGGAATTATACCTACAGAATGTACTGGAGTGTTTTAGACACTACACAAAGATGACCGACGTAACAATAATGTACACTATATTTAAATATAAATTAAGGAAATAAAAATTAACATAACATAACATCACTCCTGTAATCCCCGAAAGGTTAGGCAGAGGTGTACCTAATAGTACACCCACATTTCGCCAGTTATGTTTAAGTCTCATGTAATAGGGGGCGAGCCTATTGCCATCAACCGGGCACAAATCCAGACTCCGTGGCTGTTACTGAAAAATTCCTGATGGAAAAAGCCTAACAAAAAAAAAATAACTAAAAACTTGAAAATTGATTTTTTGGTGACCAAGTTTGATTTAAAGAGAGTAAAAGTGGAGAACCAACGTTTAATCCTTATTGCTTCTCAGCGAATGACTGCCCCGTGCGCGTAATTATTTAGTCGCGCGGATATTTTTACATTGCGATATCTTATAAGATATTTGTTTAAACTATATAGAGTAAAGGGCACAAATATTCTATTTTAAATTTCCGTTCTAACAGTCATATTTATTTAGACATAGATTAATACCATATGGGTTACATAAAAATAATTGAGTCGGGGGCTTTTTAATTTTTTTTATTTATACTTTTTTACTGATTCTTCTCCATAGAGATCTACGCTGTGGAATGGGCAACTACAGCACTGTTAAAACTTATTAGGCCATGTGACTGTGACTGTAGTTTCGCATTCTTTGTTTTTCTGGCACTCTAAAGTGCCTGTACATAATATTTGTGTTTAAAGTTTGAACACAAGCTCTTACTTTGAGAACAATTTAGTTACTATACAAACAAGTTAGTATGTACGTATGTAACAAACAAGTCACTATTCTATACAAAATAAACTTCGTTTTTGTTTTTTTAATGTCTATAATGAAGTTCTTGTTGTTGTAAGTTGTAACAGTGTAACATTATTGTTTTTAACAAACAGCTTTTACATATTATAAGTCGAGCGCACAAAGTGGCAAGCGAGGTGCTCTTGTTATCTGAGTATATACATACATAATTATCTGTGTTTGTAACCAACTAGATTGATGCAGTGGCTCAAGCAGTTGACTGCTGCGCTACGTGTCGCCGGTTAGATTCCCGGATGGAACAAATATTTGTATGGCCTAGAGATAGTGTTCCGGGTCTGGGTATTTGTGTATGTGAGTTTAAATGTCTGTAAACGCACCCACAATACAGGAAAAATTCCTAGCGTGGGGCGTGGGCGTGTTTGTGTTGGTGCTTCCTTGATCAATATGCAACAGCTGAGCATGAGGGCTCAGATTCGGGAAAGAGTTATTGGGTTTTATCACAAATTTCTCAATTGTGGAGTGTGTTTGTTCCTGGTTGATAATATATCAACATCTGGTGTCCTGAATTACAGGCCTTTTATCTTGTTAAGGCAACAGGGATACTGGTGAACTACAATAAAATCATGCATTGTTCACAAAACCTAATAATGTAGGTACATCTGTTTTTGTGGTGACAAAAGAAATCTTTAGCAACGACATTCACATGGTCACTAACAGTATATTAACAATGAAAACAGGATCATCATCATCATGATCATCGTGATGATCATGGTGCTTTAACAGTGCCAAAATATTGAGAACACAAAACAATTGTTTATGACAGAGGTCAACATTAATCAACACTTATTAATTAAAGTTGCATGTACATACACTCATCACAACGTCAAAACACATCCCAAATTATAATATGCTGTTTACTTTAATAGTGTTGAATTTAATTTTAATTATTAATCTTATTTTTATTTTAATCTCATTTCTGTTTGTATCATTAATTATATAAATTTAAATACATACTAAATTAAGTTATACCTATTCAGTACTTTTTGTCTGTACTGGAGAAGGGCGTTGGAAGCTGCACTACAGTTTATACTCTTGCAGCTTCCATTGTTTTACCTGTTTTATTATGTCTTGTGTGATTGTTCCTAAATAAACTTTTATTATTTTATTTATTCCCTTCATTTATTTTCAAACAAACTTATTACATTTTTAAATATTATTTACAAAAACAATAAACAAACATTTAAAAATATAAAAAAATTGTAGCCATCCGGTATCGGGAACAGGGTTAAAGCTACCGGCGGTCAGGGCTCCAGAGAAAGGAACCTCCTAACAATACGAGCCGTGTCCAGGAGTACCGCTCTCTGCATCAAGAGAATTAATTAATCAATTATTTTATTATTATTATGTATTTCTTAAGAAATTTGAGTACATCATCATCACCTTAATAGGCTCGCTCCTGCTACATGTGACTTAAACAGAACTAGCAAAATGGGGGTGTGGCCTATTAGATACATCCTTGCCTAACCCTTCGGGGATTACAATTGTTGCACTTGAGTATGTTTGTTATCCCCTAAATAATCTTTAAATCAAATGGATGCACAGTGATGATGAAGCTGCAGGTAAGATAAGTAGTACTGGTAAGATAAGCCTGTACTCTGCACTTGTGTGACAGACACACCCAATCCAGTTGCATCAGAGATGGATACACATCCCTGAAGATACAGGTAACACACAACTATGTTCACGAGCTGAAGGAGACTGTTTATCTTCAGTAATGGCAGATTAGTCCGTACTCTGCACTTGTGTGACAGACACGCCCACCCCTGTTGCATCAGAGATGGATACACATCACTGAAGCTACATGTAACACCTAACTCTGTTTACGAGCTGAAGGAGACTGTATTTCTTCAGTAATGGCAGATTAGTCCGTACTCTGCACTTGTGTGACAGACACGCCCACCCCTGTTGCATCAGAGATGGATACACATCACTGAAGCTACATGTAACACCTAACTCTGGATACGAGCTGAAGGAGACTGTATTTCTTCAGTAATGGCCGATTAGCCCGTACTCTGCACTTGTGTGACAGACACGCCCACCCCTGTTGCATCAGAGATGGATACACATCACTGAAGCTACATGTTACACCTAACTCTGTTTACGAGCTGAAGGAGACTGTATTTCTTCAGTAATGGTAGATTAGCCCGTACTCTGCACTTGTGTGACAGACACGCCCACCCCTGTTGCATCAGAGATGGATACACATCACTGAAGCTACATGTAACACCTAACTCTGTTTATGAGCTGAAGGAGACTGTATTTCTTCAGTAATGGTAGATTAGCCCGTACTCTGCACTTGTGTGACAGACACGCCCACCCCTGTTGCATCAGAGATGGATACACATCACTGAAGCTACATGTAACACCTAACTCTGTTTACGAGCTGATGGAGACTGTATTTCTTCAGTAATGGTAGATTAGCCCGTACTCTGCACTTGTGTGACAGACACGCCCACCCCTGTTGCATCAGAGATGGATACACATCTCTGAAGCTACATGTAACACCTAACTCTGTTTACAAGCTGAAGGAGACTGTATTTCTTCAGTAATGGTAGATTAGCCCGTACTCTGCACTTGTGTGACAGACACGCCCACCCCTGTTGCATCAGAGATGGATACACATCTCTGAAGCTACATGTAACACCTAACTCTGTTTACGAGCTGAAGGAGACTGTATTTCTTCAGTAATGGTAGATTAGCCCGTACTCTGCACTTGTGTGACAGACACGCCCACCCCTGTTGCATCAGAGATGGATACACATCTCTGAAGCTACATGTAACACCTAACTCTGTTTACGAGCTGAAGGAGACTGTATTTCTTCAGTAATGGTAGATTAGCCCGTACTCTGCACTTGTGTGATAGACACGCCCACCCCTGTTGCATCATGCATGATATTCCATATATGACACTTCTTACATATACTCAGAGAAACACACTTCAAAGTACCCATCTAGATAGTAAAACAAATGAAAACCAGTCTGCGCAAGAACGCGAAACATTATAGAGATTCAACTTGTAACTTCACAAATAATCATATTTAATGTTTAGGTTATTATGGTAAATGGGTTGTCTGGCAAAAAAGTTGCACACAAATAAGGGTTTGTTGGTTATAATCATGCAAGAAACTCACCAGTTTTATTTTCCATTTGATTTAAAATAATAACTTAACCAGTTCAACAAAAAATATAAACTCAGTCACAAACACTATTTAAAGCGCCTTTGCAGCACTACTTCCGTAATATTGACTATATTTCCACTATTTTCATTGATTATTTATTTAATCTTGACATTTTTCGGCAAAAGTCTAGAACAACATCACTGAGATCATGACAACAATCGATAACTCAAGGAAACTTGACAAATGACAGGGGCAGTCATAGGCAAATTACTTTTTTTTCCCAGCCCTATTTTGGGCGGGCTAAGGATATAGACCATACCGCCTCATCTTCAGTAGCTAACATCCTTTTTGTCCAAAAGAAAGGCCTAAGCCTTGTCTTCAATTTCACCCTTCTTACCCAAATGTATTTAACGTGCGTAGTATCAAACTTGTTTTAAATTTTATGTAGGCCACTTATGCCAGAGTCACGTTTTCGGTATTCACTGTATATTCATAATCATAAATACATGTCATAATTCGAGCCCATGCCGTGGTCACACTTTTGAACAAAATAACAGGATTTAAAACAGAAACAACAATTTAATTTATTTTCGAATCGATCGGTCGCGTGGATAGGGTGGACGATATATCACGTAATGTTCCCACTGCAAGGACTCAGGCCTCCAAGGAGAGGGATGGACTATAATCCACCACGCTGGCCCAGTGACGACGGTAGATGTTACTTGTCTTCGAATTTTATGGTTCTAAGACATGCCGGTTTCCTCACGATGTTTTCCTTCACCGTTTTGAGAGCAGCGGTGATGAAATAAAATACACAAAGTAATGCGCCTGCCTGGGTTCGAACCTACGACTTACTGATCGTAAGTCGGGGCCGCCACCACTGGGCCACCGCTCTGCCACAACAAGTCAAGTTAATGGTAGGAGGCTTGCTCCCAATTACATGGGCTAATGTCAATATGCTTGCTCCCAATGACATCGATTGATGGCAATATGCTCGCTCCCAATTACTTAATTTCATAGTTGGAGCCTATCGTGCAGTTTGCTGCGAACAAGGGCGGTGTTCTTCTACGGGAAGTTGAGCACTAAGGAGAAGGCGGAGATGACTATAATTATGAGTCTCAAGACTAAAGTACTTGTTAATGTTGAGTTTGGTATTCTTGGATATTGAGTACAGTATAACGGGCTGTTGTCCGCTACTCAACGTCCAAAGCGCGTATTTTGCGTAAGGGTGGGAACATTTAATTTTTTCGATCCACCTTACTTCTCCGAGTAAGGCCAGCAACCTCAACCTCTTGGTGTTACTGGCGATCTCGCAGAGAATCTTGGATACTCGTATAGTAGGTCTTTTTATGGTCTAGTTATATGGGTAGAAAAGTACATATACGAGGGGTGTTAGGTTTTTTTCGGGCACGGAAAAGCGTTACAGCTGCGTGGAGGAGTAGACGATTTAGAGTAGACTACAGATGTTTTTTTTTGGTTCGGGATTAAAATCAGTTTTTTGTTTGATAAAAACGATATGTTTAAATAAAAAAAATCATTAATTAAATGTACCTAACTTAATCAAATCATAATTTGCAATAAACCTGCGAAAAAATCAAAATATGTGCTGGGAGCTGGGACACATAGTAGAAGTGAAACCACAACATACAAGTGGAAAAAAAATCGCAATGGACAAGTGAAAAAACGAATATCAATGTACCTACAGGTGGAAAAACGAATCGCAACAAAATTTTGACTTGACGGGCAGGTTTTCAAATTGGACAAGTAAATTCCATTTCACGAAAGAAGTCCCGCAGACGCAGCGCTGTATGTCGCGCGACATAATGTTGTTTCACAACTTTTGGCATCGTAAATAAACCTTATAACGCACTAATCCAATAATAAACTCACAAAATATCTACCACAACAAACGCACCTTGATAACATCGACAAACGACAACATGGCCGATCTGTTAAATTTAGTTCCACAATTGTCCGCGGGACTTCTTTCGTGAAATGGACTTTAAAAATTTGTACTTGCCCAATTTGCAAACCTGCCTGTAAAACTTCAAGTTAAATTTTTGTTCGTAAGTTTGATTCGTTTTTGTACTTGTTCGTTGAAGTTAATTTTTCGCAGAAAACTGCCTGTGGAATCCGAAAAATAAATGTTAAGGTTGCGTGCCTACAAGTTGCGTCTGTCGAGTAATAACACAGAGTCACAGACTGATCGACCTACAGACTCGTGGTCGACTCGTGGTCATACATCTGCCGATGCATCTGTTGACGTCTACAGACGCATCTGTCGACGTTTAGAGGAGGCTTTAGAGTCGAAAATCTCCTAGTTTAAACAGCGAGAAGCGCCTCAGAAAAAAAGGAACTTGTTTTTTTTTTCTATTGTTAATATAAGCGGTTAGACTGGAAGCCGACCCCAACATAGTTGGGAACAGGCTAGGCAGATGATGATGTTAATATAAGCGGCAACATTTCTTTCTTGTCTCTGCTACGTCAATCAATCAATAGCACGGAGGAGGAGGAGGACATTGTTTTTGTTTTACATACTGTCAGTGTTTTCAATATAGTCTAGTACTCTGTGGTCAGTTCAGTGTCAACTGTCAATGGCAACGACATCACAATACAAGGTAATCTGCGTTTTTTATTTTATGCTACTCATAAATGGGATCATAATCCTTAATATGCTTATCCTAGAACCAAAAGCAGCGTATAGTCTCATAATCATAATATTATTATAAATTTAAGCCGTATGAGGAAATGGCGTGAGTTTATTTATATATCTAGGTTACTGGTCAGTGGGTCGTCTTAGGGGCGGATTTAGGTTACTAGCTTTTACCCACGGTTTTTATCCGCGTGGATGTCGGTTAAACTACAAAAATAACGATTTTCCATACAATCCGCCCCTAAGACGACCCACTGACCTATAAAGGGAACCTTTACAAAATTTCAGCTTTCTAGGTCCAAGGGTTTGGGCTGGGCGTTGATGAGTCAGTCAGGACTTGTCTTTTTATTTTATAGATTTTATTCATCTCAAATTCTTGACGTCAGAAAAAACAGGCGCTGGTTCACATGTGTACAATCTGTATAATAGTACGCTAAGATCTTTTAAACTTGTTAATGGATTTTAGTCTGGTTGCATTAATAGACAGTGTGACCACTCGCCAGTGACTGGAGTGACACACTTCACAAAGCTGTTTCTGCTTTTCAGCCTTTTACGATACAAGGGTGTTTAAAGACATGTAGCCTGCCCATTTCCGCTTCAGTGTCATGGTTTGTTGCAGCATTTCCATCAGCATTTCGTGTTTTATCTATTCTTGTTAGTTTCAGGATAATTCTTTCCGTAGTGTGGTGGTACTAGAGGATTTTGTTCCTAGAGCTGATAGTGAACGTCCAAGTCTGACATGTGTATGTTAAGGATATATATACATTAATCCAATCCATTATGGATTGGATTAATTTATGGAAGGTTTAATATTAATTTTTCAATACAATATATTATACATTTATCATCAGTGCATTTATGTACCTCAATTCTGGGCCTACACAATATAGATTCAAGATTCAGCGGGTGGAACAAATAGGTAAGGTAAGGATGCACTACCTCACCGCAACTTTAATGTTTCCACAGATCACTCGCCAGTGACTGCCGTGCCTTAAGAAAGATGCTTTGGCTTTTCAGCCTTTGCAATACAAGTGTGTTTATATCCCATTTCCGCTTCAGTGTATTGGCATGTTGCAGCATTTCCATAAGCATTTCGTGTTTTATCTATTCTTTTTAGTTTCAGGATACTTCTTTCCATGGTGAGCTGGCACGGGAGGATATTGTTCCTAGTCTTGGTAGTGAAAGTTCAAGTCTGACTTGTGTGTGTTAAGGAGGGCAAGATACATGAATGCAAGCCATTATTAAGATAGAAAATAATATATACATTTTTATGTCAGTCAAGAACACCATACTGGCGCGGCCGCTGGGGACGCAGCAGGGTGTCTTGAGGATGGTGTTGATACTTGTGGTGTTAGTGCACATTTACCTTCTGGGACTGTAACTAAGAAAAAGTCTCTTCATCCACACAATTTTATTCTTTATTTCTTTGGATTTAAAATGATTGATTATACTACGGATTGTAGGCAGTGTTTTCTTGATTATTTTGGGTAAATGGATTGGAAGAGTCTCTCTCATACATCATCTGAAATGGTGATGGATGATGAGGCTGTCAAAAGAATTAAATAAGAAATGGTGATAAAATTACAGGGAAAAAGTAACAACTACTTAATATTCCATAGCAAAACAATTGCGATGTTGTCCTGGTATTCATTTCTAATTCTACTTTTTTTTGCTTTCTTTGTCAACGTTTTAATAGCATGTTTTCTAGTTCTGTGGCAGCTTTACCAGAAGGAGGAGGAGCTATATCGTCAGTGAACCTAAAATGAGTTAGACTTTACTTCTTTATTTTAATCTTTACAATGTCACGGTTACTGTAAACTACCAAAGGCCAGAATTGATAATGAATCACCAGAATAACATGGCCAATTGGCCATCGCCTTCACAATTTGGTCTGGATTTAGTGGTACCATCATCATTACCCTCCTGCCATTGTAATGTTTTTGGGGTCGTTGCAACACATTAGAGGTCCTGTATACTCTGTGATAAAATAATAATTTCTTAATAAAGGATGATTTTCGAAAGATGTAAGCTTGAGAATGTATTTGGATTTTTAACATTAAAATATTATATTCATAGGAGAAGTCTTACACTTAATTTCAAGTGAATTAATTCAAGTACCTAGTCTTCATTGCACCAGTTACATGTTTTTAAGGTGTCTCCAATTTGTGAATCATTTTCTGATCAGACTCAAAGTATAAAAAATTGGTTAGACGGCCAAAGGTAAATAAAAAGAGGGTTAACCTAACTAAAATTAGGGTTAACCTAACTAAAATTAGTTTATTTTCATACATATTCCATAAAATATTATTACAAAATGATTTTGAACATTGCCAGACACTTACCTTCGGCCATAATTTCCGCCGGACGCTTTAAAGCTCTTGTTGGAGCGCCTGATCAATGAAGACTAGCAATAACACGTTCTGACCTGGTATCTGTGAATTGGCCGTCTAACCAACTTAGCAGGCACTTCTTGAAGCCCCACTTAGTGTCCTTTAGAAAGTAAGTAATGACTGGCGGCTCTGGGCTCTTGGAATATATGGAATAACCTGAGATTATTTTTATGAACGTGGTGTAAGAAAAATAAATTGTAATGCTAATGATCATATCAGTTCGCGTTCTGTAGTTTCTACCAACTTCTATGAGGAAAAGCTTGAGTCTAATGTATGTGTATCTTTTAATAAAGCAAATCCTGATATCTTAAGCCGTTTTTATCTTACTTCAAATGTTCGTAACTCACCTGCCTTCCCAAAATAGTTCGGAAAAGGCTATGCAGATGCTAGCCAGTATTTTACATGGAGCGACTGCCTAACTGACCTCCTCAACACAATTATGTCCGTAAGGATTGAGGAGCCACATCAGATTTTTAAAATCTGATCTCACCGTTATTTAGCAGCAATGTAGCTGATTTTGCAGCACGAATTCTAGATTTAGCAGCAAAATATATTACTGGTATTAGCCATACTTTCGGCCACTACATGTAACGACTGTTGAAGATCTACAAATGACCACCGGGACCAACGGCTTAACGTGCTTAGCTAGGAACAGAGGAGACTCGAAGACTCGAATCGACCCGAGCGATTTATTTATTTATTTTATTTATCTATGAGCACAAATTTTCGTAGCTAATTCATCTAAATCCGCCGTTGACCTTTACAATGGGTGCCCCCCGGCGCGGCGGCGGCCACAATGTTGTAGTGCGCACAATTACGCAGGCTCTGCCGTAGAGGCACCATTTCGGAAACCGATCAATAAATCTAGCAAGCCAATGTATGTAATGTACATAAACAGTTATCGCTGGACGTGCATTAAGTAATGACAAGACAATACGAATGACTTGAGTAGGTCACCATACTTGTTAAGGAAAAAGTGGTTTCGCCAGGAAGCATGACGTGATAAATTAGACATTAATTGGGGCTCTGCTGTAGACATACTCGCTAGAGTATGTCTACAGCACACAAATGAAACTGCTGCTGGCTAATAGTGATGTTTTTTGTGTGGCTGCTAAGCCACACAAAAAACATCACTATTAGCCAGCAGCAGTTTCATTTGTGTTAACTCTATTAAAATTTTCAGAAAGCGCCCGATCATTTCGTGTCAGCAATGCCATTGCTTGTGCGTAATATTATATATAGACAGCGCCTGACGATCTTATCATTATCAAACGACCACCGGGCGACACCTCTCACCCAACAACACCATTTTTATTATGGAGGTGTGTTTACAGAAAAAATATTGTTAATAACACCCAGAATCAGGTGCTTTCTTACATCATTATAATTTTGATCGGATTCTTTTTGTAAAAATAGCTGGTATGAGATAGGACGTAATCGCGGGGGTGTCATAGATGTACCTTATGTGCGGGGGTGTTTACCATCCCGGCGTTTATTCCCATTTGTCTTCTTCGAACTTGCCACCTGGGTGGTGGTATTTTTTTGTAGGAGATCATAAACAAGGTTAGTAAACTCTCACAAACTACCAGGAGGCCAGAACGGTGAAGTAGTAGCGTCATCAATTCATGCGGATAGGCGCTTAAAACGCCTCTAGTTAGTGTCAGTCACCACCCTGGTGGTAAGCTCGCAGTAAACAAATGGGAATAAACCAAATTATTTAGCTAGCCACGAACACCTTGTCAACGCGTCCGATAGAGTGTTTCCGCTGTATTTCTTTCGATACCTAGCATTGCTTTTCCCGATTAAGATTCTGATGAAATTGCAGACATGTGAGAAATCACTACTTTGTTCCTAAAGTCACGTTTTGATTTAATTAAATTGTTCCAACAACAATAATCACCGCGGTCAGATGACTGTACATTGAGAGATTCACGGGTAATAGGGCCAAGGACTTATCTTACAGGAAATTGACTAAATCGTCAGAGACGCACTTGCGCAATATCCCTGTAATACCTTGCTCACGTAACGTTCGGACACTGGATAGACTGTGAATATGATAATTGTGGTAAGAAAGGAGGTGTCTTATGAGACGACAGGTAATAGAGAAATACGGAAGAAGAAAAACATGCAGTGTCGACGACCCCAAATTAATGACTGAAATGGCGTCTACTGCCAACTGAGTCATATAACGAAACACAACACGATGTGTTTACGCCTGCGTTAAATGTGTAGACGCGCAGTGCGTGTGCCGCTCTTTGCCATTCAAAAAGGGCTAGGCGCGCCGTACTGATTCAACCATGTTCGTTATTTATTTAAGTTTTTCTGCCATTCAAATTTATCATCGTCGTGGCAACCCTTTACTCCGTATATTTGATTGTCAATATACTGTTTATACAGAATGTCATCGTCATACTTCGATGCGGGAGTTTTATTGAGATCGCAGCCTCTGTCAATACAGCTCACTGCCCATTTGGCCTTGTGAATTCCCTGTTACCTATATATTACCTTACTTTTTACACCCTTAACCGTAATAAATATATCCAATACTTATTAAACGTAGTTTCTACGAGTGCATTGATTGGTGTCTGTAGTCATTGTAGTGTCCTAAAATATTAGGTAAATGAATAGGTACTCTAGTACGCAGCAATTAATTATAGTACATTCATATTTATCTAATAGTGAACGATTTGACTATCAATCATCATCATAATTACAACCGAAAGACGTCGTGGACGTCCAAGTGCCGTCACATTGACTAGTCCTGTGCGCCAAACTGCCAAAAAATTAATTCTGGAGAGGCGACCAAAAAATCCAGAAGACGTTTCTATGGAAGGCCTACTAGGTGGACTCATGGCCTGGTGAAGGTTGCAGGGATCTATAGGAACACAAAATAGGTCATCCTAATAGGTCAATCAATAGGTCATTATAATTGTTCTTAATTCGTGTTTCCTCTCTTGCTAGCTGTTACTATAGGCATATATTTCACCAACATCTCCGAACATTCCAGGTCAATCTCTCCGTGTAAAACATAACTTCGAGCTGCCTGCCGTGTCACCGTGTGACAACAGGGCCCCATTCTTGCACAGGGCCTGCCTCCGGGGACGTTAGGCGAGGTGCGTGAGATAATTTTATAGTTTTTTACATTCTCATAATTAAAACTTCTTACAAACAATTTGTTTATTAAATCCGTGGATAACAAATGAGTACTAGTAATGAGTGAACTCAATCCTTACTGAGGTTACTAGCACATCATAGCATAGCATCTTGTAGTAAAACGTACCTATTAGTTCCTTAAAAGGTTAAAAATAACTTTTTTTTTTTAAAACATATAATGAAATGATCATAATATGATCATTTCATTATAAAATTTAAAAATAAAAGGATATATATATTATATGGTATTGTGAAATGTACACACTCAGATAGCACGCTAGAAATTAGCATACTACCTAGTAGCAAACAAGCATGCTTTTCTAGTAGCATGTGTATTTCAGGCTTTACTGTGGTACTCAGAGATATTTAATGATTACTTGAGCCGTCTCTTAGTAAAGATTTCAAAACAAAACAAATTGTCAAAACCTTTACTCATTGCCGTACTCAGTGATTGCCAAAGTACCTAATCATTAAAGCTCTCTGAGTGCGGCAGTTAGAACTTACGCGTCTCGGTATAGGTTCACGTGACTGGAATATTTTACTGATTCATATAATTGTACCTGAAGTTACAATGTTAATCTAAAAGGGTTTGTGTGAACATCTACGAGCTACGACTAAAAAGGGTCAAATAAATACACTACGCGGTTGAATTCCATTCACATTTTATATTCTTTTAAAGTATCGGCAACCATTTTGAGATTTACCATACTTTTGGTTTATAAAGTAGGTAGAACTTATTTTAAATGATTCACATCATATGATTTGTTGGAACTATTTGGTAGCTGTAACTAACCTTCTTCATAATGTTTGATAGGTCTTTTGATTTAGTTTTAATTTGAATTTTGTTTTAATTTGTGTCTGTCACTCTATTGAAAATATCGAAATATATAACTTATAAATATTAATAATGTTACTCATTATTTATTTGGAATACTAGAAATCCACTGAAAACGTTAACCTCCTTCTGGTTATGGGCCCAGAATTCTAGAATTCTAAATTTTGTGATTTATTTTTCGTACGTACTTCGAACATAAAAAATGGAAGATTCTTGTTCAAAATTTCTTTCCAATAAGAATGGAAGTAATATTAGTGTAGTACCCCATATTGCAAATACACAGACTGTAAGTACTCCATCATTTAATAAATTAGAAGGACGTTCGAACTACACAACATGGGCATTTTCAATGGAGATGATGTTGATTGATTGTGGACTTTGGGATTGTGTGAAGCATCCACCTTTAGATAATAGTTCACAAGAAACGCTTCGTCGTGATGACAGAGCTCGCTCTAAAATTGGCTTGTGTTGTCATGAGAGAGTCTTCTCAAAAATAATGGGATCTAAATCTGCATTTGAAGCGTGGAATAACTTAAAAAAATCATACGCAGACAGCGGACTTGTAAGAAAGCTCACATTAATGAAAAAACTAATGAATTCTCGATATACTGACAACATGGAAAGCTATGTAAATGAGATTATGTCAACACATCAACAGTTACAACAGATTAATCAAAAAGTAGATGATTCGTTTCTCGCAATTATACTGCTATGTGGTCTACCAGAGAAATTTAAGCCACTTGTCATGGCATTGGAACATTCCGGCTCTGAACTGACTTCAGATAATGTCATTGCTGCACTCCTGAAAGAAGACAGCCGTGATCTAGCTGCTTGTAGTGACACGCGTGAAGATAGTGCTTTGGTGATGTTACACAAAAAGTTAAATAGAGACACTAAGAACATATTTTGCAATTACTGTCGTAAACCTGGTCATATAAAAGCAAATTGCAGAATACTCAAAGCCAAATCCCAAAAGGAAAAGGCCAATATTTCTGAGGTAACACTTATGGTTGATGATCAGTCAGTAAGTAATACTTATTTTGATAATTCTGAAACTTGTGAAACTTTTGTAAACTCTTTTGTTTGTAAACCTAGTTTTGATAAGGCGTATACTGTAAAGAGTGATAACTGGCTCATAGATTCCGGGGCTACGAGTCACATGACTAATAGACGTGATTGGCTACATGATACTAAACCTATCCAAAAGCGTATTAGAATAGCTAATGATCAAATAATTCTTTCAGATGCCATTGGTACTGTAAAACAAAACACTTCCAATATTACCGATGTTTTGCATGTTCCGAACCTGTCAACGAACCTGCTTTCAGTTAGCTCATTGGTAAACAAAGGAAATGTCGTACTTTTTTCGAAATCTGGAGGTAAAATTATTGATGGTCAAACTTGTAAGGTATTTGGAAAAGTTATAAGAACAGCCTCAAACGTCAACGGTATGTACAAACTTGATTTATCTATTGATCAGGTGAATTTAACAGAAGTTACAGATAACTCAGCTTATTTATGGCATAAACGCCTTGGTCATCTGAACTTCAGATCCATGGAATTACTAAGACTTCACTTAGCTCTTGGTGTTAAGTATCCAAAACCTGATGGATCTATTAAAGATAATTGCATTGCTTGCGTGGAAGGTAAACTTTCAAAGCAACCTTTTAAAATGTCTGATTCAAAATCGTCAAATCTACTGGAAATTATTCATAGTGATGTTTGCGGACCTATGAGTACCCAATCTTTGGGAGGTGCTTCATATTTCGTAACTTTCACAGACGATTTTTCTAGAAAAACATTTACTTATCTAATGAAACAAAAAAAGGAAGTTGTTGAAAAATTTTGCGAATTTAAAAACTTAGTCGAGACCCAAACTGATAAAAAGATCAAAGTTCTACGTTCTGACAACGGTACTGAATATTTGAATTCAGAAATGAAAGAAATATTAAAACAGTCCGGTATAGTTCACCAGACAACAGTACCTTACAATCCAGAACAAAACGGTTTAGCTGAACGGGTCAATAGAACTTTAGTTGAGAAAGCAAGATCTATGCTATCAGAATCTAGCTTACCTAAGACTTACTGGGGAGAAGCCGTCAATACAGCGACTTACTTGAAAAATCGCTCACCGACAAAGGCTATTAGAGGAAAAACTCCTGAAGAAATGTGGACTGGAAGAAAAGTAAATCTTTCACATCTTCGTATTTTTGGATGTAAAGTATATGCTCACATACCTAAAAATCTTCGAAAGAAATTTGATTTTAAGGCCAAACTGTGCATATTTGTAGGTTATTGCACCGAAACGAAAGGATACAGAGTAGTTGATCCTGAACATCCAAAAATTATAATCAAAACGAGAGATGCCAAATTTTTCGAAAATGACTTTCTATATAAATCAAAGTCAACTGAAAAAAACAATATGGTTGATAAAGTTGGAACTCAACTATCAGAATCTGTTCCTATTATATTTCAAGAAAATTCAGAAAATATATCAACTCAAGGAAAAGTCAACAAAAATCTTACTGAACCTGTAATCCAGGAAACTCAAGTTATCAAAAATTTTTCTGAACCTTTAGTACAGGAAACAGAACTCAATGTACCTGAAAATGAAAACACTGAAGAAGAATTTCATGACAGTATAGCAGAGATTCCAGATGATACAAACAATCAAGTTTCTCAACCTGATAAAAGATATCCTTTGAGAAACAGAATAAATAAAAAGTGGTCAGAAGATACAGTTCTATATAAAGCTGCAGAAGATGAAATTCCTTCAACCTATAAGGAAGCTATGAGTTGTGATGATAAAAATAAATGGAATGAAGCTCTTCAAAGCGAATATGACTCACTTATGAATAACGAAACTTGGATTCTTGTAGATAGACCAAAAGATAGGAAAATAGTTCGTTGTAAATGGGTATTCAAGATCAAGAAAAATGGAAACGGAGAAAACGTACGATACAAGGCGCGATTAGTAGCCAAAGGTTTTACACAAACCTACGGCATAGATTATGATGAAACATTCGCACCTGTAGCACGTCTTTCAACAGTCAGATTATTACTTGCTTTTGCAGCCCAATGGAACATTTCAATGGATCAAATGGATGTTGAAACCGCCTTCCTTAACGGAGATCTAAATGAAGAAATATTTATGGAACAACCTGAGGGTTTCACCAAAGAATGCAACAAGGGGAAGGTATGCCAGTTAAAGAAAGCACTTTACGGTCTGAAACAAGCGCCTAGACAGTGGAATGTCAAACTTAACGAAGCAATGATGCAACTAGGAATGAAAAGGTCTGAACATGATCATTGCCTCTATTATAAAGACAAAGGAACTTGCAAATTAATTGTCGCAATCTTTGTTGATGATCTATGCATTCTTAGCAATAGTGCTGACATGAAAGAAAACTTTAAAAAGAATATTCAAAATTTCTTTAAGATCAAGGATTTGGGAAAATTGAAACATTTCTTAGGAATGAGGATAATTAAAGAGGAAAATAGAATAACTATTGATCAAGAAGAATATATTAAAAGGGTACTAGATCATTTTGCTATGACTGATGCAAAACCTGCTAGTACTCCTGCTGATTCAAATCTGAAATTAGTAAATCCTTCAAATGAAGAGAAAGAGGCAGCTCAACATTTGCCTTATCAGAGACTGATTGGATCTTTAATGTATTTGTCTGTCGGAACAAGGCCAGACATTACACATTCTGTAAGTGTGTTAAGTCAGTTTAACAGTAACTTTGGAACAATTCACTGGAATGCAGCAAAAAGAGTTCTACGATACTTAAAAGGGACAATGCATCTTAAACTTCAATTCCAGAAGAATAATACACTTGCACTTACGGGATATACTGATGCAGATTATGGTGCGTGTCAGATAGACAGAAGATCTTACACTGGATATGTATTTTATTTAAATGGACCTATTTCGTGGGAATCTCGTAAACAGCGAACGGTCGCCTTGTCAACAACTGAAGCCGAATATATGGCAATTAGTGATGCTTCTAAAGAATCTATTTATCTCAAAAACTTATTGATGGAAGTGTTAGGTTTTGACAATGGTGTCTGTATTTACAGTGATAATCAGGGAGCTCAAATGCTTACTAAAAATAACATTCATCACTCGCGAACAAAGCACATTGATGTAAGACATCATTTTATAAGGGATACTGTAGCTAGTGGTATTATCAATATAAAATATGTTCCCACAAATGAAATGAAGGCAGATGTCTTAACTAAGTTTCTACCGAAGCAAAGACATCTGTGTTTAACAAAAGAATTAGGATTAATTTAATATTAATTATAATGGTCTATTATCTATTCAGAAGTAGGGGAAGTGTTGGAACTATTTGGTAGCTGTAACTAACCTTCTTCATAATGTTTGATAGGTCTTTTGATTTAGTTTTAATTTGAATTTTGTTTTAATTTGTGTCTGTCACTCTATTGAAAATATCGAAATATATAACTTATAAATATTAATAATGTTACTCATTATTTATTTGGAATACTAGAAATCCACTGAAAACGTTAACCTCCTTCTTGATTTAAACTTCATTTACAAGAAAGTGGTAAGGTACTTACCTACATAGGCTGAATCAACCTTTGGGTCAAATAGGGCAGCATCGTGGAAGAGTACCTACAAAAATACATAAATAAAATATCATCTTGTTAACATAAATTCATGTAAGTACCCAGATAAATAGGTAAAATGCTTTGTCCTGAATGACTGACTGACGGATCAACGCACAGCCTATACCGCCGATCATAGAGACAGAACAAAAAAATGATCACAATGATGACGGGGAGAACAAAGTTTCGGCATCGTTAAGTGTAGGTACTTTTACACCATTTAAAGCTACGTTAATATATTGCAGAGGTCACAGTAAAGATCTTAACCTTATTCAATTCAGTTAGTAATTTATTATTTTACAAGAGGTCAAGTTTCTCAATATTTCTTTCCTTCCTGCATACTACGAGTAAGTGACCATGCATGCCCTTGTTCACAGATGAGCCCCACACCGGGCATGTTGCGTACGCGCAAATCACTGAGACTGCAGAACCGGGTCAAGCAAGCTTCACCAACTCATGGCTCTAATGCTCAGGTGGGTAGCATTTGCAGCCGGCGGAATTTGTATCTATTTTTACTCAGAATAATTTAAATTCTAAAGTTTGACAACCAGTCTTAGTGTTTCTTCACTTTCTGTATACCTACTAAGTGAGCATGCATGAACTTGTTCACAGATGAGCCCCACACCGGGCATGTTGCGTACGCGCAAATCACTGAGACTGCAGAACCGGGTCAAGCAAGCTTCACCAACTCATGGCTCTAATGCTCAGGTGGGTAGCATTCGCAGCCGGCGGAATTTGTATCTATTAATTGTACTCAGAATAATTTAAATTCTAAAGTTTGACAACCAGTCTTAGTGTTTCTTCACTAATCTGTATATCTACTAAGTGAGCATGCATGAACTTGTTCACAGACGGGCCCCACACCGGCCAAGTTGTATAAGCGGAAGCTACAGGACAAACTTCATAAATCAACAGATGGGATCGTAGTCAGTTCTAATGGTCTGGTGGGTACTCAGCATAATTTAAATTCAAAAGTTTGACAAGCAGTCTTAGCGTTTCTTCACTTTCTGCATACTAAGCGAGCATGTATGCCGTTGTTCACAGGTGGGCCCTACACCGGCCAAGTTGTCTAAGCGGAAGCTACAGGATGAGCCTCAGACTGGCCCCGCAATAACCTCCACGGTTGCGTCAACATCGTCTGCTCCGGTACCAGTCAACCCAAATGTTCAGGTGCGTGGTGTTCAGTAATTATACTACAATTCTACTGGGATAAAATAGTACATTTTGATACAAGTGCGGAAAGTTTGTTATTGGATTCGAGGTTCATGCGGCTCGGGTCTTCATGGGGTCGAGAAATGCAATTACAAATTTTCACGTGTATCAAACGACGTTTTTCAATACACTTTCGAAGAAATTAAATAGTAATGATAGGTAGGTACTTAAGTATTTTTGTCATATTTTTTTAGGAGACTATGATTTCATTTGATTTCTTCACTTCCCGCACACGAAGTGACCATGCATGCCCTTGTTCACAGATGAGCCCCACACCGGGCATGTTGCGTACGCGCAAATCACTGAGACTGCAGAACCGGGTCAAGCAAGCTTCACCAACTCATGGCTCTAATGCTCAGGTGGGTAGCATTCGCAGCCGGCGGAATTTGTATCTATTTGTACTCAGAATAATTTAAATTCTAAAGTTTGACAACCAGTCTTAGTGTTTCTTCACTTTCTGCATACCTACTAAGTGAGCATGCATGAACTTGTTCACAGACGGGCCCCACACCGGCCAAGTTGTCTAAGCGGAAGCTACAGGACAAACTTCATAAATCAACAGATGGGGTCGTAGTCAGCTCTAATGGTCTGGTGGGTACTCAGCATAATTTAAATTCAAAAGTTTGACAAGCAGTCTTAGTGTTTCTTCACTTTCTGCATACTAAGCGAGCATGTATGCCGTTGTTCACAGGTGGGCCCTAAACCGGCCAAGTTGTCCAAGCGGAAGGTACAGGACGAGCCTCAGACTGGCCCCGCAATAACCTCCACGGTTGCGTCAACATCGTCTGCTCCGGTACCAGTCAACCCAAATGTTCAGGTGCGTGGAGTTCAGTAATTGTGTACATAGCTACTGTTAAAAATTTACGAAAATGTTATGTTATTTTAAAGAACTAACAGAAATAATACGATGTGTGAAAAAAAGTAATAAAATCGATCGAAAAATGGTATGCCTACACGCTTTAGAAGTTTTTGGTGAGGGCAATTTCTATCCTTGTCGCGCGAAACGGCCATTTGTACAACGTAACTTTTATTTGGTGGTATGAGTTATGAAGTCACATCTTCATAGCGCTGCCGCGCTGTCTTTGTCTAGCAAGTCATTTTAAATGTGTTAAACTTAAAACTAAGCCATTTTTTAAGATATTACACTAGTTGTTTCACAGAACAGATAAAAGAGTAGCTGTTGTTAATAATATTCGTTTTAAACAAGATACCAATTTCCAAAGAAAAACACTGCAGAAAAACTGAAATCGGTGACTTTAGTTTGTTTCTTTTATCTGTTCTGTGAGTTGTTTTACATTTGCCTATATTTTTATTAATTGTTTCTAGATCACTAGTAAAAAAAAAACAAGTACCCAATTACACCACGGAATTTCTACTGGGATTAAAAGTACATATTTTATTTGTTGACTCAGGTTATTTATACTCATAAACTTTCACATTTTAGTAAAATATTAAAAACAAAAGACTTGAAAAAAGGAGGTTATGTTTGTTTTCCACCAGGATATTCGTTTTTCTCGAATTTTCACCGATTTCATTTTCATCGTTTTTCTCGAATTTGGCTTGCGCAGTGGTTCAATTTAAAATTTATATTGGACCATTGATGATTTGTATGGTTCGTTACTTCATTATTTATCAAATCTAGTTTTAAAACGAGATTCCAGACTAAGCCAAACAAACCTTAAGAGTTACCCTCTAAACTACGCTTTCTTTTCTTTCCTAACTTCTAGTTACAAACTGAAGAATACTAAGAATAAAAAGTAAAGAGCAACTTTAATTTTGAAAGTCGATAGCAAAAACTTCAATTAAACAAACTAAAGTCACCGATTTCAGTTTTTCTGCAGTGTTTTTCTTTGGAAATTGGTATCTTGTTTAAAACGAATATTATTAACAACAGCTATTAGTGTGTAGAATTTTTACACAGGTAAATTATTGTTTTCCGCAGATGGGACCCATTGATGTAACAAGGAACTCAGCGGCGACGAGGGCCTGGGCTATGAATATAATGCGCCCATATGTAATGGTGCGTGAAGACTGCAAGTGCGTACTTCACGAGTTAATTAAGCGCATTCAGGAACAAAAAAGCTGGGAAATGAGATCATCGTAATATGGAAGCCCCCTTGATTTGTAGTTATTATTTCTTGTTTAAGTGGCGACAGAAATACTAATTTTCTGATAGGTTTGTTTTTAAGTGTGTTATAATTCAAAAACTACTCACAATAATATATCGTTCAAACCAATTTCGGTCGAAAGTTTTCATTGCGATCTACAACATATATTTTTTTTAGATTTTTCACTCTCTTAGTTTAAAAGTTAGAGGGACACTCATTTTACCACTTGTCTGTGACTATCTTTCAAATTCAAATTTCAAATTCAAATTCATTTATTGATTTTGTGAACACAGGGTACAAAATATGATGTTCAAATAAAAAAACAATGTTTAGTCCAGCCTATGCTCCGCCCCAAGGCATACAAAATAGTGCTCTTATTAAAGTGTCGCTAAAGTCCACATTATCCAATTCATTCAAATTAATTATAAAAATTCAAAAACTCATAAAATACAATACAATTTGTCGAATTTGAAATGAAATACTACAAAAAGTCGCACGAAAAAGAAATAATATGTCAGCAATATTACAATCATTGTCAAACTAAAATTAATTTAAATACGTAGTACAAAAAGTCATGAAAAAAATTATAAATGTCAGCAAATAAGAATTATCAAAATTAATTAATTATATACGCCAAGTCATGTAATAAAACAGTAAATCAAATTAATTCGTCATTTAAATATTGGTCAACGGTGTAATAACATTTATCAATTAGAATTGATTTCATTCGTTTTTTAAATTGTGCGTCAAACTGTTGATTTAAGAAAAAATGGTTTTAGGAACCTCGTGTCATTTTTAAAGACCTATGTTTGATGAAAAAAATAAAAAGTTTCAGTTACTTAATCTTTCCCTCCTTAATCTTTTACTTTTTATTTTTTGTAAAAACATCGTAAAGCGGTGCACAGAATACATCTTCTTAGCAAGTTTTAAGTTTTTAACTGTGTAGTCTTAATAGTTTCCGAATAAAGTTAATAATAACTACTTTCGCACTGTTTAATCCTTCCCTGGACAGCCACAAATATTTCAAAATCAAAATTAGCCAAATCTGTCGAGCCATTCTCGAGTTTTAGCGAGACTTACAGAATTGCAGGTACCTAATTTTATATTATTAGTTTTTATTATTTATAAGTATACTAAGTTTAGCTATTTATATTAGGCTTAGTTTAATCAATAGTTTATATTGTGTTTTTTATTTTTAAGAGTGTATTAAGTATGCTTATTCATTAGTCTAAGCAACATTAGTTTACTGCCATCTGTGGAGGCTTGTAAATGGCTTGTCGTGTAACATTTCATTATTAATTTAAGTATTGTTAGCTGTAAGCCACCCGAAGAAAATAAAATAAAAATAAAATAAAATAAAATTGCAATTCATTTTTAACCGACTTCCAAAAAGGAGGAGGTTTTCAATTTGTCTGTATGTTTTTTGTTATTGCATATCTTTTTCATTAATGAACCAATTTTCAAAATTCTTCTTATGTTCGAAAAGGTATACTCCCGAGGTGGTCCCATTGTCACCAAATCAGGATCTGATGATGGGATCCCAGGGAAATCGAGGGCAACCCTCAAATTTTATAGACACATATGATGTTTTTCATATATTTTCTAAGGCTGTTTAAGTATTTGCGTCTGACCATCATAATATCATGTGGATTCACTGATGATGATGGAAGGTACAACTCCTCAACGGTTAGGAGTTGATAGAAAATTCTTTCAAAACTAAACGTACTTATGAAGTGATAGTTGTTTTCTTTCAGGGTATTAGGTTTCCCTGATGATGGAAGGAAAATCTCATTAACCGACTTTAAAAAAGGAGGTTCTCAATCTTTATGTATATTCACCGATTACTCGGAGGTGCCTGAACCGATATAAAACATTCTTTTTTTGTTGAAAAAGAGGTAATAACCCAAGGGTGGTACCATTATAAGAAAATCAGGATCTGATGATGGCATCCCATATTACGTGTTTCGTGCTTTTTCTAAAGTTTTTTAAGTATTTGCACCTAGCAGTCATCACTTCATGTTGATGAGATGATGATGGAAGGTATAACTCCTCAACGGTTAGGAGTTGGATCATAATTCATTAGTAAAATATTAATTTAGTATCATAGTATGTAGCGTTAGTATCATAGTATGTAGTTAACAAAAATGATTAAAAAAAATTAACAAAAATCTCTGAATGTTGCACTCATAATATAAGTATCATCATCAGGTATTCATATTAATATCATTTCATTTAGTTTTAAGTAAAATTCATATGTATTACCTACCTACTTATTTTATTATTAAGTTTTATTTTTTTGACATAATTATTGTGAATCCACCTATTATAGACTTACACATACCAGCACTTGTTGTAAATATTTTATTGTGAAACTGTTTAGTATATATTGTTGTTGGTGTACGTACATAATAAATAAATAAATACTGTCAATGGTTTCTTTTACTAACCTATATTATCCCATCGCAGGGCAACGTCCTCCCCCAGTCTTCCACTCTTCTCTCTGTGCGGTTTTCTCCCGTCACGCCAGCGTTTTCTACGTCTCCCTCGGCGATGATCACGCCCAATAGTACATACATACATACATAAACTCACGCCCTTTTCCCATGGGGGTAGGCAGAAACCACAGAACGCCACTTGCTACGATCCTTACATACTCCTTTTGCTTCGTCCACGTTCATACATCTGGTCATACACGCACGCCGGTTACGAGTACTACGCACCTGTCCTTTCAGAAGAACGGCACCAATAAGATCAGTGTATGTCTTTCTAGGGCGTCCCCTCCCGGCATTACCACTCACATCTGCCTTGTAAATACCTTTTGTTAATCGCCTTTCATTCATCCTTTCCACATGACCGAACCACCTTAGCATACTCTTTTCAATTTTTGTCACTACATCTTCTTTTAAACCGCAACGTTCTCGTATAACCTCATTCCTCAATTTATCATTCAGAGTTACACCACACAATGACATGCTTCTTTTGCAAATATTGAAAAAAGTTCCAATGAATTACTGTTCAATACTCTTCTGGCTCTTATTGCACTATGATTAGGTTCGACATGCAATGTATTTCGCATGGGTGCGTTTTTCTTATTTTTCGACAACCAAGGGCGGAAAAGAAAATTACCATAGATAACTATGCCATAAATACTAAGTCCAAATCGATTAAAACATAGGAAATTAACAAAAAAAATCACCACCGACTATAATAGGGTGTAAAAGTACCCATAATGCAAACGAAGGCCACTTGTTCTCCCCACCACTGCGATATTTTTTTTTGTTCTAGACCATACCTTTCCCAAGTATGGTCTAGAACAAAAAAAAATACCTCTCAGTTACGGAGATATTGGGGGTCAAAATTCCAAATTTTTCACAGCTGTTTTTTGTAAAAATACTAGTTTTTCAGGTTTTAACTTTACTTAAATTACCTCCATGACCCGTTTACTATTTAAAGCATCCACTAGCACAATGTTTTAACAGTGCTACATTGAGTTTTACCGTAAAATGTGATTTTTGACCCCAAAAAAAAGTCGTTTCCCAGTTTCCCAGCAAAAATTTTTGCGTACTTATTTTGATGTACAGAATGCTTGGTTGACGGCTGTGTGATGGGTTGATTTACAATCTGTAGAAGTGTAGAGTCAGCGATGTTTTTTTTAATCTCGTAATTTGATTTGCGCCTTCACGGCTTTGGTAAATAGGTATTTTTTGAATAATTCAATTGTGTTTGTAAAATAAAAAGCATACCTACTATAAATGAACATGATTATTTTAAACAATTATTTAGGTTTATGAACAAGTAAACATTTCTTTGTGTTCTTAATTAAAAAATATTTGAGTTTTGTTCTTCTTTGCTACTTCTTCTTTAACTTGGCGAAATCAAACCGCGGATAATAGCAAAATTAAATCAGTCTCCTAAAAATTTATGACAAAAATACTTATCGTTATTAGTTAATTTATTCGAAAGTTTACTGGAAAAACGTCGTTTGATACACGTGGGAATTTGTTATTGCACTTCTCGACCCCATGAACACCCACGCCGTACGGCACGTCTGCCTCGAATGCAATAACAAGCTTTCCGCACTTGTATCAAAATGTACTATTGTACTACTGCGCGGCGCGGCGGTCAGAAGTTTAGTAGCAATGTCGCGTAACTATATTTTGTAGTAAGTTTGACCATATGTAATCATAACATTTATTATCCTGTGGAGGAATCCAGATTTTTTTGTCTGTTTGTTTGTTCAGGCCAATCTCCGAATCGGCTGAACCATCTATGGTTTCTGCCTACCCGCATGGGAAAAGAGCGTGACTTTATGTATGTGTGTAACGTATTGGTTTCCATAATCAAATATTTGAATAATAATTATTGGCAGTAGGCGTTACATCTTGTCAAACATGTATTTTGTGGATTTAGGAGTAGGAAATTCTGGAGAAATAAAAATAAAATGTAAGATATAAAAATTCAATGTTTTATTTACAATTATTATGATCCCAATAAGTTACATAGTTTTCTTTTTTTCAGTAATATTCCGATCGGTAGGTATATTGTCGGTGAGAGTAGCTCGTGACTTAATAGTAAGTGCCGCTCGAGTCGATCTTTGGGTTGGTGCGTTGATGGTGCCCGCCCATTAAATTTTAGTTTCCTACGTGCCTTGGAAACCACGCCAGGCCGTTGGTACTAGTTGCCAATTATATGGATCTTTGGCAGTCGTTTAGGTAGTCAGTGTCCTGAAAGTCTGACAATCCGTCTTACCAAAGGGTTTCATATTACTCAGTAGGTACTAGCTGGGTGGAGGTCAGATAGGCAGTCGCTCCGTGTAAAATACTGGTATTCAGGTGCATTCGATTAGACTGGAAGACGACCCCAATACAGTTAGTTGGGAAAAGGCTAGGCAGGTGATGAAGTAATATTTCGATGGTATTTCCAGCAGACCTACCCTGGTTTATTGACATTTGACACAAAAGCTAACATTAAAAAGGTACATACAACACTACAACTGAGTTCACAATGTTCACATAAGAAATCTATACTAATATTATAAAGCTGAAGAGTTTGTTTGTTTGTTTGTTTGTTTGTTTGTTTGTTTGTTTGTTTGTTTGAACGCGGTAAACTCTGGGACTACTGGTTGGAATAGAAAAACTCTTTTTGTGTCGGATAGTCCATTTATCGAGGAAGGCTTTAGGCTATATAACATCACGCTACGACCAATAGGAGCGGAGCATAAATGAAAAATGTTGCAAAAACGGGAAAAGATATTCCTTTTTGAGAGCTTCCGTTGCGTGCGCTGCGAAAACGGTTTAAGTTACGCAAATACCATGTATGAAAGAATTGTTCCTCTTTAAAAGTTCTAAAAAAAAGTCCGCGACAGCATATGTCTATCTTTTAAGATTGACTCACTGTAACCATTTTTTACTATTAAAATGTTAGGTTAAAAAGAATGATATTTTGCGAAGCTTATTTAACCCATATGGTATTAATCTATATCTAAATAAATGTGTTTGTTAGCACAGAAATTTAATATAGAATATTTGTGCCCTTTACTCTATACAGTTTAAACAAATATCTTAGAAGATATCGCAATGTAAAAATATCCGCGCGACAAAATAATTAAGCGCGCGGCAGTCATTCGGTCCGGTGCGGTAGGTTAGTGGGGATTCTGGCCTCCGGGGACTCCGGAGAAATTCATATTCAAAATATTTACTGCACCATAGTAGGTATAAATTGGGGGTTCTGGATCACTTGCTCTCGCGTCGCTCGAGCGCGTGATCCAGAACTCCCCAATTTATACCTACTATCATGATGGGAGTTCTGGATCATTGTACTATCATTAACTAATCGATGTCTTTTTATCCACGGCGGTTTTTAACTGATGAGCGAATGTTGCTACCGGTTCGTTGTAATTGCCTCAACAGTTCACGGCAGTTCGCTCGAACGGATGACCCAGAACTCCTCAATTTATACCGTCGTGTACCATCGTGATCTGTGATTCGGTCTACGATACAGCTGAATGATTGAATAATGTGTTTCGATCACTGGCGCGGCGTCGAACTACAGTGGAGCAAAATTATCGCGTGTAATTTATAAACAACAATATCATGTTGTTTATAAACTTGCTCTCGCGTCGCTCGAGCAAGTGATCTAGAACTCCCCAATTTATACCTACTATCATGATGGGAGTTCTAGATCATTGTACTATTAACTAATCGATGTCTTTTTTATTCACGGCGGTTTTTTAACTGATGAGCGAATGTTGCTACCGGTTCGTTGTAATTGCCTCAACAGTTCACGGCAGTTCGCTCGAACGGATGACCCAGAACTCCTCAATTTATACCGTCGTGTACCATCGTGATCTGTGATTCGGTCTACGATACAGCTGAATGATTGAATAATGTGTTTCGATCACTGGCGCGGCGTCGAACTACAGTGGAGCAAAATTATCGCGTGTAATTTATAAACAACAATATCATGGGTCGATAACTGCACCGCGTTGAATCGAAACGATGTGGTGCACCTGGCACACATAATGTATTAGGCTTTTTTTCCGTTAATGAGAAGTTAAGGACTGTTTACTGGAAATTATAACTTGGTGTGCAAAGCCGTGTGTAAAAGTACGTCGCGTTCAAATAAAAACATTAATAACAAAACGTTAGCAGCATATTGCATCCAATAAATGTATTCATCAGCAATGTGAAATGATGTCAACAAACTTAATATTTAATTTATTAAGTTTTTTTTTTGGGACTACAAACATAATGTAACACAGCAATTTTCTAATTCCAGTGCAACAAAAAATTATAGATAAGAATTTTGCTTTGGACTTCAATTGTTCCAGTTGTTCTAAAATAGATCTAATTTTTACAAGCTTATAGTTCATATTGCTTACGAAACAACGAAACGGCGATCGCGAAGTAGACAGTGTGGCGCTTCGTAAAATAACATTAGATAAACATATTTGAGAGTTATAGCGGGAACAGTGGTGGCCTAGTGGTAACGATTGCGACTTACAAGTTGCAGGTCGTGGGTTCGAACCTAGGCTAGCGCTTTACTTTGTGTGAATTATTTCACCACCACTGTTCTCTGTGAGAGAAGCCTTTGTGCCAGTAGTGGGGGGGACGGGGGGGGGGGGAAAAAAGAGAAATTGAAATCTTATATGTAATCATAATTTAATGTAATCATATTAGCCTATCTTACCGCCTTGGTCCTCTGGATCAACCAGGATCCGCTCATGCAAGCTTGTGAGCATATTGATATAAACACATTTTTTATGACGACCAGATGGTTCTTTTATAGTCTTACGACGCGGAAAACTTTGCTTGTGAGATGTAGGATTTGAGGTTTTTAGTTCATCCGATGTGTCATAGATGGCGGAGCTTATACTTTTTGTAATTACACTAAATTCTGAATGTTTAATTTCCCAACGCTCTTGCAATCTCTTTCCATTAATATTAAAAATGAGCAGGATAGCTATATCTAACACAGCCTTTACGACTTGAGAGTTTAAAGAATAATAATAATATATAATAATATTCCACAACTATCACACAACGCCATCTAGTCCCAAGCTAAGCAGAGCTTGTGTTTTGGGTACTAGACAACTGATAAACATACTTATATATTTCTAAATACATACATATTATAGATAAATTACACCCAGACACAGAACAAATGATCGTGCTCATCACACAAACATTTGTCCTGGGTGGGAATCGAACCCACGACCTCCGGCATAGCAGTTAGGGTCACTAACCACTAGACCAACAGGCCAGTCGAAGCCAGTCGTAGAATAAGGTAGCGTTTCTTTATACATGACAAATAACTACCAGAGACCTCATTTTATTGGTTTCTTATATGTTTGTATGTATTCCGCCAGAGTTAATGGACACCTCATTCCTTTTACGATGTTCGTCTCAAGTCGCCTCCAAAAACTCTAATAAGGATAAAGTGCTGTGAAAACACTTTCCTTAACTAGAGTATTCGGATGCATTCACATTGCGATTTCAGTACGAGAAATGAATAAAATAAAATCTACTTTAAGTGCTCAGGTGTTAGAGATGAAATTCTAATAACAAGTATTGTTTTAAATAAAATTTCGAAGTAATTATTGTTGTAAACTCACTTATGACTAAGGCTTTAGGATTTACGTCTATAAAATAAGCATCTAAGATATCATTCCTTACATCTTGACATTGTTGTGCTGAAGTGCATTTCACTGGACAGTGAGTTTAAATTTGTTTGTGGTTGTTCATAAGTGTTGCAGTTGAAACAAAGTATGTGAGTATTCTATTTTATTTATTCATTTTTTTTTTCAGCAATATATACGACTGTAATAGTTAATTGTTTTACGACTGAAATTAATTAAGTTTAGATAATATGTATTTTATTCGTTTAATATTTCAAAAACTATTATAGGTTGGTACTTGTACTGTATTTGTTGTTTCATATTAATATTTTTATTACAAACGTAATAACTCTTGCTTCGTTGCTATATCATGCAATAAACATAAGACCTGGGGTTCGATTCCTAAGTTATTCAAAGTATTTTATTTTTCTGATACTGTAAATATATTATTCCCTATTCGATGAGATTTCACAACGGGGGCGAACAGTATACCTCTACCTAGCCTTTGAAGAATACGGGTGCTGTTGTTTCATGTTGCTACGAACTTTGGTAACAAAAATATTTATTGCATTTTTAATAATGTTTTCAGGGCTCAGTCGATGAATAATCCTTTTTGGTTTGAAGAAGAGGGCATCGAGCCTTCAACGTCTCGAGCAACAAAAGAAAAGCCCTCGGCGGCTCAAAATAAAAAAAAACCTGTGAAGAGAGCTACAAAAGTGACTCAGAAGAAGAAGGCTTTGGTTTCTAAAAACCCTTTCGCTTCAGAATCGTCAGATAGCGACACCCCACCAGTTGTTACAACACCGGTTCCAAAAAGAAAACGAAATACCATCGTTTCAGATTCTGAGGTAAGATTTTTTTTTATAAAACATATCAAATTTTCATTTCATTATAAAACATTCATAAACTATCAGTATACTTATTTTTGCAGACATAAGTTTAAATAGACTTTTCTAATACTTAGATTATTTATAGTAATGGTAACGGTAGATAAAACAATGTAAAAGTCTCGAAATTTGCATAGGCAACATTTATAGAAACGTTTTTAGTCGTTTGTCGGTAGTGCTCATTTTAATAAGTGCTCATTTTTGAGAAGTGCACATTTTGCGTTGTGCACATACTGCGTCAAACCCTTATTTTAAATTTGTTTTTAATTACTTGCTCTCGCGCTTATTATTTTTAATTAAAACTAGATATCTTATGTATTTCAGGATGAATCATCTCGACCGCTGATCCGTGCTGCCACTCTGAAGAACTGCTTCACTCAACGAGTCGCTGATGGCTATACCTACCAATCAGACCCGGGCAGGGTTGGAAAATATTATTTTGAATTAAAAGTTTATAACACGAACGAAGTGGAAAAACTTGCTCCAAACGAGCGTTGGAAACAATCGCTTGCAACGTTAAAATTATCAACTGATAAAGATAATGTTGTGTGGAAGGCTTTAACACACCTTGTGAATACTGGAAAAGCTGAATTTATAGAAATTCAGCCTATTCTATACAGTAAACCTTCTTAAATTAAATTTCATTTTATTCAGTTTTTGTAACCACACTTCTTTTGTGCAAGTTTTTGTAATTTGCTAATAACTTTAATATAAGTCTGTTTAATCTTTTTTTTTTTATAAGTAGTAAACAAACTGAAATATTTTATAATAATCTATACAAAGAAATGTGAGAGTATTTTTTTTGGATTAAAAATAATTATTTTACATGTACTCTTTCAGAGGCTCGAACTATGAAATTTGAAACTTCGAAACTTTGAAATTTGAAAAACACGAAATAAGAAATTCTGAAATTAAAAAAACTGAGAAGTTTATATTTTACATGTACTTTTTTCAGAGGCTCGAACTATGAAATTTGAAACTTCGAAACTTCGAAACTATGAAACTTCGAAATTTGAAAACACGAAATAAGAAATTCTGAAATTAAAAACTGAGAAGTTTATATTTTACATGTACTTTTTTCAGAGGCTCGAACTCTGAAATTTGAAACTTCGAAACTTCGAAACTTCGAAATTTGAAAAACACGAAATAAGAAATTCTGAAATTAAAAACTGAGAAGTTTATATTTTACATGTACTTTTTTCAGTCTCGAACTATGAAATTTGAAACTTCGAAACTTCGAAACTTCGAAATTTGAAAAACACGAAATAAGAAATTCTGAAATTAAAAACTGAGAAGTTTATATTTTACATGTACTTTTTTCAGTCTCGAACTATGAAATTTGAAACTTCGAAACTTCGAAACTTCGAAATTTGAAAAAAACACAAAATAAGAAATTCTGAAATTAAAAACTGAAAAGTTTAAAAACCTGAAATAAGAAATTTCGAAATTGAAACTTTTATTTTACATGTACTTTTTCAGAGGCTCGAACTATGAAATTAAAAACTTCGAAATTTGAAAACACGAAATAAGAAATTCTGAAAATAAAAACTGAGAAGTTTAAAAAAAACCTGAAATAAGAAATTTCGAAATTGAAACTTGAAAAATTTTAAAAAACCCTAAATAAGAAATTCTGAAATTAAAAACTGAGAAATTTTAAAAAAACACAAAATAAGAAATTCTGAAAAAATAGTTTTTTTTTTTAAGATAAATTTTAAACATGTTTTTTTGTAAAGACTGTAATATTTATGTTTCAAAATTATCAGCACACAGTAGAACAAATATTCATAAATCTAATCGATTGCTCTGCTCCGAATTCGAAAATATTCAAATTATTGCTACAGCGTTTAAAAATAGAATCATAAGTTACAAAGTGAATCCACCTAAATCTAGTGAAGTAACAATAACTCCAGAAACGTTTTTAAATCAAATTTCCAAATCTGTATGTGATATTATCAATCTTATGATTCAAAAACATAAAGCAATTAAAGTCAATTTTGAATTATTTGTGTCATATGTTTTGCCAAAAAATAATGAAAGCTCTATGAAATCTTTCAATACCAAATATATGATAGCAGTTCCGAATACAAATATTTATAACATGTATTTTAAATGCTCTGAAAACTTAATATCTAAATGTTTAGAGTTTGAACTTGCCGAATCTGGCTGGACTATTGTTTGTATAAACCATTTGGAAATAAACATAAATAAGTACAATCCTTTAAGAGCTGGAACATACTTAGAATTGCCTAAGGTTATAAAAAACACAAAGTCATGTTTGAATATACGCAACAATGACAATCATTGTTTTTTGTGGTGTATTATTGCCCATATGTTCCCAAAAAGACTAAATGCTAATAGAATGCAATCGTACCCACACTATACGTTGCTTTTAAACATAAATGATATGTCTTTTCCACCAAGTTTCGATGATATTAAAATCTTTGAGAAAAATAATCCTTCTATAAGTGTGAATGTGTATGGTCTTGAAGCTAATAATCATGTAACGGGTCCTCTATATTTGACACGCAAACGAAAGCTTACACATGTCAATTTGTTGTACATAACGAAAGACGATAAAGCCCATTTTTGTTTAATAAAAAACTTTAGTCGCCTTGTGCATAGACAATTAACCAAACATAAATCTAAAGTATTTTTGTGTGATGAGTGTTTTTTGTATTATGACAATGAAGATAAATTATTAAATCACAATTGTAGTAGAATAAAAACAGTTTTGCCTGATGAACATAGCAAATTAAAATTTTCAAACTTTGAAAAAACCCAAAGAATTCCAATTGTTATATATGGAGATTTTGAAAGTTTGCTTTGCAATTACTCAGACAAAAATAAATCACTTTTTACTGAATCTGTACAGTCACATCAAGCATCGTCGTATGCTTATTATATTTGTTGCAAATCTAAACCTGAATTAAATGGTTTTGTTAGTTATAGAGGTCCAAACTGCGCACAAAAATTTGTTAAAACCATTACAAATGACATAAAAAGGCTGTATAAAATTTTACAAAATAAAGTACCAATGCTACCTCTTACTTCTGATGAGTTAAAATCATTCAAAAAAGTTCAATTCTGCCACATATGTAAAACCAAGTTTGCACAAAATGATATAAAAGTTAAAGATCATGATCATTTTACAGGTAAATATAGAGGTCCTGCCCACAATGCTTGTAATTTAAATTTGAAACAATGCCAGTTCATACCTATAGTTTTTCACAATCTATCTGGATATGATTCTCATTTATTTATAAAAGAGCTGTCGGATATAATTGGCAAAATAACTTTAATTCCAAAATCGAAAGAAAAGTACATATCGTTCACTAAAATCATGCCTATTGATAATAAAAATATAGTTCAGATGAAATTTATTGATTCGTTTAACTTTTTAAGTACTAGTTTAGATAAATTGGTAATAATGTTACACTCGGATGATTTTCAACACATGCGCTTGTTTTTTAATCAGGATCGTTTATTTAATTTAGCGTGTAGAAAAGGCGTATATTGTTATGATTATGTAGACAAATGGGAAAAATATGATGAAACCCAACTGCCAGAACAGTCAAAATTTTTCAATAAACTAACGGGAGAAAATATTTCAGCTGAAAATTATCAGCACGCTTTAAAAGTATGGCAAACTTTTAAAATAAAAAATTTAGGAGAGTATACAGACCTTTATTTAAAATGTGATGTGCTGTTATTATGCGATATTTTCGAAAAGTTTCGAGAAATGAGTTTACTTTATTATAATTTAGACCCATGCTATTATGTTTCATCACCATCGTTAAGTTGGGATGCTATGCTAATGTATACTAAAGTAGAGCTTGATTTAATATCTGATGTAGAAATGTACCAAATGTTAGAAAATGGAATTCGAGGAGGTCTTGCCCAATGCTCATTAAGATATGCCAAAGCTAATAACAAATATCAATCATCGTATAATAAGGACAAGGCAAGCACATACCTTATTTATCTGGACTGTGTGAATTTATACGGCTTTGCAATGATGCAGAAACTTCCAATGCGTAACTTCCGATTTCTTAATGATAATGAAATAAATAACTTCAATATAAATGATGTTGACAAAAACGATGATATAGGATACATTTTAGAGGTAGATTTATATTACCCACCTAACATTCATAATGCTCATTCGGATCTGCCATTTGCTGCCGAAAAATATTCTCCTATGCAAAACAAATGTAAAAAATTAATTGCAAATTTACACAGCAAACATCGTTTTGTTATCCATTATATACATTTACAAGAGTGCTTAAAAAATGGTTTAATATTGTTAAAAATATATAGAATATTATCATTCTATCAAGATAAGTTTTTAGAACCATACATTTTATTAAATACTTCTCTTAGGCAAAAAGCTAAATCGGATTTTGAAAAAGATTTTTTTAAGAAACAAAACAATTCTATTTTTGGAAAAACAATTGAAAACAAGCGGAAACAAGTTGATGTAAGGCTCGTAAAATTATGGAAAGATAAGTTAAATACAACCAACAAATTGTATGGCGCTGAAAGGTATATTAGTGCACCGCATTTTAAAGACTTGTCAATTATATCCGAAAATTTAGTAGCTATTCAATTAAATAAGACAAAAGTTATATTAGATCGTCCTATTTATATCGGATTTTCTATTCTTGAAATTTCTAAAACACATTTATATCATTTTCATTATTCTGTAATTAAGCAAATGTATGGAAATAATGTAATTTTATGTTATACTGATACTGACAGTTTACTTTATTTTGTAAAAACTGATGATTTTTATGAGGATATGAAAAACAATATTCGTTATTTTGACACAAGCAATTTTGAGGATAACAATATATATGGGTTACCTAAAACCAACATGAAAATGCCCGGCTATTTCAAAGACGAATTGGGTGGAGAGATTATTTCAGAATTTGTAGGTTTACGAGCTAAGTTGTATTGTGTACGCACTGAAAAAAAAACTATAAAGAAAGCAAAGGGAGTAACAAAGCCGATAACGAAAAAATTGGATATTGAAAAATATAAAAGGGCATTAATGTTTAATGATAACCTGCGAGATGATATGTATGTTATAAGATCTAAAAATCATCAAGTATTTACACAAAAATTAAATAAGCTCATCCTTAATAGTGATGACGATAAAAGGCAGAGAATTGAACGTAATTTTCACACTTTACCTTGGGGACATTATAGTTCAATACTTTAGTACTTGTAGGGTTATTCTATTTGTTCTACTGAGCTGAAACTATGTTGTAAGTTACAAAAGCTAATAACAATTGAATTAAATGTGTAATAAGTGTATAATCGAATAAAAAAATATGTAATAAATGAATGTAACTACATAAAATTAATAAATATACAATCAATATTTATTTGTTTTTTTTTTCTTCCTTTCCGAAAGATTACTTTTATATCTAAGACTAAGCTTGTCATAACTAGCTTATGCCTTTTTTTATTTTATATAAACTGGGAATAGAAATCAAACTACAAATAGTTCATATTAAGGATTTATTAATAATAGTTATATTATAATGCTCTTTCAATAATTAGGCTGATAGGAGTTTCTCATTAAGTTTCTAATTGTCAAGACTTACAAAGAATTAGGTACACTTAATTTTTTAACTATCTTACCAACTAAATGTTCAGTCTCTTGCATGATATCATCATAGTCACTTCTTACTAAATATTGCACATTTACACTTGCACTATCGGGATCACTGCAGTTTATTTCACTGTTATCATCCAAATCATGTATTATAATTTTGACTATGTGACGAATGCGTCCTGTATCTCTCTTCATGATATAAGATGTATTTTGCAGAGACTTTGACTTGTTTTTTTTCTTTAAAGTTTGTTCCTTTTGTTTATTTATCCGACTCTCCTCACAGGCCTTTGCTGCTACTTCAGAGTACCAAGTCTCCCTATCTTGAGCATAATAAAATGGATTGGTAACTGGGTCTGAGTCGTCTATCAAATTCTGAAAGAATACCAAGAATATTATAACTAAACAGCATTAACTATGGATTTAATGTTTGATTTAAGATAATCCTAAAAATTACATACCCTTAAATGTTGCGGGTCGACGGGGCTGTAGGATGGCGAGTGTGACATGATTCTGCATAACAAAAAAAAGATGCAATACTTAATTATTACTATTACTTTAAATAATTAATTTAACAAATTAAAAAAAAAAAAAAAAAACTTACCTTGAAAATATAAAATCGTAAACAAAATGACCTGCTAATGCAAAGAACGCCTGCGAAGTGATCGCTTATTTTATGATAGGTGCATACATAAGTTATTTGGCACGCGATGTGTAAACAAGATGAGACTAGAACCGTTCCTGTAGTGACAAGTCTAAAGATAGTGCAAAATGAACTATATATGTATATGTTAGGTAATAATTAAATTAATTGACAAGATGAAGTTGATCAAACAACCCATATCACTAAACGTTAAGAATATACATTTTGGCGAGTCTCCTCAAGAGATTAGACATAGTGCTTTGTTGCCAAATACGATTCGTTGTATTATTTGCGGTCCCTCTAATTGCGGTAAAACAAACGTTGTGATCAGTTTGTTATTGCATGAAAATGGGCTCAAATTTCAAAACCTTTACCTTTACTCGAAGACTAATTTTCAGCCAAAATATTGTTTTTTACGAGAAGTAATAAGAAGAGTACCTCAGATAAAATTCAATGAGTTCAATGACGATAAAGATGTCATATCTCCGAGTGAAGCTTTACCAAATTCTGTGTTTATATTTGATGATGTCGTGTGTGAAAATCAAATAAACATCCGGAATTATTTCTGTATGGGTAGACATAAGCAAATTGATTGCTTTTACTTATCGCAAACCTACTCAAAAATTCCGAAACAGTTGTTACGCGATAATGCCAACTTTCTTATAATATTTAAACAAGATGATGTGAACTTAAAGCATATCTATGAAGAACATGTAAATTCTGATCTACTATGGCATCAGTTTAAAAACATTTGTAAATCTGTTTGGAGTAACCCTTTTAACTTTCTTCTTATTAACAAAGAGTCACCATTAAACAATGGAAGGTATAGACAGAATTTTGATATTTTTTTAAACTTTGAATGAAGGTTCATACTTAAATATGAATTACATGCATGAATGCCGTTAGTATTATTTCTTTCTTAGCTGAATACAGTTGTTATTTTTATTGAAAGATGGAGACAAATATTAAAATGGAATTAGTGAAGTCTGTCGACTCCATAAAGAACAAAATAAAACAAATGAAAAATCAGGAACATACAATGAACTTGTCACTTGATAAAATGCTAAAACCTGTCACAGATCCTCTAAAAACTCTAGTTGATTCCAATAGATCTAAAGAAAAAATGAATCAAATTGAAAATACAACTCTAAATAACTCTGAAGGAATCGAATCCGATGAAAATAATACTAGTTCATCTACAAGGATCGATGACTATTACGATGCAAATCTAAATTCGGCCCAATTCATTGAAGAAAATGATAAAAAGGAATCTATAGATCATTTAGAAATGTCGTTAGAGGGTGATGATATCTTTGGTATTTATGATGGTGTTAGTATACCATTTGGAATTAGAAGTGAAAACAAAACATTAATGATGGGTAACTCAGCGGTATCATTTTCTAAAATTGATAGTTTGAATAACGATACTATCATTTTGATCAAAATTGGCGACAAAGCTTACAATTTAACAACTGGTCTAAAAGAACTTTTACTTCGAAGAAAACCTGATTTAAAGGTAATATCGAGCGAAGATAAAATTGTCTATAAAGATATGTTACATTATACAAATGCGCATAAAAGAGATTTTAATCCTAAAGGTCAAATAAGAGGTGACAAAGGTATAAAATATTGTAAAATAATTAAACCCCTATTTTCTGAATCGTCAAACGATGATAAACTTTCTCACACTAAACTTGGTGGAAACTTGCCAACGCTAAAAAAATACAAAAACAACACCGACTTGGTATATTGGGATGATCCTAACGAATTAGTCGAGAGATTGAAATTATTAGTAGCTTCAAGAGATGCTGGCAATACGAACCATGATAATGAAATTTTATCAATAATTGAAGAATTAAAAGAAGCCGGCATAATTCAAGAATAAATAGTCGTAACAATATGCTTTACATTCAGTATTATACATGAATTCAAGACAAATGTACTAAATTCTGAACATGAGCAAAGCCGATGTGGTAAACGAAATTCATAAAAATGTAAGGGTAAACTTTCCTCGAAGACATGTTATTTTGAAAGATATAGACGACCTGTGGCAAGCAGATTTAATTGATATGCAATCAATTTCAAAAGAAAATAAAAATTGTAGATTTATTCTTGCTGTTATTGATACATTTTCAAAGTACGCTTGGGCCTTTCCTCTGAAAACTAAAACCAAAGATGATGTGTGTAACTGTTTCAAAATTTTCCTAGTTAAAGGACGTGTTCCTAAAAATCTGCAAACAGATAATGGGACAGAATTTTATAATAATAAATTCCAAAAGCTTATGAAGTCAAATCAAATTAATCACTATTCAACATTCTCAACAAAAAAAGCTTCGATAGTTGAACGATTTATCAGAACATTGAAATCTAAACTTTATAAGGAATTTAGTTTAAAAGGCAACTATAATTGGGTAGATAATACCCTTAATGACGTTATTTACAAATACAATCACACTTACCATCGGACAATTGATGAAATCCCCGCTAACGTGGATAACAGTAATAAACAACGAATATTAGAAAGATACTTAAGGTTGGTAAAAAATGATAGTATAAGAAGCAAGTTTAAAGTAGATGATTATGTACGTATCAGTAAGTACAAAGGAACATTTGAAAAAGGATATACCCCTAACTGGTCAACGGAAATATTTAAAATTAGAAAAATACAAAATACAACTCCTATCACCTACTTAATTGAAGATACAATCAGAGGTCAGCCTATTTTAGGGGCATTTTATGCGCAAGAGCTTCAAAAGACAAAACATCATAATGTTTATCTAGTCGAGAAAGTTCTTAAAAGAAAAGGAAACAGGGTTTTAGTAAAATGGCTGGGTTTGTCTTCTGCTGAAAACAGTTGGATTGATAAATCGAATATAGTATTATAAATAAAAAAAATTAACTCAGAAGTTAGTCATTTGATTGATGAAGTGTGTAAGTATTTATTATAGCGCTCGATTCAGTTTTATTAGTCTTATGATGTGTATTGGAGAGAGTAGTCTTCTCAATTGGCTTATAAACAATTTACCATTTGAATTACACTTACCCGGATACAATTATTGCGGCCCTGGTACAAAATTAATTAAAAGGCTTGCAAATAGAGATAAAGGTATTAATAAATTAGACGAATATTGCAAAGAACACGATATTGCCTATCACAAATCAGCAAACTTAAAGGATCGTCACAAAGCTGATTTAATTTTGTTAAAAAGGGCAAAAGAGCGAGCAGTTGCCTCGGATGCGAGTGTATGCGAAAAAATCATGGCACGTTTAGTAAGCAAGGCAATGTCTGCCAAAATTAAAACTGGCTGTGGCATAAAAATATGCAACAAAAAGCGCTCTCGGAAAGTTACATCGGGAAAAGGGTTAAAAAATAAATTTAAAAATATTGTTAGTAAAACGAAAAGACGCTTTAAAAAATTAAAGCCAAAATGCAAAAAAGTGGCGATAGAATTAGCTATGGCGGCCGCCAGAGAATTAGCTGACGATTCATCCATTAAACTTCCTCGGGTTATTCCAATACCGAAAAGTGGTGGTGTATTACCTTTGATTCCTATTTTTGCTGGATTATCGGCGGTGGGAGCATTAGCAGGCGGTGCAGCTGGTATTGCCAAAACTATAAATGAATTCAAGATAGCTAAAAAGCAATTGACTGAATCGAAGAGACACAATGAAAAAATGGAAGCTCTTTGCATTGGAAAAGGTTTACACCTTAAACCGCATAAACATGGGCTTGGAATCTTTATATCAAAAGAAAAAAACTAAGATATCGGCTACCCAAACGAGCCTTAACTAACTTTGACATTTTGAAGTATGGAAATAATATTCCTTATTTTCGAGGTGTATTTATGAGAGATGAGCTCCCTAAAAAACCTTTTAAAAAAGAGTGTGGAGTTGTTAATTTAGATAGTTCTAAAAATCCAGGTTCTCATTGGGTAGCCTATGCAAAAAACAATGATTATATTGAATATTTTGATAGTTATGGAAATCTTAAACCACCAAAGGAGTTTATAAAATACATCGGTGCTAAAGTACACTATAATTTTGATAATATACAGCGCGATCACCCTTACAATTGCGGACACCTATGTTTACATTTTTTAAATAATTTTTGGTGTAGTCCAGGAATAAAATGATCAGGATCTCCTAAAAGTGTTCAGTCTACTAGCATGTCTATAACGGTAACCATCTCTGGAAATAAATCAGAATTGGATACATTTTTTCAACCACCTCTGTATTTATCTGGTCAATATGAGTGTGGTTTGTTATACTTTTCAGTATTAAATTCAATACCAAATGTGCGTATTAATCACGACATTATTCCGGTGATCAGAATCGAATGCGATCTTATACACGGCTCATACTCTAACGGGTTACCAACTCATATAATTCATGAATTTGTATCTAATGCTGCTACAGGTCAGCAAATCATAGAAATACCGCAAAACCTTATTTACTTTCCAGTGAACAAAAATACTATTACATCGATATCTATTAAGATAGTTGATCAATTTGGGTTCTGTATTAACTTTAGAGAAGAACACAAAAATATTGAACTACGCCTTCATATAAGAAAAATAAAATGATATTATATTATAAAAACCCTGTAGTTAACAAAAAGCGTCCTATTTCTTATACAACCACTAAGGTGCAAAGACGTAAGAAAAAAGTTATAAATTTAACTAAAGCAAATAAAGATTTTCTTAAAGCCCTAGGTTTAAAAGTATGAATATGCTACAGATTACTGAATTACCACACTTCGATACTTCGATTGAAAGTTATGAAGTCCATTCGTACAATCCCTACAACAACAGCTTTCGAGAAAACGATGAAATCAGAATTCCCATACACCAGCAAGACGTTTATGTGTTGCCATCAGCCAGCTCAATTTACGTCGAAGGGCAAGCAAGGTTCTTCGGTAAAGATGGAAATCCTATTAAGAAAACTATTACGTTCAGTAACAACCCTGTTATGTTTTTGTTTCAAGATATCAGATACGAAATAAATGGTATAGAAATAGATCGAATTAAAAATTCTGGAATAACATCAACAATAAAGTCATACGTTTCAATGAATGATGGAGAAAATAAAGTCGCTGCCTTGTGGGGTTGGAACATGGTTGGATTTAAAAGCGATGGTTATTTTAGTGCTATTGTTCCTCTTAATAAGATTTTAGGATTTGCTGAGGATTACAATAAAATTGTAATAAATTGTAAACATGAACTTATTCTGAATAGAAGTAACTCTAACTTAAACAGTTTTATATTAACTGACGATGTTGCGCATTTTCAAATAGATATGCAAAAAGTGCAATGGCGGGTGCCGCATATAAAAGTATCAGATCGGGAACGACTGACACTACTTAAACATTTAGAAAGAGATAAATCTATTCAGATAGCCTTTAGAAATTGGGATTTATACGAGTATCCTTTGCTCCCTAAAACTACAAAACATTGCTGGTCTGTTAAGACTGCCTCACAATTAGAGAAACCTCGGTATGTAATATTTTGCTTGCAAACCAGTAGAAAAAATAGTAAAACGAAAGACAGTTCTCTTTTCGATCACTGTGGGGTTACTAACGTAACTTTGTTTTTGAATTCACAATATTATCCTTACGAGCCTCTATGCTTAAATTTTTCCGAGAACAAATACAGTATATTATATGAAATGTATGTGAAATTTCGTCAGTCATATTACAACTGTCCTGCAGACCCCTTGCTTGACTTAACCGGTTTCAAGGAGAAGGCTCCTCTCTTTATTATAGACTGTTCAAGGCAAAACGATAGTTTAAAAAAAGGTCCCGTCGATGTGCGCTTGGAGATTGAATGTTCAGCACCAATACCAGACAACACAACTGGTTATTGTTTAATTATTAACGATCGACTTGTGGAATACAAACCTTTGAGTAACATAGTGCGCAGGTTATCATGACTGCCATTGTAGATGTTCAAGGGTTCAAAACAGAATCAAATTTATTTATCATTAAAGAAATTTCTATATTATGTAATAATAAAATTCAGGTGTTTTTAATTAAGCCCCCATTTCCATTTCGCGGTTTGACGGAGGCAGAAAAACGTCAAGTTACTTGGATTGAATGCAATAGGAAGATATACTGGGATGAAGGATTTGTGTCTTACGTAAATTATCAGAATTTGATTGAAAATATTTTAAAAGATAAATGTGTTTACACCAAAGGTATAGAAAAAGTATTATGGTTAAAAGATATTTCAAATAATAATAATGTAAATAATTTAGAAGATAAATATTGTCCTAGTTTGATAAGCTTGTACAAAAAATATGAAGATTGTCATGATTTGTATAGTTGTATTTATCATGATTCAGTATGTGCTTTAAAAAATGTTTTATGTTTAAATAGATGGTGTATAGATAATAAAATTTTGATATAAATAATTCCTTGTTTAATTTTTCTTATCCCTCCCAAACCCATAAATGTTAATCTATATAAGTTGATAGCAACAACTTTACAACCCCATTATGCTTTTATAATTATCTACAGTAAGAAGTAGAAAATAAGTAAACAGAACATGTCGCAAAATAAATACAATCCGCGCTATGACATGTATAACACGTATAAAATGCGCGAATTATCATTTAATCATTATACGCGAATTCGTATATGGTGTAAATGATAAAGCAGCTTGTTTCTCATGTGGAGGTGTTATAGAAGATTGGGAGATTTACGATGATCCTTGGTTGCAGCATGTTCAAAACTTTCCTGATTGCTTTTATTTAAATGCTGTGAAAGGAAAATACTATGTCGAAAATACAACGTACCGGTAGCAACATTCGCTCATCAGTTAAAAACCGCCGTGGATAAAAAGACATCGATTAGTTAATGATAGTACAATGATCCAGAACTCCCATCATGATAGTAGGTATAAATTGGGGAGTTCTGGATCACGCGCTCGAGCGACGCGAGAGCAAGTGATCCAGAACCCCCAATTTATACCTACTCACCATAATGTTTACAAGGTGTTACTGTATATTTAACAGTAAGAGATACCAATAGTAATTCACACTTTAATATAATCTAAACTAATATTATAAAGAGGAAAGATACGATTTTTTATTTGTTACGATTTAACGCAATTTAAGTTGACATTTTGTTATAAGCTATATTATGTGACGCAGACGAAGTTGCATGGGTCAGCTAGTTAATAATATACCTAAATGCAAAGTAATCCTACAGTTAATCCTACTAATATTATAAATGTGAAAGTTTGTGAGAATGGATGTGTGGATGTTTGTTACTCTTTCACGCATAAACGGGTGGACCGATTTGGTTGAAATTTGGTATGTAGATAGGTTATACCCTGGATTAACATATAGGCTACTTTTTATCCCGATTTTCTCTTCCCGTGGGATAATTTTCGAGTTGTAGCGGGCGAAGCTGCTGGCAACAGCTAGTATAATATATTAAATTGTACTGTTAGTGTAACTGTATGTATAATTATATGTATTAAGAGCTGGATATACGCCACTGACAATTCACCCTCCCGCACCCGATTTATTGGGCGCCAGAGGGGTAGTGTAGTAGCTACGTGATTTGCGAGTAGCGATTACGTAAAAAAAACCATATAAATAATTAAGAAAGTTAGGTATTGGCAAAAATAAGCCGAAGGTCCCCTCGCGGCCTCGGCATGACTTTATATAATATATTGATGGCAAAGAAAAGATCCTATGATTGATAGTTTAGGAGAAAAATGGTAGTTACAAAACAGAGGCTACTTTGCATATTTATAATTAAATTACAATAAAAATAATATTGACCCAAATACAAAACAATACACAGACACATACAAATTATAGTTAAGGGGATCACAGTAGTGGATGACTTTGACGATTTGACCTCTGTACTGGCTTTTGTTTATATTTCGGCCCCTACCGGCAAACGACTGTACTACAGAAAAACGTACCAAAGAACAGAAATGTGTCGCAGAGTGGTCATCGTATTTGCCTAACATATTTTGTTTCTCTTGGAGTACCTACATCATAATGTATGAATAAAATAATAAATTATACACTTTGACTAATAAAGTAATAACCTAGCTTTCATTAGTTATTTCACTGAGCACAGGTACTCCTACGATACATTCTTAAGGTCTGATAAAGACCAGGTAACTGCTTATCGCTTCTCAGTCACGGAAATAGTCAGAATGCTCCAGCTTTCAGCTAACTGAGCACGAATGCTACTACATGATACATTTTGAAGGTCTGACGATGACCACCTACGTGCTTATCGGTTCTCAGTGACTGATGTAGTTAGAATGACCTAGCTTTCAAATTTTATCTATCTGAGCACGTATTCTACTACATGATACATTATGAAGGTCTGATGATGACCAGCTAAGTGATTATCGGTTCTCAGTGACGGATATAGTTAGAATGCTCCAGCTGTCAGCTTTTATCTTATTGAGCACGGGTGCTACTACATGATACATTTTGAAGGTCTGATAATGACCAGCTAAGTGCTTATCGGTTCTCAGTGACGGATGTAGTTAGAATAACCTAGCTTTCGAATTTTATCTGTCTGAGCACGGATGCTACTACATGATACATTTTGAAGGTCTGATGATGACCAGCTAAGTGCTAATTGGTTCTCAGTGACGGATATAGCTAGAATGACCTAGCTTTCAGATTTTATCTTATTGAGCACGGATGCTACTACATGATATATTTTGAAGGTCTGATGATGACCAGCTAAGTGCTTATCGGTTCACAGTGACGGATATAGCTAGAATGACCACCATCTGGTAAATGGCACCATCAGTCTCCAAGGCCTCTTCGAGCTCTTTCAAATGAGTCCACACACGACGGTTCTACGTGGTGCCATCAATGAGATCCTATACTTACCTTCGGAGTCTACCATCAGGTAGCTAGTATCATCAGTCTCCAAGGCCTCCTCGAGCTCTTTCAAATGAGTCCAAACATGATGGTTCTACTCGGTGCTGTCAATGAGATCCTATACCCACCTTCGGAGTCCACCATTAGGTACGAGACATCATCAGTAATCCAGATCTCCATCTTCCATCAAACGAAATTCTCAAGACAAAATAATTAAAACGATAAAACAATTAACACCATTAAAACAATAACATACATTACATAACATCGCGCCTGTAATCCCCAAAGGGTTAGGCAGAGGTATACCTAATAGTAGGCGTGATGTTATGTTATGTATGTTATTATTCTAATGATTTTAATTATTTTATCGCTTTTAGCGATAAAACAATTGTAGTCGTTCTTGTAGCACGGATGCTACTACATGATACATTTTGAAGGTCTGATGATAACCAGCTAAGTGCTTATCGGTTCTCAGTGACGAACGTAGTTAGCATGACGTAACTTTAAAATTTTATCGATCTGAGCACGGATGCTACTACATAATACATTCTAAAGGTCTGATGATGACCAGCTAAGTGCTAATTGGTTCTCAGTGACGGATATAGCTAGAATGACCTAGCTTTCAAATTTTATCGATCTGAGCACGGATACTACTACATGATACATTTTGAAGGTCTGACGATGATCAGCTAAGTGCTTATCGGTTCTCAGTGACGGGTGTAGTTAGAATGACCTAACTTTCAGATTTTATTTTATTGAGCACGGATGCTACTACATGATACATTTTGAAGGTCTGATGATGACCAGCTAAGTGCTTATCGGTTCACAGTGACGGATATAGCTAGAATGACCATTATCAGGTAAATGGCACCATCAGTCTCCAAGGCCTCCTCGAGCTCTTTCAAATGAGTCCAAACACGATGGTTCTACGCAGCGCTGTCAATGAGATCCTGTACCCACCTTCGAAGTCCACCGTCAAGTAAATGGCATCATCAGTCTCTAAGGCCTCCTCGAGCTCTTTCAAATGAGTCCAAACACGACGATTCTACGCAGTGCCGTCAATGAGATCCTTTACTTACCTTTGGAGTCCACTATCAGGTAAATGACATTATCAGTCTCCAAGGCGTCCTCGAGGTCTCAACACCATTAAAATAATAAGATACATAACATAACATCACGCCTACTATTAGGTACACCTCTGCCTAACCCTTCGGGGATTACAGGCGTGATGTTATGTAATGTATGTTTTTATTTTAATGGTGTTAATTGTTTTATCGCTTTTAAACATTTTGTCTTGAGAATTTCGGTCGATGGAAGATGGAGATCTGGATGACTGTTGATGTCTCGTACCCGATGGTAAACTCCGAAGGTGGGTATAGGATCTCATTGACGGCAATGAGTAGAACCATCGTGTTTGGACTCATTTGAAAGAGCTCGAGGGGGCCTTGGAGACTGATGATACCAGCTACCTGATGGTAGACTCCGAAGGTAAGTATAGGATCTCATTGATGGCACCACGTAGAACCGTCGTGTGTGGACTCATTTGAAAGAGCTCGAAGAGGCCTTGGAGACTGATGGTGCCATTTACCTGATGGTGGTCATTCTAGCTATATCCGTAACTGTGACCCGATAAGCACTTAGCTGGTCATCATCAGACCTTGAAAATGTATCATGTAGTAGCATCCGTGCTCAATAAGATAAAATCTGAAAGCTAGGACATTCTAACTACATCCGTCACTGAGAACCGATAAGCACTTAGCTGGTCATCATCAGACCTTCAAAATGAATCATGTAGTAGCATCCGTGCTCAATAAGATAAAATGTGAAAGCTAAGTCATTCTATCTACATCCGTCACTGAGAACCGATAAGCACTTAGCTGATCATTATCAGACCTTCAAAATGTATCATGTAGTAGCATCCGTGCTCAATAAGATAAAATCTGAAAGCTAAGTCATTCTAACTACATCCGTCACTAAGAAACGATAAGCACTTAGCTGATCATCATCAGACCTTCAAAATGTATCATGTAGTAGCATCCGTGCTCAGATCGATAAAATTTTAAAGCTAGGTCATTCTAACTACACCCGTCACTGAGAACCGATAAGCACTTAGCTGATCATCATGAGACCTTCAAAATGTATCATGTAGTAGTATCCGTGCTCAGATCGATAAAATCTGAAAGCTAAGTCATTCTAACTACATCCGTCACTGAGAACCGATAAGCACTTAGCTGATCATCATCAGACCTTCAAAATATATCATGTAGTAGCATCCGTGCTCAATAAGATAAAATCTAAAAGTTAGGTCATTCTAACTACACCCGTCACTGAGAACCGATAAGCACTTAGCTGATCATCATCAGACCTTCAAAATGTATCATGTAGTAGTATCCGTGCTCAGATCGATAAAATTTGAAAGCTAGGTCATTCTAGCTATATCCGTCACTGAGAACCAATTAGCACTTAGCTGGTCATCATCAGACCTTCAGAATGTATTATTTAGTAGCATCCGTGCTCAGATCGATAAAATTTTAAAGCTAGGTCATGCTAACTACGTTCGTCACTGAGAACCGATAAGCACTTAGCTGGTTATCATCAGACCTTCAAAATGTAGTAGCATCCGTGCTACAAGAACGACTACAATTGTTCTTTGCTACAATTGTTTTATCGCTAAAAGCGATAAAACAATAAAAATCATTAAAATAATAACATACATAACATAACATCACGCCTACTATTAGGTACACCTCTGCCTAACCCTTTGGGGATTACAGGCGCGATGTTATGTAATGTATGTTATTGTTTTAATGGTGTTAATTGTTTTATAGTTTTAATTCTTTTGTCTTGAGAATTTCGTTTGATGGAAGATGAAGATCTGGATGACTGATGATGTCTCGCACCTGATGGTAAACTCCGAAGGTGGGTATAGGATCTCATTGACGGCACCACGTAGAACCGTCGTGTCCACACACGACTCATTTGAAAGAGCTCGAAGAGGCTTTGGAGACTGATGGTGCCATTTACCTGATGGTGGTCATTCTAGCTATATCCGTCACTGAGAACCAATTAGCACTTAGCTGGTCATCATCAGACCTTCAAAATATATCATGTAGTAGCATCCGTGCTCAATAAGATAAAATCTGAAAGCTAGGTCATTCTAACTACATCCGTCACTGAAAACCGATAAGCACTTAGGTGATCATCATCAGACCTTCAAAATGTATCATGTAGTAGCATCCGTGCTCAGATCGATAAAATTTGATAGCTAGGTCATTCTAGCTATATCCGTCACTGAGAACCAATTAGCACTTAGCTGGTCATCATCAGACCTTCAAAATGTATCATGTAGTAGCATCCGTGCTCAATAAGATAAAATCTGAAAGCTAGGTCATTCTAACTACATCCGTCACTGAGAACCGATAAGCACTTAGCTGATCATCATCAGACCTTCAAAATGTATCATGTAGTAGCATCCGTGCTCAATGAGATAAAAGCTGAAAGTTGGAGCATTCTGACTATTTCCGTGACTGAGAACCGATAAGCTGTTACCTGGTCTTCATCAGACCTTCAAAATGTATCATGTAGTATGAGAGACCATCATTAGGTACGAGACATCATCAGTCATCTAGATCTCCATCTTCCATCAAACGAAAATCTCAAGACAAAATAGTTAGATAACATAACATCACGCCTGTAATCCCCGAAGGGTTAGGCAGAGGTGTACCTAATAGTACACCCACATTTCGCCAGTTATGTTTAAGTCCCATATAATAGGGGCGAGCCTATTGCCATCAACCGGGCACAAATCTAGACTCCGTGGCTGTTACTTATAATTTCCTGATGGAAAAACCCAATAACACTTTGCCCAACCCGGGAATCGAACCCAGGACCTCATGCTCAGCATCGTGCTTACGACCACTAGACCAACGAGGCAGTCCAAAATTAAAATAATATCATAGATATATCTATATACCAAAATATCTACTAAGAAACGTAGGCAATTTACCAATAGTTTTGGAGAGCTCGGCCACGCGTCACTTTACGTTTATTAGGCATAGTCAGCTTAGTCTATGATAGGTGCAAACAACAAAACGAAATTACAAACTACTTTAAATATATTTACAAACTTATTTTCTGTTCTTATTTTACGAAATATTGATAACTATACAATTTAAAATATGTTTTAATTCAGAAAACATTAAAAACGTGAACTTTTGAATTTTATTTGTGAAGTAATGACATGCGTGCAGTCCACCCGTGACAACAGTCATCGAGACACTGGCGCAGCGCGTTCCAAGTATGCGCGACGGGTCTCGCGCCGAATTTGCCTCAAAATGTCGGGAATTAATTTATTATTTTAAAATGTTATTACAAATTAGAGAAAATAAACAATACGGATTGTTAAATACATCACTACGTATTTTTGGGTATAAAATTCATACCGAACTATTCAGCCGTTACAGAGACAAAATTCGATTTAGGTTAAGACATACTACGATTTTTTATTAAATAATGTGAAGGTTTATTAAAATTTTAAACAATACGAATTATTTGTGATGACTTTAAGTATAACATATATTTTTTATATGGAAATCGTACGGAAGGATTCCTCAACAAATTTCTTTAAACATACGTCGTTTTTGGGATTTTAGCAACGCAACGGCCTTAACCAAATAAAATGAAAATTCACATATAAAAACTAGTTACAAACTACCTCTTCTTCGGCATTGGTGAGCGACATGCCTGTTGGCACATTGCCGGAGGAAAGATTACTTTGTATGTGTTGGAGCTGGCTCGTTTTCTGCGCACCAAGGAGGCGGCGAGCTTACGCATAGTCGCGTGAAATGACAAGAAAATAATTTTGTTCATCATGTGGTTTAATTTTATAAATGGTGGTGATTTAATTTCCACCATTTGGTTTTCCATTAAACAATCATATATTTAATTTGTAATGTCGAAAGATGGCAGTACATTTATAAGAAATTACGATTAAATCATACTAACACGAAAAATACAGTATCCCTTTTTACCTATTATTATTTTATATTCAATACAATGTCTATGCAACACATATAATTTTAAATGTCTAAGAACATACAGGAGAAAACTATTTCAAATGTATTATTTATTTAGATTATCTGAATTAGATAAAAGTATTTGGCTACATGTTTTATTGTAAGAGTTATCAAGTTCTTAAATATCACATTACATTAAAATGTTTATTTGTTGCAATTATAGTGTAATTATACAATAGGTACAATATGTGGCTAAAATTATAATAAAAAAGTATCATTTCGGAGAGCCCTGGAATCCTGTAAATAACATTCCATATGCTATGGATATGGGAGTTGCAGATATAAGCCTCACATACAAAAGTATCTATCTTTTAGGTTTATTTTTGGCTCTATAAATCTTAAGAGCCTAATGCTTTAGTCTCGACTATTACAGATAAGGGGGCGTCCATAAATTACGTGAGGTGTTTTTTTAAATTTTCTGTCCCTCCCTCCCCCCCTGGTGAGATGTCGTGAGATTTTATTCAACCCCCTCCCCCATCCCCCAATCTCACGTGAGATTTTTCAAAATGTGGGTTTCTTACGTAAACGCGTTGGATTGTTATTGTAAAAAGAAATAAAAAATTTGCTTCGTGCTTTTATTTACGACTAGTTAAGACTAGTAATCAATATTGCTGAGAGTTTAATAATAAGTGTAATAAAAATTTAATCGTATTACGATTACGCTTAAGATTAAATCTTAAGCATGTACAATCTGGATTAAATGGACCAAAATAGTATAATTTTTTTATTGTTTCAATCAGAAAAAAATTGCGTGATATTTGCCGAGACCCCCCCTCTCTCCATCGTAAGATTAGATGAGATTTGACTCGACCCCCTTCCCCCTTAAACATCTCACGTATTTTATGAACGCCCCCTAAGTGATACAGCAAGATGCATATTTACCTAAAGCACGTCTTTTTCCGGCAAAGGGTTCAAAAGTACGGAATTGTTAGCAGTTCTTTAAATGCCTATAATTGATGGTAAATAAATATATAAATTTATAATCTATGTAAAACCAGGCAAGAAATGGTGAATATGACGGACATTATTCATTTGAAAAAACACAATAAAATTAAAGAAAATACAATTTATTTTAATTTGCCACACTCGGGTACATTCCATCTGACCACACCAGTCAACACTCATCATCATCTTCCTGCCTTTATCGCATTCTATTTGGGGTCGGCACCACAATTTTTCTTTTTCCGTTCTTCCGTTAGATATCACTGTGGCGTTTTCACCTTTCTCTTTCATTCATATCATTCCTCACACAAACCATCCATCTTTTGTTTGGCCATCCATCCATCACCTGTACCGCACACACACACACATACCACAACATTTGATTCTCTTTCAACTTTTCTGTAACTGGTGCAACTTTTAAACTTCCTTTATTATACTCATTCCTTACCTTATCCATTCTTGTCACACCACACATCCATCTCAACATTCTCATCTCAGCTACATGCAGTCTTTTTTCATACATCTTCTTCACAGCCTAGCATTCCAATCCATACAGTCAACACTCAAACTTTAGGTAAATATGCATCTAAATATCCGATCTCTAGTTATAACATTACAAAATAAATTATGTATACAAATATTAAAAATATTTTTAGTTGTGACTTTGTAAGACTTTACTATCCCTGTTTCAAACTACTTTAAAACTGCATGGTATTAGAAAGGCATATAGATTTGATTTTAAGATTCCGATTTCCAAACACAATACCTCCTATGTATTTCTGGCTGAATCTATTTCTCCTCCAAACTAAACACGCTGATTTGTTTTTTTTTTTTTTTAATTGTGAATTAACCAACAAAGTCCAAATCATCACTAAAAACTTTATGATCAAAATACTACAAAACAGGAGATAAAAACATAACATTCCCGGTACCACTAATTTGATTTCCTACAACTAGTCATATGATTAAAATAATGAGAACTGCTATTGACAGAACTGACTCTAATCAATAGCTAGTTTATTTTGCTTGGTTTAACGTTACTATTGATCAGAATCATCATCAATAGCAACACCCATTGATCAGAAAAAGTCATGATACGTGTTACTTGAAGTGTGCACTGGCTTCCGCTTCAACCTCTCCATAATCAAGTCACACGGAGATTTTGTGCTAAAGTCAAATCGAACAATGTTTGTAGGGACCTTTTCATGCAGATATGGTGCAGCCACAGGCCTCAGGCGTGAAGTTAACACTTTGCCAAAGGGTGAACACTTTCCCATCTTGATCTTCTGTTTCAGTATGTAGGACATGTCTGTCTTAATGGGTAGTAATGGCTCAGGCTCTGGGGGTGGTATCAATTCGACTGACTGCACTCGGTTCGGTGAATTGCTAACAAACTCTTTGTGGTCCAGAATCAGAGACTCAAAGGAACTGCTGAGGCTGATGGTTTCCTCGGTCTGTTGCGGTTCCGGTATCCCAGGTCGCCGTACAGCTTTCATCAGGTCAATCACACAGTTTTTCTCTTCTAGGGCCAGCTTTTTCATCTCCTCTTGTAGTTTCTCTTGCTCAAGCTCTTGTTGCTTTTTGAGCTCTTTAGCTTTGAGCATGTTGGACAACTGCTCTGAGAGGACATTGGTGATGGGGCTTTCTCTTAAACTGAATGTCGGGATAGGCAGTCTTTGTGGAATAGATGAGAGCCTGGAGTCCGACAACCCTTGAGAGAGATTAAACTTCGGCATCGGCATCGATCCCACGCGCCCATCTTCGCTGGGACTGTCGTCCAAATTGCACTTAGATAAATGACTGTCCACCAGGGCGAAAAGAGATGTAAACGAACTTGAATCAGACATTTTGAATAACAATCACCTTTGTTCTCAAAGTCAAACAAGAATATTGGACATATTGTGAAGTAAAACACTGCACCGTAAACACTACACGGTAGATTTAAAGGGTTTCTCAAAATAATGGGTCATTTCAAGTACGTTCATCATAGTTACTTAATAATCTGCTCAATTCTGTCTTTTTTTTGTTTACGAAACACGAATCACGATGTTGATGAAATGATGAAATCTTTAATATGTCTATGGATGAAATCGACAAAACCACCATAGACACAGGGCTCTCTATGGTTACTGTAAAATGTAATAATAATCCCATTACAAATAAATTGTGTTTTGAATCGTCAAACTACTGCTTTGTGTGTCACATTACTTTATTTTTGATGAGATGATACTTAATTTTTACATTGAAATATGATCAACGTAAAAAGTTGCCCGTTCCTGCTCGAATTTCTGGCATGTGTTTTACATGAACGGCAACATTGATATCAATGTAAATTAGTAAACGTCATAATATAGTTAGTCTGTGGTACGACGTCAGACAGGGTGCTTCGCGATCGGACACGGGAATCGGGAAACTTTATTGAAAGTCGTATTTTAAAGTTATTTAAAAATCCTTCCAACGGAAATCTTAGCTGATATGCGCTATAGTGATTTTCTGAAAGCTGTTTCGTCGTCTTTTGGTGACCATGCCAGGCGCGAGATATGAACAGCTGCCGTTGAAGGCAGACGGTGAAGACGACGTGTTTACAACTAAGCCGAAGTCGAAATGGTCTGATGTGTGCTTCCAGAAGAGCCTGACGTCCTTGGGTCTGATCCTGCTGTACTTCTCGCTGTCCATAGGCCTAACATTTTACCAGAGATGGCTTCTAACGGTGAGAATTCTGTTATCAGTTAAACCACTGTTTGCTTTGCATTTTACCTGTTTTCTTTTTTTTTTGCTACGTGTTTATAAGTTGCTTGTTGTGTTCGAACTTAAGTTTGCCGCTGCGAGTACTCTCGCGTAATGTTTTGTAGGGATACATGTTATAGATGAGCTATTTAGTTAAAATTACTTATAACTGTTTTGTTTTTTCGTTATTTTATTGTTTATCTGGTTAAGTAGAATCTCGCGCTGGATTTTCCCTTGTTGTAGTTACGTCATCCAATGTTTTGTTTTTGAGCATAGGATTATTATTAGAAAGTTAATAGTTGAACCTTATAGATCCAGAACATCATTTATTTTTTTATGAACTATTTGATTACCTTAAATTTATTTGCAAGTCTGTTAATCCCCCTAATTTTTGTTATAATGAAAGTTTATTTATATTAGTTGTCAGTTTATTGTCCAATTAAAACAATTCATAGGACAGAGTAATCCATGATTTGTTTCTTGGCTGTATTAAAAAACCTTAACTTTAAAAATAATTTCAATTTAATTTTTTAAGTTCTTGTGTCTGCTCTACATTTGAGTTTTCATTGTAAGTTAAGTAGTTACTAATTAGTAGAGAACAGAGCATAATAATTACATGTACATGTACGAAAAGCTATATGGTAGATCAATAACAATAAGACCTATAGGTGTACAGTTATCTCTGTCAGTAAAAGATATTTTATTTACTCTACTATGTCATAGATAATGCAGGTTTTATCTGAATTCATTCAAGTAATAATGTTCAAGGTTTATAAATAATTATTAATTAATTAAACGCAAAATTTGGAAGTCATGGGGGGAGGCCTTTGCCCAGCAGTGGGATGACACAGGCTAACAGTAACAGTTATAAATACCTAATTCCCTAACATGATAATTTTCTTTCTTGAATAAGTATAGTCTTTTCACTATAATTTACTACTTGTTATTAATTAATATTTTATTTCAAACAATTACCTAAATGTTTTATTATATTTTTTTCAACTTGATTGATTAAAACATTTTAAATGATTAATATTCTTATTTTCAAAGTCATTATAGTTGGTAAGTAGTTTATTTTGTTCAACTATTATTTTGCCTGATTTTATATCAATCAGGTATGTTGATGGTAAAGTTAGTTCTATAATAGGTATTTTAGAAATATATTATGGTTCCTAGCAGGTAGAATTATCTGATTTCTGCATACAACCAACAGATAAGGCGTCAGTTTAATCTATACATGTATGTCTGTATGCATACAATACAAGGATATTTACCTTAAATAAGAATTACCAAATTCAACCTATAATTATGATTATTTTACCAAAATATGGTCAATCATGGTGAATAATTGATGATTTCTTTCTGAAGTCTTTTTATGAGTACATAATTCCTGTCATTTTACACAAAATAAATTTTGTTTTGACAAGCAACAATTGGGAATAAAATGATTGCACAAGTCATAAATAAACAACAACTACTTTGGCAATTTTTATAAAACTGGAAACTTAAAAAAGAACAAAACAATGAATAATAAAAAAAAATCAAGAAATCCATGGACAAAAAATAACTTTTGTTTATAAAACTTAGGATGTTTTCTGTAATGATGCTCATCTTTCTGGGCGCACGACAGTGCCCATGCCAAGTCGAGCAAAAAAGCGGCACGGCCGTACCATCCTTTTCTCGATGTTATTTTCATGTAATCTATACTTATACTAATATTATAAAGAAGTAAAGTTTGTGTGTTTGTTAAATTGTAAGGGGTAATCTCGGGATCTACTGAACCGATTTCAAAAAATCTTTCACCGTTGGGAAGCTACACTATCCCCGGGTGACATAGGCTACTTTTTATCCCTGTATTCCCACGGGAACGGGAACTACGCGGGTGAAACCGCGTGACGTCCGCTAGTGTTTAATTAAATTGAAGTAGAGTTAACCATCTATTTTCCATGTGAAACAATATTGTGTTATTACTTAAATAATATAATAATAGTCATTTAATTCTCATCATCACAAATAGTACAGAATCAAAGTATTTCTGTATAGAGACTGGTAATAGGTAAAACCTGTAATACAGATCTCATTAGACGCTATCTTCGGAAAGTTCCGACAAATTTCTTGAAAACTCGGGTCAAGCAGTCGTCAAATATTCCAGCTTCTACGTTTCACTAGCAAAGTCCCGTTCATCAGTATTAAAAGGCCACGTAACAATCCTCGTTCTCTGCAATAACTATCGTAAACAAACTTCTATGGAAGAAAACCAACACTTAGCCTGTCAGTCAGACTTAGTTGAAGGAAACACTCACTTATTTTAAACGCCACAATTGCATGAACACTAGTGACTGTAATGCAATTTATGAACGCCCCTCGGTGATCTATAAATGTACTGAATGACTGCACCCAACAGTAGGGATATACCAGTGTTCGTCCAGATTAAAAACACAATAATATATCGCAACTGTTCCGTTGCGATTCGACCTAAAATCTATAAATGTTACTAAGCATGACTTCAATTATACGTTTCACTATCGTGCATCTGTCAACCTGCAAACAACAAACAAACAACCACAACAAACAACCTACAAACTTGAGGCGGAAACATGTCCCAGTCAAAGCACGAGCTGCACGTATGTTCATGGATAACAGAGGCGCGCTATTTCGCAAAACTGCACTGCAAGTCATAGGTTCGAACTCAAGGCGAGCACCTTTAGTTTTTCGGATTCATGAGAGCTTATTTCTCGACGGCATGTAAGGCCAAGTCAGAGTCCCATGCGGTATAAAAACTCTGACACCAGATTAGCCACATAGGACCTAGCCACACGACAAAGAAGACTCCGCTAAAGGACTATCTTAAACACTACGTATCCAGTTCTTAGTCTTGCTTCCAAGCTGCATTTAAATCGTCCGTTCGGACATGACTACTTACTAGGACTATTATGAAACCTTAGATCCGATGCCCATTCATATTTTGTCTGGAAACACAACACGACGCCTTACATTATTTTTTCTAGACAAGTGTGCTCACACTGTGCTCACCCTAGGCCGAATGAAACCCATTCAGTCCCTGTTTTAAAGTAAACTTATAAGTTATAACCAGTGATCGGATATTCGGGTGCATATTTACCTAAAGTTCATTTTTGGTTAGAAAATTATGGAAGCAGCTTCATTAAACATATTTTTTATATAAATCCCGGGATTCCACAAAATTCGGGAATGCGAAACTAGTATGTAACATGGTGAGGAAACGTCGTCTTTAGCATATGGTACATATCTATTTAAAAAAAAACAGGGGGATTACATAGTTATTAATGTGTATTTACTTGAAGTTAATTTTAAGCTCCCCATCAATTTAATAGGTAGTAGGTGTTAAATAAAAAAAAAAACAATTATACTTTATTGCGCGTGTACTTATATATACATAAGTACACGATACAAAACATATAAAGTACTTTAAATATCCTTTATTGGAGTGTACAAAGGCGAGTAAGAGATATCTTCCAACCAGCCCTACTGATATCCTGATTAGGCGTAAATATTACATCGGTTACTACAACTTTAATAACTATATCACTGTGCTTTGGTCACTGTTGATTCCGAAATCCCGGGATTTTTTCGGTACACAAGTGCATTCCATAATATTAGCTAACACCTTAAACTAACTAAATATTCCTACACCCGATTTGATTCTATAGTAAAAAGAAAAAAAAAATGTCGATTCCGAATTCCCGGGAATTTTTCGATACAAAAGTGCATTCCATAATAGCCAACACCTACACATTAGTTAGGTAAATATGCATCCGAATATCCGATCACTGGTTATAACATTACAAACTGGCATACTACTTGTGAAAAAGTTGGAACTTTTTCTTCCAATATCTTTGTAATTTGAAAGTATTATCCCAGATATGGTCCAGAACAAAGCGATATCGCAATGACGACGCGAGAACAATTATCTTTTAGGTTCGTTATAAGGCGAACGTGGGTGGCGATTCCATATAAATGTATTCGCCCTTTTTCGTCCTGAATAATGCATCCAGAGCAATTTTTTTGTCCTCTTAAAATCAAGGTCCACTGTAGTCGCGACCCTGTCATTTTCTTTTTTCAGCAACTACTGATAAAAATATGTCCCTCCTAAATGTCAAAAAGCATCCCATTTATGCAACCGTGATTAGATGACTATCAGACGAATTAATTAATTTTTTATTTTTATTTATTTATTTTATTTTATTTACTTATTTTAGGAAAGCTTACAGTCTAATAACTATAATTATAACTAAATATATATCTAAATTGCTAATAACAAGCTTCCACAGATAACAACAAAAAACATATACTTCCCCATAGTTACTTCCAAAATTACAATATAAAACTAACAAGTTTCTACAAAAAAAAAAACAAAAAAAAAACAAACAAACTTGATACTGCAGCACAGAATATATAATAGTACTCACTTTTTAAACATACTATACGGAATTGATAGGAATCATAAAGACGAAGACTAACTGCCGCACTCAGAGAGCTTTAATGATTACTTAGGCCATCACTTAGTAAAGGTTTTGACAGTTTTGTCATACAAAAGTATGTCAAATCTTTACTTAGTGACGGCTTAAGTAATCATTAAATATTCTCTGAGTACCGCAGTAAATCATATCTTTTCTTAAAATATAAGTCGTGTTCTTGTCGTATCGATTTTGCTTACATTTTACCTGCACAGTTTCAGTTTGCATAAGTAACTATTCTAAAACGTACTCAGTGGTTTACTTAAATATTTAACATGAGCGTGTTCAAGGTCTCATTTGGAAAGACAGTAACGATACCAATGTTTTGTTTTAATTAATGTTTTGTGTCGTCGTTAAAATTCAGGAGATTGTGGTAAATGACTAAATCATCATCATCATCAATAGCTTATTAATGTTCCCACTGGTGGGACACAAGCCTCCTCTCTTTGAGATGTAAAATTTAAAATGACTAAATAGTCAATTTAAATTACGGTACCTATTAAAATAATAATTAATATACGCAGATTTTTTACAGTTATTACAGTTGTTACAGTTGCTCAGAATAACCCCGCGCTGTGGTAGGGTTAGGTAATCTATCTACCTATCTTTTATTAAAAGGCAAAGCTGATTGACTGAGGATCAACGCACAGGACAACTCTTAGGGCTACAATCTTAAAATCTTGCACACGTATTCCTCTTATGACGTAGGGATCCACTAAGGAAGGACTTTTCAAAATTCAACCTCCAAGGGGATGAAGCAGAGGGGCTAAGTTTGAATGGATAAACGTAATTTTAGTATAATATTATATAATAGGCAAAAGTGGTTGACTGATCATATATCAACGCACAGGCCAAACCCTTAATAAGTCTAGAAAATTTAAATTCGCACACGTTTGCCAAACGATTTTTTTTCGCCAACGGGGTGAAATAGGGGGGATGAAAGTTTAAATTCAGAAACTTTTATTTTCTAAATCTATTGACTTGAGTGTGTCTCTTCAGTTAACATTATGAGACACAGTGTGTAACAGTTATTCCAAAATCATGCCCCATGCCGCAAAATAAATTTCAAAGTACTGGGTGATTATACTAAACCGCGGGTCATTCGAAGGGTGTAATTTTTGTGAAGAGTAGCTGACTTTGACTTTGAAACTTTTTATTTTCTGAGGAATGATTCTACCTAAGTTTTAACACAACCTACTGAAATCTAAAAAAACAAAACAGACATTTATATTTTTTAACTGAGAGAATGCCACTAACTACTGCCTATCTGACCTCCACAACCCAGTTAGTACTGGGTTATACGATATAACGATACACAATCGATAAACAATAAATATGTTACACCCAACCCAATTTCTCTTTAAACGGTTTGCACTCCGGGAGTGCCGCCGGTAGGAGTGAAAACTCATATTTGAACATTTTCGCACGAATTGCTTTAATTATCAGCATAAAATTATTATCATTTATTTGGTTAAATACAATATTCATTTATTGCGCTATCGTACACAAACATGACAATAAGGTATTGACATAAAAAAAAAATATCACATTAGAACTTTTACAATTATTTTACATTAAAAAGTTATCTCAGAAAAATCAACTAGACATTTTTTTAAACATTTGACACGCTGATTCGCGCAAGCGCCCTGTGCCGTCTTACGATCAGGTCACGTGTCCCCTGACGCGAGTAAATTTTTTTATCCATCTCAAAAAAAGTGCACAACGCCACTAAAGAATTCCGATCCATACAGTCCGACAGGCCTAATCACGGACTTGTATATTTTGAAGGGCATCCGAATCTGAGCAGATCAGTATGGGTATTCCAGCAAGGATTATAGACACAGGACTGGAGAGACCGCCAGAATCAGAAAACAAGTATTTCGTTTCAGTTTTACTTTATTTCAGTCGAACAGGAAACTCAAAGCGTATTTATTAGATACTCATGTGGCCTTGGAATAGAATAAAATTATTGATGAGCTTGTTGTGCCTGACTGTACGAGCACGTGTAGTCTATTTATTGATAAAATGGCGGTTTGGTCTTGTTCGATTTTTGTCTTTTAACCATGGAGATCCAGGCAAAACAGAACGCCTCCTTCTACGATCCTTATAGTAAGGATCGTAGAAGGAGGCGTTCTGTGTCAAATGTTAAAAAAAATGTCTAGTTGATTTTTCTGAGATAACTTTTTAATGTAAAATAATTGTAAAAGTTCTAATGTGATATTTTTTTTTTATGTCAATACCTTATTGTCATGTTTGTGTACGATAGCGCAATAAATGAATATTGTATTTAACCAAATAAATGATAATAATTTTATGCTGATAATTAAAGCAATTCGTGCGAAAATGTTCAAATATGAGTTTTCACTCCTACCGGCACTCCCGGAGTGCAAACCGTTTAAAGAGAAATTGGGTTGTTTTCTCTCTACTCTCTTTGCCACGTTCATATAGGGTCATACACGATTGGTTTTTTAAAACAGCTAAGGAGTGCTATAAAACATTAATAGTAAAATAATTCATTAAGTTACGGTTTCTGAAAAGAAAAAAAAATTAAACCAGCTAGCAAAACTCTACTCTCTACTGTAAAGCTGTAAGGTAAAATTATTACCGACCCATTTTATTATTGATTCGGGTCGAGAATCATCAATTTGACGAAAATGCAAAACAACAACTTGTATAATGCGAGACTACAGAACGCCACCTGCTACGATATCTTGCTTTGCGGTTTTCTATCCGGAATCAAAAAAATCACAAACCCTTTTTTATATAACGCATGTGCTTGAATTGCCACCACAAAGAAGCTAGGGTAACTAATTATAAAATACACGTTTAGTTGTTTATTATTTATTTATGTACAGTCCACCGCATTTTAGTTGTACAGGACTTACTGACACTCACGTGACACACGTGAAGGCGCTATCAATGTTACATGGTTGCCGCTAGACCCACTATTGTGTCGTTGACTGTACAACCCGATCGTTTTATAAAATAGATATTTGATATAACAAGAATTCACATAGAGCTGGAAACTGGTGGAGGTCTTGAATTATAAATAAAATGTCAAATTGTTTTTCAAAGGTCAGTTTTTCGCATTTTTCTTTTTAACGGTGAGTCTTATCACAAAAATAGCTCAGACCAAAATTTTAGATCATAAATCAAAAATCAAAATCAAAAGTCATTTATTCAAACTAGGCTGATAATCAGCACTTTTCGAACGTCAAAATTTACTTTACTTTACTCATTTACAAGTGACAGTCCCCCAAAACGCCCACCCTTCGACACTTCCTAGTGTTTTTTGCTGGAAAGAAGAAGTGGCGGAACAAACTCCCCAGCAACACATCTGTCTGTTTGGTTAGAAGAACCAGACTCGATACAATAGAAAGGTGTAACTTAATATTACGATTGATTACAGACACAAGACACAAGCCAAAAATAAAAATGTATATAATAATAAAAACATAAAAAAGACATAACATGTCAGTAAACTAATTTTGGAGAAAGAACATAAATAACAAACAAACAAACATTGTCTTGTGTTCAACTCAGCGACCAACTATTCCTATCATTTAAGTAGTCGTTAATGGAATAGTAAGCTTTTAAACAAATATTAGAGTTTACTTTGGCTTTAAATGCATTAAATGGCAAGTCTAGAAAAGAAGATGGCAGTTTGTTATAAAATGTTATACCGAGCCCTACGAATGAATTATGAACTTTGTGAAGCCGGTGAAAAGGAGCGCGTAGTTTATGCTTATTTCTAGTGTTAAAATTGTGAATATCACTGTTTTTAGTGTACAGGTGAATATTTTGTCTAATATATAAAATGTTGGCAAAGATGAACTGAGAAGCAACCGTGAGAATACCAATCTCCTTAAAAATATCTCTAAGAGAAACTCGGGCACCCAGCTGATAAATTGCACGAACCGCTCGCTTCTGCAGAACAAATATATTTTGAATATCAGCAGCTTTGCCCCACAGCAGAATACCGTAGGACATAACGCTGTGAAAATAACTAAAGTAGACTAACCGTGCTGTATCAACGTCAGTGAATTGTCTTACTTTTCTGACGGCGTATGCGGCCGAACTTAGCCTTCTCGCTAGGCTTGATATGTGTAAACCCCATTGTAATTTTGAATCTACTGTTATGCCCAGAAATACAGCAGAGTCGGCAGTTTCCAGCTCTTGATTGGCGAGGATAATATTGGGACCTAGATTTCTAACATTGGGTAAAGCGAACTTAATTATTTTAGTTTTCTTAGCATTAAGATGGTGTATGTTATTTAACACTTTTTTTTATTTATATTTACTGGAGTATTAATACTGACATGCGATTTGAATTCCAAGAAAATGAATGAATGATTGGGATCTAAGTTCTTTTTAGTTTATTTTTCATATACAGAGGCCAGCACATTCAGCTACTACAATCTGTCAAATTTATTTAATAGATTTTCATGTTTATCCCTAGAAATATTAGGTTCAAAGTTGATTGGAAAAATTTGACAGTTTCGGTTAGGCTAATGTGCTGGCGTCTACGTCTGTTTCTTATCAAATATTTATGCTGTTTTGGCTTTTCTACATTTTTTCAAGGGTCACCACTGAAAACCAGCGCTGTGCTGTAGGTTCTCTATATAATAGCACAGCATTATCATGCTGAATGGTAACCTACTTGTCGCAGTCACGACGTGCTAGCTGTTAACTTTGTTTTTGGTTCCGTCCTGTTATATTATATTTAGAAATTTTTGTTATGCGTTGTTTGATTTTTTTTTTCGTAATTTTGTATGCTTGGCATGTATGACTGTTAAATATTTTTATTTATTTTTCTTTCAAATTAAATATGCTTTTTTCCCAATTATTTTGCTAAAGCATGTGTATTGTATGCTGTTATGTTTTATTTGCTATTATGCCAGCGAATGTTTAAGCAGTAGGCAATAGAACTAATGTAATATTCTGTGCTTTTAATCGATTACTCTTAAACATGTATCCATAAAATTGATGTTTTGTTATGCGCATGTAGAAATTAATCAAGATACACGCACAATGAGCATTTCAAGACGGTGACTGTGGTAAACGACTTTTAAGAAGAACAATTTAATAAAGATTTATTTACCCCCACAAAGTACCTACAATTAAAGGTGTCAAAATAATTAGAGTTACAAAGGTTTGCGGGAGGCAGAAATCCAAACTAGGATAGCCTGTGCAATGGACTCCTGGCCCACCTCGATGAGATTTGAGTTAAAAATATACTAATTTCAAACAAAATAAAAATTTGTACCTATAGTATAGATACATTGGAAAAACTAATAAAAAAAGTTACTAAACATGGTGCAACACGTAAAAAAGGAAAAAAAAAGACTTTTACGTTTTTTTCATTCTCTGTTTTTTTTTACTTTGACGCCTCACTTGTAACATTTTCTGTAACGCAAACTTTCACAACTATGAAACTCAGAAACATAATGTCAAACCAAATATTTTGTTATTTCGCTCTAATATCATTATCTGTCTAGCCTTTTCCTAACTATGTCGTCTTCTTCCAGTCGAACCGGATTACCGGATACGACTGCGTAACCTCCTAATCACTACGAACTCCGGTTAGTATGGGGTAATTCTACGTCTTGGTAAGACTGGATGTCAAACTTTCGGGCCACTGACTACCTGTAACGACTGTCAAAGATATACAATTGACAGCCGGGACCATCAGCTTAGCAAGGAATCACCCATCTATGGATTGATCTTGTCAAGCCCCGGTGTCCACTCCTAAGTTTATGCGGATTCCAGACCGAAAACTAAGTTATGGCGAATCCAACTTAGCTAACTTAATGAAATACGTCTCGAACCTCGAGCACACCAAGACCTAAGCTAAAGTTCAGTCGGTGGTTTGTAGTTTAATTGACGGCCGTAACGCTCACCATATAAATTGATGAAGAATATGCTTCACGGGAAACAACCCAGAAATCCATTCTGAGACCTTTCAAAAATAGTTCCAAAAAAAGAAGAAAATCTTATTTTTTATTTAGCAATTATCGCACTTGCCACGTTCATGTTCGAGAAAGAAAAAAAATGATAATTAACGAATGCATAATTAATAGACAAATCGCGATTAAAATTTTTTGACCGCGGATTAGTTCACTCATCTATACAGTAGATGCCTGTATTTTTTCAATTTAGGAATTGTTTAGAATTGATATTTAATTAGTTTAAACAGAATTTGTCAATAATTCGTCAGGTCGAAGTCCGTTGCCCTAATGCATTAACTGTAGCAAAGTTAGATATTTGACGCATTAGGTCATCCTTCAGTTTGCTCACAGAAAAAGTATTTGACATTGATTATAATACAGTCTGAGGCTGGGATGAGATACTATGTCAACTGTGCAAGCTAAGCTAAACTAAGTTAGCTTTAGTTTTCGGTCTGTAAACTGCACTATGATAGTTTCACTGTGAACGTTTGTTTTTGAACGTTTTCAACACCGAGTGCGAACTACGCATCGCACTGGTTTTATAATCCTGCAACGTAATAAGGACACATAAAAAGAGTGTAAAAATACCCTTAACGAAGCAAGAATAATGAAAGGCACTTGTTCACCCCGTCATAGCGGTATTTTTTTTGTTCTCTACCATACCTGGGAACCTTCTAGTTACGCGAAATTTATCTCAAGCATTTTTAAAATAATGTATCCATCAGTACAACGTTTTGAGTTACCGAAGAACGTGATAATAGGGTAGTTGACAAGAAAATTCTAATTAGTCCGTCAGATATATTTCCAAAAAATATTGGACACATATTTTTCCCTTTTTCACGTAAACAAAAAATTAAGACAATACAGTGTTTCGAAAACTCGTGTGGTGTCACATTGCAGTACATTTCCTACCGGTAAATGACGTCACAAGCCCCCATCCATCCCCCATCCCCATCTTTGACGCGATTTATCGGATCGTGGGGCTGAAAGCCACCTGTAATATTTTCATTAATTTGGAGTAGTACATCGGGACTACAAAAAAAATGAAGTTCAAGTACAGTTAGCAAAAAAGTGATATAATATTAACAATTACATAATTTTTTAAGTGTTTACTTATGTATACTGTTGATTATATTATTTCACGTTGATGGTACAAACAAAGTTTAAAGAACAAATTTTATTTGTTTTCTGCAATTTTTGATTCTGATTTTTGAACTTTGTACCAGGGTGTCATGATTCAGTTTAAGATTAGCTACCGGTGACCGGCCGAAAGAAATGATTAATCTCACAGAACAAATGTTAATCTCCTATTATCTTATGATACTAGGGTAAAATGTATATGGTATGGTGGTATAGTGGGGAGTAATGTAATGTTTTTTTTTTGCCCCACTCTAGGAATTTCTCCTGTATCGTGGGTGCGTTTACAAACATTTAAACTCACATACACAAGCACCCAGACCCGGAACAACTATCTGTAGGCCATACAAATACTTGTTCCGTGCGGGGACCGAACCCGCAACACGCAGCGCAGCAGTCTAATCGCTTAGCCACTGCGCCAACCGTGCCGTCTAAAGTTTACTCCATAAGAATACTTAGTTTGGTGTACTGTACATAATAATTGGTTGACGGATTAGTGAAGGGTTAGCACTCTGAGCATACAATACCTTGACCGCAACCGAAGGTCTATAACCCGCCTGATACAACTCAGTATTCCCGTTTGAGTACCTATACTTAGAGCCTCATAGGTATTCCCAATAGAGCACCAATCATATTTGACCGTGGTGCTCTAATGGGAACAAAAAAAAAACACTTTATTCCCTTCGCCCGTCCGTCTGGTCTCTGATAATGTTCTATGGAGAATGAAGCACAGGGTGTAGTTCCCCTCTATAGGCATTCCTCTATTTAAAAAGCACTACTAAGACCACTTTGTAGTATAGGAATGCCGATATTAAATTAGGCAGCAAGGAGCTGCCTTTTAAGTTTTTTTTCCGATGCTACCACAGAACAGGATAAACAGGGATGTTACGCTCACATTGCAGTGGAAAATAAAATACATAAAAGCAACGCTTTGTTGCACTTATTTAATTATAACAACTCAAATGTAATGAAATTCTGTGTAGTAAAATTATACGTAACAAAAATATATTTTTTAAAACAAGCTTTTATAAAATGCACTGAAAAGGGGAAAATAAACTTTCGAGTTAATTAAAAAACTGAAATGGATAAAGATTTTTACGTATGGTTTATTCCATTTTATAATAAAACGTCGTGGTCGTGGGCTCGATTCTCCGGTCGGGCGAAGTGTTGAGTGTGAAGTCTGACCCCTGTGGTTGATGGCAATATGTTCAGTTCCTCAACCCCTGTTAACTTGAACTTACTCATTAATAGTCTAATGAAATATACGTGCACTATGCCTAAGTTATCAGGCGTGACTTTATATTAGAATAAAAATATCTTCCAAGTACTTGTGACTGTTTCATTAGCTCTAAATCATACTACCACGTGCTCCAACTAATCCACCTCCTTATTTCCAGGACTTCAAGTTCCCACTCACAGTGGTGATGTACCACCTCGTAGTGAAGTGGCTCCTGTCAGTTCTCGTAAGGACGGTCATCCATGTCATCACGGGCACTCCTCAACTGCAGCTTCCGTTCATGACGTGCCTGAGGTCAGTCGGGCCGACGGGTTTAGCCAGCGGGATTGATGTGGGCTTCTCAAACTGGGGCCTGGAACTGGTGACCATATCCTTGTACACCATGACAAAGTCCACCACCATCATCTTTATCCTCATCTTCGCGATTGTACTGGGGCTGGAGAAAAAGGTAAGCTTTCTTTTTGTTAATTTGTTTGAAAGCATGGAACCCTTGTTTCACAAAGGGATGTGCTGTTTCAATTTCCTCGAAAACGTAATGCTTTTGAGTTGAAACGCGCGTCAGTCCTGTATTGTGTGTTAAAACCTTAGGGCGTGTGCAGTGCAGTAAGGTTAAAAACAACAGGATTCGGAGCGCGCTCGCACTGGATTTAACGATGCTGTAGTTAAGGGTAAGGCCGTATTCACGTCAGACTCAGAGCGTGTGAGTGTCCGGAACAAAATGTATAAAAAACTTGTAGCGCCCTTCGACAGTCGATATCGTTCCATCGATGGCAGACTATACGCTTTGTGTGCATGTTACTAGTGTTTTTGGTGTCGTTCTTAAAATATCATGATAACATTTTCTATTCAAATGATTTCAATCTACATATTATCTACAATTACCAAGTAAAAACATAATCTTTTGATAAGCGAATCCGGAAATATATCGTTTTACTTACAGTATCGTTACTTTATGAATTTGAAATGCCTCACTCGATTTTTCTTAGTAATAATAACTCTTGTTAATAATCCGGGTAACTAACCAATGAGGACTTCGCTTTCAAATGTGCAAGACTAAGTGCGTCAGAGATCTCTGGTTCATAACCGATGACTACCCACTTAAGTGGTTCGTAAATTCAATATCACCAATGAGACTCTCCATTGGCAAAGTATTTCATCAATAAACTTTTACCAAAAAAAACCAACTTCCAAGAAATCATTTAAAAGTTTAAAATCTGGGAACCTCCTAGTTACGGAGATATTGGGGGTCAAAGTTCCAAATTTCTCACAGTTGTTTTTGGAAATACTAGTTTTTCAGGTTATAACTTTACTTAAATTACCTCCATGACCCGTTTACTATTCAAAGCATCCACTAGCACATTGTTTTAACAGTGCTACATTGAGTTTTACCGTAAAATGTGATTTTTGACCCAAAAAAAAAATCGTTTACCAGCAAAAATTTTTGCGTAGGGGTACTTAGTTTGATGTACAGAATGCTTGGTTGACGGCTGTGTGATGGGTTCATTTACACCCTGTATATAGGGTGTAAAAGTACCGTTAACGCAAACGAAGAACACTTGTTTTCCCCACCACTGCGATCATTTTCTGTTTTAGACCATACCTGGGAACCTTCTAGTTACGGAGATATTGGGGGTCAAAGTTCCAAATTTTTCACAGCTGTTTTTGTAAATACTAGTTTTTCAGGTTATAACTTTACTTAAATTACCTCCATGACCCGTTTACTCTTCAAAGCATCCACTAGCACAATCTTTTAACAGTCCTACTGAGTTTTATCGTAAAAAGTGATTTTTGACCCAAAAAAAAAGTCGTTTCCCAGCAAATATTTTTGCGTCGGGGTACTTAGTTTGATGTACACAATGCTCGGTTGAGGGCTGTGTGATGGGTTGATTTACACCCTGTATAAAATTAAAAAAAATCAAGTTTTAAAATAAATGCCGTATGCCAAACCGCTTAAATATCTCTATGATCTTGTTTGTGACCACTGACTTATTTCTTTTGCGTTTCGTAATAAAAATAATATCAAAATACGTTTTTGTTTTTAATTCAGTAGATATTGACCCTATTATATGTCGGAGACTGCAGTCTCTGAACGTGGATATAATCAGAACTACTGGAATGTCAAGCAACTATTGTCGTTAAGTTCAACCTCTTTAGTAGTGCTTGGGTGTGTTTAGTTCTGGCACGATTAACAACGACAATTACTGTCAGGTGATGAATGACAGAAGCGCTCGTCAATTTTAGAGGGTCGGAGCCAGCGGCAGGGCTTCGATGGCGGACGGCGCTGCGGTTGGTCGTGGTCGTGTTTCCTACTAACCTCACTGCATTCCATGTGGTTGATTTGATTGTTTGTCATGAGCATCCGTTATGATTTTGTAACCGAGGTGTGATTACCAATGTAGACCGTTGTACTGAAGAACCGTTGTAGTGTTATTTTGAGATATCCATCCTGTCTTATCGTCATCATCATGAAGAATAGCGTCTCCTCCGACATCAGAAGTGTGGGATAGAACCATATCCACGTGCTTGGTGCTCAACTGTCGACATATGTTTGACTGAGCAGCCATTGAAAGGCGGAGCCCTAATCATTGCCCTAAGCAAGGCGCTGAAAGGTATCGCGTCGACCTGGTTGTCGCAAGTATCGCATGTCATCAAGCCAAATCATTGAAGTCATTGATTTAATTGAAACGAAAGCACATGGAAGATCATCACGCTATTACAGACGTGAAACGCTTTAAGGGTACACATACACAATCAAATCCATTATTGGGTACACAACCAAATCCATTATTGGGTAAGTATTGCAAAAAGCCCGACGTGTGGACAGCTGTGAAGTTTGCGGCGTTCTTGGACAGCTACAACAATCCGGTGAGTCGTACTCATGTTGTTTGATTCTGGCGTAGAGTGTTCTGTTGTTAAACAGTGTAGCTTCTAAATACAAACGTTCACTTTCAACCGTGCAAGTAATTGGTATCGATAATAACTCGAATGTTTATTTATAGCACTGAACAAATTCTTAGCGTTGTTGTGATTGATAATAAATAACGAAATGACGATTTTATTTTACGTACTACCTGACGACTATATGAAATACGATGTTATAATCGCATGCGACTTTTGGCCATTTGGCTATACGGTACATTTAACTGAATCTACACTAGGTACTTATTTCGTCACTTCAAAATGTAAATTGTTCCGATTTACTTCCTTTATTTGATTATTTTACAATGTTGATTCTGATATTACAAACGAAAATAAATACTGTTCGACGTCTCTTCTGAGTGAGTTTTCGAATACTTTTATCGATGGTTTACCGCTAACTTGAATGACTACTGGTGAATTAAACAACTGATTAGTGAATCCAGCTCGTACGGTAAGGTGAACAGCAAATTGCACGCGAGAAAGTCGGCGAGATATTGAGAGCTAAAATCATTTATTTTATTGGGTGTTAAGAAGGACGGAGACAAGCGTAGATGTGAAGACTACCATGAATTAAATCTTAACATAGTGTCTGATCGATTCCCTCTGTCGTTGATGGGCGATTGCTCGATTGTCAGGTGTTAACTATTACGTGTTACTTGATTGCGTGAGTGGCTTTTATCAGAGTCCCATCAGTGAAGATTGTATGACTACTGCATTCGTTACCTCTCACTGGCAGTACTAGCGATGATGTCTGGTCTTCGTAACGCTCCGAGCGTATTTCAGCGTGCCGTGTCTAAAGCGCTAGGTGAACTTGGTCATGTTCATAGTTTCATTCGGTCACGTGATAAGAGGAAAGTCTGACCCGGTTGCAGGAAGTTCTTGAGGCGTTCACAAAGGCAGGCTTTTCTTTGGAATCTTCAAAATGCTCTGTGGAGAGGAATGGGCAGGAGGCTCTATGGGTGCTCTTTTGGATCAGAGTGTTGTTGCGGAACCTTGGTTGCATTATTCATGTTGAGATGGTTTATTGTGCACGATGGAAGTGTCCATGGTGAAGTCGGGAGCGACAATTCAAAGAATGGAGTAATGATTCGAGCGGGTCGTGGCAGCTGGGAGGTGGCCGGTCGCAGCTGACGGTACCCGTTCATGAGCATAACGCGCCCGGTCGCCGGGGCGTATACAAGTCAAATTAAAGTTGATATGGGATTCTGGGGAAGAATGTGTTTCTGGTACATAGTGCTCATACAATATCGGCTGTGTGAGTGTATAATACGGGAGAGTTTGAGTTTATGCATTGCGGGGATGGTTGTTCAATCTTCTTCTTTCTTCTGCCTATTTCGTGCTATCAATTTGGGCCCCCTTGTCCTTGTGGAGCGCTACTGACATTGAACCAAGCGTTTTTACCGGCGATGTAATCGTTCGGCTTGTGATGTACTTGCTTGCATAGTGTGCGTTTGATGCATGTTTTGTATTTCGTCTCATTCAGCTCAAGAGTACTTTGTGGATTTGGTGTTTAAGTGGTGCTCAATGGGGGATGGGTCTGCTGTGGCGAATCTAAGTTCAGATCTTGACAGATTTGTCAAGAATAAGACGTGTTCAAATGCTCCATGGTTCATTCTCATCAACAGTAAAAAGTTTGAATGGAAAACTGAGCAAGAAGTAGTCAGACCGTGTGATTTCGATTATAACGAGTAAACCTGTCCAGAGCTTCCAATCGAACTTCATATTGACGCAAACGCTGAGGGTTATGGTGATACTTTCCAAAGTTCGATCTCGATGGTAAATTGTACGTTGTCAATTATTTCAGCAGGCGAACCACGACCGAAGTCAAAGTACCATTCTTACGAATTGGTAACTCTAGCAGTCGTGAACGCTGAGAATCACTTTCGACATTACCTACAAGGTTATTGTTTTACTGTTGCTACGAACTGTAACTCCTTGTAGGCTTTACGTAACAAAGTGGACATGACACTGAGAGTCCACGCTGGTTGGTGGGCTTTCCTTCAGACTTTCGATTTCGACATTGAGTCGACAGTGTAGGCATATAAGTCATGTTGACTTATTGTCACAAAACCATTTTGCTGAGCCTAACAAGACTCCCGTTAAAGCTCTCATCCAAAGACAGAGGAAAGGATGTGCGTGAAGAGATCGCGATTCATTCTGAAAATTGGCTTTTGGCTGAACAGTTCCAAGACTCAGAAATTCAGGACTTTGTCTCTAAGTTCAAAAACTGCTAGCTTTCAGTGGAAGTAGTGAAAACTTACGAGTTACGTAAAGGTGTGTTATACTTCGTAAAGTTCCGTTCTTTTATTATACCGTGAGCTTTTCGTTGGTCGGTGAATCATGTTCATGAAGCTCTCATGCATCTTGGTTGGGAAAAGAGTTTGGAGAAGCTCTATGAAAGTTATTGGTTCGAGCATATAAGTCATGTCCAAATATGTCACAAAGTTCGTGGAAAATTGTATTAGATGTAGTGTCTCAAAGTCTTCTTCCGGTCTGGTGCAAGCTGAGTTGCATCCAATCTCAAAAGTGAATATCCTATGGCACCCGGTGCATGTTGATTACTCAGGAAAGTTGAGTGAGAAAAATTACGTGAAATAGAATGTAATAGTTTTCATAGACGCGTTTACGAAGTTTGTCTTATTGTACCATAGTCTACGTCTCAATGCAGCCTGCACTATTAAACCTTTGAGTTCCAGTGTTGCTCTATTTTGTTTGCACTATTATCGCTGATCAAGGTCATTGCTTTGTCAAGAAAGAGTTGACCTCGTACAAAAATAAGGCCAAAGTGGTTAATTTCAGAGCTGATAATTTGGTATTAATCAAAAATAGAGAGAGAAACCAAACCAAATTAGAACCCAAATTTAAAGGTCCTTTCAAAGTAGTAGAGTCGCTTGAAAATGATCGCTATGTTTTAAAATCACTAACAGGGAATAGAACGTACAAGTACGCTCATGACCGTATTCGAAAAATGCCTCAAAGTAGAGTTCCCTCCGAGCTTAATCCTATTAGCGAGAGCGATGAAGATTAATGAAATCTCTTTTATTTGATTGTATGCACACTTGTAACTATTTGGCCGCACTGCACGTCTTGTCGTAATATCTGTAGCTGCAGTTCGAAGCTGGTCAGTGGCGGTGAGCGGAGGAAGACGTTGTGGCGGGGGCCAGGGTCTCGTAGAGACTATAATGTTTGGTCGACTTGGAGTGACCAGGAAGTCATGGAGACTTTATGAAGGGCTTGGTTGGCCCAGGGTGACATATGCCACTAGACTGTGAGTTTTTGGGCCTGGTGAGCCCTGGGTGACATATGCCACTAGATTGTTAGTGTTTGGGCCTGGTTAGCCCTGGGTGACATGCGTCACTAGACTGTGTGTTTGGGTTTGGTCAACCCTGGGTGGCATGTGTCACTAGACTGTGTGTGTTAAGGGCTTGGTCAACCCTGGGTGGCATGTGTCACTAGACCGTGTGTTAAGGGTTTGGTCAGCCCAGGGTGGCATGTGCCACTAGACTGTATGTTTGGGTTTGGTCAACCTAGGGTGACAGGTGTCACTAGACTTTGTGTTAAGGGCTTGGTCAGCCCTGGGTGGCACGTGCCACTAGACTGTGAATTTGGGCTTGGTCAACCCCGGGTGACAGTGTCACTAGAATAAGCTGCCTGGGGCAGCTGGGTTACAAGAGTGTGTGCAATTAGTGTAGTATTGCTTTGTTTGATTATACACAGTACGACGCGAGTTTTTGATTGTTTTGAATTAATGCGATTGGACCTTTGAATTGGATTTGCTTTCATGATTTTACGACTCTGTTGACAGAGACATTAATCTTGGTCAGGTAGGCCGAGTCGACAGTCTAGTTTAAGTTTGTGTTCTAGTTGGTACAGGTACCATATCACCACCACACGAGGACGTGTGATTGTCAGTTCTGGCCGTGTCGGAGACTGCAGTCTCTGAACGTGGATATAATCAGAACTACTGGAATGTCAAGCAACTATTGTCGTTAAGTTCAACCTCTTTAGTAGTGCTTGGGTGTGTTTAGTTCTGGCACGATTAACAACGACAATTACTGTCAGGTGATGAATGACAGAAGCGCTCGTCAATTTTAGAGGGTCGGAGCCAGCGGCAGGGCTTCGATGGCGGACGGCGCTGCGGTTGGTCGTGGTCGTGTTTCCTACTAACCTCACTGCATTCCATGTGGTTGATTTGATTGTTTGTCATGAGCATCCGTTATGATTTTGTAACCGAGGTGTGATTACCAATGTAGACCGTTGTACTGAAGAACCGTTGTAGTGTTATTTTGAGATATCCATCCTGTCTTATCGTCATCATCATGAAGAATAGCGTCTCCTCCGACATATAGATTATTTATCCTCACATCATGCATGCACATTTATCAGGTACAAAACACCGGCTCCATCTTGTTTAAAAAATAATTACTTTTGAAACCTGTTTGCACAATAATCATCATTTATAATACTTGACTAATTTGAAATACTCTCTCAGAATCTCAATGAGGAATATTCTCAATTATTATTGAGTAATTGGTCATAGCAAAGTTTCGGAGTCCGTACTTCGCGTTAATGAACATTCTGAATACAGTACTTCGTAGTAGCAAACTTTCGGAGTAACGTACATCGGAGTAAAAAACATTCTGAATACAGTACTTCGTAGTAGCAAACTTTCGGAGTAACGTACATCGACGTAACGAACATTCTGAATACCGTACTTCGTCATAGCGTACATTCTGACTGACGTAATTCGGACTCACAAACTTTCTGTATACCGTACATCGGTATTTCGAACTTCGGAGTAACGTAATACAGTCCTACAGAACCGATTTAGATATAAAAAATAAATATTTATTCAAATCGGTCATTAATGACGGAGAGAGAGGAAAAATATAATATAACTGAATTGAGAACCTTACGAGAAAAACACAATAAACCGCTTAAACCACGTCCTTTACCTGTCACATAAATGACAGTAACGTGGATAATTGATTCAGTGTCCAAGTTACCAGACTGTTGTAAAGTTCGATAGGTCGATCGGCCAAAGTTATCTGTCTGGGAAGCTGCTCATATTTCTGTGTGCAGTTTTCGCGACAGTCTTCACTCTTCATTCCGTTTTTTTTCATTTATTAATGTGTCTGAATGTATTACAAAAACAAAGTTTAATAAACAAAAAAAAATAAACTAGATAAAAAAATAGAATAAAAATCGTAAAATAACTAAATCAAATAAAATTTATAAAAAATACAAGAAGTAATAGATCGATGTCAACATAATAAGAAATTAACTAATATTCTAATTTAAATTAGTTATTTACACCAACAATATAACAATGTTCAGTGATAATTCACTTGAAGAAGAACATCAGTTAATTCGTTCAAAAAATCCAATCATTTAAGGTGAAAGCGCCAGGACAGTCCGTGAAATTCAAATTTCTTACGTTTTTTTCCAGTTTGCAAGTCAGTGTCAGATTGAATGTTGATGATGGTTGTTTTTCATTATAATTTTTTAACTACATACGTGTAACGAGCGCGAATTATATTTTCATCTCGCCATTTATATATTTAAACATGTCATATCAAAACTTCATCGAACGTCAAAAAATTAAATCATCATCATCATCATGTTCCTGCCCTTATCCCATGTCATTTGGGGTCGGCGCAACATGTATTAAAATTAAAATCGTATCCCTTATATATAAAATAATAATTATTAATTTATTTAAAAAAGAAAAACATTTGTTTACAATTTAAATTCTTCTTCCACGACACTCTTTTTCTTACTTGATTGGAGCTTGGAAACGGCGCAGATCATTTCATGAAATATTGCAATCTGTTTTTCTTGCTTCAGAATTTGAACCATAATGTAAATTAAAAAAAGGCGTATTATTAATGAAGCGGGTGCTAACTGTATTTCCTCCAGCGGCGCGCGGCGTCAGTCTTGGTCCGCGGTGGCAGCCAAATTGCATTAGCATAACGTGATTGCAGCAGCGTCGCCGTCGCGTCGGTTGCCTCGACTGTCATAGTGCCTTTACGTCGTCTATACAATATTCTATAACTCTGTTATGGCACTCATAAATGGCCTTTGGAGACAAGGTTCACTTATAAAACCGTCTTTTTTACCCGACTGCGGCGAAACCCAAAAGGAGGGTTATGTGTTTACACGTGGAGGTGTGTCCCGCTTGGGCGGAGCCCCGCCGTGTTCTCGTAGCGGCGATCGGCGGCGGCGACCTCTCGCGTCCGGCCCTGGTGCAAGCCATGGTCCGGGGCGAGGAGGAATGGGACGCCGTCGCCTCCTTCTGCGAAGCTGTGATGCTAGCGAAGGAGGTGGCGGAACGTGAGAGGGAGAGAACCTCTCGTCCCAACAGCCGCGGGAGGCGCACCGGGCGGCGGGGGCCACGTGATGGCTTCCGGCCACCGTAGACGCGGGCCTGTGGACGGTGAGTGATGGGTAAGCTCGCCGTCCGTCCGTCTCATGACGACGACAGGCCGTGTCGACGGCGCGTTCGTGTTCCACGCGCGCCTCAAAGAGATGTCAGCAACATGGAAGGGGCCCGCAAGGGCCGACGCCCATCGGGGTTGCGGGTGTTCGCAAGATATACCGCGGCCTCCACATGAAGGGCTAAGAAGGAACATGGGTGGTTTTTAGTCAGTAGAAGTCTGACACTGCCTTTCGCTCTGCTCAAGAGCGGGAGGGGTCATTTGATGATTTTCCACCCACCATAAAAAAAAAAAAGGGTTATGTGTTTGACCTGTATGTATGTATGTCCGTTTCTTTGTTCCCTCATAACACCTAAACGTATGAACGGATTTTGATAAAATATACGTCGTTAGATTTGTCTTGGCGGCACGAGTCACTGGCTACATTAAAATTGAGAAGCTAAAATTGTGGATTTTGGGTGCCATAACGTGGGTTGGAAAAAAAAATCTTTCATTAACTTAGAGTAGGGTATCAAAATAAAGGGTTGTTTTAAAAGGAGATTTACTTTGTTTTTTTTTATTTTGGTTTAGCCAGTGACACTCGCTCCACCAAGACAAATCTAACGACGTTTATTTTACCCAAATCCGTTCACCCGTTTAGGAGTTATGAGGGAACAAAGAATCGGACGTACAAACAAACATACAGTTATTTTATATTTCAGTCATCCCTCCTCTCTCTCTGTTTTGCGTTTCATCCCTCCTCATTATATTGACCATACCAAGATAAACGTGGCCAAGCACCAAATGTTTTCGCTGTAATATTGAAGTAGTGAGAATATTTTTTTTCTTTTTACAATTCTTCTGCCTCACTGGTCGATTTCGAGGTACCGTTTTTGACCGATGATGCGTTGAACACTTGGAAAATGGCTTGTTGACAACCTGTCCCCCGAGAGCCACTGGGACATTACCGCTCTGCAGTATAAGGGTCCGTACCCGTACACAGACCGACTCGGAGAGGAGAGCAGATTTTGTATCACGTTTAAAACAGAGTTTTGAATCATTCACAAAAAAACTTATACTGCGATTACTGCGAAGCGTGTCTGTTTGTTGGGCATGGGAGTCATGAGAGTAAATAAAAAAAAATCTTATTTTGATTTGTAATTTGAATTTTTACCCCGTAGACAAAGTGGCACTATAAAATTAATAGGTACTTTGTTATTGCTGCCGCGTTAAATAAATGATGTTTATTTTGCAAATAGGTTTTTACAAGTCACTTTTTTTAAAACTAGATGGGGCCGGTGTTTCGAAACAAGCTTAGAGGTCATACAGTCTCTTTTAAGGTCCAGACATAATCTTGGCATAGACACATGAAGACCATGCAGACCAGTGTCTGAGACGGTCTTTTGAAGAAAGTACACAGATTTGAGATTGGAGTGGACCCGTCCAGTCAGTGCAAGCATTTGTCAGTTATCGTGGAGCTCGACTTGTAACTCAAGGAGCTCAACGTCACGACGAACAATACCAAAGAAAAGACATTTAGTTGGGTCGCACAATATAAAAATAATAAAATATTATATTTGGTCTAGTGGACGCCATCGCGATTATTCCCTGGTCGGGCAAATTGTTGTTGTTTGTGGTTTTTCCATCAAGAATTTCTCAGTAGCAGCACAGTAGCACTCACCTAGTCTGAATTGGTGCCCGGTTGATGGCAATAGGGCCGCCCCCTATTTTTTTTAAATATTACATAGCACTTAAAATCCTAACTGGCAAAATGTGGGTGTAATATTAGGTACACCTCTGCCTAACTCTTCGGGGATTACAGGCGTGATGTTATGTTACTTAAAAGAAACAAGTTTAAAATAAAATTGCATAATGAACTAGCACAATATAAAGTAAAAACTGTACAAGTATAAAACAAAGCAGCGATAAGAAAAAAATAATAAGATATAGAAAAAACAATAAACATCTCTAGAGCCTAGTTATTCTATGGAAGTTGGAAAACGATACAAAAGGCACGTCAACAATATCACAGGACCTAGTTGTAATTAATTTGTAACGTCTATCGATCGAGTTAGCGCCAATTAAGTACCTACTGTTCGACGGAGTGGAGGGTGCAAGGCACTAATAGACACACGAGGAAGGAGTCTATATTTGCTGCCAGTTAAGATGTCAATAGCGGTCATTGTCCCACAGACCTACATTTATTAAAGTTCTTAACTTTGAAATCCAAAAAATAAGCCTGTTGTTTTGAATCGTCAACTATCGTGATCTTCAACCTCTTTTCTAATGAAAAACGATACATGGTTAATTTGTTTAGGTTCTTGCGAAGATATAATAAGGAAAGGGCAATGACCGCTATAAGCTTTTTAGAAGCACTTTTATGTAAAGTGAGGTCAATCAATATTGCACCGTAGTAGCTCTAATAAGAACATGAAATCACTTATTCTTCTACGTTTCTCCAATAATAACATCTTAAAATAAGATGCAGCCACAGGTAGCAACCACGGAGTCTGGATTTGTGACCTTTTGGGCAATAAACCCGCTCCCTTTTAGATGGGATTAACATAACTGGCGAAATGTGGGTGTACTATTTATGTACCTTCCTCTGTTTAGACAGAAGAACACACAGACAGAAGGGTTAGCCCTTCGGGGATTACAGGTGCGATGCTATGTTATTAAAAGAATAAAGAAATATAGACGATGGGCTGTGTGGAAGATGATAATGGTTAGAATAAGGGTGATCTGAAAAAATACCCATGGAAGTAGTGTGAACATCCTGCACCGACCGCAAATAAATTGTAATAAGGGCAAAAGTGTTATCTGCATCCGCTTGTAACCTTAAAAAACGAATTAAAAGTTCTTTTTATTTCTAAACCATGGCCACCCTATTATGTTTTTTGATTTTTTTTCTAGCCTATGTTACCCGGGATGGTGGAATAAAGAAACTCACAAACAAACATACATACATGAACGCTGAAAACATATTACTCTTTTTTTTGGGGCAGTCGTGTAAAAATAGTGCAAATCATCATTATCTTTTCCATACCCCAATTAATTTGGGGTCAGCGCAGCATGTTCACCCTTCTTCAATTGGGACTTCTCTATTACTCGTCATCTCATTAGACGCCTCCTTTCATGACATATCAACCTTTACACAGTCCACACATTGTTTCTTCGGTCTTCCACACACACCTTCATACTAAAAACTTCCATCTCGATATTTTCCTCATTACTCCGCCCATACAACGACACCGGCACCCCTTTCTTATGCACTCAGTACTCGTATGTATGCAAAATAGTATTTAAACTAGCTTTTTCCCGCGGCTTTGCCCGCGTGTATGTCCAAAAATATCCCAACAAACTTTCATCCCTTATTTTTATTTCCTTTAGTGGTTGAATTTCGAAAAAAAATATATACTTAAACTTTCCTCGAGAACCACTCTATGGCTGTGTACACAAAGAAAGCTGGCAGCCTACCAGAGCTTATAGGAACCGGTCCATGCAGGTAACCGGCGGCGCAGGCATTTATATGAACAAGCGCCGGACGTCGCCGACAAGTTCAGTTCATTTGTTACCAGAATGGATCAGCGCCGATAAGCGCTGGTAGATCGGCGCCGGCTACCAGCTTTCTTTCTGTATACGCCGTAAACATTGGTGAACACAGCATGAAAATAGGTGCAATAGTTTTTGAGTTTATCGCAAACACAGACCGACGCGGCGCGGCGGCGTAGGACTTTGTTTTATAATATGTACCAAAAATGAAACTCAAATATCGGGCGTGCTACGTTGAAATGTCATCCTAAGTTAATTAACGCCGCGCTGCCGGGACGCACAGTGGAACGAATGTATGGGAGCGGTTGGACGTAGACATGTCCGAAAAAAAAGAGTAAAATTATGCCAAACTAATGATGCCATCTTATTCGATTACTTAATGCCTTCATAACTTGTGGTGATGAATTTCTTCATAACTCCCATATTTCGGGAGTAATTTGAGAAAATGTGAAATTTTACTATGAAAATGAGTGTATCGAGGTCTCTCCCTCCTGATTCCGGGCTTGTTTCAAGTAGCGGTCTCTAATATCATAATGCTAATATTAAGAGCTATATTTAATACTAAGACACATAGTGCGCCAAATGTGCACTTTCTGGGATAAAGAGTGATGTTTATTTTATAACACAATTTTTTTATTTTTTGTTTATTTTGTTGATTAAAACCGTTTTTCTAAAGGTTTACCTTATTACAATAACATTTCTGAGCAGCCAATTAGAGAAGATATAAGCTAATTAGGATATATAATTAGGGACTTAAGGTTTACATATAAAACTGATGCACTAATGATTACTGATAAGAACATTGCTATTATTTAATTACTAAATGGCTCTTAATACACTAATTTAGCATGCATCATTTACTAATTATCACAATAACTAATTACCTTGCAATATTTAACAAAGGATACCTGGGATACCTGGATTTTATATAAATAGGTCACTATTAGTAACTTTAAAATCAGTGTTGATTTACACCTCGTTGTATCCAAGCTAATCTCGCAATGTATTTTCCAAATTTTAATACAAATCTTGATATTCACGTTGCTTTATGCGCACGCGCACATAAAGATTTACGCGACTTTAACTATTTGTTCAGTGTTTTAAAAGATAACAGTTGTGTTCAGTTATGTGAAAGTGCTGAAACAAGTTTAAAAGACTGGTGTCGTCGATTTTGCTACCGCATTTATGCAAAATGGACACAGTCTGGAAGAAGCACAGATAAGTTTCGGAAGAAACATGAGATTTGGCTACAGGCTGCAATTCAATGGCCGGAATTACAGAATGAAAATATGGAACCTTCTACAGAAAATATAAGTGACGTCATCGAGCCCATAATTTCTCCTGCTAAATTTGATGCTTCAACTTGTACACATCCTAGTCCTCGTAAATCTTTTGAGGACCTTAGTAACCGGCAAAAAAGAAGACGCACTGAAGATAGTCTTTCATGCAGCAGTAGCAGCGCTGAAATTATGTTTTCGGCCGAAAGGGCGCTTCAAAAGGCAGGACAAAGCGATACAGCTTATGTTATGAAATACTTGACGGAGAATCCAGAAGAGGCCTCAAAAATCAAAGCCTTCATTGAAGGTAAATCAATTCAGGTACGGGAAATATCCCCTTTGAAGGCATTGGCTCTTTATGTATCGATGAACTTATCGAAATGGCGCTATAACACTCTTCGGGATTTCAACACTCAAGAAGGAGCTCTTCAATACCCGAGTTACTACATGTTGGTTAAAGAAAAAATTAAGTGCTATCCGGCCAAAGAAGATCTCACAGTTACAGAGAGCTCTGCAAAAATCAAATTACAAGCCTTGATGGATTTAACCTCAAGAAGACTTATTAGGTCGTTAGAAACCCCTGTTGATCCCAATCAACAGCTCGTATTGACCAGCAAATGGGGTTTTGACGGATCATCTTGCCAAAGCATTTATCATCAAAGGACGAGTGAAGATGAGCAAATCGATCTTGCTAGTAATTTTATGATTAGTCTTGTACCACTGCGGCTCGTCTCAAAAGGTGTAACAATTTGGGAAAACGAGCGACCATCTTCCACTTCATTTTGCCGGCCAATATTGTTTAAGTTTATAAAGGAAACCAAAGAAAATGTGCAGAGAGAGATGGCTGAAATCGAAGCAGAGATTGAAGCCTTAACTCCATCCACCATCACTGATGGAATTAGTGTCAAACACCAACTGCTGTTGACAATGATTGATGGTAAAATTCATTCCATTATATCCAATACAGCAGCTTCAGTGTGTGACATATTATGCAAGGCTTGTCCTAAAGAAATGAATAATTTAGAGTTAATCAAAGATAAACACGCAAACGAGGACATGTATAAATATAGCTTAAGCACCCTTCACGCTTGGATTCGCTCAATGGAATGCCTTATTACACATTTCCTACAAATTAGACATAAAATCATGGCAAGTAAGGGGTGATATAGCAAAAAGGCAAGTTGATGACAGGAAGAAAAGAGTTCAAGAGGCTGTAAGAAGAGAAACGGGCTTACTTCTCGATGTTGTGAAACAAGGCAGTGGATCCACCAACAATGGCAACTCGGCAAGGAGATTTTTTGAAAACTACACTAAATCTGCTGAACTGACCGGAATAGATGCTATGCTTTTAAGAAAAATCTGTGTGATCTTGCAGTGTATTTCATCAGGAGAGAAGATCAACGTAACTAAATTCCGAGAGTTCTGCTTTGATACTGCTAAGCTTTACGTGGAGTTATACCCATGGTATTATATGCCTTCTTCACTTCATAAAATTTTAATGCATGGGCCAGACATAGTTCAGAACATGTCAATTGTGCCCATTGGTTTTCTATCCGAAGAGGCATCTGAGGCTAGAAATAAAGATTTTAGAAAATATAGAGAGGGGCATTCTCGAAAGCATAGCAGTATCTCATGCAATGAAGATATTATGCACAATCTTTTACTGTCTTCTGATCCACTTGTTACAAGTATCCGTCCAAAAGGAAATAAGTTTGTAAAAAAATCTTCTTTTAAGGAATTTTATGAGCTTACGGATTCTGAGAAAAGTGATATCGAATTTGTTAACATAAATGATTTAGCGGACATCGATTCTGAATTTGAATTAATTGATGATGATGATGATGACGAAGATAATTAAATGATGTTATTGTTTTAAAATGTGTAACTTAGTAAATTAGAGCTTACATCTTAATTATTTATTGTACTTTTAATGAAACTAGGTAATTTATTATCAACTTACTTAAAAGTCATACTCTCATCAGTTCTTGTGAATATTTTTGTTAATATATATTTCTGTATATATATAATATATTTATAGACCTCTTAATAAGTCTGTCTGCGGTTTAAAGTAAATACAAATGGGGAAAAAACGTTTTTTTTTTTAAATTTTCATTTCCTTTTATCCCAGAAAGTGCACATTTGGCGCACTATGTGTCTTAGTATTAAATATAGCTCTTAGTAATAGCATTACGATATTAGAGACCGCTACTTGAAACAAGCCCGGAATCAGGAGGGAGAGAGCTCGATACACTCATTTTCATAGTAAAATTTCACATTTTCTCAAATTACTCCCGAAATATGGGAGTTATGAAGAAATTCATCACCACAATTTATGAAGGCATTAAGTAATCGAATAAGATGGCATCATTAGTTTGTCATAATTTTACTCTTATTTTTCGGACATGTCTACGTCCAACCGCTCCCATACATTCGTTCCACTGTGGGACGTGTCGAATTTCAGTTTTTATTCGATTTTCCGCCCGTCCGAACGTAATTATAGTTTGATAAGTTGACCACTAAAAATAAACCTGAATTTCCCGACTGAAACTGACACGAGCTACACCGCTGATTGAGATGAAATTTGCATGACGTATATCAAACATTGTAATTAGTTTATGCACATAATTTAACAACCTATATCAAGTTAATTAATTATCACTACAGTTTTGCAAACATAATTAGCCTATAATGTTTCCACTGCGAACTCAGGCCTCCTTTCTACGAGAGGGAATGGGCTATATAGTCCACAACGCGGAATCAGTGCGGGTTGGCAGATGTCATATGTCTTCGAATTTTTGGTTCTAGAACAGATTTTTCACGACGTTTTCATTCACCGTGTTAAGAGTAGTGAATGAAATCAATTACACAAAGTAATGCGCCTGCCCTTTTTTTTTTTTTTTTGGGGGTGGGAAATCATCAAGTAACCCCCTCCCGCTCTTGGGCAGAGCGAAAGGGAGTGTCAGACTTCTACTGACTAAAAACCACCCATGTTCCTTCTTAGCGTTTCATGTCGAAGCCGCGGTATCTCTTGCGAACAACCCGCAGCCCCGACGGGGACCTGCCCCTGCCTGGGTTCGAATTCGAACCCATTACTTATTCGTAAGTTGGCGCCACAAGGACACCGTTGCTTTCAGTTTGCTAGACGGTCAGCAAACTAAACTACCAACAGCCGGTAAGGGTGGATCTCGCCTATTTTGGTACAGCCCCGATTTGTGAAATTCTAGTTGGTCATGCAACATCGAGTGACCAACGTTGAAGTGCTACGCCGTGCTGGGAGGACACGCCAAATAATACAGACCATCAAAAAAAGGAAAGTTGCCTATCTGGGTCCCGTATTAAGGCACGACAGATACGAACTCCTGCAACTAATAATGATGGGCAAAGTGGCAGGCAAAAGAGAAGTGGGTCGTAGAAGGAAATCGTGGCTGCGCAATATCCGGGAATGTACGGGAATTAAGAGCGCCGCGGAACTTTTTAGATTGGCAAAAGACCGGATCGGATATGCGGAGCTGACTGCCAACCTTCACTAGTTGGAGAGGCACTAGAAGAGAGAGAGAGATGCAACATACCAAGAAAGATTTATTCCTCAGGAAATACGATTATATATTAGTATAGTTATCTATTAAAATTTCATTTACTTGTATAGATTATATTATTATTATAGCATAGTTCAAAACCACATTCAAGTACTGCAGTCTTAACAACTCACAAATTCTTGTGGTTGATTCTGCTTTTAAACCAAGAATTTGTTAAGTATACCCACATTTCATACCCACATTATTATGTTTAAGTCGCATGTAATTGAACCGGGCACAAGTCCAAACTCCGAGCCTGCTACTGAGGAATTTCTGATGGAATAACCCAATAACTTTTTTCCGACTTGGGAATCAAACCCAGAACCTCATGGACACCAGTCCCACTAGCGACCACTAGCCGAACGAGGCAGTCTATTTGCTAGTTTTCTACCTTTATTAATAAACGTACAAAGTCACATCAAAATAAAATGAATACTAGCCTATCCGCATCAGGAACCTTTTACTGCCTTTATTAAAAATTTTATTCCGATTAAAAAAAACGAACACTCGTAACACAAAGTTAAGTTAAGAATTACAGACCCATATCAGTTTTACCGACACTGTCAAAAATACTAGAAAAGATTTTGAATACTAGGCTCATTAGTTTTTTAGATAAAAATAATATACTATCTGAAGGTCAGTTCGGTTTTAGGTCTGGGAAAAGCACAGAAGAGGCGGTTGGCCAACTAGTTGATCACGTTGCTGAGAAGGTCGATGCTAAACAGAAATGCATAGGGGTTTTTCTCGACCTGGCGAAGGCCTTTGACACCGTCTCTGTTCCCACTCTTGTGACTAAACTAGACCACATAGGAATCCGGGGAGAAGCTCTCAGTATATTTACGGAGTTTCTGAGTGGTAGGACACAAAGGGTAAAGATAGGAGGAATCGTCAGTGGCGAAGCAAACGTTACCTGTGGTGTGCCGCAGGGCAGTGCCCTCTCCCCAAGTCTCTTCCTGGTATATGTAAACGATCTATGTCAGCAACAACTTATTAAGGGTAGAATATTTAGCTACGCTGATGACACCGCGCTCATATTTCATGGAGAGACTTGGGAGGAGGCGCAGCGCGTGGCTGAGCTGGGACTTCGTAAAGTCAGTAACTGGCTGGAAGAAAACCTACTTACCCTTAACATTGCCAAAACTTCATACTTGCAGTTCAGGTTTGCCAATACCAAGCCAACAGCAGTAACCCTTAAGGTACATTCTTGCAATTTTCCTGGAAATAGGCTCCAGTGCTCATGTCTTACAATATCACAAAAAACAAACATAAAATACTTAGGTGTGGTACTGGACGAAAAATTGAGTTGGCGGCCCCAGGTCGAACTAACTGCCTCTAGAGTGAGGAAACTTATTTGGGCCTTTAAGGCACTTCGACTTGTGGCTGAGTTTGATCTTCTTCGCACTTTATACTTCTCTTTAGCCCAATCGATAATTGGTTACTGTATTACGGTGTGGGGAGGAGCCTGTAAAACAATTATGATCCACCTTGAAAGAGCTCAAAGATCATTGCTCAAAGTCATGACCTTCAAACCATACCGTTTCCCGACCGTAACTTTGTACCAAAACTGCACAGTGCTCACAGTGAGACAGCTATATGTTCTCAATATCACATTGAAGCAACACCTAATCACACCTATAAACAATAGTTACAAAAGTAAACGAACAGTCACTAATGTTTGTAAATACGTCAAATGTAAGACTGCCTCAGCTAGACGGCAACATCTTTTTCTCGCTACGCATATCTATAACAAGATAAACAAGACTCTAGATATTAATCCATTTCCTAAAAATGAAATTAAAAAGAAAATAAACACATTTCTACAAACACTAGATTACATACAAACAGAAAACTTAATAACATAAACCCTGCAATTAGCGCTTCCCTTTATAAACATGCACGATAAATATATAAATACCACGATACACACCACACACACACGCACACACACACACACACAAATACACACACACACAAACTCACACACATACATACACCCACACCCATACGCCACAAGCAGATATTGTATAATATAAAATTGTTTAAATCTTATTGCATAATATCTGTGTAAAACTACTGGGAGAAGACACTGATTCCTGCAACACAGGTTACAACCTAGCGCAGGAGTCAGGGTTTCCATACAAAAATGTAACTTACTTTTATGTCAATAAAGATTATTATTATTATTATTATTATTACAAAGGCAGCTAAAATACGAACGTATTGTTTGTTTCACCGAATGTATCGTGCACTCCAATGAGCGTAAAGTTTTACTCAGAATTTTGTTCGACCGGAATGGAGGTACAATCATTTTGTAAAAACCCCCGACTCAAAAAACTACATACAAGATAGTACATATAATTATTTAAATTAAAACTTTGTCATGTCGTGGGGCCGCTCAATACCAAACTATATACCTACTTACATATATCTTTGAACCAAGTCGGATTATCTAATGTACATGTAAATATGGAGCGGTCCCCCGACATGACAAAGTTTTAATTTTCACGCTTTTTAAACTAAGATTTAGGTTTATTTAAATATACTAATCAAATCTTCTCATTTGATACCCCACTCGGAAATATTCGTTAACTATCATTAATTCATCCCCTTTTTCACCCTCCATAACTATTTAACGGCTCCATCAATTTTCTTCAAACATAGCTAAGAACACTCCGTACTAATTCACCATGAAATCACCTTTTAAAGAAAAGAAACAATCAAAATCGAACAATGCCACAGACATACACACACAGACACGTCAAACTTAACACGCCGCCGCCGTCGTTTTTGGGTCGGGGGTTAAAAACAGAAACGTCATAACAGGGCTGAAATGTTTCGTTAAAATTCGGTTGAACGGTTACACTAATTATGTATTTTATAAATAAAGAATGAAGTCAGGATGTGTTTATTTCCCGTCAGGGCTGCGGGTTGTTCGCAAGAGATACCGCGGCCTCGATATAAAGGGCTAAGAAGGAACCTGGGTGGTTTTTAGATGGTAGAAGTCGGACACTCCCTTTCGCTCTACCCAAGAGCGGGAGAGGTTATTTGATGATTTTCCACCCGCCAAAAAAAAAGAATGTGTTTATTTAGCATACCTAGTTACTATTTTTGCCTGTATAATCGAATCGTAACTATCTGGCTTTGCTGCAACTTGCTGCAAATTGCTGCAACACGATAAATTTACAATGTTTATTTTTATTAATTTGCCTGACAGCATAGTCACAGAGGAGCTGCTATTTGTGGCAGCTACTTTATTCCCGAACGTCATAGGCAGCGAAACCGCGGACAATAGGCTAATGGTTGAATAAAGGTACAAGCTTCCACAGTCCCTAAAAATAAACAGAAACCTGTAAATGCCAGAGCATGTATTTCACAAGCGCCCGGCGACTAGTTCGTGACGTTATCCCGTCATTGTCGTAGCCTGGTCGTTCTTTCTTACTTTTTACCACCCTTATCCCTTTTCTATTATTGGAATCAAATATAACAGCACACAAGTTAGGTACCCATTGATATTTATCCGTGGTGCTAGGCAACTGGACTAGTTGTTGTATACGTCCCTTTGTGCCTTTTGACTTTGCTCTGTTATGTCTCTATGTTCATATCTGCTGTCTTGTTCTGTGATGAAAAAACCCAATAACCTGACTTGTCCGCGATTCTATCTTTCTACCAAGAATAGACAAAGCTCTTTCAATACAACTCGTTATGAAATCTTTCTACAATCTGTCATTTTCGCGTGCTTGGCATCATACTCAGAACCTCTTGCTAAGTAGTCGTTCTTGAAGTTAACGCAAATAAACTCTTACTATTCCAATCTCTGACGATTATATACCTACAATAATTTGATTCTAATTAGTTTTGCATACAATACGCATCCGGAACGAATTGCTGGTGTAACGTAGATTAATAGTGTTTCATCGTACGGTATGAAAAACGTGGTTACTCTGCGAATTGCGATATCCTTTCCTTGCCACAATTTCATATCGGCATTGTGTTTTTTGTCAGTACCACAGAATCACAGATATCGAACACAGCTGGACAAAGTAAGTGTTCCTACTTCGCGTACCAATTCGTGTGCCCGGCCTAATTCATCATCATCTTCCTGCCCTTATCCCATTCTATTTGGGGTCGGCGCAACACGTTTTCTTCTTCCATTCTTCCTGTTACACGTCAAGGTGGCATTTATTCCTTTCTCATTAATATCATTCCTCACACAATCCATCCATCTTTTCTTTGGCCTTCCTCTCCCTCTCCATCCATCAATATTTATATCCATCACTTTTTTAGTCACATGCGTTTCATCCCTCCTCATTACATGACCATACCAAGATAAACGACTTCCTTTCAATTTTTCTGTAACAGGTGCTACTTTCAAACCTCCTCTAATATACTCATTCCTCACTTTATCCATTCTTGTCACTCCGCACATCCATCTCAACATTCTCATCTCCGCTACATGCAATCGTTTTTCATCCATCTTTTTCAAAGCCCAGCACTCTGATCCATACAGTACGACAGGTCTAATCACGGACTTGTATATTTTCCCCTTTAACTTGAGGGGCATCCGTGGGTCGCAAGTTAACTTAACGAGGTTATTGCGTTGCGAACAAGCTAATTTGTTCAAAACAACAACGTTACACCGTTACGGTTTAAGAACTTAATTCTAGACGTTTAAGGAACTATAATGTAGTCTATTTTGTATAGTAACTTTTTTTTTATATAGTAACTTTTTTTATGTAGTAACTCAATATTGTAGTGCTTAAATAACGTCATGGTAAGAAGTCAAAAAATGTCAAGCTTGGTTGAAACAGATTGTGTTTGTGATACTTGCGTTTTCTAGGTAGGTATATCTATATTATATCTGTGGTGTGGTCACTACCAGTGTTCGATCAATTAGTTTGTTATAGCTTTTCGACGTTTCATATCACTTCGTGTGATTTTTGTTTATGAATTATGTCAGAACATAGACACATATATATTCTATCATTCGTCTTCGTTCCATGTCGTTAGTGCGCTAACACGTATGGCCGTTTCATGTGGTATAGTTTGAACAGTGAATGACAAATTGCAGCGCGGCTTTCTTGCTTGAATTCTGGGTTTGGGACTGTAAAGTTGAAAATCCGTTGACAGTGGTTTTACGTTTGAGTTTACGTCAGTGTGAAAATCTCGTCTTTTATTCTACTGGTGCCTCTCCAATTACTGTAGGTTTGCCATCATTACGGAATATTTCTATCCTTGTGATCAGTGATGATAATTTTGCTACATGTTGTAATAAGTGACAACTGTAGTATCATATTATTATGAATCTTGTATTAGGTACGTAGATTTATTAATATTACTAGCTGTGCCCGCGACTTCGTTCGCGTGCTTGTCGGAAACTAAAATGCGTCGCATAAACAAAAGTACATTAAATCATTGCCCTGCGTTAACTTACTGCCGCTGTAGAAAATAAGAAGAGGGTAATGCAAAGTACTGACTATGTCTAATACTAAAGTTTAGATGGATGGGTGTTTGTTAATCAACCACGTCAGAACGGCCGAACGGATCTTGAAGAAATTTGAAACCGGTACATTATAGACGACAGGTACTGTCGTTGGCGCGTTCGTGTTCCACGCGCGCCTCAAAGATATGTCAGCAGCAATTAAGGGGTCCTTTGGGGCCCCTTAATTGTTGCTGCCGTCGTCTGAAGGGGCTGACGGTTGTCCGAAAGAGATACCACGGCCCCGAAACAGAAAGAGCTAAGAAAAAACGTGGGTGGTTTTTAGTCAGTAGAAGTCTGACACTTTCTTCCGCTCCGCTCAGAGCGGTATGAGCCATTTGATAATTTACGAACCACAAAAAAGGGGGGATTAGAGGCTGTTTCGAGAGGTACCTGTACCGAATCTGGGACATCGAATCTGAAATGGAACGCCGTCACCTCCTTCTGCGAAGCAGTAATGCTAGCGAAAGAGGTGAACGGACACAACCCCTCTTCCCAGCCGCCGCGGGAGACGCTCCGGGCATCGGGGGCCACGTGATGGCTTCCGGCCACCGTAGGCGCGGGCCTGTGAACGGTGAGTAACGGGCTAGTTAATCGTTCGTCCGTCCTATGACGATGGAGGCGCGTTCGTATTCCACGCGCGTCTCAAAGGGATGTCAGCAACATTGAAGGGACCCCCAAGTACCGACGCCCGTCGGGGCTGCGGGTTGTTCGAAAGAAATACCGCGGCCTCGACACATAGGGCTAACAACACACCACATCTATATAAAGACCAGTTTGGTGCACTGGCTGGACGATTAACAGTAGCACTGCGTGTCGCAGGTTCGATTCCCACACGGTACAAAGAAAATATGTCGTGGGTTTTATCTAATTTTAATTTAGTTTAAAAAAAAATGTATTTTTATACTGTGTAATTGGTAAATCATTATTTGTTGACTATTCACGAAACATTTATGTTTATTTAATAACACCGCGGTTCAGAAAATGACATCAAATGAATAACGCCATCTGTCGAAGACGAAGATAAACTGCTAAAAAAGAGCGATCAAACACACTATAGGGTTTAGGCTATGTAGATTTTGAAAGCAGCGTCATTTAGACTAATATCTACGTACCTTTTGCTATCATAACTTATTTAAAGTTATCTTGTGAAGGCATTTATTAATAAGTACCATATTCGTTCAATAGATGTCGTTGCTTGTCTCATTCTTGACTATAATGATAAGTTCTTCTTGAAAACTATAAATGCATATCTTTTGATAGAGAGCATCGATTACGATGAAACAAACTAAGTAATAGCCCAAGTTACGCACAATATTTATGTATAAAAGTTACCTACATTCGTTTCGTAAATTTGACGTGATGCTTAGTCATCGAAACAGACAAACAGACAAAAATTCCAAAAATGCTGGAAATGTGTTCTGTTGGTTATACTTTTATACCCTGACAATTTTTTTTTTAAATATTTTCGATGTACAAAAAATATTTTTCTACAGATTTATTATATGTATAGAATAGATTTATTTTACTTTTAGTAGGAGTTTGTGGCTAGATAATAACAGCCGTTTGGATCAATCTTCAGGTAAGCTGCGCATGGCTAAACTGGTCTGTGGATGGGTGGGTTATCAGCCATTGCATATCGCGTTTCCTCCGTCCCTCGAACCGCACGTTAAACCGTTTGTCCCGGTTGTCATTTCTATATCTTTGACAGTCGTTACAGGTTTTGCCATAATCGCCACGCTTGGCAGGCGGGTTGGCGATCTCAGTATGGTTGTTACGAAGGCACAGTGAACGCTGCTGCCCATTCTCTAGTACGTCCCTTAGTCGCCTGACGACACCCACGGGAAGATATAGGATGGTGCTATTCTTTACGTACACCATACGGAACAACGGAAGAGATATAGAACTACCCAATACTAATTATTCACTGCTGGGTATAGGCCTCCCCTTTTTTCTGCCACATTCACGGTTCTGTGCGTCCCTTATCCAGGTGTTTGCCGTGATTTTAAAATATCGTCAACCTAAAGAGCTTTTAGGACGGCCCCGGGTTCTTATTTTCCGTATGCAAATATTAATTAGGTACTCGTTATATAGTCACGCCGTCATTTTTACTGACAGCTGTTATTTAAAAAAAGTAAAATTTGATAAACTAAAATATTTGTTTTGTCTAACTGATGATGTCGCTTGTAAACAACATGTTTAGAATAGTAAGCAAACAAATAACAACTAAATAACATACATACAATACATAAACTCACGCCCTTTTCCCACGGGGAACCACAGTCCTTTTTGTTGAACTCCTTTTGCCAGGCTCGCCCAATACATCTGGTATTACACGCACGGCGCCGCCGTGTAAGGAGGACCATGCAGCTGTCGTTTCTGAAGAACCTCACCAATAAGGGGGTCTAAAATGGCCACTTTTTAAATTCATAGTAGTAACTGCGTCTGTGACCATATTACGAATTTTAACGCAATACATATTATGATCTACTAAAGTGGCCATTTTAGACCCCAAGGTCATTTTAGGCCCTAGAAAGGCATACAGTCTTTCTAGGGCGTCCCCTCCCGGTGTTGAACATGCCTTGTAAATAAATATCTTTTGTTAGTAACCTTAACACAGACCTTACTTACACCCATTCTCTTCACATGACCAAACCAATAAAGCATGCACTTTAATTTTTTTTGTCACTTCATCGTCACTTTGTAAAATCTCATTCAATTTATTATTCAGAGTTAAACCCAGGTAGGGTTTAACTCTGAATGATAAATTGAACATGCTTCACGAGCAACGCATTTCCGACTAAAATAAATAATTTATAGACATGTCTATAAATGAAATACCTAGAAATAGTTTTCCAAGTACTACATATTTAACGATCACTTTTGTGGTTTACTTTTTGGCAGGGTACGGAGTGATAATTATCTTGATGATAATTAATAATTAAACCCATTAACAATATCACTTTATATGAATCCGAACACTATTTGCTGTATCAGCTTAGGGAGACGGGGCCTGCGGGGGGGTTTAAATAGGTACCTATCTGAAAAAACGACGACCGCCGCACAGCATGAAACCGATGAATCAGTATGGATAATTATCAAAGGAAATAATTATCTTGATAATTTTTAACCTTGCTCTTTGATACCAACCACAATGCACCCATTGGCCTTTACCGTAGCATCAAAATTAGAAACTACTAAATTCTAACAACCCACTCACTACGAAGAAATCGAACATTAGCGATAACTCACTCCTATATATAGTTTTTAAAATCAGAGTGCCCGCCCGATCACCCCCAGGCTGGTTTATTGCGAGCGCCACCTCACCCCCTTCACAAATGCATTAATTTTACCCCTCGATACTGTACAATATAAATTTAATTATTCAACAAACACGTGCATAATAGGGTTATCATTTCGAAAAGCTGGACTTTCCCGATTTTGTTTTATTATTGGAATAATGCAGCCACGCGTAAAATAAATAGCTGATACGATGCAAAGACGTAATGCATGACAAATCATCATCAGCCTAGACTTTATCCAACTTGGTTGTGGTAGGCTTCCAGTCTTACCAGATGCAACTGAATACCAGTTTTTTTAGGAGCAAGTGGCTATCTGATCTCCACAACCCAGTTAGTAGTAGGGTAACAATAGTAATTATCTGGTCAGACTTTAACTTCCTGTTACGACTGCCAAATATTTACAAATGACAGCCGCGACCTATGGCTTAACGTGCTTTCTGAACCACGGAGGAATCCATCCACAGAACAACCTATACAAACGCGGCTTAAGGCTTGTATTCACGCCAATGACCTTGTGCATACAAACTACCCCTCTCGGTCGTAGATACGGACTTTAAACGGACGCATTTTTCATTTATTATAATTAAAATAATTCATGTTTTTAAAAAGTAACAAAACCAAATTATTTTCCTTTGTATTTCAAAGCAGTACATATTTTTTTTATATTATTTTGTTAAAAAATGAAGGAGTAAAATGGTTCCATTCAACGATTTGGAGGTGATTTTGTGGATTTTTTTTCTTACTATGTGATACTGATACAAAAATTATGGCTAAACCAAATTACGTGTCATATCATGTAGATTACTAACAATTTTTCTCAGATGTAATTTCTCTGTAAGTGCCGGTGAAAAACTGCTTCATCTGCACGCTGTTTTTAAGCTTTTTCGAGAGAGGAGCCTTAACCTGAATATTGATCCGGAGATTGAGCGGTTTAACAAACGTCAGCCGTCGCGGCCAGACAATAACTTGTCTGGCCACGATCTCCTCAAGTAATGACATAATTAAGATCTTCTAAGATAAAATCTTTTCACTGAACGCTATCAGTACATCCTTGCTTATGAACAGTCCTGACAAAAAGTCGTTTGATTTTTTTTTGTTTGCATTTGGTTATTGGTTTTCTGAAGGAAATTCCATAATGCATATTATTGAAAAGTAAGAGGAATAGACGTTCTGACTTTTAAACAGACATCATAAGATAACACATTTTCCAGATCAAGTGTCAATGACGAACCTACTCAGGGGTCAATAACCCAGTTTTCGAAGCCAGAATCCACGCTGAATTTCAGGATGCAAATATTTCCAGAATTAATAATTTAATGTTTCGCCGATTGAAGCATCGTACGAGAGAAATATTTGCTCAATTAAATAGTTCTCAATATATTCCGAGAGAAATACCTTTATATGTTTTCCAGCGTATTTTTCGTTCCGAGTATTATAAGCTTTGGCTTCGGGGGCATTCGGGCATTCAGGTTATGTATGATACTTATAAACATTTTTTATATTGGAGGTAAGTTCAGTAAATTATGCGCAGCATGTCTTCTTTTTCTATACTCCTCTGTTACACGTCATCCCAGCATTCATACCCTTTCTAGCCATATCATTCTATTTTCAGTGTATTGTTTATTAAAGCGGCTGTCCGTAAATCCAAATCATATTTAATCATAAAAGGTCTATTTTTATGTGGTCATTGTACTCATATGTCGGTATTTACCTTCACATATCTCGATACCGTGACACTTTGGGTACCCCAAAGTTACATGACATGTTTTGTTCGGCTAGGTGTCCTCTACTCATACATAATTTCTAAAAAAAATAAAAATGGCGGTGGGCCGATATGCCAGCTTCCATACAAAAAAACTCAACTCAAACAGAATGGCATATGAAATTCCAATGACAGATTTCAATTACAAATGATTTTATTTCCCTCAATGCACATATTTCCACTAATGTATTATTAAATGCTTTATAATGTTATATTTAATTCATTTGAGCAGTAGGTACCTATTAAAAGTGGTACGTTTTGGAATCCGGTCCGTCGACAGTTTAAATGAGTATTGAGATTATAGTTACACATTTAGTGGTAAGTTTATTGTTCAGGTGTAATAAAGATTACACGATTGGCTATTTGATATGTATTTTTGTACTATTTACTGATAACCCAGGTAAACAGGCACTTCATTTTGTACTTACTCGAAGGTTGATTAGGTATTAAGTCCGAACTAAACGTGGCTATACATCTTGAGTACCTAAACAAAATTGAACTTACAAAATGAAGGTTAATATTTTTATTTCTCGAATACAATACCGTAAGGATCTTTTCATGTATGGACAACCACACTTTGTTTTTTTGGAGTTTGGCAAATTATCAAATATCTCCTCCCGCTCTGGGCGGAGCGGAAGGGAGTGTCAGACTTCTACTGACTAAAACCACCCATGTTCCTTCTTAGCCCTTTGTGTCCGAGGCCGCGGTATCTCTTTCGAACAACCCGCAGCCCCGACGGGAAAATTAATGTAACGTGTCCATTACACCGTACATCAAAAAAAAATTCCGTGTTAAAACCATTGCTTGAACAACTCTCGTAGTACTTTACGCACACCACACACACAAACAACATCTTAACACCTGTGTAACCATGTTTTACGCAAATAAATACACTATTATTAGTTTATTACAGTTTTGATTTGATTACGGAAATTATCAGTTGGTATTCAAGTTGCATAACACTTAATTTCTGAGACTTGACATAATCAAGATAAAATGTTGCGTTTGCATATCAAAGTGGATAATGGTTAGTATAAATAGATTTCCTTCTACAGCCCTTTTTTTGTATGGTGGGAAATCATCAAATGACTCCTCCCGTTCTGGGTGGAGCGGTAGGGAGTGCCAGACTTCTTCTGACTAAACCCATGTTCCTTAGCCCTTTGTGTCCGAGGCCGTGGTATCTCTTTCGAACAGCCCGCAGCCCCGACGGCCTCCTACAGACCTAAAATATCAAAAGTTTTCTGACATAGACACTTTGTGCTCGTAGATTTTCGGCCAAAGTTATATATGCTGCCACTTGAGAGCACATGAGAGATGAGTACACCAAGCTCTTGACAACCACCCTAGAAAGCTATCGAATACAGTCGCTGTGGTCGAAATCGGCTAGATGGCATTATCATCAAATAGATTCCCAACGACAACAATTATTTTAATTTTTACTACACCGGCGATTACTGAATCCACTTACTTATCTGAAATCTTTATCATGTCATAAATATTTCGAGTTGGCATTAGCTTCCGAACAAAAACAAAGATTGTTATGCCAACACTACACCTCGATTTAATGCAATGTTGAATGTTGAGCCATAATCAACATTAAAACTGAAAATTACCTTTTCAGATATGGGAAATAATAAATCGAGCAACAGATTTTTTTAATGGCCACGTGATCAAACTTCTAATTTTATGACTAAGCCACGGGAAAATAAGATAGCCTCTAAAAAGCTAATTCGTCTTTTTACAATGCCAACTAAATATCTTACAGAAAGCGTCAAATAAAGATCATCAATTATCGTAACTTGTACTTATTACATAGACACCTAATTTACTAACGCAGCCACGGAATTTATATCTCATAACCATTTTACATTTTATAGCTTTAACATTAGGTCCTCAAAAAAATACAAGTCAAGCGACCATAGACAATATCGTGTATTTATTTTTGTCGATCGCGCGTTCGTATTGCTTTTAGAGGCGAAAAATGCTATTAAAAAGAAGCCGGTTTAATTAGCACCCTAATGGGCGGCATGGGCACCGGGCCGTAGGCCGACGAAGGAGGCCGGCGGAGGCCCGGCACTTCGGGGACAGAAGATATTAGTGTTATGTAATATGCGAGCGAAGCGAGCGCGCGTCACTTCGCCGTTGTCGGGTAAAAAATAACCACCATGCTGAGTTATATTTAGAGTGGCTCAGATAGAACTTAACTAGTGGCTAAGATAGGAATACTTAGATGCTCGTTAATTGTGGCTTACTTTGTAATTTAGAAGGCAATGTAGATTTTTAGAGGCGAAAAATGCTATTAAAAAGAAGCCGGTTTAATTAGCACCCTTCAGATATTAGTTTAGATAAGTCCAAGTTTCCTCATGGTGTTTTTATCCAGCCATGTCAGATATGTCCAAGATAATCTGAGAAAGTACATCAAATTAGAATATTCAGCCCATAACGAGTCCCACTGCTGGGAAGCAGGCACCTCAACCGTCCGCGCCACGAGTTAATATGAACACTTAAGTTTAATCGAAAATTTCTCGTGAAGTAACGGTTTGTTAAGTTATAACCTCATCATTATCATCATCAGCCTATAATGTTTCCACTGCAGAGACTCAGGCCTCCTCTCTAAGAGAGGGATGAGCTATAATCCAACACTCGGGCCCAGTGCGTGTTGGTAGATGTCACCACATGTCTTCTATTTTTTTTGTTCAAAGACATGCCGTTTTCTCACGATGTTTTCCTTTACCGTTTTGAGAGCAGCGGTGATGAAATAAATTACACATGCGCCTGTCTTTGTTCGAACCCATGACTTACTGTTCGTAAGTCGGGGCCGCCACCACTGGACCACCGCTGCCTTCATCACTGGACCACCGCTGTTTAACCTTACTTTATGTTAAAATGGCTTTCTGAAAATTAGTTACGTTACGTAACATGAAAATAAAATCAATACAGTAGGCGAACATTGCTTCTAATTGTCGCTAAGTGCGTAATGGTGCCGCTCTTTGTACAGAATGCTTATCGGTGTATGCAGGTGATTGTAATCGCTTCCTATAGAAATACGGTATAGCATCCGCTAATATCGATGGTGCGCGATGCTTCACATACTACGTTACGGACTGTTTAGCTGTAGGGTTGCCAAGAACTACTTTGTATATACCTTGGTTTCACGGACCGAGTTTTGAGTATAGCGGCGAGGCAAAGGATGAATCGAGACAAAACTTTGAAAGCGATTTAACGTTGCATTTTGTGTGTAAAAATACTTCAGGAAGCCGAAACTCATTTGTTCTCCCCGTCGCGTAAATTAAAATGCGATCATTTTTTTCTGATCTAGGAACCTCACAAGTGTTTTTTAAATACATGTACTTAATATTATAAATGTATTAAGTAACTCTACCCCCGTAATATTTAATATATCCATCAGCACAATGGTTTGAGCGCGTTACTTTAAACTTTACATTTATATGAATAATATGCTAATTTCATAACACAATACTTAAGTGAAACAAAAATTTAATTAGGTTACTAAGCGTGTTTCTAAATTTGACATACTCAACACAAAGCAGTATTTCGGTTTTTAACAAATAAATTGTTAATATAATAATGATAAAATGTTTTTTTTAATGTACAAAGACAAACACTACATTACATTTATTACCTACCTAAATTATAATTATAATTTAGGTAGGTAATTCTTAATTAATTTCGGTAATGATTATAGTTTTTAGATTTGTTGGAAATCAAATTAATTCAACATTTTTACCACAGTTTTACCTCGGATTCACCCCTGCGTCTCTATTCATCCCGTTGTATCCACACATGTCATACACACGCACGAATATGCCTCACGCATCTCGCCTCGATTACACCGGTTTCACAATCACAATTAAATCGATTTCATAGATGGACTCAACGCTAAGACAGAGTAATTGGCTAGCCATATAGCCAGAGGTAGCGAAGATTCTGCGAAGTGTGCAGTTTCTGCTCGGCGTGACCTCTATAGGCCAATATACAGATTACATAATGTATTGATTAAAGAACTCGGTAACAGTTTGTCAATGCATTGTAATAAATAATGTTATTTATTGTTTATTATAATCAAGTCATAATGTGTGCAAACCTAGGAATCTCCTAGTTACGGAGATATTGAAGGTAACTTGTTACTTAAATTCAACTTTTAATTTTGTAACTTGACTGCTAATACCTCACTCTTGTAATCTAATCTAATATTATAAAGAGGAAAGATTTGTTTGTAAGTTTGTTCCGATTTAACTCAAAAACTACTTGAGCGATTTTAAAAATTCACCGTTTGAAAGATACATCTTTACCGAGTGACATTTACTATATTATAATTTCAAAATACACGTGGTTGAAGTCGCGTGCGAAGTGCTTATTCAATACATTCGGTAGCACTGTAGCACAGTGTTTTGACTACGTTACATTGAGTCCTAACGTAAAACGTGATTTTTCACCGAAACATATTCATTTACCAGCAATATTTTTTCATAGAGTTACTTAGTTTGATGAATGTACAGAAAGCTGGCTTGACAGCTTCATGATGGGTCCCTTTACACTATGTATATTTAAATCACCTCTCATATTATATGATAGTTTTTTTAAACGTTGCCCCACACTAGGAATTCCTCCTATATCGTGGGTGCGTTCACAAACATTTAAACTCACATACACAAACACACCCAGACCCGAAACAACTATCTGTAGGCCATACAAATGTTTGTTCCATGCGGGGATCGAACCCGCGACACGTAGCGCAGCAGTCCAATCGCTCAGTCACTGCGCCAACCGTGCCGTCACGTAGATGTTGAGTATTCATGTTATTAAGTATTTATCGACCCGATTGTACTTACCTATGTTTTCAACCAACACTTTCGATAAATCGGCATGATCATTGTTGTACGATTTTCTGTGTGCCCATGGCCATGTTTTATTTTGATTCATGCAATTAATACACCGCGGTTATTATATATGATCGTATCGGACCATAGTACAACAATAGATAATATACAACACCTTAGTTCGAACGTGCGCTGATAAACCGCTTCACGTTGGCGATGATTCATCAAGGTTATCGATTCAAAACTCTTTTGTATTTGAAATGAGGATCAAATTAAGACTTCTTCTAATATATAAATATCTCGTGTCACGGTGTTTGTGGTCGCACTCCTCCGAAACGGCTTGACCGATTTTTATGTTTTTTTGTTGTTGTATATTTGGTGGATATGAGCATTGCAACGCTTTAGTTAGTAATTGAGGTTTTGTGGTATACATATAAAGATTTTTCATACAAAGAAAAGCTGTCATATTTATTCCTAAAACACAAGTCAGCCGACTTAAATCAGCCCCATTGGTGTTAACTTTTTAATAACATCATTACCAGTTAATTTGATGATGTATTAATAGATTGTTATGAAGAATTACGTCATCTAATTATCAAACGGGAATCCCTAAAGATGTTAATAGTTCTTTGTTTGACTGATAACCTTATCGATATTAAATAAAATAAAATGTTTTATGCCCGACTGCCGTGAAGCCCAAAAGGAGGATTATGTGTTTGACCTGTATCTATGTATGTCCGTTTAACTCGTTCATGGTATGAAAATAACAACATTTTTCTTTTTTTATTAGTACAACATATTATTATAATTAAACCAATAATTTAATGTTGTACGTACTGGTTTTGACCAAAACCATAGAGGGAAGAGTAGAAGGCTGTAGGGGAGGCTTTTGCCCAGCAGTGGGACAATATAGGCTAAGAAAAAAAAGTATCACGTATTATGTAAAATATTGTCTAAAATCTTTAGTAAAACGAGTGAAGTAACGAGTGCCTTTGGCTTTTGGTCAGGGATCACTAAATTAAACCGGAAGAGCTCATGGCATGGCGTAACTAGATATAATACCTAACATAATTAACAATACTGCCGCTCGAATCTATCTCCAGGTTATGCTTCGCTCCCGTCGGGGCTGCGGGTTGTTCGCAAGAGATACCGCGGCCTCGACATGAAGGGCTAAGGCGGAGCAGAGGTGGTTTGTAGTCAGTAGAAGTCTGACACTTCCTTTCGCTCTGCCCAAGAACGGGAGGGGTTATTTGATGATTTTCCACCCGCCAAAAAAAAAAAAGGTTAGGCTTCGCTTGCCTAGTTTGGTGTTTCGATTGGTGACCAGCCATTACTACCCAAGTTTCTTCCATGCCAAGGAAAGCACATTAAGCCGTTGGTTCGGCTGTGATTTTTACATATTTGATAGTCGTAACAGGTAGTCTGTGGCCCGAAGTTCTGACAACCATTCTTACCAAGGGGTAATGTATTGTATTGTCCAGTACTGAGTTGTGGAGGTCAGATAGGCAGTGTTTCCATGTAAAATACACCGCATGCCGTTCCATGTAATAAGTAGCTGTATCCGGTTAGGCTGTAACCTGACCACAGCATAGTTGAGATAAGGCAAGGCAGATGATGATAAAAAAAGCACGTAAGTAATGCTTTTATTTTGTCATTTTTTAAAGATTTTGACATAATGCCTTCATGTTCCAGTGTCGAAATTTGTGTAAAGGAAACCAATAAATAAAAATTGTAATTCATTTTTCTCGTGATGAGGTAAAACGTAAATAGAATAGGTGGGCGGATTCTATTTCCGTCATTATCGACCCGGAAACCATGTAACCATGACACCCATGAAGAAGAATCCGAAAATTCTCGTCGACGCCATCTTGATCTATTTTCATTTATTTTCTCTTCGCCAGTCGATCCCACATTACTGAAGATCGTGGTCACTGGATCCCTTTCAATGGGCTTTCTACCTTCATCGAGTCCGGTCAAAAGTTGCCATCACCACCTGCTGAAAACTTGAGGATGTAGCTTCTTTTACTTGGTCGGACCATCGTGTTGCAAACCGGCCTCGTAATCTCCTGCCTTCGGTATTGCCAACAACGACCAACTTTTCAAGGCTGCTCTCTATCACCTTTTCGCATTATGTGGCTGAAATAGGTCAGAGAACACGACAATCTACCAATTTTGAGGCAAACAAATCACATTTCGTTATCAAAACTAGTTTAGTATTCAGCATTGCCGGCGCACGAACTATGTCCGTAGGATTAGAGCCATATTGCAAAAGCGCGTGCCCCGTATTACATCACCATTAATCCCTGCAGGGCTAGGCAGAGGTGTACCTTTATGCAACCAATTTTGACAAGTTATTTTTAGGATCAACGTTAAAAGGGACGAACTTATGGCTATCAATCGGGCACATATTCAATCAAACTACTGGATTGAGAAATGAATGACACCTTGCTTGGAACATAAAACAGGGTGGAAGGGTAAGCGGCGTCGCCCGTCGGGGCTGCGGGTGTTCGCAAGAGATACCGCGGCCTCGACATGAAGGGCTAAGAAGAAACATGGGTGGTTTTTAGTCAGTAGAAGTCTGACACTCCCATTCGCTCTGCCCAAGAGCACAATAAAAAAAAAAAAAAGAAAAAAAAAAGGTAATCGGCGTAGGTAGGTACTCAGTAGGTACATGAATTCTGAGCCGATATAAAATTTTCTATGTGGGAGGGCAGCGCGCTGCAGTGGCCCAGCGGTGGCGGCCCCGACTCACAAAAAATAAATAAAAAAAACTTGAACATTAACTTTGTGCATTTTATTTTGGAATGGTTAAGGAATAATTTCGCACGAATTGCTTTATTAATCAGTGTAGTAATAGTAATTATTGCGCTATCGTACACAAACATGATAATTGAAATTGAACTATTACAATTATTTTAAATTAAAATGTTTTTTACTCAGAACAATCAACTTGACATTTAATTTTTTTGACATTTGATACACACGCACATTCGTGGAAGCGCCCTGCGCCGTTTTACGAATTTTCGATCAGGTCACGTGTCCTCCTGACGCGAGTTAAACAGATTTTACCCATCTCAAAAAAATCCACAACTCCCATTGATATAAAAACTAAAGATACGGGTCGTCCGAACATTTGCTCGACGCGTTCGCCATACAGAGAATCGGTGTAGTCTGCTCGTTAATGTAACCTTGTATAAGCGGCGTGGTATTTTCGAGGTATAAAGAACATAAATAAAGCTTTTAATAAAATTTACGTCCGCACCCGAAGCTAGCCGATCGTGGACTAGTTCACTTCGGCTTAGGAAAGACCATATTGGGACCACGTTTGAGGTGTCATTTTAACATGCCGTCCGCCCAGTCCTTACGCAGTAATATATAAGTCAATGACAACACCACTAAAGAAGTTTTTATTTCAAAAACCTGTTGCCTACTCTTTGAACTATTGCACTTTTGTAGGATGCATCAGTTTTTTATAATAACCGATACAAAAATCAGATGGTGGGGGATTCAGAATGATGCACTGAATAGGTGGTATTGTAATCGTTTTCGCGTCGGTTTCGCTTCCTCTCCGTATTCCGGTTATTAACAATGTTTCTCAGTATTGTAGCGAGGAAATGTTGCAGTCTCTTGTTATATAGGGTGTAAAAGTACCCTTAAGGTGAATGCTCCAACCACCCCGCGAAATTCAAATTTTCTTACGTTTTTTGTAATTTGCAGGTCAGTGTTAGTTTGTATGTTGATTAGAATATTAATTGCGGCTGTAAGACGTATGTACTTACAGAATTATAATCATCAAAATCATCAATACAAGCTTCCAAGTTCTTTCAAGACCCAAAAAAAAAAAAAATTGGTTTCCCAGCAAATCTTTTTGCGTAGGGGTACTTAGTTTGATGTACAGAATGCTTGGTTGACTGCTGTGTGATGGGTTGATTGTACTGTATGATACTGTCTGTACATAATGGTATTAGATTGTTGCAACTATTAGTTTGCACACCGAGCAATTATCTCTAAGGGGATCTCCGTACAGAGAATTAATCCCATGATTGGTCCGTACAAAGATTGAATAGCAAGACTTGATTGTGTTTCCACGTCAACGTTATACTGTTTACACGTCAACGTTATACATTACAGCCAATTTAACTGTGCATTGGGGAAACACAGAACTAAAATAAATGAACCTAGTTCGATGAAACATAACATCACGCGTGTAATTCCCAAAGGGGTGTGGAGAGGTTTACCCATTAGTATATACACTCACATGTAGCCAGTTATGTATACGTCCCATGTAATACGGGGCGAGCCTATTGCCATCAACCGGGCACGAATCCAGTCTCCGTGGCTACTACTAAGAAATTCCTGATGGAATAGTCCAATAATAACATATTTGCATGGGAATCGAACCCAGGACCGCATACACAGCAGTCGGGCTTGCGACCATTATACCAAGGAGACAGTTATAGTAGACTAGTGGCTTACTTAGTGCCTGGAGGCTAGCTACTTCGATTCTCGCTCGGCGAGTAGCGAGGTGCCAAGCACGTAGTTGAGTTTATTCTCACTTTGCTACTCGCTAGGCTATTCGCTACTCGCTAGCCTCTAGCTAGGTGCTGAGCAAGCCACCTGGGCCTCAAATCTGCTATTTTTAAAAATATCGTCATTCCAACACGATCTCATTGTCATTTAGCTAAAAGTTCGTAATCTGCTAATTCATAATGATCGATTATTGATCCGTCAATGGTCTCGTAATAGAATTGTGTTATAATGATATTGTCGTATTGCCATTATTATAAAACCAGATAGTAGAAATTATTTTCGAAAAACTACTACTAAATTTGAACATGTATTCGTGCCAGATTTCATTTATATATATTTCTACGTATTATTTATTAGTGTTAGAAGCAATCTGAAGTGATAAGAAGTTCGTAAATAGCAAAAAAACGTTAAATATGATACTATACAACTCAATTTATCTGTTTAGCTGTCAAAGTCAAAAGTGACATTACTGCGTTAAACTGACGTTTAACTGTTTTTATATACAACTAGCTGTTCCCGGCATGCGTTGCAATGCCTTGTTTCCTACCTACTACCTGCCTGTGTACCAACTACCTACCTACCTACTACCTCCTACCCTACCTACCTACTACCCTACCTACCTACTACCCGACCTACCTACTACCCTACCTACTTACTACCCTACCTACTACTCTACCGACTACCCTACCTACTCTACTATCCTACTTACTACCCTACCTACTACTCTACCTACTACCCTGCCTACTTACCTACCACTTTCTCACCTTTTAAAACTTCCCTGGACTTCCACGAATAATTCAACACTATAATTAGCCAAATCGGTCCAGCCGTTCTCGAGTTTTAGCGAGACTAACGAACAGCTATTCATTTTTATATAATATAGCTGTACCCCGCGTGCGTTGCAATGCCCTTTTACCTGCCTACGTACCAACTACCTACCACCTACCTATTACCTACCTACATATTACTAATTTCTCACCTTCTCTGGACTACCACAAATGTTTCAAAACCAAAATTAGACAAATCGGTCTAGCCGTTCTCTAGTTTCAGCGCGACTAACAGCAATTAATTTTTATATTATACGCAAACACCATTTGAAAAATCGTTTTTCTATTGGGAAAGAAACAGTAATTATTTGTGATTATTGTGATAATGTCGTATGGTCTGTTTGAAGTTGTCATTCGTTGACTGAACAACTGAACGTCACTCAATTGTTTTGCCTTCCCGGAACCTCTCCACTAACATTTGAACTTTATAGTACGGTATTAAAGCTCAAATTGATTTTACGTTTTAGTTAGAAAACGTTTGTATGGGAAAAAGAAAAGGGCTGTTTTTAGGGCTTTTCCGGCCATTATTCGTATTTTTCTCGCCGTAAAAACCATCCTTGAACTTCAACGAACATTTTAAAAAAAAATCAGCCAAATCGGTCAAGCCGTTTTCATGCCAAGTCGTGACAACGGAAAACGGGTTTCATTTTTATATATATAGACTACGATTTGCGGAACAGTGCCAAACCCAAGCTATTTAATTCATGGACGGAAACATGGAAGACGACTTCTAGGACCAAGGGCCATTACTATGCTGCTATACAGCCTGAAATCCAGCGTCGGCCTTGGTTTTTTAAATGCCCTAAATTGTCGAAGAGAACTGTTTCGTCCCTCTGTAGACTAAGACTCGGACATTGTTGTAGCCCTGTGTTCCTGCACAAAATCCATGCCCGGGATAGTTCCCTGTGCGAGTGTGGTCTGGCGGAGGGTACTTTAGATCATATTTTCTTCTCCTGCTCCCTAAATAATAAATCCGTTGACCTGTACCAAAAAAATTTCAAATTCAATATACCTCTCCCAACCAACTTTCATACCCTTCTCTCCCACTTCTCCCCTAAATTAATCAACATTAGCTCGAGAATATTTGCTCGTAGTGAATACATTTTCTTCTCTTCAATATAGTTTCACAAAAAACACGTCAAACACGATACTCGTAACAATTTAAAGCAATGACTGCACAACGACGTTGTAATGGTAGATCACTGGTCAAAGGAACTGTCAAAATTTTAGCAGATTACCGTCTAGGTTAGTCATTCATTTGTCATTACGTACGAGATTACCATTTTAATAAGAGTGCCATTTTTTCTAAATCAATGTTTATTGACACCTTGCACGTGCCTCCAATAATACTGCTTAATCTTTATTTGCAGAAAATTAAACTAAATATTATAAACTAAAAACTCTTTATTTACTACCAAATAGTAAAAACTTTACCTATATCGTAGTAAATGTTTCAATTCTACGTGTAATTCAAATTGAAGTAACATAAGTGTAACTTCTGTTGTTGCTGATAAGATGATCAGTAACTTATATCTATAGTATACAGGGTGTAAATCAACCCATCACACAGCTGTTAACCAAGCATTCTGTACATCAGACTTAGTACCCCTATGCAAAAATTATGCTGGGAAACGGTTTTTTTTTTTGGGTCAAAAATCACATTTTACGGTAAAACTCAATGTAGCACTGTTAAAACATTGTGCTAGTGGACGCTTTGAATAGTAAACGGATCATGGAGGTAATTTAAGTAAAGTTATAACCTGAAAAACTAGTATTTACAAAAACAGCTGTGAAAAATTTGTAACCCCCAATATCTCCGTAACTAGAAGGTTCCCAGGTATGGTCTAAAACAAAAAAAATATCACATTGGTGGGGAGAACAAATGTCCTTCGTTTGCGTTAAGGGTACTTTTACACCCTATATAAGGGTAGTAAGAGGTTACTTTTAGTAGATTGCATGTTGAATTGGCTTCCTCCACCAAACGGTTTCTAATCGAATCTTATATTATTCATCTCTGAAAATAATGACTTATAGACATAAATGAAAATGTGGTCAATAATTCGGTGGTGTGCCTAAAATATTGTGTAACGTGCCATCAAGGGCACGCCTGCCATTGGTTCGCCATATCTGAGCTATAGGCTAAATTATATTTATGTCATGCATAGGCATAGCACAGCTATCACACTATTTGGGACAAAGACGTAGGCGAAGTGCTACGAAGTCACATAATTACATTGACAGTCCAGCGACGGCAAACACCAAAATAGTAAAAGAATGCATTCTTTACGGTTTTTCACCAGACAATTTCATTTGTTATATCTAAATTGCGTTTTGTCGGTGTAGCGAAAAAGACAAAGGTGTAGTACTCAGTGAGATAAGGCGGAAATTAGCTAATGCTTATTAGTGCAATAGAATAATTTTGTATACATAATTGTATCGCCCAATGTTTAAATCAGTTAGGCGGTACTGAAATGTTGGTAAAGCTACAAACAAACTAGGTTAAAGCGTCATGTTAATCACGGTTCAAAAGTGCTTTAATAGCTTTTCAAACACAAGATGAGGAAAATGGGTTAAAGTGGTCCTTACCTGCAACAGAATGACGTACTCCTGCAAAATTCTCATTTTTACTCTGAAAAAAAAAAACTGACCAAGTGCAAGTCGTACTTGCACATGAAACCCTTTATAGTAGGGTTCATGAAACCCTTCGTACCATCGTAGTAGGGCCTTTAATTTGTATTATTTTTTGTTAAAGCGGCAACAGTATGTTATGTTATGAACTGGTGTAAACAATAGGGATTCCAGCAATCCCAGTCCATTTGCTATCATTTATAAAAGAGAGAGCCGAGAAAGTACTCTTCCTAAAACTACTCAAATCACTTCAAGTGTGCCTATAAAATTTGAAGAGTTCTCTCTATTACTCCAGGATTCCATCATCAGATCCTGACTTGATGATCATGGGACCAGCTGAGAAGAATACCCTCTCACAAACAAAACAGACAAAATCTGAATCGGTCCAGCCAGACATAAAAGAAAAGATCGCTGACGAATTTGAATTTCTTAGAATGTTAACAAATATTTCATAGTTCTTATAATAGTGCATGTGTACTACGGATAGGTAAATGAAATGCAAACTGCTTGTAGGTATTCATTACGCAATTAATGAATTAAGATTATTTTATGAAAGACAGAGAGACCGACATACGGATAGACAGACAGGCGGAAAAGAAAGGTTCATATAAGGGTTCGGTTTTGTTATTATTCATATACCTGCAATGAGAACAGAAACATGAAGATAATTACATCTGTGAAGTGATCTTGAATGGCGGAAGGACAGAATGAATCATTTTAAGATTACATTTGGTATGGTAGTTGAGTAGGTTACCGAATTTTTGGTACATAATAAAAAGTGGACTTTCCTGTTTTACTAATCTTACCCTATAAGGGGTTATTTTTGAAAAACAGGACATGTAATTATTTTTTGTTAGGATTTCGACCGGGAAAAACATGCACTATTAGAACTATGAATTATTTGTAAACATTCTAATAAATTCAAGTATAGTGCCAAACAGTTTGAAGTATAGGAGGTTATACGTCCGTGTTTGGGTCATAGAAATATACATATTATGTGCACCAACTTTTTAACTTAATCGGTCCATTAAATTTTGAGCAAATTGGCTGTGACTGTGACAGACGGACAGACACACGAGTGATCCTATAAGGGTTCCGTTTTTTCCTTTTGAGGTACGGAACCCTAAAAATTGCAAGTAACACAACATTAATAATTTAAAGCAATTAATTAATTTGGTTTATATTAATTATATTAAAGTAATCATGATTAAAGAAGTAATCGTGAACTGCATGAGTCTTCTTGGAAAGTTTCGTCATATGACAGTGTTTTAATTTTGTTCAAATATAATGATTTCGTAAAGTTATGGATTGGTGACTTCGAACCGGAAGACGTTGCGTTGGAAGGCCTCCCGCTAGGTGGACGAGACGCACGGGACGGGTCAATATGACGACACTTCGTGGAGGCCCATGTCCAGCAGTGGACGTCTTTCGCCTGAAATTATGGTGATGGTTTCACAATAAAGTCGCTACTTACGTTTTGTTAATTACACGGCTTTTTACATAATAACCTTGAAAGCAGCTCACCTTGCGCGTGAATATAATCGTCAACAGCGTCAATAGCCTTCAGTTTACGCTTCAGAAGTCAGGTACTAAAAGAAAATATTTTTTTCTTGTACTGCAAAAAGTTTAATTGTTTCCGAGGATGCGGGGTTTAAGATGTCTTGTCAAGAAGATTGAAGGAGATTGGTTTCTTGATAGTTTTATGCTTTGACAAGTTAAGTGCCCGCTTTGCAGTCGGGGAAAATGCAAACTGAAAACTGCTTTAGTGTAAACTGTTATCCTCGTTTATCGGTTTATGGGATCAATTTTCAAGTATTTTCTTTGTGCTCGCTTTCGTTTGCTACGTAAATAAAAGGAATTCTTGACGTATTTATAGACGATATTAATTTTGTAGACAGGTGTTGAGTTCTGCCTGCATTTTATTATCTCCTGACAGCTATCTGCTTGCATAGAAGTTTGAGGAATATTTTGAATATGAGTTAATTTTTAGTGTGTTTTAATTTTTTAACTGGCTGGTTGGTCTGGTGGTCGCAAGCGCGACTGTTGTGTGTGAGGTTCTGGGTTTCATTCTCTGGTCGGGCAGGTGTTATTAGATTTTTCCGCCAGAAATTTTTAAGTTGCATCCGATTCGTGGCAATAGGCTCGCCCCCTACCTATTATTATTACCTACATGGGACTTAAACATAACTGGCAAACTACTAATGAGTACACCTCTACTTAACCCTTCGGGAATTACAGGCGTGTTGTTACGTTTCCGTTTACGTTTTTTTTAAATTTCATCCTCTTTCGGCGTCAATTTGTGGCATGAAATTACACATTTCAATGTTTAATTATTGCCAGTTTGATAACATTACAGGCTTACTTCACCTACTATTATGTATGTTTATCGGAATAGCAAACGACTAAAACATGGTATCAATCGAGTGATAAACACAAAACTTCAAAATAAGGGTTAGGCACACGTGTAAGTACCTAATATACACCCACATTTTACCAGTTATGTTTTAATCCCATGTAATAAGGAGCAAGCCTAATAAATCAACCGGGCACAAATCCAGACTACGCGGTTCTACTGAGAAATTCGTAATGGAAAATTATACTTTATGCTCAGCAGCCGCGCGTTGCGGCCACTAGACCAACGAAGCAGTCCGAAACTTCAAATAAGTTGACATAAATTCAGTTTATCCATCATCATAATCCTGCCCTAGTACCGATAATCTTATTACTATCATTCTAAACTCGGTTTTAAACGTGATAATTAATCTGCCGCTTTGGAAACAGATATATTATAGATAATATTTACATTTAGCCTGGGACTTGGAAAAAAGTATTGGACACTTTTGATCCTAGGTCGTGGACGACAGCTAGAGTTTAAAGGTTAGTTTTAGTTAGTCCATAAGTCTTAAATCAATAAAAGCTTTTAAAAGTTCAGCGCTGACCGGTGGAGTATTAAAGGGCAAGGTATCAGTTAAGGCGCTTTCACGCCGAGACTTCGTCAGTAACGTTACCGACCAGATCAAGCATTTACATAAAATATAACATCACGCCCGTAATCTCCGATGGGATAGGCAGAGGTGCATCTAATAGAACCCCACATTTAAGCAGTTATGAATGAGTTAGAGGCGCACCACTAAGATTTAACTGGCTCTAGAACGATGTAAAATTAACCCTGTATAATGAATTGGTTATTTATTGAGTAAAGTCAAGGAAAATACTTGTTAAGCTAATAAACTGGTCTCCTGCCTCTTCGCCGAAAACTGTTTGGCACATTATCACTTGCCAAACAACGTTTCGCCGATGTTTTACTTTGACAACTAACGATTAGCAAATTTTTGTACGACAACGTTTTATTTGGTAGAATTATTGTTAAGCTGATTATTATAATGACACAAAACGTTTGGGACATTTATCATTTTTCAAACATTTCACTACGCCACACAACAATGACATTTTGTCAGTGTAACAGTTCCCTTTTCATACATTAATATATTAATAAAAAAATAAAATATTTTTTACATACATTTTTTGTTTAAGAATCTCGAAAGTAATATTAAACCTTTAAATTGGCAGCAATGCAGCAATGCAATAATTTTTCCTCTGAGTATGTACTGAGACCCCGGACATACCCTGCGAACCCGATATTAGGAAAACTTTGATGCAAGAGCGAGCTAAGCGAGCTCGGGCTGGGAACATCTCGACTCGGACAGGTGAGGTTAGAAGGGGATGAAGTGAAAATCTGGCAAACAATTTTCGGCGAAAGGGCAGAGAACCTAATTAACCACCAACGGGAATACTCCGTATTTAAATTAGGGATGTTACGGAGGTAGTTTTACCGGAACGGAAGTCGGAAATGGGAGTTTTTTTGGTTTGTCGGAGACGAAACCGGAATCGGAATCGGAGTCGGAGGCGGAGCCTGAGATGGTGGCAGAACAGAGATGAGTTAAGAAGGGCGGGCTTAGTAAAATAAAATGCATGTACAAACCTGTTCGTACACGTTGACCGTGTCCGCCTACTCTGCCGCCTCTATCTGATATGCTTCGACCTTCGATTAAAACTTCTGATTTAAAAGTGTCGGAACCGAAATCGGATAATATCAATCGGAAGTTCCGACCTATCGGAATCGGAGTCGAACCTCGTAATATCCCTAATTTAACTACTAACGTCAATCACAAGTGTTTTCCTTCAGTTGAATGCATAATCGGCTTATAATATTCTCAATGCTAGTACTCAGACGTCTCTACAAGCGGGAAAATGGAATATAATCCACCACGCGGGCGGAGTTCGGGTTGTTGAACCATTGAACATTATATGAAAATGAAATGATTTAATACTATGAACTGAAGTAGGGTTTAAATAATTAATTGCTCTAACGTCGATTTACGCTATAAATACGATTTTCAATTCAACATTTTCACATTACAGACCTACGTACATAAACTCAGACTTTTCTTACGTAGATAGGATGCTTGCATGAACAAACAGGTTTCAGGTACGGGCGGGTCGGTACCGATCGGTGCCGGTATTAATTTCTATGTTATCTTATGCACTAATTTATAAAGAAACAGGTAAAAATTTACCTAGTTTCTATGTCCCCGCACAGATTTATCTGTACAGGAAACCGGCTTTATGTAAGTAGGTACCCTTTTTTTTTTTTTGGTGGGGGTTGGGAAATCATCAAATAACCCCTCCCGCTCTTGGGCAGAGCGAAAGTGAGTGTCAGACTTCTACTGACTAAAAACCACCCATGTTCCTTCTTAGCCCTTCATGCCGAGGCCGCGGTAGGTATCTCTTGCGAACAACCCGCAGCCCCGACGGGGAGAGTAGGTATCCTTACGCAGGAAATACAGAAAAACACTAGCCATAGCGACATGGGCAGACGATATTGTTCCCACTGCGGGGAATCGGGTGGCTGAAATCGGGCTGTGGGTGATGATGATCATCATCGTCATCATCATCATCAACCAGCCACGATCCTTACACACTCCTTTCGTATCGTTTATACATCTGGTCATACACGCACGCCGTTTGCGAGTAATACTACTCGCAAGCGGCGTGTGTCTGAAGAACCTCCACTTGTCACATTAAAATCTTTCTAATTACCAGTCTTACTGTATCGTAGTGTACATTTTGACCCGACTTCGACAGCGGTGAGGATTTATCATGTTACTTTGATGTGAATACATTTTTTGGTACTCTGTATTTTTTCCCCTTTTGGTACTTCCACATATATTTTTTCTTTTATTTATCTTTAATTAGAGCTGCAAATTGTGGTTTGTAAATTAATGTTTTTGACTCACATCATCATTCAAATTCTAGGCCAAGTGTATTTACATCCAACATTACATAAAATTTACGAGTATTACCAAAGAAGATAAATAAACTTAATTTGTCTAGTGATCGAAAGCGCGAATGCTGGGCATGAGTCCTGGGATCGATTACCTGTTCGGGCAAAGTGTTATTGGCTTTTTCCATCAGGAATTTATCAGTAACAGCTACGGAGTCTGGATTAGTGCCCGGTTGATGGCAATAGGCTCGCCCCCTATTACATGGGACTTAAACATAACTGGCGAAATGTGGGTGTACTATTAGGTACACCTTTGCCGAACCCTTTGGGTATTACAGGCGTCATGATATTATGTTAAGATCATAAGCAGTGTTTACATTATTTGTATGTATTTGACACCTCACGTCACACGTGGGTGGTTTTCTAATAATGGTGTTAAGTTACCATCGTTTAGTGTCTAGATAGACTGCTATCAAGGCATGTCTGTTGTTATCAGCCTAAGATAGAACCTACCCCACCCCCTCCGTTCCCCTCCCTCTTGTTACATGTGACTGGACTGTTTCTTAAAATAGTTTAAGTTGATATTTGAGGCTTTGCTTTTCTTGTGCATATCTTTATGCCTTGCATTCGATAGCTTTTGTTTGTTCTTTCTTCTTATGTATATTTAAGTAAATAAAGGTGAAACCGGGTGTATTTATGGAGAAGTCTCGAATTATCTGTAGTAGTTGCGGCAAGTTTGTTACAATCATGATATTTTTTAAATAAAACACAGTATATTACAGTATATCTTTAACGTGTGGTTAGTGCGTAACTTAGTGTTATGCGGCGTCCTAATTGGCAACGGTCGTACGACTGAACGATGCGTCCTCGTCGTACTACGAGATTAAACGCACTTTCGCCTGCATTTCAGTTTTTGCGCGATCACTTGCAAGCTCTATTAGGACACAATTAAAAAAATAGTGTCATCACAGGTGATTTATTCAGGTTTAAATCTTATATTGAGAATGGCTGTCAAACAGTTGTACTGAATGGATACAGTTCTGTAACCGTTAAAATACCCTCGGGAATACCACAAGGGTCCCTTTTGGGTCCTTTACTTTTTATTATATTCATAAATGACATTGGTTTTTGCTTTACCCATTCCAAAATAATCCTTTATGCTGATGACATGAAATATTTAAGCCCGATATCAGAACTTTCCGACTGTTTTAATTTACAGCGGGATTTAGATGGACTTCAAAATTATTGTCACCTTATTAAACTCGAACTCAATATTTCATTTCATATACCTCAAAACATTGTTAGTCGATCATCTAACGCACTTGGATTTGTACTGAGACTTTCAGCTGATTTTAAGAACGTTAAAACATGAAATCCTGTATTGATCTTTTGTCTTGAAGATCGTCCTATGTAGCTGTTATCAACTAAATTATTATGCAGGTCCCAATCTGCGCCACTACCCGCCTTCCATCTTCTTATCCAGTCTGACCTGGACACCTTTTTAAGGACATCGCTCCGCCTAGTTGTAGGCGTCCTGCTTCACAGTCTCCAGGTCTCTAGTTCTCCACTCTAGAACTCGTCTGAAATCATCATTTCGGCCATAAGACGTCCACTGCTTGACATAGGCCTCCCCCAGAAGGGGGGGGATTTGCTATAATCGCCACGCTTGGCAGGCGGGTTGGCAATCGCAGTATGGTTGTTACGAAGGCATAGATAATGCTGCTGCCCATTCTCTGGTAAGTCCCTTAGTCGCCTCTTACGACACCCACTGGAAGATATGGGATGGTGCTATTCTTTACGTCCGACACTATACGGAACCGACACATATAAATATATAAAAATTAAAATAACAGTAGCACCTATTTTATATGGTTTTTACACAATCCCTGGTATATTATATAATTCCTTATAAAGACTGATATTTGTGAGATGAATGGATTACGTGAGCAATGATATGAAAGAGAAAAGAGTGTATGCCTCTACTCCAAATAGAATGAGACAAGAGCAGGAAGACGATCATGATGACAGACATTTGTGATTGAGATTTGCTAAATGTAGTGAACCGAAAATTAGCCTTATTTCAGAGAATCTTGCAAAAAATAAGATTCGGAAGTTGCCAACCCTAGGCATATGACCCAGTTCCATTTAGTTAAATCCTTAGAAATGTAAGTTAAAAGCTACTGATGAATATAATATTCTTGGTAACTCGTTGAGACTGTACTACGGCTTCATTTCGAAATAAACTTTTCATTTCAAATATAATACTAACTGCCGCACTCAGAGAGCTTTAATGATTCCATCCAATAAGCCATCACTTAGTAAAGGTTTTGTCAAACAAAAGTATGTCAAATCTTTACTAAGTGAAGGCAAACATAAAAAATAAATAATGGGTAATCATTAAATATCTCTGAGTGCGGCAGTTAGTTATGATTCCAAAGGTTGTGACTTGCGCAATTAACTAATAATTTTTAAGGTTTCACAGTATTCAGATGTAAATATGACGTTGTTAGGAGTTGCCTTTTGTGATTTGTTGAATGGCGCTGTTTTATTATTAGTACTGTTTTGATTAGCCGTTTTCTTGTAGGGAGAAAAGGGTTCATAATTTTTTTCTTTTACTTTATCGCCCTATTGTTTATTTTTCTCAATGTAGATAAAGGTTTTTAGACCGTCACGTGTTGATTGTTTTAAATACATATAGGTAACAACACAGGTTAACCAAGGTCTCCGCAAAAAGGTAATGTTTAGGCAGAATTAATCAGAAATTAACACGCATATGAGTATTGTTGTGGATCTTTTTTTTAGAGTAAGGCAATCTATAACATCACGCCATTAATCCCCGAAGTTAGGCAGCAGGTGTACAGTCACGGGTTGAGGGTTGTTCGCAAGAAATACCGCGGCCTCGACATGAAGGTCTAAGAAGGAACATGGGTGGTTTTTAGTCAGTAGAAGTCTGACACTCCCTTTCGCTCTGCCCAAGAGCGGAAGGGGTTATTTGATGATTTTCCACCCACCATAAAAAATCAAATAAAAAAAAGGTGTACAGTCACAGAAATGTAAACACTTTGGAAGATTCGAGTGTGATTTTCTCGCGGAATAACTAACGCAACTTTGATTAAAGATCTATTTCATAATTTTATGGGGCCCAAATCTGTGTATGTAATGGGTGGTCACCCATCCACGTTGGCAAGTGCGGCTTAACCTGAAAACCGATCCGAGTGGCTGTCTACAAGGCATTAATCGTACCTGTCCTTCTCTATGGCGCAGAGACATGGTGTTTATATAAACCAGACATTAGAAAACTAGACACATTTCACCTAAGGTGTCTGAGATCCATCCTAGGCATTAAGTGGCAGGACCGTGTGCCTAATACTGAGGTTCTGCGACATTCCGATTTGCTTGGCATAGAAGCCCTACTGATGCAACACCAACTCAAATGGTGTGGGCACGTCCTTCGCATGAAGCATGACCGTTTGCCCAAAGTGGTTTTCTATTCGGAGATGACAGAGGGCAAACGAAAGCATGGCGGTCAACATCTCCGCTATAAGGATGTGCTCAAGAGGCATCTTAACGCTTGCGCTATTGATCCAACTGGTTGGGAGAGGCTCGCTCTGCATAGGTCGTCTTGGCGCTCGACTATTTATAAAAATACAAAATCTTTCGAAAAACAGCGAATCGAAACACTGAACGAAAAGCGTCGTAAAGTGAAACCTAAGCCCTCCTACACCTATACGTACAACTCTGCCGGTCAACTCTACTGCCTTAGCTGTGACCGGGTATTTAAAAGTAAATTCGGTCTGGCCAGCCATTTACACGCTAGGAAATAGCTTGTAAGGGTCGCCGTTACCGAAATCGGTAAGGAGGACTATATTTAGCCACGTGCTCCTTTGTCTGACTTTGCCACCACACATTCACATGGAATACGTTTGGGTGGTTTCAAATGTCAGGCATGTATGACGAAAAGCTCGTAAATAAACATAAAATACATAAGGCGTGAAACAAACAAAAATAGATTAAGCCGTAAATTTAAAAAATACTATTTAGCTGTGTGTTAAGTTATAAATAAGTCTAAGTTTTAAATAATACTAGCTTGTGCCAGCGGTTTCGCCCGCGTGGAGTTCGATAATTGTCCCACGGGATCATACAACCGGGATAAGAAGTATCCTATGTGTTAATCCAGATTATAAACTAACTGTGTTCTAAATTTCATCCACATCCGTTCAGTAGTTTTTGCGTGAAAGAGTAACAAACATCCATCCATCCACACATCCTCACAAACTTTCGCATTTATAATATTAGTAGGAAGGATTTAGTTCTAAGTACAATTAAGTATAGATCTCGGTCGGTCGGGGTCGACGAGTCTCTAGATAGAGACTCGTCGACCCCACAGTCAAACCATTGCAACGGTTTTGTGGGGCATAGTTTATAAGTTAATAACCTTTTTAGAATAAAAAAAATAGATTTATCAAGTTAACTCTAACCTCATCATTTCTTCCGCAGTCCTGGTCTCTGGTGGGGATCGTGTTCATGATCTCAGCAGGCCTCATCATGTTCACGTACAAGGCGACCCAGTTCAACGTCCTCGGGTTCAATTTCCTGCTCATCGCCTCTTTCGCTGCTGGGTTGCGCTGGACCTTCGCCCAGATGCTTATGCAGAAGTCCAAGCTTGGGCTTCATAACCCAGTGGATATGGTGTTTCATGTGCAACCTTGGATGTTTGTCTCGCTGCTGCCTTTTACGATCATCTTTGAAGGTAAGGTGTCTTTAGTTATTGTCTGTTTAGGTCTATCGTGATGACGTGGGTGCTTCGATTCGGACAGAGTTAGTTTCATCAGAGCATCACTGGTGGGACATCGACGTGCAACCCCGACCGTAGAAAATCTTCACATTCTTCACTTAAATATATTTTGTTTTCTATCACGAGCAAAAAGAGACGCCACTTAAATAGAATATTTTATTTAACTTGAAAATATTCTATTACTTAATACCAGTACAGTAAGTAAACACCGTTGGATACGAGTAAAGTTTATTCCATTTTCGTTTGCGTGAAATTATTTAAAAAAATACATTTTTCCCTTTTTGAATCGGATTTTGATAGAGACGGTTGATTCTATTATCAAATTTTATTTATTTCAGAATGAATTCGATATTTTGTTAGTGAAAAAAAAAACTTAGCCTAATGTTAGTATTTAATTAAATTTACAATAATTAACAACACTGCATCACAAGTTTATTTGGATAACGATCCTAACAATGGCGGCACCCTAATAATGTTTCGTAAAATAAGTTACAAAATAAATGTGTTACATTAGAGGGACTATGTGCTACGCTTTACTACCTTCCTTGAACTTACGTCAAATAAACTTTATTTTACATTACATCATCTAGCAAGCCTTTTCTCAATTATGTGAGGATAGCTTCCTATAACCAACCAACCAGTATCTAACCGGATCCTGCTGAATACCAGTATTTTACATGGAGTGACTGCCTATCTGACCTCGTCAGTACTGGGTAACACGATACCCTTTGGTAAGACCGGGTCTGCCCGGGACCAACAGCTTCACGTGATTTTTAAGGCACGGATTCGGCAGTACTTGTTGAAACACTGGCCTTCTCAGTGAGCTTCTTCAAAAAGGACAGGCTCAGACTCCAAATATACGCAATATTTGCAACCGGCGTACGTGTATGACCAGCTGGGCTATTGCGTATCTTTATAAATGTCAGTGGTTATCATAGTGTCCATCGATTAACTGTCAGTTTGGTACAAAATGGAACCATTTGACAGTTAATCGATGTACACTATGATAGCCACTGATATTTAAAAAGATACGCAATAGCCGTGCAGATGAATGTGGACGAGGTAAACGGAGTATGTAAGGATCGTAGCAGGTGGCGTTCTGTGGTTTCTGCCTACCACCATGAGAAGAGGCGTGACTTTATGTATGTATGTTTCGATACGTTAATTAATTGAAAGTATTAATCTTCGAATGACGTCTTCGTATTTTCAGTTCAGTACCCCGCCCGTGTCTCGTCATATCAGTCACACACATGACCTACAACGACTATTTACATAATCTCCATAATTAATACTGAACAGCCTGTTGAATGTGTTGTCACAGGGTTTATCGCTCTAGGTACTTTGTGTATATTTATTTATACACGCAATAGAATTGACCTTTAAACACCCTTAATGAAGTTGAAAGGCACGTGTACTCCCTGTCATTGCAATCTTTTTCCTTCTAGTTACGGAGATATTGGTGGTCAAAAACAAAGATCAATTAAAAAAAAAAAAACATCAAATGTAATAACTTTAATTAGGTACCTCCATGGCCCGTTTACTATTCAAAGCATTTATCAGCAATTCAGCACAATGTTTTCAGTGTTCTACATGTAGTTTTACCAAAATCGTGATTTTTTCGTGGCTTCGTTAAGGGTCCGTTTACACTCTGTATGTTCTTATAATAGGGATGTTTACTGACTAAAAAAAACATGATTCTAATTAGTCCGTCTGTTAGACTATCGAAAAATATTTGATACGTATTTTTTGTTTTATCAAATCAATAACAAGTATAAATTATAAATTTAAAAACCACCGACTCAGTTATTTTTGTGAAGCTTATTTAACCCATATGGTATTAATCTACAGGGTGGTGCCGACCATACGACAATAAATGAAACCACTGGTAGTTCTAGTTCATAGGAACATTTGATACCCATATTGATAAAGTTGTGAAAAATATGTAATCCACCATTTTGTGGCGGCGGCCATCTTGAATTTGAAATTTGTCAGAGTGTATAGTATTCTACTAATCAAGAACTTTCATTTGATACCCATATTGTGATAAAGTTGTGAAAAAATATGTTATCCACCATTTTGTGGCGGCGGCCATCTTGGACCGATTTTCATCAAACATAGCTAAGAACAGTCTCGACTAATTCACCTTTCACACCCACACACACACACACACACATACACACACATCCACGTCAAACTTATAACACCCCTTCGTTTTTGCGTCGGGGGTTAAAAATAGACGAAGATAAAACGCGTCAAAGATTTGAGTCGTGACGTCACTCACCGGTAAAAATATCATACTACATACTAATGTCTTAGAATATGACGTCACACGTGTTTTTGTGTCCAATATTTTTTGTAAATCTATCTGATGGACTAATTATATTTATTTAGTCAACTACCCTATTCTTGTCCCACTGTTAAGCAAAGGAATTTTCTCATAGAGAATGTATTGATCACCACGTTTACTCAGAACGGGTTGATGATTTCAGACTTTCACTATAAAGTTCAAGTTACCTGACGATATTTAACTGTTCCATGTCAGTAACATTCAAGATAAACACAGAAAGTACAGAAGTAAATAAAATAATCACATTGGTACTTTTCCGGATTTGAACCAAACACCTCGACCGTGAGAGGCGGCGCCATTAATTTCTGGGCAATCACTACAACCTAGCTATACTTATTAGATAGAAAAGTTTAACTGCGGTACTCAGAGATATTTAATGATTACTTAAGCCGTCACTTAGTAAAGATTTGACATACTTTTGTATGACAAAACTGTCAAAACGTTTACTAAGTGACGGCCTAAGTAATCATTAAAGCTCTCTGAGTGCGGCGGTAAGGTAGGTAGGAAAACGTCCATTGCAACGCACGGCACAGCTAGTAATATTATAAACAGACTTTTATGCGTGTCTGTTGATGCGGAAGGTAATCTTCGAAAGAGCCGCCGCTTCATTTGAAAAATTCTTGCGCCATTCGAAGGGTGCCCACGGCTACCTATCAAGCTATGCGTTGGACTTTACACTTTGCAGCTTTATACTTTGAGATTCACATAATTATACTGGTTTTGTATAACTTTGGTTGTCGTGCGTAACTTATTCTGTATTGTCATAGGCGTAAATAGTCATGTATATTGTTCCGAAATAAATGATGTATGTACATACTTTTAGGCTACTTTAAATCCGGCCGACGTCGTAAGTTCGAACCCAGGCAGGCGCATTATTTTGTGTGATTTTCGTCACCACTGCTCTCAAAACGGTGTAGGAAAACATCGTGAGTAAACAGGCATGTCTTAGAACCAAAAAGTTCGAAGACATGCGACATCTGCCAACCCACATTGGGCCCGCTTGGTGGATTTTAGGCCATCTGTCTCATATAAGGAGGCCTGCGTCCCTGCTGTGGGGAAATTATAGGCTGATGATGATAAAGTCAAAGTAAACGTTAATAGGAATATTAAAAAACACCCAAAGCACTATTCATATACATTTGTACAGACACCAAGCTAACCGATACTTTCAATTTTTCCCAATGAACCTTGATGCTAACGCGAAAAAGGTCAAAATCTATTACAGGACAAAATGTAGTAGCTTGATGTGCTAAAGTTTGTATATAAACTCACGCCTGATTTCGATGAGGTACTCCGGAACCACAGGATGCACTTTTTTTATTGTGACAAGCCCGCCACACTATTCCCAAACCACTGTAAGTCCTGTTAGCCAAGATCAACAGTGGCGACCACAAGAAAAGCGCCGAGACAATGAAGCTCGACGAAGTCCCAGAGAAACGATTTAACTGTCTTGGATCCCGCAACGAAATTAATCAGAAAAGAATAAGAATAGTAATAAGAATAGTGGAGGAGTAGAAAAAACAGGATGCACTATTGAGATTGCGTATTTCTCACCATCCATTCGCGCGGCGTTACCTTGTTTAGTTAGTACAACACAAAAAAAAAAATTCACAAAAGCATTCCATCAGCGCCTATGCGCTTGTATCACTGCACACTGTAGAAAATTGCATTCATTCCATTATAAAACCCAGACGCATTCAAAGATGAATCGAGGAGATGATTCCGGAAAGCAATAACTTCAAACAGGTTATATTTCCGCTATGGAGTCCTGTGATTTTATTTAATTCAACGTCTTTGGCTTTTGAATAAACATATCGTCCTAAAACATGGTTTCAATATAGTAGTAAAACCATAGAGAACCACGCCAACCAACCAACCAACCATAGAGTGTGTCCATGTGTGTGTGTGTGTGTTAGTAGCGTGGAAATTGGTTATCGTGGTGAGAAAATATGGTGAAGAAAATTTTGAGTATGAATGTGGATGCTATAAGAGTAGAGGAAGATCAAAGAAACGATGGGTAGACTGTGTGAAGAATGATATGGGTAGAAAGGAGGAAAGTGCTGAGAAGACGAGTAATAGAGAAGTATGGTAGAAGAAGATATGCTGTACCGATACCAATTAAATTGGGATAATTATGATCGGATTGAGGATCGGAGAATTATGATCCTTTTCAAGTGTCGTTTGAGGTGCCTTGGATCGCCCGTCGGGGCTGTGGGTTGTTTGCAAGAGATACCGCGGCCTCGACATGAAGGGCTAAGAAGGAACATGGGTGGTTTTTAGTCAGTAGAAGTCTGACACTCCCTTTCGCTCTGCCCAAGAGCGGGAGGGGTTATTCGATGATTTTCCACCCGCCAAAAAAAAAAGGTGAATCAGTAATTCAGGGCAAAAGACAGAACAAAACAAATAAATTACAGAGCTGAACTATGTATATTAGTCAAGAATAAGTGGTCTAAGAGTAGCTTTATTATTTTTAATAAGGTTACAAACAGGTCAATTACAATTACACGATCATGGTCTTGTTTGGTTCAGAAACTTGCGAGTGAATAACATGTTTTCTTCTCTCTAATACCTAAAACCTATTTAAAATCTTAGAGTCGCCCATCTGCGTGTAATATTGATCACGTTGCTGAGATGTCGACAATATCAAGAATTTGAACGGTATTACTCTCACTTTAAATCTTGTTTATGTGGAAAATGTAGGCTCATGATTCATCATCATCTAAAGTCCATTTCACGAAAGAAGTCCCGCGGACAATTGTGGAACTAAATTTAACAGATCGGCTATGTTGTCGTTTGTCGATGTTATCAAGGTGCGTTTGTTGTGGTAGATATTTTGTGAGTTTATTATTGGATTAGTGCGTTATAAGGTTTATTTACGATGCCAAAAGTTGTAAAACAACATTATGTCGCGCGACATACAGCGCTGCGTCTGCGGGACTTCTTTCGTGAAATGGACTTTACCTAGTCTTTTCTCAACTGTGTTGGAGTCGGTTTCCAGTCTAAACGAATGCAGCTGAATACCAGTATTTCGACACTCAATATGAATAAAGTTATGACATAAAGTTGTAAAAACGTGTAAATATATAAAGTTACACTGTTATATCAATAACAGTGTAACTTTATTTACACATTTCGTTTTTACGTAAATCGACAGCTAATATGAATTGGCTGTCGATTTTACATGGAGTGACGGCCACCTGACCTCCACGGCCCAATTAGTACTGAGTAATGGGCCTACCACACGCTCAAGCTTCACCACACTTTTGCCTGCGCGATTACACGGTGCACACGGTACATCGCGCGTGTGGTTGGTAAAACTGTATTAATTACCATTACCAACCACACGCGCGATGTACCGTGTGCACCGTGTGAGACTGTGGTGAAGACTGTGCGTGTGGTAGGCCCATAACACGTTACCCCTTAGTACCTACGAGTGGTTGCCAGACTTTCGGGCTAACGGCTTAGTGTGTGGTGTAATACCGTACGGGACTCGTAATGGGGGTCACTAGTCACCCATCTACAGATCAACGTAGGCAAGCGCGGCTTAACTTGAAGATTGATCCGACTGGCAGGCAAAGAGTCCCACCATAATTTGTAAACTCAAGATTTAAATCATCTTTCCTGTCAATTGAATAAAAAAACGTTACCCTTCCCTTGTACCCAAGTAACACATCAAAGCACAATAACGGCCGGCTTACGGCATTTCAGTATCGTTTTAGCATTTTGAGTTAGTTATATTTTAGCACTACAAACGTCCATACGGCTACTGTTATGCTTATTTGGGCACAAATTATGTGGCTTTAGGCCATAATTAGGTTCACAAGTAGTCATTTTTTAGCATTACAGGCGCATTATGTTAGCATTTTTGTGACCAATTAAGATGCCAATCACATTAAAAAAGCATAATTACGGTCAATGAAGTTGCCAATCGCATTACAAAAGCATTGGACTAGCATTAGATTGTGCTAAAAGAATGATTGTGGCTTTTAAAGTGTTCACATGTAGAACTTAAATAAACCCTACACCATTGCAAAAACATCTCTAATACCATGGCACAAATGTTATAATACAATTAACGCTGTAGTATAAGTACTATGTCCAGCTATTGCTGGACAGGAGTATGGACGGAGATCGTCAAAATTTAATGAACGACAACATACTTTTTTTGCATCACTAAACAATGTATAATACTGGATGACTTTATGACTGTTTTGTTATTTCATGCCATCAAATATTAAACGCAATGTAGTTTACTGTAAATGTCTATATTAGTTTAATTGAAAATTTTCACGCGCCTTCGATATTTTGTGTTTTTGATATAAAGTTTGATAAAAAGAAATGTACGAAATAACCAAAACAATTGTGTATTCCTAGTTTAGAACGAATTTTGCATTATTAACATAATAGTATTGACTGGGCAGTATTTAATTAAGTTAAATCATTATAATAAAGGTCTATTGCTATTATAAATAGGTCCATTAGATTATATTTTTTGGTTATAAAATATTTACAAAATGGTGTCGGTCTACAGTAGCCCGGTGAACCTTTAGAAAGTCTAATTAATGCCACCAGTATTATAAATACTCACATGTGAACAATTATTAGGCTAGGGGCCAGAGAGAAGACTTTTGGTGAACCATCGTAGTGCCATTGTCTATAAAGTAGTTTTATATGGGTTCACCGGCATGCCAATAGGCTTGATGTAGACTGAAATAGTGCCATTATTTCTTGAACGTAATTTTGGGAATCCTGGAGCAAAACAATAGAACCTATAAAAACTAAGTAGCGGTACATGACGATAATTGTCAAAACCAATTTATTTTTTAATTTATGATAAAGGTCTATTGCTATTATAAATAGGTCCATTAGATTATATTTTTTGGTTATAAAATATTTACAAAATGGTGTCGGTCTACAGTAGCCCGGTGAACCTTTAGAAAGTCTAATTAATGCCACCAGCATTATAAATACTCACACGTGAACAATTATTAGGCTAGAGGCCAGAGAGAAGACTTTTGGTGAACCATTTTAGTGCCATTGTCTATAAAGTAGTTTTATATGGGTTCACTGGCATGCCAATAGGCTTGATGTAGACTGAAATAGTGCCATTACTTGAACGCAATTTTAGGAATCCTTGAGCAAAACAATAAAACCCATAAAAACTAAATAGCGGTACATGACGATAATAGTCAAAATCAATTTATTTTTTAATTTAGATTTGAAGGGTAATCAACAATTACTTTGGCAGGTTATTAAATTTAAAAAATAATAACCTGCCAAAGAAATTGTTGATTACCCTTTAAATCTATGTAAATAAAAAGCTTAAGTAAGTACTTCACATAACATTTTTTATTGGTACGTATGTAATAGTGGTATGAAAAATAATTAGTATTCATGATGATGCAAACATACTAATGTACATCTTGTTTTGTTGATTTTAATAAAATGTGTTTCTCCCCAATATGACCGACAAATGGCTTTACGAATACAGTAAAGTGACTGCCTCGTTGGTCTAGTGGTCGCATGCGCGACTGCTGTGCATGAGGTCCTGGGTTCGATTCCCGGGTCGGGCAAAGTGTTATTGGCTTTTTCCATCAGGAATTTATCAGTAACAGCCACGGAGTCTGGATTTGTGCCCGGTTGATGGCAATAGGCTCGCCCCCTATTACATAGGACTTAAACATAACTGGCGAAATGTGGGTGGTACTATTAGGTACACCTCTGCCTAACCCTTCGGGGATTACAGGCGTGATGTTATGTTATGTTAAAGTGAATGTATATTATGGCTTTACGCATCACAATAGCTCACGTGTATTTGGTTAAAGAGCTGTTAACCGGACAACAGCACTCAGGTGACCTTTAAAAATGCAAGCATTATATTGATTCACGTTTATGCTATTCAAAAGTATTAGGCTTTTACTTAGCACTTGTAAGTCCTACAACACAACAAAGAGCATTCAAAATAGCTCAAAGCTGTTTGATAGATTTACGGTGCATTATAATGGTACAAGTATATGCTATTAAACTGCATTAGGCATTATCTTATGGCCCAAAATGCTATTGTAAACCCTAAGGCACCAAAAACAGCTGAAAGCTGTGTACTGGATTAACTTGGCATTTTAATGGTTCACGTTTATGCTATTAAACAACATTAAGCATTTATTTTACTACTTACAATGCTATTGTTGATCCAAATGCACTGAAAACAGCTAAAAGCTATACTGCTGCATTGTGGTTTGCTGCAGTTAAACTAAAGGCCTAATAAAAGCATTTTGACATGCCACTGTCCAACCGCTATACAATGTAAAGCATGACAATGGTTTTCAAATGCCAATATAAAGCCTTAAGATGTTCGGTGAACTATTATAAGAGTTTATACGGACCTTAAGCACTACATAAGTATACTAGTTGTTTTTTAAAATGCTTTCTGTGTTACTTGGGTAGTCGGGTAAAAAGTAAACTGAGACAAAAAGTCAATAAAAAACACGTAATAGAACCTCTCTCATAATATCATCATTCATCAATTCCAGGTTTTGCGTGCTACGATCACCTGCAGAAGATGTCTGCAGACAAGCTGCTGCCCACGATCTTGAGGGTGTCCGTCGGAGCCATCATAGCCTTCGCGATGGAGATCAGCGAGTTCCTGGTCGTCACATACACTTCTAGCCTCACACTGTCCATCTCCGGAATATTTAAGGTACGACAAATTTCTATTAATGGTGATATACAGGGTGGTGCCGACAATAAATGAAACCACTGCTGCACTGGTAGTTCTAGTCCATTGGAACATTATTAAACTATCAAAAAAGTTTTAACACCAAAATAAAAAAATTGAAAAAAAAACAATAAAACTAAGTAGCATAAAACTTTTAACGAAATACATTACAATTTACAAACAAATATTGGTTTACTAACCTTAGGAATAATTTGCACCGATCAACGAGTGGAAATAAAATGTAACAAAAGAATTTGGCAAAGACATTTAGGTAGGTTGTTGTCGTATCGTCGGCAACACGAAGGTGTTAGGATTTATTTGATAGTTTAAAAATGTTCCTATGAACTAGAACTACCAGTGGTTTCATTTATTGTCGTATTGTCGGCACCACCCTGTATGATGTAACCAAGATATTGTAATAATACTGTGATTAAGGAGTGTCTATCTATAGAGTTTCTTGCCCATTCTTCTCCATAGAGATTTCGCTTTGGACATGGACAACTAAAGTACTTTCGCAAATTATTACGCCTTGTGACTTTGTTTGTTTAACTGACATTCAAAAGTGCCTCCCAAGTAACACAGAAAGCATTTTAAAAAACAACTAGTATACTTATGTAGTGCTTAAGGTCCGTATAAACTCTTATAATAGTTCACCGAACATCTTAAGGCTTTATATTGGCATTTGAAAACCATTGTCATGCTTTACATTGTATAGCGGTTGGACAGTGGCATGTCAAAATGCTTTTATTAAGCCTTTAGTTTAACTGCAGCAAACCACAATGCAGCAGTATAGCTTTTAGCTGTTTTCAGTGCATTTGGATCAACAATAGCATTGTAAGTAGTAAAATAAATGCTTAATGTTGTTTAATAGCATAAACGTGAACCATTAAAATGCCAAGTTAATCCAGTACACAGCTTTCAGCTGTTTTTGGTGCCTTAGGGTTTACAATAGCATTTTGGGCCATAAGATAATGCCTAATGCGGTTTAATAGCATATACTTGTACCATTATAATGCACCGTAAATCTATCAAACAGCTTTGAGCTATTTTGAATGCTCTTTGTTGTGTTGTAGGACTTACAAGTGCTAAGTAAAAGCCTAATACTTTTGAATAGCATAAACGTGAATCAATATAATGCTTGCATTTTTAAAGGTCACCTGAGTGCTGTTGTCCGGTTAACAGCTCTTTAACCAAATACACGTGAGCTATTGTGATGCGTAAAGCCATATATACATTCACTTTAACATAACATAACATCACGCCTGTAATCCCCGAAGGGTTAGGCAGAGGTGTACCTAATAGTACCACCCACATTTCGCCAGTTATGTTTAAGTCCTATGTAATAGGGGGCGAGCCTATTGCCATCAACCGGGCACAAATCCAGACTCCGTGGCTGTTACTGATAAATTCCTGATGGAAAAAGCCAATAACACTTTGCCCGACCCGGGAATCGAACCCAGGACCTCATGCACAGCAGTCGCGCATGCGACCACTAGACCAACGAGGCAGTTACTTTACTGTATTCGTAAAGCCATTTGTCGGTCATATTGGGGAGAAACACATTTTATTAAAATCAACAAAACAAGATGTACATTAGTATGTTTGCATCATCATGAATACTAATTATTTTTCATACCACTATTACATACGTACCAATAAAAAATGTTATGTGAAGTACTTACTTAAGCTTTTTATTTACATAGATTTAAAGGGTAATCAACAATTTCTTTGGCAGGTTATTATTTTTTAAATTTAATAACCTGCCAAAGAAATTGTTGATTACCCTTCAAATCTAAATTAAAAAATAAATTGATTTTGACTATTATCGTCATGTACCGCTATTTAGTTTTTATGGGTTTTATTGTTTTGCTCAAGGATTCCCAAAATTGCGTTCAAGTAATGGCACTATTTCAGTCTACATCAAGCCTATTGACATGCCAGTGAACCCATATAAAACTACTTTATAGACAATGGCACTAAAATGGTTCACCAAAAGTCTTCTCTCTGGCCTCTAGCCTAATAATTGTTCACGTGTGAGTATTTATAATGCTGGTGGCATTAATTAGACTCTCTAAAGGTTCACCGGGCTACTGTAGACCGACACCATTTTGTAAATATTTTATAACCAAAAAATATAATCTAATGGACCTATTTATAATAGCAATAGACCTTTATCATAAATTAAAAAATAAATTGGTTTTGACAATTATCGTCATGTACCGCTACTTAGTTTTTATAGGTTCTATTGTTTTGCTCCAGGATTCCCAAAATTGCGTTCAAGAAATAATGGCACTATTTCAGTCTACATCAAGCCTATTGGCATGCCGGTGAACCCATATAAAACTACTTTATAGACAATGGCACTACGATGGTTCACCAAAAGTCTTCTCTCTGGCCCCTAGCCTAATAATTGTTCACATGTGAGTATTTATAATGCTGGTGGCATTAATTAGACTTTCTAAAGGTTCACCGGGCTACTGTAGACCGACACCATTTTGTAAATATTTTATAACCAAAAAATATAATCTAATGGACCTATTTATAATAGCAATAGACCTTTATTATAATGATTTAACTTAATTAAATACTGCCCAGTCAATACTATTATGTTAATAATGCAAAATTCGTTCTAAACTAGGAATACACAATTGTTTTGGTTATTTCGTACATTTCTTTTTATCAAACTTTATATCAAAAACACAAAATATCGAAGGCGCGTGAAAATTTTCAATTAAACTAATATAGACATTTACAGTAAACTACATTGCGTTTAATATTTGATGGCATGAAATAACAAAACAGTCATAAAGTCATCCAGTATTATACATTGTTTAGTGATGCAAAAAAAGTATGTTGTCGTTCATTAAATTTTGACGATCTCCGTCCATACTCCTGTCCAGCAATAGCTGGACATAGTACTTATACTACAACGTTAATTGTATTATAACATTTGTGCCATGGTATTAGAGATGTTTTTGCAATGGTGTAGGGTTTATTTAAGTTCTACATGTGAACACTTTAAAAGCCACAATCATTCTTTTAGCACAATCTAATGCTAGTCCAATGCTTTTGTAATGCGATTGGCAACTTCATTGACCGTAATTATGCTTTTTTAATGTGATTGGCATCTTAATTGGTCACAAAAATGCTAACATAATGCGCCTGTAATGCTAAAAAATGACTACTTGTGAACCTAATTATGGCCTAAAGCCACATAATTTGTGCCCAAATAAGCATAACAGTAGCCGTATGGACGTTTGTAGTGCTAAAATATAACTAACTCAAAATGCTAAAACGATACTGAAATGCCGTAAGCCGGCCGTTATTGTGCTTTGATGTGTTACTTGGGCTGTAATGGTCTAATTAAAATAAATACTTTCAGTTTAATAACTTATAGTCGAGTAGAACAAAGTTAATAGTGGTCGCATATTCGTGAAGCTTTTTATATTGAGTTCGTAGAGGTGTACAGAAAAAAAAGCAAAATAAGCGAATATGGGGTCAATAGATTTTGACCCCTTGTTCGTTTTGTTTTCGCACCCGCCTTTTTCATTTTGACCCCATAATCGATTAGAGGGCCCTAGATAACCATAAATATGAACATCTTCTTCTCGAATCGTTGTCTCAAATTTTGACCGACCAGATTTTAGCAACGTGTACAACTCTGTCCTGTGCTTCATTTAAGTCCTGGGGCGTACAGAGATTTTTTAAAAACACATTCACTTAATTTTTAACCATAAAAATTAAACCCACGACTAAATTGATAGATAATTTAGCATATATTCGCATTGTCATTCGCAAATATTCGCATGTACAATTACATATAGTTTGCTTGAACTACAGAAAAAATAAATATAAGTAAGTCTGTTTTTGTTTACGATCTTTCGGTCTCGTACGTACAGTCAGCACCCAGCATTATCTGACCCTTCGTATAAAGAAGAAGAGGGCAAGTAGTGTGAGAAGAGGGGTCAGGTAATTCTGGGTACTGTCTACTAGTCTATCGATAGGACTTTACGGGAGGCAAACAATCAACCATCGGGTTACTTCGGATCAGCTTAAAACTCTCAATGCATTACTACGATATATACGATGTAATGATAATTCAAAACTATACATATTTGTACGCCGGAAACGGCAGAATATTCGGATCATTAATATACAAAACACCTTCCAGCTTTGTACAATATTCTGACAAATAAATGCATTCTATTCTATTCTATTCTACAAATGTGTGCGTTCAAAACGCATGAATATCTAGTTAAAAGTCAAGTTGCGGACACTGATACACGGTATTTTTTTTTGGAGCGTGTGAAATCATCAAATGACTCCTCCCGCTCTGGGCAGAGCGGTAGGGAGTGTGTGACTTCTACTGACTAAAAACCACCCATGTTCCTTCTTAGCCCTGTGTGTCAAAGCCGCGGTATCTCATTCGAACAACCCCCAGCCCCGACGGGGCCTAACCTAACGATAGTTTCTATGCCGTCCATGGGTCTCTGCATGGCTTTTATATGCCATCGAGAAATACCTCTGCGGCATTCTGGTTTCCTCACAATGTTTTCTGTCACTGGAGCATGTGACAATTATACAATACGCACATGAATTAGAAAAAATCAAAGGCTCGAGGCGTCGAAGTTCAGACATATGTCTTAGTGGCCGCCTGATGAAAAAGTGTTAATCGCACACATTGACTTATATATTACTGCGTAGTTTTTATATCAATGATCGCACATGTGAATACTTAATACGAATAACAACGTAGAGAATTTTTTTGCATCATATCAGATTGAATGAGTAGGGCAGGACGTCAAAGAAGAGATTCTCCTGCGTACACGATTTATGTTTGCAGTGTTTTTCTAGTTTTGCGCACCAAGACTTGCTTTAAATGAGTTTGTTCGAAATTGCGGTTTCTATGGAATTTATTCTTTTGTGGTGCTATCAGTTAACTTATATTTCGGAAACTTGAAACTTTAGAAAATAATGTCTTATATTTGTGCCTGTATTGCCTGACGTAACCTTAAATGCAGTGACAGGTGCCGTAAAAACAAAGGTAAAAAATATGTGAAAATGATTCCCATGGAAGGAAAAATGTCGAAACAAAAATAATAATAATAATAATAATAATCTTTATTACACAAGAAATGATTACAAAATTGTGTGAAGTCCCTGACTCCTGTGCTAGGTGATAGACCTGTGTTACAGAAGTCAGTGCCCTCTCCCAAGCGGAGATACTAAAGAATCTTATGCAAAAGATTAATGAAAAATAAAAAGTATAGTAACAACAACAACAAAAAATAATAATTTATAAGCGTTTAAAGAAGCCTGTATTGAATTTGAGTGTGTTTGTATGTCTATTTGTGTCTGCGTGTGAGTGTGTATGTGTGTGTATGCATGTGTGTGTATGCGTGTGTGTGTATGTGTGTGTTTATGCGTGTGTGTATGTGTGTGTGTGTGTAGTAGTGAGTGCTAGTGTGTGTGAGAATAGAATTATCAGGAAGGGTTATCAGCTAATGCAAGTGAGGTTTGAAATTGGAAGTCTGTCACACCTTGGCATTAATGTTACGAGATGGATAAAATAATTTTCTCAGTTTCGTCATAGTTCAGCGACAGTAACCATAGCTTAAGACTCTGCTTGACTTTATGCAGAGTCAGTTTATAAATTGAAAGCTTTTTGTTGATTCTGTTGTACATTTGAGAGCTTTGGGCGCGAAAGTGTCGTCGTGCAAGTGCAGTACGACACTGGACAGATTCACAGATTGGAAAGCCAATACGCCGCTTGCATAGATTGCTATCTAGTGGCATCGTGGAATGTCGGCGTAAGACAGATCGGAGCACGTAGAGTTTCCGCACCGTAAGTACTTGGGCTTCTGAGTACAACTGGACTGTGGGGGTAGTCCCTTTTGCGGAAATACATAATTTTAAGAACTGCCCGCTGAGCTCGTTCCACCCTAAGCATCACGGTTTTGAAGGTCCCACCCCAGACCGGAATACAGTAAGTGATGATCGACTCACACAGTGAACGGTATACTAATGAAGCTGTTTCGATGTCGGCTGCATGCCTAAGATCTTTAAACAAATAAATAAATTTACGAAGCCGGGAGCATAGCTTATCTGTGTGTGTGCGCCAATCTAGTCTCTCGTCGATAAAAACACCTAAATATTTAATATTTGTCACCATATCAAGGCAATTGCAATTGCATGGAGAGGCATCGTGACAAATATGCGCTACTATTCTACTCGAGTCCATTGGTGGTTTAGGGGAATTCGGTGGTTTAAATTGTATTACTTTGGTTTTTGAAATATTGAGCGTCAGTAGGTTAGTGGAGAGCCAGTCCATAATAGTTCGCAACGTTAGTTCAGTACTTTGTTTAGCTTTGTCCCAGGTCACATCAGATATCAACAGTGCTGTGTCGTCGGCGTAGGTGAAAATGTCGCAATGGGTGAGGGAGAGTTGGCAGAGGTCATTTATATAAATTTGGAAAAGTGTCGGTCCCAGGATACTTCCTTGAGGTATGCCGTAGCTGATAAACTCTTCGTCACTAAGTACTGAGTCAATTCTAACACATTGGCTACGCCCTTCGCAAGGGCCACACCACGCACTCCCATGTGCTCCATCTTGTCCACAAGTAAGAAATGTTGTGAAAGAAAAACGAGCAAATGATAGCGTTACGGTTGATTTGGAAGAATGGAAGAAAGAAAACCGTGAGACAAAAGTAGGCTTATTGTAATCGTCTTCATTTCTGTATGTGTTTACTAAAAAAACAAATTAACTCATTCCAGGAAATGTGCATCCTAGTCTTGGCCGTAGAAGTGAGTGGCGACATCCTGTCCCCGATCAACGTGGTTGGCCTGAGCGTCTGTCTTCTCGGCATCATCGGCCACATCATTCACAAGGTCCTGTTCATCAAGTCCGTCACCGGCACCGTCCATGCCATAGATCAAGACTTCGAATCGATTAAAGACTTCGAGTCCACCCGACGGACTTCAAAAGTGAACGGAGAATATGGTAAGCCGCTCTTGGACGACCCAGCGTGGCCTGCAAGCGAAGAGAGCGACTTTGACAGCAATGTGGTGCTTTATGAAGTGCTACAGCGTAGAGACGGTAGGTAGACGGGTGGGCGAAGGAGTTCCGATTGGTTCTAGCATGACTTTTGACGCGGGTAGGGAAATTCGTACGATTTTCATATAGGGTGTAAGCGGACCCTTAGCGAAGCAATCAACCAAGCATTCTAAACATCAGACTAAGTACCCCGCGGAAAAATATTGCTGGGAGATTATTTTTTTTGGTGTATCTGTAGCGTTCAATGTAAGAAAGTAAAAATATTTATATGTCGTAGATACATGAGCTGCACATACAAGATGACAAAAAATAGACAGTAAACATGCAGAAAATGCAAAAAGACGGAATAGAAAAAAGAGTAAACAGCTTGCACGTCGTGACTGTGATAAGCAGGTATCAGGATAATGCTGATGTACTTAAAACATTGTGCTGATGAATGCATTGGATACTTAGAGGTCATGGAGGTATTTAAAGTAAACTTAGAACATTTAAAATTTGTAACATAGCATCATGCCTGTAATACCCAATGGGCTAGGCAGAGGTGTACTCATTAGTACATCCACATTTCGCTAGTTATGTTTAAGTCCCATGTAACAAACTTTTAATTACAAAAATACATATTTAATTATAAAAATACTCTCGGCTTCGCTAAGAGTGTTTTTACACCCTTTATAAGACAATGTTACTCCAGTTATTTCTAAATTTAACGCACAGGATATGCAAATTTCTTAAAGTAGTCGAATTTAAACGTATTATTATCTTAAACTAGCTGATGCCCGCGGTTTCACCCGCGTGGATGTCAAAAACTTGACAAATTATATAATAAAACCTTCCTCGAGAACCATCCATTGGCGAAAACAGCATGAAAATTGGTGCAGTAGTTTTTGAGTTTATTGCGAACAGACAGACAGACAGACGGACAGACATGGCGGGGGACTTTGTTTTATAATATGTAGTGATAAAAATGACCGAGGACTTCGTGGCTTAATAATAACAGCTGCATGGGTTTGTCGACAAGGTTAAGCCGCGTTTGTCAAGGTCGGTCTGTAGATGGGCGCCCATCCATAATTTTCGAGATTCCTCCGTGCCTCGGAGCGCACGTGAAGTTGTTGCTCCTGGCTGCCATTTGTAAGTCTTTGACAGTCGCTTCAGCTAATCAGTGTTCCGAAAGTCTGACAACCAGTCTGACCAAGGAGTAACGAATAGCGCACTGTTCTAATTTGAACACTCGACGGTGAGCCGAAGCATTAAATTAAAGCTTGCGTAATGTTAGTGATAACGAACATCAGTATTAGTAACTTGAACTCGTTTTAGTGAAATCTTTCATAATTCTTTTATGAAAATCGTACGCTTTCCCCCCCTACGGCGTCCGTGATATTTCATTGATCATCAAAAAGAAGATAAACAAGTACCCCTTACCAGACGTCTATCTGTTTCTTAATTACTTTCTTTCTTCTGAAGGGGATACTTCACCATTGTAACTGAACGCGAGATGAAAATATATAAAATGCTTGCCGGTGCATTGTCAACCGAATTGGCTATTTGACTACTGTAAAAAAATCACGATAATGTTATGTTATTTCAAAGAACTAAGAGAAATAATGCAATGTGTGAAAAAAATCGATAAAATAATGGAGTACTACATGCGATAAAATAATGGAGTACTACATGCTTTAGAAGTTTTTGGTGGGGACATTTTCTATTCTTTTCGCGCGAAACGGCCATTTGTAATACTTAACTATGGCGGTATGACGTCATATGACGTCACATTTATGTAGCGCTGTCTTAGTCTAGCACGTCATTTAAAATCAGTTAAAACTAAGCCATTTTTTGATCGTTTTGATTACTTTTTCCACATCGTTTTATTTCTCTTTGTTCTTTGAAATAACAACATTTTCGTGATATTTTAACTGTAGTCAAATAGCTAATTTGTGTAACAGCTGTAAGACTCGGTTTACATGTGCTTACAGTATCAACGGTGATTTTTTTCCTGAAAACACTGAAAACAGTTTTCAGTTTTTTCAAAGCTTGCATTTTGTTGAAGCATGCATAAAGTTTAATTCTCTACTATAACTATTCTTCGTGGTTTCAGTTTAGCTATACACAAACTGGGAAAAACACAGAACACCTTTTAGGCAGTCCGGTAACAGAACAGCATTTTACAAGTATGCTAGTGACCCGTCCCTATTTCGTACACTTCGGGTCCAAAACTATCCCATTTGTTCAGTTGGAACCACCCATAGCCAAAGACGATATCCCGGTTGGGTGATTTTAGAGTTTAATGTGGATGAACAAAACGAGGCGTGACTTTATATATTTAAAAATAAGCCTAAATGTTTAAACCTTACAGTACATATTGCCACCTAAAAGTAAAAAAAAAAATAGAATAGGAATGAAAATGAACAACATTATTGTTATTTATGTTTACCAAATACCTACTGTTGTTGCTTATTTATTATTTAGATTGTATTTTGGAGCTATTTAACATAACATCACGGCTGTAATCCCCGTAGGGTTAAGCGGACGTGTATCTAATAGCACGCCCACATTTCACCAGTTATGTTTAAGTTCCGTGAAATAGGGGCCGAGCTTTCTTTAATTTTAACTTTTTTCTATTAAGATAAGTTTATACTTACCATTTGTGTTACATGGGTAGTTATTCTTGTCGGTTGTTGGCAAAGATAAATAACATTGCATTGCACATTTTCAATAATATTAGGCTAAATAAAACCTACAATACAACTGCACTGTTTAATTTTCAAAATCAGTTCAGCAAAATCAATATATTTATTTCAAGTAAACCACTTACAGGCACTTTTGAATAGTCGAACAAATACTAAATAAACTAATCAGCTAAGCTACAGTCCCAGTCACAAGGCATAATAACTGTGAGTGTACTGTAGTTGCCCATTCCAAAGCGTTGGTCTCATGAGAAGAACGGCAAGAAACTCCATGGACACTCTTTTAAATCATAATATTGTTACAAAACTTTGGTTACATCATTCATGTTGAGATGGTATATTATGTGAGAACGATGTAGCAAGATGTGCACGATAAGTGTCCACAGTGAAGTCAAAAAACGACGATTCAAAAACAAAATAATAATTCAAACAAGCTCGATGACGCTCCGTGTTTCTGACAACACAATCATAATATATTGGCGTTCGAATGAGTATCGCTGAGTATTATAATGCTATATTTCTAGAGCATTCTTAACTCGGCTCGAATCAATCGTTCCCAAATCAATTTCTTCTACGTTGGGGTGTTTAGAATGATGTACCAAAAACGTGGTAACCGTGTCACTTCCACCATGTATATGAAACAAAATCTAAAGTATACAAGTATTACCAAAGGTTGTTTATATGAGGGTATATGGGCAAAACAAAGAATGTCGCATGAAATGGTCACGTTCAAATCGTCAGTCGTTTAAATAGAACAGTTTTTTTGAATTCACATAACATTCACTTGAATATCTGACACGCTCGAATAACTATTTTTCTTTTTACAATTTTAACCCCTTTTTATTATTATTTACGGCCACCCCCCACTAGTTATCACATCGGTTATCAGAAAAACAAAGCGCGTATACACTTTAAATGTCTGACGCGCTCGAGTATTACCACGTGACTGTTTTTTTTTTACATTTTTGAAAATTCTTACACGTTCTCCCCCCACTAAAATGGAAATCTTGACATAGACTTTTTTTGTTTTAGAACGTAATCATCATAATCCAATAGGTCCTCATGAAGCTTAAGTAAAAGCAAAATTAGCATACCGTGCTCACCTACTTTAGCATCAACATCGCTGTGTGCAGGATGATATGCCTAGAAAGGAGTTGACGAGAAAACGAGAAGGTGATGAGATGACGAATGATAAGAAGTGTGTAAGAAGAAGACATGGTGCGATGACCCCAAATAAATTGGCTTAAGTGTAGGTTAATAATAATGAGAATTATTGCAAATACAATAGTATTCACCAAAAGAACATTAAAATAAATTGTAATTACTCAAAATCTTGTACTTCTCGAGTTTATTTGTTTTGTTCCTGTACCCTTCATGTAAACACGTAGACAGACGATGAGTGATATTATAGACAAGTCACAAACAATAATAACAAACGACTTTTCTCATGGGGGTGGGCAAAAACCACAACCACCTGCTACTACTTCGTCCACGTTCATTGTGGTCATACGGGGGGGTAAGTCAGTACAAGTCTGACAGTCCCTACCGCTTTGCCCGTAAGACACGAACTTCGGAGTAACGTAATACAGTCGACAGAATAGCACATTGTTACCTTAGGGGTGAAAGTAACCCGTCGGGGCTGCGGGTTGTTCGCAAGAGTTACCGCGGCCTCGACATGAAGGGCTAAGAAGGAACATGGGTGGTTTTTAGTCAGTAGAAGTCAGACACTGCCTTTCGCTCTGGCCAAGAGCGGGAGGGGTTATTTGATGATTTCCCCCCCCCCACCCCCCAAAAAGGGGTGAAAGCAACGTACAAATGTAAGTACATACCCCGAACTATTGGCAAACCACGTCTCGAGACTAAATAAGTCTTTAACCCGAGGTAAACACTATGCTTTTCATTGCTCGCCATAAATCGATCGTCTCTCGCTGATGTGACTCTCTTGCGACCTTGCCTTGCACGTCTCGTGTATTCTCCAGTCTGCCGGTAACGTTTAACAATCCGAAAGATGACGGATTTGGAAAGTCGCAATGTTTGAGCCACTTCTTTATAACGGGGCCCTTTTTCAATTAAAGTAACAGCTTTGGAAACCTGAGCTTTGTTAAGATCCGGCTTTGTGCCGTCAGGTATTCATTGATGTGTAAGGACCACTATTGCGATACGTTTTTGTAAAAAAAAACTTAAAAAAAGACAGATTTTATTAAATTAATACGCCTACGTCAGCAAAATTATTCCATTACACTAGTGAAAATAACAAATAAACGAAAAAAAAAAACCAAATGAAAGCCAGAAACAAAAGACTATTGAAGTAATTCTTTTTCCAAACTAAATATTAATGTATAATAATATGTGACCAGTTGGTATTAAGAACTTTTTGTACATACGAGTATATTAGTATTTTTCTTTGATTGATGAAGCGTTCCTCTAAATAAGTCCATGAGTGTTTAAAAACATGAAATAGCTATAGAAACCGGACTGCCGCTTTCCCGCCTATTTTGTTTTATTTTCTGTGGCCGGCCAGCTATTAAGCCGTTATTGTTACTTTCCATAATTGAAAAAATGGTAAATATATTTCCCAAATCTATGTTAATTTAAAGAAATAGTTGAAAATATTATAATAAAGCTATTTAAAAATATTTAACACTTAACTTTATGTTATTTAAATTTTACATCGCGCTTATTTTTACTTACTACCTTACAACATGGTTCAATAGAAATGTGAAAATAGAACTTATTTTTTTTCCAATAATTTGACAGCTGTCTGTTGAAAACGATTCTCCCTAGGGCTGAAAAGTATTACTTTCTACTTTAGCTGATGGGTTGACTATATCAACCCTTATACCTATTTGTATATAAACTGATACAAAAAAAAAAGAAGGAATAATATACCTAATTAAAAAGGTGATGGGGCGATTATGCCAGTCATCACAGAGTAACTTTGTACCCATTCATTGGTCACAAAATGAAACAAAAATAGTAAAATAAAAAAAGACTGATCTTAAAACTGAAACACATTATACTATACAACATAAGGAAGATATAGTATTGAAGTTGAAGGCTAATAAATAATGTTAGAAAACAAATGTACCTACTGTATGCTTGAAAAATAATCAAAGAAATATTAGGTATTAAAATTACGTAAAAATATAAAAATAAAGTAATGGTACAGATCTCATTACTGTGGAAAGCTAAAAATTTAGAAGAGAAAAAGGTTAACATAATATGCCTTTTCAAAACAAGAAATGAATGAATATTTTTTATGAAAACCTAGTTAAACGCACCTAGTCTTGAAATGCACTAGCATTTTTATAATGTTACAAACTACACCTTACAATCAAAATCCATACTATCTGCCTAGTCTTTTGTCTTACTACGTATGAGTTTCCAGTCTTACCGCATGCATCTGAATGCAAGTATTATGCATGGAGAGACTACCTTTCTGACTTTCACAACTCTGTTACTTGAAATCTCAATACCCTTTGGCAATTTGCCAAAAAAACTTACAAAAATAGGGTTGAATTTTTTAAGAAATATTACGTATGCCTGATGGAATTTAGGTTCAATTACCTGCGTTTTAAAAAAAATACTAAATGGATGTAATCTTGATCTCAGTCTTATCCCGAAGAGAGATGAGGTCGACGATAGAACGAGGTAACCCAAAAAGAATCCTGTTAACTCGCGACTTAAATAGAGTCATAATTTCGAACTTCCGTATAAAGTTTTACCACTACATAACGCCTTTCGAGGGTGACATTTCAAAGTGAACAATTAGGAAAATTCTTCTTAATTGAGCACCTTCGTTGTATAAAATATTGTACAAGAGTTCTTGTACAATATTTTAAGGCCAAGTAGTTTTATCCATGCGTTGTCTGTTAGAATTGATTATGTTAGAAGTTGCAATTTCACTTGCCATTGCTCCCTTACACACGCATGCCTAATTGCCCACAGTCCTTCTTCTAAAAAGGTTCTATTGCAGCTTATATAGCTGCTATACAATACTTATGAGATTGTTTGTTGGTTTATTTGTAGCTCCTGCTAATTCTAAGAGATGGTGCAACGGAGGTCTCTTTCAGTGGCCTGCATTCAACAAAAAGCAAGACCATTTGTATTGAAATCATATTTTATAGACAAGGGACAAGTCCCTGGAACATCGCAAGTTTTAAGAATATGGAGTATATTATGTAAGTTTAAAAGAATGTCTGGTTTGTAATGAGAACTGTAGTGTTTGAGTAACTAAAATAAGTATGTATGCATGAGTATGTAGTTGTCTTAGTTGTAATATATATATGTTTTGGTCGGCCTAATGGGTGTTAAATATATATTCGTTTTTCTGCCCGACCTGTGACGAAGCAGGCCGACCTGAATATACCACCCTTATAGTACCCTTTACCGGCGATATTCTTTACATGACATAGTAACATCCTTTTACATAAAGGTATCAATCACCTCGCTTGGTACCCATGGGTCATGGAGTTACAATTGCTGTATCAGAACAATAACTCGGAAAGCAATGCTTACCAATAATCTCTTTTGCCTCCGAGAAAAGGGTCGTAAGAATCCTTTGCTTTCCCAAAAAGACACGCCTGATAACATAATCTCCTCCTTTTTTAGAAGCCGATAAAAAACACACACAATATATATTTGTGTGTTTATATCGTAAGAACATTAGTTAAGAAAACGCACAATTTATATTTAAATATATATACTAAGTCAAATTAACTAGACAATCTTCATCGACTTGAAATGTATCATAAATTCATTCAAATAAAAGATTTGGATGTTTTTATATTCAGGTCGGGTGTTTAAACCGAATTTAGTAATAAGATTATAAAAGAAATTAGCACACATTTTGAAATTTTAGTGTTTACACAAAAAGTGAGATTAATGATAATAATGTAATATTTCATTTTAACAATCGAAATAAAAATATGTGCGATTATATACGGAATTAAAAAAAAGGATGGGTTTATAATAGAATCAAAGATTTTTATGTCAAGATCTAGCAAACAATAATTGTATTTGAAAATAATTAATAGGCGTTATTAAAAATAATCGACGATTATATGAAACCTTGACATCGATCGAGCACTGCGAACACTACCTAGAAAACATATAGATGTGTAGTGACGTAGCAAAAAGACAAATTGTATCGATACTCAGTAAAAATAGGCCAAACACAGTCATGGGTGGGGCAACCACAACTCAACCCAGATTTTGGCTAGTGCAACCCCTCAATTTCGACCCGACATGTTTTTGACAAAATAACCAATCGGAACTCAACATATTAAAAAAAAGCGTTCTATGAAAATTGTATTTTTAATATATTGATATTTTCTACTTACTAAGGCACACTATTAATTTATGTTTATAAAACATATAATTTTGTATTGCTTGTTTATTATCATTGTTTCTAAAATAATAATATGCCGTACGAAAATGATATAATAACTTATTTTTCTAACACAAATGGAACTGAATACATTATAAAAAATCTGTTTTGTTTGTGGAATTTTATACTTCAGAAAATTATCTTGAAATTATACTTTACGAGAGTTTAGGAAATTAATTATATTTTATATAAATAATGTTTACAACTTATATTGCTTGGTACCAGAGTATTTCGTTGAATTGCTTTTGTTTACAAAATATTAATGTATTACAGTCTTTTGGGCACTATAACAGGATAAAAATAAAAATGATTGATTTTGTAAGTAAAAGCAATCAGTAGAATATATCCTTTGTGATTATAACCTACATTCCATTTTCCTTCAAAATTATTTGTTGTAGTACAAAATAATATATTGTAATTGTTGTATCACATTTGAAATTGCTTTACTTGTTAATTATAATCTTTATTGTGTGTGTTAGAGCTTAATTCTTGTAGTGTTTGCCATAGAAGTCCCGTTCCTTCTTACTAAACTGTGTGTAGATCGAGACTTTTGTAATAAAATATACGCACATGTGTGACTTCCTAGATTAAATAATTATACTTCTTTCATTGGCAGGACTCTCATGGTTCTTCTCACCTATCTAACCTCGTAGTCATAATATTTTGTTTCCTACCTAACTACATATACCAATATTGTAACGTAGATACCTAGTTCTGTAAATCTAAATTTCAATTTTACATACTGTCACGAGCACAAATATGTAGTATATATTAAGCAACTTTTAAAAGTGATTTCCTCCTACTATGTAGATTAACTTTTTCTACGTTTTTACGAACATAGCATTTTGATAGCCATACTATTACGAAATGGGTCTTACGTCAAAGTAAAAACCTTATTTTTTATGAAAATAGCTTTTAAAATTAGCTAAGTGTATACAGATTATTGCTCGTGACTGTAAATATGTACGTAAGACTTTTCCTAGCACCCGGTTTCTGATTATTAAATCAACAGTGGGGTTAATGAGCCTCATGCCAGTTGTTCCCACTGAAAAATACTTTATAGATCGCGTGCAAGTAAAGGGTTTGGAAGATCTTTGGCCAGCCTAATTTCCGCCATTTTATTTAAAAATAGTGGCCACTCATAAAACTTGTCAGTGAATGGAAAACTTTTCGGTAATCGGGTGTTAGTCAGTGTCCTACTAATATTGCTATAATACAGAGTGTAAACGCACCCTCCACGCAGCCGTCAACCAGTCCTTATGTACATCAAACTAAGTAACCATACGCAAAATATATTGCTGGGAAACACTCAGAACATTATGCTTATAGAAGCTTTGAACAGTAAATGGGAGGCAAAAAAGACCTTGACCTCCAATATCTCCGTAACTGAATGGTTCCCACGTATGGTTCAGAACAAAAAAAAATATCGCTATGACGGGGAGAACAAGTACCTTTTGGCTTCGTTAAGAGTACTTTTACACCCTTTATATACTTCGAACTAGATGCTCGAATAATATGACTGTAAGTACATAACCCAAATTAGCATTTATAAAAAAAAAACAACTTTTTGTGAACAATGTAAAATAAAAATTAGAAAAACGGTTTGTAATAACAAAAATAACTTATTATAAGGTTCGAAGGTGCCTTTGATTTAAGAAATACAATAGATTTTTAATGCGCACTGCATAGAAATGGCCAATTTTACAAGGATATACACAATTATCCAATATTTCCCAAAAAAAATGGATTTACAGAATTAATATAATAATAATAATATGATTATTGAGGAAAGGTGAATTTCATTATGTACACGTGATGAAAAATCTAATATTTTACTCACTACATTTACTGGTTACATTTAGTAATCTTTACATAAATGACAATTAGGTAAGCTCAAATTATGTATATTCCAATTCAATTCAAATATATTCCGCTTGCATTTACTTAAATTAAATCCACAAATCATAATAGTATAATAATGTTAGAGTTTAAAAAAAAAAGTTAATACAAGTACAGTTTCACTTCTGCGCCCGGTATTTCTTCATATTTTTGAGACAAGTCACTGAATAGGCATTATACCGGGTGAAAGGAACACCCACACAAATTTCTCATCAAAAATTACTGATATTTCCTACAAAACTGTTGCACCAGTTATCACCATTCTCTTGCCCTTATCCCGATTAATTTTGGGTCACCGCAGCATGACTTCTTCAACCATACTTCTTTCATACTTCTGTTCTTCTTCCGTACTTCTCTTCTTTTTCCATACCTACTTCTCTGTTTCTCGACATCTCACTGTTTCAATAATAAGTCTTTTAATATTACCGACGAAAAAATTCGATCTTGGAGGGTCAGAATGATGTACCTGCTGTGTGTACGTGGTAACGGTGTCACTTTTACCCTGTGTAGAACCGAAATTGATTCATTTCTTTTCTTTCAAGGTATAGATCAGAATCAGACTTTTCAAATATCGGGTTTAACCTAGAAAGTAAGTAAATATGTAAGTTCATCTGATAAAACATTAAATAAGAAGTTTCTTGTCTCGAAATTAAGAGCTGAGTACATATTACCCGTATTGACGATTTTTATACGTAACTGTATGTAGGGACTTGTTTTTTTAGCATTTATTGAGTAAATGTTTTCTTGTTGTGATCGCCGACACAGGTTAGTTGGACTTTCTTCATCATTATATGTTTCTCTCTTTGTTTTTAGTTTTCTATTGTCCTTTTTTCGATGTATTTCATAATTTTCCCCGTAAATTCTAGACAAAATGTAATCCAAAGAAATTGAATTGTGTTGGCGATTGTAAGACTTTGTAATATTAAGTTATTATAATTGTTGTTTTGATAATGAAATGCTTTGTGTATTGCTGTTTGCGTTGAAAACGTTGGGCAATTTACGAAACTTGCGCTGTGACTGTACACTGTCGTTTAGATTTATTACCGTCATTTACCGAATACGTTTTCAAAGCCGATGGCAAAAGCTTTTAGTGTGGAAAATATAGTCACTTTATTTATAAGGGTAATTTATCATCGCCATTGTAGTTTCAAAATACAGACATTTCTTGCCTACTTTGGGGTTCAGGTCTCAACTAAACTATCCATGAATTAAATTACACAACAATTTTGTACACAAGACGTTGATCACGTATTTACTATGTACCTATCATTCTAGATTATTTAGCTCTTCTGTGTTATTTAAAGTTGTTGGATCAATAATACATTTATATTGTAAGACAGATAGGGGACACTTTAAAAATAAATGTACGTTTTGTGAGATTATGTTGTAATAAAAACAATAAAATTATCCCATTCGAAAATATATTGTTTGCTAAAACTACCTAAAAATCTTCTATTACTTTGTGACTGGAGTTTGCAAATTACCCTCAATTATGTGTTGACTCATTACAAGAGGTTCGAGCTTCTATATAATGAGATTATGTAGTTGTTATTACTGATTGATTGAGTAAACTTGTTATGTACAATCAGCGTACGAAAATTCTGACCGCACTTACAACCTTTTGTATTGACGATGTCGAAATTGACTAGTATACACTTGAAATACACAATAGCAATTTATGTTGTGTACTGACGCAATGCTGATGTAAGCTGATTGAACAACTCTTATACCAGTGTAAGACGGTGGGCGTTTGATATTGTCATACTACTATACTGTATAAAAATATATTATTTAAGTACCCATATTGTTTTATTTGTGCGTCCACATGTACTGTGAACCATATTTTCTTTCTTCAAAACTCAGCCTGCGGACGAGATATAGAAAATGTGGAAGAACATACTCCTCTCATCACTTTGCCACTCTATCATCATTCTCTTATCCTTACATTCATTTGGGGTCGGCGCACCATGTCTTCTTCTACCTTACAACAGTTTCTTCATTTTTTCACATTACATGTCCATACCACGACAACCGATTAGCACAACTTTTCAGTCACCGGCGCCACTTTCAGACTTCCTCTTACGTACTCATTTCTAGCATTCCTATTTCACTTTATTACTCGAATAGAACATTAAAAAGAAAGACTTCAGCTGGTAACTTCATTACATTTATGATGCCAGGTTTAAAAACCCCGCCCTCAACTTACCCAAAAGATGGCCAATAGATGGCAGTGTTTTTAATGCCACTTTCCTATCCCACCACATAACTTTTCAGTCAGCGGCGCCTCTTTCAAAGTGCCTCACACTCATTCCTTATTTTATCCATTCGCGTAATACCAAACATCCTATTAGCATTCTCAACTCACTTTATCACTCCAATAGTTCTATTAATGTGTAGTAATGTTCGTGAATAGGAATTGATTCATCTGGCAACTTCATTATTTAGAGGACGACTGGTTCAAAAACCCCGCGCTCGAAGTTACCCAAATGTTGACTAATAGATGGCAGTTTTTGCAATGCCAGTTACCAATTAGGATCGCTAGGTGGCACGGCTAGCTCCCGCCATGCAACCCCTAGAGGTAGATGACCCCTGGAGTGAAAAATAAAAATCAATGAACATCTATATTTCTTTGGTCCAGTGTTTGCAATCGCGGCTGCTGAGACTGCAGTCCTGGGTTCGATTACCGGGTCGGGTAATTGTTATTGGGTATTTTCTGTCAGGAAATTCTCAGTTGGAGCCACGGAGTCTGGATTTGAGGCCGGTTGATAGCAAGAGGCTCGCCCCTAATTACATGGTGTACGTTTAAGTAAACCTCTGTCTAATCTTTTCGGGATTACAGGCGAGATGTTAAGTAAATTTTATAAATGCAAAGGAAATCGTATCTTTTCTTTTCGATGATGATTCGATTGATTTCCCACCTTGGTAAATGACCAGCTTGATGAAAATCTAGAGCGCCACAACGCCGAGCAGTCTAAAAAGTCCTAAAAGTCAGAAAAACTGGCCAAGTGAAAGTCGGACTTGCACATGAAGGGTTCCGAACCATTGAAGTAGGGAAATAATACAAATTAAAGGGGGCTTTCCTTTAATTTGTATTATTTCTTGTTTTAGCGGTGACAGAAATATTTTTTTTTTTAGATTTTTCACCCTCTTAGTTTAAAAGTTAGAGGGCCCCACCCTCTAACTTTTAAACTAAGGGGGGATGTGCACACAGTTTACCACTTTGAAAGTGTCTATTTTTCAAACGATTGACTTTGAGAAAAAATGGTTTTAGAAACCTTACTTTAATTTCTAAAGACCTATCTATAGTCACCCCACACGAATAGGTTTGACAAAAAACTTTTAAAGTTTCAGTTCCATGTTTGTGGAGACCCCTCCTTAATCTTTAACTACCAAGTTTCAACAGTGTACTCTTACTAGTTTCCAAATTACAATTTAATTAGGCTGTGACATTTGGACAGACATGACGAATCTCTATGGGTTCCGTTTTTTGCCATTCGGCTACGGAAACCTAAAAAAGTCTGCTGACAACTTCATTCAGATTCACTTCAAGAACAAAGAGGGACGCTCTTTTTGAAAACCCCGCGTCCAAGTTGTGCAAAACTTATCGCTAGATGGCCGTGTTTTAAATTGAAGTAGTTTTCATGTTGAAGCGTTAGATGGCGCGACTAGCTCGCGGCTTTTGACCCCTTGAGTTGAATATGAGTCAGTGTAAACTACAAAAGCAGGTCATCGATCAAAGTTGCTCGTGTTTTTAGGTCACCACTACGTTTGAGTGGCGCTGCTTGTTGGGTTGGATTGCTAGCGAGGGAGTAAATAATAATAATAATAATTTCTTTTATTTCAGACACAATAAGATCCATAGAGTGTTAGTAACATAATATTAAATAACTTATTATCTAGTGTTAGTACCAATTGACCTCTGAACAAGAAAAATTAGGATTGGAGAGCTGTTGGAGCGCCTGCCAATTCTACCATAGCATTAACCAGATCAATTAGTTTTAAGTAATGTTTCGAAAGGTGTTATTTATGTTCTTTCTCCTATGTACTCTTCACTTGCCACACTTAACTCGTGCAGTTAACATCGAATAAAATTATAAATTAGTCTTGCGATTGAGTATCGTTCCAGCAAACCCCCGATATCCGTACATGGTCCTAACGAACCGGATAAAGTATTATTAAAGAAGATCAGCGGATATATTCCAGGAAATAAGGATTTTTCTATCCACGTGTCGTGGAGGTTATTTGCCGGTGAATTGGATTGATTAAGAAGAACCAGCTATAAGCGGTGTAATGCGTTTGTGATTAAGTTAATATCGTCACCCAACACTCAGGTAGTATATAAGTACAGTAAATACTCATAAGGTCAGTAAAATTTATTGTATTACCGTGGTATTACCTATAGTATTGTGTTAGATGAAAATCATTAGATACTTGTAGTATTGTGATTAGTATTTTATTCATCAGCAAAATTAAGTTTCAAATCATACTGAATAATAATATAGTATAGTTAGCTTATTTGCTACATCATTAAACTTAAATAAAGATAAAGCTGTAACTAAGTCACATAAATATCTACTTAATAGTGGTTGTTAATTGTTAGCAGGTATCTTAACAGAATACATAATAATATAAGTTGAGAGTGTTGGATATTAGTGCAAGTCATTTAGTCAAGTTATTACTAATTATTTAGAATCATTTATGTTGTGTCGTTCAATAACGAGTAGTGTTTAGTTGTGCCTTATTGTTACGAACTTAGCGTTAAAGTTTTATAAATAAAGGATTAGACTTGTATTGTATGTACTTATAGTTTATTAGAACAGTTGGTAGTTACATTATTGGAAAAGTTAGTTTATGTTGTTTGCAATAACATTCAGGGATCGTTAGAACACAGTTTTAGTGTATTAAAATAGTATTGTTCTTTTTTATAATTGTATTCCTGTATCAATTCCAGGTTGACGACACTCATCTCCCAGTATGTCTGAGGAAAGGGAATTAGTTAAAAAGCGAGGCAGCTATAAAGGTCGTTTGACTGCGTTCGTCAACTTTCTGGACTCACTTAAGGACAAAGACTTATCAAACTGTGATGTGTCTGAATTGCAATTGCGCATGGGTAAGATGGAGTCATTGTACGAGCAGTATGATGAGGTACAGTTACGTCTGGAATGCATTGTAGATGATCTCAAATTACAAGACTCTGAGCGTTCTGACTTCGAGTCTCTTTATTATAAATCCTTGTCCAGAGCACAAAATATTCTGACTGAATTTAATAAAGATAATAAATCGATGGAAAGTTGTAAAAGTATAATACACAAGCCAGTTAAGTTGCCAACAATTCAGTTACCTAAGTTTGGAGGATCATATTCTAATTGGCTAGAATTTCGTGACACCTTTACCAGTTTGATACATTGTAACGATGAGATCGACGAAATCAATAAGTTCCATTACTTGAGAGCATCTCTTGAAGGAACTGCTGCAATAGTAATTAAATGTATTGAGTTTTCGTCGAACAATTACTCTGTAGCATGGAGGTTGTTACGTGATCGATTTGACAAGAAAAGATTATTAGTGCAAAATCATGTTTCCGCATTGTTTAATATTGAGCCTATCTCAAAAGAATCTTCAGTTGCCATTAAAGGTTTAATCGATCACTTAAATAAAGATTTACGTGCATTAGAATCACTAGGGGAACCTGTTAAAAACTGGGACACACTTTTGATTGAATTTGTTACTCGTAAGCTTGATCAAAAGACCTATCGTGAGTGGGAGGAGTACAAAGGTAATATTGACAAAGACAGCGCGATCACGTTAGACACATTGATGCAATTCCTACGAAATCGAGCCACTCTTATCGAGACCTTAGAAATAAGTCGCAGTAATTGTTTACAAACATCAGGTAAATCAGGCCCTGAGATAAAATCTATCGTAGCAACGCAATCTCCTCACAGTTCTAGCACTGAATCAACTCCTAAGGCATGTCCGAAATGTAATAACAACGATCACATGTTATATAATTGTCCACAGTTTCTCGCATTAAGCAATGACGATCGTCTCAAATTACTACCCAGTTATAAGGTTTGTTTCAACTGTTTTCGTTCAGGTCACTATGCTAACAAATGTAAAAAACAAGGTTGCAAACTATGCAAACGTAGGCATAACACACTAATTCACATAGATTCTAAAGGCACTATTGCGAATACGCTTCGTGATAACAACAACTTGTCTGTATCGGCTTCGTCACCGTCTACTAGCACTGAAACAAATACCGTAGCATTGTCAGCGAACACTGCATCATCCCGTGCTCATAATCAGCAAGATGTTGTTTTATTATCGACCGCCTTGGTCAAACTGAGGGATCATACTGGTTGCGTGCATCTCGCTCGCGCGGTGCTAGATAGCGGTAGCACCTCTTCATTCATAACAGACAGGCTATGTAAACAACTTGGTTTAATAACTAACCATGTAGATAAATCGATTCTTGGCATCAATAATGTCACTTCCCACGTAGGCAAAACATGTCGTGTTAAGATGCAGTCATTATGTGATAGTTTTAGTTTCGAACTCAATTGTTTTGTTTTGCCATTCATTACAAGTAATGTACCGTGTCGTGAAATAGACATCACTGATTTCGACATACCGTCGAATATTATTTTAGCGGATCCTAAATTTTATAAACCCTCGGATGTCGATATATTAATCGGCGCTGACCTTTTTTGGGAAATTTTAGGATCGCAACGAGTAAAATTAGGTACTGGAAAACCATTATTATGTGAAACCCGTTTAGGATGGATAGTTTCCGGTCCAATTAATTAAAATTATATTTCACTGCTGTCGAGTGACATGAAATGTAACTTTTCTAATGTTATTTCCGATGATGAAAGTAACTGGGAAAACCTTAGAACAGAATTGACAAAGTTCTGGCAATTAGAGGAGGTAAGTGCGAAATCTTCCAATTCATACATACCAGAAGAAAAATTATGTGAAGATCATTTCGTTAAAAATACGACACGATTGTCTGATGGTCGTTTTTGTGTTCGTATTCCCTTAAGAAAGATCCGTCAGTTCTAGGTAATTCTCTCAAGAAAGCTACATATTGTTTGCAGTCTTTAGAGCGTAGATTAAAGGTTAAGCTAGATTTTAGTAAAATGTATCATGACTTTTTATTAGAATACGAGTCACTTGGTCACATGACAAGGGTCAATAAACCTAATTTTTGTATTGGTTATGTTATCCCGCATCACGGAATAATACGCGAGTCGAGTAGCACGACCAAACTTCGTGTTGTCTTCAATGCAAGTTGTCCTACTACGACGGGAGTGTCCTTTAATGACCTACAAATGGTTGGGCCCACTGTACAGGACGATCTATTGTCTATACTTCTTCGTTTTAGGTTCCACAAGTATGTTTTATCTGCGGATGTGGAGAAGATGTATTAGTCTAGTCGACAAGTTGAAAATGGTACAAAATAGAGATACTGCTCTTAAAATTATGTGCGATAGCTCATTGGATCCGGAATGACGTCTAGAAAAATGTGCCAAAAGCGTGTATTAGCACATAAAAAATTGCAAAAGTTATAAACAATTAAAGATGAAAAGAAAATGGCATATCGTTTTTTGCGAATATTTAATAAACTATTAATATTTAAGAAATTTCAAAAAAAGATTCAGAAAGAGGAGGAAATTTCCAATAAAAAACTCCTAACTCCCGGAACTCTATCTCCATTATTTATAATTTTAATTTAACGCTGAAAATAGGTCTGCGCGTGACATTTTTAGGATGCGCGCGTGGCGTCAAAAGCGAGTACGGCACATTGATTAATTTATTTAAGGTATTGAATATTTTTTTTTAAATTTGAAAAAATTATGGTGTGTTCTGAACACTATAATTAATTTATTCCCGTTGGAAATTTTACTTAAAGTTAATTTTTCAACAAGTTAAACAATTGTTAACTAACGAAATTTTCTCGAATTGTCTTAATTGTAAGTGAAAAAAAATGTTTAAATAATGGTCGTAAAAAATTTTCGCTTCGTAGAGCCTTTCTTACATACATACTTAACAAGATCGTGCCATAAAAGTTAAAAAAAAAAGACGTGTGGCACTCGGAGACTGCCGCGGTAAAGCTATTGCATAGCATTTTTTATCAACTTATGCAATTATAATTATTTATTTATTTTATTAATGCAGTACTTATTTAAATATAGTATTTATACTTACACTTTTACTAATCATCCTCATCTTTTATAAAATGTCCTTTTACGTCTCATGTCGCGATTGGCGACAACTATTTTTGTTGGCAGCCTTATAATCGATCTTATTCGATTTATTAACTTTGATTTTGCTGTTTTAAAATATTAAATCTAATAATTTTTCAATGTTTACTTTTCATTTGACATTACGTCAGTTGTCAAGATGTCATTTACTTTTTCTTTTATTTTGTGTCATAGTTTTTCTTAGTGGTTAGAGCTATGAAGGTTACATTTGATTTATATAATTTAATTTATTTTTATTAATATGTTAGCTCAAATAATGTAATTTATTGATAATTTCTATTAAAAGTATCTTATCTTACGCTTATAAAATTAATTAACACGCTCACAGAAATTCTTTGAGGAAGTTTTTGCCGTTTTAAATACAGGCAACTCACAATTTTTGATTTCAAGAAATTGTCAAGTGTCAATTTGTCAAGTGTCAGTTCGTTAGGTTTTTATTTTCGTTACGGAATTTCTGGATTCGGTCCCCACGCTCAAGGCCCGCGATAGAAGCTATGCAATAGCTTAAAAATATTTATACTTTGTTTATAACAATTTTTTTACTTTAACAACATTACTTGGATTTTTAAATTTTTTACGACCATTATTTAAACATTTTTTTTCACTTACAATTAAGACGGTAGTTCGAGAAAATTTCGTTACTTAACAATTGTTTAACTTGTTGAAAAATTAACTTTAAGTAAAATTTCCAACGGGAATAAATTAATTATAGTGTTCAGAACACACCATAATTTTTTCAAATTAAAAAAAATATATTTAATACCTTAAATAAATTAATTAATGTGCCGTACTCGCTTTTGACGCCACGCGCGCATCCTAAAAATGTCACGCGCAGACCTATTTTCAGCGTTAAATTAAAATTATAAATAATGGAGATAGAGTTCCGGGAGTTAGGAGTTTTTTATTGGAAATTTCCTCTTCTTTCTGAATCTTTTTTTGAAATTTCTTAAATATTAATAGTTTATTAAATATTAGCAAAAAACGAAATGCCATTTTCTTTTCATCTTTAATTGTTTATAACTTTTGCAATTTTTTATGTGCTAATACACGCTTTTGGCACATTTTTCTAGACGTCATTCCGGATCCAATGAGCTATCGCACATAATTTTAAGAGCAGTATCTCTATTTTGTACCATTTTCAACTTGTCGACTAGACTATATAGGCAAATAGTCGTCCACCCGTCGGATAGGCACCTACAACAGATTGTTTGGCGTAACAATGTTGGTGAGCCGATTAATGTTTACGAATTAAATACCGTCACGTACGGTACGGCTAGTGCACCGTTTCTCGCAACTCGATGCCTTAAGCAACTAGGACTCGATTCTAGGGACCCTAAAATATCTGATATCATCAGACATGACTTTTACGTCGACGATTTACTGACGGGGGGGAATGACTTGGACGAAGCAAAATTAATTCGCACTGAAGTTACAAAAGCGCTTGCGTCCGGCATGTATGCCATTAAGAAAATGGAAGTCAAATGAACCTCAACTAGTGTCGGATTGTGTTCCTGCGCCGGACAGCTTGCCAGCGTCATTGGATTTAAATGCTGGACCTAATGAGCCTGACAAGTTGCTTGGTCTGGGATGGCATGTCGGTACTGATGAGTTAGGGTTTCCTATAAATGTAACTAAGTCCTCGACTGGGCACACTAAGCGTGATTTGCTATCCGTTATTGCTCGAATTTTTGACCCCTTAGGTCTTTTGGGTCCTATTATTATCAGCATGAAGGTATTATTACAGAAAGTGTGGTTAGATAAATTATCATGGGATCAACCATTACCTAATGAGATTGGTAAACATTGGGATGTGATCATTAAGTCTTTGCCTCTTCTAAATAATTTCCGTATCCCGCGCATTGTAGTCTGCAATTTATATACGGAGTTAGAACTCCACATTTTCACAGATGCGTCTGAGTCCGCATATGGTGCTTGCGTCTACATTCGCAGTGTTAATGACAAGGGTGAACAATTGGTTCGTTTATTGATGGCCAAGAGTCGAGTGGCTCCCATAAAGCCTACAACAATCCCGCGACTGGAGTTGTGTGGTGTGGTAGTTGGTTCTCGTCTCTGTGAGAAAGTGATGGGCTCACTCCGAGCGAAGATCAGTCGGGTCTATTGTTGGACTGATTCGACCATCGTATTGGGATGGTTGCAGATGATGCCTACCAAACTTCAGCCGTTTGTACGCAATCGCGTTGCTGAAGTTTTGGATAAGGCGGGCAACTGTACGTGGCGACACGTCCCAACCGAACAAAACCCAGCAGACCTTATATCTCGTGGCGTGGATGTAAGTGTTCTGCAGGTTTCGGAACTGTGGTGGCATGGACCAACATTTTTAGGACTAGACCCGTCTGACTGGCCTTCACAAATTAAATGTCCAGGACCGGAGTCGCTACCGGAGACTCGACCTAATGTCGTGTTAAATGCTGTCATTAACGATTCAAAGGTTGAGGAATTTATTGATTTTAGTCGTTATTCTAATTACTCGCGGCTAATACGTTCTGTTGCTTATCTATTGCGATTTATTAAGTCATGCAGAAAACATTATCCAAGGGATAATTATTTGTCACATGATGAGTTACAAGATGCATTAAATGTCGTTATCATTCACAGTCAGTATCAGTCATTTTCTGAGTACGAATTACTTTTAAATAAAAAAAGTATATCTAAACGGAGCGCCCTTCTTAAGTTCAATGTTTTTTTGGACGACAAAAATATTATACGAGTAGGAGGACGTCTCGATAATTCTGATTTCGCTTACAGTAAAAAGCACCCTATATTATTACAGTCCACTCATAATTTTACGAAGTTGTTATTTCATTTCGAACATAGGAGATTGATGCATGCTGGCCCTCAATTACTACTAGCTTCCATTAGGGAATCTTATTGGCCTATAGGAGGTCGCAACTTGGCAAAGGCCTGTTATCACAAGTGTGTTCTGTGTCAACGCATGAAAGGTAAGGTCGTAACCCCGTTAATGGGTAACTTACCACAAGAACGCCTTCGTCCAGGTTATCCCTTTGAGAGCACAGGCGTTGATTATGCCGGGCCTATTATGTGTGCTAGCCGTCAAGGTCGTGGATGCAGACTGGTAAAGGTGTATGTCGCAATTTTCATTTGTTTTACAACCAAGGCCATCCATTTGGAGCTCGTTGGCGATTTAACTAGCAATAGTTACTTACTGGCTTTGTATCGATTTATTTCTCGAAGAGGTAAACCCGTTGCCATCTTCTCGGATAACGGTACTTCATTTGTCGGTGCGTACAACGATCTTTCTAAATTTTTAAAATCAAATAGTTTGTCCTTGGGTGAAAGTGCAGCGAACGATGGAATAAGGTTCCACTTCACCCCAGCTTATACCCCGCATTTCGGTAGACTCTGGGAGGCGGGTGTCAAGTCAACAAAATACCACCTTCAAAGAGTGTTGGGAAAATGTAATTTGACCTTCGAGGAGCTTTACACCGCGCTAGCTAAGATCGAGGCCATCTTGAACTCACGTCCACTGACGCCGTTGTCTTCAGATCCTGCAGATTATACTCCGCTTACGCCAGGACATTTCCTGATTGGGCGGTCTCCTACTTCCTTGCCGCAACCCGACTACCAGCATTACTCTGCCAACCATCTATCTCGCTTTCAAAGAGTCGAACAACTCCGCCAACACTTCTGGAGCAGATGGAGTAAGGAGTATGTAACAGAATTACAGGTGCGGTCGAAATGGCGTAGCTGCAAGGACAGTCTGAAGATTAACTCTTTAGTCGTGGTCAAGGAGGACAATCTTCCTCCTCTGAAGTGGAGACTTGGACGTATTGTGGCTGTTCACCCGGGAACGGATGGCATCGCTCGTGTGGCTGATATACAGACCTCCACTGGACTCATTCGGCGGGCATTCAACAGGATCTGCCCATTGCCTGTGTCTTCAGATTCTGGTTGAAACCGTTGCTTTCAACGCCCGGGGGCATGTTGGAGCGCCTGCCAAATCCACCATAGCATTAATCAGATCAATTAGTTTTAAGTAATGTTTCGAAAGGTGTTATATTCTTTCTCCTATGTACTCTTCACTTGCCATACTTAACTCGTGCAGTTAACATCGAATAAAATTATAAATTAGTCTTGCGATTGAGTATCCTACACCCCCGAAATCCGTACAGGGGGGGAGAAGTTTATCTCTATTTCCGTCAAAACTTTTTTTACATAACCTCAAAATGTATGTGAAAATTCAAATAACCAAGTTGCTGGTTTTTAATTTTTATCTTTTACAAAAAAAAAAAATTTCACGAAATTTGGTGAAAATCTACCTTTTTGTGTCCCAAAAACACAATTTTTTTTATTCAAAATATTATTTTTTTCACCTTGTTATTGACTTAATATCGAAAAATCAGCCATATTTTCAATTGAAATTCACCTGTCAAAATATCTGCTTTTTTTAAAAAGTCAGTAGGCTTTTTGATCGTTAAAAATCTCTTCTTTCTGATGATGTAAAAAAAAATATACATTGTAATAGTAAATTTTCTCAGAAAATGCAAAATCAGCTGCTACGAAATAACAAGCAGTAAGGCCCAGACCCTTCTAGCCCCTTCACCACTTCTCTGTGAAATACCTTTTGATGGGCTAACATTTTCCGTAGGTCACTCAGGTATTTGTTATCTTAAAATAGCAATAAATAGGCGTATAGTTTCTTTCTTTACTACTTATTATTTCGTAGCAGCTCTTTTTTGCATTTTCTGAGAAAATTTACCATTGCAATGTATATTAATTTACACCATCTGAAAGTAGAGATTTTAACGAACAAAAACCCCACCGTCTTTTTTAAAAAAGCTGATATTTTGACAGGGGAATTTTCAATTGAAAATACGGCTGACTCAGATCAAATAACAGGCAGATAGAATATGCGCAACAAACAATGTGAAGTAACTCAATATTTATGTGTGCATGACAGCTAGGAGCGGCATTGTAGGGACATGTGCATCTGTGCGTGTGTAAAGTTGCTAGGTATTGGTAAAAACTCCCACATTTTTTTCAATTATTGTACTAATGTTTAAAATTGGAAATGCACTTTTGCTATATAGATGCTCAAGTACCTAGTATTTGAACAGAATAAAATTGGCACATCATTCATTTTTCATCATTTTCATTGAAAATTGGCACATCTAAATACTAAGCTAAATTGTTGACATCCGTGGGCAAATCTTTTAAAAAACCTAATGAAACACTTTCAGAATCGTCGGTGTCTTCTTGTCGGTACGATGAAGTAGTTAAGTTGATTATTTGTGTAGCGGAAGTACTCGTTAATATTGCAATATTCTCCAGAGGAATACAGTTTCCAGTTTCTATACTTCTCATTTCTAAATGCGTTAATAATTTTCAATATTTGGTCTTTTTTTTGGGGGGTGGGAAATCATCAAATAACCCTCCTGCTCTAGAGCAGAGCGAAAGGGAGTGTTAGACTTCTACTGACTAAAAACAACTCATGTTCCTTCTTAGCCCTTTATGTCGAGGCCGTGGTATCTCTTGCGAACAACCCGCAACCCCGACCTGTCGATATTTGGCCTTAAATTGTTTTACGTTTGGATTATCATTATGCATCTTGAGGCATCCGAAAAATATTTCAATATGATCCTGGCTAAGTTTGTAGGTGAGTAAAAAAAAAAGAAATGTCTTTTTCTATTAGACGATCATAAAGTGATATTAAACTTGATATATTATTATTATTATTATTTACCAGTAGTTCCTGAGACTAGCACGTTCAACCAAACAAACAAACTCTTCGGCTTTATAATATTATTAGTATAGATTATACTAAATTATTTCTGCATAAACATGTATAAATTCATCTTTCTACACACCATGCAAATTCCCCCAATTCAAGGAGACCTATTTCGAAGTAAACTGGCAACACAGACCAATAACTGCCAATTTTTGAGTCTGAAAATATTTTATGGAAATTAAACAACAAAACAATAAAATAAACAATAGTTACTTGTGGAAAGATATTCCATCTCCTTTTGTTTGTTTTTGTGAACAACTTTTACAATGTTTACAACTTTTACAACAAGATAGCATGATCTGACAAGATTTGACATAAAATAGTAAGTCACTTGTGACGTCTAAGCAGTACGACGCGTAGCTTAGTACTGACGTGAGATCATATTCGCTTTTGAATTTGTATTAGCTTTGGTGGTTTTACTCTCATGTTCTACGCGCTCTATCTGCCTATTATTTAATCTGAGACGGCTGCTGATTTTTCGATATTAAGTTCCTCCACTTCCCGACCTCAGATCGACCGTAATAATTTATTTTTCCTTTACTTTTTGTTATATTCTCTTCCTTTTCCAATGGGTTTCATCATACTATTATTTTGTTTGGTTTTAAAAAAATATTTACCCTTGTCTATTTCGGTATCTACATAGTCAGTATGCATTTCCAGCATAACCTGAGCTCGCTCTCCGAATAAGCTTCTCGAACAATGAGAGAACCAACTTAGTTCGGTTTTCATAGCTATCGATTCGTCGTGCGTACAGTTGTCACAAGGTAAAATAAAAATAAAAACCATAATATACAAAAATTAAATATATTTCATTGAGTAATAATAACTTAAACGTTGATTTTGTAAATATTTCCAAACGATTTCTTTGTGTTTATAAATGAGCATGAGGGCGGCACAACCGCATGTGCGACAAAGCCTGTTTTCTAGAATAAATGAGTATAATTCGAAATTTAGTTTTTGAGAATGCTTGTGCCGAAACTAAACTGCAAAGGTGGGGAGTTAACCAGCTGCCCGCTGAGACGGAACAACTTGCCATTGATCGAAGACGCTGCTTCCATTTTCCTCAAAAACATATTCTTACTGGATGTGTTCAGAGTTTTTTCTGTCAAAGTCTGGTTGGATTCCGAGGCGAAAGAGTTAATGATAGATTCGGCATCCGTGTCCATGTTGAATATATTGGTATGAGATTCTTCGTGCCAAAGCTTTTGCAAGTTAAGCGCCATCAGCTCCAGCTGGACCTGCGATAGCTCCCTAATTACGTCAATCTGCACAGACATTACGTTGTCACATGTCTTTAGTAAAGAGTTGAGCGTCTCTAGAACGTTGGCGCGTCTTTTCTGTATACTGTACTGATTGTCTATGTTGCGTTCGAAGAAGGCCACGTGCTCGTACAGTTCTGCTAGCTGCAGCGAGCAGGATATGTACTGCGCTGAATGGTGTTCGAAGTCATAGTAGTGCTTTGCCCTCATCAGCCACTTATATGTGAATGCAAACAGCTTCCTTGCCTCATCAACGTTACAAACGCTACTAAGAGGCACCTTAGCCAACATCTCTTGTAAATCCAGAGACGGAAATGTGTATGGTTTTTCAGGGACTCCGCAATCTCCTTTTCCAGATTTTTCTGCCCCCTGATCTTTTAAGTTATCATCCTCTAAGTTGTCGGAGCTGTTAAGTCTATCTTCCAGCGTGTCTACAGTCTGCCACAGATTTGTGCCAGACGACGCATGCGTAAAGTATTTGTTTAGAATCTTCTTTTTAGATATTTTAAAAAGCGTCAATCCAAATTTAACCCAGTGGTGGCTCAACTCTAAGAAGTGAATTTCGAAATCGGCCTTCTGTAGTACGAATTCTTCAGGCATGAGCTTGCAGTTATCGTGGCACGTCCTCAATACGTGGTAGGCAGCGCAAAGGTGATGGCGTGCATTGTCGAGCTGGTTAAGATACGTGAAATAGTTTCCAAGACGCGCTGTCCTCATAGCCCAGTCCTGTGGCGTGCCTTCCTTCATTTCTAACTGCCTCCGAAGAGCTGTATGATTGTAGAGAGTATATTTCTGAGGCAAATTCATTTTGTTGTACAAGAATGCCTGCATCTGAACGTTGTTGGTGATGACTTTGTCTACTTTTTCGGGATTCACCCGTTTGATGTTGGCCACCGGCTCTGTCGAGAATAAGTCCTCGGCGTCAAGGAACTTGTCGGGCTCTGACTTGCTGATCTGGTCATACAGATCTTCCATGCTCTCGAGGATTTCGCGGGCGGCAGTGATCTCGTCTAGTTGGATCATGTAATAGCAGAGAAGATTCTGTATTCTTAATAAAATAAACAAACATTCGTCCCTTAGGGCAAACTGTTTCAATTTGTCAAATGAAGCCTGAAGCATGTTCCTTTTCTCGGAGATGGATACAGGCATGGTTTTAGCTGACAGAAGAGCCAGATAGCCTTCCATCGCTATGGACCTGATATATTGGTCATGGTTCTCCTTACCAAGGACCACCAGTTCGTTAGTGAGGGTTTGTATATCTTTCTTCAGGTTTTGGAGGCGTTCAGAAGAGCTTTTACACTTTAAGCTGGATCTCACATTTTCGAATGTGAACGTTATTCGATTTAATGTTTCCATTTTATTCACTTCAAATTTTTCATTCTAATAGGATACTCTCAAATGTGTAAAATTTTACATGAAATTTGATACCTACTGTCACGTTTAATTGTGTTCGGTTTTGTGACAGTTTTGATGTGCATCGTTGATGCTCTATCAGCCAGTATTACAGTAAAGACAGTTCGAGTAAGGAGGACGCATAGTTTGGACCTTAGTTTATCTATTCTAGCGACCACAGGTATATAGGATAACGATTTCTTAACGACGTTAGGTTAAAAATAATGATATTTTGCGAAGCTTATTTAACCCATATGGTATTAATTTATATCGAAATAAATGTGTTTTTTAGCACAGAAATTTAATATAGAATATATGTGCCTTTTACTCTATACTGTTTAAACAAATATCTTAGAAGATATCGCAATGTAAAAATATACGGGTGACAAAATAATTAAGCGCGTGGCAGTCATTCGGTCCTGTGCGGTAGGTTCTGGGGGATTCTGGCCTCTGTGGGCTCCGGAGAAATTCAAATTCAAAATTTTTACTGCACCATGTTTACAAGTACAAGGTGTTACTGTATATTAAACAGTAAGAGATACCTATAGTAATTGTTACTTTAATAATATAATCAAAGCCAATCTAAACTAATAGGTATATTATAAAGAGGAAAGGTAAGATTTTTTGTTTGTTACGAGTACGATTTAACTCAATTTAATATGTTGGATAGTCGATTTGTCGAGAAAGGTAATAAAGTATGTATATTATGTGACGTAGACGAAGTTGCGTGGGCCAGCTAGTAAAATTATAAAACATTATACCATTATCACTACCTCACTCCAACTAAAACACTATTTGAAAAAACCAAATTATTAAATCTCAAACAACTACTACACACTTTCGGTACCTGTATCCTACTAATCCTACTAATATTATAAATGTGAAAGTTTGTGAGAATGGATGTGTGGATGTTTGTTACTCTTTCACGCAAAAACTACTGAACGGATTTGGATAAAATTTGGTACACAGATAGTTTATAACCTGGATTAACACATAGGATATCCCGTTAGTTTTTATCCCGATTTTATCTTCCCGTGGGATAATTTTCGAGTTGTAGCGGACGAAGCCGCTGGCAACAGCTAGTTCTAATATAAAAAAATCACCACAAACAGCGTACAATGTAAGCTAAAGTTACATAAAAAACAATATCACACAACCTAAGAAATAAAAATAAATTACAACGAAGACAAGCTCGGACAAAGTACGGACAAAAAACAAAAAAACGATATTGTTCGATGGAGCACAGCTGTTTAACAACCTACCAAATGACGTAGAAGATTGTGATAATATTTACAGATTTAAACCGCATATTAAATGTTAGCAATTACATACTTCCTCTATATTTGTTTTGTTTAACTTCACCAACACGAAACGGAGGCAAAATGTATTTATTTAGGTATAAAAAAATACTTTGTATCTCATTATAAGTGAACCAGTATGTATTGTTCTTATGAGAATAAATTCTTTAAACCGAAGTACGAGCAAATCATATATTTAAATGCTCGCCATTATTGCTATTATGTATTAAGATTATATTGTTAGAAACCTTTGTAACACATCCGTTGCCGCCAAAAGTCAAACTAATACTCTTTCTGCAGTACTCAGAGATATTTAATGATTACTTAGGCCGTCACTTAGTAACGATTTGACATACTTTTGTATGACAAAACTGTCAAACCCTTTACTAAGTGATGGCCTAAGTAATCATTAAAGCTCTCTGAGTACGGCAGTTTGACTAATACCGAGCGTGCGTTCATTGACAAGTTAATTTCAGCTGTCATAGTGCGCCATGCTTCTTTTTTCTGAACTTTCACTCAGACCAAGGAGGTTAGAAGAAGTAGTTTCTAACAATATAATTTCATTGGTTAGAAGAAATTATAGGTTCAGAAAGTGTGCAACTCATTAACCAAATTATTAAGTTTTCATATGAAGTTGAATTATTTTATTCTTAAATTATGCGTGACAGAAATATTAAATTGACTGCAGAAAAAACTTAAAACAGAGTAATCCAGTCATTAGATAAAAGGTATCATTCTTAGCCAAATTAATAATATCTTAGAGAGTCATGGTATATTGTCAGATACAGTATGGATTCCGGAGAGGGCGCGGTACGAGTCTTTGGTCAACTGGACCCGATTGCACTGGACACGCGGCTCGTCGACTAATTTAAAATGTGATTTGTTTGATAGATCACGCGGGTCTAGTTCGAGTGGGTCCAGTTGACCAAAGACTCGTACTGTCTCGGCCCTAACTGCGTATAGTGGCTAGTTAATAAAAAGTTAATGATTGCCTAGACGCTGCGGTAACAAGCTGATAGCACTTGTATAAATGAGAACTTTGCTTCATTATATTTTATTACGCAGACTGAATTACTGCTAATTACTGCTACACTGTAGCATAATAATTATGCTACAGTGTAGCAGGGATCATCAATTAGTTTTTTCAGCGATGCGGTCTTTAAAATACTATCGTGGTCCGTTTCCATTTGAGTTTATTAAATACTAGCGACCCGCCCCGGCTTCGCACGGGTGCAATGCTGATACTAAATTAAATACACTACAGAAAAACTATGAACGTTGTATATAAAAACATAGCGGCCCGCTCCGACTTTGCACGGGCATAAAATATAATATATGCCTATGTCACTCAATGAAAACATGATTAAAATCGATCCAGTATTTTTGATTCATTCATTACTGCCCTTGGCCTGCACGCATTAAATTTGGAGTAAAACAATTCCTCTTTCCCTATACTTACTATGAAGATTTCCTGCTATCTTTGGAATATCTAAATTCATACAATTTTTATTACATTACACATTTTTACTTATTTACTTTTTACATTTTTACCTAGGTATTTATTTTATTTTTACAACAATTAATATATTACAGGATGTCTTTATACACAACGTTCACAGCTTTCTTGTCATTAGACAATACAAACATGTTTTCTCTTGAGGTTACTCTTGAAAGAGCGACATACAGTTGGCCATGTGAAAAACAGTCAACGCTCAAATCTAAGCCTGCAACGTTGAAGGTTTGACCTTGCGATTTATTAATGGTCATTGCAAAAGATGTCTTTACCGGAAACTGTAAACGTTTAAATTGGAAGGGTAAATCCGATGGTATCAGAGGGATTCGGGGAATCAATACACCGACCGGTACCGCCCGCCGCAAACGCAAATTTTAAATTTGTAATATCTCCGAAAATATTTGTTTAATTTACATGCTGTAAGGAACCATATTGATCTATATTAATTGCACACTGTATTTAAGGTACTTAATTCGATAAGGATTAATGTCGTATTGCTTAAAATAGCTTCGTAAATAAGCCATTTTTTCACGTAAAAAGTAAACAATAAAAATGGTTAATGTGGGTTATCCCTAAAATATAAACATATACCATCGCGGACTTTTTTGTAGACCTTTTTATGGTGTACAATACTGTAGTACATTAATTTGATCTAACTCGTAGGGTTTAGGCAGCGTTTTTGCTAAATTGCTAAATAAGCCCAAAAAAATAGGTTAATTTACGACATCACGTTAGAAACCTCTAAAATTAGCAATGTTGCCTTAGTATATGATGTATGTATTATACATATAAACCTTCCTCTTGAATCACTCTATCTATTGGAAAAACCGCATCAAAATCCGTTGCGTAGTTTTAAAGATTTAAGCGCACATAGGGATATAGGGACAGAAAAGGCGACTTTGTTTTATACTATGTAGTGATGATGATGATAGTGAAGCATAGGTACTATTAGGTAATGTAAGTAACAGTGATTTCTTTATATAAATATTATTATGTTTCATTCAAGTAAACAGTAGTTGTAGCAATAATATTCTAAATTAAAATACAATTTGATCCATGTATTTTTTTTTGTTTGTTTTTTTGTTTTACAATATTTTGTAAAAAAATCTGGGAAACGAATTCTATGTTCTGTTTGCGAAACAAGCGGACGCCATTGAATCCACAACCCGTCGACGCCGCGTCCAAGATAGTTAGTAAGAAAGGATAGTTAGTTAGCCAGGATAGTTAACCGGATAGTCGACGTCATGTTACCTACCTATATAATTTTATAATTAAATATCTTATAAATATTTAGTAAGTGTAGCGGACTGGTCTTTTATCTCCACTGCTGGATTTGGAGACTTTTACTAATTTTCTGGGAGATTATTCTACCAAATGACACGCCATGAACGTTGCTAAACTCCATCTGATCAATCGAAAAACAATAGTGTATCAAAATAAAATAACATTCGAAATATAAAAAAGCACTACAAAATACACCAAAAAGTATAAAACTGTAAAAAAGGTGCGTCGCGCACAGTAAGATTAATTAATTATTTATTAATTAAGAACCTTAATGAATCAATGGGTTGCACTCCGGGAGTGCCGGTAGAAGTGAAAACTTGAACATTAACGTTGTGCATTAATGAATATTTTGGAATGGTTATGGAATAATTTCGCACGAATTGCTATAATTATCAGCATAACAGTTTAGTTTAGTTTAACTGGGCTTTTGTCCGCATTTAGCCTCTTGATTGGGCCATTGTGCGTAACAGTACTACCATGTATGTGGTTAAATACAATATTCATTTATTGCGCTCTCGTACACAAACATGACAATTTATATTACATCAAAAATTTAACATTTCAGAACTATTACAATTATTTTACATTAAAAAGTTTATGTCTCAGATGAGACCTGATTGTTGATGGTCACGTGTCCAGACGCGAGTTTGACATTTTTTTACACATCCCAAAAAAGTGCACAACGCCGCCAAAGAAGTTTTCACTTCAATAAATAGATTGTCTTAAAAGTCGTATTGTAAGTTGTATTGTAGTAGTGTTGTGCTACAGACGCGACGTTAGTGACAGAAACGAATCGCTGCAAAACTGACTCCACATAATCTTGTCTGCCCAGCCCCCCGAGTTTAATTTAAGCCCGTGTAGGCGCAGAGGGTCAACGACCTTAAGCTCGCGTGGGCAGCGGTCCCAGAAGTTTTCAGCGCCGGAGACGTGACAGCAGCCATGCCTAGTGCATGCTGTATGCTCCCTTGCATGCTTTTGTTATAAATGAAACGAAATTCTATTATAATATATAAGTACCCTACTAGATTTAAAACAACGTACAGCCAGGCAAATGTTAAATGGGTATTTCTATTATTTATTGTAGTCCTGAGTTCAGCGGTGGCGCAGTGGCGGCGGCTCCGACTTACGAATAGTAAGTGGTGGGTTCGGACCTAGATAGGCGCATTACTTTGTGTAATTTATTTCATGACTACTGCTCTCAAAAACGGTGAAGGAAAACATCGTGAGGGACATGTCCTAGAACAAAAAATCGAGGACGTGTCACATCTATCAATACGCACTGGGCCTGCGTGATAGATTATAGCCCATTCCCTCTCAAAGGGAGGAGGCCTGCGTCCTAGCAATGGGAACAGTAATAGGCTGATGAGTCCTGAGTTTGTATGACGGTGATGAAAAACCACAGAACAGATAAAAGAGGTTAGAAAGGAAATAGTTCCTTATTTGTATTAGAACGGGTGTCGCCGCTTGTCTCCCACTCTATATATCCACTACAAGCAAGCGGCTAATACGTACACAAATAAACCGCACTTACAAAAATCGCGAGTTTGCTACAGGTTGTCACACTAGCGCAAACACTGCGTATGACGTACACTCACACACGCTTTAATTTCTCATACATGTTACGGCGACCAAAAGGTCGATAATTTATGTCGATAAAATTACTTTAGTTTAGTAACTTTAAGTTTTGCAATATTTTGCTTTAATTTTGGAACGGGATAGAAAGAATGAAAAGGTATTTATTTGTCTCACACAGATACAAAATTAAAGATTAAAAAAGGAAAATCAAAAGTAAACATACGAGAAACACTTAAAAATAAGACATACATTCAATTAATTACTACATTTAGTTAGTAGGTATCTATTCAATTCTACCGGTTGCCTCTAGCCATAGTGTTATTGTATCTGGATCTGTTGGAAACCTAAAAACAAAACTTTGTTGTGTTATGTTTCCATTATAAATGGCTAACCTCAAAACAAATTTTAGACAAAAACCAAAATTAATAAGCCACAATAAACAATAATTGACAGTAATAAACAAAGTTATTTAATCATATTCTTAATAATATCATTTGAATACATTCACACATACTAAATATCGACATTGTTTACAACTTGGTACAACACAATCGAAACGCATAGATTTCGCAGAACTCAAGCTTTGGCTCGACGTACGCGACGTTCCCAGTGAACGAAATACATCGCGCAATCGCCCACGCAGTACAAGATGGTACCCACGTATTGCAAGCAATGTACATAATTTTTTAACTGCTTGCGACAGTTTCATTTTTTCTACCAACTACATAATACTATTGTAATAATTACAAATATTACTTGTATTTTAAGGTATTTGGACTTACCGGTGATAAGAAATCCCTTCTCGAGGCACACTACACACCCTGGCTTCTTTTCCGACACATTATAATAGCGCAAGATGGCATAATTCTTTTTTTTTCGCGGAGCTTCGTACGCTGTCACAATATGAGCGCGATTGTTGACCGGTAAATCAAATTTTGTCGACATTTGAGCGTTTGCTCAAATGTGCGGCGCGCCTGCCCCGCCCACAAGGCCCTTCTAACCTCTTTTATCTGTTCTGTGTGAAAAACCCTCTTGTCACGGTAAGCTCGTATAAAGTCGTTGCAGGTTTGAAGCTGATCTTTTCCCTGTCGTGTCGGATTGTCGTCCCATCGGACAATGAGAGTAAAGTTACAGAGCGTGTACCTGTGGTTGCGCAAATGCTTTTGTACTATTGTATCGACTAGGATTACCTCGTTCGACTAGTGGTCGCAAGCTCGACTGCTGATCGTGCAGTCTTGGTTTCGATTCCCCCGTCAGGTAAAAGTGTTATTGGGTTTATTCATTAGAATTTTCTCAGTAACAGGATGGAGTCTGGATTTATGGTCGGTTGATGGCAATGGGCTCGCCCTCTATTACATGGGACTGAAACATAACTGGCGAAATGTGGGTTTATTACTGGTCCACCTCTGCCTAACCCTTCGGGGATTACAGGCGTGATGATTATTAGGCGTAACCTAAATTAGGTCTGTATTGATATTGGTAATAAATTTCCAGGAAGGTAGTTGTGAGGTAGGTGGGGTACGCGGCTCTGGCGAAATAGGTCATGATATTACAATCATGGAAATAATGGTATCTGATACGGGTTGAAAGATTTTTTTCAAAATTAACTTTATGGTTAGGCAGAGGTAAGGTATATAAATTAGCGGTGGATTGGTGCATTTTGTGCCAAATTGAGAAGGTTGGCTGGAAGGGTCATCTGCTATTCTTTCAGACCCCCAAACAAATCTTTTGCAAAAGATAAAAATAAAAACCAAAAACTGGGTTATTTGAATTTTCCACATACATTTTGAGGTTATGTGAAAAAAGTTCAACAAACAATTTTGTTATTTAACTCCGATAATCGGGTTTTTTACACTTAGAAACCCCCCCACCCCCCACTTCCCAACCTCAGATCGACTGTAAATTATTTTTCCTTTAATTTTTGTTATATTCTCTTCCATTTCCAATGGGTTTCATCCTACTATTTTTGTTTTCACTTTTTACCATTGGAAAGGCTTTAGTGGTCTACAGTGCTTTTACCTTAAATTGATAAATGATGATCGACAGTATTTACTTTACGTCAGCAATATTTTGGTCATTCTCTGCAAATTGATTGAGCAGTTCTCGCTCTAAAAATTGCAATATTTCTTTAAATGTTGAGGTTTATGATCGTTCCATTATATTAAAAAAAATATTTCAAGTTAAAACTATCGTTCCAGAAGAGAATACACAAAATAGATACATTGACAAGTAAAACTTCATTTTCTATTTAGCATATCTGTGCCTACAAAAAAACACTAAAAATAGAGGAATACTTTTGCTTTTACCATTAATTACTTCAATAAAGTGTATTGTCAACTAATAAGTAATTTTGACTTACAATCGATGAGAAACATATTAAAACTCCTGTTGATCCCGTTTTATTACAGCAGTTTTTTTGTGCTTACTTCTCAAGGATATTAATTACACACATCAAAAGTGTCTAGGGATCAAGCATTTTTATGCGGATTTCTTGAGATTGAGATGTGGCTTTGTAATAAATTTATGATTTTACTAGCGGACGTCACGCGGTTTCACCCGCGTAGTTCCCGTTCCCGTGGGAATACAGGGATAAAAAGTAGCCTATGTCACCCGGGGATAGTGTAGCTTCCCAACGGTGAAAGAATTTTTGAAATCGGTTCAGTACATCCCGAGATTACCCCTTACAATTTAACAAACACACAAACTTTACTTCTTTATAATATTAGTATAGAAGTATAGATAAATTTATATGGATCCTTTTTGGTGCATTTCATAATTTGAATCAGGAACTGTGAATCAAATTTGAGTAAAAGATGAAAATCAGCTGTCAATATTTTCCCTATAAAAACATACAACGCATTGAAGACATTATTAGTGCTACTGTTTCCCTACTACTGATTAAAACCAACGTTATTATGGAGCGGCGACGTCATTTAAGCAGGGAAAAAATGCTCAGAGCCGTGGGAATGATAGAAGCTGGTTCCCGGCAACGTACTGTGGCTTTAGCTCTGAATACAAGTCAGAGTGTTATCAGTCGACTTTGGACACGTTACCGAAGCACTGGTACCGTGGCTGAGCGCCATGGAGGACGGTATCGCTGCACCACACGGAGACAAGACCGATACATTCAAATCTTAACTCGAAGAGCTCCAACAATAACCGCCATGATGTTAGCCGTGAGGCTTCATCACTCTTCAGGGAACTTAATTAGCGACCAAACAGTCAGAAACCGCTTGCATGAAGTGAACCTTCATTCCCGAAGACCGCTACGGGTACCACCTATAGCAATGCACAATCGTAGGATTCGATATCAATGGGCTCTTGAACACAGAAATTGGGCAGAAGAACAATGGCGTTTCGTGTGCTTTTCTGATGAGTCTCGTTTTGGTATGAGACCGGATACAAGACGTATACGACACTGGAGAACCCCTGGACGCCAACAGCGATTAAAATCCTGCCAGGAAGTCCATCCTTATAGTGGTGGAACCATCATGGTATGGGCGGGTATTTGGATCGGCGGAAGAACTGAGTTGATTTGGATCAGAGGCAACCTCAACGCTCAAATTTATGCTGAGACGATTGTATCAGACGTCATCGTTCCTCTACAAGTGCAAATCGGTCCCTTATTTCAGTTAATGCATGATAATGCACGACCGCACACCGCAAGAGTTGTAAGACAGACTCTCGCCGCAGCTAACATCAATGTCCTGCCCTGGCCTGCTCAGTCGCCAGACTTGAACCCGATTGAGCATGCATGGGATATGCTACAGAGAAGAGCTCTGCCGAATATGGAGGGTATCCAGTCGCAAGAAGACCTTTTTTTGTTGTTGCAACGAACATGGGCGGCCATTCCACAGCGTGATTTGGATGAACTCATTTTGAGTATGCCAAACCGATGTTCTTGTGTTGTTAGTGTTCGCGGTAGAAACACGGATTATTAATTGTTTAAGTTACCTAATAAAATTTTATAGAAAACTGTTATTTCAGTCTTTTTTTCGAACTTTAATGTTAGTGGTTCAAATGTCAAAAATCCCTTTATTAGGAAAATGGCAAATTTCTTTATTAATGCAAAGGTGACTTGGTTTATCGTTACTGTGACAAACGAAAACACTTTATTTGATGAATCCTTAAAGAAAATTTTAATTGCTAGGGCTGCGCCAAAATGACGTCGTGGTCGGCGCGTCGCCCTAGGCCGCCAGCGCGACTGCGCCGCTCCACGTGTCACTTAGCAACGTATTTGACTTTTTGTTTATTTATTTTGTGATTTTAAAGTGTATTTAATAATTAGTGTTAATTTTATTTTTCTTTTGTGATAGGTACTTGGTAAGTTCTCGTGTATTTTTTATTTTAATATTTTAACCTTTACTCTTTATGCTCGGTGCCAGCTGTAGCGTCGCCGGAATTAGTGCCAGTCAACCTGTCACATCTCTTGATGTACAACAGCTGGTAAGATGTCCTCACTGCTCCCAGGCTCGTTTTTTTAAAGGCGAACGGGGGCTTAAGATTCACTTTGGCAAGGTCCACAAACCTCATAGTGTACCTTTTTGCACCCCAGTCACATCCCCGACATCAACACTTTTAGATCAAAGTTTGTGGAAAACACTGTCCAAATTCAAAAATTCCACTCCTGTTTTAAAAAGGGTTCCCCGGGGCGCGAGGCACTCCGTTGCTCTGAGTTTAGCGCGATGTATCCGTCTCGCAACCCAGGAGAACTCAGAACGTGCATGGGAGCAGTTACTCACCTTCCCTTACAGGATTCTGCATGTTCAAAAAAATTTGGCTACTCAAAAATCTTTAACTAACCAAATTAAAGACAACTGTAACAATTCGGCTCATATTTTGGATTCAAAATTACCTTTTTTTTACAATTTTTCTCAGAAAGGCATTTGCGCCCATGTAGAATCCAAGTTAAGTGAGGGTGATATAAGGGGGGCAGCCAGAATTCTGTTCAGCAGTGATGTGGTGGCGCCTTACTCTCCTGAGACATTTTCAGCCCTGGAGAGTAAACATCCAGCGCCTGCGGATGGTCTCACCTTCCCCGACCCGCCCGTCCTTCCCGACCCCCTCGATCAGGATTCAACTTTTATTAAAATTACAGCCCCGCAGTTGATCGCAGCCGTGAGCTCTTTCCGAAGTGGTTCTGCTGGTGGCCTCGACGGCCTGACTCCACAGCATTTGAAAGATTTGTTAAGCTCAGGCGCCGGGGCAGCTGGTGAGTCGCTTTTGAAGGAGCTTGCGGTTCTGATCAACCTAATGCTCTCCGGCGGTGTGAACGATGCCGTCGTCGATGTCCTGTATGGGGCTAACCTGTGTGCCCTCCGCAAGAAGGACGGCGGCATTCGTCCCATTGCTGTTGGTTGCACCTACAGGCGTATGGCAGCCAAAATTTGCTGCAAGCTGTACAGCGAACCGCTTGCAGCTAGGTTCCAGCCCCTTCAACTTGGTTTTGGCTCCAGAGGGGGCTGTGAGGCTGCCGTACATGCCTTATCCTCTTTTTTAAATTCAAGGAAAGGTGAGGTCATTCTCAAGGTTGACGTTAAAAATGCTTTCAACTCCGTGAACAGGGACACTTTGTTGGCTGAAGTCAAAAAAGTACTTCCCGAAATTTATGGTTTTATGTGGCAATGTTACAGGCATCCTACAAAATTATTATATAAGGACAAGTTTTTGGAATCTGCAGTTGGTTGCCAACAAGGTGACCCGCTCGGGCCGGTCATTTTTAGTTTGGCTATTCATCCCATAATTCAACACTAGGAGGTGATATTGACACGGTTTTCAATGACCTACAACTCCTGAAACAGCAGTTTAAATCTATTGGCCTGGACCTTAACCCGTCTAAATGCGAAATTTACCTCCCTGACATTACCGACAGACATTCGACAATAGATAAATTTAATTCAATAGCCCCACAAATAAAAGTTTTAGACAAAAGTTCCCTATACCTCCTAGGTTCCCCTATTTTGGAAGAAAGTTTTTCATTTTTTATCGATGACAAAATTAAACATTTTCATGATATTTCGGATAGACTTTCCAATATTAACCTACATTCGGCTTTCACTCTTATCAGATACTGTTGTTTTGGTCCAAATTTTATGTATTTTCTTCGTTCTTCTCCTCTTTGGAAGAAACCACAACTTTTGGACAAAATTGACCAAATTATTCACAACACTTTAACATCCATTCTTAATGTGGCCCTGGACGACCGAGCGTGGCAGCAAGCCACCCTTCCAATTCGTTTTGGTGGCCTTGGCGTCCGCAAAATTTCTAGTATAAGCTTACCGGCGTTCCTGTCGTCTGTCCACAGCACTGAAAAGCTAACCAGGAAAATTTTAACCCTCTCCCTGGTTGACTCGGAAGTGCCATACTTGACCGATGCAGAGAGCGCCTGGAAAATGGCTTGCCCGAACACGGATCGGCCCGAGAACCCATTTTCCCAAAGACAGTGGGATGAGCCGCTCTGCAGGTTGGTACGGAATAACCTTATTAATACGTCTACCAATACTGCCGAGCGTGCCCGCCTGCTGGCTGTGGGTGAATGGGAGTCGGGCCTCTGGCTTCAGGCACTACCGTCACCTAATATAGGCACTATGCTAGGTGACACAACCTTCCGGCTCGCTACATGTTTGCGTTTGGGTGCTCCGTGTGGGGCTCCACATCGCTGTCAATGTGGTGAAGTAGTCGATAGCCTCGGACACCACGGCCTTTCCTGCAGTAAGAGCGCAGGTCGAATTGCCCGGCACGCCAGCATTAATGATCTCATTCGACGTGCTCTGGCCACCGCCGGTGTGCCTGCTGTTTTGGAACCCAATGGGTTGGCACGCGTCGATGGGAAGAGACCAGATGGTATGACCATAATGCCATGGAAGTTGGGTAGGCCTTTGGTGTGGGACGCAACTTGCGTCGACACCCTTGCGCCATCCCATCTTCCTAGCACGGTGTCCTGTGCCGGGGCGGCTGCTGCAGGTGCTGAAAACCTCAAACGGCGCAAATACAACAACTTAATTGGCAGTTATGTGTTTGAGCCGTTTGGGGTTGAAACACTAGGGCCTTGGGGTCCGAGTGCTCACCTAATATTTAAAGAAATTGCCAAGCGGTTGGTCGACTCTTCACGTGACCAGAGGGCTGGCCTGTTCTTTGGCCAAAGAATCAGCATTGCCATCCAACGTGGGAATGCTGCCAGCCTTCTGGGCACTTTTCCTGTTGACAGCGGTGTGGATGAGTTTTTTGACGCCATGTAATTCTTCTCTTTTTGATACTTGTATATATTTTATTATAATTTTAGTTCTGTAAATTGTAGTTTGTAAATATTGTAAATATTTCGTAATAGTATGGCTTCCAAAATAAAAAAAAAAAAATAAAAAAAAAAAAAAAAAAAATCAGGAGAAAAGTTATTGCAAAAATATATGTTGATCCCTAGACACTTTTGATGTGTGTAAAAAGGTCTATGAATTAGTTGTTAAAATTAAGTGTCAAATAAAATACATACCTGGTTGTAATCTACACTAAGTTTTCACTATTTACACAAAATTGCCTACCTCTATTGTTCTACTGCCGATAAGGAAGGGGTAGCCCTTCGGGGGCTAAAGATTATGAAGAAACATTTAAGGCCTTCTTGTGACGTCCCTTTTAGTTTTCTTTCCATGCTCTGAGATGTCGCTCCAGTCCTAGATGTGGAAATTAAATTGGGAGTTCAATACTGACCTATTCTACTAACCCTCTTATCTTCAGCATTGCGGCAACCCAGAACTAAAATAAACCAACCAAGTTTGACATATTATTATATCTATGCACATTTTCTTGACAACGACGACTTCATGTGGTCACCCGTCATACAAAAACCTGAGCTTTGTGCTTCCGCTGCAGAACATATCCCGGTTAACTAACCTAACATTTCTTAGCGATTTAATACCAATCAAAGAACAAAACAATGGGGATATTATAAATTGCATATCAAATAAATAATCGCCTATCAATACATACTCATCATTTATATTCTTTTTTACATCAAATAACTTACTTCACTACAAATAAACTAAATGTTTAACAAAACTCAAACTGCAGATAATTCGAAATTATACATCAATATGACATTACTATTTTAATACAGTTAAATTTATTTTTGTACAAAAATACTACATACATAGCATAAATACTGACTGCACAGCAAATTTTCCATATCATTTTACAGCTTTAACATTAGTTAATTAGCACCCTAATGGGCGGCATGGGCACCGGGCCGTAGGCCGACGAAGGAGGCCGGCGGAGGCCCGGCACTTCGGGGACAGAAGATATATGTGGTAATTAATAAATAATAAGAAGACTGTGACTAATAAAATGCTGTTTTATTTAGAAAAACTGCTGTAAATAATATAAAAATAGAAGCTATAAAGAAAAAGAGTTAATAAATATAATAATAAAAATCTTTATTTCCAACTTACAATTCACAATGTCACTACATGCTATAACAATATGTTATAAAAGTTTTAATTGAGAATTGTACTTAATACAGACTTATACACTACTGACACCCAAGCTAAGATTGAACTTGTATTATGGGTGTCAGGGCTCTCTAAGTTCACTAGGACAGTAAATACAAAAAGAAAACGGAGTTTGGTACATGGCAAACGGGAAACAAAGACTAAGGTATAAACAAAATATCTATACTTCTATACTATACTAATACTAATATTATAAAGCTGAAGAGTTTGTTTGTTTGTTTGTTTGTTTGATTGTTTGTTTGAACGGGGTAAACTCTGGAACTACTGGTTGGAATTAAAAAAATATTTTAGTGTTGGATAGTCCATTTATCGAGGAAGGCTTTAGGCTATATAACGTCACGCCACAATCAATAGGAGCGGAGCATAAATGAAAAATGTTGCAAAAACGGGAAAAGATATTCCTTTTTGAGAGCTTCCGTTGCGTGCGCTGCGAAAACGGTTTAAGTTACGTAAATATCATGTGTGAAGGAATTGTTCCTCTTTAAAAGTTCTAAAAAAAAGTCCGCGACAGCATATGTTTATCTTTTACGATTGACTCACTGTAACCATTTTTTTATATTAAAATGTTAGGTTAAAAAGAATTATATTTTGCGAAGCCTATTTAACCCATATGGTATTAATCTATATCTAAATAAATGTGTTTGCTAGCACGGAAATTTAATATAGAATATTTGTGCCCTTTACTCTATACAGTTTAAACAAATATCTTAGAAGATATCGCAATGTAAAAATATACGGGCGACAAAATAATTAGCGCGTGGCAGTCATTCGGTCCGGTGCGGTAGGTATGTACGTGGGGATTCTGGCCTCTGGGGGCTCCGGAGAAATTCAAATTCAAAAAAATTACTGCACCATAATGTTTACAAGTACAAGGTGTTACTGTATATTAAACAGTAAGAGATACCTATAGTAATTGTTACTTTAATAATATAATCGAAGTCAATCTAAACTAATAGGTATTTTATAGAGGAAAGGTAAGATTTTTTGTTTGTTACGAGTACGATATAGCTCAATTTAATAAGTTGGATAGTCGATTTATCTAGAAAGGTTAAGCTATATTATGTGTTGCAGACGAAGTTGCGTGGGTCAGCTAGTTAAATATAAAAAAGTATAGCTACCACTAAACAATAATTCAATTCAAGTATACAACAAAATAATAATTCATTTAAAAAAGCAAATCATAATTATGTGTATTGTGTTTAAGTTTTGTGTTGGAGTGTATGTGCGTGTGTGTGTGTGTGTGTATGTGTGTGTATGTGTTTGTGTGTGTGTGTTTGTTGAGGATATGTGAAATGGAGGAAGGTTTGGGAAAGGGGGGTGGGTACTGGGTAATAAGGTCATGTATTGAGAATTTTTTAGGAGCTCGTGGGTTAAAAAGAACTGCCACTCGGGTCGATCTTTAGGTAAAGCTGTGCTTGCCTAGGTCGGTCTGTGGATGGGTGACCGCCCGACATACCGAGTTTCCTCCGTGCCTCGGAAAGCACGTTAAGCTGTTGGTCCCGGCTGCCATATATAGATCTTTGGCAGTCGTTACAGGTAGTCAGTGACCGGAAAGTCTGACAACCAGTCTTACCAAAGGGTATCGTATTACCTAGTATTAACTGGGTTGTGGAGGTCAGATAGGCAGTCGCTCCATGTAAAATACTGGTATTCAGCTGCATCCGGTTAGACTGGAAGCCGACCCCAACATAGTTGGGAAAAGGCTAGGCAGATGATGATTGAGAATTTTTTCGACATTATCATAACAAAGAGTGTTCACCCATTTAGTGACTAGAGCTTTGCAGTCAAATTTATTATATTTATAAATGTTGCACTGTTCGTTGACAAAGTTGTATATACGACCGCCAAGTACCGCGTAGTGACGCCCTGCAAGCGCAGTTCTATGTCTGACGGAGGGACAGACGTTAGCAGTTCTGCGCATCTCCGGACGAGCAGGATCTAACCGCAGGCCGGTATGTTTACGCAACGTACAGTTCAGCACAAAGAGCTGTCTCACAGTCATGACCTCACATTCCTTGTACAGTAGTGCTGTACTATGCCGGTAGTGTTTGAAAGTCATGACCTTGAGGACAGCTCTCTGTGCCCTTTCTAGTTGTATCATGGTTGTTTTTGGAGCCCCACCCCAGACCGTAATGCCAAAAGTTAATATTGACTGGCAAAGAGAAAAATAAACCATACGTAAGGTATCCGCATTAGCACTATACCTCAGGCTTTTAAACACGGTAATTAGTTTTCTAACTCTGCCAGACAACATCCTAACCTGAGCACTCCACGAGACGAGATTGTCTATAAGTACACCCAAGTATCTTACTGTTCACGCCTACCGCTAGCGCCACCTGCCGACAAGGTGCTGGACTCGGTGCGTGAGCGCTGTGGTGAAGACATTTCAACGCCGCCTGGTTCGTCCACTGGCCGCCGCGCGCACTGGCGCTGCGCGCTGCTGCGTTCATTCCACGCTCCGTTCACTCAGTCATCGTTCATTCACAACGTCTATAAAAGCTTTTGTTTGTATAAAATCATTCCTTTTTACCTCACATCCACCATCCAGTACAGACCCCAACCCAATCTGCAGTCTGTAATTACATTTTTATTCAATATAATGTAAAACCATAACGATAGCTTCATTTAAACAACCGGGAACAGACCTCATCCTAAACATTTTGGTCCTACGAGACGGATTATCAATCATACCAGCCGGAAGAAGACTCCACATACACGGTGCCGACCACGTTGCGGGCACGTTGCGGACCTTCGACTCGGACTGGAGCCGGGCGCTGAAGACGTTAGCTGGCTGTGAAGACGATCGACCGAGTGCAGCGATCATCACAGCTGGTCCAGTGACCCAGCAATAACTTCATACAAGAGGAAAAGGCAAAGGCGTAAGAAACATAACGGTCAGGTCTCTGTTCCCGTGTCGTCCGTCCCACCCGTCCCATCCATTCAGTTGCGATTTGTGTTAAAGCTGTGTTTCGTTTCAGTTCACGCGAGTGTGGCAGCCACGTGGTCCAGGTGATATTTGCATGTAAGTAACTACACCACATCACACCACACCACATAACGCTCATCCATATTCCGTCAGAATGTCGGTTAAAGCAGTAGACGAAGTTTTGTCCGAATTAAAGAAACGAAGGGGTAACATTAAGGGTCGGTTAACCCAGTTTAAAAAATACGTAGAATCGTTCGCGGGAGCTCACTTAACAGCCTTACAAGCAGCGGAGCTAACTTTACGTGTTCAAGCCGCGAGTGAATTATACGATAAATTCGACAACGTAGAAAATGAAATCGAACTACTCCTGCCGGAATCAGAAACAAACGCAAATTTACAATACATAGAAGCATTAGAGGCAATATATTTTACGGCAATAGCCAGTGCGAATTGTTTGATTAAAAACGCGGAAATTAAAAGTCGACTTCCAATTGCATCAGAACCACGTGTCAATATTAAATTACCAGACATAAAATTACCTGCCTTCGATGGAGCCTATGATCACTGGCCAGAATTTAAACATTCATACGTAACCATGATTCACAATCGTTCCGATCTAGACGAGATTCAAAAGTTCCATTATTTGCGGTCAGCCCTTGGTGGAAGCGCGTTACAGGTGATAGCAGCTTTAGAATTCAGCCCTGCCAACTATGTTCATGCATGGGAGTTATTAGAAAGCCGTTATCACAACGAGAGGTTATTAATTAATAATCACGTAAAAGCGTTGCATAATATTCCGTCATTAAAACAAGAATCGCCATCGCAAATAAGGAAATTAATTGATACTATTTTACGTAATCTGCGCGCTTTAAGTTCACTAAATGAACCCACAGTTAATTGGGATACATTAATAATTTATTTAGTGGTCAGTAAGCTGGATTCGTCTACGGAACGCGAATGGGAAAGTCACATCGGAGCCACGTGTTTGGGTTCACGAGAAAAAATAAAACTTAGCGATTTAATAACGTTCCTCCGAAGCCGAGCGGACACGTTGGAAATGATCGGCGCGAACCACGTTAAAGATAAAACGCCTCATAGCGATTTTAAACATCAAAACGCAAGCGAGAAGCGTAATTCACATCGCGTACATAGCTACACATCTACTAAAGCGACGCGCTATAATAATAACCGTGGTGATACAAATAATAAATGGGATTTACCCAAGTGTGTCCTATGCAAAAGGGAACACTCATTGTACTCGTGTATAGCCTTCCTTAACATGTCCGTGAGAGACAGAATTAAATTGATTAACGATAATAAGATGTGTGCAAATTGCCTACGAACCGGTCACGCGTTAAATCAATGTAGATTCGGGTCGTGTAAACAGTGTTCAAACAAACATAACAGTCTGCTACATGTGGAAGAGGTTGAACGCGCACACAGTTTAGCGACATCAACCTTACATTCCAACGACTCGAGCAGCACTGTCACGTGTGAAGCAAACACTACCGAATTTAAATTAATAAGTACTGTTTTGCTTTCTACGGCGTTAATTGAAGTAGCTGATCATAATAACGTGTATCACACGGCTCGCGCGCTTCTAGACAACGGAAGTCAGAACTGCTTCATAACAGAAAAACTAGCAAAGAAAATAAATGCGTTATATATACAGTCCACTATTCAAATCTCGGGTGTGGGACAATCGGTCTCGCAATCACAGCATTCATGTGACGTCACAATACGTGCAAAATTAAGCGATTTTAATACCAAGCTTCGTTGTTTGATCTTGCCATGCATAACATCCAGTTTGCCTACGATGAACATCGAAGCCGGTAATATACGTATACCTGAGTTCTTACAATTAGCAGATCCGACGTTTAACGTTAGTTCGGAAATTGACTTGTTGATTGGCGCGGATAGATTTTGGGATCTTCTAGAAACGGACAAAATACGTCTAGCGAGTGGTCCATTCCTATAAAACTCAAAATTAGGGTGGTTGTTGTCTGGCACAGGACCAGACAACAACCACCCTAATTTTGAGTTCGCGAGGAACCCAAAGCCTGCTCACGTTCGTTGCCACTTCAGTCAGGAAATCGATAAACAACTCCGGCTGTTTTGGGAACTCGAAAACATTCCTTCATCATCATGCGTACCCCTAACAGATGATGAACGCACATGCGAAGAAATATTCAATAATACAACAAAACGCGTTGAAAACGGTAGATTTTCGGTTCGTATACCGTTGAGAGAAGCACCAGATGCGTTGGGTGATTCTTATACGTCAGCGACGAAACGATTTCTGACCTTAGAGCGTAAACTCAATCGTTCACCAGAATTTAAACGTTTTTATTCTAACTTCATGCGTGAATACAATGACTTAGGTCTTATGTCCAAGTTAGAGACTTGTAGTCAACCAAACTATTACCTTCCACATCACGGTGTTGTTAGGGAATCTAGTTCAACTACGAAACTACGCGTTGTCTTCGATGCTAGTGCCGTTACTAGCTCGAATAAATCGTTAAATGATATTCAGTATCCGGGACCCGCGTTACAAAACGATATTCTCTCGATTTTGTTACGATTCAGACAATATAAATACGTATCTTGTGCAGACGTGGAGAAAATGTTTCGTCAAGTTCTTCTCCAGCCTGACCAAAGGTCACTGAAATTAATATTGTGGCGGGATAACCCTTCAGATCCGTTATATACATATCAACTGAATACAGTCACGTACGGAACTGCGTCAGCTCCATACTTAAGCATGCGCTGTATTAGACAGTTAGCATTAGAACGCGATAATTCCGAGGCATGTAACTTACCAGATATAAAACACAAACAAACCTGCTTACCCAATATTCAACACGAAGACATAATCAACTTCAATAAATACGCGTCATTCACTAAACTTATACGAATAGGTAGCTACGTACTTAGATTCATAAATAACTCACGCCTCAAGTCAGCTGACCGAGCCAGGCGACAAACCGGTTTCTTATCTGTTGACGAGTTGAACGCCGCGCAAAGAACGTTAATTAGACTCGTACAAAGGATTTTTTTTCCAGATGTTTTAAATAACTTAGTTGCTCAAATTCCTATCAAGCGAAGTTGTAAACAATATAATAGGATTTCAAGTCTAAATGTTTTTATTGATGAACATAAAATAATTCGGGTTGGCGGTAGACTATGTAATTCGTCCGATTTTACCTACGATAAGAAACATCCGATTCTATTATGTAGTAAGCATCCATTTACAATACGTTTATTTAAATACGAGCATGTACGATTATTACATGCCGGGCCTCAACTTCTATTAGCTACTATGCGTGAATGTTGGTGGCCGTTGAACGCTAGAAATCTCGCTAGAAAAATAGTACACGAATGTGTAACGTGCACACGTAATCGGGGTAAGACATTAGCACCTATCATGGGCAACTTACCTCCCGAGCGCTTAGAACCTGGCTACCCGTTTATGCGAACCGGTGGTGTAGACTATGCGGGGCCAGTTTTCATATTATCCAGAAAGGGCAGAGGTTCTAGACTCACTAAGGCATACATCTGTCTTTTCATTTGTTTTACGACTAGAGCCATGCACTTGGAACTCGTCACTAGTTTATCTACAAATGACTATATATTAGCATTAAAACGTTTTATTAGTAGGCGAGGTACGCCTCGCACTATCTTTTCTGATAACGGTAGAAACTTCGTGGGCGCGGAAAGGGAGTTTCCTTTATTCTTAGAGAAGGAATCGGAAGCCATCATTAATTACGCTTCCAATAATAGCATTGAATTCCGATTTATTCCTCCTTATTCTCCACATTTTGGCGGTCTATGGGAGGGCGGGGTGAGATCATGCAAGTATCACCTGAGACGCATAGTAGGTAACGCGCGACTAACTTACGAGGAATTTTCCACGGCTTTGACACAAATCGAAGCTGTCTTAAATTCCCGTCCAATGTCACCTCTTTCCTCAGACCCTTCTGACCTTACCCCCCTCACCCCCTCACACTTCCTCATTGGCCGACCGTTAACGTCGCCACCTTCAAGGAATGTTCCAGACCAGCCAACTTCGAGTCTGACACGCTACGAACGCATCGAGCAACTGCGGCAGCACTTCTGGCGGCGCTGGTCCACAGAATACGTTTCGGAGCTGCAACTGCGAACCAAGTGGAAGACCAGGCAGGAGGACATCACATTGGGCAGCCTTGTCCTCATCAAGGACGACCAGTTGCCACCATTAAAGTGGCGGCTCGGTCGCATTCTGCGTATACTTCCAGGAGGAGACGGCGTAGCTCGAGTGGCTGACATCCACACGGCTTCTGGGACGATCAGACGTGCCTTCTCCAAGATCTGCCCGCTGCCTTCACAACCTGTGAGAGACGACGCCTGACTCCGTGCCGGGAACCATTTTGGAAGCAGCGCTTCCAAGGCCGGGGGCATGTTCACGCCTACCGCTAGCGCCACCTGCCGACAAGGTGCTGGACTCGGTGCGTGAGCGCTGTAGTGAAGACATTTCAACGCCGCCTGGTTCGTCCACTGGCCGCCGCGCGCACTGGCGCTGCGCGCTGCTGCGTTCATTCCACGCTCCGTTCACTCAGTCATCGTTCATTCACAACGTCTATAAAAGCTTTTGTTTGTATAAAATCATTCCTTTTTACCTCACATCCACCATCCAGTACAGACCCCAACCCAATCTGCAGTCTGTAATTACATTTTTATTCAATATAATGTAAAACCATAACGATAGCTTCATTTAAACAACCGGGAACAGACCTCATCCTAAACACTTACACTGGTGGATCTTGTGAGGGGAAGGCACGCACATTGATTCGGATGTGCATCACAAGTGTGCGCATTAACTGTAAATGAGTTGTCTGGTTGCGAGGAAGATTTTAATGAAAACGTGATGAAATTCGTTTTTTCTACATTTAGGGTCAGACTATTCGCCGTTAGCCAAGACATGACAATGCTAAGGACAGTTTCAGCTCTCCTCTTAGCCTCGTCCCAATTTTCCGCATGCACCAGAAGGGCCGTATCATCTGCATACGTATAAATGGAGCAATATGGAAGTGCTAGACCACATACTTAGGCTATTCACATACACCAGAAAAAGTGTGGGCCCCAGGATGGAGCCTTGGGGCACACCGAAGGACAATGCACACTCGTCACTAACATATGTGTCGATTTTAACGCACTGCGTTCGCTCGGATAGGTAACTCGCGAAGACTGAGAGAGCAGGACCCCTAACTCCTATTTGCTCCAATTTTTTTAGAAGAATAGGAACAGAGACAGTGTTAAATGCCTTGGAAAGGTCCAAAAATAAGCCTAGACACTTAGACTTTTTATCCAGAATCTCAACAACATCGTCCATCAGGGTCGCAAATGCGCCTTCACAGGACTTTCCCTTACGAAAACCAAATTGATTATTAGAAAGGATGTTATTATTAAAGGATGTTATTAGGCCCCGTGTGGTATCCGGGCAATAGAATAGGGCCACCCCCTCTCATCCCGTGGGCGTCGTAAAAAGCGACTAAGGGCAGCTGTAGGAGTCTATCTCCGCTGTGTGGTTAGACCACCACCTCCAATCTAAGGTTGACGTGCCGATAGCTGCATGGCTAGAGGAGAGTCTAGTCGCGAGCGTCCCTGTTGTCTGGGCCCGGGCACCCCCAGGCACTAATAAGCCTTACCTCTGCAAGCGGGGCACTGCAGAGTGTGGACAACTTTAATCCCTTGCTAATCGTGGGAACAAAATGAGAATCAATAAAAATATAAATCTCGGAGGCGGCGGTGATGCTCGCCACACATCACGCCAATTGTTTTCGCGGGGCGAAAAGCGAGCTGAAGAGTGTCGCTTAGCTACGCTGAATGTGCAGGGAGGTATAAAAGATAAGATGGACGAAGTATGCGAAATAGTGAAGGATAAAAGAATAGATGTGCTTTGTGTGAATGAGACGAAAAGAAAGGGGGTGGACATATCCAAACATGGCTCCCTGACTGCTATCTGGTCCGGAGTTCAAAATTCGCAAAGGGCCTGTCAGGGTGTGGGGGTTGTTCTCTCAGAGCGAATGATGAAATGTGTAAAAGATTACGTGTGTGTAAGTCCCAGGATTCTGTGGCTAAGAACCAAGGTGGGCCTAAACCATATCTTTTTTGTATGTGTTTACGCACCCGATATGGGGAGCTCACCTTCGGAGCGAGAGGAATTCTGGGGCAGTGTAAGAGATATAGTGAATGGATGTAGGGCAAACGAGAAGGTTGTAATGCTTGGGGATTTTAATGGCTGGGTTGGTATTAAGAGGAACGGGTACGAAAAGGTGTTAGGTGCCTTTGGAGATGATAGAGTGAATGAGAATGGAATGAGTTTACTAGAGATTTGTGTAGAGAAGAACCTTGCTGTGATGAACACTATGTTTAATCACAGAAGGATTCACAGGTATACTTGGGAAAGGGAAGACAGTAGAAGTATGATCGATTTTGTGATTGTAGATGAAAGATTGAAGAGTAAGATAACAGATACAAGAGCATATCGGGGTGTTAATGTAGGAACTGATCATTTTCTGGTAATGTGTCGGATGTATGGTCTGTTCAAGCATTGGCGTCACCGAGTTCGAGTTTCTGTTACTGCTCTTGAAAGAATAAAAGTAGAAAAATTGAATGAATTGGAAGTAAAGGAGGAATACAAGAGAAAAGTTAAAGAGAAGACGGATAAAATATTTGATGGTATAAATGATTACAGTTTAGAGGAAGTATGGGATATTGCAAAGAATGGTATGGTGCAAGTGGCGACCAAGTTATGTGGTCTAGCACGGAGGAAATGTGGCAGTAGGACGGATGATTCCTGGGTGGACGGTGAAGTGAAAAAGCTTGTGTGCAAGAAGAAAGAGGCCTGGCTTAAAGTTTTGACCTGTAAGGCCCAAAATAGAATAAATCAGGAAACGGACATGACAGATGATTTGGAAAGAGTGAAGAAAAGTTACACCGAAATGAAAGCGGAAGTGAAAAAACTGGTAAAAAAGAAGAAGGATGAAAAGGAAGAAAAGAACAACAGGAAATTCGCTGATAACTTCAGGGCCAATGTTAAGCTGTTCTGGAAACAGGTAAGATTGGCTCGAGGAGTGTCAGGAACATCGAGTATGAACGCTGTAAGAGCAGAGGACGGATGCCTACTAAGTGAAGAATGTAAGGTTTTAGAACGCTGGAAGGGATATTTTGAAAGTTTGTTTAGTGTCCAGGATAGCGTGGAAGGAGTGGGTAACTGGGCGGAAGCCAGTTTCGAAGACCCAGACTTAGCTGAAGAGAATGAAATATAAGTGGATGAGATTGTAAGAGCAATGAGAGGAATGAAAGTGGGGAAGGCTGCAGGGTATGACAGAGTGTCTGTGGAAATGTTGAAAAGCGGTGACGGGGTGGTAGCAAGCCTGTTGTGCCGGATCTTTAATATGTGTTGGAGATATGGTCGCGTGCCGGATGACTGGTGCAAGGCCATAATTGTACCACTATATAAGGGAAAAGGTTCACAGCAGGAGTGTAAAAACTACCGTGGCATTAGTCTTTTGAGCGTTGTTGGGAAACTGTATGCGAAAGTGTTGATAAACAGGGTGATAAGAGTGACAGATGAGAAGATTTGGGATGTGCAAGCAGGATTTAGAGAGGGTATGGGCTGTATGGATCAGATCTTTTCCTTAAGGTGCATAGCTGAAAAACATCTGGCAAAGCACAAAAGGGTCTACTGTGCCTTCGTAGACTTGGAGAAGGCTTATGACAGTGTGTGGAGGGAAGAGCTGTGGTCGACTCTATCTATGTATGGTGTGGACAGGTGCTTGGTACGAGCACTAAAATCTTTGTACAAGGGTTCTAGTGCTTGTGTTAGGATAAATGGGGCATACACTGGCTGGTTTATCATCTCAAAAGGTGTTAGGCAGGGCTGTGTAGCGTCCCCTTGGCTGTTCAACCTATACATAGATAGTTGTCTGACAGATTTGAAAGAGAATGACTGTGGATTAAGGATGAATGAGTTGCCTGTCAAATGCCTTCTGTACGCAGATGATCAAGTTCTTCTTGCATCGTCAGCGGAACAGTTGCAAGATATGGTAACTGTTATGAATGAAGCATTTAAGAGAAAAGGGATGAATGTAAATGTAAACAAGACGAATGTTATGGTATTTGAAAGAGAAGAGAATATATCGGTGTGTGATGTGGAAATAAATGATAAGAGTGTGAAACAAGTGAATGAGTTTGTATATTTGGGCAGTATGTTTACAAGAGATGGAAAGATTGACGCAGATGTAGAAAGGAGAGTAAACGCGGGAAATAGAGTAAATGGTGCTATGCATGCGGTGGTGACCAACCAGCCGATGTCAAAAGAGGCTCGGCTGGCTGTTCACAATGGTGTGCTGGTGCCTACTCTTATGTATGGCAGTGAATGTTGGGTGTGGCAAACGAAGCATGAAAGTAGGATTAATGCTGTGGAGATGCGTTCTTTGCGAAGCATGTGTGGTGTAACTCTGAATGATAAGTTGAGGAATGAGGTTATACGAGAACGTTGCGGTTTAAAAGAAGATGTAGTGACAAAAATTGAAAAGAGTATGCTAAGGTGGTTCGGTCATGTGGAAAGGATGAATGAAAGGCGATTAACAAAAGGTATTTACAAGGCAGATGTGAGTGGTAATGCCGGGAGGGGACGCCCTAGAAAGACATACACTGATCATATTGGTGCCGTTCTTCTGAAAGGACAGGTGCGTAGTACTCGTAACCGGCGTGCGTGTATGACCAGATGTATGAATGTGGACGAGGCAAAAGGAGTATGTAAGGATCGTAGCAAGTGGCGTTCTGTGGTTTCTGCCTACCCCCATGGGAAAAGGGCGTGAGTTTATGTATGTATGTATGTTATTATTCTCTAAGTAAGACACAAGACGGTTATTGAGGACCCTCTCAAGAACCTTTGATAATGCCGGCAGGACCGAAATCGGCCTATAATTATTGACACTGCCTCTGTCCCCTCCCTTGTGGATAGGATGTACAACCGCTCTCTTTAACACTTTCGGGAATTCACCTTTAGAGAAACAAAGATCACATATGTGAGTGACAAGGGGTACCAGAGTTTGTCTGCTCAATTTCAGAATTTTAGAACTGATTCCATCCCATCCTGGGGCAGAATCAGTACGAAGACCCATAATAATATTCTCAACCTCTGCATTATCTGGGGAAAGTAGGGCCATTGAGTTGACCTGTTCATCCTGCCTCATATATGGCATATGTATCGTACCAGCATTTCCATGCCTAGCCGCAAGTTCTTTGAGAATATTTCAAAAAAAGCTATTGACTACGTTCAATGAAGCCTTGCAGTCTAGATTGGATATAGACAGCAACTCCCTAGGAGCAAGTTTGGATGTTTGTCTATTAATTATATTGTTAATTGCTTTCCAGGTCTTTTTAGGGTTATTTTTCGCTTTCTCCAATTCATTTTTCATAATTATTTTTAAGCTTATTGCAGAAATTGCGATAACGTAAATAGGTTAATTTCAGAACGTAATTATCTGGTGTATTTTTGTGTTCTCTATGCATGTTATCCCTATTTCTAATGCATCTGAGGAGTCCTGGCGTGATCCAGGGCTTGATTATTCTCCGCCTAGAAGGAACGCAAATGGTTACGGTATTATTTTGCATGATGGACATAATAGTATTAATAAGAAATTCAGTAGCCCAATTAGCGTTGCCAGACGAAAGAATGGCACTGAAATCGGTTTTTGCAATTTCCGAAACAACTTGACTGTGATCCACTTTTGAGAGGAATTTATTCGTTTGATATTTTGTTTTATTTTTAACACAGAAAAGTACAGGGACATGGTCGGTAATATGACTTTCCACAATGAAAGACACTACAGATTTACTTGTTCTAATCATGACATGATCTAAGCAATTGTTTTCCCTAATAGGTGAAGTGTAGGCTGGTAAGAGTCCGTGAGATGCAGTCATAATCATGTATTCATTATAATTAGGGTCATTACTTGTTGGGCTAATATTAATGTTCATGTCTCCCACTAAAAATATATTTCCGTAGGAGGACATTGGCGTTAATATATTGTTAAGATTATTAAAAAAGTTGTCTAATTTCCGAAAACATGGCGGTCTGTAGATAGCAATGATAATAATGTCAGTGAGTTTACAAATAAGGCAATTAGCATCAACAAACACCGGCTCCGTTATGTCATGCTGCAAATCAGAAAGAACGTAGATCACTAGACCATCATTTTTGTTAAGGCTATTAGCTGTCGAGTAGGCTGTGTATCCAGGCAATATTGGAATATTACTTTTACTGAGCCAACATTCCGAAAATACTATGACATCACACCTGATACCTAAGGAATGCAGCAAAACCAGGGCGCCGTCAAAGTTCTTAACAATACTACGTATATTTAAATGTAGTACATTAATCGTTTTGTTTGGGTTTCCCAAGATCTGAAGGCATTTATCGGGAGGACAAATGAACGATTCGTGGGATCCAAATGAATCGAGGTTATTTATAATTTCATTTATGTCATTCATTCTTAAGACTAATGTGATGTTCACTTAGACAAGAACGCATTAAATCGACATTTACCACTAAAAAGACATAAAAGAACCGATCACTATTGGTGACAAATATAATTATAATCAGAGAGATACAATATGTTGGATATTTTTTTCCCATAGCATTTCGCATAGTAATATAAGGTTTGGGCGCAGAATGCCAGAAACGCAAAATGACAGATTAGCCAATTGTCAGAAACGCATAATGCCAGGTGTCGCAAAATGACAAGATCTGAAAATGACAGATTCGCAAAATGCCAGATTCGCAAAATGCCAGATTCGCAAAATGCCAGATTCGCAAAATGCCAGATTCGCAAAATGCCAGATTAGCAAATGGTCAGAAACGCATAATGCCAGGTGTCGCAAAATGCCCGTCGGGGGTTGCGGGTTGTTCGCAGATACCGTGGCCTCGACATGAAGAGCAAAGAAGGAACATGGGTGGTTTTTAGTCAGTAGAAGTCTGATACTCCCTTTCGCTCTGCCCAAGAGCGGGAGGGGTCATTTGATGATTTTCCACCCACCATAAAAAAAAAAAAATGTCGCAAAATGACAAAATCTTAAAATGACAGATCAATCTCGAATTAAATAAAAACATCAATTAATGAATATTAACAACATTCTATATTATCAGTATAGTTTACAAAATATTTTTTTTTTTTTTAAACGAGATGTCGACAAACACTTGACACAAGTTAAAAGAGTCATTCATAAGCTTAAACAAAATCAATTTTTTTTTTAAGGTAAACATGAGTCACTTTTTTTTTTTTTTTTTTTTTTTTTTTACTTTTAGTAACGCCTTGATGTGACTCAAACACGGCCCGCTAGGGCCGACGCTTGTCGGGGCTGTGGGTGGTTCGAAAGAGATACCGCGGCCTCGACACAAAGGGCGAAGAAGGAACATGGTGATTTTTAGTCAGTAGAAGTCTGACACTCCCTTTCGCTCTGCCCAGAGCGGGAGGGGTGTTATTTGATGATATTCCAAACCCAAAAAAAAAGGTGACTCATACACCACAAAAAAAATTTGCACTTTTCTGACATTTTGCTAATCTGTCTTTTCGCGAACCTGTCATTTTGCTAATCTGTCATTTTGCGTTTCTGGCATTTTGCGATTCTGACCATTTGAGAAAAAAATCTAACTCCTGGCATTTTGCTAATCTGTCATTTTGCGTTTCTGGCATTTTGCGCCCAAACCTAATATAAGTATCATTGCCTAGATTTATTAGTAAACTTTGTCTTTGGTGAGTGTTTTTAATGTATATAAGTGAATTGTATACTTGTGTATATAATAGATTTTCATATGTGTGTGAAGTGTGAAGGAGTGCCTTTACAAAAAAGATAATTATAATACTTAAACAATTAAAAACGCGAACATGCTTACATAACATAAAAAATCGACAAGTTAATAAATTACTTATTTTCATGCAATAGGTTTTGAAAGCTAGATTCAGACATTATAAGTACCGGTTTTTCCCCTTCTTTCTTTCGAATGAAAATCTTTCCGTTTGCTATCCAACAGTATTGACATCCATTACTTTTAGCAAACTTTCGGGCATCAAAGAAGAGTTTCCTGGCAGTTGCTGGGAGACGTTCTGCGACATATATAGGAGAACGTTCACCGGTTAAACCGGCATGCTCACTATTCAATTTTTCGGCTGGAGGTTTCCCTTTGTTAAAGTCACGTACAGCACGGAGTACTATGTTTTTTGTAACCAAATACAAAAACTTTAACCGGGAGGATGGGTTTCAACTGTCGAGAGCCTGGAATCCAGTGGTTCAACTGTGCAAAAACCGAAAAAGTGTGGAAAAAAGCTCGCGAGTGGACACAGTGAGTTTTGTGTGTCGGGAACAGAATCGTGTAGTGAGTGACAATGGTAGTGGTACCGAACGCAAAAAACGAACAAGAAAGAGGGTAGACCGATTTGTCTGCTCATAAACATCCACCCGCAATGACTTCAGTTTATCCGTGATCAGGGTGCTTGTAACAGCGCCGAAATATCGGGAACTCGAAACAAACAGTAAACATGGTAAATATCCCGTTTTCAGTATAAATAATAGTGCTAGTGACCATGTCAGTTTAAAATCTTATAATGATTTAAAATAAAATACGTGTAACAAAAATTACTTGAAAACACACAAAACACGTCCACTCCGTACGGGCACTGAGCAGAGAGCAGTTAACATGTATAATGTGCATTAAGATTATTAGCTGTGTATTGATGAAAAAGCTTTTGCTTTAGGAAAAATCGCTGTACGCTGCGAAAATAAATTGTAGTGTGTTTAGTGATATTTTGAGTTGAATATTTTGCTGTGCAATCAGTAATTTTGATGGGAATTCGGAATCTTATTGCATAGAAAAAGGATATTTTTTGATTTGCGTTTAAATACTACCCAAAACAATGTAATTATATTTTTAATAAACAAATCTATCAAACCATTACCATGTTTTGATTTGATCGCTGACCATTCAAAACGCCCGACGAGAACTCTGTCTGACATACAACTCGTTTTATAGTTGTTACTTCTTATCGTAAATCGGCAGCGGTGATGGAACAGGTGCCTACGCGACTGAAATTTAATACAAAGTATCTACTTATTTCTGTCTGAGGAACGACTTTGCATCCTTATCTAAACTTGTAAAAGAAATTGCATCTCTTTGACAAGGTTCTTGGAGGGCTTCTATAGCATGGGAAGATTATTATCTCGACCGTCGAAAGGATTATTATAAACTTTACTACCATGATGTGAAAGACTGGTTTTAAACCAACAACTAGTTTTCTTTGACGACAGTTTCTTGGCATCTATACTTAATATAATAAATGCAAAAGTAACTCTGTGTGTTTGTTACATTTTCATTTCAAAATGCTTGATCAAATTGTAATGGAATTTGTCAAGGAAACACATAGATTATATCCTGGGGAAGGATATAGGCTACCCTGTCGAGGCTGCGGGTTGTTCGCAAGGCATACCGCGGCCTCGACATGAGGGGCGAAGAAGGAACATGGGTGGTTTTTAGTCAGTAGAAGTCTGACACTCCCTTTCGCTCTGCCCAAGAGCGGGAGGGGTTATTTGATTATTTCCCACCCCCCAAAAAAAAAAGAAGGATATAGGCTATCTTTTTATCTATACTAATAATATTATAAAGAAGTAAAGTTTGTGTGTGTTTGTATATTTGTTAAATTGTAAGGGGAAATTTCGGGATCTACTGAACCGATTTTAAAAATTCTTGCACTGTTGGGAAGCTACACTATCCCCGGGTGACATAGGCTGTAGGGTATGCTGTAGGGGTAGGCATAGGGTTTTTATCTCTGTATTCTCACGGGAACGGGAACTACGCGGGTGAAACCGCGTGACGTCAGCTAGTAATTAATATATAATTTTTCAATTTCTCATGACTCAAGACAAATTAGGTAGCGTTTAGTCCTACCTTACTCCACTAATGTAAACGTCGGCGTCGGCTGCAAAAGCTGTCGTATTTATAACTGCAGACAATCAATAACACTTTCTATTCAGATGCCAAAGCCCTAATGCCCATTTTTGCTTGGCCGAAATGTACTTAGTTATCGACGCTTGGCGCAGGTCTGAGAGTTGAAGTGGTTTTTCTCATTTCTGACACACTTCAATATTTTCAATCGAACGAAGACGCGGGCAACAGCTAAGAGAATATAGTTTACTGTCGAGCTCTTTTCTAGATATTAAAAATGACTTACGATGCCCTTCAAGTTAAAGGGATTAAATATTATGCATAATACGAGTAAGTTCGTGATTTCGATTGGAATGCTGGGCTGTGAAGAAGATGGGCGTAAAAGGATCTCATATAGTGCAGATGATAATGTTGAGTTAGATCAGTGATAAAGAATTAAATTAAATTTATCATCAAGAATAGATAAAGTAAGAAATGAGTATATTAGGACAAGTTAGAAAGTGGGTCGATTACAGAAAAGTTGAAAGGGAATCATCTGTCTGGGTATGACTTGGTTGATGTTTGTGATGAGGAAGGACCATGATCGCATGTGACTAAAGGAGATTAATAAATGTTGATGGATTGAGAGGGACGGGAATACCAAAGAAACGTTGGATGTTGTGAGGCAGTATTTGAAAGAAAATGATAACGCTGCGATTGATAGCGAAGAATGGAAGTAAACACGTATTGCACCGACTCTAATTAACATGGGACAAGTACAGGATAATTATGAAAATGAAACACAACAAAAAAAGTGTGATCGATAGTTGTATTTAAAAGAGTTTCAGAGAATTCACGAGATAATACACCTTTTTAACAGCATAAAATCTAGCAATATTGCTAGTTTTTTTTTAAACAAACATTATTTCATCCCTTGTAGTATCGGCTCGCTATGTACTATTAGGTATACTTCTGCCTAGCCCTACCGGTATTACAGGCATGATGTCTGTTGCACCATACAATAAACTTACGGACGGGGATTAACGTGCACTCTCAGTCCATCAAAAGCCAATCATGAAATCCATCAGCATACCAGTGACTTTCTCGAATCCAGTTAATTTGGAAAGGGGTGAGGGTGGCACCAGCAGCCGCCGGACAAACAGATCACGTCACAGTAGTTCACAGGAATCCCACTGATCTTGTTAACACTGATGCGTCCGGTGGGGGTTCGGATGGCCATTATTGCTATTAGCCTTCGATCATGGCTTTGTTTTTTATTTGTATGCAGTTTTAGGAACGTTGTAGCTCGCCTTTGTACATTAAGCTGTAAAATTGTAGGACTTCTTTTTTTTTAATTGGGACAAGCCCGCCACAATATTCCCAAACCACTGTAACTCCTGTTAGCCAGAATCAACAGCGGCGACCACAAGAATAGCACCGAGACAATGAAGCTCGACGAAGTCCCAGAGAAACGATTTGACTGTCTTGGATCCCGCAACAAAATTAATCAGAAAAGAATAGCTGAGGCGTAGGAAAAACATAATTTTCACTTCCTTCCATATCAGCAGGAGACAAAACAGAACAAGGCCAATAGGCACACAGAGACGTATTCAACTGGGATAAAGCCAGTTGCCTAGCACCACGGATATCATTGTCATTAGTATTACTGGGTCCTAAGTTGTGAGCCTTTATATTCGATTCCAATAATAGGTATGACAAAAATGCTCGAACGCACGGAAATTTGTTCTGGTTTCTACAAGGTCCGTATAGTAAATAACTCCGGATGTAACCTGTACACTATTTAACATAATATTACGTTCATTCTGCCAAAGACTCACTCCCATAAAATGTGCTGTGCAGATTGTTCAAATTCGCAGTCAGATGTAGAACATTGAACAAAATTGTAGGACTGTGTGAAGGATGATGTGGCGAACCATATCATCCTTCACACAGTCCTACAATTTTCTTTACTTGAGGACTGAGATGACCAGTAGTATGGAAGAATAAGACATGCTGCGACACGGCCCCATAGAAATTGGGATAAATGTAGGAGAATGGTGATCTTATAATTTACTAGCTGACCCACGCAACTTCGTCTGCAACACATAATATAGCTTATAACCTTTCTAGATAAATCGACTATCCAACTTATTAAATTGAGCTATATCGTACTCGTAACAAACAAAAAATCTTACCTTTCCTCTATAAAATTCCTATTAGTTTAGAGATTGACTTCGATTATATTATTAAAGTAACAATTACTATAGATATCTCTTACTGTTTAATATACAGTAACACCTTGTACTTGTAAACATTATGGTGCAGTAAATATTTTGAATTTGAATTTCTCCGGAGCCCCCAGAGGCCAGAATCCCCACGTACATACCTACCGCACCGGACCGAATGACTGCCACGCGCTAATTATTTTGTCGCCCGTATATTTTTACATTGCGATATCTTCTAAGATATTTGTTTAAACTGTATAGAGTAAAGGGCACAAATATTCTATATTAAATTTCCGTGCTAGCAAACACATTTATTTAGATATAGATTAATACCATATGGGTTAAATAAGCATCGCAAAATATAATTCTTTTTAACCTAACATTTTAATATAAAAAAATGGATACAGTGAGTCAATCGTAAAAGATAAACATATGCTGTCGCGGACTTTTTTTTAGAACTTTTAAAGAGGAACAATTCCTTCACACATGATATTTACGTAACTTAAACCGTTTTCGCAGCGCACGCAACGGAAGCTCTCAAAAAGGAATATCTTTTCCCGTTTTTGCAACATTTTTCATTTATGCTCCGCTCCTATTGATTGTGGCGTGATGTTATATAGCCTAAAGCCTTCCTCGATAAATGGACTATCCAACACTAAAATAATTTTTCAATTCCAACCAATAGTCCCTGAGTTTACCCCGTTCAAACAAACAAACAAACAAACAAACTCTTCAGCTTTATAATATTAGTATAGATGTGTATAATAAAAGCAGAAAGAACATGGAACCAAACATGTGTCGATGTACAAAAATAAATCATATTATTACACTAAAGCTGTTGCACAAATACGCGATCGTTAAAACCACAATAGTACAAATGTCGCTCATATGTCCGGGAAACAGCATGGCGCCTTCTGAGTGCGTTCGTCAAACAAAATAGACTTACAGATTCGAGACAAGATAAACGTTAAACATGTAGAATATTTGACATGTTATTATCCGTGCCTTAGAAAGTATATTAAACCGTTTGTCCAGATTATCAGATTCAGATATTTGACTATCGTTAGATGATCGTAAGGTATCGGTATCATCCCATCGGGGCTGCGGGTTGTTCGAAAGAGATACCGCGGCCTCGGCACAAGGGCTAAGAAGGTACATAGGTGGTTTTTAGTTAGTAGAAGTCTGACACTCCCTTTCGCTCTGCCCAAGAGCGGGAGGGGTTATTTGATGATTTCCCACGCCCCAAAAAAAAGGCCTCGGTATCATCATTGGCCTACCAGTCGAACAATTAGTTGCACACAGGGGTGTCGATAAGCAGTCGCTCACGTAAAATACCAGCTGCATCTAGTCAGACCGTAAGCCGACCACAAGATAATTGGCATAGGAAAAGGCTAAATAGAAACTGCCAAGATATGATGCCATAGGAAACGTATTAAATCAAAACCACAGTTTCTTTGATCACAACCTCAAAGGCAAATTAAGCCGTTCTGCAGCCTATGTCAAAGGGACTTCGTTGCGGATATAAGATTTATAAAATATCCAAGCCTTACAAAGAAGCAGAGACTAAAGATTAAGAACGGTAGATAGGATACAGGTAAAGAATGAAGGAGGAAGGTTGGTAAGTAAAGAAAATTCTATTTCAGTAGATAAATATGGTACCTGTAGTGTATATCTTTTTAATAGATATGTAAACACTGTCTCACAACCACAAGTGGTCAGGAGAGCTGTCACTAATGACATCTGTCAGTTTCATGATGGCGGGAAGTTGGAAGTGAAGTGATCCTGGACTAAGGCTTGGTGGTCTGGTGTGAGCCTGTGATACTTAGTTAATTGTAAAATCAACTGATTAGGTCTGCTACTAGTGGATACTTGTCGTGTTACTTACCCCTAACAAGTAAAAGAGGGTAAGTAATTTAACAATTGAATTTAATTTAGAGGTAAGAGGTAAAAAATACAAATAAATCTATAAAAACACGAACCTTCCTAACTCACGCTTTGCACAGAACAGCTCCAGGGTAGGTAAATCTCGAAGGCTGGCCAGCAGATTACGGGCAAGTCCTTTAGGGAGGCCCGGAGAATACGTTGGAGGTACTTCGCGTCGCGAGGATCACGGGCGACTCCTTTAGGGAGGCCCGGAGGATACGTTGGAGGTACTTCGCGTCGCGAGGATCACGGGCGACTCCTTTAGGGAGGCCCGGAGGATACTTTGGAGGTACTTCGCGATGGTTCTTCTTAACTCAGATAATAACTTGTAGACGTGTTCATTCTTCTTTAAAAACCAGATCTCAACTGGAGGGCATCCTTCAGAAATCCCTTTTTATAAAACCATCTCTCCGTTTTTTTCCACCCAATTGTCTTCTAATTCTTTCCAGAATTTAAGTTCTTGAAATCAAAAATTGTGAGTTGCCTGTATTTAAAACGGCCTGTATTATTCAGTCAAAAACTTCCTCAAAGAATTTCTGTGAGCGTGTTAATTAATTTTATAAGCGTGAGATAAGTTACAGTAAATAGAAATTATCAATAAATTACATTATTTGAGCTAATATATTAATAAAAATAAATTAAATTATATAAATCAAATGTAACCTTCATAGTTCTAACCACTAAGAAAAACTATGACACAAATTAAAAGAAAAAGTAAATGACATATTGACAACTGACGTTATGTCACACGAAAAGTAAACAATGAAAAATTATAAGATTTAATATTTTAAAACAGTAAAAACAACGTTAATAAATCGAATAAGATCGATTATAAGACTGCCAACAAGAATAGTTGTCGCCAAGGCGCGAAATGAGACGTAAAAAGGACATTTTATGAAAGATGAGGATGATTAGTAAAAGTGTAAGTATAAATCTCAATAAATACTATATACTACAGTACCCTTTATTATATTAAGTCATGAGTACAGAAGAATCGAGAGTGATTTTCTCGCGGCGCACCTGTTGCAACTTTGATGAAAGGTCTATTTAATAATTTTATGAGCCTCCAGTTTGTTGTTCATGACTGGAAAAATTACAATCAAGAGATTAGAAGAAAATCACTTTTAAAAGTCGCTCTGTGTACAATTATTATACATATATACCTAACTACATGTTAGTGCTCGTGTCACTACGGTATGAAATAGTTTCTTTTTTAAAGTGACCTTTTCAAGACAACATTTAGAATGATTACCTACAAGCAGGTAGTGCAAGACATCTGAGTACATTATTAATACATAAGTTTACAAAACATACATCGTTATGCTTCCGCCATACGTAAAATATCTTTTTAATTTATGCATTTAGTCCAAAAAATTGCTTAAAAATCAACATTTTATATGATTGTCTTTAGCTGGATAAAACAGCAAGTTTAGTAAGCTGCAATAATTATGTAGTATGAAGACAATACCTATACTACCTTTTTTTATGGTGGGTGGAAAATCATCAAATAACCCCTCCCGCTCTTGGGCAGAGCGAAAGGGAGTGTTAGACTTCTACTGACTAAAAACCACCCATGTTCCTTCTTATCCCTTCATGTCGAGGCCGCGGTATCTCTTGCAAACAACCCGCAGCCCCGACGGGCGTCGGCCCTTCCATGTTGCTGACATCTCTTTGAGGCGCGCGTGGAACACGAACGTCGTCGTCATAACACGGACGGACGGCGAGCTTACCCATCACCCACCGTGCACAGGACCGCGTCTACGGTGGCCGGAAGCCATCACGTGGCCCCCGACGCCCGGAGCGCCTCCCGCGGCGGCTGGGACGAGAGGTTCTCTCCCTCTCACGTTAACAGTAAACTTAAACAGTTTGTTAAACGTTTAACTTAAACATTAACGTTTAACGTTTCAGTTTAACTTAAACGTAAACAGTTTACAGTTAACTAACTAATTAACTCCCACTATTCAATACAAAATGTCATTATAGACATCTTTAATATTGATTACAGTGACATATTTATTATATGACTTGTCAGCTTCGTGATTTTTGAGCTTTTAACTTTGTGAATTTTCCTTAACCCTAACATGCTTCTTTCCTTCGCTCTTTTTGTGTAGTGACAATTTTCTGTTTGGATCACTTAGTGTGAACCCAAGTTTGGCATCCATATATAATAATAAAAATGGTATAAGGCATGTTTCTATAACTACTTTATTTAAATTTACAGTGTAAATACCTTTCAGGATTTCTTTTAAAGACCAGAATTTATTACAGGTGATATAATCTGCTCTTCGCTGAATTTCTTCATCCATGCTTGTCTTGGAGAATGACACCTGCTTTCTTAGATAGATATAATTTTCTACATATTCTATATTGTTTCCTGTGATGCATATTGGTTTTTTCAGGTAATTATGTCAGTCAGAATAATCAATTAGAAATGGAGCTTATTTCAGTCAACTGCAAGGGTTTCCTCGCATATTAGTGTGGACCGGTCTGAAACCGCAGTTAAAAGGCTCCCTCACTCATCATTATCATCCACAGCCCGAATTTATCTACTGCTGGGTATAGGCCTGTTTTTTTTGGTGCCAATCTCCACGTTCCTGTGCCAGCCTCAAAGTTTTTCTTCGATGGTACTAATAGTCCGGTCAACTTAGACATTCGAGGCTACACTAATTTCCACCCAGCTGAATTGGTAGAATTGTTCAAAACACTATTATCAATGATACGTGGAAAAGTATAAAATTGTAAATGGAAGTTACATGTGCCAAACGGCTTTACTCTTTGGCAGAAATAACATTCTTTTTGTTATAATTCTTTGAATGTCATGTTTTTCATTTCGAACTTTTAATTTATTCTGCTGACGGAATTATTTTCCTATAATAATTTTATGTTTGATTCTAAGTTTAGACTTTAAGTTAAAATTATTTTGTCATGATGAAATGTTAAATATCAAACAAAAAAAGTGGCATACTGTTAGAGCTCCTGCAGCTTGTGATACAGGATCATCCTAGTACATTATTTATCTTAATATTTAGTTTTAGATACATGTTACGTTATAATTCACCTTCTCGGATTCTGAATAAACGTTTATTATAGAACAACATTTTCAGGATGCTGATGCGGTTTCCTAGCTTTTGCGGTAGCGCGGAAGGAACGCTTCCATGCGATTGTGCGCGATAGGGTAGTAAGCTTCCTTGTGAAAATAATTGTTTCTCGCGTGGTTTGCCCTATTTAAAACAAATGTGCATACATCGTGTTGGGTGCTCACTGACATAGGTATTGTATAAGTCGACTACATTTTGATATAAGTGGGGAAACTTTGTTACTGTCTGAAATTCATTCGGAATTCACTACCGCAGGTGAGATTGTTACAGAACCGAGAACGGCAGTAACATCACGAATTGAATTTAATGCTTTTCCTTTTCAAATTATGAGAACTCGAAGAAACGTTTCCTTGCGGTCAATGTGTGTGTATGTGTGTATCACAGAGCGGATCGCGTATGATCTTGCATTTATGAATGAGATAGAGGTCGTGCTACTAAGACTTACCTCAAATGACAGAAAAGAGTAATAAATATCAAACTTATTTAATATACTTCTTTAAAAAAAATAACAATGCCAATAGTAACTATTACTCGACTGGAGTTACCGTCTTTCGGCTCCAGAACGATGATGTAAAATTTATTGTATAACTACTGTAATTAATTTTTTAGTTATAATTGTTCTTGCATGAGGTGTCTATCGCATCGTATTGTAAACTCATTGTGTATTTTAGCTAACATTATTAGAGGAAAAAGTGTAACAATAGGGTGGGTAGTTAACTAAAAAAATCTAATTAGTCCGTCAGATAGACTTCCAAAAAATATTGGACACGTATTTTTTCTTTTTTCACGTAAACAAACAATGAAGACGATCCAGTGCTTTGAACCCTCGTGTGACGTCTTTTTCTAAGACACTAGTATGACATTTTTAAACGGGGAGTGCCGTCACAACCCCCCACTCAAATATTTGTGGCGTTTTATCTTCGTCAATTTTTATTGATTTGATCAAATAAAAAATACGTATTCAATATTTTTCGATAATCTAACAGTCTAATTAGAATCATATTTTTTTTAGTCAGTAAACATCCCTATTGCAGGCCAATAAATAAAAACAAGAGAAACGGCCTCAGTGAAGGTGTGTACAGAGGACACAAGCTACAGCAACGCAATCGATTACAGTTGCTGCTAACATGTGGGGAGAGCATCATAATTATGGTGAATATGGACCGATGAATATAGTTGCGGAACCTTTGGTGTTTGGTTGGAGAATGTCTAATAAACTAGAGTTATGTTACCGTGACGTATCTTACAATACCTTAATACCACACAAGTTAATGCTAAGGCACGGCAGGCCGCAGGAGACGACTGGCCGCTAGGCCGTGTGCGCGGGGCATATTGCATTTAGCTTAGTTAGCATTTCCTGTAGTTCCTACACTTGCACAACGTGCCTACCACTCAGTTACTAGATTAAGATCTTCTAAGATTATAAATATTATACTGCTTAATATAAATGTTTCGTTCAATTCCTTAGTTGATGTTTAATTTTTGCCCACTCCATAGCGCACATACACATAGTCATTCGCCCAAGTTAGATTGCTTGTGTAATAAAAAAACCAACGAATGTATAATAGTACATTATGGTATAAGTGTGTAACGTTGGTGATTACCGCTGAGGCGCCATTGAGACCCGAACCGTTAGGTGAGGGTCTTAAGAGAGCCGAGGACGGTAATCATCAATACACACGTGTATCATACGACGTTTTTCAACACATTTGTGAAGAAAAAAAAAAAAAAAATCATTTTCAGCAGTTAAAATGAGTTGTGAAAAAAATTTCGCCATGGCGGGAAAAATTAATCAGTTTATAACGTTCTTTAAAAACGGTTCGTTGTCGCAACGGTGGGCGTTGCGACAACGAACCGTTTTTAAAGAACGTCTTGTGTTCTGCGACGATGAAACCGTTTTACGTTCTGTTCAAACGGTTCAAACAGTCTTCGTTGCACAAACTAGTCTTTCAATTACTTGGTGCAAATTTTTATTTTACGCCTATGAAAATAAACTCGAGAACGCAATGTTGCAACTGTATTTCTTAATAAAGTCACTCGTCGTCGTCGCGTCGTCGACTCGTTGTACGTTCCGCGTTCTACAAAACGAAAACGCAATTCTATTCCATGAAATGCGGTTGCAGAAAACGAACCACGTTCTCCTTCGTCGCCGTCTTCAAACCAGTTGCAACGAACGACCGTTTTCTGCAACCGTTTTCGTCGTAGCGAAAACGGTTGCGTTTCGTCCGTCTAAAATTCGACAACGACCCACCACACTTTTCCTGCACGCGCATCTAACAATGGCGATCAGCCTGAATCAGCCATAGACTAAAAAATGAGGTTTCTTTTTTTTGCTTTTTGCGGATAGCGTTTTAGCCATGTACAAAATGAGGAATTCAAAGTTTTTTTTATTAAAGAGAAAACAAAAGTTTTATTTATTGAAAACGTATATACAAGTTGAAATTATCTATTTAAATTAATAAGTTTTCCTCCGCGCGCATCTAACAATGGCGATCGGCTATAGACTAAAAGATTAAGTTTTTTTTTCGCTTTTCGTGGATAGCGTTACAGCCACGTACAAAATGGGGAATTCAAAGTTTTTTTTATTACAGAGAAAACAAAAGTTTTATTCAATAAAAACGTTTAAACAAGTTGAAATTATCTATTTAAATTCGAAGTTGCATGAAATGAGCAAGGAACACAATCTTTTTAGTATCGAAGTTTTTTAAGAACAAAGCATCTCAACCAAAAAAATTAAAAAAAAAACCTATAACTCACTTGTGAATAATGGTAATGAAAAATTCACAGTTTGATTACAGGTGTCATTATATGCCTAATTGCGGTGAAATTAGAGCCACTTTATGAGCAAGTTCGCTTTATGTTCAATAAACTGCCCACAGAAATAAAAAGTTTAGTATATAAAAGTGAGTTTCAGAGTAAACTTAAACTGTTCTTGTTAGACAGTGTCTATATTCTGCTGATGAATTATAACATAATAGAAATGGACATTTTATTGTATTTAATGAATTTATTCTTGACATTAATTTTATAGCTTTTATATTTTATTTGTTTTTTGTTGTTTTTTGTATTTTTCTGATTTTTATTTAATTTGGATAATGATATGAGTCGACATTCAATTTGGTACATATATTTGGTAAATTGTGATGATTTAAATACGGATTGCATGTATGATTTTTAGTGTATTTTAGTTATAGAAATTCAGACACAATGTAAAAATTGTAAGTGAATAAATGAATTGAATTGAATTGAAGTGTGTTGAAAAAATACATTTTCACACCACCTGCTCGAAAATGTCAAATTATATGTCAAGCAACCTTAACTTATAGTGAGTCATTAGTGGCCGGGGAGCACAGCCGGTCAATAATGTTGTACTGGATTTCATTATGACCCGCTGGTCAATAATGTGATTTGAATTTGGAATCTCACATGCTCAGCTAAATTGGCAGTATAGTACTAACAAACACCCTTTGGTGACAGAAAGAGGAAAGCTATTCTCGATACCCTTACTACGCGTGGATGATATTCTCGATTTCCTACAAAATCATAACGACTGCTTCTTCATATCGTTGCCATGTTTTATTTTGGAAGATATAATATTGTAAGAATAATTAGATAACTACGAACCATTTTTAAAAGGAATGGAATAACATTAAAACTGGCATTAAAAATAACAAATACCGTACCGCACCGTAATAGTAATTGGCTGTAACATTAGTTAAAAGTTGTTTGTGGTAATGTTACCATTAACCCGTTTGTGCATATAACTAACTAGTTCTAAATATGATATTATTCTTACTGTTTGTTTATTTAATAAATACTTTGTTTTTCGTACAATGGCTATTATTTTCTCACAGTAGGTGTAAAATGTAGAGTATCCTCCTCTGGGTTAAAGGTGTCTTTGCCTTGGGCTAGCTTGAATCCCTCGCTGCATTCAGGATTTTTGTATTAACTCCCTCGCTTCGCTCGTGAGTTAAACTCTTAACTCCCTCCCTGCGCTCGGGAGTTAAATCCCGAATCCTTCATTGCGCTTGAGATTCAATATGACGCCCGTGACATAAGACACAACTTTAGCCCCTCGGTGCATAATCTACTATTGTTGATGGACGGGAGGACACACGTCTCCGGACAAACTCGTACAGCATCATTAACAATGAGTCTAGAGTTGTAAAAAAATGTTTTTTTTCTGAGATGATAAAAAACGTTAAAAGAAAACTGTTTTTTTTCAAGTGTATGAAAATAAAAATATGGTAAGGTGGTTATCGTTTATGAGTTGATATTACATTTTATTTTGTTTATAATTGGTAACACCCACTGAAGTTTACATTTATGGCCGGGAAGTCCCTGATTCTCGTTTGCTTTATGTTTTGGTTAAATTGCGTGCAGACTGCAGAAAGCTTGAGACAGTGAGAGTTCGTTTTTGTTGAGTGTGAGTGTTAAGTAAACATTAAAATCGTATTGAGTAATTTTAAGGAATTGATTAACTGAAATTATATATATTATACCTTTTAAACAGATTTAGCCGAAACGAGTCGGTTCGAGTCGAGTTATTGTGTTTCCATTTTTCTGAAAAAAAAACCAAATGAAAAAAAAAGTAGAGTTTTTTTTCAAGGTTTTGAAATAAAACATTAAGTTTTTTTTCAATTTACATTTCGAGTTAAGTCTTAGTTGACCTAAGTCCATCATCATCAACGTCTGAAGCCTTTAATCCCACAAGGCTAAGTAAAGGTCTCTTTTCTTGTGATAATCTTCATGCACCAAAGAAAATGTGGCCCACATTTCTATTACCAGTCCCGAAGCCTTACTTAAAAATTGCATTCCACTTTCATTCCGGTTGATCGCAATATTTCATTACTGAATCAGTTTATCCCAGTTTATTCTGACCCGGTGCGTACATAATTTTGTAATTTATCCGCCTCGCTGACCGCTACGTCGGGCCTCGGGCTACCCACTTTTAAAGCCGATACCTATGTTAATAAATAAACCCCGCAGCATCATGTACCTATCATAATGCAGTTTTCATACACGAAGGAAGGAAGTATTTGTTTATTTCGCCATGTACTGTACCCATATTTGCAAAATAAACACTTGCTTACTTACTTCAAAAGTTATGCAAGTACCTGTCACCTGAAATTGCACGGGGCGTAATGTTAACAGAAGTGTTTGAAGGATGCCTTACATACTTTCAAGCTTTTCTTATCTGTACTTTCATAATATTTTGGTTAATGTTTTATGACCAAAATACTTTTTTCTTTCTTTGTTACACGACGCTATTATGACGCTGAACAAGATTTAGCGAATAATCATAAACATAACCATTTCACGTGATAAATCCCAACATCACCGGCACTCAAATGAATACATATTTGTAGACTACAAATATTGGAACGCAACTTGTAAAATAATAAAAATAAAAAAGTTTAATTTATTTTATCACCATTGCATTGGCAAGACCATAAACTAAGCGTGTGTATTTAAATAAACCCTTAGATGTATTTATTGTGGTAAGCTCCTGTGAGTCTTCCGAGAGAGAAAATTGGTTATATGCGTTCTTTAAGTCTATTTTTGAATAATGTTCGCCCCCACCAAGCTTCGCGAACACATCCATCGTATCTTTAGTTTTTATATCAATGCATAATGGTCTATCCGTCACATACATTAAAATTATGACACTCCTCACAGCTTGCTTCCGTGTCTGTATCACTATTATTGTCCATTTTATTCACTCGGACACGGCCGGATTTTTGCTTTTTGTCACACACTTTCTTTAAATGACCCTGTACACGACACTTTTGATATTTATATTTTTTGTAACGGCACTTGTCTTTATTATGATTTTTAATCCAAACACCGAACAACGGAAATCTTCGTAAGATGGCTCACGATCGCGACTCGAAGTGGACGCTCGCGCCTCTCGCGCGCTCGCCCGAGCACCGCCATCGCTCCCAGCTCGCTTACCGCTCCCATCGCTCGGCCGCTTGTAGCCTTTGCACGATATCTTGTTCACTGCCTCTTTTATGACGGCTGTGTCAGATATCTCCTTCCTAGCTTCCCTAGAGCATTCAGCTCGTTCTGCTATTTCCACTGTTCTCGACAAATTCAACGCTGAGGCATCCTGCTCAAACAATTTGTCGTGCTCGGGCCCAGATCCCAGACCGAGGACGAAACGATCAGTAAGGTTCGTGTTTAAGGCAGCTCCAAACTCGCAGTAGCTCGCCAAACCTCGCAAACGCGCCGCCCAATCGCCTAACGATTCGTTTAAAATGAGTATCGAGCAACTCCACCAGCTTCTTGAAGTCCAGCTCCTCCAAATCTTGCGGGTATGCCAGATTACGCACCAACCGGTGCGAGTCATCTGACAAATGCGTGATCAAAAGGGCACTTTTATTTTCTTCCTTTATATCGTTGATCTTCAAAAATTGCGTCAACCGACCTTTATAAATTAACCACTCGCATGATTGTATTTTTTTTTTCTTTTTTAAAAAAAAAAACGTTGCCCCACACTAGGAATTTCTCCTGTATCGTGGGTGCGTTCACAAACATATAAAGTCACATACACAAATACCCAGACCCGAAACAACTACCTGCAGGCCATACAAATATTTGTTCCGTGCGGGGATCGAACCCGCGACACGCAGCGCAGCAGTCCAATCGCTTACCCACCCACCCAATCGCTTGCCACTACGCCAACCGCGCCGTCAATTTATAATCAAAAGTGGTTAAATTTCCCAAAAAAGTCTTAACCATTTTATTTTTACAACACGCGAGGGTAAGACCGATCTTGTCACCTATGATAAGTATCTAACTAGGAAGGTACGAAGGAAACGAACGAGTGTATGATACAAAAGTTAGTTTAATACTGTTGGCACATAAGTAGTCAACTGACAATATTAACAATTAGAACATGTGGGTAGGAGGTCGGCAGATATGCATCACTCACCCTTCACGGATAATATAACAGGCGTGATGTAATCAATAATATTTTCAGAAATGTTCAGATTTTATAAGTATCGATTTTCATTAATCAGTCGATCTTTAGGTTAAGCCGCACTTGCCTAGGTTGATCTGTGGATGGGTGACCGCCCATTACATACCGAGTTTCCTCCGTGCCTCGGAAAGCACGTTAAGCTGTTGGTCCCCGCTTCCAAATATAGATCTTTGGCAGTCAGTCGTCTGAAAGTCTACTAACCAGTCTTACCAAAGGGTATCGTATTACCCAGTATTAACTGGGTTGTGCTGGTCGGATAGGCAGTCCCTCCATTTAAAATACTGGTATCCAGCTACATCCGGTTACACTGGAAGCCGACCCCAACATAGTTGGGAAAAGGCTAGGCAGATGATGAGTCTGGGGTCGCAAAATCAATCAAAATTAAAACATTTATTTTAAGTAGGCCCTTTAACTTTTGAACTGCGAAACCAGTCACAAAACATACAAATGTAAAAGTACAGTGTAGTTGCCCGTACAAAACCCTGGAGAAGAACGGGTAATAAATTACATGGACACTCTTTTTAGTCAGATTATTGTTACAAAATCTTGGTTACATTATTTATGTTGAGATAGTACTTTATGCGAGAGCGGTGTATGTTAAAAGTTTTCTTAGTATAGGCAACAATTTATTAATAAGCCATGGGAACTTATTGATGACCAGTCACAACTCACAACTGACAGCACCCGTTCACAAATATGACGATACGTCTATCCGATACACGCGCCACCATCAGCGAGACATTTGAGTGAGCATGACACATAATATGTCATGCTTCTTGACTTGAATGCAAAAACATTCAAGTCAAGAAAAAATACAACTTCCTAGTAAGTTCAACTTCTTAGTTGAAGTGATAACGAAATACCCATTACCAACTGGGTTGTAGAGATCGGGTAGACGCTCACGTAATACTGGTCTAGTCTGCATCTGGTTAGACTGGATGCCAACCCCAACATAGTTTGGAAAATTGTAGGCAGATGAAAATGTTCGCTCAAGATATATGTATTAAAGGTGAAAGTAAAAAGGGGAGGCCTTTGCCCAGCAGTGGGTCACAAAATAGGCATCTTTCAGTTAAGAGCACCTGCACGCACTGTTTTCCATTTTAATTCTACCTTGGTTCGTCCCTGGCAATGCTGAATGCTCTAGATACTGACATCGACACCAGGATGTAATTTGTTTGCATCAAAGTGGGTTGATGTAAAGTATGTCGTGTATGTTTGAGTTTCTGTTAGAGGATGAACGAAATATGATTTTTTCTCGTGCTTGTTTTTAGAGATGATGCACGAAAGGTAACTTTTTCTTCTTATTTTTAAGTACTTTTTCGAGCAACGATGTCCAACTCAGTGCCTGAACCCAAAACAGTCACACAGAACTTCAGGACTCGCAACAGTCACAATCGTGAACCACTATCATCTACTTCAACGTCAGCAATCAGCATTAAAAGACTACATGAGTGCTAAGCCATGTGGTACTACAAAAATTGAGAAACTTGGAGAGTAAGTCTTTACACTCAGTAAGACCTCGGTTGGGCTTTTAAAAGTGGTAGTGGCAACTCGCAGTTCAGTCTAACAGACTGGCTTCTGCTTAACCGGGCAAATCCCTGTGTAGGGACACGCTGGATCTGAATGAGATTATTTAGGAGCTGGTTTAAATCTACTGGCTCAGCATCGCGGGCTGGCTCTAGGAAGATTCCGCGACGGACCGTGGTGGCGCGGTCGGAATGACGGATATCTGTGTCTAGTTTTTCTAAGTATACAGGTTTCCCTACAGCTTTCAAGGATGGTGATAGGATCGTTAGGAATGACTAGAGTATGCCGAGGACGGCGGGTCATACTTATACGGGATGGCTTACACCGGGCGGCCGATGCGATCAGAGGATTCCTATGTTTGGCAGCGGTGTCAAAGAAACGCTTGGAAAGGCGCTTCATGAACTGGAGAACGGTAGGTATTTTGAGGTCTATATGTAGACTGTTATTCCAGACAAACCAGGGTGCTCCGGTGATCTTACGGAGGAATCGGTTCTGCAAGGTCTGCATCGTGTGGATGTGGCGGGGATGGGAGTGTGTAAATACGACACATGCGTATGTCATAATTGGTTGGATCACTGCAGTGTAAAGGCGCAACTTGCACTTCAGCGATAATTTGCTCTTTGACTGCAGCATGTAGTGGAGTCTACCCATGGCAAAGGCCGCTCTGTTACAAACTGTTCTTATATGCTTCCCGATGGAAAGGTGGTGGTCGAGTATGACTCCTAAGTACTTGGCTTGTTTCTCCCAGGGGATAGGCTTGCCGTAAATTGTGATCGGACGTGGTGGGGGAGTCGAGGTTTGGTGAAAAGTACCGCTTGACTTTTGTCTTGATCGCGACCGGCATAGAAAATAACCGTGTCATCAGCGAAAAGGGCTATTTAGGCCTTATCTCTCTGAGATTTCTTGGTTCTAGGGAAGTCGCTGGTGAATAGCGTGAAGACTAAAGGGGGAAGTATTGAACCCTGAGGGACTCCGGCACGTATCGGATGGGGGGAAGACAGAGCTTGACCAATGCGGTAGCGGAAAGTACGATTCGGCAAAACGTCCCGCAAGATTTGAATGAGACGGTCAGGCACTCCCAGTAGATACAGCTTATATATTAAGCCGTTGTGTCAGACTTTGTCAAATGCTATATCAAAACACAAGGCACCTGTCATCGAACGAAAAAAACAGCACTGAGCTTTTAGGCTGTCGGCCAGGCACTCAGCCTTCCCAGAGTCGTCAAAAGCGACGCCTGGTCCGTTGAGAGGAGGCATTGAAACCTCATCGGTGGCACCTCGTTTGGGCTTACGCCACCCGAGCCCTATAAACTCGGCCGTGTCACGGAACCATAGCGCGATTCAGGAAACCTAACAACGCCATCTATCGAGGTAGAAAACAAACTTTCCACTGTTTATTGTATCTTGGCACTGCAAAGAAATTAGTACCCAGTCAGGTTTATAACCTTTTATTTATTGTACAAGCTTTTGTTTAATTTGCCTCACTGGTCCTGAGTTCATTTCCCGGTTCAGGCCAAGTGTTATTGGTTGTTAGGGTTTAGTAGTCAACAAGGAACCCTTATGCCTTGATCACACGTACCGAATAAACCGATGAGACAGTAAAATGTTTCTCGGCGGAGACAGTGATGTAAGCGAGTAGCGGTTCACACATGTTTTGAAAAATCAAAATCAAATCAGTAAAATCAAAAGTAGGCTGATAATCAGCACTTTTAGAACGTCAAAATTTATTATTCACAAGAGACAGTCCCTCAAAACGAGACAGACATTCCCTTAGACACTTACTAGTGGTTTAGCTGGAAAGAAGAAGTGGCGGAACAAACTCCCCAGCAACACATCGGTCTGTTAGATTAGAAGAACCAGACTCAATACAATAGTAAGGTAAAAGTTAAACCGAGTGGCGATACAGTGCAAGTTCAGACCTACCGGGTGAGCGAGCGCGACAGTGTGAGACAGTGTGGGGAAGCGGGAGGGTGGGCACTTGGCCTAGTACGTAGAACGGGAGCCGAGCTACTGCCTCGCCACTTTGTTCGGTCGGGCGCTCAGCCGAGCACTCGGCGCTATGTTTATTAAATACGTAGTAATACGTACCGAGTACTCGGCCGAGAACACTGTCTCGCCCGTTTGCTCGTTACGTGTGATCAAAACATTATAGTTTCGCCATGCCCGTCTGTCTGTCTGTCCGCACTATAGCTCAAAGACTCATAGTGCTAGAAAGCTGTGATTTGGCATGAATATACAAAGGAGTTAAGTGGTAAAATATTTTTCTTTTTACTTTTGTTTTTTTTTGTGTTTCTCCCTCCAGCACACATTAAAGTGGGGATGATTGTTATGGTTCGAGAAGACGAGGTGACGAGATAGGTCTTTCAAAATATTTCGAGTTTTCTAAAACAGTTTTTCGATTAACTGATTCGTCTGTGAAAAATTAAGCTTTAAAGTGCGAATGTTGTTAGATTCAAGTGTGGCTACTTATACCACCTAATCGGGTTGTGTTTATTATATTATATTTTTTAGCCTTTTATTCAGATCTCTTTACAAAATATAAACTTAAAAAACTAACACTGAACTTATAAACTATTTATTTATACTAATATCTGTTGTTTTGTTATCTTTCCTAGATCTGTTGGCCCAGTCGGCAAAGGCCTCCTCCAACCTTCCCCGGTTGTGTTTAGGCATGTCAAAAAAATTCATGGTAGTAGTAAATTAAATGGAAGACTATCACAGCTAAGTAGGCTTTACAAGTTTATAAGTACTTAATAGTCGACCAACTTATAAAATGTACTTGTATAAAATATTTTCCTAAACATAATGTATGGGAGCACAAACCTTAAAAACTGCAAATGTAAGTTTGTTTTATTTTTACAATAAAAATCATCGTTCGTAGGCGGGTAGGCAGGGTGGATAGTTTTGTAAGTTCAAATACTACATTGTGCGTGGTACGACATCCACTTGGCCGGTTTTTTTTTGTTCACGACCACAGTTGGCGTCTTTTAGTTACGGAGATATTGGAGGTGAGTTTCAACTTCAATTCTGTTTTACGTAACTACCTACTGAGTTTGATTTACAGAACGTTTGGTTGACGGCTTTGTGTGAGGTCTGTTAACATTGCTCTGGTGATTTACTTTGTGTTTGGGGTGTGAAAAATTTCTGCTGAATCGATAAATTACATTGACACCTGATTGGAAGCAGTATAATGTTTTATTATTAACTTATTGGAGGCAAAAAGGTTAGGAAAGTAAAAAGGAAAGGAATAAAGAAAAAGAAGTTAAAGGAAGATTGTTACAAGATATACAGGTGCCGGCAATACGACAATAAATGAAACCACTGGTAGTTCTAGTTCATAGGAACATTATTAAACTATCAAATAAATAAATCTTAACAGCAAAATAAAAAGTTGAAAAAAAAAACAATAAAACTAAGTAGCATAAAACTGTAAACGAAATACATTACAATTTACAAACAAATATTGGTTTACCTTAGGAATAACTTAACGTGTGGAAATAAAATTTAATGTAACAAACGAATTTGGCAAAGATATTTAGGTAGATTAGTGTCGTATCGTCGGCACTATGGCGGTGTTAGGATTTATTTGATAGTTTAAAAATGTTCCTATGAACTAGAACTACAAGTGGTTTCATTTATTGTCGTATTGTCGGCACCAACCTCTATATATCTATATATTTGAGTCTCTTTTAAAGATTTCCAAGCGGGCAGCAAACAGCCGAGCGTAATGTAGTATTCAATGCTTATATCCCTCACCGCCTGTAAAATAACATTTTTATTTACGGGACAGAAAAAAATGTTTGTTACGAATTGTATGATTCAGGCTGAGCACTATACCTTTAGCTGCAATACTATATCAAATGACTCCTTTCGCACCGGGTGGAGCGGAAGGGAGTGTCAGACTTTTACTGACTAAAAAGCACCCATGTTCCTTCTTAGCCATTTGTGTCGGGGTCGGGTGTCTCTTTCGAATAACCCGCAGCCTGACCACTATACCTCATATTATCTTCATTATAGGTCATCTTCTCCTCGTGAAACGCTAATTTTATGTCTAGCCTTTGTCCAACTATGTTGTGGGTCGGCTTCCAGTCTACCAAATACCAGTATTTTGTGTGGAGCGAGTGCCTTTTTGGCCTCCACAACCCAATTAGTACAGGGTAATATGATACCCCTCGGTAAAACTGGTTGTCAGACTTACTACGGGGTACTAAGTACCTTAACATATAAAATATCGAACTATACGTAACCAATCTTCAACATACTTGCTCGAATATTTTATAAACAACCAATGTAAGCTCACCTGCTCTCCAACGTAAGCTCACCAGCTCTCCAACGTAACGCAATATTAATGAAGACAGAAGGATTTCCTAGGAAATTCCTATTTGCTGCTTTTGTTTGAAATCGGAACCAACAATATTGTTGAGTTGATAAAATATAGGGCATTATTGAAATTGATAACAATGCCTTGCTCGTCCAGCAATATAGGTTTCCACTAGTTGTGCGTTATCAATATAACGTTCCCTCCCTAACGCAGTAAAACAATGGAAAATGACTAGTAAATTACTCATTTACAAGTAATTTCCCATTGTCTCACCGCACGCCGCAACCGTCCGTTGTTTTATAGCTACGAGTACTTACTTAAACTTTGCAAAGAGCTGACTATAGATAGACAAAGACATGGCCAGCTTATACTTTCTTCGCTGCAACATCGCCGACCGCTACGTCTGCAAGCTCCCTCGAATCAAGTGTGATGGTTGGAGTGCTTTCGGAAACGTCGACTAAACAGAATCATATTGTTTATAGTCAAGAAACATCCCTATTTTCCCACAGCATCGTACCTTCTGTATCGTATGTGTAAATGCAGCTTATAAGCAGTCTGTGTCAAACATCCAAGTCCGATCTTATGTTTTGGCGTGAAAGGGTAACGAGAATCCATTCATCGGATGCAAGAATGGATGTTTGTTATTATGTCCGTCCATCCTCTCATATTTCGCATTAACAATATTATCTACTAGGATTTTCGCATAAGGTTTCAACTATGGTGATAGTGGTAGGTAATAAGTAACTACTGAATATTAATAATTCTGTCATAATGTTCCTTTTATTTTTGCACACCTTGTGTGGTTATATTAGATAGCAAACACCCGGATGGTTACATAGACCTGGCCTTTCGACCGAGAGTCAAACGAATGTTGTGCGGTGGGCAGGCTCATACTTACTCGCCTTTATTGCGGCACTGGATGCGACTACATACTCCGGGTGGTCTCGTCCAAGGCTTACCATAAACTGGCATTCCTGTGCGGTGCCACTTTGTAATTTTGATTTTATTTTGATTTATTATTGTGGCTTTTTTGTTGTATGTACTAACAATAGTTTTATAAGGTGTTATGTGTTACTAACAGTATATGAACCCACGTCTGAAATAAATGTCTTATTATTATGTCCTTTATTCTTTTTCCTACGTACAGTTTACATTTTTAAATATTCCGTACAAAACTTATAAAAAACATTTAAAATATAAAAATACAAGGCAGATGTGAGTAGCAACACCGGGAGGGGACCACCTAGAAAGACATGTAACACTGATCGATGATCTGTGACGTTCTTCAGAAACCTCAAGTGCGTAGTACTCGTAACCGGTGCGGCGGCGTGCGTGTATGACCAGATGTCTGAATGTGGACGAGGCAAAAGGAATATGTAAGTATCGTAGCAGACCCCGGCGGGGCTGCGGGTTGTTCGAAAGAGATACCGCGATCTCGGCGCAAGGGCTAAGAAGGAACATGGGTGGTTTTTAGTCAGTAGAAGTCTAACACACCCTTTCGCTCTGCCCAAGCGCGGGACCCCTCATTTTATGATTTATTTGATGATTTCCCATCATCCAAAAAAAGATCGTAGCAGATCGTAACCCTCTGTAGTCGGGAAAATACTGGTATTCTGAAAGAAAGAAAGAAATGCATGCATTCGGCTGCATTCGGTTAGACTGGAAGCTGAAAGCAACATAGTTGGGAAAAGGCTAGACAAAGGTAAACGACTATTCTGAAAACCTTACTATACACCCTCATCACCATACATTATTCTGCTGACACTGTGACCTACTTTAGGTCACGGCGCGCAACTAAATAAAAATGATACGAAATAGCAATACTAACGATATTTCGATACAGTCGAATTATAACTGTCTGACTATTTAAAACTTAGAGAGAATACCCTTTTACTATAGCACTGTAAACTTTGTCTAAACAAACCTAATTATTGAATCTTGATGAAAAATTCATGGCGATAAGACCGTACACTTACACTCACACCAACATCATATGCCAAGCCTTTTCCCCAGCCATGTTGGGGTCGGCTTCCAGTCTAACCGAATACCAGTATTTTACATGGAGTGACCGCCTATCTGACCTCCACAACCCACTTAGTGTTAGGTAATACGATACCCTTTTGATAAGGCCGGCTACCTGTAATGGTTGTCATAGATCACTAAGTGCACTTAAAGGCACTCGCGCACATCGACTGACAGGAAAAAAACAACCCTCTTTGCCGCAGGTCACCCGCCAGTAATACCAAAACCAGTTTAAACTGGCCTCTTATTTTATTCACAACTCACTGTTACGATGGCAGACCTTCACCTCCAATCAACCTCCTCCACCTTCCTTCCTCACATCCTTGTCTTTCTTCAATTTCATTGGTAGGACATGGAGTCTTATTAAAATATATAAGATTATGACCTTTATTTCAATACCTGTGTTCACAAATATAAAGATGATTTGATTAGATTTTTTCTATTTATCTGCATGTATTAACTGTGACTTTTAATAAAATAATAGTACCTGGATGACCTGATGGTTTTTTGTATAACCTAGCTAGATCAATTTTATGTAGTTCCCGATAGCCCCTGCATACTAAATTTCTGAGCTGTTTCGGAGATTCAGATTATATATAATACTAGCTGTGCCCGCGACTTCGTTCGCGTGCTTGTCGGAAACTAAAATGCGTCGCTTAGATAAAAGTACATTAAATCATTGCCCTACGTTAACTTACTGCCGCTGTAGAAAATAAGAAGAGGGTAATGCAAAGTACTGACTATGTCTAATACTAAAGTTTAGATGGATGGGTGTTTGTTAATCAACCACATCAGAACGGCCGAACGGATCTTGAAGAAATTTGAAACAGGTACATTGTAGTCGACAGGTACTGTCGTTGGCGCGTTCGTGTTCCACGCGCGCCTCAAAGATATGTCAGCAACAATTAAGGGGTCCTTTGGGGCCCCTTAATTGTTGCTGCCATCGTCTGCCGGGGCTGACGGTTGTCCGCAAGAGATACCACGGCCCCGAAACACAAAAAGCTAAGAAGAAACGTGGGTGGTTTTTAGTCAGTAGAAGTCTGACACTTTCTTCCGCTCCGCCCAGAGCGGGATCAGTCATTTGATAATTTACGAACCACAAAAAAGGGGAATTAGAGGCTGTTTCGAGAGGTACCTGTACCGAATCTGGGACATCGAATCTGAAATGGAACGCCGTCACCTCCTTCTGCGAAGCAGTAATGCTAGCGAAAGAGGGGAACGTAAGAGGGACACAACCCCTCTTCCCAGCCGCCGCGGGAGACGCTCCGGGCATCGGGGGCCACGTGATGGCTTCCGGCCACCGTAGGCGCGGGCCTGTGAACGGTGAGTAACGGGCTAGTTAATCGTTCGTCCGTCCTATGACGATGGAGGCGCGTTCGTGTTCCACGCGCGTCTCAAAGGGATGTCATCAACATTGAAGGGGCCCCCAAGGACCGACGCCCGTCGGGGCTGCGGGTTGTTCGAAAGAAATACCGCGGCCTCGACACATAGGGCTAACAACACACCACATCTATATAAAGACATGTTTGGTGCAGTGGCTGGACGATTAACAGTAGCACTGCGTGTCGCAGGTTCGATTCCCACACGGTACAAAAAAAATAAAATTTAAATTACACAGTAAAAAAATAGTATTTTTATACTGTGTAATTGGTAAATCTTTATTTGTTGACTATTCACGAAACATATGTTTATTTAATAACACCGCGGGTCAGAAAATGACATCAAATGAATAACGCCATCTGTCGAAGACGAAGATAAACTGCTAAAAAGAGCGATCAAACACACTATAGGGTTTAGGCTATGTAGATTTTGAAAGCAGCGTCATTTAGACTAATATCTACGTACCTTTTGCTATCATTACTTATTTAAAGTTATCTTGTGAAGGCATTTATTAATAAGTACCATATTCGTTCAATAGATGTCGTTGCTTGTCTCATTCTTGACCATAATGATAAGTTCTTCTTGAAAACTATAAATGCATATATCTTTTGGTAGAGAGCACCGATTACGATGAAACAAAGACTAAGTAATAGCCCAAGTTACGCACAATATTTATGTATAAAAGTTACCTACATTCGTTTCGTAAATTTGACGTGATGCTTAGTCATCGAAACAGACAAACAGACAAACAGATAAACAGACAAACAGACAAAAATTCCAAAAATGCTGGAAATGTGTTCTGTTGGTTATACTTTAATACCCTGCCAATTTTTTTTTTTAATATTTTCGATGTACAAAAATGATTTTTCTACAGATTTATTATATGTATAGATAGAAGATACAAAATTTCCTCGTTAAATGGTTTAAGGAGATAAAGGCAGTACGGTGATTGATCCCTATATCTAGATATAGGGATCAATCAGCGTACTGTCTTTATCTCAAGTCTACAGATATCATTCCTCACAAAATCTATCCATCGCCCCTTGTTGGTCCTCTCTCCCTCTCCATCCTTCAACATTCATAAAATATACTTATCTCTATTGAATTCACTTCAATTTAAATTATTTTTCCACAAATATTCCCAAACAGATCATATCGGAAAATAAATATCGTGTGCATTCCAAGCGTTTCATGCAAACATTTTACTCAGAACAATTTGTTTGAGCTCGGTTTCTGGAATAAACGATGAAATTTCATCGTTTCAGTTTTTTTTGTTTTCAGGAATAAACGATGAAATTTCATCGTTTATTCCTGAAAACAAAAAAAAAAAAAAAATTGGAATAACCAATCCGAATCCCATAATATGCAGAGCAAATGCAAGAAAAATAAACTGAATAAAATGAAATTATTGCATCAAATATTGCAGTAGAAATGATAAAATGTAATATTATTATCCCATTGTTCAAACAACATTCAATGGCCAATTCTTAGAATGTTCCTCTCTCCTGGCATAACAATAACCTAATAGGATCCGATACTACTGGTACGAAACTCACAGACGGGTAGTAGGAGAACATGGAGCGAGTTTACCTTAAAACCCCGAAACGATTTCGCAGAAACTTGTTCACCGCTTTTAAATTATCGACTTGAGATTAATTATTCTGGGCTGCAGGTTGTTCGAAAGAGATACCGCCGCCCCGGAACACAAAGAGATAAGAAGGAACATGGCTGGTTTTTTTCTCCCTTCCGCTCCACCCAGAGCGGGAGGAGTCTTTTGATGATTTCTCAACCCTGAAAATAAATGGTTAGTTATTCTTGTGAAAATTTTCAAAACAGAATACAATTAGACCAGTAGTCACAAAATTTTTACACAGTCGTATGTAGGAAGAATAAATTATCATTGTTGATATTTAGTCGATTTTATTATACAAAAATTAATCTTTGGTTTTCTTTATACTGGCAACACTGTCACTAAACGTCTGTTATAAAAAAAGACGGTTGGCTTTAGTCGCTCTCTCACTTCTATCGAAACTGTGCTAGGAGGCAGTTACTATAACCTTGTTCCTTGTGGGTAATTTAATATTTGAATAATAATAAACGAGCCAATGTTCATCGTATTTAAATTCAAATTGCTGCTGTTTTCTTGACACCCAAATCCTATAGGTTATGGGCCCAGGACTGCTTTGATATACTGTTGCTCTTACTGTGTGCTGGTTAAATACGTGTGTAAAATTGAGTGCTTGTAAAAACACGTGTGTATAATAATTGAGTGCTTGTAAAAACACGTCACACATCATGGACAATTTGAAGACCAAGTGAAATATTAAATCTTTCGATGACTCTTTCCTTGTTTTTGCTAAAGAAAATCTCAATGCAAGATTCTTTACGTCGCAATTAAAACTCGAAACAAAAGAAATACGAGGACACTAAGCCTAAAACTAATAAACAACAAAAGTTTATGGCCAAGAATCTTTCACGAAGTGTCACCATTGTGGACGCAAGGGTCACATCAAAAACAACTGCTACTACTACTTGAAACTGATGTTTCAATCCAATCAACAAAAACCTGCAGACCGACCCCGCACAGCTCAAGTAGTGGAGCTGACTCAGGGTGCTTCAAGTTCCAGTGGGGTTTCCGGGTTCGCATTTATGTCCGGAAATTATGAAGGTGGCGCAGAAGAAAACCACGTAACCTTCCTGCTAAATTCCGGGGCATCGAACCACATCATTAATAGGGAAGTCCTACTGTTTATTAACTTTACAGATTTAATTAAACCGTTGAAAATTTTTGTTGCTAAACACGGTGAATTTTTTTACAGCTACTGAGGACATTACAAGTTGTCAGCAATCCATTGTACTCTCATACAAGCTGCTGTCAGTAACCAAGATGCAGCGTGCGCGATTGACCTTCAACCAGCATGGAACCAATATCTGTAAGGACGGTAAAATACTGATAAAAGGTATGGCAATTAATTATTTACGTTGTGTGATTTTTGTGGTTAAAGTTAATCAACCTGTTTCTCAAACATGCAACAGTGATGGTGCTAATTACGATTTATGGCATCAACGGTTAGGCCATATTAGTAGACAAAAGTTTTAAAGCTGAAAAATAACTATAATAATATGATTGATGAAATAAAATTGAGGTGGTAACACGGAACACCCAATGATAAATTATACGTAGTTTGCATAAACGGGAAACAGGCACGATTACCATTTCACACTTCTGAAGAGAGAACTTACATTAAAGTTCCTTTATTTGTTGTGCATACTGATGTGTATGGGCCAATCACTCTTTGTACAGTCGATAATAGGAATTATTTTGTTTTATTTTTCGATTAGTTCACTCATTATTGTGTTGTGTATTTATTGACATAGAAATCTCACGTGTTCACTGCTTTTACTGATTTTGTGGCAAAAACTGAGAAAAAATTTAATTAAAAATTTGTTAATTTGTACTGTGACAATTGTCGAGAATATTTGTTTAATGAAATGAAAGATTACTGTGTTTCTGAAAGAATATCATACCATTTTACTATTCCAAGAACAATACAGCAAAATGTCGTTTCCGAACGAATCGGTAAAACAAAAATAAAAGCCCGCGCTATGAAAAGCAGTGCTAAATTGCTAGTGTTTTTGGGGTGATGTAGTCTATATTGTAGTATATAAAATAAACCTTACCCCTTAAAAATAAACAAAACAAAAAAAAACAAAACAAAATCACCACCATTTGAATGGTGGATTAACTATTCAAAGGTTTTTGGTTCTACCGCATTTATTATGTTAATAATAAAATTAGTAAAACAAATTAGATGAAAAATCATGGAAAGGTATTCTCGTTGGATATGTACTTAATGGCTATAAAGTATTGAACTCGAAACGCGCCAAATATGAAATGGTCCGGATGTCATAGTAATGAGGGTAATTTTTGTAATGAAGGGAATGAAATCTAACATTTCCGTGACAAAACTGATGGTAGTTATGACGTGTTGTCAAAATCAGTGTCAATAAAACCTCGATGCAGTGACAGTCCATAAATCTGATAATAAAATTCCGAAACTGATTGTTCAAAGTTGGACGGTTTAAAATCAGATGGATCCAAATCAGATGATTTGATATAAGACCATAATGATTCCAACGTACTAAAGCCAAATGTGAAACCAAACCATGATGTCGCAGTTCTTGTGATAAAAATATCGACGATTCTTGTCGATTGGGAAGGACTGTCAGGCTTAAGGGTCGCCTCCTGTTTCATAATGAAATCGATAATATTTTATTGTGTTGATTCAATTAGTTGCAAAGTACCTAGTTCATTTAACTAATTTAAAAATCGGGCTGAAAGGACTTTAAGGGAAGGTGCAATTAAAGATGAATTTAATTCACTTTTAGCTAACGATACCTGGACATTAGTACAGAAACCAAGTAATAGAAATATAGTCGAGTGTAAGTGGATATTTCGGTTTAAAGACATTTATTTTCTTAAAGGGAAACTTAACCAAATTAGCAATACGACAGATTTATCTATGTGTAATAAAAAAATACAAAACAGTTCAAACAAAACTTATGTTAACAAAACTTAATGAAAAACTAAACCATATTTCTTAGACCTTTTTTGTAGATGTCTGTATCCAAGAAACTGCACACCATAGATTTATCTATATAAAATAAAAATATTTAATATTAAAAATAATGAGTTTGACAATCCATTAAGATAAAAGGCACGCCTAGTTGCCAAAGGCTTTAATCAAAAGTATTTATCAGTTTAAACTGAAACTTTTAGATGTATGATTAGTTTTGCAAATCAATGTAATTTATGAATACATCTTAAATGGATGTAAAAAAAACCTTATTTTTGGAATGGCAATTTGCCAGAGGGTGTAATTAGTAAAGACGAATAAAACTCTGTACAGATAAAAACAAGCTGTTAAGTGTTGGTTCGAATTATTTGATTAGTGTCAAAAGAAACAGGGTTTGTAAATTCATCAGTTGATAAATATATACGTATATGTTTTGGATGAGGGCGATATTCATAAAAATATAATATACGTTTTGCTTTATGTCGACGATCTGGTTTTAACATGTTTTAACCGAAAATCAATCGACCAACTTAATTAAAGAGCAAATTGAAAATGGTAGATTTAAATATTGTTCGTAGGTATTAAAATTTCTCGAAGTAATGTTACTTACAATAACTTTAGATCAAAGTTCTTCATATAAAAAAAAAAAAAAAAAACAAAGATAAATTTGGTATGTCTGACTGTAGTACTGTAGTCCCATTAGTACACCTTTAGATAATAAACTAAATTACGAAACTCTAAATGCAAATAGTGAATATAATACACGTTGCCGCAACCTTATAGGGTGTTTAATGTACGTTATGTTATGTACACGCCCTGATTTAAGTGTTAGTATTAATAGTTCGAGCAGATACTCGAACAAAATTAACAAAGAGTTGTGATTATGTCTCAAAAGAGTGCTTAGGTATTTGAAGGGCACTATAAAATTAAAATTAAGTCACAAAAAAAAATGTGATGAATTTAATCATAGGTATTATGTGGACATGTAGATTCCAATTGGGGTGGTAATGATGATAATAATAGAAAAAAATACCACAGATTATTTATTTAAATTAAAACTATTCAGTAACTGTACAATAACTTGGAATACAAAGAGGCAAATGTCTGTTGCAGCTTCGTTAACTGAGGCTGAATACATAGCAATATTTGTAGCTGTAAAAAAAAACATAACGGCTAAAGTCTCTAGTCACTAATATTAAAATGAATATTGTCAATCCAATTTCTATTTTAAAAGACAATAATGGTTGTATTAGTACAGCAAATAATCCTGTTAGTTATAATCAAGTATCATTTCTCCAGGGAACAAGTTGAAAATAATATATTAAAATTATTTTATGTAACCACAGGTAAACAAATAACGGATGTGCTAACATAGCCGCTACAAACTGTTGTACTTATTGTAGCAGTTCAGAGATGAGATGGGCTTGCAATGAAGTAACATAATATGTAAACAAATAGCGGATGTGCTAACAAAGCCGCTACGAGCTGTTATCAACTGCTTAAAAGGCAGATCAGTCAGAGATAAGTTTACAATAATGTTACGTATGTATTGTGTACATTTTGAGTTTTGATTTTAATTGTGGTAATTTATTTATTGTAAATTAATTGAACTAATGAATTGTTCTATTATAATTTATAAATAAAAATTAATTATAAGTTGTTGTAATTGATAATCAATAATGAATTATAAAGTTAATATAATTATTCATCTTGATGAAATGGTCTGGCTAGGTTTTTCTGGGTTTTCCTAGTCCTTGCAACAAATGTTGGGCCATAATATTGTAATTTCCCCAGAAATCACTTGGAAGGTTTTATAGTATTCTGGTTATATAGGTGATTATGATTGTATAAAAATTAATCTGTATTTAGTTGATTAATGATTAATTTTTGAGGGGGAATGTTGATATTTAGTCGATTTTATTATACAAAAATTAATCTTTGGTTTTCTTTATACTGGCAACACTGTCACTAAACGTCTGTTATAAAAAAAGACGGTTGGCTTTAGTCGCTCTCTCACTTCTATCGAAACTGTGCTAGGAGGCAGTTACTATAACCTTGTTCCTTGTGGGTAATTTAATATTTGAATAATAATAAACGAGCCAATGTTCATCGTATTTAAATTCAAATTGCTGCTGTTTTCTTGACACCCAAATTCTATAATCATCATCATCAGTCTATAAATTACCCACTGCAGAGCTCCTCTCCTCTCAGTGCGGGTTGGTAGATGTCTCCGATTTTTTTTGTTGTAAGACATGTCGGTTTCCTTCACCATTTTGAGAGCAGTGGCGATGAAATAAACTAGAATTACACAAAGTAATGCGCCTGCCTGGGTTCGAACCCACGACTTACTGTTCGTAAGTCGGGGCCGCCACCACTGGGTTAACGGTGCTCAAAGAAAGATTATAACGTGTAATACACTCGGTATATTAATTATTTGTTTCTTGAAGGCAAATCAATTGTAATTTTTCGGAAATACAGAGTAGGTACACTTGATATGTTTATAGATAACTAATTACTAAATTCTTACACACACAAATACTTACATTTAGTACTATATCATTGTTAGGCTACCGGAAATACTGTTTCTGGGTGATTAGGTTAACGATACAGATCTCGTGTCATGATACTCATGATCAACGTGCGATACCTATTTATATTAAATGTGCTCGGGTAGACGGACTGCGGAACGTCTCATTTAAATTAATAGTACCACGGCTGAAACTCAAGCGGGCTTTTCTCGGAATCAAGACAAAAATAGAACACACCCTTATTGATTTATCCAATTTTTAGGGTTCCGTAGTCAACTAGGAACCCTTATAGTTTCGCCATGTCTGTCTGTCTGTCTGTCTGTCTGTCCGTCCTCGCTTAATCTCTGTGACCGTTAGCACTAGAAAGCTGAAATTTGGGACCAATATGTGTATCAATCACGCCGACAAAGTGCTAAAATAAAAATTGGAAAAAAATGTTTTATTAGGGTAGCCCCCCTATATGTAAAGTGGGAAGTGTTTTTTTTTTTAATTTTAACCCTAATGTGTGATATATTGTTGGAAAGGTATTTAAAAATGAATAGGGGTTTACTAAAATCATTTTTTGATAATGTCAATAATTTCGGAAATAATCGCTCCAAAAGTAAAAAACAAAGCGTCCCCCCCCGTCTCTAACTTTTGAACCATAAGTTTAGAAAATACGAAAAAAATCTGAAAAGTAGAACTTTATAAGGACTTTCTAGGAAAATTATTTTGAACTTGGATGGAAACAACAGATGGAAACTGCAGTTAACCAATATAATTTGGTCCCTGAATCGTATGAGCGCCTATACAATCCAGAGGTCAAGTTTCATTTGCCCGTATTTTTTTTTTAACTTCGTTTACATAATATTTTATTATCTACGGAACCCTACACTGAGCGTGGCCCGACACGCTCTTGGCCGGTTTTTGGATTTCAGGTCACAATTAAGACTTTCTTTTTTCATTATCCCTGCTTGTGTGTTTCTTAATGTTTTTGTTATGTGTTGTATGTGTATTGCTTTTTTTTATTTGTGTCTTTATGTATATTTGTCATGTTTATGCGATAAATAAATATTTTTTCTTTCTTTTTCGTTGCAATGTCGCGACGTTGCGCGACGACCGGACTCGAATAGAGTGAATTCTCGCCACGTTTGCCATGTCACCGATTTTAGTCAAGGTATTATGTTTAATTTAGTTATTGATGTGAAACATTTATAGGCAGTAAATCCGACTAACGTTAGAAAACATGAAATAAAAGCCTTCTTTATTATATGCCACGTAAAATGAACCTTTTTTTCAGTATCATAAAGTTTGTTTTGGAACGATTGTTGATCCGGTCCGTTTTTTGTCTCGAAACGATGGCGAACGCATGCAGCGTTCGCCATCTAAATCAGACAAAAAACGTAACGAGATTGGTACCATGATAGATATTGGTAGTTATAACGCAGACGGCACTGTGCACTGGCATGTTAAAGTGAATTGAGTGATTGAGTGATATTCAGAGTGTGCTTGTATGACAGTGCTGAATAAAATTGTATTTGTGTGTATGTATTGTGTTATAGTTATGTTACTGTAATTATAGTATTTACCCAGTCCCGGTTTTTTAAATTTTCCATATAAGGTTTGCGTTCCCGGTTTTCGAACAACACGGGGCATGGAGACGCGTCGATGGCTTACTGATAAGCTGCTCATTACCAAGAAAGCTTATCTCGATGTTCGACACAAAACTTAGTTTAGAGGTTGTTAAAGTAATAATAATAATAATAATAATAATAATAATATTTATTTATTGTTTTTGCAAAGTTTTTCTTACAAACTAGTGATTGGGGTTTCCTTTTAGGCGTCTAACGCCTGTATTAGGAGACCCCACTCTTCCATATCGTTTTAATTAACATTAACAAACTTGTTTTAATTTACACATAAAAAGAAGAAATAAAAATAAAAATTTTTGTTTAGGAAAAATAAAAAGAAACACAAAATTAAGACAAAAATTAAAAAAAAGTGAAAATGCTTGTCACTCAGATGGTGTGTGGTTAAGTGTGAGTGAGTATGTATGGAGGGTGAGTGTATGGGGGCAGTGAGTGTATGATGTATGCCTGTGTGAGGTAAGGGTGTGTAGTGGTGAGTGTGTGAGTGTTTGAGTGTTGAGAATTTAAGCGTGAGTGTGTGAAAGGGTGTGTGTCGTGTGCTTACTTATGGCTGCGTGATTGCGAGGGATTGAAAATTATGTCGGTTTAAGTTTTATTTTAGCAGCGCCTCCGTGTCCTCGTAGGTAAGTGGTTTGATCCAATTAGTGAGTAATTTGTTACATTCATGTTGTGTCTTGTTATGTACATAAATTTCTCTGTTGCATCTATTGTACAACTGAGCTGAACGTTTTTTATACTGTATGCTAGCGAACTTGGTTTTCGTTTGTGGAACTTCTGCAATTATGTCTTTCCTTCTTTTTAAAGTTAGGCCAGGGACATAAGGTAAGGTCTTGTGTATCTTGACAATAGTTTTAATTAAATATAATTTTCTCACCGAGAGTAAGTCGCTGATTTGGAAAAGACTTTGGGTAGGGTATCTAATCTCCTTAAAATACATGACTTTTATCAGAGCACGTTGTGCCCGCTCAAGGTTAATAAATTTAGTCTTAGCTGCTCCTCCCCAGACTGGGATGCAGTACACCAAGACAGATTGCACCAAAGCCAAGTATATCTCATTGAGGAGATGTCGGGGGGTTTTCGTGTTTGTGGTAATTTTTTTTGGTACAATATGCCTTAGAGTCTTGAAGATCCAACTCAGTTTTCTGATCCTATTTGTGACTTGTTCCAGCTGGGGGTACCAAGATAGCCTATGGTCAACCACAACACCCAAATATTTGGTTTGCGATACTCTTTTTAGTGTTGGACATAAACAATTATTTGTATCATCACACGTATGCACTTTTAAGCTGAGATCTGATCTTGGTTGTGTACGATTTGATATGCTGAAGCATATGTAATTGGTTTTAGCCGTGTTTAATGTGAGTAGGTTATTGTTGAGCCAGCCAGCTATTTGGGTCATACCCGCTTCAGCACTTAAGGCAACCTCACGCCAGGTATTCCCAGTAAAGACGACAGCAGTGTCATCAGCATAAGACAATACTTTTGCATGTTTGATTTCGAGGTTGCAGAGGTCATTAATGTAGAGCAGAAACAGTGTAGGCCCCAATACACTTCCCTGGGGAACACCGAAAGTGACATCCTCATCGGAGCTTACATGTTCTCCCACTCTTACCCTTTGCTTCCTGTTTGAGAGGTAGTCTGTAAAAAGTTTGAGCGGTGTTCCTCGCACCCCTGCAATTTCCAATTTGTTGATTAGGATGGGAACAGAAACGGTGTCAAACGCCTTTTTTAAGTCTAGAAACAAAGTCAGACATTTACTGCCCCTATCAAGATTATCAGCCACTAGAGAACTGAGGGCAGCAACCGCATCTTCGGTTGACATACCCTGTCTAAATCCAAATTGTGTGCTACTAAGGGTATTAAATTTGTGTAGATATTTTATGAGTCTAATATTTATCAGTTTTTCTATTATTTTGGATATGGCTGGCAAAATGGATATGGGCCTGTAGTTGTTGACATCGTCTCTGTCCCCCCCCTTGTGAACCGGAATGATGATGGATTGCTTAAGAGGCGCAGGGAAGATACCCGTTGTGAAGCAGAGGTTGGCTAAGTGAGCTATGATTGGAACAACTTCCTGGCTCACATATTTCAAGAATCTAGTCGATACATTGTCCCAGCCTGGTGCACTGCCAGATTTCAAGCTCATCAAAACTCTACCCACTTCGCCGGGATCAGTACTTACGAGAGCAAACGAGTTCACCTGTGAAGGTATTTTTCCCTTGTGGAAAGTATCTGAGTTCTTATGTGATGAAGGTTTAATTTTTTGGGCTAGATCTTTACCAATGTTTACAAAATAATCATTTATGGCATTTACAGATTCAGCTGGACTTGGTTTAATGTGTAGTAGTTCCGTGTTTAAGGTTTTAGAATTATTTGTGTATGTTAACGTTTTAATATTTTTCCATAATAGTTTACTGTTTGTTACTGATTTAGTAAGTAGTTCCCTTTCAAATTTTCTTTTTAATTTTTTGATGAGATTGTTACAATAGTTGCGGTACCGCCGATAAGTTAATTTTAGAACTTCATTATAAGGATCATTTCGGGTTTGCTTTTGAAGTTTATTTCGATTCTTAATGCATCTTAATATACCAGTTGTTATCCAGGGTTTAATGGTACGTTTGCTATTTGGTATTGATTTGATAACAGTGCTGTGATTTATGGATTCAGTCAGTTTATATATTAGTAGGTCAGTTAGTCGGTCAGGATCGTGACAGAACAGCAGCTCAGCAATGTTATTTTCTCTTAGATGTATTAGGGCCTGTTCGAAGTCAGTGGATGAGGTGGTTTTATTATTATTTTGTTTGGTTTTTACCTTTGACAGTGTTAAAAATGTGGTGTAATGGTCGGTGATGGTCGTGTGTAGAATAGCAATAGATGCTGATACCTTTTTTTTATTTATTTTAATCATGAAGTGGTCTAAGCAGTTCGATTCACGTGTAGGTAGTGTATGTCCTGGTAGAATGCCGTGAAGTGATAACATGTTGAGGTAGTTTGCCTTATTTTTAAATTCGTGCGGTGGCTCAACGTCTTTAGTTGTAAGGTTAATATTAATATCACCTGCTATGATGATATTTTGCTGAGAGTTTAAACTATTGAGGTGTGTACTGAGAGAATCTACAAAACAGTCTGCGTTTGTGTGGGATGGGGAACGGTATATGCAGAGAAGAATATTATTAAGTATATCTAGCTGAAGACAAGATGCATGTGCTATATTTATTTCTTTAACTTTAGGCTTTAATGTTTTTTTAATGTAAACAACTACTCCGTCATTTTGATTTAATTGACGTGTAGTAAAAAAGGAAAGGTAGTTACTGAGTTGAGGGATGGGTTTATTAGAGTGTAGCCTACATTCAGTTAAAATTATGACGTCAGTTTCAAATTTAAATGTGGGTAATAAGATTATAAAATCATCGAAGTTGCAGTAGATACTCCTAATATTTTGCGAAATAATTGTCAAATCGTTTTTACCAGTAGTAATACATTTATGTAAATCCTTGCAGGCGCATTCATATGTTCGTGCAACTTCAATTTCGTCTATCTCAGTTAATGTTCGTAGGGTGCTATCCATTTAATTTATTTATTAGAGTAGTAGTCATAGCGTCATTTATTATGTCAATGCTGATACATACGAGTGTATTTAAATAGATGAAGCACATAGTAGAGTGATTGTAGATCGGATGACAATACAGAGTTATAATTATTTTTGTGGAGGACGTGCAAGTATTCGGGTCATTGAGTGTGCAGAGTGTGTTTGTGTGTGTGTACGATTTTAGTGTGTTGTGGTTGGCATGAATTATTTTATGTGTAAAAAATGAGGACAAGCAGCAACTTAACAGATTACCCAAATTAATGAATCCACATATTATCAACAAGCGTCTTATATAACAAAAAGTGGGCAAAGCTGTAACAAGTATGAGAAAACTTTTTATGTTACTAGGTAAAATATAAAGTAAGCACAGTAGAGGACTATACTTTAAGAGTCATTTATCAAGAATGAGCTTTTGTACCTGCTCTTCGCTTCTAATCGTTATGGTAGGTGAGAGTTCATTCTTCTTGACGTAGATCTTCCCGTACGCAGTCCAGCAAAATTTGTAAGCTCCTGATTTCGTCAAGTCCCGGGCCAGGAAGTGAAGGCGGGACCCCTTGGGGGTCAGGTGGTCAGATAAAAATATGGGTGTATCTTCTTGGGATTTAAATCCAAGGTGTTTGCAACTCAGTTTCGACTTGTGTTTTATATTGAAAGCCTTACCCATTTTCATAAAATCAGTCTTTAGAATGGTGGAGCCTGTCTCAACAATAATGGGTTGATTAAGGCTTTCACCATTTTTTCCTCGTAGCCTATACATGTCCTTGATATCTGATTTGGCAATATTACACTCTAAGTTGCGCGAGAGACAGATAATCATGTCAATTAGGTCTTCCTTAGATTCATTGCTTCGTTTGGGTACGTTTTTGATTACAAAATTAGTTTTTCGACTTCCTATCTGAATATCCTCCATTTTGCTTTCTAATATTGCAATATATTTCTTGTCCTCCCTGTTTTGATTCTCAAGCTGAACAATTTTTTTGTTAAGCTCTTCATTTTGAGCTGTGAGATAGGTAATCGAGTTTTCAATTTTGAGGTTTGATTGTTGAATTTCTTTTAAAGTTGAGGTCATTTGTTGTATCTCATTTCCTTGTTTTATAGAAAAAAGGGACATCATTTCTTTAATTTCCTTTTTAAACTCGTCCAGTTGCTCACCGAGGGAGATATCCTCCCGGCTTCTCTTGGTGCGTTGAAATATATAGCTAGGTGGTGTCTTAGGAAGGTCTTTTCCCACCTGATTAACCTCAGATTCGGATACCGATTTGTTCATAGGTGAATCCATTAGTACTAGGATAGCAGAGACAGCAAGGAGGAATACGGAGCCACCCACAATATCAATCAATGCGTGCACGCAACAGCATAGGCTTCGACTTATCCAATTGGGAGTAAACTAAGTGGTGTTTGCCAACAATTGGATACTTAGTGTCATTAGCTAATTAGGGGGCGGGGTCAACGTTGTCTTCGTTCTCCAATTGATTAACTTTAGGGCGTGGCCAGGTCAGTCTCGGGGGTGGAGCGCACGCGCAGGTTGCTGTCTAATATTGTAAGTATTCTTACGTATCCTTGGAGGCAGGGCTTACGCAGCGTAGCGGGGCAAGCTACCAGGCGAGCAGGTATCTTGCGATTTCACACTGATCGATTTAGAGTGTTTTGTCACCTCTTGTTAACTTATGCACTCCTATTATTTTAGGTGAATTTAATTGAACTAAAACTGTTTAAATATTTAAAAAACAAGCGAATGCGGATCTGTGGACACGTTTACACCTTACGGCGGTCCGGGGGGAAGAGAGAAAAAGTGCCTCGAATTTAGTTATACCTAGTTGCTGCCAGTTCAGATGTTAATAGCGGTCATTGACCTTTCCCTAATATCTCTTCGTACGAACCAACAAAAAGTAACCATGTATCGTTTTTTCATTAGAAAAAATGTTGAAGATCACGATAGATGACGATTCAAGACATGAACATGGCAGGCTTATTTTTGAAATTCAAAGTTAAGAACTTTAATAAGTTTAGGTGGGTCAATGACCGCTATTGACATCTTAACTGGCAGCGACTATAGTACCGTCGCGTCGTCTGTAGACGCGTCGAGCACGGGATCCGGAGATCCCACTGAGGAGTATAATTGGAATGAGTTCAAAGGTGGATACTTCCACCTTTGAACTCACTCAATTGACGGTAGCGTATATCGAAACTAGATTTCCACGAAAAGCTGGTAATATCCTACTGACGTACAATCTGTAACGGCAGCGCGGAGTAAACGGGAGGTCCCGGGAAATCGGTTTTTTAAATAAAATATACAAGAATATTACCCATTACTAACTGGGTTGTGGCGGTCAGATAGGCAGTCGCTCCGTGCAAAATACTGGTATTCAGCTGCATCCGGTAAGACTAATAAAGAAGTTGTATATAAAAAAAATTGAAAATGTACATAACAAAAATATTGTATATTATTATACATAAAAATAAGCAAATTTGCCGACCCCAACATAGTTAGGAAAAGGCTTGGCAGATGATTTTATGCAACAGCCACAATACTTATAATTTCGATCGTTTATAAATATCTTATTAACTCGCGCCCCTTTCTTAAATAATTTTATTTTCATAACGTTGCGTTTCTTTCACTCAGTACGCGTGCCGCAAGCGTATGTTTATCATGATGAAAAAGGGACGAATTGATTGAATAAAACTGATGAAGAGGATGCAGAAGAAAATACTCTTTTAATAATACCTATTTGTATGACTAAAGATTACATGATAATGTTTGATTTTCACTGTGAGCTGTGTTATTGCGTTAAGTTGCGCAAAGTACCAAACTGTGGTTTAATTTGGACAATAATTGTTGATTTCAATTTTTTATTGTATTAAGTACTGTACTGTTCGGTGTTCGGGACCACAGAACAGATAAAAGAGGTAAGAAGGGCCTTGTGGGCGGGGCAGGCGCGCCGCACATATGAGCAAACGCTCATATGTCGACAAAATTTGATTTACCGGCCAACAATCGCGCTCATATTGTGACAGCGTACGAAGCTCCGCGAAAAAAAAGAATTATGCCATCTTGCGCTATTATAATGTGTCGGAAAAGAAGCCAAGGTGTGTAGTGTGCCTCGAGAAGGGATTTCTTATCACCGGTAAGTCCAAATACCTTAAAATACAAGTAATATTTGTAATTATTACAATAGTATTATGTAGTTGGTAGAAAAAATGATACTGTCGCAAGCAGATAAAAAATTATGTACATTGCTTGCAATACGTGGGTACCATCTTGAACTGCGTGGGCGATTGCGCGATGTATTTCGTTCACTGCGAACGTCGCGTACGAAGAGCCAAAGCTTGAGTTCTGCGTTTGGGACCAATGAAAGAACCGTCTTGTTTAAAGTATAAATCTTTGATGTCCTACTTACATACAAACTTATATTTATAGGGAGGTTGTCTTACACACACTACACCTCCCACGTTATTAAAAAAAAAAAAACAAAGAAAAAAAAGTGTAATATAATTTGTGCAATATTTATTAGTAGGCTAGACATGGCCAATTCTATAGTTTTATATTACGCTTAAAGAATAAACAACTTAAATGGTTATTACATATTCATTTGTCATGTTGTATAATTTTGTGCGGTTTTTATATAAAATGTCTTTTTTTGCATATTTTTACATTTGGTGATAAATCTTGTATAGCTTTATAAGGACCTGTATATACTGGATTTGTTAGTTTATTATAAGTTTAATTCTTAACTAATACCAAATCATCCTTTTTATAAGATACTACTAGCTGGCCCACGCAACTTCGTATGCGTCACAATATATATAGCTTACAACCTTACTTCGCGCGTTGAAACAAACAAACAAACTCTTCAGCACTAAAATTTTATTCGCCCGCGTGTATTTTGAAAATATAATATAGCCTATGTTTCTCGGTAAAGGTGCAGCTTTCTAATGTTGAAAGAATTTTCAAAGTCAGCAGAGTAATTTTTGAGTTAAATCGTAACAAACATGAAATCTAATATTTCCTCTCTATAGTATTAGTTTAGATTACCTTAGTGACAATTACTTTGGTATCTCTTACTGTTAAATATACAATATTACCTTGTAAACATTATGGTTCAATAAATATTTTCAATTTGAATTTCCCGGAGGCCAGAATCTCCACGTACTATCTACATTGGGACGCGAGGGCCGGCGGACCGCGTAATTGTTTGTCGCGCGGATATTTTAATATTGCGATATCTTCTAAGATATTTGAAGGGCACACATATTTTATATTAAATTTCCGTTCTAACAGACTCATTTATTTAGTTATAGATTAATACCATATGGGTTAAATAAGCTCCGCAAAAAATAATTCTTTTTAACCTAACATTTTAATAGTAAAAAATGGTTACAGTGAGTAAATCTTTAAATATTTTTTTAGAACTAATAAAGAGAAACAAATTGTTAAACCGTTTTTGCAGCGCACGCAACGGAAGCTCTCAAAAAGGAATTTCTCTTCCCGTTTTTTGCAACATTTTTCATTTATGTTTCGGTCCTATTAGTTGTAGCGTGATTTTATATAGCCTGAAACCTTCCTCGATAAATGGACTATTTAACACAAAAAGATTTTTTCAATTCCAACCAGTAGGTCTTGAGATTAGCGCGTTTAAACAAACAAACAAACAAACTCTTCAGCTTTCTAATATTAGTGTAGATGATGAAACATCTGCATTCTTCGCACAAAAAGATGCTCTCTCTTTCGTATCTTTTATCTAAACGCAAAAGTCTTAATAACTTTTTCAGTCTATTTGCGATAACTACATTTTTTTCGAAATCACAAATATTATAATTACTTAAAATCTATGTATGGTGTGAAATAACTCAGTAGTACAGAATTGTCCCAGGTATTTAAAATATTTAAAGAAGGTATTACTCCTATACTGACTTCGGAGAAACCTGCTAAATAAATTCCATCACAAAGTTCTTGCGGGAATATGACACAATCTCGACCTATATTTGTGTCAACGTAATGTACCGATTCACACCGTGACACCGTGACACCATATTTATCCATTCTTAGGTCTACAATAATAGTTACTACAGTTGTTTGAATAGACAAAGTATTTAATTCGTAGTTCAATATGCAATTAAATTTAGTTAAAAAGTCCTGACCAAAGATTCCATCTGCCTAATGACATGAGTCAATTCGGTCTTGTTTACTTGGAAATTCAAATGAACATATCCATCCGAATCCGAAAAAGAGAATTTGTGTCAAAGGGAAAATTTTCCCTTTGACACAAATTCTCTCTTAATAAAATGGAATGTTTTGCAACACTATTTTCTCCTATTTCACGGCGGACAATGATGCACCTGTGTCGACTAACCAATTCTGAGTAACGCCAATACACTCATGGGACCCGAATTTATGCTGTCACGTATTGTATTTGATTTATTATGCACGAAAAGAACTATGCACTAACTCTACTTTTTAACTCACTTACACTAATTAAAAACCATTTCTTGTTTTTCTTTTATCTATTGGTATTTTATAATGGTGTAATAACGACGATAATAATTATGATTCTGATATATATCCGACAATGTCGTTAAATAAAAATAATTAATCTATTATTAGAAACCTTTAGCGAAATATGTAGATGAAAGAAGGTAAAATACATCCGTGGCACCCAAAAGTCAAAATAATCCCGAGCGCACGTTCACTGACAAGTGACACTTCAACTGTCATAGTGCGCCATGCTTCTTTTTTCTAAACTTGGCGACGCGCGACGCTTGGACCAACTCCCGTACATTTTTGCCTACTGTCCTTTCGTCAGAACCGTTCGAGTTCGTTGGGACGAGCAATAGATTGTCAGATAGAACCCAGTTAATACCGCTCATATTAAAATCATCAATGATGAGAAAGGTATCAGAAGAGTTACTTATAACTATTTGGTTTAATTTTGTGAGGTAATTGAGAAGTTGTAAAGATAAAGAAAGGCCATATGGTAAGAAAGGCTGTAGGGTAATAAATTTACGTGTATTAGAATTTTTCAGTCGTATGCTGAGCCATAAATCCTCTGCTGTAGAATGGAAAGTTGGTTGGCATATAACTGAAAGTTCCCTACGTGTAGCAATAAGTACACCCCCACCCCGCGACTGCCCGGTCCAAACATAATCTCGATCACGAATTCACGACGCCACACAATGTACCGTTCGTCAAAGAATTCGGAATTTAAAACTCCATTTAATAACCACGTCTCTGTAAGAACAATAATATCATTCGAGTTCAGTAACATTTGACGATAGAAAGTATCACTTTTAGGTCTAAGCCCGTGAACGTTTTGATAAAATATATTTAACTTATTAAGTACTCGTTTTTTTTTTTTTAGCCTACCCTGTCCCACTGCTGGGCAAAGGCCTCCCCCAATTCCTTCCAAGAGCTCTTTTCCTGTGCCGCCTCGAACCAGCCCTCATGGTACGCGTCTAAATCGTCATGCCACCTTTTTCTAGGTCGGCCTCGGCGGCGCCGTCCGTCTTCTGGCAACCATCGTGTGGAGGCTTTTGCCCAACGGTCATCGTGCATGCGACTGATTACTCGTAAGAGCCATTAAAAACTAAAACTAATAATAGTGTATGAATCTGTATTGGATACTATTGTAAAATGGGGTATAATATAATTAAATAACTAATATGAAGGTAAAAGTCAATAAGATTAGCGCGAGCGCAAGAATCATGCGATGCTATGTAGTAAACAACTGTGCGAAAAAGCAAGCAATAGTGCGTAGTGCGTGCAAGTGCGAGAGAGCAAAACATATTGTAGTGCGGTAAAGCTTTAAAGTAAACAGCGCGACAACGAACACAAAGGATACAAGTAGCTAAACAAAAGAAAGGTGTCGAAGTCCTGAGTGCGGCAGAGGTGTTAAACTGTCATGTTGTGATAATGTACATGGTAAAAGAATATATAATGCAGCAAAATGTTGAATAGACTTTATTGAACTTACAAGACAGTGACAAGTATAGACTAAGGACACACAACCATAGCTTTTTGTAGAAAGAGTAGGTATTAATATACAACATAAACATTTTGCAAAAAGTTATTGTGACACAAATGGTATTAAATACTTGGAGCCATTGATGCAAAATAAAATAGCGAAACAGGAAAGTACGGGTAACAATTAAGAAGCACATTAGACATTCTAAAGTATACAGCCCATTACATAAAGGACCATACGCTAAAACATTATTACTGTTTACTAAATCACACTTTGTGTTATAAATAGTACAGTCTTCTTTATCGAAACCTACAGAGAAAGGGCTAGGCAGAGGTGTAAGTACCTATAAGTACACTCACATTTCGCCAGTTCTGCTTAAGTCCCATAAAATAGGGGGTAAGCCTATTAACAACTACCGGTCACAAATCCAGACTCCGTGGCTGCTACTGAGAAATTCCTGATGGAAAAACCCAATAACACTTTTCCCGACCTGGGAATGGAACCCAGGACCTCATGCTCAGCATTTTGGCTCGTGGCCACTAGACCAACAAGGCAGTCTATAATATACAGAACATAAATTTTACTGCGAGGAAAATCAAAGAAAAAGCCTGTGCCGCCGGATATCAACACAAAGAATAAAGAAAATAAAATACAGTGCCGTCAACCACACAATTAGCGTACAGGTTGCTTTTACTTGACATAGAGGCAAGTGTTAATGCAGGAGCTCGTGGCTTAATAAGAACTGCCACTCGGGTCGATCTTTAGGTTAAGCTGTGCTTACCTAGGTCGGTCTGTGGATGGGTGACCGCCCGACATACCGAGTTTCCTCCGTGCCTCGGAAAGCACGTTAGCTGTTGGTCCCGGCTGCCATTTATAGACCTTTGGCAGTCGTTACAGGTAGTCAGTGACCTGAAAGTCTAACATCTAGTCTTACCAAAGGGTATCGTATTACCTAGGATTAATTGGGTTGTGGAGGTCAGATAGGCAGTCGCTCCATGTAAAATACTGGTATTCAGCTGCATCCGGTTAGGACTGGAAGCCGACCCCAACATAGTTGGGAAAAGGCTAGGCCGATGATGAGAGGCAAGTGTTAATATAAAAGCCAAATACAAACAACACAAAATACAAATACATTAACAAATTTGGAATTACTGAGCATGAATTAAATATAAATAAATTTATTTAATTCAGATATCACAAGATCAAATAGGTTCATTCATTCGGTGAATTATAGCCCATCCTTCTCTTAGAGAGGAGGCCTGAGTCCCTGCAGTTTGAATATCAAAGGCTGATGATGATGATGATGCCAATAACTTCACAATTAATCATATCTTATCAACTCTATAACCCAAACACGTCCTGTGTTTAGGATGCTGCGTTGCTAATTAGTAAGCCTGTGACAGTTTGTTTTGCTCAGCCTAGACAACCGCAGCAAAATCAAAAGTCATTTATTCAAACTAGGCTGATAATCAGCACTTTTCGAACGTCAAAATTTACTTTACTTATTTATAAGTGACAGTTCCCCATAACGCCACACACTTCCTAGTGTTTTTGTTGGAAAGAAGAAGTGACGGAACAAACTCCTCAGCTACACATCAGCTGTCTGCTTGGTTAGAAGAACCATATTCGATACAATAGTAAGGTGTAAGTTGATATTACGATTGACTACAGACACAAATCAATAATAAAAAAGTATGTGATTATAATTATTTTTTAATTAAAGACATATACAGTAATATAATTATCAGTAAACTAATTTTTGGGAAAGAACATATATAATAAACATTGTCTTGTGTTCAACTCAGCGACCAACTTTTAAACAAAGATTAGATTTTACTTTGGCTTTAAATGTATTTAATGGCAAGTCCAGAAAAGAAGATGGCAGTTTGTTATAAAATGTTATACCGAGCCCTACGAATGAATTATAAACTTTGTGAAGCCGGTGAAAAGGAGCGCGTAGATTATGCTTATTTCTAGTGTTTAAGTTCTGAATATCACTGTTTTTAGTGTACAGGTGAATATTTTGTCTAATATATAAACCTAGAAGCCACCGTGAGAATACAAATCCCCTTAAAAATCTCTAAGAGAAACTCGGGCACCCAGCTGATAATTTGCACGAACCGCTCGCTTCTGCAGAATAAATATATTTTGAATATCAGCAGCTTTGCCCCACAGCAGAATACCGTAGGACATAACGCTGCGAAAATAACTAAAGTAGACTAACCGTGCTGTATCAACGCAGCTTAACCTCAACAGTAGACTCGTACGTGTCGTGACGTCGTTTTTTTTTTTGGGGCATGGGAAATCGTCAAAAAACCGACACTCCCTTCCGCTCTGCCCACAGCGGAAGGGAGTGTCAGACTTCTACTAATATCTCTTTCGAACAACCCGCAACCCCGACGGGTTATAAGTTAGCATCAAATCCCTTTACAAAGAATAAGTAACACAAATATAATAAACTCCAAAAGCTATTGGCGAAACACAACATTCTGCAATAATAACTGAGACTCATACATTAATTAATATTTATAAACTCAGCTTTATTGAGTGGCAACGAACATGCATTATCGTTTAAATAAAACATACATAAGTGTGTGTGAGGCAACGCGGTGAGCGGTGTAATTACGTTACAGTTGTTCAATCCGCTCCGCTCGTGCCTTTCAGCCGCGTCGCCACGCTACCGCTCGTGCGATCCTTAAAGTCCCTACATTATTGCGTCGACAGGTAACTCAATTTATATTTTATGTCGACTACTGCCTCCACAAATATAATTATGTAACTACGTATATAGTACCTACCTAGATACCGTCGAGTTGTTGTAGTAAAATATTTTTAGTAGAACATAAAAAGACCGGTGTCTGTAAAATGTAAAGAAATGAATGATTTCACCGTTCTTATATTGGGTTGGCCAGTCAGGGTAGTCCGCGAACGTCAATTTTTTTTACGTTTTTTGAAATTTTCATGTGGCGTGTTATTATAATGTACATAATGTGTGATAGTGTGTGTGTGGGTGGATGTACTTATGGGCACACCTCTGACTAACCCTTCAGTAGTTACAGGCGTGATGTGATGGTGATTATAATATGAACCTTTGGCTTTACTGAGTGAAATAGACGGGAATACATTCAACGGGATTATGTCTAACAAAGCCACAATCGGCTTACGGTGGCGAATCACTTTGCAAAAACCATATCATAGGCGGCTTATAAAATAAAAATAAATTGTGTTTTATTTCAGGCAAAAATACCCATAATTAGAAAATCACAGAAATCATTAAAATCAATTAACCATCACAGTAAAACCCATTCGAAAAATACATACACATTAAAATCAATAAAATGTCAATAATAAATAAAAATCATAATAACATACCTGTCTGGGATGGTGTGGTTTTCTCCAATGAAACTAGTGGATTAACACCTTAATATAACATCACCAGCTGACCCACGCAACTTCGTCTGCGTCACATAATATAGCTTATAACCTTTCTCGATTAATCGACTATCCAACATATTAAATTGAGTTAAATCGTACTCTTAACAAACAAAAAATCTTACCTTTCCTCTTTATAATACCTATTAGTTTAGATTGGCTTCGATTATATTATTTAAGTAACAATTACTGTATCTCTTAACTGTTTAATATACAGTAACACCTTGTACTTGTAGGTAAACATGGTGCAGTAAATATTTTGAATTTGAATTTCTCCAGAGTCCCCAGAGGCCAGAATCCCCACGTACTATCGTGGACTAAGCTCATATTTGCTTGCACTTACAACATGAAGCGCTCTCTAGCTCCGCCCCGCCTTTGTATAGAAATAATGAATGAAATACAATACCGTTCCACCGCACTGACGAGTCCGACGCACGCCAAACGAGAGTTATTGTTATTTTCAAACTGCCATTATTAGAAAAAAACTTAAACTGAATTTGACTTTCGTTACTAATGGTGCGTGTGTGTTGGTTTGGTAATTGTAAATTAAAAACTCAATGATTTCTGTGAGTAATTTTAAATTTATTATAAGAATCTTATGAAATCCCATGCTATTTAACAGGCAATTGTAAGCGTGTTCTCTAAATCGGCTTTAACGATTTCGATAAAATTTGAAATAATGGGGCTTTAGGGGGGTGAAACGTTGATCTAGCCAGCGGGCCTAAAATAGCCGCTTTTGCAGAACATAATATGAATCACGTTAAAAATTTAAAATTCTTAAAATGAACTTTATGTTTATAACTATAAAGTCCATTTTAAGAATTTAAACATTTTAACGTGATTCATATTGTTTTTTTTATTTTGGGACTCAGCTCAGCGATTTGGCTGATGTTAAATCCTTGTCCATGCAAAAATATAATTTCATTTTGTTCTTTGTGTATGAGATTTCTGGAAGACATTATGCACAAAATGTTCTAGCACAGGTTCTCAGGAGTCCAATATTATTGCACAGTTTAACGTTTAGTCAATCAAAGGTCAGGTAAGCAGAGCAATGGTCAATGTTCAAAAGGTCCGGTAAGCGCGCCAAAGTTCGTCCGTAAAATTCGCAAAAGGTGTTCAGAGGATACGTCACTAAGCTGCGCAGTGCAGATTGCAATTAATTACGTTGACGCTTCTCTAATAGGCCTAAACTTTGAGGGGGCGGGGTTTGGCGCCTACGCATGATTTATGCGAAAAAATTTTTAACTGGGCAGGCGGAAAAGACCGCGACTGTACCTACCGCACCGGACCGAATGACAGCCACGCGCTTAATTATTTTGTCGCCCGTATTTTTTTACATTGCGATATCTTCTAAGATATTTGTTTAAACTGTATAGAGTAAAAGGCACAAATATTTCATATTAAATTTCCGTGCTAACAAACACATTTATATAGATATAGATTAATACCATATGGGTTAAATAAGCTTTGCAAAATATCATTATTTTTAACCTAACATTTTAATATTAAAAAATGGTTACAGTGAGTCAATCTTAAAAGATAAACATAATATGACTTTTTTTTAGAACTTTTAAAGAGGAACAATTCCTTCATACATGATATATACGTAAGTAAAACCGTTTTCGCAGCGCACGCAACAGAAGGTCTCAAAAAGGAATATCTTTTCCCGTTTTTGAAACATTTTTCATTTATGCTCAGCTCCTTTTGATTGTAGCGTGATGTTATATAGCCTAAAGCCTTCCTCGATAAATGGACTATCCAACACTAAAATAACTTTTCAATTCCAACCAGTAGTCCTAGAGTTTACCGCGTTCAAACAAACAAACAAACAAACTCTTCAGTTTTATAATATTTTCAACACACTTGCTCATAAAGTGGCTCTAATTTCACAGCAATTAGGCATGTAATGACACCTGTAATCAAACTGTGAATTTTTCATTACCATTATCCACAAGTGAGTTATAGGTTTTTTTTTAATTTTTTGGTTGAGTTGCTTTGTTCTTAAAAAAGTTTCGATACTAAAAAGATTGTGTTCAATACTACAAATAAATTAATGTACCTATTCCTTGCTCATTTCATGCAACTTCGAATTTAAATAGATAATTTTAACTTTTAAATACGTTTTTAATAAATAAAACTTTTGTTTTCTCTGTAATAAAAAAAAAAAATCCCCATTTTGTACGTGACTGCAACACTATCCGCGAAAAGCCAAAAAAAAAACTTAATATTTTAGTCTATAGCCGATCGCCATTGTTAGATGCGCGCTCAGGAAAAGTTATTAATTTAAATAGATAATTTCAACTTCTTCGTTTTCAATAAACAAAACTTTTGTTTTCTCTGTAATAAAAAAAACTTTAAAATTCTCATTTTGTACGTGGCTGAAACGCAAAAAGCAAAAAAAGAAACCTCATCCTTCTAGTCTATGGCCGATTGCCATTGTTAGATGCGCGCGCAGGAAAACTGATAAATTTTTCACGCCATGGCGAAGTTTTTTTCACAACTCATTTTAACTGTTGAAAATGATTTTTTTGTGTTATTTTCTTCACAAGTGTGTTGAAAAACGTCGTATGATACACGTGTGTATTGATGATTACCGTCCTCAGCTCTCTTAAGACCCTCACCTAACGGCTCGTGTCTCAATGGCGCCTCAGCGGTAATCACCAACGTTACACACTTATACCATAATGTACTATAGTATAGATATACAGTCAGTGCATTGGATGGAAATACAGACTTTTGATATTATTAATACACCCGTTCGCGTGCGACAAGTCCGTAACGGTCGTCGGTCACTGGCGGCGAGCAGTGGCGCGCGCGCCGCGTTGCCGTCCCGCGCGCCTCGCATCCCCGCTGTCGCCTGCCGGGGTACCAACGTTCGCGCGCGAACAATACCAAAATTACAATTCGTTTTCGTTTATGTTTATACAAATACTTTACCGAGAGCCACTTCTTGACTGGCTGGTTTTTCTACGGGTTGTTTACTTTATTATAGCGTCAATATATCGTGTAGGTACGGCCAAGTCGAATAGTTCGGTAGTATTTTGTGTCGAAACGTGTGTATGCGCTCTTATTTAATTACATGCACTCGGTACAGAAACAAAAAATTCGAAGATATGTGACATCTACCAACCCGCACTGGGCCCGCGTGGTGGATTATAACCCAATCCTCTCCTAGAGAGGATACCAGAGTACATTATAGGCTGATGATGACTCGGTACAGAATCTGTACACAATCGAAAACGCCGCCCCGGTCCGGTGAGGAAGGAGGTTTACGGTGGAACCGGTCAACTGGCCGAACAGTGGAAAAATCTCTGCCCTGTCTCGCTCAATTAAATGCGTGAATACGGTAAATCTTTTTAAAACTAAACACTAGCTGACTTGTGAAGGGAGTATCGTAATCTAATATTTAATAATAAAATAATAATAAATTGTTTATTTATCCCAATAATGCACACAGACACAGTATAAAAAGAAAATGACAGAAATACAATGAACATAATAATATAGCTTTGAGCATAAACTGATTCCGGTGTTAGAAGAGGTCAGGTCAGTATAGCACACTGGTTTTGTTGATTTTATTTTTTTAAAGAGGGCCGATATTTGCGTAAAGGTATTGCATAAATACGTATGTAAAAAGATGCCCGTATCAAAGGCGAGAGGCACTGGATTTTGGACCGTCTTTGCGATATTTTTAATGTATAGACTCACGGAGATGTAAAGTTCATTCTTTAAGATCCGGAAGTGGAAGACGGCGCATATTAGAGCTTAAACCTGGAACAGACACTTGAAGCAGTTCAGTAGTATTCCTTGAAACGTACTCGTAGCTGAAAGCTGAGTGAGTATCTCAGATAATTGAAGAGTCTGTTACAGTAGTACTCGAGAGAAAAGCAGATTATTCTCGCTTGTTCGTTATTTGTTATTATGTTTAAATTCTTTATTCAATTTTCCCACCATTTCGCTTTGAAGGCGCTTCGTATCGGGATACATTATTTCTGCTGATACAAGGCATTATATTCTGTATAATATAATGATAAATGGATTGTATGTATATGTGTATACTGCCACTGTTCACTGTTTCTAGCATAGTTGTCAATAGGGATACTTCCTGACAAAAAAATAAATGTATCTGTTTCTATCTGTCGAAAAATATTGGATACGTGTTATTTGTTTCATTAAATTAATAAAAAAATTACAAAAATAAAACGTGTCAAAGATGCTCGCATGCTCGGATGGGGGCTCCTGAAATCACTTTCTGGTAAAAAATTTAGCATTCTGTCTTCAATTTTAGTTCACATGAAAAAACAAAAAACATGTCTCCAATATTTTTGTAAATCTATCTGACTGACTAATAAGATTTTTTGTCAACTGCCTTATTGCTGTTCCTCTCCTCTGGCCCACTTTTAGTACATTCTAGGAAATAAAATTCATTATGAAGGGTGGATGAACGACTGAACGAAAAACGATGAACGACTCCCAGGAACTGAAAGACCCGTACTACTGGAAATAAAGTCCAATTTATAAGATTATTGCCGCACTCGTCGAGTGATCACATAATTCTTAAGTGCTTACTAACACAAATATAGATCTGAGTCGATAATATGAGTGAGATGATGGTCTAAAATAAGCTTCTGAAATACAAAATTATATTAACACTGAAAACGGAATTTTTACCATGTACGAGTATATTGCAAAACTAAAAAATTTTACCAAAAAATGAAGTCGCGAGCGACACAGTGAGTCACATGTGTCGGGAACTAAATCGAGTAATGAGTGACCGTGGTAGCGGTACCGGGCGCGTATAACGAACTAGAAACAGGGTTGGCCGATTTGTCTGCTTATAAACACCCGCTCGTAATAACTTCAGTTTATCCGCTTGCGACAGCGCCGAACTATCGGGAACTCAAAACAAAAAAGTAAACATGATAATTAGTGCGTTTTCAGTTGTATAACTTAGTTTTGTGTGAAAAATGTGCTTTATCTTTGTTCTTCATTAAAGTTATCTCTTTTTTTTTCTTTTTTTTTGGAACGAAGTTCCTTATCGCGTGCTGCGAAAGGGGGCTAGACGGAAAAATTTAAGACCAAAAGTTGTAACGACACTTTTTGCTATAGTTGTAAGCCGTGCGGCGTGCGCGTGTTTCTCTGTCTGTCTCTCTCTCTCTATCATAGAAAGCAAGCCAGTTATTTTCGTTTCGTCTTTCTATTTCGCATTGAACAGTGTGGTGTCGCGACGATTATTTTTAACCCCCGACGCATGTGGGTGAGATGAGAATGCTAAGAGGGATGTGTGGTGTGACGCGAATGGATAAAATAAGGAATGAGTACATAAGAGGAAATCTGAAAGTGGCGCCGGTAAATGAAAAGTTGTGTGGTAATCGATTGTCGTGGTATGGACAAGTGATGCGAAGGAATGAAGAAAATGTTGTAAGAAAAATGTTGAGTATGAATGTAGATGGCTATAAGAGTAGAGGAAGACCAAAGAAAAGATGAATGGACTGTGTGAAGGATGATATGGCTAGAAAGGAGGTGACTGCTGACATGACGAGAAATAGAGAAGTATGGAAGAAGAAGACATGTTGCGCCGACCCCAAATAAATTGGGATAAGGGAAGGAGAATGATGAAATGATGACGCAAAAACGACGGGGTGTTATAAGTTTGACGTGTCTGTGTGTGTGTCTCTGGCATCGTAGCTCCCGAACGCATGAACCGATCTTGATTCTGTTTTTTTTTGTTTGAAAGGTGTATTAGTCGAGAGTGTTCTTAGCTATGTTTGACGAAAATCGGTCCAAGATGGCCGCCGCCACAAAATGGCGGATTATATACTTTTTCACAACTTTATCAATATGGTTATCAAATGGAAGGTCTTGATAAGTAGAATACTATACACTATGACAAATTTAAAATCCAAGATGGCTACCAGCACAAACTCCCTCAATATGGCTAGCAAGAAATGAAAGGGATTGTAAAATAGTGTACACTATATTGAAAAGGAATGAGGAATATAAATTAACGAAATTAAAATCAAAAGCTTGAAAATTGATTTTTTGGTGACCAAGTTTGATTTAAAGGGAGTAAAAGTGGAGGATTACATAATTACGCGCACGGCATTCGCTGAGAAGCAACAAATATTAAACATTGGTTTTTAATATTTATTGCTTCTCAGCGAATGACTGCCGTGCGCGTAATTATTGCGATGTCTTCTAAGATATTTGTTTAAACCATATAGAGTAAAGGACACAAATATTCTATATTGAATGTCTGACGAGGAGATTACGAGTAATAGAGAAGTATGGAAGAAGAAGACATATATTATTTATTTATAATAAGCACACCAACAGCACAATCACTTACAATTCAAATAACATAACAACAAAAATTTACATTTCAGTAACCATGCAAATAACAGGTGTGCATGACATTGATACATTAACTTAAGAGACAAAAGAAAACAATAAAAAGTGTGCCTAGCAGGCCTTAATTTAGATCACTACAAAACAAACCAGTTTGAACTACTTAAACATGAACTCTTCACATTATATATGTTAAGGCGGGAAAACCACTTGAGGAATGCTGCTCCTAAACATCAATGGCCTCCGCCATATTGTCTTCGCCTTAGATTCCTCTTCGTGGTAGATGGGTATATGGGTAGTTGAAATCACACACAATACTTGACTCAAACACCAAACGTTTATTTACAATAGTCCATTTACAGGCACTTATAAACTTTTCAGGGGTTGAGACCCATTCACATGAATCATTGTTACTATGGAGAAGAATGGGTTGAAGAAACTCCATTTAAATCATGTTACAATTCTCGTTTGCACTAATTAATGTTAATCACATCAAAAACCACTTTCATTTACATTATTTGCTAAACGCGAGTTATTGTGCATCTTTCGTCACACGCGTGTCTACTTGTCTAGTCCGTCTAGCGGAAGTACCACGTACTCAGTATTGTTATTAATTACTTTTAATCAGTTAAAACTAATAAACAATACTAAAATAGTTCACAATTGATTGTAATAATTATTTAACAATAAAACAATACCAACATTAATGCGAAGGTGTTATTAAGTTAATGTCTAATTAATAGGTTCATTACTTTTTACAACAGAATGTTACTTACGCCATTTCCGGCTAATTAAAGGATTTAATACAAAGAACAGGTTTTCTACTAATAATTGCTATACAAAATAATCTTATGACTTTTTAGTTTATAATTACATAAAGAAACTGATTTAGTCGTGGTTTCAGATTATAAATTGAGTTATTGATCATTAAAATCGTATTCGCCGCTATCTTCACAACAATGTGCAATGACGTCTCTTATACAGCCTAATTTCAAGTGAGCAATCATTAAAATCCCAATATTCATAATCAATTAGCTTATCTTAATTTTAACTATAGTTCTAGTTAAAGACCTCTGTTTAATAAATCATTATTCGAGCCCTTGACCATTTAATTACAAACCATCTCTGTAGTAGTTAACACAAAAGCTAACAGATGGCACTGTCGCTCATGTCTTTCAATATCGATCCCGTAATAATTACTGTACAAATATCTCAGAGATGGCAGGTTCATTAATGATTATAAAAAACTAAGCTAAGCTATTATTATAAGCTGGTTATTAATTATATTGCCTAATGATCCCAGCAGATAGACACTCTCGCGGCGACATATACATACGGAGCGTCTGTATGACGCGAAACTCATGGAGAAAATATCAATGAGGTAATCTATCCGTTTAGATCGTTCATTATATTGTCTTGCCATACGTGTTAGGGGGCTATTATATGTGGTATTTAATGTGGATGTAGGTAATTCAAAGATACGATGATGACGCTTACTACGTTGGCTGGACCGAAAGTTAAAATACATAGTTTACCAAATGTGAATCTATGGAACCATTTATAATTTTATTTTTATGAAGTATTAGTAAGTCGGAATGGTTACGTCTTTCATTTAAGCTAATCATTTTATAGTGCCTTAACCTGTCATTGTAATCAGGTATAGCTTATCACGCCGACCACAAATCGATTGGGATAAGAGTAGTAGAATGATGATGAAGATGATGGTAGTGAGAGTCTCGTTTATATTAATTCGGTGGAACACGGCTTTCATTAGTTTGTGTTGTTTAGTTTCTTTCATATTAATTCGGTGGAACACGGCTTTCATTAGTTTGTGTTGTTTAGTTTCGTTTATATTAATTCGGTGGAACACGGCTTTCATTGGTTTGTTGTTTAGTTGTTAGGGTGTCTGACAAACATCGATGTCGCGGTCGATTTCCGCAAGATTTTCTTGTTAACCGTTCCATTCCTGTGAGAGGCCATCAGGTGAAACTGCAGGGAAAAACTTAAAATACAAACTTTTTTGTTTTGCAGTTCTTGCTTCGAAAACATAAATCTTATAGCGTTCAACGCGAACGTGAATAAATACTCTTAACAATAAAAGCAAATTCTGCGGAAATCGACTCCTAATTAGTCGATAGTATTGTGTTACTCGTAGCTAGTGTTGTGTTACTCGTAGTTAGTGTTGTTCCTAACTACCTACTTGGAAGACGGAGTTGTGGTAGCTCCGATAAATTAATTTCAATTGTTTTAATTAATTAAGTGGCTGTAATAACCTTTTTTTTTTTTTTTGGGGGGTGGGAAATCATCAAATAACCCCTCCCGCTCAGACAGAGCAGCTTGGGCAGAGCGAAAGGGAGTGTCAGACTTCTACTTACTAAAAACCACCTATGTTCCTTCTTAGCCCTTCATGTCGAGGCCGCGGTATCCCTTGCGAACAACCCGCAGCCTCGACAGGGGCTGTAATAACCTTACAAGTGAATTTTCTAACTGAAGTTTAAGTTATATCAGAAGGTGTATTGTTTGTTGTAACTAAGCAAAGATTTACTACACTTTAGTTACCTTATATCTGTTGATGTGCAATAAAGAAGTATGGGAGAAGACGACATGATGCGCTGACTCCAAATTTATTTGGAGAAAGACCAGAGAAAGATGCCGATGATGATGGTCTGCCAAAGCCTCCACGACCAAGTTTTTATATTATTCAATTTTTTTTTTTTGTTTTTCTTATCTTTAAATAAGCACAGAGAAAATCTGCCGGTCACGGAATCTCCATATATAATGCTATACTAAAGCTTCACTTATGTACTGTAGTTATTCAAAAAATATATATAATATGTATTTTAGGTTTTTTTTTTGGTGTATTGTAAATTTTTTGTCATTTTTTTTTGTCCTGTGTGAGACTAATAAATATTTTTATTTCTATCCGTTTCTAAAATAAAAATATATGGTCACCCGAACGAAATGTGTACGTGTGCTAAATTTCAATACAATTGGTTGACGGGAACTGGTTTGAAATTTTGTTATAAGATTTTACCAATATACAAACACTTTTATTAGTAGTACTTTTATTACGCACACGGCTTACTAGCTACTGAAGATTTCCACTATCTGCATTGCACGAGTAGATTCAACGTTACACCGTGAAACCCCCACGCTGCACACTGTGCGGGGAATGAATCACGGATAGTTTAGTTGCGATCGTATCGCCGCGCGCCGTCGACATCGCTCTGATTTTCGGGAACGATCCGTTCATTGAGCAGGCAGTCAATAAAGTTTCGAAACGTTCGAAGTATTCGTTGAAAGTGTTAACGTTAAAAAAGTTTATTCAAACGAGTGTTCAAGTGTTAAGTCTAAAAATCAACAATCAAGTTAAACCGGGTTTAAGTTCGAGCTTTGTGAACTTGTGTGTTTTTATTTTTATTTTTAAAGAGGTTGGTTTTATTGGTAAATTATTTTTAAAGTTTTTTTTGGTGTAATACCGTGTCATTCATTGTCGTGTATGTTCGTTTTAATGGGTGAGTAACACAAACATGGTTTATTTAAGAAACTTGCACCACTTTTACAGTTAATCTTACATAGGAACCACAGTATTTAATGCTTTCATAAAATTGCTCGGGCTCGTATTTTTTACGTTTAGTTAATTTGAGTTTTGTAAAGGGGTCGGGTAAATACATTTGTTTCGGCAGTAATAAAAATAAGCAACTATAGACAGTTATAGATTTTATTCAGTTTGTGTTGTTCGAGAGCCTGCGTTGATAGTACAAATTACGTTCGTTTTTATTTAAAAAGGAGGAGACTACTCCTTTGTCATCGTCAGTGTAACAGCTCATTGCTATATACCTTTCTATCTATTCTCCACTACCCAGTTACTTGAAAATACTGCCCATATTTGACTCATGCATGGCATAAACATTTTGTAACTACCGTATTAATAACTTCTGTTACTAAAATAGGACCATACAAACTGTCGCTACGCGCTACGGCGTAGCTCCCGGCGCTACGCCGTAGGCCATTACGGCGTTATGCGTAACTAACTCTCGTACCTCAATTAAGTGCTCTTTGCGCTACAGTGAAATTAAAAACACACGTTTTTACGCATTTGACTTGTCATTTGATACGTCCGTTAGGTTTTTATTTCGAGTAGTTACGCTACATTTCGTGTAGACATAATAAATGTTTATTTCAAAAAGATTTTTTTATGAGATATTTATTTAAATAAACGTGGTGAATATTTGGAAAAGTAAAGTAGTAAGCATGTTACTTGGTAACGGTTCAGCCGATATGATTAGTGTTTTATTATTCTAATAGCAAAATAATTACGTATTTTTTTTTTAATTTATTTTATTAAATAAATTTGAATCAAAAAGTGGACAAATACTGTTAGTTCTTTAGACAACAGTTTTATGGCATATTTTAAATAATAAATGAACATACATCTATATCGTACTTGATATGTTTAAGTCCCATTATCGGGGAGTATGATGCCATCAACCGGACACAAAGCCCTTCTATGAAGCTGCTATTGTGAAAACCCAAATGGAAACGCACAAGAGCATGTCTAAATCATGTCGAAGCACAATATGGAATTATAGGTTTAAAGTTACGTTATGTTAAAACAAGGTATGAATTTTCAACTTACTGTTAGGTCGAGTTTTTCATATTTCATGAACTTATGAAAATAAATATCACTTGTCTTCACAAAAAAATTCGAGTATCAGTTATATTTTATTCCGGGTTGACATAATCAGCCTATAATGTTCCCACTTCTAGGCAAAGGCCTACAGGCCACCTCTCTGTGAGAGGGAATCAAATAAAACAAAAAATATATCTATGTATTTAAATACATCAATATTGCATACAGATAAACTGTTCAAATATAAAACATTCAACATACAAACATTGCAAGTTAAATACAAGCTAAAAAAAAATGTATATCACTGTTTTGAACATTCGTTTGAATACTGTTTCTGTAAACGATACTATTGTCGGATGCTACAACGGCATACTACGGCTTCGCGTAGGTGTGCTACGAGCTACGGGCTACAATATTGACGTAGCATTGTGCTACGACTTCTTGTAGACTATTGCTACGCGCTACATTTAAACCTAGCATTTCTTAAGATGCAGGCTAACCGGAACGGACTAGATGTGTCTAGATATTCCAGCACAGCTTTCCTATGATTGTGTGTGCACAATCATAGGAAAGCTGTACTGGAATATCTGTCCAAATCTGGTGACCACGGCTAGCCGTGGTCACAAGCCGCGGAAACTGGACTAGTCCAGTTTCCGTGGCTTGTCCAGTGTCCACGCCTAGTCTTCAAGTCTGATGTCCGCGGTTAGTCCAGTCTCTACACCTAGTCCGCTATCCACAGTTCAGTCTGCTCTGTTTGACTGCATAAAATTCAATAATAAATAATAAAACAAAATTTAATTGATATAATTTAATTCTAAATAATGTATAGAAAATTCTTCTAAACCAGTTATAATAATGGAAACATTCCTGCTCATTTCACGTTACTACAAAAGCTGATACCCACAACAATAGCCCTATTAAAAGTCATCTAAAAATAATACACTAACAAAATGTAAGAAGATGAAGAAAATAGTAAAGACGTACAAAGATACATAATTATAACAATGCCGGTTTCCTTAGGAATGCATTTCTCATATTTGTACTCATTGCTGGCGCTTAAGTCATTAGCTATTTAACAGCATTATGTAAGTAAATGACATAATCACCATACTTGACTAAAAGGGGAGTGATTAAAAATTGCCTCTTTTAGAGCGGAGGCCTGAGCCCCTGCAGTGAGAACATTATAGGCTGATGATGATGATTAAAGATTTGTGGTTAGAAATGAACAACAAAAACGCTTTAAGATCCCATCATCGCCATGTCCTAAACTCACGGGTAGGGAAGCGATGCTCTCACGTAGTCAGTAGAACACTAAAAACTTAAACAAAACGTGTAAGTCAGGAATCGTCGATCGAGTCCATGCACCAACACAACCTCAACAAACGGCCCTTAAAATCCTTCAATAAAAAAGGCAAGACTCGGGTTCCAATCCAAAACTGCACCATTGATTGCTACATCAAACTCTGCCTACCCATTAACATGTAAAGAAACACATTGCACAAATCATTCTTGTGTATTTATAAAAAAATCCACACGAGTACAAAGTGCAAAACTTTCATTTGTAAAAGTGCTTCGATTTTAATAAAATCCCCCAGAAAGATCTGGTGCGATATCTTCAAAGGCCGATTTCCTAGAATTTTAAAATCTTCTTATGCATCATATTTTGCCCCCTCCCCCCAACTTACAATTTATAAGTGCACAGAAATTGTAAAGAAAAATAGACTTTAAGGCATAGGGCTATGGCATGAAACTGCAAATTCCTACAATTCACATACTACCTTTCAGTAAAATTAGGTCAACTTGTTTTACAAAAATTCAAGTAGGTATTAAATAATATTCTAAAAACACAATTTTTCGATGTCTTAAAGTATCCACGACAACGCGACAGTTAAAAAAAGAAGACCGGACAGTTGGAAAGTAGGCCGTATGGGCGGGGCGAGAGCACAATAATATATAGGGCAATGATCAGGTATATAGTGGTGCAACAGTGTGCTCCCAGTTCAGTCCAGGGCCTAACACTCGGCTCCGAGGATCGCTCGTAGTAACACGTATACCTCCGACCCCGACGGTTGTATGAGATTCGGTCAGAAACCAGAGTCAACTATTCCTGAAAAAATCAATAAATTTGTAAGTTATTTTTTTTTTATTGTAATTCATTTTGATTATTTATTTTATCGATATTTCCATTATTCTAAATTTCGTTTTCCGTAACTTTGAAAAAAATACTTGGTGAGTGAAAAAGTGAGTTTAAAAATTCAAATCAACTTTCATCAGAATCTAAATATGAAATTTGAGCATAATATTAACCCGCGAATGTGGTAATATATAATTTATGGTATTTAATTTTGAATTTAAGCCGGAAAACATTTTTTTATGCAAAATACGTCATCCGACGGTAAAAAAAATAGTGATGAAGTAATTTTAAGTCCTATGTTTCACTTACTCATACCAGTAGTTTTAAAAAGCTGTTAATTGAAGTTTAGTGTGGAATTTATGTGAAAATCTTAAGAAAATTAAAATTATTTGATAAAATTCTTTTCAAAGTTTCTAGATTTTACAAAGCTTAAAAAACTGTGTGAGAATAATCTAGACATCATTTTAAAGGCGTTAATTCTACGAAAGTTTAATTCATAAACAACTATTTCCTGAATCACAAAACCACCAAACCAACCAAATTACGTACGTTTTCTGGAGTTCGGACTACAAGAGAAAATGTTTTATTTCTTTAGTGCAGTTATTATTAATTCTACGAAAGTTTAATTCATAAACAACTATTTCCTGAATCACAAAACCACCAAACCAAACAAATTACGTACGTTTTCTGGAGTTCGGGCTACAAGAGAAAATGTTTTATTTCTTTAGTGCAGTTAATTGGTTACAGAAATTTAAAGATTTTTTTTCGATAAAAGTTTGTACACTGGTAAAATCACTGTTTAAGGAAGGACTTTATTCCTTCCTCAAAAGTTGTTTTCTGCTAAAATAAACTACGAAAAAACCCATACACTAAAGTTTTTGTAAGTTAAATCAAATATTTGATACAATTAAATTTCTAGCTTTTTTAAATCCGAAGCAAAAAATATACAGGTTTGTAACTGTGACCGTTAGCCACAGAGCTTAGGCAAAAATATTAATCTTGAATTCATTAATCATTAGTCTGGATTTGGTTGAGGGCTAAGGTTAAACTGTCGAGATGCGGATGTACTTTAATGAACTCTCTCCCTAACTCTTCGGGGATATACAGGCGTGATGTTATGTCATGTGTTTAATATAATTTATGTTTATGGCTTTTTAAAACCATATTACCACAACCTAGAGCACAAGTTTATGCAGAACAGAATATTCCAACATAATTATCAAATTATTTCAATAGGATTAGGATGAGAAATTGTAGTGCTTTCCAATCAATCATATTATTTTTATCTAATAAGTTTTATGGTTGATACTCAGATAATCTGTCGTAATAAAACAGACAAAGAAATCTCAGTACTGACAGTAAACTGAAAATGGATTGAACTTTATTTCTCTCAAAGGAAACATGAGTTATGGTTTGTAATGTTTGAATGGAAATGTTTACAAAACCCAACACGTTAGTTTCGACTTAGATAGATTCCTAGAATCGAGTGGCTCTTAGCTTATGTTAGCACATTGCTGTGCAAAGTGCATTGCTTCAATGTGGTAAGGGTTTTACACGATATTTTACACAAACCATAGATGTGGTGGTGCATTAGAAATCCACCTTTTCACTATCTAATACTTAAAATTTCTTTGTCTTAAGCATTTATCCAAATATTCAGTTTAAGTAATATGGAGATTATTGCCATTGACCAGGCACAAATTCAGGCCCCGTGGCGACTGCTGTCAAATTCTTTATGGAAAAACCTAATAGCACTTTGTCCGACCCCGGAATCGACACCAAGACCTTATGCTCAGCAGTTGCACTAGTGACCGCTGGAACGACAAGGCAGTCAAAAAGATTGTTCCAAAATCGTGCCCATAAAATATAGGTTGTGTGGAATCATCATCATCATCAACCGAGACACGTCCACTGCTGAACAAAGGCCTCTGGTCGTAGTTTAAGGACGTACCCGGGTGGAATACAATATTTTTATTTTGGAACAATCTTTTTGCTAAGAAATCGTGAATAAATGAATAAAATACACTCACGGCACAAATAATAGTTTATTGAAATATAATATTGTCATCAAATAACTTTATTTTATTTAAAGATTTCTTTGATTTTGATAGATTTCTGAAACAATCGTTTACGAAGTACAACGCGCTATGAGATGCCGTACAGTATATCGTGGTGCTACATACTTGTCCCCGACAGCACATTCGACTTGGTAGTGTTTTTTTTAAACGCAGAGCTGATCTGATCTCGTTACTACACATAATCAGCTTTCTTTTAAGTAAAAAGGCTTATTATCTCAAAAAAAAAAATATTGAATTCCACATAACCTATATTTTATGGGCATTTACAAAACTTTGAGAAAAGGTGCACGGTTTGGGTTGGTCGTTTCCTACTGAGAAGAATCGACAAGGAACTCCATGGATACTTGCTTAATTTATGTATCATGTCGATCCTAAAATGTGTGTGCAATTTAACCATCACTTTAAACACTGATTTAAATCACTACCGCATTTTATAAGAAAATTATTTTATGAAAAACGCCGGTTTTTAAAAAGCATAATGAATCTGCCAATCAAACATCAAGAAAGGAGCCTCCCTGAGTGACGTATTCTACTACTTCCTGATACGTCCGGGCACCCTGGGCAATCGACTTCTGTCGATTGGCTAATCCTGTCACCACGGTGGCAAATTTAAGTAATAATCCGTTCAAACATATACTTCGAAGTGTTCCTTTTTTACACGACTGCTCCAAAAAAAGAGTGTTATGTTTTTTACGTATAATATCTGCACTACAGCACTCAATATGCAACAATATTACCCCGACATAATAAAAGCCACCTCAAAGGTTTTTCAGTCGTATTTCGAACGCATTTCGAAGGTATTTGTACAACTATCCAGGTTTCTCGGAACAACATTTCAACCGTAAAGGCGCTTAAAAGCGTAGCAATAATATTCGCTGGGTGATTTCGTTTGTGGCTTAAATTGACTCTTAAATGATTTGTTTATGTTACTATCATATTCGGAAAGATAATTTTACGCACCTTCAAAACGCCTTTGTTACATGTGATGTAATAAATTCAATTAAGTCCCATTTCAAATTCCTCGTCAGTTCTAAAGTCGTAAAGCAGTGTCGGTAAGCAAGTGATTTTATGTAGCCGACTAAAAACATCAAAAACAAAAGAAAAAATACAGTCACATTATAAAAAGTTATACTTTTAGTAAAAAAGATACGAAATTAGTTATGAATGCTCTGAAACGGATTGAGGAGGCACTTCTAAACTCACGTAAACTAGTGAAGAAACAGGTTTACAGCTAAGGTTTCTAGCTTTTTCTTTAAATTCGAAATTGACAGGAGGAGAAGTCATTTGATAATTTCCCAAGCTACAAAAAAAGGGTCAGTTATTTTCCGCTCTGGGCGGTGCGGTAGGAGTGTCAGACTTCTACTGACTAAAAACAACCCATGTTCCTTCTTAGCCCTAATAACTGCCTCTCAGGTCGATATTTAGGTTTAACCGTGCTTGCGTAGGTTGGCCCGTGGATGAGGGACCACCCATTACAAACCAAGTTTCCTCTGTGCCTCTGAAAGCACGTTAAGCTGTTAGTCCTGGCTGCCATATATAGATCTTTGGCTGTCGTTACAGGTAGTAAATGTTGTGGAAGTTTGGTAGGCAGTCACTCCTTGTAAAATACTGGTATTCAGTTGCATCCAGTTAGGCTGTAAGCTGCACCAAACACAGTTGGGAAAAGGCTGCACAAATGATCATGACACGAAATTGATAAGTATCATAAAATATTTTTATGTCACAATGTGTTCTGACAACTCATTACGCTAACATGTTGTAAGAGTAATCTATTCAGTTTTTCATTTGTAATCAGAGTGTAAACGGACCCTTAACAAACCCGTCAAGCACCAAGCATTATGTACATCAAACTAACAACCGCCACGCAAAAAATTTTGCTGGGAAACGATTTTTTTAGGGTCCTAAATCACATTTTATGGTAAAACTCAATGTAGCACTCTTAAAACATTGTGCTAATGAATGCTTTGAATAGTAAACGGGTCGTGAAGGCAATTTAAGTAAAGTTATTTCCTAAAAAACTAGTATTTAAAAAAACGGCTGGGAAAAAATTGAAACTTTGACCCCCAATATCTCTGAAACCAGAAAGTTCCCAGGTATGGTCTAGAACAAACAAATGATCGCAGTAACTGGGAGAACAAGTGCCTTTCGGCTTCGTTAAGGGTATTATTACATCTTTTATATTATATTCAGTTAAGCGTTTTAATTTAATCTAAAAATTCCGAAAACATATTGATCCATATTGACCACATCATGAACATAATTTTAATTGAATGCAATTAAACACGCACTGAAATTTATTTGTATGCATAATCTCCCATCCCATCCATATTGAAATCCGGGAAGTCACCTAACTCCGGGAAGTCATATTCTATGGTTAAGCGGTTTACATAATTACTAACCATTTTAAATTGGTTTTGTGTATGCATTTGTTTTTTTAAATCTAACCTCATTGAGCTGAAACGGATTCATAAAATTTGTCAAGTTTTATGAATCCGTTTCAGAAGATACTCGATTTGTAAAATGTGTCACTTATAAAAATATTTCATTGATTCTGTCTTTATTACCTTCAACCTGCTCTCAATTCATATATCGCGAATCGAATAGTGGAATTAGATCGCGCCCTGGCAAGATTGGTTTGGATAGATAGAAATAGAAAAAACTAATGAAATTGACCTGAAATTCTAGAAAAGTGTTTCTAGCTGCTTGCAATTTAATAATAGTCCTCTTGACCACTTTCGGTCACGTTAGCCCATCTTAGCGGAGATTAGCCATCGGCGCAGGAGATATTATAGTGCACAAGTGGTTTTTTTGGACTTCATTTACCGATATACTCTCTCTGTATGTGGCTCAGTGGCTGAGAGATTGGACTGCTGTGCTGCGTGTCACAGGTTCGATCCCCGCACGGAAAAAATATTTGTATGGCCTAGAGATAGTTGTTTCGGGACTGGGTGTTTGGTTTGTGTATGTGAGTTTATATGTTTGTTAACGCACCTACGATGCAGGAGAAATTCCCAGTGTGGGGCAAAGTTTTTTTTATTTTTTTTTTTATCATGCACTCAAACTCGTGTTGCGTTGTCTAACGTTATCAGTAAAAGAGAGACACCGAAGAGGCGAAAAAGAAATAACTTAAGTAGTGAGGCAAAACTAACTCTCTGATAAAATAATAGTTAAAACCCAACCATATAAAATTACTTTATATTATTTTACAGTCAAAAGTAGTAATATCTACGTACAAAATACAACAATATCCGCGAAACAAAACTTCGATATACGAGAAAGGAATTATTGTTTCGGAAAAATTGAAAATTATTTCCGGCAATTAACTTCGCGACATTATTTGATTGGAGTTCTGAAATTTACATTCGAATGAAAATGGTTTCGAAAGGTAATAAATATGTACCAATATTATGAAGAGATAAATGTTCACTACGTAAATCTACATTGTACTTGTTCGACTACATTTAATGTTTCTGTGGGTGTATTTCCGTGAACTACAAAAGCGAGTGTATAATAATCAAAGAGAATGTTTCCCACAAAGTTAGAACTAGAAATTCCAAGCACGGGGTTTGCAAAAGCTTTGCAACCATAGGCGCATTCCGTAATGTTTATTACGAGGATTCTCGCGATGATATTTTCTGACTTATTTAGTACTTTGAACGAAAGAAAATAGTTATTCTGAAGTTACAATGAAATCAAGTTACAGTCACGATTGAAAATTCTTAGGCAGGTTTGGTTTATCTTAATCGACATTATTTTGGGATAACTAACCTAACCCAATTAATATATTATTATACTGAACCCTATAATAGACGCTAATGCTTAATGTAGTGACTGTAGGACGGAGGTACACAGTAATATGGATTGCTCAATGAGATTCTAGCCCAAGGGTATTAATATCAAAGGGAACTAATACAACTATATATCTATACTATACTAGTACAACTCAATCAACTGGAATTCACAACCTATGTAGCACAAGTAAACGATGTGCTTTGATTTGATCTCTATCCACTTACGTACGAACATAATTGGTGCAATGACTTTGGAGTCATTGCGTCATGAGATTGGATTATTATTTACTAAAATAGATAATGTCCTGAATTTTTTTAGGCTTCTGGTAAAACAATTTTTTTTTTACTGTATCTTCATGTCCGTAGGCAGTCCAGAGTTCTGTGGAGTCAGTTTGAATGAACTTAGTGGCTAAGTTGCATTTAATCCGTGTATGTATGCCACTACTAGTTTAAGTTGCATCTCGCAAAGAAAACATCACGTTTTTGTTTTGTCGTTCTCTGAGCTGGAAGTCGTTTTACTGCCTGTCTGTTCAGTAACATCTAAAAATACATATACGGAGTAATATCTAAGTCTACTTACATTCCAAACAATGAAAACGCAGTTTATTTTAATCGAGAAGGTCTCGAAATTTGACAAAGATGTCTCAAAAGAAGGAAACAAGAGATTAAAGCAAGATCATCATTAATTCACACCTCTGCTCTGTTCCAGCTGCGTTTATGTTTGAGATAATTCAGAAATTATGTTTGTGTTTTTTTGTTTAGGAAACACCTAGGTACATAAAATTATGTTTGTGTTTATTTGGTTAGGAAACAACTACATAAAACAAAACATACCTCCTTTACCAGTGAGCTCAGATATCGCTTAGTGTCCAGTCGCAGTGCTCAATTTCGACATTTACTAAATCATTGAACTAGAATACGACTAAATCTACAATATCAGTGCAAAGCTACAAGGATTTCGGGATATTGGTTCCAAGAAGCGATGCAAATACATCTGTCAAATCCATACGTATCACCACCATACCATACCTAACGGGAAATTGGGCTTCCAGGAATCGGACTACGTTATTATCGAGTTAATTGTAGGCATTCAATGTAGGTATTTAGTGTTCGATATAACCATAATAATTATTGTGATTGAAATGAATATCTGTGTCAGTATCAATAATTACCTGCATGGAAATTCTATCGCACAGTGGAAATCGAAATATGTATTTACCAGTTTAAGGTTTCGGACGAAACTGAAATATTGAGACTACGTATAGTCTACGGACCGTAGTCCGTCAACAAAGAATAGTTGCTGGAAGTACCTTTATGATAACTGTCTCTCTTCTCTATCTTGTGCTTAGTACCAAACCCGGTGTCAGTTTCGGGCCTCTGACTTGACTTTACATTGTATCAGGATATCAGGCATGCTGTTTTCCTTCACCGAAGCAAATGACAATTTTAGCACCATAGACTTCCTATAGGTTTTCTTGTAATCTGTAAGTGTTGAACTAATTTCTGTACTTTTTTCAAAATTTTAGACTCAGTTGTTTCGGTGATAAGGGAGGGAGAATAGTCGGACATATAGACACACGAGTGATTCTATAAGAGTTCCGTTTTTTCCTTTTGAGGTACGGAACCCTAAAAAGTACTCAATAAAACCAGTTGTCAGTAAAATAATTCAATAACAGTCTTCTTTCTATAGTTGTATGTTTCAGTTTGTAGGTTTTAGATTCGGTCATTACAAGAAATGTTTGTATTCAGCATTCATCTTTGAAATCCAACTGAAAATAGAAACGGCAATAAAATTAGTCTATGAGATTCGTTTCTTCTCGTAGAAAAACAGACATTAATAATAATAGCACAAAACTGCAAGAAAATTCACCTAAATATTCTCCTAGAAATAACTTATCAATTTGACTCTTCAGAGTTATAATACCACTCGATCGTCGAAAATGATCGACAAGGCAAATTACACGAAAATAGTTTTGATGCATCAGTCGATAGTCCTTCATACTGTAGGTAAATTTATCAGTCGATCGAGTTGGTTATTTCAGGTTGCATACATTTCAAATTCAAATTCAAATTCTTTATTGCAATCCATAATGTACATTTTCAGGTAATAGGTAAAATAATTCTAGATTTCATCGTTGTTCATGTTGTATATTTATCATCCGGATAAATATTAAATTGACGTATTGATAGATTTGACAGTATTAAAGTGAGTCGGAAAAAGATAATGCCATTTTAGAGGAGCATTCTAGTATAGAATTATTCGTTCTTGTTTTGCGCTGAATTGCACTTCAACATTTACCGCCGTATCAAAGGTGGAGATGCAAACAAGTAATATATTTAGCACCAATTAGTCATGTCTCACTCAACATAACATCACGCCTGCGATCCTCACAGGGCAGAGGTGTATTCATTACTACTCGCACATTTCGCCAGCTATGTTTGTGTCTTGTCCCATTTAGCAACATAATTAATTTCTCAGGATTGGCACGATTCATTCAATCCTGTGATAAGGAGTATCATTGCACCGTTACGTTTTGCGAGTTTGCGATGAATACTTGATACTGTTCTTCACTTTGCTTTGTCCAGTTCCCAAAGAAAATTTATTGGACGACTCAGTACTGTTTCATATTCAAATCGTTTGAAAATCAAAGCGGTATTACCGTAAGGATTTAGTATTTTAATGTGGAGCACCACATTAAAAACAACACCCCATTTAACATCACCCCTGTAATACGCAAGTGAATAAGTTATCGAAAGACCCATGTAAAGGATTTTTGCTATTACGGTAATAGGCCACTGGAGAAAAATGGGTGTACAACAACATTGTTATGTTACTTTTTTTTCAATACCTCATACTAGCAAAACTGTCAAAGCGTAATTGAGTACAATTTGCTTTGACAAAATGTTTTATGCAATGTGAAATGTCTTGCAAAGAAGACACTATACTTTACTTTTACTTTATGTAATTAGATATGTAGCTTTTCACATAATGACGAGAATGGAAAAGGAATGAGGCTTACGTTTGCATAAATCCAGACTATTGTTGTAACGTGTGTTTGCTTTTGAAATTTTGCGGCGAAGAATAATAATTCTGCAATGATAAAAACCTTAACTTCGTGAAAAATTTGTTGTTTTTGGTATCGTATACCAGGCGTTTCTCGCGTTGTTTAAACGTAAATAAAATGCCCATTTCGGCCGCACATATTTCCTTATGTGAACTATGATTGTAGGTTTCCGAAAACCCTTTGAGCACTCAAAGGATTCGCCCAAAAGCAATTAAACCAAGCCATACCAATAGTATGGAATGTAGTGTCGAGCGATGCGTTTACGTTCGCACTATCAGGAACCGGACACTCGTCAATATATTGCAGCCGTGGAAACAGCTCCCAGTCATTTACTTATCGTGCCCACATCGCCCTTTGATAGATCGGTGTCCATTCTGTCAAACACTGAGAGGACGTGTGCCGCTTCTATATTGCTGGAAAGCATCAGATGAAAACGTTCACCATGGTCCATAGCTTAATTAAGGCCAAAATCTGGGTAGCCAGTTGATTGTTGTTTATCAGGCTTAGCTCACTAAGTACCCTCAGCAAACATAAATTGAAGCAAAGTTTCACGACGGCGAGTAATGGGCTAGCTCATCGTCCGTCCGTCTTATGACGACGACAGGCCGTGTCGACGGCGCGTTCGTGTTCCACGCACACCTCAAAGAGAGTCAGCAACATTGCTGGGGACCGCAAGGGCCGACACCTGCCGGAGCTGCGGGTTATTCGAAACACATACCGCGGCCCTGGACACAAAGGGCTAAGAAGTAACATGGGTGGTTTTTTAGTCAGTAGAAGTCTGACACAGTGACACTCCCTTCCGCTCCGCCCAGAGCGGGAGGAGTCATTTGATGATTTTCCACCCTCCAAAAATAAGGTACAGTTTCGGAGAATCACAATGGCTTAATCTATGCAAAACGACAGTCTGTGTAAAATTATGTACCTACTTATATTAAAAAAAAAACTTCAAAAACAGTTAAACAAATAATATCAAGCAGTTCAGTTAGGGGAATCCCAGGTCGTAGCCGCAAAGCGAGATCCTTCCCATAGATCCACCAAAATGTCTTGCCGCAGAAACCTTAAAACAAGATTCACATGCTTCAAATTAATGATTTTTTATATATAGTTTCCAAATGAAAATTCAACTTTAATTTGAAAGCTCTAATAATTTTTATTCAAAGGGAAAAATAATTCTTAGACCTGTCAAATTAAAGTTTCACATTTATGTGAAGCCGGATTATCAGTTTGTAAATGCAAATCGCAAATGTCGCTCAAACATCAATGTGAATCGAGAAACTGGAGTAAAGTGGGATCAGCACGTTCACACATTACATTGATTAAGTCACCAAGTTGGCACATCAATGTGATGTTTGTTAAATTTAAAATATTATCTTATGTCGATATAAACTATTTAGTCTATTCGTGTAAAAAGTGCAGTAGGGTCTTCGAAAACTGTACGGCAGCCATTGAAGTTAAGGATGACAGTTCGTTGATTGAAACTACCTCCTAATTGCGTAACACGCTCATAACTGAAATTGCTTTTATTCTTATTTTGACCGTTATCCAAAATTGTTGTTAAAAGAAAACTCAGCTTCATTTAGCTAATTAGTTATTGTATCGCGGTACCCTATTCCGACTAGCTAAGGCACCGCCACGCCGTGACAACAACATATTAATCTGTAAAGGCGCCGCTACCTGACCATTTTTGGGACCCCTGGACAAGCCAATACTTCATTGTCTTCTTCTTATCGTGTGGGCAGTAAGGTCTAACGATTCCACACACCCTAGTGTCAGAGTTTCTAAACCGCCTCAAGGGCCTAACATGCCTGTCGCGGCTGCTGGTAGTTCGAAAAAGATACCGCGGCCTCGGCACAAAGGGCTAAGAAGGAACATGGGTGTTTTTTAGTTAGTAGAAGTCTAACACTCCCTAACGCTCTGCCCGAGAACTGGAGGAGTCATTTGATGATTCCCCACCTCCAAAAAAGAAAAAAAAGAGCCTCGGGCATTTGACGTTTGACGACCACCATTTGGCATTTGGCGGTCAATGTGGCGACACCTGGAGGCCTTTGTCTAGCAGTGGACGTCTTTTGGCCGAAATGATGATGATGATGATGATTTGGCACCTTCATTGTATAAAGCCAACAGTCATTTCTAGCTAGAAATAACTATTGGCTTTATGTGCCTTATAAGTACGAAAACTTTTTGAATAAAATGAGTGTTTTTAATAATGTTACTAAGTTAAGGGAATGCTTTTGTAAATGTATTATGTTAAATAATTTTGCATGCCGTAAGGCAAAATGTATCGGGACGCTCATTAAAACTCCATCTTATTTGTATACCTACATTATGGCAAATAAATGATTCTGATTATGAATAACGTTACGTTAACCAACAGCTACATAGCTGTAGGAAAACGTAACGTTATCCATTCATGGAACCATTTTGTGGCCAACGCAAGGTTTATTGTAATTTCCGGTAACTTAACCGACCGGAGATCAGAATAAACTGTCCTTTGATCTTAGTAGTTTCCATCGATTAGCTGTCAAATGGTTCCATTTTGTACTAAACCATAAACCATTTGACAGTTAATCGATAAACACTATGATAGCCACTGACATTTAAAAAGATACGCAATAGCCCTGCAAGAAGCCGTAAATGTCATAACACAGCTGCGTCTGATTAAAGTTTTTACCGAGGTTCCATTTCTATCACATCACGCTGGGATAGATCTTTTTATTGCATTTACTTCGTTGCTGGAATAGATATTATTGATTTACCTGCTTCTCCGGCCTTCGTGAAACTAAAATTCGTAGAAAGTTTAGATCCGATGAATTTAATTTAACTACTTAATATGACTATACTAAACATAACATCAAAATATATCCGTGTCTGGCGTAAACACATTGATAAGTCGACTTCCACGTTTTTTTTTTTGGCTTATTAAATCCTAGGCATTGGGAACTTATATGAAAAAAATTTACAGCTCCAAATATCCATAAATTTTGACTCGACTTTGGTAATAAGTTAACATCTCTCATTTTGACGTCTCTAACTTTTCAAGTCCAACTAAGCATTCTCATGTTTTTGAGATCAAACATTGAAACAGGAATCCAGGAGGTTATAAAACATGACGTTTAATGAAGTTTATAACTGACACGGTACAGTTAGCACTACATTTTCCATGAAAATATACTCCTCGTATTGTTTCATATTTCGGACTGGTATGAAATTTCAGAATTCTACAGAGCGCCATTTAATTGAATCCATTTTTTTGTAGGTGAAAAATCATCAAATGACTCCTCCCACTCTGGGCGGAGCGGAAGTGTCAGACTTCTACTGACTGTTCTGTACATAATAATACCGTTCAAGGTTAATTCTATTATTATTATTGGTTATTCCATTGGGGTCTCCCGCAAACTTTGGTATCAGCCAACCACTCATTCTTTGCTGTCGTTAAATAATTGTATCGGCTATCGGTTTTTCGTATTACCGTTTAACGGTGAACCAGGCTTTCTGTAGACAATTATATCGTCTAAATGTAATTCTATATACCGCACGGAACTCCCTATACCCGGATGTTGAACATAAGTTGATATCAGAGGCTGCGTGTTCCTCGACACAAGATAGGACAATACCTAATTACAATTTATGATTGCAATATCTCGCTGGCTAAGGATATTGAAACCCTATACTCAAATAGCCCAACACAGACGCCTTGAGATAATTTCAGCAAACGCAACTATTATGAACTTCGTACTGGGTAACGTGATATTCCTTGGTTAGAGTAATAGTCAGAATTTCGACCTTCCTCTAGCTTATAGATGCAAGGGTCGATCTGGCTGTTTATATTTAGTCACGATTTTTTTTACTACAATCTGTCTCGTTTGTGGGACATTCAGCAGTATGTTGGTTGGTGCTATTGCTGGCGTGCTCAGTATGTGACCTGTGTCACAGCCTCATTGTTTAGACAGTATTTTTTTACTGTGATTGGGCTAGATTATCTTGAGGTATTTTAAGCTTTAATCGTCGCGCTTTGTTATGGTTTTCCATTAATGGCCGAGCTAGAGCGTGTGGATGTTTTTTGATGCGTTCTTTATAGGACTTGGTATGGCGCACAATTTCCTGCTTTACAGTGGGTATTCGTAGATCACGATGTAACAGTTCGTTGGGTACAAACCAGGGAGCGTTGGTATCATACGCAGTGCTTTATTTTGAAACCTTTGTAACATTTCAATGTTAGAGTTAGATGCAGTGCCCCATAATTGGATCCCATACGTCCAGACGGGCTTCAGTATTGCTTTGTACAGGAGTATTTTGTTCTCAAGTGATAGTTGAGATTTTCGGCCAATGAGCCAGTAAAGTTTTCGTGTTTGGATACCAAGTTGCTTCCTCTTAGTAAAAATGTGTTTTTGCCAGGTAAGTCTTGTCTAAGTGCAATCCAAAGATATTTCTCATGGTCTGCCTGTGGAACTTCAATGTTGTTTGATGTGATTGGGGGGGAAGATCCTCTTCTTAAAGTAAACGTTACATTGACTGATTTTGTTTCATTTGCTTTTATCTGCCTCTTTTTGAGCCAGTGTGATATACCATTTAGTCCTTTATGGAGAGTCTCTGAGACAACAACTGGGTCACTATGTGCAGCTAGGAAGGCAGTGTCGTCAGCAAAAGTTCCAGTGCCAACTTTAAATTTAACTTTTTTTTATGATAGATCATTAAGACTGCGTACGCGGCGTAACGCTTAGGGCTCGTTTACGGAGACGCGGTGCGTCGCGCGGCGCGTGCACAAGGCCCGTTTCGAGCTTTTTCATTTATTTATTGAAAGGCGCGTCCACCACAACGAACGCTGCATTTTAAACTAACGAGCGAAAAATCGCTTTCTCGTAAAATCGACGTTTGGGTTCGTTAACGTTTTCATACATCGCCATGTGTTTGCGCGATCGCGACGCCCCGCGTGTCCGTAAATGAGGCCTTAGGCGTGATATCTATGAGGTAACCAAGGCTTATAAAAATAGTATGAGTAAAGAAAAGATGCTCAACTACGTGTAGTGTACTCTTGCGCACCTCTTGCAAAGAGCAAATATTTTTTTTTTTCTTCACTGAAGTGCAAGTTGCGTCTGTACACTGCAGTGATCCTACCAATCATGATATCCGCTTGTGTCGTATTTGCCCACTTTCATCCCCGTCACATCCCGACGATGCTTGACCTTGAAAAACCGATTTCTCCGTAAGATCACCGGAGCCCCATTGGTTCGTCCGTAATGTCAGTCTTCATTTAGATCTCAGAATGCCTAGCGGTCTTCAATGCATGAAACGCCTTTCCAAGCGCTTCTTTGATGCTGCAGTCAAGCATAGGAATCCTCTGGGCGCATCGGCTTCCGATACGAAACATCGCGCCGCGGAATCCCGTTTCAAGCCCCCCACCACCCCTCGAAAAAAAAAAAGACTTATGCACCTCATCCGAAACTCTGCGCCCGCGCAGATGCAACGCTAGGGGGGATAATAATATACACTCACTGCTAAGATACACTTTTTCAAATCTACTTTTGAAAATTCAACAAAACGTAAAATTACAAATAAAACTTACAAAATAACAATAATATAGTCCAAATAAATAAACAACTGAAACAAATATTCCTGTAAAATCACAAAAACTAAATTCTAAATCGAGAGCACTCGTTTATACTCTCGTAATAGCTTACGCAATATCCCGTCGCTTGCGAAGGTCAGGTTCCGTCTACCCACCCGTCTGGGCCGCTGAACTCGACTCAACAAGTTTCTGTATTAAGTATACGGTTCGAAGAATAACCGTAAAGAAACTCACGAAAGGCCATCATATTTTGCAAAAATACCGTTTTTTGTCCGTCTGTGTGTGAGAATTGAAAAAGACGTTTTTTTTGATAGAGGCACTGTTGAGGTGCTCCGAAGTGTTTCGGACTCAAGCCGAGACGGTATATGTGTGTAAAAATGTCTACAATGTGTCCTACCAAAATGTCCAAAAAAACGCTGGTCGTAATTTTTCGAATCCGGCGCCTTCGGCGCACGCGCATGTGATGTGAATTGTTGGAAATCTATATAAATAAAAAAATAACTTATGCGAGATAAAGTTTAACAACGGTTTATTATCCGGTAAAGGTTTTACAGAACAGAGAGCACACTAGCGCCACACGTTGGCACAACAAACTAAAATATATATAAATAATAAATATTATGATGTTACATCCAGATTTGATGTTTATTATTTAAACATGAATCTTGTGTAAAATTACAAGTAACACACAATGTAATTCAACTGAGCAGAAAATTAAGGATATCTCTGACTAGCCGTTCATGAAATATGAGCGAGATTACGAAACAGCCTAATCATCTTCTATTCTATCTTCTATAATTATTTCTCTATAGATCTGACTAATTTGTTCATTTCATTTCATGTTCATATTTATAACTATTTAATTTTCAATTAAAAATCAAGAATTTCGATTTATAATTATTAAAAAAAAAAAATACGTTAGTTAAGTTAATAGTTTTTACTTCCTCCTCAAAAGTTACTTCTTTCACACTTACGAGGTTTTCACTCTAAGGCTCGATATATAAAATTCTCGTGTCACAGTGTTAGTTGCCATACTTCTCGGAAACGGCTTGACCGATTTTTATGAAATTTTGAGTGTATATTCAGTAAGTATGAGAAAAGGTCGCAAAGTACTGTTCACCCTCATAACCCCACCCGAAGGAACGGTAGTTGGAAAATGGTGCAATGCAACGCATACACAGCTAATAATATATAAATCATAGTTGAAGAATGACAAGTTCTTTAGGCTAAGCAGATTCTCACACGAAACCGCTCGTCTACGCAGTCAAACGGTGAAGCCTATAATAATATCACATTATATTGGCTTGAGTGGAGCCCGTTGATGTCCAACACACAACGCCGAGCCCATCCGCACGCGGCACTGCCAATACATTCGCTCCGTCACCTCCGTCCGCGCGGACGAGCGAGGGGACACGAGCGCGGACATGAGCCCCTTGCGGGTTCCGCAGATGTCTCGTCTCTTTAGACATGCCGTTCGTTCAAGACAACTGCTTGCTTTTTTACCGGTTTTAGAGCAGTGGTGACAAAATAAACTACACAAAAAAGAACCGACTAGGTTCGAATCCACAAACGCTTAAATCGGGGCTGTTACTACTAAATATAAAATAAATAAATAAAATTATATTACAGCAACCAAACACGGGGTGCTAAGTCTCAAAAACAAAATATTTTATTTCACATAGGCTTACTTATAAATCGTCGAGGAAACGTGCACGGATGAGTTGGTCGCTTCGTATGGAGAAGAACCGGCCAGAAACTCCATGGTTACTTTTTTTTAATGATTTGGTTTCACAATATTTTCATGCAACAGCTTTAGTACTTATGTATGGGAGGACAACATAGGCCCTACAATAAGAAGGGGTACTAGAAAAATGAAACGTAATACAAAATGTTAGCAAAAGTTTTAAACAATTATATTAAACTAAAATAATCACTAAATTAATTCATTATTATTTCAGTTTTGGAGCACACATGTTTAAAACCGATCAAGTGCATGTCGGACCACGCACAATGTAGGGTTCCGTAATTGCCCATCAAAATATGCGAACTTACTAAACCGATTTACTTGCTTACCTGCCTCCAAACGATGATTTTTAATGTAAAAATAAAACAAACTTACAATTGCAGTTTTGTCACCTACGCTCCCATACATTATGTCATCATCATTCATTATCCTGCCCTTGTCCCAATTCATTTGGGGTCGGCGCAGCATGTCTTCTTCTTCCATACTTCTCTGTTTCCCGTCATCTCATGAGACACCTCCTCCTTACCATATTATCATTCCTAACACAATCCATACATCGTTTCTTTGGTCTTTCTCTACTCTTATACCCATCCACATTCATATTCAAAACCTTTCTCACGACATTTTCTTTATTCCTCCGCATCACATGCACATACCACTATAACCGATTTCCAAACAACTTTTCAGCCACCGGCGCCACTTTCAGACTTCCTCTTATGTACTCATTTCTTATTTTATCCATCCGCGTAACACCGCACATCCCCTAAGCATTCTTATCTCAGCCACAAATAAATGCCTTTCGTTCATCCCTTTTGTGACCCATTGTTTTATAAATCTTCCCCTTTAGTTTAAGGGGAATGCGGGAGTCGCAGATTGTTCCCGTGACCTGCCGCCATTTCATCCATCCTGTGTTAATTCTGTGCTTAACACTACGGTCTATTTCGCCATCGCTTTGCACTAGAAAACCCAGATACCTCAAATCGGAGCTGACCGGAAGAAACGCGCCATCTAGCGCTACGACTCCAAGGCTAGAGCAAAACAAACAAAATCGCAGAACATGTATAATATTCTCCCATATTTTCAACCGACTTCCGAAAAGGAGGAGGTTATCAATTCGTCTGTATGTTTTTTTTTTAATTTTTTTTTTATGTGTTTGTTATCGCATATCTCCGTCATTAATGAACCGATTTTCAAAATTATTTTTGTGTTTGAATAGGTATACTCTCGAGGTGATCCCATTGTCACCAAATTAGGATCTGATGATGGAATCCCAGGGAAATCGAGGGCAACCCTCAACTTTTATAGGCACATATGATGTTTTTCATATAATTTCTAAAGCTGTTTAACTATTTGCGTCTGACCATCATAATATCATGTGAATTCGCTGATGATGATGGAAGGTACAACTCCTTAACGGTTAGGAGTTAAAAGAAAATTCTTTCTTATTTATACTCACTTATGGAGCGATAATTGTATTCTTTCAGGGTATCAGGTTGACCCGAGGTGGTCCCATTGTCACCAAGTCAGGATCTGATGATGGGATCCCAGGGAAATCGAGGGCAACCCTCAAACTTTATAGGCACTTATGACGTTTTCCATATATTGTCTAAACCTGTTCAAGTATTTGAGTGTGGTCGTCACAATATCATGTGGATTCACTGATGATGATGGAAGGTACAACTCCTCAACGGTTAGGAGTTGATAGAAAATTATTTCAGAACTATACGTACATATAAAGTGATAGTTGTATTCTTTCAGGGCAAACTAATAGTTTGCCCTGATGATAGAAGGTAAAACTCATTAACCGACTTTAAAAAAAAGGAGGTTCTCAATCTTTTTTTATGTATATTCACCGATTACTCGGAGGCGCCTGCACCGATATAAAAAATATTTTTTTGTTGAAAAGGAGATATCCTAAGGGTGGTACCATGATAAGAAAATCAGGAGCTGATAATGGCATCCCAGAGAAATCGAGGGCAACCCTCAAACTGTATGGGCGTGTATCACGTGTTTCGTGCTTTTTCTAAAGTTTTTAAGTATTTGCATCTAGCAGTCATCACTTCATGTTGATGAGTTGATGATGGAAGGTTTAACTCCTAAACGGTTAGGAGTTGAAGCATAATTCTTTAGTAAAATATTATTGGGACGTATAAATAAAAATAAATAAATAAAATAAAATAAAAAGCCTATTTATTCGTTGCTTGTTTTACAATTATTTACTTAATTTCTAGTTAGAATGTGTTAGTGGGTTAGTTTCTTGTATTAAATGTAGTTGTTAGTTATCTTCATTTGCAAGGACCCCAGATTGGGTAAAGGCCTCCTCCAAAGCTGTCCATGTGTCTCTGTCCTTTGCTATTTGGCTCCAATTTGAGCCAGCCGTTTTGATGATTTCGTCCTCCCACCGTGTCAGAGGGACGTATCTATGGTTGTAATTTTTCAGGTTCTCTAGGTGAGCTGATTATGGAAGGTACTACTCCTAAACGGTTAGGAGTTGAAAGCAATAATAAGGGAATCTCGAAGGTTAAGGGTTAGGGTTCTTGGTTGAATGTTAAATGTATGGTAAATATTTGTATAGGATATTACAACTAAAAATTGTAAAATAAAAAAAACTTTTTTGCAAAAAAAAAACTACTTCAAAAACACAAAAAAGTGAAAAACACAAAAAAGTGAAAAATAAACTCTTTTTTGTGTTTTTTTTTAATAATATAGCCGACTATTACTCGTAAACTTGTAAAACCTATTTAACTGTGATAGTTTTCCTTTTATTTCTGCCGAGAGATTATTAAAAATAATTTAATCGTTCGATAGGTTAGAAATAGCCGGCAGGTAGATCTAAAAGGTCGAGAGTTCACTACAGAATTATCAGGTTATATTTAGACACGACTTTTATTTTTAGAATCTACTTTAGTTCTTTATTTTAAATTGAGTTTATAAGATTTTACTAAGATACTCGATGCAGTTTTATTTTTGGAATTTATTCCGGATATTTTTTTGCGCAATACAGCTTTTTAAAGGCAGGGTGACGGAAGTGCGTATGACGGGGGACAGTTCGGTGGATCATTTCTTTACAGACTGAAATTAAAATTTTAGTTTTCAGTTTTCCATTTTCGGATACAATTACGGGACCCTTGTTCTCATTTTATCACTGAAATCGTTTGACTTGTTTTTTATTTTTTAGTTCACCAAAACATGGCAGACGGGTTTTTTATTTTTTTTTATTATTTGTTTTTATTTCATACATTTTAGTGATATAGCGGTATTTTAACCTATAACCATTATGCCACGATATATTAATCTACTTTTCAGGAAAGCAATGTCACGTTATAGACCATGCGAAACTAAATCGATATAATTTTTTATAGATACTAACTTTGAGATCTGAGGTGATTAAGTTTTTGGAGAACCTCCTAACTGTGTCACGCTTCCAGACTTACTATGCTTCTATCCAATGTTACCGTTTGCATCCTGAGCACTGTCACGGGCCAACATATTATGAGTGGTATCTTCCGCCACGCGTTTCGGTTTACGGTAATATCTTTTTGATAACAAAATTACATTATTAACAAACTATTTTATTAAGTGCAACCCAATGAGGTTTATCCAGGGGGACAAAGCGTTGGACAATTTTCCCATGATGGACGATTTAGAAATAGAAACGAAAATAGGAGTAGATGAGCTTCTCAAGCGAAACAAGACGCAGATCGAACAGGATGGATGCGCGAGCGAAGCGAGCGCAAATTTTTTTGTATAGTATTTATAGATTTTTGGTTGGGGGGGGGGGGGGCTGACCAAAGATATTGTCATCGGGAGAGAAGAGGAAAAGATGCGTGATTGGAAGATGTGACTGATACCTTCTCGACAACGATCAACGATTATTCGCCATTACGCTAAAAATATTGGTGTGTACTTTGTTAGTGTCGACTAACAATCTGGGTTTTGTGGTGGATTTTTGGTCTATAAAATCTACCATTCTGACCAAACATTTTAAGGGGTAAATCGATTCCGTCGGGGCTGCGGGTTGTTCGAAAGAGAAACCGTGGCCTCAGCACAAGGCCTAAGAAGCAACATGGGTGGCTGTGATTTCTACATCTTTGACAGTCGTCACACGTAGTCCCCGAAAGTCAGACATCCAGTCTTACCAGGGGCTATCGTGTTACCCGATACTAACTGGATTGTGCAGTGTGCAGGTCAAAAAGGCAGTCGTTCCATGTGAAATACCGGTTTCAGCTGCATCCAGTTTTACTGGAAGTCGACTCCATATTAAATATCGCCAATTGCCAAACCTTCAAATAAATGCTTCTCAATAAGACTTATCTGGGGGATAAAGCGCTGGACAAACGTGCCGAGCTCAAAAATAGAAAAAAATTCGCTCCACAAAGCTCTACAGCTCAAAATGCTTGTCGACGAGTTACTTTATTAAGTAATGCAGTAATCAGAGTCAAGACAGGTTAGGGTTTGTTTTTGTTCAGGTCTTCAGAAATGGGAATGGAAGTATTTAGATAAGTCTGTGAAGTTACTTTGATCAAGGGAAGGACAGCTTGAATGAACTGTACTGTCTTGTTCTAAATCTAAACGTTCGTAAACTATTAACATTGTATTGGATATATACATGCAATTTACATACAATTATAGAAACTATGAATTATTATTTGTAAACATTCTATGAAATTCAAGTAGTAGTTGGCACTATGCCAACTACTTTCAATTATAGTACCAAAATGCTTGTACGGAACCCTCGATTAAAATCAATTGTTCTATTTCACACAAAATGCCTTATTTATTTTGCCAAACGAGCGTAATTTTACGACTCGTGAGTTGCAGAAATTCTGCTGGCAGAAATTCTATTGGGATCCAGACGAGCTCAGAAGAAATCATTTTGCGTCGCTGTGTGAATCAAATAGGACTTTTTAAAAACCAGAAGCAGCATTTCTGCGACCGAAATTCAGCGACTCACGACTCTCAAAATTACGCTCGTTTGGCCTCACCCTTAGTAATGAGTTTTAAGTTGATTCCATCTCTCAGTAAGATTTTTACGTATGTACAAAATTCAACCCTGAACTTTTTTTCCACCTTTAAAACTATAGTGGCAAATATTACAAGTTTCAAGTAAATTGATTCACGCATATTAATTTTTCATACAAACTTTAAAATCCTTTAGCTGCCGTCATGGATGGATTTGGGAGTTGTAACCTGGCCAGTTTTATTCCTGTCATAACAAGGAATCTATTGATATGTAGTTTGTTCGTATCGATTACCGGGTTTAAAATGTCAATATGTCATTTGTTGAGTAGTTTTACTAGTAAACAATACATTTTGAATACTATTGTGGTACATTTTTGTTATCTCCTTTTAAAACCCTGAATTTTGATATGTTACTCGATGGTAATGGAAGAAAAAAGATTTTTTTCCCCTTAAACAATGAAATCTAGCAGCCCCCAATATTTTTTTTTATTTCACCTATCTAAGAACACTTGGATTAATGAGGCGATTCTAACGATACCTTAATTAAAGATATCCATCAAGTGGTTTGGATCCGAAGATATGCTGAAATAAAGAATATTACAAACAAAGATAGTCGCGAAAAACATTACCCTTTCCTTGCAGTCGGGTAAAAATTACTTTGGTCGTAGCAGCATTTCATCAATAAACTGGATGGAAGTCGTTGAGAAATTGAGGAGTGGTCGGATTGTCGCAAATCAAAATCATCAGTCATTCTGTAAAATTCTGTAATTTAAAAAAAAAAACAATCGACTAGGTGACACAGCCATTACTGTTTCGTGAATTCGTATGTATATGGGAATTTCTCTGTGTGTCTATTTTTAGACGCTGCTAGGCCACGCCCACGCGCCTCAAGATTACTTACCGTGTACAGTTGCGTTTGGGCCCATATGTTTAATACGATGATAGCTAGAACCCGCAGCGCAATTTTTTAAAAATATCGAGGTATAAAGTTTGTTAAGTCCAGTTAAGTGGAGCACCAGTTCGCTGCGAATATACGTTGAAACAGATGTACGGCAAAATAACAGTAATCATTCCAATGTGTATACTCGATATATTCACATTTTGAATTATGTTTCGAATGAGCTGAAACATCATCTGCCGTGCTTCAATGTTCTATTGTTTCCGAAATCAGTTTGTTACATTTGCGACATTTTGTATTAATTACCGACCCGTCAAGCTTCACATTTCACAATGGTAGCTTTAAACATCCGAATATTTACAGGATAATTTGGTGCTTTCATGGAACGGCTTATTTTCCAAATAAAATATTAATTAAATTATTTGTGAGCTTTAGTATTAACAAATTACTCGCCTGCCTCGTTAGTCTAGTGGTCGCAAGCGCGACTGCTGAGCATGAGGTCCTGGTTTCGATTTCCAGGTCGGGCAAAGTGTTATTGGGTTTTTCCATTAGAAAAATCTCAGTAGCAGCCACGGAGTGTGGATTTGTGCCCTGTTGATGGCAATTGGCTCGGCCCCCTTTTTTTTTTAGCGATTGTAAAATCATCAAATAACCCCTCCCGCTCTTGGGCAGAGCGAAAGGGAGTGTCAGACTTCTACTGACTGAAAACCACCCATGTTCCTTCTTAGCCCTTTATGGTTGAAACTGAGATTGGCATCCGGTATGATTGGTGTCTCCCAAACTCCTGTAATGCATTAATTAGTACAACGTTTTGAAAGAATTACTTTGGGTCTTACTGTAAAACGTAATTTTTCACAAAAAAAAAGTCTTTTCCCAGCAATAACTGACGACAACAATACTTGACGGTTTCGTAAAGGATCTATTTAAACCTTGTATTGTTGTCGTACACACCTATCGACAATTTACCTGAAAGTCTTTAAATTAATTCGTGTCCCAGTTTGGGAAATCTAAACTCAAGATTGAAAAAAGGAATTATTTATAGAAGAATTTTGCAGTTTAGTCTTACCAACGTTTTGAGTTTACAATGATGTTTTGATTTAGTACCTGTAACGAAAAAAATATAATAATTAACAAATGTCCAAAGAATAAGTCACTTGAAAGAGGCTAGAATATTTTTGTACGAAGCCTGGCAGGCTGGCCAGACTTCGTACACAAGGAACAAATTTCATAGTAGGTATTTATGTATAAGACTGCGTTTAACCTCTTGAACGTCCGCTACATGATTCATTCATTTCGGTCTACATGTAAAGGCGACGTACCTACTATATAGTGTCGAGTAGGGTTATCTGTACGTTTAAGCACTCGCAACTAAATTATAGACAATGGGGAGATAGAGAAAAAGATAATATACTTGGTGACGACTGGTTGTAAGTGACGTTCAATGCCTGGCATAGTTTGAAAGAAAAGATGAGGTTCCGGTATTTTATAGAACTCAACAGTATCTCACAACACATAACATAACATCACGCTTGCAATCCTCGCAGACTAAGGCAGAGTATAATGTGGGTGTACCTAATAGCACACCCACATTTAAGTAGTTATCTTTGAGAGGATGAGGAGCTCGTGGCTTAATACGAACTGCCACTCGGGTCGATCTTTAGGTAAAGCTGTGCTTGCCTAGGTCGGTCTGTGGATGGGTGACCGCCCGACATACCGAGTTTCCTCCGTGCCTCGGAAAGCACGTTAAGCTGTTGGTCCCGGCTGCCATATGTAGATCTTTGGCAGTCGTTACAGGTAGTCAGTGACCTAAAATTCTGACATCCAGTCTTACCAAAGAGTATCGTATTACCTAGTATTAACTGGGTTGTGGAGGTCAGATAGGCAGTCGCTCCATGGAAAATACTGGTATTCAGCTGCATCCGGTTAGACTGGAAGCCGACCCCAACATAGTTGGGAAAAGGCTAGGCAGATGATGATTTAAGTAGTTATGTTTAAGTCGTATAGTCAAATTTAGACTCCATGGCTGCTACAGAGAAATTCTTGATCCTCCTGTTCCTTAATTATTACCTCTCAACACACAGTTAATATAATAATTATTGCACACACAATTTTAAACAAAACCAGAGAAAGACCAAAGAAACGATGGATGGACCGTGTGACGTTATGGCTAGAAAGGAGGTGACGGCTGAAATGACGAGTAATAGACAAGTGCCTATGAATGAAGAAGACATGCTGTGTCGCCCTAAAAAAATAGGATCAGGGCAAGAGACCGATGGTGATGATGATGATGATCTCGGATGTCAACCCCGCGAGAGACTTATGCTGTGATTTAATAATTTTCATTCTCTTTATGTAAATTATAATGTAATTAACAGCACGGCAATAGCCACCATTGTGATCAATTCAGACAAAAGCCTAATGCACTATTGAAATATTAATTGACATGTCGCTAAATATATCCATGGAATAAATTGAAATTCAGTTCGTTACCGAATCCGAGAATCCTTTATATTATATTATTTTAATTAAATACCCCATTCATTTCGTTTGCGGAAAAGCGGGTTCGGATTATGCAGTTATTTTTAGTAAATGGGCCTAGTTGTGTTAACCTTTGAAAACCGATTTGTTCTGCTGCTGCTGCTGCTATAAGATTGTTTTTTTCTCAGTAATTTGAGAAAAGATGCATGGAGTGTGTAAGAAATGATGTGATGGAATTAGGAGTAGATGATAGCGTGACAATTAACAAGGGAGAATTGAAGAAAAAAACGTATTGCGCTGGCCCAAATAATAGGGAAAATGGCAGTAAATGATGATGAATTTGTGAGCCTACGATGAATTTGAATTTCGCTAAAAGTGTTTACATTAACTTTACTATTTCGGAGGATTTGACATCTGTACTGGTTCTTGACTGGATTACCACAATTAATCTATGTACCTAAATCAATTAATATTAATTAATTTAATAGATATATAAAATTAATAATAATTACCTTGTTGCTGAGATGTTTCAGCTTATTATAATAGAATCTATTACACAAGGATTAGTATCAGTGATACTGACAAGATCGTCACATAACTGTCATTTTCACATTCCGTTGTCTGTTAGCTCCCTCTTGTAACATGTCGGGTAGAAAAGGCACTTAAAGCATAAAGTCGGATTCTCGGACAGTTTTTTGTTAGGGTAAGAAAACATCGAATGGCACCTCCCGCTCTGAGCGAAGTGGAAGGGAGTGTCAGACTTCTACTGACTAAAACTCACCCACGTTCCTTCTTAGCTCTAAAATCACAAATGAATGAATGAATTAATTTGACCGAACTGAAACTGACGCTCTACTTTGACTGCTTTTCATCTATCTGTGAGTAAAATGAGTTTGTTGCGCTTCATTCAATGAATTGTCTTACTGCCAAGTCATTAGTTTTATTTTCGAACCCAAGACACGTATGCTCTTGTTAATCAGATTCATGTGCGTATTATATAATTATCACGTGTTTCGGTGACCAAAAACCTGAGAGATATTTCACGATCACGACAGAATGTGAAAACTCTGACATCAAATTAGGCGCTAACTGCTATAGAAATAAAAGAACTTGTAATAAGTATAGAATAGTGTTTTCTGTCGGGGGGTTTCATCATCAGCCTATAATGTTCCCACTGCAGGGACTTAGGTCGCCTCTCTAGGAGAGGGATGGACTATAATCCACCACGCGGGCCTAGTGCGGGTTGGTAGATGTCACATGTCTTCGATTTTTTTGGTTCTAAGACATGCCGGTTTCCTCACAATGTTTTCCTTCACCGTTTTGGGAGCAGTGGTGATGAAATAAATTACACAAAGTAATGCGCCTGACTGGGTTCAAACCCCGACTTACTGTTCGTAAGTCGGGGCCGCTACCACTGAGCCACCACTGCTCTTCGTCGGTGGGTTTGGTTCTCCTTTATTATTTTCTATTCAAATATTTACGTAAGTAGATAAATGGTAATCTAATACTTGTTACTACTTAGTAACAAGTATATCGCTTTATCTAAAATCATAATTCCACTCGTCAGATAGCAGTCGTGTGTCAAAAGCGGAAACGTTCGGTATGATAATATACTTGTCCGTTCTATAAGCGTTTTAAAACTCTTTGATTGACACTGACAACTATGAGGTTACGTACCTTCACGGCCGTTTTACGGATAGGGGACGGTAGAGGTTCGAATAGAGGGTAAGCTTTTATTTAACATGGCTGAGTTTTATACTCCGGCCTGCTACTGTAAAATTTCTAATGTAAACAATCAGTTACACTTTTGGAAATTTGGATGTTTAGCAGTCGCGGTAGAAAAAATACATAAGATTACGCCAGCAATTCCCGAAGGGAAGGGCGGAGGGTTAGGCAGAAATGTACTGTTAAAATATTTATTGTAATTTTAACCGTTTTCTTTTGTTTCAGATACTGAGTTTTTCGATTGTTGAGCTCCGAGGTTTCGGCCTTCGCGTTACGCGAGTGGAGAACGTGACACGAGTGGCGATTCGTGTGGCAAATAAAGGTATTTTTTTAACATATTATATTCCATACGGTGTCACGTGACACGGGGTCGCGGCAGAGCGCGAAGGAGATGGCTGAACTGGATGTCTTCCTTGAGAATTGGAAAGAGGTTGCTCAAAGTCGTGGCCGTTAGAAAGAATGAAGGGAGGTCTTTGTTCAGCAGTGGAAGAATATGTGCTAGCTATAATATAATAATTCCATACAATATTATATGAATTACTTTGTTACAATTAGTTAGCCATCGAGAAATCTATACTAATATAATATTATAAAGCTAGAGAGTTTGTTTTTGGTTGGTTGGGCGCGCTAATCTCTTGAACTACTAATTGGATTTGAAAATTACCTATGCTATCATGTAGGAATATTTGTAATTAAGCAAGCATTAAAATATATCGTGTAATTTATAAAAAATATAAGTGGGGTCGATGCACAAAGCAATTACGTAATCAAAGAGTTAAGGGTATTCAATAGGGTGGTTGACTGACAAAAAAAAATACGATTCTGTTTAGTCCGTCTGTTGCATTATCGAAAAATATTGGATATGTGTTTTTTAATTTAATAAATTAATAAAAATAGACGAAAATAAAACGTGTCAAAGATCGTGAGTGGGAACTGGTGACGTCACTTTCTGGTAAAAAATGTGCCAAACTAATAGGTTAGGGAAAAAGTTTCTTCGCCTTTTTTAAGAAAATTCAAAACATTTTATAATATAGTTTATTTACATTTAACTAAAGTAAGTAGGCACCATTTTGTTCGATAACTTTATGCCATCTTGTAGGTAGGGACATGATCCCATTGCTATAGAAATTTTAGGACTTCTGGTGAAAATACCGCGACAAGTGGTTTTGGCAGTCCTCTCGTAATGTTAACCTGACACTGCCTAAAGAATTCTGAAGAGACCGAAACAGGTGGAAATCTGAAGGTAGGAAGGAAGGCAAGATCAGGACTATACGGCGGATGGATTAACACCTCCCAGCCAAACTCTCTTAATTTTTGCTGAGTGGCTAAAGATGTGTGAGGTCTAGTTATCATGATGAAAAACCACACCCCTTCTGTTGATTAATTCTTCTTTGTTCTTGTCGTACGTGATCCACGTTTCATCACCAGTTATCAGCTTCTTCAAAAATGGTTCGGTTTCATTACGTCGTAATAAAGAATCACAAATGAGTACACGGTTCATTAGGTTTCTTTCAGTGAGCTCGTGAGGTACCCAAATGTCGAGCTTTTTTGTGTACCCAGTTTTTTTCAAATGCGCCAAAACTGTTTTGTGGTCAATTCCCAGTTCTTCAGCTACGTCGTAACTACTGATATGCCCATCTTGCTCCACTTTTTCAAAAATGGCATCCATTTTATCCGTAACAGGGCGACCAGAGCGACGTGCATCTTTGACATCAAAATTTCCGGATTGAAAACGCTTAAACCAAATTTGTGCTACTCTCACAGACACTGCACTAGGTCCATAAACATCGCAAATTTTTTTCGCGGCTTGCGTTGCATTTTTACCTTTATTGTAGAAAATTTTTAAAATGTATCGAATTTCTTCATTAGATTCACTCATCTTGACGGTACGAAAAACAAATGAAAATCATACATTTTCCTAATTTGAATTTGGAATTTTGTTCTTTAAAATTTAAACTTTCAATGATACCAACACCAGCCAGATACAAATAGTATAGCCAAAGAGATTTTATTACAAGTTCATACATACTGTAATGCGAAAAGACTTTTTCCGACGTCGCGCGACTTTTCGAAGCACTGTATCGTCTTCGTTTATTGTTTACGTGAAAAAAGAAAAAATATGTGTCCAATATTTTTTAGAAATCTATCTGACGGACTAATTAGATTTTTTTAGCAACTACCCTATTTAATGGGGACGACTGCAGTCTTGTGGTCGCAAGCGCGACTGCTGTGCATTTGGTCCAGGGTTCGATTTCAAGGTCGGGTAAAGTGTTATTGGGTGTTCCCATCAGGAATTTCTCAGTAGCAGCGACGGATTTGTACCCGGTTGAATACAATAGACTCACCTCTTATTAAATAGGAGTTAAATATAATTGGCGAAATGTGGATGTTCTAATGAATTATTTTGTTTCAGCAACGTTCTTCGTGCAACATCTGCGTCACCTTCTACATACCACCGACCTTCTTCTACTTCTATAAATGTAAGTGATTCTTTTATTATTATTAAAGAGCACACGACCAAAACCATATCGCATCATTTTACGACGTATAAAGTTAGATTAAATGAATATTGAAATGCCACATGTTTTCTTTTTATATTCGTCAACTTAAATGACACTGATTAAATTAAAACTATTACAAAAAAAAAACAATCGACTTCTAAAAAGAACCTACCAAAAACTACAAATAACCTTAATTTCGGAAGTCGGTGGCTTTTGCTTTACGACTGTTTTTCGACTTCCAAAAGTAAGGTTTTTTTGTAGTTTAAATATCCGAAATTAAGGTTTTTTTGTGGTTCCGAGAGCAGCGGTGGCCCAGGGGTGGTGGCCCTGACTTACGAGCAGTCGTGGGTTCAACCCAAGCAGGCTTGCCTTTACCACTACTTAGTGTAATTTATTTTATCACCACTGCTCTCAAAACGGGGAAGGAAAACATCGTGAGAAAACCGGCATATCGTAGAACTAAAACTTCGAAGATATGTGACATCTATCAACCCGCACTGGGCCCGCGTGGTGGATTATAGCCCATTCCCTCTAGTAGAAAGGAGTGTCCCAGCCGTGGGAACATTATATATGACAATGATGATGATTATAATGTAGTTTCAGTTCGGGTTCGGAGTTCGGCGCGCGCGCTCGTGTTGTCGCACGTCTTACCTATCTAAAACCCCCTCCAAGTTACTCTGCATAGCTACTAGTGATGGGAACACGCTCGATAAAAATATATCGATATGGATCGTTTTTTGACGCGCTCCAATTCTGTTGGCAAACGTCCTCTCGAAGGCCCCATTATCCCCAATGAGTGGAAAATTTCGAAAAGAGCTGCGCGTCTAGCCGAACAACGTCCACCTGAGCCAATCAAGACCTCAAACAGATTCGGCCCACTACCAGGCAACCAACCATCTGCTGCTGATTCTAGCTAGCAACAAATTTCGTGATGCTGTCACCAAAAAGACCAGCCGCATTTCTCCCATCGTCTTGGAGATACTACCTACCTGGACACATGAGTACATCAGGACCACAATGGCGTCGTACTCAAAAAACTTCCACTTGCAGTACAGACGTAACAATCGAGTGGCTGTTATCTGCCACACGCCTGAAAGCCACCAAGCCATCAAAGAAGGTCTACGTGCCAAGGACATTGCTTTTCACACATACTCGCGAAAGGATGAGAAGATGGACAAAGCGGTAATTTTCGGCCTTCCGGAATATGTCGAAGATACCCTTCCAGCAGAAATTGCCTCACTTGGCTTTGAGAACGTGATCGTACGTAAAATGAAAGTACCAGCTGAAAAGACTTTCTGTTGTCCTCCTTTTCTGGTCCAGTTGCCACCCGGTGCTGATTTCGTCAAATTTCGACAGATCAGGCTACATGCAATACCGTGGTACAGATCAAAAAGTACTGAAGCAACAATCGGTACGTAACGCAGTGCTATAGATGGCAAGGATTCGGCCATTCGACTACGAACTGCAACTTAGTACCACGCTGTGTTAAATGTACAGAGCCTCACCAGACTGAAGAATGCCCGAAGAAGACGAGAGACCAACCAGCCCAATGCTGCAACTGTGGTGGAAACCACCCTGCAAACTTACGGCAATGCAAGGAGCGCGAAAATTACTTAAAGATACTGCGGGGACGTCAGGACCAACTCAAATCCGCCAGGATTACGAAGCAACCACTGAAGACGAACGTAGCTGATGAGCGACCCTGGAACCTCGTTGCTGCTGACAATACGCAAAACCCTACTGTTCAAGATAATGCCAATGATCAGGCGACAGCTGACATGCTATCCATATTAATGACGATAAAAACTATCAAAAGCCAATTTTTTGGCTGTAACAATATTGTTACGTCGGTCATCTAGAATCTTTAAGAAACCTCGCTTATAATTGTGTAGTGCCTAAAATACTCCAGTAAATTCTGTAGGTATCGTTGCATTGTGTTTACAAGGTCAGCACGGCGGGCGTCGGCGACATAATTTCCATTGTAATTTCGACCGTATGCCGAGTGCGTAAAGTAACTTCTTCTTTGTTGGTTCTTTTATCTTTAAGTTTATTTTTTAGTTGTTTTTCTTTTTGAATGCTTTATTCATTTTTAGTAAATAATAGGGAATTTTCTGGAACTTCTTTTGTGTGTCTGAGTATAAAAGGACCGACAGAGGTCGGAGCAGTCAGTCTACTTTTAAAGCAAGACAACGAAAGGTTCGAAGAGTTATCTAGTGCGATAAAGTGTTCAGTAGTGTTGAAGTGATTGTGTATTTAGTGTTTTGTGTTTAATAAAGTTATTTCGTGTGTTTAATTGGTAGTGTTTTTATTTATCCCATACCCAGCTCGTAACAATTTGGTGTCAGAAGTGAGGGATAAATAATGCCGATTCTACCAAAGGACGACACGGATAGTATCCGTACTAGGAGTCAGCGACAACAAGGTATGGACCAAAGGCGATTTGGAGGCTCCCCGAGACAGACACCGGGCGGTGTCTAGCCTACATCAGAGCCAGTCGCTGGCCCATCTGGAGCTACTCCAGCATTAGCGACGCCTGACTTGTCTGCTTTAATGGCGCTGCTGCAGGACCAGCCTCGCCGTCAAGAGGAGCAGGCTCGCCGTCAAGAGGAGCAGGCTCGCCGTCAAGAGGAGCAGGCTCGTCGTCAAGAGGAGCAGGTTCGCCGTCAAGAGGAGCAGGCTCGCCAGTTGCAGGAACAGTTGCAACGGGACAAGGAGGAGCAGGCTTGCCGTCAAGAGGAGCAAGCTCGCCGTCAAGAGGAGCAGGCTTGCCAGTTGCAGGAACAGTTGCAACGGGACAAGAGGGAACAGGCTCGCCGTCAAGAGGAACAGGCTCGCCAGTTGCAGGAACAGTTGCAACGGGATAAGAACGAGCAGGCTCGCCGTCAAGAGGAACAGATGCTCCTGATTAAAGATCTTCACGCATCAGTTGGCAAAGAGCTGAGCGTGATGAAGGAGCAGGAAGCAGCACGACAACCGTATCGCAAAGGCCGAAATTAAGATCGCCGCACATACGGCAAAATGACCACTTTAGGAGGTCAAAAATAAATTTTATTACTTTAATATAAGGACTAAAATTGCTTGTATGCTTCGAGTCAACTACCTGAGGCATCGTGCTGGCCCTAAACATCCTTTGTTATGACAAAGGCGCCCGAGGGTCCGACCACAGAGTACATTTTTATATAGGGTATAGAGTCGTCACTCATGTCATTTTGCGGAATGTATGGCGTTTGGCGCCATCTGGTGCTTTGTGCAAGGTACTTTCGCACTAGGCACTTTTAGTACTTGTACGATTTTTAAAAAAATGGCATTGTGATTGTAAATTAAATAAAACGAAATAGATAATACAAAAATCTGTTTTATTTTTTACTTTTGTGCCATTGTCACTTTCGACTTTGAAGATTTTATATTTCCTTATTCAATGCAACCACCTCACGATTATACAAAGTAGTCCTCTTCAATTTACCTGTAACAAATATTTTTAATTTATCATCCAGTCATTTTATTATGTACTTAGGAGACCAAAATTAACTAATCATAATATATTGGTTGTAATATTAAATGCACTTACGTGTTTTGCTGCAGGCACAACATCTTTTTATAGGCATGGTCGACAAAATTCAATTCACAAAGCAAAACAGTGAGTCCAAATTGTTAGCCACAGGTCAGTCGATGATAGCGGTATAGCCGGATCGTCATTAAAAATTTACAAAACATAAGAAAAGAATTTAAAGAATCCATTCACCTCAAAAGTAAATACGGATTGGAAAACAAACAGTCAAATGTCAATGTCAATAACACGTTCCATTCCCAGATGAATCACTGTAACTGAAATTTATTTCAATAAATAATTAACATTTTCTGTTATTAGTAGTTATTTTATTATCAATTTTTTGTAAATAAACTACAAAATTTAAAAGTATTTTTTTTTGTCTGCTTTTCTTTGAGAAGTTTTTTTTTCTGTCAAAGATAATGGAAATACGTGTCTGCGTCATCTGCGTGAAAAGAAATAGACACATGACAACGATAGTGTGTTGTAGCCATAACAAAAAAAAACCAGTAATACCAGTGTAATAAAAATATTTATATTTTAATGTTTAAGTAGCGCCATCTAGTGTTCTGTGCAACAAAACTTTTTGACGATTCTATCAGGTTCTTTGAAGTTATGACACAAAAGCCATTAACTAAGAGTTGAAGTTGAAGTTATGACACCATGGGTCCGACAGATAAGAGTTGTGCAGCGTACGGCTAGTTGCATTCGAAACCGGAAGGCATTACAACGTGTTATGTTCGTTCAAATTGTGCAAAAATCTAAATATTAATTATGGACATTGAGGCCACAGGTATGTTTATTAATTAATATTTTTTTCAGCCTAGTTATACAAGATATGTATTAATAAATGACGGTTTCATTCCGCTCTTACTTTTCATAAAAAAATATATACTTCCTTAGACTTTCAAAAAAAGTTCCGCTTAGTACCGCTTTAGCAGCCGCCGCCGCCGCCGCTTTTGTAGTGTTCCTCTTGTTTTTTTTTTTTTGTTAATCGTTTATTATTGATTTCTTGTCCTGTGTGAGACCAATAAATACTTTTTCTTTCTTTCTTTCTTTCTTTCTTTCTGTTCTAATTATTTACAATTGTGTGTTTGTTGACTACTAATACTGTAAATTTTAGGAACTCAAACCAACGCACTGTGACACTAGACCCTTTTTTTCACAGGTAGTCGGAGTGGACCAAGACATTCGGAATTCAATATTAAAAAAATGGATCTGGTTTTTTTGTTAAAAAGCGAAAACTTTTATAAACAATCATCGTCTCAGTGTGTAGAACGATTAACTAGTTACATAATGAACAATTTTAGTGAATATAAACTGTCAAAAGACTGTGTAAATAAAATCAAGTCTGTTTTGAAAGTGTTTGTTTCAAAATTGTTACAAAAGTGGAAAAAATCTAATTGGAACATGGATAGGTTTAGGAAAGCCAATTCAAAATGGTTAATTAACGATTTGGTTTTGAGAGCAGTAGGCACTATAAGCTCGAACGTTAATTTGCAAGTGAGAAAGACCAGAGGCAGACCTGCAAAATCTTTTGAAGAGAGTTCTTTACGAACAAAACGAAGGGTGATGAAACCACTTGTTGCTGAGTCAAGCCCAGAGCTATTATGTTCTGCTGCTCAAGCCAGCCTTACTAAGAGCGGAAAAAGGACAGCTGCCAAATTAATGAGTTTAGCTACAAGCCCAAGGAAATACAAACGTATGAAAAAAATTCACGATACGCCATCATATTCGGCTTTAAAGCCTTACTCTCCTGAGGAAGCTTTAGCGCTCATAATCGACTCAGATATGGGAAAAGAAGATTATATTCATTGGCAAAAAGGAGCGAAATCGCGTGGCGCCAACATATATCCACCTTACAACGTCATAGCACAAATAAAAAGGCAGTGTTACCCAAATAACATAAAAATCACGGAGACTGAAGTACAAATTCCAGTTCAAGACATTTTGGACCACACAATACAAAGACTTGCAGCAGTGCAGCAGGATGTACTTTTATTACACCACGATCATGAGAAAAACTCAGCGATCAAAGTCGTTTACAAGTGGGGTCTTGATGGCAGTGGAGGACATTCAATTTACAAGCAATGTTTTGCCAACAATTAATTGTATGGAGATACCAACATAATTCTATGTACAATCGTTCCATTACAAATGTCAGAGGTTACCACGAATGGAAAACACATTTTCTGGCAAAACCCAAGTCCGTCTTCATCGAGATATAACCGCATCATTCGCCTACAGACTGAAAAGGAGACAAAGGAATCTGTAAAACATCATTACGAGGTAATAGAGGAACAAATATCAAATTTGTTGCCAACTGAAATTACTCTTGGGGATAAATCTTACACATTCGAACATCATCCTGTGTGTACAATGATGGACGGAAAGACATGCAACGTACTCACAGACACTTCGTCGTCACAAGCGTGTAATGTGTGCAAGGCAACACCCAAGGAGCTCAACAATCTTGACTTACTTTTAAAAAAACAATATCCTACAATTTCATTTAAGTTTGGAATATCCGTATTGCACTCATACCTTAGATGTTACGAGTACTTATTGCATATCTCCTATAAACTAGAAATAAAGCAATGGCAAGCGAGGGGCAGGGAAGCCAAAGAAAAAATAAAAAATCGGAAAGAAGAAATAACCACTAAATTTTACCAGCAAATGGGATTAGTGGTAGACCAACCGAAGCAAGGTGGGGGCAACTCAAGTGATGGGAATACGGCAAGGAAGTTTTTTGCTGAACCTATAAAATCTGGGGCTATCACAGACTTAGATCCCGAACTTATAAAAAGATTTGCCAACATCCTGAGTGTTTTATCATGTGGATTTAGCATAAACTACGTTAGTTTTAAAAACTACTGCATCGAAACTGCAAAAATGTGTTTAGATCTTTATAATTGGTACAAAATGAGTGCATCTGTGCACAAACTATTGATACACTATGCAGACATAATAAAGGAGCTACCTTTGCCCGTGGGTTTGTTTTCAGAAGATGTGCTGGAAACCAGTCAAAAAGAATACAAAGGTTTACGACTTTTCCATGCAAGAAAAACCTCCAGAATCGACACCAATACCGACATTGCGCACTGGATGCTAATAGCTTCTGATCCAATAATTGCATCCAAGAGGAGGGGCCATCACAAAAAAAGGAAACCATTTTCTAAGGAGGTGCTGGAAATGTTGGATGTGCCACTATTAGAAACCATTGAAGACAGGGATGGTAATGATGAAGAATCAATGGATGATCATGACGACAGTGATAGTAATTAACTACATTGTTTACAACATAATTGATGTATAATTTATAATTATTTGTACTATAATTAAAATATACAAATTTGATTTTCAATTCTATTTTATTTTTATAATTTATAAATACCTTTTAGGTAGGTAGGTAGTACTAAGAAATCTTCTCAAATCTCAATACAAAGTAACCCTTTAGGTAAGAAACATATCCAACCATAAATGCACATATTATTTCACATATTTCTTTTTTGACCTCCTAAAGTGGTCATTTTGCCGTATGTGCGCCGATGTGAAGAAGGCCTTGAGTGAAATTAAGGTTGGAGACGGGGCTGTGACTTCAGTGATTGCTCCACCTTCAGTGCGCGGGTTTAAAGTGCCGCCATTCGACGGAACATCTTCGTGGTCGGCCTATAAAATTCAATTTGAGGCCGTTATGAAAGTGAACGGGTGGACCAAAGCGCAAGCCATGACCGCGCTCACTTTGGGTCTCCGAGACCAGGTCCTAACCATTCTTGAGGCCCTCGGCAAGGATGTGACCTATGAACAGCTGCTGGAGGCATTAGAGTCCAGATATGGTGACGCGCACCTGGAGCACGTCTTTCGTGCTAAATTAAGGGATCGCGTTCAACGTAGTGCCGAGAACTTACAGCAGTGGGCCCTGGAAGTTGAAAAGCTGGTTCGGAAAGCACACCAGTCCGCCCCTGCACTTATTGATGGAAATCTGGTACAGGCGTTCATAGATGGAATACGCGATTTAGAAGTCAGAGCCGCTGTGAGACTTGGGCATCATGAGACGCTGAAAGACGCCTTGGCCCATGCCTTAGAAGTAGAGGCAGTAAGGCAAGACCACCGTACGCACCGGGTCAGAGAGGTTGTAGCGTCACCTGTACGCGACCGCCCGCAAGGATACAGCCCTAGGAGCACCTAGGGCTGTGCAACAAGCGTAGCAACACTTGTGGAGAAAGGGGTCATCTTCGATCAAGCTGTCCTAAGCGCAGCTCACCAAGAGAAGGCCAACCCCAGCAGGGAAAGGTGGCTGAAGTGACCGCACAGCCACAGCAGGGAAACGAGTAAATGCCAGGACTGGGGGGCGGGTGCTGGCTGGTTTTGAAAGAGCCCCGAGGATCTCGATCTCACAAGCACATGACGGGAACAGCCTGACCATTAAGGGTGAAGTCAACGGAACTCCATGCAAACTGACGTTGGATACTGGAGCTTTTCACACGGTCGTTAATTCACACCTAGCAAATCGGTTTCTTGGGGACTACTTCAATAACCACGACCGTATACAATTACTAACAGCAACCGGTCAGCACATAACCGTCCGACGCAAGAAGGAGGTGGAGTTAAAATTGGGTGATAGAATTTACCGGCACAATGTCATCGTGGCCGACATAGTGGACGATTGCATCTTGGGCTTGGACTTCATGCGGAAATATCGTTGTGAGATCGACATTGACCAAGGAATGTTGAAATGTGGTTCCGGGGAAGTCTTCATGGAAGGTGCACCATCAGGGAAAGTGTACTGCTTGAAGGAAATTGTTCTTCCTCGCAGATCAGAAACGATCGTGCCAGTCAAGTTACCACAGAACTCTGGACATAAAGATCGAAGTGTTCTAATAGAATTAGAAAGAATGAACAATGAGTTTTCATGGAAGGTGGCACGAACTCTGGTAAAGGCCAACAACATCTCAGCTGTACGCATCCTGAATCCAAGTGACAAGGAGCAAGTGATTAAGAAGGGCACCTTGATCGGCACTGGCGAGGAAGTAGCTTGGATGCGTCAATTGCAAGATCTACCTACTGGTAATCAAATTTGTAGAGCAAAATTTGACGTGTCAACGCTTTTAGAAAACTGTCATTTAACTGCAGGAGAAATGGACAAAGCTAAGAAGATGTTACTGATACGCCGGTATTTTCTCTACGAATGATGCTGACATAGGGAGAACTGGACTGGTTCAGCACAGAATTAATACAGGCAACGAGTTACCTATCCGTCAGCGACCAAGGAGACTGCCAGTTGCACGGGAAAAAGACGTGGAAACCATGATTGAGGGAATGGTGAAGGACTGTGTTATAGAGCCTTCATCCAGTCCATGGTGTTCTCCTGTGGTCCTGGTAAAGAAAAAGGACGGCAGTATGCGCTTCTGTGTGGACTATCGACGACTGAACGACGCGCGACGTCACGAAAAAGGACAGCTACTCACTGCCTAGGATCGATGACACACTGGATGCGCTGACGGGAATGAAGTGGTTTACCACATTAGACCTGAAAAGTGGTTACTGGCAGGTAGAAATAGACCCAAAGGATAAGGAAAAGACTGCATTCTCAACAGGAAAAGGGTTGTGGCAGTTTAAAGTTATGCCTTTTGGATTGTGTAGTGCTGCTGCAACGTTTGAAAGGCTGATGGAGCAAGTACTTGCCGGATTGATTGGGGATGCATGTCTTGTCTATCTAGACGACATAATCATTGTGGGCCGTACGTTTGAAGATCACTTTAAAAACCTCGACCGAGTGCTGTCGAAGATCCAAACAGCAAACCTGAAGTTGAGTTCGAAGAAGTGCTCGTTTTTCAGAAAACAAGTGAACTTTTTAGGACACATAGTTTCGGGGGAAGGTGTTTAAACAGATCCAGAGAAAGTAGTCGCCGTCAAGGATTGGCCAGTGCCGAAAGACAAGACACAGGTCAGAGCATTTTTGGGTTTGTGCTCTTACTATCGCCGGTTTGTGAAGAATTTTGCCGACATTGCGAAACCTCTACACAAACTCACCGAGGAAAAGCAACCATTCTGTTGGGACGAGAACTGCGACGCCGCATTTCGAGAACTAAAGGGACGTCTGTGCAATACTCCTATTTTGGGATATCCTGACACTGAAAATTACTTTATAGTCGACACGGACGCAAGTAATACTGGAATTGGGGGCGTGTTATCTCAACGGAAAGGAAATCAGGAGATTGTTATAGCTTACTTCACCAAGTCTTTATCCATAGAGCTGCTCGCTGTAGTGAAGACATTGCAGCACTTCAGTAAATATTTGTTGGGACGGAAATTCCAGCTATGAACCGACCATGCTGCATTGAAGTGGCTATTACAGTTCAAGAATCCAGAGGGGCAAGTGGCGAGATGGATTGAACTAATGCAAGAGTTTGACTTCGTAACTGAACATCGCAGTGGGAGAACTCACGGTAACGCAGACGCCCTGTCAAGAAGACCTTGTCCTGAAGACTGCAAGCACTGTGCCAGGCAAGAGACTAAGGCAGTAGTGCCCGTGAGGATGCTTAGAACGGATCTCAGCGATGAATGGAAGAAGACCCTACAACAGGCTCAACAAAATGACCCGGACATCAAGCCAATCTTCGACTGGATCAAAGATGGTGCTCCGAAGCCCAAGTGGAGTGATTTTATTTTTTTATTTTATTTATTTGGGACAAAAAACAGTAACACATTACAATATTAATATTTAGTTTAGATATAATAGTAAACAAACGCATAACCCACACTATTGTCCACGGAATCATTTCGATTTTAAAGAAATAAGGAAACGGACGTATACAGAAAGGGACAGTAAGAAAATATAAATAAAACCTGAACGATCACACCAGACTTAGTCAGAGACCAATTAAACTACAAACCTTACATCAACAAGAAGCATTCATCGTTAAGGATGACCAGCCAGCAATTCAATTGTTATTTTTTAAATTAGGTCTGATTATGCGCAAAAATATCAATGTTTATAAAATGTGAGTTGTACGTTTCTAGTAATCGGCGGAGAGGAGCTCGCTCGCCAGCATTTGTTCTACACCTATCTGTGTAGAACAAGCGCGGCGCCCGCACTCCCCGCCGACTAACAGTCCTAGGTATTACATAACATAACCTATTTGAGAGTTCCATACAATTAAATCTATTGTTGCATATGCCATACAGCATCATAACCATTAGCAGTGTACGCCTGTGCTCCAAGTTTAATATTTTGTACTGCTTCATCAGATCTGTGATGTGGCTGCGATGAGTTCCATCACGAAAAGTTATTGGGCACAATGGAACAGTTTGGAGATCCAGGATGGAGTCTTGTGCCGTAAATGGGAAAACGCTCGAGGGGACAGCTGTCATCTACAAATGGTTGTCCCTAAAGGTAAGGTACCGGATGTTTTACGGCTCTACCATGATGGATGCTCAGGAGGACATATGGGGGTAAAAAGGACTCTACTGAAGATCAGAGAGCGTTTTTACTGGATCCACTGTCGAGATGATGTGGAGGACTGGTGTCGCAAATGTACCAGCTGCGCGGCTGTGAAAGGACCTCACACACGAAGCAGAGGTGTATTAAAAGTTAACAACGTTGGAGCCCCCTGGGAGCGGATAGCACTGGACGTTGCGGGACCATTTCCAGAAAGTGACAGCGGAAAGAAGTACTTCATGGTTGTCATGGACTACTTCACAAAGTGGCCAGAAGTCTTCGCCATAAATTCCTAACCAAGAAGCTACTACAGTCACAGATAAATTGGTTCAGGAAGTCTTCTGTCGTTTTGGAGTACCCTTAGAAATTCACAGCGATCAAGGAAGGAATTTTGAATCGCAAGTTTTCCAGGAGACTTGTCGATTGATGGTTACACACAAAACCAGAACCACCTCTTACCACCCAAAATCCTATGGAATGGTGGAACGATTCAACCAAACGTTGGAGAGATATCTGGCAAAAGTTGTGGAAAGCAGGCAAAGGGATTGGGACAAGCACATACAGCCGTTTCTTCTGTCATATCGGAGTGCAGTTCACGAAAGTACGACTGTAACTCCAGCCTTCGCAAACTTTGGAAGGGAATTACGATTGCCTGCAGATTTAATCACTGGAACTCCCCCTGATGTCCCACGCAGTATAACGGATTACGCGAATGACCTGCGTAATAAGTTAAATGTTGTGTATGAGCATTCCGCACAACAGATGTCTGAGAAGATGAAGATTCGTTACGACCGGAAGGCAAACAGTAGTGGTTTCGACGAAAATTCGCTGGTGTGGTTGCATAACCCAGGGAAGGGCAAGGGAAAGTCTCCGAAATTGCAAGTAAAATGGGATGGACCATACCAGGATCAACGATGTCACCTACCGAAAACAGAAGGGTCCGCGAGGTGCGCCTAAGATTGTGCACGTAGACCGATTGGCGCGATACTACGGGACTAATGATGCTCGGGACGAGCATGTCTAAGGAGGGGGCAGTGTTACGTCGGTCATCTAGAATTTTCAAGAAACCTCGCTTATAATTGTGTAGTGCCTAAAACACTTCAGTACATTCTGTAGGTATCGTTGCATTGTGTTTACAAGGTCAGCACGGCGGGTTTCGGCGACATAATTGCCATTGTAATTTCGACCGTATGCCGAGTGCGTAAAGTAACTTCTTCTTTGTTGGTTCTTTTATCTTTAAGTTTATTTTTTAGTTGTTTTTCTTTTTGAATGCTTTATTCATTTTTAGTAAATAATAGGGAATTTTCTGGAACTTCTTTTGTGTGTCTGAGTATAAAAGGACCGACAGAGGTCGGAGCAGTCAGTCTACTTTTAAAGCGAGACAACGAAACGTTCGAAGAGTTATCTAGTGCGATAAAGTGTTCAGTAGTGTTGAAGTGATTGTGTATTTAGTGTTTTGTGTTTAATAAAGTTATTTCGTGTGTTTAATTGGTAGTGTTTTTATTTATCCCATACCTAGCTCGTAACAATATGATGGACAAAGTCATTCTTATTTTAACCCATCTAGGTCAATATGTCTAAAACACAAAATGTACGTATTCTATATTGGAATGCCGACGGCATCCGCTCAAAAGTGACAGAACTGTTGGACCTGGTAAGTGAGCTATCTATTGATATTGTAGCTATTTCGGAGACCAGAATATCTCCCCACATGCAATTACAAACTCCTGGCTTCACCTGTTATAGGCGCGTTACAAAACTAAATGGATGTGGTCAGGGAGTTGCTATCCTAGTTAAAACAGACATAGCACATACCCCCCTGAACATACCTCGAACCCAAAATATGGAATGTGTCGGAATAGTACTGACCCTTTCAAACCATAAAATCGCCTTTATCTCAGCCTACCAATCACCTAATCTTTCATTATTAACTACAGACCTAGACGCAATCATAAATATTCAGTCAAAAACACTTGTCATGGGTGACCTTAACACCAAACATCCCTACTGGTACTGCTCTCGCTCTAACACCCATGGCGAGGTGCTTTTCGACCACATGATGAGCAACGAATACGAAATCCATGCGCCATCTAGTCCCACCGTAGTCCACTACCACAGCACCCATGAGCCTTCTACTCCAGACATTATCCTGGCTAACTCGATTTACCACCTTTCGCAGCCTCAGGTCATCACCAGCCAACCTCTAAACACCTACCCGTTTTATTTACCGTAGATGGTAAAGTCAACAGGCACCCCCGTACCTTCTTTATTACAGGAAAGCGGACTGGAAAGGCTATAGATCATACTTAAATACGTCCATAACTTTGAATCCATCTACACTCAACTCACCCGAGGCTATTGACCTTGCCGTGGAACACTTGACCCAGTCAATAATAAGTGCAAGAGATAAAGCCGTTCCAAAAATAACCAGTGGTGGTGGTCATCAACTCCCGCGACGGATCAGGTCACAAATAAAAGTAAAAAATCACTTTCGCAGGCTAGCTTTAGAAGAACCTAATCCATATAACCGCCGTGAATTATTCTCCCAGGTCAACAACATGCAAAAATGTATCAAGTTTAAAATCCAAACCCTCAACGACAATGTCTGGAACAAAAAACTGTCTAAAATAACCAACCCTGCCACCGACTTATGGATAATAGTTAAGTCAATTAACTATCGACCTAACTCAATACCCCACTATCTACGTCAATAAACACCACCACCTCCTCAGACCTTGAACAATGTGAGACGCTAGCCAATACCTTCCTAGACAATATGAACCTGACCATAAATTGGGTCAGCGACCCTAGTATTGAAGAGGCAGTGAAAGACTCAATGAGATTACTGAATCGGCATGAAATTAATGACTACCCAACACTTGTTAGGCCAAGTGAGATTCAAAAAATTGTAAGAAAGTTAAAATCAAATAAAGCACCTGGTTTTGACGACCTCGGGAATGGTTTACTGAAGAACCTCCCTCAGAAAGCTTTTGTTTTCTTGACTAAACTGTTTAATGGATGCCTACGCACTGCATACTTCCCGAGGTCCTTTAAACATGCTAACATCATAGCCATTAAGAAACCGGAGAAGGAGCAGTCCAATCCATCGAAATAACGACCGATCAGCTTATTGCCAAGCATAGGGAAACTACTAGAAGCTATTATTCTATCTCGCCTCTCTAAAACAACTACGCATATCCTGATCCCTGAACAGTTTGGATTTCGAAGTTCACACTCGACCACACAACAGTTAGCCAGAGTTGCCGAACACGTAGCTCATGGATTGAACCGCAGTCTATCAACAAGCATTATTTTACTAGACATTGAAAAAGCCTTCGACTCTGTGTGGCACGATGGTCTTTTACACAAGTTATTAAAGCAGAAAGTACCTATTTGTCTAGTAAAACTCATTCAAAGTTACTTGCGAGATCGATCTTTCTCTGTGTATATTGGTAAAGACCATTCTGCTCCCAAAACCATTCCAGCCGGTATTCCTCAGGGTTCGCTCGTGGGTCCACCCCTATTCATACTTTACCTGAATGATATGGTGTGTGTGAGCTTCACAACACCTTGCACCTTACACACCTTGCCATCTATGCTGATGACACAGCCACATTCACAACAGACAAAGATGTCGACATAATTGCGGGACGACTACAACTGTCACTGGAATTGCTCAGTGAATATTTTAAGATCTGGAAATTGAAGCTGAATTCTGAAAAAACCGAAGGCATACTATTTACCGGTAAACGATCACTACCTACTAAACTCGTCAAAATTTATGGCTTCCAAATTGTGTGGCGCCAATCAGTAAAATATTTAGGCATAATTTTAGATAAAACACTTAAATCAGTAAAGGCGCGAAAGCCCTAAATTCACTAAAACCTATTTTAAATCGCAAGTTCATCCTCAACCAAACTCCTTATCTATTCTACATTAGTAAGACCTTGCTTAACCTACGCCGCACCTGTCTGGTCCAGTGTAGCTAAAACTAAGTATAATAAGCTTCAAACAATACAAAACAAAGCCTTAAAACTATCGTACAATACACCATTTTGCACAAACCTTAAAACACTACATAAACGTTTAAAGTATCTTTCTCTAAAAGCTTTTATACTAAAGATCTCGTGTAAATTTTATCTGCACAAAAACACATCACACAGTAATATTCTAATATCATCAATTGCTAACAGTAGACTGACGACATTGTCTTACGCTTTGTGGGTAGAACTACGAACATTTACTGATGCAATGCAAGTCAGTGATAAGTAAGTATTCAATACTGACTTTCATGTCTTGCAATAGTCTATAAAGATTCAGACAAATAATAATAAAACTTAAAAGGCATCACTAGTGTTATGGTTTGAAATTATCCCATAGAAACTTTGTAAATACGGTACTTTCGTTCTGACACTCAGATAATGTAACTTCCTATTTCCCAATAGATGAGTACTCGTTGTAATATTAGGTATAATAAGAAGAAAGAAGAATGAAAATACAACGCATAAAACGTAGAAGATAGAGGCATGAAGGAGACATGGAAACGAGTCTTTTGACGTAATCTATAATCGTAAAAGGATCGATTTCGTGTCTTCTTTGTGATTCATAATCGACAGAGGAGAAGAGAAGAAAAGAACTAGTTTTTTTTTTCATTGTAGTATGTAATCGTTCCAGCACATTCACAGCAAGGCTTTACACATGTATCGCAAACCAATTTCATCCAATGTCATCATAGTCATGTTTAAGTCGTATAGTCAAATTTTGACTCCATGGCTGCTACAGAGAAATTCTTGATTCTCCTGTTCCTTAATTATTACCTCTCAACACACAGTTAATATAATAATTATTGCGCACACAATTTTAAACAAAACCAGAGAAAGTCGCACGTCTTACCTATCTAAAACCCCCTCCAAGTTACTTCGCATAGCTACTAGTGATGGGAACACGCTCGATAAAAATATATCGATATGCATCGTTTTATGACGCGCTCCAATTCTGTTTCCAAACGTCCTCTCGAAGGCCCCATTAACCCCAATGAGTGGAAAATTCCGAAAAGAGCTGCGCGTCTAGCCGAACAACGTTCACCTGAGCCAATCAAGACCTCAAACAGATTCGGCCCACTACCAGGCAACCAACCATCTGCTGCTGATTCTAGCAACAAATTTCGTGATGCTGTCACCAAAAAGACCAGCCGCATTCCTCCCATCGTCTTGGAGATACTACCTACCTGGACACATGAGTACATCAGGACCACGATGGCGTCGTACTCAAAAAACTTCCACTTGCAGTACAGACGTAACAATCGAGTGGCTGTTATCTGCCACACGCCTGAAAGCCACCAAGTCATCAAAGAAGGTCTACGTGCCAAGGACATTGCTTTTCACACATACTCGCGAAAGGATGAGAAGATGTACAAAGCGGTAATTTTCGGCCTTCCGGACTATGTCGAAGATACCCTTCCAGCAGAAATTGCCTCACTTGGCTTTGAGAACGTTATCGTACGTAAAATGAAAGTACCAGCTGAAAAGACTTTCTGTTGTCCTCCTTTTCTGGTCCAGTTGCCACCCGGTGCTGATTTCGTTAAATTTCGACAGATCAGGCTACTATGCAATACCGTGGTACAGATCAAAAAGTACCGAAGCAACAATCGGTACGGAACGCAGTGCTATAGATTTTATTTTATTTATTAGGGACAAAAAACAGTTACATGCTAAGCTTAATTAAAGATTCTTAAATTAGCACAACTTAGAAATACATTTATACACAATCTCACATATTTATGTTATTACACATGTAACCAACAACATTGTCCACGGATTCACAAGAAAAAAATAGTTAAAGAAAACAGACAAATCGTGTGCATCGTAAAAGAATATTAAAAAGAAAGAAATAAAAGAAAATGAAACTTATGAATTTAGTAATTCTATTGCTCTTGCCTTGAAGCGATCTTTGGAAAGAGTAAATAAGTCAAGCTCCATAAAGTGAGCGTTGTACGCATCAACAAGGCGCCGAAGAGGCACGCGCTCCCCAGCGTTAGTCCTGCACGAATTCGTGTGGAATAGAATAGATGGCAAGGATTCGGCCATTCGTCTACGAACTGCAACTTAGCACCACGCTGTGTTAAATGTACAGAGCCTCACCAGACTGAAGAATGCCCGAAGAAGACCAGAGACCAACCAGCCCAATGCTGCAACTGTGGTGGAAACCACCCTGCAAACTTTCGGCAACAAACAAAGATACTGCGGGAACTTCAGGACCAACTCAAAGCCGCCAGGACTACGAAACAACAACTGAAGACGAACGTAGTTGATGAGCGACCCTGGAACCTCGTTGCTGCTGCCAATATGCAAAACCCTACTGTTCAAGATAATGCCCATGATCAGGCGACAGCTGACATGCTATCCATATTAATGACGATAAAAACTATCAAAAGCCAATTTATTGGCTGTAACAATATGATGGACAAAGTCATTCTTATTTTAACCCATCTTGGTTAATATGTCTAAAACACAAAATGTAACTGTTGGACCTGGTAAGTGAGCTATCTATTGATATTGTAGCTATTTCGGAGACCAGAATATCTCCCCACATGCAATTACAAACTCCTGGCTTCACCTGTTATAGGCGCGTTACAAAACTAAATGGATGTGGTCAGGGAGTTGCTATCCTAGTTAAAACAGACATAGCACATACCCCCCTGAACATACCTCCAACCCAAAATATGGAATGTGTCGGAATAGTACTGACCCTTTCAAACCATAAAATCGCCTTTATCTCAGAATACTAATCACCTAATCTTTCATTATTAACTACAGACCTAGACGCTGGTACTGCTCTCGCTCTAACACCCATGGCGAGGTGCTTTTCGACCACATGATGAGCAACGAATACGAAATCCATGCGCCATCTAGTCCCACCTTAGTCCACTACCACAGAACCCATGAGCCTTCTACTCCAGACATTATCCTGGCTAACTCGATTTAACACCTTTCGCAGCCTCAGGTCATCACCAGCCTCTTCTCTAACCACCTACCCGTTTTATTTACAGTAAGTAGATGGTAAAGTCAACAGGCACCCCCGTACCTTCTTTAATTACAGGAAAGCGGACTGGAAAGGCTATAGATCATACTTAAATACGTCCATAACTTTGAATCCATCTACACTCAACTCACCCGAGGCTATTGACCTTACCGTGGAACACTTGACCCAGTCAATAATAAGTGCAAGAGATAAAGCCGTTCCAAAAATAACCAGTGGTGGTGGCCGTCAACTCCCGCGACGGATCAGGTCACAAATAAAAGTAAAAAATCGCTTTCGCAGGCTAGCTTTAGAAGAACCTAATCCGTATAACCGCCGTGAATTATTCTCCCAGGTCAACAACATGCAAAAATGTATCAAGTTTAAAATCCAAACCCTCAACGACAATGTCTGGAACAAAAAACGGTCTAAAATAACCAACCCTGCCACCGACTTACGGAGAATAGTTAAATCAATTAACTATCGACCTAACTCAATACCCCCACTATCTACGTCAACCAACACCACCACCTCCTCAGACCTTGAACAATGTGAGACGCTAGCCAATACCTTTCTAGACAATATGAACCTGACCATAAATTGGGTCAGCGACCCTAGTATTGAAGAGGCAGTGAAAGACTCAATGAGATTACTGAATCGGCATGAAATTAATGACTACCCAACACTTGTTAGGCCAAGTGAGATTCAAAAACTTGTAAGAAAGTTAAAATCAAATAAAGCACCTGGTTTTGACGACCTCGGGAATGGTTTACTGAAGAACCTCCCTTAGAAAGCTTTTGTTTTCTTGACTAAACTGTTTAATGTATGCCTACGAACTGCATACTTGCCGAGGTCCTTTAAACATGCTAAAATCATAGTCATTAAGAAACCGGGGAAGGAGCAGTCCAATCCATCGAGCTACCGACCGATCAGCTTATTGCCAAGCATAGGGAAACTACTAGAAGCTATTATTCTATCTCGCCTCTCTAAAACAACTACGCATATCCTGATCCCTGAACAGTTTGGATTTCAAAGTTCCCACTCGACCACACAACAGTAAGCCAGAGTTGCCGAACACGTAGCTCATGGATTGAACCGCAGTCTATCAACAAGCATTATTTTACTAGACATTGAAAAAGCCTTCGACTCTGTGTGGCACGATGGTCTTTTACACAAGTTATTAAAGCAGGAAGTACCTATTTGTCTAGTAAAACTCATTCAAAGTTACTTGCGAGATCGGTCTTTCTCTGTGTATATTGGTAAAGACCATTCTGCTCCCAAAACCATTCCAGCCGGTATTCCTCAGGGTTCGCTCGTGGGTCCACCCCTATTCATACTTTACCTGAATGATATGGTGTGTGTGAGCTTCACAACACTTTGCACCTTACACACCTTGCCATCTATGCCGATGACACAGCCACATTCACAACAGACAAAGATGTCGACATAATTGCGGGACGACTACAACTGTCACTGGAATTGCTCAGTGAATATTTTAAGATCTGGAAATTGAAGCTGAATTCTGAAAAAACCGAAGGCATACTATTTACCGGTAAACGATCACTACCTACTAAACTCGTCAAAATTTATGGCTTCCAAATTGTGTGGCGCCAATCAGTAAAATATTTAGGCATAATTTTAGATAAAACACTTAAATCAGTAAAGGCGCGAAAGCCCTAAATTCACTAAAACCTATTTTAAATCGCAAGTCCATCCTCAGTCCCACAACCAAACTCCTTATCTATTCTACATTAGTAAGACCTTGCTTAACCTACGCCGCACCTGTCTGGTCCAGTGTAGCTAAAACTAAGTATAATAAGTGTTTCGTTCCCATCAAAACTCTTTTCAAAACCCATACGATGTTCACATTTTGTCTCTGGGCTTTACCAGCAGTAACGAGGCGCCAACTTTTTGGTTGCCATGCATTGTACGTAAACGTCAAAGCTCAGAGCAGATGACAGTTCTTGACGGACGCCGATCGGAACGCACGCGCGATTTAAAATTCCGAGTTTCGAATCTAACCGAATCTACGTGTGATCATCATCTCATCTCTATTTGTGAACCCTGGGCCCATCGTCAGCTCATGGACATTCGAAAGGTAGAAGTTCAGCGAGTGTCAGTTTGCAGTCTGAGGTACGTACTTTGCACATATCTTTACTGTTGGCTGCCTAGATCAAAGTGAACATCTTATTTTTATCGTATAACTCGTCAGACCTCCCATCCAGGTCTTCCCTGTGTAGCAGAAAGCCATCACGGTATTTCGGCGTGGTGCGAATGCTACATCAATTTGGTGCCGAAACCAGGGAACTTCCATCTTGAATCATAAATCGCCATCTTTACTTGTGGTATTTCTGGTTAAAAGCGTAGCTTAAAGTATCTCAATCGATCTATTGTTTTAACTAAAAACTATAGGTACACATCGCATTCTAAGCTATTCCACAATTTCCACAGAATTACCTACCTACTATCGAAGTAATCCATTTACATAACGTTCATGAGCTATCACCATCAAACTAGGATTTTACAAAATCGTAGTGTAAAATAAAATAAAATATCAAGTATCCATTCATATCAACATTCATCGTAAGTAATTGTGAGATCCGATTATATTGTGCAATCACATTTTAATCGGTGGACAATTTATTTTGCTCACAATTAATCAATTCGTAACTCGATATTTAGTTATTTGCACCCATCATACATCGCAATCACAACATAATCTTGTTTTATAAATCGTGTTTTACAATGTGCAAATCGTAAAATATTCCTTTGAATCATTTTTGGTCATTATCTGAAATAGTGAGGGTAGGTCGAAATCTCGCTCAACGGTCGAACGGCTAAGCGTAGGCACTGTGAATATTTCCGTTACCTTGTTGATGAACAGATTAACTAATAGTTAGTACCGCGTAGTGGGTATCGAGAACATTTTACGTATCATACAATCTTGTTTACTTCAAGTTACTCGGTACTTAGGTGGTTCTATCTGTTAATCGTTATCTATCTTCTATTGTATTCACTTACGGAGTAGCTTCATTAACAATATCGAAGCAAAATATAGTTTGTATTGCATTTATATTGTGCCGGAACTGCACGTAACATTCTATCCGGTACCTACTTGTTTACGTTGCATAATATTGTTTTTGTTAATGTTTATAGACCGACAATAGTCATCAATCTGCTAGTATTTGGGTATATCTATAGGTAACTAAACGTGTAATCGAAACTTATATACTTACCTACATATTTTGCTATTTTTCGTACTTATCGACCTACATAGTAATTGCCTACAATGTCACTTTTAAAGAAAAATAGATCAGGTACTTTGAAGAAGTCTAAGTCAAACTCAATTGACATCCAGTATACTACTGAGGATTTACCATCCTTGCGAAGAAAACGAACCATCGCATATAAGCGTTTGACTAAGGCTTTAGAGGTTGGAATGTTAGCAGTTAATGACCATTCTCAGAGAGACTTGTTTTCATCATATCATAAGGAAGTAAAAAATATTGCGGCTAATTTTGAGGATGCGCATTTTACAATTCAGGAGATTCTTGACGATCCTGAAAATGAAGATAACGAAATTCAGGAGCGTTTCGACGAAATGTATTACAAAGTGTTGTCAATAAATCACACCTTCTCTAAAGGTGATTCAACTCATTCTCACGTTATTGGCAATGCTTCTTCGAACATTCGGTTACCCAAAATAACACTTCCGACTTTTAGCGGTGAGGTCAAAAAATGGCCGGAATATATCGATACTTTCAACGCTTTGATACACAAATCCACTTCTTTGACTGACACAGAGAAGTTTCACTATCTGTTATCATCTCTTAGCGGCGATGCGTCGACGGTAATTAAATCGTTCCCGATGACTCACGAACACTATCACGACGCGTACCAAGCACTCACCGCGCGCTTCACTAATAAACGCGACCTAGCCTTTACGTGTTGGCGAGACATCTTAAATGTCGATTTTAAATTTAACGACGCTCACGAGTTCAGAAAATCCCTTGATCTGTTTGAAGAGAATTTAAGTATTTTAAAAACAGTTAATCTGCCGGTTGGTCAATGGGATTTTATTCTAGTATATCATATTTTATCAAAACTTGACTCGAAATTAAGACGTGATTTTGAAGAAAATCATTCGGATGTCGAACTGCCTACCTACGTACAATTAAAGGCTTTTCTACATTCTAAGTGCGAAGCGTCATTACGCGATACACATTTCGTTAAGACAATCAAGTCAAACGAAGTTCAGAAAAGTTCGACTTCACATTCGCAACCAAAACGCCATGCGGCACACACATTGGTAGTTGCTACCGGTCAAAAGCAAACCGAAACTACCGAAAGTGCTACGCCTCCCGTCCCGTATGCCAGTAAATGTTCTTTCTGTAGTGATTCTCATTCCATTGCGGCATGTTCAGAATTTATCAAAAAATCACACAATGACCGAATGCAGATTGCTACTGAAAGGAACTGGTGCTTCAACTGCTTAAGGCCATCCCATCAGTTGAAGGATTGTAGGTCGATATTTTCATGTCGCACATGCAAACGGAAACATCACACCTTGCTCCATCGCGATAATCCTATCGAATCCCCTCCGACCGCATCGTCGTTGGTGTCAAGGTCAATGCATACAACTGTTTTGCTGGCGACTGCAATAGTGCATGTCAAAGATGCTCTCGGAACAATGCAATCGTTCCGTGCCTTATTCGACACCGGAAGTCAAAGTAACTTTATTACTGAATCAGCCATCTCACGTTTAAACTTACATCCGACCCCAATTAACACAACCGTGTGTGGACTCGGCGAGGCACCAGCGTCTATTATCGGTGACGTAAGGTGTACAGTTAGGTACTAAAGATACCGTATTCTTTGATTTGGACTTGCATGTCATTCCGAAAATATGTGGCGATCAACCTATCGCAAAATTAAACACTTCTGGATGGTCACATATTCAATCTTTGCCACTTGCAGACCCCGGATTCGATATTCCGGGATCTATCGATCTCTTGCTCGCCGCCGACGTCTTTACCGATTCACTTCTCAACCAACAAATCAAGGGAAATGTTAACCAACCCACCGCTTTCAACTCCGTCTTTGGGTGGCTCCTGTTAGGCAAAACTCGTTTAGCTTCTAGCACCCTGGTACACACATCATTAAACATAGATAACGAGTTGAATTCTCTGGTTCAACATTTTTGGGATTGATTGATTCCATACCGAAGGCATCACTCTTGACTCCTGATGAAACGCTCTGTGAACATAAATTTGTATCCAGTCACTCTCGTGATTCCTCTGGACGATATGTTGTACGTTTACCCTTTAAAGATGATGCGGAACCCATATTCGCAGGCTCTCGTGAGGTTGCATTGCGACGATTTCACGCTATCGAACGCCGGTTATCTCGTGACTCCGATTTAAAATGCCAATACGTGGACTTCATGTCAGACTACATACAAACCGGACACATGACATTGGTACCAGTAGAGGAAATAAGCATGGGAAAATACTATATACCACATCACTGTGTTCTTCGTCCCGATTCCGCCACAACCCGTCTCCGTGTTGTGTTCGACGCCTCCGCCAAAGACGCTAACTCACGTTCCTTAAACGACTCTCAACTTCCCGGTCCTAAGCTACAACCAAACATTATAGACATTCTTTTGCGGTTTAGGGAACATAACGTTGTCTTCATGGCTGACGCCCGACAGATGTACCGTCAAATTTTGATCTGGCAGGACCATCGTGACTATCAGCGTATTTTTTGGAGAGCCTCTGCTCACGATAATCTCCAAGAATACCGTCTGAATACCGTTACGTATGGTGTGTCTTCCTCCCCTTTTCTTGCATGCCGTACCTTGAAACAGCTTGCTGAAGATGAAGGAGACTCGTATCCCGTTGCAAAGCGGATCATCCTGTCGGATGTTTATATAGATGACGTAGCAACCGGATGTGACTCGCTGGAAACCGCTGAACTAGCAAAAAATCAACTTATCGCTCTATTCAAACTCGGTGGTTTTCATCTTAGAAAATGGGTTAGTAACAAGGCGCAGCTTCTGTTGGATCTTCCCAGCCAGGATTGTCTAACTGGCTCCGTATCTCTCGATAATTCCGAATCCTCAACTTTGAAGGTTCTCGGTCTGCAATGGAATCCGTCACTGGATGCATTCCTCTTCGAAATTAAACCATCCGAGCGTCCATGTACCAAACGTTCCATTCTCAGCGAGCTGGCTAGAGTCTTCGACCCATTAGGCTTCTTATCTCCCATCACAATTCAAATCAAATCATATATCCAAAAGCTTTGGATTCTCGGTATTGGATGGGACCAAACGCCGCCTGATGAGATCATTCATACATGGACTACATACATGGATCAATTACCACAATTGTCCCAACTTCGAATCCCTCGTAAAATAACATGCTCTGAAGCAAAATCGTGCGAGCTTCACGGTTTTTGTGACAGCTCCGAGACAGCGTATGGTGCTGTTATTTATTTACGCGTCACTGATAAGGACGGCGCAGTCCATGTCTTCTTGGTCTGCTCAAAAGCTCGTGTAGCACCGCTTAAACGCACCTCGTTGCCTAGATTGGAACTCTGCGCGGCAGTTCTCCTCTCCAATCTATACACACTCGTTCGCGACACTTATTTAGCTCGTACCCAAATCGATGCTGTCTACTTATGGTCAGACTCAACCGTTGTCCTCTCCTGGTTACGCTCACATTCGTCTCGTTGGACCACATTCGTTGCCAACCGGGTGAGTCAAATCCAAGACCTCACACCTCCTGAATGTTGGCATCACGTCTCTTCGGGTGATAATCCTGCTGATGTCTGTTCACGTGGACAATTTCCTAGTGAACTTCTTCACAATTCGCTATGGTGGGCGGGGCCATGTTGGCTCTCACAAAATCATGAGTCATGGCCTTCCAGTTCAGGCAGCATAGTTCACGAGGACGACCAGGACGACGTTACTATAAAGGCTGAAGAACGCAAAGTGGTTATCTTAGTGACCGATGAGATCGCGACGAACGACCCTCCAATTATCGAAAGCTTACTGAATCGTTTTTCCTCGTTGTCGAAACTTGTTAATGTTCTCGCTTACATATATCGCTTTATTAACAATTCTCGTATCTTAAATCAATCAAATCGTAAGGAGTTTTTAAACAATGTGGAACGTCATCACGCTCTCATGCAAATTGTCAAACACGTACAGGGTCGATCTTTCTCGGAGGAAATCTCCAACTTAAAATCAAAAAAGGTGTTATCGAAATCTTTTAGAAAACTGAACCCGTTTCTAGACGATCAGGGAGTGCTCCGGGTGGGCGGCAGGATTTCTCGATCCGGATTAGAGTACGAACATAGGCATCCTGCCTTCTTACCATCAGATCATCCTTTAACGCTTTCAATCATCAACTTCACTCATTGTACCCACTTGCATCCAGGCATAAACACCACACATTTTTTACTGCTCCAACAATTTTGGATTATCGCTGCGAAACGTACCATTCGCCGTTGCCTTTCCAAATGCGTTCAGTGTTTTCGAACAAACCCACAGCCGCTCCAACCCTTCATGAGCGATCTGCCATCTTACCGAGTCAATCAAGTTAAACCGTTTTCGGTGGTAGGCGTCGACCTAGGTGGACCATTTCGCATCAAACTTGGCTCCCATCGTGGCGCTAAGATGGACAAGGCATATTTATGCTTATTTATCTGTCTCGCAACCAAAGCAGTCCACTTGGAGGTTGTGTCGACGCTTTCAACCGATGGGTTTATAGCTGCGCTACGGCGCTTTGTAGGTCGTCGCGGCCGCTGTAACACTATTCATGCGGACCGTGGTACCAACTTTGTAGGCGCTAAAAACCTACTTTCGTCATTAATGCAGCAGGCTTCTATCGAGCAGAAAATCGAATTCAAATTCAATCCACCCGGCGCTCCACATTTTGGTGGTGTCTGGGAAATCCAAATCAAAGCGGCAAAATCACATCTATATCGTGTTGTGGGTGATCAAGTCCTAACGTTCGAGGAGCTGACTACTCTGTTCGTTCAAATTGAATCCATTCAAAACTCGAGACCCTTGTACCCGATCAGCTCTGACCCCAACGACTTTTCATGTTTGACAACTGGTCATTTTCTAACCCTAGAGCCTTTAACAGTAGTCCCTGATGAGGATCTATCGCATCTTAATCTAAATCGGCTTCATCGGTGGCAGATGATACAAGCGTTCCATCAGAACTTCTGGTCTCGATGGAAAACTGAATACTTAAACTCGCTAACTCAACGCGCGAAATGGACTAAACATTCAAAACCGTTGTCGATAGGTTCGATGGTGTTAGTCAAGGACGACAATCGTAGCCCATTGCATTGGAACCTCGCGAGAGTCATAGAACTCCAGGTTGGGGTTGATGGAGTAGCTCGAAGTGCATTAGTAAAAAATGCAACCAATCAAATCATCAATCGACCTCTAGTGAAACTATGTCCTTTGCCAACAGAAGACTAGCTTCACTCGCGTCAAATATTAGTTTTATTAAATCTTAATTAAGCAAACAGTAGTATAAGATAATCTTAATTAATCGTTGTTTTTAGCAATCTAAACCGTACCTTTAACCTCATTATCGTTCCTGATCAGATTTTCTATGCTTTAACCAGAAAATACCAAAGGTATTTTGGTGGGCGGGATGTTTCGTTCCCATCAAAACTCTTTTCAAAACCCATACGATGTTCACATTTTGTCTCTGGGCTTTACCAGCAGTAACGAGGCGCCAACTTTTTGGTTGCCATGCATTGTACGTAAACGTCAAAGCTCAGAGCAGATGACAGTTCTTGACGGACGCCGATCGGAACGCACGCGCGATTTAAAATTCCGAGTTTCGAATCTAACCGAATCTACGTGTGATCATCATCTCATCTCTATTTGTGAACCCTGGGCCCATCGTCAGCTCATGGACATTCGAAAGGTAGAAGTTCAGCGAGTGTCAGTTTGCAGTCTGAGGTACGTACTTTGCACATATCTTTACTGTTGGCTGCCTAGATCAAAGTGAACATCTTATTTTTATCGTATAACTCGTCAGACCTCCCATCCAGGTCTTCCCTGTGTAGCAGAAAGCCATCACGGTATTTCGGCGTGGTGCGAATGCTACAATAAGCTTCAAACAATACAAAACAAAGCCTTAAAACTATCGTACAATACACCATTTCGCACAAACCTTAAAACACTACATAAACGTTTATAGTATCTTTCTCTAAAAGCTTTTATACTAAAGATCTCGCGTAAATTTTATCTGCACAAAAACACATCACACAGTAATATTCTAATATCATCAATTGCTAACAGTAGACTGACGACATTGTCTTACGCTTTGTGGGTAGAACTACGAACATTTACTGATGCAATGCAAGTCAGTGATAAGTAAGTATTCAATACTGACTTTCATGTCTTGCAATAGTCTATAAAGATTCAGACAAATAATAATAAAACTTAAAAGGCATCACTAGTGTTATGGTTTGAAATTATCCCATAGAAACTTTGTAAATACGGTACTTTCGTTCTGACACTCAGATAATGTAACTTCCTATTTCCCAATAGATGAGTACTCGTTGTAATATTAGGTATAATAAGAAGAAAGAAGAATGAAAATACAACGCATAAAACGTAGAAGATAGAGGCATGAAGGAGACATGGAAACGAGTCTTTTGACGTAATCTATAATCGTGAAAGCATCGATTTTATGTCTTCTTTGTGATTCATAATCGACAGAGGAGAAGAGAAGAAAAGAACTAGTTTTTTTTTTCATTGTAGTATGTAATCGTTCCAGCACATTCACAGCAAGGCTTTACACATGTATCGCAAACCAATTTCATCCAATGTCATCGTTTTTGCAAAATTCTGTAATAATGTTCACGATTTTTTAATTACTGTAAACACAGTTTTATGTGTGTGATTTCTGTTGTGAGTATTGTAAAAGATACACTGACTGTGGGTAAGTACGGACAGGAGAAAATGTTTTGCATATTAAAATTTGGGATTTTATTGTTTCACAGATTTTAATCATCATTGGTAAGGTCTATATGATGATTAAAATCTCATACTCATAATGCAAAATACTAAATGCCGCTTACGGCATTTAGAATTTTGCTTGTTTGGTTTACTGTTTGTACATACTTATTGTTTTTCTAAATGAGTATTTGACACTGACTTGCAAAGCTAACAGATAACAGGATACAAGGTTTAGTTAATTAGGTTTTAATACAACTTATAATGGCTGTTATCATTCTGATTACTCTTTACTAAGTTTTGGTTTTGTGGTCTGAAATCATCCCACGGAAACTTTGTAAATAAGGTCTTTGACACTTATAGATAATGTAACTTCCCATTTCTCATTGAATAAGCATAAGTAGTACATATTTTTTTTATTTTTTAAAGTTACGTATAATAAGAAGATAGAAGAATGAAAAACACAGAAGCAAGAGGCCTAAAGGAGACATGAAAAGGAGTGTTGAGACGTTAATTTAATATAATATAATATTATCATCGACAGACGAGAAGAGAAGGAGTTAAAACGGAAGATCGTTTTTTTTTCATTTTTGTATGTTATTGTGTGGCCGCGCTTACAGCATGGTATTATGTTTAATTTCAGATACGTATAATAAGGAGATGGAAGAATGAAAACACAGAGAAACGAGGCTGTCGGTAAATACAGTCTGAAGAAAAATAGTTGTTCATGTTTAAATATGTTGTGGTTTTTGGTTTTGAAACCGAAATCAGTCACAATAATAAATATGATGGGTAACAACCCATCACGATGCTTGCCTTTTTTTGATTATTGCTGTGGAATGATATCGTTCGGAGTGTTCAAACCTCGGAACCTTGGAAAACAGAAAGGAATAGGTATAGAATGTTTTCAACAAATACGATTTTAAAGATACGAAAGTACATTATAGGTAACGCCATAAAATATCGTGGCTAACAAAATCTGCAGCAATCAGACAACATAAAAAATTTGCACCTGATATTACGAATGCCATTTATCATGCATTTGCGCACCATGATTCTTGTAATATCACAATCACAACCCACTTTTTAAAAGTTCGTTCTGGATTTTAATATTAATCAATATTCGTCGTTGGTTTAGTAAATTTTTCGCTTACTCAAATTAATACCGCTCAAGTAATTAAATCAGTATCTCATCAGCAGTCGCTAAGTTTTTTTTCAGCGCTCGTTTTATAATATTCCTAAAAATAATTGTGGTGGCTAGATACAGTGTTGTAAAAAATCATGTTTTCTTTTTATATTCGTCAAATTAAATGACACTGATTAAATTAAAACTATTCCAAAAAAAAACAATCGACTTCTGAAAAGAACCTACCAAAAACTACAAAATAACTTTAATTTCGAAAGTCGGTGGCTTTTGCTTTATGACTGTTTTTCGACTTCCAAAAGTAAGGTTTTTTTGTAGTTTAGATATCCGAAATTAAGGTTATTTTGTGGTTCCGAGAGCAGCGGTGGCCCAGGGGTGGTGGCCCTGACTTACGAGCAGTCATGGGTTCAACCCAAGCAGGCTTGCCTTTACCACTACTTAGTGTAATTTATTTTATCACCACTGCGCTCAAAACGGAGAAGGAAAACATCGTGAGGAAACCGGCATATCGTAGAACTAAAACTTCGAAGATATGTGACATCTACCAACCCGCACTGGGCCCGCGTGGTGGATTATAGCCCATTCCCTCTAGTAGAAAGGAGTGTCTTAGCCGTGGGAACATTATAATATATGACAATGATGATGATTATAATGTAGTTTAAATTACGTTCTTTTGGTTCTTTTTAAATAACGTTTTTATTTTATTTGTTGTGTGGAGTTCTGTCATATTTTGGTTATAACTCTTATGTTTTTTTTGTGACTCATATTATATTTTTATAGACAGATAAAAAAAGTTAAACGCAGGTAGTATTTTATTTTCATTTTAATATGTAATTGTGTGGCCGCGCTTACAGAAAGGTGTTATTTTTAACTTCTATAGTTACGTATAACAAGGAGATGGAAGAGGTTGTCGGTAAGTGCAGTCGGACGAAAAATAGTTGTTCATGTGGGTTTTTTGGGAAAAAATGTTTTTTAATTGGACATACCATGAACATTGTTCACTATTTTGATATACATTTCTCTCTTGTAACACGTGTTTTGCAAAAAAAAAAACTAATTAATGAGTATTTAACACTGAGTTACATAGTTAACAGAGGTTATACGGTTTAGTTAAGCTTTTGCGGGTTTTTTTTCATAAATATGTGTGGTTGTGCGTATACTCAATTGCTTCCATTCATCAACAAAGATTAAGCTAAAATAATTTATACAACTTATAAAAAATGCCTATTTTCATTCTGATTACTATTTACTAGCTGACGCTTAAGGTATCACTCGTGTTATCGTCTGAAATGATCCCAAGAAAACTTTGTAAATACGGCCTTTGATACGCGCAGATATTGTAGCTTCCCATTTCCCATTGAATTCGAATTAGTAATAAATTAATTTTTAACTTCTATAACTTCGTTCGGAGGAGCTCGTGGCAATAAGCAATAAGAACTGCCACTCGGGTCGACCTTTAGGTAAAGCTGTGCTTGCCTAGGTCGGTCTGTGGATGGGTGACCGCCCAACATACTAAGTTTCCTCCGTGCCTCGGAAAGCACGTTAAGCTGTTGGTCCCGGCTGCCATATATAGATCTTTGGCAGTCGTTACAGGTAGTCAGTGACCTGAAATTCTGACATCCAGTCTTACCAAAGAGTATCGTATTACCTAGTATTAACTGGGTTCAGATAGGCAGTCGCTCCATGTAAAATACTGGTATTCAGCTGCATCCGTTTAGACTGGCAGCCGACCCCAACATAGTTGGGAAAAGGCTAGGCAGATGATGAACTTCTATAACTTCGTATGATAAGAAGATAGAAGAATGAAAAACACAGAAGAAAGAGGCATGAAGGAAACGTGAAATGTAGTATTTTGACGGTATCTAAACCCGTTATGTGCTCCATTTGACGTTACCTTTGTTACTCCTTATAGAAAGACGAGAAGAGAAGAGAAGAGAAGTCATTTAAATGTGTAAATGTTTCACTGCGTTCAAAGCAAAGAATTGCAAAATGTTTTTTTTTACGACACGTTCTTCGCAAGTTATTTCTTTATTCTGCTGGGTTAAAGTTAGTTATGTGTGTTGTTTGTGTTGCATGGGTTGTGTGCGTTATGCTCATAAATAAATTATTCATATTTTTTCATGATTTCTTCATTATCTGTTTATGCCTTTCTTTTGTCATGGAACCTGAATGTGTGTATACCCCGTTCATAGGCTCGCCCCTTCTTCAAGGGGATTTAACGATTCCCTTTGTGGATCGATGTCATGTAATGTTCCGGTTTGCATAGACTGTTTTGACATAATTTTGCTGTTGTTACACGTGTTTAGCAAATAAACAAATACAATAAATGTGTATTTAACACTGAGTTACATGGTTTAGTTAGGCTTTTACAGGATTCTTCTAGATGTTTTGTGGGTAGAACTACGTACATTTACTGATGCAATGCAAGTCAGTGATAAGTAAGTATTCAATACTGACTTTCATGTCTTGCAATAGTCTATAAAGATTCAGACAAATAATTAATATAACTTAAAAGGCATTACTAGTGTTATGGTTTGAAATTATCCCATAGAAACTTTGTAAATACGGTACTTTCGATCTGACACTCAGATAATGTAGCTTCCTATTTCCCAATAGATGAGTACTCGTTGTAATATTAGGTTTAATAAGAAGAAAGAAGAATGAAAATACAACGCTTAAAACGTAGAAGATAGAGGCATGAAGGAGACATGGAAACGAGTGTTTTGACGTAATCTATAATCGTTAGACATTCGATTTCGTGTCTTCTTTGTGATTCATAATCGACAGAGGAGAAGAGAAGAAAAGAACTAGTTTTTTTTTTTCATTGTAATATGTAATCGTTCCTGCACATTCACAGCAAGGCTTTACACATGTATCGCAAACCAATTTCATCCAATGTCATCGTTTTGCAAAATTCTGTAATAATGTTCACGATTTTTTAATTACTGTAAACACAGGGTTATGTGTGTGATTTCTGTTGTGAGTATTGTAAAAAATACACTGACTGTGGGTAAGTACGGACAGGAGAAAAAGTTTTGCATATTAAAATTTAGGTTTTTTTATGGTTTCACAGACTTTAATCATCATTGGTAAGGTCTATATGATGATTAAAATCTCATACTCATACAAGCAAAATTCTAAATGCCGTAAGCGGCATTTAATATTTTGCTTGTTTGGTTTACTGTTTGTACATACTTATTGTTTTTCTAAATGAGTATTAAACACTGACTTGCGAAGCTAACAGATAACAGGATACATGGTTTAGTTAATTAAGCTTTTATAGAAAAAATTAAGATGCTAATTGTGTGTTGTAGTATAGTGTACTGTTGGTGGACTTATTATCGCAGCAGAACTACGTTTATTAACTGACACGATGTAACTAAGTGATAAGTGAACATAGTATTATGACTTGCATCGTTTACAATCACCAACTATGATTTAGTTAAAATAATAATACAACTTATAATGGCTGTTATCATTCTGATTACTCTTTACTAAGTTTTGGTTTTGTGGTCTGAAATCATCCCACGGAAACTTTGTAAATGGGAAGTTACATTATCCACAAGTGTCAAAGATGACACTTGTGGATAATGTAACTTCCCATTTCTCATTGAATAAGCATAAGTAGTACATATTTTATTTAACTTTTATAGTTACGTGTAATAAGAAGATAGAAGAATGAAAAACACAGAAGCAAGAGGCCTAAAGCAGACATGAAAAGGAGTGTTGAGACGTTAATTTAATATAATATAATATTATCATCGACAGACGAGAAGAGAAGTGTTTTTATTATTATTTATTTCTCCTTAAAATATATAACATATTGATCAGTATTTAAAAACAGTTAGAATTAGGTACAAAGAATAAATATGAGCAACTGCGCCTGAGCTAGGCTGAACCTGAAGTTGTGCCTTATTATTACGAAGTTAGCGTTATAATTTTACAAATAAAAGATTGGACTAGAATTTTATGTATTGTTTATAAGAACAGTTGGTAGTTACATTATCAGATAAGTTTGTTTATGTTGTTTGCTTTAACATTCAGGGATCATTACAACACAGTTTTAGTGTATTAAAATAATATTGTCCTGACTACTAGGATTACTCTGCCAACCATCTGTCTCGCTTTTAAAGAGTCGAATTACTCCGCGAACACTTCTGGAGCAGATGGAGTAAGGAGTATGTATCAGAGCTACAGGTGCGGTCGAAATGGCGTAGCTGCAAGGACTATCTGAAGCTTGGCTTCTTAGTCGTGGTCAAGGAGGACAATCTGCCTCCTCCGAAGTGGAGACTTGGACGTATTGTGGCTGTTCACCCGGGAACGGATGGCATCGCTCGTGTGGCTGACATACAGACCTCCACTGGACTCATTCGGCGGGCATTCAACGGGATCTGCCCAATGCCTGTGTCTTAAGAATCTTATTGAAACCGTTGCTTTCAACGGCCGGGGTCATGTTGGAGCGCCTGCCAAATCTACCACGGGAATAACCCGATCAATCAGCTTTAAGTAGTATTTCATAAGGTGTTATGTTTCTCTTATGTTTCTCCTGTTTCATGTACTGTCTTCACTTGCCATACTTAACTCGAGCAGTTAACATCAATAAAATTATAAATTAGTCTTGCGATTGAGTATTCTTCCAGCAAACCCCCGATATCCATACAGTGGTAAACTAGTTTTTTATTAGTTTTACACTCACCTATAAAGAAAACTTTACATGAATTTGAAGTTGATAGAACGTAAGATGAAAAATACGCATCTTAAAAGTGTTGTGTGGCGACACCTATAAGTATTGTAAGGAATGATGCAGTTTAGGTTCTCGTTACATATTTTTAGTTTTATATTTTTAAATGTTTTTTATATATTTTTTTAAGAAATATTTAAAAATGTATTTAGTATGTAAGAAAATGAATAAATGAATAATAATAATATTTCTTTATTTCGGATATCAGGATCCATACTTAATAAAATTAACAGCACACAATGGACAACAAAATTATTATTAAAAATAAAAAAAAAAAACTAATAACTAACGAAAATAATGGAGGAGGTTCTCAATTCAACTCGTATAGTTTTTTTGTTTTAATGCATTACCAAATTTTTTCCATTTTATTTTGTGACCGGTTTATGCATTTATTTGTTTTTGAATATAAGTATGCTGAGAGCACTGCAATAAAATATTAACACTTACTTTTATTTTGTTGCAGATTTTTCATCAGGACTCCAGCAGATTTGAAAACACATTCGAAGCGTATGGTAAGTAAGAATTTTTTTATCAAAGCGAGTATTTTCAGAAGCGTGGGGTTTACCTGGAATACTTGAATAATATAATATCCAATGGCACCACCAACTATTCCAGTATCTATTGATGAATCTTGACGCATATTTAGGGCACCTTTTGAATGGGATTGTGATGGCACTAAGGTAAGAAAGTGAGATGGACGGCACGGAGGAAACTCGGTATAAAGTAGATGGTCGCCCATGCATGGTCTGACTTATGCATTCACAGCTTAACCATGAAGATCGACCCGTGCGGTTGTTATTATTTAGCCATTTCATTCACTCACTGCCTTTCTGCCGTCTCACTTCCACTCGTAAAGGTCAAACAGAAAACGGGGTAGGTACCTGCGTCATTGTGGAGTCTTTGCACTGGGCTAGGACTATGTTTAATTGGCTATAACTCCTTAAATATTGGTGCAGCAAAAATATACATACATAAATATCATCATTCTCCTGCTCTTATCCCAATTTATTTGGGGTCGGCGCAACATGTCTTCTTCTTCCATACTTCTCTATTTCTCGTCATGTCAGCAGTCACCTCCTTTCTAGCCATATCATCCTTCACACAGTCCATCCATGCATCGTTTCTTTGGTCTTCCTCTACTCTTATAGCCATCTACATTCATACTCAACATTTTTCTCACAACATTTACTTCATTCCTTCGCATCACATGTCCATACCACGACAATCGATTACCACACAACTTTTCATTTACCGGCGCCACTTTCAGACTTCCTCTTATGTACTCATTCCTTATTTTATCCATTCGCGTCACACCACACATCCCCCTTAGCATTCTCATCTCAGCCACATGCAATTGCCTTTCATTTATCCCTTTGGTGGCCCAACATTCTGATCCATATACGACAGCAGGTCTAAGCATGGTTTTATAAATCTTCCCCTTGAGTTTAAGGGGAATGCGGGAGTCGCAAATTGTTCCCCTGACCTGCCGCCATTTCATCCATCTAGTGTTAATTCTATGCTTTACACTACGATCTATTTCGCCATCGCTTTGCACGAGAGAACCGAGATACCGAAAGTCGGAGCAAACTGGAAGAAGCACGCCATCTATCGCTATGGCTCCAGAACTGGAGAGACCGCCGAAATCGCAAAACATGTATTCGGTTTTACTTCTGCTGATTTTCAGGCCAACATTCTCCAGCTTCTGTTGCCATTTCTCCAATCTGCTCTGGATCTCAGGTCCATCTTCACCGACAAGAACAATGTAAATATATAAGAAATTATTTCCTAAACCCACAGCACTTATGGAAGCTGTAATTTTAGAATTAGAATTTTATTTATTTGTAAGAATGCATTTGTACATTGTTATGGTGTTAGGTTCGTTAAAAGATTTCTTACATTCTACCGTATTATATGGTATACAAATTTAATATTATGTTAGTTTTACAGATTTTAATTGATCTTAAGATAATATTTTAGTGAATACCATGCCAGATTTATAAATAATAGGTATAAAGATCAAAAATAGAATATCAATACAATAAGCTTGGAAATTAAATGTCATTAGAAACACATTGAAATTGAATGTCATAGTGAATAAAAAAAAATTAAGTTTATGTCATAATTATTAATTAAATTATTATCATATTTTTTTTACAGAAGATTCGATCATTTCAGTCGAATTACCCTACAGTATAATGCCATAAAACAGTACGGAGGACACGTATCCGTGGTATCCAGTGGCTGCTGCGTCTACCGTTACTCTTGAAAAAAAAAAAAAAATTACCTACTATTTCTCATGCGTTCATTTGACTTTAAGCAAATAAGGTAGAAGTTTATAAAAATAACAAGTGTATCGTTTCGCGAGTTTACCGGATTATTGCACGTATTGTATACTTATCACTTGTTTCGGTGAAGGAAATAATTAATGATTAAACGAACTTATCTGTAAGTGAAGTTCGATCATAATTGATATATCTGACTGTCGCAAAACTGAATGCAAAAACAGACTTAGGAAGAGGTTACTTGAATTAAACTACACTGACACTGAAAAATTGATTGAGATGGTTTTTTAATAGGTAGATATATTTTAGTAAATTCTTAGTTTTTTATTTATATTTTTGCACACATACAAACACATTTTAACATATATATATATACACACACACACATAGGTACATGTCAACACACAATTACGAACACATTAACTCATACACGTATACACACACACACACACACACACTAGAACACATACACGTACACGCACACATGTGTGCACGCATGCACAAATTAGCTCATCCATCCACTCACGTATCTGCTTATTCACGACGTCTACAGTCTGAGTAACATATTTTGAATGGGGGCCTGGAGCTCTAAAATACAGGCCTAGGCTTAGTTTGGACTCCAGATCTCCTACAGATTACACAATTTGTCAAAATTTCTGTGTCTGACTGTTTTATGCTCACGTTGATTATGTAATTTGTGGAGATAAATAAAGATTTATTATTTTATTTATTTATTTTATTTATAATTATGTGAGGTGTTTCGTTCAAAAAGATTAGATATTACACTTGTAGTCACACATACAATGTCGCCACTAATGCACTAAGTTTAAAGACAAACAAAAAAAAAAATAAGATGTGGGTAGACCCCCATCTTATACATTTATTGCGTTCAATTCATCATTTAGTTCAGAGAGATAATAATACCATACTCATTTCACAATTTTGGGTGCTAAATTTGGGAGGGCGGGATGCTAATCTCTTCGACCGAAACACCTCACATAATTATGATCGAACTTCACTTACAGGTAAGTTCGTTTAATCATTAATTATGCTTCAGTGTTTCGTTCTCGAGATTAGATATTACACTTGTAGATATTGAGAGTAATTTGTGAAATGAATGCATTTAGGCATTGATATAAAAACTAAAGATACGGTCGCCTGAACATTTGCTCGACGCGTTCGCCATACAGAGAATTGGTGTAGTCTGCTCGTTAACGTAACCTTGTATAAGCGGCGTGGCATTTTCGAGGTTTATAGATCATAAATAAAGCTTTTAATAAAATTTACGACCGCACCCGAAGAGAGCCGATCGTGGACTAGTTCACTTCGGCTCAAGAAAGACCTTATTGGGACCACGTTTGTGGCGTCATTTTAACATGCCGTCCGCCCAGTCCTTACGCAGTAATATATAAGTCAATGCATTTAGGTGTTAGATAAATCAGTGAAATATTTAAACAACAAAATATATATTTTTTTTTTTATTTCTTTTATTTACTATAAGGGGTTTTTATCCACACGGATATGCCAACCCCATCGTACCTTATGAACTAAATATAAACATAATATGGGATATTACTATGTATTACAAGGGAATCACTGATTCGACATCCTCACTAAGCTACACAACCTCTTTGCAATTGCAGATGTAGGGTTTGCTAAAATGATTTGTAGTAGTAAAACATCCAGACTGTTTAAATTAAATTCTCTAATCAGTGATTCCCTTTCATTCTTGCTCCTAACACACTCCATCAGCAAATGTTGCACATCTTCAATTTTGTTGCATATTTCACAATTAGGTGATGCGACCTTTTTCATTAGGAAAGCAAACTTTGCCGACGGATAGTGTCCAGACCGTAATCATAGTGCTAACTTAATATAGCTTCTACCCAAATTTGCATCCTCGAACCAAGGCACGCGAGGAAGCTCGTTCTGAATGACTTTGTACCAAATTCTTTTCTCTTTCGATACTTCATCAAAGTTGTTCCTCCATCTGTCAAAACAAGTCAGTTTGAATTTGGAGCAGTATTCCCAGTAATCTGGTATGTATATGTTTTTGCTACCCATGTCTACTGCAAGCTTTGACAGACGATCAGCCTCCTCGTTGCCTCGTAAACCTATGTGTGCTGGGACCCATTGCAACATTACTCTGTACTCGTCCTTGTTAATATTATTAATTAGATTGAGGCTCATAGGCTATCGATGCACCTCTGGAACCAGAGACGCATCGAGCCACGTGTTGTATGGCACTTCTGCTATCAGTAAAAATAACTACTTTGTTAAGCTTTTCACTAACTGCATAAGCCACTGCTTGATATATTGCAATGAGCTCCAGGGACATAATACAGACAGTTGCATCAATTTTAAAACTAGCCTTATAACCTGTATTTTGGCAAAAGAAGGCGGCTCCACACCCCTTTACACTTTTAGAGCCATCTGTGAAGATTTTACACCAATCACTGTAATTGTCACTTAATTCCGATACCACTTCATGAACCAATACATTGGGATTATAAGAATTTTTTGATTGCTTGATACATTCCAAATCCGTTTTAATGGCCATTCTAATTTGTATAGCAGATACCCACGTATCTAGAGAAAACATTATAGGGATGTCCGCAGAAGTAATTTGCAGTTGCCCCACTTCACTATAAGTAGTAGCTAGTAATGGTTTCTTTTTATTTGACCAGTAACTATAATGACTAAGAGAACTTAATTCTGAAATTGTGCTTAAACACATACTATTAGACCATGAACGTAATTTTAATAAATACCTAAATGCAAGATATTGACGTCTTATAAACAGTGGTGGTATGTGAAGTTGACTTTCCATCACATGGATTGGGGTACTCCTTATGAAACCTCCTACTACCCTAAGAGCTTGATTTTGCAGCTTATCTAATTTTGAAATATGTGTCTTTGCGCTTGAATCATATAAGTAACATGCATAATCAATACGACTTCTTACTAACGATATATATATTCTACGTATGTGTTTAGTATGGACACCCCATGAAGACCCTGCAAGTACTTTTAATAAATTTAAAAATTTTGTACATTTGCTTACTATCTCATTAATATGTTTACGCCAGTGTAAACTTCTGTCTAACCATATACCTAAATACTTGACACAATCTAGTAGTAATAACGGTTGTTCATTTAATTTTATGGAAGGCAATATTTTTCTTCGACCCCTACTAAAAACACAATAATTGGTTTTGGTTGGTGATAACGCCAGCCCAATCTCACCCAGTAAAGTTACTAAACAGTTTAACGCGTCTTGTATATTACGTTCAGAGGTTTGAATTTGTTTGTCACTTGTATAAATTACAAAATCATCCGCATATTGCGATATCATGACATTTTGAATCTTACGACATATTTGATACGTAACTAAATTAAATAATAAAGGAGAGAGGGGGTCCCCTTGAGCCAATCCTCTATTAGTCCATCTAACGCCAAGTCCTTCACTATTAAATGACTTAAGTTTTAAGTGTCTTTCATTCATAAAAGACCAAAGGTAAATACAAATTCTAGACCCGACCTGAACATCATCCAACACTTTATTTACTGACTCGATTGAAACGTTATTATACGCGTTCTCAATATCCACAAAACATGCCACCGTAGAAACATTTTTAGTGAAACCAATTTGAATGTGAGAAACTAGTCGAGATAGTGAATATGAACAGGACTGTAATTTCCTAAATCCTACTGTATTTGGGGACAGAAGTTTGTGTTTTTCAACGTACCATTCTAACCGTTTGCAGATCATTAAATGGAACGTTTTACATACACATGAAATAAGTGAAATAGGCCTTAATTTTATGTCAGTATTCAGTGTGTTTGCACCTTTGGGTATAGGAATAATATGTATGTCTATTTAAAAATGTCATTGTATATTTTGAGTAACAACAGTTTTCCACATTCCGGTAAATTCTGTAACATTGAGTAGGATATGCCATCTTGCCCCGGGGCCGAGACCTTTTTTTTAATACAATTATCTAGTTCCTGGCTAGTAAATTCTGCTTTTAAGCAATCATTTCTTGACTTAAAGTTCGGGACTAGATTAGAAGCATACTCCGGTGTAAGTGATCGTAACAACGCAGTTTGTTTTTCAATGGGGAAACATGCTCCTTGCTGTTTAAAACCTTTCATCCATCTCATACGCCGCCACATCTCTGGTACCGTAGTCACTTCATCAATAGAATCACAAAACTTTTGAAAACTACGGTACCTGGCCTTATTAATTAAAGTTTGCGATTCTAAGGTTTTGGATTCCAATTTGTTTAAGTTTTCGGGGGTGGTATTTTTACGGAAATTTGACAATGCTAACCTGCGTTGTGCGACTATTTCTGATAATTTTGAATTCCAATAATTTTTAGGTTTAAATTTTTCCTCTGTCTCTAAACTGAATTTATAATAAGGGATATGTTTATTAGCTGCATATTCAATAATATTTACAAAATAGTCATACATTTGCTGAACATTTACATTATTAGGACCTTCTTCCGTAAAATTAATTTTATCTGAAACTGCTAGCCGAAATTTATTCCAGTTCGCCTTTTTCCAGTTTCTTTTTCGGCCAATATGTACTAGAGTAGACAAGTTTGCAGTAATTTTAATGATCAGGTGGTCGCTTCCGAGGTTTTCATTAAATACCTGCCAGTCAAATTTTATTGCCACGTCAGAGGTGACAAACGATACATCTGGGGAAGTTTGCTGTAAACTGCCATTTACTAACTTAATCCGTGTTGCCATGCCGTTATTAAGGGATATATAGTCGTTTTCTAGGGATGAGTCCAAGATTTGATTACCTCTCACATCGGATCTTATCGACCAGTTGGTATGATGGCCATTAAAGTCACCAGCTATTAATGTTTTACGTGTATATTGGGAAAAAAGTTCATTCCAATCAGATATCTGAGTTCGTACCGACGAAGGGCAATAAACTGACATAATATATTCCAAGTCTTTGCAATTTAACAACTTAACAAATATTACCTCAATACCCACATTATTAATATTAAACGACACTAGGTGAGATTGGATCGACTTATGAATCAGTAAAGCCACACCGCCATAACTATCACATCTATCGTTCCTATAGACATTATACCCGTTAATGTTGACATTTAACTCACAGCTGAGCCATGACTCACTTATTATTGCGATGTGGATGTTTTCTTGTACTAATAGTTCAGAAAAGGATACAAGTTTAGGCCGTAAACTTTGTGCATTCCATTGGAATATGTTAACCGACATCACTTTTACTGTACTATCCATTATTCTTAGATGTAAACAAGTTTAGCATATCTCCGTCCATAAAACTACTAATTAACAATAATTTAACTTCCTCACATATAATTTTAAACACCGACTTCAATTTGTCCATTAGGTTCTGCTCTGTCGAGAACACAATTGACATAATATTTCTCCAAATTTTCCTCCATTGAAATTTCCTCTCATTTGTATCTCTCATTTCTTCTTCGTGATTTTGAATATTTTCTACATTTTCTGTAAGCACGGAATGTTGTCATGAACATTTTTAGTATACTTCTTTTTAGGGTTATTTGATCCTTCTTTTCTATTTTTATCAGTTCTGTGTCTCACTACAGTCGCGTAATCTTCTTTTCTTTGTTCTGAAATAACTGGTTCTTCATCTGTAAATTGTTCTTTATGATAAATCTGTTCACCAGATAGGTTTTCATTAAGGTCAATAAATGTAAGACTACTCATATTACTTTGTTCCGGTAAAACTTGTTTGTTACATTCCTTTTTTTCAATATAATACAGTTCCAATGCGTTTTTGTATGTGATATTTTGTATACTCATGAGAACACGAATCCTTTTCTCTATAAAAAATGGGCATGCTTTGTTTATAGCCATGTGAGGACCATTGCAATTCAAGCATCTAAATATTTGAGTCTCACAATTAATGTGTTCTTTTCCACATTTTGGACATAGGTTTTTTTTTTATTGGACAAAACTTTTTAGAATGACCAAACTTCCAACATCCTGAGCACTGGGTTACGGGAAAAACATATTTCTCAACCCTGAATCGACATCCATATGCATACACATACTGTGGCACAACCTGGCTTTTAAAACCTATCCTAACGGTCTCACTGTCGATCCATTTACCGTCATCATTCAAACGTCTCAATCTTCTGACAGACACCACTTCAAAAGTGCTACTGAATGAGACTAACATTTCCTCATCAGTCATTTCTAAGTCAACCCCTTTGATAGGTTTCGTAGGATAGGTCAACCTCATCGGTAAATTGAGCTCGAATATCTAGTTCCTTGTTTTTAGGAAAATTTTGTAGTTTTTCGGCTTGTTTTCTATCATCAAACTGCACAAATACTTTATAAGGGCTTTTATATTTGATTCTAATGATATTTTGAATATTCCCGTTTCGTAACCACTTAGCCAAGGCCATCTGCTTAGGTAAAACTTGTAATGAGGTCAAACATAACTTAAAGGTACAATTTGTTATTGAGTCAGATTTCTCCACAGCATTTTGAGAATTATTATTTAATTCAAACCTGTTTGTGCTAAAATTTCCATTTGAAGTGCTTCTAATGAGTTTCTTTGGACGTCTCCTGTCAACTGCAGTAAAACTTTCATCACTACTATCTTCACTCTTTTCTCTAGATCTTTTCTCTGATCTTGCAATCATTTGTTGGTCAAAATCCTCCGTACTCGTCATCATCATCAGCTCACGTTCGCAATTTTTTATTATTTCTGAATCACTAAAATCGGTCAACGCAGCTTCATTTGAACTCCCTCCTTCCTCCATTCTCACCGTTAGCGGGTGCACCCGCACAGAATATGATAAATGAAAACAATAATATGAATGATTTGTGAAATGTATGTGCACACAAAACCCCGCCTCATGCACAACTCGAATTATAATATTAAATTAAAATACCCGATCTACATTTGCAAACCGTTTCACTCAACCTGACAGCTGTCTATGAACAAAATATTCAATCATAGGTTAACCACAAATGATTATACAATTAGAGAGGCATTTAATTAGATACCTACATATTACAATTTATATAATTAAACCTAGGATAGGTTGTTACAATAGATTTAATTTTTTTTTTCTTAAAATTAGGCTCCTTACTTGACTAAATTACATCAGTAGTTCTTAGTCAAAATGCCGTCTTTCTTGGTGAGCCTCACGATGCAGATGCACGATACAAACAATCATGTAAGTGATTTCTCAATTATCATCTAGTAAAATGCTTCTAGCAAATAGGTCTCTAGAATTAGTTGATATAGGTCTGTTGTAAAACTTGGCAAAAGTTGTAGATGTGCCAGACCAGCCGGCAGTTTTTCGAATCAAATCTAAATTGACACCCATCTTATGAGCACGAGAAGTACTAGCATGTCTAGTACTGTGAGCAGAAAATTCGGTAACATCGATTCCACTGACCTGTAAGGTACTCTTTATCCACCTACTTAGTGTTTGAGCACAAACGTTATTATGTGGTTTTTTGGTGCTAATAAACAGAAAACTGTGATTACTTCGTAACGATTCGGTTACACGTAAGTAATCTACAACTAATTTAGCTGGGCATATTTCGGGTCTTTCCTGAAAGTATGGTAGTATAAGCATTGGCTGATTTGATTTTATACTAGATGTCTTTATTAAATCAGGAATCTTAATAGATATTTCACTAGATGAAATACTAATATTTTCTACTTTAATTTTGGATAGGGTTTGGACCCTGTGGGCTGTAACAAGTGCAAGTAAAGTAGCCAATTTTCTTGAAATATTTTCGAACTGTAAGTTAACGTGGGGTACCCAGCTCGCCAGAGTCTCTATGACCAATGAGGTATCCCAGGTCGAGTCGTATTTGGGTAAGGGTGGGCGAAGTCTAAACAACCCTTTACATAATCTTTGTACCCGATCATCTTTAGTGATGTGATTGCCTAAAATTAAAGTCAGTGCTGACCTGCAACTGTTCAATGTACCATACCGAGCACCAGAATCAAATAAAACAGTAAAAAAATAAATAATTTTTGGGATAGAGGCTTCATAAAGATTAATGTTGTTTTTCATACAAAACAGAAACCATTTTTTCAAACAACTATCATATTGTCTGATAGAATTTTCCGATAGGGACGCTAACATGATGTGAACCGATGCTGGAGGAATACTTCTTCTTAGTAGAGATTCCCGCACAATACTCCGGTAACCAGGGTAATCCGCTTGTGTATCTGACGGTTGCAGGAATGAGAGATTATTAATTCTTTAGAAGAATGGAATATCAAAGGTTTACTTTCTAATAGCTTAGTAAACAAGGGATACCACGGTTGTGACGGCCGTACCGGGACGACAAGGATTCCTCTAGCTTTGTCCCTAATGATCTTTCTTAATGTTTTGAGAATGATTGCGAATGGAGGAAATCCATAGAAATACCATTCAGACTAACATATTGAAAAAGCATTTATATTATATGCGTCAGGGTCTTTGTGCCATGATACACATCTATCACATTTTTTATTGATACGACTAGCGAACATATCTATATCTGGATGGCCAAACGATTGAACTTGAACTTGAAAGGCAAAGTCTGATAATTCCCATTCAATGTCGGGGTGAACTCGTCTCGATTCAGCATCGGCGATACTGTTCTCGATTGATGGGATGTACAGAGCAGAAATGAAAATGTTGCGAGCCTCACACTATTGCCATACATTTTTAGTGAGTTTTGTTAAATGGGGAAACTGTACACCTCCCATTCGATTTATATAAGAAATCGCAGTCGTATTGTCTATTCTTAAAATAATTTGACAACCAAATAAATTTTTAGAAAAGAGTTTTAAACCGATAAACGCAGCCATTAGTTCTAAATAATTAATATGCTGTTTTCTTTCCTCCTGACTCCAACTGCCACTTGCGGTTTTTCCCTCACAAGCTACACCCCATCCCGTAGTTGAGGCGTCAGTCTGAATTTCTAATTTTTATTCATCGAATTTTATTTTACAAACAGATTTATCGATGCAATTTATCCACCAATCAAAATCAGAATCTAAGGTAGACGATATATTCATGAACTTTTCATAATTAACATCGCCTTCAAGACTTAAGAATTTACATCGCTCAAACTCTTTAGTATAATAAAGCCAGCCATATTCAATAGCAGGGCAAGCAGATGTTAAAAGTCCAACTAAGCGAGCAAATTCTCTAATTTTACACCTACTAAGGTTTTTAAATTTTAACAACTCTTTCTTAATCTTGAGACGTTTTTCAAAAGGCAAGCTAATATCCATTGTTTTAGAATCAATTATAAATCTTAAATATCTACATGAATTACAAGGAATCATACAACTTTTAGCTTCATTTATAATGAAGCCCAAGGAACAAAGAAATTTCTTTCTAATTTCCACATTAGCAACGCAGTCGTTATAGCATTGTGATACAAGGCATAAATCATCAAGATAGATTGTTGACAGATTTCCGGTACACCGCAATAATTTGACAACAGGTTTCATGATTTTTGTAAAAACGTAAGGTGCGGTATTGAGACCAAACGGCAGAACATTAAATTCGAATAGATTATCTTTCCAATTAAATCGCAAGTACTTTTTGGAATCTTCGTGAATTTTTATTAAAAAATATGCATCCTTAAGATCAATCGTTGACATAAAACAATCTTTTGAAATAAGTATAATGATTGTACGAAGGTCTTCTAGTTTAAAATGCTCAGTATTTATAAAGACATTTAAACTTTTTAAATTTAGAATAAGTCTAGTTTTACCGTTCTGTTTCGGAACCAAGAATATCTATACTAATATTATAAAGAAGTAAAGTTTGTGTGTTTGTATATTTGTTAAATTGTAAGGGGTAATCTGGGGATCTACTGAACCGATTTCAAAAATTCTTTCACCTTTGGAAAGCTACACTATCCCCGGGTGACATAGGCTACTTTTTATCCCTGTATTCCCACGGGAACGGGAACTACGCGGGTGAAACCGCGTGACGTCTGCTAGTATTTGATATAAATTGACCGTCACAAGGTTGACATTTAGAAACAGCTCCAATAGAAAGTAAACTGTATACAACCTGTTCAAATTCATATTTATTCTTCAGAACGAGAATATTTTTTAGGTGGTGGTATATTAATCTGAAATAGAGTGTGTGTAAAAGGAATTACATAACCCTTAATCCATGACAGTACAGTTTGGTCCGATGTTATTTGTGACCATTGGTTATAATAATGACAAAGCCTGCCGGCATAGTTTACCGTGGTGTCTATTAACGGTTGCGGCTGTAGTTCGGACGTGACGCTTTGGATGGCTGCACGTGCTGCTGCCTCGTCGAGGGTGCAGACTCCTTCGTCCTCCGAGGCGCCGTTGGTCTGCGGTACGGCGCTGGCTTCCAGTTTAAATTTCTGTTGGGTGGTGGAGACTTGGGCTTGTTGGAAAAAGTCTTGGGCTGTGGACCAGACTTCAACTCGGCTCCTGACTTATTTATGGCCTTAGCCGTTCGCAGCGTCTCGGCGAGCTCTTGTTCGAAGAGTAAACTATCAATTTTAGTTAGCTGCACCTGATCCTTTAAGTCCTTTTTTAGCACAGCAAGTATGAAATTACGCCTGGTGACAGAATCATTATGTTGACAGTCGCACAAGATGCGCCCAGTATCTACAAGTAATTTTATTAGGTTCGGATCTTTTGTCTCTTGAGACAAAAGAATTGTAATAACTTCACTTAGACATGAAATAGCGCTAGCAATCTGCTTCTGTTTTGCCTGCATAGCAATATCTCGCTTCACTATAACGTCAGTGACTGCTGCCTTAATCTCAGGATTTAGGGATGGTGCGTCAATTAGCTTACAGTTGCCCGGAGGCAAATGAGAATCTAAGAGCTCCTTGCGAAGCGGTTTTGTCAAACCAGAAGTAGCTATGTATTCATAGCGTACGGCTAAATCCTTTTGGATGTTTTTACCGAAAGATGTAATGGTTGATGGATCAGATCCCAATATTTCCATCACTGTTTCGTCTAACTCCCGATTGTGATCCTCCTTTTCCATAACATTAGCTTCATCAGCGGATAACTGGACAAGAGGTTCATGTGTCGCTTCAAGTCCTTTCGGACTCTGCAGTGACTCCAAGCATGAAGCACTAGTTGAAGGTACGGGTTCGTCAAAGTTAACCGGTAGGAATTCGTTATTCTCCGATTCCATAATTGTGTTATCTGCAATTGGAAATTATTCAAAGCTGTAGGTACTTTTCCACTAGGAAAATGAACCTTATTTGTATCGTGATAACAATACAATGATTCGTAGATAGATAGATAGATAGATGCATCGGGCTAGTGTCCGCAACTCCACGCCTTGAGCGCGTTTTTTGCGTGCGGGTGGGAATCTTATTCGATCCACCTCAGCTCCCCGAGAAAAGCCAGCAACCCCTTGGTGTTACCGGCAATCTCGCGGAGAGTACCTGGGTTACCGAAGTACTTGGCCCTGTATGGGGCAACCCCCGTACAGTGCAGGAGCACGTGGGCTGCTGTTTCTTCTTCCTCCATGCAGGCTCGACACAGAGGACTATCTGTGACTCCTATAACAAAGAGGTGCTTGTTAAAAGTACCGTGTCCAGTGATGGCGGCCGTCACTGTGCGTAGCTGCAGCTTAGTTAGCCGGAGCGCTTGTTTGGTGAGGCGGGCGTCGATGGCGGGAAGCGCCTCCTTGGCCTGCCTGCACTCGCCGTGGTCTAGCCACAGCTTCGCGTGAAGTTCCCTGGTACGTTTCCTTACCAGCGTGCGAAGATAACCGAAAGGGAGCGGCACGATGGGTTCTGGTCCCACCGCTGCCATGCTTGAGCCCCTTCGAGCGAGCTCGTCCGCTGCATCGTTGCCTCGGGAGTCGCTATGTCCTTTAATCCATTGAATGGTTATATTGTTTAGATTACCTACCTGGTTCAGGCGTTGGTGGCACTCGTGTATCAGCCCGGAATTGACCGTGTGGCTCCTTAATGCCAGCAGCACCGCCATGCTGTCAGAAAGTATACGGATAGAGTAATCCTTTACCTCCCGAGCCAAGATGGCTGATGCCGCCAGGGTGATACCCATACATTCTGCCTGAAAGACAGTGTTGTGGGCCCCCAGAGGTACGGCTAAGTGGATATTGAGATCCTCCGAGAAGACTCCGGCTCCAGTGCCAGTACCTGTTTTGGATCCATCCGTGAAGATCCGCACTTCTGCAGGGTTAAGTCCCTCGCAGCGGTGATCCTCATGGAGTTGGATTTTGTATTTCTTATCGAATACGTACTGTTTGGGTACTCGATCGTTTACAGCTTTCACCAGGGGGAATTCGCTTTGGAATCCCTCCAGTGCCGCAGTATGCTGCGTGTACTTCTTACCCCAGAGTTGTAGCGTATTGAGGCGCACCGCCGTCATCGTTGCTTCCTGCTGAATGAACAGGTGGAGCGGCGGAAGCCCCAGTATGGCTTCGAGGGCTGCGGTCGGAGTTGTCCTCATGCAGCCTGTGATCGCCATGCAGGCGAGCCTTTGCATACGTTGCAGCTTGCTTATGGCTGTTATTAATTTGGTGCGGGGCCACCAGACCACTGCCCCGTAGGTGATCATGGGTCGGATTACCGCACAGTAAAGCCAAAGTATAATTTTGGGGGATAGGCCCCACTTCTTACCTATCATCCTCCTGCACTGCCAAAAGGTGATGCAGGCCCTGTTTAGCTTGTTGTCAAGATGACTGCTCCAATTTAACTTACTGTCCAGGATAACTCCCAGGTATTTGACCTCGTTGGTAACCTGGAGCTCAGTGTCGAATAGCTTAGGTAGGCGATGCGGGCCTAGCGTTCGTTTTTGGGTAAACATGACTAGTTCAGTTTTTGTGGGGTTCACTGAGAGATCGAACTCAGCACACCATCGCTCAACTATGCGTAGCGCCTGCTGAGCGAGGTTGCAAATTGTCCCTGTCACCTTCCCCGAGATGAGGATGGCGAGATCGTCTGCGTACCCAATAGTGTAAAAGTGGTTAGCATTGAGCTTCGCGATGAGGTCATTAATCACCAGATTCCAGAGGAGGGGCGATAGCACTCCTCCTTGGGGACAACCCTTGGCTATCACTGCCATCTGCTGCTCTACTCCAAGGCGGACTACTCTTTTGCTAAGCATATTGGTAATCCAGTCTGTCAGTACCTGTTCCACACCGTGACGGGAGAGGGCGGCGCTGATGCTGGAGAAGTTTGTTTTATCGAAGGCCCCTTCGATATCTATGAAAGTACCCAGGCAGGTGCCCTTCTGATGTATCGCTTCTTCTATCCGGCTGACTACTAGATGAAGAGCAGATTCAGTGGACTTACCCGCGCTGTATGCGTGTTGGTTTGCATGAAGTGGTGTTGCTTTTAAAGCGCCATCCCTCAGCTCTCTCTCGCATATCTTCTCCATAGTTTTCAGGAGAAAGGAGGTCAGGCTGATCGGCCGGTGGGATTTGGCATTAGTATAGGCACTCTTACCTGGCTTAGGGATAAATATGACTTTCACTTCCCTCCATCCTTTCGGGACATACCGAAAGGCCAGGCACGCCCGCAAAATAGGCACCAGTATTTCCACAACGGAGAGCCCGCCCCACTGCAGTAGTGCAGGAAACACCCCGTCCGGACCGGACGCCTTGAAAGGATGGAAGCACCCGATCGCCCACTGGACTTTCTCCAGTGTGATCATCATGTGAGCGTATTTCCAGTCGTTTTCTGTTGGTGTTTGGTTTACCTCAGTCCAGTCAATTGTGGGTGTGAAAACGCAACCTGGGAAGTGAGTTTCAATAAGGACGCGCATCGCCTCTTCTGGAGTAGTGGTAAGCGTGTTGTCAGGTTTACGGAGCACTGCAGGTCCGGCAGAGTTCTGCTGTGCCAGTATTTTCCTTACCCTGTTTGCTTGTTGGCAGGATTCTATTTTCCCGCAGAATTTCTTCCAGCCAGCAGAGCTTCTGTGTCGTATGCATTTTTTGTAGCTGGATTTGGCCGCCCTGTAGACGTCCCAATCCTCATCAGCACAGGTGTTCATGGCTCTGTTAAGGGCTGCCCTTACCTTCCTGCGCTTACGTTCCAAATCCGGTCCCCACCATGGTTGCTTGCCTGGTGTTTTAGGCGGAGTGGTTTCTGGGCAGGATGCATGGTAGCTATCTAACAGAGATTTTGTCAGGTAACTTACTCGCTCTTCGATCTGGCCCGTGTCCTCAAGGGTCTTCCAGTGCTTTGTTGGCGCAAGCTTGGTTTCAAGGATGCGAGTGTAGGCAGCTCGATCCGTATTGCGTGGGTTGCGGCGTGGCAGTATAGGTGTCACACAAACCGGGATGTCGAAGCGGATCCACCTGTGATCCGAGCAGGAGGCCTCTTTCGAGACCTGCCAGCCGGATGTGATGGCCGCTACGCCTTCCGATGCCAGAGTGAGATCTATGATCGTTTGACTGCGTCTGGTGACGAATGTTGGTTCGGAACCTGTATTTAATAGGGTTAGGTTTGTCGTAAACAGATAGTCAACTAAAGCCTTACCTCTTTCGTTCTGCGTGTTCATGCCCCACAGAGGGTGATGAGCGTTTGCGTCGGCCCCTATGACCACCTCAAGCCGTGTGCACTCACAGTGCCTTACGAGGCGGGCGAGGTCATGCGGGGGTGGCTCCTCAGCCTCAGGCATATATGCCGAGACGAAAGCCACCTCTACTTCCGTGTCCCCGCGCTGTAATAGCAGCCTAGCTGCAGAGATATCCCTGCAACAGAATTCCGTAAGTGGCTGTGCTTTTATGTTACGCGTCGTATAGATACACGATCTTGGATTATCGTGCTCTGAGCTAAATAGAAGCTTACCCCCAAGATTGGAGAGTCCTTGTATACGTCCCGCCCTGATCCACGGCTCCTGGATAAGGACTATGGCCGTGTGTTGTACCTCCAGCCACTTCCGTAGCTGAGCCGTTGCGGTCTGACTGTGGTGGAGGTTTGCCTGCAGGACTTTACAGGTTAACGAAGGGGATGCCATTGCTGGTCGATCCTTCCTCGTCACCCTCAAGCCGCAGCCCGGCAAACAGAAAGCCGGGGTCGAAGCCGCCCTCCTCCAGGTCGGAAGCTGATGACAATAAATCGTCATCAAGCTCCCCACCCGACGTAAGGACGGTTTCCACTCCGACAGCTGCTGGGGCCTTTGGCTCTGCTCCCGCAGGCACGACCGTGGGCCGTTCCGTGGAAATCGTGGAGGGAGTTGTCTCCTCCACCCGTGTCACCCCTGTTGTGGTTGCTTGCTCTGGATATCCCTGAGGTACATTGACGAACTTGCCATTCGGTGCCTGGAACATCACGTAGACCCTCCCGGCACAGAATGACAGTCGTCGTTCAGCATTCAGCAAAGTTGGGATATGGTCCTCAGGGATCCCGACTACCACGAAGCATGCATTTTCTTGCCTCTTGGCATGCAGCAGTCCCCAACTCCTGATATCTATCCACCGATTCTGGTGGCACAGAAGCCGCCCGATGTTTTGTGGGTCTGTGAATACACCCCGGTCGTCAGGGATCAGGATGCCGCAGCGTACGCGTCGCTTGATGTCTGCCTGCTTCTTGATGACCAGCGACGTGCCGGCAAGAGGAGGCATCTCGGCGACTAGCTTCTTCAGCCAGCTTAAGGTGACTTCGCTGTCACACCACAGGTTGAGGACCCCATCAGCGAACGTCGGCCTTGCGTTGAAGACCGGCACTGGTAAGTCCTCCGCGTCAGGGGAGCAGGCTTCGGCGAGCCTCTGGAGTGCCTCAAGGATCTGGTCCGCCACCTCCTTGTTGATCTGCCCCGTCTGGCCGCACGTGACTGCGACGTCGAGGTCTGATCCTGCAGCTTGGGCATAGCTACGGTTCGCGACCCGCTTGGACTTATCAAGCCGCGGCCGCTTACGCTCCCCTCGAGGTGATGAGGTCTCGTTGAGAGCCCGCTTGGCCGCGGCCTGATCCTTCCGAACAGGTCGCTGTGTAGTCGCCGTGGCTGGTCCTTCTACCGTGCCTTGTCCTTCCACCGTGCCGGCTGGTGGTCGACTGGGGCCTGGTCGGCTGTTGTCGACTTCGGCCTGCGCCCGCCTGCCTGCGGAGAAGAAGTTGACTTTGCCACTGGTCGGTTGCTCCTGACCTGCAGCATTAGCCAGCGTTAATTGACGGGATTTACCCTTACCTTGTGCCGCTAGCCGTTGTTTTTTGTTCGGCCTATTCCTTCTTCTAGCACCACTTGCCAAGGGGGCCGGAGCAGCTTGCACTGCAGGGTCCGCGCGTTGACGACGTGATGCCGGAGCGTTACCCCCCTTCCTGCCTTTGTTCCTGCCCTTCTGCACCTGCCAGTTACGCGCGAACACGTCGTCGGTGTTGCAGAGCTCCACCGACTGACCAGTGACGGACAGCGGGGGAGGGGCTACTAGAGGAACAATGGGCGGGGGAGGATTCGGCAGCAGAGCCCGACCACCGGCGTTAACCGTCGTGGGAGGCTGTGCACCCTGAAGGGGAGAAGGATCGGAACTGGTCCCAAGCAGCACCGATGTCCTTCCCTTGTTGTGGGACTTGTTGGTCTTGACCGCGGTATTCGCCACGGCCGGACCAGTGCCCGCACTGGGGCTCGCCGCGTTGGTAGCTGAGCACCCGGGGGCTGAAGAGGTGCTAGGAGCACCCCCCTTCGGAGTTCTGGCTTTCGCCTTCGCTCCGGTGTGTGTTTGTGCCTTGTGAGTGTTTGTGTTAGTGGTTGTTGTATGTATGTGAGTGGATGGTGTGTCTGCGTGTGTGTTTGTTGCATGTGTGTTGTGTGTGTGTGTGTTAGTAATGTCAGTTTTCTTATCCATAGTGTTACCTTATTTAAACTTCATCTCTTTGGCTTCCCACCCTCCTTGGAGCCCGCACCAGGGAACGTCTCGCTACAAGCTAGCTCGAACGTTAGGACTACCATCGAGATATAGGAGTGTTAGGCTGGTTCACAGTGCGACATCGGGTGCTTGATCGGGTTGGCATAGGGGACTGACTAATCCCTTCTGAACTGATCAACCCTCACTTACACCGTCAGCATGACCTTCACCACCGCTTTGGCTATCCTGAGATAACCTCCGCGGACCTCCCACTCCTCGCCGTGACCCTCTGACGGGACACTATGGCCATTTCCCTACCCCCGGCTATTGGGTAGGGCCACCGTTTCGCTTGAAATCCGGACCAAAGAGGGCGTGTTGCCTTGCGGACACATTACCACCAGCGCCGCTCGGCTCAACCCCCCAGGACTCCTTCATCCCCGCTTACGGCGCTCAACTGCGCAGGTCCTAGCGCAGGTGACTGGTTGTACCTACTCGGTACCAGCTGAATTTTAGTGGCATCCGAGCCCACCACCATCCAGTCACAGATGGTCGCAGTAAGGTAGGAACGCGCCTGGTGGTTTTTGTTACGTCTATTTCGTATGGAATTAGACCAAAAACGGGGCGGCAACCACGTGAAGGTGAACACACCAGACTTGCCTTGAGGATCTACACGACTGTGGCGCTCTCCCTCAAGACCCCGCCACCTTGCCGCCTCTGAGGGAGGCAGTAAGGTAGACCTGCATCTATACTACCAAGCAAAGCATAAGCAAAGCGTGTCGTTGTGCAATCGCAAAAGCATAAATACAAGCCCTCCCCAACTACAATGATTCGTAACGATATAGTCGTTTTGTACTTAAAGAAAAATATCAATGTTTATGTGGGTATTCGTCTTTTTATTTTGGATCCGACGCACAATTTTAAATAAATTACGGGTAAGATGAACTCATAGGCGTTGCATCGTAAACCCGAATTTAACGATTACCAATTATTTTGTGGTTACAGTTACCTAAACAGGTAACAAGACTTATTTATGTACGTGATTAGGTGTAGGTAGGTACCTACAGATAACAGCGGGTAAGATGAACTCAAGGCGTTACATCGTGAACCCGAGTTTGAAAAAAGGATAAGATGTTACTCGTGCGTAGCATCGTTAATCCATTAATCACCAATATAAAAGTAAATAAAGATACCTTGAGGTGTTGACAACATTGGCTCAGAATCCGAGGAAGACGACGATCTACGGCGTCCTTTTAACAATTTCCTTTCCAACTTCTTAAGTTTCTTCTTAATATAACTATATGAATCCTTATCATCACGTTCCCTCTTCGGCATTTTGGTTTATGAGTACCTACTAAAAACACTAAATTGCCGAAAAAACACTAGAACGCAAATTAGAAAGGCCAAATTGGCGGAGCACTGGAATGTGAATGATGAATTGAACGCAATAAATGTATAGGATGGGGGTCTACCCACATCTTAATATTTTTCTTTTTTGTTTGTCTTTATACTTAGTGCATTAGTGGCGACATTGTATGTGTGACTACAAGTGTAAAATCTAATCTCGAGAACGAAACACTGAAGCATAATTGTTAGTAAACCAGCATGTCTAAGCGATATTTCTCGACGGTATGTTAGGCCCGGGGAGAGGCCCAAGGGTGATGAAGAACTCTGACACCAGGTTAGATACTAACCAGACGATTAAGAAAAAAGTTTCATGTGTGGTCGAAGTACGAGAAGATATGGATTTTTAATAAAAAAAACATTTCTTTGTCTGTTCCAGCACTTCACTTCATCCGTTCCATTTTGTCGCTCCGTTTGAAACACTTCGCTCACCTTCTTCTTTGCCGGTAAGCAAATAGCTCCCATTCGAGCTAGTTTTACTTAACTACTGTCATTTAGTTTTGGCTAAGTTGGCGCAAAACAGATGTACTAATTTTTTAAAAGCTCTCTTGTATTCCCGTGGCTGACATTTAAAATCAGTGGTAGGGTTCAATGAATACGTTAAAAATTTATGGCTTGACTATTTATAACCCCTTTTATATAAATTTCAGTCGTCATCCACATCATCACACCCTGTTTGAACCACTGCGCCTCCGCCCACCTTCTCTAACGGTAAGCAAATAATTTCCATTAATAGAGCTATTTTTGTTCAAAGAAACGATGGATGGATTGTGTGGTAAAGAGATGGCAAGAAAGGAGGTTTCTCATGAGATGAGGAGTAACAGAGAAGTATGGAAGAATGCTGCGCCGATCCCAAATGAAATGGGATGAATAAAGGCAGGAGAATGATGATGTCGAGAGCTAGTATAACTCAGTGATTGCTGTAGGTTTGCGCACAGCCGTGAACTTTCATAGTAAGGGATGATTTTGTGATATTTCAAGGTAAAGGTATCGGTAATCAATATCGTGGGTTCGATCCCACGGGAAGCATACTTTGTAAAAGTAGTTTCCAGTTTGACTAGGACATTGCACTACCTCATTGTCTGATAAAAAGATGATTCCGTGCCTCGGAAGGCACGGTCGTGTAAGACGGTGGCCCCGGCTGCCAAATGGCGGTCGTCGGTTTGGAAACTCTGACACTAGGTTAGGGACTAACCTTAATAAATACTCGACTGGTTCTACTTCGTCATTGCCGGAACCTACTAAACTGAATAACCAACCTGCCTCCGAACGATGATTTTTATTTAAAAATAAAACAAACTTACTTCTGCAGTTTTAAGACCTGCGCTCCCATACATTATGTATCGGAAAACATTTTATACAAGTACATCTTATAACTTGGTCGACTATTACCGGTAAACTTGTAAAGCCTACTTAGCTGTGATAGTTTTCCTTTTATTCTCGTTATTATATGTTAGTACCATGATTTTTTTCACACGCCCAAAAACATCTCGTATAGGTGGTTTAGGTTGCCGCACTTGAGTCAAACAAAAAATTGCACTTTAAAGCTGAATATTTCACAAACGAATGCCTTAATCGAAAAAGTGTTTGAGCAAACTCGCAATATTTTTTAGATACCTATCGAACGACATTCCACACAATGAACTTCGAGAGAAAAAAAAAATCAAACCCACTTGAAAAAATCACAAGTGTATCGTTTCGCGAGTTTCCAAAACACGCACCTCTGATTTACCGGATTAATGCACGTACTAAAAGAAAAAAGAAAGAAAGAAAAATATTTATTTGGGACAAGCACACTACAAAAATAATAAAAAAAAGAATCTAAAACTAAATAATAAAAAAAAGACCATATAACCACCACACCACCCATACCTATTGTAATACTTATCACTTGTTTCGGTGCAGGAAATAATGGTTAGTAAGCCATATTTCTCGACGGCGCATGTTAAGCGGTCGGGGCATGTTAGGTGGTCGAAGTACGAGAAGATTTGGATATTTCAATTTTAAAAAAATATTTCTTTGTCTGTTCCAGAACTTTACTTCATCCGTTCCATTTGGTCGCCCCGTTTGAAACACTTCGCTCACCTTCTTCTTTGCCGGTAAGCAAATAGCTCCCATTCGAGCTATATTTTTACTTAACTACTGTCATTTTGTGTTGTCGCAATACAGATGAACAAATTTTTTAAAAGCTCTCTGTATTCCCGTGGCTAACATTTCAAATCAGTGGTACGGTTCAATGAACACATTAAAAAGTTGTGGCTTGACTATTTATAACCCCTTTTATAATATAATTTTTTCGAAAACAGTTCATATTCTTGTGAATTCACAGCACACAAGAAAAGAAAACACCATTATTTAATTTACAATTTAAACATAATGTAATTTTATTGATTTTCGTTGATAACCACTCACTGACAAGTTTAAATGACCAAGGAACTTATATTACTAAATGGAATGATGGGCGTGCAATTGTAAAACGTTCCGAGCGAGAGAACTTCAAGAGAGAATGTCATCTCTTTCTAAGTGGGTGTCCAATATAATTACGAGTATGTAGATACTTACATTTGGGACAGTTATTATTTTAGCCACCGTTGCTGAAGATTCTCACTGCTAGAGAATCTGCATGGAAACGAAAGAATTTTATTAATATTTTACTGTTATATTTTTTTTTTCAGTTTATGAAAAACCTCATATCCCATTTTGATTACTAAGTACGACTTCAGTTCCATGATCCTCGTTTATAAATCAAGAAAATTAGTCTAGTCCCAAGCCGTAATTTGAAAATAAAGTTAAAACAACTTACGGCGCTTAGTGCCCACACTTGAAGAAGAAGTTATCAATGTCGTTCAGGACCATCATTTTCAAGCATACAAGCAATAACACAGTTATTATAATGGTAGTTTATTGATAAAAAACTACCATTATAATAACTGTGTTGGCGAAACGCACTAATGTGTCGATCCTGAGCCAGCTCCATATAAAGACTCGCTTGTCCACTATATGCAGGCAACGCATCTTGTCATACTTCAGCCACACAGTGCGCAGGGGCGACGACAATTTGGAAAAAGTGATTATGGTTGGGAACACCGAGGGCAAAAGATCGCGCGGTCGTTCGCCAACTAGATGGACCGACCAAATAAAAGAAACGACGTCGTCCAAATTCCATGAAATTGTGAGAGACGCACTGGACAGAAACCGGTGGAGGCAGATCATCCGCTCCAGATGCAACCCACATGCTGACCACGATCCTCAGACATGAGGGACCGACCAGACAGAGAGAGAGTTTATTGATTCTCCAGCAATACAAGTCATCGGTAATCTATAGCAACAGTACATTTTACACATCAATGTTTAAGATCTAAATACAAACAACAACATCCATTTATTCTCAGGCAACTTTGGCAGCCTTACATACCTTAGTATGTCATGTAAGGCTGACTAACATAAATATGACAAAATACAATTTGTGTTAGTAAATAGAGGCTTAAAACTATGTTTGTAACACTTTACTTGAGCACTGAGTCACTGCGCGTTTATATAGCACTTGCCCGCGAAAGCGACGGAACACCACTCCCTGAGGCCAGAATTCCGCTTCCAAGACGAAATGTAGATCTATAACATGTTGGTACTTGCACCACGAACACCGTTGACGTTGCGGCACAAGCAAATACTCTCGCCACGTACTTGGTCTTCTGGCGCACGTCCTCCACGATGTCCTCTGCCATAGTGGTTTAGTGTAGGCGGGAATATGTACACCGGAGTGTGCGGCTTCGCGGCACGAATAGAGACGATGGGCTCCGATGGAGCCCTGCCACAGCGGTTTTTGATGGTACACAGTACACTGACGGCGCTTCCTCCTTAACACCGTCACAAAATGACCATCAGCCTGGTCGTACTCATGTTATGATGTGCTCTTCCTCCTTTTTCGAATGCGAGAAACACAAGATCGGTCGATGTGACGATGCTTGGAAGATGCCTATGTCCAGCTGCAGACAATTTCTCGCTGATAATGGTACCAAATATATCACGGCAATACATTTCTTTTGTATAATTTATAAATTAATATATATTCGTCGCCGTGGACCAACTTTTTATAATGTCAAACGTTCCTGCTATTTGACGTAAAAAATAATCCTGCTGGCTGTCAAAAGACACGTCGTGGTACCAATTGAATGCATTATTTGAGGTGACGTCATCAAAACGTTATCAAAACTGATATTTTTTAGGAATACATTAATATTGTTTTAAGGACGTGATGGTACGAAAACGCAAAGTAAGGTTAAAACAGGACTGTTTTAAGACGTTGTAGTAGGGCCCCAGGCATTGGTCAATTCAATGAGGGCAATGTAGATTAGTTTTGGCGTCCGTGATTTTTCATCCCAACCTTACTCCAAAAACCAATTAATTAAGCCATGGAAGACTTTAGAACAAATTATTATAATTATATGCTGTGACTAATGAAGAATATAGATTAGTACCCCTCATTTAATCATTTATATTCATCACTACACTACTAATACTTCGCAGAATAATAATATCAAATTAAAATGCTTCGGAGAATTTCTGTTGAAATTATCACGATAATTAAATATTGTTTTCCGAGGAGTCATTTATTTATGAATTTCAAACGAAACACATTCAATGCCTTTGAATGATATTCAGTTTTGATAACTTTTTTTTTTTTTTTTAAAGTTGATATTCACTTTTCAATTAATTATTTTCGAATAGGTACTTCAAATATTTCCGTCTACCACTTAAAATCACAAATTCGACGAACTTAATTAGAATTTGAAATTTATTTTGTGTTTCATTTACACTGCGTGTACATATTTGATAAAGATTCATCAAAATTTATTTGCATGAAATATGATACATTGTGGTCTTAAAATAGATTTTTATATATTTAATGGCCATTCATATTAAAAGCACTCACTTTATTCATGCATGCATGCATTCAAACTTCAAATTATTACAATAATTTAAGAAAAATTAAATATAATTTTTGACAGCAATTTTCTGTGAATTTAAAATACTCGTTAGTAGGATACCTAAAGTAAAACTATAACAAAACAAGATAATATCAATAAATAGAATAGTAATATAAATTAGTTAACTAATATATTAGAAAAGGGCTTATATGTCAAAAACTCATTTCTTGTAACATGGCAGACCTTAACAAGGAGCCAGGTTTCTTTTTGAAATAATTAATTGGTAGTTCTCTGATTAGAATATTTTATTAAAGACTGACTAAAGGGTTTTCCTATACAAAGGTAGCCCATCATAACTCTTACCTACATTGTTCAAACCAATGAAATCCAACAGCACAAATATATTCCTCCCGACAGAATACATTTCCATAATGAATACAAATGAGCGTGGCACAGCATATCCTAATAAAAGCGACCAATAGAATCATCGGTTTCGGAATATGCTAGCCAATCCCAGCACAGCAAATACTCGTTAACACGATATGCTGGGCGGCCTGTTAAAGCGGTGACGTTAGCACGGAAACTATAAATCACTTTGCGCCCCCGCCATTGGTTCAATTTCAGCCACCTCAGTGATAAATTTTTATGGACTTGTTGTCAAGGGGCTTAGGCCCATTTGCGCGAACAGGCGCGCATATACCGCCTTCCCTCGTTGCGCACCTATAAATTCTGCTTGCTACGTCTTTAAATTGTGACATTTAAGATTAGAAACCGTAAGAAAGTGATTTACTCTCTTACTTCTTGATTAGATCAGAAAGCGATCCCAACAGAGTTGGAAAAGTCTAGGCAGATGATGATGATGATGTCACTTGTTTATGTCCTCGTAATTACATTGCACCGACGGAAACGCAACAATAATACGAAATACTTTATTCCGACATTCACAAATACGAATTTCAAAATACCGATTTTCATAATTCCGATTGATTCAAAATTCCTAATCTAACAACTCCGATCAAAATCAAAATCAAAAGTCATTTATTCAAACTAGGCTGATAATCCGCACTTTTCGAACGTCAAAATTTACTTTACTTATCTATATATATAAAAATGAAACCCGTTTTCCGTTGTCACGACTTGGCATGAAAACGGCTTGACCGATTTGGCTGATTTTTTTTTTTAAATGTTCGTTGAAGTTCAAGGATGGTTCTTACGGCGAGAAAAATTCGAATAATGGCCGGAAAAGCCCTAAAAACAGCCCTTTTCTTTTTCCCATACAAACGTTTTCTAACTAAAACGTAAAATCAATTTGAGCTTTAATACCGTACCCATAAAGTTCAAGTGTTAGTGGAGAGGTTCCGGGAAGGCAAAACAATTGAGTGACGTTCAGTTGTTCAGTCAACGAATGACAACTTCAAACAGACCATACGACATTATCACAATAATCACAAATAATTACTGTTTCTTTCCCAATAGAAAAACGATTTTTCAAATGGTGTTTGCGTATAATATAAAAATTAATTGCTGTTCGTTAGTCTCGCTAAAACTCGAGAACGGCTGGACCGATTTGGCTAATTATAGTGTTGAATTATTCGTGGAAGTCCAGGGAAGGTTTTAAAGGTGAGAAAGTGGTAGGTAGGTAGGCAGGGTAGTAGGTAGAGTAGTAGGTAGGGTAGTAAGTAGGATAGTAGAGTAGGTAGGGTAGTCGGTAGAGTAGTAGGTAGGGTAGTAAGTAGGTAGGGTAGTAGGTAGGTCGGGTAGTAGGTAGGTAGGTAGGGTAGTAGGTAGGTAGGTACGGTAGTAGGTAGGTAGGTAGGGTAGTAGGTAGGTAGGTAGGGTAGTAGGTAGGTAGGGTAGTAGGTAGGTAGGGTAGTCGGTAGGTAGGGTAGTAGGTAGGTAGGGTAGGAGGTAGGTAGGGTAGGAGGTAGTAGGTAGGTAGGTAGTTGGTACACAGGCAGGTAGTAGGTAGGAAAAAGGGCATTGCAACGCATGCCGGGAACAGCTAGTTAAAAATAAAGCGCCCACCCTTCGACACGTCCTAGTGATTTTGCTAGAAAGAAGAAGTGGCGGAACAAACTCCCCAGCAACACATCAATCTGTTAGGTTAAAAGAACCAGACTCGATACAATAGTAAGGTGTAACTTAAATTAAGATTTACTTCCGACACAAATCAATAAAAAAAAAGTATTATTATAATAATAAACAATGTAAAAAATAAATAAAAGAAATACATAACATATCAGTAAACTAATTTTGGAGAAAGAACTTATACATATAACAAACATTGTTTTGTGTTCAACTCAGCGACGAACTATTCATATCATCTAAGTACTCGTTAATGGAATATTAGGTTGGGGAAAAAGTCTTTTCGCATTATAGTATGTATGAACTTGTAATAAAATCTCTTTGGCTATACTATTTGTATCTGGCTGGTTTTGGTATCATTGAAAGTTTAAATTTTAAAGAACAAAATTCCAAATTCAAATTAGGAAAATGTGTGATTTTCATTTGTTTTTCGTACCGTCAAGATGAGTGAATCTAATGAAGAAATTCGATACATTTTAAAATTTTACTACAAAAAAGGTAAAAATGTAACGCAAGCCGCGAAAAAAATTTGCTATGTTTATGGGCTTAGTGCAGTGTCTGTGAGAGTAGCACAAATTTGGTTTAAGCGTTTTCAATCTGGAAATTTTGATGTCAAAGATGCACGTCGCTCTGGTTGTTACGGATAAAATGGATGCCATTTTTGAAAAAGTGGAGCAAGATCGGCATATCAGTAGTTACGACGTAGCTGAAGAACTGGGAATTGGCCACAAAACAGTTTTGGCGCATTTGAAAAAGCTGGGTACACAAAAAAGCTCGACATTTGGGTACCTCACGAGCTCACTGAAAGAAACCTAATGAACCGTGTACTCATTTGTGATTCTTTATTACGACGTAATGAAACCGAACCATTTTTGAAGAAGCTGATAACTGGTGATGAAAAGTGGATCACGTACGACAAGAACGTGTGAAAAAGGTCGTGGTCAAAGGCCGGTCAGGCTTCACAGACTGTGGCGAAACCCGGGTTAACTCGCAACAAGGTGATGCTGTGTGTGTGGTGGGATTGGAAGGGCATTATTCATTATGAGCTGTTACCACCAGGCAGGACCATCGATTCTGAACTCTACTGCGAACAACTGATGAGATTAAAGCAAGAAGTTGAGAGAAAGCGGCCGGAATTAATCAACAGAAGGGGTGTGATTTTTCATCATGATAACGCTAGACCTCACACAACTTTAGCCACTCAGCAAAAATTAAGAGAGTTTGGCTGGGAGGTGTTAATGCATCCGCCGTATAGTCCTGACCTTGCACCTTCAGATTTCCACCTGTTTCGGTCTCTTCAGAATTCTTTAGGCAGTGTCAGGTTAACATCACGAGAGGACTGCCAAAACCACTTGTCGCGGTATTATGACCAGAAGTCCCAAAATTTATATAGCAATGGGATCATGTCCCTACCTACAAGATGGCAAAAAGTTATCGAACAAAATGGTACCTACATACTTTAGTTAAATGTAAATAACCTATATTAAAAAATGTTTTGAATTTTCTTACAAAATGCGAAGAAACTTTTTCCTCAACCTCTTAGTAAGCTTTTAAACAAAGATTAGATTTTACTTTGGCTCTTAGTAAGCTTTTAAACAAAGATTAGATTTTACTTTGACTTTGGCTCGTAGTTTATGCTTATTTGTAGTGGGAAAGTTGTGAATATCACTGTTTTTAGTGTACAGGTGGATATTTTGTCTAATATATAAAACGTTGGCAAAAATGAACTGGGAAGCAACCGTGAGAATACCAATCTCCTTAAAAAAATCTCTAGGGGAAACTCGGGCACCCAGCTGATAAATTGCACGAACCGCCCACTTCTGCAGAACTAATATATTTTGAATATCAGCAGTTTTGCCCCACAGCAACATACCCTAGGACATAACGCTGTGAAAATAACTAAAGTTGACTAACCGTGCTGTATCAACGTCAGTGTATTGTCTTACTTTTCTGACGGCGTATGCGGCCGAACTTAGCCTTCCCGCTAGGATTGATCATTCGTCCTATTTTTATATTTCCGAAATTTCAATATTCCTAACGTTTATATATGTAACTAGCTGACCCACGCAACTTCGTCTGCATCACTTAATATAGCTTTTAGCCTTTCTCGATAAACCGACTATTCAACATATTAACTTGAATTAAATCATACTCGTATCAAACAAAAAATTTTACCTTTCCTCTTTATAATAGGTACCTATTAGTTTAGATTTTCTTCGATTATATTATTAACTAGCGACCCGCCCCGGCTTCGCACGGGTGCAATGCTGATACTAAATTAAATACACTACAGAAAAACTATGAACGTTGTATATAAAAACATAGCGGCCCGCTCCGACTTTGCACGGGCATAAAATATAATATATGCCTATGTCACTCAATGAAAACATGATTAAAATCGATCCAGTATTTTTGATTCATTCATTACTGCCCTTGGCCTGCACGCATTAAATTTGGAGTAAAACAATTCCTCTTTCCCTATACTTACTATGAAGATTTCCTGCTATCTTTGGAATATCTAAATTCATACAATTTTTATTACATTACACATTTTTACTTATTTACTTTTTACATTTTTACCTAGGTATTTATTTTATTTTTACAACAATTAATATATTACAGGATGTCTTTATACACAACGTTCACAGCTTTCTTGTCATTAGACAATACAAACATGTTTTCTCTTGAGGTTACTCTTGAAAGAGCGACATACAGTTGGCCATGTGAAAAACAGTCAACGCTCAAATCTAAGCCTGCAACGTTGAAGGTTTGACCTTGCGATTTATTAATGGTCATTGCAAAAGATGTCTTTACCGGAAACTGTAAACGTTTAAATTGGAAGGGTAAATCCGATGGTATCAGAGGGATTCGGGGAATCAATACACCGACCGGTACCGCCCGCCGCAAACGCAAATTTTAAATTTGTAATATCTCCGAAAATATTTGTTTAATTTACATGCTGTAAGGAACCATATTGATCTATATTAATTGCACACTGTATTTAAGGTACTTAATTCGATAAGGATTAATGTCGTATTGCTTAAAATAGCTTCGTAAATAAGCCATTTTTTCACGTAAAAAGTAAACAATAAAAATGGTTAATGTGGGTTATCCCTAAAATATAAACATATACCATCGCGGACTTTTTTGTAGACCTTTTTATGGTGTACAATACTGTAGTACATTAATTTGATCTAACTCGTAGGGTTTAGGCAGCGTTTTTGCTAAATTGCTAAATAAGCCCAAAAAAATAGGTTAATTTACGACATCACGTTAGAAACCTCTAAAATTAGCAATGTTGCCTTAGTATATGATGTATGTATTATACATATAAACCTTCCTCTTGAATCACTCTATCTATTGGAAAAACCGCATCAAAATCCGTTGCGTAGTTTTAAAGATTTAAGCGCACATAGGGATATAGGGACAGAAAAGGCGACTTTGTTTTATACTATGTAGTGAAGTAACAATCACTATAGGTATCTCTTACTGTTAAATATACAGTAATCCATTGTACTTGCAAACATTATGGTGCAGTAAATATTTTGAATTTGAATTTCTCCGGAGCCCCCGGAGACCAGAATCCCCACTTACCTACCGCACCAGACCGAATGACTGCCGCGCGCGTAATTATTTTGTCGCGCGGATACTTTGATATTGCGATATCTTCTAAGATAATTGTTTAAACTGTATAGAGTAAAGGGCCTAAATATTCTATATTAAATTTCTGTGCTAACAAACATATTTATTTAGATATAGATTAATATCATATGGGTTAAATAAGCATCGCAAAATATCATTCTTTTTAATCTAACATTTTAATAGTAAAAAATGGTTACAGTGAGTCAATCTTAAAAGATGTATATATGCTGTCGCGGACTTTTTTTTAGAACATTTAAAGAGGAACAATTCTTTCATACATGATATTTTCCTAACTTAAACCGTTTTCGCAGCGCACGCAACGGAAGCTCTCAAAAAGGAATACCTTTTCCCGTTTTTGCAACATTTTTCATTTATGCTCCGCTCTTATTAGACTTAGCGTGATGTTATATAGCCTAAAGCCTTCCTCGATAAATGGACTATCCAACACTAAAAGAGTTTTTCAATTCCAACCAGTAGTTCCAGAGTTTACCCCGTTCAAACAAACAAACAAACAAACAAACAAACTCTTCAGCTTTATAATATTAGTATAGATTAGTAATAGATTACTATTCTCAAAATCTCAAAGCCGAGTTTCAATTGATCGAATAACAAAAATTCCGACTTAATGATAATTCGAAACATCAAAAGTAGGAATTCCGACTATTATTTAGAGATTATAATTTTTAGGTTCGGACTTTTGAACATCAGAATATTGAAATTCGGAATAAAATATTTCGGAGTATTTGGTTGTTCCCGGCACCGACTGTCTTATCAGGTCATGTTACAACTAACTTGACGGACTGCTGCGCTGTTGGTCGCGGGTTCGATCCCTGTAAGGAACAAATATTTGTATGGCCTACAGATAGTTGTTTCAGGTCTGGGTGTTTGTGTATCTGAATTTGAGTGTTTGTAAACTCAACCACGATACAGGAGAAATTCCTAGTGTGAGCAACGTTTAAAAAAAAAACTTTGTCTTCTAGAAACTAAAAGAATGTAAAAGCAATTCACTAAGAAGTTGGCACAACGAAAATAATACATATTATGTTCCATTCCATCCGATGAAAACTCAATCACCCCACGAGTTACATTCAATTATCTACGTTTCGCAGAAAACACAGCCACGCCGTCTCCCGCCGTCAGACATGTCTGATTCGAGTACTCTGGGAAACCCCTAATTCATTCAACAGCTAGAAGACAAAAAATAGGTAAAAACAGAAGTTTAACTCTAGACAACCTGCGAAAATGCACTCACAAAAATATGTAGATGTGTACTATAGATGCGTCACAAAAACGGACTTCATAATTCATACAAACGGAGATCAGCTCTTTCTGAATAACATTGAAATATTGAGACACAGGAATATTTCAAAAGAACATAGTGTCCTCTAAAACGCTACATTAAGCTGGAGGAGAGAAAAAAACACTGCAATGAAAAATTTGTTAAGTTAAAAGAAATTGAGTCCATAATAATCTTCTTCTTCGCGTGCCGATGATCTCAAATCATATTAGACCAGTATGTAGCCACCTGCACAGGTCTATCATTTGCTTCTAGTAAGACCTGAAATGTGCAAGTGGTTGTGCAGGATGGACAGGCGGCTATCCTGCAGAGGGGCTCCACACTGCATGGCAGTTTGTTTGGGATGGATCGACGATACCCCATTTGGCCAGATTATATCTACAGCAGCCAACCTGGGCTCGCAGTCGGTTAAGAGATTTCCAGATTGGCCACTGCATTTCGTTTTCGGGCGGCAAGTGTTTTTCCGGGTTGATGAAATATGGAGGTATGGGATGTTTGTTTCGCCACAGTTCGCATCTCTCGTCCGACGCACCATCTTCTAAGGAGATCGTATGCCTTAAGAAGCTTTTACGGCTCTTTAAGCGTGAAGGTGGTAGTTGATGCCCGAACAGGAGGTGGCGGTTGTCTCGTTCATGTTTTCCCTTTTCGATACGACTTGCTACTTCGCGTCGAACATCTGGTGGACCTATACCTGCAAGCGGATACAACATCACAAGGGGCACCCCTGGCCAAGGGGCATCTTAAGCACCCCGTTACGATGCGGCAAGTATCGTTAAGCGCTATGTCAACCACTTTTGCATAAGCTGATCGATGCCAAACTGGGCATGCAAACTCCCCAGCAGGAAAAGCAAGACATGGGCTGGTTGTGCGAAGAACCCGTGGTGCTCCCCAGCTGGTGGTAAAGCGATGAAGAATATTATTCCTAGTACCAATTTTCTGTTTAGTTTTGACACCATAATAATGATGCAATGACACATAATAGTCGTTTGCCCGAATTCGATTGCTTTTGCAATGCGGACAAACGACTAAGTGTAAATTGACGGGGTTGCTGGATTAGCGGGGGTCTTTGGACAAGCTAGACCAGCTACAAGTCAAGTTTAATAAATGCATTGGGTGAAGCACACTTGCGACCGGTGTGAGATTCAGCTATAGTAAAATAATCATACATCATACAAAATAAAAATTATTATTATTATAATAGTGCAGTGGTGGTCCAGTGGTGGCGGCCCCGACTTACGAACAGTAAGTCGTGGGTTCGAACCCAGGCAGGCGCATTGTGTAATTTATTTCATCACCACTGCTCTCAAAAACGGTAAAGGCAAATATCGTGAGGAAACCGGCATGTCCTAGAACCAAAAATTCGAAGACTTGTGACATCTACCAATCCGCACTGGGCCCACGTGGTAGATTATAGCCCATTCCCTCTTAAAGAGTGGAGGCTTGTGTCCTAGCAGTGGGAACATTAATAGGTTGATGATGATTATTATAATATTATGTGTGTGCCCTTATTCCTGCTTGTCGTACGAGTTTTCTGTAGTAGCTACATGTCTGGTCGTTACAGGCCGGAAAGTTTTACAACCAGTCTTACCAAAAAATATTATTCACCCAGTACACTAGGTAACTGGGTTGTAGAACTCAGATAGGCAGTCCTTCCATGTAGAGTACTGGAATTTAGTTGCATTCGGTTAAACTGGAAGCCGACCCTAACATACTTGGGAAAAAGTTAGGCAGATGAAGATGATGACGATTTACAAATATATATTTTGCAGTATATCATTCCTTAATGACAGTCTCCACGTATAAAAAGTGATCACTCCCAAAATGAAGACCGATTGCAAGTGCTCTTCACTCGTAGTTCATAGAAAAATGTCTATTTTGTCTATGTGTGAATTTTAGCTTTTTTTTCGCAGTGGACCTTTTGTCTGTCTATTTCGTGAAACCACTCTCCACAGGTTGTCGCATTACTATATAATGCAATGCAGTTTCAGTTTTCTACATCCATTTCTTTGGCTTGAAATAACGACAGTTGCATGAAATGCATATTGAAACATAGCTTTGGGATTCTACCTAAAAAAATATACATATTATACTATGAAAACTGCAGATGACGGTATAATTTGTGGTTGTAAAAATCGACCAAATGGGAGTGGCCAGGATATGAAGAGGAGTGTAGATTTTTCTGCCCAACAGGACTATAACTTGTAGTCTATATATATAAAAACCGGCCAAGAGCGTGTCGGGCCACGCTCAGTGTAGGGTTCCGTAGATAATAAAATATTATGTAAACGAAGTTAAAAAAAAAATACGGGCAAATGAAACTTGACCTCTGGATTGTATAGGCGCTCATACGATTCAGGGACCAAATTATATTGGTTAACTGCAGTTTCCATCTGTTGTTTCCATCCAAGTTCAAAATAATTTTCCTAGAAAGTCCTTATAAAGTTCTACTTTTCAGATTTTTTTCGTATTTTCTAAACTTATGGTTCAAAAGTTAGAGGGGGGGGGACGCTTTGTTTTTTACTTTTGGAGCGATTATTTCCGAAATTATTGACATTATCAAAAAATGATTTTAGTAAACCCCTATTCATTTTTAAATACCTTTCCAACAATATATCACACATTAGGGTTAAAATTAAAAAAAAAACACTTCCCACTTTACATATAGGGGGGCTACCCTAATAAAACATTTTTTTCCAATTTTTATTTTAGCACTTTGTCGGCGTGATTGATACACATATTGGTCCCAAATTTCAGCTTTCTAGTGCTAACGGTCACAGAGATTAAGCGAGGACGGACAGACAGACAGACAGACAGACAGACATGGCGAAACTATAAGGGTTCCTAGTTGACTACGGAACCCTAAAAATGAAACCCGTGTTCCGTTGTCACGACTTGGCATGAAAACGGCTTGACCGAACTGGCTGTTTTTTTTTTTTAAATGTTCGTTGAAGTTCAAGGATGGTTCTTACGGCGAGAAAAATTCGAATAATGGCCGGAAAAGCCCTAAAAACAGCCGTTTTCTTTTTCCCATACAAACGTTTTCTAACTAAAACGTAAAATCAATTTGAGCTTTAATACCGTACCCATAAAGTTCAAGTGTTAGTGGAGAGGTTCCGGGAAGGCAAAACAATTGAGTGACGTTCAGTTGTTCAGTCAACGAATGACAACTTCAAACAGACCATACGACATTATCACAATAATCACAAATAATTACTGTTTCTTTCCCAATAGAAAAACGATTTTTCAAATGGTGTTTGCGTATAATATAAAAATTAATTGCTGTTCGTTAGTCTCGCTAAAACTCGAGAACGGCTGGACCGATTTGGCTAATTATAGTGTTGAATTATTCGTGGAAGTCCAGGGAAGGTTTTAAAGGTGAGAAAGTGGTAGGTAGGTAGGTAGAGTAGTAGGTAGAGTAGTAGGTAGGGTAGTAAGTAGGATAGTAGAGTAGGTAGGGTAGTCGGTAGAGTAGTAGGTAGGGTAGTAAGTAGGTAGGGTAGTAGGTAGGTCGGGTAGTAGGTAGGTAGGTAGGGTAGTAGGTAGGTAGGTAGGGTAGTAGGTAGATAGGTAGGGTAGTAGGTAGGTAGGTAGGGTAGTAGGTAGGTAGGGTAGTAGGTAGGTAGGGTAGTCGGTAGGTAGGGTAGTAGGTAGGTAGGGTAGTAGGTAGGGTAGGAGGTAGTAGGTAGGTAGGTAGTTGGTACACAGGCAGGTAGTAGGTAGGAAAAAGGGCATTGCAACGCATGCCGGGAACAGCTAGTACTAAATAAAAATAAAACAAAAAATCAAAGCATTTATTTCTAACAAAAACAAATTAAAAAGAGGCTACAGTCCTAGTCACAAGGCATAATAACTGTGAATGTGCTGTAGTTACCCATTGTTGTAGTCAACCTCAGGCCACACTTATCATCTCAAGCCCGACTTCACATTCTGCTGCGAAGAGGCCACTCTTTACTTTAGCCCGCTATATATTTTTATTTGTTGACCTTAAAGTCCATAGTGTTAGTGTTACATGAAATATTCATGTAGCGGCATTTAGTACAAACAGTGCAACAGCGCCATCGATGACCCAAATGATATTGAAATTGTTGTTTTTGAAATGTATATAGATCAGATGAGCCCCGTGACCTTAGTCCTCGCAAAATTATAATAAAATACCACTAATGTTTCTGTAATAATATAAATTCAATCGTGCTCGTGGCGCCATCTATTATCATAAGAACGTTATTGTTGTTTTCCTCGGGAGTAGTATTTTTTCTCGGAATTCTAGTTACCTTATGTTTCTGTACACCTGACAACGTACTTGTCCTTACTACATGCAAAATTTCAGGATGGACAATTCAGTGGTTCAGACGTGAAATCATAATATTACTTATGATGGTTCTGTTGTCTCACTCCCTAGTTTAAATTAATGTTTACTTCGTGTTTATACGTAATTCGCCACAACTACTCCAAAACGGCAAAAGAAAACATCAATTAAATTCAATTTTATTCACAAACCATTTTCATTGTGTTATTTCAATAACAAAAATCACCATCGTGGGTACACAAAGCCACAAAAAAAAACGCTTGTATTTATATACTTATAGTTACGTTTATGTGTATCTGGGGAGATGATTGACCTCTCCAATTGGTCTGGCTGCTTACAAAAAGTCTTGAAATAGTCCCTTGAATATCTTATATTAAAATTAAGACAGCGAATGTAAGTAAAGTGTGTAAAACTTTTACCTGCCTTTGGCACCTGGTACCTGACAACTGGTCACTCTGTCAAGCTAGCAGGTATGCACTATGCATACACGCAATGTACATACTAACACTACATTATCCCATACATTTTATTTTTGAGATAATAAGTAACGTCTGGGGGCTCTGGGATCTTAGACCATTAGGTACCCAGGACAAATAAGAAACGGCGGGGCACAACGAACCTCCTAAGAAACCCAAACGTGTCACGTTCTCTGTTCTGAACTATGTATAATGTTGATTTCAGGTGGTGACACAAAATGGCAGATAAAAAAACCTCCCCTCCTGTAGTGATTATTCGCCGAAAAAGTTTACGAGTTATTGGTAAGTTCTTATTTCAAACTAGGGAATTTTAACGTCATCATTTCTTGTCATCAAAAGCTTAAAATCGGCTGAACAAAACTCTCTGGATATACATGTAGGTACATACATCCGGACTTATTTATTTTTCAGATTTAAAACATCCATAGATTGTTAGTAAACATAAAACTTAAAAACTGCACAAACTGCAGCTCACTAATGAAACCGTCTATGTATAAGTTAAACAAAATCGGTGAAGACAAAGCACCTTGTCTGACCCCACATTTCAACTTATACTCATCAGAGCTAGCATTTGCCTAACGTACACAGTTCACTTGGAGGCCATACCAGTACCTAAAAACGTTAATTAATATTATTACAATGGCATTTGTGCTTTGTGTAATTTACCCCATAATATGTCATACAATTTATTAATCAAATCAAAAGCCTTTGACATCAAGGATGGAAGAAAACACAGGATTTTGATTGTCTACGTAATAGCGTACAGTCTGCTTTAGACACATGTTGGCCGTCTCTCTTGACAGTCCCTGGCGGAAACCGTGCTGAGCATCATGCAACATAATGTTCTTCCTTTGAAAGGTGTTCAAGATACTGTCAAAAATCTTTGCGACAATCGTCGCAAGGGAGATCGGTCTGTAGTTTGACCTGTCCGACATGTCACCAGTTTTATTTTTAATAATCGAGATCACTACAGTTTTCATCATGTCACTGGGCAGATAAGAATGCTAGGTACAAAATTAAACAGTTACGCTAATACTCGGGGCAGATGTTTACCAGCACGTCTTAAATGCTCCACACTAAGCCCATCGTGCCTGAGCGACTTTACCCGTTTCATCTGACAAATAGCACTTTTTACCTCTTTTGATGTAAACCTCAAGGCAAGATTTGTCAGTTGTGACGGCGTGGTACTAAACTCAAAGTCGACCGACGCCAACGAGGGTCCCAGAGGTGGATCGACCACAAAAACATCTTTAAACAAGTTGGCTGTATCAGAGGCGTCAGACAGTCCATCGACACTCACTGGGAGGGCAGGTGCATGGTTCATGTTTTTAGTACCTTACCAAAATTCCCGAAAATTATTTTTGCCATGCTGTGAGGCCATGCGATCCCTAATTATTTGGTCCTGGTGGTCTTGGCACCATTCAATTTTAGCTTTGAGTTCTTTTCTAGTTTTGGCCATGTCATTGTACACTTCACCGTGTGAGGATTTACCTGCTGACACCCATACTCTAAAACTTAGTCTGGCCTCCCGATGAGCCCCGCTAACATACCGATTCCAGCCTCTAATATAACCTCCTTTTCTCTTACAATACGGTCCATCAAATGAAGCAATTGCAGCATTCCTCTGAATACTAAATTATTATATAATTTATCAATAACTAAAAGTTGTTCTAATATATTATTATTACACATATACACAGTGGTCAAGCCGTCTTTGAGACCTAATGAGCCATATGTGCCAGAGACAGAACCTACACTTCAGTTCTACGCAAAAAATGCGCAACTTGACATCAAACAGTTCACTGGGGTGAGAATTAAAATCACCTAGAATATATGCAGATCCTACCTATTACTCCTCAATTCAAACTCAAACTCAAAGCATTTATTTCAATTAAACCATTACAGGCACTTTTGAATGTCAGAAAAACTACATAAAATAAAGCTACAGTCTTAAGGCATAATAACTTGTGAAAGTACTGTAGTTGCCCATTCCCTAGCGTAGATCTCTAAGAGGAGAAGAAGGGCAAGGAACTCCATGAACACTCTTTTAAATCAGAATATTGTAACAAAACTTTGGTTACATCTATCATGTTGAGATGGTATATCACGTGAGAACGATGTAACAAGATGTACACGATAAAAGTGTCCACAGTAAATTCAAAAACGACGATTCTAAAATAAAACTAAAAAATAATTGGAACATGCCGTGGCAGCTAAGAGGTGACCAGTCACCACTGACAGCACCCGTTCACGATGGTGCATGGTTCAGCACCATTCCACTCAACCATTTTGAAGGGAACGAAATGATCCGACACACCCGCCACCATCACCAAGTCAAATAATAATTTAAAAAAATATATGTAGAGTTCCAGATAATTATCTTGAACAGAGATACTACGTGTGTGAGCGTGTGCCCGTGTATGTAGGACTACCTTATGGGGTGTGGTGTACCATAGTAATTGCCATTAGAACATTGGATTGTCAAGGATCTTCGATCTTCCCTCGATGTTCACCAACCTCGACGGAAGTGGCGACAGCTGTCTTCAGGTATCCAGTGAGAGATGATCTCTGCCTACCCGTCCCTACTTTCAAGTGACTTGTTTAGACTATTCCTTCTCAAAGCTCCCCATTTTTTCAAGACATAATAAAAAAACTCAGCATCTCGGTTTACACTTAATACTTACATTCAGCCTGTGAGGCACTTTTCCATAGTCCTGCTTCTTCTCTTGAAATAATCTTCAACATAAAGGGGTCGATCGACATGACGTGTCTTAAATCTTCAACATTTAAGACACGTCATGTCGTCCATCCTGACTGTTTTTTTTTTATTATCACAGGTTTCATAAGACAGTTCTGATGTTGTTTTCATTTGTTTACAATAGAGCCTGGATTTCTCACTACAACTAATGTGCCTATCTCATCTCTATTCGCACATATCTATTTAGGCCCAATTTCAGTCTATATCAAAAGAGTTCAGCTCAACTCAAAGCGTCAGAAAGACTTAGGGAGGCCTTTGCCTATTTAGCCAAGATTAAAAACATTTTTTTCTTCGATTAGTTGCGAAAACTTTCGAAGCCAATTTTATTTTATTAATTTATAAAAAATAAGTACGCCAAAAGTACCTACATACATTTTATATACAACAATAAAAGTATACAGCTAAATAATATATTAACAACACCTCAGATCGATCTTCAGGATTTGCCGCGCTTGTCTGGGTTGGAAAAGTGACCACCCTTAACACACCGAATTTCCTCCGTGCCTCCGAAACAATGTAAAACCGCTGGTCCCGTCGGTTAATTCCGCCTTTGACAGTTAGACTCGTTACAGGTAGTCAGTGGCCCGAAGTGACAACCAGTCTTGCATCGTATTACCTAGTTCTAACTGGGTTGTGTAGGTCAGGTAGGCAGTCGCTGCATGTAAAATACTGGTATTCAGCTGCATCTGGTTAGACTGGAAGCCGACCGCAACATAGTTGGGAAAAGGCTAGTCAAATGAATGAATAAAAGTATACAGGTTAAGGTTCTTTTTTGTAGATACTAATTACAGGTACCATTATGCTTCAACATCGTTATGTTAAAATAGACAACAAAACATCTTTAACATAGCCTTCATACGGTGTTCGGGACAATTTTGACCTATATCAGAAATGAAACAAAATTTACTCGATAGCTAATTTCTTTTGAGATTTGATATTTCATGACTTTTATCGAAGTTTTGAGTTGGTGTATCGTTTTATAAAAATATCGACCTACAACTTTTTCTACGTTTAAGGTCCTCGGGTCAAATGTGACCATACGTATTAAACAAAGGTCATTTTTTAATTTTTATTAAGGACCCACTTTTTATTGTATGGTTGTATTCTTCTTGTCAAAGGCCTCTTATAGTCTTACAATAATAAATATTGAGTGAACAGAACTGTGTTAGTTTGAAGATAGGTCTAGTTATTTCGTATTTGAGTTTGACAGATAGAGAGATTTTTGGAAGACGTGTCGTATGAGGAGGATTTCAGTTCTGAATTAGAAAATCATGTTGAAGAAGCTGATTCATAGGACTGATGTCTTGGTGAGGGTGAAATTGCAGTTGTTCCCACCGAAATAATGAATAAATGAAAATAATAAATGTCAAAAATTTGCCAAATAATTATACAAAAAATCCACACGGAAACAGTCACATTATCAACTTGATGCCAGGATTAACACGTTATGGAGTCTCTAGAATCACAGAAATAAAAATTTCAAGCTTTGATTAATTTTTTCCACCTCCTTTACTAACGTAAGGGTAGAAGTTTTAAATAGATAATAGTGGCACAAAATGTTCCGAATTTTAATAAAATCTAATAATTAATATAAAATTCAGTAGCTTTTCTTTTCATTGAAATTATATAGTTCATTAAAATACAAACTACAATAATAATAATTAATAAAATATTACACATTACTTCTGGAAATATAGTACTGGGTCAATTAAGACCCGAAGTCCATTTACGTCATGGAAGGGGCCCGCAAGGGCCGACGCCTGTCGGGGCTGCGGGTTGTTCGCAGATGCCGCGGCCTCGACATGAAGGGCTAAGAAGGAACACGGGTGGTTTTTAGTCAGTAGAAGTCTGACACTCCCTTCCGCTCTGCCCAAGAGCGGGAGGGGTTATTTGATGATTTCCCACCCCCCAAAAAAAAAAAAAGTCCATTTACGTTAGTAACTTTAAAGACCGTATGAAGGTTAAACTAATACTAATAACAAAAATAGTTTGTGTTGTGTTTGTGTGTAGTTTGTGTTTTAAATCACAAAATATCCAAACAAAAACTAATAAAAAACTAAATAAAATATGTGTTGTGTCGGTTCTTTTATTTCTATATTAAGTTGAACTTTTCTTTATGCTCTTACTTTAGGTATTTCGTCCAGTAATATTAGTCAAAATATGACAAGCATCTCGGAATCAGCGGCAGTCATCGGAAGCAGCAGTGGCCCAGTAGTGGTGGCAAAATTCAACAACTTAAGAATATATTACCAAAATTGTAGAGGTTTGAGAGCTAAAACCAACACTTTTTACTGTGACCTTTGTTGGTAAATTATGATGTTGTAATATTGACCGAAACTTGGCTAAATAGTAGTATACTCAACAGTAAGCTTTTTGATAGTGGATATGTTGTCTACAGAAGAGACAGGGAAACAACTGGCTTTCATCCCAATAAAGACGGAGGGGAAGTTCTGATAGCCGTTTCAACAAAAATCAACTCAAAACGTGTTGATTGGCAAAGTTACTGTGCAAATCTTTAAGTCATTATTGATATTTCAGCTACTCGACAACTAACTCTACCGGGACCACCTGTATGTCTCTCGGCAATAGAAAGTTTCATCGAACATTGTAATACTGTGTTTGCAACAACAAACATCACAATCTGTCTAGTGGGGGACTTTAACATGGGTATATTACCTGGACTCCGAGTGTAATTAACAGCTCTCTTCCCAACACATGTCAGAGACTGTTTGAGTTCATGGATGTTAGTAAACTAACACAGCACAATCTGGTTAAAAGAGTTCTGCGCTTACTCTGGACACGTGAAGAAGGTAATGTGGACGGTCCATATTACCTTCTTGCACGGTGAGTGAATCCACTATCTCTTTAACTGCTGTCGATCAATTCCATTCACGGCTTGAACTTACTCTTTCATTTTTAAAAGAGAACAGTCTGCCTTACAATCAGCAAAACACGAGGAAAAACTTTCACAAAGCTAATTATGATAAAATTAAATCCTACATTAACGAACAAAACTGGGATCTACTACTTGAAAGTAAAAATGATGTGGATAGCATGGTAAATGTGTTCTAGGACGTCTTAAACACGGCCACAGATAGTTTTGTCCCAAATTGTAAGTTAATGTCCAGTCTTTATCCTCCATGGTTTGATAAATCAATCATAAATACTCTCAAAGAAAAAAATAAACTCAGATTACGTGTCAAGATGTATTAAAACGCAAAACGTTGTCAAAACTTAGCTAAAAGTTTATACAGTCTTTAGATGAATAACTTGGAATCAAAAATCAAAGATAATCCTAAACTATTATGGATTCACGTGAAGACTAAACGCGGAGGATCTAGTGTCTTATCATTGGACTCTGAGTGTAATTAACAGCTCACTTCCCAACACATGTCAGAGACTTACAGTTCTGCGCGTACTCTGGACCTAGTTTTATCCAAAAAATAAACTCAGATTACGTGTCAAGATGTATTAAAAAGCAAATCGTTGTCAAAACTTAGCTAAAAGTTTATACAGTCTCTAAATGAATAAATTGGAATCTAAAGACTGTATAAACTTTACAGTTTTGTGTTTTTTTTTACAGATAGTCGAGCCATTAGATGTTGTGGTCTGACCGTCAGACCACAACATCTAATGGCTCGACTATCTGTGACCTTTTTGGTAATTATTTCTCATCTGTTTACACCAAATAACTCAGAATAGGGATATTTACTGACTCATGTGATTCTAATTAGTCCGTCTGTTAGATTTTTTTTTTATTTTCTTTTTTCCTTTATCCTACACTGTCCCACTGCTGGGCAAAGGCCTCCCCCATGGCTTTCCAAGTTTTTTTACAATCTGCCTTCTCCGTCCAATCCGTTGAGAATGAGTCCAGATCGTCACGCCAGCGTTTCTTGGGCCTGCCTCGGTTACGTCGGCCGTCTTCAGGCACCCACTGTGTTACTATCTTCGCCCACCTGTCCGGCCCCATCCTAGAAACGTGACCCGCCCAGTCCCATTTTAACCTGGCAGATTTAAGGCGTAGGCATCGCCGATGTTGATCGGCGATGCCTGTCTTAGATCGTATTAAGGTGTTGCGCATTCGATCGGAGAGTCTGTTAGATTATCGAAAAATATTGGATACGTATTTAAAAAAAATCGTCGTAAATCGTTTTTATCAAATCAATAAAAATTGACGAATATAAAGCGCGACAAAGATTTGGGTGGGGGGTTGTGACTTCACTCACCGGTAAAAAATGAAATGTCATACTAATGTCTTAGAATATGACGTCACACGAGTTTTCAAAGCAATGTATCGTCTTCATTGTTTGTTGACGTGAAAAAAGAAAAACTACGTGTCCAATAATTTTTGGAAATCTATTTGACGGACTATTTAGATTTTTTTTGTTAACTACCCTATTTAAGGATAACTCAGGCTTTCTTAGATCACTGGAAGCTAATAGCCGGTGCCTAACAGCCCCAGACTTGGATGTGGATTCTTTACTCAGAAAACTGCAATCTTTTGTGACGGAAAGGGTTTACGTGGTGCAGGTTATTATTGCAATAAGACCACGTAACCACGTCTACATAAAATACTATATTATAAGTACATATTTGATTTACAAAGATGGGTGTGGATTAGTTTATGGTCACGTACAATTCTTAAGGCACCGTTGTGGGATGATGCACTGTACTGCCCTGATAGCTGGCGTGACGATGACCGCAGCGAGGTGCCACGTAGCTGGAAGCGTAGGGGTGTAGGTCGGCCGTTGTTCACGCCGACCGCCGCTACTCGGCTCGGCCCACGTGGCAAATATCGCCAACATTGTGGGTAGCCCGATGCCGGCACGTACGACGGAACCAGTATGGGTTCTTCGTCTGAGGCCACAGATGTGCAGCCGTAACTTTGGCGGGTATTCCTCCAACCGGAACGTGGGATCCTGGAACATGACGTCCAGCGTGTCACGAGATGGCCAAAGGTCATCTCCGCTGATTGCAACACCAAAACTAAGCAGAGCAAGCACCAGTGCGCTGATGGAGGATGTTGGTGGGTTGTCACAATCAGACGGAGTTTACAAGTTGGGATGAGTGAAATTAAGGCATGATAGCACATTTTTAGTGTGAAGCACGCAAAGTCAAAATGTGTTGAGCTGAAGGCGATTAGATTTAAATACATGAACATTGGCGTAGCACAAAGTCAGATAAAACAAGCATACATACCAATTTAACCTATAATGACAAAAAAACAAAATATTCGCATGATCAAGTTATTCAACACTTACCCAGTATGGGGTTTCAAAGACACCGAATTTAAATGCTCGATGGCGGAGAATTATTGGGATTAGGTAATCGTTTTAGGCCCGGATAATGGCGAGTTAAGACACGTGTGAAATCACTGATAAAATTTATATCTGGTGAGACGTGTGACCGCTTCGCACTAGGAACTTCCTTCATATTAATAATATTGGCGTTGCCGTTTTAGGCGATTTAGAAAGTCAGGTTATGTGAGCTGGACAGCGAGCTGGTTAGGATGGTTTTCCAGTCTTGTTTAACTTATCCTTCACTGTTGGCATGTACAGGTATTCGTGTACTTCACTGTTTCTAATGAACCAGGGTGCATTGCTAATTAGCTTTAGGATGGAAGGTGAGGGCGCCGTGGCGCCTCTCCAGCCACTCCTCAAAGAGGGGACTTACCGCCACTATTGTGGCGTGCCCTGCACGCACGGGGTTGCGGCAGTCTTGTTTGACCGTGGAGCACTGATTTATTGTTATTGTTTCACTTTTTTTTGAGAACGAGTCCTAGGTACTTCAAAGTACACTCGACGCCGATGGGAACCCCTCCCACCGTTAGCTGGGATCCCGACGGTGGCACATTCCCACGCCCATAGAAGCACATGGCCTCGGACTTGTGAAACCAAACTGGTGTTCTGCAAGATCCGGACCCATCCCCTCAAGGTGCTCGGCACCAGGACCAGCTTCCGCGTCTACCAACGAAGCGGAAACTGGCCTCTTTCCATGCACGCGCTTAAGAACCCCTCCAGTCGAGGCCCAAGAGCCTCTGAGGAGGTCACGACCCCTCACTCAAATCTTTGACGCGTTTTATTTTCGTCAATTTTTATTGATTTGATAAAACAAAAAATACGAATCCAATATTTTTCGATAATCTAGCAGACGGACTAATTAGAATCATATTTTTTTTGGTCAGTGAACATCCCTATTGGTAGCAAATAGGGTACCAGCACAGGTACTACGGATATTGACGGTGCGTGGGACTACATGACAAAGTTTGGTCGTGAGATCAATACAATTGAAATCACCATGAACAATACCATGCAGTACAGAGGCCTCTAGATACTTATGTCTAGATTCTAGGTTGACTTGCCCATATTTATCCAGTAATTGAGAGTACAGCAAATACGTTTTATGGCGTCTATAATGCATTGCTGGCAGAAACTTGCGCTGGACTTTGTGAATCTCGTCTATGTATTTATCAAAAAAACTTATTTTGACGCATTATTAGTGCATAATAGATACATAAAGGTGTTTGTTAGGTCGTCTTTAGTACTAAGTATCACCAAATAGTTTATTTTTTATTACAGTGCATCACATTAACTATTTGTATGGTCCTTTATCCGTTCTAAGAGCTAAACTATAAAACATTAAATGCTCTTTAATCTTAAAAAACTAAAATGCTCTGTTAAAAACCATAGGCCTACTATATCACTCTTTGGTGATAAAACGCCTAGGTTATAGAAGTTTTTGCTACTTGGGGTGATATGACATGCATTGTGCATAGTCTCTAGCAATAATATGTATATAAATGGCAAAGTTCAAATGCGTATTTCTCGTAAAAACGATTGAAATTAGTAGGTGAAAATTGCGACTGAACTCTGCTAAGTGTAAACATATTGGACCACAATGATGCTGACAGTACCCACCAACCTACTATGTGTGTTAAAAACTTGGTATTAATGTTTTTTTTAACTTTCAGGTCATATTGAGGAGCCAATTCTTACAATATTTGAAAAAGTTGTTGATTTTGAAGGGCATCCTTTAATGTTTACAATTATTCTACCAATCGACACTCGGGCTCTGCCTGCGAATATCGTTATCGGTCAGACGAAGCTGACGAATTTAATAAATTACAATGTAAGAAATGTTATAAGATTTCTAGTTTTAAGCTTACTTTTTTACGCTTAAATATTGGCTCTAGAACCAAAATAAGTCCTACCAAGGGTAGTCGCATTATCCAGATACGCAGTTGCTCCATTAAAAAAACTGATATTCAGCTGCATCCGGTTAGACTGGAAGACAAACCCAACATAGTTGAGGAAAGGCTAGGCAGATGATAATGAATAGCTGTAAAACAAATGTTCGCGCTACTTGTACCCATTACTAAAACCCATAATTATTAGGCCAGTTACGTTTACGTCACATGTAGGTGACGAGTCCAGACTGCTACTGAGAATTTCCTGATGGAAAACCCAATAACACTTCCTAGGAATTGAATTCAGACCCGCCGGATAAATGAGAGCTGACAAACAATCGAAGCGAAACCGACACGAATGTGTCGTATGTCTTACATTTTTTTGGCATTACGAGAGCGTGCGAGTAAGATATAGGTACGACAAATTCGATTCGGTTTCGCAACATGTTATTTTGTTAAGTACAGTCAGTACCCAGTATCACCTGACGCCTTTTTTATGGAGGGTGGAAAATCATTTAATAACCCCTCCCGCTCTTAGGCAGAGCGAAAGGGAGTGTCAGACTTCTACTGACTAAAAACCACCCATGTTCCTTCTTAGCCCTTCATGTCGAGGCCGCGGTATCTCTTGCGAACAACCCGCAGCCCCGACGGGACCCGCAGCCCCACGGGATCACCTGACGCCTCGTATAATAAAAACGATGGCAAGTGGTTTGAGCAGAGGGGTCAGGTAATTCTGGGCACTGACTTTACAAAGAGTAGGCACATCAAATTGGCGCAGATGCAAATGTCCTCTCATGCTCTATTGGTTGACATTTGCGTATTTTTTGGGATATGTTTTAAAAATTAAATGGCGTCCTTGTGTTCCCATTCGGGCCATTTTGGTCAAAAGATCCATCTTCTGACAAAAACGCGTTTTTTCACTACAACAAAAACAACGTTGATGTAGAAACGATGTACGACCATATATAACATTATGTAAAACTGCTTAAATAGTCAACTATGAAGTCTTATGCTAATAAAAGGTGCTAAAACAAAAACAAACCAAACCATATCACACCTGAAGTATTCCGTGTTTATGCATACTATAAATATTTCAATTTTGTTTCAGAAATGTGAACAGGGCTACTTGTATATGGATGTCGAAGTTATTCTGGACCAAAGCATGAATGGATATATTTGTGCATTTGTGGACTACGTGGATGACTGCGATATAATCCGTAATGCTCGTTTATATGCGGACATAGAGGTTATTCCTCGTCAACATATTGACGAGACTACCGTAAGTTTCACTTTTTTTTCTTAGTACCTACTTACTTGTCCGTGTAAATGTAGATGTACAACAAAAGTCACTAAGTCGAATCTATTCAAAGTATTTTTTGAATTTCGTAATTGATGTTTTTGTTTACCGAATGACCCCAAAAATTATATTCATTTTTACACATTCTGAATGACGCTGCTAATAAATTCACCGAGGTGTTTTTTTAAATAAATCCTACTTCATAATTGAACTCGGAATCGATAATGGACTGCCGAACTGTCACAAACCGTGGCTCAACGTATTCGTACCTTAGCTTTATCAAAATTTAGGCGAAAACCTGCTCTTGATAGTAGGCTAAATACATCCCAAAGGTCTGACAGGCAGGAATGAACTTTCAAAATATTTATTTTCAGTCGATCATATTACATCGTCTAGTGTAACTTGGCGCATTATGAGACGGGTGAAAAGTTAGCTCTCGCTTACATATTTTGTGTACACTAAAGTGTCTCATACTCGTACCTATGTATTAGATTCCATAGCACCCGAGTATGTGTCCCCATCAACCCCTAATGTTCACCATAGTAATACTACATAAGAGCGAGTGATCTCTATTTAGCGGCTAGATCTTATTAAATGATTAAAAAATTAACTTACTTTTTATTTAACACCTTTTTTTACCACAGTTTTGTTCCCTATCAGTGGCGCGTCATTTGCAGCGTTTATATTCCAAAACCGGGTTCTCTCTCCGACATAATTATATCATTACCTACTGTCGCGCTTATCTATGCAAATTTTTCCAATAGGTTTTATATCGATGATTCGAATGTTTTTGAATACACAGTTGGCCCCTTCGGAAATAGGTGTAATTCGTGTTTAGATGGCTTGAGCTGCCTAACCACCACTATTCAATTATTGAGAACTGGGTCGGGAGTTTAAGTATGGCACTTCCGATTCTACAAGGTAATACGATAAAATAGAATACGTAATCTTACTATCAAAGTAAATTGACAGCTACGAATCTAGAGCGCATAGGTACCAGTAGGGGCAGTTCAGTGCCTGGTTTTTCTTGTATAGGTAAGAGGTATACAAATACAAATACAAAATAGTTTTTTGTGCCAATTAGGTATTACGTTACATATTAATGTGTTTGGAGCCCCCATTTAGGCAAACAATGCCTGTATACGTGGTCTTTGTTCAGGCGGTGTGGAACGGTACTCCCGGAACGCGCCTTCCAAAGCGCATCTAAATTGTGCGATGGTCTGAGTATACTCACGGATATAATTTCGTCATCATCATCTAAACCAACGCGTTTGGATCGTGGCGGAGCACTGGAGACTTTTACAGCTGCACCGCGATCATTGACAAAGTAGGCGTAACTAGGTTACTCCGTGATCCAAAGCGTAGTCGATGAAGTACGGTGTCATTCAACATATGGTTACGCTGGATGACCTGCACCTGCAGGTGGTCAAATGGTTCCATTTTGCACCAAAACCATAACCATTTGACCAAAGACTATATTATAGCCACTCGACTGCGCATACAGTGCCCCGATGCTCGAAAACTATTAGTATTTTGTCGCCTATGCATAGGCTACGGTATGAGTAACCGTTTTAGTTGTGACCTGTGTGCACGCAAAATAATTACCAATTGTTATAATTTTTTATGCAATTTGTTACGTGTAAAAATGCCTTCATGCGCGGTTAAGTGGTGTGGGAAACATTCCAAGACATCGAGTTACGAAAAGGATATCACAACTTTTCATCGATAACTAAATATTACGAAAATTATTTTTGTATTAATCAAAATTATGGGCCACCGCAGGGGTCTATTTAAAATGGTGGTTTGGTGAACGAGCACAAAGATAAGTCTCGCGTTGATGTCTTTTGGAAAAGTCCCTTTCTTTTATTAGGCAATTCTAATAATTACGTTTGTCCCTTTCTTTCCCTTTGTATTTTTATCGTAAAAATCTGTGCTGTTACCTTTTATGGCAGAATTCTATATCGATAAAAATAAAATTAAACTTAATATAATTTTTATTTAATTCAGATACTGTCATTATCTACTTTTAACCGACTTTAAAAAATGGCGGTAGTTCTCAGTTTTTACATTCTTCTCAACTAAATATTTCTGTTAAATTAAATGTTAATATTTCTTATAACCTCCATCATTTTTATTTTCTTCTTTATAATACTTAAAATACTTGTTATTTTTCCGAGTTCAACAATAAGGAAGAAAGACGTAGTAGACCCGGAAATTGTAGACCTAACTCCACGTAAACGCAAAATGAAACGACACATAGACCAACTTCTAATATATTCTATTAGTAAAAAGAAGATAAGGTTTCTCTGGCCAAGGTTAGGCCAGAGAAACCAGGGCCGTCCAAAAGCGCGTTGGGTCGACGATATTGTCAGGAGCGCGGGAAGCGGATGGATGAGGGACGCACAGATCAGAAAGGAGTGGCAGAGAAAAGGGGAGGCCTATACCCAGCAGTGGGTGATTCCAGGCTGAAATGATGATGATGATGAAAAAAAAGAAAGACGTCAAGAGGCTTCAGTATAAAAATAGATTATTGGTTAAAAAATGCGAGCCTGAAAGATAATAACAGAATACTTGTTTTTCTTTTTGTAATTGACTGATTTTGAATAGATATTAATTTGTCATTTTTATTGAATATTTTTATAATATTAAAATCCATTTTATCGATATCGTCTATTTTCCCATAATCAAGTAGGGCAATCCCTACCTAGGCATACCTACGCAACTTGACCTTGAACTGACCAATTGCAGCCGCGTATTCTTCCTCATCCCCCGACCCGCGGTAGTGAGTTGTGTACTTAGAAGAAATCGGCTTACACGCTCTCTAGTGGTTTAATACTCTATGCATTTGACAGTTAATCGATGGACACTATGATAGCCACTGACATTTAGAAAGATACGCAATAGACCTGCTGATCCGACAGTCGTTACACCATCACGCTGTAAGTTGGCTTATTCACCTGACACAGCGACAACAACAAGTTGCTGACATATGATCAACAGAAAAACGTTGCGTCACGTTGACACCCAAGCCACAGATTATATTGTTTTTATTATTTTGTCTATAAGGTTGCAGGTGAGCTAGTTAGTATTTTCTCATACAGGTTACCAATGTCTGTTAACATATTTATTTAAGCAACGTAAATACACATTTATTATACTTTGCTTATTTTCAACAATCGCCGAGTAGTGTAGGTACCACGGCTGAGCAAAGGCTTTCCTCCATTCGTTCGCGATTCTGTGCTATTACTTTCCAATTCTCAAAGACGATATTATCTAGGTTGTCCCACCCATCTTCTGTGTGATCTGCCGCGGCTCCGTCTCGCATGGTCAGGGCACCAATACTTTGTCTTGCTGCTCCACACCTACAGTTCCAAAATACCGAATGCGACTATAATACCTAATAAAAGCATCATCATTCTCTTGCCCTTTTTTTTTTTTGGAGGGTGGGAAATCATCAAATAACCCCTCCCGCTCTTGGGCAGAGCGAAACGGAGTGTCAGACTTCTACTGACTACAAACCACCCATGTTCCTTCTTAGCCCTTCATGTCGAGGCCGCGGTATCTCTTGCGAACAACCCGCAGCCCCGACGGGCGTCGGCCCTTGCGGGCCCCTTCCATGTTGCTGACATCTCTTTGAGGCGCGCGTGGAACACGAACGCGCCGTCGATACGGCCTGTCGTGACGACGTCGTGACGGACGGCGAGCTTACCCATCACTCACCGTCCACAGGCCCGCGTCTACGGTGGCCGGAAGCCATTACGTGGCCCCCGACGCCCGGAGCGCATCCCGCGGCGGCTGGGACGAGAAGTTCTCTCCCTCTCACGTTCCACCACCTCCTTCGCTAGCATCACTGCTTCGCAGAAGGAGGCGACGGCGTCCCATTCCTCCTCGCCCCGGACCATGGCTTGCACCAGGGCCGGACGCGAGAGGTCGCCGCCCAAAAAAAAAAAAAAAAAATTATTTTTGTTTGTCTTAGTTTATAAATTACTGAGATTTTAGTAATTTAGAATATTCTTTATTACATTAAAAGGTTCAAAATAAGAATACCAAACGAATAAAAATAACAGCTGAAAGACAAAATTGCAATCGATTTTGTCGAGATTACTTTTTTGGGAACCTGTGGCTATCAAAGGGTCTGAGTGATGGAAAAAATACCAGAAATCTATTGAAAAATCAATAATAAACCAGTTACAGTTGTTTTAAGGCTTCTGCAGTGTGCTACGTCGACGTTAAAGACTTAAACGCGTAAAGCTCGTAGCTTAAAGATTATTATAACGCCTAGATTAATTTAAAGCACATCCGATTTAACAAGAATCGGAAAAAAATAGCCTACCACCGAAACAATTATACAAGGTGTAATATACATTATACAAAACCTTTAAAGGGAATATAGTACCCATTTGCAACTTTGATTTTCGGATCTAACCTGATATCGTGTTAAAAATTTCCTTTCCAACATTTTCGTAACTTTTGCTTGCAATCCTCGGACAATGCTGTTTATTTGTCGCCACAATTTTTTTGGAAAAGTAGTTCTCATTTTAATTGGCCTTAATGAATACCCATAATTACATAGCCCATGCATTTTTATGGTTCCGTATCTCAAAAAGTAAGTAAAGGAACCCTTATAAGATCACTTTCTTGTCCGTCTGTCTGTACGTGTGTCACCACTGATTTTCTCAGGATAGACCTCGCAAGTTGAAATTTATACCAGCTGCTGAGGTCCTGAGTCAACACGATAAAAATATTTTGGCAAAGGGGTTTTAACTTTTTTGTATGGAAGCTGGCATATCAACCCACCGCAATTTTGTTTTTTTTTAGAAATCACGGCCTACGATGAAATTGGTATGTATGGGTAGGGGACAACGACGAACAAAAATATCATGTAACATGGTACCCCAGTGTCACGTTATCGAGATATTTGAAGGTAAAGATCGACATATCAGTACAATGGCCACATACAAAATAGACCTTTTACGTGACTATAAGCGATGATTATTATTATTACTGTTTATTGAAAGAGAGTAGGTACATTACACACTACTAGGAGCACAAAAAAACTATTCTTTGACATAACATAGCGTTTCATTGCGATGCGAAGCGATTTTCTCGTGCCTATACATGTAATAAGTCTATTTTTACCCGACTGCGAGGAAAGGGTAATGTTTTTTGCGACTATCTTCGTTTGTAATATTCTTTATTTTTAATTATAGTCGTTGTACACATTTGTCGATCTATACCTTCAAATATCTCGGTAACGTGACACTTTGGGGTACCGTGTTACCTACTGTGACACTTGCCCTTTACGAGGGTGTCAGCAGATACCTACTCGTAGGTAGGTACCTAGGGGGTTCGTAAATGATAAGCAAGGTATGGTTCACCTATCATTTATTCACCTAAACTTCCGTGGCCGCCTCACGTCTCGATTGCAGAGGTTAAAGGTGGTAGGGTACACTGGCCTGAACCGACTCCCAGGATGATGGTCCTCCTGTCTCTGGTGGCTGTCCGCAACCAATGGCTCCAGCTCCAGGATCTGTCTCCGTCGTCAAGCTCAGCGTAGGGTAGGGAGGCGTCACCCTGCAGCAGGGCTCCTCTTCCAAGCCTTCTTGGGACTACAACGTGGCGAAGGTTGATGAGTAGACTAGAAAATCCTGGAAATCCAGACAGAAATAGAAGCGTAAGCAAAGCTGTCGGCACCACGTTTCAAGGTCCAAAGGTCACAGTGTCCCAGGTAGGAAGATAGGAAGAAATACAGCAGAAGCTAGGTTTAGGAAATTCTAGAACACCTTACAGAAAGCCCTTCTAATAAAATACATGGAAACTTACCCTAGAGGGATTTCGCAAAGTAGGTATATATAATAGAAATTATTTAGATAATTTCAGAGCGAAGGACACAGCCGTCACCCGCGGTGCTCTCAAAACGACTAGTCATCTTCCGTACCGAACTCCCCGAATCGCGAGTCCTCGGCAATGTGCGGTAAACGATCGTTTTGGAGATGCGCGGGCACATAGATGCGAGGACCTTTACAGATTAATAGTCTCTTAGGTTCCGTACTATATTATTTTAATTTTCAAAGGTTTATTTAAATGTAGGTTTGTTTAATAGTATTATAATAGATTAGTTTTACAGTTATGTTTAAATAGTATAGTTGAGTGTACATGGATTTCTTAACATTAAGCATTTTAATCTAAACTCCTTTAATTAGTAACTTGCAAGGTGCAACGTTACACTACAGGAAATTTTTGTTCGTCTAAATGTCCTCTATCGATACATACCTACCACTTTCATCGTGGGCCGCGATTTCGAAAAAAAATTAAAATGATGGGCAGGTTGATGCGCCTCATCGGTTATTACCATTTTTTTTTCGTTTAGTTCGATAGAACAAAGAAAAGGCCCTTTTTTATTTTTTTTTGGGGCGTGGGAAATCATCAAATAACCCCTCCCGCTCTTGGGCAGAGTGAAAGGGAGTGTCAGACTTCTACTGACTAAAAACCACCCATGTTCCTTCTTAGCCCTTCATGTCGAGGCCGCGGTATCTTTTGCGAACAACCCGCAGCCCCGACGGGCGTCGGCCCTTACGGGCCCCTTCCATGTTGCTGACATCTCTTTGAGGCGCACGTGGAACACGAACGCGCCATCGACACGGCCTGTCGTCGTCATAAGACGGATGGACGGCGAGCTAGCTCATCACTCGCCGTCCGCAGGCCAGCGTCTACGGTGACCGGAAGCCATCACGTGGCCCCCGACGCCCGGAGCGCCTCCCGCGGAAAAAGAGAAGGCCTTCAGATATTAGTCAAAGTTCCAACATTTTCACACGTTGAAAACATTTTTTAATGTTTTGATTCCTGTACTTTTGAATACATCCATTAGCACTATGTTCTGGATACCTACTGACATTAAGTCATACGGTGAAACATGATTCTTAACCTAAAAAAAGTAATTTACCAGTAATATGTAAAAATAAATTTTAGGGTCAAACATTAAAAATGATGTGTGCGCAGAACCTCGCTGTGCTGTGTTGGAACCTGTGCGAGTTCCAACACGCATTTGGCCGGTTTTTATTAGTTATGGTATTATACGCAATTTTTTTCAGGTTCATTCATCGTTTTAATTAATAGGTATACATGGTTATTTTCCAGATTCAACGTAAAGGAAGAATTGGGCACTCGTTCAGTGAACCATTCTTGCCCCAACTAGGTAAACCAGAAAGGAAGAAACTTAACGAGAGGAGCTTAACGATCGAGGAGCATAAAGGTGATTAAGAATAACATAACATTATGCCTGTAATCCTCCATGGGTTAGGCAGAGGTGTATTTATTGTTAGTACACACATTTCGTCAGTTATGTTTAAGTCCGGTACAATGGGCGAGCCTATTGCCATCACCCAGGCACAAACCCAGACTCTGTAAGCTGCTACTGAGAAATTTCTGATAAGAACCCTATATCACTTTCATACCAACTTGGGAATCAAACCCAGAACCTCATGCTGCATGTTTAAGACCCATGTAAGTAAGTACCTAACAGGGGGCGCGCGCACAGATTCAAAAAACATCTGCTGATTAAAGTAAAGTCACGATCGATTACGTTATCGATATTATTTAAACTAAATGCCTCCGCCCTAACTGCGGTACTCAGAGATATTTAATGGTTACTTAAGCCGCCACTTAGTAGAGATTTGACATACTTTTGTATGACAAAACTGTCAAAACCTTTACTAAGTGATGGCCTAAGTAATCATTAAAGCTCTCTGAGTCCGGCAGTAAAAGTTGTGGGGAAAGTGAGATCAATGAATTGTTTAGTATATAGATTACTACCAATACATTAAGTGTATATAACATTAAATTGATAAAGTGTGCAGAGAGCAGCGGTGGCCCAGTGGTGTTGGCCCTGACTTACGAAGAGTAAGTCGTGGGTTCGAACCCAGGCAGGCGCATTACTTTGTGAAATTTATTTCATCACCACTGCTCTCAAAAACGGTGAAAGAAAACATTGTGAGGAAACCGGCATGCCCTAGCCCTAGAACCAAAAATTCGAAGACTTGTGACATCTACCCATCCGCACTGGAGCAGGACAGGGCTGGTGGTAGATCATAGCCCATCCCCTCTCGCAGAAAGGAGGCCTATGGCCCAGAAGTGGGAACATTATTAGGCTGATAATATTACATTAAATTGATGGAGTGTGTCAATTAGTTTAACAATTAATTACCTTGACGTAAAATCACGAGCAAACAATACGAGTACGTACAGCCAGTGCCCAGCGTAACCTGACCCCTCATATAAAGAAGAAGAGGGCAAGTGGTGTGAGAAGAGGGGTCAGGTAATGCTGGGCACTGACTGTACTTAAAATAAATTTAGTACTGCATTAAGACACATGAAGTTTTCACGAACAGTTTTTTTGGAAGCAAAGTTATTACAAAATAGATTTTATCTCCAAAAAGAAACAGTTATTTCGCGGAGACTTGTTGGCCGACGTTTGTAAGTTCCATCACTGTCACAGTGTACAAAAAAAAACATATTCCATGTTTTTTTTCTTATTGTGGGATGGTTAGTTTAACTTTAGGCGTAAACAAAAATCTAAACTTTAAGACCTTTGTTATTTTTAAAGATGGTGTTTCAATTTTTTTTACAGATTCTCTTCGTTACCGATCTTACCAGCAGCGTCTGAAGGCGGATGGTATATTTATACGGCCTCGGTCAGCTGAACCAATGCTCGGTCGTTTGAGCACATTGGTCCTGACCACCGAAGTCAGCCAGGGTGTCTTCGATTTCTGCACGCCAGTAAAGCGATCGGCGACCAACAATCTACTGAAAGTCAACCACCTAAACGGGGTTCCCGCCCCTTATCGGCAAGCTATATCATTAAATAGCAGTCCCGCCCATTCTATACAGAATAGACTCTTCGCTCGGTGCCCGCATTACAGGAGAGAACCCCCGGCGGAAGTGGTTCCAGAAGTCCAAACACCTGGAAGTATCGTCAGGTGGCGGTCTGAAGAACAGTTTCCACCAATGCCGATGTGCCCACCAAATACTCCCATCACGGAACAAGTCAATGAAGTCCCGTAAGTACCTAATAAATAAAAATTGAAAAACCCAACTGAAAACCAAAAAATAAGCATATTTTAAACTAAACAAAACTTGGAATCTTCTTCTTCTTAGCGTGTCGATGGCAATCTAAATTGTGTTGGCCCAGAATTGGGCTACTAGTTTGGCGCTTTCGGTAGCGTCCATCAGTTCCTGTAGTGAACAACTAGCAGGACAGGCAGGGCTCGATATTAAGTGCCCCATTGTTTGAGGAATAGCACCACATTTACACTCCAGTGCAGAGTCATTTATGTGTCTCCACCCCAGCAAGTTTTCTTTGCTGCGACCAACCTGGGTCCGGAGCCTTTTTAAAGACTTCCAGGTCAGCCACGGCCACTCTTGTCCAGGTGGGAGATGTTCAGCAGGTGGAACAAATGGGTAAAGTAAGGATGCACTACCTTGCCACAGCTTCAATCTTTCCATAGACCGCTCATCAGTCTTGGTCCATTTTATAATTTTATATTCAAACGCCTGCTTCCAAGTTTTATTTAATTTAAAATATGCTTATTTTTTGTTTTCCAGTTTTTTACGTTAGGGGTTTTTAATTTTTAACAAATTTTATATTTCTTGCTTTTTAGTTAGTCACGTCAAGTACTTCGCAGACGATTTAACTTTTTTATACGATTGTCTTTCTTAAAGTCTTTTAAACATAATTTTAAGCTGTATATATTTTTGTAATGGCCTTTAAAACCCTTCATTTTGATACCCTACTCGATGGTAATGGAGGAAAAAAAACAGAACCCCAAAATATCGCCCCCAAAATCCGTAATTGTGTATGTTTTTTTTTAATTTTGATCTAGCCAGTGACATTCGCGTCACCAAGATAAAACTGACGTTTATTTTATCCAAATCCGTTCATCTATCCGCAATAACTTCCATACTTCAACTGGTATCCCGTCCGGTCCTAATGCCTTACCATTCTTCATTCCATTTACTGCATTCCTCACTTCATCCACACTAACATTTCTCACTAGTCCCTTATTCACTGGTTTATTTTCAAGCACACCACTCCAGTAATTCTCCTCATTCATCAGTCTTTCAAAGTAACCCTTCCACCTATCCTTAATATTCTCATCGTCTGATATAACCATCCCAGCTTCGTCTTTTACGCATTTAACCTGACAAACATCCTTCGCCTGTCTCTCTCTAGCTCTTGCAAGCCGGTAAAGGTTTGGTTTTTCTGGCCTGCTGGACTATCCAATGTGTCTTAGAGTTTATTCTGGGCGTTTGCTCTTGCTACAGCCACAGCTCTTTTGGACTTTTTCTGAAAAACATCATACTCACTCTTCTTTTGAGCTTTTAAACTTGCACTCTCATTTCCAACATTCTTTGAAGTTCTTCTTTTTTTCTTTCAGCACATTCTGTTTCTCTGTCGACCACCACCATGTATCCCTCTCTTGTGCCCTTTCCTTTTGTCTCTCCCAAAATATATTTTGCTGCACTCCTAATACACCGAGCCATTTCATTCCAACATTCATTTACACTTTTATCATTCACATATCACCCATCTCTATAATTTTATCCACCACTCGTTCTGTTAATTTCTTCGCACAATCAGACTTCTGTAGCTTATGCCATTTTATTTTAAGTTGGGTAACAAATAGACCTATAGATCTTTCTTTCACACCTTAGCGTAACATAATGAATGAAAAAAAAAATACGTATCGTTCGCACTGCTGGCACATTTCATGCTGGGCCGCCTCTCTATGAGAGGGAATGGGCCATAACCCACCGCGCGTGCCTACGGGTTGATAGATGTCACATAATAATATCTACGAATGGGCAATTGGACATGTGACGGTTTCGTGAACGGTGAAGGAAAAGCCTTCAAGAGAATATAAAGTTTTAAATGACAAAGTAATGCAGCTGCGGGGCTGCCACTACTACGCTACCGCTGCTCTTCTTTCAGACCTTAAAATATGGACACAATTCTGCCATTATGAGTCAACTCACAATCCCTTTTTTCAGTTAATTACTGTACTACGAACTATCTAGTAACATATATTATTATGTCACATTAGAGTGAGATCCTAGGCACCTCAGACTTTCGTAATTTTAGGCTAAGCTGAAAATCCACCGTTTAGAGCCGTTTTACAGGTAGCAGCTTTCAGCTTAGCGAGTATCCATTTCTTTCTAAGTTCATGCTTTACTACCGATCCTAAAGACTTCATCTTCCCTAAAAATTGCGTAAGTCTGTTGTGACTGGGAACTTGGGACTATTATACAGAGAAGATTCAAAACGTACACTTGAAACAGATTAATATAATTAACCAGTGATAAGGTGGTCAGGCCTGAGTCCCTGCAGTGGGAACATTATAGGCTGATAATGATGATGATGAAATCATATTGTTATGTTAAATCATAACAATAATAGTTCAATTGTCATCTAAAGATTAGGAAAACTGAATCGACCTCATACTAGCCTTGTTAACAATTACTAGAAAATTAAAACGTTCCTGACGTTGAAATTATCTAGATACTGTCAGATTGAAAAATAGAACTTGTCTCTTATGACGTGCAAATGATCTTCAACCTAAGGTAAAACTATTACGAGATTGATTTGTTTGTTTGTTTAAATTGTGCTGCATATCTAACATAATATTATTCTCCTTTCTTTAACAGCCTGGAGAAAAAGATCAATATCATAAGGCAGGAATTGACTAAAGTCATCGAAACAGTGAGTATTTTATTCTTACTTCCTCACTATTATTTTATTAATATTATAAATGCGACAGCAACTCGGTCTGTCTGTTGCGCTTTCACGCCAAGTACTGAACCGATTTAAACCTAAAAAATCCGATCTAAACCTATTTAGTCTAGAGCCTTTGAAAAGACGACGCCGCGGGCATCAGCTAGTTTTTTTACATACCTACTACATAATGCGCGAAGCAACTTTTTAGATTATCGCTTTACGTTTTCACTGTCTTCGTATTTTGGAAGCCATACCACAAAAGTAGGCCATACTATATCAAAACAAGTGTTATCTCGAAAACTAACTGCCTCCGTGGTCGAGTGGTTTAGGCGTTTGCTTTGTGACCCGGTGGTCGTGGGTTCGATTCCCACGAGAAGCATACTTTGTAAAGTTGTTTTAGTTAGGCTTGAACATTGCAGGCTTGTATCACCTGATTGTCTGATAAAATGATGATTCCATGCTTCGGAAGGCACGTATAAGGCGGTGGTCTTGGCCGTCAAATAGCGGTCATCAAACCATGTCAGAGGCCTTTTTTATCCTTAATCTCTGGACAGAATGTCAGACTTCTACTGACTAAAAACCACCCATGTTCCTTCTTAGCCGTGTGCCGAGGCCACGGTATCTCTTTCGAAGAACCCGCAGCCCCGACGGGATGTCAGAGGTCCTTGAGGCGGTTTAGAAACTCTGACACAAGGGTGTGTGGGGTCCTGTCGGGGCTGCGGGTTGCTCCAAACAGATGCCGTGGCCTCGCCACAAATGGCTAAGAAGGAACATGGGTGGCGTTAGACCTTACTTCCCATACAACAAGAAAAAAAATCTCAAAACTGGAATATCGTGAAATAATCTCTTTTGAATTTTGCTTATTAGTGTTGGTATTTATTTTTACCAATTAAAAATTAGAGGTATAAAAACATTATTTTTTTGTTTCAGTCTAATGAATTATACTACCGGGCATGGCTGTGGTGGTTCTCGGTGAAGCGATCGTATGCCAACTTCAGCCAAGGAATGATGCGCATGAATAGGCGCGACTTTTTTTAATCTATAAGTACCACCCGTAAGTACGCAAAAGCTACAGTGTTCAATGGCCGAGTAGCTACTGGTTGAGCCCGCAGCCTCGCGAGGCGTGCGCGCGAGGCAATTCATGCGGTCGGTCTGAACGTGCCTCGCCCGAGGATAACAATGAAAAAATGAAAATGATCGCGTCGCTCGGTGTACGCCCGAGTTTGCCTCGCGAGGCTTTGCGCTCAGTCAGTACACGGCTAATAACGTTTGTAACACGAAGTTGCGTCCCAATCTGTCTACGAACCGGTCACAGGACGATGCTGCAACCTCCTGTAGACGTATCATGACAGTTTTTCTCATAAATCGCAATTTATAACCATTTCTATTGGTCACGCAAACGAACAAGATTGCTGACGCTTTTTCCTGTGACCAGCACGCCATCATACTACGGAAATGTGTGTTAGTTTATAGTGCTAACACACATCTGCCAACAAACTGCTTTACAGTTAGGCTATAGTATTTTTTTTTGTAAAACTTGTAATGAAACCACGAAAAAACATTTTTTTTTTTTTTTTACCGTTACGTTAATAGCTCAAAGTGCAGAGATATCCTAACATAAAATGAAGTGGCAAGATACATATGTACCTACTTATCTACAAACGCGCATGATACTAATAATACATATTAGAAAAAAATACGGCTACCTCGTTGGTCTAGCGATCGCAATAGCGACTGCTGAACATGAGGGCCTGGGTTCGAGTCCCGGGTCGGGTAAAGTGTTACTAGTTGTCACATCAGGAATTAGTCAGTAGCAGCACTGTAGTCTGGATTTGTGTCTGTGATTTAATAAATACCTAGGCTTTTCCTAAGCGACGACACTTTTGCCCAGTTCGCTAGCACTGAACTTTTACGTAATGGTTGCTATGGCGGCTAACTTTCGCGAAGACTTTACTTTTCGGTAGCGCCTATTATAAAGTTAAAAGTAAGTAATGAAAATATTAACGTAGTAACGAGGTTATTTAATTTAAAAAATAAGCGTATCTCGTTTTATTTGATAAGTTATAGTATTTTTAAACCGTTCTTCTCTAAGTTTTAACGTTGAATTTTGTGACTCTAAAATACTTCTAGATCGAAATAAGTTAGTTATTTAATATAATAATAATAAAATATGGCGGCCGAACATCAAACTGCCTCGTTGGTCTAGTGGTGCGCTTGGTGCAACATCTGAGCATAACGACCTTTTTTTTGGCGTTGGGAAAATCATTAAATAACCCCTCCCGGTCGTGGGCAGAGCGAATGGGTGTGTCAGACTTCTACTGACTAAAAACCACCCATGTACCTTCTTAGCCGTTCATGTCGAGGCCGCGGTATCTCTTGCGAATAACCCGCAGCCCCGACGGGGAGCATAACGACCTGGGTTTGATTCCCAGATCGGGCAAAGTGTTTTTGAGCTTTTCAGAGCTTCTCAGTAGTAGCCAGTTAGTCCGGATTTGTGCTCGGTTGATGGCAATAGGCTCACGCCCACCCATGCGTTATGCTCATGTCCCAAGTCGCTGTTGTGTCCCATGTAATAAGATAGAATTTATACATAACTGACCAAATGTGGGTGTACGAACGGATACACATCTGCTAAGCCCTTAGAGGATTACAGGAGTGATATATTATGTTATGTATAGTACCGGGTTATGTATACCGGGCAAAGAACAATGTGAAATTTTCTATGGACCCTTGTACAATTTTCTCCTATATATCAAATAAAAGAGCATAAAATATACATAATTTTAATGTATGGCAGTTAATGTTTGAATGATTGAGGAAAAAAGTTATTCATCGATAAAGATAGTTTTTTTTTTCATCAAAACTGCTCGTTTGTGTCTATTGATAGGTCTTTTAAAATGACATTGAGGTTTCTAGAACCATTTTTTCACAAAGTCAATCGTTTGAAAGATAGACACATCCAAAGTGGTAAAATCCTCCAACTTTTAAAGTAAGAGAGTGAAAAGTCTATAATAAATATAGGCTGTATCTACAGCCTATATTTATTATAGACTTTTCAATGAACACCTTCAATCAAAATTGGTTTGAACGAGATATAGTTAGCAGTTTTTGAGATTCAATCATCAGACATTTAAAAAACCGCAATCAATTTCATTATGAAAAAATAATAGAAATCTGCTTGTAATTATCATCATCAGCCTATAATAATGTTCCCACTACAGGGACGCAGGCCTTCTCTCTAAGCTACCACGCGTGTCCAGTGCGGGTTGGTAGATGTCATAATTATGTCTCCAAATGTTTTGGTTCTAAGTCCAGTTCCTCACGTTGTTTTTCGTCACTGTTTTGAGAGCAGTGGTTCATGAAATAAATTACACAAAGTAATGCGGCTACCTGGATTCGATCCCGACACGACACGACTTACTGTTCCTAAGTCGGGGCCGCCACCAAAGGGCCAATGACACGTGGTGCCATCCATTACCATTTAGAACGTAATATTTTGTTGTTCTCCTCGAGAAAATCCTGTACACCTAACAACGTATACCTACGCAACATTTCAGGATGATCGGTTCCGTGTTTAGGCGTAATAAACGTAAAAAATAGTAATGTAGGTAAAGGAAGTTAGAATTCGAATGCCCGGTTTTATTGACGACAGCCATAACAGTTTAAACAAGTAAATTACCATAACAGTTTAAACAACTAAATTACCAAAATCCGAGAGCCCGAATTTTGTACCGCATTCCGCAAAGAAATCACAACAGTTTGACGTAATTTTAACAACAGTTTTTTTTTTAACTTTTCCCCACACTAAGAATTTCTCCTGTACCGTGGGTGCGTTTACAAACATTGAAACTCACATACACAAACACCCAGACCCGAAACAACTATCTGTCGGCCATACAAATATTTCGGGATCGAACCCGCGACACGCAGCGCAGCAGTCCAATCGATCAGCCACTGCGCCAACCGTGCCGTTATTAACATTTGGCTATATTCCGATACTCATCGGAAATCGTTAACTGTCTTCTACTCGCCTAGCGAGAGTATAAAGGGCCAATTCCACTCATAAATCTGATTATCTGGCACCAAACCCACATCAGGCTATCCAAAATTGTAAAATTTCCCCAATATACATAGGTACCTTGAACTGAATGTTTCAGCAATAAAGTTAATAATTTATTAAAGAAATTTGCAGATTGCAGTAGCTGGATGTGTTGGCGTCTGTACATAGACTTTTGTTATATATAAATCGTATCTATCATTATAATTACCAACCCGCACTGGACCCGCGTGGTGGATTATTGCCCATTCCTCTCCAAGAGAGGAGGCCTGAGTCCCTACAGTAGGAACATTATAGGCTGAAGATGATCATGATTATAATTAGAACGTGATCTGGACGGACCCCTAAAATGACCGCTTCAGCAGTAAAATCGTAATCGTAAAATTGTCACACACCCAGTTACTATTATGAATCGTTCTTTTGTGACTATTTTATGATTTTAAACGCAATTCAAATTATTATCATATTATGATTCTGGTAAAGCGGCCATTTAAAGCCCCCGCATCTCTTTTCCACACTAACAACTCTGGCCGTATTCTACACCATCAGTGATAAGGCAGCTATTGAATGCGGTTTAGGTGTGTTAATCCGAGAAATTGGAACGGGATAACATTGTATTAACATTTCTTCATATTTTTCAGATTCAACTGTCTAAGCGGATGCAGCTGCATACCACGGACGACATGTCTTGTGGTAAAAAAACGTTACAGAATATTGACGACGAGGCTAATGGAACAGAAATTTTACATAACATAACAACGTATTTCAGTGTTTAAATTAATAGGTTAGGTTTAATTTGTACATCTGGAGTAGTATTTTTTTTTGCGACATACAATTTTTTTAAGAAGTAATGGCAAAATTTACAAAAAAAAAAAATTTAGTTTTTGTCGATGTTGATGCCGTAGCAAACCTTTGCCTATAATTTAAAGTTTAAAAATGTCCACAACTTTGGCAAAGATCATTGTATTTTTTTTTTACCTTTACTTCCTAAAAATAATTGTATGGTGCAAAAACAATACTACGCCAGATGTACAAATTACTAGAAAATATAATTGTCTTATCAGGTGTCTATAAAAGTAGGTATTAAACGGAATACCAAGTAATGGACTACATACGATACGAAAATCGTTTATATCAGATACAATAGTAAATCTGAAAAAAAAAAAAAAAAAAAAAAAAATTAAAAAAAAAAAAAAAAAAAAAAAATTAAAAAAAAAAAAAAATAACGACCGAATTACGGGGGAATATTTAGTGGCTTAATTTATTGCTTTTTAACCCTAATAATATGTAACCTTCAGCTAGTATCTTATAATCATTAAAAATAAGTGTAATTTTAAGTACTTTTCAAAGAACTTTGTTTCTTAGAATAAATTGTAAAATAACTGATATATTACTGATGTATTGTATTGTATGAAAAAAAGAAACAAGTGAATGTCTTTATTTTTTTTTTATGGCCGAATACATTTCATTCATAAAATATCGTATCCTTTGTATATTCTGTATTGTTATTGTTGGAACTAAGTTTAGAACTAAGAATACACAATTGTTGAAGGCGTTCATGGTTCCCTTCCAACGTGTTATAGACATTAGTCATATTTTCAAATATTTAAACAATCTAGTTTAAGTAAACATTTAAATGAATTTCCATCGATTTGTGTGTAGAATTATGTAGGTATTAATTGTCGCAGAAAATGTTATTGTCAGTAGTAAGTAATAGAGAACCAGTTAGTGGTGGGCATCATTCGGTTTAACGCTGCTGAATGATCTAGATTTGTGACAGAAGATTGGACAGTAAATATTTCAGGCTTCCGTACTGTTAACGTAAGGTAAGGTGCAGATTAACGAGACGGTCGGGTCGGAGAGTAGTAGTAGGAGTAGTAGTAGTTTGACCATTAAGAAGGGAAAAAAAGAAGAGAAAAAGAGTCGTGACGTCACCCACACGCGTTGTTGTTCAAGAGAATGCCAACCAAAGTGGCTGTTAGTAGTCAGCACTGTTACCACTGCTCCATACCGAATGTACCTGTCTCGTGAAGTGTTTTGGATACGTTTAATTTGATTAATGTGAACTTCTCGAATAGTATCGGCCCCGCATGATAGCCTTGAGGAACACCGCAATATTCTAGTGAATATTGCGGTGAAATATAAATAATATATATATATATATAATAATAATAAATCAAAACTTGTAATATAAGTAGTAGAACTACCAGTGGTTTCATTTATTGTCGTATTGTCGGCACCACCCTGTATTAAATACTATAATAAAAGATCTAGCAAAGCACTTCGTGCGAATGTGTCAATCAATTTTAAAAAAACATTGTCTTTTGTTAATTATTTTACTGTTACATTAATTTTAAGGTGTTGACCATACTGTTCAGTTTACATTTAAAAATATTATGGACGGAAATGTGTAGGTATTCATTATTTTTAAATTGTTGATGTAATCTATTAAATGCAAATAAAAATCTAAATATTAAAACGAAATGTGCATTTTTAATAATATTGTCGAGTAAAATAAATTAAAATACTGTAGCATTCAATGACAAAACACTCGTGTGGGTGAGCATCCTGTGCAGGCCGCCTAGTGGGATCGTCGTCGGGTCTTGGGGCTTTCGGGACCCGGACCGCAGTCCAAGATTTCACCTAGAATATAATAATTAGGTCCCGAAATACTACTCATAAATAATTATTGTATTTTAGGTGGAATCCTGGACCGCGGTCCCGGTCCCGAAAAATCCACAACACCTGAATTTACTAACTGCTACCTATTTAGGTTGTTTACCTCTATTATGATGTTGTAACATCCACACGTTCGCTTTTTAATGGTGGACAGATTTTTTTTTTCATTATAACGAAAACATAGTCGACTCTGAATTTTCGACTTGAAATAAACAGAGAAACCTCGGACAGCATTTGATGCATTTTGGCACAGAGAAACATGACTGTGATACCTTCCAAATAAAAGTAGTCTATGCTGTGGCGAACGTGGGTGTGTCGCTCATACATTTTGCCAGACACCTTTGGCCCGTCGGGGCTGCGGGTTGTTCGCAAGAGATACCGCGGCCGCGACATTAACACGTTCGCGTGAGCAACCTCATTTCTGAATATTGGTACTGAGGCGCACCTTTTTCCCATACAAATTTAAGCAACGTCTAAAGACGTCCTGCCGTAATACGTACGTCTTAGAACTGTGTTATGTGGCGCAACGTTATATCACGTCCGACGTCTATATGCTTAAATTAAGGAAATTGAAATGATACAAATGGATATATAGGTAAGTTTAATCAAACACTCATAACATTCTTATTTGTACGATTCCAAAATCTTTATTTTACTTTTTAATCAGCCTTAATTGTACATGTACCTATTCATTAATAATTAATAAACAAGATCATTGCATTTCAAAAATGTATTCTTATTAGAAGAGATTTTCTTAGGTATCTTTTCAGGCCAGTGACCAGTCGGAAAAGATGTTTCTTTATTCGAGGATGATACAGATTCGTTTCTTACTTCCCGTCGATGACGGTTCTTCGAAAACTTTCATGATACGTTCTTCTTCCTTATCCATCTATAACAATGCAATATTACACCTTTACTAAAGCAAATAGCAATGTAACTATATGTTATGTTATTTTAAAAACCATAACACCATTTATTTTATGAGTATAACCATATTCGCACTGTTCAAAATAAGCAAATGCAAAAAAAACAGAAAAACCGTTACGAACTTCTCTTTCGAAATTAAATCAAATTCATGTCAGTTATGACATTGTTTGCTCCTCAAAAACATGCGGGTACTTATACCAAGTAAGCGTAATAAAGAAATTTATAATATTTACTAACCTTTTATGATAAAATATTACGTAATCCAGATAAGTTCCAGACACACACGTTAGGTCGTCTCACTGCGCGCAGTTCAACTGGCAGTGGGGATAGCGGTACAAGGGAGGACGTCATAAGACGTTGCGAGTTTGTACGCGCTACCTTTGCATGTGTGCGTACAAAACTAGAAAGATTTTTTTTTTTGGTCATGCGGCGGTTGAGGCTTGAAAAATCGAATGTGTTGCGGCGCTAAGTAGATGCGCCATAGGAATTTGTCCATAAAATAGACGTCCAAAGACGTTCCGTTAAAATAAATGTGTAAATCTAGAGGCCGTCATATGACGTTGCGCCATTTCATAATTATATCAACACGACGTTGTAAGACGTTGGTAACGCGAACGTGTTAAGGGCTAAGAAGGAACATGGGTGGTTTTTAGTCAGTAGAAGTCTGACACTCCCTTTCGCTCTGCCCAAGAGCGGGAGGGGTTATTCGATGATTTTCCACCCACCAAAAAAAAAAGACTCCTTTGGCCGGTCATTGAAAACTAACCCTGTATACAAGATGTAAACGAACCGTTCACGAATCCGTCAATCAAGCGTTAAATACAGTCAGTGCCCAGCATCACCTGACCCCTCATATGAAGAATAGGCAAGGAAGTGATGTGAGAAGCGGGGTCAAGTAATACTAGATACAGACAGTACATCCAACTAAGTAACTCCACGCAAAAAGTATTGCTGGGAAACAACTTTTTTTTTGGGGTTTAAAATCACGTTTTTCCGTAAAACTCAATAAAACGCATTAAAAATATTGTGCTAATGGATGAATTGAATAGTAATCGGGTAGAGGAGGTGAACCTTAGATTATAGTATCTATAGAAAAACCTGTGAAAAAGTTGAAACTTTGACCTCCAATATCACCGTAAGAAGAATGTTCTCAGGTATGGTACTTACAGAACGAAAAAAAATTGCAATGACGGGGAAAAGTTAAGCGCTAAGGGTCCATCCTTTGTACTATAACTTTTGTGTGTAAGTGAATTTGTAATTCCTTTGAGTAAATAAATATGTTTAACCGCATTTCTTGTCGGTGGGGAGGTGTCCAGTCTGGGTCGAGCCTCACAGGGCCACGCGGATGGCGGAGCGTGGCCCCTTTCCCTTAGGGGAAAGCCGATCATAGCATAAAGGCTAAACAATAATTGTATCAACTTTGAAAACCTAATGAAAATGTTCGGTGATGTAATTAGTGCACATACAGGGTGTAATAAACGAACCCTTCACGAAGAACTCAACCAAGCATTATGTACATCAAAGTAAAGTACCCCTACGCCATGCTGGGAAACGACTTTTTTTTTTGGGTGAAAAATCACATTTTATGGTAAGACTCAATGTAGCACTCTTAAAACTTTGTTGTGCTATTGGATGCGTTGAATAGTAAACGGATCATGCAGGTAATTTAAGTAAAATTATAACCTGAAAAACTAGTAATTAAAAAGATGTATGTATGTTATGTATTAAATAAATAAATGTTTATCAAACTACGTATTGAACCATACGCATTTTTATTGCTGGATATTATTTTTTTTTATGAAAAATCACGATATAGGTATCTACGATAAAACTCAACGTAACACACTAATAATATTAAACTGATGGATACTTCGAATAAACGAGTCGTGGAGGTAATTAAATTTAAACCTTAAAAGCTAGTTTTTTTAAACTTGTGAAGTTAATACTTTGCTCTCCGGGTACTGGTTCAGAAAAAAAAAGATCGCTATGACGGAGAGAATAAGTGATTTTGTTCATTTTTAAACCCTATAAATTGTAGTAGGAAATAATTAGAGTGACGATTGACAGTTGAGAAGAGAAGACAAAAATGTGTTGCGCCGACCTCATGTTACCTAAGTACATGGCCAACGACGACAATGAAGAGTCAGGTATATACATCCAAGTTGGATTTACTTTATACTCTCTATACAGGATATTCAGTGCATTGTGTAACAAATTGAGATGGTAGACTGGAGGAGTGATTTGCCATCCTCTCAGACCTCTAAACACCTCTCATGCCCAGTGAATTTTTTTTAAATAGACGGCTAATGTCTCTAACTTTTAATTTAAAAGTACTCTTATACAACACACATTTAAATAAAATTAAAATTCCGTGTCTACGACTAATGCTTTTTTTTAAAATTTGTATTTAAATGTGAAATTTGTGGTCTTTATTAATAAATTAACAAAAAATCCACGGGGTATGAGAAGTGTTTAGGGGCCTGAAAGGATAGCAGATGACCCCTTCGGTCAACCATTTCAATTTGGCACACGGTGCACCAAACACCCTGTATAATAAACTTAATCCACAAGTATTAAGTAAATGCAAAAAGATTCGTCGAGTTGATTAGTCTTCAAAAAATACAATATTCATAAATATAAAAACTTACTGCGGTACTCAGAGATATTAAATGATACTTAAGTCGTCACTTAGTAAAGATTTGACATACTTCTGTATGACAAAACTGTCAAAACCTTTAGGTACTAAGTGATGGCCTAAGTAATCATAAAAGCTCTCTGAGTGCGGCAGTAATTCATGTAGTCTATTAGACCGTACGTCTCATTATCATCATCTTCCTATACTTGTCCCATCCTACTTAGGATCGGTGCAACCCGTCTTCTCCTTCCATTTTCCTCTCTCCGACATCATGGCATCATATTTATCTCTGTCCGACATCATAGCATCATATTTTCCTCTGACATCATTTACTCCTTTCTCATTCATATCGATCCTCACACAATCCATCTATCTTTTATTTGGCCTTCGCCAAAGCTCTTCCTCCTTTCAAAAGGGCAAAAACGTTAGTTAGTAGAGGAGCAAGTTAGTAAAAATAATCACTTAACTCGATAACTCGACATAAAATTTATTTCAAATCCTCAATACCCCGAGGTTGCCTTTGGACTATCTAACTTAGGTAACGCTGAATAAATCTTTACAAATAATACTTTATAATAATGTGACTAAGAGCTATAGTCCTCTAGATCGGTTTGCATGACGACATATATTTCAAGACTAGGCTTCTTCATTTTTCTTTCTCTTTCTGACGCGTAGCTGTTGTTATAGTATTGTTTCGCTCTAACATCTTGAAGCCAATGATTTTTAAGCGCGAGCCTAAAAGAAACTGCTTCATGGCCACAATTATTTGTGATTATTTAATGAATGTGGGTGTGGGTGTATTAAGTACAACTCTGCCGTACCTTTCGGGAATTACAGGCGTAATTTTATGTTATGTTTTTTTGTATAAAATTAAACAAATATAGTTAAATAATCATGAGTTTTAATGTTTATAAGTACTTAGTAATAATTTGGTAATCATAATTGTTTTAGTAAAGACTAGTTTCAATAATAAAGTTGATAAAAATCGTGCATATTTTGTTCTTAGTAAACTATCAACAAACAATTCTTCTAACAAAACTGTTTGTTTATTGAAACACAAACCTTAGAGATAAATCTAAAATAATCTAGTTTCATTTTAAAAGGTGTCATGTAAACCGATCTTATTAGATAACCTAACAGAAAAAAAAAACAAAAAACTTAACATTTCTTACTTCGCCGTTAAAAACAAAAGGTTACGTCATACGAGTAGAAAAGTAATAAATAAAATGCACAGAAAATAAATTACAATAGAAAAAAAACAAATAAAATTAATTAAGTAATCATTGTTATCATCTTCACGCGCGATGTTTCCTTTCCTGAAATAAATATTTCTTGTCAGAAAATACTGAAATTGCGACACCTTATAAGGGTAGTCGCAGTTGCAAATCGCAGGGCTCACAAGAAAATGGGTACCCGTGTTCGCGGGGCTTATTTTCTATTCGAAACACCAATTGATTTTTATTACTGGTAAAAAGACCCCCAAAAAAAAACAAAAAAATATCAATAAATGTTTCAAAACTACTTCAAAAGCCTTGAGGCAACTTACATAATCACACCGATCCAGTACTTCAGTTTTGTCTGGGGAGCGACGGGAACCTCCGAAAGTTGAGTGACCTCCTCGGAGAGGCACTGTACGCCCTCACTCCTGCGTAGAACTTGCCCTTCCGAGTGATAACCTCCAAGCGAGCTGAAGCTTCGGCCCTCCCGAACTCATTCTCGACAGTTATCCTGTAGACACCGACGTCCTCGATTGTGACCTGAAAAAATAAAATAAAACACAATTATCCCTTTATTTCCACATTTTTTCCACCTCAAAGGCTTTATTTTGGAACAAGCCCGCCACACTATTCCCAAACCACTGTAACTCTCGATAGCCAGAATTAACAGTGGCGCCCCGCAGAATAGCACGAGACAATGCAGCTCGACGAAGTCCCAGAGAAACAATTTAACTGTCTAGGAGCCTGCAACGAAATTAATCAGAAAAGAATAGCGGAGGCGTAGGAAAAACCATTAATTCCACTTTCCTTCATATCAGCAGAAGACAGAATAGAACAAGGCCAATAGGCACAAAGCGACGTATACAACTGGGATACGCTCAGTTGCCTAGCACCACGGATAATAAAACTTCTAATAGACAATAACAGCCACTCGCATCTATCTTCAGGTTAAGCCGCTTTGGTCAGGATGGGTGACCCATTACACACCGAGTTTCCTCCGTGCCTCGGCTAGCACGTTACGTCGTTGGTCCGGCTGTCATCAATAAATCTTTGACAGTCGTACCTAACAGGTAAAGTCTGACTACCACGCTTATCAATGGATATCATAGTAGGTACACAGTACTAGCTGGGTTGTGGAGGATATGTCGTTCTGTGTAATATACAGGTATTCAACAGCATCCAGTGAGAATGGGCACCAAACTCAAACTAGTTGGGAAAAGGCTAGGCACATGATAAGAGGCTCATAAAGAAATATGTGATTGTGTTAAACCCAGATTCCCAGAATATTGATAATCTGTGGTTCTCTAGAAAGTCAAAGTCAAACATTTATTTGCAAATAAATATGGTTACAAAAGTTCTTACAGTAGTAGTAGGTGTACCTACTACTACTAAGTAAAAAGTAAGACGTGTGTATGTTAAGCTACTTGTAAGTAGCTTAGCATACTGAATCATATAATGACACACAATTTTTTTAAATATAATTGAATTGATAGAAATTAATTGATTGGACATAGTTAAAATGGTATAAGTAATTGAATTGATATAATTGAATTGATATAATTGAATTGATATAATTGAACTGATAGTATTGAATTCAAATAATAGGTTTTTAGAACAGGAACAAATTATTTAAATTTAAACTCAAGAAACTCTTTTATGTCATAGAATGTCTTCTCAACCAACCATCTGTGTAAGGTCTTTCTGAAGCGGACCATTGGAAGTTCTTTAATTTGGTTAGGAATCTTGTTATATATCTGAATACACATAGGATAGCAGCTCCGCGCATACAGTTCAGTTTTCGTTCCAGAAATAATTAGTCTATTAGGATATCTAGTTTTAAACTTACATTTATATCCCAGCTTTTCAAACATCTCAGGGTGAGATTTGGTAAATTTACGTATTTCTTCAATATAAAATACCTGTTATTGTAAGAATTCCAAGTTTCTTAAATAGTGGTTTACAGGATGAAGTGGGTCTACATTACAAATCGCACGTACACACCTCTTTTGTGCAACGAAAGCTCTTTCGAGATCCACCGAGTGCCCTCCACACCAGTATACCTTACCGCAGTATTGAACCAACATATGCATGATAAGCCTGTAATGTGGCATGTCTGCTTATTAGGTTAGATATACGCCACAGAACATAAGCAGACTTACTGAGTTTTTCACATATATTATCTGCCTAGCCTTTTCCCAACTATGTTGGGGTCGGCTTCCAGTCTAACCGGATGCAGCTGAATACCAAAATTTTACATGGAGCGACTGCCTATCTGACCTCCACAACCCAGTTAATACTAGGTAATACGATACTCTTTGGTAAGACTGGATGTCAGAATTTCAGGTCACTGACTACCTGTAACGACTGCCAAAGATCTATATGGCAGCCGGGACCAACAGCTTAACGTGCTTTCCGAGGCACGGAGAAAACTCGGTATGTCGGGCGGTCACCCATCCACAGATCGACTTAGGCAAGCACAGCTTTACCTAAAGATCGACCCAAGTGGCAGTTCTTATTAAGCCACGAGCTCCTCCACTGAGTTTTTCACATATCGCATCAATATGACCAATCCAAGAACACCGCTCATCTAGATCTATCCCAAGAAAAGTCATATTATCCGATTGTTGTATCTGTTTATCCTGATAAGTGATGTTTAAATCATTTTTTTTCCAGGTTAGGTTAGGAAAAGTGGTGGCCCCCTCATAACGAGAGCTAGGTCACGAGGTTGAGCCCCGGCAGGCGCATTAATAAACCCAAATTTCGCCAGTTATAGCCTGAGACACAGGATCACCTAGTTCAAGCACAAATCATAGGTGAACTTGATATAGAAGAACTGTATTTAGCTTTATACATTAGATTTTTTTCTTTTAAGTTATGTTTAAATCCGGTCGGTCTTCCACATTTTGTACCTCGGAGAGTGTGCGCAGGACGACCTGATCGCACCATCACCCTTTTACCACCGGACTAGCAAACGTACTGCAGCATTCCATCCACAATTGGTTGATATCCCCAAGAGTCGTAATCAGTGCTTCTCCAGCACGTTTATTATGCGCACACTCAAAGTGTGGAACTCTTTGCATCATCTGTGTTATTCCTACATTTAACCCGTCTGCCTTCAAAGCAAGAGAGAACAGGCATCTTCTAACCATACTCGGTTCATCATAGACCTCATCCTTCGCTTTCCATCAAGCATGATCGAGGTCAAGAGCAGGCCCGTTTTCCAACAAAAAGTCCCATGTAGTCTGGATTTGTGCCCGGTACATCTACCGGCACAAATCCATGGCTGCTACTTAGAAATTCATGATGGGAAAACCCGCTTTAACCTTCTTGGGAATCGAACCCAGTATCTCAAGCTCAGCCGTCGCGTCTGAGGCTACTATACCAACGAGGCAGCGCATTACTTTGTGTAATTTATTTCATCAACGCTGCTCTCAAAACAATGAAAGGAAACACGTGCATAAAACATTACTGGCGAAATGTGGGTGTACTAATGACTACACCTTTGCCTACTCCTTCGAGGAATACGGCGTGATGTTATGTTATGTAGTCCTGTAGCGATAAATACTTATAATTATGATACGCCCGCAGCCTGTTCCTTCAGCAAATGAAAACAAATCACGTAAATCGACCCAGTAGTCCGGAGAAAATGGTGATAACATAATTATGAAACTTTCTTTTTTAGAAATGCAAGAACATAGTGAGTAATCAAAAATGTTTTTAGCTCTTAATAAAGCTGAGGGACAGTCATGTCCACTCAACTTGACAAAAATTTTATATTAAAAAAAACGGATCGGCGTAACCCTTAGAATTTCGCGTCGTGGGTCTTATATACTTTCGGAGGTAACTCGACGCCAACGCCATCTATCGAGGCAGATATTAAACTCTGCTATAGGTGCATGATTATTTTGTTTAAAACAAAACCTTTGAGATTGGATTGTTTTGAGACCCTTGACTAATATTTGTCATGTCATAAATCACACATAATTTTTGTTGATAGATTTGTGTCAATTTCAAAATTCTACCGAAGTTTCCGCTGCGCTAAATAAATGCATTATCACAATCAAATAATTTTCTCTTATGCTTACTTTTATTGAACTGAATCGACTTTTTAATTTGACGAGTTGATGAATAATGATCTGTGGGTATCTTAATACACAAATACACGCCTCACGCCTTTTTTCCATGAGGTTAGGCAGATACTATACAGTTTCATTCGCTTCGATTCTTATGCCCTCTTTTTTGCCCCGATCACGTTGCTGTATTTATGACACTTAACATAATTTCACGCCTGTAATCCCAAAAGGGTAACGTACCCATTAGTGTACCCACATATCGTCAGTTATCTGTTATAGGGGTGAGCTAAGTACCATCAAACGGGCACGAATTCATACTCTGTGGCTGATACTAAAATAATCCTGATGGAACACAAGACCAGCGAGGCAGTCTGAACGAGGTGTTATATTTTTTGGTGGGGTACTGTAGTACCCAAACTTAAAACTCTTTCTTACCTGTCAGGTTTAGAAAGAGTTTTACGTGTGGGCGTAATAAGACCTGATCAGCTCCACACAAAAGGGCAACAAACCTGCTCTATTTCGAGTATCCTCAGAAGCTCGTCTTTCTCCCTGGTGGTGAATCTCGCCGAGGGTGTGATGACGATGCCGTCCTTGTCCCAAGTGGCCCAGGGGGCAGGCTGGCCCTTGACGGCGCACTTGAAGGTCACGCGGTCTCCTTCTTCCACCACCTTATTGTAGGGGTACGTGTAGAAAGATGGTGCCATCTGTCGCGATGGACTGCAGAGGCGGCGGGTGTCAGGGCCTGAAAGACGGAGGTTAAAAATCCATGTTATATATTATGCAAAGTTTGTACTATCTGAGGTCTTGGATATAAATGGTGTCCTAATATTTTTTCAAAGGCATGTCTCAACATCTGCCAAGCCTTTTCCCAACTATGTTGGGGTCGTTTTTATGTCTGACCGGACGCAGCTCAATACCAGTTTTTTACATGGATTTGTCACCTACCTGACCTCTAGGGTCTGGGTAATATGATGTTTCTGGTAAGAGTGGTTGTCAGTCTTTCGGACCTGGTTATAAATAAACCATGTTACTCAAAGCCTTACCAGGTGTTCTGGAGACGGATCTGGCAGGCGTGCTGCGCGGCGTGGAGCGAGGAGTTGAGGCTCCTGACAGCAGCGCCGGGGGACGGCGCAAGCGCTGGCTCAGGGTGTTCGGCTCGCCTGGTGCTGTGGAGTACCAGTCGTGAATTGAGAACACATACCTTATCAGCCAATAAAGTTCTTGAGCATATTTATTATGTGTTTTTTTAATATCTGCGACCTTTTTTACGATGTATCAAATCAATAGCGAATGCATCAAAAAAATATTTTCCAATGAATAAAGCACTATTATTATAAAAAAGAAAGTGCGGTGTTAATTAATGTTTTTGTAATTTATAAGCTATCGAATTAGCGTAATTGAATCAAGTGGCTATTCCATTTTGATATTAGTAGATGAAGTCCATTGTGGTCAATGTGCGACACTTGGGGGAGTTCTATGTCCAGCAGTGGATGTCTTTTGGCTGAAATAGGGATGTTTCCTGACTATAAAAAATATGATTCTAATTAGTCTGTCTTTTAGATTATTAAAAAAATATTGGATACGTATTTTTTGTTTTATCAAATCAATCAAAATTGACGAAGATAAAACGCATCAAAGATTTGAGTGGGGGGTTGTGCCGTCACTCACCAGTAAAAAATGTCATACTAATGTCTTAGAATATGACGTCACACGAGTTTTCAAAGCACTGTATCGTCTTCATTGTTTGTTTACGTGAAAAAATAAAAATTATGTGTTCAATATTTTCTGGAAATCTATCTGACGGACTAATTAGTTTTTTTTTTGTTAACTACCCTACTATGATGTTGACGATGATATTTTGTTTTCCTACTTATCTAATATAATTGACGAATAAATAAAGGAAGATGTTAAGTACATTAGAAAGGATCACGGCGTACAAATAATGTAGGTATTATACATTTGATCAAATAATTCAATTCATTGTAACTTTTAATTATTAAACGTATTTACCCTATTACGATATTAACGATTACAATAACTAATTCAAACATCAATTATATTAGATAAGTAGGAAGACCAAATATCATCGTCAACATCATAATAGGGTAATTAACAAAAAAAAAACAATGAGTACAAAGCATGTATGCTTTGTACTCATGTTTCTGACAAATAAATTAACTTTGCCTTTGAGTTTGAGATGAAGTCCTGGTTCAGACTAGCACAGACCACGGAAGATTGAAACAAATGGGAGGCCTATAATACCCCCGTCGGGGCTGCGGGTTGTTCGCAAGAGATACCGCGGCCTCGACATGAAGGGCTAAGAAGGAACATGGGTGGGTTTTAGTCAGTAGAAGTCTGACACTCCACTGCCCAAGAGCGGGAGGGGTTATTCGATGATTTTCCACCCGCTAAAAAAAAAGCCTATATACTCAGCCATACAAGGCAGCTAATGATTTGACGGTACGGCTGGCTCAAGCAATGGACTGCTGCGCTGCGTGTCGCGGGTTCGATCCCCGCACGGAACAAATATTTGTATGACCTACAGATTTGTTTCTGTTCGGGTTTGCGTATTTGTGTATGCATGTGTGTTTAAATGTTTGCGAATGCACCCACGATACAGGAGAAATTCCTAGTGAGGGGCAATGGTACTAAAAAAAAAATATGAAAAAACCCTTTGTTTCAGTAAATAAATCTAACGCTAGATACCTCTTAACTTGGTTGTCTCTTTACATCGTTCTTTCATAAGTAGGTATTATACAGGGTGTAAATCAACCCATCACACAGCCGTTAACCAAGCATTCTGTACATCAAACTAAGTACCCCTACATGTTTTGCGATTTCGGCGGTCTCTCCAGTTCTGGAGCCATAGCGCTAGATGGCGTGCTTCTTCCAGTTTGCTCCGACTTTCGGTATCTCGGTTCTCTCGTGCAAAGCGATGGCGAAATAGATCGTAGTGTAAAGCATAGAATTAGCACTGGATGGATGAAATGGCGGCAGGTCACGGGAACAATTTGCGACTCCCGCATTCCCCTTAAACTCAAGGGGAAGATTTATAAAACCATGGTTAGACCTGCTGTCGTATATGGATCAGAATGTTGGGCCACAAAAGGGATAAATGAAAGGCAATTGCATGTGGCTGAGATGAGAATGCTAAGGGGGATGTGTGGTGTGACGCGAATGGATAAAATAAGGAATGAGTACATAAGAGGAAGTCTGAAAGTGGCGCCGGTAAATGAAAAGTTGTGTGGTAATCGATTGTCGTGGTATGGACATGTGATGCGAAGGAATGAAGAAAATGTTGTGAGAAAAATGTTGAGTATGAATGTAGATGGCTATAAGAGTAGAGGAAGACCTAAGAAACGATGGATGGACTGTGTGAAGGATGATATGGCTAGAAAGGAGGTGACTGCTGACATGACGAGAAATAGAGAAGTATGGAAGAAGAAGACATGTTGCGCCGACCCCAAATAAATTGGGATAAGGGCAGGAGAATGATGAAACTAAGTACCCCTACGCAATTTTTTTTACTGGGAAACGATTTTTTTTTTTGGGGTCCAAAAATCACATTTTACTGTAAAACTCAATGTAGCACTCTTTAAACATTGTGCTATTGGATGCTTTGAATAGTAAACGGGTCATGGAGGTAATTTAAGTAAAGTTATAACCTGAAAAACTAGTATTTACAAAAAACAGCTGTGATAAATTTGGAACTTTGACCCCCAATATCTCCGTAACTAGGGGGTTCCCAGGTATGGTCTAGAACAAAAAAAATATCGCAGTGGTGGGGAGAACAAGTGCCCTTAGTTTGCGTTAAGGGTACTTTACTTTTTTAGAGATATTGGGGGTCAAAGTTCCAAATTTTTCACAGCTGTTTTTGGAAATACTAGTATTTCAGGTTTTAACTTTACTTAAATTACCTCCATGACCCGTTTACTATTCAAAGCATCCACTAGCACAATGTTTTAAGAGTGCTACTTTGAGTTTTACCGTAAAATGTGATTTTTGACCCCAAAAAAAAAGTCATTTCCCAGCAAAAATTTTTGCGTAGGGGTAGGTACTTGGTTTGATGTACAGAATGCTTGGTTGTCGGATGCGTGAAGGGTTCGTTTACACCCTGTATATCAACATTTAATGATCTAATCACGATTTGACAAAAATGTTTTAATTTTCCCATGGAGTTTCTTGACCATTATTCTGGCTTTGGAATGAGCAACTACAGTTCTATCACAAGTTATTACACTTTGTGACTGTTGCTTCACTTTTTTTGTTGTTCTTACATTTAAAAGTTCCCCTTATGGCCTAATTTATATAAAATCTTGAAGTTTGAGTTTAATACTTACGGTACACCACAAGGCAGGCGCTAGACTTGGCCTTGCCGAGGTTATTAGATGCCTCACACGAGTAAGTGCCCTCATCCTCAGCAGTCACTTGTTTAATCTTCAGGCGCGCGGCACCATCGTCGAACGTGGACTCGAAGTCAGGGCAGTCGTGTATCAACTGGAAAGTTATAATTACACATATTACAACATGATGCCTAATTCCCAGAAGGTTTAGCAGAGGTGCCAAGTTCAGCCAGTCGTTCATCATCGTCAGCCATAAGACGTCCACTGCTGGACAAAGCCCCCCCCCCATAGAACGCCTGCCATTCTATGGGGGGAGTTGCCATAATCCCCACGCTTGGCAGGCGTCTTAGAGATCGCAGTGTAGTTTTAACTCGTTTTGTGTGTTTTTTTCACTCGTTCACCAACGAGAAACTAACGTATTTAACGGCATTCCATCTCGTCTTTAGCCTGTAGCAATACACTAAGTACTGGGTACAATCTCTTCGATCTCTCTAATACTATGCCATTGCCACGGTAATATTATCATAACTGTATGATACCCTACCTATTCCAACTTCATACAAACGGACGAAGTGCGAGCTATGCCTACGCGCCTCGATTTCGGTATGCGCTGGACATGCAGACAGTCGCGACTTTCAATATAGTTAATGTACTCTGTGGTCGCGACTGTGCCGCAGTGACGGACGGTCGGTGTGTATCGGGACACCCAGTAACTTAACTTACCTTTTCATTTGCAGATTCGAAGTTCCGAACAATAATTCTGTAAAACCCCAAAGGGGTAAATGGCTTAATCAACCAGTATGGTGTTCTCACAATAAATCAAATCAAAATCAAATCATTTATTTGCTTCAAATATGGGTACACATACAGATGGAAAAATACAAACAAAAGAGCTGTAAGCTACCATATGCGTATGTGTACCATATGCTACTGTAAGGAGCTTTAAAAATTGGAATATACATACAAATATAACAGGCCCACAAACCTTCTCACCTTGAGAAGAAATGGGCCTTACAGTTAGTGTACACCACCACGCGAGTCCAATGCCGTTAAGGGGGCAGGCAGTGTAGCAATGAACTTCACATCAATTATTTTATAAATTCAATAAGTTAGGGGAGAGACTAATGAGAGAATAAACGGATCACGTTACCTAAATCCTAGTCTTTAGCTCGTTACCCTCTTTTCAATCGTTTAGTAGTTGAAAAGTTACCATATTTACTTCGCACAGTCAGTCCATCTTCTGAGTGTGTAACTGCCGCACTCAGAGACCTTTAATGATTACTTAGGCCACCACTTAGTAAAGGTTTTGACAGTTTTGTCATACAAAAGTATGTCAAATCTTTACTAAGTGACGCCTTAAGAAATCATTAAATATCTCTGAGTACCGCAGTAAGGCTTTAAATACAATTTCGAAGGCTAAACCGAAACCACAATCACAATGATGGACAGCGACGATAGCTTAAATTCTCTGACGTCAGGTACAAATATTTTATTCAATGTTTTTAGTCTATGAAATCGGTATTTTAGATCGCGTCAGTTAATTTAGTTTAATAGTGACTGTATGCTACCGATTGGCCACATTCGGCTATTACCTATAGGGAATGAGGCTGTGATCTTAGATACGTGATGTAACCGGACCCATCACTTCGCCCCCAACCAAGCATTCTGTACATCAAAAGTAGGTATACACATTTTGATGTCAAAAATTACGTTTACGGTAGGGCTCAATGTAAAGCATCCAAAACATTGTGGTGATGGATGCATTGAGAAGTAAAAGGCTTATAGTATAGACGTATTTAAAGTAAATAAATTAATAGCTAGTGGTTTTTAAAGCCGTGACGTTTAACCACGAATATCCCGTAACTAAAAGGCCTCTCGGTATGGTCGAGAACAAAAAAAAATCTCAATGATTTTGAGAATAAAATACCTTTAGAGTTTGTTAGGGGCATTGTTACACTCATTATACTTACGTTATCTAGTAGTTGTTCTTCGGGTTTATTAACAAATAGGTTCCCTTCTCTGTCTTAAACTGTTTGTTAGACCTTTGTGCTAGTTTACAATCACAACAAAAGCATACCAATTAGGGTTATAAAAAGTGAAATTACAAAAAAAAACCTGTGAAAGGATATTAGTAGTTTTCAGAGTAACGCAATTTCTTCGCTCATCATACCTCATTGTAGTGGAACCAGCGGATGTCAGGGTCGGGGTTGCCGGTCACGTGGCACTCGAACTCAATGGCGTCACCGTCGTATGACAGCAAGTCTGTCAACTCGCGGTCGAAGCGAGGAATCACCTCCACTCGGCTGGAATGAGGCAGCGGACACGTCAGTAGGTAGTAATGACGCTGGTGTATAGCGTACTCGAGTGTACTTATCCAACGATACGAGTCTTGCAAAAACTTGTGAACTTTTTTTATTATTACAAGTCATTAAGTGTCCCACTGCAGCGCAAAGGGCTTCCTTCTATCTTTCTACACCCTATCCAATGCTAACAGCATTCACATTCATCACCAAACCCTGTTTAAAAGATTCGAGTTCGTCGATCTTCTGGGCCTGCCGCGTTACCGTTTGCTGCTGTATGGGACCCATTGTGTGGTAACTTTCGCCCATAGCTCTCTAGCGGCATGAGACAAATTTGGACTGATTTGTGAACTATTTATTTTCTAAAACAGACTTTATTTAACATTTTTCTGATGGACGAGGGTCTGAAACTCTGGGAAGGAATAAAGGAGTCACTGAGGTGATGATGACAAGCCCTCTACAGGGTGAAGGGGACAACGACGCATACTTCTTTAATTAACATATCACATAACATAACACCACGCCTGTAATCCCCGAAGGGTTAGGCAGAGGTGTACCTAATAATACACCCACATTTCGCCAGTTATGTTTAAGTCCCATGTAATAGGGGGCGAGCCTAATGCCATCAACCGGGCACAAATCCAGACTCCGTGACTGTTACTGATAAATTCCTGATGAAAAATCCCAATAACATTTTGCCCGACCCGGGAATCGAACCCAGGACCTCATGCTCAGCAGTTGCGCTTGCGAACACTAGACCAACGAGGCAGTCAACTTCTTTAATTACTGATGAAAAAATTATATGTGAGGTTCAGAACGTTGAACTGAATACGCGGTAAACGTTTCCACGTCGCTGACCCTACCACCACGTGGAGATGTATGCTTCTAAACTTATACATCATCTCTGCCTATAATCTGAACTCGGGCCTCCTCTCTAGGAGAGGGATGGGCTATAATGCACCACGCGGGCCCAGTGCTGTTTGGTAGATGTCACATGTCTTCGAACATTTTGGTTCTAATAAATGCCGGTTTCCTCACGATGTTTTCCTTCACCGTTTTGAGAGCAGTGGTAATGAAATTTTCACAAAGTAATGCGCCTGTCTGGGTTCGCACCCACGACTTACTGTTCGTAAGTCGGGGCCGCCACCACTGGGCCACCGCTTCACATAAACAAAGTAAGAAGAAGGTTATCGCTCACCCATATCTGACGTTGTGTGAGTCGTCCGTTGATGATGGATCTGAAATCGTCAATGGATGAAATATTAAAATACCTATTCTGATTTGAAGTATCTTATAAAATCACAGAGTCTTACTTTTTTATTTTTATTTTATTTTCTTCGGGTGGCTTACAGCTAACAATACATAAATTAATAATGAGATGTTACACGACAAGCCATTTACAAGCCTCCACAGATGGCCTTTTACGGGGACCATTGCCATCATCTACCTAGTCTCTCCCAGCTATATTTGGGTCTACTTCCAGTCTAACCGAATGCCGACTACCTATCTGACCTCCACAACCAAATTAGTACTGGGATATAAAGATTAGGTTATTACGATAACCCTTTTGGTGTCAGATATCGGGCCACTGACTGTAACGACTTTCAGAGATCTTCAAATGAAATTGTTTCTCTGGGACTTCGTCGAGCTTCGTCTCGACTTTTTTGTGGTGGTCGCCACTGTTGATTCTGACTTTCAGGAGTCGTAGTGGTTTTATAATAGTGTGACGGGCTTATCCCAAAAACAAAATAGCCGATACCACTCACCAGTATTCCGTCAGCGATGTCTATGCTGCCCTTATTTTCCGCAAACGATGTAAATTACAAAATAAAAACTTTATATGTTAACAGTTAATATTAGCTACGACGTTTTGTCGTACTGACCACTTTGATCTGAAATATCTCGTCTTTGGTTAAGAATTCCAAATTCTCATAAATTCATTTAGCTGGTACATTTGAGTTTTGAAAACAGTCATTCATTTATTTTTTCCTCTGTTGTCCTCTGTGCATACTCTGATTAATTAAATATATTTTACAAAAAAAAAACTTTATATTCCCCCCGTGCAAAACGCCAATTTCATATGTAAGGACCGATCTTCCCGTCGGCGCTGCGGTTTGTTCGCAAGAGTTACCTCGGCCTCGACATAAAGGGCTAAGAAGGAACATGGGTGGTTTCTAGTCAGTAGAAGTCTGACACTCCCTTCCTCTCTGCCCAAGAGCGGGCGGGGTTATTTGATGATTTCACCCACCAAAAAAAAGAACCTTATATCTTATTTACCCAAACTAAGCAAACTTCCCAAAAGCCATCGTAATAAAAGTATACATGGAGTGACAGCTTATCATACTCAGTTAATACTGGGTAATACGATCCCCTTTGGAACTGATGGGACAGACTTTTGGGCTACTGACTACCCAAAAATACTTTTCAAAAATCTATAAATGACATCCTGGACCATTCAACGTGCTTTCCGAGCCACGGCGTAAACTCATATAATGTGGGGTAACCATCCACCGCGCAACCTAGGTAAACGTGGCTGAACCCGAGCCCGACCCAATAAGCGGCTGATTTTATTTAGTCACGAGCTCCTCCCAAAACTTCCCAAGGGTAAAAACAAGCCATAAATCAAGTCAACAACCATTTTTAACGCCCAAAAAGCGGATCCCCCGGAAACCCTCTATTTGAACTGTCAGCCGTTTCTACCATAAATCAAATGCTCCCTTTTATCTAAACCCGCCCCTAAACCTTTCAATCCAATACAGTAGAAACAACAGACCCACTCCACAATGAAAATGCTAAACCTCCGTTAAATGGGCTAACATACTGGTTTCACACTGGGTCAATGGGCGTGCCACGCATTTTATTTACGGGGGGCGTGAAAGATTTTGTCAAAGAGATTGTATGGGCAGGTCAATGCCCAATTTACACCAACGACCTTCGGACAACATTGAAGCGCATTCTACAACGTGTTAAAGAAAACTGAACCGTTCACGAAGTACCTAAACGACATATTTGCATGGTCATGACAACTTCGAATCCGGCCGACCGAACCGAGGCAAATGGAACGCGGGCATGCTGAAATAGCCGGTGTAAAATCCATGCTAATATGACGTTTGACTACTGCTTACAAGGTTCAATTTCGCTTAACGCATTGATGCGCGCCAACGGGTATAAAGTTATAAATCATACTTAATGGCTTAGGGGTGGACCCTGAGCAACACAAACAATCGAAAACGGTGTTGAAAGCACATGCCTTTTGTTGGAGGCGTTTGTTACGTTGATTATATTTTTTTTTGTGTGACGTACAAATATAGCCTTGCCTTGGCAGGTACGTTTTTTCGTCAAGGCGTTATTACAAACAGACGGGTCACAAAAAACACAATGTAGGTAAAAATGACCCGCCTTTGTTGGCGATGTTTTAAAAATAAATTACAATTCTAAAAAGAGAGGATCCTTGAACCTTTCCATTGACCTGAACTGAATACATTTATGTCGAAATTAATTGACTAATGCATTATGGTAGTTTCCGGACAAAATATGATTCTGTTTAGTCCATCAGTTAGACTGACTGAGATTTATCGAAAAAAGTTGGATAAATGTTTTTTGTTTTATCAAGTTAATAAAAATTGACGAAGATTAAACGCGTCAAAGATCATGAGGGCTTGTGACGTCACTTTCCGGTAAAGAATATACTGAAATGTGACGTCACACGAGTTTTCAAAGCACTGTATCGTCTTAATTTTTTGTTTATGTGAAAAAAGGAAAATTATGTGTCCAATATTTTTTGGAAATCTGACGGACTAAATAGTTTTTTTTTTGTCATTTAACCTGTTCTCGAAAGCCGGGAAAGAATGGAGACTTCACCTTTAGCCTTGATCTGAAGCGATATGATAGCTTTAGCCTCCCCGTGTACGTTCCTGGCGACCACGGAGTAGGCACCGGTGTAGTCCAGCTTTGCGTGCGGGATCTCGAACCGGTACTCCGGGCCCTCACCGACGCGCTTGAAGTGCGTTGCGTCGCGGTAATAGTCCGGCTGGGGATGCAAACAACATACATTTTAATAACTGTTGTGGTCGCGTCTGAAACTTACGTAAAAGGTACGTGGGGTGTGTGACACACCGATCATAAAGGGTATAAAAGTACCCTTAATAAAGCCAAAAGGTACTGTTCACCCCGTCATTGATACACGATACACTATCACACACTACACACACACTCTCACACACTACATACTATCATACCCCACACCAAACACATTGTACATAATATACTCCCTTACTTAGATCCATAGTTAATTTATTCGCATACCTTTGTTTCTTTTATTATTTGTTTGTATAATGTCTTAAATCATAGTTTAATTACCACAAGCGTTGGAATTGTAATTTTCACCATGTAATTTTGTCCATGGAAGTGTACTGACTTCCAAGATACAGGTACTATATCTAGTTTGGAAGTCAGGTATCCATATAGTTCTCTACAGCCTTTTTGATTATATTCCCCGATGATGTAATTGCATTAGGCTATATTTTAGACCAATAAACGATTATTATTATTATTATTTTTATTGTGAGTTGTTTTTGCGACCTTTTGGAACCTTCTAGTTAGGGAGAAATTAGAGGTCAAACTTCCAAATTGAATAGAAGTTTTAATGCTAATTTTTAAGGTACAACTTTACTTTAATTACCGCCATGACCCATATTCAAAGCACCCATTATCATAATGTTTTGAATGTGCTACACTCGTGTGCTGCAGCTCAAACATAGGTGGTATACCTACCTTGTATTGCAATCTGGCATTATGCTGAGCTTAAGCCCTTTTGGCATTCAAAACTTTTTTTATTTTCAGTTGTAAGTTATTTTCTATTGTTTTAATCCCAATAAACCGAGTTTTCTTTCTTTCTGTCAATTTAGCATTTTCTCACCTTAAGGAAGTCCCTCAACCAGTACACATCAGGTTTGGGGTCCCCGATGACCTCGCAAGCGATGATGACGGTGTCCCCTTCGCGGGCCTCACTCGAGCGCGGCTTTCGGACGAACATCGGCTCCTTCGAGTACCTGTAATAAGGACATTGAGTCTTATCATCATGATTATTTCAGCTCAGAATAGCCCAGTGTTGGGTAGGCTGGGCTTCCTCTTTCTTCTGCCATTCTTAACTATTCTGTGCGTCCCATATCATTCTGTTACCCGCGAGTTTTTTGGTTGCCTCATACAGGGCACAGTACTTCGGTAACCCAGGATCTCTCCGCTAGATCGTCAGCATCACCATAGGGCTGTCGACCTTTCTAAATAAATAAATAAATTTCCCATACGTACGCAAAATCAGGGCTTTGGACGAGGAGTTGGGGGCACCAGCCCGTTATACAATACAACCACGATATTTGAAAGACACGAGTCTCGTGTTGTGAAGAAATGCGACCCATGAGCGGCGCAACAATAACTGCCACCTGAGGCCCAAGATAAAGTGACGATGTCCATTGTTATTTCAGTATTAACAATGATATCAAAGTCAAAGATGAATAAAATCAACAACAAGAAGTACCCACAAATATTGATTGAATAAAGCGAGTGTGAAGGTTTAGAAAACTTACATAATCATCTGCCTAGCCTTCCCCAACTGCTGGGGTCGGCTTCCAGTCTAACCAGATGCAGCTGAATACCAGTATTTTACATGGAGCGATTACGTATTTAACTTTCACAATCCAGTTGGTACTGGAGCCGAGGAGCTCGTGGCTTAATAATAACTGCCACTCGGATCAATCTTTAGGTTAAGCCGCGCTTGCCTAGGTTGGTCTGTGGATGGGTGACCACCCGTTCCTCCGTGCCTCGGAAAGCACGTTAAGCTGTTGGTCCCGGCTACCATATATAGATCTTTGGTAGTCGTTACAGGTAGTCAGTGACCTGAAAGTCTGGCAACCAGTCTTACCAAAGGGTATCGTATTACCCAGTATTAAGTGGGTTGTGTAGATCAGATAGGCAGTAGCTCTATGTAAAATACTGGTATTCAGCTGCATCCGGTTAGACTGGAAGCCGACCCCAACATAATTGGGAAAAGGCTAGGCAGATGAATCCAGTTGGTACTGGGTAACATGATACCCTTTGATAAGACTAGCTGTCAAACTTTCGACCCACTGTTTATTACTAAAGAATTAACGGCATGCTGAAAACTCGGTATACAATTGGCGGTCACCCATCCACAGACCAACCTAGGCAAGCGTGGCTTAACCTAAAGATCGAAAACCATGTCCCTTGTCCAGTCCTGCTATTCGTATCACTATACATGTCATCATCAGTCTATAATGTTCCCACTGCAGGGACTCAGGCCTCCTCTCTAGGAGAGGGATGGGCTATAATCCACCACGCGTGCCGAGTGCGGATTGGTAGATGTCACATGTCTTCGAATGTTTTGGTTCTAAGACATGCCGGTTTCCTCACGATATTTTCCTTCACCGTTGTGTTCGCTATACATGTGCTTCAACGCATCTGTCCCAAGACGCTCTTAATGCGGTCGATTCCAAATTTGACATTAATAAGTATAATATGTATTGTTTTAACTCACGGTTCATCAGGAGCATTAATAACAACCGGCGGCGTCCTCATCTCTCTCGGCTGAGCAGCTCCCTCCACAATCACTTTTCCTGACGTGGTCGCCTTTCCAACCTCGTTGGAAGCCGTGCAAGTGTAGACGCCCGCATCTCGATAGGTCACGAAAGCTAGTGCCAGTTCTATCTGACCGTCTCGGTCTAAGGTCATGATGGCGCGTCGACTTGGGCGAAGACGGACCCCGTCGCGGTACCAAGTAACTCCTACGGATGGGTATGCTTCCACCACGGCTGATATTCGGAGTTCTTCACCTGGAATAATGTGTTTGCGATTGTGATTGCAGAAATGAAAATATGCCTTTTTGGCGCAGCCGTGAGGTACACAGTGGCACGATTTGTTTAGTTTTAAGTTCTTTTTTGTTTTACATTGTGTGTACTTGTGGCATGTGCCAAATAAATGCATTTTCTTTCTTTCTTTCTTTGATTGATAAGAAATTTTACGAAATATTTTTTTTTATCCTGTATACAAGGTGTAAACCTACTCTTCAGGAAGGCTTTCTTTACTTCAAACGACCTTTGTTTTTAGGATTCCGTAGTCAATATGGACCCCTTATAGTTTCGCCATGTCCGTCTGTCTGTCTGTCTCTCCGTCCGTCCACACTTTATCTCATAGACTCTTAGTACTAGAAAGCTGTAATTTACGACGACAAAGTGTTAAAGTAAAATATTTTTTTAGGGTATCTCCAGTACACATTAAAGTGGGGATGATTTGTTTTTTCTCGGGTGAAATATTAAGATTTAAAGTGCAAATTTTTGTTAGACTCAAGTATGGCAACCTAAACCACCTATACCTGTTTGGGCGTGTGAAAAAATTCATATATAACGAAAATAAAAGGAAAACTGTCACAGCTAAGTATAGGCTTTACAAGTTTACGAGTAATAGTCGACCAACTTATAAAAGGTACTTGTATGAAATATTTTCCTATACATAACGTATGGGAGCGCAGGTCTCTAAACTGCAAATGTAAGTTTGTTTTATTTTTACAATAAAACTCATCGTTCGGGGGCATGTAGACAGGGTGGTTAATCAGTTATATAAGTTCACATTTTTGATGGGCAACTACGGAACAGGTGCGTGGTCCGACATGCACTTGGCCGGTTTTTTGAGTAAAAAAATCACGTTTTAGGAAAGGACTCAATGTAATCCACCCAAAACATTAAATAAACTCAGAAGCATTAAATACTCGGTCGTGGAGATATTTAATGTACTCGTACAGTTACATAAAATTACATCACGCCTGAAATCCCCGAAGGGTTCGGCAGATATATATATTTTTTTTTTAAAAACGTTGCCCCACACTAGGGATTTCTCCTGTATCTAGGGTGCGTTTACACACATATAAAGTCACATACACAAATACCCAGACCCGGAACAACTATATCTGCAGGCCATACAAATATTTGTTTCGTGCGGGGATCGAACCCGCGACACGCAGCGCAGTCTGCAGTCCAATCGCTTAGGCACTGCGCCAACCATGCCGTCAAACCTATTTCGCCACTTATATTTAAGTTTCATCTTATGGAGGGCGAGCCTTTTGCTATCAATCTGGTAAACATCCAAACTCCGTGGCTGCTATGGTAAAACTCAATAACACTTTGGCCATTCATGGAATTGAACCCAGTACCTCATGTCCTCACCACTAGACCAACGAGGCAGTACGTTACAGTCAATTTATAAGAATTAATAGCTTTTTTTTTATTTACTTGTGAAATACAGCGTTATGTCCTACGGTATTCTGCTGTGGGGCAAAGCTGCTGATATTCAAAATATATTTGTTCCGCAGAAGCGAGCGGTTCGTGCAATTTATCAGCTGGGTTGATTTGTGTCTGTAGTCAATCGTAATAATTATATTATATTAACTTACACCTTACTATTGTATAGAGTCTGGTTCTTTTAACCAAACAGACAGATGTGTAGCTGGGGAGTTTGTTCCGCCACTTCTTCTTTCCAGCAAAAACACTAGGAAGTGTCTAAGGGTGCTGTTGGGGGACTGTCACTTGTAAATAAGTAAAGTAAATTTTGACGTTCGAAAAATGCTGATTATCAGCCTAGTTTGAATAAATGACTTTTGATTTTAATTTTTGAATATTTTTGGAATTCAGCTTCCATCTCCGTAACTAGAAGGTTCCCAGCATAGGTTCCCAGTTATGGTCAGAACAAAAACAAAACACAAATGGCAGGGAGAACAGGTAGGTACGAAGTTACTATTATGAAAGGTTAATTTTACCGCAATTGTGCAAAATGATCTGCTAAAGAGGCCATTTTAGACGCCCTGACTATCTCTACAGATTCAGAGGTCAAGGAAAATTAAAATTGTGGAACACAAAACGTGGGGTAGAATCCGGTTTCGCCTTTTGTTGAAAGTAGGGTACGATACGCATTTTAAGTGAACCTGATCAAGCAGACGGCTTACAAGCTTTAACAATAATAATTGTGACTTTGACCCTCTGAATGGATTGTGAGTTTAGCTTTTGTGAAGTATAACGCTTTTCATGTTGAAACGGTTAAATGTCAGAGATGTTTATACATCACTGTACCTGTGGTACAGCTTATGCAATGATAGGGGATCAGACAAAAAAAAATTAATTAGTCCGTCAGATAGATTTCCAAAAAATATTGAACACATATTTTTTCTTTTTTCACATAAACAAAAAATGAAGACGATACAGTGCTTCGAAAACTCGTGAACTCGTCACATGTCAGTATATTTTTTACCTACAAATGACGTCACAACCATCCACTCATGATCTTTGACGCGTTTTATCTTCGTCAATTTTTATTAATTTGAAAAAACAAAAAACACGTATTCAATATTTTTCGATAATCTAATTGACGGACTAATTAGAATCATATTTTTTGACTCAGTCCAATCCCCTATTATGAAATGAGGCAGGTCATCATGCATCAGCTGCTTGTCCTTTTCTAACTATGTTAAGGTCAGCTTCCAGTCTAACCGGATGTAGCTGAGCACTTGTGCTTTACATGGAGCGACGGCTTATCTGACCTCCGCAAACCCGTTAGGTTAGTAATATATTATCCCTTTTTTTTTTTTTTGGGGGGTGGGAAATCATCAAATAACCCCTCCCGCTCTTGGGCAGAGCGAAAGGGAGTGTCAGACTTCTACTGACTAAAAACCACCCATGTTCCTTCTTCGCCCTTCATGTCGAGGCCGCGGTATCCCTTGCGAACAACCCGCAGCATAATATATTATCCCTTGGTCAGACTTACGGGCAACACATATCCAGAAACACTCACCTGTTCTCGCATGAAAGCATATGCACTAATGTTCCTCATAGTATATAAGTAGCTTAATTTAATTTAAATGTTAACTTTAGTTTTTAAGTAGTTAGTTTATAGTACAACTTGTTTTTTGGTTTTTATTATTTTTAAATTTCTTTTACTGTTTAGTTTTTTGCAATATTCTTCTCGAGTTCACTTTGTAACACGTTTGATTGTTTTTATGTAACCTATTTTGGAAGGTGCTGGTGTCTGTGATACAATGATATTCATTAGTACAGGCACCAACGAATCTCTTTTGTCTGTAATGTTAATTTTTCTTTGGAAAAATTGTTTTTGTGAGCCTAAAATGTGTTTTTTCTGAATATAAAAATTATTATTATTATATTAACTGACTATTTAACGACTTTCAGAGATCTAGGTACAATTGGGTACTTGAGAAAAATAAACTAATTAGTCTGTCAGATAGATTTCCGAAAAATGTTGGACACATTTTTTTTTCACGTAAGCAAAAAATGAAGACAGATACAGTGTTTCCAAAACTCGTGTGTACATTTCAGTACACTTTTTAGCAGAAGCAGAACAGTAATGTGCTAGTGCTAGCATAATCAGCCTCCTCCTGTCTATGAGAGAATGGGCACCACGCGGGCCTGTGCGGGTTGGTAGATGTCTCATGTCTTCGAATTTTTGGTTCCTTCACCGTTCATCAATAATTGACGGCACGGTTGGCGCAGTGGCTAAGCGATTGGACTGCTGCGCTGCGTGTCGCGGGTTCGATCCCCGCACGGAACAAATATTTGTATGGCCTACAGATAGTTGTTTCGGGTCTGGGTATTTGTGCATGTGAGTTTAAATGTTTGTGAACGCACCCACGATACAGGAGAAATTCCTAGTGTGGGGCAACGTTTTTTAAAAAAACAAACAAAAAAATAATTATGATGATATAGGTACACAACTAATAATACTAACCATTTGATTTTTTAAAGATTTGTCAATAAGTTAATTTACCTTCATTAAGTCTATAAAGCGGCTCCAATCCACAGCAAAACTCTGGAGCCACGTATGCCCTGATGCCTTTGTCCACGACCAGGCTGCAGCGGCAGCTGACTGCCCCGGAACTGTTCCGTGCCATCGCCTCGTACACCCCTCCATCCTCCAGGGTCGTAGGGGCGATCTCCAAGGTGTGGAAGTGCTCGTCCTGATAGGTGTTTCGGCGACCTTGATAACAATGAATATGTTAGGAAAACATTCCTTAAATGGTTTTTTTTTAATTAGACTAGCGGACCTGGCAGACGTCGTCATACCCGGACAGCAGCGTCACATAATGGGTCCGATTGTGTATTCAAACCATCCAAGAACCCATTGAAATATTCCCAGAAAGTTTAATTCAAATCGGTCCAGCAGTTTAGGAGGAGTTCAGGGACATACACACGAATTGTAAGTTTGGACATATGGGGTAATCTTCGGAACAGCTATCTATGACTAATGAGAAGTGACATTATCCTACAGTGTCATACACACATAATCATCATCATCATCAGCCTATAATGTTCCCACTCCTGGACACAGGCTTCCTCTCTTTGAGACGGAATGGGCTATGCCAGTTTTTTCACTATGATTTCTTTCACCGTTTTGAGAGCAGTGATGATAAAATAAATTACTCAAAGTAATGCGACTGCCTGGGTTCGAATCCACGTCTTACTGTTCGTAAGACAGGCCGCCGCCACTGAGCCATACTGCCCTCATACAGTACTTGTACTGTATTTAATACTTTCCCATGAGATAATATTATTATCCTCTCTCCTACTGAAATAAGATAAAAGGTACAAACGATGACCAAACAAAACTATAAAAACCAGTATATGCGGATCTCTTTATGTACGGAAATCTATACAAAGCGAGGGCATGTTATAATGGAACGATAAAGTTATACTTGATGTGTCGACGTGAGTACATTCCATTTTTTTGGATGTTGGGAAATCATCAAATGACTCCTCCCGCTCTGGGCCGAGCGAAGGGAGTGTCAGACTCCTACTGATTGAAAACCACCCATGTTCCTTGTGTGTAATCCCCGTACTGTGATTCAGCTACAGTAAACAATAGGCCACCCTATTGTTTACTGTAGCTGAATCTGTTATCTGTTAACTAAAAAAATCTAATTAGTCCGTCAGATAGATTTCCAAAAAATATTGGACACGTATTTTTTCTTTTTTCACGTAAACAAACAATAAAGACGATACACTGCTTTGAAAACTCGTGTGACGTCATTTTCTAAGACAGTAGTATGACATTTTTTACCGGTGAGTGAAGTAACAACCCTCCACTCAAATCTTTGACGCGTTTTATCTTTGTCAATTTTTATTGATTTGAATATACAAAAAATACGTGTCCAATATTTTTCGACAATCTAACAGACGGACTAAGAGAATCATATTTTTTTTTGTCAGTAAACATCCCATTCAAGCGCATGCTTTTAAACAGAAAATAGTATTGCAATATCACCTTAAGGGACTCGATTATCCTTTTTTTACAAAGCTAAATGTGTCACGATCAAGCGTTGCAAAAACCGGCTTCGTAACCCTTTGCATTCATAGCCAGTTTGCCATTATTTTGATTATTTGCAAAGGGGCCTTTTAAGTAGTTTCTAGAAATACTGGTCATTATTACGTTACAGAGACCCCTTTTATACTCGTATCAGTCAGCTAAAATTAAAACTGGCCTACCAGGGTATTATCATGTATGCACTTTTTTTTTTGGCGGGTGGAAAATCATCAACTAACCCCCTCCCGCTCTTGGGCAGACCGAAAGGGAGTGTCAGACTTCTTCTGACTAAAAACCACCCATGTTCTTTCTTAGCCCTTCATGTTGAGGCCGCGGTATCTCTTGCGAACAACCCGCAGCCCCAACGGGATGATGTATGTCCGCAATTTATACGAATATTTTTCTTTAGAAACAAACGGTTAGCTAACATTCTATGATGAGTAATCAAATAATATCAGGGTGTTCCTATTAAATCCAGATAGTAACATCTGAATCTGTACAGCCTTTTCCCAAGTTTGTTCCAGTCTAACCGGATACAACTGAAAACTACTTATTTCACATGGTGTGACTACCTATCAAACTTACAATACCAAGTTATTACTGAGCAATTTCTCCTTTCCAATTTTCACTTTCTACATTTTTTTTTTTTTATGGTGGGTGGAAAATCATCAAATAACCCCTCCCGCTCTTGGGTAGAGCGGAAGGGAGTGTCAGACTTCTACTGACTAAAAACCACCCATGTGCCTTCTTAGCCCTTCTCTTGCGAAAAACCCGCAGCCCCGACGGGTCACTTTCTCCCCTTGGTAAGAATGTTATGGTGTTCGGGCTTTTCGACTGTCAAAAATATTTGAAATCGATAACATAAATAATTTCAAAGAAATAAGAGTGAATGTAACAAAGGAGAATAAACAAATAGACAAGGTCACAGACATGCAAGTTTTGCTTACTGTCAAACACCAGCGTTACGCCATCTTTGAACCAGGTGAGCGCTGGGGGTGGGTTGCCGACAACCTGGCACGTCAACCGGACCGGGAACGTCGCTTGCACCCGTCTGTCTCGCAGCCGCATCGTGAACTGGGGTGGGTAGTCTCCTTCTGCGTCTTGTGAACGTTCTCTAGAAATCAAGAGCAAAGTGACATTAATTACTAACACAGCAGGTTTAATAAAACCTTATTATACAGGGTGTAAATCAACCCATCACACACCCGTCAACCAAGCATTCTGTACATCAATCTAAGTAGCCCTACGCAAAAATTTTTGCTGGGAAATGACTTTTTTTTGGGGTCAAAAATCACATTTTACGGTAAAACTCAAAGTAGCACTCTTAAAACATTGTGCTAGTGGATGCTTTGAATAGTAAACGGGTCATGGAGGTAATTTAAGTAAAGTTAAAACCTGAAAAACTAGTATTTACAAAAACAGCTGTGAAAAATTTGGAACTTTGACCCCCAATATCTCCGTAACGATATAATATAGTAGTGATTCTTCTGGCCGTTTTCGGCCACGGCGGCCAATCGTAGCTGAGATTAGCCATAGGCGCGGCAGATATTATAGTGCACTAAGTAGTGTGTTCCCAGAGACAGTGCACTCTCAATTCTTTTTCTTTTTCTCTACGAATACTCAGTTCATCTAATGACATTTTTTTTCTGCATTATTTTGGGTTATCTTATTTTAGCAGGTTACATACTGTATATTTAAACTTTGTTGGTTGTTGATGTGTGATTCTATTACCGTAACAGTAGGTACGAATGCACCGTAACTCACATTTGGGTGTGCGGAACAAAGTCCAAAAAAACACGTATCTATAATTTTCTTGTTTTCAGCAACTACTTTCGATCCCAACTTAAAACTGTAACTGAAAACTTAATCTAAATAATAATCTTTACAATAGTTTCCAATATCGTAAAGATTATTATTATTATAAAAAGCGAATCAAAGTCAATTAAAATTAAAACAACATAGGTAAAACAAAGTCCTTACTCAGCTTTACTTTTCAATAGAGACGTTCTTAATACACAAATCAAAGCATGATATCAATGTGGGCTTATTTCTTGCTTTTAAAAATAGTTATTAAAACTTCAGATTTTAGTAGCTGCTAGTAGCTATGTTTTAATTTTAATTGACTTTTATTCGCTTTTCTCCCCCCCTATTAAAAAGATTACTATTTAAATTCAGTTTTCACGCGCCCATATTCTTTACTTATAAGTTGCTGAAAAAAAGAATATGATAGATCCGTGTCTTTATAACAAATAAAAGCATTATTCAGGAATAAAATTGGTAATACACTTGTATGGAGGATCGCCGCCCCTGTGATATGGTGGTCCACGAGAGTTTACAATTGCCACATTTTTAAACAAAAAGTAAGTAACACTGTAAACAAATTGCTTTGTATACATAAACAAAAGTTACATTAATGCTTGTCATTAATACTTAGGTATCTTTCCGTTAAAATTTAAACAATCTAGTCTAGTAGGTACTGAAATTTTCCCGAATGCATTCAATGCAAGTCAAAGAGATGGTGAAAGATTTACATATCTCTCAACTCAGCACATCGCGTTGGATACCTTCCAAGCATGGCCAATGATCTCTTCTGCGAACGACTAACGAGTTTAACCTATAATAACTAACACTTAAAATAAATATAAACTCTATACTGCCACACTCAGAGAGCTTTAATGATTACGTAGGTCATCACTTAGTAAAGGTTTTGACAGTTTTATCATAATAAAGTATGTCAAATCTTTACTCAGTGACGGCTTAAGTAATCATTAAATATCTCTGAGTACCGCAGTATGAGATCTAATATTAACTAGAAAACAATCAGCTTTGGTAATAATCCAACCAGTGACAGCAGCTTTGTGGATGTTTTGTATTCCTTCGACTTTCAGTTGGAAGTGCTTACAACACAGGATTCATCATCATCAGCCTTTAATGTTCCCACTGCAGGGACTCAGGCCTCCTGTTTAGGAGAGGGATGGGCTATAATCCACCACGCGTGCCCAGTGTAGGTTGGTAGATGTCACATGTCTTCGAATTTTGAGAGCAGTGCTGGTAAAAGAAATTACACAATTTGCGCCTGTCTCTGTTCGAACCCATATCTTACTGTTCGACAGTCGGGGCCGCCGCCACTGGGCCACCGCTGCACACAACACAGGATTGACTTTATTTAAATTCGATTGTTTTTTTTTAGAAAATTGAGGTGAATGATTGGTATGACAAGAATGGATAAGTTCAGGAACGTACCTCTAATGTAGAGGAAGTTTAAAAGTTGTTATAGAAAAGTTGAGGAAGTCGACATCTTGGTACTGCCATATTATGAAGAGGGGCGATTCGTTTGTGACTAATAGAGTGATGAATATAAATTTTGATAGATGGAGAAGAACAGAAATACTAAAAAAACTATAGACGGATTGTGTGAGGAATGATATGAAAGTAAAAGAAGTTTAAATGATAGCGTCATGGTTGACAGAGACTGGAAGTAAAGCTGTTTGAAGTTTATTTACTTTATTAATGTATACTCTAGTTACCTATGTATACTGATATATTATTACTCTTTATCAAAACATTTTTAACCCCCAATGCAAAACGTCGGGGTGTTATAAGTTTGGTATGTCTGTGTTTGTCTGCGCCATCGTAGCTCTCGAACGCATGAACCAATTTTGATTTTGTTTTTTTTGTTTGAAAGATGAATTATATTCTAATTAAAGCAATATTTGCAATTTTAATCAATCAGTGTAGTACCCTACGGTCGTCATTCATCTATTGGAACCGTGACAAAGAAAAAACTTTCCTATTTACAAACAGTAAAACCAAAACATTGACTTGAGCTTCGTGATTCAATATTGTTCATAGAATAAAATTCTTACGTTCACCTTATTACTGTTTCTCATTATACACATGATAATTTGGTGGATACTGCATAATTATCATTAAACGGGAGTCACGGGAGCTTCGAGCCTGGGCAGGAGATATTCTACGAAAAAACCCAAAATACGATTGACTTAAATTGTCGAAAAGAATTGACTTATGTCACCGAAAAGCTTGTGCTTGTTGAAAGTTGTGTTGTGTCACTTGCATAAGGCCCTTTTGTAAAACTGTAACTAATTGTGTAAGCAGACAACATTTTCGCAAAAATAGTTCGCAAGCGCATTAAGAATCACATTAACCTACACTGTACCTAATTAATTATTTAATTTAGTTATAACAACTAACCTTTTGAGCTTAGCATCAGCTTCCCAGATGAGCCGGTCAGTGACGACAGCCACCCTTGCGTACGTGGATGCCCTGCCGTGCACATTGGACGCCTCGCAGCTGTACCGCGCCTCATCCTCAATGCAAACATCCTTGATGGTCAACGAACAGTCTTGACCGTTGTACAGAGTCGTCATCCGGCTCTCTTCCTCAATCTCGTGCCCATTCTTCATCCACACTATTTCAGGCACTGGCTTGCCCTTGACGCTGCAGCTGAGGTTCGCCGTCTCGCCAACTAACACCTTCAGTTGTCCCGGCAAGATGTCCACAAACTCCGGCCTGTCACCCGCGAGGCCGATGCCGACCGGAGTGGTCGTCTGTACCGACTCTCCCCACCCGTATCTGTTCTTAGGCGTGATTCGGAAGTGGTATTCCTCTCCTTGTTTCAAGCTGAAGGCGTCGTAAGCGTTTAGAGGTGTGATTCCCAGTTCCACCCAGCGTGCGCCGCCTTCCTTGCCGAGCAGCCAACTTTCTACCTTGTAGGCGAGGACAGGTGCAGCGTTGCGGGAGTCGGCTTTCGGCCAGGCGAGAGAGACCCAGTTGTTGCCTCCGTCCACGACGCTCGGCTCACCCGGGATGCCGTCCGGCACGGCTAAAACGAGAACCGATGCGGCACTGACCTTAAAGAATACTTGACGATATGCCAGCCGAGACTGCCAGATGACTTATAGTATTGATTTGAGATTGATCGAGCCAGAATTGGCAGGTTAGGCTAATTATAGGATGAATAGTGAGTATGATCTAATGATTTGTTGCTGAGTGCCCAAGACTGTTGTCATTGTCACGATGAATGATTGACGGACGCGTGGCTAGGTTCCTAGTGACAAGTCTGTGACGGTAAGTTGACCTACTGGCAGAGTTCACGTCTGGCAAATCAGTATTATTTGAGGTCTCCAGTTTCCTGTAATATCTAGGTTTGGTTCTATAGAAACTGAAAGTTTTGTTTATGGTGCACTAATCACTGCGGTGAGCTTAGAATAGCAAGCTTTACTTAGGTATTATTTGAAAATATTCAAGAATTGTCAAAATACTTTTAGAGTACCCATAACGACTTCCAATCGCATTTGATTTGTTCCAAGTACTTCAGTTCCATTAAGCTTTTGTAAAAAATCTATCCATTGAGTTTTCCGGATAATAAATATGAAAACTTAGTGGAGAATGTGAGAAGACCTATTACTTATATTGGCTTTAAATAAATATCACTCTATGCTTCTCGTTGCAGCTTTGTTTTCTAGGTGGCAAATCATCAAGTCACCCCTCTCACTATGAGTGGTGCAGAAGGGAATGTCAGACTTGAACTTTTTTTTTTTTATGGGGCTAGCCCGCCACACTATTCCCAAACCACTGTAACTCCTGTAAGCCAGAATCAACAGTGGCGACCACAAGAAAAGCGCCGAGACAATGAAGCCCGACGAAGTCCCAGAGAAACGATTAAACTGTCTTGGATCCCGCAACGAAATTAATCAGAAAATAATAGCGGAGGGGTAGGAAAATAGACAGACTTGAACTGACTAAAACCAACCCATGTTCCTCCGTAGCCCTTTATGTTCCCTGATCGCGTCCAGTCCCTCAGCCCCGGGAACTATTAAACACACCCCACAGAAAGTATTCGCGTAGATATTATTTAGGTACTTACATTTAAACCTTCTTTCAGCGAGGGACACAGTAGGATCATCCATAGGATAAGTCCAGTCAGATATGAGGTTTTCGGAAGAAACTCGCTGCCTTACCTGAGAAAAATCGTTTAATATAATAATACACATCAACAATGATTAGTAGCAGTGTTTACTAGTTAAGATAACTATGAAGAGTTTTCGATTCGCATTTCACTTATATGAGTATTTTGTCTAATGAATGAACAAGGACTAGGCAATAGTAGTATCTAAGGTTCGTACCAAGTGGCGTTCTGTGGTTTCTGCCTACCCCCATGGAAAAAAGGCGTGAGTTTATGTATGTATGTAAATGTATGAATGACTAACACACGCAATTTGCAGTAAGTTGGATACTATACAAGCCCCAGCATGAGTAACGCAAACGTAACGTAATCACGTGGTTTTTCTAATCGATAATACAATTTAAAATAATATCTTATGACATTTTTACTAAATTGTTTATAACTAGCACACTGAGTATCACCCATAGATATAATAAATTCTTAAAATCATGAAAATATATGGCATAATTAAAATGATAAAAACGGAAACGATTGATGAACGACGAATGATTAAAACGGGTATTTCTAATTTTAAAATTGATGAGTGCGATACGTCATTCCGAAAGTTATTACGTCGAATATTTATAATAAAACTGTTCCCCTCTAGGATATCAGTTTTTGGGGATCAGAACGGAATTACTCAATTAGACGGCATCGAATGTTTGCAACGACAAATACCGTGAGTACGAAAGCACGCAGCGACGCATACCGTAACAACGAATGCACGTTACAACGAAAATCGTCACACCGTATCACGTGACCCCGAAATAACATAACAACGAACGTATCACCGACAGCAAAACAGTAAAACAAAATCAAATTATTTATATTAAGGAGCTTTTAAATGATTTATGGTCACATAAATACCGCACGTTAGTCCTAGGGCCTCAGATCTCTTCGTTGTAAACTAAGCGTCAAAGTATGATGTTTAAAAGCGTTTTGTAAGACCAGTTTACAAAAATAACATAACACCACACCTGTAATTCCCGAAGGGTTACGCAGAGGTGCTTAAAAGTAAACCCACAATTCGCCAGACATATGTAAGTCCCATTTAACAGGGGGCAAGCCTATTACCAACAACCGTACTCAAATCTAGACTCCGCGGCTGCTACTGGATAATTCCTGATGAAAAACCCAATAACTCTTTGCCCGACCTAGGAATCGAACTTATGACACAAAACACACAGATATAAATATGATCTAAGACGTCACACTGTAAGATACTCACCACAACAGTAACAAAAGCACGGTCGCATCCGTACGCGTTCCTAGCAAGTATGCAATAGGTACCCGCGTCGGAAACTCCTGACCTTTTCAATGTAAACTTGACATAGTCATCTGACGTCATCTTGCAGACTCTCTGGTCGGTCGTGATGTTGCGAATGCCTTTCATAAACACAACTGTGGACAAAGATTATTGTGAAGATAGAAATAATATACTGTTTCTTATAACAAAATTTCATTTAGTAAAGCTTTAATCCTTTTCTTGTTCTAATACGAAAAGGCAAGGCACAATGTATTGGACTTCTTCTTATTAATGAATTCCATTTTCTTAGTCGGTGGATGCACGACCGAGACGACACTTAGGGCTCGTTTACGGAGACGCGGGGCGTCGTGCGGCGCGTGCAGAAGGCTCGTCTCGAGCTTTTTTATTTATTTACTGAGAGGCGCGTCGACCGCAACGAACGCTACATTATAATAACTAACGAGCGAAAAATCGCTTCTCTTAAAATCGACGTTTGAAATCGTTAACGTTTTCATACATCGCCATGTGTTTGAATTAAAAACGCACAACGCGCCGTGCGACGCCCCGCGTGTCCGTTAATAAGGCCTTAAGGGTGCTCTCTCGAAAAAGCTTAAAAATAGCGTGCAGATGAAGCAGATTTTCACCGGCACTTACAGAGAAATTACATCTGAGAAAAATTGTTAGTATTGTACATGATATAACACGTAATTTGGTTTAGCCATAATTTTTCTATCGGTATCACATAATAAGAAAAAAAATCCACAAAATCACCTCCAAATCGTTGATTTGAACCATTTTACTCCCTCATTTTTTAACAAAACAATATAAAAAAAATATCTACTGCTTTGCAATACAAAGGAAAATAATTGGGTTTTGTTACTTTTTAAAAACATTCATTATTTTAATTATAATAAATTAAAATGCGTCCGTTTGAAGTCCGTGTCTACGATCGAGAGGGGTAGATAGCTATGCACAAGGTCATTGGCGTGAATACAAGCCTTAAAGGGCCACGCGGATGGCCTGGCCCGACTCTTTTCCCTTCGAGAGAAACATACTTTACATGATGTAGAAAAAAAGTTTCTATTCCAACCTATTATAATTTAGGCAGAGTCACAGAACCAATGGGTACCTACTGCGTTAAAAAAACACATATATTAAGTCCAACAAAAAAAAAACACTCACCTTTAGGTTTAGGTTCTCCTTGAACCCTGAACGAGATATTAATATCTTCACCAACAGAAATGAGAATATCCTTCTCCGGTCTGCCAGCAATGATGGCAGGCTTGCCCTCCAGCTCGTTGGTCACCACTGTGATTGCAGCATTCATGTCAACATTGCCATGGGTGCTCCAAGCCCTGCATGTATACATCCCTGACTCCTTTTCCGTGACATCTGAGAGGGCTAGAGTATAAAGCCCCTTTTCGACAAAAGTCGTTGCGTTTCTGTACACTTCGGTAACGGAACGACCTTCTCTCAGCCATTCAACCCGGGTAGGAGAGCCCATGATCTCCACCTGGAGACCTATAGTGCCTCCTTGCGCGACCTTGTAGTCGGATAGAACGTTGGTGAAGTGTGGTCGTCGCGACTCCTGCCGGTAAGCTTGGTAAGACCGGCGGGGTGTGTTTGTTTGGGCACGAATCCCGGCTGAAATTAAATAGGTTAGCGTTAATGTAAACCAAAAACATACATAAGATCACGCCTGTAATCGCCGAAGGGTTCGGTAGAGGTGTACTCACATTATTAGTACACTAGATGAAAACCCGGCTTCGCTCGTGTGAAATGTGACTCATAATATACGCATGTAGGTGGATATGTCTGTTGTTATCGGTTCTCAAGGAATATTAAAGGCAAAGCAAGGCATAGATTCGTATAGCATCGTTAATTGTGTTTGATAAATAAAGTAAATTAAAATTGCAAAAGTTTTTACATAAATAGTTTTAATTTTAAATCAACTTTTAAAATAAACTAATATATATGTATTAGCAAAACAAATAGCTTTTAAGGATTATTCTCTGTAAACCTCTCTGTTTTAAGCACTCAGCCTTTTTCTTTACTTTGGTAGATAGGTAGGTAAGCTTACTACTTTTTGTTCTTTAATACAAATTGGCTAAATCAAAAATAATATTGAGAAACCAAGTAAAACAATTGAAATTTTGCAATGAGTAGGTACTCACTCGAAAAGTTTGTAAAGGTACTTATTAAGAAATAATCATTAAATTCTCTATATTCAACATTTATCGTTAAATATTTATCACCTTTCAAGCCTTGTTCAATGGTATTGATCATTTGGAATTTTACATCATCGAATCTTCGAACTTGGGAGAAGGCAACATAGAGCTGGCCATGGGTGATCACAGGATTAGTAAAAATAGACCGATTTTGTCGAAAGTTTGTCCCTGAGTTTTATATATTGTCATAGCGAATGCTATACGGATGGGAAACTGAAGCCGAAAAATTTAAAAGGCAGTTGACTGTTAGATGGCTGGAGACAAATTCGAGGAATAAAAACTCTGGTTCCCACATGGGTCAAATAATTTCGGCATCAATGACACGTGAAGCTAACGCTCTAATAATATGACGGGTTCCGTTGAACAACCTATCAGTAGGGTTTAAATTTCTTAAAAGTATTACTTTACAACCAACTTTGTGTGGTTGTAGTCCTGCAGGCGTTATAGAATTAAGAAATTCTACAAAATAGTTTAAAACATCATTATGATCGTCCTCAAACACAGCGTCAGAGCTCTCATAAATTTTAAACATGATTTCTCTCGGGATTTTTCTTTCGGGGATTTTCTCAACAACTTGGTCGTTCAATTGAAAACAATCATCGTTTTCAGGGGTAAGAATATTTTGATTGAATAACTTTTATAATTATTTGTGTCAAGGGACACCAAAAATATGAACTACAATTGAATTATCTACAATGCATCGCAGAGGCAGTTCAATTTGGTCGTCACCATCCTCGTTAGCTAATCCATCGCCTAAAATCATCGTAAGCCTCATATTATGAGCCAATTGGATTTGAGTAAAGTATTAGGCGTAATGAAAAGTGCTTGATTAAGGCTTCTATAGTATAATTTCGTGACCCATTAACTACAACTGGTAAGATCTGACGAAAATCTCCAGCGAATAATAAAGTTCTGCCTTCAACAGGTAATTTATTTTTAATTATATCTCGAAGGAGTCGATAACTACATCAATATCATGACATTTAGTCATGAGTGCTTCACCCTAAATCATTAAATGAGTTTCCTTCAGTAACTTAGCTGCTGATGACCCTAACGACATATGAGACGTAGAATCTACATCTGAATTAATTGGAATTTTAAATCGCGAGTCCCCGTTCTACCACCATCTAACAGAGTTGCTGCAATACCAGATGACGCTATAGGCAGGCATCATTTGTTTTATTTCATCTTAAAATATGTAACATATTTGAAAATACAAAAGCTTTTCCAGTTCCTCCTGGGCCGTCAAGGTAAAACAGCTTTCTTTTTGTGGGATTATTTACAGCGTTCAGTATTGTATCGACCACATATTTTTGTTCAGCATTCAATTTTTGGTATAAATTTATCATAGCCATTTGCTTTTTCATGATTACAGTCTTAAACGGAATCAGCTATGAAAACATTATTTTCTGGAATGCCGAAATCTGTTAGTATCTTTCCTTAAAGTTCTTGTAAATCCAACAGTTTTAATAATATTTCAGGGCTTGCAATACATCTTTTGGTTTTGCACTGGACCTTTGATTTTTTCACGTTTACATTTTTTAAAGCTTTGTCATCGAAATGTAAAAATTCCTCCAGCTAACTCTCACAATAAAAGTTCTATTTGTGGCACTAGTGCCAGTGTGGGTAGGTACTAGAGCGAGCGAGAGAAATGTATGACTCGATTTTTATTCGGTAGTATCCGCTTTTCTGACATTTTACTAAATTTAGATTAGTGAAACGATATATGAATCACGATAAATTGGTGTTTTGTCATATCACTAGATACTTTTAGTAAGAAAACGTAACAAACAAGATAATTCGACGTCTACCGGGATTACGAGATATCCCTAGGGGATTTCATGTAATCCCTGATATCCTCATTTCCCTGCGACATATATATATAAAGGGACTAACGATACAGAAGAAATCCTTAAGACTTACGACACGACGAGGTTCAAAAAGAAATGGCATGAAATCAGTAAAAACATAACATTTATTTATTCTCAGACAACTTATTTTTTTTTTGGTTTCCTCACGATGTTTTGCTTCACCGTTTTGAGAGCAGTGGTGATGAAATAAATTACATAAAGTTTTGCGCCTGTCTGGGTTCTTACCCAGGGGTCACTGTTAGTAAGTCGGGGACGCCAACACTGGGCCACAATTGCACTCAATAACATACATATAATATAATACAATTTTTGTTAGTAAATATAACCTTAAAACTATGTTAGTAACACTTTACTAAGTCTTATGCACTACGAGTATGTCACTATGCGTTCATGTGGCACCTGCTCGTGGAACCGTCGGAACACCACTCCCTGCCGCCAAGAGTCCTGTTCCAAGACGAGGTGCAGATAGTACGTTGGTATTCGTACCACGAACGCCTTAAGGTGAATGCTCCAACCACCCCGCGAAATTCAAATTTTCTTACGTTTTTTGCAATTTGCAGGTCAGTGTTAATTTGTATGTTGATTAGAATATTAATTGCGGCTGTAAGACGTATGTACTTACAGATTTATAATCATCAAAATCATCAATACAAGCCTCCAAGTTCATAAAGGTGCAAAAATGACTTTTTCAAGTTCCTGCACCTTTATGAACTTGGAGGCTTGTATTGATGATTTTGATGATTATATTTCTGTAACTACATACGTCTTACAGCCGCAATTAATATTCTAATCAACATACAAACTAACACTGACCTGCAAATTGCAAAAAACGTAAAAAAATTGGATTTCGCGGGCTAGTTGGAGCATTCACCTTAAAGTTGACGTTGCGGTGCGGCTCAAACAACTGCATTCTCGCACTTGATCTTCTGATGTACGTGCTACACTATGTCCTTCGCCGTAGTCTAGTGTAGGCGGGGATGTACACCGGAATTTTGGGATGATGAAGCCGTGCCTCCACAACACCGCCACAAAACCATCATCAGCCTGAATCGGTTCCTTTTCAGGCACGGGCTTCCCAGAGAGAGGGAGCAGTTATGACCAAAACACTTTTTAACAAAAAATAAAACCGAGTTCAAAAACACAAAAAAAAAATGAATAATAAACTTCAGAATAAAAATCAGCTTCTAAAGTCTGTGACTTTTGTTTGTTTGATTTCGTTTTTAACACTCAATTCAGAAGCTATAATTGACGGATTTAATTATGATGGTGTACATACATACATGAAAAAAAAATGCCAATCGAATTAAGAACCTCCTCCTTTTTGGAAGTCGGTTAAAAAACGGGCGAAAATGGTTAATGAGAGCATATTATTATGTTTGTTTCTAGTAACACACACCTACACCGAATTAACGACGTCAATCGAAATAAACTACACAAAATACTCAAGCAGGTAGATTAGTTCATCAGCTCATAAATTGGATTTTTTTTTTAATTTAAAACTAAGAGTAAATAAATACCTACCTAGTTTAGATAAAATTCAAAATATAGATAAATAACGTACAATCTATGCCTTGTATCCATAGCCTATTATTATTATAGGAAGCCCTTATTGTCCCACTGCTGGGCAAAGCCTCCCTTGGACTCCCTCCATTCCTTGTAACGGTCACGATTCTGTGCAACTTCTTTCTAATGTTGTCCCGCCATCTCCTTTGTGGTCGGCCGCGACCACGTGTTATTGTTTCATAGCATAAATAGCATAAATGTCAATATAATATACATCCACATTATGAATTTTTCAATACATTTTCCTCACAAAAATCACTTATAACAGTCATTTACGCGCCGTAAACGGTACTCATGAATCTAATTTTGTTATTACTCAAATATTCAATCAAAGTTGTTAGACGACAGGTTCTTTTCATTGCTGAGTACAAAGTTATTGATTGCGAAGGGTCTCGTGACTCACGTAATTGCATAAACATATCTATAACTCCTGCGATGCATTGGGGAGACGGATGTACAGACGCGTTCAACAATAATAAAACTAATCAAAATTAATCACAGTAGGTACGTACCCATGAAATTGAAATAGTACATTATTGAACTTGTTATGAACGATTTTATACGACACGCAATAAAAGCTTTCGCCGCGAACCAGTAACGGGTGGTTATCGCCGCGTATTTTGCGAGACTGGTTCGGGAGCCCTTGCCACCCCAAGGCCCCGACAGACTCCCGCCCTTGAAATATGACGAGATTATAGAGCGCGCTCATTGGTCCTTGTATGTGTGGACACCATGAAAGATACCCGTACACGGACAACTGTCTAGACCAACTCTTTGAATAAAAAAATGAGAGTAAGTGAAAGGAAAATAGATACTTTCACCGTCTCTTTCGCGTATGGGAATGTTTTGTCAGATGGCAACAATCAGACAAAACGGTTACGGTAAATTAGATAGATAGTACAGTCGCGTCAATAATATTTATACACGTGGTAAAGTACGGTCAGAAAGACACGTATGATTTAGATTAGATTAACAGTAGGTACTCAAACTTTCAAATCAGGTTTTTAATAAAACATTGTTAGATATCACTCGTTACAAACAAGTTATTTAAGAGTTAGGAATATTATAAAGAATAGACTTCTGAAATATTAAAAATAATAGCTCGAGTCCTGTATATCAAATAATAAACAATCAGAAATATTAATCTAGTGCTGTTGCTGACCGTACAAACGCGAATTTCTCGTGAACCTTTGCAATTTTTAGATAATTATGTCCTACTTCATGATACCTAATATGAGGTTGTGTGATAGTATGAGGACAAAATAAATGTCCATCCGTGCGAATTAAATGGGCCGCTAATTAATATAATTTCCGCTCATGCTTCCCGATAGCATAGCAGAAACATTAAAGCGGAAAATGAACCATGCCACACAGTAAAAGCGAATTTAAGCAGTAATAACTTAGGACTCATTTTGATTGTGCAAATGTGCTTACCTTAATTGATGCACAAATACTTATCATCTTGCAATGTGCACTTTCGCGTACAGAAATAAAGACTAACAAAAAGAAGTATTCTCTTCTAACAAACTTACCAGTAAAGCTAACTATGTGAGAGATTTGATCTGTCCACACGGAGTTCTCGGCTTTGCACGTATAGTTTCCACTGTCCTCAGGAGTCGGTGAGCTGACTGCCAACCGGCATACTCCATCTGCGAGGTAGTAGGCTTGGAACCTCTCATCATTAGACACCGGCTTGTCATCCTTCAACCAGGTGATTGTAGGAAGAGGCTGGCCGCGGATACGGCATTCGAGGACCAACTCGTTTTCGGCAAGATGGTATGTGTCTGCGTAGAGAATAGAAGGATTAATGTAGAAATTGGTGTTGGAGATTCTAATACACCGGAGTACATATCTAAGTGTTCTTTTAAACCATAATGTAAATATCTACGAGTATTTGCCTGTTTCTGAATTGAGTCAAAGCATAATCGCCCTACAATACAAAAAAAAAATAAACATTTTTATTATTATTATTAATAATGTTCCTTTCGTCTCTCTTTCGTCCCGATACGTGTTGGTAGATGTTACATGTCTTTGAATTCTTGGTTCTAGGACATGTTGGTTTCCTCATGACGTATCCCTTCACCGTTTTGAGTTCTCTATTCAAATACATAGGTACTGGATCTTTTTCATAAGGGTCACTCGCAGTGCATCTGGTTTACTGCTGAACCAGACAACGTACTGGATCATTAACATATCTGATGTCACTTGGTCTAGCTCGTTTACATAAATTATTAGGAAAATAACGATTACTTATTATTTTTATTAGTACTGATGCTGGTACGAGTTAGGTACTAGTACTGACATAAAAATGAGCCACCGCGTGACACCCGACTAAGAAAATTTCCGTCCAAAAGAAACTCAAATCGGGTTGATATTGTGTCTTGACAGCATCATACTATCTTTTTTACTGCCTAAGCGCGCATATAGATGTTTCAAACCAAATTTTAAGGTTCATTCACACACCAAGGGAGAAAATAAAAGGAAATTAATTCTGTTTGATTTTAAATATGTTTTCGTCATAGTGGGCTGTGTGTGACTTACAGTAACACGTCGCGTCGATTTTAAAATTTAAAAATGTATTTATATTTTTTACCTATTTTCATCATTTTATTTATTCATATCCATAGATAAGACTGATTGTGCTTGTTGCAAACAATATAACTATAATGTATGTATTCGATTTACGTTACGTTTACGATTTCTAAAAACTTATCATTGGCCTAGCCTTTATGCGGTTAAGCCGGCAATAATATAGGCCCTACATAACATACAACTATGTTAGGGCCAGATTTCAGTCTAACCGCATACACCTAAATCCCAGTATTATACATGGAGCGACTGCTTGTCTGATCTCCACAAATTAGTAAGTACTAGATTATATGATATTCCTTGGTTTACCAAGGGATATCACATTTAGATATTCTGGCGTGATTGAGTAACAAACATCCATCCATCCAAAAGTTTTGCATTTATTATTGATAGCTAATAAGGTCTGTTTTACCTGCTACGATTAAGTACCCGTTAATTTACTTGGCAGATATTTTCATAGAAAATTCTATGCCATTTATGAATTTATTCGGTAAGAACTGGCTATTCGGATATCGAGAAATAAGCCCTTAGATATAATTAAAATTACTCCACCAAAATCTTGTATATAAAAGAGTTCTGACATTACGACTAATACAAAATAGAAGGAAAATGTTGATGCATAGACTTTTAAGCTCAGTTTTAAGAAATTAAGTCCGTTTATCCCGGAAAACACATTAAAATTTTCGCGCAAATGATGTCGCAAACAACAGCTAGTAGAAGTACATTTTGAATGTTCCCCTCTCAAAATGGTGTAAACGTGGTGAACATAGCTGCCACCTGTAATCTTTGCTTCACATTAACCTTGTAACTTACAACGTAGTTTATTTAACGTTTTGCCAATAGAGGCTCTGTCAATCGTGCAGTCATTCTAAAATGAACTTACTAGTGCTATAATAAAATTCACATTTGTCCAGCAACAACGTCAGGTGTAAACAAGGTAACTAGCTGTTTAGTTCCTTCTTGTGAAACACAGATGGCGCACGTAGGTAACTGCGTGAGGGGAAACGTTTATGAGTCATACCACCACTACGCAAAAGTGTCGCAGGATACGGGGGAAAATGAGCCTTACTAGCTGCACTTTTCTGGTATATTAAGTCTTATTTTTCTTTGCATGTTTTCCGCAGATGAAGCCCTTTTTCTTACGGCAGCTGTATAAGGCCGTGGCCTTCAGGTAATACCAGGAAATGTTATTATTATCTGTTTGGGTAAACTTGGCATGAGTCATACACGTACGAAAATGTTTTGGTAAGAATTTTATGAAAGCTAAGAAAATTTTCGTTATTAATTGATGTAGATAATAAGTTAAAGATACAAATATCGAAATACGTTATTCCCGAAACGGGTAGACAGTGGTGTAAAGTACAACGGATGTTTTTAATTTTAATTTAAACTTATAAAGACCGTTGTATTTGTTGTATTTGTATTTGAAGTAAAACTTTGACTAAGGGAGAGTATAGATCATGCCTCCGGGTAGTTTGTAAAACTTTAATAGCCTTGTTTCTCATCTCCTAGTTGTACAATTAAATTTTCTACTACCTACGTAATCTTCGAGTGCACTGAGTGCAATGTTCTTCAGCTGGCACAGTAACCTGAGGCTACTTGTGCCAATATAATACTAGCAAATTCGCATTGGTGCAACTTTTGTATAGTGTGAATGTTAGACCCAAGACGAGACAACTATGGAAACAAAAATTCATTCTTTTTAAAGTAGAATTTTATAATTGGACCGGTAGAATTAATGGGACTTTTTGTTCCCACTAGTTCTACAATTTTGTATCACCTTGAATCGTAGGACTGTTCAGTGGAATTAGGAGGAATTATCCAGAAATCTGATTTTTGGTTTAATTTTATTTGTGTATTAAGATGTCTAAACAGTACTCGTATTTTTCATTTGGTAAACAAATTGGTGAAGGTCGATCTTAGGCGGGATCTCAGAAGTGGTTTAAACTGTTTTGATATATACCGCGTATGCTTACGAAAAGTCCCAATTTTTTTACTGCTGTTTTTTTAATACTAGTTTTTAAGGTTATACCTTTACTTTCATTACCTCCATGACCCATTTACGAGTACTATTGGAAGCATCCACCAGCACAATGTTTTGAGTATGCTACATTGAGTTTTACCGTAAAATGTGTTTTTTCACCCCCAAATAAAAAGTTGTTTCCCAGCAATAATAGTTTTTGCGTAGAGGTACTTGGTTTGATGTACATAATGCTTGGTTGACGGCGTCGTGAAGGATTTGTGTATATATAATTACTTTGGTGAAGGAAAACATTGTAAGGAAACCAGCCTACTTGAGAGATGTTTCTCGACGGCATGTCATGCTAAGGCAGAGACCCGTGGCCGGCTTTAAAACTGTAGAACCCCGTTAGGCAGTGGCCACACGATAAAGAAAACGTACAAAAATGTTTGACCACAGTTAAAAAAAAAGTAAATGGTAGCACTTACCCCGAATAGATCTTGTAAAGGTCGGCGGAATCGGTGATGCTTCGAAGCTCGGGTAGACCTTTAAGTTGGCAGAACTGTTCACGGAGCCATTATCATTCTCAACTGTACAACTGTACTCAGCAGAGTCACTGACTACGGCATTCAAAACCTCCAGTGTTATAAGTCCATCTATAAATCTAGTTCTATACTTCAATTTATCATCTAAAAGCACGCCATTCTTATACCACGTGACCTTAGGATCTGAAGATGATAGGACGCTGCATGTCAGTTTAACTCTGGAACCTTCGACAGCGGTTCTGTCTGTGAGGTAAGTGGAAAATACTGGTTTCCTCCTAAGGTCCCTAGAGAGTCCTGATCGTTTTTCGGATATAAGGCTTCTAGCTTCGCTCAGAGCTTTTGACCTGTGCCTTTCCACTCGTCTCTCAGAATCGCTTCTGTCGTACCTCTCTGTTCTCTTTTCTGATTCGCTTCTATCAGGCTGTGGTGGTGCAGAGGATCTGAGTTGGGAGTCCAAAATAATCGTATGAGCTTTGTATATTGTAGCATTTCTGCCTAACGATTCCCGTTCAGTAAATCTTTCATGTTCAAATGTTTTCTCTCTGTTGCCAGAAGGCCTCATGAATTCCATGGTGTAATCTCTGTGATTGTGGTCAGTGAATTTAGATCGTTCATCAGACTTGTGTCTTGATGGTTCATAATGGTACTCTCTTATATAATGATCTTCTCTATCCGATTCTCGGGTTGCAGACATGTTACCATTTTGTTTTCTGTTTGATTTAGATTCACTAAACGTATCCTCTGAGCTTGATGAAGTCTTCTGTGTTGTTTCATTTAAATCTTTCTCTATTTCTAGTCTTCTCTCTTCTCGTCTTCTTCTCTCTGTTTCTCTTATTTCTTCCTCATGTTTTTCGTATTGTTCTTGTTCTTTTATCTGACGGAGTTTTTCTTCTTCTTTTCTCTTCTTAGCAGCGTCCTTTCTAGCTTTTTCCGCTTGTTCGGCTTCTGCTTTCATGCGAGCATCCTCTTCTTCCCTTTTTTTTTTAGAAGTCATTTTCTTTTCTAGTCTGGCCTTTTCTTCCTCTTCAAGTAGTTTTTCTTCTTGTTTTTCTTTTTCAAGTCTCTCAATTCTTTTATTTTCCCTCTCTCGTCTTTCGTCTTCTTCCTGCTTTAATAATTCTTCCTTTTCTTCAGCGTCCCGTTTTTCTTTTTCTTTTAACTTTTCTTCATCCTTGCGTTTTCTTTCGGCTTCTTCTTTTGCTTCAATAGCTTTTTCAGCCTTTTCTTGTTTTAACTTTTCTTCTTGCTTCCGTTTCTTTTCTGCTGCTCTTTTATCTTTTTCCTGTTTCTCAGCTTCTTTATCTTTTTTCAGTTTATCATCTTCTTGGCGTTTCTTTTCGGCTTCTAATTTCTCTTTTTCTTGTTCCTTAATTTTAATTTCTTCCTTCTTTTTAAGTCTTTCAGTTTCGACCCTTTCTTTCTCAAGTTTTTCTGATTCAACTCTTTCTTTCCTTGCTTTTATTTCTTGTTCTAATTTTACCTTTTCTTTTGCTTGTTTAATTTCTTCTGCTTGTTTAATTTCTGCTTCTTTCTTGACTTTTTCTTCCTCTTCTTTGTGCTTCTTAGATTCTGCTTTTTTGATCTTATCTGCTTCATCTTTTTGCTTTTTACTAACTTTTGCTTGTTTAACTTTTTCATCTTGAGCCATTTTTTCCTCATTACGCATTTTCTCGAGTTCTTGTTCTTTCTCATGCTTTTCAGTTTCTTGTTTTTCTATTCGTGACTGTTCAAGTTTCAACTTTTGTTCCTCTTCTTCTAAACGAACCTTTTCTTTATGTTCATTTTCGGCTTTGAGTAGTTCCTTCTGTTTTATTCCAACATCTGATTTCAATTTTTCTTCTTCATCTTTCTTCTTTTTCTTAGAGAGTTTTTTCTTTTCAGTCTGTTCAGTAGCTTTCTTTTCTTGTGTCTTGTCTGAATCTTCTTTCATTTTGCGATCAGCTTCTAATCTAGTTTTTTCTTCTTTAGCATCAATGTGCTCTTTCTCGAGTTTTTCAGCCTCTTCCTTCTGTTTTTTCGCAGAATTCAGTTTTTTATTTTCTTCGTCTTCTATTTTCTCTTTGGCATCCTTTCTCTTCTTATTTTCTTCTTTTTCCATAATTTCTTGATCTTTCAGCTTTTCTGCTTCAATCCGTTTCTTCTCAAGATTGTCAACATTAATTCGTTCCTCTTCTTTCTTCTCTGTTTCAATTCTTTCCTTCTCTTTCTTTTCAGCCTCAACCCGTCCTTTCTCGAGCTCTTCAGCATGTTTTCGTTCTTTCTCAACCTTTTCAGCTTCAACTCGTTCTTTCTTTAGTTTTTCAGTCTCTTCCTTCTGTTTTTTTTCAGCATCCGATTTTGCATTCTCTTCGTCTTTTTTCTGTTTTATGGCAAGTTTTTTCTTGTCGTTTTCTTTTTTTTCTTTCATTGTCTGCGCTTCGAGCTTTTGTGCCTCTAGACGATTTTTTTCGAGGTTTTCAGCCTCTACCCGCTCTTTCTCGACCTTTTCAGCCTCAACTCTTTCTTTTTCCTCCTTTTCAGATTCGACTCGTTGTTTCTCGAGTTTCTCAGCCTCAATTCGGTCTTTCTCAAGCTTTTCAGCCTCTTCCTTCTGTTTTCTTTCAACTTCCGATTTAGCTGTCTCTTCGACTTTTTTCTTCTTTTTGGCGAGCTTTTTCTTTTCGGCTTCTTCTTTTTCTTTAATGTTTTGCTCGTCGAACTTTTGTGCTTCTAGCTTTTCATTCTCGATCTTTTCCGCCTCTATCCGTTCTTTCTCGATCTTTTCAGTCTCTACCTGCTGTTTCTTGAGCTTTTCAGCTTCCACTCGTTCTTTCTCGACCATTTCAGCTTCAACTCTTTCTTTCTCCTTCTTTTCAGAATCAGCTCGTTCTTTTTCGAGATTTTCAGCGTCGATTCGGTCTTTCTCAAGCTTTTCAGCCTCTTCCTTCTGTTTTCTTTCGGCTTCCGATTTAGCTGTCTCTTCGTCTTTTTTCTTCTTTTTGGCGAGCTTTTTCTTTTCGGCTTCTTCTTTTTCTTTATTTTTTTGCTCGTCGAGCTTTTGTGCTTCTAGCTTTTCATTCTCGATCTTTTCCGCCTCTATCCGTTCATTCTCGATCGTTTCAGTCTCTACCTGCTGTTTCATTAGCTTTTCAGCTTCCACTCGTTCTTTCTCGACCTTTTCAGCTTCAACTCTTTCTTTCTCCTTCTTTTCACTATCAGCCTGTTCTTTTTCGAGATTTTCAGCGTCGATTCCGTCTTTTTCAAGCTTTTCAGCCTCTTCCTTCTGTTTTCTTTCGGCTTCCGATTTACCTGTCTCTTCGTCTTTTTTCTTCTTTTTGGCGAGCTTTTTCTTTTCAGCTTCTTCTTTTTCTTTATTTTTTTGCTCGTCGAGCTTTTGTGCTTCTAGGTTTTTATTCTCGATCTTTTCCGCCTCTATCCGTTCTTTCTCGATCTTTTCAGTCTCTACCTGCTGTTTCTTGAGCTTTTCAGCTTCCACTCGTTCTTTCTCGACCTTTTCAGCTTCAATTCTTTCTTTCTCCTTCTTTTCACTATCAGCCTGTTCTTTTTCGAGATTTTCAGCGTCGATTCCGTCTTTTTCAAGCTTTTCAGCCTCTTCCTTCTGTTTTCTTTCGGCTTCCGATTTACCTGTCTCTTCGTCTTTTTTCTTCTTTTTGGCGAGCTTTTTCTTTTCAGCTTCTTCTTTTTCTTTATTTTTTTGCTCGTCGAGCTTTTGTGCTTCTAGCTTTTCATTCTCGATCTTTTCCGCCTCTATCCGTTCTTTCTCGATCTTTTCAGTCTCTACCTGCTGTTTCTTGAGCTTTTCAGCTTCCATTCGTTCTTTCTCGACCTTTTCAGCTTCAACTCTTTCTTTCTCCTTCTTTTCAGTATCAGCTCGTTCTTTTTCGAGATTTTCAGCGTCAATTCGGTCTTTCTCAAGCTTTTCAGCCTCTTCCTTCTGTTTTCTTTTATTAACCTTTTCAGCTTCAACTCTTTCTTTCTCTTTCTTTTCAGTATCAACTCGTTCTTTTTCAAGTTTATCAGCCTCGATTCGGTCTTTTTCTAGCTTTTCAGCCTCTTCCTTTTGTTTTCTTTCGGCCTCCAATTTTGCTTTCTCTTCGTCTTTTTTCTTCTTTTTGGCAAGTTTTTTCTTTTCGCTTTCTTCCTTTTCTTTCATTTTCTGCTCTTCGAGCTTTTGTGCCTCTAGTCGTTCGTTCTCGAGTTTTTCTGCCTCTAGCCGTTCTTTTTCGAGCTCCTTAGCCTCGTCCCGCTCTTTCTGGAATGTTTCAGCTCTAACTCGTTCTTTCTCGAGCTTTTCAGCTTCAACTCGTTCTTGCTCGAGCTTTTCACCTTCATCTCGTTCTATTTTGAGCTTAACAGCTTCAACTCGGTCTTTCTCGAGATTTTCAGCTTCAACTCGTTCTTTCTCAAGCTTGTCAGTCTCAAATCGTTCTTTCTCGAGTTTTTGGGCTTCAATTAGCTCTTTTTCGAGCTTTTCAGCTTCAACTCGCTCTTTTTCTAGCTTTTCTGCCTCCATTCGCTCTTCTTCAAGTTTTTTAGTATCTAGCTGCTCTTTTTCGAGTTGTTTAGCTTCCACTTGCTCTTGTTCTAGTTTTTCAGCTTCCAGCCGCTCCTTCTCGATATTTTTTTCTTCAATCTTTTGTTTCGTTTCAGCTTCCAATTTCACTTTATTTTCTTCTTTCTTCTGTTTTGAGAGTTGCATCTTTTTAGTCTGTTCTACTGCTTGTTCAGTTTGCTCTTCATCTTCTCGTTTTGTATCAGTCTCAGCAGTATCAATTATTTCTTTTTCGAGCTGTTTTGCTTCGAATTGCTGTTGTTCATGTCTATCTGTCTCTTCTTTTTGGTTGCTACCCGATTCCACTTCAGCTTTGTCATCTTGGACAACGATCTTTTTATCAATTTCCGCTTGTTCTAATGCTTCTTTTTCCTTTTCGAGAAATTCTTTTTGTAAAATGTTGATTTCAGGGTGTATTATTTCCTCTGTTATTTGTTGCTGAATTTCTTCTTGTTCGGTTTCTGTGGTTTTGGTGTCAGCATTTACTTCTTTAGCAGCTTGAGTTTCACTGGCTAATAGTTTTTTATCTTGTTTCTGCTGGAGTTTAATGTCATCTCTTTGTTCCAATGGTTCCAGTGGTTTATCTTGCTTGACTTCTTCTTTCTGTTGTTTTTCAGCGTCTTTTACCTGTGTTTTTTTCTTTGCCTTTTTAGGTTCTGCCTCTTCAGTAACCATTTCAGCTGCAACAGTTTCTGTCTTTAACCGATCTTTTTGCGACTTTTGTTCGTCTTCTTCCATGTTTTGTTCCTTTTCTTTCGAAATTGCTTGATCAACATTTTGATCTTCTATTGGTTGAGTCTGTTTTGGTTCTTCATCTATGACTTGATGTTCAAGCTTAACTGTTTTTATTTCTTCTAAGTCAAGTGCCGCTGTTACTTCTTCAGCCTGTTTCAAAGAGTTCGCACTATCTTGAGATTTAGTTTCAGATTCTTTTTCTTTGGTTTCAGTCTGAGTTTTCTCTTCGAATTTGCTGGTTTCTTCTTTTTCCCTTTCAAGTTTTCCTTTTTCCTGCCAAACTTTTTCCAAGATTTCGCCTTCGGCTTTTTGAGGATCTTCTTGTAAAAGTTTTACTTCTGTTTCTTTTTTTACTACTATTCCTTCGACCAACATTTCTTTTTCCGATGCCTTTTCGTTGACTTCATTTTCTTCAACCTCATGAACATCTTGCACATCTTCTTGGTTCTCCACCTGCTGTTCTTTTTCTCTCGTGGTATACGCTTCTTCTGTAGGTAGTTCTTTTGCTGGTGGAATCTCTTCGTCTAACTTTTCTTTTCCTTCATCAGGTTGTTCTTTTTCAGCATCTTCATGTTCTTTGTCTGACGCTTCTTCAGAGTCTTGTTTTTTACTAGTGGAAGGAGCTCCGCTTGAAGCACCACCTGAAGCAGAGCCTTTTAATTGTTTTTCTTCAATATTATCAGATCTTGAATGACTTTTTTCAAAATCTTTTACTTGTAACTGTTCGTATATTTTCTGCTCAGCTAATTGTTCTGCCTTTTCTGTTTCATCTTGTTCTGACATAACATCTACTTGAAACTTAGAATCGTCAGCCTCTTTTTCAATTACTGATTGCATAGTTTCAACATCGTCAGTTTCTGTAACTTCTGATATTTTTTGTTCCTTTTCTTCTTCAAGCTTGGGTTGGTTTACAAGTATTTGAGAATCTAAGGCTTCTTCAAGTTTAGAAGCGGTACTGGCTACCTGTTCACCTTCGATAGGTAGAGAGTCCTTGACTTCATCCAACTTTGATTTTTTATCTATCTCAACTACAGCTGAGGTTTGTTCTGTGCCAGGAACAGTAATATTTTCATCCAGAACTTCTTCAATGGCTGTAGAAACTTCAGCCTCTAGTAGTTCTTCCCCCTCAATGGATTGTGCCAAAACCTCAGGTAATATCTCTTCACTTGACAAAATACCTAATTCCTCCATATTTTGTATGGCAGCAATAGCTTGTGCTGATATTTCTTCTATAAGTTCAGAAGCAACTTGTTCAATTTCTGTTTTAATTTCAAATTCCTGAATCATCACTTGTTTGCGTACTTTTCGCTTTTTCCCTTCATCTTGAGTTTGACTTGTGCTTGGTGACTCTGCTATTTCTTCAGAATTTTTAAATTCTTCCTTATTGATGTCATCCGTTTTGGTAAGTATTTCGAAGTTTTCTTTAATCATATCCTCAATACCTGATGTAGTATCAAGTGAATCATCTTTTTGCAAAGTTGACAAGACAGTTTCTTCATGTTGTAATATTTCTGACTCTTGTTCTACAACTGGTAGTTCAGTTTCTTTCGACAGTTCACTAATTTTGGTTCTTATAAAATCGGTCATATCAAATATTTGTAAAGAAAGTCCTTTAAATACTGGAATTTTCTCCTTAACGTCTAAAGTCGATTTCAATTCTATGTTGGTAAGGTACTCGTTGACACATGCAAGGAGATTGTTTGCCTTTTGAATTGCTTCCGAGCCTAAAACTGAAGCTTGTGGTACTATTATTTCACAAATACTAGATTTCAGTTCTTCAAGTATGATCTTAGTAAATGCAGCATCACTTGGCAATCTAGCCGTTTTATCAAGATTGATATAAAACTTTATGTCTTCGAAATGGTTCAAAACTTTGCGTAGTGATTTCTTTAATGCCTTCCAGTTTTGTTTATTTGTTCTGTTGATTTCGATAATTCCTGAAACATTCTTGATGCAGCGTAAAAGAGTTTCAGATGGTTTACCGTAGTTTTCGAACATGTAAATCTTTTGAATGCTTGAAATAGTCCCTCGCATATTAGATATACTTCCATAAACAGAATGGACAGCAGTAAGTATTTGATCTCGTACTTCTGTAGTCAGAATAACTTCTGCCAAATCTTTCTCAAGCGTAAATACTTTGTCTTCTAACTGATCAAGAATTTGTACAACCTCAACACCTTTTTCTATCAGAACATCAGCGCTATCCGCAAAGCTAAGCTTAAGAGTTTTTATTGTATCCTTAAGGTTGGTCAAACTCGACACAATACCAGCTAAGTTACCTTCTCTGATATTTACTTTAGAGGCTTGTTCTAAAAGTTTTACAGTTTCATCAGTTTCAGTGGAGCACTTTTCTAAAATGTTTTCATTTTTTATTTTTACGGGTAAAGTTTCGGCAACCTCTTGCGTTTCACTCATGTTATTGACTAGAAGTTGTAATGTGGCACATGCCTCTTGAAGTAACTCTGGTGGACTGTCTTCGTTGATTTGAAGCTGGACACTCCTCACACTGCACTCTAAATCCTCAAGAGTCTCATTGAGCGTGTCATTTGCAGCTCCATCGTAATCTCGTTTCAGTTTAATGATAACAGTCTGTACTTCATCAAGTGCATCTCTCAGAGATTCATTGTCTTCAACCTCTCTGACCGTCGGTAGATTTATTTTATCTGTCACTTGTTGAAGCAATACTTCTAGTTGTTTCATTGAGTTCTCTTCTATTTCAGGGATTACAACTGAAAAATTCAAATAATTATTTTAAGTTTTTTTATGTGAAGAATAAAATACATAAATTAGAATTATATTTTAATGTTGTATATGTGACATTGAATGTTTGTAAACACACCCACGATACAGGAGAAATTCCTAGTGTGGGGCAACGTTTAAAAAAAAAATATGAATGGTTTACCTATCTCCGCTGTCTCAATAACTAGGGGCACCCCAGAAACAACTGCTTTCTCCAAATCTTCTTGCAAGTGCGTGATGATCTCAGACACTTTTTGAAGGGTATCAGGTTTTGTCATCAGTGCAATCTGCTCTGCACTCTCCAGTGCTTTAGTATGCAGATTTAATAAAGTATCCTGCAACTTTTGTGCCAACTTAGCCTGTTCTATTTTAGCTTCTTCCAATAAAACAGGTTCTACAGCCACATCTAGAAATGCTATACTTTCTCTCAGGTCTTTAGCCATTTCGATCGACGCATTCAATTCTTGAGAGTTGGTTAGCTCCGAAATGACACCAACTAGCTGTGTTATTTCATCAGAAATAAACTCATCAATGTGCTGAATAATACCTCCTTGTTCTGAAAATAGAAACAGTAATGTTATCTATAATTAAAAAACGTTGGTACACCGAAAGCCAGACTTACAGCCTCTACACAATATTAAATGCGTGTGAAAGTGTGCATGTATCTGTGTGTGTGCGTGATAATGTTTGTTATCCTTATACTACCGATTGTAGAAGCCGGAAGATTAGGATCGATTTGAAAATTTATTATTACGTTTAACGTTACCTAAATAGGCCACGAAAAAAATGCAGAAGGAGAAAAACATGTTATTTCCTGAAAAACGCAAGATAGGATTTAAGACATGTCATGAGGAATTAAGTATGATATGACTTCAAACAAATGACTAAACAAATTATCTTGTTTACCGGTTCCTTTTATCAAACTAAGCATCATAGTATCATCACTTCCACATTCACTTGGTTTTGACTCTATTTCTACAGGTTTATTGCTAAATGATTCTATAAAAACGGTTTCACGGTTTTCTGAAGTCATACAGTCATTGTTTACGTCTTCAACTACTAGTACAGAGTCTTTTAAAGCCTTTTCCAATATTGGAGGTACAATCACGTCTGATACACACTCAATTATTTTAATGTTATTTGAAAGATCTAATTTGCTAGAATCTTCTGTTGTCATTAAATTGTCCTTTTTTTCATACGCAACGGTTACTTCTTGTGTTGGTGATAGAAACTTTAATGAAATATCAGTAGGCCCCAATGGAGTGCTAGTTTCTAATTCCAAAGGTTGATCGATTTTATTTAAGGCAATTGCACCGACAGTTGTTGTCACAACATTTGCTGACACACTCCCACTTTCAGAAACAATTGGTTTGCCATGATCTGAAGCAATACTGTCAGTGTGACTTTGCGGACTTTCTAAAATTATAAGTTGTGATATTTCAGTTTCTGTTGGAACTTCTAATTGAGAAATAACTGCATCAGGTGATGATGTTGGTACAGTATTTTTTAATACTAAAGACTTTTCAGGAACTCCGTCAATAAAGTCTGGGTCCGTTGTGATAAGTTCCGTTGCTTTTTCATCAACTAGTGCTTCATAAACTAAATTATTAGTAGTAGTGCCAGTTACCGTAGCTTCGTTTAGTATTAAGGTGTCTGAAATAATTGGTGTAGCTTCTTGATTTACATTAAATATTTCTGTAAGCCCTGATACTAAAGAAATAGCAGTAATAGATGAAACTTCATCACTTTTGACATTTTCTAGATTATCAAATCCATGAAATTCTCTGTCAGATATATTTTCTACACTTTTTTCAGATAGTATGATTTTGTATTCAGGTAAATGTTCAACAGGTTTTGGCTGAGTAATATCTGTTTGAGCATGATTTTCTAGATCACCAGAAAGTTGGACCTGCTCAAAAATAAATGGTAGAACTTCTTCATTCACAGTGTTTTCCTCATATTCTACAGTTTTGATAGCATCTTGGATAATCTCCTCAATTTGTTCAAGGACCATCAATTCAGCTTCATGGCTCGGAACTAACCTTTCTGCTACATTATTTGCAGTTTCTAATTCTGTTGCTACAGCTGTTTGTATTACTTTTAATTCCGTTGGAATTTCTAAAACCACAGGTGGTAGATCTTCACTTGCTACTGTTTTTGCATCGAATACTATTTTATTTTCTGTTGCAAAACTTTCAGTTTCATTAGAACTAACATTTTCTAAGCAAACTGGTTCGGTTTCTTGGCAAACAACAGCTTTTTCAATATTTTCTATAGATAGAGCTGCAAAGAGTTCAAGCTCTTTTTCTTCAACTGGTGTCAAGTATTCCAAAATAAAAGGTTGTAGATTCTCACTACGCATCAATTTTTTATCGGTTGTTTCACCGGAAATACGAATATCGGTAATTTCTCTAGGAAAACTTGCTTCTTCAATAGGTACAACTTGTTCTAAAACTGGAAGTATGTCTTCCTTAATAGAAATTGTTGTTAACATTTCATCTACGCAGTTAACCATTGTGTTGTCGTTCTTTTCAATTTGCTCAAGTATTACTGGTTCAACTTGAGTTGGAACATTCATGAGTGTTTTATCATCATCTGATTTCAATGGTTTTGAAATACCAGATTTAACATCTTCAATAGGCCTTAAAGTTTCATGAAGCTTCGGCATAGAAGGTTGAAGTTGATGGACAATTGCAACGTTTTCGACTAGGTTGTCAGTAACATCAGTTTGATAAACTACCTCAGCAAACGTGTCAATAGGAGTAGCTGGTTCTAAAACTAGGGATTGAGAGTTTTTACTAAAAACGTTTTCCAAATTTTGGTCTTGTTCGACTACAGCGGTTGGAACTTCGCAAATATTAACAGATTCGGATGAAATTACTTCGTCTTTTCGAATTACGTTTATTTCCTTGATAGATTTTTCTACAACGTTTGGATGAGCGAATTCAATACTTTTATCCTCAACAGAAGTAAGCGACTCTAATAGCATTGGAGACAAATGGTTGTTGATTGAAATGTGTTCATCAATAGATTGTTCGTTAGTTGGTGTCGCCATTTTCATTTGCATTTTTTCAATTGGTGCTATGGAGTCTAAAACAACAGTATCTGTCGTTTCTTGAGAAGCTAATGCTTCTTTTGGTTCTTCAGTATGATACTTTGCAAACATGTCAATAGGTGTCACAGGTTCCAAAACGAATGGTTGAGAATTTTCATTGATAGCATTTTCTATATTTTGGTCTTGTTTGATAACAATTGCTGTAGTTGAAACTTCATCAATAGTTACAGATTCTAATAGAATCATTTCATCTGTTTGAATTACAGTCATATCTTTATGACTTTCCACAATTTTTGGTTGAGCGAACTCAATACTTCTTTCAACAACAGGTGTTACCGACTCAAGTAACAAAGGAGACAAATTGTGGTTTATAGCAATTTGTCCGTTAGTAGATTTTGAATCAGATTTTAGTTCCAAAACTGATTGCATTTCTTCCATCGGTGCTACCGAGTCCAAACCTACAATTTCAGTCGTTTCTTGAAAAACTAATGCTTCTTCAGGCGATTCAGTTTCAGTTTGATACGCCACCTCTGCAAATCTGTCAATAGGTGTCACTGGTTCTAAAACGAAAGGTTGAGAATGCTCACTTAAAGCGTTTTCTATCTTTTGGTCTTGTTCGACTAAAATTGCAGCAGTTTGAAATTCATCAAAATTTACAGATTCTGATAGAGTGACTTCATCTGTTTGGATCGCATTAAATTCTTTACCCTCTGTTATGTCACCGATAACAACCATTTCAGTTATTTCTCCATAAGTTCTTGTTTCTTCAATAGGTACCACTTGTTCCAAAATTTGTAGATTCTCTTCGTTACCAGCAATTGTTGGTAAACTTTCTTCGACGCTTTTAATAGCTACTGCGGCGTTTCCTTCTATGTGTTCAAGTGTGACTGATTCAACTTGTGATGGAGCAATCTTTTGTGATTCTTCGTCCCCTGATATCAGTGGTGTTACAATTACAGGTTTGACGTCTTCGATGGGTATTAAAGTTTCAAGAAGCTCTGGCATAGAAGATTCAACCTGATGAACAGGTGCAACAATTGCTAACAAATTGTCAGTAACATCAGTTTGAAATGACATCTCTGCAATCGTGTCAATAGGAGTCACTGTTTCTAAAACTAGGGGCTGAGAGTTTTTACTAAGCGCATTTTCTACCTTTTGGTCTTGTTCGATTACAGAAGCAGTAGATAGACCTTCGTCAATAGTAACAGATTCTGATAAAATGACTTCATCTGTTTGAAGTGGATTAACTTCTTTTACTTCTGTTATGTTACTGATATCAGATATTTCTTCATAAATACTTGCATCTTGAATAGGTATCACTTGTTCCAAAATTAGTAGGCTGTCTTCTTTAGCGGCAATTGTAGTCAAAGTTTCCTCTACGCTTGTAACAGCTACCTTGTCGCTTTCTTCTATCTGCTCCAGTACGACTGATTCGACTTGAATTGGAGCAATCTTTTGTGATTCTTCGTCACCTGATGTCAGTGGTGTTGCAATTACAGGTTTAACGTCTTCAATAGGTATTGAAGTTTCAAGAAGCTCTGGCATAGAAGATTCAACCTCATGAACAGGTGCAACATTTGCTAACAAATTGTCAGTAACATCAGTTTGAAATGACATCTCTGCAATCATGTCAATAGGAGTCACTGTTTCTAAAACTAGGGGCTGAGAGTTTTTACTAAGCGCATTTTCTACCTTTTGGTCTTGTTCGATTACAGAAGCAGTAGATAGACCTTCGCCAATAGTAACAGATTCTGATAAAATGACTTCATCTGTTTGAAGTGGATTAACTTCTTTTACTTCTGTTATGTTACTGATATCAGATATTTCTTCATAAATACTTGCATCTTGAATAGGTATCACTTGTTCCAAAATTGGTAGGCTGTCTTCGTTAGCGGCAATTGTAGTCAAAGTTTCCTCTACGCTTGTAACAGCTACCTTGTCGTTTTCTTCTATCTGCTCCAGTACGACTGATTCGACTTGAATTGGAGCAATCTTTTGTGATTCTTCGTCACCTGATGTCAGTGGTGTTGCAATTACAGGTTTAACGTCTTCAATAGGTATTGAAGTTTCAAGAAGCTCTGGCATAGAAGATTCAACCTGATGAACAGGTGCAACATTTGCTAACAAATTGTCAGTAACATCAGTTTGAAATGACATCTCTGCAATCGTGTCAATAGGAGTCACTGTTTCTAAAACTAGGGGCTGAGAGTTTTTACTAAGCGCATTTTCTACCTTTTGGTCTTGTTCGATTACAGAAGCAGTAGATAGACCTTCGCCAATAGTAACAGATTCTGATAAAATGACTTCATCTGTTTGAAGTGGATTAACTTCTTTTACTTCTGTTAGGTTACTAATATCAGATATTTCTTCATAAATACTTGCATCTTGAATAGGTATCACTTGTTCCAAAATTGGTAGGCTGTCTTCTTTAGCGGCAATTGTAGTCAAAGTTTCCTCTACGCTTGTAACAGCTACCTTGTCGCTTTCTTCTATCTGCTCCAGTACGACTGATTCGACTTGAATTGGAGCAATCTTTTGTGATTCTTCGTCACCTGATGTCAGTGGTGTTGCAATTACAGGTTTAACGTCTTCAATAGGTATTGAAGTTTCAAGAAGCTCTGGCATAGAAGATTCAACCTGATGAACAGGTGCAACATTTGCAAACAAATTGTCAGTAACATCAGTTTGAAATGACATCTCTGCAATCGTGTCAATAGGAGTCACTGTTTCTAAAACTAGGGGCTGAGAGTTTTTACTAAGCGCATTTTCTACCTTTTGGTCTTGTTCGATTACAGAAGCAGTAGATAGACCTTCGTCAATAGTAACAGATTCTGATAAAATGACTTCATCTGTTTGAAGTGGATTAACTTCTTTTACTTCTGTTATGTTACTGATATCAGATATTTCTTCATAAATACTTGCATCTTGAATAGGTATCACTTGTTCCAAAATTGGTAGGCTGTCTTCTTTAGCGGCAATTGTAGTCAAAGTTTCCTCTACGCTTGTAACAGCTACCTTGTCGTTTTCTTCTATCTGCTCCAGTACGACTGATTCGACTTGAATTGGAGCAATCTTTTGTGATTCTTCGTCACCTGATGTCAGTGGTGTTGCAATTACAGGTTTAACGTCTTCAATAGGTATTGAAGTTTCAAGAAGCTCTGGCATAGAAGATTCAACCTGATGAACAGGTGCAACATTTGCTAACAAATTGTCAGTAACATCAGTTTGAAATGACATCTCTGCAATCGTGTCAATAGGAGTCACTGTTTCTAAAACTAGGGGCTGAGAGTTTTTACTAAGCGCATTTTCTACCTTTTGGTCTTGTTCGATTACAGAAGCAGTAGATAGACCTTCGCCAATAGTAACAGATTCTGATAAAATGACTTCATCTGTTTGAAGTGGATTAACTTCTTTTACTTCTGTTAGGTTACTAATATCAGATATTTCTTCATAAATACTTGCATCTTGAATAGGTATCACTTGTTCCAAAATTGGTAGGCTGTCTTCTTTAGCGGCAATTGTAGTCAAAGTTTCCTCTACGCTTGTAACAGCTACCTTGTCGCTTTCTTCTATCTGCTCCAGTACGACTGATTCGACTTGAATTGGAGCAATCTTTTGTGATTCTTCGTCACCTGATGTCAGTGGTGTTGCAATTACAGGTTTAACGTCTTCAATAGGTATTGAAGTTTCAAGAAGCTCTGGCATAGAAGATTCAACCTGATGAACAGGTGCAACATTTGCTAACAAATTGTCAGTAACATCAGTTTGAAATGACATCTCTGCAATCGTGTCAATAGGAGTCACTGTTTCTAAAACTAGGGGCTGAGAGTTTTTACTAAGCGCATTTTCTACCTTTTGGTCTTGTTCGATTACAGAAGCAGTAGATAGACCTTCGCCAATAGTAACAGATTCTGATAAAATGACTTCATCTGTTTGAAGTGGATTAACTTCTTTTACTTCTGTTAGGTTACTAATATCAGATATTTCTTCATAAATACTTGCATCTTGAATAGGTATCACTTGTTCCAAAATTGGTAGGCTGTCTTCTTTAGCGGCAATTGTAGTCAAAGTTTCCTCTACGCTTGTAACAGCTACCTTGTCGCTTTCTTCTATCTGCTCCAGTACGACTGATTCGACTTGAATTGGAGCAATCTTTTGTGATTCTTCGTCACCTGATGTCAGTGGTGTTGCAATTACAGGTTTAACGTCTTCAATAGGTATTGAAGTTTCAAGAAGCTGTGGCATAGAAGATTCAACCTGATGAACAGGTGCAACATTTGCAAACAAATTGTCAGTAACATCAGTTTGAAATGACATCTCTGCAATCGTGTCAATAGGAGTCACTGTTTCTAAAACTAGGGGCTGAGAGTTTTTACTAAGCGCATTTTCTACCTTTTGGTCTTGTTCGATTACAGAAGCAGTAGATAGACCTTCGTCAATAGTAACAGATTCTGATAAAATGACTTCATCTGTTTGAAGTGGATTAACTTCTTTTACTTCTGTTATGTTACTGATATCAGATATTTCTTCATAAATACTTGCATCTTGAATAGGTATCACTTGTTCCAAAATTGGTAGGCTGTCTTCTTTAGCGGCAATTGTAGTCAAAGTTTCCTCTACGCTTGTAACAGCTACCTTGTCGTTTTCTTCTATCTGCTCCAGTACGACTGATTCGACTTGAATTGGAGCAATCTTTTGTGATTCTTCGTCACCTGATGTCAGTGGTGTTGCAATTACAGGTTTAACGTCTTCAATAGGTATTGAAGTTTCAAGAAGCTCTGGCATAGAAGATTCAACCTGATGAACAGGTGCAACATTTGCTAACAAATTGTCAGTAACATCAGTTTGAAATGACATCTCTGCAATCGTGTCAATAGGAGTCACTGTTTCTAAAACTAGGGGCTGAGAGTTTTTACTAAGCGCATTTTCTACCTTTTGGTCTTGTTCGATTACAGAAGCAGTAGATAGACCTTCGTCAATAGTAACAGATTCTGATAAAATGACTTCATCTGTTTGAAGTGGATTAACTTCTTTTACTTCTGTTATGTTACTGATATCAGATATTTCTTCATAAATACTTGCATCTTGAATAGGTATCACTTGTTCCAAAATTGGTAGGCTGTCTTCTTTAGCGGCAATTGTAGTCAAAGTTTCCTCTACGCTTGTAACAGCTACCTTGTCGTTTTCTTCTATCTGCTCCAGTACGACTGATTCGACTTGAATTGGAGCAATCTTTTGTGATTCTTCGTCACCTGGTGTCAGTGGTGTTGCAATTACAGGTTTGACGTCTTCAATAGGTATTGAAGTTTCAAGAAGCTCTGGCATAGAAGATTCAACCTCATGAACAGGTGCAACATTTGCTAACAAGTTGTCAGTTACATCAGTTTGAAATGACATCTCTGCAATCGTGTCAATGGGAGTCACTGTTTCTAAAACTAGGGGCTGAGAGTTTTTACTAAGCGCATTTTCTACCTTTTGGTCTTGTTCGATTACAGAAGCAGTAGATAGACCTTCGCCAATAGTAACAGATTCTGATGAAATGACTTCATCTTTTTGAAGTGGATTAACTTCTTTTACTTCTGTTATGTTACTGATATCAGATATTTCTTCATAAATACTTGCATCTTGAATAGGTATCACTTGTTCCAAAATTGGTAGGCTGTCTTCTTTAGCGGCAATTGTAGTCAAAGTTTCCTCTACGCTTGTAACAGCTACCTTGTCGTTTTCTTCTATCTGCTCCAGTACGACTGATTCGACTTGAATTGGAGCAATCTTTTGTGATTCTTCGTCACCTGATGTCAGTGGTGTTGCAATTACAGGTTTAACGTCTTCAATAGGTATTGAAGTTTCAAGAAGCTCTGGCATAGAAGATTCAACCTGATGAACAGGTGCAACATTTGCTAACAAATTGTCAGTAACATCAGTTTGAAATGACATCTCTGCAATCGTGTCAATAGGAGTCACTGTTTCTAAAACTAGGGGCTGAGAGTTTTTACTAAGCGCATTTTCTACCTTTTGGTCTTGTTCGATTACAGAAGCAGTAGATAGACCTTCGCCAATAGTAACAGATTCTGATAAAATGACTTCATCTGTTTGAAGTGGATTAACTTCTTTTACTTCTGTTATGTTACTGATATCAGATATTTCTTCATAAATACTTGCATCTTGAATAGGTATCACTTGTTCCACAATTGGTAGGCTGTCTTCTTTAGCGGCAATTGTAGACAAAGTTTCCTCTGCGCTTGTAACAGCTACCTTGTCGTTTTCTTCTATCTGCTCCAGTACGACTGATTCGACTTGAATTGGAGCAATCTTTTGTGATTCTTCGTCACCTGATGTCAGTGGTGTTGCAATTACAGGTTTAACGTCTTCAATAGGTATTGAAGTTTCAAGAAGCACTGGCATAGTGGATTCAACCTGATGAACAGGTAAAACATTTGCTAACAAGTTGTCAGTAACATCAGTTTGAAATGACATCTCTGCAATCGTGTCAATGGGAGTCACTGTTTCTAAAACTAGGGGCTGAGAGATTTTACTAAGCGCATTTTGAACCTTTTGGTCTTGTTCGATTACAGAAGCAGTAGATAGACCTTCGTCAATAATAACAGATTCTGATAAAATGACTCCATCTGTTTGAATTACATTGCAGGTATTTGTAGATTTTGCTTCAACAGGTGTTAACGACTCTAATAGCGTTGGAAACAAATTGTTGCTGATGGAAATATATTCATCAGTGGATTGTTCGTCAGTGGTTGTTGCCAACATTAGTTGCATTTCTTCAAGTGGCGCTACAGAGTCTAAAACTATGGTTTTCATTGTTTCCTGAATACCTAAAGCTTTTTTGACCGGTTCGTCAAATGATTTCGCTAGTGAAGATATCTCTTCTTGGCTTGATACCATCTCACTGACACTAGATGTTTGTAAAGTAGTCTCTTCCTTATGGTTGTCAATAGACGTAGTAGATTCGAAAACGATAGGTTGAGATGATTCACAAAAAGCTTTATGTAAACCTACATATTTTATCTCCGTAATGTTTTGATTAGTTCCAACAGTGACAGTTTCCATTAGAAGTGGATCAATTTTTTGACCAGGGAGTATCTTTTCAGTAATTGCTTGTTCAAGATGAATAGCAATCGCAGGATTTAGTTCCTCAATGGGAGTCCAAAGTTCTACAACCATGGGTTGAATAGTGTCACATATAGCTACCTCTACGACAGAGCTATTATTTCTCAGCTTTAAATTATCTGGGTAACCAATAGGTTCAGTAATTGGTATATCAGGCTTTGTGTATTCAGAATCAACAATTTCTTCAACAGAAGATAAATCTAGAGATACAGGCTTTTCGTTGGACTCAAATACGTTTATACTTTGTGTGTGTTCGTATGTAGTTTTAATCTCATCATTTGCAGTTGTTGTATCATGAACTAATACAGAAGTATCTTCTAGTGTCGTCACAACGCATTCAGTATGTGTGTCTGAAAATATGTAAGTATGTGTATTTGAATATTTGTGTATTGTGCATGCGAAAATGTAAGCGTTTTTTTCTCAGATAAGTAAGGTTGAAATCGGAGATGAAATTAAGTAAATAGGGTTTTATTGTACATTTCTTTATTTACTACATATTATACAAAAAAGTCCCCCGCCACGTCTGTCTGTCTGTTTGTTCGCGATAAACTCAAAAACTACTGCACCGATTTTCATGCTGTTTCTATCAATCGATAGAGTAGTTCGCGAGGAAGGTTTTAGTATAATCCATACTGGCGAAGCCGCGGGCATCACCTAGTGATTTTAATATGTGTGTTAATACATCTTACTTATAAGTTAATTTGATGTTTATAGAACCAAATAAGACGTAGCTTTAGTGTTTATAAAATATTGAGCACTTATTATTTAGTTATATACATACTTTTATGTGTATTACTAAGATTTTACTCGTAAGGGTAGTAAGCCATTTTGGCCATTTTATTAATGTATTTTACTGCACCGTTAACCTGAGCAACAGTTATCGGTTATTATTTTAATCGATGTAATGTATTATGCTAACTACAACGCCATTAATTGAGGATTAGAAATAGTTATTAATCTTTTACCATCTTGCTTTTTCATAATTTTTAAATCATCGCAAACCATCTTGATTTCTTTTTCTTCGATTTCCGGTGTAATTATGTTGGAAATTTGAGTTTGAACTATTACATCATCACCGGAAACTTCGAGATTATCATCCTGTTTGTCAGCAGTTGTTGCAGTCTCTGTTGTAATTATGATTTCTCTTTCGGATACATTGCTGAATTCCCCAGTTTTTTTTTCAATTAGAGAAAGTTTCTCAGCTATGTTATCAATATGATAATCTTCGTTTAAAACTCGCCCTTTTTTTTCAACTTCTAGTGTACCAAGTGCCTCCTGTGAAATACGCATCGTTCCTTGATACTCCTGTATAGAGTCACTGATGTCATTGACTAATTGATTTTCTAAATCAATTGTTAGTTCTGGTTTTCCTTCCGCCTCTAATGCATCGAGTGACCTTTTGTTTTCATCAAATATCATACTTGATTCTGAAATATATGTATATATCGTTGATTTTTCATAAAGTTTTGGTTAGTCTGTCTGTATTTTTATAAACGAAATTTTGATTATGTTTTAAAATGGCATTTATAATTGATAGATGTTAATAAACTACTGAGGAAGAAGATTTATAGTTACAAGGGCAAGAAGACTATGATAGTGATATTTTTGATGTATTACAGTAAAGTTTTAAAGCCTGTTTTAAGTTATTATTTAAAAGTTATACAGTAAACTACGTATTATTTAGGTCTTATGATTGACATAGTTATTATCGGTGGTACTATTGATTTCACTTGGCGGTTACACCCCAGATACTTTATATTATGTAGCTTAACAGCTTTTTTTTGATGAAGTGATGTTATGGTTGTTAAGTAGTATTTCGTATTAGCTGTTTTGATTTACCGGTAAGTTTTGGCGAATCCACTGTCTGTTCTAGAACCTGCAAGTATTGGCAGACGTTCATTGTTTGATCGGTTTCAGTAGATTCAAAAGTAGTTGGTATATTTTCTTTAAGAACATCACCTACTACTGGAATTATTATAGATTTTGCAGTTTCCATAAGCAGTGATTCTATAATATCACTTTGAGCAGTCTTCTCGATTTCTAGAGCAATTGGTTCATATTTTTTTTCAATATTAACATATTTATTATCTTCATCAGTATTTGTATTTATTTGTTTATCACTAGTTAATTCAACAACGTTTGTATCTTCTGCAGGTACTGCCATAGAAGTCAAATTATTTTCTGGTTTGGTACACTCGGTTGACGTTACAACCATAATTTCGTCTACTGGTATATCTTGTTTAGATACGAAACAAATATTTTCTTTACTTCCGGTTAATTTTGGAATTTTATTATCAGCATCTTTTTCAAAATCTTGAGTAGGAAGTAGTGCATCATCTACCTGTTTCACCTCTTCATCCAACATGTGAGAATCTAATTTCTGTGTAATTATTTTTGCATCAATACCATTCAAATCTTCATTGAATTTATCATCCGTAAGTAATTCAGAACGTTGTGATATTAGGGTATGAAGTATACTTGCAAAAGATTCAGCGATATCGAGAAATTTAAGCAATGCTTCTTTACTTATAACTGGATCTGTTTGTTCTACGCATTCAAGAGCTACTAATTGCAATGCCAACAAATCACTATTTAAGTCTTGTACTAAAGTAACTTGTTCTTCACCAATTTGTATGTTTTGGTTAAATGTTTCTTGAAGAGTTATAAAACTACGTAAATGTTGAGCTACTATAATTGATTGAGAGAGCTCAGTATTGTCTGAAGCAACAGACAACAAATCAACTATTTCAACTATATCATCGGATAAGTATTGGTCAATGATTTGTGATAATGTGTCTGTAAAAAATCAAACATTAAATTTTAATGGGATTAACTGGAGACTTTGAAGAAACTATAATGTTGGAAGTTGTTGTTATTTTATAAGACATTATTTTCTAAGTGAAATATATCTAATTGTAGTTATTTATTTGAGTGCATTATTTGTATTAATACTGTATACGAAAACGACTGTATAAAATCAAATTTAAAAAAAAACACAAAAATATAACATTTCTAGTAATAGCGCTTATTGGAGTCTTGGATTTAGGTCCACAAAATGGATATAAAGGTTATGCTCTGTACCGCGATCCTTGTAAGATCTTTGACAATTTAAGTTTATCTTTAGTATTTACTCTCACCATGTGTTAATATTATTTTTGTTTTTTTAATTTTACTTCAAGCTTATTTAAAAGTTATTATTCAAACCAAAGGACGTGTTTTTTATACAAATATCGTTAACATCTACTAGGAAATAAGAAAGAAGCAGAGTGACGCTGTGGGTTAAACGTGTGTATGTAGGCAAAATTAGAGAAGTTATTGTTACAATGTGTGGCACTATCTACATAAACTAAGAATATAAGAAAAATGCTAACTAGGTGACTCACACCCGTATCTATGCAATCAAAGTCATTAATTGAGTAAAGTGAAGTAATTTTTTGAAGTTACAACTGTCAAAAGTTAAAATTCTTAGCTTTGGTTTTAGTAGCGGTTTTTATTTTGTTTAATTCTTGTCTTTTGCTTTAAAATGGTTGCATCAGTAATTAATTAAACTTGATTATAGATACCAGGGTTACTATTTATCATAAGCCTAAGCAAATTAAGTTAATTACCAAATGGTAGACGCGCACGCACCGTTACTAACCGCATAAAATATACGCATAGTATTTTTTTTTAAATAATGGTACCTTTTTTACATGTAAAGAACAATATACATTTAGTTATTAACCTTCAACACATATGATATAAAACTGTTTCATGAGAAAGCAATTCTGGCTGCATGACCAAGTTACGTCTATCATAAAAAATTATTGTCACCAAAACTAGAAAAGAATGCAAAATTATACATACGAACAGTTAAAGTTATATTAAAGCTTGTAACAATATTGTACCAACACAAAAACAATATTGTAAACTGAATGAAAACGTGTGAATTGCACAGGATAAAATGTATACTAAAATCAAAATCTGAAATGTTTCTGTGTTTTTGTCTGCAAAATGTAAATTAAAAGCGTTACTGTGCTACAAAGAAGAAAGATATTGAGTATTTACAGTGATATAAAACATTTTACATCAACCTTGTACGTGCGACTTATTAAACTGCATTATGATTTATATTTAAAAAAATCTCATTCCAGTATAACTACATAGCATGGAAAGTTATGAGAAGGCTGTCATATGCAAATGGTCTTTTTCACTCGCCCCATCGGAAAACTGAATGACATAGCCCATAAGTACGACAACTTTTATATCAATCCGTATTCTTCGACATCGAGTTTAGACATGAAATTAGCTGTTTTAAGGTAAAAATTACAATGTAGATACTTTCATTAAAAAATATGATAATTTCTACTATTTAAGTGCCGTAATGTGCAGTTATCAAGCGTATAACGAGTAACATAAGCTTTTCTACAAAATTGTAAGAAACGGTTAATTCTAGCGTTACAACATTTATTATTACCGAGAGTTATCTCTGCTGTTTTCGTCGGTTGAGAAACACTATCTTCTGGAGCTAATTTTGAAACAGTTTCAGAAGTCTCCTCCAAACCAACAGAACCTGCCTCCGGTTCAAACATCTGCGTATCTTCTATAACTTCAGTAGGCTTATCTTTAGTAATTGCTTCAAGTACTTTAGACTCTTCAGTCTTTTCTTGTACTATACTCGTATCACCCTTTTCTTCTTGTACTACATTACTGACCAGTCTTTGTTCTGACGAATGAGTATCTGCAGAAACCTCAACTTGCATAGGCTCAGTATCTGGTTCAGAGACTTTAAACTCTTCAATCTTTTTTGGGGTTATATCAATTATTTCTTCTTGTGGTTTTAATGAATATTCACTAAGTAGCTTTTTTTGTTCTAGCGTCCTAACTTCTTCTTCTGCAGAAACAGCAGACGTTTGGGTATTTTCAGTAGCTGACATTTCTATACTTTCAGTATTAATGACCTCCTTTTCCAGTGGTTCTATGAAAGATTGTCCAATCACCGTTGCCAGTTCTGCACTTTCTGGAACTACTGTTTCTGGAACTGAAGTAGTTTCTACGTCTGTAGGTTGAGGCTCTACTATATCTACATCCACAGTTATATCAAATCCTTCTGTGCCTAATTGCGATACAATTTCAGTAACCTTTGGTTCTAGTCCAGTTGCTGTCTCATCCTTATTACATGGTCCAGTTTCCTCCACGGCAACAGAAGTAGTGGTTTCTTTACCAACAGCTACAAGCTGCTCTGTTTTGACGTCATTACTGACGGGTATAGTTTGCTCTACTGCATCAGTAGCGGTGCTTGTTTCAGAACTTTCTATAATAAGCTGTATCGCAGTCTCAGTAACCATTGATTCTTGCTCGACATGTTTATCTAAATTGGTATGCTCCATAATATCTGCTTCTTCTTGAATTAATGGTATACTTTCTTCGACATTAATAGAAGTGGTAGTTTCTTTACCAACAGTTACATGTTGCTCTATTTTGACGGCATCACTAACCGTTATGCCTTGTTCTAAAAGTTGAGGCTCTACTTCATCAGAAGCCAGAGTTATTTCAAGAATTTCTGTATTCAACTGTGTTATAGTTTGAATATCTTTCGGTTCTTGTTCAATAGACTTATCTTCATTAGCAGGTTTGCTTGCAATTTCTTCTTGATGTGGTTTAGCGTCTTCCAGAACTACTATACATACTTTAATATCAGTTTCTTTGTCAATGTCCACTGGTTGTTCCGTTATAAAGGCATTTTTAACGGTTATGTCTTGGTTCACAAGTTTTGTATCTTCTGTAGAAGGAAGAAGTTCAATACTTTCTAAAACTGGTTGCTCAACTGTTTTCGCTTCTACCGGCTCTATTTTTTCCGTCTTCTCAGGAGTTATAACAGCTGCAGACTCGATAATATCAAGAAAAACATCTTTAGATTTATGAGCAAGTGGTGTAGTCGTATCTGGAGAAATATCAGTTTCTGGGCTACTTATGGCTAACTGGTCTACTGCCACAGTGGTTTGTGGCACCGAATCTAAGGACCTACCTTCAGTTACTTTTACATCAACGTGGGCAGTCTCTGTAATTGATGTTACTATATCCATAGACTGTTCTTCAATAATCGGTATAGATGTTTCCAAGGAATCATAGACAGCTATTGCTACATTAGTTGTTAATTTATCTGCTGTCGAAGATATACTCGGGTCAAGAACATCTTTATTTTCTAAATCTAAAGGCTGAAATGCTTCTTCAGCAATGACAACAGCAGTTTCTACTATTTCGTTGGCTAAGTCATCTATAACAGTGACAGTAGGAAAAACATCTTGCTCTAAAGATTGTACAATATCTTCAAATGCATTTATTATAGTCACGGCACTGTCAACATCTGGAATGTTCTCTACATTAGGCTCTGTAGATACAATTGCATCTGCTTGTAGCAAAGTTTCTTTCCCAGTGACCATGTCAATGCTTAAATTATCAACAGTAACTTGATCTACAGCAATTTTCTCTGATTGAGATTGTTCCTGGGGTGTTATTTTTTTTAATATTTCAGTTTCATCAATAACTGAAAGATCACTGTTTACTGAGTCTGCGCTTATTGTTTGGTCTACGACTTGTCCTACATTTTCAAGGGCACTTGAAACTTGTTGATTGTTGACTATAGCAGAACTTGTCAGGACATCTTCATCAAGCTGCTGAGTAGGTGTAACCTGCGTTATGACAACAGTTTCATTCATAGATTCCGTTACCAGTGTTGGTTCCAGCAAAGACTTCACTACAATCAAGTCACTACCAGTAGCATCTTTAGATGTTATCAGTTTTTCAGTATTTTTATCTTCATCAAAAAGTACAGTTTGTTCAGTTGAAGTATCTTCCCAATTTGTTGTATAAGTGGTGGCAATAGTTTCCGCCATATTTTGAACAGCATTTTCTTCGGAGGGCTTGAAAGATTCTGTATCTTTGACAGCAGTAGCATCAATTACTTCTGTCAACACTTGTTCTCCTACCGCGGCGTCAAGGACACTTTGATCTTGGAATGATATTTCTTCACCAGTTTCAATAACTGCTTGTTTAGTATCCTCAGTAATTTGTTTTGGAAGTGCTTCGGTAGCTCTTTGGTCTACTATTTCAGTTATATCAGAAGTAACGACACCTTCAACTGTTTCTGTAGCTGGACATTCCATAATTTCTGCTGTATTCTTTGGTAAATTGTCCTCTACGATCATTTCAGCTTGATAGCTATTTTGTTTCACATATTTAGAACGATTTTCAACTTGCTCGAGAATGTCTTCATCATTAGATGTTTTAATAGATTCATCGATATTCTGGGAATGTTTTTCTTCTGGTGTTCCTTGCTGTGCATGAACTTGTGACATTACAGCTGCAAGTTCCAAAGATAAATGAGAACTTGTATTGGCAAGTTGTGCTAGAACTTCTTCTCCGATCACTTCTTTTAGTTCACTGGTACAATCCAATGCAACTGTTTGTATAGTAGTCATAGAATTTTGTAGTTGTAGAAGTTGTTCACCGTATGACGCACTAATTGCTGTTGTTGTTTTGTCTTTAGTTGTCTCGATACTAGCACGTAAATCATATGCAACTGTTACCGATTGTTTAAGTTCATCAACGGTCAATATAGCAGATAATCGATCGATGGTTTGAACAATGTTTTCTGATAAAAAGTCGTTGATGTTTTGTAACAGTGTTTCTGAAAATATTTAACTTGGATGTAGTGTACAAACAGTAAGTTTTACTTTAAATAAGATGAAAAGTAGAGGTAATTTATGAGTGATAATAATTAAAGTATGTCTAGGTGGCAAGGTATTGTTCTTAAGTCAAGTTACATTCCCATTCTCTTTATACTTCTATTGATCTTATCCATAATGATTTACAAACAGTAATTCGAAAAACACAGTAGATGAAACATTCAAAAACTACAAAGTACGTTTTACAAAAACATACTATATTGAATAGTAATTTACTGATATCTAACTGAAAAATGGAGTAATAACAATCAAATACATGTTTTTAACGTTTAATTAAGAACCTACAATGTAAGTAGCTGAACAGTATAAAATGAGTGTAAAATATCCTAAAAAAATCTGTACCTTCTGTAATAATATATAAAATTACCTGTTGTTGCTTTCTGTAGTGGTTCCTCAGATTTCGGTATCGCCTGTTCTGTAGCTACCGCCTTGACGTCACTTATTGTTACTTCTTCTAAAATAATAGGTTCAGTTTCTGCAGTAACTGCTGAAGCTTCATCCACTTTAGTACTGACTTCGACTGCTTCTTTTTCTGCCAGTTCTACCGACGTTTGAGTAGCGGGTAATAGATCTAACGCTTCTGCTTCCTGTTTTATATCCTGTGATTGAGCAGATTTTTCCAACTGTTGTACTTCTGCAGCTGCACTTTCTATACCTTCACATACAGTAGGCTCCATCGAAGCAACTTCAGCCGTTTTACTATCTATTTGTTCGGTTGATATAGTTGCTTCAACTACTAGAGTCTTAGTTTCCGATTGTGTAGCATTAGATGTCACTTTCTTAAGCTTTACGTCCTTAAGTTGGTCAAACAATTTTGGGGTTGTTTTTACAGCTACAAGATCAGCGCGCAGGTTTTCAGTGATTGTAGCAAGTTGTTGTAGTGCGTCTTTGTTGATTGAAGGTTTATCAGCTAAAGTGTCCAGTGGTAGAGTTTCCAGTGCGACCAGGGCTGTGTTCAGTTGGTCAGCTAGTTGTGCATACTGTTCATTCATTTCTTGATTCAGAACATCACTTGTTTCTGCTTTTAATTCGACTTCAGAAGCAGCGATATTCTCAAGCTCACGCATTTCTTTAGCAATACTTATCGATTGCTTTAGTTCTTCAACATCGATGACATTGGCTAGTTCGTTGATCACTTCTGTCATTTCACTAGATATAAACTGATCTATATGCAGAACAAACTTTTCTGAAAAAAAAATTAAATATTGAAAATTTAGTTACAAGAGAAGTTTTGAAAACAAGTACGATAACCAGTAATAATGTCACATAATTAACAGACAAAATAATACAATATCAAAATAATAACAAGAAATATTACCAATAGTTGCTTTAGGAGCTTCTTGAAGCTCGGCTTTTTGACTTATTCCAACATCAACCTGCAGCTCATCAGCGGCAACTTCATGCAAAACTGGTCCGAGATCTTCAATCACAACGGCACTTTCTGACTCTAATTTCAATGTCTTTACAGATGCCACTTCTTGGGCTTGATTTTTGCCTTCAACTACGCTGAACTGAACATCTTCTTTGGGAATTGTTTCTGTGTAAGCTGCTTCAGTTTGTTCCAAAAGCACAGCTTCGGTACCCTCTACAGCAATAGCTTCAACCGTCTCGGTGTGACCCGAATCGATTTTCATTTCAGCTGATATGACCTTGGCGTCTTCCGCTGTGACAATTTCTCTAATTTCAGCAATTGATTTTTCTAACATTTCTGTTGTAGCTATTAATTGATCAGAAGATGATGCTTGTTCAACGACACCAATTTGTTCTAAAATAGTTGTTTCTGATCCTACAGATGCTGTTAGCAATTCTGGTATAGTAGTAGCAGTTTGGCTTTCTACAGCTGCAATTTTCATTAAACTTTCGGTGAAAGGTTCAGCAGGAGCTTGTAGTGCCACTCTGATGCCGGTGACCGCGACTAAATCTGCTTGTAACTGTGCAGTAACTCGGGCAATTCGCTGAATTACTTCTGTACTTAATGCTGGTGCTAGTTCTTGTACGCTGTCAAATACTTGTACTTGCAAAGCAGATAACGCCGTATGGAGTTTTAAAGCCAGTCTATTTTGTTCTTTGCGAACTTCTTTCACTCGTTCAAGGCTTTCCTCTCCTCGTGCAATAGTTTCTGAGGCAGCAATGCTTTCACGTAACTCTTTTGCAATCTCCATTGTCTCTTTTATGTCATCAATCTTTATGATGGCAGATATTTCTTCCACTATTTCTATTAATTCTATATATTGGTCAATATGCTGAATGATTTGTTTGGCTTTTTCTGGAAATAGAGTATTTCATTTAATTAAATCGTATTAATGACTTTACATATTTATAAACACAAAAAAAAATAAAGCATTTAAAAAACTGTATTATGGTAAATTTATAATTGTAAAAAATCCAATGATTTAATAACATATTTGAGATATACTATAGAAAACACGAATTTATGAATTGTTATTGAATTGATATCCTTGATCACGATGATTTTTTAAATCATGTTTGCTTAGTTAGTTAGACTTGATAAATATTTTTATTTGACGATACAAAATGACAAAAGCATAATATTTTGCTTTGGCGTCACGGCGGCGTTTGTACAAAGCTCTGATTAATACCGACTAAGCCAGATTATTGACATCCACTCCTACTTTACCTTCTTTTACTTCTATATTTTCCAATATATCAACTTTTTCCAACTCGACCAATAGCTGATAGGCCGCGAGGAATACGAGCTTCATGTTTTCGGTTTCTAATTGATTCTTTCCATTGTACGCATCGGTACATTGCCAATCGAATTTCGACATGATAGCTTTTAGAGACTTAATTTTTTTGTTTTTTAAAGCTGATATTTTGGAAGAGGCCAACTCTTCGGGATTAAGTGCCAATAGTCCTTGTAGTTCACTTGCAATTGTTAAGCTTTCGTTCAAATCAGCATCGCTAAATGTACCTGATGCGACTAATAAGTCCATTTCAATACCTATGAAACGATCTATTGCGCTTTCCAAAGTATCGATATTTGAATTGACATCTATAAAAAATTTCGATTGGTAAATTTAGTAACAATTTTGACAAACATCCTCAACCAAGGTAGGTAAATCCAATTAACCTACTCTTGAACACGAATTGAAATATTTTAGGTTGGCTCTTATTCGATCTATTTATTTATTTCAATACTGTTTAGTCAGAAAAGAGTAAAATGCTTTTGAACTTAGATTCAAAGATTAAAATTCTAGTAAATTGGTGAAACTCACCTTTAGGAAGTTTATCCTCACTGTAAATATTGGCTTTTTCTGAAGATAAAATACCTTGCATCGACTTTTCAATATCTTCCACAGGCTTGGCAATTTCCTTGACAACCTGAGCAACTTGTACGTTTTCTATTGATCGTAAGCTGTCCTGTATCGAATGAATTTCTTTATCCACTTCCATGATTAAAGAAATCTCCTCGTTAGCAATAGCTTCTTCTGTTTCCATCCTTTCCATAATTTCTTTATGTTTTTCTGTCATTGTCAAAACAAGAGATTCCGTAGCTGTGATGTCAACGGATATCGATTCTTCATCAACACCTCTAAGAACTTGTTCTTGAACATTTGCTAATTGACTATGCAATGCTTGTAGAGGCTCTAAAATTTCTGTCAAAACTGCTTTCAAAGGACCTTCTTCTAACTTTTGTTTTGGAATCTTAACTTCAAAAAGACTCTCCTGTAATACATCTGTACAATCAGACAAACATTTTAGTAAAATCAAAGTTTTGCCTGTGCCGCTCGCATCTTTGAAGTCATGTTTCTCAATAACAGTTGAAACTTTATCTAACATTTCTTTTGTCTCTATATTGATTTCTTGCGATTTGACTTCTTCGACAAATATTGCAAATTCTTCAATCATATTAACCAAAGCACTGTCTTCGACCACATTAGGTTTAGAAGTTTTTATTTCCTCTAAAATGTTTGCCTGAATATATTGCACAGAAGGTTTAGCTATTTCCAATATTTTTACGAATTTGTCAACTGTTTCAAAGACCTGTTCATCATGATTAACTATTTTTGCTGCTTTTAGTACTTTGGCTGAGTTTTCAATCTTCGCCAAAGGCGCTTTAATCAAAAGCTCTGCTTGAGAATCAACTATCTTTACAAGAGAAGCTTGAACATTTTGAAGGCAATCGTCGGCATGAATCAGGAAAGTAGCTAGGCAGCCATTAACGTCATCAGTCAAGTTTAATTCAGACTTCTTGGTTTTGAAGCCATTAATTGTACTTTGCAGTGAACTAAACTCTTGCAATAATCTTATTATCTTCTTATGAGTTGTAGCTTTAGATATAAGACAACGCAGAATGGTAAATTCATTTTTGCAGGTCTTAAAGAAATCTTCTACTATCATAAGGTCCGCTATTGACATTTCGTTTGTGGAGTCTTGCACAACGTTAACAGCGCTATCTACTATATCTTCCATTAACATAAGAGAATCCGCTTCCATTTCAACTGCAACTTGTGGTGACGTGCAAGTCAAGTCTGAAGCACGAGAAAGGTCAACGAAATCATATTGCTCTAATACAGCAATGTTGCTTTGTACTTCATCAATAATTTGAATTAGTTTTGCTTCTTGAGCCAATTTCTCCGGGGCCTGTGAAGTGAATTGAATCATCTCTTCTTGCACGGTAGCCACTTTTTCATACAACTCTTCTGTAATCGTTTTAACTAGCTCAATCTTGATTCCTTTGGAAACATCCGTAGCATCCAGTAGACTGTCAACTGTGTGTTCCAAAACTTTAACTTCTTCCGGCACAGGAATATTTTCCGTGGCTTTAGTAGTTTCAATAATGTCTTTTAAATGCTCACACACTTCTCTAAGTGCGCCGACTTTGTTCGCTATTTCGATGGTGTTGTCAGCGGTGTGCATGGCAGGGAACACAGCGAGCATACACTTATCTAAATGCTCTTTAAATTCAGAAACGCTCTGAATCACGGAATGTATTCTTTCCGTCGGCATCTCTAACAAATTTTCATATATTGGAATGTTACTTGTGTCTAACACCGACAAACTTTGCTGAAGTTCTTGCATAGGCTCAGCAATAGCTGTAAGTTTAGATGGGTTGATTAAATTGCCTATCTCGTTTGATCCTTCCATCAGGAGAGGGTGTAAAACCTCTTCGATTTCAGAATGCAAGTCACCTAAGCCTATAACGAATGATTTTAAACTAGAATAATCACTGACTTCAGATAACGTATCTAATGCATCAATTATTTCAGGATTTTGTAATACAGTGATGTGTTCGTGTAATGTTTGTAGTGCTTGTGCCGTTGCAGTAGTTTGTAGTTCCTGATTGAATGTCAAGATGTCTTGTTCTACGGCAGTTTCTTCGGCAGCTGGCAGTACTAAACGATCAGATGGGATAGTATCAGCTGTTGTCTTTATTCCCGATATATCTTCCAGAGTAGACATATCATCTGCTGCTTCTACTCCTGCCTGTTCTTGTATTATTAAAATGCAACTCTGTAAATTTTGTACTGCGCTTGCCATATTCAAACTGACATCATAAGGAATAAGATCTTCACCATATTGAGAAATAACATCTTGCTGTAATATTTCAAGTGTGGTGTGGAGCTCGTGAATAGGTTCAGCGATAGTTGACATAATTTCGGTGTTTTGTTTCAAACTTTCAATGTTTTCGACAATTTGTTGATTTAAAACAATTATATTTTGGTTTAATTCACAAAGTGGCGTGGCAAAGGTTTGGGCAAAGGATGACACTTCTGAAATTTCAGAAATATGTTCTTCGTCAACTCCACTAGCTTTAAATGAAGCTACACTTCGTTTTAGTTCCTCTAAAACAGGACAAATGCACTCCAAAGTAGGGGCAATGCCAGTCTTAAACTCCTGTGTTGATTCAATTGCCTTCATGTTTTCTATTGCGGCTATTGCGTGGTCAATGTGTTCCATTACAACTTTAGCTTTTGTTTCGGCATACTCATGTTGAGCTATGGGTTGTATGTGTTCGGAATCAACATGAATGCTGACTTCCTCAGCTGTGTTAATAGCCTCTTGAATATTAACCAAAGTATCAGAGATATTTGTAAGGAGAGAACAATTCAGCTCAGAATCAAAAACGTTTGTAATGAACTGATCTTGAATAATGCGTAAAGTGTTGTTGAGGCTAGCAAGAGACAGAACGTTATCAACATCCAGATTCTTGATCGATGCATTGATTCTATTAACTGCATCACAAATTTCCATCAGAGCGAAATATTTCTTAGACTCATTACTTTCAATTACATTTTCTAAAACTTTAGTTAAGTTTTTATGGAATACGGTCATGTGATTCCTAATTTCAGGCATTGGTTCTAATCTAGGCAGATTGTTTTCTAACGCTATAAGAATCTGGGCCATCTTTTGCAGGGCATCCAGTTTATTTTCGCTCTGTAAAACATCAAAAGTGCCAACGTTCTTTTCAAATACCTCAATTTGTGCTGAAATTTTATAGAGATTTTCTTTTATTGAGGTGATGGCTTGTTTCAGCACGGTTTCATCTTCACCATCAGACCCTGTAGATAGTTGCTCAAAAGAAGTCCTAAGTTTGACCACGGACTCCATAACAGTTTCAATGATTTCGGTGTTGAATTTATGTAAGGACGTAGTCGTTTCCTTTACTGACAGTGTCTCAATTTGTTCCAAAGCTGTTTGCAGATCTTGAATAGAGGCCGACATATCATTGAGTATTACTTCACTATTACGCACTTTAGCGACATCTATTATTTTTCCACTGTCAGCAGACTCAGCTATACACAGTAACGAGATAAGAGGGCTTTTTAACTCAAACACCGCTTTTTGTGTATCTCTCAGATGCTTTACCTCAAGGGAAGGTTCCTCCACTTTAATTTCACTAGCTTCGCTAAGAAGATTCCGGGCTTTTATAGTATCAGTTGAGAATTTGATCACTGTACTCATCTCGTTATTCAACGATTCGATTTCAGTGAGAACTCTATCTTCAGTCAGTAAGTACTCTTTAGAAGTTACGGAATTCATCTCCGTAATCAATTTCTGCATATCACTGCCACATGTTTCTACAAATGCTACACAAGTTTTCTTAACAAGTGTTTTACTGTCACTTTCCATATCAATACATTTTTCAATGATAGTCAGCGACTGCTGAAGGGCTTTCAATGGTGGAGGCAAACTATAGAATAATGTACTGCTAGCCTCTACAGATTCTGAAGCAGCCTCTTTGGCAGCATCTGCAATACTGTGTATTTCCGACAGTGGAGATATTAAACTACTGATAATTTCCAGACTTCTTGAAGCAGTTGCTGCAGATGTCATCAGTTCTGACTTAAGAATTATATCTCTTTCAATAATTTGAACATCGTTTATGACTTTGGACAGTGAAGTACTAATGTTGACCATTTTCATTTTGAATTCTTCATTTGTCATTTTGGGTTTTGGTGGCATTTCCATTTCAAATGATTCTTTTTTCCGAAGGACTTCTTCCCTTGATTTGCTGACAGACTTCTCACTCCCTGAGCTGGATCGTCGCGAGCTACGACTAGTACGACGCTCTCTCTTAGGTTTTACAACAGGCGCTGGTTCAATGTCCAAGTGTTTCAACGCTTCATCTTTGAATAAAATAGTTTTTGTGGGCTCCGTTGACTCCTGACCATCTTCTCCTGAAGGTTTTGAAGACTTTGACTTAGGTTTACCAGAACTATGTGCACTTGCAAAGCTTTGCATATCTGATATGGCTTGAGTGTCATCATCTCTCTTTTCTTCTGACAACGATTGATCACGTGATAGACTGAAAAAGTCATCAGCACTTTTCTGGGAATCTGACTTTTTCCTACCTAGTATGATATCCGATCTTTCGTCAGACAACAACGCCATAGTTTTCTCCAAGTAATCCTCTCCAGCAATCTCAAAGTCTTGATCTAATGATAGCTGTGGTGGGCCGTTCTCGTCCGCAATCGACAAATCTTCAAGATCTGCTTCTGTACGCATATCTTCGTCAGGAGACACAAAATATTCTGGTGAGACGTCAATTATAACTGCCTCCATCAATAAATTACCTGATGTGGATGTTTCTTTTACGAATCTTAAAGGTGGAAGTTCAACCACGTTGTGTTCCGTAATGTTTTCTGATAACTGATCGGCGTACATTTCTACAATTTGTAAAGCTTCTTCTTCGGTTAAGTCAGGTGTTTCGTAAAGAGACACAGAGACTTCTTTACCATCGAATGAGAAGGATATCTCTCCTTTATCATCAAGTGTGGTGACGTCACCGACTGGTGTGTCATACATCTGTGAAGTTCTTTCTTCGTGTATAGTGCTAAGAGAAAGATTCCTTTGTAGAGCTTGTTCTTCAGCTTTCTTCTTCTTTGCTTTCATTGAATCATCAAATCCGAGGAGTGAAGCAGAACTGGCGGCAATACCCATACAGTTCTGTGCTTCACAAGTATAAGTACCAAGGCAGCAAGTGCCGTCTTGGCCGGATATTATTCTGTGAATATCGCCAGGTTTTAATTCCTCTCCATCTTTGTACCATTTGAGAACAGGTTGTGGTACACCGATGACTTTACACTCAAGATTGACGGCTCCTTCATCAGATAATATGGCTTGGAGGTTTTCGAGGAATCTCGGTTTTTTGTAGTGTCTTGGTATGATTAGTTTAAGGAAACATGAGGTGACGCTGTGTCCAAAGTCGTTCATGGCGACGCACTTCCACTCGGCTTGGTCAAGGAACTCAAGGCTCTGTATGTCGAGGAAGCACACGCCGCGCTCTTCTCGGCCAAGGTGGCAGCGAGAGGACTCGTCCACCGGCTGGTCGTCTCGGTACCACAGCACCGACGGTTCAGGCGGAATGGCGACTGAAACATAAACACAAATAACTTTAAAGAGAGCAACTTAACATTCAATTAAAAAAAATATGCAAAATTTTAGTCGAATATGTGTTTTATTTTCAAAACACTGTCCGACATTTACTTCGCATTATTTGTATCAACTATTGCACTGTACAGGGCGACTGTTCTGCGTTTTCGTGTTTTAAAATGCCAAGTGATGTGATCCATTTTCATTTGAAGGATTATTTCTAAGTAGAAAGTCCAGTCCAGTAGAAGTCTAGTTTCTCCATATTATACTTACTTAAAAGCAAAGTGTGCCTTTTCTATCCAATACACACAATAAGCGAAAGTAAGCATATTAACTAACCTTTAACTGTAAATCGGAATGGCTCATCAATTTTCGCTTCAACGCTCTTCAATCCCTGGATGAACTTCGGCGCCTGATTCTTGGAGAACAGCTGCAGCTTCTCCTCCTCATTCAGCTGGTTCTGGATATCTTCCACAGTCAGCTCAGCAGAACTGCTGGCTTGGCCCATGCAATTCCTGGCTATGCAGCAGTAAGAGCCTAATGAGTTGGTCCCTGTGAGCTGGTAGACGTCTCCAGGCTTTAATTCCTGCCCATCTTTAAACCAGCTGAGGACAGGAGTGGGGAAACCCACTACTTTGCATTCGAAGGAGACCAGTCCTTCCTCTGTTAGTACTGCTTGCAAGTTCTCCATGAATCTAGGCTTTCGGTAGTTTTTGGGCACTGTGGAAGGAATATATGATGTTATTAGCATAATATTATACAAATCATATTATATAGTATAGCCAAAGAGGTAGACAAAGTCACGAGCAACAATATGAATACACGCATTAACTTTTACAAGTGATTTTCCCCTACTACATTAACTAACATTTTCACGAACATGCTATTTTAGAAGCCACACGATTACGAAATAGTTCTGAACTCAAATTAGGAACCGTTATTTCACGAGAAGATCGCTTATGAGTTTTGCTAAGTGTATATTTTTATATTATCTAAATAATAGGGTGTAAATGTACCCTTAACGCAAACGAAGGGCACTTGTTCTCCCCACCACTGCGATCATTTTTTTGTAGTAGACCATACCTGGGAACCCCCTAGTTACGGAGATATTGGGGGTCAAAGTTTCAAATTTTTCACAGCTGTTTTTGAAAATACTAGTTTTTCAGGTTTTAACTTTACTTAAATTACCTCCTTTACTATTTTAAGCATCCACTAGCACAATTTTTTAACAGTGCTACATTGAGTTTTACCGTAAAATGTGATTTTTGACCCAAAAAAAAACAAGTTGTTTCCTAGCAAAAATTTTGCGTAGGGGTACTTAGTTTGATGTACAGAATGCTTGGTTGACGGCTGTGTTGGTTGATGGACTTACACCCTGTATAAGTGCTCGTGACCTATAAAAGTAAGCCACTTATGTTAAGAAACCTTGTATTAGGAGGTGAGTCTATTTTTATAATAGAGGCTTTGTAAGTGTTCTGGGAAATTAGTTCGAAAGTCAGTTAAGTGAGGATTAACAAACTCCTCACTTACTGCCGCACTCGGAGACGTTTAATGATAACTTAAGCCGTCACTTAGTAAAGATTTTGACACTTTCGTAAAGGTTTTGTATGTCGACTTTAAGTAATCATTAAATATCTCTGAGTACGGCAATTAGTGAACGCACCCTTTTTGTTTTTTGGCGGGTGGAAAATTATCAAATAACCGCTTTTGGGCAGAGCGAAAGGAAGTGCCAGACTTCTACTGACTAAAAACCACCCATGTTCCTTCTTAGCCCTTGCGCCGAGACCGCGGTATCCCTTTCGAACAACCCGCAGCCCCGACGGGGGTGAACGCACGCTTGAATGACGTTCGATGAAAACACTTTCGAACGCTCACTTGTTTTGAACAGTTTGCGAAACGAGAATTTAATTAATACTCATTTCACAAACTATTGTGATTAGTGATTACAATAGCTACGGGAAGTCTCTTTAGTGTTTGTTTATGTATGTCATTTTTGTTCGGGATATAAAATAGGAAAATACTGAAATGGGCCCAGGAGTGCAGGACATCTGGCTCGATCCGAAAGAAACCGGTTTTAAAAGTAATGGGGAAACAAGCTTATTGCCTTTAACCGGGCACAAATACTAACTCTGTGAATGCTTCTAAAAACTCTTTGTTGGAAAACTCAATAACAATTCCCTACCTGGAAGTCTAACCCGTGATCTCATGTGTTGCGATCTCTAAACGGATGAGGCAAGGCATAATTATTTATTTATTTAGGATCTCCAACAAAGAATATACACAGATCATGCGAAATAAATATAAGCTAACACAGATACATATTAATCCAGTTTCTTGGATATCTTACCATCCATGGTGACATAGCAAGTGGAGATGCCGATGCGGCCTCCAGAGCTGGTGGCGACACATTTCCACTCGCCTTCGTCCGGCCACTCCGCGGAGCCTACCTCCAGCAGGTAACCACCAGCGCCGTCTTCTAGGACGTGGTACCTGGAATGAGCAAGTTATGGCTAGCATAAGCAGGAGTAAATTTTAAGTTAAAATTATTTTTATTATTGGTTGATATAACCTATAATAAAAATAAACGACGGCACGGTTGGCGCAGTGGCTCAAGTACGGAACAAATATTTGTAAGGCCTACAAATAGTTGTTTCGGGTCTGGGTATTTGTGTATGTGAGTTTAAATGTTTGTGAACGTACCCACGATACAGTATACAACAAAAAAAAAATAACTTACTTACTTATAATAAAATTAAAGTTAAAGCTTTCAGAAAAAAACTATTTGTACTTGATTTCTATTAAATTTATACAGAATTTGTCAGTCTCAAAAACATTGTTATAACATATATAGTGATGCTGTGAAGGTACAAATACCAGTGAACAATATTTATTCCGAAAACATATTTCTAGGAACATTCAAAACAAACGGAATGATTGACACATTTTATAATAGGATACAAATTCAACCGATGCGTGTCCAAAGCTTTTACTGCGATATTCAGGTTTCAATTTATATCCCAAAACAGCAAATATAGACACACCAAATACCGACAACTATGCTTAATTTTACAGTCACGAGCATAGTATGCATATTTGCCAAAGTTCAAACACGAATATGTCATGAAATTCCGATTAAAATAATTGCAACTTTGTGTTTTGTAATATATGAATCTATGTGATAAGTGATAAATAACTACTTTTCGATAATATGTTTTCTAAAATATTAGTTTCGTTACGTAACACGAACAACGTACGTATCACCCAGTATTAACTGGGTTGTGGAGGTCAGATAGGCAGTCGCTCCATGTAAAATACTGGTATTCGGTTACATTCGGTTAGACTGGAAGCCGACCGAAAAAGGCTAGGCAGATGATGATGACGTAACATGAACATAAAATAAATACAGTGGACTATAATTGCTTCTAAATGTTAATGAGTATGAACCTAAATGGGTATTGCCCAAAAAATATAACCTCACACAATGGGGCACTCAATATCGTGTCATGCGTATCTTGCTGTTCGTACAGTAGACCTACAAGAAAACCCTCTATCGAAAGCACCAAACTACTAGCTTAATTCTGGTCTAACACAGAACAAATCCAATTCAATTCAATTGTATCTATCTTTATATTGAATTTGTATTTTAAGAAACTAATTAGAATATTTTTGAAATTCAGTGGCCGTTCAATTTTATATATTTTTCGAGTAATGGTGTTGGCAATCATAATTTAAAAATAATGGACAATGCCCATTCGCATTGTATACACCTGTTATGTTTACATACATAGTAGGCACATAAAGCTAACATTAGTTTGAATATTTAATTATCACTCTGCAAACATTAGGTTTAAGCCAAATAGACCATTAGCCACTTAGCACGGTGCTACATTAATACATTAATATCCAGGCGTTGCATTAAGTGCAACATTTGGTGCGGCACTACTGACCTAAGTGTTGCAAAACAAACTTTTGAAATTATTAGGTATTATTTATTATAATAATAAATTATAATTATTTATTATTACTACTAATAATATCTAAAAACTAACGAAATCAATGAACATTTTAATTTGGATTACAATACAAGTTTAAACAGTCTTGTAAACGTTAAAGTGATCGGCCAACATGGCTCACGCACAATGGTCCACTTCAAGGACCAAGTGCGGAAACCCAAACCCCCAATAATAGAATAGAACAGTCTTGTAAACTTTAGATTACGTATCTCGTATTCTTTAGAGAGAAATTAAGCTTCAGGATCGGGTCACGAGAATTGTTAAAAAGACTCAACTCGAAGAAAGTAATAATAGGGAAGTTAATAAAATAAAATCTAATTAGTCCGTCAGATAGATTTCCAAAAACTATTAGACAGATACTTTTTAATTTTTCACGTAAACAAAAAACGAAGACAATAAAGTGTTTCGAAAACTCGTGTGATGTCACATTGTAGTACATTTTTAATCGGAAAGTGACGTCACATAAAACGCGTCAAAGATCAGCTGATCTTAGACGCGTTTTATGTTCGTCAATTTTTATTAATTTAATAAAACTAAAAACACATACCTAATATTTTTCGATAATCTAACTGTCGGACTAAACAGAATCATAACTTTTTTAAGTCAGGAAACATCCGTATTGCAATTACATGTTTATTGTCAGCCAAGCAACTGCCTATTTATAACATACTAGCTGTGCCGTTGCAATGCACTTTTTCCTACCTACTACCTACCTACTACCTATAAACCTCACGGAGCCCGATACCTTTCCAACGAATGCAAAACCGTGGAAATCGGATCGTGCGTTCTGGAGTTATAGCGTCAGGAAGGAAAACCCGACTTATTTTTATATAGTAGATTATTTCGAATGATTGCTGAGAATCTGATAGATCACAAAAGGGTCAGTTACCTCTCGCTGGGTTCAATCTTGCCCTCCTTGTTGTACCAGACGACGCTGCGGGGCCAGGGTGGCACCACAATGTGGCAGCCGAGGGTCAGAGGCTCACAGATCCTCACGAACTGGTCTTCCAGCTCCTTCGTGAAGATTGGAGGCGGCTCTGGAGTTACACCACTAGAAAATAAAGAAATAAACATGTTTTTTTTTGTGAAAAATTTCGAATCATGAATTTATTTTAAGAGTACCTAGTGTGTTACGTCAACGAAGCAAATAGAATATAAATGGTTATCGGTGGTTTCTGCCTACCCGCATAGGAGGAAGGCGTAAGTGAATGTGAAATAAAGTTAAAAATATATATATAATAATAAAATATGTTGAACATCCAACAAGGTGTCATAATTATAAAAGTTACGGCGGTCTTGTGAACTATCATAAGACTCGGTTTCTAACCACGGCATCAGTTATGAATGCTGTTGCCCCGAATTCCAGAACCTGTTGGCGGTTTTCCCATCACGAATTTAGCAGTAGCGGACCCGGAGCCTGGATTTGCACTCGAATGATGGCAATAGACCTCTTATAGCATGGAACTTATACATAACCAGCGAAATCTGAATGTACTGTAAGATACACCCCTATGACCTCTACCTTTCGCTTCGGGGTTTACAGGCGTCATGTTATGTGATATAATAAACGGCCTATTTAATAGACGTGTTTTCAGCAGGTAAAATTATTTGCCAAACCCAACGCGGATTCAATTTGATCATTACTTTCGTACATTACCCCCTGCATACAAAACAAACAAAATTGTATCTTTTTGTTGTATCAATCATTGCAGATAATCTGTTATACCAACATATTGTACACCAAAATTCATTAAATACTCTGTACCTAAACCAAGTTTAGAATCGTATTATATCTGACGTCAATTCTTTTGCGAGTTCCTAGAAATAGAAAATCTGAGACTGTTTCTATATTAAGCAGATATCAGACGTTTTAATTGATTGAACAGTTCGCTTTAGTGACTGATTCAACTATTTTAAATATAACTATTTTCAATGATACTATTTCAAATTAATATTATTTATTTTATTATTCCATTAAAAAGACGCCTTCATCCTCTCTCCTATTGAAAATTAACTTTGCTGTGCCCGACAGGGTCCATAATTGATTCTATGTCTTAACATACCAACTGTTACATGTACACATTATGGAATGCAATAAAGTATTGAGTATTGAGTATTATTTTTGTTTGATTCAATGTTCACACCAAACACCACATAAAAAGGAATGAAATAAAAAAAAGATAGTTAAAACAATCCTTTACTTAAAATTTCCGATTACTTTGTAGGCGGCGACATCGTCGGATAGATTCACCAATTTCACTTTTCTGTGTTGTACGCTTAAAAAGAACAAAGTGTGAAGCTGTCGTGGTAGGCAAAATCGCAGCACGTCTGTGTCAAACTGAAAACAACGTGAACGAAAACGGGAACTACGCGGGTGAAACCGCGTGACGTCCGCTAGTAGTTCATAATTCAATTGAAAATTCAACTCACTAATTCAATGTAAGCTTGAATTTTTTGACTTTGTTAGTCAAAGCTGTCGCTTTGCCGCGTGGTACGCTCGAAAATAAAACTTATGTCAGTAAGTTATTACCTAAGATTCTTGGGACCTGCGTTTACTTATTCAAAAGTTCTTCTAAGAATTAATTAGTTCCAAAGTTCTACTAGCATAAGATCTAAGAACATAAAGTTCTAAGTTGGCAAATATTTCTAAGTCTAGGATGCAGAATGTAGTACCAATCTTCCGGCAGCAAACAGATGCGATCTAATTTTATAACTTTTATTATTTGCAATTCTGTATTGTTTGTGTAATGATCGCAAGCGTGACTGCGGAGTGTCATAAATGGTCTTGGGTTCGAATCCCAGGTTAAAAAAAAGTATTACTGGGTTTTTCCATCTGGAATTTCTTAATAGCAGCCACAGTGTTGAGATTAGTGTCCGGTTGATGGCAATAAGCTCGCCCCTAATTACATAGCACTTGACCATAACTGGCGACATGTTACTGCACTATCAGGTACACCTTCGCCTAAATCTAAGAGACGTGATGTTACGATAAGTCGTAAAAAATCTCTAAATATTTTCAAGATAAGGCGAGACTTACCTAGAGCTAGGTCTGGCAGACCCCTCCCTGCTGCCGCGGCCGACGACGTGGACCTTGGAGGAGGAGTAGGCCCTGCCCATGCAGTTGACAGCCTCGCAGGTGTATGTGCCAAGTGACGTGGGGTCTTCGGCGTTGGCTGTGAGCGCGAACACATCGCCAGCTTTTATCTCGCGACTGTCCTGGAATTTTATGGGAACCCGGTTTAGTATCAACACAATCTCAAAACATATATTTTTTTAAATCTTTTTTAAAGAAAAAAAAAAATTTAACTATCAAAGTCGAACACAAAGTTTCGTGTCCGCGGTATTAATCGTTGAACGGTTCTCTCGTGAGGAGACGATTCTAGTTGCAGGATTAGGTTACAATCCCCGTCGGGGCTGCGGGTTGTTCGCAAGAGATACCGCGGCCTCGACATAAAGGGCTAAGAAGGAACATGGGTGGTTTTTAGTCAGTAGAAGTCTGACACTTCCTTTCGCTTTGCCCAAGGGCGGGAGGGGTTATTTGATGATTTCCCAAAACCAAAAAAAAAGTGTTAGATTACAATGTCCATCATAAAAATGTATTGTGTGTGCAAAATTTCAGTTCAAGTGGTTTAACTGATTACGGTAGTGAACTTAGCAAACATTAACGAGGACCACAGAGACACAATATTAAGTATAATATATGATTCAGTATCCTAGGGCCCAGGAGAACGTAATTTCTTTGATCCTAGGGTAACAGTTTTCAAGTTGTTGTAGTTTTTTTTTTCTTTATTTTTTAATTTCTCTCCTGTATCTTTGCAGCGTTTCCAAACATGTACACTCACATACACAAACAACCAGACTCGAAACATTATAGGCTATACACATTCCGTGCGGAATCGAACTCGCGACACGCAGCGCAGCAGCTAATCGCTCAGCCACTGCGCCAACCGTGCCGACAATAAAACAGCGACAGTAGGTATGTTTTTTCACACTCTATCTATCTATTTATCTTTATTCCAAAAAAGTAAGTTACTAATAAACTAAGCGCCACAAAACCGTTGCAATGGCCAAACCATTGCAATCGGTTTTTTTTTTAATAAGTCTTGACATAGGTACTTAAATGTAATTAAAACTAAATAATATTATTTAAACTTAACACTTATATAAAACTTAAAACATTTCAAAAAAATATAATATGAATATACGTCTAAATCTATTTGTGTTTGTTTCACTCCTTATGTCTGCCAGCAGACTGTTCAATAGGTATGTTGTTTTTTTTTTAATGGGACAAGCCCGCCACGCTAACCAAACCACTGTAACTCCTGTTAGCCAGAATCAACAGTGGCGACCACAAAAAAAGACAATGAAGCTCGACGAAGTCCCAGAGAAACGATTTAACTGTCTTGGACCCCGCAACGAAATTAATCAGAAAAGAATAACGGAGGAGTAGGAAAAAACATAATTTCCACTTCCCTCCATATCAGCATAGGTAGATATGGTGTTCTCTATTGACATAAGCCTTACCTTGAACCATCGCAGAACGGGTGTGGGGACGCCGACCACCTTGCATTCCAACGAGACGGTACCCTGCTCTGTGAGGAGCGCGCGTAGTTCCTCCACGAACTCAGGACGCTTGTACGCCTTTGGTACTGTACAAGAGACCACGATATAAATAAAATAAAAAAAGGGTGGTGAACCAACACAAGATATTATGCTACACCTCCTCTCGTGCCCGTCTTGCATAACTAATTGCACGCTCAAAGACTTGTATGAAGCAAATGATACTGCCGTCCAGGTTACTACTTGTCGGACTGAGTTTAGTCATCGACAAGAAAAAAAGAAAGAATATAATCTTTTTAATTTAGTTTAATTGGAATAGTTAACTTTATGCCAGCAGTTAGCTGAGAACCCTCCTAAAATACATCTACACGTAGATATCAGCAACAAACATAGTCACAACGTTACAGAATTTTATTAACGTCTTTGATTTGGTAGCTCTGATATAGTAAGCATATAAAGTCATTGTGTTATTTACTTTATCGCCACAGTTCTCAAAACTGAGAGGGAGAACTTCGTTAGAAAAGGGTTACTCCCAAAAAACTCCATTCTTTTGTTCTCAAAAGATAAGAATCTCATACATTAATTCTCAAGTTATTCTCAAGGAATTATTATTATTTAAAAATTCTAATTATTTTGTTCTTTGTTCTCATTCTGCTCCAAAGGTTACCGGAATTATACTCAAAGTACCTACTCTACCGACAAAACCTTTAGTTTTGGAAAACAACAACTCTCTATAAACTCAACCTCTTCCTAGCTTTGTCCCACTCTCAACTATATTGAGGTTGATTGGAGTCTAACCGGGTGCAGCTGTACGTATTTTACATGAAACGACAGTCAAACGGTCTTCCACACAAACTGGTTGTCGGAAACTTTCGTATGCGTTCAGTTGACATTTTGGCTACATATATTATATATATATACTCATATAATTATGGTATACACACATATATAGTCTCCCTCGTTGAGTGGTCGCAAGCTTGACTGCTGTGATGAGGTCCTGGGTTCAATTCCCAATGTTATTCGAGTTTTCCTACAGAAATTTCTCAGTAGCGGCCACGGAGTGTGGATTTGTGCAACGTTGATAGAAATCGGCTCGCCTCATAAGAGTATTACATGGGACTAAAAGAATTATGGGCGCTATGTGGATTTGCTACCTATCCGTCAGGGATTGCAGGCGTGATGTTACGTGAAGTCTCCATTACTAAATTGCCCCAGCTAAAGACCTCTTACCAAGTACATTAAGATGCGCGGAACAGCTGGCCCTTCCGCCAGCATTCTCCGCAGTGCAGGTCCATCGGCCAGCATCGTCCACACTTACAGCCGCCACGTCTGCGCACCAGAAGTTGCCATCTCGGGCCAAAGCCACCCGCTCTGCTTCTAGCAGACGTCGCTCGTTGCGGAACCATGTCACCTGGAGAAATAAAAATAAAGAATTACTTTTGACTCCTTGTAGATTTGTTTTGGCGCGAGCGTAGCGAGCAACTTTTAAGAGAGGCGAAGGGTTTGTTGGTTCTAGTCGAAGAAGAAAGAGCAGCGGTGGCCCAGTGGTGGTGGCTCCGAATTACGAACATTAAATCATGGGTTCGATCCCAGGCAGGCACATATCTTTGTGTAATTTATTTCATCACCGCTGCTCTCAAAACAGTGAAGGAAACGTCTTAGACCAAGGCATGTCTTAGAATCAAAAAATTCGAAGACATGTGACATCTACCAACCCCCACTGGGCCCGTGTAGTGGATTATAGCCCATCCCTCTCCTAGAGAGGAGACCTGAGTCCCTTCAGTGGGAACATTATAGGCTGATGAGTGATGATGATGATGAATTTAGACTCCTTGTAGTTTTGTTTTGGCGCGAGCGAAGCGAGCATCTTTAACGGGAGGCGAAAGTTTTGTTGGCTCTGGTCGGAGAAGCGGTGAATGCCACTCGTCGACGTAGTCGGTGACGTGAGATAACCACCTATAAAACGATCGCTGTGACGATAATTTTGAAACATCTCAGCACTATGCCGAGATACCACATGGTGTTGTTTCCTTGCCTGATACGTTCATAACACAGTCATTGTATGGTAGGAACTGTGAAGGAAGATTCCTTAAGCCGAGCGTCTTAAAACCTTACTTCCTTACAAATATTATAAATGCGAAAGTAACTCTGTCTGTTGCGCTTTCACGCCAAAACTACTGAACCGATTCAATGAAATTTGTTACACAGATAGTCCAGGACCTCAGAAAGGACATAAGCTACTTTTCAATACAAAAAAAGGGTTTTAAGGGGTGACTTCCGGTCACCGTAGACGCGGTCCTGTGAACGGTGAGTGATGGGCTAGCAAGAGATACCGCGGCCTCGACATAAAGAGCTAAGAAGGAACATGGGTGGTTTTTAGTCAGTAGAAGTCTGACACACCTTTCGCTTTGCCCAATAGCGGGAGGGGTTATTTGATGATTTTCCACCCGACAAAAAATGAAAAAAAGGGTTTGAAAGGGGGGGAAGAAAAGATTACTTTTGGCCGTTCGTTCTATAAACTCGTTTTTATTTTAGTCATAAGAAAAAATGGTTTGTCCATCAGCATTGAACGTGCAAAGTTTCGTGTCTGTGCCATAAACCGTTGAAGAGTTCTCTTGAGAGGAGGTGATCTTGGCTGCAAAATCAAGTTATGTCTGACATAAAAATATATTTTCACCAGAACCAAAAGTGTATGCAATAATTCAGCTCAATCGGTAATACCAGTGATTGAAACACGGTTTGCAAATATTGAAGCGGACCACTTTGTATACATATTTCCGCACAAGATAAATCAAAGCGTGTAAATACAAGTAGATACGAGATTATAAAAACTTTTCATAGCTCGTAAAAACACACAAAGTAAACTCATACCATGAATGAAATAAAAACATCCAGTGAAATGTATCAAATATTTACACATGCACTGAATAAATAGTTAATACCAACTCTGTTTGAACGCAGCCGCTTCGTGTTCGGAGTTATTTTTCAAAATATTTTTATTTTTATTTGAAAGGGGAGCCGCCGCGGGAGGCGCTCCGGGCGTCGGGGGCCACGTGATGGCTTCCGGTCACCGGCCGCGGGCCTGTGAACGGTGACTGATGGGCTTTCTTGTCTTGATCATCGCCACCATATTTGGATAAACCGATATTTTATTGATATCAATTTTATTTTTCTTTGAAAAAATTTTAACATTGACCAACGCAAAACAAACTAGAACGTTTCAGTACCTATATTACTCGTAAATAAAAGAAACTAGCTTTTAATACACAAAACATTAACATAGTTTCATAACATCACGTCCATCCACGAAGGGTGAGGCTGAGGTGTACAGGATACTTAGTGTGTTTATGTATTATGTATTTTCCTGTGAACGTTTATTATAGTCGATAACTAGTTAACGTTATGTGGCGTCATTTCTCGCTTCACACGATTTTAGTTCTGAATAGTCCATGCATTTTTACAGATGACTGTACCTTATAGTACATCTACATTTCAGAAGTTATGTTTAAGTCCCATGTAATAGGGGCGAGTCTTTTGCCATTAACCATTCACAAATTCAGACACCGTGGTTGCTGCTGAGGAATTCCCGATGAAAAACCCCAATAACACTTTGCCCGATCCGAGATTCGACCCCTAGACCACATTATGCACAAAAAGAACAGCAACAAAATAAAACCACTGCAATAGCCTTGAATTCATTCGCTTAAATCTAAGTTCATTAAAATAATTATGCACTCTCTAAAAGTATCAAGTTCTCAGTTTGGAATACAATTCTGTATATATTTTGACTGGGCCAAATTTTAATTGCAATTAGGACTGCAGCCTGAGTATCAATATCACGGGAAGCGCAAAGCATTTATGTTTTCGTTTTAACTTTAAATTCGCTGTAGCATTTCAATAAAGTGAGGAACTCGTCGCTAAATAATACCCGTCGAATTTTTATAGAACCTGTGGCAGTTTCTAAAAAAATCCCGATGGACATCATCTTCCTGTCCTTATCCTTTTCTGTGCATTTGGGGTCGCCGCAAAACGTATTCTTCTTCCATTCTTCCCTGTTAGACGTCAAGGTGGCGTTAATTCCTTTCTCGTCCATATCATTCCTCACACAATCCATCCATCTTTTCTTTGGCCTTCGTCTCCCTCTCAATTCATCAATATTTATATCCATCACTTTTTTAGTCACATGCGTTTCATTCCTCCTCATTACAAATGACCATACCAAGATAGACGACTTTCTTTCATTTTTTCTGTAACAGGCGCCACTTTCCAACTTCCTCTAAATATACTCATTCCTTTTACACGGGACTTAAACAAAACTTGTAAAAAGTGGGTGTGCTATTAGTTACACCTCTGTCTAACCCTCAGAGCATTACAGGCGTGATGAAGATAATTATCAGTTCCATTAAGGCACATATCACGGACAATAGTGCGTACCTAACGCTATTCATCACTATCCATGCCAACCATCGCTTTGTTCTACCGCATGCTAATTAGTGGAATGGTCTCTAAAGCAATGCAACTATTAATACGCCCTTTCAATCTGAACACAATGAGACAGCCTATCTATAATATGCACGTGTTGTGTTAGAAACTTAGAACATTGTAATTAAATGATCTATATTGTTATTTGTTTATAGTTAATATTTAATTGGTCATTTTAGACAAAGTCATGGTTAAGGTAAGATCGGAAGATCATCAGCCAATGTTCCCACTGCAGGGACTCTGGCCTCCTCTCTAGGAGAGGGATGGGCTATAATCCACCACGTGGGCCCAGTGCGGGTTGGTAGATGGCACGTCTTCGAATTTTTTGGCTCTAAGACATGCCGGTTTCCTCGCGAAGTTTTCCTTCACCGTTTTGAGTAAATGAAATAAATTACACAAAGTTTTGCGCTTGACTGGGTTCGAAGGCACGACTTACTGTTCGTAAGTCGGGGCCGCCACCACTGGGTCACCGCTGCTTTTTAAGGTAAACTATGATTTTAATAGCCATTATTAATAAATCTTAATTTAAATCGTCTATTAGTTGGTAACTGTTGAATAGTGGGTCCCTATTTGTGTAAAAAATACATACATTGTATCGCCTGAGCAAGGATTATAATAGTTGGTTGTCAGTCGTCGAGGACGGAGGTCTTTCTGGGTTGTGTAATGTTTCTGTAAGTTATTTGATACTATACTTTTATACCATGTATATGCTATAAATGAATAATGAATGGTCTTGTCTTTCTGTGGTTTCTGATCATAAAACTCAAGAGACACTTTCTGGGAAAGTAAATAACAAGTAACCATACTGACACTTAAAGCTTGACAATTAGTGGATTTATATATACATATATCTGTATAGTTTTATATCCAGTCTGTTAAGACACAAATGGCGACTAATCCAGCCAAGTAATCAAATTAATTGATCTGTGAGTATACAAAGCATGGTTAGGTTATACTAGATAAGTATAGTTTGAAGTGACGCCGTCTGCATGTACAGAAGACATGATGGCACATACACGTCATTTCCATACCAAACCGTTATAGCTCTACACTGGTCAAAGTAGTGTAATATGGGTCCTTGTGTACAAGTAATTAAATCTAATTTCCTGTGCAATAAACTGCTAAATAAATGATAACAAAAAAAAACACACACACACAGACGAATTGATAGCCTCCTCCTTTTCGGAAGTCGGTTGATAAAAAAAATGGCGAAGATATAAAAAACACAACTCAACATAAGAAAAAAAAAACATAGGAAAAGAAAAGGTTGTGGAACTCACTTCCGCCTAGCATTCGGGACCTGAAGACTATCTCATTATTAAAAGCCAGAGTGAAAGAATATTACCTTTCCTCTTTATTGTGATTTCTATCATATATATATATATGTATTTTATTTGTTTATATGTATTAGCATTGTGTATTTATATACGTATATATTATTATGTACTTATATGTGTATTTATTATTATATAGGTTAAGTTAGTTAAGACATAAACACCGAATTCTTTTCCGCTTCTCACACACTATTTCTTTTTTCATTTCTCCTTTTGCAGGTCTGCCGGCAGAAATTTCTTGTGAAATAAGCAGTACCTTTGTACTCATATGTTATATTATGATATTTTTCCTGTGCTGTCTACTGTGTGTACATAAATAGTAAAATAAATAAATAAATAAGAAAAAACGGACGCGCACAGAAGAGCAATTACTGCTTGTGACAAGCAAACTAACAAGTAAAATAAGAGCTCACGTTCACGCTCAAAGCCTTTATTAATTTACAAGCTTCATCGAGAGACAATGACGGGTTATAATTAATTAATTGTGCTATGAGTTTATAAACTGACATGGCAAATTACATTTTCACTGACACTGAAAACGGGATATTTACCACCGATTACTGTAATCGTTTTTTTCCGTGTTTATGTTTGTGTGAATAATTGTGGACCAAAGAATGGTTGCCGGTACAGTCAGTGCCCTCCATTATCTGACCCCTCTCGCAGAGAAAATAAGGAAAGTTCCTTTGTAAGGGGGATCATTAATAATGCAGGGCACAGACTGTACATCACATGTAAGTTCGTAATGCAAAGTGCTAGGCAAGCAAAATAGAATCCAAGCGAGACTTATGGACGGTTAGCGACTTACTACGCACTGGACCGAGCAAACTGCTCTCTTGTGGCTTAAATTCTCAATACAGTGTTTCTACGAACATCAACTATTCACTTAAGTCCCTACGTCAGAACCTGACCAGATTGAGCAGTGCTTATAAATAGGGTATTCTCAATACATCCTAAAGTTATATCTATTGTTGAGTACACTTGACAAAAGCGTCTTATTACCATCTTAGAAAAGACCCAAGTCAGGCTCACCGGCTCGTGGTACACCTCGCTATTCAACGATCGAGGTTCTGAACCAACCCACAACTTTTGCAAATCGTCGGACATGTTCCTCTGATTTTTGGAAGATTTATTTTGGGACAACGAAAAACAAAAGATTTATTGAAGAAAAATAAACGGAAACGTTGCAAAATTATTAACGCATTACGGAATTAGTTCAACTTATACCTAGTTCAAATATTACAAAAAAGATTTTCTCAACACATCGAGAATGAAATGGAGATTATGTTTAGTGTAGTGTTCAAAACATTCAATATGGAATTAGACAAGCACAGTGACAAAATGCTCATTTCTTCAGATTTTTTTCTCCTCGTGCTTTAAAAGTAATAGAGTGGGGGCACAATCTTACGGCTTGAGCAGAGAATAGTTTATTAAACGCTGACTTAAGAAATAAGGTAGGTACCTAATTAAAGAACTTCGATATCATGCTTTAAGTGCTGTCGATATACACCCTGTTGCACACGGAACAGAAAGAACCCGACACGTAGATTTTATTCTATTTGTTTAAATTCGCAATTTTACCTGCCCTCCAAATTACAACGGTGTGGGGCCAACAGTATCGGGGTAAAAAAGCCGAATCTATAACGGTTAATTTTTTAATACTTGCAACAGATCCCTAAAAATATACAGATCTTAGTAAGTAATCCACACACAAATCATTTCAATAACAACTTTCTTAATTCGCGCGCTTTGGACGCTCTTTGTTTTTACGGTAGCTGTCAAAAGAAGCGCGGGAACTGTATAACAAATTATAAATACGCACAACGGATGTGGTATTAAAATAGACGAATTATGTCACGAGCAGAGTTGTTGGACATTCCGATGTATCTCAAGGTTCCTGCGTGGCGTTAATGAAAATGTGTTACGGCTAAACGTGGGTTGTACTATAGTCGTCGAGAGAAAGTCGATGATTTGTGAAAGTTATTCCAACTTCTGTCAGTTGGCTAGTCTTCAATGGCCATTACTCCGTGTACATATTTTCTTGCGTAATTCTTTAATGTGTCCATATTCCATAATGTTTTATTGCACATTTTCTCGAACAATAAAGGAAATGTGTGGGTCTAATCTTACTTATTATTCTATATCAAAATTATTTTTATTTAATTTCCGCAAATTATAATACAGTTGTAGGAAGATGCAAGAATATGCTTCAACTGTGATGTGAGAAATTGAAACCTTGCCGTTACCGGGCTATATCTTTGTAATAAGCGTATCCAAATCCGTTCAGTAGTTTTTGCGTGAAAGAGCAAAGAGCATTTTATGAACATTTTTTTGAATTTATGAACTTTTTTCGTTTATGTGTGTCCGCTAATAACTTCGTCGTTTATGAACCAATTTTGACAATTCTTTTTTTATTGTAAGGGAGATATTTCAAGGGTGGTACCATTATATAGAAACCGAGACCTGGTGATGGGATCCCAGAGAAATCGACGGTTGGGAGTTGAAAGCAATAATAAGGGAATCTTGAAGGTTAAGGGTTAGGTTTCTTGTTTGGACTACAACTAAAAAAGAAAAACTAAAAAAAACTTATCTGCAAAAAAACAACCGACTTCAAAAACACCAAAAAGTGAAAAATAAACTTCAGAAGAAAAATCAGCTTCTGAAGTCGGTGACATTTTGTTTGTTTGATTGCCACCGACTTCAGAACCTGATCTTTCTTCTGAAGTTTATTTTTCACTTTTTGGTGTTTTTGAAGTCGGTTGTTTTTTTGCAGATAAGTTTTTTTTATTTTAATGTTAATTTTGATTGGAACATAAATATTTTTGTAATAAGTTCGTGGATGAGTGGCCAAACATATAATATCGGTCACAGTAACAGATACACACTGGATGTTCTTAAAACCATTATGATCTGTATTAAGTCGTGTCGTTGAGGTCAAATACTCTCAATTTAAAATGCTGGTATTTACTGCATGCGACTTAAAGCCGACCCCAACTTAATTTGGAATTTGCAAACAATTGGTGATGACATTTTTTTTGGGGGTGGGAAATCATCTATCTACATGGGCGGTAGGGAGTACTAGGGAGTGTCAGACTTCTACTGACTAAAAACCACAAATGTTTCTTCTTAGCCCTTTGTGTCGAGGCCGCGGAACCTCTTTCGAACAACCCGCAGCCTCGACGGTATGGAATGTAGCTCTTAATTGTGAGTTACGAGTTAAAAGATTTTATGTGTCAAAATATCGACCGAGATGACACAGACCAAGAATTTGGCGTGTGTAGATACTATCTTTATCTATGAATACAGTATTACTCCATTATTTTATATAATTTGTGGCATAATAACACCAGTCACTCGGATCCATATTTAGGTTAAGCCGTGCTTGCAAACCGAGTTCCCTCCATGCATCGGAAAGCATTAGACCGTTAGTCCCGCCTGGCATTTGTAGATAATTCACAGTCTTTACAGGAAGTCATTGGCCAAATGGCAATGTCTGACAACCAGTCTTACAAAGGGGTAACGTATCGGTATAAACCAGTGCTAACTGGGTTGTAGAGGTCAGATAGGCAGTCGTTCCATGTAAAATACTGGTGAATATTTTTTTTTAAATTCTGAAACAATTTCATTGGTATTTTATGCGGAGAAATAAGGAAAATGTCGTGAGGAAAGTTCTGAGTATGCATGGGTACAAAGGTAGAAGACGGTCATAAAAACGAGGGATGGACTGTACCCTGTGAATCCAATACACTGCATCTGCAGATACAGTGTTTTGAATTAACAACGTCCATTCGATTTCTCTTTGCCTGTTACATGGTCCTGCATTAATATATTTTGGTCCTTATACTGGAAAAACTGAGATATCGCAATAATAATACGCCAATCAGAGTGCAGCGTGTAACGGTAAATATGGCAAGAAAGGAGGTGTCTGTATGCCTAGCTACTTATAGAGAAGTGTGACCCCAAATGAATTTGGATAAGGCCAAGAAAAGGCTGATGATGAATCATTACATCATCATCTGCCTAGCGATTTTCCAACTATGTTGGGATCGCCTTCCTAATCCGTCTAACCGGATGCAGCTGAATACCAGTTATCCTATAACCATTACAGAATACACAAGCTCAAAACATTCTATATAATTTAGGTATAGTTTAATATCTACACAATTTAATCGGGCATGTTTCAATATCTACGATATCAGTAGGGTTAACTATTTACTTTACATTAATTAATAATCTATATTAATACAGGAACGCTAACCACAGGCTGTTTACATGAATCTAAGTTATTGTATTTACGCTTGGAAAATAATAATGGTGCACAGGAAATGGTTTTATTAAATCTATACTATTAATTTAAGAAGAGGAAAGATTTGTATTTTTGTATGTAACGAATTAACTTAACTACGTGGGTGAAACCGCGTGACGTCCGCTAGTCCTTGATAATTCTAGTCTGTGTGCAACCAGCACAGACCTCCTGGCTCAAGGGAACATTGGGAGTGATTATTATTATAATATGCATTTCAACTTCGTGCAATAGGGTACCTAGTTAACAAAAAAATCTAATTAGTCCGTCAAATAGATTTCCAAAATATATTAGACACTTATTTTTTCTTTTTTCACGTAAACAAACAATGAAGACGATACAGTGCTTTGAAAACTCGTGTGACGTCATATTCTAAGACATTAGTATGACATTTTTTACCTGTGAGTGACGTCACGACTCAAATCTTTGACGCGTTTTATCTTCGTCAATTCTTATTGATTTGATAAAACAAAAAATACGCATCCAATATTTATCGATAATCTAACAGACGGACTAATTAAAATCATATTTTTTTAGTCAGTAAACATCCCTATTGCTAACAATACGTTAACCAAATGTAATCGTAGGAAAATTACACTCTACGTTACAAACAGTAAATTACATTCATGCAGATCCATGGGTACAGATATTTAATACATCATAGGATTTAAAATATTACAACTCCGAGAAAGTTACTCTTCCAAAAACTATCCAAATCGGTTCAAGTGTGCAGAAAAAGTTGAATTAATTTATAATATATGTTGGGCTGCGGGTTCCGTCACTCTATACTAAATCCAAAGCTACTTCTGAAAACCAGAATCAACAGTGGCGACCAGCAGAAAAGCGCCGAGACAGTGACCTTCGACGGAGTCTCAGAGAAACAATTATACTGTATTGAATACCGCAATTAAGTTAATCTGAAAAGAAAAGCGTAGGAGTAAAAAAACCATAATTGAAGTTCAGATTGGCAGATGTCATTTAATTTTAAATTGTTGGTTCTACGAGTAACCACAGACGTGGATAACGCAAAAGCATCCACTTCGCGGGTTTAAGTATGTTTCATTTAAAAAGCTGGATACTAACGGCTGCAAGCTAATTTGTCTAAAACAACACCGTTACAAGGGCTAAGTTACAAGGGTTATTTGATGATTTCCCACCCCCCAAAAAAAAGACCCTTTTGGCAATGTTAGTTTATTTGTTATATATAATTTTTAAGGTGTTTGTGTTATTAATGCCGAATAAACCCGTTTCCTTCTTGCTGTAACGACCTTGGCAATACAACTCATCTCAACCAAACATTCTGTACATCTAAGAAATACTTGGTAAAAATGATGCTAGAAAACTACTTGGTATTTACTTTTGTTTTCACTCTTTGTAAGACACTCAAAACATTGTGTACCCACAAAATAACTTGCGTTTTTACAATCACGTGAAAGCATAATATGTTATAAGAGTCTCGTTCAATATGTCTGTAAGTAAAAAATTGCCTGGAATGGACGAACTATAAAACAAAATACAAAGACGGTTAGAACAGTGGTTTCGTTAAGACTGCTTTACACCCATTATTCGGCGCTTAGCTTTTAATCTCGACATACCTTACACTCCGTGGAACTGATGATCTCAACGAGGAACCGGGTCCTGGTGCCCACTTTAACGGTGAGGTCTTGTAGACGTCGCAGGAACGTGGGGGGGTCCTCACCCGTCGGAGCTTCGTCGGCGCAGACCTCGAGTCGAAGTTGACTGGTGCCACTCCCGGCTGCATTACTCGCCTGGTTTCAAAATTAGTCTTTATTAGGTCAAGAATTTTGGAGTACAAATGGTGAGGATTATGAGGTTGTCACAAAATAAATGGAGTTAAGTGTTTTTCAATGACCAGACTTTAAAATTGCTACTAACAAATCCCTGATGAAAAAGCCCAAAAACACTTTGCCCAACCCGGGAATCGAATCCACGACCTTAAGATCAGCAGGCGCGCTTTCGACCACCAGACCAACGAGGCAGTCAGTTCCTTTTGTGATAGGATTGTGTTCGCGCCAGTAGGTCGAATAAAACTATCTTTGTTCCTAGATCAATACTAAACCATGTACATATACAGTCTCTGCCGTGTTCATGTATATGTCGTAGGATAGTTTGATACTTGGAATCTTCGCGGAAATCCTAGGGGTTTTGCGAAAACGCGGATAATTAGACATAGTTACCAAAATGGATTAATGGTCACCAAATACGTCGAAAGCAAAAGCTTTTTCAACGCGCGCTCGCTTCGCTCGCATATTAAATAACACTAATATCTTCTGTCCCCGAAGTGCCGGGCCTCCGCCGGCCTCCTTCGTCGGCCTACGGCCCGGTGCCCATGCCGCCCCTAAAAAAATTTTTCGCCTATGTCTAATTATCCGCGTTTTCGCAAAACCCCTAGGATTTCCTAGGATTTCCGCGAAGATTCGAAGTATCAAATTATCCTACGACATATATATATAATGTAATAATGTACCTAAATAGACATTTTTAGTCTTGCGTGAATTAGTAATGGATTCACACGAAATGATACTTGCAAGTCAAATGGCTTATACAATAAGAGCTGACAGGGCTAACTCGAATGTGCTCAGACTAAGTGATCTTGATTTGGTGGTTTATCGCAGAACCCAGTGACCTAACAAATTCATTACTACTTATAATAATTCTCTTGCCACGAACTATACGATTAAGCGACACAAATATTCCAAACACGAAATAAAATAAACTGATCGTATTTTTTTTTTTTACATTTTCAGCAAATCAAACCAATCTCTTTTATTTGATACCCATACTATGGGAATGCATAAAAATAGCAAAATCTTCGGGAGTTCAACATAATTATAGAATTTAGATTGACATAACTAAGCTAACTATGTATTGACATACGAATGAAACGTGATGTTGCGGACCGACCAACCTTATTGTAAGGTTTAAGTAGTGGCAGCATGTATTTTTACTTTTTTTATACCTATTTGTCAAACAAGTAAGTAATGTGTTCGATTGTATGACAGAAAAAACGTAAAAAGTAAAAGATAAAATATTATACTAAAAGTCTTTATTTTATTTAGTAATTTAGGATCTAGTGGCTCCCATCCTCCACACGTGTATTCAAAACTTCAGCTCAATTGGTTGCAGGTTGCAGATAACTGTTTGAATGTGCAAGGTTTGCCTGCTTCAACTACCTCGAATTGGAGCAACTTTACTAAGTCCGTTCATCCGAATTCAATAGCCTACAGAATTCGGAGAATTAACCGAGCCTAAAGGCCTAACGGCCGACTTCGATTAAGCTCGTCATTTCTGGAACCCGAATTCAGATACCCGATAACTGCTTTGTTACACGTTACGTTATGCGTCTTATTCCATAGTGATATTACATGTAACACTGTAAACTCGTAACGGGATCACTGGTTTATTATCTCTTTTTTTGTTCCCTGTTTAGTTTTTAGTTTTTATATTTTTTTGTTGTGTGTACTTGTAGTACATTATATGTGCCAAATAAATATGTTTTCTCTCTTTCTTTCAGTATTAAATTTCTCATGCATGTAGTATGTGTCAAAGTTGTTACCTACTGATGGTATTGTTGTGTTTGACACATCGATAGGTAGCTACTACTGCCTTAGTCTAGTTGGTCGCAAGTGCGACTGCTGAGCATAAGGTCCTGGGATCGATTCCCGGGTCGAGCAAAGTGTTATTGCGTTTTTACATCAGGATTCTCTCAGTAGCAGCCAAGGAGTCTGGATTTGTGCCCAGTTGTTGGCAGCAGGCTTAAACATAACTGGCAAAAATGTGGGTACACCCACATCGTGCCTATCCCTTCGGTGATCACAGGCGTGATTTATTTATTTACTTTTCAACCTACAACTAACATTACAAATTACAACCTAAATCGTTAGTATGGCAATCCATTAACATAAAAATAAAAATACACGTATCTTACAAATTAATTAACTAAGAGAAAAAAAAAATTAAGAAAAAAACAAACAGGAATAACATCATAATTATCAATTCTACAATCTTATCAACTAGTTCCTTAAATTAAATAACAGATCACGTTCAACAGAACTACTGCGAATTTACTGAAATTGCATGAAAAAATGTCGATTCTTTCGTGAACCTCATTCACTATGCGAATTGTTCGGGTGAGAGGGGTCTTAGCTTGGAGATTGGTTCGGTGTGAACCGAAAGCTGCGGTGGTTCAAAGAACCTGTTTCACTTGTATTCGTGAAATCGAACGAGAACTATACTCCAACTCCTGGAACTGCAACTAAGTAAATCGTCTAAAGGATGTATCCTGAAGCACTTTGATGAAAACTGAATTTTCGAGGAAAGGAAACTTCAAAACGCGTTCGTGTTTAACGTGCGCCTCAAAGAGATGGAACGGCCAACGCTTGCCGAAACTGCGGGACTGTTCGATTGAAATACCGCGGCCCCAGAACACAAAAGGTTACGAAGGAACATGGGTGGGTTTTAGTCAGAAGAAGTCTGACGTCTGACACAAACTGATAAAGCTTAGCATTAATTTAAAGCAGTATTACTCGTTTTCTATATTTTACGGTATGGAATAAAAAACAACTACGGACACATTCAAATTATAGCTAGCATGATATCCTTCTTAAGTCGTCAAGGTCATTCTAAAAAAATAATTTAAAGAATAAACTTCTGAAACATTAAAAATAATAGCTGGAGTCCTGTACATTAAATAATTACAACACATAACATAACATCACGCCTGTAATCCCCGAGGGTTAGGCAGAAGTGTACCTAATAGTACACCCACACACACACACACACACACGCACACACACACGCACATTAAATAATTAAAATTCCGAAATGTTAAGCTACTTCTTTTGCTGACCGCACATATTATTGCTCGTGACGTGACTGCGTTACGAAAAACCAACTTTTTTTTTTTTTGGTGGAAAATCATCCCGGCAGAGCGAAAGGGAGTGTCAGACTTGTAGGTACTGACTAAAAACCACCCATGTCCCTTTTTAGCCCTTCATGTCAAGGCCGCGGTATCTCTTGCGAACAACCCGCAGCCCCGACGGGAACGAAAAACCACCTTAAGAACACATAAAGGTTCACAATCCCTGATATTCAGGTTTCCGTTGTCAAAAAAAAACTTTTTATTGTTTTCTTTTGTCTCTTATGTTCATGTATCAATGTCATGCACACCTGTTATTTGCATGGTTACTGAAATGTCAATTTTTGGCCCGTCCAGACCAATGACTCCAAGAGGTTCCTCCAAATCATTGGTCTGGTTATCAAAGTGACACACCACAATACGTTTGAAGAACAGCCAAATAGTTACAATGTTATCTCACTTTCAAAGACACTTTGTAACTCACTTACATCATCCACTAGTAGAACTAGCGGGAATTTTTGTTCCCACTAGTTCCACGATTTCGTACCACCTTGAATCGTAGAACTAGTGGGAAAAAAAAACCCACTAGTTCTATCGTAGGACTGTGCAGTAGAACTTAGATGAGCACTTTCATAGATCAGCACTTTTCCGTCACCTTGCACAAATTATAGTGTAAAGCGACAGTACGCAATCAGCGTTCATAGTCAGCTGTACCTACTCATTCACGCATTAGTTATGTGGTGGTTAGATATAGTCAATAACAGTCATCTTTGGCTATCCGTAACTTTTAAGCTAACAATCAAAGTGTGTGCGTCTCATTCAGCAGCGCGTACAAGGATGCCATCCCAACGTCGACGTTGCGCGAGAAGTGAGAAGAACTATCACTACTAGAAAAGAGAAGAAAACTTATATTTTTTTTTCAAATTAATAAATAAAAAAATTAAATATTCTTTTTCGTAAAATTTACGAGTACGTGCCTATCTATAAAATGAAAGCAATTCCAAAAATTAGTCAGCATTCCTATCCGCTGTGTAGCCCGCTTTGAAGTAACAAGCCGATAGCTAGCCCCTATTCGCTGGCTCATGGGCAGTGGTACAGGTCTGTAAAGGGGCATACTCACTTGCAAGGTATACACATTGGTATCGCCGGTCTGCGCTGCTGAAACCGTCAGCCGAACACCGCCTGCATCGTCGGTCGCCGCAAACCGTTCGTCTAGCGACGCTCCTGCTCTGCTCCTGTGTGTCGCACAAACATATATTATTATTTAGGAAGGTTGATTTTAATTTAGCACGATTCGTGTTTCAATGGTAAATAAGAGCTTGGGGTCTAAAATGACCAGAATCATAATATGAATTGCCTTTAAATTCGTAAAATTGTTGCAGATGCAGTTACTATAATGAATTGTCATTTTACGAATTTTGGCACTGGCAACTCTTGTGTTTTAGATGGTTATTATCATCGGGTTCTCATTCTCTGGTGATATCCACCATCAGAAAAGATATTGCCCAGTTTTATTCAACATAACATATTTTAAAATATTCCACAGATTTTTTTCTTAAAATATAAAATACGATTCATTCTTTTTATAAAACATTCATGACAACAATTCTGCTAAATTTGGGACTACTCTATGGCATTCTATGTTATACAATTTAACATAAAGATGAAATATGAAACGCATAACCCATGAAGTATTTGTGTTGTTATAATGACCCATGAAAGACACAGACACTAAAACACTTACGTACTCTATTTTAATGACATATTAAACTAGCGAAACAGACATAAGAACTATTCCTTAAAACAATTCTAATATGAACGAACACACAAAAACAAATTGTTTCTATACTCATACTTATAGAAATACAGGGCGGTTTTGCCATCATTTTGATTTAACCTGTTCAGACAACAATACCCGTTACTACCCGTTTGTGTAGCGGTCGAAATAGCGACTACTGAGCATGAGATTCGATTCCCATGTCGAGCAAATTGTAATTAGGTTTCTCCATCAGAAATTTTTCAATAGCAGCCAAGGACTCTAAGCTTGTGCCCAGTTGATGGCAATAGGCAGTGCCTTATTACGTGGGACTTAAACATACCCAGCGAAAAGTGGGTGTACTATTAGGTACACCTGTGACTAACCCTTCGGCGAAAATAGGTGTGATGTTACTACTACACTACCATTTCACTTCTTAATTTATATTGTACTTGTATGACCACAAAACTAGAAAAAATAACAAAAGGAAACCTTTAAATGGAAAAAAGCTAACGAGGACAGAACCTTGAAAAGCCGCTAATAATTTTTCTATAATATCTATATTTAATATTCTATAGAGGAAAGATTTCAATTTTCGTATGTAACGAATGAACCTAAAAACTAATGAACCGATTTGAAAAATTCTTCCACCATTGGGAAGCTACACTATCCCCGGGTGACATAGGCTACTTTTTATTCCTGTATTCCTACGGGAACGGGAACTACGCGGCTGAATCCGCGTGACGTCCGCTAGTTACTAATATTCGAAAAAACATCCGTAGACAAGACAAAACAGTACCAATACAATACAAACAAAAGATACAATGTCCAACCTCGCTTAGATCAATGACGACCAGGCTTGCAAAGTGCATAGAAGATTACCGACCGTATGAAAGACAATGGAACAACTAGTGGATAGGGTTTCATAGAGGTCGCTGGCTTGCTATCTAACCCACGCAGGCATAACACGAACGTGGAACGAATGTAACTGAATCAAACTAAAACAAAAGTCTGTCAATTATTTGATTTTTAGGGTTCCATAGACTTCAACAAAACCCCTAAAGTTTCCCCATGACCGTCTGTCTGTCCACACTATAGGTCAAAGACTCTAGTATTAGAAAACTTTAATTAGTCATGAATAAACAAATGAGGTACACCGACCAAGTGGTATAATAAAATAATGAAAATTATTTTTTAGGGTAATATTGCGAGTTTATTTAAATACTTTTTCGATAAAGGGATTCGTTTGTAAAATATTAAGCTTTAAAGTGCACATTTTTGTTAAATTCAAGTGTGCGTGTCCCCTTCCTGCCAGCTAAACGGTTGTGTTTGGGTGTGTGAAATAATTTACAGTTGTAGAATATATAATATTATAACGAAATTAAAAAGAAAACTATCTCAGCTAAGTAGACTTTACAAGTTTACGAGTAATAGTCGAGGAACTTATAAAATGTACTTGCATAATATATTTTCCTAAACATAATGTATGAGCACAGCACTTTTGAAACTGTAAATGTAAGTTTTTTTTACTATTACAATAAAAGTCATCGTTCGGAAGCAGGTAGGCAATGGAGGATAATCAGTTAAGTAAGTCCACATATTATGGGCAACTACGGAACCCTACATTGAGCGTGGTCCGACACGCACTTGGCCGGCTTTGAATGATATTTTTTTTATATATTTGGATGTGCGCTTTTAACGAGCACGTCTTGTTAATGTACAATCTCAACACGAATGATGTAAAAGAGATTTTATCACTAATACAATACAATAGACTGTTCTTTGTCATGTACACCAAAACGTGATGATTTGCTTGTGATGCGGAGGAAAGAGGAAAATGTTTTGAAGAAGGTTTTGAATATGTATTATATGTGGATAAAAAAAGAAAGAAAGAAATATTTTTTCTTTTTTTTTTTGGTGAGTATAAGAGTAGAGGAAGACCAAAGAAACGACTTTAGACTGTGTAAAGAATGACATGATAAGAAAGGAAGTGTCTCATGAGATGACGAGAAACAGACAAGTAAGAAAGAAGAAGATATGCTGCGCCGACCCCAAATGAATTGGGATAAGGGCAAGAGAATGATGATGTACACAATACAAGTTATATTCTTAAAAATGCAAGGCTATTAGGTTTAAGCTTTTGCGTTAAGGGTACTTTTACACCCTATCATCATCTGCCTAGCCTTTTCCCAACTATGTTGGGGTCGGCTTCCAGTCTAACCGGATGCAGCTGAGTACCAGTATTTTACATGGAGCGACTGCCTATCTGACCTCCACAACCCAGTTAATACCTACTAGGTAATACGATACTCTTTGGTAAGACTGGATGTCAGAATTTCAGGTCACTGACTACCTGTAACGACTGCCAAAGATCTATATATGGTAGCCGGGACCAACAGCTTAACGTGCTTTCCGAGGCACGGAGGAAACTCAGTATGTTGGGCGGTCACCCATCCACAGACCGACCTAGGCAAGCACAGCTTTACCTAAAGATCGGCCCGAGTGGCAGTTCTTATTAAGCCACGAGCTCCTCCTGTGGTGTATCAACTGTTCTACAATATTAATTAATACGCGCATTGGACATGTGTCGTTATTTATATGATATGTTTGACGGACGTAGGTACATACAGACGTTATGGACACAAGCCCGATGGGCATTGAAATACAATATACATATACCTAAACCAGGCCTAAAGGCCTGAGGGCACGCACGGCTTTCCTTTAAGTTAAAGGGATTCTACGAAACACTTGTATTTACTGTAGCCAGTTAGTATATTACATAATGTCTGTTAGTATCACATCACAGTAAAGACTAATTGCCTCGTACATGAAAAATTTGCTTCGTACCAATAAATATAATGCTAGACTGTTACGCCATTATGGGTTTTATTTATATTTTTATTTGTTTCTATTTTAACATAACACGAACTTAGAAATTGTATAAGTACATAGTTTTGTCGCTACTCATTTAGAAATATGTAGATCTTTTTTTTGTAGGTTATCAAATGACTCCTCCCGCTCTGGGCAGAGCGGTAAGGAGTGTCAAACTTCTACTGACTAAAAACCACCCATTTTCCTTCTTAGCCCTTTGTGTCGAGGCCGTGGTATCTCTTTCGAACAACCTGCAGCAAATATCTAGATCTGGTTACTGAACAATCAGGGCGTTTGGCAGATAATGCGACCCGTAGCTGTACCATGATCTTTTACGTGTAACCTATATCTGAATTAGACCAATCCCGCCATCGTGTTTAATGCTATTCACGAAACAACTGCCCAAAAGATCCAAGAGCACTGTGCGTATTGTGTACACAATTTCCATTACCATGGACAAAAAATAAATTCACTAGTCACCGATTATGCAAATAGTCTCAAATAGCAATGACGTGGTGATGAATGGAAGCGGTTGGCTGGTAAAACTCATTTATTTCTAGTTACGCTCCACGGTCGTGATATTTAGATTTGACGGCCTACCGACTCGGACATCACTGAAAACGAATTGGACGCAACTATTCTGGGATTTTAGAGTGCACAAACTAGTGATAGACAACGTTTATTTTGTACGACTATCGATTACTTTTGGAAATAACCTAGTTTTTACTATGTCTGTATATTCTTTGCATTAAATCACATACATGAAATCACGTCTCTTTAGGGTAGGTAGAAAGCACAAATCCCCACCTGCTACGATCCGTACATACTCCATTTGCCTCGTTCACATTTATACATCTGGTCATACACGCACGCCGGTTACTGGTACTACGCACCTGTCCTTTCTGAGGAACGTCACCAATAAGGTCAGTGTATGTCTTTATTTAAAATTGTGCTGTTAAAGGTATTTTGTTGGCCGAGCTATATTATTTTCGACAAAGTCCAATATAGGTCAGTGTGTCTGCTTCACTAATACGTACATTTTCTGTAGTCAACTCTCAACAAAATAAATGCGCAATAGTCCACATTGGCCTTAGATCGCAAAATTGGGAAGTCATGGCCTTTGCCCAGTAGTGGGATGACATTAGTAACAGTGACTATAATATTGATCTTTATAGAACCCCGTCCCGTAAATGCTGGAGTTTAATAGAAAATTGACGTAGTTCATATAAAATTTCCGTATGAGTTTTTCATTGAATCTGCCAGTTATTAATAATAGTTAGTAACCTCATTTGCAAACTCGCATGTTTATGTTGAAGAAAAAAATATTATTTAGTTATAATTCTGTAGCAGGAGTTCTTAGTAATTAGATAAAAATAAACGCAGTTCCTCGGTAACCCGGTTATTAGAGATTGCTTGAAGCTTCAATCTCTTACTGCCGCACTCAGAGAGCTTTAATGATTACTTAGGCCATCACTTAGTAAAGGTTTTGACAGTTGTGTCATACAAAAATATGTCAAATCTTTAGTGGCGGCTTAAGTAATCATTAAATATCTCTGAGTACCGCAGTTAGAATTATAACTAACTAGCTGATGCCCGCGGCTTCACCCGCGTGGATGTCGGTCAAATTATTATACTAAAACCTTCCTCTTGAATCACTCCATCTATTAAAAAAAACCGCTTTAAAATCCGTTGCGTAGTTTTAAAGATTTAAGCATACATAGGGATATAGGGACAGAGAAAGCGACTTTGTTTTATACTATGTACTGATACTGATGATACTGATAATTCATAGTTCTTAAAATTATACGTAAATTGTATATGTATTTATTCAACACAATGTAAATTGTTTAAAAATGAAATGTAAAGCAATTAGCTATAATATTTTTTTTGAGAACGTAGCTTTAGGGAGCGTAAAAATGAATTATGATATATTAAATGTAGGTATTGTAACTGTAGATACACATAGTTAGTAACACATATAGGGTAATAATAATAATCATCATCAGCCTATAATGTTCCCACTGCAGGGACCCAGGTCTCCTCTCTAGGAGAGGGATGGTTGGGCTATAAATCCACCACGCGGGTTCAGTGCGGGTTGATAGATGTCACATGTCTTCGAATTTTGTGGTTCTAAGACATGCCGGTTTCGTCACGATGTTTTCCTTCACCGTTTCGAGAATAGTGGTGATGAAATAAATTACACAACAACGCACCCTGAGAGCGGCGGTGGCCCAGTGGTGGCGGCCCCGACTTACGAACAGTAAGTCGTGAGTTTGAACTCAGGCAGGCGCATTACTTTGATTATAATAAATCCCAGATTAATTATTACTTAGTGTCTTTGCTCTGTAGTGGGACGGTGTAGGCTGGTAATAACAATAAATTAAAACAAAAAAATATCATAATAGACTGCCACGTGGGTGTAGTGATTGCGACTGATGTGCATAAGGTCCTGGGTTCCATTCCCAGGTCGTGTCAAGAGTTATGTTCCATCGGGAATTTCTCAATAACAGCCACGGAAGACTGGAACTGCGCCCTGTTGATGGCAATAGGCTTGTCCGCTATTACATGGGACTTAAACATAATCAGCGAAATGGTGGTGTAATAATGAATACACCTCTGCCTAACCGTTCCGAGATTACAGGCGTGGTGTTATGCGGTAAAAATAAATATAATATACATTTTTATTAAAAGCTTACATTGATGCAATTCAAACATAAACTTAAGTAAATATAATGTAGACAAAGTTCAATGCCTGTACTAGAATAAACCTGTATCACAGGCGAATATAATAAAAGTTGATCAAAAATAGGCGACAGGTATAGTTGCCATGGCGCGTTTCCTCCCCTCCGTTCCGATTTCCGGTATATCGGCTCGGAGGCAGGTGACATAAATAATCTGCGACCCCCGCACTCCCCTTAAAGGGGGAGATTTATAAAACAATGGTAAGACTGTTGTATGGCACTGTCTTGTATGGATCAGAATGTTGGACCACAAATAAGAGACAAACGAAAGGCATTTGTGTGTGGCTGACATAAGAATGCTAAGGGGTGGTGTGACGCGAATTAATAAAATAAGAAATGAGCATATTATAGGAAGTCTGAAAGTGGCGGTGGTGACTAAAAAGTTGTTTTGTAATCTGTCGTTATGGTATAGGCATATGATTCGAAGGAATCAGAAAAATGTCGCGAGGAAAGTTGAATATGAATGGGTCCACATATACTGTATAGGTACTCAAAACTTGCCTTTTTATTTATTTTTTTGGCGGGTGGAAAATCATGAATCAGCTCGATGTACAAAACTTAATTCCTTAAGGCTCCTCTCTCGAAAAAGCTTAAAAACAGCGTGCAGATGAAGCAGTTTTTCACCGGCACTTACAGAGAAATTACATCTGAGAAAAATTGTTAGTAATCTACATGATATGACACGTAATTTGGTTTAGCCATAATTTTTGTATCGGTATCACATAATAAGAAAAAAAATCCACAAAATCACCTCCAAATCGTTGAATGGAACCATTTTACTCCTTCATTTTTTAACAAAATAATATAAAAAAAATGTCTACTGCTTTGAAATACAAAGGAAAATAATTTGGTTTTGTTACTTTTTAAAAACATGTATTATTTTAATTATAATAAATGAAAAATGCGTCCGTTTAAAGTCCTTATCTACGACCGAGAGGGGTAGTTTGTATGCACAAGGTCATTGGCGTGAATACAAGCCTTAACACTTTATGTAAGGCCACTTCAATTCTAAAGGAGCAATGTGTGTAGCGCAAAATATACTGTCATGTCTCAAAAGACCAGTAGCGGGCCATCACTACACCAACTTGGAAGCGAACCCGCGACCTTGCCTCCCTTACGACACGCTGCCCGCTGGCTCAGTGCGTACCGAAATAAATATTATTGCGATATATCTGCTGGTCGCCAAAATCGTTGCCCTATTATTGTGTGTATACTGATTGGAAACCAATGACCTAATTACTGGTATCTGATGGACGCGTATTGGCTGTAAATGCTAAGAATAGATATTAAGGGTGTTGCGTTGCTAGAATCCCAAAAACGACGTATGTTTAAAGAAATTTGTTGAGGAATCCTTCCATACGATTTCCATATAAAAAATATATGTTATACTTAAAGTCATCACAAATAATTCGTATTGTTTAAAATTTTAATAAACCTTCACATTATTTAATAAAAAATCGTAGTATGTCTTAACCTAAATCGAATTTTGTCTCTGTAACGGCTGAATAGTTCGGTATGAATTTTATACCCAAAAATACGTAGTGATGTATTTATCAATCCGTATTGTTTATTTTCTCTGATTTGTAATAAAATTTTAAAATAATAAATTAATTCCCGACATTTTGAGGCAAATGCGGCGCGAGCCCCGTCGCGCATACTTGGAACGCGCTGCGCCAGTGTCTCGATGACTGTTGTCACGGGTGGACTGCACGCATGTCATTACTTCACAAATAAAATTAAAAAGTTCACGTTTTTAATGTTTTCTGAATTAAAACATATTGTAAATTGTATAGTTATCAATATTTCGTAAAATAAGAACAGAAAATAAGTTTGTAAATATATTTAAAGTAGTTTGTAATTTCGTTTTGTTGTTTGCACCTATCATAGAGTAAGCTGACTATGCCTAATAAACGTAAAGTGACGCGTGGCCGAGCTCTCCAAAACTATTGGTAAATTACCTACGTTTCTTAGTAGATATTTTGGTATATAGATATTTCTATGATATTATTTTAATTTTGGACTGCCTCGTTGGTCTAGTGGTCGTAAGCACGATGCTGAGCATGAGGTCCTGGGTTCGATTCCCGGGTCGGGCAAAGTGTTATTGGGTTTTTCCATCAGGAAATTATAAGTAACAGCCACGGAGTCTGGATTTGTGCCCGGTTGATGGCAATAGGCTCGCCCCTATTATATGGGACTTAAACATAACTGGCGAAATGTGGGTGTACTATCAGGTACACCTCTGCCTAACCCTTCGGGGATTACAGGCGTGATGTTATGTTATCTAACTATTTTGTCTTGAGATTTTCGTTTGATGGAAGATGGAGATGTAGATGGCTGATGATGTCTCGTACCTAATGATGGTCTCTCATACTACATGATACATTTTGAAGGTCTGATGAAGACCAGGTAACTGCTTATCGGTTCTCAGTCACGGAAATAGTCAGAATGCTCCAACTTTCAGCTTTTATCTCATTGAGCACGGATGCTACTACATGATACATTTTGAAGGTCTGATGATGATCAGCTAAGTGCTTATCGGTTCTCAGTGACGGATGTAGTTAGAATGACCTAGCTTTCAGATTTTATCTTATTGAGCACGGATGCTACTACATGATACATTTTGAAGGTCTGATGATGACCAGCTAAGTGCTAATTGGTTCTCAGTGACGGATATAGCAAGAATGACCTAGCTTTCAAATTTTATCGATCTGAGCACGGATGCTACTACATGATACATTTTGAAGGTCTGATGATGATCACCTAAGTGCTTATCGGTTTTCAGTGACGGATGTAGTTAGAATGACCTAGCTTTCAGATTTTATCTTATTGAGCACGGATGTTACTACATGATATATTTTGAAGGTCTGATGATGACCAGCTAAGTGCTTATCGGTTAACAGTGACGGATATAGCTAGAATGACCACCACCAGGTAAATGGCACCATCAGTCTCCAAGGCCTCTTCGAGCTCTTTCATATGAGTCCACACACGACGGTTCTTCGTGGTGCCATCAATGAGATCCTATACTTACCTTCGGAGTCTACCATCAGGTAGCTGGTATCATCAGTCTCCAAGGCCCCCTCGAGCTCTTTCAAATGAGTCCAAACACGATGGTTCTACTCAGTGCCGTCAATGAGATCCTATACCCACCTTCGGAGTCCACCATTAGGTACGAGACATCATCATCAGTCATCCAGATCTTCATCTTCCATCAAACGAAATTCTCAAGACAAAATAATTAAAACGATAAAACAATTAACACCATTAAAACAATAACATACATAACATAACATCACGCCTACTATTAGGTACACCTCTGCCTAACCCTTTGGGGATTACAGGCATTGTTTTATCGCTTTTAGCGATAAAACAATTGTAGCAAAAAACCGACTTCAAAAACACAAAAAAGTGAAAAATAACTTTAGCTTCTGAAGTCGGTGACTTTTGTTTGTTTTATTCAGTTTTTTTGTCACCGACTTCAGAAGCTAAAGTTATTTTTCACTTTTTTGTGTTTTTGAAGTCGGTTTTATTTTTGCAAAAAAGTTTTTTTATTTTTCCATTTTTAGTTGTAATATCCTTTACAAATATTTGATATTCATTAATTTTACGTTGTTAACAAAACATGTCACGGTAATCGGCTTATCCGCAATAAAATGGAACTTAACATACCTAACTCTCGAAATCTGGGCGTCCTGTACACATCTGCGAACCCCGTCAGAGCATACAGGCGTGATGATAAGTTAAGATGTTGCGTAAACAATAAACATCCAAGCGATTGCAGCAATCACGACAGATTTGCCGTCTATTTTTGAAGAGTTCTATTGTATATCTCCGATGATCAGGATCAGATCTTCACCAAATTTAAATTGGACCACCTCAGAAGTATACTCTTTCAAATAAAAAAATAATTTTGAGAATCGGTTCACAAATGGAGGAGAAATCAGGTAACATACATAAAAAAAAAAATTAAAAAAAAAATACATACACACGAACATATAACCTCCTCCTTTTTTGAAGTCGGTTAAAAACAATTGTAGTCGTTCTTGTAGCACGGATGCTACTACATTTTGAAGGTCTGATGATAACCAGCTAAGTGCTTATCGGTTCTCAGTGACGAACGTAGTTAGCATGACCTAGCTTTAAAATTTTATCGATCTGAGCACGGATGCTACTACATAATACATTCTGAAGGTCTGATGATGATCAGCTAAGTGCTAATTGGTTCTCAGTGACGGATATAGCTAGAATAATCTAGCTTTCAAATTTTATCGATCTGAGCACGGATGCTACTACATGATACATTTTGAAGGTCTGATGATGATCAGCTAAGTGCTAATTGGTTCTCAGTGACGGATATAGCTAGAATGATCTAGCTTTCAAATTTTATCGATCTGAGCACGGATGCTACTACATAATACATTCTGAAGGTCTGATGATGACCAGCTAAGTGCTAATTGGTTCTCAGTGACGGATATAGCTAGAATGATCTAGCTTTCAAATTTTATCGATCTGAGCACGGATGCTACTACATGATACATTTTGAAGGTCTGATGATGATCAGCTAAGTGCTTATCGGTTCTCAGTGACGGATACAGTTATGATGCTACAGCTTTCTGCTTTTATCTTATTGAGCACGGATGCTACTACATGATACATTTTGAAGGTCTGATGATGACCAGCTAAGTGCTAATTGGTTCTCATATTTATTTGCATAAACATGCGTCATACATACAAAAAAAAAAAGTTCATGCATGCAAGATGGTATAACATTATTAGGTACAGGCATGTTTGCCACAATGATGTGAAGTGCAAAAGTCTAGAAATTTTACTAGTTAAAACATTCTCACAAAATCCAAAAACAACAATCAAACTGAATTAAGTACTTGAAGAATACAATTGAACAATACTGTTATAACTTTAAAAGGACAAAAATATTATATTAAAAACAATAATAAGTTATTAATACTATTATACAATATTCATGTCAACAATAAAACAACAATTAAACTATTATTAAACTATTCCATTGTAAATGAAACACAAAAATTTATAATAAAATCATAAATAATAATAATAAAAATCAAAAATATAATCAAAATCACAGAATATTAATAAACAAATCAAATAAAATACTATGTCAATATAAATCTTTCCTCTAGAAATTCGTTAATTGTATAGTATGCTTTATTAACTAGATATTTCTTAAGTTTTCCTTTCAATTGTACATTATTAAGCTCCTTCCAACTTTTAGGCAACTTATTATAAATGGTTGGAGCCATATGAAAAACACTTTTGCGCATAAGTGCAGTTCTACAAGGGGGTACACGGAGTTGGGTTTGGTCACGCCTGTTCCTGGGAAATTGATCTTGTTTGCGCGGAAATAATTTAGTATTGTTCCTGACAAACATAACAGTTTCGAGAATATATATGGATGGCAATGTTAAAATTTTATGCGTTATAAAATAGGGCTTGCAGCTGTCAGTGGTTTTCAAATGAAACATTGCTCTAAGGCATCTCTTCTGCGCTTTGAATGCTACTTCTCTAATAGTTGAGTTACCCCAAAAAATCACACCATATCTGAGAACCGATTCAGCGAGACCGTAGTAAGCTGTTAATAACGCCTCCCTATTAACATTTCGTGACAGCAAGTACAATGCATAGGCACTACTACTAATTCTTTTACTCAAAGCATCTATGTGATCCTTCCAATTTAACTGTCTATCAATAATTAGTCCTAGAAACTTAGTTGTATTTACCGTGTCAATTGTTACATTATTATATGTTATGTCAAGATTGGAAAATGTCAATAAACGCTGGCTAAAATGCATAATTACGGTCTTACTTAAATTAATTTTTAAATTATTATTATCTAACCATTGTATAGTATTGATCAATGTATTATCAATGTCATTTTTATAAAGGTCTTTATTATTACAGGGTATAGTGATAGTACTGTCGTCCGCAAAAAGTGTTACAGGATGGTCAATTGACTTTGGAAAGTCATTTATATAAAGTGTAAAAAGTGAAGGTCCTAAAACACTTCCTTGCGGAACTCCGTAGGTAACGGTTCGTTCCTCCGAAAGAATGTTTTCTTCATGTTTGGTTTTAGTGTTTAGTCTATTTATTTCGGTTATTTGTTTTCTGTCGTGCAAATATGATTTTATAAGTTCAAGAACATTCCCTCTAATACCGTACGCATCAAGTTTTTTTATTAAAATATCATGATGGACATAATCAAATGCCTGGGTCATGTCACAAAATATAGCACAGACTGGAGTATTCTTATCCATATTGGACATAATCGAGTACAAAAAGTCATAAACTGCCATATTAATTGTTTTCTTTTTCCTAAATCCCTTTTGTTCGTTACAGAGTACATTGTTCACTTCTAAATAAAAACTAAGTTTATTATAAATAAAGTATTCAATTACTTTTGAAAACATCGGTATTAATGCAATCGGCCTGTAACATTCCATTAGTTCTCTATCTTGTTTTTTAAACAATGGCTTTATTACCGATTTTTTTAATGCGTCTGGAAAGATACCTTCACTTATACACAAATTTATAATATGACTGAGCGGGTGACATATTATATCGGCTACTGTTTTAAGTATTTTTGTACTGATCCCGTCATAACCTACACTATTTGTATTGTTTAGCGCTAGAATGATTTTTGATATGTCATTTGGAAAACTTGGAGCGATAAACATAGAATCCTTTCTGTTCAAAATATTTTTTGTTACTCTATGCCCTGAATTTATCGAGGGTTGAATTTTGTCAATGAAATAGTCGTTAAATGAATTAGAAATGTGGTTTGGATCCGAGATAATTTCATTATTAATTCTAATTTTGGGTATATTATTCTTTGGTATATTTAATTTTGATTCATTTATAATTTGCCAGGTGGTTTTGGATTTATTCATTGATGTCTTTATTTTGTAATTATTTTGTGCTTTCTGTGTTAAATTTATTATTCTTTTAAATAGTTTAGCGTAATTCTTAAATCACGTTTTATTCTGTTGAGTAGGCTTTATTCGATACTGCCACAATAATTGCCGTTTCTTCTCACTACATTTTTTAATACCGCGCGAAACCCATTTTTGTTTATTGTGGACATTAACTGAAATACGATTTACGGGGAAGCACTGATCGTATAACAAAATGAAAATATCTACGAACTCCTTATATGCAACATTTGGGTCCTTGGCTGCGTAGACGTCAGAAAAGGTTAGGTTTTTCAGATAGCCTTTAAACTTATTTATGTTATAAGAAAGAAAGAAAGAAAAAGTATTTATTGGTCTCACACAGGACAAGAAATCAATAATAAAAGATTAACAACAAAAAAAAACAAGAGGAACACTTAAAAAATAAAACAGTACTAATTAAAAATACGTCCCGTACGAGGCCAAAAGGCCACTATCTCAGCACGATGCTGCAACATTTTTGAATGTCACAGCGCTGGTATTCTGATAGGGCCCCAGGTGACGCCACGTTCACAGAAATAAAAAATATGACAGAAAAAATATGGTATGCGAGGATAAATATCTACAGCTAATGTATCATAATTTATAAATATCAAAATAATATGTCACATCCAACGAACTACCATATTTGTCTATGCCAAGAGTGTAAATGGCAACACTGACAAACGAACGGACGCCGCCGGCGCAGCATATTATCTATGCAAAAGTTAAATTTTAATGTCAGCGAAACAAACAAAATATCACAATAATTCACATTATACTCTAATATTAACTAATGGTATCGGTTATCGGTTGTTATTGGTTATCGTTATTGTAATCACGTCTTTTCTTAGTCCACCGTTTAAAAGTACAGACGTTATTAATTGGACATTTCAATAACTGCGCAGCTCAGTGATGGATATAACTAGAATGACCTAGCTTTCAAATTTTATCGATCTGAGCACGGATGAAATGAAATGAAATGAATTTATTTGCCAGAATAATAGGTACATACATAATAAGACGGTAAAATAATTTTAGTCTCACTATATTCGACTCATCAGTCGTGCAAATGTTTCTGGGTATAGGATCTCATTGACGGCACTGAGTAGAACCATCGTGTTTGGACTCATTTGAAAGAGCTCGAGGAGGCCTTGGAGACTGATGATACTAGCTACCTGATGGTAGACTCCGAAGGAAAGTATAGGATCTCATTGATGGCACCACGTAGAACCGTCGTGTGTGGACTCATTTGAAAGAGCTCGAAGAGGCCTTGGATACTGATGGTGCCATTTACCTGATGGTGATCATTCTAGCTATATCCGTCACTGTGAACCGATAAGCACTTAGCTGGTCATCATCAGACCTTCAAAATGTATCATGTAGTAGCATCCGTGCTCAATAAGATAAAATCTGAAAGCTAGGTCATTCTAGCTATATCCGTCACTGAGAACCAATTAGCATTTAGCTGGTCATCATCAGACCTTCAAAATGTATCATGTAGTAGCATCCGTGCTCAGACAGATAAAATTTGAAAGCTAGGTTATTCTAACTACATCCGTCACTGAGAACCGATAAGCACTTAGCTGGTCATCATGAGACCTTCAAAATGTATCATGTAGTAGCATCCGTGCTCAATAAGATAAAAGCTGACAGCTGGAGCATTCTAAGTATATCTGTCACTGAGAACCGATAATCACTTAGCTGGTCATCATCAGACCTTCATAATGTATCATGTAGTAGAATACGCGCTCAGATAGATAAAATTTGAAAGCTAGGTCATTCTAACTACATCCGTCACTGAGAACAGATAACCTGAGCTCAGTGAAATAACTAATGAAAGCTAGGTTATTACTTCATTAGTCAAAGTGTATAATTTATAATTAAATATTTTATTCATACATTGTACTCCAAGAGAAACAAAATATGTTAGGCAAATACGATGACCACTCTGCGACACGTTTCTGTTCTTTGGTACGTTTTTCTGTAGTACAGTCGTTTGCCGGTAGGGGCCGAAAAATAAACAAAAGCCAGTACAGAGGTCAAATCGTCAAAGTCATCCACTGCTGTGTTCCCCTTAAACTAGCTGATATTTACTAGCACAGCGAGGAGTTGTCTCCCGGAATCAGGATTCAAAACCATCCGGTATGAACTATCCAACAAAATAAAGATAATCAATCAATCAATCAATATCATCATCATCATTCTCTTGCAATAAACTTAAAGATAACTTCTAATAATTATTTCACGCGAAACCACGCTTCCATGATGTTTTTTTGTTAGTAAGATACCTTAAAGTGAATGCGACAAGGTAGCCCGCGAAATTCGAATTTTCTTACGTTTTTTGCAATTTGCCGGTCAGTCATCATCTGCCTAGGCTTTTCCCCACTACGTTGGGGTCGGCTTCCAGTCTAACCGGATGCAGCTGAGTACCAGTATTTTACGTGGAGCGACTGCTTATCTGACCTCCACGACCCAATAAGTACTGGGTCCAGGTACTGGTCAGACTATCGGGCTACTGTTACGACGGTCAAAGATCTAGAAATGACGCCCGGAATTAACGCCTTAACGTGCTTTCCGAGACACAGAAGAAACTCCGTATGTAGGTGCTAACCCATCCACAGACCAACCTAGGCAAGTGCAGCTTAACCTGAAGATTTATCCGAGCGGCTCGGCCCAAGAGCTCCTCAAAAGATCGAAAGCATAGAACTATAGATAAATGTTGCGCGTTAGTCAATGTAATATGTGGACTCGTCCCACACGTCCCACCTTGAATTCAACGCATATGCGTTTGTGGGGCATAGTTTAGTAGACATGTCATGTATATACGTAGGTAGCTATATTATACGTCTGACGTCATCGCCTGCAAGCGTCATAACACAAATCATTGCCAACAGTAATTGTCGCAGTTGTTTTAACTTGACCTTCGACAAAATCCATTTGAACATATAATTACTATGAAAATGGAATGGCTCCCGCCTGCTTCCAACTTTTGTTTAACTTAAAAATCTGCTTGGTTTTTGCTTACCAGTTATTTCATTCAGATTTTTTTTTTTAATTTTCCAGGTTTTTTGTGTAGTAAGTTTAGTGGAGTGCCGTAAGATTGATACCTCGGAATCGAGGGACAGTTTTTATGAAGATTCATTGACCAGTCCCAGAATTCAAGATATTACAATATTTATGCCTTACGGCACTCCACTAAACTTACTACACAAAAAACCTGGAAAATTAAAAAAAAAATCTGAATGAAATAACTGATAAGCAAAAACCAAGCAGATTTTTAAGTTAAACAAAAGTTGGAAGCAGACGGGGCCATTCCATGTTCATAATTTTATGTTTTCCATTTTCCTCTAGTTGTATTTATTTTTTAACTATCGTTATTTTTGAAGTTATACATAGGTATGTGTAATTTATTTGACCTGTGTGTATGTAGGTACATACATACAGGTCAAATAAATAACCCTTCTTTTGGGCCTCGCCGCTGTTGGGTAAATCACCTCTTGATTTAATTTATTTAACATTTTAATCACAGAGAGCACATGATTCCATTGGCATTTTGTACCGGCCCATCTTTGGGTGATGGACAGACAAACAGTATAGTACTAATTTTTGGTCCGGCTATATCTTCAACCCAATCTATACTGCCAGAGGCCCAAGGGCGACATGAAAACGCTGACACTAGGTTAAGCACTTAACACCCGATCTCCTAAGAAGAAACTCTAGAGGAGATATTTAGGTGATAGAATAGCTGTTTTTGCAATACGTAAGTACTTGCCTAAGAAAACAAATAAATTGAAAAGAAGCATTACAACAACAACGACAAAAACTAATCTAAATGTTTCTTGAACATCATTCTCCTGCATTAATCCCAATTTATTTGAGGTCGACGCAACATGTCTTCTTCTTCCAAACTTCTCTATTACTCGTCATCTCTGCAATCACCTCCTTTCTTGCCATATCATCCTTCACATAGTCCATCCATCGTTTCTTTGGTCTTCTTCTACTCTTACAGCCATCTACATTCATACTTAACATTTTTCTTCCAACATTTTCTTCATTCCTTCGCATCACATGTCCATACCACGACAATCGCCTTTCATTTAAACCTTTTGTGGCCCAACATTGTGATCCATACACGACAGCAGGTCTAACCATGGCTTTATAAATCTTTCCCTTGACTTTAAGGGGAATGCGGGAGTCGCATATTGTTCCCGTGACCTGCCGCCCTTTCATTAATCCAGTGCTAATTGTGTGCTTTACACTACGATCTATTTCGCCATCGCTTTGCACGAGTGAACCGAGATACCGAAAGTCGGAGCAAATTGGAAGAAGCACGCCATCTAGCACTATGGCTGCCGAAATCGCAAAACATTGTATTCAGTTTTACTTCTGTTGATTTCAAGCCAAAATTCTACACTACTCTTGAGGTACGCTATCATAAATTTTGATTGCGTTCGTTGTAAACTACTCGTGCAAAAACAAAAAAAGTACTCCAAAATACCAAATATTTGAACTACTTTTTAATTACATTTAAACAAGCATGAAACCATTTAAAAACTTTGTGCCTATTTCCGACATTTTGAAACTACTACGAGTATGAACGTTTATCGCGTATCAGCATAATTTATGTTGGAATTTCAAGTATATATAGAGCGGGGTATTAAAGAGGTCGGTGATCCCGCCTGAATAGATCCCCATGAATCTAAACAAATGTAACGCTGGGAATAAGAATTCACTGGTGTCGAGTATGCCTTGCCTATTTGTAGCATAAAAGCTAACGATAGATTTGGAGATACATATACGAGTAGGTATATATATTATCTCTAAATCTATCGCTTAGCTTTAGAGATCTAACGCTATCTCGGCGATCAAATGACGACATGAAAGCATTCGGATAAATATTGTGGATTCCACTATTTTTAGGATAAAAATGTGGCCGCGTCTCCGTTTGCGTGAACGTAGTTAAATAAATAACATCTATTTTTTTAAAAACTTAATTTCGCTGACTAAACGAACAAGAGCATATCGTTTTAATATTGCAAATATCCAGGCTTGGATAACGTATAATATATAGAACCAATCTTCCGCCTGCAAAAAGATGCAAAATAGATGCGATACCATTTCAAAAAAATTCAGTGATGAAAATTGAGTCAATGTGAGAATCCTATACATGTTTGTAGCAGTCATTTAGCCATCTCCTTTGGATAAATCTACCGACCGATCCCTGGATCGTTCAACACGTAGTAACAAAGGACACTGTACCTGGGCCCCGAGTCTGCTATTCAATAGTGTCAGAATGGTCTATCATTGATCTCATAATTGTTGATTTTGACAACACCAAACTTGTCAAAATTAACAATTATGAGATCAATGATAGACCATTCTGACACTATTGAATAGCAGACTCGGGGCCCTGTACAGTGTCCTTTGTTACTAATAAAAAACCAAAATAATGGATTGTTAAAACTATTATGATATTTACTTTCATTTATTCTTGTACCACTCTGTTTTAAAAACAAATAATACTACAAAAACCGTCGTAAGAAAACCTAGTGTACAAAAGTGGTACGTAGATAGCCTTAATGCCACAAGGCATTCTCTACCATAGTCAACCTTTGGAAAAAATAGAGCAGCATTATGATAGAGCAGGTACAAAAGAAATACTTAAATGCCATTTTGGAAACACAAATATAGCTCTTATGTAGGAGTGCATAGAAAGGAGTCTAAATTTGTGCCTGGTCGATAATTCCCCCCCTAATGAATTGAACTTGTACCACGTTGACGTAACGTGATTGATACCACTTTTTTTTTAAGAGTAACATGGAAATCATCAAACGACTCCCCCCTGATCTGGGCCGAGCGGAAGGGAGTGTCAGACTTCTTCTGACTAAACACCACCCATGTTCCCGTTATGTTCTTTGTGTCCGGGGCCGCGGTATCTCTTTCGAGCAATCCGCAGCTGACTGTTACCTCTGACTACTCTTCAGGGACTACAGCGACCTAATTTATGTTTTTTAAACAAATTAATTCTCAAACAAAAATGTACCGTGTTGAACGAAGTTAAAATGAACATTGCAAACGGCTCGGTTGATTGTCTCGAACTACTCAGCAAAATTCTTCTTCGCACTAACCTAAACAACTTAAGAAAACGGCCACTACTTCAAGTACCATTCGCATCGACTAAGTTTAGGCGCAACGCCTACTGCACACGTAGTGCCATAGCCTTCAATAGTTTACTATCTCACCTGGAAATCGATTTATTTTGCACCAGCGCACACAAACTCATAAGGATAATATACAGCTTTTAGTTCTGAACTTTTAATTAATTTGCATGATGTTATTAATATTTTACTTTTAAAATTGTTTTTTGTTTTTGTTATTAATGTGATGTAATTATTATTATTGTTTTTGCCTATCTAGTGACACTCATTATCATATTCTCAGCTGTTAATATGCGGATAATGTAGTGGGCTGCAATATTGTTAATTTTAAAGTTATTTTTTGTATCTTTCACACATATTGTAGCTGTTTATTGTCCCTAAACAAATAAAAAAAAATTGGTATTGCATGACTTGACCTAAGACGACTTACTACTTACCTAATATAAGTTTTTTTTAAAGTGACATGGTCACTATCATTATTGTAGACTTTACTTTCTCGTTGTTTTCTTTTCTTTTTGTATTCCTGGTATGTTTACATACATTGTAATCTTTAAATTATTCAAATCGCTGTAATTGGTCAACGCAAGTAACTTGTTACTAGATAGTTTTATACATGTGAAAGCTTGTAATTAGCAAATGTCCCTACTTGTGCATGATATTTACTGTTATTAGTCAGTTAAAGCTTTCTTAAAAATATAATAAATAAATAAAAGATTGACTGAATTAAAATATTTACCTAAACATCGGCCGTTGACCAAAAGGTATAAGTGATGGTTTAACTGAAAGATTTATGTCACTAATTTCCTGCCATTCAAAGACATAAATATCGAAATACTTGTAGACAAAAACGGTTGTTACCCATGATTTATAGCTAAAAATTTCTTTTGAAATCAAACCATAAAATGGGCAGCAAAACACTACATTAATCACTGTTTCACATCCTTAATTTAACGTCAGATTGTTTTATCTCGTAACGGAGCTGAAAGCTTTTTTTATTTTAAAAATAGATAAAACGTAAACACTTTCAGCGCATGACTGCGCCAGATTGCATAACTCAGTTAGTTATATAGTAACATATTGACATGTGCAACGAAAATAGTAAAAAGTAATATGCCTGAAAAAGTTACTAACTGAATCCCATTTTAGCGGACGTTTCGTGTGTTTTTTATGTCAAAAAATACACATCATGGATTTTGTTTGAGTCAAACTTTTTTAGCTTCATCGGCTAACAGCCGAGTTGAAGATACGGGTTTTTGTTTAGGTTCGGAAAACGTAGAGTGCTATTTATTTGGACTACTCGTATTGTCGTGATTTATATTGATTATTTGCAATTCAGTAGCTGTTTTGACTTTAAATTCTAACGGACATAAATAGTTTATTAATTTTTGATTATTTTGGTAACTAATTCATACTGTGCATTTTAAATAAAATATATCTATTGATTATTTAGTAAGAATTATGACTATTTATGATTGCCAGATATTTATTATTTTAATCATGTTTAGTTTAGTTGTTGTATTGATGTTAGTAAAGTTGGAAGGGGACACTCCCGCCATACTGTCGATAGAGGCGAAGTCTGGCCACTGCGGAGTCAGTTGTTCGGTGACCGTGGAATAGTGAAGTCGATGTCACAAAAGTACCGCGCGAGTGGAATATTATAAAGTTGTCATTGGTGTATAGAATATTATTATCATTTAAATAAAGTTAATATTGGTGTACAAGAAGTTTCATTTTACTATTTACTTTCAAAGATAGAAATAAGCACGCCTGTAATCCCTGAAGGGTTGGGCAGAGGTGTACCTAATAGTACACCCACATTGTGCCAGTTACATATGTTTAAGTCCCATCTAGGTGAGCCTATTTCCATCAACCAAGCACGAAGACAAATCTCGTGGCTATAACTGAGAAACTTCTGATGATAGAACACATTAACTCTTAGTCCTAAATAACCGTTAATGAAATCCAAATATACCTTTCATCTTTCAAAGTAAATACTCCAAGTTAGTATCACATCATAATCATCAGCAACCCTACATTAGCCCACTGCTGGACACAGGCATATTTAATCCCACGCCACTAAACTAGATTTCTTTGACAGCTCTCAGCTGATTACTGCAACAGTGACTGGTGCCACTGTTGTTCCACCGAGCCTGACTGGTCCAGTGGTGAGCCAGTGGTGGTAGCCCCGACTTACGATCAGAGAGTCGTGGGTTCAAACCTAGGCAGGCGCATTACTTTGTGTAATTTATTTCATCACCACTGCTCACAAAATGTTGAAGGAAAATATCGTAACGAAACCGGCATGTCTCAGACCAAAAAAAAATCGAAGACATGTGACATCTACCAACCCGCACAGGGCCCGCGTGGTGGATTATAGTCCATCCCTCTCCTAGCGAGGAAGTCTGAGTCCTTGCAGTGGGAAAATTATAGGCTTATGATGAAGATTAAGTCGAGATTACGTCACATGGCATATCAGTTGATTTCTGATAACTATATCCTCCCACCGTTGGGCAATAACCTGTACCGTATCCAGTCCTCTTTATTTCTGCCATGTCCTGGGCGGATATTGGACATTCAAATATAGATATCAATCTTCTAGGTACTCAATTGTAATAAGCCGCCTGTCACAGGGAGATAACATCAATCAATACGCACGGGCGTAGGCATCAAAGCTTTGATACCGTAGACATGGAAAATTTCCGGTTATAACATTTTAGCTAACCTACTCAAATCAAATCATTTATTTGCAATGAATGTAGGTTACATTAAAATACATGGCAAGTGTGGTAAAAATAAGTGAGCCATGTACATTCTGCTGCAATAGGCATTGAAATACCTAATGAATTCTTTTAATTACTAACTCCAAAACGTACCTATTATTTATTATCGAAATAGAACTGAGGGCATGGAGGCGCTACTACTAAATAATAGCTGCCACTCAGATCGATATTTAGTTTAGTTCACGGTTCCCCTAGGTTAGTCCGTGGATTGGTGAGCACGCATTACATACCAAGTTTCCTCCATGTCTGGGTAATCACGTTGAGACGTTGAACCCGGCTGTCGTCGTTTGCAGGTCTTTGGGACTTGGGAAAAGGCTAGACAGATGATGACCTGCTCTCGAAACGGTTAACGAAAACATCGCATGAAACAGGTCAAGAAATAATTCAAGGACATAAATTAATATATTATAATTAGATAGGGGTATAGATCTAACTGCCGCACTCAGAGAGCTTTAATGATTACTTAGGCCATCACTTAGTAAAGGTTTTGTCAGTTTTATCATACAAAATAATGTCAAATCTTTCCTAAGTGACGGCTTAAGTAATCATTAAATATCTCTGAGTACCGCAGTTAGTAAAGGTTTTGACAGTCTTGTCATACAAAAGTGTGTCAAATCTTTACTCAGTGACGGCTTAAGTAATCATTAAATATCTCTGAGTACCGCAGTATGAGTTCTAGAAACAAACCAATTTGAAATAAGTGTGATCTAATAACCTGCAGCACTGAACTCACTTTTTTTTTTTGGCGGGGAAAATCATCAAATAGGGCTATTTGATGATTTTCCCCGACAAAAAAAAAAGTGCTCTTGGGCAGAGCGAAAGGGAGTGTCACACTTCCACTGACTAAAAACCACCCATGTTCCTTCTTAGCTCTTATGTCGAGGCCGCGGTATCTCTTGCGAACAACCCGCAGATACTGATCCCCCCTTCTGGCGGGCGAGCCTAATGCTATCAACCGAGCACAAATCCAGGCTCCGTGGCTGCTAATGAGATATTCCTGATACAAAATCCAACAACACTCTGCCGATCTGGTTCCAATTTTGAACTAGGTTGCGTACTTGAACCAGTATAAATCCAAAGGCTTGTGTTAATGGAATTTCGGAATTATTTCGCCTGGACCGGCCCCTAACGTAAAGCGTTCGCATTCATTCTTGTAAAGGCGTGAATGCGAATGCATGGTGCTCCACTGATTAGAATACTAGTGTTGGAGGAGAAGCCGAACCTCGCAGTGCAGTGCAGTACTTCCAAAAGTGCTACGACACACGTCATGGCCCCGCGGGCAAAGTTCGGCTCGCAAAAAAGACTGACACGTTGCACCAAATTCACACGTTTTCAACTTTACGCCTCGCCTATTCTTGATGACATCGTAAATTCGTTGAAACCTAATAAAATGATACCGACGGCATACGATTTTTTCGTTTAAACAAGAACTTTTCAAAATAGTGCAAAACTACTCCTACTCCTTTTCTTTTAAAATGTACTTATAAATATTTTACCGCGCGGTCGGGCTGTGAAATCCCATCTCACGTTGCATTGTTTTCTATGAAATCCGTTAATGTAATGGTGAAAACCTCGGTAATGCATTTTTGCTTATAAAGAAAATCTCGTACGCAAATCCGATCTGACTAATTTGTTAATTCGATATACAGGGTGTAAACGAACCCTTCACGCATCCGTCAACCAGGCATTCTGTACATCAAACTAAGTACCCCTACGCAAAAATTTTTGGTGGGAAATGACTTTTTTTTTGGGGTCAAAAATCACATTTTACGGTAAAATTCAAAGAAGCATTTTTTTTGTTCTATACCATACCTGGGAACCACCTAGTTACGGAGATATTGGGGGTCAAAGTTCCAAATTTTTCACAGCTGTTTTTGTAAATACTAGTTTTTCAGGTTATAACTTTACTTAAATTACCTCCATGACCCGTTTACTATTCAAAGCCTCCACTAGCACAATGTTTTAACAGTGCTGGATTGAGTTTTACCGTAAAATGTGATTTTTGACCCAAAAAAAAAATTGTTTCCCAGCAAAAATTTTTGCGTAGGGGTACTTATTATGTACAGAATGCTTGGTTGACGGCTGTGTGATATGTTGATTTACACCCTGTATATTCTATATTAATTAATAAGAAAACATAAAACACGCCATACGACAATTGGAAAATGCACGCACTTTTTTCTTCCTCCTGTACACTTACTTCTTTAGCACTTACAACGGTACGGTTTTCACTCTAAGGTTATATGGTTTGAAAAATAAAATATTCGTGGAAATGTTAATTAATTATCTACAAGGAGAGGAAATCAATAAATTTTAGATAGGTACCGCTCCATTTATAAGATGTAGGGATAAATCCGTATTCCCCAATACGGATTTATCTACGAATTGATTGTTACTACGGACGACATTATCAGCCCATTTCCCACTGCTGCAACACCAGCCTCCTTTCTGTACAAATCACTAAGCTATAATCCGCGAGTGCGGGTTCGTCGATGTAATATTTATGGCGTAAAAGGTTTGGTTCGAGGACTTAGTAACAAACTAAATAAACCAAACGGTTTGCTTTTGCATTTTGAGAGCAGCGTGAGCAGTGGTGATGAAATCCATTTTATTATAATAATATCATACAGTGAATGCATTGGTTCGAACACAGAACCTACCTACGCCACGGCCACGACCTCAAATGATATGACATGCATGCGTCAAGCGACTCGCGCGTGTCTCTTTTTTCTTCAGATGAACAGCGTCGCGTCGCAAATTGTGGTGCGGTGACTAATGACATGCTCAAAGCCCTACTAAATACTATAAATGAGAAAGTCACTCTGTTTGTTTGTTACCATTTCCTGATCAAAAAGTACCTAATGACATTCGGCAAGATATCTTACAGAAGGAAAAAGAACGCGAACGAAGTCGCGGGCAGATTTTCTTATATTTGTTTTCTCAGCAAAGGCGTATCGTTCGACCATGCAGGTAGTGACCAAGTTGCAAGTCGACACCATAAGCCACCACTGCTAACTCAACAACAAACACACGCACGAAAACCGTCAAGATTCCAGAAAGCACAGAAATAGAGCTTCCGCCTACAGCGGCGGAACGTGTCCGGTAAAACAATACAAAGTTGGATTTAGCTAGGTACAATGCGCGCAACATTTAATTTTATGTGTATACCATAAAATAACATCATTGCCTATTTTTAATTTAGTCATAGTGTGGAAATTATGTTTTTTCCTACTCCTCCACTATTATTTTCTGATTTATTTCGTTGCGGGATCCAAGACAGTTAAATCGTTTCTCTGGGACTATGTCGAGCTTCATTGTCTCGGCGCTTTTCTGTTGGTCGCCACTGTTGATTCTAGCTTACAGGACAAATTACAGTGATTTGTTAATAGTGCGGCGGGCTTGTCCCAAATACTAGTCATGACCTAAAAGGGAGTTACCACACACCGACGCGGCGTCCGCGTCAGCATAAACAGAAAAGCGGTAAAAAACGTAACTTGCTTGGATGCGTTCGAATGACGCGACACGCGACACGCCACGACGACGAAGGAAATGCGACAAAGGTTTACTTCTATATATTCAATGTGTTTGTGCGTAGTGCGTACATGGAGAGATCCGGGAAGCGGCAATTGCGTTGCGACCTAATTTATCAGAGATACCATTTTTGTTACTTCCTTATTTTTCTCGATGTTTTCTTTTGAGAGAATCGTTTCTTACGAATTGAGGCGAAACGATTTTGTCCCATAATAGACTTGATTCAACAATATGTTTATGTTTTCGTAACAGTACCAATTAAACATACGATTTCCGGTTGTATAAGTCAACGTTACTGCTTTATAACATCACGCCTGTAATCCTCAAAAGGTTAGGCAGAGCTTCACCTAATAGTACACCCAATATGTCAAAGTCTTCAGAATAGAGGACAAGCCTGTTCCCATCAACCGGGCACATATCCAGACTCCGTGGCTGCTAATGAGAATTTCCTGATTATAAAACCAAATAGAGAGAGACAGAGCTGCGGTGGCCTAATGGTGGCGGCTCTGACTTGCGAACAGTAAGTCGTAGGTTCAAACCCAATCGCATTACATTGTGTAATTTATTTCATCACCACTGTTCTCAAAACGGTGAAGGAAAACATCGTGAGGAACCCGGCATGTCCTAGACCCAAAAAAATCGAAGACGTGACATCTATCAATCCGCAGTGGGACCGCGTGGTGGATTAATAGCCCATACTCTCTCACAGAGAGCCGGCCTGGACTCCCAGCAGTGGGAACATTAAAAAGCTGATGATGAAAACCCAATAATACTTTACTTGACTTGGACATCGAACCCAGTGCCTCATGCTCAGTAGTCGCACTTGCGACCACTAAACCGACGGGGCTCATTTCATACAAACAAAACCAGCCAAGTGCATGTCGGACCATGCACAATGTAGGGTTCCGTAGTTGCCCATCAAAATATGTGAACTTACTAAACTGATTAACCACCCTGCGTACCTGCCTCCGGGCGATGATTTTTATTGTAAAAATAAAACTAACTTGATCTGCGCCCATACATTATGTATAGGAAAATATTTTATACAGGTACATTTTATTACGTTGGTTGACTATTACTCGTAAACTTGTAAAGCCTACTTAGCTGTGATAGTTTTCCTTTAATTTTTGTTATATAATTATGCTACTACCATGATTACTACCTTTTATCTCGCGCACAAACACAACCCGTATCCGTATACGTACCCGGTGGTTAAGGTAGCCACACTTGAGTCTAACAAAAATTGCCACTTTAAAGCTTATTATTTCACAAACGAATCCGATACTCAAAAAAAAGGTTGAGCAAACTTACAATATTTTTTAAAGACCTATCCTGCGACAGCCCACACAATGGGCTTCACGAGAAAAAAATCATTCCCTCTTTAGTGTGTACTGGAAATACCCTGAATAAAAATAATTTTCAAAATTTTATTCTACCAGTTTGTCGGCGTAACTCATTTATATACTCATGCCAAATTACAGCTTTTTAGTACTAAGAGTCTTTGAGATATAGTGCAGACGGACGGACGGACAGACAGACAGACAGACGGACATGGCGAAACTATAAGGGTTCCATATTCCACCACTTCACATTATATTTAATAAATGTTTACGAGAAGGCACCTTTCCCGATATTTGGAAACGGGCGCATATCACACCGGTTTTCAAGAGTGGTGATAAAAACAACATACAAAATTATCGTCCTATCTCCATACTGTCCACCTTGTCGAAGCTTTTCCAGAGTCTTGTACATAGCGAAGTATACTCACACATTCACAGCCTCATTGTCTGTGATCAGAATGGGTTTGTTAAACGACGCTCGACGAATACCAATCTCATGTTCTTCACAGACTTTTTATTCAAAAGCATGGATGAACAAGTTCAGGTTGACGCGTTGTTGACGCGTTGTGTATACAGGTTTTCGGAAGGCTTTTGACAAGGTGGACCACAAACTCCTCCTAGATAAAATTGCTTACAACGGCATCCGTGGCAATTTATTACGATGGTTCATGGCATACATATACAATAGATCGCAAAGGATAGTCATTAATGGTTTTCAGTCAAGTTCAATCATTGTCACCTCTGGGGTAACCCAGGGCTCAATTTTGGGGCCCTTACTCTTTATTTTGTTCATAAATGACATTAAGAAATGCTTCATTCATTCACGATTTCTAATGTATGCCGATGACATCAAAATTTACAAGTCGTGCAAAGGCAGACAAGATTGTCTGCTACTGCAAGAGAACCTCGATAGACTCTCTCAATACTGTTCAAATAACAAACTCCAGCTAAGTTTACCTAAATGCAATGCAATCATTTTCACAAAAAACAAAAACATTATAAAATTTGATTATAGTCTACACGGCATTTCTCTGCAGAGCGTTGACAATATCCGAGATCTCGGTGTTGCAATGGACTCTAAATTTCACTTCAATCTATACATTGACAACATTATTAATGGTCCGTATCGCATGTTTGGTTTCGACATGCGTTCTTCAAAATACTTTAAAGACCGTCTACGTTTTTACTTTTATATAAAGCTTTGGTCCGTTCACAACTGGAAGCAGTACCTGTTTGGAGTCCTATTTTTGATATTTATATAAAAAGAATGGAAATGGTTCAAAAAAAATATTTACGTGCTATGCACTACAGATGTACTAAATCTAAACTGCCATACACTCAATTATTAATACGGTATAAACTTCAAAGCTTGGAGTCAAGGCGCAGCCTACTGATGTTTATGATGCTTCATGGTCTATGTAATAACCGGTTCGACTGTCCACAAATTACGAGTAACCTATGTTACATTGTACCTAGAACAGTGATGCGTCGCGAGGCGCGCGTGTCCCGGCTATTCCACACCGCAAGGTGCAGAACTCACGCCGGTGCACGGGCGCCTCTCCGGCGCATTGTAGATATAATTATATAACACACAGTTCATAGATTTAGATATTTTCGCACTTACGCACTTTCATTATAAGGATCTTTATATGTTTTGTATTTGAACGTTACAGTTATTAATTATTTTTTGTTATGTACTATGACAACTAATAAGTTATGAGTTATAAAGTACGAGTACTTCTTACTCCGCACGCATTAAACTAAATATTACCTATACAATTATTTCGCGGGCATTTTTGTGGGTTACACGTTTACCTAGTTTATAAGATATTCTGAAATACTTAAATGTAATGTTTAACTGTTTTATATCCCAATAAAGTAAAATAAAATAAAAAATAAATATTGACTACGGAAAAAACAAAAGTGTAAAAAACATCCACCTTTTAATAAAATTTTATGTACAGTCAGCATCGAAATTTCAAAGCAGGTTCTTTAATAAAAACTTGTTTGATTTTACTCGTTATTAGAACAAGTTATTAATGAATAAGGAATATTTTTAAGAATAATCTTCTGGAACATTGGAATGTGGAAGGGTATGGTATACGAGTAGAGGAAGACCAAAGAAACGATGGATGGACTGTGTTATGAATAATATGGTAAGAAAAGAGGTCATGAGATGACGAAAAACAGAGAGGTATGGAAGAGGAAGACATGCTGCGCTGACCCCAAATGAATTGGGATAAGGGCAAGAGAATTATTGATGAATCTTCTGAAACATTAAAAATAGTAGCTGGAGTCCTACACATAATTAAAATTCCGGAATGTTAAGCTACTTCTGTAGCTGACCGTACCTTTAGCGTGCAATTTTGACATGCAAAAAAATCGTATTCGCTATCATCGCCCACGTTCGAACAGTACCTATACGGCAAATAGTGATGTACGATCCGATGAAATTAACGGACTTTACAGTATCGTATCGATGCTTCGATATTTTTGATGGATACAAACGAATACAATCAAATGCTTGTATCGATCAAAAAAGTCATTATCATCATCATTCTCCTGCAATTATCCCATTTTATTTCGGATCGGTGCAGCATGTCTTCTTCCTTCATACTTCTCATCGATACAAAAGTACCGGTATCATATTTAATAGGTTGTACCAGGCCATAAATTGTTTGATCAGTCAATAAAAACAAAATGCTTGGGTATCGATAAAACGCTTGTTTTTTTTTTATAACGGTGGGACCGGTAGTTGTTAAATTTGTTAACTTGAGTAGTTATGAGTAGGTTGAGTAGTTACGATTTATGAGGTAAACTCATAAATCGTAATGATAAGTTTTGTTTAAGTTTTGTTTAGAGTCTTAAAATTAATAAATATGTATGATGCCCTGTTGTTATAAAACTTTTTAACGACAATTCTACAATTGCATGGATCTATACATTTTTAACGTGACGATACGATCCGGTACAAGGCCATTTGATGCAATTCTAGAACCCTATAATTTAATTACGATACGTCTTGATCCAAATTATCGATAAACATAACATTTTATAGTACCTATGGTACATCCCTATTGGCAAGCTTCATTAACAAGGTACTGCCTAGTATTAGATTTAATTTAGCTTTGTCCGGAGTCGTCTCTGTTACACACAATATCAGGCAGCAGGGATCACCAATTAGTTTCTTCAGGGGTCCGGTTTTTTTTAAATAAAACTACCGTCGCGGTCCGTTTATACTAGAGTTTAATAATAAGCAAACTCGTGCTTCATTACTACAGATTCTATATTAATGAAGTACGAGTTACTAGAAACAATGGAAACACGTATGTTCGGTTTGAATGAACAGCATTAAGGCTAAATTAAACATACTACGTAATAGCACAAAAGCATGCAAGTTTCGAGCAGCTGTCACTTAGTAGCATACAAGTAGCACGTGTATAAGAAAAAAGCGTGCTTGTGGTGAAAAAGCACGCTACTTAATCGAAAGCCGGTTTATTTTTCGTGCTACCTAGCACACGGTTTGTTGACGACGCATAAAACCTCTTTTTTGTTACTCTTCGGTTTTACTGTTTAATATGTTTTTTACAGTGCTGTCACCTTTTTTTTGTTTTCTGTCTGTGTGTCCAATAAAAAACTGGAAGATAATGTCACTAACTGCCGTACTCAGAGATATTTAATGATTACTTAAGCCGTCACTAAGTAAAGATTTGACATACTTTTGTATGACAAAACTGTCAAAACCTTTACTAAGCAATGGCCTAAATAATCATTAAAGCTCTCTGAGTGCGGCAGTGAGACTTGCAAAAATAGGTATGCTCGTAATAAGGTATGCTTTTGAGATTTGTGCTTTAGAGCAAATGAACACACTCAGAAAGCATGCCAGAAATGAGCATACTACATAGTAGTAAATAAGCATGCTTTTCTAGTAGCATGTATATTCCAGCCTTCTACTATTATAACGGACTTCTAAAAAAATACGAAATAATGTATTCCACTAGCATTCATTACTGCTCCGATTCCAAGGATTTGATTTTCGTATTGCAAATAAAAAATCGGCACTTAAAAAAAAGCCAACGAAAAGAACCAAATTTACCAACTTCCGAATATAAAGTTTTTTTTTTTTTTGTAAAACTCGCACTCCCGAGATACAAGTGATGCTTAGTTTGTGGCTCACCGATTATGTTTACAACAATGTTCTTTAATTAATTTATTATTAAACCTTTTCAGCAATTTTTAATCCCGGCCGAAGTCTTTTACGATGCAGCATCCATTCAAAAGACGAGTTAATTACTTTCTGGTTCAACCATGCACGGTCAGCGGTATATTTAATTAAAGGCACGTATCGACTGCCTCATTGGTCTAGTGGTCGCAAGCGCGACTGCTGAGCATGAGGTCCTGGGTTCGATTCCCGGGTCGGACAAAGTGTTATTGGCTTTTTCCATCAGGAATTTATCAGTAACAGCCACGGAGGCTGGAATTGTGCCCGGTTGATGGCAATAGGCTCGCCCCCTACTACATGGGACTTAAACATAACTGGCGAAATGTGGGTGTAAATTAGGTAACCTCTGCCTAACCTTCGGGGATTACAGGCGTGATGTTATGTTATGTTATGTATAGACTGCTTTGGAAACACAAAATGCGTAACGAGCCCTTTTAACCTACTAAGTGCCTGGCTAAAGATGTCCGACCAAAGAGAGTACAACACATGGTAAATACAGGGTGTAAACGGAACCTTCACGAAGTCGGCGTCGACCAAGCATTCTAACCATCAAACTAAAGTAACCCTACTCAAAAATGTCAGATGAGAATTGTTTTTTTTTTGAAACTATATCATTTCATGCTAAAGTGTGACTTGAAAAGCTATTAGAAATTTTTACAAATTGTAGTAGTTTGATGTGATGCAATTGATCATCATCAGCATATAATGTTCCCACCGCTGGGACTCAGGCCTCCTCTCTAGGAGAGGGATGGGCTATAATCCACCACGCGGTGGCTGTGCGGGTTGGTAGATGTCACATGTCTTCGATTGTTTTGGTTCTAAGACATGCCGGTTTCCTCACGATGTTTTCCTTCACCGTTACCTCACGTAATTAATGGATGGAATCCATTGATCGCAGTAATATATAAGTCAATGATGTAATCTCATAATATTAGTTTAATCGAGGGACATATTGATACCCCCAATTCTGACATGATACTAATAAAAATATGAGTAAAAAAATCACTAATAAATAACAGACAGAACCATAGCAAATATTTCGGAAAAGTCTCGCAACCCTTGCACTTATCACAGAAAATGTACGCTGGTCAATGAATTTTAGGTATAATCCATTTTCCCTTCATATTTTAAGACTGGCTTAGGACAATGGCGATAAAGAAACTTGTAATAAACTGAGACCTGGAGAGCGTGGACTGCGGGTTGTTCGCAAGAGATACCGTGGCCTCGACATAAAGGGCTGATAAGGAACATGGGTGGTTTTTAGTCAGTAGAAGTCTGACACTCCCTTTCGCTCTGCCCAAGAGCGGGAGGGGTTATTTGATGATTTTCCTACCGCCAAAAAAAGAAAAAAAATTACCTGGAGAGCGTGCCATGGCACAATTACGTCACAAATTAAGGATAAAGTTTTTTTGTTTTTATCTGTTATGCGTTGTATGTGTATTTCTTTTTTGTATGTCTATTTGTATGCTCGTTATGTTTCTGCGACAAATAAATATTTTTTCTTTCTTTCTTTTCTTTCTTTACATATTTGGGACGAGAATCGAATACTGAATACCATTAATCTTTCCCTCGTTTAACCTCACACACTGTATTAAGTAATAATATCACTAAATCAAGTTCCCTTCCTTTACCACAAAAGTGTACTAAATGGCCAGCCTTTTGAAGGTGAAAAATAAGTACCAATGCTCTCTGGCGAGACCCGAGACTTGCGCAAGTTCGCTTTACCGCTGGATATCGTCCAAGCATCGTGCAATCGCAACGATTGACAGATGCGCACGATATAAACTAACCGTTGGTTTAATAGCATTCGGATACGGCGGGATACATAGAATGAATCGTATTGATTGGGCTCAACAGAAGAGGAAAATAAAATGAACGGGTTTTGAGGTTTTCCATCAGGAATACCTTTTTCGTAGCAGACTGGATATACACCAGGTTGGCAATAGGCTCGCCCCTATTACGTAGAACAGGTGAAATGTGGGTGTTTTGATGGGTACACCTGTGCCTAGCTCTTACAGTCGTGATGTTATGTGTGGATTTTAATGTGATGTTTTTGTTGTTGTGTCTTTGGTTATGACAACCGCCACCGATAAAAGATAATAATATAACTATAACATTTTACGTTACGTATACAGGTGTAAATCAACCCATCACGGCCGTCAACCAGGCATTCTGTACATCAACCTAAGTACCCCTACGCAAAAATGTTTGCTGGGAAACGACTTTTTTTTGGGTCAAAAATCTCATTTTACGGTAAAACTCAATGTAGCACTATTAAAACATTGTGCTAGTAGATGCTTTGAATAGTAAACGGGTCATGGGGGTAATTTAAGTAAAGTTATAAACTGAAAAACTAGTATTTTCAAAAACAGCTGTGAAAAATTTGGAACTTTGACCCCCAATATCTCCGTAACTAGGAGGTTCCCAGGTATGGTCTAGAACAAAAAAAATATCGCAGTGGTGGGGAGAACAAGTGCCCTTCCTACTTTTGCGTTAAGGATACTATTACACCCTATACATATATTCCTCGAAAGGATAGGCTGAGATGGACCATAGGGTACACCCACATTTCGCCAGTAAATATCTTAGTCCCTTGAAAAAAGGGGCGAGCCTATTGCCACAAACAAGGCAATTCAGGCTCTGTGACGGTTACTGAGAAATTTCTGATAGAAAAAACTAATAACATTTGCTCGACCCGGGAATCGAACCCAAGACCTCATGTTCAGCAGTCGCGCCTGCGACCACTAGACCAACGAACAGTCCAAATAATAAAATGTTCAAATATACACTGTTTGCTACGACAACTATACATATCAATCACAAATGCATTATTCTGATTGATCGTAGCTTTCGAAATAAATTAATCCCTCAAACGCGCCTGACGTTCGAAGCAAAATCTATTCGAATACGTCAGAAGCACCATTTTAGTACCTATTTGCTAATGTGCGTCGCTTTGGCAATTGATGAAACAATCACTAATCCTTGCTATGTAGCGGGTAAAACGAACAATCACAGAGTTGTCAACTAAGCTTTATTGTACATCAAATTAGGCAATGCGCAAATAATATTTTAACGACTTTTTTGTGTGAAAAATGACGGTCGACGATAGCACTCAAAATGTTGAGCAGACAAATGCATTGAAAAGTACGTGTCGTTGTACTGAACGGTATGCACGAGTTTCCGAAACCATAATAAGTAAATGAATATGACTCAAGCATTTTTATTTAGGTACACCTTTTTTTGGCAGGTGGAAAATCATAGAATAACCCCTCCCGCTCTTGGGCAGAGCGAAAGGAAGTGTCAGACTTCTATTGACTAAAAAAACACCCATGTTCCTTCTTAGCCCTTCATGTCGAGGCCGCGGTATCTCTTGCGAACAACCCGCAGCCCCGACGGGCGTCGCCTTCCATGTTGCTGACATCTCTATGAGGCGCGCGTGGAACACGAACGCGCCGTCGAGACGTTCTGTCGTTGTCATAAGACGGACGGACGGCGAGCTAGATTATTATGTAGCCTACTACGCTAAATAAAGTATCAAATTTAAATAAATATACTGTCATATACCTACTTCAATCGTCAAGTATATAATCATCATTCTCTTGCCCAAATTTCAATTCATTTGCGGACAGCGCAGTCTGTTTCTTCTTTCATACTTCTCTATTACACGTCATCTCATCAAACACCTCCTTTCTTGCCATATCATCCTTCACATAGTCCCCTCCATCGTTTATTTCGTCAATCGTCAAATACATAACATAACAAACAAAATGTCGCCACAATTTCACAATATTTGCTTAGTTCAAAGCTCGATACACGTTCTCTACGTTCATGTTGTTTGCTAGTCCCGGTTTGACGTTTCAGCTCCCGTACATGCAGATAGTTATATCTATCATAACCTGTTTGCACGGACATTGGGAAAATCCTACTGAAAAATTCGGGTTGTTGTACATTCGGCACAAAGTAAATTCGCCACGAAAAAAAGTATGTGTAAACTCGCCACAGCTCTATTTTCATGAATAAAATCCGCCATATTGGTTATTTCCGTACAGACAGCAGAAAAATCGTCGCCTGACTAACCTTCACACTGCTCTGTCACACTGGTGTGACGATGAGGATTTTTTTCTAACCATCACACTAGTGTTATGGATAGGAAATAAGATTTACTAACTTTAACACCGGTATGATATTTTATACTCTATATAAATTTTGTGCAGATTGTCATTTTCACGAAATACAGGAGTTAACAGGAGTAATGTAATGTGTTATGTAGTACTAGGGTATCATAAGTTGATAGAAGATTAATCATTTCTTTCGGGCTGTCACCAAATACAGGAGTTAACAGGAGTAATGTGATGTGTTATGTAGTACTAGTGTATCATAAGTTAATAGGAGATTAATCATTTCTTTCGGTCTGTCACCCCGTAGCTAATCTTCAACTGAATCATGACACCCTGGTACATACAAAATGAAAACAAAAAAAAAAACCAATAACTTTGTTTGTAACCAGTACTTTAAGCAAAAATTATGTACCTATGAAGACTTGTGACGAAATTACACATATTTTTTATGCATGTGACGAATACACTTTCAATGTATGGAGTTTTTAAAATGTGACGAATTTACTTTGTGACGAATGTACAACAACCCAGAAATTCCTTATGGAAAATCCGAATAACTCTTTGCCCACGCTTGCGGCGAAAACCTCGTTGTAAAATTTCATGTAGACGTCCGTCACTAATGTCTGGGCACTCTAGTGACCCGATAATGTTCCAAAATTATTTGAGTGGCAGTTAAAAATAGTCGGAAAGGCATGTTTTATAAATAACTGCTACATAGTGCAGATCTAAAGGCCGCGGCATATCTTTGCGTGCGATGATAAACGAATACCTATGTGCGATTAATTGATTATGTTATGTGGTTCTCTGCAAAGAGCAGGCACCTACTGGTAATGCTAATACTGTTAGGATTTAGATTAACCGGTTATTCATTCTCTACATAACAACATGCCTGTAATCGCCGATGAACTAGGCAGAGCTGTATCTAATATATCTAAGTACAGCCACAGCCCATCAGTTAGGTTTAAGTCAAATGTAATGGGGGCGAGCCTATTGCCATCAACTAGGCACAAATCCAGACCCGAATATTCAAGAACAGTTAATAAATATAGCTATAACTTGTGATATGGTTTTGTGTTCATTTGTCTTATTGAACTCTCCTTAAGTAACAGTTCAAACCGACCCTTATAAAAATCTAAATCACAATATTTTATTTCACATAGCAATTATAAACGTCGACCAAAAGGTTCACGGTTCGGGTTGGTCGTTTTCTATGGAGAAGAACCGGCAGGAAACTAGACAGATAATCTTTTAAAAAATTGGGTTCACAACATTTTCATGTTACAGCACTATTACTTAGGTACGGTACAATAAGTCGTAGGGTAGGTTACATCAAAAATAAAAACGTAAAACAAGATAAAAAGTTAAGAAGTATTTAAGAATTAACAAAGCCTACAATGTTCACACAAACATCCATAAATCTATACGAACTGTCTGACAACATGTGGCACAAATGATGTCATCAGTGCTATAACTATTCTTTGCAAAAACGCGTTTATATGATTAAAAACTATTGTAAAAACTGTAATTAACAGGAAAAGAAATCTCTTTTTGTTTAAGGCTGCTCTCTCGAAAAAGCTTAAAAAATGAAGCATCTTTTCACCTGCACTTACAGATAAATTACATCTGAGAAAAATTTATAATAATCTACATGATATGATACGTAATTTGGTTTAGCCATAATTTTTCTATCGGTATCACATAATAAGAAAAAAATTCCACAAAATCACCTCCAAACCGTTGATTTGAACCATTTTACTCTTTCATTTTTTAACAAAACAATATAAAAAAAAATATCTACTGCTTTGCAATACATAGGAAAATAATTTGGTTTTCTTACTTCTTAAAAACATGTATTGTTTTAATTATAATAAATTAAAAATGCGTCCGTTTAAAGTCCATGTCTACGACCGAGAGGGGTAGTTGGCTATGCACAAGGTCATTGGCGTGAATACAAGCCCTAAGTAAATTATCGTTCTGTAAGACCCGCGCAATTTTCCCAGCAAGAAATCAAAGGCATACTTAACTCTTCAATTCATTCCATGGAATTGATAAATTGATTCACTACTACGGGCTCCCACAATCATAAATGTAAGTAAGGTACTGAATAACGTTCAATTGAGACGAATGTATAGAATTCTGATTATGACCTTTTATAAAATTGTCTGTCTCAATGACAACAAATTACTGAGAAAATTACGAAGTGATCTTTCTTATTTTAACGACAGAAAGAAGATACAAGAATATACTAGAATACCTAACAATTCTTCTTGTAGGTCTGTGTAACTAATATGGCTTATCGAAAAAATATAAGAAAAACATAAGATTGAGGTACTGATGAGGTACTATATTTTAACGAAAAGATGATCTAGTTATAACGTCTTCAACTAGGTGAAATCAGTTTGGTCCAGCCATTCTGAAGTCAGAATGGCTGGCCACTTTCTTCGTAATAGTTTTCCCTCGTTAGCGAGGTACCAATAATTTGAATTCTAGTACCAAATACTATAAAATAGGTACCAGAACTTGGTATTGTTGAAACCTCCAAAATATCTCTTGGTCCAGTCCACCGACGCAGACTACAACAGTCGACTGCGATGCTGTAACATGTGACTACTGGTACCCACGCAGATTTTAATTGTTAGGTAAACCCTACTGTGACAATTAAGAGGAAACGGAGAACTTTTGGAAATTAGGTATTTGAAGAAACTATCGCTGCCGCTACTTTGCGAGTGCCATTTCGACATGAGTGCTAAGAACAAAGCTAAGTAAAGAGTTATCAATTGGGGTCTGACATTCGACTATTTCCCCTCCAATATTTGACCAAATTAATACAGAATAAAAAGGACATTATCTGAGCTCCTATTTTTTCTTTTTTATTAACTGTTGTCTTTGTAAATAAACTAAGACTTTGTTGAATGTAGTTTAAATAGAATGAACATCATCTTGTAAGAGATCTAGTGCTTATAAAGTATGTGTCACGAAAACATAGGGACATAGAAGCGAGTGATATAATATTTTAGTATAGAAACAAATGCTTTAAAGTTCTGAACCAGAAAGAAAACAGGCGAGAGCATTCGTATACAAGACCGGATTCGGAGACAAGACCATCCGCAGTTCCTCTGAACACATTTTTGTTCCGTTCACAATGCATTGGAGTAGTATTTTCCGGAAGTCCCGGAACTCTTGTCTGCGTTCGCTTTTCGTTCGATTTTCGTTCGGTAAGGGGTGCTCGTGGCTTAATAAGAACTGCCACTCGGGTCGATCTTTAGGTAAAGCTGTGCTTGTCTAGGTCGGTCTGTGGATGGGTGACCGCCCGACATACCGAGTTTCCTCCGTGCCCCGGAAAGCACATTAAGCTGTTGGTCCCGGCTGCCATATATAGATCTTTGGCAGTCGTTACAGGTAGGCAGTGACCTGAAATTCTGACATCCAGTCTTACCGAAGACTATTGTATTACCTAGTATTAACTGGGTTGTGGAGGCCAGATAGGCAGTCGCTCCATGTAAAATACTGGTATTTAGCTGCATCCGGTTAGACTGGAAGCCGACCCTAATATAGTTGGGAAAAGGCTACGCAGATGAATTAAAGAAATCTGTTTCCTATAAAAGTGCAATACCCACACGTCAAATAGTCTAATTAAAAAAATGTCATGCGTAATTTCTATGAGGGTGAAAATGCTGTACCTACTGAATACGAGGTAAGCCATGAGCAAACCGCTAATGAGTTTTCATCAGGAATTTTTAAATAGCAGTCACGGAGTCTGGATTTGAGCCCGGTTGACGGCAATAGGCTCGCCCCCTACTGCATGGGACTTAAACATAACTGGCGAAATGCGGGTGTAGGTACACCTCTGCCTAACCCTTCGGGGATTACAGGCGTAATGTTATGTTATGTTGTAAACTATTCAATCAGCGACCATCTGTTAGTAATAATAAAATTATTCAGTGCTTACTCATAATGTTTACATACATTAAAGAATCCTAAAGCTCATTTATTAGTACTCTTCTGACGTCATTCAATATTTTTGTCATAACACGACTTGGCATCGAGAGGACGCGCTTACGAAAACATCGAGATAAAATATTCACTAAACATAACATAACGACTGTAATTAAATTATCGAAGGCAGAAGTAAAGTCCATTTCACGAAAGAAGTCCCGCAGACGCAGCGCTGTATGTCGCGCGACATAATGTTGTTTCACAACTTTTGGCATCGTAAATAAACCTTATAACGCACTAATCCAATAATAAACTCACAAAATATCTACCACAACAAACGCACCTTGATAACATCGACAAACGACAACATGGCCGATCTGTTAAATTTAGTTCCACAATTGTCCGCGGGACTTCTTTCGTGAAATGGACTTTACCATATTTCAACAGTATCTACAATCAATGTTACCCACCATGACGATGTGGACGCTCACACAGGAGGCTGTGTAACTGTGTATAGACTCGAGAGTAGTACAGGGAGCCATGAAGCGTTCCATGCTCGGCATAAAACTACTAGACCGCGTTCCAAACTGTTGTGTATAAATAAAGCTATTATATTGTTATCACACTAATATTATAAAGGCGAAAGTTTGTGAATGTGTATGTTTGTTACTCTTTCACGCAAAAACTACTGAACGGATTTGGATAAAATTTGGTACACAGATAGTTTATTACCTGGATTCCCACATAGAATAGTTTTTATCCCGATTTCATCTTCCCGTGGGATAATTTTCGAGTTGTAGCGGGCGAAGCCACTGGCAACAGCTAATAGTTATGATCAAATATGCAATACTGTTTTACAAATTGAAACGTGTCACAGAGCCGGTGAGAGAGAGACGTCAGTTATGTGTAAAACACCAAGCGATGACACACGGTCTGTACGCGTTCATTTCAACACAAACGTCGAAATCCGAAGGTCTTCGATTTTGGAAATCGCGTTAAGGAACTCAAATGGAATTGGACACTTAGCAAGCCGTGGTGACGGCAGGTGGAGTAAAACTGTGACACAGTGACGTCCGAGGAATGAAAGAAAAGTGTTGATCGTCCGGCGGCGAGATGGGCAGACGATATTGTTGCTATCGCGGGAATTTCCAGGATGAGGCTGCAAAAGCGTTGAGCTTGGCTGGCATGAGCAAAGAGAGGCCTATACCCAGCAGTGGATGGAGTCAGGCTGTGGATGATGAGGCGAGTATATTTCAAAATTAGTGAAATTAGAGCTTATACAGTTACGGCGTGTAGAGTTAGGCCGTATACAGAAAGAAAGCTGGTAACCGGCGCCGATCGACCAGCGCTTGTCGGCGCTGGTCCATGCTGGAAACCGGCGCTGACATTTATATGAACAAGCGCCGATAAGCGCCGAACGTCGCCGAGAACTTGTCAGCGCTTATCGGCACTCATCGGCGCTTGTTCATATAAATGTATGCATGGACCGGTTCCTATAAGCGCTGGTAGATCGGCGCTGGCTACCAGCTTTCTTTCTGTATACGGCCTTAGAAGCATGGCTCTACATGGGATTTGATAACGTTTTGCAGTAATAATAATAATCTTTATTTATTCAAAAACATACAGAGTTTGAAATATAGTTTGATATTTGGCTTAGAAATACAATTATAGTTTATGTTGCAAAATCTGTACAAGAATAATACTCTATACCTGTATTTTAAGGGGTAGTTTACGGTCAATATCAACAGTGCGAGCCGCATGGTCTCGTTACGGCAACATATTGCATGAAAATGTTTTTGGTGGGATTAAATGTAATTATCGAAGCCAGAGGTAACTTTATACGGCAGTGTAATGAGGTTGAGTCTATTGCATTTAATCGAACACAAATCCAAACGCCAGGCCATTTTGATACGCGTATGGAAACATTGTTAATGCAGGCGAGGTGGAATTTAGCGGAATTATTACGGAGTCGAGAGTTGGAGCTACAAAATAGGTAGAGTTTGGCCAACGAAAGCTGTCCACGCATTATTTTCAGAAGTTTTGATATGGCAATAATTTAAGACTGTCAAAATTGACACATTGACGTTTCGTATTTGACTCATCTTGTGTTTACGTGCATCTTATTTTCATTGATTTTGTTTAAAATAATGCCAAAAACAATCAAAAGTTCGACGAGGAAGCTTCTATTTACTATGATTGACAAATATAAAGACATAAAAAGTGATTTGAATCAGAAATCTGCAGAGAAAATACTACGACTGGATTCAATCCTTTCACTTTTAGGTTAGTTTATTGAATTTCTAATGAAACAACTTGATGCTTTTCGACTATTTATAACAAATCGCAATATCTTTCCCGGTGTATCTACTTTTCAGAAAGTATTGACAACGATGAGACAACACTTAAAATAATTGTGGAAGCAGTAGAGAAATTGAAAACTCTCGAAGAAAATGAAATGGCGACTTCTGAATCATATTATTTAGAAAAGATATCTTCAATGACAGGTATTACTTTAGAAATTATAGATTTTTAACAGTTACTTCGAAGGGTTTATATACATTTATGATAATGTATGGATACCTAAATTAAATAATATACTATCTTTGTATTTTATTACGGTTTTTGACTTTAATGACTGATTAGTAATAATATACTGTAACATAATTTATTGTATTTGTTCTCTTCAGATGTAAGTGTGAAGACCCTAAGAAGAATTAAAATTGAAGGGGTTAAAAATCAAGGACAGTGGAATACTCCGGGGAAAAATCGTCCACATTCAGCAACAGTTTCCAAATTGGATAATTTTGATATTTCAGCTATAAGAAACAAAATAAATGAATTTTATGGAGTTAGAAACACTGAGAAGCCTGCACAATGAGCTGAGGGAAGCAATTGATTTTAGGGGATGCCGTGAAACCCTTAGAAAAATTTTACACAGGAATGGGTTTGAGTTTCAAAACAACAAAAATGAACGGGCTTTACTTACAGAAAAATATGAAATTGCGGCATGGAGACATAGATTCTTGAGGACAATACATAAAAAGAGGCTAGAATGTAAACAGATTATTTACCTTGATGAGACATATGTACATCAGAACTATAAAGTAAAAAAATCGTGGCAAGGACCTTCAACAAGTGGTGTCACTACTAATATATCGTCAGGAAAAAGACATATTATTGTGCATGCAGGATCGGAGGAAGGGTTTGTGCCAGGTGCATTATTGGTATTCAGCACAAAATCCAAATCAGCTGACTACCATGATGATATGAATGCTACCAACTTTATGAAATGGTTTGAGGAAATGTTGATACCTAATCTCACTAAACCTAGTGTAATTGTGATGGACAATGCAAGTTACCATGTGAAACAAGTAAACAAACCCCCTACTATGTCTGATTGTAAAGCTAATCTCCGAAAATGGCTTCAAGAGAATAATATTCATTTTGAAGAATATCACACCAAAGCTGAATTAATGTGTTTGGTGAAAGATAATAAACCTGCAGTTGTTTACGAAGCAGAAGTACTTCTAAAAAAACACAGTCATATCCACAATCACGAAATTTTGTTGCTGCCACCGTATCATTGCGACCTCAATGCTATTGAGCTTGTATGGAGTCAAGCGAAGAGAAAAGTAGCAAGCAAAAATATAGGAATACCCGGGTCTGAAATGCAAAATTTAATAAAAGAATGTTTTCTATCCATAACTGCTGATGACTGGAAGAAGTACACTGATCATGTACTAAATGTGGAAAATCAGTACAAATTAAGGGACCGTATTACTGAAAACGAACTTGAACCATTCATAATACATCTTGGGGACAGTAGCAGTAGCAGCGAAGAAAGCAATGAAGCTGATTCAATATTATCAGGTGTAGAGTTTTTGGAATCCGATTTCAACTATGACTCATAGCCAAAATTATGGATTATTTGAAAATAATAAAAAGGCAGAATTAAAAGTACTCTTTTATTTAATATTCTTCATAATACACTCGAAAATTACAGCTCATAAAACATTTAAAGAAAAATTTACTTGCTGAATAATAAATAGTATCAACTCCGTTTAAGCAGTGTATAGCCAGGGTTAACAGCTCTTGATTTTTTAAAATTCCCGCCTTTTTTCTTGGACTGCTTTCGTTGGCCAGACCTTTCATTGTAAATGAATTTGGTACGTGGTACTGTCCTGACTTAGGTGTGTGAATATATTATATTTACGATCAAAATAACATATTATATAATATATATATATATTTTTTTTATCACACGACGTTTTTGCAATAACTTCAGTTTCGAAGAAATAACATAATAGAACGAAAAGTATTTTTTGTCATGAATATAATTAATTCTATGATTTAGGTACCTATTTTGCTTAATTTTCGCCAGATTGAAGGTCCGGAGGAGGGGGGGGGCTAAAATCTGAAACCGTTAACGGTTCTATTTTAAAAATAGAAAATTCCAATATTACCGATAAAAAAAATATTTTCGCCGTTAAGGCATATTACGTTCTTTGCAAAGATTAAAAAAAATTATCACCGCTGAATGTAAGAATTTAACCAATTTGGACTAAGTTTATGTTTATCAGTGTTTTTTTCTTATTTTCATGCGAGTGTTAAATTCATTGGAAGTTGAACCTAATCGGTTTTCGAGAGAGTGTACCTTTTTAAAAAAAAAACTACACCACGCATTCAGCCATAACGTGATTTTTTTCTTGTCAACAATCAGATTCATTTTGTCTTTTTTTGTAAAACTTGCATTTAAAAGGGCCCTCAAAATGTCCAAGGCAGCGTCATCTCTGCCGGAGCTGCGGGACTGTTCAAAATAGATACCGCGGCTCCGGAACACACGCGATTTCCGAGCGTATAAGGCAAGTCCGAAAACTAAATCCGGTGAGCAATGCCCTATTATGCACGGCTGATAAGCCTAATCTAGTCTTGCACTCTCTCACTAGGGGGCGAGCCTATTGCCATCAACCGGGCACAAATCCAGACTCCGTGACTGTTACTGATAAATTAATGATGGAAAAAGCCAATAACACTTTGCCCGATCCGGGAATCGAACCTAGGACCTCATGCTCAGCAGTCGTGCTTGCGACCACTAGACCAATGAGGAATGAATAATAAATGTATACATGTACTTGATGGAGTCATTTTGTTATCTTATAACTGCATGATTTTTTAATAATAGCATTCCTTTGTACATACTAGAAATCGAATGAATAAAATTGTCTGGTATCTTGAAACTTACAAAATCATCGATTCGAGCCAAACTTGTAGGAAAAATCGACAAATTAACTTGGAAAACCTTGACCATATTTACAACCTTGTCATCCTATGTGTCGCAAATGGCTAAGCGGGAATTCCGTTATAATAAAGACAGAACTCATCTTACAAGCGCCCAGTTTAGTGAGACAAGATCCAAAGGTGATCAGTTTTCATAGCAGTACTTAGATTGTACATGTACAGGGATGTATTGTTTCACAGAGTCACTAGTTTGGTGACGGAATCCTCAAAAACGAATACCATGGACAGTCTGCAAAGAGAGACAGACATAAGGAGTGGAAAAAAATTAAAATAGATTTGAAAGCAAATTAAAAATAAATTATTTAGAAATACGTTAAGAATAAGATATGAATAATATTATTTAGTTTTAATTACGTTTATGTTTAAGTTTCAGTGTCAATGACCCCACAGTCAAATCATTACAACGGTTTTGTGGTTTATTATTTCTTAGTTTGTATGTTTACTTACCATTTTTGAATTAAAGTAAATATATAAATCCCTTAACTTATCTGTGCAACGTGTATCAGAATGGTGTGGTAATTTTTAAGGGTTTTCTACAGACTGCCAAACAATACAATTTGCTCCATAGGACCAAAAAGGAGAAGGTTCTCTATTCGTGTGCATGTATTTTTATTTATTATTCTCTCTTTTAACACTATTTATTTTCCAAACTCAATGACGCGCCGCCCGCCGTTGTGCCGTGTGCCGGTCGATTTCGTTATCCGAACCGCACGGCGCGGGCCAAAGGACTTTCTTTTTCTGTGTACCAGGGCCCAATTGAATCATAGTGGTTTTAAGAGGAAATGCGAGTGGTTTTCTTTATACAAACGTCCTTGAGTGTTTGTCTTTCTGGTTTACGACTTTAAAGCAAAAATGTTCACAGTTAAATAAATATCACCCTCTTCTATGACCCTTTGTTTTTTTTTTTGCACGTTACTATTTAATATAGGTATTTTACACGTTATTTTATTTATTTTTATTTTATTTTCTTTGGGTGGCTTACAGCTAACAATACAAAAATTAATAGTAAGTTGTTCAACGACAAGCTATTTACAAGCCTCCATAGGTGGCAGTAAACTAATGTATTATCTTAGTTTTGTATTTATTCGATACCTAAGTGAGTAATGTATGTTCTTTTAGAATAAATATAGAATCTTTAAACCCATTTTTTTTTTTAAATGACCTATTTAGACCGCTGTTCACAGAGCCCTAGTGTAAAAAAAACAGGCACTCAGTATTATATCCTTCTTATTCAGTTTCTGAAATATCTTTTAAATTGGTCTAACATTGGTGAAAGGACAGGTGCGTAGTACTCGTAACCAGCGTGCGTGTATGTCCACATGTATGAATGTGGACGAGGCAAAAGGAGTATGTAAGGATCGTAGCAAGTTGCGTTCTATGGTTTATGCCTACCCCCATGGGAAAAGGGCGTGAGTTTATGTTTATATGGTCCAACATTGGAGGACGAGATAGTCGAGAGCCATACCCCGAATTATGAGTTTTTATTTAGACTACTCCGTCGGATCTACAAGAGTTACAGAGTTCGGAGTCGCGTTCGTGTAGCGACAGAGCATTTCCTCTTAAATACTCATTTTCTACTTCAGAATACAAAAGTCTTTTAGAATTTTCTGAATGAATTCTACTCTAGGAACATAATGTATTATTTTTACTAAATAAAACAGGGTTGTTATCTAGTTAAACATAACATGAGAAATCCACAAACAACGCAAATCCTAATGGATGCTCCGAAAATTCGCAACAAATGAACACCACATTGTTGGTTAATTCTGATAATAGAGAGCATATAACTCCGATAATTCCGGTATGCGCAGTAAGTATCTTTCAATATTACCCAAAATCGACGTCCCTATTACGCAACACGCTCGTAATGGCAATGAATATCATTTTGTCTGTCAAACAACATTTAGGATTCCGTAGCCGAATGGCCAAAAACGGAACCCTTATAGATTCGTCATGTCTGTCTGTCCGTCCGTATGTCACAGCCACTTTATTTGGATACTATTAAGACTACACAGTTGAAACTTGGTAGGTAGATGTAATCTGTGAACCAGTTTACGATTTTTATACAAAAATAAAAGATTATCTCCCCATACATGGAACTAAAACTAAAAAAAAATTCGCAAACCTATATAATGTGTGGCGTGTCTATAGATAGAAACTTTAAAAAGGACATTGAAAACCAGTTTCTCTCAAAGTCAATCGTTAGAAAGATAGACACTTCCGAAGTGGTAAAATGTGTGTCCTCTAACTTTTCAACTAAGAGAGTCAAAAATCTAAAAAAAATATATTCTGTAGATCGCAATAAAAACTTTCAACCAAAACTGGTTTGAATGATATATTATAGTTAATAGTTTTTGAGATATAGTACATTTAAAAAACCGCAAATATAACTTTCTCATTCATACAAACACTATGAAAAACAAACTTATCATAAAATTTGTTTTTCTCTAGCCGCTTTAATAAGAAATAATACAAGTAGGGATGTTTCTTGACTGAAAAAAATATGATTCTGTTTAGTTCGTCTATGAGATTATAAAAAATATTGGAAACGTGTTTTTTTGTCTTATCAAATTAATATAAATTGACGAAAATAAAACGTGTCATAGATCAGTAGTGGGGGCTAGTGACATCACTTTCTTGTACAAAATGTACCAATCTCTGACGTCACACGACTTTTCGAAGCACTGTGTATCGTCTTCATATTTTGTTTACGTCAAAAAAAAGATGAGATTCCAATATTTTTTGGAAATCTATCTGACGGACTAATTAGATTTTTTTGTCAACTATCCTATTAAAAGAGGCTTCCCTACTACGATGGTACGGAACCTTTCATGTGCAAGTCCGACTTCCACTTGGCCAGTTTTTTTTTACTTTGTTGTTTCATATTGTTAATTTAACATACCGGATTAGGAATGTCCGTAGAAATCCTGCGGATTATGGTAGACTATCTTTTTTCGGAAGAAAATACTTGTTACAGTCATCAATGTATCTACAACAACGGATTGTACTTAATACGGAATTCCGTTTCCGAACGGAATAATAAACGGATATATAGAATTGGGGTAGGTAGGTACCTACAGTTAGTTCACGGTGGATTTAATGATGTACCTACTATTAAGCCATGTCGGAGTAACCGTAGATTGAAGCTCGGAGAGAATGGGAAAACAACCCCTCCCCCCCCCCCGCCCAAATCACCCCATTCGTTTGACCGCTGTTTATTCAAACAAGATTCACGAATATCTATACTAATATTATAAAGCTGAAGAGTTTGTTTGTTTGTTTGAACGCGGTAAACTCAGGGACTACTGGTTGGAATAGGATAGTCCATTTATCGAGGAAGGCTTTAGGCTATATAACATCACGCTACGACCAAAAGAAGCGGAGCATTAATGAAAAATGTTGCTAAAACGGGAAAAGATATTCCTTTTTGAGAGCTTCCGTTGCGTGCGCTGCGAAAACGGTTTAAGTTACGCAAATATCATGTATCAAAGAATTGTTCCTCTTTAAAAGTTCTAAAAAAAAGTCCGCCACAGCATATGTCTATCTTTTAAGATTTACTTACTCTAACCATTTTTTACTATTAATATATTCAGTTAAAGAGAATGATATTTTTCGAAGCTTATTTAACCCATATGGTATTAATCTATATCTAAATAAATGTGTTTGTTAGCACGGAAATGTAATATAGAATATTTATGCCCTTTAACCTATACAGTTTCAACAAATATCTTAGAAGATATCGCAATGTAAAAATATCCGCGCGACAAAATAATTACGCGCGGCTGTCAATCGGTCCGGTGCGGTAGGTTAGTGGGGATTCTGGCCTCCAGGGGCTCCGGAGAAATTCAAAATATTTACTGCGTCATAATGTTTACAAGTACAAGGTGTTACTGTATATATTTTACAGTAAGAGATAGCTATAGTAATCACTTTAATAATATAATCGAAACCAGTCTAAACTAAAAGGTATTCTAAAGAGGAAAGGTAAGATTTTTTGTTTGTTATGAGTACGATTTAACTAAAAATAATATGTTGGATAGTCGATTTATCGAGAAAGGATAGGAGCTACTCGTATATTAAGTGACGCAGATGAAGTTGCGTGGGTCAGCTAGTTTAACATATTTAAGCTTTGTAGTTGTTATTGTGTTACGAATTTATTGTTAATGGGGAACTAAAACACGAATAATTATAGAATTCTATATCCTTGTTTCTTGACATACCTACTTAAAGTCACCTTTTTTTTCCATAGGGGGTAGGCAGACTCTTATGGCCACTCGGCTTTTTTTGACATTTAATTTTAAATTAAAAATTAATTAAATCTTGATGGTTCATTCTCTTATAGGGGTTTGCATCGAGTTGAAAAATAAGATACGGAGATGAAACTTGGCGTGCTCTAGTATTTGACTTAAAATCATTTTATTTTGATTTTACTAAACCAAGAACTCTTTAGTAATAAAGTAAATGCTAAGTTTTTTCTGAGAATTTTATCCCTACAGTTTTGGTTTAGTTCTACTTTTCAAATATTTCATCCATTTCTTAATCCATACTAACAACGTAAACGAGAAAGTTATTTAGTCCGTGTGTCAGTTACTTTTTGCCATATTAACTAAACAGATTTCGATTAAACTTCCCACTTGAGCAAAGCACTAACCCTTCTTTTTTTTTTTGGCGGTTGGAAAATCATCAAATAACCCCTCCCGCTCTTGGGCAAAGCGTAAGGGAGTGTCAGACTTCTACTGACTAAAAACCACCCATGTTCCTTCTTAGCCCTTCATGTCGAGGCCGCGGTATCTCTTGCGAACAACCCGCAGCCCCGACGGGAATGCACTAACCCTGGTTAGGACATCAAATATTTTTATCCCAGTTTTACACGCCATCGCGCCAGTGGGATGAAATTTATAAAAAAACCTAGACTGATACCGCATCCTAGCCTAACCGATTTCACACTGAATTCAGTCAGTATAAAATATATACGCACTGTGCACTAGAATCAGAAGACTTATATATATTTTTAAAGAACTCAGGCACTCCGCCAATTCCGAAACCCTGACTCTTGTGTACTTTAGCCTTTGCCAGTCTATCATTATGTACTGCATCCCGGTGTGGGGTGGAACTTACAAAACCGCAATGCTCCCAGCACAGACCGAGCACAACGAGCGGTTCTTAAAGTGATGCTCTTTAAACCTAGAGACTACCCCACTGATCAGTTATATTCTGAGGCCGAAGTTCTCACAGTGAGGCAACTGTATGATCTTCGTTCAGTCCTGCGGAGACACTCCAACCTTCCCTTAGACAAACAACTGCTATTAAGACGCCATGGTTTCCCTATATGTAAAGCAAACCCCTGTCGTTTTGCATTTACAAGTCGACAATTCTTTACTCAAAGTTCGCGTATGTATAATAAAATAAATAAAACCATCCCGTTTGTATAGATATAACTTATATAACTAAAAATAAATTAATAAAATGGCTCTTGATCTTATTCTATGACGAAACAGAAAATGTTTTGACAACAGAATCTTAACGATACCTAATCTTGGAAGTTACTTAATCAAATGCTCACATTTCACATACACACCCACACACTCACTACACACACACACTACACTCATATACACAGCCCACACATGCACAATCATTCATGCTGTGTTACTTTTAAAAGTTACTGTAAACAGACAGAAAAGTTACGGTTGTATTATACAAATAGAAGCCGCAAAATCTCCGACTCCTAAGATGCAGGTCTGCGTATCTAGTTTAGGAGCCCGGAAAAACTGACCTTATTTTTAAACTTGGTAGTACAACACACTGTTTCAACATGCTATGTACTTTGCTATTGTTTTTATGTACTAATAAACTTATTATATATATACCTAGCAAAACTTTCCCCTTGTTTTTTTTCTTTTCTTGGACGGTTGCAAATCATATAATGACTCCTCCCGCTCTGGGCGGAGCGGTAGGAAGTGTCAGACTTCTACTGACTAAAAACCACCCGTGTTCCTTCATAGCCCTTTGTGTCCGAGGCCGCGGTATCTCTTTCAAACAACCCGCAGTCCCAAACTTTCCCCTTCAACTAACTTTAAGCGATTTCATAAACTTTAATACAAATAAGTACGATAACATAATACAACAACACGTAATCCCCGAAGGGTTAGGCAGAGGGTTTACGTCTGATACGACGTCCGATAATCTGCGTGAATCACAAAACCGTGTTCTTTGTTCGTTTTGTTAACGCATCAGGTCAACGTAGGAGAACGTCGTCTGCTAAAGCGCACTATCCTGTGGGCGCCTTGAATGTTACACCTCCAGCCGAAAACACGCTTAAAAACTAAGCCGCTACAGTCTACACGCTAAGGGGTGTGGGGTAAGAGCCTCGGCTTAAGATGTCGTGGGGGGAGGACAACAAAGACAGGCTTGATTGAATCTCAGCACCGCGAGCTGGCTCGCAAGGATCGGGGGATGCATGGCATGCGACGACGCAACGCCTTGTTGGAAATACTGTAATGCCGCGTGAATAACTTCGTGCCAGTACGGAGGTGTCCCCTCCTCATCGCATCCGAAAAATGCAGAGGTTTCAGATATCGCTATAAATAGAAGCTATCAGAAGACATGCCATAGACTCTATGGTATGATGCAGTTTCTATATGGCATAGCGAAACTGCATTATACCGTGGAAACAATGTGATCTGGTATTTAAGACGCTGCTGCGCCTTGCTGTGCCTACGACGCAGCTGTAGGTACGTTTCACGACGGTTGTGGCAGTATTTCAAAGTCAAGACCAACTGGACTCTGAGGGTCGAAAGGCCACAAAATCAACGTAAGTCTTTCGTGGTACGAATTCCAACCCAGATTCTACTGACCTGCTTGTAGAAAGACTTTTGGGCGAAAGATGTGAGCGACGTTTCCGAGGATGGTTATGCGACAACACGCAGCGAATCATGACACCGACCGCGACACTGTTACGTGTGAAGTCATGTTTAGCAAAGTTTTTATTAATATGTATTAGTTTGTTATAGTCATTTAAGATTATTTTGTGTATTTATTTATTTTATTTAAAACAAGTAGATACATTTATGAGTGGGGTAATAGAATGATAATAAAATGATTTGATTTGATAATTAACTCAGCGACATTTTAAAGTAACATGACTTAGGTACTATAATCTAGTCACGTTTGACTAGAACTAGACAAACCAGTAACAGGCCAGTGGGCCCTAAGAATATGAACACGGTACAATTAGCAAAATGATCACAAAGTGACAATTCGTAATACTGATTACGTCTGCGATCATTTTAGGATTAGTAATGTGATTCATATTAATATCAAATTACGATTCTGCTAAAACGGCTAATTTGTTTTTTGCATACAGATTATGGTGTTGTGCCGGCCATCATCATCATCAGCCTATAATGTTCCCACTGCACGCACACAGGCCTCCTCTCTAGGAGTGGGATTTGCTATAAGTAACCATCCGTCCCGTTTTGAACGGGACTGTACCTTTTCTCGGTCACCTGTCCCGTTGTCCCCAAACAAAGCCCTGGGACACAAAATAGTCCCGTTTTCCGAAACTGCGTGATATTTTAAAAACTATAGAACTCGTCAGACGCAAGCCGTGCGAGACCACGTCGCAAGGGCTGACTCCTGTCGGGGCTGCGGGTTGTTCGAAAGAGATACCGCGGCCTCGCACACAAAGGGCTAAGAAGGAACATGGTGGTTTTTAGTCATTAGAAGTCTCACACTCCTTACCGCCCAGACCGGGAGGAGTCATTATAGGATTTCTGACACTCCTAAAAAAAACCCCTACCTAACTGAACCGTTTGTCTCAGGCTAGACATAATCGTCTACAACTTCGAGTGTAGAGTCTTCGAGATCTTGAGAGAACTGGGTGTTATAACACCCAGTTCTCTCAAGATCGGGGACTCTTTATAGGCATTTAACGTGACCTTGGTTTTTGCTAAAACTGTCACATTATATAAATCCATGTCCCGTTCTGAGTTAAAAAAATAATGGTCAGTTTATATAAACCACCACGCGGGTCCAGTGCGGGTTGGTAGATGCCACAATCATGTCTTCGAATTGTTTGGTTCTGTGACATGCCTCACGATGTTTTCCTTTACCGTTTTGATAGCAGTGGTGATGAAATAAACTACACAAATTAATGCGCGACTGGGTTAGAAACCAGACTGTTCATGAGTCGGAACCGCCATCACTGGGCCATCACTGCTCTCGTGTCCTACGTCTTATCATAACAATTTTAAGTCTTGCAAAAATAGAAAGATATACATATAACTCTGGAAAAATATAAGCTCTGATGACACGAGTTTGATTATTAAATTTCAAAGGTAAATTAAAATAACCCGAAGACGATGATTTCAAGTCATCAGCTCAAGTTATGGTTGCTAATAAAGATTTACGGCTACCTCTAAAATGATCTTCCTCGCGAGAACGTCCACAAAAATAATTATTTTAAAAGAAAACTCATGAAGACCTTGTTTGTTGAATACAATCCGTTGGAGGAATCCGACATAGTGACCCAAATACAAGAAGCAAGGTTAAAAAGAGCTGATATAAAAAGCCATGATGACATGTTCATGTTAAAGTGCTTATTTTTATATTAGGCTGATAGCATTGTTAATTTTAGATGTTGGAAGTATTGCCAGCTACAGGTGGGGCAACGGGACATTGACTGATGGCCCAGAATTGGTAAAATATTCAGAATCAAATAGTCAATGGTAGCTGACACTTCACTGCAAACACGATGTTTTTTAGGGTTGCGTACTCAAAGGGTAAAAACGGGACCCTGTTACTAAGATTTCGCTGTCTGTCCGTCTGTCTGTCACCAGACTGTACTTATCTCAATAACCGCGATAGCTAGACAGTTAAAATTTTCACTAATTACGTATTTCTGTTGCCGCTTTAACAACAAATACTAAAAACAAAATAAAAATAAAGGTTTAAGGGGGGCTCCCATACAACAAACCCAATTTTATAGAAAATGGTACGGAACCCTTCGTGTCTGAGTCCGACTCGCACTTGGCCGCTTTTTTTAAATAATTGGTTTAAAACTAACGTCTTGCTAAAATGAACAAGCCAAGTGCCGTTGAAGTCGTGCACCGAGGGTTCCGTATAAATTAGTAGGTATTTTGTTATTAAACACATATTTACGGTTTTCCGATTTTTTACTTGACATATTGTGTAATTGTAAACATTGCTTCTTGCCAAATTGTATGATACACAAATATTAATTAGGCCTACTGTTGACTTCAATGTTGTCCTGAGGACAGTGACAACGAACGAACTATCCTAAAAGAAACCTAATAACTCGCTACATAAATAAATTGGGGACGTATGAACTTGAGCCTTAAACGATCAATTCATTGAATTGCGTTGATTTTTACTGCTCCAAGGGGTAGCAGACCTGGGCTGCGGGTAAGGAACATGGGTGGATTTTAGTCAGTAGAGGTCTGACACTCCCTTTCGCTCTGCCCAAGAGCGGGAGGGGTTATTTGATGATTGCCCAGCCCCCAAAAATTGGATTTGAAATGGATTTAATCGGTTGGATTTGGTACCTAACAAAAATAATTGGGAAAAGATTACTATTAAATAAATAACGTAGATGGCTATAAGAGTAGAAGAAGACCAAAGAAATGATGAATGGACTGTGTGGTGATATGGCAAGTAAAGAAAAAGAATACATGCTTTGACGACCCCAAAAGAGCAGGAGAATGCGTTTATTTACCTAAGTTATGTGGTTTCTTTAATAAGATAGTCTTACGTAAATTATTATACTTATACTCTAAGTATCAAATAAAATTTTAAAGAAGAGGAAAAATTAAAAATGAAAACGTGTTCTTTCAACAATCATACTGAACGCGATCTCTAAGCAAACTGCGTTCAAAAGCCAACATTGTCATCATTAAATTTTTTTCTAAGTCCTAGAGCGACATTTTGCGAAAGAGGCATTCTGCGAAAACGACATTCATTATAAGAAAGATACATTTTGCTACCAGTAGACATTTTGCGAAAGAGACGTTTTACGATTGAGCCTTCTTAAATACTAACACTAACACTCAGATTCATTGTTAAAGAAGACCCACACGTTTTAAAATTAATTCATCATAAAAACAGTCGTAGTAGTTACGTGCTACGACTGTTTTTTAAAAGTTTGAGCTATAAAAAGTAGTCTATGATATTATTTTGCTCCGTTCAGCTAGAGCAACGTTCAAGTATGTCCGCCCGCCTATGCTCTCGAGAGCTGTGAATCAAATATAATCGGTACTCGTATTAGGGAAGATTTAATGACTTTGGCTTAAAATACTCTTACTGCGGTACTCAGAGATATTTAATGATTACTTAAGCCGTCCCTTAGTAAAGATTTGACATACTTTTGTATGACAAAACTGTCAAAACCTTTACTAAGTGATGGCCTAATTAATCATTAAAGCTCTCTGAGTGCGGCAGTTAGTAAGCTTATGTGTAAATAATCATGTAGATAACTCATGTTTTGAGAAAGAGCTGTGACTGTTGTAAACTTATGCATTTTATGAAATAACTGTGAATGAAGCAGCTTAAATTAAATCTCTCATTCAATATTTTAAATCATGTTGTCTCAATAATAAAAGATTTTTGTTAAGTAAGCAATTCCTACGTCAACAGCTTTTAAGAAATATTTTTATTTAATAATAATATACTCATTTTTTCAGTATACATTACATAATAAAATTTTAATATAAGTCGCAATATGCAATAGCCCAAACGCCGAATAAAACTGTCCACTGTATCTCACGTATAAGAGTGTAACAAATCGGCTACACAAATATAAGCCGTCAAATTATCTATAAAAATAACGCACCTCTAAAAATAAAGATGGACTCATTAATTTACGACACAAATAAAACTACGCTTCGACAACAATCGATAGATAGACCTGTGGTATTCGGAGGTTTATCGACAAAATTTTATGACACATTAAAGACCAACAAATTCGCTCAGAAAAAAAAAACAAAAGCCAATCGTAGCACTCGAAATTCGAACTCAGTTTGAAAAATGTTACCGTTCGATTCCAGCGAGCCATGCTTTACTTGTCACTGGTACCCGACTTTAATTACATAACAAAAGCTATATACTACCTCAAGCACAACACATCACTGGTGCACTATCACTACACTACGTACGGGCGTAAAGGTCTGAGGACCCAAGGTACGCCGAAGAACTCCTGCAGTATGGTTATAGCCAGCAAGAAATACCTGCTGTAGATAGAGGAGCTAGACCTGATAGGTCTACCGCCGGCGTCGCCTTTGCAACAGTTGCTTCCCATAATGAGGGCGCATTTCGTTCGAATACCCGCGGAGCCGGGCGCTAACTGCGGCGCAAGAGCAGACTTATTTTCGTGTGAGCGATCGTAGCGCCGCGTTTGAAACCGGCGGGCTGTAAGCGACCGACCGTTTGACGTTCCGCCGTTACACGCGACAGACAATGTTGCCTCACTCAACAGACTGAACGATTTGGGATTCGAGTTTTATCGTTGCGCGATTTTATGATCGTTTATTCAAGTTCCGCGTTTTTAGCGTTCGATGCTAGGATGGATGTTTGAATATTGAAGATTGAGAGAATCTTATATTTCTTACTTACTACTATTATTAATGCGGAACTTTGTGAGGATGGATGGATGTTTGTTACCCTTTGAAGCAAAAATAACAGAACGAATTTGTATAAAATTACTTAGGATACGTTAATTACGTGATTATCCCGGTATCTACCGTCAGCACCAAAAAGATGTATGTAAACACGATCAAGGGCCATTTCATTGTCTACAACCAATTATTCCATAATTGTGTAAAGCTACAAAACATAGCAAACAATTCATTTCACCAAAACCTCCTACACAGGCTGGATACATAATTTAATAAGTATAAACACCGTATGACCAAAAACAATGTACACAGCCTGACAATTGAAACATGATTTAACTCGCAAAACATAATATATCGAAATGCCAATTGTTTATTATGATTTGAAGATTCTGGTTACATTTTTAAATGTAATATTTCGTTAATTTACTGCAATATTTTGGTTACTTTTTTTGGTGTAATATAAATGTCAGACGCTCCAAATCAGTGGGTCTAAAAAAATTGTCTCCTTTGTGGATGTCGTTTCTGAACGATTTATATAGATTACCCTCTCAACTCGGATTATGATTATATTATTCCGGTTTATAAAGGAAAATCACTTGAGAACGATAATTATAATTGATGTTCGTATAACAAAAAAGGTTGATATTACTTTTTTTTTTTTTTTAACAGCCTTTATAACATAATTAATATAATATAATAATCATTTATTTTCTCATCATCATCACAAATGTAGTACATATAGAGTCAAAGTATTAGGTACTATATTGAGACTGTCTGTTGTAGGTAAAACCTGTAATACAGATCACCAGGCTAACCCTCCGTCGAACAAATGATCCAATGACAAACATTATTAAATTGCATTTAATTAACACTATTATGATGAAATTAAAATAATTAAAGCAAATAAACAGATAAAATTAATAATTGAGAAAAATTATTAAACAAGAAAAACAATTTATTAACATCATTTTCATATTTTCTTCATTAGTACAGTATTATATTAGTAGTAGCACCCGAGCGAAGCCTGACCGCTGGTTATATTTACAAACGCTTAGAACAAGTTTACCCTGAATAGTTTTGTTTATCATTACAAACTTTTGAAATGTATACCAACATCATTATGCCGCAAAGTAACTAGATACGGGTGTTCTGAATTTAATGTTTCTACAGAATACCACGAAACCGATCTCACATCCTGCATTTCCCTTTGAATTCAATGTTTGTTTTGATTCTAATCTCAGTCCTCGTTTCGGAATCGAGTTAGTAACGTGCACGGTGCACCTTTCATAACTCCATCCTATTCGTCTAAGGCCCTTTAACCGGGCAGACGACGCGCGTTTCAGGAACGCGCGTCGTGAATGTCCCGTCGGGGCTGCGGGTTGTTCGCAAGAGATACCGCGGCCTCGACATAAAGGGCTAAGAAGGAACATGGGTGGTTATTAGACAGTAGAAGTCTGACACTCCCTTTCGCTCTGCCTAAGAGCGGGAGGGGTTATTTGATAATTTTCCACCCGCCAAAAAAATGAATGCACTTCAGATTAAATGCGAAAATATACATGTCTAATCTTCCTGCCCTTGTCCCATTCTATTTGGGGTGGCGCAACACGTTTTCTTCTTCCATTCCAGACGTCATGGGATCATTTACTCCTTTCTCACAATCCATTCATCTAACATAACAGCACACCTGTAATTCCCGAAAGGTTAGGCAGAGGTGAGGCAAATTTCGCCAGTTATGTAAATCCCTTGTAATAGAGGGTGACCCTATTGCCATCAATTGGGCACTTTAAATCCAGACTCCGTGATTTTTTTTTTGTTCCTTTTTTTTTTGTTAAACGTAGCCCTACACTAGGAATTTCTCCTGTAACGTGGATGCGTTTACAAACATTTAAACTCACATACACAAACACACCCAGACCCGAAACAACTATCTATAGGCCATACAAATATTTGTTCCGTGCGGGGATCGAATCCGCGACACGCAGCGCAGCAGTCCAATCCCTCGGTCACTGCGCCAACCGTGTCGTCATCAGAATTCATGTTCTGGGTCCTAGAACGTCGATCCCGATAAACGTTGTCTATCGTTGTTTACGTAAACATTCACTCAACTCCTAGAATCGAGGAGAATGTTTTCGTAAACAAAACGAATGTAGTAGACCCGATGAATCGCAAGTGTGTAACCTGCCTTCGTTTGTCAAATTAACCCTGGCACATGATAGAGAAAACAGCCCTACAAACGCAACATAATATAAACTACTATTCTCCGAATAAACACAGATGTGTATCACAGTATTAACTGGATCATGGAGGTTAGGAATATTTCTATTCTTCAGTCGACCAAAACTCTTCAACACCAAGCATGGCGACAATTTTTCTTTACTTTTGGATGTACAAACATTTCTTCTCAACAAACGTCAAATAGTCTTCATCACGTCGGACCTACAAGGTTCTTAATATCACTATTCATTGTTGTTCTTCCTACCCATATCTCATGTTATTTCTGCTTATTTTTTTGTCTTCCATTCTGCCCTGTCAGTCGTCACGCTATCATTTATTCCCTTTTCCTTCATATCATTCTTCACACACGCCATCCATCTTTTCTTTGGTCTTCCTCCCCTTCCTATCCTTCTTAAAAATTTAACATTGTTTTTTTTTTAATTAAGAACACTAATAAATGTTTACTTGTTCATATAAGTAAATAATTGTTTAAAATAATCATGTTTATTTATAGTGTTCTTTTTATAAACACAATTTATTATTCAAAAAATATTTATGCTGTAAAGACGCAAATCAAAATGACGAAATTAGAAAAAAAGAAACTGCCGACTGCCCCGTGGTACTTTATTTTAATTTCTTGTGTTTTAATCGATTTGGACATAATATAAGGGATAGTTATCTGTGGTAATTTTCTTTTCCGCCCTAGGTTGCGGAAAAATAGGATTACCGCACGCGTGCTAAACATGTTGCATTTCAAACCTAGTCGAGGCTTCGATTCGATTCTACAAATTTCGAATCGAATCGCATTAGTCTAGGTAAATAATTTATAAGTGTCCATGGACACCTACAATATTTATTTAATATCCAGTTATATGTTATATGTTGTCGTACTTTGCAAATTAAACTAAACACAAACCAAAACTACTGCGATAATTAGCCGTAAGCTGTAACTGCATCTACATAAAGGCGCTTTCTGGAGTATTAACGGTAAATGCGCGTGCGCAAGTGCGCGGAATCCTCCCAAGCAGCAAAATGTGGTCTAGTAATTGTCCTGGAACCACCATTTCATTAGGATTATAACGGAATAGTAAGCAATTATAACCACGGAAAAGGGCCCAATTTATAAGCGTATTTTAACTAATTAAATATTTATAGTAGACTTGGTGAACACCACTTTGACCAATAACGACCTTATAGTTAGACTATGTAAAACTATTTACTCCCGCGAAGTCAACTACCCGCGCTTAATGGAACCAAACAGGACAATAACGACCTTATAGTTGGACTACGTAGAACTACTTGCTCCCGCGAAGCTAACTATCAGCGCTTAATGGAACCAAACACGACAATAACGTACTCGGTGAACCTCTTAAAAGCCCATACAAAGTGTTGTGAATTGGTGAATGTTGCTACATTTGTAAAGATTAATATTGATAAAGGTAAGTTATTCATCCATTTCTTATTATAAATATTATCTAGAATATCAATTTTGAGTAGAGTGTTAGTTAACAATACGTCAAGATGTATAGTTTGAATGTGCATGGCGCACGTATATTTTCGGTGAAGTACAATAAGATTTTTATCAAAATTTTTACACGCCCCTTGAAATTAGCGTTTTCATTAAGTTGAATTTTAAAATAATGTTGGTTTCAGTAAGACATACAACGAAAAGTCGCCATTTTGACAAAGTTGGCTTTCCCAAATACATTAACAAACCGTTATAGGCGTACTTTGTTTTAAAATGGTAAATAACAGAACCATTGCTTGCCCATATTGTTTGGAATTAGAGTTCTGCAAATATTTCATTAACCGGACGGTTATTTTATATTGCTATTAGGTACCTATACCTATGTCTTATTTTTAATGTTTTTGTTTAGGTGTCAGCATTGAAAATGGTCATGTTTCTGGACGTCGATCGGTTTTTGACTAAAAGAGATTTTCGAGCTTTAAAAACCTTAATGTGGCCTTGGACCGAAACACACAAAAAAATTTAAATCGCTTTTTATCGATAAAATGTCGTTTGGTGCAGAATGATTAATATAAACATTCTGTCTAAAATTTTCACAGTAACTATTTTCTACGGAACCTTCTCCTATTTCTACGATTTCGCTTCGCGATTCGCCAGATACAAAGCTAGAACCCGACCCCTGAATTATTTGTTTATAAGGTTTCGTTTGTAATAACCACTTCTTTTTAGCCGTTTCCATTTATATAGATCCATATTTGAAAGAAAAGTAAATAGAACACCACGTCGGCAACGAATACGACACAACAAAATCAAAATGTCCGTACTGTTATAGTCTAACAGCATTTGCAAGACCATTATAAACCAATGTATTCTTGAACAGGACACCACGGATATAGTTTTGGATACTAAGTATATTATATTAAACCTTAATAATCGTGGTAAGATTATAACAATATTGGTTTATACCACTATAAAACCGCTTCATTTTACTTATAATTGTTCTGTAAAGTGAATTTATAAACACTTATAAAACCAAGTAATAAATGCAAATAGTTTCCAGTATGTTTAGTTCTGTTTATCACTCTTATTGTCGTACTTTACTTAAAGTAGTTCTATAATGCTTCTTGTTAGCAGTTATAAGTATAGCTTACTAGTTTATCTACTCTTGAGTGCATTTACACCCTCGTGATACTTTTATAGGTCACCCAAGCTTATATTGCACCCTTAATTTCGACCTATAAGTAATTATAAGTTAATATATAAGATCAGTTAAACTATAAGGCCCAACTAACTCCATGCATGCAATTATAAGCGTGGCAGCGAATACTAGAACCGTTAAGAGAACATTATAAGTGTTGGAGGCCTATAACATCTGCACTCTAGGATAATTTTGCTGCTTGGGCTGTGCCTTTCTAAAAGCGTAGCAAGGCAAAAGCTTCAAAAGTAAAAACAGAAAGCTTTTCGAAGAAATCAAGCTCCTAAAATTATATTGCCTGACTACAATGATCTGAGTATAAAAATAAAGTGCCGTGAAACTAGTTCATGTGCGCGCCAACAGATGGCGTTAAACAAACAAACATTTTACTAGGTCACAGTACTAATGCGCTTCCGACGTAACGAGCTAGATGGCGCTGCGAGCGTCACGACTCCGGAGTCTCGCATTTATTTTTGGTTATAAAAGGTAAACAGGTTGGCAGACATCATTCTAATTTAAACATTTTATATTAGTCCGATAGTCCGGAGAAAATTAGGGAAGTTCAGTTACCTACAGCTAAGTTTGGCGGTTATTTAAATTAGATAAGATTTCTGGCTGGGACCGAAACACCCAGCTGACTATTTTACGCCGGGTGGGGTATGCGCGGGATTCGGTCTGGTATTTCTACTAACAACATTACTTGTGCTACTAATGAAGTAGCTTTCAACTACATAGACGTGTTTATCAAACGAATTAAGAACTTTTTGTGATTGTGCTAGTCTATTGATATAAGTAGGTTAGGTACATAATATCAGCTGCAAAATATAAGTGATAATTATACTTAATGGATTATTGTAGATTACATAGATTATTATTTGTAGAAATGACGTTCATTGGCTTACGAGCACTGACAGATAGAGCACGACGCGTGAAAGCATGACTTCATTGAATGCTTTTTTCAAATTACTTGTATAAACTGACCATTATTTTTTTTAACTCAGAACGGGACATGGATTTATATAATGTGACAGTTTTTGTAAAAACCAAGGTCACTTTGAATACCTATATAACACCCTTTCCTCTCGAAAATTTAAATAAAATGAATTTTTATATTATTATTTTTTTATTTAATATTATTTTTTTATTAATTATATTATATTTAACCTTTAGAACAATAAATATAAAGATCGGGGAGTCTACACTCGAAGTTGTAGACGATTATGTCTACCTGAGACAAACGGTTCAGTTATGTAGGGCTTTTTTGGAATGTGAGAAATCATAAAATGACTCCTCCCGTTCTGGCCGGAGCGGTAAAAAGTGCCAGACTTCTAATGACTAAAAACCACCATGTTCCTTCTTAGCCCTTTGTGTGCGAGGCCGCAGTATCTCTTTCGAACAACCCGCAGGACCGTCAGGCGTCGGCCCTTGCAACGTGGTCTCGCACAGCTTGCGTCTAACGAGTTCTATAGTTTTTAAAATTTCACGCAGTTTCGGAAAACGGGACAATTTTGTGTCCCAGAACTTTGTTTGGGGACAACGGGACAGGTGACCGAGGAAAGGGTCAGTCCCGTTCAAAACAGGACGTATGGTAGAGACCATACGTAGGTATATAAAGAGTATATTATAAAGAGTTGTATATATAAAAAGTTATACTTGTATCATAAATGCACACAGAAAGAATAACATGGATAATAAGCCATTTTTCCGGAAAGTAATTCCGGTATTTCCGGATTTTAATAAATATTGTTAATGTCGGTAGTGATATTATTACTACTCAATTCAAAATTTAATGGATGGTATCAAAACTAAATTCATTTATTATTTAACTGTTGATTATTAAAAACAAATCGTGACTGTATGCCTTTAAAAAAAATTATGAAGAATATAATATTGCTCTATTTAATACAATTGCTACCAACCTAAGTTCCGGTTTTTTTTACGAATCAACCATTTCCGGAGGACTGTCCTTATTAATATAGTTCGCGTCAAATAACTGTGCCCCTCTGAAGTTGACTACGAGTGGCTGCGTAGCAGTCAAAATTACGAATCTAAAAGTCAAAAAGCAGTCAAAAATTATACAACATTTATACAAAACTATGTTATCTTTTAAAAATATGTATTGTTCAAATAATTTTCTACTTCTTCAGAGGGGCAAAGTTATTTGACGCGAACTCTACACTCATGGACTTATTTAGAGGAACGCTTCATCAATCAAAGAAAAATACTAATATATGTACAAAAAGTTCTTAAAACAAACTGGCCACATATACATTAATATTTAGTTTGAAAAAAGAATTACTTCAATAGTCTTTTGTTTCTGAATTTCATTTGTTTTCTTCGTTTATTTGTTATTTTCACTAGTCTATTGGAATAATTTTGCTGACGTAGGCGTATTAATTTAATAAAATCTGTCTTTTACGACTGATATAATCTCGAATAATCTCAGATCAATAACCCCAATTCAATCTACCTACTCTGAACACTGCTAATAAATGACTCGTTGGTACTAGCCGCAAGCGAGACTGCTGAACATGACGTCCTGCGTTCTAATCCCGGGTCAGGTCTATTCATAAGAAATTGCACAGGACACGGAGTCTGCATTTATGACTGGTTGAAGGCCCCTATTAAACAGGACTGGCGAAATGTGGGTGTACTATTAGATACACTTCTGCCTAACCCTCGGGGATCACAGGCCAGCAGCGTGATGCTATGTTTATTCTATGACAAATAAATGCGAAACTTTGTGATGACGCATGAATGGATGTATGGATTGATGTTTGTAACAGTTTCACGCAGAAACAGCTGAACGTTTTGGATATATTGGCACACATATTGGCACAGTTTATAACCTGGATTAACACATAGGAAACGAATTATATACGGAACAGTTATATTACATGTACCGATAACACAATAGGATAGTTGACCAAAAAAAATCGAGTAAGTACATACGTAATAACGTGTTTGAACTTTTGAAGTAACCTTGCTTTTAGGGTTCCGAACCTCGAAAGGAAAAAAAACGGAACCCTTACTGTCCCTTTGTTGTCCGTCCGTCCGTCAATCTGTCTGTCTGTCAAGACCCTTTTTCTCAGGAACGCGTGGAGGTATCAATTAAGAGAAAAATGCGAAAACCCAATATTTTTTACCTTTGACCTTGAATATCTTTTTGCACATTCAGGATTGGTGGGAACTTTGACATTTCATTTATAGCGGTGTATTCAAGACATTCACCAATTGTCGGCTCTATCCGAATTATTGTTATTTCAAGTAGTAAATTGGCATTTACTAGTTGAAATAACAATAGCGTGACGTCTATACTCAACTGAGCACTTTGGAATCTTAAATTAAAAAAAAAAAAAAAAAAAATATAAGTTCAATAATACATAATAAGACTATGTAACGATAAGAAAACATGCAAAATATAATGATGTGCTACATTTTATTGCTGGGTTCAGACTACAGACTGTATCTAGTAAAATAAGTATGAGCTTACTAGGAACATCACATCTACTTTCTGATGTCAAAGCAAAAGAGAAAAATATACTCGTATGTAATCGCCTTCCGACGCTTCAGAGTATTTCAAAAGGTACATTCTACGTTTCAGCAAACTACCAACCTCTGATCTCGTATTCTCGGTATATTTATATCGCAAACAAACAAACAACAACCAGTTCATAGAAACTTTATCAAAGGTTTAAGGTATTATACCAAAGCCCGTCGGGGCTGCGGGTTGTTCGCAGATACCGTGGCATCGACATGAAGGGCTAAGAAGGAACATGGGTGGTTTTTAGTCAGTAGAAGTCTGACACTCCCTTTCGCTCTGCCCAAGAGCGGGAGGGGTCATTTGATGATACTCCATCCACCATAAAAAAAGGTATTATACCAAAAACACAAGCTGGAATATTGATATTTTTCACGTTAAATAAGTGATCATTTTTCAAGTCGTAAGTACTTGAAGTATTTCAAAATTTAATTTAAAAAAACGTGTAAAATAAAAACAGGCCATAATGTGTACAAGAACATTAACAAAACCTGATTAATCATATCATCATTATCAGTCTATATTGTTCCCACTGCAGGGACAGTGCTGGTTGTCACATGTCTTCGAATTATTTGGTTCTAAGACATGCCGGTTTCCTCAAGATGTTTCCTTCACCGTTTTTAAGAGCAGTGGTGATGAAATAAATTACACAAAGTAATGCGCCTGCTTAGTCAGATAAAAACGCAAAATTTTACATAATATTGAAATTTTGCGAACTGCAGACCAGTCCAACATCGAATGTTTTTCCACTGATGTCTCAACAGTATTCCATTTGCCTTTTATAGCAGTACTCCATCACTTACTGCGGTACTCAGAGATATTTAATGATTACTTAAGCCGTCACTTAGTAACGGTTTGACATACTTATGAATGACAAAACTGTCAAAACCTTTACTAAGTGATAGCCTAAGTAATCATTAAAGCTCTCTGAGTGCGACAGTTAGTATAAATATGATTCAGTATTTTTAAAATATCCTTTTCAATCCTTTGCATGCGTGTTTGTTTATCAATTCAACCGTCTCTCGTAAAAACGAGCAAATGATCAATATTTACTTAGGATACATGAACACGGAATTTTATCATGGAATTTATTTATGGCTGCGAAATGGCCAACGAAAATACAAAATAAATGACAGCCAATGTTCCCCTTTGAATCTGAATATATTTGTTTAAATATTGCATCGCATGGTTTATCGTGAAGCGCCATCTTTTTATACGTATATGTGCACTCGTGACTAATTAATGACAGCCGCCTTAAGGTAAGCTGTACTTGCCGGGTTATCGTCGCCTTAGAGTGAAAACCTCGGGAATGCATTTTTCCTCAAATTTATGTTATTGCGTTTCTGGGAAGAAAACCTCGCAACGCACATCCTATTAGTCTAACTAATTTTTTCATTCGATATACATATAATATTTCATATTAATTAATAAAAAAAACATAAAAGACGCCATACAAACGCCCTGTTGCAGTACGCAATTTTTCTTCCTCTTGAAAAGTTACTTATGGCGTCACTATGTGACTTCGAAACACTATTCTGCAAAAAATTGTTACACCGATGACTCTACATCGAAGTTTATGTTTAAACTACACCTTTTTTGTTCACTGTTTCTCAACACCGACAACCTTCTTTTTGCAACATGGCGGCCTCGACATAAAGGGCTTAGAAGGAACATGGGTCGTTTTTAGTCAGTAGAAGTCTGACACTCACTTTCGCTCTGCCCAAGAGAGGGATACATCGACTTTTCTTACTCCGATGTTTGTTTGTTCTATGTATGTAACGTTACTTCGAAAATGTTTAGGCACACGATGTCGCGATGCGCCAAACACTCTGTACCTACTTATTTCTCGTTGTTTTATATTATAATCCAAGTACCGCTGTTTTTTTTTTCTGATGCATGTGCCTAATCTAATATTTATGCTGTCTTGGCTTTCGTACATTTTTTTAAACCGGAGCTCTGTGGTGTGCGTCCCCCATAGCACAGAATCTTGCTGCAACAAGCAGATAACCACCTGCTTGTCGCAGTCACGGTGTACAAGCTGTTACAAAGTGTTAATTTTTTTTCGTCGTGCTGTATTTTTTTTTAAATGTTTTTTTTATGTATTGTATGTTTATTCTTTTCTTCTATGCACGTCATGTATATGCGACAAACATATTATAGATAGTAAGCAGTATAAAGAAATGCATAGATAAAATTTATTCAAACGCGGAATTATGATCAATATTATACTGGTGGTGCACTGCCGATAATACGAGAATAGACAAAAACACTAGTAAGACATCGGAATATTTTTAAACTATGAAATAAATCCTTATATCGAAATTCAAATAAACGAGTATAAACTTTTAACGCAATACAACACCATTTATAAGAAATCAGGTATAACGTCAGGTAAAATATATATAATTATGTAATAACGCGTCTGGAGAAAAAATAAGGACGAATTTGGCAAAGGTTTATAAAGTAGCGAGCCGGTAACATGCGTCTAGTGATATCGATGTAGATCTAAGTAGTCATTACTAGCTTCCTAAACTACTTCAAGTAGAAAATTATCAATAATGTCCTGTTTCTACGGGATAAAATATTTTAACAGGCTAATTTAGCCTCCCAATTTAATATAATCCCTCGAATATTAAACACAACAAAAGTGCCAGTAACATTTCATTTGTCATCATCTAATGTTCCCACTGCAGGGACTCAGGCCTCTTCTCTAGGAGAGGGATGGGCTATAATCCACCACGCGAACCCAGTCCGGATTGGTAGATGTCACATGTCTTCGAATTTGTTGGTTCTAAGACATGCCGGTTTCCACACGATGTTTTCCTTCACCGTTTTGAGAGCAGTGGTAATGAAATAAATTACACAAACATCGAGGGTTCGAACCCACGACTTACTGTTCGTAAGTCGGGGCCGCCACCACTGGGCCACCACTGCTCTTTGATTTCTACCTTGTACAACTTAAAGTAATACGTACTACATTTTCAAGCAATGATATATTATTTTCAAACAATGATATATTATTCATACACTCACATGAACTCTCGCCCGGTAGACCATAGTAACAGGGTTTGCGCTCGAGCGGTAGTAACGTCGGCTAACTAAACATGCACAAAAATTACCAGGTAGTATAGTAGGGACACCGGCGCGTTAAACCGGTTACCCCACATTTTCCATCATTGCGTACATCATTCGAAACCCCAGTTTTTACCCCCCCCCCCCTCCCCTGCTGAACTTTACGTCGATAATTTTTACTATTAATAAAAGCAAAATGCAGCTGTTTCCTACAAGGTTGCAATACCTATACGGTAAAAAAGTAGTCAGTTTTAAAAAAGTATTCCGAATACGTGGTAACCGTGTTAACGCCGCCGGTGTCCACATTGTGTTAACATTTTGCCATGTTCAACAGCTGAAACAGCCCTCTACGAAACCTCGTAGAGGATCTGCTACGCGCTACGGTACTACGAGCGCTACGACTCGCAATTTTTAAACAATTTAATTTTAAAGGAACAGTTTGGTACGTTACAGAAACCCGGCAATACTGCAGACGGTATTATGACGACTTTCTTGTCAGGTTCGCTGTAATAACTGGGAAGAAATATTAAACACCTGCAGTTAATAAGCTTATGGATCCCACGCTAGTGCTTAATTTAATACTCTTACCAAAGGTCTAGACCGTATATTAGAGTACCTAATTAAATTCCATAGAAACCGCACTTAAAATGATTATTTTTAATATCGTCCCATGATATTTCATAGAATGAAATTGCTTTATTGGCATAGAACAGTAACGACTCTGCCCGAAAAACGTGGATTCTTTGAAAAATGTAGGTTCAAATCATTTCATTCATTTCCGGAAGCAGAAACCCATTAGTTCATTTAGAGAGCTCATATTGTATTGAACAGATTAAAAATGTTAAATTTTGGACAAACTGTTTTTGCGAAGTTCAAGGATATAGGTACATACAGATCTAGGTATACTTAAGCTCGCTTCTGCCCGCGATCGCAGGTATAAATTACAAAAAACCACCTACGAGGATCCATATACACTCCTTTGGCTTCTATCAAAGAAAATCGAAGGAAAAGTACGCTAATTAATACTTAACTTTATAAAAAAATATTTACAATACAAAGGTGCGCGACGGTGGAATCACGTTCATTCGTTCAAAGAGTTCATTCAGCCGGGGATCCGGTACATTCACCAACATTTTCATTCGAGCCACTGATACCGGGAAACAACAAATAATCCCTTATGCTGGAGATGGACCTTAAACCTATGAGTATACGGTTTAAAATAGAAAACTACGAAAACAGTGAGACGACAATTGGAACCGTCACGCGATTCCGAACTGTAAACCTTAACGCCTATATTTTAATTTCCAATGAGGTATTATTTACTTAATGAGAAAGGAGTATTTATTTTTGCTTACAACTAAATGTTTGTGTTGTATTTTCAAGTGACAAAATTTTTTAAACGGGATAATTAAAAAGTTTACTATTTGTTTCGAGTTGTCGATATTTCGGCGCTTTAACAAGCAGGTCACGGATAAACTGAAGTCATTCCTGGTAAATTGTTCAAGTCACTTGTCTCAAGTGAAGATAAATTATCTAAGGACTCTACCTAGCTCAGTAAATTAATTTTACAATTTTGTTAGTATAATACTCGTATGTTGTATAAAGTATGACTTGAAAGGGAGGGATGTGTCTGAGATGTTTTGAACAGAAGACTGTGGCGTCAACCAGGGCATGTTGTTGCATAATTATTTTGTTATTTCTATGCAACATCCCGACTTAATTAATATGCTGGTACAAGAAGTAACTATACATTCGTGAATTTCGTAGTATTTGTTAGTAGTACTTCAACTATAAACATTGTGTTCATAACTTAATGTTGTTTTAGTTTTATTGTGGAGGGATATAAGAGTAGAGGAAGGCCTAAGAAACGATGGGTGGACTGTGTAGTGGACGATATAGCAAGAAATGAGGTGTCTGATGGTATGACGAGTAACAGAGAATTATGAAAGAAGACAAGCTACGCCGATCCCAAATGTATTAGCATAAGGGCAAGAGAATGCCTTCGGGGCTGCGGGTTGTTCGAAAGAGATATCGCGGCCTCAGCGCAACGGCTAAGAAGGAACATGGATGGTTTTTAGTCTGTAGAAGTCTAACACTCCCTTCCGCTCTGCCCAAGAGCGAAAGGGGTTATTTGATGATTACCCCCCGACAAAAAAAAAAGGGCAAGAGAATGATGATACTATGTCCGAATTGGTCGATGTTGTTACTATACAGGATGTAAACGGCTTCACAAACCCGTCAACCAAACCTTCTGTACATCTACTATAATGTAACTAAATAACTTGACGCAAAAATTATTGCAAGGAAACTACTTTTTTTGGGTGATAAATCACGTTTTAAAGCAGGACTAAATACATTGTGCTGGTGAATGCGTTGAATAGTACTGGGTTCATGAAGATATTACCTTTAAGGTGGATGCTAGCCTGCGAAATTCGAGTGCGAGTCGGACACGCGCACGAAGGTCCCATACAGCTGGATGCCCACACTCCTTAACTAAGTCTGGAAAGCTGATTCATATTATGGGTCCAGCGGTATATAACCGGCTACCAGATTACATTTTGACCGCGACAACTGAAAATACTTTCAAAGTTAAACTTAAAGACTGGCTAACCGACCAGGCATTATATGACCTAAAATAATGGTTTTAGATACTTACTTAATTATTACCGACTTGTTTCTATGATTATCTCATTATTTATTTATGTCTGATTATTATTATGACCTGATTAATTATTATTATGTTTGCCTTAATGTATGATTTATTTTTGTGTTTGATGCTCGTTGTAGCGGAAAATGATTTGTGTTTTTTATTTGAACCTGACATGTAATTTTTGATAATTATAAATAAATAAACTAAACTAAACTAAACCATTACGTATAAAAATCGCGTTTGTTGTATGGGAGCCCCTTAAATATTTATTGGAACGAAGTTCCTTATCGCGCGTTGTAAAAGGGGGCTAGACGGAAAAAATTCTTACGAAAAGTGGTCACGACACTTTTTGCTATAGTAAGCTATTGTAAGCTGTGCGGCGTCGCATGTTTCTCTGTCTGTCTCTCTCTCTCTCTCTTATAGAAAGCAAGCCAGATATTTTCATTTCTACATTTTTTTTTTTTTTTACGTAATAAAAAATAATAACAATAACTTCGTTCCATCCGGGTGTTCCTTGACACCTCTCAAGTTTTTAAGCTATTGCATAGCTTCTATCGCGGGCCTTGAGCGTGGGGACCGAATCCAGAAATTCCGTAACGAAAATAAAAACCTAACAAATTGACACTTGACAATGACTTTTTGAAATATCACGCTTGTCTCTTTAGTTCAGCAACCCGCCTCTAAGTGGCATTGGTTGTATTGGAAAACTACCGTAATCAGCTGTTTGTGAGAAAGTATATAGGTGTTTAGGTATTTATCATCTATGTACAACAGTGAATATCTGTACTCGTATAAATTGTGTACAAAGTGTTTTAAATATGAATAAACAAAGTGCATTTATTAATGAAGAAAGTCACGAAAAAATAGTGAAAGAAAATGAGTTAGTACTCTATATACATTCATTTTATTATTATTATAACAAATGCAGTATTATTTTTTGTTTTGTTAATTTATATATAATACTGTTATAAAGATAACCAAAATATTGGGGAAATATAGTATTTATACTTACACTTTTACTAATCATCCTCATCTTTTATAAAATATTAAATCTTATAATTTTTCAATGTTTACTTTTCATCTGACATTACGTCAGTTGTCAAGATGTCATTTACTTTTTCTTTTAATTTGTGTCATAGTTTTTCTTAGTGGTTAGAACTACGAAGGTTACATTTGATTTATATAATTTAATTCATTTTTATTAATATGTTAGCTCAAATAATGTAATTTATTGATAATTTCTATTAATAGTATCTTATCTTACGCTTATAAAATTAACTAACACGCTCAAAAACTCTTTTTTTTTTATAGAGAAGAAAAGCATAAAGAGCTACAAAAAGAGCTAAAAAGAAAAAGAAATTGTGAACGTCAAAGGACATATTATTATTATCAGCGTCAGAAAATACTGCATTAATAAAATAAATAAATAATTATAATTGCATAAGTTGATAAAAAATGCTATGCAATAGCTTTACCGCGGCAGTCTCGCGGCAGTGCCACACGTATTTTTTTTTTTTTTTTTTTGTTTTTAATATTTGTTGTTATAGCAGCAATTGAAATTTTCACAAATTATGTATATCTATACATAATTTGTGAAAATTTCAATTGTCTAGCTATCGCTGTTCTTGAGATCCAGCCTGGTGACAGACAGACGGACGGACAGCGAAGTCTCGTTTTTACCCTTTGGGTACGCAACCCTAAAAAGGAATAGACGCGCGTGTCGAAAAGGTTACCTGTATTGTGAATTTTAATTGAGATTTTTTTCAGGGTTAGGTGAGAAACTGTAGGGTAAAGGTTAACCCGTATTATTGGTTTAATCAGTATAATTTTGATGTATGTGCGTGGGTGTGTATAACGTGTGTTTATGTGTGTGTATATATATTTTCAGGTTTAGGTATTTATCTATCTATTGGTCTTTGTTACATGAAAATAAATGGATTCTATTCTATTCACGCACATAACTCCTTTTTGTAGATACAATTTTGGCAAAAAAGTGACGAAGTTTTAACCAGCGCTCTTTGGTTTGTCAGCAATAGCAGTATTTTAATAGTTAACCCATTTCTTATTAAGGTTAACCCGCAAATTGGTTACTCAAATTAATTACCATTAATATCTTAACGCTGTTAACTGTGTTTTTTTGTTGTTTTTCCGCCATGTCATATTTTAAAATATTTGTTATGCGTTGCAATATAATTGTTTGATTTTCTTTTGTTATTCTCAAGTCACGCAACCTGACGTCAACAGCGGAGTGTAATACTATTATGGCAACATAACTGCACACGTCAAACCATGGTGCCAACTACTTCTGCCTACCCATTAGTAGGAATAGCGTGAACATAGCCCGTAATACATTTCAATTACACAGCGATGCATTTATTCACAGAGAATGTCGATTGAGCGTGGTTCCAGTGGTATATATATAATAATATATACTCGTATAATATATATTACGTCTTGCTCGAGTGTTGCGAACTCGGGGGAAGGAAATATGAGAGACACTGATAGCTCAGAATTGAATAGTGAGGATTAAATTGTTGCTTGTGCTGTGTAAGGAATGCAATCGGGTTTCATTTATTTATGGTTCAAGATATCGATTTTGTAATGTTATTTTAAACACAAATATAAGTAGGTTGATTTACAGGTTTATTTTTTTGGTTAAAATACGCAAAGTTCGCATGGAACATTCTTGATCTTAAATGGTTATATGCATCATGAAGTTACGAATCTCGACTCGATATTTCATTCACGATTAGAAACTATTCAATTATTCATAGTCTGCCTAGTCTTTCTAACCGACTTCCAAAAAAGAGGAGGTTCTCAATTTTTTAGGCACTTGTTACGTTTTCCATATATTATTTTCTAAAACAATTCATGTATTTGCGTCTGATAATCATAATCTTATGTCTATGCACTTATGATGGAAGATACACCTGTTCAACAGTTAGGAGTTGAAAGAAAATTCTTTCAAAATTATACGTATTTATGACCCGAAAGTAAAATTCTTTCAGGCTATAATTTTAACCTGATGATATTGATATCCTCAAAATTTATAGGCACGTGAAACGTGTTTCGTGTTTTTTCTAAAGCTATTCAAGTATTCGCATCTAACAGTCATCCTTCATGTTGATGAGCTGATGATGGACGGTATACCTCCTTAACGGATAGGAGTTGGAGGATAATTATTCAATAAAATATTATGGGGACGTATAATATATAGTTGTATTCTTTCAGGTTATCTAGGTGAGCTCATTTTATGGAAGGTACCTTGACTACTTACTCTTCAACGGTAAGGAGTTGAAAGTAATAATGAGGGAATCTAGAAGGTTACGGTTAGGTTTCTTGAATGTTAAATACAAAGTAAATATTTGTATAGAATATTACAACAAAAATTAAAAACTTTTTTGTTAACAGAAAACAGACTTCAAAAACACAAAAAGCGAAAAATAAACTTTAGAAGAAAAATCTGCTTCTGAAGTCGGCGGCAAAAAAACGAAAACAAACAAACAACTGTCACCAACTTCGGAAGCTGATTTATCCTCTGAAGTTTATTTTTCACTTTTTATGTGTTTTTTAAGTCGGTCTTCTTTTCCCAACTACGTTGGGGTCGGCTTACAGACGTCAGACTGGAAAACTTATTTTCAGACTTTTTTAGTTATTGTTAAACCACGAGCTCCCACTATTCAATTATTATATCAACTTAATTGAAGTTTCTCTTCATCTTTCTGCTCTTTCCCCAAAAATTATATGAGTTGCGACTGTCAATCGAACGGTACGCGCCATGCAGAATACGCAAGATCAAAAATAAAATTAGGCAAAGCATAAAAACTGAAAGCAAATTCACTTTTACGCGACTCAATAGATCTCAATTAGAAGTTGAGTCATAGTAATTATTGTAAGGTTTGTCGTTTTTATTTGCAAATATGTTAATGCACTTTCTAAATCAAGAAGTTATTTTTAGCTACTTTTCCTTCATTCATTTTCTGCTTCTCGATGCTCATAAATGAATGAAAACAAGGCTCTGAGCTCTGCATTGCTCGGATTTGAATTCAAAACTAGCTCAAAGCTCATACGTGCATAGAGTTTATCAGTTCGAATCGAATGGCTCCCACTGCTGGGCAAAGGCCTCCACCATTCCTTTCTAACCCTCCCGGTGTTTTGGCTTCTCTGGACAATTAATCAGGAGCGAGTCCAAATCATCACGACAGCGTTTCTTGGGCCTGTCTCGGCGACGACGACAGACCAACAGACAAAAAGAAATGTTTTGCCTGAATGTTGGTATTTTGTTGCCTGTGATGAAACTGAACATTATTCTAGAAAAATTATATGAGCATCGCCTTTAATAGGATATGTTCTTGTTCGTGGAACCAAAAAATTTATTCAGTGATTTTCTGTAAACGCGTAATTATATTTCACTGTAATTGGGGAGAGGGGGAGTGGGGGCAAAACTCGGACCCACGGCGAACATTTCCAGTAGGTATAACAAAGTCTCGCTTTGTATAGATTTCCAATACAGTGAGGGGTCCGCATAAGCTAGTTTTGTGAAGCTTGATTGGTCGCCGATAATTTTAATTAAACACTGCTGGTTTCTTTGATATGAAAGTCTCTTCATTCAATCAGTCTCTTACTATTTGAAAAGGATTTGAGGAGTAGTACCTATATCACATAATTTATCAATATCTTATCGATATTTTAATACGATAAACTTAACAAAATAAACGAATTAAACTAAATCTTTTTTAAAAAATTACACAATATTACTTCAATTAATAATTTATGAGTAATGATTGTGCCCCAGAATGTACCTACATAGGTATATACCTATATTTATAGATAAAATATTTTGTGTTTTGCTCCATCTACCGCCAAAAAATCTTGATTGGATTTAAATTTAATTTAGCCAAACTGTTATTCTCGAATTTACATTGAAAACTGAATTCAATACGAGAAATGTTCAGGTGCATTACTTACACACCAATAGTTTCTGAGAAAAATGAAAAATATCGAATGGAGAGTCCGGATGCAATGGCGCGGACATATCCGACGAGATTCGAGGACCTAAACGCAAGTAGCCTTTTAACTGTGAGCCGCGTTACATTGATAAAAATATATTAGAGTTTTCTACTGAAAACCGGCACAGAGGGAAGAAAGATATTATTAATAATATACAAGAGGTTTTGACTTTTTATCTTGTTTCGGTATTGTCATTCTTTCGACATAAGACAGATTAGCGCATTAGTCCGGTCAAATAAGACCAAAAAATAGACGTAAGGTTACATTAATTCACACCCAGCTGAAAATTGGTAGGATTGTTCAAAACACCATTATAAATGAATTAATGTGAAAAGTAGTCATCGACCCGACACCTGAAAAAGAAATTACTTGGGGTCAAAGGTCACAAAAACGGCTTTTTCGCTATGTGCAGGAAAACGGTAAGGCGTAACATAAAAGCCGAGAAAACAAAATCAAATAATTTTTACAACTTTTTTACCTTGACGCATTAAATAAATTAAGGTGTAAATATAAACTATACTTTCCCGGCAATGTGTGGTTGTACTATAGGTAAGTACCTATTGCTGGACCATCTCGAAAATATTGTCGGCTACACGTGAAAATGCTTGGCTGTTATATACCAAACGTGTGGGTACATGACCGGGTCATTAGTGCAATATGCATATTTTCATTGTAACGTGCATTCGTTGTTCCGTGATTCGAAGTCTCGTGAATTCGTTGTTACGGTATGCGTCGCTGCGTGCTTTCGTACTGACAGTCTTTGTTGTTGCAAATATTCGGCGCCGTGTAATTCGACGTAGCATCTTTCGGAATGACGTATTGCACTTATAAAAATGAATCTCGATTGAGAGATTTAGGCATATGTACAATATTGTTTCCATTCATCCCAATTCGGGAAATACGATAAAAATGGGAAAAGAGAGCATGGCTCGTCATAGAGATTTCATGAAATTCCGATATCAGAAATAACTCTATGTTCAATGAAGACGATAGTAGTAAATTGTGTTACCATATTATGTTTTCATTATATTTCAATGTATTATGTCCAGTTTACAGTGAACTAGATTCAACCTGCGACTTCACCCGCGTGTATTGAATGGAATAGTGCAGTTTTCCATCAGTGCAAGAACTTTCAAAATCGATTAAGCAGGTCTTGAGATTTTCCCTGCATCCAAACTTACAATCGATTTAATCTAATCAAATTGTTTAGATCGTAGGAGCATTTTGGTGGAATCACTGTTTTCGAATCACATATGTACAGATTAAGATCGAGCACGATACCCGAGAAAGCATTTAGCTCCAGTACCTTTTGGCAAACGACAGTATTACTCATAAGTCATACACCACATGTAGTTACATACTGCATACGCTTAAACATATACAACACATGAATCTTTCGATCGATAGCTAACGGACATTGACAACCAAAAAAACATCGCCGTTAAACAATTTAATAGCTGCATTAAAACTTAAAAATATATTAAAGCAAAAACATTCTCCTGCGCATCGAGCTAACGGAAAGCTCTGCATCCCGTTTTTCTTTATTTTTAATAACACCTCGTTCATACAGTAGGTGTACACACATTTTTCTATTACGAAATGCCCCAAATTATTATAACAGTAAGCGCCGAAGTGTCAAGTGTCTTTGCTAGCCTGCTAGCTTCCTGGTGTTGTATTTATAATCGACACACGAAAAACAAACAACGCTAGCCGGCGGCGCGAGCGCGGCTCCATCTCATCTAACCTACATGCTCTCGCGTCGAACACTGCGAGATCTATTGTGCTCATAGTACAGGACTAAATTATAACCTAAATCTGTTCAGCTGGACGAAAAAATGGCGAAAAACGTACCATTGATAGTTGAACGGTGGTGTGCCGGTGGGTACAGGCAACACGAGGGTCGCGTCACTCCCGGGTGCCGCCCGGACCGTGGTCAGGCCGCTGGGAGGGAACGCCGGGGGCTCCATAGGGCTCCAGTCCTCTCGGGCCGCGCGCGACTTGCCGTGTGCGCGCGACAACGCCCGCCCGCCGCCTGTCTAAAAATAATACGGAAAAATGTAACGTGCGCGCCACCGAAATTCATACGACGCGAATATTTTACCAATACCACTGGTACGCTCGCATTTTGTATGCGATCAGCTGATCGACCGAGTGAACGCATTTTTGGATAAGCGTAGGAGACTCTTATTAAAAATTATAGGCAATCTTTACACAGTTGTTCAACGCGCTGCTGGAAATTTCATTTAATACTAAATGAAATCTGTCGAAGTTAGAGACACGTATTTCAGTAGTTTATTATAGGGTTTCTTTTGTTTTACTTTTATGCAAAACTTATTGCTAACGAAATAAATAAAAAATGACGTTGTGATAGAAGCAAACCTTCCGAGAATAAGAAATTATTAACTTGAGTGGCTCCAAGAAAGTGCTAAAAATAAAGGAAAGTGTTTGTTTTGTATCTCTGAAGTCTTATCTGATTACCTACTCTTCCCAAAGCCGCTCAAGTTAATATTATTTTATTCTCTGAACGTCTGTTTCCTTTACAATGGAAATAAGTTTTGCAAAATTATATTCTTATTTTTAAGCGGCTTGCTTGCCGAAACTTTACAAGAATACTGTTTTAGATACTCACTCAAAACAGTATTCATATTTTAACATTTTGTGTTTATTAGCTTTTGTTTGACTTTGAATGCATTTTCAAATGCAATTTTGAAAGCAGCTTGTTTCAGATGATCAACTTATTTCTCGTGTTTATTTGTCAGGCGCCTAGTGTGAAATGAAGAAAGTAATTTAAAAGCCAATGACGCATTACATTGAATATTGTGATTCTATAACAATATTTGTAATCGTATACTACTTGGTGGTACGATACAACAATCTTAGGTACTATTATTCTTGCATATCTAGTGAAGCGCCTGAAAGTTTTGACATAGAAATATAGTTCCAATGAAGTAGAACGAAGATTATAGAGCTCGAATATTTAAGGGACGTAATAGTGACCTGTGTGCATCCAGTAAACGGCATTTTGGTTTGTTTAGTTTTCTTTTGACGGTTCATAATTTCTTTGTTGAACAATGAAAATATTTAAAAAAGTTATGGGGCCGTGATGATTTCTATTCGTCCATAGACTACTAGACTGCATCGAAGTATTCTTTCTAGAGGCTGAATACACAGAGGTGTTTCTTGACATCATCCATCAGGGGGTCTAAAATGGCAATTAAGGATCATAATAGGAAAATAATATAAATTGCGTTAAAATTCGTAAAATGGTCACAGATGCAGTTATTATTATGAATGGTTCATTTACGAATTTTAACGCAATTTATATTTAAGATTCTAATATGATCTGCTAACACAGATCACAGCCACAGGATCTGGTCACAGCCGTTTTAGACCCCTAGGCTGATTGTTGGCCCTTTATGTAAGAATATAAAAAAATATTTAAGGTTGACTAAACTACCAGGAGAACAGCTTAAAGCAAGGCGTTTTAGACTATTTGCTCTTGTGTTTACCTACAATATGTTAGGATAACCTCAGCCGAGATAAACCGGTGCAGACACTGACGGATTTCCAATTATGTGCCTGTCCGATACAATCTAACCGAAACTTTGACTAAAAACTGGAGAGTATGCGCTATGTTTACGATCCTAGAAGTTCAGAAGCCAGTAGATACATCATGAAGCAACTACAATATTATTTTTTATAGATTATTGACTAAGGCCAAAGATATACCGCGGCCTCGGACACAAAGGGCTAAGAAGGAACAGAGGTGGTTTTTAGTCAGTAGAAGTCTGACAGGGATACCGCTCTGCCTAGAGCGGGAGGAGTCATTTTATGATTTTCACCATCCAATAAAAAAAAGCCTGCAGCATTAGTTTCAATGTTGATTGGGAAAAATTGAGTACCTATTATAGGTACCTACCTATCAATTTGTTTGAAGTGCTGGCGTTTGTACATTTTGCAGTCACAAACGCCCTCGTGCATCAAACGACGTTTTTAATACACTAGGGAAGAAAAAAAACAGACCGAAAAGTACTTTTGTCATGAATTAATTATTATACCGAAAAGTATTTTTGTTTCGCCAAGTTGAAGGAGAAACAAAGATATGAAGCCCCATAGCCGTTATTTAAAAAATTTAAAACACAAATAAATGTAAAATCCATGAAAACAAACATTGGTTTTAAATAATCATATTACTTAGGATATTTCATTTATAATCACAATTTAAATATTCAACAATTATAAACGCCGTTACTGAGATCAAAAATAAAACAATAGAAATTGACCCTGCTCACTTGTGACAAATCATAAAATCCACGAGTGCGAAATACATTAGATGTTGAACCTAATCGTATTGGGATAAGGGCCAGTTCGCGCGGAAGTGTATTGAAAAAAATATAATATTTAGTTACCTGTCGCTTGGGTATCGAGACGTCTTCTTCCCTGCTGCACTCGATGTCTACTCCTTATCTCCCACACCTTGTCTGGCTCCGAATCTTTCTGCAGGTCATCGCTCCTTCATAGACGGTGCCTATCACGCTACGAGGATGATTCAATTTCGGAGGCCCTGACACGAGCACGTGATGTATAACGTTACGTAAATACGTCGTTTTCTAAATTTGAAATAACCGTTTCTCATAGAATACGTTTAAAGTCATCTTTGTCACAGAATGTAAGGCCCCTCGCCTACGGCGACATTTTGTAGCGATGCGCGATGCTGTCGCGCGTTCGCATCGATAATTGTAATTTATTTTTGAGAAAATAAACAGATTTCATTAGTGTCCATTTTACTGGCCAGTGATATTGCTGTGCTGTGATGGTTAGTGACGCAGAACATTCAATTTTTCATGATTTTCTCGAAAAACAAAGATTTTCAGGTTTTTTTTTTGAAATATTTATCACAGAATAGGTATTAAGAATTCAAAAAAAAGTTAGGGTTTGCGTTAAAGGGTTAAATCATATCGATCGATGTTTGGCGTTTCTATTAGGTACGTTTAAAGTTTTTTTTTTTAGCGGCCAGTCCGATCAGTCTATATCCATCAAATAAAAGTAAGTTTTAATAGGTGTTCCATTTCTCACGATATGTATGGGCAAAGTTTTTAGGATATCTAACTTTTTCTAGTACTGAAACCTATTGGTTCCATAGTTTTTTGATCCTTTTAAGTTAACTAGCTGATGCCAAAGCCTGCATCTTCAACTGCGTGGATTTTGGTCAAATTATATACTAAATATTCCTTAAGAACCACTCTATCCTTTGGTGAAAACCACATAAAAATCGGTGCAGCAGTTTTTGAGTTTATCGCGAACGGACAGACAAACAGACGCGGCGGAGGATTTTGTTTTATAATATGTAGTGATTACTAAACAACAGGGTTGATTGTGATCCAAGTGTTTGCGAAAATTGGCCACTTAGGGTCCGTTCACACAGACCGGCTCGGGGAGCATCGGCCGGCGTTATTACATATTATGCGCGTCAGGTTTGCTCTCAAGAATAAAAGAAGTGACATGTAAAAATAAACCTTATTACATTGACTCAAAATTCAGTTTTAAATGTGATTAAAAATCTGTTCTCCTCTGCGAGCCGGTCTGTCTGAACGGACCCTTACTGACTGTACCTACAGTCACGAGCAATATGTATACACTCGGCAGAGTACAACATTTGATTACAAATTTCCCGTATTTGTTCTACAATTGTTTTAAGTCTTCTACTACATCTTAGGATTTTCATTTCGCGTATTCCCAGTTTGGTCCCTCAGTTCACACGCACATGAATTTCTAGTGAAATAACGACTGCAACTTTGAGATATGATGACTTACCTACTTTATGTAATATGGGTTCCAAAATATTAGTTTCGCTACATAGCTTCGTTATATTTACATATTAGTGCTGCTGACTATACCTACTGAAACCTGTTGGTTCCATAGTTTTGATCCTTACAATATACAGGGTGTAAATCAACAAATCACACACCCGTTAACCAAGCATTCTGTACATCAAACTAAGTACCCCTACGCAAAAATTTTTGCTGGGAAACGATTTTTTTTTTTGGGGTCAAAAATCACATTTTACGGTAAAACTCGTGTAGCACTCTTAAAACATTATGCTATTGGATGCTTTGAATAGTGAACGGGTCACAGAGGTAATTTAAGTAAAATTATAATCTGAAAAACTAGTCTTTACAAAAACAGCTGTGAAAAATTTGGAACTTTGACCCCCAATATCCCCGTAACTAGGGGGATCCCAGGTGGTGGCCTAGAACGAAAAAATGATCGCAGTGGTGCGGAGAACAAGTGCCCTTAGTTGGCGTTAAAGGTACTTTTACACCCTATATATAAACAAATTGCGATACAAATTACCCAATTTAAGATCTTTTGAGTACCAATCGTTTTTATCTGATTTGGGTAACTATGAGCTTTTCGTTAAGGTAAATAACTGAATCTAGTTTCTTTCTTATAATCTTTAATTTTACTTGTGTATCGTCACTGTCGTGTGTGTGTGTGTGTGTAGAGGATTAAAAGGAGTAAGGAAAAAATACAAAATTATTGATACATAATTTATTTATCATAAGACAAATACATATTCGAATACACTTAAACTTAAATCGACTAGACCACAAATTAGGCTAATCTATAATGACAAAACCAGGGCGAGAGTGTACTGACAACGTAGGAAACGTTTGCAAAACTATAAACACAGTGGGCTTAAAAATAATGACTTGGATCATAGCTGGTACAGTATGGAAGAGCCCTGGTGAAGTACAAAAATGTACTTATTCAATATGAAAGTTTGAAGAGTACCCGTAGTTAACATTTGGCGACAAGCAACAAGTTTAAAGCTGTTCTCTCAATTTCCAGTTTACTCTCATGTTGGGAAGAAGATCAGGTACTCTTCAAAATAATGGAGTTAAAATCGTTCTTAACCAACTATCGCATCAGCTATAAATACTTTTCGTCTAAAATCTGTGACGTGTGTAATGTTAACCCGGCAAAAGCGACACTATAAACTTTTTATGCATATTTAATTCCTCGTAAAATCTTTGGATATTACCGGACGCATACAACGGATGTGTGAAAATTATTATTTATTGTTTTTAGTGAAAAAAATTGTTTCGTGACCTTGTTATTTGTATATGAAGTTAATATCAACAAAGTTTTTTTTTTGTCTGAAAAGTATTTATGGTTGAAGCCGCACTTCACCGTGCGCTAAGTATTAGAGGAGGTACAAAGGTTGGCTATAGATTGACAAATTGGCACTGGGTTCAAGTAGATAAAAAACCGTGACTGATGGAAAACATTTTACTAATTTACATCTTCGTCCCTAGACAACCTTTTCTTTTAAATTCATTATTGTAGTATAGAAAAATCGTAAAAAAAAAAAAACCGTACAAATTCCTGTTGGCAAAAGTGGCCAAAATAGTTAACTCGACAAAGTTGAGCATTTAAGAACAGTGCCAAAAGGTCATACAAGTTTAAAAAATATGTTCAGACTAAGTACAGTCTATATATTCGTAAATGAAGTACAAAAGCTAACATGTGAAGCTTATTATGTGGGTTGAATTATAGCAGGCGATGGAATAGAAAAATAATGACGATCTTTGGTTTATGGATGGATGACACTTGCTTTGACAGATTCTCCTGTCAAAGTTGGAGGATATCTGTCAACTCAAGGAAGTTACTTTCCATTCACTCTGATACAATCAACTCGTACGTTGACAAAAAAAAAATAACTACAAACTAAAATGGTGCAAGTCCGACTCGCGTCGTGGGTTCCACACAATCACAAACAAACAATCTCAAAGTTTAAAAAATAAATGCAATGAATTCGAGATCTTTAATTTTGGACCCTCACATAACTCCTTAGGATAAACGTAATTAAAAAAATATAAAAAGTTGAGCACTTATCTTAGTTACTCACTAAAGTGCGGAACCCAAAAATTAAGAGTTCAAAATAAATAATTAAAAACGCAACAATAAAAGTTCCACGGTAACATATTTTTTGCTTCTGGCAATTCTTAGCCCGCGTGACATGACTAAATGTTACAAGTTCACTCCTTAGTCGATCCTAATTTTGGTTTGAAAGCGGTCGGATACACTGTTACTTCAATTTATTTTTGGAGTATTTGAGGTTTAAAACGTGTGTGTCACAAATAGTCGAAGTTACGGAGGGCATGAATCCGTATGAACGGAAAATATGATATAACCTGTTGATAGTTCAAACAGAGAACAACCGCGCGGCACGGGGTAACCATTGCTAGTCGGTCCCGGGCCAATACCTTCAAACCGAGGCGAAAATGGCTTTGTCTTTTGTAGGCACACACTTTTAAATTCGATAGAAACTAGAAATACACGTAAGCAACCGTGTGTTTCATAAAAAAAATACATTATATTGAACCTATTATGAAAAAATTACATCCGAAAATCGACGTTTTAGCTATTCTCATAGAGATGGCTTTTATCGATGACTTAAGTGCCCGACAGTTTCCCAGTAGCCTAAAGTAATGAGCGACAAAGCTCTTAAATACAGACGCGTTTATTCCTAAAAAGCCACTGCCATGATATTTATTATAACATGGCCTTATATTTAAAATTTAATAATACTTTATTTTCTTTTCCTATCCTTCCGATCATATTCATCTTTCAGCGTTAATGCGACGAGCGGAATACCGACTTAGTGTTAACATAACCTGTTTTCAAATACAACAAAAACAATCAAATTAAGAAAAACACGTTGTTGTTGTGTTGTTGCCGTAATAACACGCACATTGTTTCATTTCAATCTTTCGACGCTTAGCCGATCAAATCAAATCCAAACTGCTTGTATTCAGGCAGATATTTAGATGTCGCCCAATGTTAGTGCAAATAAGAGGCTAACTTTTTTTTCTGCTATACTAATGTAGTCTGCGGTAACATAGACGCAAAAAAAAATTCAGAATGAAAAATAATCTGGTAATACTATGTTGATATTCCTGCCGTCGATACGCATTCAGTACGCTTAGCAAAAAATATGTTATACAATATTACTTCTCACTACTCATTTATATTAGGATTTTTTTACAAAAATAGGGTACAAAAGCTAAATAGAAGAGGGTACTCATACCAACCATCGGCCCCTGCTACATGTTGAGTATCCATGACACAAAATCTGTTTCATTGGGCCAATAGTTGGTCCACCCACCCAACCAACCCTCTTAAAAATTATCGGTTTTTAAGACAAAAAAAATCAAACCTTTTAAATGAATAAATTAAGAATTCCTTGAAAATAAAATAAAAAGTAGTTTTAGGCCAGCTAAAACTGTTAAAAGTAATTTTATAATAAATTAAATATTTATTGTATGACCTTATTTTAGGTCTTAATAATTAAATCTTAAATAAAACGTCTCTAACGTAAAAGTCTTACAAATTAAGTGTTTTAAACTAATCATTACACTACTAGTTACTACATTATTCACCCACCTGCTTTTTTATTTAAAGGATGAAATATTAAGTTGAAATACAAAGATGTTTGATGAAGTTCATTTATAATGGATTTTAATTATGTTGTAGCCTAAACTCTTGAGCCGGACAATTTATTAGTTTGAACTTCAACATGAGCAATTATTATAGGTATCTTATAACAGGTTTTGAAGATAGTAAGGGAAACATAACTCGAATACAACACAAGAAAAGGTTCAGAAAAATTAGAATTATATACTTATTACTACGACTACATCGTCTACAACTTACATACTAGACGCAGACTGAAAGTGATTGAAAGTGTTGTCGTGAATTCGCATTTTCTCGAAATCACTAAAGCTATTAACCCCTTTTGTTAAGTAAGCCAATCAAGACCTTGTGGTCTTAGGTATAAGAAGGCTGTGGTAAGAGGGGCTTTTTTTTTAAATAAAAAATATATATGTGGGTTTGGCCGGCCTCTGCCGTGCTTTTCAGAGGTGGCCAAACTTTCAGTCTGCTAAATATGAAGCAGGAAAGGATCGTTTTTTTTTTTTTAATTTTAATGGAATGTTGAGAAATACTAACTATTTTTTTTTTGTTTTTTTTTTTTATCTGCTACAAGGACAGAACATAAGAGATTTCCAAACAGAGATCCTTTCCTCCAACTCACTACAAAGGCCGATTGCCCCTAAGACCAAATTGGCTCACTAATTGAGCCACTAAAACCATCACGGTGGCTTTCCTCCTACTCACTACGAAAATAGCCTTAGAAAAAAATTTGACTCATAATTGAGCCACTAAAGACCATGGAGATGGCTTTCCTCCTACTCACTACGAAGGGTATAGCCTTAGAAAAAAAATAGACTCATAATTGAGCCACTAAAGACCATGGAGATGGCTTTCCTCCTACTCACTACGAAGGGCATTGCCTTAGAAAAAAAAATAGACTCATAATTGAGCCACTAAAGACCATAGAGATGACTTTCCTCCTACTCACTACGAAGGGCATAGCCTTAGAAAAAAATAGACTCATAATTGAGCCCCCTAAAGACCATCGAGATGGCTTTCCTCCTACTCACTACGAACGGTATTGCCTCAGAAACCAGAAAGACTCATAATATAATTGAGCCACTACAGACCATCAAGATGGGTGCAGGCACGAGCACCCATGCGGATGTAAAGAGAAGGGTACGAAGTAAAAAACGCTTACACGTGAGCGATGTCAGGGATCTTGCGGTTGTTGTTGCGGCGGCTTTTTCCCTTGAAATCAATGTTTCCATTCTGCTCCACCACAGTATCTCTCATCTTCGGGGCAGGATTATTATTCTTTTCGAAAGAGCTGCCACCCCAGACGCTGGACACATCCTTCATCACCTTATGTAGGGCGTTCTCCCTAACAGCCATGGAAACTGTCTTACTACGCTGCTGCTTCTCGTTGAAGGTAACTACGACCTGTGCTGGCTCCATCTGGGCAAACGTTCGGTGGTGGTTGGCCACGAAATCAGATGATGAGCTGGAAGGCTGGTAGTGGTATTTCAGCTTGTAGCGTAAGCCGCACCGACAGGCCTTCAGAGCTTGCTCGCGCCTGTAAAGGAGGACTAAGTTAGACTGGGAAGTGAACTTATAGATTGTCGTCACAATAAATATGGACATTTATAAACGTAGTGTCCCTAATTTCGTTCGTTCACGGTCAATCTCAAAACGTCCAACGGTGTCAAAATGTCCAATTCCCAAAATACCCAATTCTCAAAACGGAATATGTACGTTTTGAGAGTTGGCCATTTTGGGCATTGGGACGTTTCGAGAATTGGACATTTTGACAACGTTGAACATTTTGAGAATTGGACATTTTGACCGTGAACGATTTCGTTTTGCAGTGGCTAAAAAGGTATCGATAGTTGAAAATTAAACTCTGCAAATAGGAAGCTTTTGTACCTATGTAGAAGTCGATATATAAAAAAGGCCTTTAAGGTGAATGTTCCAACCACCCCGCGAAATTCAAATTTTCTTACGTTTTTTGCAATTTGCAGGTCAGTGTTAGTTTGTATGTTGATTAGAATATGAATTGCGGCTGTAAGACGTATGTAGTTACAGAATTATAATCATCAAAATCATTAATACAAGCTTCCAAGTTCATAAAGGTGCAAAAATGACTTTTTCAAGTTCCTGCACAAACTAACACTGACCTGCAAATTGCAAAAAACGTAAAAAAAATGAATTTCGCGGGCTAGTTGGAGCATTCACCTTAAGTGGGCTAAGGCTTCACCCGTAGGTAAGGTAGCTTTAAACAGTCACCGCCTCCACCTATTTCCCGCTCAGCTTGCCGTTGCAAGATCGCTGAGTTTTAAGCCGCTTTCAAATTAGGACGATAGCTGCGCGACAGTCGCGCGGCAAAAGCACATTCCATCCCATTTTAAAAGAACAGTCGTAGCCGTTGTTAGTATTTGTCTATAGTCGCGCGACCGTCGCTGCTAAGGTCCTAATGTGAAAGCGGTCTTATAGTATGTTTCAGTTAAATTTTGAAAGTATGTTTCCAAAGAAAACGAATTCTTGACTCGCATACTTTTTCTGGTGGTTCACTACATATTTTCGATATCACTTTCAAATGAACTTGACTGGTCAAAAAACTTCCAAACAGAATCACGTAAATCGGCCCAGTAACTGAACGTGCTATCCGAGGCACTGCGGAAACTCGGCGTGTTATTGGGTGGTTACCCATCCACAGACCAACCTCTGCAAGCACGGCTTAACCTAAAGCTCGACCTGAATGGCTGTTATTGTTGAGCCACGAGCTCCTCAAAAATAATATAGTTAAAAATTTGAAAAAAGATTTGAAAAGAGAAGGAAATTTCCCATAAAAATGGTTTACGTTTTGGTTTTTATCTCTTGGAACTATAAAAATCACTTGTTGACCAGACACCATGTGAACCAGAAAAGAATGCTGGATCCGCCCTTGACTTTTATAATACTTTTTTTTTGTTATTATAAACAATAATGAATATTTTTTACGAACATTTATTTGCATTAACCCCGATTTAAAATTCGACTGTGTCGCGGCCAGGAAGTATCACAAAATGCTCGTATTTAAACAGTTACATGCAAATAGAACCAGTCACATCACATGAATGTAGCAGAACTGTAATTAAATCATATTACAATAATTAACGAGTAGATTCGATTTTGCGAACTATGTAGCTGTGATTAGGACATAGGATGCGTTGCATTTCACAACAAAAATCAATATAGACAAGGCATGTCAATTTGGATTAGAGATTTTCGGAGAATTACATTACAACGCAATCATCAGAATTTAATTAATTTGGACATGTTCCGAGTTTCTATTAGCCGGATTTACTGGTTTGCGGTTAACGGGCATCCATATTCTACAATGAAAGATTGTGGTTGCTAGTCCTACTGATATGTGACTTCACCTCCACCTAGAAACCGCATTCTTATCTCAGCGCCTTTTTACCGCAAAGGTAGGTCTACATTTTATGGCTTGTGCCAGACCAGGACATAATCAATACTTTTAGGATCAAAATCGACGAAAACACGACTTTTTCAGGAGAGTCAAAAAACAAATCTTTTTACCGACATAACCTTTTACGCCTATAGCGAGCAAAAAGGAAACAGACAAACGTTGTTAGAATCTTGAGATATAGAACTTTATTAATTTTTGTTTATACACGGCTAATTTTACATTGTTTTGGAGTTTCGTTAAGTCTTACTGCGGTACTCAGAAATATTTAATGATTACTTACGCCGTTACTTAGTAAAGGTTTGACATACAAAACTTTCAATAAACTGTCAAAATCTTTACTAAGTGATGGCTTAAGTAATCATTAAACGTCTCTGAGTACCACAGTTAGTAAAGATTTGACATACTTTTGTATGACAAAACTGTCAAAACCTTTACTAAGTGACAGCCTAAGTCATCATCAAAGCTCTCTGAGTGCAGCTGTTAGTGAGTTAAATCTTAGTAGCGCGTGCACTATTTCTTTCATAAACGCAAGATCTTACGCGATCCGCTCTGTGATACACCCACATGTGCATTGACAGCAAGTAAACGTTACTTCTAGTCCGGTCAAATTAGACCAAGAAACAGGGATAAGGTTGCACTAATTCCCACCTATGCATCTCATAAACGAAGACTTTTAGAAATGACCCAAAACCCAAACCCATGTTTGCAAAGAAATAAATGATTTGATTTGAATGAAAGCGTTTAGAGATTTTTATAGATTATTACGTATCTGATCTATTATTTTGTCTTTGCAAATTTTATGATAAAACTTACCGTTTTGCTGAAAAACCCATTTTCGTGACCTTTGACCTCGAATATTTTTTTTCCAAGTGTCAGATCGATGGGGACTGTTTACATTTTATTTATAATTACCACGCACTCTTTAATTAATGCTTTAAAGAGACTTGACCCTAATAAAGGGCCAGGGCCTGACGGATTACCTTCCATTTTTGCAATAAAGTGTTGTGACATTTTAGGGAAGCCTCTCTGTATGATATATAATAAATCATTAAGCACAGGTTGTTTTCCGAAGACATGGAAAGAAGCACGAGTAGTACCGATTTTTAAGTCTGGTGACAAGTCCGCCGCGAATAACTATAGACCAGTATCTATTTTATCTATTTTTGGCAAGGTTTTCGAAGCTTTAGTATACCCTAAACTTTCGTGGCATGTGACACAATCATTGATGCCGATGGCCGTTCGACAGCAACCAACCTTGCCTGCTTTATATCGGACTTAGTCGACGCTGTAGACCGTGGATCACCTGTAGATGTAATCTACACTGACTAGCAAGGCGTTTGATAAGGTGGATCACAAAATATTAGTAAAAAAATTACACACCGTCGGAATTACAGGAAACTTATTGCAGTGGTGTGAGTCTTACCTTGTTAAACGCACATCTAAAGTTGTGGTCAATGGTTATTCGTAAAACCTGTTTTTGACACCCTCAGGTGTTCCCCAGGGCTCCCATCTAGGCCCATTGTTTTTTAATATATTCATAAACGACGTGGCGTCTTGTTTTGAAAACTCTAAGATATATGTATACGCGTATGATCTAAAAATTATAAAACGAATAGAGTGCAATCAGGATACTTATAAACTCCAAGAAGACTTAGACCGTTTTTCCCAGTGGTGCTTAGACAATAATATGTTGCTTAATACTGACAAATGCAATCATGTACATTTTTCTAGGAAAAAGGGACCGTATTTTCGTAATTATAAAATTAATGACCAAATTATTTATGAGAAGGAGGTGATTCGTGATTTGGGCGTTTATATTGACAATAAGCTTCGTTTTAATACGCATGTTGATAAAATTGCTACTAAGGGGTTTAAGATGTTGGGTTTCATTTTGCGTAACTGTAAAGATTTTAAGCGCGCCTCAACTAAAATCGCAATCTTTAACTCAATAGTTAGATCAGGCCTGGAATATTGCAGCATCGTTTGGACTCCATTCTACGAAATACATAAACGCCGGTTAGAATCTGTGCAGAAACGATTTCTTTGGCATTTGTCATATCACTGTAATATGGTCAGAACTTTAACCAGCTACAGCTCACGCTGAAACATTTCAGACTTATGAGTCTGGAAAATCGCCGTATGGTCCTGGATCATCTGTTCCTATATAAAATAGTAAACACTCATATTGATTGTCCGCTGTCAGGTACTGAGTCAAATAAATTTTAATGTGCCTTACAAACTTGCCCGTAAGTCTAAATATCGGTTGCTTCGCGCTAAGGGCTTTAAAACCAATCTTGGTCATTTTTCTACCATTAACAGAATGCACGTTCAGTTTAGTCGCCTGTCATGCTCACCCAGTGTAGATATTGATATGTCTTACTCTTTACATACAATCAAGTCTGCCTTGCGTAGGGCATTATCATAAAAGTAATTAATTGTAACTGTAATTAAAATAATAATTAAATTTATAATCAATATTGTTTTCTATTATCTTTTTCATTACATAAAGATTTAGAAACTGTCTTTTTTTTTGTTGTAATTTTCATTGGCTGGCAAGCAAATCCAGCATTAATCAAATTATAATATTTTTTTATTTTATAATTTTATTGTGTCTGATTTATGTAACAATTAACTGTGTATGTGTACCAAACAATTTGTATTACATTTCTGGCTCCTTTGATTAACGCATGCCGTGGCAGCCTTTAATTAAGGCTACACTATAATATGTATGAAATTATGAATAGCTTAACATGTATTTTTAGTGTATGCTTTGTTGGTTGTCCTAAATAAATAAATAAATAATGGTGTTTTGAACAATCCTACCAATTTTCAGCCGGGTGGGAATTAGTGTAACCTTGGATATCTAAATTGACCGGACTATTAAGAGTTCTCATCATTCACAAAAAAAAACAATAAATTTCATTTTCGTGCTTTTTTTACTGTAAAATATTATTGAAAATCATAGTCCCAATCGGTTCCAGTTCGATGATCAAGTTTTAAAACGTGGCAACACCGTCTTCGGCATATAAATGTCGGATTGTCAATTTCTTTTTATGACGTAGTTACCGGAGAAGCGACCGCTCGCGTCCGTGTGTTACATACCATATTTGGATTTTTATTTATTCTCCAAAACGATTCATCACCATCATTTCAGCCGAAGGACGTCCACTGCTGGACATAGGCCTCCACTAAAAGTGGGGGTTTTACCATAATCGCCACGCTTGGCTGGCACAGCCGGGTTGGCGATCGCAGTAGGTAAGGTTCTTATAATGGCACAGAGGACGTTGCTGTCCATTCTCTGGTAAGTCCCTTAGTCGTCTCTTACGACACCCGCGGGAAGATATGGGATGGTGCAATTGTTTACGTCCGAATCCATACGAAAAACGATTACATAAATAGAATCTCTCGATACCTAAATAAACACCTATCAATCTCGTTATTTCTGATGTCTATCCACAACACAACAATTCCTAGAAAATCAGACTGATAGGTAGCTAACAGTCTGATTTTCTAGGAAGTGTTACTAAAAGTGGATAACCATTTACGCGTAAGAGAAGCACAGGATGTGTGTGGGTGAAAAGATTTATATTTCTAGCTGGTCTAACTTTGTCATTGGTGCGTTATTTTTTCTAATAAAAACATGTCACAAATTAATTGAAGAGTATATTATCCCAGTATCAATACATAATATAAAACAAAGTCCTCCGCCGCGTCTGTCTGTCTGTTCGCGATAAACTCAAAAATTACTACACCTATTTTCATTCTGATTACACCAATGGATAGAGTAGTTCTCGAGGAAGGTTTAAGTATATAATATAACGCGGTCGAAGCCGGGGGCATCAGCTAGTTTATTAATAAAAGGATTATTAATAAGTTAGAAAAAAAAATCAACAAAAAAAAAGTTTTTTTCTCTGTTTTTATCAACACTTGTTTGTTAGACTCGTTGCGTTGCTTTGTTAAACGTTTAATAGTCTAATAGACGACACACCAAAGCCGCCAACATGTTGGCGTGCCAATTGAACGCTTACGAAAGTCGCATGGACGGCTACTTTAGTGGGTACTGACTCCATAAAGCACCTGCCCGTAAGCTGCCTTTTCCCAATTATGTTGGGGTCGGCTTCCAGTCTAACCGGATGCAGCTGAATACCAGCATTTTACATGGAGCGACTGTCTATCTGTTCTCCACAACCCAGTTAATACTGGGTAATACGATACCTTTTTTTGGTAAGACTGGTTGTCAGACTTTCAGGTCACTGACTACCTGTAACGACTGCCAAAGATCTATGTATGGCAGCCGGGACCAACAGCTTAACGTGCTTTCCGAGGCACAGAGGAAACTCGGTATGTTATGGGTACCCATCTACAGACCAACCTAGGCAAGCGCGGGTTAACCTAAAGATCAACTTGAGTGGCAGTTATAATTAGGCCACGAGCTTCTCAGCTCCTAGAAAATTAACAAAAACCTTCGAAAATTCGAGAACGCGTTGAGAAGAGCTACTCGCCGACGACAGTCAGCGATCAACTATTAAAATATTTCTGTTTACTGACGGCCCTACTTGAAACCTACATCGATTTTTTATTATATTTTATTCTTCGTCGTCTGTGAAAAATCATCGCTGAATAAATCGCAAAATATGAAAATCCAAATTCCGTTCGCTCTCGATTTATGGTTTCCGATTTATCGCAGGTTCGACATAAACTAGTTAAATTCAAGCAAACCGCCATTTGCTTGAATTTAACGATATTAAGTTGTAGTCTTGAGTCCTGATCAAGTAGTACTGCATAGCTATTCACAAACAATCGAATCAAAGTCAAATCGATCTTGACACTTTTTCGAGTATCAGATTTTTGGACCGAACGAATGGCAAATTCTATTCACAGATTCGATCGACATGGTAGAACATAAACACTCGTGGTGAAAAATTGTATGTAGCTAATAAATTATCTTTACTGTAGATTGTACTGAATATCCGTCGAGTAATTAAAAATATAATTAAAAATGATTTTAATTTTAAATGGATAGGCAACGATTCTTGTGTATGGTATAGTACAAAATGACGTCGTAATTCTGATTGAATTGCACTTCCGATAGCAAATAGCAGTCGACAGGATTGATATCTACATCTCGAATAACAATCGAATATATTACTCGACTTCGGTTTTCTAAATAGCGATTTGCGATAGTACGATGGATCGATTGGATACGACGCGGCGACGGACAATCGAGTGGTTGTGAATAGTCCAGCCATGAGCACTAATAAAAAGATGGAATAGACTTTTTATACAGCTCTCTTACAATATGGACAAAAAAAAACTAATAAGCCCGTCAGATAGATTTCCAAAAAATATTTTACAATCATATTTTTTCTTTTTTCACGTAAATAATAAATGAAGGGGTACAGTGCTTCGAAATATCGTGTGACGTCACACGTCAGTATATTTTTACCTACAAGTAACGTCACAACTCATGATCTTTGCCGCGTTCCAACTTGACATTTTTTATTAATTTGATAAAACAAAAAACACGTGTCCAACATTTTTCGATAATCTAACTGACGGACTGAACAGAATCACATTTTTTTTTTCGTTAGTCCGATCCCCTATTGTGTGTACAACGTACCTACAATACGCGCAAAACACGGCAAATATATAAAAGTAGTTTTCAGGTGTTACTTATTATACTTATAGATACCCTAAAGTTATGGGATATCCAAGATAAACACGATATATAATATGAGCGCTCATTCCAGTAGGTACCGCTGGTATATATACTCGCAGAAGAAGTAGTTCTCGGAAGTGGACTGATAGACACGACGGATTCCTTAGAAGCCGCACCTTTGAGAAAACATTTTAATATCCTAAAGGAAATAAATATCGAAAGGTACTAGAATTCAAAATCTGAGATAATTACTATTCAAGAAAATACCTATATAATCTCTTATGTACATGATAATAATAACAAATTAGTACTTTTTTGACTATTTCCATTTTTAATCGAATTTTTATTTCAGTAAAGTCTTAGCTAAGTTGATACTTAGTTTACGATTGTTAATAAAAAGTACTCTACAACAATAAACCGTTGCAACAGAATTTGTACTTTGTCACATTCGATAAGTTACAAAAATCTGTATTATCATAGATTTTGAATTCACATTAGACAAACAGTAAACATTATTGGCATGACATGTAGGACTGGCAGTAGAAAAAGAAAATGGCGCCTAACGAGCCGCCATCGTAGCTGGAACATGAGAAACAAAGGCAAGTGAAATGTACTTACTCTTCTACTTCTTTTTCCCGCTGCTCGAGCCGGAGCCTATAAGCACATACTTCGAGGTACAGGTCGTTTGCGTGCTTAATATGTTTTTCATAAATGTCTCTCATATCGATCTCCATCCTCATGTCTTCCTCACACCCAGCTGCTCCTTCTTGAATATCAGATCCCGTTAATCTAGGGAAGAATGATACTGTTAACATAAGCATTGATAAAAGAACTATCGATACACACCTATTGCTTGCAGGACAAAGGCTCATCTCCCTAGCCTTTCCTAACTACTATGGGATCGGTATGCAATCTAACCGGATGCAGCTGAATCTCAGTATTTTACAAATAGCGACTGCCTATGTGACCTCAAAAACCTAGTTAATACGGGGTTTTTCTCATACAGAGAAAGCATAATGATCATCCAGGTTCCTCAAGGTGGATTGACGATTTCTTTATAACATTAAAGTTTGAAATTTGTATTTTAAAGTTTTGAAAATAAAAACAACTAAAGCGGATGGAAAAACAGTTATTTTGATTTATATTGGAAACTAGCACAACTCGACGAGAATTGAAAACTACAAGTACGCCATAAATAATTAAACAAAAAAACCTAAAACCTGTTCACCACAAAAATCAGAAAACGCGCGGTTTAAACACACCACACCCACACATAAAAACCGAAGAGAAATATGTAAAATCAATAGACTAAACAATTTAAAACACCAATAAAAAAAAATAGAAAAGGCGTTAAAATAAATCATAAACTTCTCGAAAATGACCGCGGGTGCATTAAAATACGGTATAATCTCAAATATAAAATGAAAAGCAAAATATTTAAAACGGCACAAAAATCGGCTAAGTCACTAAAAACTTACCTCGCAAAAAATCGCTTCATACTATCTTGAACTTCTTGTTGCCAAAAAACTTGCGATTTTTGAAAAATATCGGCGGGACAAGTTTTCAACTCGTCCGCCGATATTTCCAAATTAGCTGCGATTATCCGGAAGGGCGGCCTAGAACAACAATCAAATAAATATTCACGTACCTAAACTAGTGATGAATGCAAGCGAGTCGTGTGTCTGCCAGCACGGGATCGGCTACACTGCCCGGAATAGTGAAGTGAACTGCTAGGCCGCGGTGCGTCCACTTGCCGCAAGTGTCGGAAGCGCAATGGCTCTTGCCTGTTGCGTCTGTGTCGACTAGCCGTGCAACACGCATCCCTCTCAAATGACCAAAAACATTTGCGCGCATGTCAGAACGTTCAAGGATTACAACGCTACCACCAGTTCTCATTCTCATGTCACAATTTTGCATTTTGTATGTGTTTGGGACGAAAACATGCAGATTTTGTCACAACGCGGCAACGTAAAGAAAATTGACGCAATTGTCATGTCAGAATACAGAACTACGATTTTACAGGATTAAAATTATTGTGATGTGAATTGGTGAGAAAATTGCACCGTTAAAAAAAACGGAAAAAATATCTAAAGATAATTTTACTAACGGTTCCAAGTATGCTAAATTTTTTTATGGTGCTGATATATTCGGCGGTGATTTTTTTTTAAATTTCCTATGTTTTAATCGATTTGAACATAATTTAAGGTATAGTGATCTGTGGTAATTTTCTTTCCCGCCCTTGGTTGCGGAAAAATAAGATTACCGCACGCGTGTGAAATATGTTGCATTTCGAACCTAATCGTAGTGCAATAAGAGCTAGTTTTCGAGGAAGTGTATTGAAAAAACAACTTGTCAACTCACCTGCTCCTGGGTGTTCGATTCCAACACTGATTCATAAGTAGCTGCATGCTACTTGGCAGCGTTGAAGGAATCGGCAAGGCGATGGTATCCGTTCCGACACCCCACATTATGGCGTGGGTTTCTAGATTTTTGTATGGAATTTCTTGAGTGAGGAGTTCCCAAAGAACTACGCCGTAGGACCATACGTCCACGCGTTCAGAGCATGGCTCATGTCGTATTACTTCAGGAGCCATCCAGGCAACTGTGCCCGTGAAACTCATTACGGCACTTACGTCATTCCACTCGCGACTTGTGCCAAAGTCGCTGACTTTTACCACGAGATTATCACCAATCAGAATGCTGAAAAATTAAGTTTCCTGTAGCAGGTTGTCGTGACCATTCGGGGATGTCCATGAATACATTTAGTGCTTCACCATTGAAACTGAACTTGAAAATTAATTGCGTTCAAGCGCTGTCAGCGTCTTTATTACTATCGACAAATAATTGACAAGTTCTGTTGTGCATTGGTAAAATTCTGCAGGAAAAATGTATTCATGGGCTTCCCGAAACATTTTTCCTTAACCCCTAATGAAGCGAGAATCGATACTTTAGAATAGGGGGCGAGCTTATTGCCATCAACCGGGCTCAGGTACAGACTAGCTCTTAAAATTCTTGTGAGAGAAAACTCTAATTATGAGAGACAGTACAACACTCCCAACCAAATTGATTAATTTATTCAATACGGTAGAATTTTGTAAGCAGCTTAAAAACTAGCCTAGCGCCTCCTTTACAAACCCCTTGAATATGAACATGAAAGCAAGACGCAAATGTTGATAGAAAGATTCTATTCTATGTCAGATTCTATTTTGATTTTTATTTTTTAAAGCTTCTGTTTTGATATTATTATTTTACTCTTTTATGTTCCGAGACAGCCTCAACATCTAATGTTCGCATATTGGAACCCGACAAATAGGATTGAGCCTTACTTTCAGCATCCAACCTATATGTATATAGGGTGTAAAAGTACCCTTAACGCAAACGAAGGGCACTTGTTCTCCCCACCACTGCGATCATTTTTTTGTTCTAGAAATCTAGACCATACCTGGGAACCACCTAGTTACGAAGATATTCGGGGTAAAAGTTCCAAATTTTACACAGCTGTTTTTGTAAATACTTGTTTTTTAGGTTATAACTCTACTTAAAATTTAAAATACCTCCATGACCCGTTTACTATTCAAAGCATTCACTAGCACAATGTTTTAATAGTGCTACATTGAGTTTTACCGTAAAATGTGATTTTTGACCCAAAAAAAAGTCGTTTCCCAGCAAACATTTTTGCGTAGGGGTACTTAGGTTGATGTACAGAATGCTTGGTTGACGGCCGTGTGATGGGTTGAATTACACCCTGTATAGGTTGGAAGAGGATCATGTATCTTCGTACGCAAAATACGAGCTTCGGATGCGGCGTTGCGGACACCAGCATAAATACAATACTATCGATCTTAATATTTTAATTTAAAATATAGCGTTCATGTCATAAAAAAGTGCGTAAACGAAATACGATCTTTAGTTTTGAGACCTTTGCCATTTACGCAAGTATTTAAAAAAAAATGTTAATTTTTGTTTTTTTATTCGTCGTACCAGCAAGCAAGTGATGCTGTGTACATACATAGTATACGACAACTTGCTTATTGTTTACCGCATCGCAAACCATGTTTTAGCTCGTAATTAAGTACTGCGAATATAAGTATGTTTGTCTCGAAAGTTTGCCGGGTTACCGCACTACCTACTATGAAATACAAACATTGTTGAGCAATCGATACGTGAATGAACTTTATTTCAGCCTAACGACCTGCATTGGTAGCTTTGCGAACCCTACTAGTCCTTAAGGTGGGCCCCTACTTGTCAATTCCGACGTCAGAAACTGGCTACTGCAATACTCAAATCACGATTTCTACCCGTGAAAAGACTACGAGATGGAGATTTGTATCCGAAACTGAGTGTAATAAATGATATAGTGCTGTTTCACACAAAATACTACGAGCTAATAATGATGCTCTCGCTCGGCTGACACATATTTTTATTACCGAGCGTGAGCGTGTACATTAATCAATTCATGAACCCTTTTCCGCGTTAATAAAGTTCAGTTTAACGTTACCACCTGAATCAAGTTGAAAATCATTGGAAAAAGGTGTGAAAAAAGTTGGTTGTGGGATGTTAGTCAAGACATTATGTAATAAGTATGAGCCTTGAGAAAATTGAAGAATTGCCAGACTTAAGTGGCAATGGGCAGGACACATTGCTCGCAGAACGGTGGCCGATGGGGCCGAAAAGTTCTGGAGTGGCGACCGCGGCGCGAACCGGAAGACGTTGCGTTTGAAGGCCTCCCACTAGGTGGACCGATGGCCTGGTGAAGGTTGCGGGAATACGTTGGATGCGAGACGTACGGGACCGGTCAATGTGGTGACACTTGGGGAAGGCCTATGTCCAGCAGTGGACGTCTTTCGGCTGTAATGATGATGATGTGCTTTGAGGATGATTTTTAAAAGGTGATCATGCCGTCATTATGGCACAGATAAAAAGTTAAATTCTATTGTACTTGGGACTAAGGTAATATTACTTACCGCGATATCGTAAACCTTGACCGAAGCTTACTATTGTAATCCTAGAGTACTGTCTAGAATCTAGATTGATAAACGACTGTTCAGTTTAATTAAAATATTTTTAAATCCAATAATAATTTCCCAACGATCTCACAAGATGGGGGTCTTACGTTCGCGTTCAAGGAGGTACTTTGTCGATCGGGCAGGCTACTTTTCTATTTATTCTCGTACATCCTAAGCCTTTATGAGAGCACTACAAGTTAATTCTTATATTGTTCTGTGTAAAGTCCCATTGAATCTTCCCGTTGGTGTCGTAAGAGGGGACTAAGGGAATTACCAGAGAATGGGCAGCAGCGTTCTGTGTGCCTTTGTAACAACCATACTGCGATCGCCAACCCGCCTGTAAAGCGTGGCGATTATCAAATCCCCCCTTCTGGGGGAGACCTATGTCCAGCAGTGGACATCTTTTGGCTGAATTGATGATGATGATGACTTCCGGAAAAGTTATAGAACTGGTTTTTATAAGAAACTCAGGCAAATGTTATGAAATTGATATTAAGAAGGTGATGCAGTTTTCATAAATAAGTAAATGGTGAATGAATGAATTCCAAGAGTGTCCAAGCTATATTTCCTGATGTCCCGCGGAGGGATAAAACACGGGACGAGTTTTGGTTTATGTTGCATGTGTATGTAGAATTCCGCATCCTAACCAAATCCTTTATAAGTAAATTCATCATCAGCCTATAATGTTCCCATTGCAGGGACTCAGGCCTCCTCTCTAGGAGAGGGATGGGCTATAATCCAACACGCAGGCCCAGTGCGGGTAGGTAGATGTCACATGTCTTCGAATTTTGTTTTGGTTCTAAGACATGTTTCTTCACGATTTTTCCTTCACCGTTTTGAGAGCAACGATGATGAAATAAATCACACAAAATAATGCGCCTGGCTGGGATCGAACCCGCGACTTACTGCTCATAAAGTCGGGGCCGCTACCGCTGGGCCACCGCTGCTCTAAGTAAATTAACACAACGGTATTATGAGATGACATTCATCATTATTTTGTCTGGGTCGATTCAGGTAAAATATATCTACCTCTAACTGGCCAAACAAACCCTTTAAGTGGGCCAAAGTGTGTTTAAGCTATCGATTTATGTACGAACTTAGCCACTCAGTCTTGGTTGCCTGCAGTTCACTATGTGAATATTATGAATTATTTAGAAGTCGCCGTCATCTGGGAACGGTTACGAAAATAGTTTTTAAAGTACTATTTTGAATCAGGACGATGCGATCTCCAGACTGGCCGTTGGACATTAATATTGCAAAATAATGGGCTAAATATAGCGTTCGATTGAAAAACGATGACAAAATCAGATTGAGCCGATTCAGTTGTATATTCTGGTCGGTTTTTATTTAAGTTTACGAGCCGAGACACCATTTGTATTGATCTGGTTACTTGTTCAAACAATACAGATTCATATTAATATAGCGAATGAAACTCTAAAAACCCATTGGGTATCAATATCTAAACACGTGCCGAGGTGCTTTTATGCGAAAAATACTCAAAAGGTAGGGGGTTTATTGAGTTCTTAGAAGTGTGGAGTTTCAAAAAAATCTACTCAACTATCTACTCGCGACTTTCTTTTTAAAATTTATAATGTGGTGTAATAGTGTGACCTGTGTGCATGCATTAAACGGCAATTTGGTGTTTATTTGTTTATTGTTATCGATGAAATGGATATTTAAGGTATTTTTTTAAGGAAATTTCCAATTCTCTTCAATTATTTCGCTTTTATTTTTCTAAAATATCTGTTGTTATAGGTAACTTATTTTTCTTTTTGTTTTTACATCAAATCAAATGAGATTAAATCAGAATACAAAACCTAATAAACATTGATATAGGTACCTGTGTCTTTGAGTTAGATAACGGTTCAATACGCTTTACACTCCACCGACCGGTAGCACATCAAATTAACTGATATTGCGAAACTCATCGCACGGTCTAGAACTCTTGACATTATCAAAAGCACTAATCACTATCATTAGTGCATGCCCATTGTACGAAGCTTGATTGAACAGGTAGTGTGTTGGGAGGTATCGAGTATTGCTGTTTTGTTAATTTAAACAGGTACTTGTTTCACTTACAGTTTGCACGCGTGCAGAAAGCTAACATAACATAAACGACTACTACCTACTACTTAGGACTCATTAATATTAACGATAACATTATCCGTGGTGCTAGGCAACTGGGCTTATCCCAGTTGTATACGTCCCTTTGTGCCTAATGGCCTTATTCTATTCTGTCTCCTGCTGATATAGAGTGGAAATGGAAATTATGTTTTTTTCCTATTCCTCCGCTATTCTTTTCTGATTCATTTTGTTGGGGGATCCAAGACAGTTAAATTGTTTCTCTGGGACTTCGTTGTCTCGGCGCTTTTCTGTTGGTTACCACTGTTGATTTTGACTTTCAGGAGATAGGTCGTTTGGGAATAGTGTGGCGGGCTTGTTCCATTATAAAATAAATAGACATAAAAAATATATGCAATTAATTAAGCATAGCTTTATGAGTGCTCATAAACAGATGTAAGTAGATCCGGTTCGGTTGGTTTCATGAATCTTTTTTCATTTCATATCTACCACGTAAAATACTTTTAATGCTACGCATCACAACCATTGGATGATGGGGATGGCGGTCATGGCGGAGTTACCTTTATTTTCGCCAGTTATTAAAAACAAATCAAACGTTTCGTTTTAAAATCTAGATTAAGATACTAAGGGTGGGTTGCACCATATTACTATAACGATAACCAAACCGTAACAAGCCATAAAAGCATTAAAAAAGTATAATTTGATGGCTTGTTACGGTTTGGTTATCGTTATAGTAATATGGTGCAACCCACCCTTAGTTCATAACAGCGGTCTGCGGGTCGATATTACTTACACCGTGTATTTTAAGTAAACATGCACAATTCCTAAATAAAACCAAATCAATTTTATGCAACGATGGTCGGGTAAATGGATAATACTTTTCCGGAGACCCGTGCGTTATCCTAATGCACAGAGCTTTTCAATGCATGGTGTAACCTCTGATCTGACGGATTTTATACCACGAATAAAACCATGATGTGAAAACACAAATCTGCTCTGGAAAAATAGTTATGGTGACAACAAAACGTTTGCCTTTTTCCATATTGAAACGTTATTACATTTGCCTTTTTCCATATTGAAACGTTATTTACAATGTTGGAATAAATTGACAGGTTTCGGCCTCTCGAAACGTAGAGATTATGTAATTGCTACAGATTGGTGTATATTTCTTAGAATGCTTTGACATGGTTTGACGACCGTCATTTGGCGGCCCGGACCGCTGGCTTATACGTGCCTTCCGAAAAGCACAGAACCATCTTTTTATCAGCCAAACAGGAAATAACTTTACAAAGTATGCTTCCCATGGGAATCGAAACCACGGCCACCGGGTCACAAGGCAAACGCTACTCGACAACGCAGGCAGTTAAGGAAGACAAGATAAAGTACTTTGACTCATTCATCAAATTAGTAACAGCCAAGTAAGATTCACTTTCAACGTTTGGTGCGAAATTATGAGAATTAGCATATCTGTTTAGCTGTGGTTTCTTTTTGCGACCAAGTTATTGAAATGATTAACATAGGCAGTGGTAATTCTGCTTTCATGGCCGAAGAACCACCTTCCTGTAGAATTATACGGTTCCGCGTTCCATCGGGTATAATAGATTCCATCGGCTAGATACTTGACAATGTTTAGATGAACTTCGTAAGTTCGTACACGTCGACTAACATAATATGTCCTCGATTGAATACGTTCGAGTTGCCGGTAATAAAGCACATTATTAAAGCAATGAAAAACAAAGTTACGAGTTTTTTGTGAAACAGGGTTATTCGCTATTTTGACAAATATTCACAGAACAATGGAGGAAAATTAAGTTTTAACTGGAAACATTACAAACATATTTTCCATTGTCAGTTGCCATTTGTAGAACAGCGTACGTATGAAATAATCGTAGCTTATACAGTTAGACAACGGAGTCTGTGTTTAATATTTGTTCAGGAAACATTTTTACATACAAGGTACTCTTGACAAAAAAACTCGTAACTCTGTTTGAAATACAGGGTGTAATACTGGCTGCGGGTTGTCCGCAAGGTATACCGCGGCCTCGACATGAAGGGCGAAGAAGGAACATGGGTGGTTTTTAGTCAGTAGAAGTCTGACACTCCCTTTCGCTCTGCCCAAGAGCGGGAGGGGTTATTTGATGATTTCCCACCCCCCAAAAAAAAAGGGTGTAAATACTAAGTAAATATTACTAATAGTAGTACATCAAACTAGTACCCCTACGCAAAAAAATGCTGCGAAACGATTTTTTTTTTTGGGTCAAAAATCACATTTTACGGTAAAACTCAATGCAGCACTGTTAAAACATTGTGCTAGTGGATGTTTTGAATAGCAAACGTAGGTCGTAAGGTCATGGAGGTAATTTAAGTAAAGTTATAACCTGAAAAACTATTATTTACAAAAACAGCTGTGAAAAATTTGGAACTTTGACCACCAATATCTCCGTAACTAGGAGGTATGGCCTAGAACAAAAAAAAATGATCGCAGTGGTGGGGAGAACAAGTGCCCTTCGTTTGCGTAAAGGGTACTTTTACACCCTATATACGATTAGTGCCAAAATAGATGGACACATTTTAAGAAATAATTCAGACCACCAAAATAAAGAGAACGGTAAAAAAAACATAGCCTTAGATAGGTACTTAAATTTTAAAAAATCTGCTAACGAAAATAAATATTAGGTTAAAATAAAATCACTTTATTAAGTGTTTTTTTTTATGCTAGGATTACACATAGGTACTTAACCACTGAAAGGGGTTTGAACTTTTTTGTATGGATGACGGCATTTCGACCCACCGCCATTTTGAGGCTTTTTAGAAATCACGGCCCACGATGAAATTGGTATGTAATAGTATGTATGGGTAGAGGACACCTAGACGAACAAAAAATGTCATGGAACATCGTACCCCAAGGTGTCATGCTATCGAGATATTTGAAAGTAAAGATCGACATATGAGTACAATGACCACATAAAAAATAGACCTTTTACGTGTCTATAGGCGTTGATTATTATTATTACTGTTTATTGAAAGAGAGTAGGTACCACTACATACTACTAGAAGCACGACAAAACTATTCTTTGACATAACACAGTGTTTCAATGCGATGCGAAGCGATTTTGCTCAAGCGCTTATTAATAATCAACCTGGGAACGATTTTTTGGATACAATTTAACGCCTATACACTTAATAAGTCTATTTTTAACATTGAGGTATAATGTACTACGTACTAGAGGAGACACCCCAACTCGATTTTTTGTAACACACGGTAGAGCTAGTAGACTCCAGTTCATTTAGTCTATGCCGAGCGGTTGCTGCGACGTGACACATTTGAGTGAAGTTTTCTTGTCTAAAATATGCCTTCGTGTGCATTTAGACACTGTAGAAATAATTTAAAAAATATAAGTAAAAGTCAAGGAGTGACTTTTCACCAGCAATTATAACTTATTATCTTTAAAACACACATAATTTAATTATATTTTTTGAATTGCAATGTGTCATCGCGGCGGCCATTTTTTACGTGAATGTCAAAGAATAAAACATTTGCATGCACAGACCAGACACTATCGACGTATTCTATGCTTGACCACGAATCCTCTACATGTGAGTCAAAATTGATAGTAGGTTGTATAATATTTACATATGTATCAAGACAATTAACAAAAAAGTTGAAATGTGAAGATTGCATTGATAGTTTGACTATACTATAAACTTCCAAATCACACATCTATCATACGTAACTTAATACGGCAAAGTGGTGGAAGTCTTGCCTCGAAATATGATTTTAATTATACGTCCGTAAACACCCTAAAGCATTTAATTAGGAAAGAAGTATTTGCAAAATTTGAATAAACATAATTTACTGAATCAGCCATCAACATTCAATCACAGAATCCATTTAATTCGAGCCATTAATTTATTATTATTTTACCTCGAATTAGATAGCTCACAAAAATTAGATTGCATCACGAAGGTGAAACTGATCCAACTGTAGATTACTATAACAAACTGCAGAAACTAACACAAAATAAATTATTTAAGGAAATTACAATATTGTTACAGTTTAAGTATATTTTATTTATTTTCTGAGTAAGTACACACGTACAATATCAAGTAGGCAGAATAATAACATTATGTCGCATCTGCACGCATTGATAGTAATCTATGAGAACATGACACCCCCCGCCTGCCCCGCTGTCATCAAGTGCGCGCACATTATTTTGTTTGAAATAGCTTCTCTAGTACGTAATACCTCAATGATTTTTAATGATTTTCGTCGTAATCATTTGTCGATCTTTACCTTCAAATATCTCGGTAACGTGACACTTTGGGGTACCGTGATATGATACTGGTCATTTTTGTTCATCTATACAGGGTGTAAACGAACCCTTCACGCATCCGACAACCAAGCATTCTGTACATCAAACCAAGTACCCCTACGCAAAAACTTTTGCTGGGAAATGACTTTTTTTTTTGAGGTCAAAAATCACATTTTACGGTAAAACTCAAAGTAGCACTCTAAAAACATTGTGCTAGTGGATGCTTTGAATAGTAAACGGGTCATGGACGTAATTTAAGTAAAGTTATAACCTGAAATAGGTACTAGTATTTACAATAACAGCTGTGAAAAATTTGGAACTTTGACCCCCAATATCTCCGCAACTAGGAGGTTCCCAGGTATGGTCTAGAACAAAAAAATGACCGCAGTGGTGGGGAGAACAAATGCCCTTCGTTTGCGTTAAGGGTACTTTTACACCCTTTATGTCCTCTATCCATACATAGGTACCAAAATGGCGGGAAGGTTAGTGGGACCTTATATAATAAAGAACAACTTACTTGGGTGATTTCAAATCTCTGTGGATTATCTTATTTACGTGTAAATAAGCCATCCCATGTGCAATCTCTTTGGCCCATTTGAGGATCTGTGCTGGTAAGAAGCATGACCCACTGTGTATATATTCGAAGAGTGGACCATATTGGCAGTATTCCATTATGATGCACGAGTTGGGACCATCTGTACTGATCCCCTTGAACTGCACTAAAGGGAAAAAAGAAAAAATAATCATTTAAAATATGAAATCCGCTTCAATGGATGCGTGATGCGGACTTTAATAAAACTAGGGTTCATCGGCCACATGCGGTGACGCACGTAAAAGTAAAGAACTGTATATAATTTGAACCCAACATGTTACATAGGCCACAAAGTAAATTCTGCAAGTACCTATCCTGCAATGATAGATCTCTAGTTTAGAAAGCAGACACATAATGCTGCATAACCAATGTCTCTTTGCCAAACCAATCCATTTTTAAAGAGTGACTACGTTTGTTGTCGGATCTTCTCCATAGAAATCGACCAACCCGAACCTTTTTCTCGACGTTTTTTCTGTGCCCATGGAGGTCTATGTGAAATAAAATATTTTATTTTGAATTTGCAAAGCTGATGATTAGTGTTCACACAAGTTACCATTCAATAACAAAACGTTATTATCAAAGCGTCAAAATAACCAGAGATACAGATTCACTGGTATTGTTGGGTTCCAAATTATAACGAAATTAAGCCTTTGCCCGCGGCTTCGCTTGTTTACGCTGCTTCGTCGAAATCCGTTCAGCCTTCTAGGTAAGGTGAAAAACGAACTAACTTTTAGATTAATAATATTAGTTAGAGAGCTCAGAATTTAATTACTTCATACTGAAGAATTGTAATTATAAATAAATACAGATCTTATTTGATTCCTTACAATTGGCTATTTGACTACTGTTAAAAACTCACGAAAATGTTGTTATATTTCAAAGAACTAACAGAAATAACACGATGTTTGAAAAAAATAATAAAATCGATCAAAAAATGGCGTAGCTACGTAAACTATTTTTCATATTCATTGTTTTATTGTTTTTATTATATGAATTGCTATATGTATAATCAAAAGAACAGACACAATGCATAATATAAATCAGATGAATTAATTAAATTCATTATTATATATTTACTAGCTGCGACCGAAATGTGATGCATTGCACCCTGATTATAAGGCACGGTGTCAAAAAAATTTTGAGCTCGCTTCGCTCGCTCTTGGGGCTTACTGCGTAGATCATTCTACCTCTTGAATCTTGCCTTTGTCTATCGACCAAGTAAACCTTGTATAAGGGTTGTGATTCTCGTGCTCACTTCGCACGCTCTTAGAGTCCTAGTTCTTTTAGTTCTTAGACTTTTAAAATAACTCTTCACAAATAATACTTCTACATTTATTATTTCAAGTATTTTAGATTCTAAGAAGAACTTCAGCAGTTCAGCTGCATCCTTAACTGGTAAACTTAACCCTTGAAACTTAAAATTGTCGAAATCGACCAAGTAATTCCAATAGACCGAAGTAATTCTAACCAGTCCAGGGCACGGTGTCAAAAAATTATTTCGAGCTCGCTTCGCTCGCTCTTGCTTTTTGTTGGATACTACCTCTTGAATCTTGCCTTTGACTGGCGACCAAGTAACACCTGTGTAAGTATCGAGATTCTATTTTTTTTTCAAAGGCGCTGCGTAGCATTTCAGCCTTACATTCTATTCTAAATGTTTTCTTCAGTGGATTAAAAAATTGTGTAAGTAGTTTTTCTTTCTCTTAAGAGTGGAGGACCGACCGACTCTAATATACCCGGGCCGATTTCGGGTCCCAGATACCAGATACTGATACCGATATTCATTTATACAATTTAAATGTAAGGTTGTGCCAGAAGCCCGTCGGGGCTGCGGGTTGTTCGCAAGAGATACCGCGGCCTCGGCATAAAGGGCTAAGAAGGAACATGGGTGGTGTTTAGTCAGTAGAAGTCTGACACTCCCTTTCGCTCTACCCAAGAGCGGGAGGGGTTATTTGATGATTTTCCACCCACCATAAAAAAAAGGTTGTGCCAGAATAGTAACGAATGTTTATTAATTCCAAGTATTGTAATAAAGCAGTTTACTTAACAATGAAAGCCGCTCGTTACGGCGAAACTCCAATTAACTAGAAACCAAATATTTCCGCTTAGATGCACTCTAACGTAGACGGGAGAGCTGCGCGGCTTCAATTTCAGTATCTGTCTGTACTTTTGTTTTATTTCATTATTTGTTTATTTGAACGAACAGATTGGCTTTATTTATTAATCAAGTAAAAGCTTTTAGAAAATCTGTAGCATTTTAGTAAAATAAAGCTCTCAATCGCATATTTTATAAGCCAGATAAATTAAATTTTTTGTTCTAATTTTATAATTTTTGCCAGTTTCGCGTGCCTCTGAAAGCACAGTAAGTGGTTAGTTTTCACATTTTACAATAGTAGTCCTTTCTTGCCTACCAGTCTTACTAAAGGGTAAGCTATAGAGATCAGATATTATTATATACCTAATAAAAAAGACAATTTTATTGTTAATATGCCATTTTTGGTAATAAATCGATTGTAAACACGACAATATAATTTTGCTACGGAAAACATAAATTAAAATTGTAGTTGTATACAGTTTCTATCCACAAGCGCATACTGGGTATAAATTGAATGTTGCGGTGAAATTGACGATAGAGATAATGTTAATTGCGGCGACCCATTCACGTGTTCGGATGGATGTTCCAGATGTTTTAATCAATCCACTTGATTGCATCGCAACCTGGGATTCAACTAGATCTAGATTCAAAAGAACTAAATCTAATCCATGTTTACATACGGAAATTGGAAACATTCTTGTACTTGACCGCGAACACGGAGGTTATTACAATTACAGTAGAATTACGAATATCCGAACCTCGATTATCCCAATATCCGGTTATCCAGAGGCATTCTTCACGACTCTAATTGCCGATTTAGAAATGATTTCGTCGTTATTCATTACGTCAAAGGTTAATAACAAAAGATTAAATAACAGGTATTCCGTTAAAATTATCTTTATAACTCGGATTTTTATAAAATCGTATTGTCTTAATGACCTATGTGAAAACCTTTCTATAATTAAAAAGTTAAAACTTATTAATTGTTTAATTTGACATTGAATAGATTGTCTGGGCTAGCTCTACCGTCCGTCTTATGCTTCACGCGCGACTTAAAGAGATGTCAGCAACATGGAAGGGGCCCGCAAGGGCCGACGCCTGTCGGGGCTGCAGTTTGTTCAAAAGAGATACCGCGGCCTCGACACAAAGGGCTAAGAAGGAACATGGGTAGTTTTTAGTCAGTAGAAGTCTGACACTCCTTCCCGCTCTGTCCAGAGTGGGAGGGGTTATTTAATAATTTCCCACAAACAAAATAAAAGGGAGTAACTAATTTAACGTCCACCATTTTATAAAATCTCAATTTTGGAGAAGTTTTTTTTTAGTTTTACTTAAACTTTTAGTCCAGTCATTTGGTAGTTTTACCTGGAAAGTTTTCCGGGAGTTTTGAAAATTGGTGAGTTTATAGATTTCGACGTGCTCTTTTCGAAATTTCACTTTGCCACCTCGTAACTGTGCCGCTCGCGCCGCTATTTTGGAAAAATGGCACTCAAAAATAGTTTTTTGAGAATAACTTCGTTCCGACTCAATTTACGATAAAAATAGTTCAGAATTAAATTAAACTAGAAAAAATTTCCTACATTTATGTCCTAACAACGTTTTTCGTAAAATCAATAGTGACGGCGTACGAGCGCCGCAAATTGTAATTTAAAATGTGTTTGCGCTAATAACGCGTTTCCACACCACCTTGAGGTAGAGTTAGAAGCGCGTTTTTTAGGGTTCCGTACCTCAATAGGGAAAATCCCTTAAAAAAGGAACCCTTTTATGATCACTCTCTTGTCCGACTGCCGTCGTGTGTCCGTCTGTCCGTGGTTCACCACCGATTTTCTTAGGAAGGGGCTATGCTTTTACTACTATTGTTTTATAACATTACAATTTGTTCTACTATAGAATAGATGTCCTGAGAGCATAATAACAGTTAACTATTAGTTAACTGTCTAATGGTATTCAAAGTGATTTGCATTTCTGCAGAACTTTTAGGAACGACCTAAATGACTTTCAGTAGCTTATGTCGGTCGTTGTATTTGTTGTTGTGTTTCAAAGAAAGAGAATGTTAACGTAAGTACATAGTAAGTTAATAAAGGCTATTTTTATTTTATTTTATGTCGCTCGTAGTCCAGCACCCCCTGGACCAAGACGTCCGCATGTAGTAACATAACATCACTCCTTGTGAACACTGGACACCCCACACACATTTCACCAATTATGTTTAAGTCCCATGTAATAGGTGGCGAGCCTATTGCCATCAACCGGCCACAAATTCAGACTCCGTGGCCTCTACTGAGGAATTCCTGATGGAAAAACGCAATAACACTTCGCCCGACCTGGGAATCTAACCCAGGATCAAGCAAAGTAGTCGCACTTGCGATCACAAGAATATTCCCTTTTTTTTTTAGCGTAGTTTTATAATGGTTTACGGCGCTCGTACGCCGAAATTATTGGTTTTAGGAAAAAAAAGGTTATGACATAAATTGTAGGAAATTTTCTCTACTATTTTTTTGTATAGATATGTTTTTCTTGTAAAATGCGTCGGAAAGGAGTTATTATCAAAGAACTGCTTTTAGGCGCCATTTTTGCAATATGGCGGCGCGAGCGGCAAAGATACGAGGTGGCAAAGTTAAAATTCGGAAAGAGCACGTCAAAATCTATAAAATTACCAATTTTCAAAACTCCCGGAAAACTTTCCAGGTAACCTCTATTTTTTCGACCAAATGACTGTACTATTTACAATCCGTTTAAAACGTCTTTATTGTTAAAGACACTTACAGTTTTTTAAACGTCAATTTTCTTGCAATCTTTTGATCTCAACCGATCTATTATATTTTTTTTTATTTTAAGACATTATGATCCCAATTACGAATTTATTTGATTTATGATGATTTAAATGATGTTATTTGAAACAATAAGTGTAATGTTTTCTTCAAAATAAATACGTACGCTCGGGTGGTTCGCCCACGTTTCACAGGCCCCTATAGTTCTTGAAAACTTTGCAGTTCTGAGAGTGCTTCTTCGTAAATCCATGAAGGTTATTATAAAATTCACAAGAATTTGCAAGTAAAGGAATTATTTTGTACAAGTCAAAGGAGTGTTCGATGACTGTAAAAGCTATTCACTTGGATGTCGAGATGTAGGTACATCCTATTTTTTGGAATGAACTGAGCTTTGCCGTTACTTCCAGAAAAACGTTTTTAACAAACTTGAATGTCGTTCGAAAGAGATACCGCGGCCTCGACACAAAGGGCTAATAAAGAACATTGATCGTTTTTAGTCAGTAGAAGTCTGACACTCCCTACCGCTCGGCCCAGAGCGAGAGGAGTCATTTGATGATTACCCACCCCCCAAAAAAAAAGAAAAAAAAAGGCCTTTCAAGTATGATGCATTCACAAAAAAGGAGGCGCCTACATTGTTTGCACCGGACTTATCGATGAGCACTGTGACATTTCGTTTCGAGTATGTGGGCGTGATCTTGTAATATGATGAATATTTGTATTCTTTTGGTTATTTTGAAACTGACTAATCTATATCATCTGCCTAGCCTTTTCCCAACTATGTTAGGGTCGGCTTCCAGTCTAACCGGATGCAGCTGAATACCAGTATTTTACACGGAGCGACTGCGAGAATTTCAGGTCACTGACTACCTGTAACGACTGCCAAAGATCTATATATAGCAGCCGAGACCAACAGCTTAACGTGCTTTCCGAGGCACGGAGGAAATATGTCGGGCGGTCACCCATCCACAGACCGACCTAGGTAAGCACAGCTTTACCTAAAGATCGACCCGAGTGGCAGTTCTTATTAAGCCACGAGCTCCTGAACTGAACTGACTAATCTATATAATTATACAAAATTCTCGTGTCACAGTTTTAGTTGCCAAACTCCTCGAAAACGGCTTGACCGATTTTTATGAAATGTTGTGTGTATATTCAGTAGGTATCACACCCGAAGGTAGGGTAGGTAAAAAAACGGGCAATGCAACGAATGCAGGGCACAGCTAGTCTAAGTATTTTTTTTAGCGACATGTTTTGGTTTACCGGCGATACAATATCTTCAATTTAGGACTGCTTTATGTAAGAGACAATATTCGTGATATTTACGCCTATGTGGTCTAGTGGTAGCGGCCTCGACTGAAGAGCTGTGGTTCGTGGGTTTAAACCCATTTTGTGTAACTTATTTCATCACCACTGCTCTCAAAACGGTGAAGGACAAACTAAGACCGTTACCGACTAGCGATTGTTGTAGGCCCAAAAATGAGAAGTTATCTACCAAAACGCACTGGGCCTGCATGGTGGATAAGAGCCCACTCCTCATAGTGAGGTAGCTCCTCATAGCTGTGTACCAGCAATGAGAATCATGACATGGGCCGTTTATGATGCCCTATTTTACGACCTGGTTTAATTAATGCTTGTTAATGTAAATTACAGGGACGTGTCAAGAATAGAATTTGATTTTATGGAGCTATTGGCGTTATTCAGTAATAAAAAGGGGGATATAATTGTATGGACAACCGCACCACCTTGTTCCGTCTTAACATAACCGATTAACTGCGCCCGCGCATCTTTTGAACAGTATCAACTTTATCCAGCAAGTTTGTTATTTTCAAAACGCCCACAATAAAAAAATATAAACGAGTAGGCCGCATTTTAACTATTTTAGACAGAGAATAGTAAAAAAATAGATGGAAAACGCGCTAAAGCTGCTCGAGACTTTCGAGGGGTGTAAGACACCCTGTTTCAATGTCGTGACCCCGCAGGCATTGAGAAGTGTGTCATTAGGTCAATGCCGGGTACGAACCGCTTACCGGGCCTGTCGCAACCGAGCTCATTCAGCGGTCTACAACCTGTTGGATCGCACATTTTCAAGACTAGCATCCACCCACGGCTTCACCCACGTGGTCTACAAACACAAACATTATAGGCGCACTTAACCAGACTTATTCCTTTTTTTTTTTTTTTGGGTGTTGGGAAATCATAAAATAACCCCTCCCGCTCTTGGGCAGAGCGAAAGGGAGTATCAGACTTATACTGACTAAAAACCACCCATTGTTCCTTCTTAGCCTTTCATGTCGAGGCCGCGGTATCTCTTGAACAACCCGCAGCCCCGACGGGCGTCGGCCCTTGCGGGCCCCTTCCATGTTGCTGACATCACTTTGAGGCGCGCGTGGAACACGAACGCGCCGTAGACACGGCCTGTCGTCGTCATAAGACGGACGGACGGCGAGCTTACCAATCACTCACCGTCCACAGGCCCGCATCTACGGTGGCCGGAAGCCATCACGTGGCCCCCGACGCCCGGAGCGCCTGCCGCGGCGGCTGGGACGAGAGGTTTTCTCCCTGCCAGACTTATTCCTTAAAGCGACATAGAGAATAAAAAGTTTCACAGAAAATTCAAGCCCCATTTCCACCATCTCAGGAGTGGAATTTCAATAATCCTTCCTTATTCCACTATAAAAGGAACCGCTGTGCAAAATTTCAGTTTTCTAGGTCCAAGGGCTTTGTTTTGATTAGTCAGTCAGGACATTTCGTTTTATTTATATAGATAATAACGGTGAATATAAAAGGTTTAGCGGCCCTGTTGAAGGAGCCATTAAATTGAGAGTTGAATATTTGGAGTTAAGATGATAAGTCTAGAAATATCGGACAAGCTTACTTCCATATGCATTCAAAATAAAGCTGTCATTTTGGAATTACAAACAGGATTGGAAAAGGTAATAATCACTCGGGGCCAGGTCTGGGCTGTAGGGTGGGTGATCCAAAATATCGAAGCCCACCTTATGCAGGGCAGCCAACGCAACGCGGCTCTTGTGGACGACCGCGTTGTCGTGCAAAAGCAACACACCTATCGTCAATTTTCTCTTTAATGGCTTCTTTAAGTCATTCTAATATTGAAGCGTAGTATTCTCCGGTTTTAGAAACACCTTTATCTTTATGATCGATTAATAATATTCCTTCCGTGTTCCAATAGAGATAGACCGTTGCCATGAGTTTCCCAGCTGACTGTGACACCTTAAACTTCTTGGGAGGTGCTGTGCCCATTTTATCCTGCTAGAGTCTTGTTTAGACTCAGGTTCACAATCAAATGATGAACCCAATTTTTGTCTCCAATAACAATTCGACTCAATACAGCATTCTTGTCTTACTTGTGACCCACGGATGCCCCTCAAGTTTAAGGGGAAAATATACAAGTCCGTGATTAGACCTGTCGTACTGTATGGATCAGAGTGCTGGGCTTTGAAAAAGTTGCATGAAAAACGATTGCATGTAGCGGAGATGAGAATGTTGAGATGGATGTGCGGAGTGAGAATGGATAAAGTAAGGAATGAGTATATTAGAGGAAGTTTGAAAGTGGCACCTGTTACAGAAAAATTTAAAGGAAGTCGTTTATCTTGGTATGGTCATGTAATGAGGAGGGATGAAACGCATGTGACTAAAAAAGTGATGGATATAAATATTGATGGAGGGAGAGGAAGGCCAAAGAAAAGATGGATGGATTGTGTGAGGAATGATATGAATGAGAAAGGAGTAAATGCCACCTTGACGTGTAACAGGGAAGAATGGAAGAAGAAAACGTGTTGCCCCGACCCCAAATAGATGGGATAAGGGCAGGAAGATGATGACAAATGGTCCAAAAATGCACGTGAATGCACGTGAGATGCAGAAGATTTTTAACTATCTGTGCATCTACAGATGGCTACTTCGCAAAACTAAGTTGTTTTCTAAAGAAGAACCTCTTTTCTATCCTACTAATATTATAAATGCGAAAGTTTGTGAGGATATATGGATGGCTGGATCGTGCGTAGGCCATCGTAGACCCGCGTAGCGGAGTTGGTCGTCGTAGGCCTACGTATCACGAAGGCTATTGTAGACCCGTGTAGCACACGGTTCATCGTAGACCCTCATAGCGCGAAAGGTGTCGTAGCCCCTTGTAGCGCGTTGACGGTCGCGCGTCGAGTACCGGCGTAGCACGACAACAAAAGTATACCACCGCGAAAAGAACATTTATTGTATTTTCCAATATCGAATGCTGTCATGTCATTGGCTGATACATACACTATAATCTATCTATCTTCTCTAATATAAAAATGAATCGCTGAATGTGTTGCTAAGCGCAAATCTCGAGAACAGCTGAACCGATTTCGCTAATTCTTTTTTATAAAATACTTTGAAGTACGAGGATGGTTCTCACGCAAGAGAAAAATTCAAAAATTGCCTGAAAAGGTCTAAAAACAACACTTTTCTACACTCCCATGCAAACGATTCGTAATAATACTTATAAAGTCAATTTGAACTTTAATACGATACCATAAAGTTCAAGTGTTAGTGGAGAGGTTCCGGGAAGGTAAAATAATTGAGTGGCTGGACCGATTTGTCTAATTTTGGTTTTGATGGCAGTCCAGAGAAGGTTTAAACGGTGAGAAAGTAGTAGTATGTAGGTAGTAGGTAGGTAGGTATGTAGGTAGGTAGTAGGTAGGTAGGTAGTAGGTAGGCAGAAGGTAGGTTTTTTGGTAGGTAGGTAGTTGGTACGTAGGCCAGTAGTAGGTAGGAAAAAGGGCATTGCAACGCACGCGGGTACAGCTAGTTAACCGTAAATAGAACCCCAATAACTAATCAATTTCATTCTCGACGAAAACTCGTAAATGAACACAACTCCCGTTACACCCACCCTTTTCAGTGACTCATCAAGATCGGTTATTAACTTATTACTGGCAGTTTTCTCAGAATGTTGTTATTGAAGTGATATTTTTTATAATGGAGCTTCAAGAATCAGGTGTTGTTTTGCTATTTATATTCGTTTTGCCATTTTTCTGAACAATATTGAAATAACGATGTGTCTACGCGAAGGAAAACTTTATTTAAAAAATCTGTAGAATTATTCTTTACATAATTTATTAACGACTAGCTGACCCACGGAACTTCGTCTGCAACACATAATATAGCTTATGACCTTTCTAAATAAATCGACTATCCAACTTATTAAATTGAGCTATATCGTACTCGCCACAAACAAAAAATCTTACCTTTCCTCTATAAAATACCTATTAGTTTAGATTGACTTCGATTATATTATTAAAGTAACAATTACTATAGCTATCTCTTACTGTTTAATATACAGTAACACCTTGTACTTGTAAACATTATGGTGCAGTAAATATTTTGAATTTGAATTTCTCCGGAGCCCCCAGAGGCCAGAATCCCCACGTACCTACTGTGCACGACAGGGACATATTATAATCTAGCGGCGCCGCCGCCACTGTTTAGAATAAGCTTTTTTGGCATTATATAAGTTAGGTTTAAGGTACTCTATGTTTAGTATAAGATTTGTTAGCATATAAGTTAGATTTAAGGTGTTATATGTTATGTAAAACGACGGAGCCGCGTGCCGGGCAACAAGTCCAAACCTGTTTACGCCGCTCCGTCGAGTCGTGAAGGTAAACAATGCTGTGATAGGCCGACAGCGACGGAGCCGCGTTCTTGCGACGACAGGTTCGCGGACACGTCAAAACCTGAAGACGCCGCTCCGTCGCTTCGCGCATTGCCATTGGTCGGTGGGCACGGGGACTAGAAAAAATGGTGGTTCGCGCATCTCGCGGATCAGTCCCTATAAAAGGATGCCCCGGCAATGCGCGCCCGCAGTCGACCGTAACTCTCTCTCTCTGATAAATGTATCATCAAAGTTTAAAATAAATCTCCATTACAAGTATACTCAAATAGTTTCCATCCACACCATCCTAAAATACGGCACACACGCTGCACATTCTGGTCCTTCGAAGCCGCATATTAAAGAAACAGCAGGATGGTGTTAACACGCAGCCGTAGTGGAGAGTCCAGGAGAGAACAGACCCAGCAAGAGCCGTCAGCGACCAGCCCAGGTGCCAGCAACCCAGCACCAGAATCGAGCATGAGCCCGGTCGCTGTGACGGACACAAGCAGCGGATCTACGGCGACTCCCAACACCGACGCCACGCAGACTACAGGTACACAAGGTACGCTCAAGCCCGGTGACACCAGGTCACGCCGCTCTACAGCTTCGAAAATGAAGCGCCTCGCAGAGCTGGAGGCCAGAGAGCGGCTGGCGACAGTGAAAGTCAAGCAAGCGAAGGCAGAGTTAGAGCTGCAAGAAATACAGCTGCAGCGCGTCAGAGCCGAAGCTGACTCGAGTGAAGACGACGACATGGAGGACGACCTCGCCTCCGTAAGGATTGGAACGTGGCTAGCGCGACCGGCGCCGCCACCCGGAGATGAGGTTCGACCACCGCCACACGACGTCAGCGGCGGGAGGAACGGCAGGGACGCAGCGAAGGACACACGCGCCACGACAGGTGCTCAACCGCTGCGGGACGACGACGAAAGTGTGTGTGCGAAAGCAAACAAAGGCAATATCGCGAGTGAAGTGTTAAACGGCAATGTGAGTGATAAATTGATAGACGTGGGGACACTCGCCGCGGCCCTAGCACAAGCCGCGCGCAGCTCACGAGAGCCCCCCAGGTACATCCAGCAGCTACCAAGCTTCGACGGAAAATCCGGTGAGTGGATAGCTTATAAGGCCGCGTATTGTGACTCACACACGTATTTTTCATGTATAGAAAATGTAGCTAGGATAAGGATGAGCCTCAGAGGCACCGCAAAGGAAGCTGTAGGGTGTTTATTGTTTAGTCAATCTGACCCGCAGGTCATTCTAGACGCACTTGAAAGGCGTTTCGGTAGGCCTGAGGCCTTGATTATAGCCGAGTTAGATCAAGTAAAATCATTACCTAAATTAAACGATAACCCTAGGGATATATGTATTTTCGCTAGCCGTATAGCAAACACGGTGGGTACGGTAGAAGCACTTAAAAGAATACAATATTTACATAGCCCTGAAATGTCGCGTTGTATCGTGGAAAAATTAACGCCAATACTACGAAATAAATGGTATGATTACGCGGCAAATAAAAAGGTTCAGGACATTCCCGAGTTAAAGCGCTTATCTATGTTTATGAATGAAGAAGCCGATAAATGTGGCGCGTACGCACAGCCAGAACGCGGCAATGACGACTCCAACGGTGTACGGCAACGGCGCAGAGTAGAGCGCACGTTCAACATAAATAAAGAGACGCCAAACGAGCAATGCCCGGCGTGCAAGCAACATGGCCACAAACTACCCGACTGCAATAAATATAAACAGCTAGACATAGATGCTCGATGGGAAATCGCTAAAAACTCCAACATGTGTTTTAGATGTCTTAGAAACAAGCATAGAAGGTTTATGTGTAAAGCACCCATTTGTGACATAAAAGAATGCAACATGAAACATCACAAACTGTTGCATAAAGAACGTAACGTTGAGACGACAAACAACGTAACGTCCGGGTCGCCGGCGCCGACACACGAAACCGTAACGTCAGCACGGGAAACAGTAACAACCACTTCGCCTCAGAATCGCCGCGCCTATTTAAAAATAGTACCTGTCACATTGAGCGGACCACATACCAGTGTTGACACATATGCCTTGTTAGACGATGGGAGTACAGTTACCTTGTTAGACGCGTCAGTAGCAGATGTCCTAGGTGCAGATGGGCCAGCCAGACCTATGTGTATACAAGGCATAGGCACGGAGGTCAAGCATGAGCAAAGCCGGACCGTGAGCTTCCACATACAAGGCAAGCACCATAGCGACCCACAGAAGATAGAGGCGGCGCGCACTGTAAACAGGCTTGAAATTATGGCGCAAACTGTACAAACCGAGGACATAAATAACTGTAGGCATTTAAACGACATTCATAGAACTCTTGTTTATGAAAACGCGCGACCAATGATTTTAATAGGCCAAGATAACTGGGATTTATTAGTAGCCACAGAAACACGAACAGGTGCGCGTGATCAACCGGTAGCATCATACACAAAACTTGGATGGGTATTGCATGGATGTCGGTACTCTGTAAATGAAGTTAAAGCTACATTTTGCGGCCACATTAAAAGTAAAGAAATTGTGGAACCAGTAGAAGAAACCATGAGAAACTTTTTCAAACTAGAATCACTAGGCATAGAACCTAGGATACCTAGAGATGACCCGCAACAGCGAGCCTTAGATATCCTAGAACAGAAGAGTCGACGATTACCCGATGGCAGCTTCGAGACAGGACTATTGTGGAAACAAGAGGTACCCAAAATACCAAACAACTACCTAGCTGCCCTAAAACGGCTAGAAAATCTAGAACGGCACCTAGATAAGGAAGAGAAACTCAAGACCCAGGACAAAAAGGTCATTGCCCCCATAAACACAGGTGAAGAACGCGTCAAATGTCAAGTGATCAACGACACAAAAGTGAACGATCATCTCCCAAATATTACACGTTTTTCCAAATGGACACGGCTGATAAGGACAACCGCAAGAGTACTTCAGTTCATTGACCTTTGTAGACCAAATAAACACACTGTCGAATATAAGTGTACTAAGAAAAATGCATCACAAGATCCAACGTGGAAAAGTATAAACAAAAACAAATCCGTTAAAAAAGTTACGCGAAAAATAACAAGTAATAAAACAGTAAACTACATACCTATACCTGCTGCTTATACTCTACGCGCCGAGGAACAATGGGTCAAGGGCGCACAGGCCGAAAGCTTTACAAAAGAAATCGCCGCCATAAATGATAACAAAGCGGCGCCCGGCAATAGCCCGTTATCGGTATTAAGTACATACCTAGACAACGCAGGTGTGTTACGTTTGCGCGGGAGAATCACAGCGGTACAGAACGTAAATGAAGAAATAATAAACCCAATTATACTTGAGGGTAAGCACAGATATACGAAGCTGTATATATCATATGTGCATGAAAGTTTACATCATGGCGGGACCGAGATAACGGTTAACGAGTTAAGACAGCGTGTTTGGATAACGAGACTACGTCCGTCCGTGAAAAATGTTGTAAAGGGCTGCTTGTATTGTCAAATAAAGAAGGCAAAGCCAGCCAATCCCTCTACGGGAAATCTACCGTACCCCCGTTTAGCTCATCATGTACGACCTTTTACTTTCACTGGTTTAGATTATTTTGGCCCCATATCTGTTACTGTAGGTAGGCACAAAGAAAAAAGATACGGAGCCTTGTTTACATGCTTAACTTGTAGAGCTATACATATAGAGATAGCACATTCGCTGAGTGCAGACTCAGCTATCGCCGCTCTCAGGCGATTTATAGGTAGGAGAGGTTGTCCAAAAGAAATATGGAGTGACAACGCTACTTGTTTCAAAGCGGCTGATAGGGAACTAGGAGTAAGCGCCTTATGTGCTTTAGATAGTGAGTCCAATGCGCGGTCCATAAGCTGGAGATACATACCTCCCGCGTCGCCGTTCATGGGCGGAGCATGGGAGAGAATGGTGAGGGCAGTCAAGGAAGCACTGTACGTCACACTGAAGGAAGTTCACCCATCAGACGAGACCCTCGCTACGTTACTCGTAGAAGTAGAAAATACGGTGAACTCCAGGCCACTCACACATGTCAGCGTGACCCCAGACGAGCCCGAAGCCCTAACGCCTAACCACATACTGATAGGCCCTAACTCACATGTACCCTCACCGGGTAATTTTACCGAAGCAGACGTCACAGCACGGCACCAATGGCGGCGCGCCCAGGCACTCGCAGACGTCTTCTGGAGGAGATGGGTACGTGAATACCTACCGATCCTGCAAAACCGGCGGGAGCCCTACGGCAGCGGCACCCCACCCAAGGTCGGAGACGTCGTTGTGATCTGCGACCCTAACCTCCCACGCAACACTTGGCCCAAGGGAAGGGTAACGAAGGTGTTACCAGGCGCAGACGGAGAGGTACGAGTTGTAGACGTGATGACCAAAGGACATGTGCTAAGAAGACCAACGAAGCGGATTGTCGTGCTCCCCACGGAGTCGCCTGGTGGCGACGGCGGGAGAAATGTGCACGACAGGGACATATTATAATCTAGCGGCGCCGCCGCCACTGTTTAGAATAAGCTTTTTTGGCATTATATAAGTTAGGTTTAAGGTACTCTATGTTTAGTATAAGATTTGTTAGCATATAAGTTAGATTTAAGGTGTTATATGTTATGTAAAACGACGGAGCCGCGTGCCGGGCAACAAGTCCAAACCTGTTTACGCCGCTCCGTCGAGTCGTGAAGGTAAACAATGCTGTGATAGGCCGACAGCGACGGAGCCGCGTTCTTGCGACGACAGGTTCGCGGACACGTCAAAACCTGAAGACGCCGCTCCGTCGCTTCGCGCATTGCCATTGGTCGGTGGGCACGGGGACTAGAAAAAATGGTGGTTCGCGCATCTCGCGGATCAGTCCCTATAAAAGGATGCCCCGGCAATGCGCGCCCGCAGTCGACCGTAACTCTCTCTCTCTGATAAATGTATCATCAAAGTTTAAAATAAATCTCCATTACAAGTATACTCAAATAGTTTCCATCCACACCATCCTAAAATACGGCACACACGCTGCACACCTACCGCACCGGACCGAATGACTGCCACGCGCTAATTATTTTGTCGCCCGTATATTTTTACATTGCGATATCTTCTAAGATATTTGTTTAAACTGTATAGAGTAAGGGCACAAATATTCTATATTAAATTTCCGTGCTAGCAAACACATTTATTTAGATATAGATTAATACCAATATGGGTTAAATAAGCTTCGCAAAATATAATTCTTTTTGACCTAACATTTTAATATAAAAAAATGGTTACAGTGAGTCAATCTTAAATGATAGACATATGCTGTCGCGGACTTTTTTTACGTAACTTAAATCGTTTTCGCAGCGCACGCAACGGAAGCTCTCAAAAAGGAATACCTTTTCCCGTTTTTGCAACATTTTTCATTTATGCTTCGCTCCTATTGGACTTAGCGTGATGTTATATAGCCTAAAGCCTTCCTCGATAAATGGACTATCCAACACTAAAATAATTTTTCAATTCCAACCAGTAGTCCCTGAGTTTACCCTGTTCAAACAAACAAACAAACTCTTCAGCTTTATAATATTAGTATAGATAACTTTTTTATTGATTAAGAAGTCAAATGTGTATAAAATATCGGCCTAAAGCCATTGTCTCCGGAAAATTTTGGATTGGGTTGTTATATTAAAAGCTTGCTACGCCTCCGTAGACGAACGCAAAAGTATTTCTAAAGGTAATAATAATTTTTTTTTTAGGTGTTAAGTATATCGGAACTTTTTCGAGAGGTTTTATAATAGGAACTAATATGATAATATAATTTTTAGAATATTCTTAGATTTTCTTTTTATTTCGATACGTAAAAATACTATAAAAATAATGACAAAGAGTGAAAAGAAGACCAAAATCGGGCAAACAACACAAAAGTAAACCAATAAAACTTACTAGATAAACGGAGAAAAATTAGTAAAGATTTTGTACGTCGATGTGAACAATGACGTCATTAAACTTGTCAGATCTCTCTGTCTAATCAGCAGTTTCAAAATCTTCTAACTTATTTTTTTTTTTATAAATATCTAAAAAAATGGTAATACGCTTTGTTTAGAGTGATAAAAAAGCATGCCTAGTGCATCTGTGGCTATCCACGAGTGGTTGAGACATAGAATTACACTTTGAATCTTTAGATAAACTAACCCTGAGTATTATGGCACAAGGATCTATCCTACGCAAAAATACTATAAAATGGCCGTTCTTTAAGTAACATGTTGAGTTCGGAAATAAGCGTAAGGACGCTTAATTAACTAAAATAGCTAAGACGCTTTATTAACTAGGAGAATAACAGCTAGAGTCACAACAATAATACTCGAAAACGAATTTAATTTGGAGTGTATTTATATACATTTCCACTTGATTATAGTTATGTTAACTCGAAAATTATATTTTACATAGCTTTTTCAATGCATTTTTCAATGAAATTACAATGCACTTTTCACTGCCTTCCTACTTCATCATTCGGATACGCAACTTGATCCTGTAGAGTCCACGTCATAATTGTTTTACCAGCCCAAGGTCGAATGTCACTAGCGCGTCATATAATTATATTATAAGGTGATGGTAAATTTCCGAGAACATTCTCCTTGCGAGAACTTTGCTATTAAGTTCTCGAGAATATTCTTTTGGAAGGGAATTTACGAGAACTTAAAAATTGTATGACTTTTTGTATCGGTCTATTTTTAGAATAATAGTTTTTAGTACATTTGAAAGTTTTACAAAGTCTACGTTAAAATAATATATTCCACAACTTAAATTATCAGTAAATAATTCTCCTGAGCAAGAACATTCCCGAGAATCATGTTTCCATAAATTTTCTTAAAGTACGTAAGTAGTGATGGTAAATTCCCGAACGGTTAGAAATTGAAAGAAAATTCCTTCATGTTGACCTGATGATAGAAGGTAAATTTCATTAACCTACTTTAAAAAAAAGAGGTTCTCAATTCGTCGTAATCTTTTTTTTTATGTATATTCACCGATTACTCGAAGACACCTTAACCGATGTGAAAAAATCTTTAATTAAACTATTTTTGCACAGAAATGTTTGAAATTAAATTCCAAAGTCACTCACGAAGCCCGATTTGCGAAATTAGGTTGTATAGCTTTCTTGATAAATCGACTATCCAACAAACAAAAAATCTTAACTTTCCTCTTTATAATACATTTCAGTTTAGATTCGCTTCGATTATATTTTTAAAGTGACAATTACTATAGCTATCTCTTACTGTTAAATATACAGTAACACTTTGTACTTGTAAACATTATGGTGCAGCAAATATTTTGAATTTGAATTTCTCCGGAGCCCCCGGAGGCCAGAATCCCTACTAACCTATCGCACCGGACTGAATGACTGACGCGCGCGTAATTATTATCAATTATTTAAAAAATTACCCGAAACGCTCTCAAAATTAACGAATCATCTGCTACACCACTACAAAGATTAATCTATGGCTTATTTGCGCATCCAGCCTTCCCTAATTTTGGGGCCTTTTGAATCATAATTATCCCGAGGAAAAAGAAGTTCATCTGTACTAATATAAACGAACTAAAAAACTTTCGATGAATGTATCTTTGTTACTCAATCACGCCAGAACGGGTGGATCTGGATAAAATTTGGCATAGAGAGAAATTAGAATAACAAAGGCATTATTTTTCTAATTTCCACCCGAACTAAATTGCGGGCAAGAGCTAGTTGGAAATAATGTATGAATTTCATGCCTCGCTAACACATCAGCTAAGTGTTAGATCGTCAACTAAACTTTAATAGCAAAACGCCATAATTTGAGTTGATAAAGTTATTGTTGTTAATTTGCAGCTCTGTAAAGCTCTACTTCTTATTTGGAAAAATGATAGCTCTTAAAACCTCTGTACATATCTTCGTCACAGGACCAGCACCAAAAAACCGAAGTTTCCGTCACCGATCTCTAAGGAAGACTTACCGATGTTTTCGTGGTTCAGCTTGCGTAAATGTTTGACATTTACGTCGTTGCGGTCCCGCAGCTGTTTGACAGCGACCAGCTCGCCCCGATAGTGGCCGCCGAACACGATACCCTGGGCCCCTGCCCCCAGATACGTCAGGCTCGACAACTTCTCGTATGGGATATCCCATTCTTCCTCTGTTGACAATGACAACATTTTGGGTTATGCGAGTTATTTTTTTCTTCAGTCCAGTTAAAGGTTCCATTTATGGAATTTACCGAGTACCCAAAACACGTTTTAGTGATTTCTGAAATCGATAATCCGCCTTGAGCAAGCCTAGTGACCAATGCTCATTCGTTTTCTGTAAGAGAACATGCCTTTGCTTCACAGAGAACAACTCATAGTACTAATCTTCATCATCAGCCATAAGACGTCCACTGCTGGATAAAAGCCTCCCCCATAGAACGCCATAACGAACGGCAACCTGCCGTTTGCATCCACCGGTTGCCCGCGACTCGCACGATATCGTCGGTCCAACGTCGGCGTCGGTACTAATCTTGGTCAGCTGAATCAAATGGATATGATGACCAAACTTGCAAAGGGGATATTTTTAAATGCACATCTATACAATTTTTCAGCACACTAGGTAACTCCACTAATTAACTGAATGCATACCAGAAAAATGAATGCTGTGCAAAAAAACCAATTGATTAACTAAATATGTACTACAAAAAAAAAACAAAAAAAGCACACAAAACGATATGACCTTTTTTATCGAATTCACACCAAAAATGTGGTTTGGAATTGTTTATCAAAAAAATACTAACTTGTAAAAATATTGATTTTGATTTATTTAGTGTGCATAATTTGTGTGCAAGTCAGTATATTTGTTTTAACTTTGTAATATTTTGTTCGAAAAAAGGGAATATTCAGATATCGATTTAAATACATGCCCTTACAAAGTACCCTTATAAAAGATGTACCATTATAATATAATTCAGCTCGGAACTATATTAATTTATTTAATTTGCAGAATTCAAAAACAAAGTCAAGTGGATGTTTAGCCATTAATTTCAAGTTATTCGACTTTTGAATATCAGTAGTTTTTCTACATTGTACTGTTCTCAGTTGCTACGCAACTAAATCCACTACAATATTGTACTGGACTCCACTACAATATTGTACTGGACTCCAATACAATATTGTACTGGGCTTAGTAGCGACCCGGTGCTGTTTCTTTGTTACTGACTGACTCTCTTTTCCATAGCATGTATGTCTTCTTATATGATTAAATAAAAGGGGCAAAAAACCAGTTTTGACGGAATAAAACATCACCTTGACCAAACATCTTACATAAGCTCAGGAATAATCGAGGGGGAATCCAACACAAAAAGATTGTTATAAAAGAACATCATGGATGTTATATAAGGTGAAGGACGAATTTTCTCACGTTTTTTTGCAATTTGCCGGTTAGTGTTAAGTCGTAAGTTAAATACAAAAAACGGCGGCGGCGGCTACGGCTATCTTGTTGCCTTCACCTTTAATAAAAAAAAATATCTGGTTACAAGCCCATAACCATTTCAAATGTTCGAATTAAACTCTCAGCTTCACTTTTTAACATACAACAAAAAAAGAAAAGGATGTTGTTGAAATTATTATTATATTTTCAATTTAAGTCAGTATGAGATGTATAGTAACATCAGACATCACGCCAACAACAGTTATATTAATTACTAGCTGATGCCTGCGGCTCCTCCCGCTTGGATGTCGGTTATCGCGACCAAAAGTAATCTTTTCATCCGCCCTTTCAACCCCTTACAACCCCAAAAGTATCCTATGTCCTTTCTCAGACTCTAGACTATCTGTGTACCAAATTTCGTTAAAATCGGTTCAGTAGTTTTGGGGTGAAAGCGCGACAGACAGACAGAGTTACTTTCGCATTTATAATATTAAAATCAAGTCATTTATTCAAACTAGGCTGATAATCAGCACTTTACGAACGTCAAAATTGACTTTACTTATTTACAAGTGACAGTCCCCCAAAACGCCCACCCCTCGACACTTCCTAGTGTTTTTGCTGGAAAGAAGAAGTGGCGGAACAAACTCCCCAGCAACACATCTGTCTGTTAGGTTAAGAGAACCAGACTCGATACAATAGTAAGGTGTAAGTTAATATTACGATTGACTACAGACACAAATCAATAATTAAAAAAGTATATAATAATAAAAAATATAAAAAAGACATAACATATCAGTAAACTAATTTTGGAGAAAGAACATTAATAATAAACATTAACTTGTGTTCAACTCAGCGGTACTCTTATCATTTAAGGTTGCACAAGCCGACGGCTCGAACTCGTTGCCGGGCGTGGCTAATATGCATGTTATTTAGTAATGTTTTTAATTTATCTAGTTTTATTCATTTAGTATTCATTTATCTAGTTTTTCTCTATTTATTTACATATTTATTTATTTATTTAGTGAACTATACGACGATTTATAACGAAAATTAGCGCGTGAAATTTCATAAATTGACCTTTGGGCGTATAGATATTATGGAAAAACTACTGGATGTATCCACTTAAAACAATTTATTTGAACTTTTGAATAAATTATCTATCCCTGTATGGTTTCACTTTTTCCATTTTCATACTACATAAGTTATTTATTTCCGCTGAAAGATGAGTTCAAATAAGTGTTAAAATATGGAAGTTTTGACGCTCATAACTTCTAAACCAATGATTTTTTTCCAATTCTGCTTCCATACAGGGCTAGATAATGACAAGACCAGTTAATATAATTTTTAGTTTTGAATCTTCACCGTGAAACAGACGAGTAATCACCATACTACGTTTGTATGGAAGAATGACCGGCTTGTTCAACCTTAAGTAGTCAAGTAGGACGTCGTAGTAGTAGTAGTCGTTAATGGAATAGTAAGCTTTTAAACAAACATTAGATTTTACTTTGGCTTTAAACGCATCAAATGGCAAGTCTAGAAAGGAAGATGGCAGTTTGTTATAAAATGTTATACCGAGCCCTACCAATGAATTATGAACTTTGTGAAGCCGGTAAAAAGGAGTGCGTAGTTTATGCTTATTTCTAGTGTTAAAATTGTGAATATCACTGTTTTTAGTGTACAGGTGGATATTCCGTCTAATATATAAAATGTTGGCAAAGATGAACTGAGAAGCAACTGTGAGAATACCAATCTCCTTAAAAATATCTCTAAGAGAAACTCAGGCACCCAGCTGATAAATTGCACGAACCCTTAGAATTAGTAAAGATAATGCTGGACTACTATACTGGATATGTTTCAATTTAATAATAAACTCAAGTAGGAAGATCTGATTGTGATCAATAAAAGGTTACTTTTCCAACAAGATGGTATTAGGTTATATTCAAATAAAGCAAATCTTTGAAGATTTGTATGAAGTAAGAAAAATAGGTGCCAGAAGTAAAACCTATATTAATTGATAGCTGGCATCAATACAACATAGTATTGTGTGTGGCAAAATCAGCAATGTTTCCGAGATGTAATAATATCACTAATCTAATATCACTTTAAATAAAAATCTTAAAAGTACTAAAAATTATAAACCTCAGAACCCCTCAAGTAATATAAAATGTATATATACTTCTATACATACATTACATAATATCTGAGATCCTGTGATAAATCTCTTTAGTATTATATAGTCGCATAGCACATATTGTGTGAGTACTATGTACTAGAAAGCTGTCATTCTCTGGAAACCTATATATTTTTTTTTGTTTATTTGACTTGGATATGCCCTGGCGACTGAGAGTGTGTCATGCTCACATAAATATCTCACTGATGGTGGCGGGTGTGTCGGATCATTTTATTCCCTTCAAAATGGTGCTGATCCATGCGTCATGCTCGTGAATGGGTGCTGTCAGTTGTGACTGGTCTGGTGTGATTTTCTTTTTTAATCGTCATTTTTGACTTTACTGTGGACACTTTTAATGTGTACATCTTGCTACATCGTTCTCACATAATATACCATCTCAACATGATAGATGTAACCAAAGTTTGTAACAATATTCTGATTTAAAAGAGTATCCATGGAGTTTCTTGCCTTTTTTCTCCATAGAGATCTACGCTAGGGAATGGGCAACTACAGCACAGTCACAGTTATTATGCCTTGTGACTGGGACTGCAGCTTCTTAGTAATTTGTGTTTCGACTGTTCAGAAGTGCATGTAACTGGCCTACTTGAAATAAATGTTTTGATTTTTGACTCAAAAAAGGAAAATATTTGTTATTCTCCATGATCTATATTAGAGTGGTTACATACATAAAAATAACATCACTCCTGTAATCCTTTAAGGGTTAGGCAGAGGTGTACCTAATAGTACAGCCGCATTTCACTAGTTATGTTTATGACCCATGTTGCCATCAAACAGACAAATCCAGACTCTGTGGCTGCTACCGAGAAATTTTTACAAAAACCCAATAACCCGACCCAGGAATCGAATCACCACCAATGAATATAACGAAAAAACATTGCAGGAACCTTCACTACTTATAAGATCACTATTATGTTTAACAAATAAATGATTCTGATTGTGAAACCCAGGACCTCATTCTCAGCAGTCACGCTTACAACCGCTAAACCAAGAAGGCAGTAATATGAATATATGATAAAACAAAACATAAAATACATAGGTAAACAAATAAATAATTGAAAGTAAAATTAAAAACACTTAAAACTTACCTGGTTTCTCTACTTTATGCTTTTCAAATAATGTTGTTATTTTTTTACAGTGGGAGGAATAAAGCCTAGCAAACCAGTCCATGCTGGCTCCTTTTTATTTTGAGAACACAGCACAACAAGCAACTAGTAAGTAACATAATGTAAATATGTCAAGTAGGTAATGTGCACCGCGCGGAGTCCCTGGCTAAAATTATGCATGGGCGAGCTCGAGAACACACCGACGCACCGCCCACCTCTTGCACCTACGCCGCATCCTAAACATCCCCATATCGAACTCGCAGCGTACCTCCCTTCCGCGATCTATTTTTAGAACAAAATGCATAGAGCCCAAATAAACAATTTATTGATTCAACTCACCTTGGGGTTTGAGGTCCGCTGGGCTGAACAGCGAGAAGACGTTCGAGAAGCAATCCATCACGCCCCCCATCCATAATGCTTTCTTTTTGTCTTCTTCTTCTTCCACGACTGGGAAACATCCCTGAAGCCGACCCCCTGTCATATCCGGATCGTCCGGTGCATCGGGGTCGTCGGGAGGTGGACTCCCGTCCATTTTGTTGAATTACTATTTTTACAAACGAAGAATTACATGTATAATTGATACATTCGTGCAAGAATAATCAATTGTGGAATTAATAAATCAAAACAAGGATTCCACTTACCTCTGAAGTGCCTGGAGCGTGCATTGTTGGATAATAAGGATATTTTTTTTTTCTCTATTGCAAACAAGAACCATGAGCGAACATAATTTTTTTTTTATTCATGATGACCATAGATACAAGTATTTCGTCGAATACTTAAATGTGTTCTAACTTACAATAGATGTACTAATACTACAATACAGTACAGTACAGTAGTAGATAAATATACTTAGTTTAAAATAATGTACAACAATTTCTTTCATTATTCAATAATATTTCAATAATATTATCCACTATCTACTTGCCTCCCTTTCGGGTTAGGTGAATACATACATGATGACAGTGACCACCACAGACAATGTCTATGGTGAATGGGTTGCCAATGCTAATTTATCCAATTCCCCAAAAATGCTGATCGAAATCCCCAAATTTGGGGACAAAAATCCGCTGATTCCCCACGAATTCCCCTCAAAAGTTTCTTAGGAAATTAAACTATATTCACATACATAAATACATAAACTCACGCCCTTTTCCCATGGGGGTAGGCAGAAACCACAGAACGCCACTTTCTAACTATATTCAATTATTTAAATAATCTTTTTTGTTTATCTTTCAACATTTTTTCCATATTTTTGTCGAAAGCATTTTGTTCGAAGGGTTAACCTTAAATTTTACACTGCCGCCCAGTTTTTAATCCCTTCCCACGCAGCCATAAATGATACAACATTATATAATTTATCTGTATTAAGTCGATTGCGGTTTTAAGTTTTAAATTTTTAGGAACACAAACAACTGATAATCTAGGAAAGTGCTATACATATTGATTCTAAAATGAATGATAAAGGTAGATTTGCGGGGATTTTGATATCTTATTTAATAAGATATCAAAATCCCCGCATTTTTCCCCACATAATGCCAATCCCCAATCAACTTGAAATTCCCCGTAGTTTGGGGAATTCCCCACAAATCGGCAACGCTTGGTGATATTAGAAACTTAGATACAGAATAAACAGTGAATTATTTTTTTTCTACCGTATTACAAATATACTGCCTAGGCATATATGCCCCTATTACATGGAATTTGACTGGCGAAATGGGGGTGTACTATTAGCCTACACCTTTGCTTATCCCTACAAGGACGGGTGGGACGGACGGGACGGGAACAGAGACCTGACCGTTATGTTTCTTACGCCTTCGCCTTTTCCTCTTGTATGAAGTTATTGCTGGGTCACTGGACCAGCTGTGATGATCGCTGCACTCGGTCGATCGTCTTCACAGCCAGCTAACGTCTTCAGCGCCCGGCTCCAGTCCGAGTCGAAGGTCCGCAACGTGCCCGCAACGTGGTCGGCACCGTGTATGTGGAGTCTTCTTCCGGCTGGTATGATTGATAATCCGGCTCGAAGGACCAAAATGTTTAGGATGAGGTCTGTTCCCGGTTGGTGAAATCACAGAACAGATAAAAGAGGTTAGAAGGGCCTTGTGGGCGGGGCAGGCGCGCCGCTCATATGTCGCAAACGCTCATATGTCGAAAATTTGATTTACCGGCCAACAATCGCGCTCATCTTGTGACAGCGTACGAAGCTCCGCGAAAAATAAGAATTATGCTATCTTGCGCTATTATAGTGTGTCGGAAAAGAAGCCAGGGTGTGTAGTGTGCCTCGAGAAAGGATTTCTTATCCAAATACCTTAAAATACAAGTAATATTTGTAATTATTACAATAGTATTATGTAGTTGGTAGAAAAAATGATACTGTCGCATGCAGATAAAAAAATATGTACATTGCTTGCAATACGTGGGTACTATCTTGTACTGCGTGGGCGATTGCGCGATGTATTTCGTTCACTGCGAACGTCGCGTACGACGAGCCAAAGCTTGAGTTCTGCGAAATCTATGCGTTTCGAGAGTGTTGTACCAAAATGTAAACAATGTCGATATTTAGTATGTGTGAATGTATTCAAATGATATTATTATGAATATGATTAAATAACTTTGTTTATTATTGTCAATTATTGTTTATTGTGGGTTATTAATTTAGGTTTTCGTCTAAAATTTGTTTTGAGGTTAGCCATTTATAATGGAAACATAACACAACTAAATTTTGTTTTTAGGTTTCCAACAGATCCAGATACAAGAACACTATGGCTAGAAGCAACCGGTAGAATTGAATGGATACCTACTAAATGTAGCTGTACTAAATGTAGTAATTAATTGAATGTATGTCTTATTTTTAAGTGTTTCTCGTATGTTTACTTTTGATTTTACTTTTTTTATCTTTAATTTTTTATCTGTGTGAGACAAATAAATACCTTTTCTTTCTTTCTATCCCGTTCCGAAATTAAAGCAAAATATTGCAAAACTTAAAGTTACAAAACTAAAGTAATTTTATCGACATAAATTATCGACCTTTTGGTCGCCGTAACATGTATGAGAAATAGACGCGTGTGTGAGTGTACGTTAAACACAGTGTTTGCGCTAGTGTGACAACCAGTTAGTGGAGTGCCGTAAGATTTATACCTCGGAATCCAGGGCCGGTCAATGAATCTTCATAAAAACTATTGGACTGCATTGGTAAAAGCCCAAATAAAGAAGTTAAAAAAAAAAATTTGCGCGCTCTTCGTTTTTTTTTTTTTTAATTCAACAATGTACTGAAAAATGAGAGGCACAAGGGAAGAAAAAATGTTTAGAGCTAATAAATAATATTTTCACCGTAACTTTAATGTTCATTTATTAATATTTCGCAAAAAATAACAAGTTACAACAAAAAAAAAATTAAAACGTATCTATCGAATACCATACCTAATACGAGCAATTCTTGTAATATAGTATGATCTGAATCTCGGATACGGCTCCAACGATTTTCATGAAATTTAGTATGCAGGGGGTTTTGGGGGCGATAAATCGACCAAGCTAGGTTTCATTCCCAAAAAACACGATGTACTAAAACAACCAAGCAAATTTCGGTCGTCCAGGTACTATACATTAGGACGTCACTGAAGGGGGGGCAACAAAGAGACAGGCTGAATCTGAGAGAGTTATTTAGGGGCTGGTTTAATACTAGTGCCTCAGCATCGCAGGCTGGCTCTAGCAAGGGTCGGACCGCGGCTGCGCGATCTGAATGACGGATATCTGTATTTCTTCTTTCTATGTGTACTGGTTTCCCTACTACTTTGAGCTCCGTACCCCACAGGAGGTGCCCTGAGCGATTAGTCACTATAGTATATCAGTTACTAGCTTATGACCGCGGCTTCTCCCGCGTGGAATTCAATAATGGCCCCGCGGGATCATAATACCGAGATAAAATTATATCCTATGTTTTAATCCAGATTGTAAACCATCTATAATATGCGATATTTTTCCACCAAATCCGTTCAGTAGTTTTTACGTGAACGAGTATCAAACTTTCGCAATTATAATATATGTAAGATATGCCTCTGGCAGGAGGCCTTAAACTCAAGGCATCCACAGGATTTTTTTCTTATTTAGAATGCTTTGGTGACAGCGATGCAGCGGTACTAATCCTTCACCAACAAAACACCAATAATGTTATAATGATGTACCTGGATGACCGAAATTTGTTTGGTTTTTTTAGTTAATCGTGTTTTTTTTAATGAAACCTACCTTGATCGATTTATCGCCCCCAACACTCCCTGCATACTAAATTTCATGAAAATCGTTGGAGCCGTATCCGAGATTCAGATTATGCTATATTACAAGAATTGCTCGTATTAGGGTATTCGATAAATACGTTTTATTTTTTTTTTGTTGTTACTCGTTATTTTTTGCGAAATATGAATAAACTAACATTAAAGTTACGGTGAAAATATTATTTATTAGCTCTAAACATTTTTTCTCCCCTTGTTCCTCTAATTTTTCAGAACATTGTTGAATTAAAAAAAAAAAACGAAGAGCGCGCAAATTTTTTTTTTTAACTTCTTTATTTGGGCTTTTACCAATGCATTCCAAAAGTTTTTATGAAGATTCATTGACCGGCCCTGGATTCCGAGATTTTACAATATTTATGCCTTACGGCACTCCACTAAGTAGCAAACTCGCGATTTATGTAGGTGTGGTTTATTTGTGTGCGTAATGCGCGTATGTATTAGCCGCTTGCTTGTAGTGGATTTAGAGAGTGGGAGACAAGCGGCGACACCCGTTCTTATACAAATCAGGAACTATTTCCTTTCTAACCTCTTTTATCTGTTCTGTGGGTGAAATGAAGCTATCGTTATGGTTTTACATTATATTGAATAAGAATGAAATTACAGACTGCAGATTGGGTTGGGGTCTGTACTGGATGGTGGATGTGAGGAAAAAAGGAATGATTTTATACAAACAAGAGCTTTTATAGACGTTGTGAATGAGCGATGCCTGAGTGAACGGAGCGTGGAATGAACGCAGCAGCGCGCAGCGCCAGTGCGCGCGGCGGCCAGTGTACGAACCAGGCGGCGTTGAATGTCTTCACCACAGCGCTCACGCACCGAGTCCAGCACCTTGTCGGCAGGTGGCGCTAGCGGTAGGCGTGAACAACACTAAAATATTTATTTTCTAATAAATCCTGAACGCGGCGGGGAACACTTTTTTTTTTTTTTTTCTCTTCACCCTACTCGGGCAGGCTAAGGTCTTGGACCATACCGCCTCGTCTTCAGTAGGTACTTAAAAAACAACACTTTGACATTCACTTGACACTTTTACTGTCATTGCTATTTAAATAGTTCTCTGATTCTCTCACAGTCTCAATATTCACTCATCATTGACCAAAATCAAACGTTGCTTAGTAAAACTTGAACACTGTAAGATTTAACATGATCTAAATCTGCATCCTCTGCTCCACAATGTTGACATCGGCTATTGTTAATTATACGAATTATATTCAGGTGAGCTGGTGTTAAGCACGGTCCCAATCTTATGCGTGAAATAACAGTTATAAATCTTCTTGTGCCACTGCGTTTGCTGTGCTTTGCATTACCCTCTTCTTATTTTCTACAGCGTCAGTAAGTTGACGCAGGGCAATGATATAACCACGCGAACCAAGTCGCGGGCACAGCTAGTTATGAATAAAACATACTCTCCAACAAAAATAGTTATTTAAGTGCTAGTGAATTGTTTTATTCTGGATTCCATAATGAGTTACATCACCATCAATAATAGCTTGTTTCACAAGAATATTAGCAACTGGAAATTCTTTACACAACATCGTTGAAACGTATTTCAGAACGTAACGAAAATGTCAACTATAGCTTGACAATCGATGACGCAAGATTGTCAGTGGCTGGGGTAGCGATGGGCGATTCCGAGATGTTTTAACAATCGAAAGAATCGGAGTCGTTAAAATAAACCATCGAGTCAAACATCGACTCGCCGTTCTACAAAACAATCGAGATGTTTTTCGATTGTTTCGAGTCAATGGAATCGACCGCTATTTTTCGACTGTTCGAATCAGTCACCGAGTCTCGCTCGGTCACCGAGGTCAGTCGATTGCATGCATCAAGCCGAGGTGCATGTTAGTTGGAGGTGAGAGCGTGCCAGACTCGAGTCGAGCGATTTAATTTTTGTAACGATTATTATTTGATTAAGATTGTTGATTATTCCGTGCCTGACTGTTTTTACCTTTAGATTTAAATAGGTAAGTATATAAATAGTAAGATTATAAAAATATAATCTTAGTACTCTTAGAATGTACCTTTTAATTAGCGCAGCTGTATTTTTATTAGTGTTGACAAGTACATATTTTTGTTGATTTTATTAATGTTGTAATATATATAAAAGAATCCCGACTGATACAGTTCCTATAATATACTCGTAACAAGTTTATTATTATTAGAATAAAACCGTAAAGATAAGTAGTTGCCTAAATAAGTAATATGTCTGTAATTTGTTAATAACAAAGACTAGAAATTAAAATTATTAATATAATATGAGAGATTAAGACTTTTCTGAAACGGTTTTGTGATTGTTATTTCATTAAGATTGTTAATTATCCCGTGCCAGACTGATTTTACCTTTAAATTTAAATAGGTAGATAACTAAAAACATTAAAAAACTATGCTACTTAAATATCTAATTTAAAAAAAACAGATTAAATAAGAACCCTCGATGTTTTATTAATTTTCACGATTCCTTCTATCTTGTTATTCGTACGTAAGTTAACTACTTACATGTTATTCCCGTCGCGGTATTGATGATTTTCGATTGCTCTTGTTGAAAGAATTAGTTTCGATTCGCAATCACAACGCAAGTCGACTCGACTCGTCGCCTCGTCGTCGTTCGACTCGTGAAACTAAAGCATCGAGGAATAACTCTCGAATGAACGCGCCATGCGCCAGTCGCAATAACAGCTTAAACAGACCGAGTCGGACTCGAGTCCAAGTCGAAACAATCGAGAACCATCGAGATGTTTGAACAATCGAAACAATCGAATAAAACCTCTCGCCATCGCGCATCGCTAGGCTGGGGGCAAAAGTCAGAGTGCGGTTTCCAGCCGAAACATAAATTACAAGTTTAGTTTCATTCACATTACTTCATAAAAATATCTATGGTGTTCAATAAGGTCACTTTATATTAATGGACTGTTAATCGCAAAACCCGATCGTGCAGGTGTTTATTTTGCGAGCTGACACGCAGTTCCTGTTTCCAAAATGGATAAAACATTATCTTTACAAGACCTATACGCAGCTTACAAACGATGGGTGATTAGCAACCCTGGGGTAGTGACAGACGTTGAGACAGTAGCAACGTGGTCTTCTTACTTCGTGGCGGGGAAGATAAACAAATCGCCCATAGTGTCCGAGTTAGTTTACTCTCTGTCCAAACTCGTGTCACTGTTCAACGACAGACTCATCAAAGAGGCTTATGGTACTGACGAGCCTTACTACGGGCTTCGGGAACAAATCAAGCTGTGGCTGACAGTCATCCACTACTGTGAAGTGTTCGCAGAGCTGCTAGTGAAGAACAGATGGGGTACGCGAGGGAAGTGGACCGTCGCGACTTTGCTACAGGTGTTCAAGTGCTCCTCCGCACTCGTCTTGCTCTTCAGGTTCAAAGAGCTACCTGTTGCACATCCTCCAATAGCTGCATTGCAAAGAAGGAAGATCGCAGAAGGAAAGGAGACAGATGAGAACTCGAACTCGTTCTTCACCCTTCGGAGATCAGGACGCGTAATTCGACGAGTTGATGGTGCTCCCTCAGTGGCATTCCGTGACTGGGAGCCTGTGAAGATACAAGACGATAGGTCAGGATTAGCTGTGAATGTAAAAGATTTGATTTTTGCTGAGTCACTCCACATTCTCAAACCTTTAATACATTTAGCATCCATGAGAGTGTTTGGAACAAAAGCTTGGAAACAATGGGCTATAGCTCTCGCCATAGACGTAGCAAGTATCAGAATGTACAGCAAATACATGAAAAATTTGTCCTATGAACAACGACTTGAGATAAGCCGTAGAAAGTTAAGCCTAGTTCTGTACTTACTGAGGAGTCCGATGTACAATGGCTACTCAAAGAATGTTATTGAGAGTACATTGACATCAATGTCACACAAGGTACCTGTCTTGTCATTTATTTGTGGACCTATCATACAGTATTTGAGCCATTGGCAAGATATCTACTTCTACATGTGGGCTTCGTAATAAGTTTGTTCTACGGAAATCATTATTTGGACATCACAAGTAAATATTTTAGATGGTATATGTAGTTTAAATAAGATATTGTAGTGTATAAACATTACATCCATGAATATAAATTCATGGATGTCAGTTGATTCTACAGCATACAATTCAATGATTGTTGACCCTGAAACAAGACATTGACCCAGACTTTTGTTTAACTTGATATATCATCATTCTCTTGCCCTTATCCCAATTCATTTGGGGTTGGCGCAGCATGTCTTCCTCTTCCATACTTCTGTTTCTCGTCATCTCATGAGACACCACCTTTTTTACCATATCATTTTTAACACAGTCCATCCATCGTTTCTTTGGTCTTCCTCTACTCGTATATCCTTCCACATTCATATTTAAAACCATTTGTCTCATTCCTCCGCATCACATGCCCATACCACGACAACCGATTTCCACACAACTTTTCAGTCACCGGCGCCACTTTCAGACTTCCTCTTATGTACTCATTCCTTATTTTATTCATTCGCGTAACACCGCACATCCCCCTAAGCATTCTCATCTCAGCCACATGCAAATGCCTTTCATTCATCCCTTTTGTGGCCCAACATTTTGATCCATACAAGACATTAACTTGATATAATGGCATAATAAATTCATGACAATTTGCATTAAGAATAATATCAATGTCTATGACTGGAGGCAACTATACTTCAGTAAAGTTTTTTCATGACTTAAACGTTAATAGTGTGGCAAATTTAGTATAATCGGCAACCATTTTGAGAAAACAGCATTGTAATGAATGTCGTAGTGATCATTTTAAAGAGTGAAATGTAAAGATAATACAGGAATTGCACATAAACATGAAGGTCAGATCAAGTCTGGAATATTGATTTCATAACTATTTTAAACTATTGTTGGCCAGCGGCTTCGCCCCCGTGGATGTTGAAGAATATTCCAACAAAGTTACATCCCCTATTAAACTCCTTTAGGGGATTAATTTCGAATAAAAATATATACCAAAACCTTGCTCAAAAACCACTCTATTTATTGGTGAAAACGGCATGAAAATCAGTGCAGTAGTTTTTCAGATTATCACAGACAGACGCAGCATAGGACATTGTTTTACAATATGTAGTGATACGATTACTATAAACTACTAATACATGGGTAATGGGCTTGAGAAAATTAACAATAATATCCAGGCCGCTAAGGAGTTTTGTAGTCATTGATTATGTGTATTGTTCTGTTCATATTATTTCTGAAATTCTTCATCTTCTTATCGAGTGGGCAGTAAGGTCTAACGACCCCACACACCCTAGTGTTAGAGTTTCTAAATCGTCTCAAGGGCCTCTAACATGGGACAACCGCCATGTGGCGACCGGGACCACCGCTTATACGTGCCTTCCGAAACTTGGAATCATCTTTTTGAGCAGACCATCAGGTGATTTAAGCCTGCAATGTCCTAGCCAAACTGGAAACAACTTTACAATGTATGCTTCCCATGGGAATCGAACCCACGACCCTCGGAGGTACCTCTTGTTGGTAACATACCTATTATCCCCTGCGTTTCTATTCACCCCATTTTACTGGTTCATAAATTGAAACAAAACGAAAGTTTTCTCCCGACTCAACCTCGCATCTCTATTGTTGATAATGCTTAGTAACTATGACTTGCAAGTTATGTGAATTATATTATATCTCTGCTCACATTGCGTATATTGTTCAACTATTTTAACAATTAACCTTCAATTTCTTGTCCAGTATTTACACTTATTATTGACACTGTTCAACGAACAAGGATGTTTACTTGTATTTTCTGTTAGACTTAGATAGATTTGTTTGTCATCATCATCATCAGCCTATAATGTTCCCACTGCAGGGACTCAGGCCTCCTCTCTAGGAGAGGGATGGGCTATAATTCACAACAACGTGAGCCCAGTGCGGGTTGATAGATGTCACATGTCTTCGAATGTTTTGTTTTAAGACATGCTGGTTTCGTTACAATGTTTTCCTTTACCGTCTCGAGAGCAGTACACCACCCTAATGGCTGATGTACATGACATGGCAAGAACAAAACATAATATTAATATCATTCTAGTAATGCTCATATGGGGAGGCTGTACTGAACATTTTGCTTGTTATATAATATTTAAAAACTAGCTTATGGCTACGGCTTCGCCTGCGTGGATTTCGTTGTCCCACAAGATCGTACTACCGAGATAAAAAGTAGGTATCCTATGTGCTAATCGAGGTCATAAACTATCTGTGTGCAAAATTTCATCCAAATCCGTTCAGTCGTTTTTGCGTGAGAGAAGTAACAAGCATCCATCCATCTTCACTATCATATAATTATATAATACTAGTATGGGGGTCTAAAATGGCCACCTTAGCAGATTATAATAGAATCATAATTTGAGTTGCGTTACAATTCTTAAAATGGACTATTCGTAATAGTAACTGAGTCTGGGACTTTGACCTGCTTAAGTGGCCATTTTAGACCGCCAGTAAGATGTCATAGTTTGGATTCTTTTAATGTCAATCCGCCTTATTACAAAAGGTAATTGGTACCTGGTTTAACTTAGACTTGGTTTATCTCGCATGACGTCTCACTTCTACCCTTTTGTAATAAGGCGGTATAGGTTTAATCAGTAAGATGTCATAGTTTAGACTCTTGCCTAGTTATGTCAGTAGGTCTAATCAGCTACATATAATTTAGTTCCTCAGAGGAGCTTGTGAGTTAATAATAAACTGTCACGCGGATTAATCTTTAGGTTAAGGCGCGCTTGCCTAGGTTGGTCTGTGGATGGGTGACCACCCAATATATACCGAGTTTCCTCTGTACCTCGGAAAGCATGTTAAACTGTTCGTCCCGGTTGCCATAATATAGATCTTTGGCAGTCGTTACAGGTAGTCAGTGATCTGAAAATCTGATAACCAGTCTTACCAAAGGGCGTTTTACCCAGTATTAACTGGGTTGTGGAGATCAGCAGGGCTATTGCGTATCTTTTTAAATGTCAGTGGCTATCATAGTGTCCATCGATTAACAGTCAAATGGTTAATACCAAACCATAACCATTTTTTAAAAAGATCATGATTACTTCAGGAAGGCAGTCGCTCCTTGTAAAATACTCGTATTCAGCTGCATCCGGTTTGACTGGAAACCGACCACAACATAGTTGGAAAAAGGCTATGCAGAGATTTTGCATGGAACCAATACATAACATCACGCCTGTAATCACCGAAGGGTTAGGCAGAGGTGTACCAATTAGTACATCCACATTACGCCAGTTATGTTTAAGTCCCATGTAATAGGGACGGAGCCTATCGCTGGGCATATATCCAGACTCCGTGGCTAATAAAGCATTTGGCGTTGTTGTTCTTGTTTTATTAGAGGAGCTCGTGGCTTAATAAGAACTGCCACTCGGCTCGATCTTTAGGTAAAGCTGTGCTTGCCTAGGTCGGTCTGTGGATGGGTGACCGCCCGACATACCGAGTTTCCTCCGTGCCTCGGAAAGCACGTTAAGCTGTTGGTCCCGGCTGCCATATATAGATCTTTGGCAGTCGTTACAGGTAGTCAGTGACCTGAAATTCTGACATCCAGTCTTACCAAAGAGTATCGTATTACCTCGTATTAACTGTGTTGTGGAGGTCAGATAGGCAGTCGCTCCATGTAAAATACTGGTATTCAGCTGCATCCGGTTAGACTGGAAGCCGACCCCAACATAGTTGGGAAAAGGCTAGGCAGATGATGATGTTCTTGTTTTATAATCTCCAAATTATTTCTAAAGGATGCTGATCTTTACTTGCCGGATGATGTTTTGTTTCATTTTCCAAAAGACTTAATAAAAGTTTCACAAGTGTAGGGTTTTTTGATTGATAAACATTGTAGGTAAATGAGTCATTGGATAATTATTTGTTCTGTAATATAAAAATCAACTTAACGAATTTCAAGGTGCCAGTTGTTGTTGTTGTTTGGTGCAGATAGTTGTTTCGGGTCTGGGTATTTGTGTATGTGACTTTATATGTTTGTGAACGCACGACACAGGAGAAATTCCTAGTGTGAGGCAACGATTAAAAAAAAAATTGTCACCCGCGTCTGATATGTTACAGTCAAAGGGATTATTTGAGTAGAACTAGTGGAGATATAATTTTTATTAGCTTAGTTATTACTTAAACTGAGAACTGTTCTAAGTAAGTTAGAAGGAGTAAAGGCCGTCAAAGAAATCAAAGCAAAGAATAGCTTTCCTTCGTTTCAATTCTTGTCTATTGCATGAAAATGTTTACATTAAAGTCAAGTAATTCATTCTACTTAAAATTGACTATTGATACGGGTGTCTATCTTGGATGGGTACTATCATGAATGTCTAAGAACATGAAACACACACACACTCACAAATTCACGTCTTATTTGCCGTGGGTGTACGCAAAAATATATAGAGCATACGCAGAGTAATAAATTAGAATTCGAAGTTTATGCTAGAAGATTAGCTGAATTTGATAACAAATTATTGTATCCTTTATTTATCTTGTATAGAAATTGAATATTTTATAACGAGAATATATTTAAAATAACATTTTAAATATATTCTCGTTAGGTGCACTTAGTATTGACTTATTTGAAATAATTATAATAAAATAGTTTATTGTCACAAAGAAACCTAACTACATTTGTATATGTCGTAGGATAGTTTGATACTTCGAATCTTCGCGGAAATCCTAGGGGTTTTGCGAAAACGCGGATAATTAGACATAGTTACCAAAATGGATTAATGGTCACCAAATACGTCGAAAGCAAAAGCTTTTTCAACGCGCGCTCGCTTCGCTCGCATATTAAATAACACTAATATCTTCTGTCCCCGAAGTGCCGGGCCTCCGCCGGCCGCCTTCGTCGGCCTACGGCCCGGTGCCCATGCCGCCCCTAAAAAAATTTTTCGCCTATGTCTAATTATCCGCGTTTTCGCAAAACCCCTAGGATTTCCTAGGATTTCCGCGAAGATTCGAAGTATCAAATTATCCTACGACATATACACTGTTTAACAAGATGCTTACTACGCTGCAGAAGGCTGGGCAGTGGGTGAAGGTATACAGATATAACAAACAACATAATAACATTCTAATTTTTTTGATTACTAGTTAAAAATATATTAAAATTGAGTACCTATATTATAACCTTCTGTAATTGTAAAATTATTATAGTAAACCTCCAGGTATCGTTGAATGAAATATACAAACCAATAAGTGTTGCATCAAATTATTATTTAAAAGTATTTCAGAATATCTAAATCTAGTTATTATAGAATTAGGTAGGTGGCTGGATTTATTGAATGAGGGGTTCCCCCATACTTAAACTGTGTGTCGTGCTAGTAGTTACAATGGCCAGCGCATCAAGTTATCACAATATTCCAAATTATTTTAAACCATGGAATACTGATGGTTAAGTTCAAAATCGAATGAGATAATTTGACAGTTTGTGGGAACTTGGTAACCTGGGGACTGTACCTATGCATTTTGAATTGATTTACATTCCAGTAAACTGTGGTTCTCACGTATTTTCAATAGCAATAAAATAAATAACATGTGTTGTAACGAGCGCCTTTTGGTATAAGTGTTCTAATCGGCGATGTTAATTTATAATAATTCTATAGGTTGTCCTGTTATATTCTTCTAAATGCTATATTTTTTGAGGTATCAATGTAAATGTTACTGTCAAATTATATGTTTTCAAAGAGTTGTGGTCTAAAACACAGATCTTGCATAGAAATTGCTTTAATGTGTAAAGTCTTACCAGATAATTATGTATAACAATATGACAATATATTGCGGTAGGTATAGTTGTTGCCAATTAAGATCGCAAGCGGTCATTGCCCTTTCCCTAATATCTCTTCATACGAACCAGAACAAATGAACCATGTATCGTTCTTCATTAACACATACCTATGTTGAAGATCACGATAGATGACGATTCAAGACATGAACACGAACATGCTTATTTTTGTATTCCAAAGTTGTGTTATAAATGTTGGTGGGTCATTAACCGCTATTATGATCTTAAATGGCAGCAACTATAGTGTTCATTTTTTTTCTTGTATATTACGAAAGTACTTGTTTATAATTAGTCGTTTTAATATAGTAGCCCACACACTAAGATTTGAGACTTGTGTGGTTTCGCAACCATTATTTTATAAGGTGATGGACCTATCATAAAGTTGATTTAAATGTGTAAGTATATTTATGTAGTATGATGCCAGAGGATATGCAGCACTCGTTCATAGGGCTAGTGTTTTCTAATGATTATGTAAATACATATTGAACATAGACATTGTGCGTGTAAATAAAACATAGAGGATTTAATACATCGGCGCACAAATTATTACCACATGTCCATGGACTCTAGGTACATAATTCTGAAGACCTACAATCCACATAGAAAACAAAGATTAAAAAAAAATGCTGTTTCACGGTCAATATGTAGCAATAGAAAACATTTCTACCCACCCTATAACATAAACAAAGTTTATCGTCTCTGTACCTAGCAATAATAAAATTTCTGACAATCAAAATGAGATGTTGGTTATCCCTGGCTAATAAACGCACAGAACATAAAAAATAATAATTATGTTCTGTGAATAAACGAGTGACTTGTCTATTATAAGATTTGGTACGCAATAAAATATCTAGTGTTTAAGTTATTTGGTTGGTTTTCTATATGGACTGTTATCGTGGGTATTTTTAAAAAGTAATATTATATACTGAAATCTGTTATATGAACACTGTTTTGAGTATTGAAATACAATATTTTTTTAATACAAAGGCTTATTTTTATTTCGCAAGAAGTAGCAACTAGCGTCATCTATGTTTTACCTAATGAACTAAATTTTTCGAGGGATGCAGTTTCGCATCTGCGTTCTGCAGTCCCGTTTATAGATAGCGCTATTTCGTGCCTGAAATTTATGCAGAACTTTCTGTACGACCAACCAGTATACTTATTATTGTAGTTTTTGGACCAACCGCAATAGCTCTTTGCACACGCATGCATCGTAGAGCAATAACTAAGGCATGAGATAATACGAGGAGTTTCTACATTCTGAGCAAGAAAATTTCAGGTTCAGGTGCGTTCAACAACAGAAGTAGGTAAGCTTAGCAATTCGTAATTTTAATTATTTGTTACACAATATTCCAACTATTATTTTTAATGATTCAGAAGATCAGCCACTTTAAATTGTAATTAAATAATGTTTGTACGCCATATATTGGCAAAACATAGTGCTCATATTTTCAAAGACTATCTCTAATTCCTGTGCTTTACAAAATAAATGATTGATTGATTGAGATAATTCTGTAAAATATTCCTTACTCTTCAATTACTTGTTAGTAACGAATAATATCTAACAAGTTTTTACTGTTGCTGAACTGCTCTGAAACTTTGAGTAGTGTTATTATACCTTTAACACGAAGAAAATTCATGTTGTCTATTCAAATTATATTTTACCTATTGGTACGGTACTATGCCTTTGTAGTACTTAGCTTTGTAAAGATACCTTCTGTGCCTTTCAAAATTATGTGCAATATTTCTTACGAGAAACAGAAATGCTATTAAAATAATTGAACTTTTCCTTTTTATGTTTGTCACAAAACCGTAGGTATATTAATTAAACATGATTATTGTTGGTGAACCTTCGTCGATTACATTACGTGTATTCAAGTTGTTAGAAGGAGAATAAAATATGAAAATATGTAGGTACCTAAACATTGTTTTTAATTTATTAACATGCGACTTTGTTCAAATTTCACATTATTATAATTATGATTTATCTACCAATGATTTTAACGCCGTAGCGCAAGATTTCGACGCAACAGCCGTAATATCCATATTGTTGAGGCAGCATGAATACGTCATATCGCCGGACATCGAAAAGTTCTTACGTCACATCGTAGGTTGTCGACGAATCACAGCGACATCTACAGCAAATATTGTGGCGCTCTGGTCTGATCCATCATTACCTCTTTTAACAGATTCGGGCATTGAATGCTTATAGAGTAAGATCCCAGGGCCACCAGACGTCACGTATTTTCGGACGAACGAAATGTGGCCGATTGTGTGTGTAGTGTTAGTATGTACTAAGAACGCATGCCTACCTGCTAGCTTGGTTAGACGGCCAATTTTCAGGTATCAGGTAATCACCAGATATATCCACCAGACAACTATTTTAAAACCACCTGGTTTTAAAATAGTTGTCTGGTGGATATATATAAAAATGGAGCATGAGTATTTACGTGAAGTTCGTAATTATTTTAGGAGCTTTAAAGCGTCTGTAAAGCAATTCGGCCGACGGTAAGTGTCTGGGAGTATTGGCGACGGATATTGCCTAAAATATACGTAAAAATCAGCTTTGAGAATTTAGGTGAGGTAGTACGTAATGTTTTTTTTGAAATTAGTAAATTGAATCTCCGTTTAATGACTCATATCATAACTTAGTACATCTATAATTTATAAGTAAATAATCTATGATCGATTATTCTGTCTGTGTCATGTCGTGTTCTGGAAAAGATTCTCTCTCTAAATAAAACTACGTTTTGTAAACTGTGCACTTTATTTTTCATTTAATTTAACAGGTTATGGGCCCAGACCACCTGTTCTCGCTTAAAAGTAAAGAATTAAAAGAGAAAAGTGCAAAATTGCAAAATTGCAAAAATCAGTACAAAACAAAAGTAGTTCAGTATAACGTCAAAACTCGGCACGCGTTTTCAACATTCTTCATTGGCAAAAATGTCGTCAAATAATACGATGGCACTGATTGAAAAGCTGACTGGAAGAGAAAACTATCCTACGTGGAGATTTGCAGTGCAAACCTATCTCGAACATGAGGAATTATGGAGTTGTGTCATTGCGAAAGACAATGAAACAGTTAGTCCCAAACTTGATACAAAAGCGAAGTCGAAAATTATCTTATTGTACATCCCATCAATTATGTACATATACAAGAAGCCAAAACAGCTAAAGAAGTTTGGAATAATTTATCAAAAGCTTTCGATGACAAAGGTTTGACACGCCGAGTTGTAGTATGTACCTTGATTACCTGATACCTGAAAATTGGCCGTCTAACCAAGCTAGCAGGTAGGCATGCGTTCTTAGTACATACTAACACTACGCAATCGGCCACATTTCGTTCGTCAGAAAATACGTGACGTCTGGTGGCCCTGGGATCTTAGACTATTATGACGCGCCAGGCACGTCAATTGAATGCTTATGACGCGCCAGGCACGTCATAAGCAAACATCACGGGGCGCCCATTACGCACCTGGCGCGTCCCATCGTATTGACTTAAAACCAGATTTAAAAAGATTGAAATAAAGTGAACTATTACTTTTTATCCTAAATTAAACATTGAAGTTGATTATACCATGTGCCATTTATTTAGAATATTGTATTTTATAAGTCAGGGATAGCAAACCTTTAGAAACAGGTTGCAAACATATACGGGGTGGAAGGAACACCGTTCGTGAAAACGGTTGCCTGTATATTATGTAAATACAAATACTTTTATTAGGGTTCCGTAGCCAAATGGCAAAAAATCATATCAGTCTGTCTGTCTAATCATCTAATGTCACAGCCACTTTGTTCCGAAACCATTACGACTACCTACACAGTTGTCACTTAGTAGGTAGATGTATTCTGTGAACCGCTTTGCGATTTTTATACAAAAATAGAAAAAAGATAAAGGAAATATGACACCTGTACGTGCGGGTGTTTATAGATAGGTATTTAAAAATTAAATGGAGGTTCCTAAAACCATCATCATCTTCCTGCCCTTATCCCATTCTATTTGGGGTCGGCGCAACACGTTTTCTTCTTCCATTCTTCCCTGTTACACGTCAAGGTGGCATTTATTCCTTTCTCATTCATATCATTCCTCACACAATCCATCCATCTTTTCTTTGGCCTTCCTCTCCCTCTCCATCCATCAATATTTATATCCATCACTTTTTTAGTCACATGCGTTTCATCCCTCCTCATTACATGACCATACCAAGATAAACGACTTCCTTTCAATTTTTCTGTAACAGGTGCTACTTTCAAACTTCCTCTAATATACTCATTCCTCACTTTATCCATTCTTGTCACTCCGCACATCCATCTCAACATTCTCATCTCCGCTACATGCAATCGTTATTCATCCATCTTTTTCAAAGCCCAGCACTCTGATCCATACAGTACGACAGGTCTAATCACGGACTTGTATATTTTCCCCTTTAACTTGAGGGGCATCCGTGGGTCGCAAGTTGTTCCAGTGACCTGTCGCCATTTCATCCATCCTGAGTTGATCCGTTGCGTTACGTCCCGGTCTACTTCACCATCTCCTTGGACAAGCGACCCGAGGTATCGGAAGTTGGAGCAGATCGGTATGGGAGTTTCGGCAAGAGTTATAGGCACAGGACTAGAGAGACCGCCGAAATCGCAAAACAGGTGTTCAGTTTTGGTTCTGCTCAATTTCAGGCCAACACTCTCCAGTCTTTGCCACCACACCTCCAATCTGCTCTGGACCTCTGGGCCGCTCTCGGCAACCAGCACAATGTCATCGGCAAACAGCATACACCAGGGTGCCTCTTCCTGGATATCTGACGTGAGAGCGTCTATTATCATCAGGAAGAGGTAAGGGCTGAGGGCCGACCCTTGGTGCAAGCCGACAGCCACATTGAAGCTGCCGGTAGTGCCCGCTGTAGACCGTACTTGCGTACTGCATCGACTGTACATCGCACGGATCAACTGCACATACTTCCCAGGCACACCTTTCTCCTTAAGGGCCCACCACAGAACCTCACGTGGTACTCGGTCGTATGCCTTTTCGAGGTCGACGAACACCATGTGCAAGTTTTTATGTGCACTTTTGTATTTCTCGCACAACTGGCGGATAGCAAAAATGGCATCCGTCGTTCCCCGACCAGGCATAAAACCGAATTGGTTCTGTGAAATTTCGCTCTCTTCTCTCAGTCGCCTTTCAATAACTTTCTCCCACGCTTTCATACTATGTGACATTAGCTTTATTCCTCTATAATTGTTGCACTCCAGCACATCACCTTTGTTTTTAAAAATGGGCACCAGCGAACTGTTACACCATTCGTCAGGTATGGCTTCTTCCAGCAACAGTTTATTGAAGAATAAAGCTAACCACATCCATCCATCCATCCGCAATAACTTCCATACTTCAAATGGTATTATACAGGATTTACAAAAAATAGGTTCCTAAAACCATTTTTTGTAAATCCTGTCGACGAACAGTCCAGTGGAGACCGGTTGCGGGTTCTTTTTTTATACATTACGTTTAGGAAAATATTTTATACAAGTATGCTTTACAAGTTGGTCGACTATTAAGTAAACTTGTATAAGCATACTCAGTTGTGATAGTATTCCTTTTAATTTCGTTATATTATACTACTACCATGATTTTTTACACACTCCCAAACACAACCCGTTTAGGTGGTAGAGGTGGCCTCAAATATCTGTACATGTTGGAGACAGCCTAAAACAAAAAATCGAATTTTTATTTTACCACTGTCGGCGTAACTCTTATAGATATTCATGCCAAATTACAATTACTATTAATTTCTGGTAGGTACTAAGCTGTGGGAATAAGAGTATTTTTGAGCTATAGTGCGGAGTGCGGATAGACAGACAGACATTGGACATTGGAAAACTGTAAGGGTTTCTTGGTAACTAAGTAACCCTAAAAATGGAAGCTACCTTATACCTATTTTATTTTTAGGTAAAATAATATTAAAAAAACCTCTTTTGACTTCTGCAACTTTGAAAAAAGGTTCAATCGTAAAAAAAACCGTTCGGGAATCGAACCCAATACGAACGTTGTATAGCAACCGTTGGCGTTCAAATTCTGCTGATGCAAAACCTTGATGCACCCACACCCAGACAGTGCTAGCCTGCACACAGAGCGGGGCAGTAATATTATAAAGATTTGATTGTTTTTAAATTGACGATCAAGAAACAAATCCCAGCGCCAAACCTTTAGGGTGCTTTTCCACCAGAGATGTGCTATGCTACATTGTTAAGGATGCGTTTGATATCCACCAATCATATTCATTGGTGCACATAGTTTAGCACTGGTGGAACCGGATTCAACTAAGATATGTTTTTTTATATGGAAGGATGCGTGCTATGGATGTGTGCTATGGATGCGTGCTATGGATGCCTGCTATGAGTCGTCACAAGTAGTGTAGTTATGTGCAGAGTACCTACAGTATGGCCGCCCTCGCCGCTTCCCTACTATGGATACATCGCACAGCTCGAGCTACGCATCTTCCTCGCGCAGCTACTTTGCGGTGGCGCATCTTCATAGCACATCTTACTCGCATCGCTACGTAGCTTAGTATCAGTGGAAACGGTCACATAGATACATATTTTTAATTAGGTTGGTTGGTATTTTTTTTAATTAGGTTTAATTGTACTCCAATGAGTACAATTAAACCTAATTAAAATAGTATATTATGCAACGAGTGAATAAAGGACGGATTTAAAGCGAGGGCCGTAGATGAGTCACGAGCAAGTGAAGGATTCTAATGATTGAATCACGAACGCAGCGAGTGATTCAACTGTTAGAATCCTGAACGACGCGAGTGATTCATGGCCCTCGATATAAATTCGTACTTTATTCAGGAGTTGCATACTATACTTTATATCATGACTACGAGAAAAGACATAATTTAAGCGAAAATTGAAATTTAATCAAGAAATAAGAATTGTTACATTAATTGAAATGGACATTAAAATTAGAGCAATGACTGAAATTAAGCGTAATTTTCTTATTATTATCATTAGGGTGGTCAACTTGTGAAACAATATTTATTAATCTAATGCCAAACTCCTTGTCGCAAATATCGACCAATCAAATCTCGAGAATTTATTTGCACCAAAGAGTTTTGAATTTCGAATCTTAGCACAAGTAGTTTGTGTAAGCATTGAAATAGAGACCGGACATATTTTTGTGTTCCAAATTCAAACACCAAAATAGTGAATAAAAACAAAACAGTGAATAAAAGGCCTTTTTATTCACTGTTTTGCGTGAATAAAATAAGCTTTTTAGAGTAGGTATGGTATAATAGTATATTATGCAACTAGTGAATAAAGGACGGATTTAAAGCGAGGGCCGTAGATGAGTCACGAGCAAGTGAAGGATTCTAATGATTGAATCACGAACGCAGCGAGTGATTCAACTGTTAGAATCCTAAACGACGCGAGTGATTCATGGCCCTCGATATAAATTCGTACTTTATTCAGGAGTTGCATACTATACTTTATATCATGACTACGAGAAAAGACATAATTTAAGCGAAAATAGAAATTTAATCAAGAAATAAGAATTGTTACATTAATTGCAATGGACATAAAATTAGAGCAATTACTGAAATTAAGCGTAATTTTCTTATTATTATCATTAGGGTGGTCAACTTGTGAAACAATATTTATTTTAATCTAATGCCAAACTCCTTGTCGCAAATATCGACCAATCAAATCTCGAGAATTTATTTGCACCAAAGAGTTTTGAATTTCGAAACTTAGCGCAAGGAGTTTGTGTAAGCATTGAAATAGAGACCGGATATATTTTTGTGTTCCAAATTCAAACACCAAAATAGTGAATAAAAACAAAACAGTGAATAAAAGGCCTTTTTATTCACTGTTTTGCGTGAATAAAATAAGCTTTTTAGAGTAGGTATGGTATAAATAATATATTTTTCATAAAGTAGCTTGGGAACTCCTTTTGGAGTACCTTGAAAATAAGCCAGTTTTTTCATGCGAAGATTTTGTTTGTAATCATTTCTGATTTCCAGTTCATATGAGAAATCAAAGTTTTTTTTTGTCAATCATTCTGAGCATGGAACGATACACAACACACACACAAGTTATAATTCACACTATTTGACTATGGTGTGTAGAATAATTTCAGTCTCACGCACCTTATCACACACACGCTCCACCGAGTCAAAAACAACCCACTTTTATCACCTCAAATGTTAACTTTTAATTTATTTTATTTTACCATTTTATAGTGTTTGTTTTTAATTGTTTTTCATAATAAAATTATCAATTTTAACTGTGGATTTGATTTAATTAATATTTATAGTGTATTAATTGTTATTCTCAATTATTAATTTTATCTGTGAATTTGATTTAATTATTTTATATTGTACCTACTGATTGTTTTTCTTAATAATTAATTTTAATTTTATCTGTGAATTTGATTTAATTATTTTATATTGTACCTACTGATTGTTTTTCTTAATTATTAATTTTAATTTTATCTGTGAATTTGATTTTATTATTTTAATTTCATCATAATAATGTTACTTCAATGCAATTTAATAATGTTTGTCATATAATCAATTGTCCGACAAAGGGTTAGCTTGGTGATTTGTATTACAGGTTTTACCTACAACATACTTTGACTCTGTACTATTTGTGATGATGATGAGAAAATAAAATGATTATTATTATTATTTTGGAGAAGCAAGACTTCTCAACTTTACTGGAGCTTCCAACTACATCTACGGGTCGAAAGCAGCGTGTGGTGTGTTTTGTTGAGGGTGTGTTATGTTGAGGGTGTGTTATAATGAGGACCTATTTCGTTTTCTTCTACTTCCATGAACTTTCTGACAATTCGACATGTATTTAAAATTGGAGCTTTTTGTAGGGTGATATAGAGCGTAATTTGAGGTTGTGGAGTACCTAAATGATTCGGAATAACACCTGTTGTAGAGAGAACTATAGGGACCACATACACTTTTTCCTGGGACTATATTCTTGTTACCTACTTCCCGTTTGAGTTCTGCGTATTTACTAATTTTTTCGGTTATTGTTTTTTGTATGTTGTGTGTGTTGGGTACAGCGATATCTATTAAATAAGTGGTTTTATTTATTTTATCTTGTAGTATTATATCTGCTCTATTATAGTGAATTGTGCTATCTGTGAGAATGCCGCGATCATAGTAAAGTTTAGGAGTATAATATTTTTTTTTTGGCGGGTGGAAAATCATCGAATAACCCGCTCCCGCTCTTGGGCAGAGCGAAAGGCAGTGTCAGACTTCTACTGCCCTTCCATGTTGCTGTCATCTCTTTGAGGCGCGCTTGGAACACGAACGCGCCGTCGACACGGCCTGTCGTCGTCATAAGACGGACGGCGAGCTAGCCCATCACTCACCGTCCACAGGCCCGCGTCTACGGTGGCCGGAAGCCAACGTGGCCCCCGACGCCCGGAGCGTCAAACACGTTCCGCCACCTCCTTCGCTAGCATCACTGCTTCGCAGAAGGAGGCGACGGCGTCCCATTCCTCCTCGCCCCGGACCATGGCTTGCACCAGGGCCGGACGCGAGAGGTCGCCGCTGCCGATCGCCGCTACGGAACACGGCGGGGCTCCGCCCAAGCGGGACACACCTCTACGGTGTGCTCCACCGTGTCCTCCGGCCGATCCTTACAATGGTGGCATCCGGGCGTTTATTCCTCCCGTATGATTTGATGCAGGTACCTCCCGAAACAACCGTGTCTGGTGAGTACCTGCGTCAGACGGAAGGTGAGGGCGCCGTGGTGCCTCTCCAGCCACTACCCAAAAAGGGGACTTACCGCCGCTATCGTGGCGTGCCCTATGAGTATCATTGAGGCGTGTTTGTGTCTTGTGTGAGTGTGTATTGAACTGCCAATGGTGGATAACATTTGCCACCTGATTATGCCTGTGTGTGTAGTCGGTCTGCGTGAGAGTTGTGCATGCTCCTGTTATGTGCTGAATGGTTTCTGGTTATGTGTGACACTTGCGACATTTTATCAGTAGGTCATGAATTACAAACATTAGGCCTTTATTTATACTATCTACATTTTCTTCGAAATCGTATCAGTGGTTTAACAAAAAGAATGGAACCTCTACTAAGCTCCGTTTGAGAGAACTCCGTGGCCGCGCGGTCCTCCACGTTTCAACCGCGCGGCCACGGTTAAACCTTTATAACTTTCTGAATATTATATCTACGAATTTGCGGTTTGCACTGTTAGTGTTCTACAAATTCCTTCGTAATGTTGACGTAGTCGTTTTAATTCAACGACAATGTGGCCGAGCAATCGAAACGGACACTGTCACGGATGGTTTGTCTAATGTGAATAAAATGTTGGTCATATTCCTTCACTGTGAACCAGTTTAATGAATGTTTACTCACACAATATGAATGGCAATTACCGATGTGTGCGTGATGTAAAGTCGGTATGACTTCACCCACACATGCAAGATGTATACTTATTACGTTGGCCGACTGTACTTGGTTTTCTACTAATTTTGTAATAATTTTCGTATGCTCGTTCATCAAACCTTTGCTCAGGCTTATATGATGATTTTGCTCGATAGCTATTTGCTGCTGGTTATCATTTAGGGCCTTAAGGGCGTTATCATATTGAATGGCATCTGTATGATCTAGATTTCCTGTAATACTCTTAATTACGGATCCGAGACCATCTATTAAACCTCTCTTGAATCGATTGGGCTTTAGACTTTGAAGGTGAGATGAGGCTTTATCTAACTTTACGTTCAAACTATCTATTTGTAACTTGTATAAAGTGCGAGTGTCTAGTCTGTCTGTGGCTTTAATAAGTTGGGTTCGTATTTCGTTAATGTTATTGTCTATGTCTGTTAATTCTATGCTTTGCAAAAATGTATGAAAATGAGTAAAGAACTTCATGGGCCCTAGTTTTAAGGGCAATAGTCCAGGTCCATTGTCAAGTCGTTCTAGATTGATGTGATTGATTGTGTACCTTGCAGAACTCTGAGAACATCTGGTTGGTGAATTCAGTCCCTTGATCTGTAATAATGGTTACTGGTAGGCCATGATGCATGCTGAAAGTTAGTAAAGCTTGTATGATACTAACTGCAGTCCCATCTCGGAGGAGGTAAGCTTGACCGTACTCTGCTCCTCTTCCAGGTTGGATTCGGATAGCTGAACGGATGTTCGAGTGTGGGTGTCAAATGGCTTAGTTGCAGTAGTTCGTTTCTTAAAGTCACCTACAACAGTTAGGCACAGCTGTCGGTGGAATTTATTAAGAGGTTCGTCGGATGGGTATTTCAAGTATTGGGTTTTCCTCGGAGGTATGAGCTGTCAGGGTGTTGGAGTTAGCTAAGGATGGTGGTCTGTCAGTTGCGTTTGCAATCATTGAACTAATCTCCTCGTTGTGAATGTCGACACGAGATAGGGCGTCAGCATTGGTGTTATGTTTGCCCTTTTTATAGATGACGGTAAAATCATATTCACTTAATTTTAATCGCCACCTGGTTAATCGTGAATTTGGTTCCTTGAGGCTCATGACCCACTGTAATGGTTTTTTGGTCCGTTACTATTTTAAACTTGCGTCCAAAGAGATAAGGCCGGAAATATTTAGTTGCCCATACAATGGCTAATAATTCTTTTTCTATTGTGCTATAATTTACTTCACTTTCATTAAGTGTCCGTGAAGCATAGGCTACGAGTTTATCCGGGCCGATAGAACCTTGGGAGAGTATCGCACCAATTGCAAAGTTGGATGCGTCTGTAGTTAAAATGAATTCTCTGTCAAAGTCGGGATATTTTAGGATAGGGTCGTTGGTCAGTAGGGTCTTACATTTCTCGAAACAATTAATATAGTCTGAGTCTAAAGTTACTCTTTTTCCTTTCTTACATTGCGTCAGAGGTTTGGTAATACGGGAAAAGTCTGGGATGAATTTACGGTAATAACCGAGGAGTCCGAGAAACTGTTTAATTTCTTTAGGTGTTTTAGGTATGGGGTAATTTTGAATAGCGGTGATCTTGTCTGGGTTAGGCTTTATTCCTTCGGTACTAATGACATGATCTAGGTATGCGGTTTCAATTTAAAAGAACTCCGATTTATCTAGCTGTATTTTAAAGTTAGATTCTCTTAATGTGGCCGATAAGAGCCTTCTTTATATTGTTTATGTTTTATATTTTACTTTTTCGCATTTTGTGTCTATTTTTGATATTTTTTTGTTACTGGACTTGCCAATTAAATTGCTTGACGGAACAATGGGTTTTCTTTTTAAGAACTAGAAAAAATAGCAATATCCATTATTTTCAGTAATATAAGGAGGATCTAAACCGAGCTCGAGTGGAATTGTTGTCGCTTTTCCTAAACCGTGAGGTCGATTTGGTGATGAAATTCGGTGCCGTATTCGAGGTGACACCATCTTTATCAACCCTTTCACAGAAACAGCGAGCGCATGCCGTTTCAGAGTCGGGTGCGGGGGCTTCAGATTCACCTAAGAATTCGAAATCAAAGCCTGCAAAAACATCCAATCAGGAAAATGTTTGTTTATTTTGCAAAGGTGAACATCAGTTGTCAAATTGCCCGACATTCACATCTTTGACAGTCGATGACAGATGGCGTTTCATCAAAGACAACAAAGTCTGTTATCGTTGTCTTCAAAAAGTTCCACACAATTTTAGGGATTGTAACAAAAATAAGGCTAGTTGCACAATAGCTGATTGTAATCGTAGGCATCATACTATTTTGCATAATGATAAATTTGTAGCATTTGCTCATGTGAAGGAGGAAGTCAAACCTGAACCTAGGCCTAAAACTGATGCTGAACAAACTGAACAGGTTCTCGTAGCTGTCAACAACACTCAAATTGACTTTACACTTCCTCCACTATTAAAAGTAGCACCTGTCACAGTTTCCGGGCCGGCTGGGAGCGTAGACACATTCGCCCTTCTGGACGACGGGTCGACGGCTACCTTCATAGATGCCGACATAGCCTCTAAAATTGGTGCCGAGGGTCCCGAGGGTAATCTACATTTGGATTATGTGGGTGGGTTATCTAGGGATAGCAGCGTGCAGTTTGTAGACTTTAAGATAAAAGGCCGATCAGCCTCACAGAGTTTCTTAATCCAGCGGGCAAGGGCAATTAAAAACTTAGGGCTGCAAAGCCAATCAGCCACCCGTGACTCTTTACGTCGCTACCCCTACCTGTCTGGTATAGTTGAGGAGATGTGCTACACCGAAACAAAGCCTACACTTTTGATAGGTATTGACAACTGGCACCTGATAACAGCATCCGAGGTCAGGAAAGGCACGAAGACCCAGCCTGTCACCATTAAAACATCGCTAGGGTGGGTGTTATTCGGATTTACAAGCAGCCGGACAACTTTAGTGGAGACTGCCTGTCACGTATCCTTACGTGAGCGTCCGCAGCATGACCTGGAAGTCCTCATCAAGGAACAATATAGGTTAAACGGTATCGGTATCACGAAACATGAGCCTCGCAGTACAGGCGATCAGCGCGCTCTCAGTATTCTAGAGAATACCGCCCAACGCCTACCAAATGGGTGACTTTTCTGTTCCTGAGAGCTATCCATTGGCACTTTCTAGGTATAAAAGCCTTGAACTGAAAATGTCAAAGGATTTTAAATACGCCAAACGTTACAAGATTAATATTCAGGACGTGCTAGCTAAGGGTTATGCTGAGGAGTGTAAAGGACAGTCGCCTACATCGGTTTGTTGGTACTTGCCGCATTTTGGTGTGGTAAATCCCAACAAACCGGCAAAACTTCGTGTTGTTCACGACGCGGCTGCTAAAGTACAGGGTGTATCACTAAATACTATGCTTCTGTCGGGTCCTGATTTTTTACAACCGCTACTAGGAATTTTGATGCGTTTTAGAGAGGGAAAAATTGCCTTGACCGCCGATATCAAGGAGATATTCCCGCAGGTGAAAATACGAGAGTGCGACCGAGATGCTCAGCGATTTCTTTGGCGCGATGATCCTGCGGGACCAATAAAGACTTATCGTATGTCTTCTATGATTTTCGGGGCGTGCTCCAGTCCGTCTACGGCTATTTACATCGTCAACAGAAATGCATCGGAATTTATAAGCGAGTTCCCACAAGCTGTGGAAGCTATTACGTCCGATACATACATGGATGACTTTATCGGAAGTGTAGATGTCTCCACAGAGGACGCGGCTTGTTTGGCGGCTGATATTGTTCAAATTCATAAGCGTGGGGGATTCGAGATGCGCGGTTGGGTATCGAATAAGCCTGGCGCACTCAATCGATTGCCAAACGAGCTGTTGTCTGACGTTTCACTAGCCAATCGTTCTAGTGAGGAGGTAGTTTACCTCTCTCAGCCACCTCAACACGGACTCTCGGTTTGATCTGGAAACCTGCTCAAGACATCATAGGTCCCCGGACCAGGGCCTCAAGGATAATTCAGGCCATTTCACAAAACGCGTAGTCTTAGCCCAGGTCATGCGGATCTACGATCCACTAGGTATCTTAGCCCCCATTGTAGTGAGAGGTAGGATTATGTTTCAAAATTTGTGGCGTAAGAATCTTGGCTGGGACGAGAGGCTATCACAGGCTGATCAGGAAACTTGGCTCGAATGGTTCGAATGCCTAAAATCGATTTCGAAATTGAGGTTTCCAAGATGCTACAATGTATGCGGTTTCTCAGAACTGGAGCTGCACATGTTTTGTGATGCTAGCGAGCTGGAACACGCCGCCGTTGCTTACTGAAGATTTGTGCTTCCCAACGGTGATGTGAAACTTGCACTAATAGCTAGCAAGGCACGTGTGTCTCCTTTGAAACCAGTTTCGATCCCACGTCTGGAGCTCCAAGGCGCCTTGATAGCCACTCGACTTGCTCGGCTCATCGCTTTAAGCCTAACCGACGAGTTTTCTGGAGTGATTCCATGACCGTGTTGGGGTGGCTACGCAGCGATGCGAGAAACTATAAGCCTTTTGTGGCTCATCGCGTGGGAGAGATTTTAGAATACACTAGGTTAGATGAATGGCATTGGGTTCCAACCGAACTTAACGTGGCTGACGATGCGACGCGGGGGAAAGCCAGTATTGAACCACGCTGGGTATCTGGCCCAAATTTCCTCCTAGCTTCCACTTCCGAGTGGCCATCTGAGCCCAAAGTCGCAACGTCAGTAACTTTTGGAAAGGAGGAGCTGAAGCCATCTCTTCGTCATTTAAAATCATTAAATCATCCATCACGGACCGCAGAGTGCATTAATTTTATCAACTCACATCAGTTACCCTTACCAGTTGTAGCTGATATCACTCATTTGAGTTCTTGGATTAGGCTGGTAGGAGCAACAGCCAGGACTCATCAATTCATTGCCTCTATTTTTAAACATCGGGGTCATAATTTTCAAAATTTTTGGGTTCGCGGAATTTGTGAGTCTGTAAATGCGCCGGAGCGTGATTCGCGGCCTGATGCTTTTTCTTCCACTGCTTCAGCGCCATTAGTCTCAGAGGACATCATCCGCGCGGAACGGCACATTTTAGGGTGGAGCCAGCTTAGCGCCTTCGGAGAGGAAATTCTTTATCTGACACGTGGGCAGCCCATTCCTAAGAAAAGTCGTTTAGCCATTTTGTCCCCAGAATTCAGAGACGGACTTTTACATCTCGCGGGAAGAACTTCTGCTGTTTTTGATAGGCAGCCCATTATTCTAAGTGGCAAGGAGCCAGCTGTACGTCTTCTGATCAGCCATTACCACGTCAAGTTTGCTCACGCCAATACAGAAACTGTAATTAATGAATTGCGGCAGTCGTACTGGATTCTCGGATTGAGGAACGCCGTGCGGTCAGTGGTCCATAGATGTCAGTTGTACAAGCTGTTAAAAAGCACAACCTTGCAACCACACACGGGAGATCTGCCAGAGGCGAGACTCGCCCATCATCGACGTGCCTTCACCTATACAGGTGTGGACTATTTCGGCCCCGTATTAATTTCTATTGGACGCAGGCGGGAGAAGCGATGGGTTGCCCTATTTACGTGCATGGTAACCAGAGCTATCCACCTCGAGATCGTAGCCAGCTTATCCGCAGATTCCACCATTATATGCTTTCGACGCTTCATCGCTCGACGTGGTACGCCCAGCGAAATATCCTCCGACAACGGGACGTCGTTTGTGGGAGCAAACCGACAGCTAAAAGCTCTTTATGATGCCACCGTTCCACAGTTTGCAGCAGATAAAAAATAAAATGGCGTTTTATTCCTCCATCGGCGCCCTTCATGGGAAAGGCTGATTAGGTCAGTGAAGTCAGCCCTGAAGGTAACATTGAGAGAACATGCTCCAAGAGAAGAGGTTCTGGGAACTTTGCTGGTCGAAACCGAGGCGGTGGTAAACTCACGCCCACTGACACACATCTCCCCCGAAAGCAACTACCCGGAGGCGCTTACTTCCAACCATTTTTTGCTGGGAGACTCATCGGGCCGTTCGTTCCCAACTACAGACCTGACGGATGCCGCACTTATTGGCCGGAGCAGCTGGAGAAAGGTACTTCGGCTGTGTGATCACTTTTGGCGTCGTTGGGTCATCGAATATCTACCCACTTTGGCGCCCCGTCGCGTGCCGGGTGTAGATGTCGCAGTCAAGGTCGGGGACCCGGTTCTCATCGGTGACGGGAACTTGCCGAGGGGAACCTGGTCACGCGGCGTGATCGCTGCTCTGCATCCGGGCCGTGATGGGGTGGTACGGGTGGTGGATGTTCGGACTCAAGCGGGCATTTTGAGGTGGCCAGCGCTTTACTTAGTAGCTATGCGCGTAACAGACAATGTAAACATTTTATATAAATATTTATATCCTTTTTTGCCTTGCCTTCTGGGGCGGTGAAACTTATTGGCCCGGGGCACTAAATTTCAAAATACGCCCCTGCTCCTGCCCCTGCCCTTGTTAAAGAGTCGACCACAGATTACATTATACTATAGGGCGGAGTCAACTCGACGGGACGCGGCAGTATAGACCGCGAGCTTGGAGCAGTCGCACATTTCCCTCGCCTCTTAACCATGTCTACTGATCCTGAAACATTTAAAAAAGTGTTAGAACAGTACAAAAAAGAGCCTTGTCTGTGGGACAAGACACAAAAGCATTACTATAAAAAACCAATCAAAAATACAGCTTGGGAATCGTTATTAGTTATATGGCGGGAATTCGAGCCCCAAGCTACAGTGTACGATTTAAAATTTAAAATATTTCAAATGCGGAACAATTATATGCGGAACAAAGCACAAGTAAGTAATACCTAATTTTTACTGTATTTGTTTTTTCTATTAACCTGTACTGTCCCACTGCTGGGCAAAGGCGTCCCCCAATTTTGTTTTATTGTATTTGTGTTTATTTACACTTACGTTTTTTTGGTGTCTGTACACCTAAAGTATATGTCGCCAGTTATGTGCAATGACGAATGTAGTTTCAGAAACGAAAATAAGTGTAAAATGAAACTACATATTTAGTTGACATAACTGGGTACATTATATAGACAATGAACTGAATCAACATACAGTTGTCATTTAGTAATAGTATACAGGGTGGTGCCAGCAATACGACAATAAATGAAACCACTGGTAGTTCTAGTTCATAGGAACATTTTTAAACTATCAAATAAATCCTAACACCGTCTTGGTGCCGACAATACGACAATAACCTAGCTAAATATTTTTGCCAAATTCGTTTGTTACATTTTATTTCCACACGTTAATCGGTGCAAATTATTCCTAAGGTTAGTAAACCAATATTTGTTTGTAAATTGTAATGTATTTCGTTTACAGTTTTATGCTACTTAGTTTTATTGTTTTTTTTAATTTTTTTTTTTATTTTGGTGTTAAGATTTATTTGATAGTTTAATCTTGTTTCTATGGACGAGAACTACCAGTAGTTTCATTTATTGTCGTATTGTCGGCACCACCCTGTATACAGGGCTGCAGGGTGATCTTTACCGCCATAGCAAATTCGCATAGAAAGGAGGTCGTTTGCTAATTTATAACACCTTACTTTCCCTAACTAAAGTTATATTTCGTCGACGATACTGCAATAGCGCTGATCTACTATTTGCAATAGTGCGTAACTACAAGGTTAATAACTTTACAGGAGATAAAAAAAACTTCATAATTTTAGTATTTAGAACGATAAGCGCATCTTAATGAAATATAGGGACCTTAGAGTGAGGTTCTGATTGGCTTATTCAAAGTAGTGTGTTCACTAACACGCACCAATGACAGACTAGGACAGCGCGGCGCGTAAATTTGAATTTCGCTACTTTTTGCAGTTTCGCGGTATTGCAGATGGTAGTTCAGCGCTATTGCAGTATCATCGACGATTTGCGATTTAGGTAAGTTAGATAGGTATAAAAAAATATTATTATTGAATTGGCCTGTTCGAAGTGTACGACAATTATTTTACAAATTAAAATTATTTTATTTGAACTGGCCTGAGGTTGTAAACCTCAAAGTATACATCAGCTTATTTGTTATGTCAAATGGTAAAAATTTGAAATATAAGTATACACTGCTATGCACGCTTCTGAAAGGATTATTCCGAACTTGACCCGAAATCCTAACCCGGTCGCGGGTTAGGTCAGGAACTTGAAAAAAAAATATAATATTTATTTCGAACGTAACCCTCTTCCTAACCTGACCCGATGTATCGTTCCTATCATAACCCGAATTGCGATATGGTAGTTTCGTCGTATGAAATTGGCATGAACAAGAGTAGGAGATGAGAAATACGGACAGTGAAATCTCACCAACTAGCAGGAGCCTAGAAACATAAAAGAGAAATTGTTAATAGGAATTGCATTTCTTATAATGATGATACCTACTACTACTTTACCTTTCTGGAATCCTGGTGGTTTGGAAGACTTTACTGTCCTTATTTTTCATCTCCTACTTGTTCTTGCCATTTCACCTAGGTGATGATACTATTAGAAATGTATGTAGGTATATAGATTTAATTATGGGATTACTATTAACAATATACAATACCTCTTTCATGTTTTTGGCCTCCTGGTAGTTTGCGACACTTTACTATAATTTTAGTTGTTAATGTGATAATAATATTATTATGGATTGATAACGTAGGTATTGTAAATATTAAACTCTGATTTGACCCATAGGTACCTTTTATTCTAAGAAAGAGGAGAGGGAAACCTACCATATCGCAATTCGGGTTATGATAGGAACGATACATCAGGGTCAGGTTAGGAAGAGGGTTACGTTCGGAATAAATATTATATTTTTTTTCAAGTTCCTAACCTAACCCGCGACCGGGTTAGGATTTCGGGTCAGGTTCGGAATAATCCTTCTGAAATAGGTACCCATAATTATATTCTGTTTCTAAGCTTGAAAGAGGAACAATCTTTTGTTTCTCCCAAGATATTATACCATTTTATAGCAAGAAACAGTAACCATTTAGGAAAATTGATCATAATATAAAAATAATATGAAATGCGTTAACATTCGTAAAATGTCACAGAAGCAGTTACTATTATGAAAGGTTCAATTTACGCTTTTTAACACAATTCTGTTATAATCTACTAAATTGGCCATTTTAAACCCCCAGTATATAACCGTCTATCAATTACATTATTTGCCCAATCAGCATCGACCAAACCAACCCTCAATTTCAAAGTTGCCATTCTTAGAATATTTTTGATACCAAAAGATTTGGTCTCTTTAGGTTTCCGTACCTCAAGAGGAAAAAACGAGACCCTTATAAGATCACTCGTGTGTATGTCTGTCTGACCATTCCAGCCCCTTATCTCCGAAAATCTTGAGACTAAAATGAAAATAATACTGAAATTAGTTCAACACTTATAGATTACTGGAAAACCTATAAGAAGTCTATGGTGCTAAAATAACATGGAAAATCTCTCAATATATATACAATGGTACGGAACCCTTCATGTGCAAGTCCGACTTGCACTTGTCCAGGTTTTAGGGTTCCGTAGTCAATATTTATAGAACACTTATAGTTTTGCCATGTCCGTCCATACGCACTATAATTATCTCAAAGTAGTACTAGAAAGCAGTAATTTGGCATGAATATACAAATGAGTTACGCCGACAAAGTGCTAAAGTAAAATATTGTAAAAAAAAATTTTTTAGGGTATCACCAGTACACATTAAAGTGGGGATGCTTTTTTTATCGCGAAGTCCATTGTGTGGCATATCGTTGGCTAGGTCTTTAATAGTACATTATGGTATAAGTGTGTAACGTTGGTGATTACCGCTGAGGCGCCTTTGAGACCCGAGCCGTTAGGTGAGGGTCTTAAGAGAGCCGAGGACGGTACACACGTGTATCATACGACGTTTTTCAACACACTTGTGAAGAAAATAACACAAAAAAATCATTTTTAACATGTTTTCAACAGTTAAAATGACGCATCTAACAATGGCGATCGGCCATAGACTAAATGGATGAGGTTTCTTTTTTTTGCTTTTTGCGGATAGTGTTTTAGCCACGTAAAAAATGAGGATTTCAAAGTTTTTTTATTACAGAGAAAACAAAAGTTTTATTTATTGAAAACGTATACACAAGTTGAAATTATCTATTTAAATTAATAAATTATCCTGAGCGCGCATCTAACAATGGCGATCGGCTATAGACTAAAATATTAAGTTTTTTTTTTGGCTTTCCGCGGATAGTGCTTGAAGTCATGTACAAAATGGGGAATTCAAAGTTTTTTTTATTATAGAGAAAACAAAAGATTTATTTATTAAAATCGTATGTATAAGTTGAAATTATCTATTTAAATTCGAAGTTGCATGAAATGAGCAAGGAATAGGTACATTAATTTATTTTAGTCCGGTCAATTTAGACATAAAAATAGTGATCAAATAAATAAAATTCCGACAGAGCCAAATTTTCGTAGAGACCTTAGGTTTACCACAAGGAATAAAGTGTCAAAAGTCCCCATCAGTCCCATGTGCGCTAAGGGACTTATTCGGGGCCAAAGGTCAAAATTTTGTAAGTTTTATCGAAAAAGTACATCAGAGCAAAGTTGTAGATCTTAAAATTCTCTATAAAAATGATCCTTGTAATTTTTTCTCTAAGACCCACTATTTCCCAGATATTGCACTTGTAAGAATCACGTTCTACATAATATGCACACATTTCCACACCACCTGTGAGGTAGTGTACTCGGCGCGTTTTTTTAACGTGGTATCCCCGGTAGGCCTATTCCACGAACCTTTATGACGTTATTTTCAGGAACAATAATTATTTAATAGTATGAAGATTAATGATATGGGTTACTGAGTTTAACTGTCGTTCTAACTTTTTTTATTACTTTAATCTGACTCATACTCTTCATATTCAACTTCAACAATCATGTTTTCTTCAATTTCTTCTTGTTCTTCTTCTTCTCCTTCCTGTTGATGAATGCTTAGAAATTGTTCAAATGAAGATGAATAAGTTGTCTCTTCATCAAAATCACATGAATCTTCCTCTCTTGTATTTAATTGCACATTCGAGCAAGAGACACCTTGGCAATTGGTACACGCTGGAGAACACTGCAACCCTACTTTTTTACAGCCACATTTTTTACAGCGGAATTTTCTTTATTTCAATTGTCTAAATTGACCGGACTATTTGTAGTATTGAACACAATCTTTTTAGTATCGAAACTTTTTTAAGAACAGAGCAACTCAACCAAAAAATTAAAAAAAAAAAACCTATAACTCACTTGTGAATAATGGTAATGAAAAATTCACAGTTTGATTACAGGTGTCATTATATGCCTAATTGCGGTGAAATTAGAGCCACTTTATGAGAAAGTGTGTTGAAAAAAATATTGCGAGTTGGCACATACGGTTTTTCGTCGATTATGGGATTCGTTAGTGAAATATTAAGCTATAAAGTGCAATTTTTTGTTAGACTCAAGTCTGGCTACCTAAACCACCTACACAGGTTGTGTTTGGGCGTGTGAAAAAATTCATGGTACTAACATATAATAACGAAAATAAAAGGAAAACTATCACAGCTAAGAAGGCTTTACAAGTTTACAAGTAATAGTCGACCAACTTATAAATTGTACTTGTATGAAATATTTTCCTATACATAATGTATGGGATCGCAGGTCTCAAAACTGCAAATGTCAGTTTGTTTTATTTTACAATACAAATTATCGTTCGGAGGCAGGTATGCAGGGTGGTTAATCAGTTTAGTAAGTTCACATATTTTGATGGGCAACTACGGAACCCTACATTGTGCGTGGTCTGACATGCAGTTGGCCGGTTTTTATACTTACTGGCTGATTATATAGTCTAACAAAATTGATATACTTATTACTAAATGATGAAGAAATTGCGCATTATTTGAACTACTGCTGCTTAAAAAAAATGACGAGTCGTATATAATGTACGGTGTGAAGAGCCACATTATAATGTAAAGTAACTTTTTATTTTTAACACTACCGAGCTCAAATTTTGGCTACTAACTCAAAAAAATGCTACTGAATCATACTCAATGTTAAAATACACTGGATCGCAATAATTCCGGGTCACTAATATTTTTTTTAAATTATATACCTATATCGCCATAGAATAAATAATATGTAATAAGCATGGCTAATAATGCTTGTTCTAAATCTCTAACTAAAGAGGTTTCATTTGTACAATTTACAGATTAAAAAAAAACTGCATCTTGAACATTTTCAAAGTATAAAATTAGGAAAAGAATATTTTTCTGCTTTTATTTATTTAAACTTCATGTACAAAAGTGGTACATAATGCCACAAGGCATTCTCTACCAGTCAACCTTTGGGTCAAATAGGACAGCGCTGTGGCTTTTGTTTCAAACCGAGCTGTCATTACAAATGGCTCCTTGGATTGATCCAATGGATTGATCAGAGTATTTAGTGCAATATCATGCCGTTATCACCTCCACGCGTAGTATGGCGATTCTATCTCTATTCTACCAAGAATAGACAAAGCTTAGCAAACATTAGCAAACAAAAATGGGCTAATACTATAACAATGGTTAATGCACTAAGGTTACGTTAATTTTATTTATTCCTAGGTAAACAGAAAGGTGAGATATGTTAGTTAAGTTGAAGTAGGTATAGTATCTGTTACTTACCGGTATCATTAAGCGCCTTGCAATCACTTATAGATACGTTTTGCTCATGCAAAAGAACGATTTCCGCCTTTTTTAATGTTATTAAATGATGCATGTTTGGATGCACAGAAATAAATTACAAACGAATATATTTAGAGTAATTCTGAGCTAGCAATAGACTAAGTAATGCAAATAATCATAGATTGACCACTAAGAATGCTCATTTTTTATAAATGAAGGTGTTCGAAAACAATATTATTTTCAAATTGTCGGTAGTTAGTTTATAAGCAGCCAAAATAAAATGGACTGAGAGTGCCGTGGTTCTCAAACGTTGCAAACTGCATAACTCATCCTTGAACAGGATTGAATCGTTATAGATTCTACTTTAAATAATGTTTTAACATGAATTCGGTTAAAAATAATGAACACAAAAAGAAAAGCCGCACCCGAGGTTTGATCTTACGCCTCCTCGTTCGGTAACTAAAGGTGATAACTATTGTGCCAAGATTGCTATAGTTACACTTGCGAAATATTACATCTGATTCATCGTCAAATGAATGATTACTATATATTGGTATACTTATGGTATTATAGATGTGCCGCACGCACACTAATAAAAACCGCGCTCGCTCGCTTTATTTAGCGTTTGTGTGGCATAACTATGACTTCACACATGCAAAGTGTTAACTCAATAGCTTGTGTGCGTGATGTATACTTAATAGGTTTGCTTTGTGTACCTACATACTTTAGTTAAATGTAAATAAACTATATTAAAAAATATTTTGAACTTTCTTAAAAAATGCGAAGAAACTTTTTCCCCAACCTATTATACTGATCACTGTGATGATAAAACATACATACCTTGAAAGTACCTCTCTTTGGAATACTTACAATGAACAAATAGACGAAAACTGGGTTTTCTCCGTTGTTGTTTTGTTCACTGCTTGTTTTTGAATGACCAGCTTTATTGTTGATGTAACGTAATGATCGAAACAGCAACATGTTTGCATTTGCCGCTCTGGTCATAAATGCAGCTGCATTTTACTTCAGTGACAACCCGTAAATTTTTGATCTGTAATAAATTAATTAAAATGTTCATAGATATACTTTTAACTACTGTAGAATACTAAAATGTATGTGTAGCATTCGCACCACGCCGAAATACCGTGATGGCTTTCTGCTACACAGGGAAGACCTGGATGGGAGGTCTGACGAGTTACACGATAAAAATAAGATGTTCACTTTGATCTAGGCAGCCAACAGTAAAGATATGTGCAAAGTACGTACCTCAGACTGCAAACTGACACTCGCTGAACTTCCACCTTTCGAATGTCCATGAGCTGACGATGGGCCCAGGGTTCACAAATAGAGATGAGATGATGATCACACGTAGATTCGGTTAGATTCGAAACTCGGAATTTTAAATTGCGCGTGCGTTCCGATCGGCGTCCGTCAAGAACTGTCATCTGCTCTGAGCTTTGACGTTTACGTACAATGCATGGCAACCAAAAAGTTGGCGCCTCGTTACTGCTGGTAAAGCCCAGAGACAAAATGTGAACATCGTATGGGTTTTGAAAAGAGTTTTGATGGGAACGAAACACTTATTATACTTAGTTTTAGCTACACTGGACCAGACAGGTGCGGCGTAGGTTAAGCAAGGTCTTACTAATGTAGAATAGATAAGGAGTTTGGTTGTGGGACTGAGGATGGACTTGCGATTTAAAATAGGTTTTAGTGAATTTAGGGCTTTCGCGCCTTTACTGATTTAAGTGTTTTATCTAAAATTATGCCTAAATATTTTACTGATTGGCGCCACACAATTTGGAAGCCATAAATTTTGACGAGTTTAGTAGGTAGTGATCGTTTACCGGTAAATAGTATGCCTTCGGTTTTTTCAGAATTCAGCTTCAATTTCCAGATCTTAAAATATTCACTGAGCAATTCCAGTGACAGTTGTAGTCGTCCCGCAATTATGTCGACATCTTTGTCTGTTGTGAATGTGGCTGTGTCATTGGCATAGATGGCAAGGTGTGTAAGGTGCAAAGTGTTGTGAAGCTCACACACACCATATCATTCAGGTAAAGTATGAATAGGGGTGGACCCACGAGCGAACCCTGAGGAATACCGGCTGGAATGGTTTTGGGAGCAGAATGGTCTTTACCAATATACACAGAGAAAGACCGATCTCGCAAGTAACTTTGAATGAGTTTTACTAGACAAATAGGTACTTCCTGCTTTAATAACTTGTGTAAAAGACCATCGTGCCACACAGAGTCGAAGGCTTTTTCAATGTCTAGTAAAATAATGCTTGTTGATAGACTGCGGTTCAATCCATGAGCTACGTGTTCGGCAACTCTGGCTTACTGTTGTGTGGTCGAGTGGGAACTTTGAAATCCAAACTGTTCAGGGATCAGGATATGCGTAGTTGTTTTAGAGAGGCGAGATAGAATAATAGCTTCTAGTAGTTTCCCTATGCTTGGCAATAAGCTGATCGGTCGGTAGCTCGATGGATTGGACTGCTCCTTCCCCGGTTTCTTAATGACTATGATTTTAGCATGTTTAAAGGACCTCGGCAAGTATGCAGTTCGTAGGCATCCATTAAACAGTTTAGTCAAGAAAACAAAAGCTTTCTGAGGGAGGTTCTTCAGTAAACCATTCCCGAGGTCGTCAAAACCAGGTGCTTTATTTGATTTTAACTTTCTTACAATTTTTTGAATCTCACTTGGCCTAACAAGTGTTGGGTAGTCATTAATTTCATGCCGATTCAGTAATCTCATTGAGTCTTTCACTGCCTCTTCAATACTAGGGTCGCTGACCCAATTTATGGTCAGGTTCATATTGTCTAGGAAGGTATTGGCTAGCGTCTCACATTGTTCAAGGTCTGAGGAGGTGGTGGTGTTGGTTGACGTAGATAGTGGGGGTATTGAGTTAGGTCGATAGTTAATTGATTTAAATATTCTCCGTAAGTCGGTGGCAGGGTTGGTTATTTTAGACCGTTTTTTGTTCCAGACATTGTCGTTGAGGGTTTGGATTTTAAACTTGATACATTTTTGCATGTTGTTGACCTGGGAGAATAATTCACGGAGGTTATACGGATTAGGTTCTTCTAAAGCTAGCCTGCGAAAGCGATTTTTTACTTTTATTTGTGACCTGATCCGTCGCGGGAGTTGACGGCCACCACCACTGGTTATTTTTGGAACGGCTTTATCTCTTGCACTTATTATTGACTGGGTCAAGTGTTCCACGGCAAGGTCAATAGCCTCGGGTGAGTTGAGTGTAGATGGATTCAAAGTTATGGACGTATTTAAGTATGATCTATAGCCTTTCCAGTCCGCTTTCCTGTAATTAAAGAAGGTACGGGGGTGCCTGTTGACTTTACCATCTACTTACTGTAAATAAAACGGGTAGGTGGTTAGAGAAGAGGCTGGTGATGACCTGAGGCTGCGAAAGGTGTTAAATCGAGTTAGCCAGGATAATGTCTGGAGTAGAAGGCTCATGGGTGCTGTGGTAGTGGACTAAGGTGGGACTAGATGGCGCATGGATTTCGTATTCGTTGCTCATCATGTGGTCGAAAAGCACCTCGCCATGGGTGTTAGAGCGAGAGCAGTACCAGCGTCTAGGTCTGTAGTTAATAATGAAAGATTAGGTGATTAGTAGGCTAAGATAAAGGCGATTTTATGGTTTGAAAGGGTCAGTACTGTTCCGACACATTCCATATTTTGGGTTGGAGGTATGTTCAGGGGGGTATGTGCTATGTCTGTTTTAACTAGGATAGCAACTCCCTGACCACATCCATTTAGTTTTGTAACGCGCCTATAACAGGTGAAGCCATGAGTTTGTAATTGCATGTGGGGAGATATTCTGGTCTCCGAAATAGCTACAATATCAATAGATAGCTCACTTACCAGGTCCAACAGTTACATTTTGTGTTTTAGACATATTGACCAAGATGGGTTAAAATAAGAATGACTTTGTCCATCATATTGTTACAGCCAATAAATTGGCTTTTGATAGTTTTTATCGTCATTAATATGGATAGCATGTCAGCTGTCGCCTGATCATGGGCATTATCTTGAACAGTAGGGTTTTGCGTATTGGCAGCAGCAACGAGGTTCCAGGGTCGCTCATCAACTACGTTCGTCTTCAGTTGTTGTTTCGTAGTCCTGGCGGCTTTGAGTTGGTCCTGAAGTTCCCGCAGTATCTTTAAGTAATTTTCGCGCTCCTTGCATTGCCGAAAGTTTGCAGGGTGGTTTCCACCACAGTTGCAGCATTGGGCTGGTTGGTCTCTGGTCTTCTTCGGGCATTCTTCAGTCTGGTGAGGCTCTGTACATTTAACACAGCGTGGTGCTAAGTTGCAGTTCGTAGACGAATGGCCGAATCCTTGCCATCTATTCTATTCCACACGAATTCGTGCAGGACTAACGCTGGGGAGCGCGTGCCTCTTCGGCGCCTTGTTGATGCGTACAACGCTCACTTTATGGAGCTTGACTTATTTACTCTTTCCAAAGATCGCTTCAAGGCAAGAGCAATAGAATTACTAAATCCATAAGTTTCATTTTCTTTTATTTCTTTCTTTTTAATATTCTTTTACGATGCACACGATTTGTCTGTTTTCTTTAACTATTTTTTCCTTGTGAATCCGTGGACAATGTTGTTGGTTACATGTGTAATAACATAAATATGTGAGATTGTGTATAAAATAATGTATTTCTAAGTTGTGCTAATTTAAGAATCTTTAATTAAGCTTAGCATGTAACTGTTTTTTGTCCCTAATAAATAAAATAAAATCTATAGCACTGCGTTCCGTACCGATTGTTGCTTCGGTACTTTTTGATCTGTACCACGGTATTGCATAGTAGCCTGATCTGTCGAAATTTGACGAAATCAGCACCGGGTGGCAACTGGACCAGAAAAGGAGGACAACAGAAAGTCTTTTCAGCTGGTACTTTCATTTTACGTACGATCACGTTCTCAAAGCCAAATGAGGCAATTTCTGCTGGAAGGGTATCTTCGACATAGTCCGGAAGGCCGAAAATTACCGCTTTGTACATCTTCTCATCCTTTCGCGAGTATGTGTGAAAAGCAATGTCCTTGGCACGTAGACCTTCTTTGATGGCTTGGTGGCTTTCAGGCGTGTGGCAGATAACGGCCACTCGATTGTTACGTCTGTACTGCAAGTGAAAGTTTTTTGAGTACGACGCCATCGTGGTCCTGATGTACTCATGTGTCCAGGTAGGTAGTATCTCCAAGACGATGGGAGGAATGCGGCTGGTCTTTTTGGTGACAGCATCACGAAATTTGTTGCTAGAATCAGCAGCAGATGGTTGGTTGCCTGATAGTGGGCCGAATCTGTTTGAGGTCTTGATTGGCTCAGGTGGACGTTGTTCGGCTAGACGCGCAGCTTGTTTCGGAATTTTCCACTCATTGGGGTTAATGGGGCCTTCGAGAGGACGTTTGAAAACACAATTGGAGCGCGTCAAAAAACGATCCATATCGATATATTTTTATCGAGCGTGTTCCCATCACTAGTAGCTATGCGGAATAACTTGGAGGGGGTTTTAGATAGGTAAGACGTGGGACTAACACGAGCGCGCGCGCCGAACTCCAAACCCGAACTGAAACTACATTATATTATATTCTTTGGTCTTTCTCTGGTTTTGTTTAAAATTGTGTGCGCAATAATTATTATATTAACTGTGTGTTGAGAGGTACTAATTATTAAGGAACAGGAGGATCAAGAATTTCTCTGTAGCAGCCATGGAGTCAAAATTTGACTATACGACTTAAACATAACTATGATGACATTGGATGAAATTGGTTTGCGATACATGTGTAAAGCCTTGCTGTGAATGTGCTGGTACGATTACATATTACAATGAAAAAAAAACTAGTTCTTTTCTTCTCTTCTCCTCTGTCGATTATGAATCACAAAGAAGACATGAAATCGATCCTTCCACGATTATAGATTACGTCAAAAGACTCGTTTCCATGTCTCCTTCATGCCTCTATCTTCTACGTTTTATGCGTTGTATTTTCATTCTTCTTTCTTCTTATTAAACCTAATATTACAACGAGTACTCATCTATTGGGAAATAGGAAGCTACATTATCTGAGTGTCAGAACTAAAGTACCGTATTTACAAAGTTTCTATGGGATAATTTCAAACCATAACACTAGTAATGCCTTTTAAGTTATATTAATTATTTGTCTGAATCTTTATAGACTATTGCAAGACATAAAAGTCAGTATTGAATACTTACTTATCACTGACTTGCATTGCATTAGTAAATGTACGTAGTTCTACCCACAAAACATCTAGAAGAATCCTGTAAAAGCCTAACTAAACCATGTAACTCAGTGTTAAATACACATTTATTGTATTTGTTTATTTGCTAAACACGTGTAACAACAGCAAAATTATGTCAAAACAGTCTATGCAAACCGGAACATTACATGACATCGATCCACAAAGGGAATCGTTAAATCCCCTTGAAGAAGGGGCGAGCCTATGAACGGGGTACACATTGAGGTTCCATGACAAAAGAAAGGCATAAACAGATAATGAAGAAATCATGATAAAATATGAATAATTTATTTATGAGCATAACGCACACAACCCATGCAACACAAACAACACACATAACTAACTTAAATACAGCAGAATAAAGAAATAACTTGCGAAGAACGTGTCGTAAAAAAAAACATTTTGCAATTCTTTGCTTTGAACGCAGTGAAACATTTACACATTTAAATGACTTCTCTTCTCTTCTCTTCTCGTCTTTCTATAAGGAGTAACAAAGGTAACGTGAAATGGAGCACAAGACGGGTTTAGATACCGTCAAAATACTACATTTCACGTTTCCTTCATGCCTCTTTCTTCTGTGTTTTTCATTCTTCTCTCTTCTTATCATACGAAGTTATAGAAGTTCATCATCTGCCTAGCCTTTTCCCAACTATGTTGGGGTCGGCTGCCAGTCTAAACGGATGCAGCTGAATACCAGTATTTTACATGGAGCGACTGCCTATCTGAACCCAGTTAATACTAGGTAATACGATACTCTTTGGTAAGACTGGATGTCAGAATTTCAGGTCACTGACTACCTGTAACGACTGCCAAAGATCTATATATGGCAGCCGGGACCAACAGCTTAACGTGCTTTCCGAGGCACGGAGGAAACTTAGTATGTTGGGCGGTCACCCATCCACAGACCGACCTAGGCAAGCACAGCTTTACCTAAAGATCGACCCGAGTGGCAGTTCTTATTAAGCCACGAGCTCCTCCGAACGATGTTATAGAAGTTAAAAATTAATTTATTACTAATTCGAATTCAATGGGAAATGGGAAGCTACAATATCTGCGCGTATCAAAGGCCGTATTTACAAAGTTTTCTTGGGATCATTTCAGACGATAACACGAGTGATACCTTAAGCGTCAGCTAGTAAATAGTAATCAGAATGAAAATAGGCATTTTTTATAAGTTGTATAAATTATTTTAGCTTAATCTTTGTTGATGAATGGAAGTAATTGAGTATACCCACAACCACACACATTTATGAAAAAAAACCCGCAAAAGCTTAACTAAACCGTATAACCTCTGTTAACTATGTAACTCAGTGTTAAATACTCATTAATTAGTTTTTTTTTGCAAAACACGTGTTACAAGAGAGAAATGTATATCAAAATAGTGAACAATGTTCATGGTATGTCCAATTAAAAAACATTTTTTCCCAAAAAACCCACATGAACAACTATTTTTCGTCCGACTGCACTTACCGACAACCTCTTCCATCTCCTTGTTATACGTAACTATAGAAGTTAAAAATAACACCTTTCTGTAAGCGCGGCCACACAATTACATATTAAAATGAAAATAAAAAACTACCTGCGTTTAACTTTTTTTATCTGTCTATAAAAATATAATATGAGTCACAAAAAAAACATAAGACTTATAACCAAAATATGACAGAACTCCACACAACAAATAAAATAAAAACGTTATTTAAAAAGAACCAAAAGAACGTAATTTAAACTACATTATAATCATCATCATTGTCATATATTATAATGTTCCCACGGATAAGACACTCCTTTCTACTAGAGGGAATGGGCTATAATCCACCACGCGGGCCCAGTGCGGGTTGGTAGATGTCACATATCTTCGAAGTTTTAGTTCTACGATATGCCGGTTTCCTCACGATGTTTTCCTTCTCCGTTTTGAGCGCAGTGGTGATAAAATAAATTACACTAAGTAGTGGTAAAGGCAAGCCTGCTTGGGTTGAACCCATGACTGCTCGTAAGTCAGGGCCACCACCCCTGGGCCACCGCTGCTCTCGGAACCACAAAATAACCTTAATTTCGGATATCTAAACTACAAAAAAACCTTACTTTTGGAAGTCGAAAAACAGTCATAAAGCAAAAGCCACCGACTTTCGAAATTAAAGTTATTTTGTAGTTTTTGGTAGGTTCTTTTCAGAAGTCGATTGTTTTTTTTTGGAATAGTTTTAATTTAATCAGTGTCATTTAATTTGACGAATATAAAAAGAAAACATGATTTTTTACAACACTGTATCTAGCCACCACAATTATTTTTAGGAATATTATAAAACGAGCGCTGAAAAAAAACTTAGCGACTGCTGATGAGATACTGATTTAATAACTTGAGCGGTATTAATTTGAGTAAGCGAAAAATTTACTAAACCAACGACGAATATTGATTAATATTAAAATCCAGAACGAACTTTTAAAAAGTGGGTTGTGATTGTGATATTACAAGAATCATGGTGCGCAAATGCATGATAAATGGCATTCGTAATATCAGGTGCAAATTTTTTATGTTGTCTGATTGCTGCAGATTTTGTTAGCCACGATATTTTAAGGCGTTACCTATAATGTACTTTCGTATCTTTAAAATCGTATTTGTTGAAAACATTCTATATTCCTTTCTGTTTTCCAAGGTTCCGAGGTTTGAACACTCCGAACGATATCATTCCACAGCAATAATCAAAAAAAGGCAAGCATCGTGATGGGTAGTTACCCATCATATTTATTGTTGTGACTGATTTCGGTTTCAAAACCAAAAACCACAACATATTTAAACATGAACAACTATTTTTCTTCAGACTGTATTTACCGACAGCCTCGTTTCTCTGTGTTTTCATTCTTCCATCTCCTTATTATACGTATCTGAAATTAAACATAATACCATGCTGTAAGCGCGGCCACACAATAACATACAAAAATGAAAAAAAAACGATCTTCCGTTTTAACTCCTTCTCTTCTCGTCTGTCGATGATAATATTATATTATATTAAATTAACGTCTCAACACTCCTTTTCATGTCTCCTTTAGGCCTCTTGCTTCTGTGTTTTTCATTCTTCTATCTTCTTATTATACGTAACTTTAAAAAATAAAAAAAATATGTACTACTTATGCTTATTCAATGAGAAATGGGAAGTTACATTATCTATAAGTGTCAAAGACCTTATTTACAAAGATTCCGTGGGATGATTTCAGACCACAAAACCAAAACTTAGTAAAGAGTAATCAGAATGATAACAGCCATTATAAGTTGTATTATTATTTTAACTAAATCATAGTTGGTGATTGTAAACGATGCAAGTCATAATACTATGTTCACTTATCACTTAGTTACATCGTGTCAGTTAATAAACGTAGTTCTGCTGCGATAATAAGTCCACCAACAGTACACTATACTACAACACACAATTAGCATATTAAATTTTTCTATAAAAACCTAATTAACTAAACCATGTATCCTGTTATCTGTTAGCTTTGCAAGTCAGTGTCAAATACTCATTTAGAAAAACAATAAGTATGTACAAACAGTGAACCAAACAAGCAAAATTCTAAATGCCGTAAGCGGCATTTAGTATTTTGCATTATGAGTATGAGATTTTAATCATCATATAGACCTTACCAATGATGATTAAAATCTGTGAAACAATAAAAACCCAAATTTTAATATGCAAAACATTTTCTCCTGTCCGTACTTACCCACAGTCAGTGTATCTTTTACAATACTCACAACAGAAATCACACACATAAAACTGTGTTTACAGTAATTAAAAAATCGTGAACATTATTACAGAATTTTGCAAAAACGATGACATTGGATGAAATTGGTTTGCGATAGGTACATGTGTAAAGCCTTGCTGTGAATGTGCTGGAACGATTACATACTACAATGAAAAAAAAACTAGTTCTTTTCTTCTCTTCTCCTCTGTCGATTATGAATCACAAAGAAGACATGAAATCGATCCTTCTACGATTATAGATTACGTCAAAAGACTCGTTTCCATGTCTCCTTCATGCCTCTATCTTCTACGTTTTATGCGTTGTATTTTCATTCTTCTTTCTTCTTATTATACCTAATATTACAACGAGTACTCATCTATTGGGAAATAGGAAGTTACATTATCTGAGTGTCAGAACGAAAGTACCGTATTTACAAAGTTTCTATGGGATAATTTCAAACCATAACACAGTTTTATTATTATTTGTCTGAATCTTTATAGACTATTGCAAGACATGAAAGTCAGTATTGAATACTTACTTATCACTGACTTGCATTGCATCAGTAAATGTTCGTAGTTCTACCCACAAAGCGTAAGACAATGTCGTCAGTCTACTGTTAGCAATTGATGATATTAGAATATTACTGTGTGATGTGTTTTTGTGCAGATAAAATTTACGCGAGATCTTTAGTATAAAAGCTTTTAGAGAAAGATACTTTAAACGTTTATGTAGTGTTTTAAGGTTTGTGCGAAATGGTGTATTGTACGATAGTTTTAAGGCTTTGTTTTGTATTGTTTGAAGCTTATTGTAGCATTCGCACCACGCCGAAATACCGTGATGGCTTTCTGCTACACAGGGAAGACCTGGATGGGAGGTCTGACGAGTTATACGATAAAAATAAGATGTTCACTTTGATCTAGGCAGCCAACAGTAAAGATATGTGCAAAGTACGTACCTCAGACTGCAAACTGACACTCGCTGAACTTCCACCTTTCGAATGTCCATGAGCTGACGATGGGGCCAGGGTTCACAAATAGAGATGAGATGATGATCACACGTAGATTCGGTTAGATTCGAAACTCGGAATTTTAAATCGCGCGTGCGTTCCGATCGGCGTCCGTCAAGAACTGTCATCTGCTCTGAGCTTTGACGTTTACGTACAATGCATGGCAACCAAAAAGTTGGCGCCTCGTTACTGCTGGTAAAGCCCAGAGACAAAATGTGAACATCGTATGGGTTTTGAAAAGAGTTTTGATGGGAACGAAACACTTATTATACTTAGTTTTAGCTACACTGGACCAGACAGGTGCGGCGTAGGTTAAGCAAGGTCTTACTAATGTAGAATAGATAAGGAGTTTGGTTGTGGGACTGAGGATGGACTTGCGATTTAAAATAGGTTTTAGTGAATTTAGGGCTTTCGCGCCTTTACTGATTTAAGTGTTTTATCTAAAATTATGCCTAAATATTTTACTGATTGGCGCCACACAATTTGGAAGCCATAAATTTTGACGAGTTTAGTAGGTAGTGATCGTTTACCGGTAAATAGTATGCCTTCGGTTTTTTCAGAATTCAGCTTCAATTTCCAGATCTTAAAATATTCACTGAGCAATTCCAGTGACAGTTGTAGTCGTCCCGCAATTATGTCGACATCTTTGTCTGTTGTGAATGTGGCTGTGTCATTGGCATAGATGGCAAGGTGTGTAAGGTGCAAAGTGTTGTGAAGCTCACACACACCATATCATTCAGGTAAAGTATGAATAGGGGTGGACCCACGAGCGAACCCTGAGGAATACCGGCTGGAATGGTTTTGGGAGCAGAATGGTCTTTACCAATATACACAGAGAAAGACCGATCTCGCAAGTAACTTTGAATGAGTTTTACTAGACAAATAGGTACTTCCTGCTTTAATAACTTGTGTAAAAGACCATCGTGCCACACAGAGTCGAAGGCTTTTTCAATGTCTAGTAAAATAATGCTTGTTGATAGACTGCGGTTCAATCCATGAGCTACGTGTTCGGCAACTCTGGCTTACTGTTGTGTGGTCGAGTGGGAACTTTGAAATCCAAACTGTTCAGGGATCAGGATATGCGTAGTTGTTTTAGAGAGGCGAGATAGAATAATAGCTTCTAGTAGTTTCCCTATGCTTGGCAATAAGCTGATCGGTCGGTAGCTCGATGGATTGGACTGCTCCTTCCCCGGTTTCTTAATGACTATGATTTTAGCATGTTTAAAGGACCTCGGCAAGTATGCAGTTCGTAGGCATCCATTAAACAGTTTAGTCAAGAAAACAAAAGCTTTCTGAGGGAGGTTCTTCAGTAAACCATTCCCGAGGTCGTCAAAACCAGGTGCTTTATTTGATTTTAACTTTCTTACAATTTTTTGAATCTCACTTGGCCTAACAAGTGTTGGGTAGTCATTAATTTCATGCCGATTCAGTAATCTCATTGAGTCTTTCACTGCCTCTTCAATACTAGGGTCGCTGACCCAATTTATGGTCAGGTTCATATTGTCTAGGAAGGTATTGGCTAGCGTCTCACATTGTTCAAGGTCTGAGGAGGTGGTGGTGTTGGTTGACGTAGATAGTGGGGGTATTGAGTTAGGTCGATAGTTAATTGATTTAAATATTCTCCGTAAGTCGGTGGCAGGGTTGGTTATTTTAGACCGTTTTTTGTTCCAGACATTGTCGTTGAGGGTTTGGATTTTAAACTTGATACATTTTTGCATGTTGTTGACCTGGGAGAATAATTCACGGCGGTTATACGGATTAGGTTCTTCTAAAGCTAGCCTGCGAAAGCGATTTTTTACTTTTATTTGTGACCTGATCCGTCGCGGGAGTTGACGGCCACCACCACTGGTTATTTTTGGAACGGCTTTATCTCTTGCACTTATTATTGACTGGGTCAAGTGTTCCACGGCAAGGTCAATAGCCTCGGGTGAGTTGAGTGTAGATGGATTCAAAGTTATGGACGTATTTAAGTATGATCTATAGCCTTTCCAGTCCGCTTTCCTGTAATTAAAGAAGGTACGGGGGTGCCTGTTGACTTTACCATCTACTTACTGTAAATAAAACGGGTAGGTGGTTAGAGAAGAGGCTGGTGATGACCTGAGGCTGCGAAAGGTGTTAAATCGAGTTAGCCAGGATAATGTCTGGAGTAGAAGGCTCATGGGTGCTGTGGTAGTGGACTAAGGTGGGACTAGATGGCGCATGGATTTCGTATTCGTTGCTCATCATGTGGTCGAAAAGCACCTCGCCATGGGTGTTAGAGCGAGAGCAGTACCAGCGTCTAGGTCTGTAGTTAATAATGAAAGATTAGGTGATTAGTAGGCTAAGATAAAGGCGATTTTATGGTTTGAAAGGGTCAGTACTGTTCCGACACATTCCATATTTTGGGTTGGAGGTATGTTCAGGGGGGTATGTGCTATGTCTGTTTTAACTAGGATAGCAACTCCCTGACCACATCCATTTAGTTTTGTAACGCGCCTATAACAGGTGAAGCCATGAGTTTGTAATTGCATGTGGGGAGATATTCTGGTCTCCGAAATAGCTACAATATCAATAGATAGCTCACTTACCAGGTCCAACAGTTACATTTTGTGTTTTAGACATATTGACCAAGATGGGTTAAAATAAGAATGACTTTGTCCATCATATTGTTACAGCCAATAAATTGGCTTTTGATAGTTTTTATCGTCATTAATATGGATAGCATGTCAGCTGTCGCCTGATCATGGGCATTATCTTGAACAGTAGGGTTTTGCGTATTGGCAGCAGCAACGAGGTTCCAGGGTCGCTCATCAACTACGTTCTTCTTCAGTTGTTGTTTCGTAGTCCTGGCGGCTTTGAGTTGGTCCTGAAGTTCCCGCAGTATCTTTAAGTAATTTTCGCGCTCCTTGCATTGCCGAAAGTTTGCAGGGTGGTTTCCACCACAGTTGCAGCATTGGGCTGGTTGGTCTCTGGTCTTCTTCGGGCATTCTTCAGTCTGGTGAGGCTCTGTACATTTAACACAGCGTGGTGCTAAGTTGCAGTTCGTAGACGAATGGCCGAATCCTTGCCATCTATTCTATTCCACACGAATTCGTGCAGGACTAACGCTGGGGAGCGCGTGCCTCTTCGGCGCCTTGTTGATGCGTACAACGCTCACTTTATGGAGCTTGACTTATTTACTCTTTCCAAAGATCGCTTCAAGGCAAGAGCAATAGAATTACTAAATCCATAAGTTTCATTTTCTTTTATTTCTTTCTTTTTAATATTCTTTTACGATGCACACGATTTGTCTGTTTTCTTTAACTATTTTTTCCTTGTGAATCCGTGGACAATGTTGTTGGTTACATGTGTAATAACATAAATATGTGAGATTGTGTATAAAATAATGTATTTCTAAGTTGTGCTAATTTAAGAATCTTTAATTAAGCTTGGCATGTAACTGTTTTTTGTCCCTAATAAATAAAATAAAATCTATAGCACTGCGTTCCGTACCGATTGTTGCTTCGGTACTTTTTGATCTGTACCACGGTATTGCATAGTAGCCTGATCTGTCGAAATTTGACGAAATCAGCACCGGGTGGCAACTGGACCAGAAAAGGAGGACAACAGAAAGTCTTTTCAGCTGGTACTTTCATTTTACGTACGATCACGTTCTCAAAGCCAAATGAGGCAATTTCTGCTGGAAGGGTATCTTCGACATAGTCCGGAAGGCCGAAAATTACCGCTTTGTACATCTTCTCATCCTTTCGCGAGTATGTGTGAAAAGCAATGTCCTTGGCACGTAGACCTTCTTTGATGGCTTGGTGGCTTTCAGGCGTGTGGCAGATAACGGCCACTCGATTGTTACGTCTGTACTGCAAGTGAAAGTTTTTTGAGTACGACGCCATCGTGGTCCTGATGTACTCATGTGTCCAGGTAGGTAGTATCTCCAAGACGATGGGAGGAATGCGGCTGGTCTTTTTGGTGACAGCATCACGAAATTTGTTGCTAGAATCAGCAGCAGATGGTTGGTTGCCTGATAGTGGGCCGAATCTGTTTGAGGTCTTGATTGGCTCAGGTGGACGTTGTTCGGCTAGACGCGCAGCTTGTTTCGGAATTTTCCACTCATTGGGGTTAATGGGGCCTTCGAGAGGACGTTTGAAAACAGAATTGGAGCGCGTCAAAAAACGATCCATATCGATATATTTTTATCGAGCGTGTTCCCATCACTAGTAGCTATGCGGAATAACTTGGAGGGGGTTTTAGATAGGTAAGACGTGGGACTAACACGAGCGCGCGCGCCGAACTCCAAACCCGAACTGAAACTACATTATATTATATTCTTTGGTCTTTCTCTGGTTTTGTTTAAAATTGTGTGCGCAATAATTATTATATTAACTGTGTGTTGAGAGGTACTAATTATTAAGGAACAGGAGGATCAAGAATTTCTCTGTAGCAGCCATGGAGTCAAAATTTGACTATACGACTTAAACATAACTATGATGACATTGGATGAAATTGGTTTGCGATACATGTGTAAAGCCTTGCTGTGAATGTGCTGGTACGATTACATATTACAATGAAAAAAAAACTAGTTCTTTTCTTCTCTTCTCCTCTGTCGATTATGAATCACAAAGAAGACATGAAATCGATCCTTCCACGATTATAGATTACGTCAAAAGACTCGTTTCCATGTCTCCTTCATGCCTCTATCTTCTACGTTTTATGCGTTGTATTTTCATTCTTCTTTCTTCTTATTAAACCTAATATTACAACGAGTACTCATCTATTGGGAAATAGGAAGCTACATTATCTGAGTGTCAGAACTAAAGTACCGTATTTACAAAGTTTCTATGGGATAATTTCAAACCATAACACTAGTAATGCCTTTTAAGTTATATTAATTATTTGTCTGAATCTTTATAGACTATTGCAAGACATAAAAGTCAGTATTGAATACTTACTTATCACTGACTTGCATTGCATCAGTAAATGTACGTAGTTCTACCCACAAAACATCTAGAAGAATCCTGTAAAAGCCTAACTAAACCATGTAACTCAGTGTTAAATACACATTTATTGTATTTGTTTATTTGCTAAACACGTGTAACAACAGCAAAATTATGTCAAAACAGTCTATGCAAACCGGAACATTACATGACATCGATCCACAAAGGGAATCGTTAAATCCCCTTGAAGAAGGGGCGAGCCTATGAACGGGGTACACATTCAGGTTCCATGACAAAAGAAAGGCATAAACAGATAATGAAGAAATCATGAAAAAATATGAATAATTTATTTATGAGCATAACGCACACGACCCATGCAACACAAACAACACACATAACTAACTTTAACCCAGCAGAATAAAGAAATAACTTGCGAAGAACGTGTCGTAAAAAAAAACATTTTGCAATTCTTTGCTTTGAACGCAGTGAAACATTTACACATTTAAATGACTTCTCTTCTCTTCTCTTCTCGTCTTTCTATAAGGAGTAACAAAGGTAACGTGAAATGGAGCACAAGACGGGTTTAGATACCGTCAAAATACTACATTTCACGTTTCCTTCATGCCTCTTTCTTCTGTGTTTTTCATTCTTCTCTCTTCTTATCATACGAAGTTATAGAAGTTCATCATCTGCCTAGCCTTTTCCCAACTATGTTGGGGTCGGCTGCCAGTCTAAACGGATGCAGCTGAATACCAGTATTTTACATGGAGCGACTGCCTATCTGAACCCAGTTAATACTAGGTAATACGATACTCTTTGGTAAGACTGGATGTCAGAATTTCAGGTCACTGACTACCTGTAACGACTGCCAAAGATCTATATATGGCAGCCGGGACCAACAGCTTAACGTGCTTTCCGAGGCACGGAGGAAACTTAGTATGTTGGGCGGTCACCCATCCACAGACCGACCTAGGCAAGCACAGCTTTACCTAAAGATCGACCCGAGTGGCAGTTCTTATTAAGCCACGAGCTCCTCCGAACGATGTTATAGAAGTTAAAAATTAATTTATTACTAATTCGAATTCAATGGGAAATGGGAAGCTACAATATCTGCGCGTATCAAAGGCCGTATTTACAAAGTTTTCTTGGGATCATTTCAGACCATAACACGAGTGATACCTTAAGCGTCAGCTAGTAAATAGTAATCAGAATGAAAATAGGCATTTTTTATAAGTTGTATAAATTATTTTAGCTTAATCTTTGTTGATGAATGGAAGTAATTGAGTATACCCACAACCACACACATTTATGAAAAAAAACCCGCAAAAGCTTAACTAAACCGTATAACCTCTGTTAACTATGTAACTCAGTGTTAAATACTCATTAATTAGTTTTTTTTTGCAAAACACGTGTTACAAGAGAGAAATGTATATCAAAATAGTGAACAATGTTCATGGTATGTCCAATTAAAAAACATTTTTTCCCAAAAAACCCACATGAACAACTATTTTTCGTCCGACTGCACTTACCGACAACCTCTTCCATCTCCTTGTTATACGTAACTATAGAAGTTAAAAATAACACCTTTCTGTAAGCGCGGCCACACAATTACATATTAAAATGAAAATAAAAAACTACCTGCGTTTAACTTTTTTTATCTGTCTATAAAAATATAATATGAGTCACAAAAAAAACATAAGACTTATAACCAAAATATGACAGAACTCCACACAACAAATAAAATAAAAACGTTATTTAAAAAGAACCAAAAGAACGTAATTTAAACTACATTATAATCATCATCATTGTCATATATTATAATGTTCCCACGGATAAGACACTCCTTTCTACTAGAGGGAATGGGCTATAATCCACCACGCGGGCCCAGTGCGGGTTGGTAGATGTCACATATCTTCGAAGTTTTAGTTCTACGATATGCCGGTTTCCTCACGATGTTTTCCTTCTCCGTTTTGAGCGCAGTGGTGATAAAATAAATTACACTAAGTAGTGGTAAAGGCAAGCCTGCTTGGGTTGAACCCATGACTGCTCGTAAGTCAGGGCCACCACCCCTGGGCCACCGCTGCTCTCGGAACCACAAAATAACCTTAATTTCGGATATCTAAACTACAAAAAAACCTTACTTTTGGAAGTCGAAAAACAGTCATAAAGCAAAAGCCACCGACTTTCGAAATTAAAGTTATTTTGTAGTTTTTGGTAGGTTCTTTTCAGAAGTCGATTGTTTTTTTTTGGAATAGTTTTAATTTAATCAGTGTCATTTAATTTGACGAATATAAAAAGAAAACATGATTTTTTACAACACTGTATCTAGCCACCACAATTATTTTTAGGAATATTATAAAACGAGCGCTGAAAAAAAACTTAGCGACTGCTGATGAGATACTGATTTAATAACTTGAGCGGTATTAATTTGAGTAAGCGAAAAATTTACTAAACCAACGACGAATATTGATTAATATTAAAATCCAGAACGAACTTTTAAAAAGTGGGTTGTGATTGTGATATTACAAGAATCATGGTGCGCAAATGCATGATAAATGGCATTCGTAATATCAGGTGCAAATTTTTTATGTTGTCTGATTGCTGCAGATTTTGTTAGCCACGATATTTTAAGGCGTTACCTATAATGTACTTTCGTATCTTTAAAATCGTATTTGTTGAAAACATTCTATATTCCTTTCTGTTTTCCAAGGTTCCGAGGTTTGAACACTCCGAACGATATCATTCCACAGCAATAATCAAAAAAAGGCAAGCATCGTGATGGGTAGTTACCCATCATATTTATTGTTGTGACTGATTTCGGTTCCAAAACCAAAAACCACAACATATTTAAACATGAACAACTATTTTTCTTCAGACTGTATTTACCGACAGCCTCGTTTCTCTGTGTTTTCATTCTTTCATCTCCTTATTATACGTATCTGAAATTAAACATAATACCATGCTGTAAGCGCGGCCACACAATAACATACAAAAATGAAAAAAAAACGATCTTCCGTTTTAACTCCTTCTCTTCTCGTCTGTCGATGATAATATTATATTATATTAAATTAACGTCTCAACACTCCTTTTCATGTCTCCTTTAGGCCTCTTGCTTCTGTGTTTTTCATTCTTCTATCTTCTTATTATACGTAACTTTAAAAAATAAAAAAAATATGTACTACTTATGCTTATTCAATGAGAAATGGGAAGTTACATTATCTATAAGTGTCAAAGACCTTATTTACAAAGTTTCCGTGGGATGATTTCAGACCACAAAACCAAAACTTAGTAAAGAGTAATCAGAATGATAACAGCCATTATAAGTTGTATTATTATTTTAACTAAATCATAGTTGGTGATTGTAAACGATGCAAGTCATAATACTATGTTCACTTATCACTTAGTTACATCGTGTCAGTTAATAAACGTAGTTCTGCTGCGATAATAAGTCCACCAACAGTACACTATACTACAACACACAATTAGCATATTAAATTTTTCTATAAAAACCTAATTAACTAAACCATGTATCCTGTTATCTGTTAGCTTTGCAAGTCAGTGTCAAATACTCATTTAGAAAAACAATAAGTATGTACAAACAGTGAACCAAACAAGCAAAATTCTAAATGCCGTAAGCGGCATTTAGTATTTTGCATTATGAGTATGAGATTTTAATCATCATATAGACCTTACCAATGATGATTAAAATCTGTGAAACAATAAAAACCCAAATTTTAATATGCAAAACATTTTCTCCTGTCCGTACTTACCCACAGTCAGTGTATCTTTTACAATACTCACAACAGAAATCACACACATAAAACTGTGTTTACAGTAATTAAAAAATCGTGAACATTATTACAGAATTTTGCAAAAACGATGACATTGGATGAAATTGGTTTGCGATAGGTACATGTGTAAAGCCTTGCTGTGAATGTGCTGGAACGATTACATACTACAATGAAAAAAAAACTAGTTCTTTTCTTCTCTTCTCCTCTGTCGATTATGAATCACAAAGAAGACATGAAATCGATCCTTCCACGATTATAGATTACGTCAAAAGACTTGTTTCCATGTCTCCTTCATGCCTCTATCTTCTACGTTTTATGCGTTGTATTTTCATTCTTCTTTCTTCTTATTATACCTAATATTACAACGAGTACTCATCTATTGGGAAATAGGAAGTTACATTATCTGAGTGTCAGAACGAAAGTACCGTATTTACAAAGTTTCTATGGGATAATTTCAAACCATAACACTAGTGATGCCTTTTAAGTTTTATTATTATTTGTCTGAATCTTTATAGACTATTGCAAGACATGAAAGTCAGTATTGAATACTTACTTATCACTGACTTGCATTGCATCAGTAAATGTTCGTAGTTCTACCCACAAAGCGTAAGACAATGTCGTCAGTCTACTGTTAGCAATTGATGATATTAGAATATTACTGTGTGATGTGTTTTTGTGCAGATAAAATTTACGCGAGATATTTAGTATAAAAGCTTTTAGAGAAAGATACTTTAAACGTTTATGTAGTGTTTTAAGGTTTGTGCGAAATGGTGTATTGTACGATAGTTTTAAGGCTTTGTTTTGTATTGTTTGAAGCTTATTGTAGCATTCGCACCACGCCGAAATACCGTGATGGCTTTCTGCTACACAGGGAAGACCTGGATGGGAGGTCTGACGAGTTATACGATAAAAATAAGATGTTCACTTTGATCTAGGCAGCCAACAGTAAAGATATGTGCAAAGTACGTACCTCAGACTGCAAACTGACACTCGCTGAACTTCCACCTTTCGAATGTCCATGAGCTGACGATGGGGCCAGGGTTCACAAATAGAGATGAGATGATGATCACACGTAGATTCGGTTAGATTCGAAACTCGGAATTTTAAATCGCGCGTGCGTTCCGATCGGCGTCCGTCAAGAACTGTCATCTGCTCTGAGCTTTGACGTTTACGTACAATGCATGGCAACCAAAAAGTTGGCGCCTCGTTACTGCTGGTAAAGCCCAGAGACAAAATGTGAACATCGTATGGGTTTTGAAAAGAGTTTTGATGGGAACGGAACAGTATGTTTGTTTTAGGCTAGCAGAGTAGTTACGTTTAAACGAGTTTTATAGGGTGTTAAGGTCACCGATGTTCGACGAATGATGTTGGTTCGTATTAAATAACTATTGCCATTAGTTCTAGTTCTTCAACATTCCTTACGTGACCTGATAAAACCAATTTATTTGTTTGTATCATAGTTTGGGGCTGGAAACTTATTTTGTGTTTTACACTCTCAAAACCAGTTTTTATAATAACATCCATTATTCCGTATACTGTTTTTAACAAATGCCTCTAAAACACTATTTATTGTCTTTCTAAACCATTTTTAATTACTTTAATGTATACAAAATAATAAGCAAATGTCATTCACTATTTGACATAATTATACATTATATTTTTTTGGGGGGTGGGAAATCATCAAATAACCCCTCCCGCTCTTGGGCAGAGCGAAAGGGAGTGTCAGACTTCTACTGACTAAAAACCACCCATGTTCCTTCTTAGCCCTTCATGTCGAGGCCGCGTATTACTGATACGGAGGGAATAGAAAAACATAAAAAAAATACCATAATTTGCTCAGTTTCTTCGTATAATATGTTAAGGTTTTAAGCCACTCTGTTATTACCTTTTTGCATAAGTGTGAGACCTCCTGGTGGAACCTTATTTTTTTGTTAATTTTATTATAAATGTAGGCTAACTGGGTTGCATACTGTCGCCGTGCGAAAGTCGTTCGGACCCCCGGGGTGTAAGCCACTAAATCTTTTCGTCTTTTCTCCTGACTATCTTGGTTTTTATTAGGAATAGATTTTTGTAAGTATAGGGTCGTAACTAAAAAATATAATTTTCTTACTGTAAGTAAGCCACTAATTCTATAAAGATCGACTGTGGGGTATCTATACGGTTTATGGTACATTACTTTTATGAGTGACCTTTGGGCTCTCTCTAACTCAAGAACTTTCGTTTTTGTTGCTCCTCCCCAGACTGGTAAACAGTATAATGAATGATTGCGTGAGCGCAATGTAGATGCTATTTAATGTATTCGGGGGCATCGCATATCTTAGATTTTTAAAAATCCATATACATTTTCGCACCCGTGACGTGACTATCTCAACATGCAAATGTCAAGTTAAACACTCGTCGTTATGGCTTGTTACGGTTTGGTTATCGTTATAGTAATATGGTGCAACCCACCCTTAGTATCTTGTGGATGCTACATGTTTAATAGCTTGACAATTACAGTTTTTGTCCTTGTGGTCCGTACACGTGTTGATTCGAATTCTAAAATTAAGGGCTGGTTTTGATCTCCTACTGCGAGAAAAACAAATGTAGTTTGTTTTAGGAACACTAAGGGAGTAATAATCGTTCCCATGCTACAGTGGATAAAGTGCAGACCAACCTGTAGTGTTGTCCTGAAGCAATGGGATAGAGTCGCGCGGTGGCTGAGCGGATGTTAGCGCAGGACCCCGATGAGTTGTTCGCGCAGTTCAGTACGCCAACGCGCACAAAATCTAGCGGCCGGAGCTGGAAACAAAAACAAATTGGGTCATCATCAGTACCAATGTAAATAATTTCAAACCTCTTTAGATTGTATAGCAATACACGGTATGAGAGACATTGCCGCGCAAATTGTTATTATGAAATCATGGGTCAGTGGGTCTTACAATCTATGGGGGTAAAAAGAACAGGGTGTAAACTTGTAAAGTTTCTCATTTCCATCATTCATCTCCAAGCAACATCAATCCACTGCTGGACATATGCCTCTTCAATCGCAACTGCTAGCATCCAACCTGCGTAGATTCTCGCCTCATGTTTGCGGTCTCTACTCAAGAACACGTCTTCCCCAACGGTCATTGGTTCTACGGCAAATATAAACAGCCATGAAAAGGGAGGATCCTCCGACCAGACAGGTCTTGTGGAGGTCCGATAGTCAGTCGTTCCTTATAAAGTATTCAGCTGAATCCAGTTACGACTGGAAGACATCTCAATATGTTTACCCCCACTGCTTCTGAGATTACAGAGTTCATTAATATACACTAGACTACTATCTCACGAAGGATGAGATGTTCTGTTACAATATGACTATGATTCTTACTACAAAGTTCGTAAAAACACCGACCAACCAATATAGGGTGTAAAAGTACCCTTAACGCAAACGAAGGGCACTTGTTCTCCCCACCACTGCGATCATTTTTTTGTTTTAGACCATACCTGGGAACCCCCTAGTCCAAATTTTTCACAGCTGTTTTTGTAAATACTAGTTTTCCAGGATTTAACTTTGCTTAAATTACCTCCATGACCCGTTTACTATTCAAAGCATCCACTAGCACAATGTTTTAACAGTGCTACATTGAGTTTTAGCGTAAAATGTGATTTTTGACCACAAAAAAAAAGTCGTTTCCCAGCAAAAATTTTTGCGTAGGGGTACTTAGTTACCTTAGTTTGATGTACAGAATGCTTGGTTGACGGCTGTGTGATGGGTTGATTTACACCCTGTATATTCATTAACTTGAAATTGAGGTGGGTTTCTTGTTACAACCATAAAGATACGAAGTGTGGCACCTCAATCCAAATGGACATAAATAAATCGCCATGGCTACGGTAGATCGAAGCCAATTAATGAAATTATGAAGAGAGAACATGTACCTTACACATTTTCCCTCACATTTCTTTATTATTACTTATTAGTATCGTTTGTACTGAGTTATCCCTGGAATCTGGAATACTGAATATTATATATTTTCTTAGGAATAGATTTTCGTTACTTTTACCTCAAAAACGTCTCGAACCTTTCCTCCTCAAACTTTACGGTATGTAGACTTTACTGCGTATTTAATGTTGATCGATATCACGAGTTTTCTATATTATACGTACTGTATAAGTGGGTATAGATATACCTACATTTACTAAAACATAAAGTAATTTTTTAGATGTTTTGTACCATATCACAATGTTGTCTTATTTAACCGAAACTTGATTGGTAGAGAAAGCCTTGTGGCTTTTAGTTCCCCTATTTTTTTTTTAAATCGTTGCCCCATACTAGGAATTTCTCCTGAATCGAGGTTGCGTTCACAAACATTTAAACTCACATACATACACAAATACCCATACCCGGAATAATAATAATAACTATCTGTAGGTCATACAAATGTTTGTTCCGTGCGGGGATCGGACCCGCGACACGCAGCACAGCAGTCCATTGCTTGAGCCACTGCGCAAACCGTGCCGTTCGCCTATGTACCACTATTGTAAATAAATAATAATTGTAAACAAATCGCCTTTGTAGGTCATTACAGCGTAATTATCACTCCCTACGTTTTAAAAAATTAGTGCGCTGTGTCGTTTTAAAAACGGAAAAAAACCATTTCTGCTGGACTAACGTTGTTCCAGCAGGAAAATTGTAAACTACATTATTGTAATTGTAAATTGATCAGAGAGATACATATAGGGTGTAAAAGTACCCTTAACGCAAACGAAGGGCATTTGTTCTCCCCACCACTGCGATCATTTTTTTGTTCTAGACCTTACCTGGGAACCTCCTAGTTACGGAGATATTGGGGTCAAAGTTCCAAATTTTTCACAGCTGTTTTTGTAAATACTAGTATTTACATTTTTGTAAATACTAGTATTTACAAAAGCTGTTTTTGTAAGTAGCACTCTTAAAACATTGTGCTAGTAGCTGCTTTGAATAATAAACGGGTCATGGAGGTAATTTAAGTAAAGTTAAAACCTGAAAAACTAGTATTTACAAAAACATCTGTGAAAAATTTGGAACTTTCTATCTTCTTATCATACGAAGTTATAGAAGTTAAAAATAAATTTATTACTAATTCGAATTCAATGGGAAATGGGAAGCTACAATATCTGCGCGTATCAAAGGCCGTATTTACAAAGTTTTAGTGGGATCATTTCAGACGATAACACGAGTGATACCTTAAGCGTCAGCTAGTAAATAGTAATCAGAATGAAAATAGGCATTTTTTATAAGTTGTATAAATTATTTTAGCTTAATCTTTGTTGATGAATGGAAGCAATTGAGTATACGCACAACCACACACATTTATGAAAAAAAACCCGCAAAAGCTTAACTAAACCGTATAACCCCTGTTAACTATGTAACTCAGTGTTAAATACTCATTAATTAGTTTTTTTTTGCAAAACACGTGTTACAAGAGAGAAATGTATATCAAAATAGTGAACAATGTTCATGGTATGTCCAATTAAAAAACATTTTTTCCCAAAAAACCCACATGAACAACTATTTTTCGTCCGACTGCACTTACCGACAACCTCTTCCATCTCCTTGTTATACGTAACTATAGAAGTTAAAAATAACACCTTTCTGTAAGCGCGGCCACACAATTACATATTAAAATGAAAATAAAATACTACCTGCGTTTAACTTTTTTTATCTGTCTATAAAAATATAATATGAGTCACAAAAAAAACATAAGACTTATAACCAAAATATGACAGAACTCCACACAACAAATAAAATAAAAACGTTATTTAAAAAGAACCAAAAGAACGTAATTTAAACTACATTATAATCATCATCATTGTCATATATTATAATGTTCCCACGGCTAGGACACTCCTTTCTACTAGAGGGAATGGGCTATAATCCACCACACGGGCCCAGTGCGGGTTGGTAGATGTCACATATCTTCGAAGTTTTAGTTCTACGATATGCCGGTTTCCTCACGATGTTTTCCTTCTCCGTTTTGAGCGCAGTGGTGATAAAATAAATTACACTAAGTAGTGGTAAAGGCAAGCCTGCTTGGGTTGAACCCATGACTGCTCGTAAGTCAGGGCCACCACCCCTGGGCCACCGCTGCTCTCGGAACCACAAAATAACCTTAATTTCGGATATCTAAACTACAAAAAAACCTTACTTTTGGAAGTCGAAAAACAGTCATAAAGCAAAAGCCACCGACTTTCGAAATTAAAGTTATTTTGTAGTTTTTGGTAGGTTCTTTTCAGAAGTCGATTGTTTTTTTTTGGAATAGTTTTAATTTAATCAGTGTCATTTAATTTGACGAATATAAAAAGAAAACATGATTTTTTACAATACTGTATCTAGCCACCACAAATATTTTTAGGAATATTATAAAACGAGCGCTGAAAAAAAACTTAGCGACTGCTGATGAGATACTGATTTAATAACTTAAGCGGTATTAATTTGAGTAAGCGAAAAATTTACTAAACCAACGACGAATATTGATTAATATTAAAATCCAGAACGAACTTTTAAAAAGTGGGTTGTGATTGTGATATTACAAGAATCATGGTGCGCAAATGCATGATAAATGGCATTCGTAATATCAAGTGCAAATTTTTTATGTTGTCTGATTGCTGCAGATTTTGTTAGCCACGATATTTTATGGCGTTACCTATAATGTACTTTCGTATCTTTATATTCCTTTCTGTTTTCCAAGGTTCCGAGGTTTGAACACTCCGAACGATATCATTCCACAGCAATAATCAAAAAAAGGCAAGCATCGTGATGGGTTGTTACCCATCATATTTATTATTGTGACTGATTTCGGTTTCAAAGCCAAAAACCACAACATATTTAAACATGAACAACTATTTTTCTTCAGACTGTATTTACCGACAGCCTCGTTTCTCTGTGTTTTCATTCTTTCATCTCCTTATTATACGTATCTGAAATTAAACATAATACCATGCTGTAAGCGCGGCCACACAATAACATACAAAAATGAAAAAAAAACGATCTTCCGTTTTAACTCCTTCTCTTCTCGTCTGTCGATGATAATATTATATTATATTAAATTAACGTCTCAACACTCCTTTTCATGTCTCCTTTAGGCCTCTTGCTTCTGTGTTTTTCATTCTTCTATCTTCTTATTATACGTAACTTTAAAAAATAAAAAAAATATGTACTACTTATGCTTATTCAATGAGAAATGGGAAGTTACATTATCTATAAGTGTCAAAGACCTTATTTACAAAGTTTCCGTGGGATGATTTCAGACCACAAAACCAAAACTTAGTAAAGAGTAATCAGAATGATAACAGCCATTATAAGTTGTATTATTATTTTAACTAAATCATAGTTGGTGATCGTAAACGATGCAAGTCATAATACTATGTTCACTTATCACTTAGTTACATCGTGTCAGTTAATAAACGTAGTTCTGCTGCGATAATAAGTCCACCAACAGTACACTATACTACAACACACAATTAGCATATTAAATTTTTCTATAAAAACCTAATTAACTAAACCATGTATCCTGTTATCTGTTAGCTTTGCAAGTCAGTGTCAAATACTCATTTAGAAAAACAATAAGTATGTACAAACAGTGAACCAAACAAGCAAAATTCTAAATGCCGTAAGCGGCATTTAGTATTTTGCATTATGTATATGAGATTTTAATCATCATATAGACCTTACCAATGATGATTAAAATCTGTGAAACAATAAAAACCCAAATTTTAATATGCAAAACATTTTCTCCTGTCCGTACTTACCCACAGTCAGTGTATCTTTTACAATACTCACAACAGAAATCACACACATAAAACTGTGTTTACAGTAATTAAAAAATCGTGAACATTATTACAGAATTTTGCAAAAACGATGACATTGGATGAAATTGGTTTGCGATAGGTACATGTGTAAAGCCTTGCTGTGAATGTGCTGGAACGATTACATACTACAATGAAAAAAAAAACTAGTTCTTTTCTTCTCTTCTCCTCTGTCGATTATGAATCACAAAGAAGACATGAAATCGATGCTTTCACGATTATAGATTACGTCAAAAGACTCGTTTCCATGTCTCCTTCATGCCTCTATCTTCTACGTTTTATGCGTTGTATTTTCATTCTTCTTTCTTCTTATTATACCTAATATTACAACGAGTACTCATCTATTGGGAAATAGGAAGTTACATTATCTGAGTGTCAGAACGAAAGTACCGTATTTACAAAGTTTCTATGGGATAATTTCAAACCATAACACTAGTGATGCCTTTTAAGTTTTATTATTATTTGTCTGAATCTTTATAGACTATTGCAAGACATGAAAGTCAGTATTGAATACTTACTTATCACTGACTTGCATTGCATCAGTAAATGTTCGTAGTTCTACCCACAAAGCGTAAGACAATGTCGTCAGTCTACTGTTAGCAATTGATGATATTAGAATATTACTGTGTGATGTGTTTTTGTGCAGATAAAATTTACGCGAGATCTTTAGTATAAAAGCTTTTAGAGAAAGATACTTTAAACGTTTATGTAGTGTTTTAAGGTTTGTGCGAAATGGTGTATTGTACGATAGTTTTAAGGCTTTGTTTTGTATTGTTTGAAGCTTATTGTAGCATTCGCACCACGCCGAAATACCGTGATGGCTTTCTGCTACACAGGGAAGACCTGGATGGGAGGTCTGACGAGTTATACGATAAAAATAAGATGTTCACTTTGATCTAGGCAGCCAACAGTAAAGATATGTGCAAAGTACGTACCTCAGACTGCAAACTGACACTCGCTGAACTTCCACCTTTCGAATGTCCATGAGCTGACGATGGGCCCAGGGTTCACAAATAGAGATGAGATGATGATCACACGTAGATTCGGTTAGATTCGAAACTCGGAATTTTAAATTGCGCGTGCGTTCCGATCGGCGTCCGTCAAGAACTGTCATCTGCTCTGAGCTTTGACGTTTACGTACAATGCATGGCAACCAAAAAGTTGGCGCCTCGTTACTGCTGGTAAAGCCCAGAGACAAAATGTGAACATCGTATGGGTTTTGAAAAGAGTTTTGATGGGAACGGAACAGTATGTTTGTTTTAGGCTAGCAGAGTAGTTACGTTTAAACGAGTTTTATAGGGTGTTAAGGTCACCGATGTTCGTCGAATGATGTTGGTTCGTATTAAATAACTATTGCCATTAGTTCTAGTTCTTCAACATTCCTTACTTCCTAAAACCAATTTATTTGTTTTTATCATAGTTTGGGGCTGGAAACTTATTTTGTGTTTTACACTCTCAAAACCAGTTTTTATAATAACATCCATTATTCCGTATACTGTTTTTAACAAATGCCTCTAAAACACTATTTATTGTCTTTCTAAACCATTTTTAATTACTTTAATGTATACAAAATAATAAGCAAATGTCATTCACTATTTGACATAATTATGCATTATATTTTTTTGGGGGGTGGGAAATCATCAAATAACCCCTCCCGCTCTTGGGCAGAGCGAAAGGGAGTGTCAGACTTCTACTGACTAAAAACCACCCATGTTCCTTCTTAGCCCTTCATGTCGAGGCCGCGTATTACTGATACGGAGGGAATAGAAAAACATAAAAAAAATACCATAATTTGCTCAGTTTCTTCGTATAATATGTTAAGGTTTTAAGCCACTCTGTTATTACCTTTTTGCATAAGTGTGAGACCTCCTGGTGGAACCTTATTTTTTTGTTAATTTTATTATAAATGTAGGCTAACTGGGTTGCATACTGTCGCCGTGCGAAAGTCGTTCGGACCCCCGGGGTGTAAGCCACTAAATCTTTTCGTCTTTTCTCCTGACTATCTTGGTTTTTATTAGGAATAGATTTTTGTAAGTATAGGGTCGTAACTAAAAAATATAATTTTCTTACTGTAAGTAAGCCACTAATTCTATAAAGATCGACTGTGGGGTATCTATACGGTTTATGGTACATTACTTTTATGAGTGACCTTTGGGCTCTCTCTAACTCAAGAACTTTCGTTTTTGTTGCTCCTCCCCAGACTGGTAAACAGTATAATGAATGATTGCGTGAGCGCAATGTAGATGCTATTTAATGTATTCGGGGGCATCGCATATCTTAGATTTTTAAAAATCCATATACATTTTCGCACCCGTGACGTGACAATCTCAACATGCAAATGTCAAGTTAAACACTCGTCAACTATGACTCCTAAGTATCTTGTGGATGCTACATGTTTAATAGCTTGACAATTACAGTTTTTGTCCTTGTGGTCCGTACACGTGTTGATTCGAATTCTAAAATTAAGGGCTGGTTTTGATCTCCTACTGCGAGAAAAACAAATGTAGTTTGTTTTAGGAACACTAAGGGAGTAATAATCGTTCCCATGCTACAGTGGATAAAGTGCAGACCAACCTGTAGTGTTGTCCTGAAGCAATGGGATAGAGTCGCGCGGTGGCTGAGCGGATGTTAGCGCAGGACCCCGATGAGTTGTTCGCGCAGTTCAGTACGCCAACGCGCACAAAATCTAGCGGCCGGAGCTGGAAACAAAAACAAATTGGGTCATCATCAGTACCAATGTAAATAATTTCAAACCTCTTTAGATTGTATAGCAATACACGGTATGAGAGACATTGCCGCGCAAATTGTTATTATGAAATCATGGGTCAGTGGGTCTTACAATCTATGGGGGTAAAAAGAACAGGGTGTAAACTTGTAAAGTTTCTCATTTCCATCATTCATCTCCAAGCAACATCAATCCACTGCTGGACATATGCCTCTTCAATCGCAACTGCTAGCATCCAACCTGCGTAGATTCTCGCCTCATGTTTGCGGTCTCTACTCAAGAACACGTCTTCCCCAACGGTCATTGGTTCTACGGCAAATATAAACAGCCATGAAAAGGGAGGATCCTCCGACCAGACAGGTCTTGTGGAGGTCCGATAGTCAGTCGTTCCTTATAAAGTATTCAGCTGAATCCAGTTACGACTGGAAGACATCTCAATATGTTTACCCCCACTGCTTCTGAGATTACAGAGTTCATTAATATACACTAGACTACTATCTCACGAAGGATGAGATGTTCTGTTACAATATGACTATGATTCTTACTACAAAGTTCGTAAAAACACCGACCAACCAATATAGGGTGTAAAAGTACCCTTAACGCAAACGAAGGGCACTTGTTCTCCCCACCACTGCGATCATTTTTTTGTTTTAGACCATACCTGGGAACCCCCTAGTCCAAATTTTTCACAGCTGTTTTTGTAAATACTAGTTTTCCAGGATTTAACTTTGCTTAAATTACCTCCATGACCCGTTTACTATTCAAAGCATCCACTAGCACAATGTTTTAACAGTGCTACATTGAGTTTTAGCGTAAAATGTGATTTTTGACCACAAAAAAAAAGTCGTTTCCCAGCAAAAATTTTTGCGTAGGGGTACTTAGTTACCTTAGTTTGATGTACAGAATGCTTGGTTGACGGCTGTGTGATGGGTTGATTTACACCCTGTATATTCATTAACTTGAAATTGAGGTGGGTTTCTTGTTACAACCATAAAGATACGAAGTGTGGCACCTCAATCCAAATGGACATAAATAAATCGCCATGGCTACGGTAGATCGAAGCCAATTAATGAAATTATGAAGAGAGAACATGTACCTTACACATTTTCCCTCACATTTCTTTATTATTACTTATTAGTATCGTTTGTACTGAGTTATCCCTGGAATCTGGAATACTGAATATTATATATTTTCTTAGGAATAGATTTTCGTTACTTTTACCTCAAAAACGTCTCGAACCTTTCCTCCTCAAACTTTACGGTATGTAGACTTTACTGCGTATTTAATGTTGATCGATATCACGAGTTTTCTATATTATACGTACTGTATAAGTGGGTATAGATATACCTACATTTACTAAAACATAAAGTAATTTTTTAGATGTTTTGTACCATATCACAATGTTGTCTTATTTAACCGAAACTTGATTGGTAGAGAAAGCCTTGTGGCTTTTAGTTCCCCTATTTTTTTTTTAAATCGTTGCCCCATACTAGGAATTTCTCCTGAATCGAGGTTGCGTTCACAAACATTTAAACTCACATACATACACAAATACCCATACCCGGAATAATAATAATAACTATCTGTAGGTCATACAAATGTTTGTTCCGTGCGGGGATCGGACCCGCGACACGCAGCACAGCAGTCCATTGCTTGAGCCACTGCGCAAACCGTGCCGTTCGCCTATGTACCACTATTGTAAATAAATAATAATTGTAAACAAATCGCCTTTGTAGGTCATTACAGCGTAATTATCACTCCCTACGTTTTAAAAAATTAGTGCGCTGTGTCGTTTTAAAAACGGAAAAAAACCATTTCTGCTGGACTAACGTTGTTCCAGCAGGAAAATTGTAAACTACATTATTGTAATTGTAAATTGATCAGAGAGATACATATAGGGTGTAAAAGTACCCTTAACGCAAACGAAGGGCATTTGTTCTCCCCACCACTGCGATCATTTTTTTGTTCTAGACCTTACCTGGGAACCTCCTAGTTACGGAGATATTGGGGTCAAAGTTCCAAATTTTTCACAGCTGTTTTTGTAAATACTAGTATTTACAAAAGCTGTTTTTGTAAGTAGCACTCTTAAAACATTGTGCTAGTAGCTGCTTTGAATAATAAACGGGTCATGGAGGTAATTTAAGTAAAGTTAAAACCTGGAAAACTAGTATTTACAAAAACATCTGTGAAAAATTTGGAACTTTGACCCCCAATATCTCCGTAACTAGGAGGTTCCCAGGTATGGTCTAGAACAAAAAAAATGATCGCAGTGGTGGGGAGAACAAAGTGCCCTTCGTTTGCGTTAAGGGTACTTTTACACCCTATATACATGGGCAGAGAGCTTATCTGTAGCTTAGTGTAAGAATGAGCACCGAATATACAATTGGCGCGTCTTCAAGTTTTCGAGATATTTCATTTCCTGCCGGAGTAACGTTTAAATGGCTGAAGAATCGTATATCTCGAAAACCATTGGCCGTGCGCCTGTAGAATAAACATATAGGTACGAGTAGCCGCCAACCGTGCCGTCTAAAAGCGATGACGCAATTAGAGTTATTATCCGCTAAAATCCTCAACGTGTTTTAATTTTCGTCTTTGAACCCTTCAAAAGGAAAATTCTGGGTAATGACGTCTAAAGTTGCGAAAACATTATGTATTGTAATATACGAACGACAAAAAGCAGTCCCCTTGGCCAAAACAATAACTTCCAAACCTACGTAGGCTTCAGTGGAAATTTTGAAATCACGTTTCACTTGCGTAACTTGAAAAGTTGTTTATTTTTCGGGAAAAGGGCAGCGATTTCAAAAGAAATCATAAAAATGTTTTCTCTTTCAAAAGTTAAAAGTTTACCTACGCAATTCTTAACGTTTTTGGGGTGAATGTTTTGTTTCGTGCATATAATGATCTTTCGTAGAATAGTCAAATAAATGTGCCTAATCATGTTCATTGTGTTTTTTTTTAAATGTTTAATGATGATAAGTGAAATATAACAAAAGGACAGTAATCAGAACTTTAGTTTTTAAGAAATCGACGTTTGTTTTTTTATGGAACGGTAATGAGATTTGACACAAACGGAACTTATATAGGTATCTGTTAATGGTAATGAGGTAGAAAAAATGATAATCTATATATATAAAACAAAGACGGGTTTGTTACAACACTTATACTTTACTACAAATAAGCGAACTATTAGATGAGAAATTAGAAAGGAATAAAACAGCAATACTTAACGAAATTAAATGCACAGTACAGAAAGAAATAAATACAGCAATATATAAACTACAGTCGAAGATTACTCAAACAACTGACGCCTTACTCTTGGAACAGACTGCAATAAATACTAACATAGTAAACGTAAACGAAAAGATACGGAAACTTGAAATTGAAAACAATAACCTCAAGAACGAAATAAACAAACTACAAAACCAAGGAACACGAAAAGAAGACAACACAAAAAGATTTGTTATTTACGGCCTAAATGAGTACTACCGGGAAGCTGAAAGAGATCTTGAGGAAAGAATAATATACGCATTCCAAGATACGCTGAACATTGATCTAACTGGTTATGTTGAGGAATTACACCGCATTGGTAGAAATGGGCTAAAACGCCCAATACACGTAGAGCTCATCAGTAAAAGATTGACAAAGTATATCCTAGCGCAGGCAAGATTTTTAAAAGAGCAGGGACTCAATATTTCAGAATATCTCGATTCGGACGCACTAAATGAAAAAAGAAAATATAGGGAAGAACGAAACCTGTCGCGAAGAAACAACGAATATCCATCTGAAAATACATTCATGACCCACAACCAGACTGGCACACAAATCACATCCGCTAGAACCACATCCACTTCTCCACAGCGTAGGAACCGCCACCACGATGTAAGGCATAGACAACCCGAAGACCGTACCTTTCGACTTTAAAATATTCATACAGAACGTTCAAAGTCTCAAAAACAAAACCCATATTCTTGAGAGCCTACTAGATAATGAACCTTATAATGTAGTCTGCCTTACCGAGACGTGGATAAGGAATCACCAAAAAGAAATGACTACCGTCAGTGGTTACAAGTTCAGTTCGGCTTTCTGCCGACAAAACCATCGAGGAGGTGGAGCTGCCATACTGACACGGAACGGATTGAACTGCAAAGAGCTCCCGGACATTACCAATCTGTCCGTTGAATATGTTGTGGAATGTTGTGCCATAGAAATTAAGTCGCCAAAACTAATTATTATCCTTGTATACAGGCCCGATCGAAATATAGAACAGTTCTTTAACTTTTTAAATCAACTTCTGAAGCTCATTACACTAAAACATAAAAACAAACGACTCATTATTACTGGAGATTTTAACTTAGACTATTTAAAAAAAACAAAGGAATACCAGAGACTAAACAATATCATGACAGAACTAAACCTACATCAAATCATTAAAACTCCTACAAGAGCCACAAAATCAACATCAACTTGTATAGATCTTTTATTTACGAATAATAGTAGCAGCGAACACCAAATAATTGTTCAAAATAATGGTATCTCTGATCACAATAGCATATCATACAGCCTTAGAAATGAGGACACGCAAAGTTTTACAAAGTCTGCTTGCGTTACTAAAAGAATTTTTAACAATATTAATTTGACAAATTTCGAATTGGCATTAATTAAAATAAACTGGAATGACATTTTTAATCAACACTTGGACATAGATCAAACTTATAATAAATTTCATGACATTATACAATTTTATTTAAATAAATACATACCAAAAAAACGGATTAAAATTAGGCAAAACAAAACAAATAATTATCTTACTAAGGGACTAAAGAAATCGTGCGAAAACAAAAGATTGATTAGAATTATCTCGAATCAGCTAGATAGCGCCGTATTTAAGAAACAAAGAATACACTAAAATGTTAAGAAGATGCATTAAAACTTCAAAGAAAATGAATTACATAAAATAAATGAATGCCTCAAAAAACAAAACGAAAACGATGTGGTCAGTAATCAATAACATCACAAAACCAAATAAAACTAAACAAAATCTAAAGAACATTAATTTAAAATTAAATAACGTAATGACAAAATCACCGCTACAAGTTTGCACCGCATTTAATGATTATTTCGTCTCAGTGGGGGTAGATAAAACTGCGAAAGCTGCGGCGGCGCCAACGAAGTGTAGGCCATCGGTACATTCGGTGCATGCGCCCGCAATAAATTCTATGTACATCGAACCGGTAACCGAGCGAGAGGTTTTTAATATTATACGCGGAATGCAAAATAAACGTAGCTTTGGAGTGGACGATATCCCACCGCTACTAGTAAAAAAATGTGCAAAGGAGCTGACGTCGCCTCTCACTAAACTAATAAACATTTCTTTCGAAGAGGGACGTTTCCCAGAAAAACTTAAAATTGCAAAAGTACGCCCAATTGCGAAAAAAGGAGGAAATTCAGAAAATCCTAGTAATTATAGGCCTATTGCACTATTACCAACTTTCTCAAAAATTTTCGAAAAAGCAATGGTAAATCGGGTTAACACGTTTTTAGAGAAATTCAATATCCTAGATAAAAACCAATTCGGTTTTAGGAAAAAGTGCTCAACTACTTTAGCGGTATACAACTACGTACAGGAAATTTACAGTTGCATTAACGAACGAAAGTACGCCGTTGGACTATTCCTAGATATGACGAAGGCATATGACAGAGTGTCACATAACATTTTGTTACAAAAACTTTACGGATCGGGTATTAGGGGACAAGCTTTTAATTGGTTTAAATCATATTTACAGGATAGAGTACAATTCGTAGAAATTGAATATTTCGATAAAACCAATCAGGAAATGTGTAGCATACAATCAGACATTGCTACTATTAATAATTCAATACCCCAAGGAAGTGTCTTAGGATGTACCCTATTTATAGTATACGTAAACGACTTGCCAAAAAAGATAAGTTCCACGTGTATTTTGTTCGCCGATGATGTTTCCCTATTATTTAAAACGCCAGCGAATGTTGACCACCTAACTATTTTAAAAACATTCACAGAAACTGAGCAATGGTTAAACGATCACAATTTAGAAATAAACCTATCTAAAACAAAAATGTGTCAATTCAGAACTTACCAAAGAACCCCAATAAATTTAGATACACTAGAACAAAAAATTAAATTAGAAGAAGTAAATGAATTTACACTATTAGGCCTAACGTTAGACTCAAACCTAAATTGGAAGAAACATATTGAAAACACACGAGCAAAATTGTCCCAATTTATTTAAGCACTAAGCATATTGAAGCGTAATACAGACTACAACACCGCCCTATCGGCCTATTATGCGTACGCCTACTCCTGGCTTAATTATGGTATTATTCTGTGGGGAGAAAGTACTGACTTTTTGGATCTCTTTATCCAGCAAAAGAAATGCATCAGAATTCTACTGAACATCGACCAACGAGTGAGTTGTAGGCCACACTTTATTAAACAACAAATTCTCACACTATCGGCAATATATATACTGCAAAGTTGTTTATTCGTTAAGAAAAATAGGCACTTCTTCAAATCTAATATCGAAATTAATGAAAATTATAACCGACGGAACAGAAATAGACTAATATTACCCATCACAAACTTAAAAGTTATTGGTAAAAGCCCGTACTCTAGACTAGCTAACATATTTAATAAACTACCGGAAAGTCTAAAATCCTTACCAAATGACTCAATTTTCACGAAACAGTTGAAATCCTTGTTAATAAAGAAAGGCTACTATACCGTTGAGGAATTTAAACTTGACAAATTATGAATCAATCGACCCTGTAATATTATAACCTACTTGACATTATTTTTTAACTCTTATGTGACTACAGATACCTATAATATAATCTAATAATTGTAATAAATAGTAATTCAATTTAATTTTCGATCAATTCAACCAATTTCGCAATTTTCATTCTTTTTTTATTAATGTTTAGTGTAATAACGTAATAATTAATAAGAATCAATTTTATATATTATGTAGTTTAATAATTTTATTTCTAACAATTTTCAGTACCCTTACTGTTAATACTGACTTACTAATAAATGACTACCGTGACCTTAATAATAGACCTAAATTATTGTAAGAAATTGTTCATTCGATTCAATTTACAATCAATTTCGCAATTTTCATTCTTTATAAATGTTTAGTGTAATTAATAATAATTAATATTATATAATGACTGTAATCTAATAATTTTATATCCAGCAATTTGCAGTGCCCTTACAGGGTGCATGTTAATACTGTGCCATAAAATTTTAATGCATGCCACTAACCAGTGTTGTACATGTAAGCATATATAAATAAATAAATAAATAAATATAACTCGAGATCTGCTGAACCAATTTTCATGGTTATTGATTCGTTGGATTTGTCTCCGCCCCGAATAGCATAATACATCTTAAAAACAATGAAAATTCGATATGTGTAATGAATACTTAATCATTTCAATAAATGCTCATTTGTTTATTACATGTCAAAATTTGTTGTCCAATCCTGTCAAATTCATGTGTGCGTTCAGAAATATTATTTTTTGTAAAATGTCTCGAAAGTTCAGGTACTGTTATATTTGTTTGTTTTAGACATTAATTTGTGTAAATTATTTATTAATTATTTAATTTTTAATTTCCGAAAATAATACCTAAGATTTATTCTACAGGTTTTAACAAAAGAGTAAATGTCTTTTTATAGGTTGTCTATGATTTTTCTTGATAAGCTATTCATACGTAGTGGTTATATACTCTTTGAGCTATTAATTTTAAACTTGAAATATTAGTGGAAGTCCAAGGAAGGTTTAAAAGGTAAGAAAGTGTTAGGTAGGTAGGCAGGGTAGTAGGTAGAGTAGTAGGTAGGGTAGTAGGTAAGTAGGATAGTAGACTAGGTGTGATTGGTAGGTAGGGTAGTAGGTAAGTAGGATAGTAGAGTAGGTGTGATTGGTAGGTAGGGTAGTCGGTAGAGTAGTAGATAGGGTGGTAGGTAGGTAGGGTAGTAGGTAGGTAAGGTAGTAGGTAGGTAGGGTAGTAGGTAGGTAGGGTAGGACGTACGGTAGTAGGTAGGTAGGGTAGGACGTAGGGTAGTAGGTAGGTAGGGTAGTAGGTATGTAGGGTAGGAGGTAGGGTAGTAGGCAGGTAGGGTAGGAGGTAGGTAGGTAGGTTGGTGGTAGGTGGATAGTTGGTACGTAGGCGGGTAGTATGTAGGAAAAAGGGCATAGCAACGCATGCGGGTACAGCTAGTTAACAATACAACAACAACAGTTTGATAAATCAGCCTTTAATTGCAATAAAACAAACCTATAAATTAACTTCAAAATACGTATCTACATAATAATGTTAATTCTAACTCATATTAAAAATGCCTTAAAATTACCTTTTCACGCCTACGGCCTAAACCACAAAATTTCAGGATGATAGGCGTCTAATTTCCGTTTGTGTTAAATCTCATTACCGTTCCTTTAAAAAAACAAACGTCTATATCATAAAAATGAAAGGTTACTGTTCCTTGTATGTATTCGTTATAACCCACATAAGACAAGGAGAAAATTACAGTGTTTACAGAATTGAATCACAGAATATAATCATTACCGTTCGTTTCTTCTTATTACCATTCGAATCAAGAGAACGGTAATCGATAGTAATTAGAAGAATTTTCTATACATTATTTGGAACAGGTACAGCATTGTTAAGTTTATCAGCGGAAAAAGAGACTGATACCGAATACATCTGGCAAATAATTATTTGATAAAAATAAATATAACTTTCATAACACGAACCAGGGGCGGATCCAGGATTTCTTTTCGGGGGGGGGGGGGGGCACATAAAGTCTAGTCAGCAAGAGCTTTTTGGTAATTTTTATTATCCACATGTTTCGGATGCGGAGATTTTTTTTTCCAAAAAGCACTTCTTGATTAGACTACATGTGCTGTTATAATGCTGAATTGCTCTGACAATTCGATTTGGCCAATAACTCTGTACTGTGATGGAAACTCCGTCTGGGGGGGGGGGGGGGCGCGTGCCCCCGTGCCGTCCCTACCGCTTAAATGTGTTCTTTCTAAACAATAAATTGTCTTTGAATAGATTAACTATCCTGTTAAAATCAAAACATTTCTTTGAAGTAGGCCAGTTACAGGCACTTTTGAATAGTCGAACAAATACTAAATAAACTAAGCTACAGTCCCAATCGCAAGGCATAATAACTGTGAGTGTACTGTAGTTGCCCATTCCACAGCGTTGTCTCATGAGAAGAAGGGCAAGAAACTCCATGGACACTCTTAAATCATAATAATTGTTACAAAACTTTTGGTTACATCATTCATGTTGAGATGGTAGGTATATTATGTGAGAACGATGTAGCAAGATGTGCACAATAAGTGTCCACAGTAAAGTCAAAAACGACGATTCAAAAATAAAATAATAATTCAAACAAGTCGTGGCAGCTAAGAGGTGACCAGTCACAACTGACAGCACCCGTTCACTAGCATGACGCATAGATCAGCACCATTCCACTGAAGGGTACGAAATGATCCGACACACCCGCCACCATCAGCGAGACATTTAAGTGAGCATGCAGCATGACACACTCTCAATCGCCAGGGCATATCCAAGTTTAATAAATAATAAAAAATAAAAAAATATGTAGGTTTCCAGAGAATTATAGTTTTCTAGTACATAGTACTCACACAATATGTGCTATGCGACTATATAATACTAAAGAGTTTGAATTTATACAAAGATAGTTGTAAAATCTTCTTCTTCTTTTTTTTCCTATTTAATGCTATCAATTTAGGCGCCCTGTCCTTGTGGAGCAGAACCGGCATTGAGCCAAGCATTTTTAAATTATCAGCGATATAATCATCCAACTTGCTTGCATAGTGTGCGTTTGATGCATGTTTTAAATTTCGTCTCATTCAGTTCAAGAATGCTTTGTCGAATTTTGTGATAGCATTTCAAACAGTACCTACCCCATGAAAGATGAGTCTACTTTAGCGAGTCTGAAGCCTGGCTGAACTAACTGGTCCCTATTCCTAGTAACATAATTGTGTCTGCCTCCTCTTTTACTAAAAAGATGCAGATTTTTTCTCACGTACATTATGTTTTCGTAGATGTACTGACAATGCACCGTCATGATGTTAATGTTCTTAAACAGTTCCCTCAGAGAATCGCGCCTACGAAGACCATAATTATATTGCTCTGATGGTTCTTTTTTGCAGAATAAAAATAGGTTCAATGTCTACAGCCAGGCCCCATAACAAAATGCCATAAGACATTATGCTGTGAATATAACTAAAATAGACCAGCCTAGCGGTATTCTACATTAGTAAACTACCGGTTTTTCCAATGGCAATGGCTGCTGAACTTAGCCGCCCTGCAAGAGATGTTAAATGAGCCGATTGTTGCCGTGAATCCAGCGTAATCCCCAGGAAAACCGTTTCATCTACGAATTTTAGTTTCTCGTTATTTAATAGTATATCACAATCACGACTTTTAACATTCGGTAAAGCAAATCTTACGCATTTAGTCGTTTTTTAATTTAATGAATACTAAATTGTTTGTTGTGAACCAATTATGAACCTGAAGTAGGGCATTATTCATTTCATCTAGATTTTGAGCCCGTCTATTTATCTTAAAAATTAGGGAAGTATCATCAGCAAATAACACCATATTCTGAGGTTGGTTTGGTTGGTTGGTTATCCTTATAAGAAATAAAATGTCGTCCTTCAAACACAGTTTTTAACAGGATGTGGCAATTAACTAAAATCTGGTAAAAGGGACACAGATGGAACGATTTTAGATACTTTGTTTTAAATTTAGTGCATTTCTAATAAATAAAAAGATGTACTAAGGATTGTGCCTAATAGAACACCAAGTTAACTATACAAAAACACCGTTGGGCTCAAATTCTTTCAGCGTTTCATATATTCTTTATCGTCTGCCGTGTAATATGCACGAAATGAAATATTCGCCCTTTTAATAAACTGAAAGCATAGTGACATAAGTGCTTTGAATTTGCACACTTGAATGGTCATAAACAAAAAGCAGAAGCTACAAGCTCAGTCTCAAATCACATTATGTTTGAGTATTGATAACACGTTTATTATATCGTAGAACTAGTGGGAACAAAAAGTCCTATTACGAGTAGTTCTACTGTAAATTGTGTAATAGGACCGGTAGAACTGCTCAGTAGAACTAGTGGAAATGATCCCAATAAAACGCCACAAGGCTATAAGTCGCGGGTAATTAAAGACTTAGTAAAAACATCCTGATTACTGAGTAATGAACTAATGAGAACTAGATGCGCTATTTTGATTCCTGGTAGATTTGACGTGTAGCCGCTTTACTAGTATACAATACTGATTGTTTTCTTATTTTCAGCTTCAATCCGGCGTACTTGCCTACCCCAGCGCACCAGAACCATGGTACTATAAGTATTTTGACTCCATGGCTGCGGACATTAAGGACCCTAGTTCAGACGATTCGGATTCTGACAAGGTTGAAGTAAGTAAACCAAAACCTTTTTTTTGTAGATGGGATATCGTCAAATGACTCCTCCTGCTCCGGGCGGAGCGGAAGGGAGTGTCAGACTTCTACTGACTAAAACCCACCCATGTTTTTTCTTAGCCCTTTGTGTTCTGGGGCCGCGGTATCTCTTTCGAACCGTCCCGCAGTCCCAGCAGGCGTCGGCCCTTGCACATGAAAGGAGGACCCCTACTATGAAAAATATTTAGCCAACACGCTTTTCTTTGAAATAGCAGTACCTACCTACATCCAAGATGTAGTAATTCAATATTCCTAATAGATAACTCTTTATTAATAACAGTATATGACTGCAATGTCTTGTTGTCAAATGAAGAACGTCCTCAAATAAAAAAAAAGGAATTGTTATGTTGGCTAAATATTTTCAAAGTAATGTTACATAGAGCAAACAAACATCGGAGAAACAAAGTTTCGATGATGAAGAAGAAGCGAACATGAAAGACGAAAATTAAATATAACGTAGAATTATCAAGGCTTCGATGTATATTCTTTCGAAGAAGTTTCAGAGGTTTAAACGGACATTGGGAATATTATAATCTTCTATCTTTTTCTATTTTTATCAAGTTCTCATGTCACAGTGTTAGTTGCCATATCTACTCCTCAGAAACGTCTTGAACGATTTTTATGAAATTTTGTGTGTATATTCATTAGGTAAGAGAGACGTCGTAAAGTACTTTTCACATTCCTAACCCCACACAAAGGTAGGGTAGGTAAAAAAAGGTGCAATGCAACGCATAGGGCATAGCTAGTGATATATAAAAATCTCGTGTCACAGGGTTTGTTATCGGACTCCTCCGAAACCGCTTGACTGATTTTTATGATTTTTTATGTGTATAGGCGGTAGGTAGGTAAAAATAGATCGTAAAAATTTTTTTTAGTTAAGTAGTAAATACTTTATTATTAAGATATGATGATATTACAAAAGCTCTTACCTTAACAAAAAAATAGTTTTCACAAATCAGATCGAGACACGCTCAGCTGTTGCTATCCTTCCGACGCCATTGTAACTTCTTTTTTATTTATGTGTTGCCAGTGGGATAGCTCAAGATTCTACTACTCTATTTTAATAAGTTGCAACACCGCGAGATTAGATGTTTTCTTATAAAAACGGTTAAATCACAGAAGTGCCAATAATTCGTGGGGTGCCAGAATTAGGTCACTTTACCCTAGTTAAGTAGTAAAAGTGTATTGCAACGCACGGGTAGCAGTCAGTAATGATGAATTGATTAAACTACTACATACTTCACCAGTCTGGGCTCCTGGTAGTTTGTAAGACTTTACAATCCTTGTTTCTCATTGTTGTTTTATTATTCAGTACAGTGAACTTGTTATACATAATGGTGTTCACTGTACTTCTGCCGTAAAGCGAGTCTGCCGTAAAGCGAATTTGTCGTAAAGCGAATCTGTCTTAAAGCGAATCTGTCATAAAGCGAACAAGGGCTGGGATTTATACAAAATTTTGATCCTTTATATCCATATTTTCGATTATGCCACACGCATTCTACCAATACGATTTGTTTCTAAGTAGTAACAAGCGTTGGATTACGATTTTCTTCGTCTTGTCCCGTCTATTGCTCGTAAATATTCGATTTGATTTGATTTGATTCTCAATCCTAATTTTAAGACATTTCCATTGATTATGATTAGCACCCATGGTAATTTAAAATACTACAAAAAAACGATGTATTATATCGGCACACCTATATCAGACTGCCGCTATCTTGTGTTAACGGCGTGACGCTGTCAAAATCTTAATGTTTGCCTGATAAACGACGGTTCTTTAAACCAAAGCCTAAAGTCCATTTCACGAAAGAAGTCCCGCGGAGAATTGTGGAACTAAATTTAACAGATCGGCCATGTTGTCGTTTGTCGATGTTATCAAGGTGCGTTTGTTGTGGAAGATATTTTGTGAGTTTATTATTGGATTAGTGCGTTATAAGGTTTATTTACGATGCCAAAAGTTGTGAAACAACATTATGTCGCGCGACATACAGCGCTGCGTCTGCGGGACTTCTTTCGTGAAATGGACTTTAATAAAAGATCCTAACATGCTAACTACCGTACTTTTATGAAGCTTGTTTTTCTTCTAACGCTAACGTCTTATTTCAATTTCAGGAAACCGGATTCTGGCAGCAACCACCTAGTGACGACATGCTACAAACCACATCAGCTGACCACGAAGCGGAGCCAGTAAAGCCAGAAAGGGGCCAAGAAGAAGACCTGCCGTCATCGTCAGCCGCATCAGCAGCAGCATTCGGGACATCAGTGGGAGCTAGCTTACTTCTCATGCGCAACTCGCAGAGATGTATCGCAGAAAAAATAATCTCGCATATCATTTCTCATGGTAAACTGAGGCAGTTGTCTCATGGCACAATCAATGTAAAAAGGGAAGTACGATATTCTCCACTTAGAGAAAATCGCGCTTCTATCCCCATAGCAGGACCATCCTGGCATGGAACAAGAATACAAGAACCGCCATTTGGCTCCCCATTACTTACAGAAAGCCAAGAAGATCAACTGAAAAAACAAATAGAAGAAACGAAAAATGTAAGTGGACCCTTGAACGAACCACAATAATAAGTATGTATTTTTTTAAATTAAACTTTGCCCCACACAATTTCTCCTCATGAGAAGAGAGGTTGGTGGATGTAGCACTTATGTCAATTTAGTTTTTAAGTCAATTCAGACAATCTTAAATAGTTGATAAACCTACATCTTAAGTTTTATTACAATCAAATCACAATCAATATAATTCTTTAAAAAACCTAAATCATTTAACGCACGTTGTCTTCAAATCACACCGCATCCTCTCGAGTCTAAACCGTGTTAATCATTTTTTCGTCACAATTGGAAAAACACTAACAGATGAAATAATGACTCCGACCGGGCTTCTTTCTAATTTAGTCACGAGTTCTAATTTTCGGTCACAGACCACCTTTTTTGTGTTGTTGGAGACTAATCCAGCAGAAGTGGACTGCATACTCATGGCTCTTGATTCGGGAAGTGCATCTGGATGGGATGATATTCCGATAAGTTTCCTCAAATTATCTAGGGATTTCGTAGTTCCCCTTATAATTATGTCAACTGGCCAATCTATGTTTCGCATTGAGTTTCAATAATAAACTTATAGTACCTCGGACGAGAAATTATTATGGCAGGCGAACAGTAAAATATCTAATTCCCACAATAATAAACGAAATACCAAAAATCATAAAAGACGAAACAAATCAGAAAAACTTTAGGCAAAAATACAAAAAATACTACCATAACTGCATAAACAACTTAGTACCTATAAAAAAGAATCAACCTGTATAGCAAGCACTCACTTACGGATGGATGTTTACGGGTAGTTGCGTGCAAAATATTATTCATGTACCTACATTTTTACTTATATTTCTTTTTAGTAATTAAGCAGTGTTGTTAAAGCGAATGTGAGTACCAATACAAACCATCTATGGTTTAATGGTACGAAATGAATATGAAACTGTGTTATGACTGTATGTTTAAATAAATAAAAAAAAAAAAAAAAAAAAAAATTTTCAAGTAGGTTAGGTTAGATAGGATTAGCTTAAAACCATATTTTTTGGTATTTCTTCGATTAAGACTTTGGTTTGAATTTAGATTTAAGGCAATTTAGTATCCTGTCGAGGCTGCGGGTTGCCCACCCCCAAAAAAAAAAAAAAAAAAAAAAAAAAAAGCAATTTAGTAAAAAAAAAAGGCAATTTAGTATTAGGGCAAGTATTCTTAATTATCGAAAATTGTACACACGCATGCATGGAATATGTTCATAGAATCTAAGAATCACTTATTTTCACTAGCTTTGCTAATCGGCTGGGTTATGTTTTATTCAATTTAATTTAATTTTGTAATCTTTTGTAATAATTTAGTCTCAATACTGGATCAATTTGTAATGTCTTAGAGCTAATTAAGTCTTACCTAGTCAACAGAAAACAAATAATAAAATAGAAAAAGTATGCCCAAAAACCAAAACTGAAGAAACCTACCTATCAAACCAAAGATTTATAAACTACGGCGTGCCTCAGGGTAGTGTACTAGGTCCGTTGTTATTCCTATGTTATATAAATGATATAACCTTAATTATAGAACATCCCATGACTCTATTTGCTGATGACTGTACCACAATATTTATAGGAAAAAAATTAGAAAAAAATTAAAATGAAATAAATAATAGTTTAAGTTTAAGTGTGGGGCAACGTTTTTAAAAAAAAAAAAAATTTAATGCTTAACCAATAACAACTTAGATATAACATTTTATTTATTTTCTTAATAATAGTTATAATTACATAATTACTTACTTTTAATTATTAACAATGAATAACCCGACTGCCAAGATGGGTTACCTATGTCTTTTTTAGTTATGTAAGCTGTAGTTTGTAAATAAACTTAATATCTGATAAATAAATAATCATAATCAATATATCTTCAAGCTGTGTATTACTGAAAAATGTCTTTCTTTTCTTTTTCTCTGAACATTCTAGTCTTAGTTGTAGTTGTGTGTGATCCATCTGTATTAAGCATCAGAAATTAACAATTATATAAATTAAATAAACACTATCATGAACCCACCTGAAGACTTTCATTCCATCGCCCCAATTCACACCTGTAATGTAATCCTCGAGGACAAGCCAGGATTTATCCATTCTGTTCAACTCACCCTCAGCTGAGTCTAGGTCAACTTCTGATCTTTTTGTTTTGAAATTAAACACTTTGCATGATATCAAACGACTGAGTTTTTTGCAAAAAAAAACCGACTTCAAAAACACAAAAAAGTGAAAAACACAAAAACGAAAAACACAAAAAAATTGTAAAATAAAAAAAGTTTTTTTATTTTACAATTTTTAGTTGCAATATCCTATACAAATATTTACTATACATTTAACATTCAACCAAGAACTCTAACCCTTAACCTTCAAGATTCCCTTATTATTGCTTTCAACTCCTAACCGTTTAGGAGTAGTTCCTTCCATAATCAGCTCACATAAATAACCTGAAAGAATATAGCCATATACAGGATGTAAATCAACCCATCACACAGCCGTCAACCAAGCATTCTGTACATCAAACTAAGTACCCCTATGCATTTTTTTTTGCTGGGAAACGATTTTTTTTTTGGGTCAATAATCACATTTTACGGTAAAACTGAATGTACCACTGTGAAAACATTGTGCTAGTGGATGCTTTGAATAGTAAACGGATCATGGAGGCAATTTAAGTAAAGATAAAACCTGAAAAACTGGTATTTACAAAAACAGCTATGGAAAATTTTGAACTTTGACCACCTAATATCTCCGTAACTTTAATACCCTATATAGGGTGGAGGTCCCCGTGGCTTAATAAGAACTGCCACTCGGGTCGATCTTTACGTAAAGCTGTGCTTGCCTAGGTCGGTCTGTGGATGGGTGACCGCCCTACATACTGAGTTTTCTCCGTGCCTCGGAAGGCACGTTAAGCTGTTGGTCCCGGCTGCCATATATAGATCTTTGGCAGTCGTTACAGGTAGCCAGTGACCTGCAAGTCTGGCAACCAGTCTTACCAAAGGGTATCGTATAACCTAGTATTAACTGGGTTGTGGAGGTCAGACAGGCAGTCGCTCCATGTAAAAATTACTAGTATTCAGCTGCATCTGGTTAGACTGGAAGCCGACCCTAACATAGTTGGGAAAAGGCTAGGCAGATGATGATAGGGTGTAAAAGTACCCTTAACGCAAACGAAGGGCACTTGTTCTTCCCACCACTCTGCGATCATTTTTTTGTTCTAGACCATACCTGGGAAACTGGGAACCTATTTACGGAGATATTGGGGGTCAAAGTTCCAAATTTTTCACAGCTGTTTTTGTAAATACTATTTATTCAGGTTATAACTTTACTTAAATTACCTCCATGACCCGTTTACTATTCAAAGCATCCATTAGCACAATGTTTTAAGAGGGCTACTTTAAGTTTTACCGTAAAATGTGATTTTTGACCCAAAAAAAAAAGTTGTTTCCCAGCAAAAATTGTTGCGCAGGGGCGCATCAAACTAAGTATTTAGTTTGATGTACAGAATGCTTGGTTGACGGCTGTGTGATGGGTTGATTTACATCCTGTGTACGTAATAGATTACCAAAGAATTCTCATTGCTCCCCAGCAGAGCCACAATCAATGTGACGGCACGGTTGGCGCAGTGGCTAAACGATTGGACTGCTGCGCTACGTGTCGCGGCGTCGATCCCCGTACGGAACAAATATTTATATGGCCTGCAGTTACTTTTTTCGGGTCTAGGTATTTGAGTATGTGACTTTATACAAGTTCTCTCTACAATAGGTGTTATTCTGAATCATTTAGGTACTCCACAGCCTCAAATTACTAAACCTTAAAGAAACGCTCTATATCACCCTACAAAAAGCTCCAATTTTAAATACATGTCGAATTGTCAGAAAGTTCATGGAAGTAGAAGAAAACGAAATACATAGGTCCTCATTATAACACACCCTCAACATACTCGTAACACCACACGCTGCATTTACTTTGGTTTCGACCCGTAATGTAGTTGGAAGCTCCAGTAAAGCTGAGAAGCAAAAGCACACTCCAAAAGGGCACTTGGCCCTTCGTTTGCGTTAAGGGTACTTTACACCCTATGTTTGTAACGCACCCACGATACAGGAGAAATTCCTAGTGTGGGGCAACGCTTAAAAAAAATGTCTATTTATCATTACTTACGTGATACACATACAGCAATAACAATTTACGTACATTATTTATGTTTGACGTACATCATTTTAAGATATAATTAAATAGAGGCGGAGCAGGACACAAAATATTGGACACCCTATTAAAAAGAGATGACATCCACTTTCGAGGTAACCTCGCTCGGAACGCTTTTGAGTTGCACGTGCACATTCCAGTTAGTATATAATTTTCTTGAGCGCGATCTACCGGGTAACAGCTGAATTAATTGATTATATTCGAGTTTTTTCTTGTCTTAGCTAGATACAAAAATTTTTTCGACAGATGCACGAGATCAAAAAATTGATATGACAATTTTCCCGCTCTAATATCGTCTCTAATATTTTTAATATTTTTTTGATGCCCTTTTTTTTTTTCAATTTTTTTTTCTATTTATATTTAATCAGATCCACAATAAAGATACAAAATAAAAGAAAATATGCTGATATTTAAAGTGTTTTATAAGAACTTATCATCATTACAGAAGATACATACAGCGACATCTATTGAACAAACAAAATAAATGTTCTCACAAGTTAACTTTTAAATCGGTCTTTTGAAAATGTTATTATAGCTTAGCATACTCTGTATTCGTCTAGAAGCTGCTTCTTTGAAAATCTACATAGCGTAAAGTGTATTCTATCGCTTTCCATGCATTATATATTTTAGCAGTTTATCTTTGTGCTCGATAGATGACGATGTTCAATTCACACCATTTTCTGAATTGCAATGTTGAGATCTTCCGTAAAGGAATGACCAAGCTGTATGCCGCTAACCTTTTGTAGATTTTCGGATGCGGTGAATGTTAGATGGGCAGTCGAAGGCTAGGCAGATTTTCTCTATTTGTCTGAACTATACCTTTTCACGTCTTGAACGATCATGACAGGACATAAGATACTTTAGTACCTTTAATTCAACTTAAAGGTACCATAAGTTAAATTAGTAATAGTAGGTACTACTTCGGTATCCTATATTATTATATTGTGGCGCAATACTGTTCACTCACTGACTACATGTCTTCATTTTTAAGGTGGGTAGGTAGTAGGTAGGAAAAAGCTAGTAATAAAGTAAAATAATAGTTATTTATTTATTTACTTACCATCGACTCATCGACCAGTGATATATACTGCTTTATACTACACTTAAGCACAAAGAAGTAAAAGACAAAATAGCAAATAAAGCATTTTGTGTCCTAAATAAGTATAATTTGGAGCGTTTTGTAAGAAATATGAATAATCGATCTGAGTTGCAGTAAGCACTCATGACTTCTTACTTCTGAACCCGCTTGACTTTAGTTTCAGAAATGCAGTTAGTGTATAGAAATCTTTTATGTTTACATTATTCTTTGATATTAAAGTGCTTTTTAACATTGAATAAATGGCCCATAGGCTAGAGGGCTTGTATTTATCAGCAAAAAATGAGAGTAAAACATTTTCTGAGAATGAAACTTTTTTTTCACTTTTCCACTGCTTATATATTTCGTATTCTGAAAAAGACTTTAAAAGAGGAAAAAGCGCGGGAAACGTTCAACTTGGCGGACGCGTCCTTTTTGAATTTAAGATAAATTATTTTAAAATATTGTAATATAGGATCAGTAGTCTTAGTTTTAGTGTTCTATCTTCTTTCTTTTTTAATTTTGTAGTTATTTTTCTTCGGTAGTGGTAAGTTTTTACACAATTTTTGTTGAAGCCGTTTTTAATGAACGACCCGCCAGACCCGGGGGACTTTGTTCCCCCGGCAGGCAATTTTGTTACTGTAGTAAGTAATGAGTTAGGCATGGACACTGATGGGTCGTCCTCGGTTCGTCACCTCAAAAGAAGCCGCGTACATGTGTGCAAACATTGTAATAAACGCCGTCGCACCCGAAAAAACCACGGTTCCGAGTCGTCGGGTTGTGGTTGCACGGATACTACTACAAGTCCTTTGAGTCCTACAACAACTTTAGCAGAACCTATTAGCTCTGTTATACCAACCATTGCTGCTGAAAGTCCTGTTATTCATGCTCCATCCATTGCTGTTCCCGCGCAAATCGGTCGTAAAGCATACGACAAAACCGACAGTGCACCATACATTATCCACATACAGAAAATAGTTATTTGTGCAACAAGAGAGCAAAGTGGGTTTTTGCTGCGAGTGTTGATTTTGAATCCCGAGCAAGCGAAGGATTCTAAAGTTGAATCCTGAGTGTGGCGAGGGATTCAAAGGCACGAGATGCAAAAAAACTTTGCTCTCGTGTAACACACATTACTTTTCACTTCAGCAGCGAGAACACTTTAGGAGATAAAATAATAAACAGGAATAGATTGAAATAACTATTTATTGTGAATCAAAATAATTAACATTGTAGGTAGAGGTACCAATTCAATAAAATTAGCCTTATGCCCAACTGACATTCTTTTTAGAAAAGATACGAGTTTTGCGTATGTTTCAATATGCACGTTATGTTTTGTTTTTATAGTAGCTTTCCACATTGAGTAAATACTCCACATTGTAGATGATCGCCTCGTCTGTAATCAATCTAAAAAATATTCTCCGAAAAACTGCTTGTGCCTTTTGTAAGTCTCCATTCATTGAAGACACGGTATGCTTTCAGATATTTTTCGCGAGATTTTTCAGGCAGGAAACTTAATTCTGCATTTTTTACATTATTCTTCAATTGTTCGGGTGTTAAATAGCAGACTTCGCCACTGGACTCACTCATATTTATTTAATAATACTACTTTAATATCCAAATTTTATTGTACTTTGTAGCTTGCGTAACAGAGAATAAAACAATAAAAATTTGAATCCCGCGTTTTTTTAAAATTCGTTCTGAAACTACACTCGCGGTATTCTGTCTCAATATTATAAATTGTTAAAACTATAAATAAATAAGTAGATACCTATATGATAAACTTCGTATTTTTTTCTTCAACATTCTTCATCTTGATTTAAATATAAAAATTATAATTCGATTAATCGAAATATAACAATTTTTCATTTCATCACGTGATTTACAATATTACGGTTATCGATTTACAATATCGGTATCCGAACGTTTTATTGTTGTTTCTTTTTTAGGCCTATAATAAATATGGAATTTGAAAATCTAATTTCGAATCGACTTGTTTCTATCTCTCGCTTGTTTCGTATCAAAGTGAAAGTGACAGAACAAAACGAAGTTGAAATCTTTCGAATTTTGTGAGTAGACCTGCACAGTTCTCGGTATAAAAAAAAAATTAAAAAGTTACTTTGTCTCACGCTCGCAGCAAAATCGAATTTTGCTCACTGTTTGTAAACAGCAAAACCTGCTTGTTTGATGTGCTGAGGTGAAAAAACTATTTCCCCTGATGATAGTACTACATTGCACCCAATCACTTTTGGGAAGTTCCATAAACATAATGCCTTTCAAAATATCATAAACGGTAGCGTCAAAAAAATTGGGCGCAATAAAATTTCCCTCTCATTTTCCAATTTTCTGGATGCAAATTCTTTTATTTCACATAGTAGTCTTGAAACATATAATTACAAAGCTTTTATACCCACGTTTAATGTTACTAGAATGGGTCTAGTGCGTGGTGTTCCAGCAGAATGGTCTCCAGAGGAAGTAATAGATAATATTACAGTTCCAATTGGTTGCGGTCCAATTTTAAAAGTCAGACGCCTTAATTTTAAATCTGTTGTTGATGGTACAACCACTTGGAAGCCATCCCAATCTATAGTTGTTACTTTTGATGGACAGGTTCTACCTAAAAGAATCTTTATGTGTTATAATGCATTACCTGTTGAATTATATATTTTCCCTACTGTACAATGCTTCAATTGCTGTCGTTTTGGGCATACTAAAATTCAGTGCAGATCTAAACTTCGCTGTTACAAATGTGGTCAAGGCCATACTGGAGATAGCTGTGAAAGGGAAATAGATAATGCTTCTTGTTGTCTGTGCTCTGGCTTTCACTACGCCATTAATAAATCTTGTCCTGAATTTTCACGACAAAAACAGATCAAATCATACATGGCACATAGCTCAGTTTCTTATGCTGAAGCAGCAAAAGTATATCCCCCAGTAACTAAATCATATGCTGACACACTTTTATCTTCTCCTTCTAAAAACTTTGCAGATACTCCATCAATCTCTTCACCTAATAGAATGCAGGCTTCAAGTAGTTATAAAAAGACTGTCTTCCTGAAACCACGCTCCCCACCCAAATCTGTACAAGGTTATAATAAAGAGGCCCATAATGCTATTATTAATGATTTTAAAATTCCCCAGCCATCTAATGGTTGTGCTTTTTCTAATAATCAAAATAATGATAAAAATGATGTAAACTTTTCTATAAATGATTTTCTCTCTGCATTACACAATCTTCTTTCTCAGTTCAACATCTCACCGTCCAACGCTGCTTCAACTTTCAATGTACCTCAATCCATTCATAATGGACAACACATCCAAAATAATCCAGTGGAACTGCCGCAGTCTAGTAAACAAAAAGAGTGATGTTATATACCTTTTAAACAAATATGAGCGATTTGTCTTTGCTTTAGCAGAGACTTGGCTCAAAACAAATCATATTTTTAAAATTAATGGTTATTTAACCATTAGGGAGGATAGATCTGATGGGTATGGTGGTGTACTATACTTATCAAGAACTCTTTTCCTTTCTCTATTGTTTCATTACCTCCTCATAGTGAGGAAATTTCTATTGTAGCTATTAAGGTGCACCAAACTTGTTTTGTTTCTATTTATATTCCTCACCCTTCTTCATCTATTCTTCAAGAGATGAATAATCTCTTTTCTTTTCTTCCAAAGCCTTTCTTAATATTGGGGAACTTTAATTGCCATCACCAATCATGGGGTTGTTCTGTTTCTAATTGTCATGGTAAGGAATTACTAGATATAATTTTGAACTCAGGAGCTGCTACTCGCCGTTCAGATCCAAACCAAAGTGCAATTGACCTTTCTATCTGTTCTCCAAACTTAACCTCTTCATTAACTTGGCATACTCTAAACTCCACTCATGGTAGTGACCATTTCCCAATAATCATTTCTTACCCTCTTTCCAAATCAAAGGCATCATCATCAAGGAGATCTAACTTAAAACATAAATTACCTAGTAGAAATAATAATGACTGGGACAAATTTAGAAGCATTGTTGACAGTAAGCTTTGCTCCTTGCCTGTAATTTCTGATGGCAATGAAAACAGCTGTGCTGAAGCTTTAGCACTTATGTTAATTGAAACTGCAGATGTAGTTTTTCCTGTAAAAAATAACAATAATAGTATTCCCTCGCCTCCATGGTGGGACTCTGAGTGTACAGAATTAGTTAACAAACGTAAAGAAGCGGAATACAACTATAACCTTAATATGTCTGATATTAATTTTGAAACTGTTACTAACTTAATTTAACGAAACTTATAAACTTTTTAAGAAGAAAAAATTTGAATCTTGGCGTACTTCTGCTCATCAATTTCACCGAACACTCACCCAACGATTGTCTGGCGTAATATCCGTAGATTTAGATCCATTTATAAGAACCCTTCCCCTATACCTGATTCTTTAGCCAGCGAATTTTTAGATAATTTAGCGCCGCCTTGGGTTCCCGAGGCTATTAACCCTAACCTGTCCTTACCAGCAATACTATCAATAACCAACGGATCCCATAACCAAGACACGCATACGGCCCTAGATGACCCATTCACTCTTACTGAACTAAAGGGTGTTATTCATAAAACTAAGGATTCTGCACCAGGCAGTGATGGCATCCCATATTCCTTTTTTAACCGACTTCAAAAAAGGAGGAGGTTCTATGTTCGTGTGTATGTATTTTTTTTTTTTTTATGTATGTTACCTGATTTCTCCTCCATTTGTGAACCGATTCTAAAAATTCTTTTTTTATTTGAAAGAGTATACTCCTGAGGTGGTCCCATTTAAATTTGGTGAAGATCTGATCCTGATCTTCGGAGATATACAATAGAACTCTTCAAAAATAGACGGCAAATCTGTCGTGATTGCCGCAATCGCTTGGATGTTTATTGTTTATACAACATCATGACGTAACATCACGCCTGTATGATCTGAGGGGGTACGCAGATGTGTACACCCAGATTTGGACAGTAAGATATTATGTAATGTTCCATTTATTGGGGATAAATAAAACCTATTATTTGTTTGGTGACATTTGTTTGTTTGATTTCGTTTTTTTGCCACCGACTTCAGAAGCAGATTTTTCTTCAGAAGTTTATTTTTCACTTTTTGGTGTTTTTGAAGTCGGTTTTATTTTTTTTGCTAATTTAAATGAAGACGTCCTCAGTTATTATTTACATCTTATTAATCATATTATGATTACTGGAAATATCCCTGTTGAATGGAAACGTCAAATGGTGTTGCCATTCCTTAAACCAAATAGAATCCCATCTGACGCTTCTTCATACCGTCCCATAGTTTTGTCTTCAGTTCTGATGAAATTAGCTGAACACCTAATCAAAACTCGTCTAGAATGGTTTGTTGAAAGTAAGGGTCTTTTGGCAGAATCACAATATGGCTTTAGAAAAGGTAGAAGTACCAGTGACTGTTTAAGCATTTTAACTTCAGATATTCGGATTTCATTTTCTAATAATCAATCCATGGTCGCGGTTTTCCTCGACATTAATTCAGCCTATGATAATGTTGTATTATCAGTTTTACAAAATAAATTAAGAGCCTTACGGGTTCCATTGAATTTGTCGAATTTTATTATTAATATCATGACTGAACGTTCTATTAGTATGTTAATTGGAGATCAAGAGGTATCTCGCCTGGTGTGGAAAGGCCTCCCACAGGGTTCTGTGCTCAGTCCCCTCCTATACAAAATTTACACTTTTGATTTAGACTCGTCCATATCTGACCATGTTAAGGTTCTTCAATATGCCGACGATTTGTTGTTATATTCTTCAACCCAATCTGGTTGAACAAGCTAGCCAGGCTATCAATTCCGCTTTATCTAATTTGGAGTCATGGTTACATCTTAACGGCTTGGATATATCCACGTCTAAAAGCGCGGCTGTTTTATTCACTCGAAAGAGAAATATTCCCACAATAAATCTCTTTTATAAGGAAACTCCTATCCCGATTAAAGATAATTTCAGATATCTAGGTGTAATACTTGACTGTAAACTAAGTAGTGTTCCTCATTGTGATTTATTGTTAACAAATGTGAAAATCACCTAAACATGCTTAGATGCCTCTCTGGTGTATGGTGGGGTGCACACCCCTTTTCTTTGAAACTTATTTACAACGCAATCATCAGAAGCACTCTGGATTATGGGTTGTTTCTACTGGAACCTGGTAACGTTATGGCTTTTAAAAAGTTGGATCGCATCCAATCCAAAGCTCTACGCATTGTTTCGGGTGCCATGAAGTCCAGTCCCATTAATGCACTCCAAATTGAATGCGGGGAAGCACCTTTACATCTGAGACGACAATTCCTGTCTGACAAATATTTGTTCCGGATTCTTCAGTCATCAACTCATCCTCTCATTCCTAAACTAGACTCTTTAGTGTTACAAATAGAATCTTCAGACTACTGGTCCCATAAACGTGCTCCCTGTCTAGTTATAAGCTATAAAAAATTCCTTTCACTTTCTTCTCCTATTCACCGTTCCAATAAACTTCCCATGTTTAACTGTAGTTATGAAAGTTTACTGTTCAGCCCCACCCTAAATTTTACCTGTGTTAAAAAATCAGACCCTGACATAAATTCAAGTTTTAATCTTTTTTTGGCTGAACACTTAGAGTACCACCATATATTTACGGATGCTGCCAAGCGGTCTCCTACGGGTTGTGTTGGGATAGGTACGTATCACTCTCAATACAACATCGTCCAAAAAATAAAACTGCCTCCGGAAACTTCTGTTTTTACAGGTAGTGGAGTGCCGTAAGGCATAAATATTGTAAAATCTCGGAATCCAGGGCCGGTCAATGAATCTTCATAAAAACTTTTGGACTGCATTGGTAAAAGCCCAAATAAAGAAGTTATTTATTGCGAAATATTAATAAATTAACATTAAAGTTACGGTGAAAATATTATTTATTAGCTCTAAACATTTTTACTTCCCTTGTCCCTCTCAATTTTCAGTACATTGTTGAATTGAAAAAAAAAAAATGAAGAGCGCGCAATTTTTTTTTTTTAACTTCTTTATTTGGGCTTTTACCAATGCAGTCCAAAAGTTTTTATGAAGATTCATTGACCGGTCTTGGATTCCGAGGTATAAATCTTACGGCACTCCACTAAGGGGAATGTTTCGGTATTTTAAAAGCATTAGAATATTCTCGCCTTTTTAAACTCAAAAAAACTATAATTTTTACAGATTCTCAGAGTGCTCTTCTAGCCATCAACAAATCCCCTTTCGAACATAAATCGCAGTTTCCTATCATTTATTTAATAAGAGAATTTGCGTTCAGAACCATCTCTGAGGGTAATTCCATACAGTTTGCGTGGATTCCTGTGGATTCGTGGATGCTGGCAATGAAATGGCGGATACACTCGCCGGTGATGCGGTGCAGTGTGGAGACTTAGTTCCCTATGCAAATTTTAGCACTGATCTTGTGACTCTACCAAAAACTTTTCTTCGGGACACTTGGAAGATAGCTTGGGATATCAGTAGCAAATCGAAGGGCTGTTTATTTTTCTTTAATTCAACCTGACGTTCTGGAAAAACCGTGGTTTGGTAGGGCCAAGTTTGGTAAGATGGAGACCTCCATTCTTATACGGATGAGACTGGGTCATGTTTGCACTCCAGCCCATCTTGCCAAACTACATAATATCATTGACGACCCCACTTGTTCGTGTGGCACAGATGTAGGCTACTTAGATCACATCCTTTTCTCCTGTCCCTTATATGACCATTCTTCCTTTCTTAGTAATCTTTTGTCTCACCGTATACCTTTCCCTACCTCTATACTTTGTTTACTTTGTACAAATAGTTTTCCTGTATATAAATGTATAGTCTCATTCATTATTCAGAATAATATTAAAATATAATTTTATTTCGTGGTGATCTTCAAATAATTATTATTGACATAGGTAGTAATTCCCTTACGACGTATTAACACCGCGATTTTAGATAAAAGAAAATGAATATTTTTTAAAGATTGCAACATTTGCATCGTCCTTTCCCGTTTTGACATAATTATGAAACGTCACTTTTCTTTTTCGCGCGTTAACGACACCGCAAGAAAAAGTTCTTTCTCGTCAAATTATTCGCTTAAAAATAAGTTTACGTTATATTCTACCGAAATAACAAAATAGTGAGTGACAAAAAGTGTAATATGTGCAGCATTAGTGAAAATCGTAAACCTGAGACGCAGAAATCTGAGCAAATACCTACAGACAACGCTCGCGCAGCCGACCACAGCGGTGAACTTGGATGTAACCATTAGGCGTAAGAATGCCTGGCTATAACTGACCTATACGTGACCGGATACGTGATATCTACAGTGCTTATTCAAGCGATACGATGGTCATTAACACTAAACCACATGTGTGCTGTAAGCTTCTTAAAGCTTTTTCCAGTGGGTGCGCGACACCCCAGTAACATATATTTCCTATGTACTAGCTGGAATTTGAACTATCAGTGCGTGACACGAGATGTCCTTAGCAAAGTCATTGGACTATGCTTACACTGAAAATAACTATACTGGGTATAGCAGGTGAGCTACATTTCCATGTAAGCATATACCCTATGTTATTAACTGCATAGCAAACTATCAGTGTGTGGCACGAGATGCCCTTAGCAAAGTCATTGGACAATGCTAACACTGAAAATACCTATACTCTGCATATCAGGTGAGTTACATTTCCGTATAAATTTTAAGCATATACCCTGAGTTATTAGCAGCTTACCAAACTATCAGTGCGTGGCACGAGATGTCCTTAGCAAAGTCATTGGACAATGCTAACACTGAAAATACCTACAATCGGCATAGCCGGTTTTCGGAGTTCCATCTCCATGTGATGTTTGTGTGTTTTGAGTCATCATCATTCTCTTGCCCTTATCCCAATTCATTTGAGGTTGGCGCAGCATGTCATCTTTTATATTTCTCTATTACTTGAATGATTCCAACGGAAAAACTACCATCCAGAAATATGCTTTGCATGAAAACATATATCCAACGTTACTAACCACATAGCAAACTATCAGTGCGTGACACAAGATGTCCTTAGCAAAGTCATTGGACAATGCTAACACTTAATACCTAGAATAGACATCACAGGGGAACCCTATTCTACTATGAACTTCGGTCAGCTAAATTTATAAATATGCTTTTTAACCTATGAGCATGATGGTTGCGAGACAACCTTGCTTATCCAATGTGCAATATAGTCTTGCTAATGCATATACTCTTGCAGTGAATGGGGACCATACTTTGCCACCTGGTTTCCTATCAGCAAGTAAAAGTTAGGTCAGTGGGTCGTCTTAGGGGCGGTTACTTGGCTGCCTTATTTGTATTCTACTGGCTGACACACATTTGTCATGATTGCACATGCTTTAGTATGAGATATTCTCTGCATGTTATGGCCACATTAAGTGAAATCTTTTCATAGCTTCTTCATCGAGTATGATATTATGGAAGCATCATTGGTTATAAATCAAAGTTACATAATTATGCATGTAACCAACCAAATGCAAAACTGGCGAAATGTGGGTGTCTGACACCTCTGCCTAACTGTTCGAGGATTACAGGCGTAATGTTATGTTATGCAAACAATGTTTGTATAACTGTTTATTTTCTGAATAAATTAAATAAAACATGGTGGTAAATGCACTGTAATGTCCCAATACATAAAAACTATTAGTATTGAGAGGGAAAAGGTTTATAGACTGACAAAATTTCGAGGTCTTAACAGCCTGTCAATGTACAGATGACCTTATCAACCAAACCCTTTTTAGTTGCAAATCAAATTATTTCCACTCCGAGACCCGACCCCCTCTTAGGAAAAGATAATAGTACCATTATATTGTAAGGCCCAATGTAAAATAACAACCCTAATAGTAACTCGTTGCTATACCTAGCAATCTATGGCTTCAATATTAAATTAATCATGTTGTAATTTATTTCTGCCTAAGAGTATTTTCAGAGAAAATCACTTAAACCATACTTAATAATAACAGATAACTTGTTATGTCTGATGAATTTATCATAGATACGCTAGATATTCATAGATAACACTCAAGTATTGTATGCAGTAAGCATGTAACCTGCATTAAATAATATTTAATTCCTGAGGAGATGGGCAGACCTAAATTACAGCATAGTAAAGAAGAATGTTAATTTGTTATCTGGGCACAAAATGTACACACTTGATAGTACAAGTAAGTACTAAAGTGATATAATTGAAAACAAGGGGGGGAGGGTGCATGGGAGTGCTAACATGGAGGGATTGTGGTTAGAACATCAAGACATCAGGTGCCATATGTTTTACGTAACAAAATTGCTGGAGCTTTTATTGATAAGGATATTATGTCAGAGAACTCTAATAGACAATGTGTGGGGGAAACTTAGTAAGTTTTCCTATATTCTTTATAATATTATGCTGATTAAGATTATAAATAAAACCGCACTGCTGGTAGCTTACCACGGTTTGGTTGTCTTTACTCTGCAGGTTAGACTTATATTTTGGGGTAATACTTTTATAAGTATTATTAAGATAAGTAAATCATGAGCCTGATTGGAGCTCATTCAAAATAAAATTCACAAAATCATGCAAGCAGAATTTTTAAAATACCGACAGTAGACACTGTATATTTATGAATCATGTATTTTTGCTAAAAACAATATGCATTTATATAAATCTGTCGAAAGCCTATGTCGCATGTCGCTCAGATAAACTTCACACATTGCTGCATGCATCACAAAAGTGTATATTTTTGCAATGATGACAATCTGGGTGCAGATTGTACACTAAAATATATACGCAAATTAAAGACAGTAAAAGCCTCAATGAATTTAAAAAACAGATTCTTAACATTATTGATAGACAAAGTGAAAACTGTTACAGTATTGACATTTAATTTGCCAAGTTGTTGGTCATCTGCCTCGTTGAGCTATGGTTTGCAAGCACCGCTGAGAATGAGGTTCTGGGTTCTATTCGTGGATCATGCAAAGTGTTATTCCATCAGGAATTTCTCAGTAGCAGCCACAGAGTATGGATTTGTGCTCAGTTAATGACAATAGGCTCGCCCCTGTTACATGGGACTTAAACATGATGATGATGAATGTGATGTTATGTATACTTATGTGTCTATTTACATTAACATTTTTACTTACATCGTCAAAACTTTGACATTTGATGCATGTAATTTTAATTTTTAGTGAACCAGATTCTATTGTAATGTTTTTATTTTACTTTTTTGAAGCAATTTAATTTTATGTACCTAATTGGAGAAACTTTATGTGTGCCCAATAACATAGATATTATTTACTTATGATCACAAAATTAATGAATTTGAATTCCGATGGAATATATTTTATATATTATACCACCTACTATTTACTTATGATCACAAAATTAATGAATTTGAATTCCGATAGATTCAGGGTGATAATATAGAGCAAATTTTAAAACAAAGATATTTGTTATTCTGCAAGCTCTAATTTTTACCCATTGGAGTAACAAAACAGTTGTTAGGAATATCAACCACAAATATTTTAAAGTTTCTTATATTTCAAGTGAAACTGGTTTTTTGAACTCCATATCTAACTTCATACAGTACAACACAAACAGCAGATCAAATCAGAGCTGACATCAGACATATAAAAATCTATAATTATTATTTTATTATAGTTATCAATTCAACATGCACTATATCCTTAAGGTTATAATACTAAAGCTCTATTGTACCTAAAGTAAGGAAGTCATAAGTACCTAGGCGTTTTATCACCAAAGAGTGATATAGTAGGCCTATAATGGTAACCATTGTTACTGCTTGTACTATAAAGGTTTTTAACAGAGCATTTTGGTTCTATAAGATTAAATAGAATTTAATTTTTATAGTTTACCTCTTAGAACGCTTACAGGACCATACGAATCGTTAAAGTGTTGCATAGTAAAAAAAAAAAAATAAAAAAATAAAAATAAAAAATGGTCATTTGGTGCTACTTAGTACTAAAGACCTAACAAACACTTTTATTTATCTATTATGCACTAATAATGCGTAAAAATAAGTTTTACAGTTCAAGTACTGTAACATTATCGAAAATACTATTCAAGGATCAATCTGCACTGTACCTTACACAACCACTACGTAACCTTTTAACTTCTTAAAAGTTCTCTCAACGTCGCTATGGGGCTAGTTCTGTAAAAGTCATAACAACTCTTCTAGAGTACTAAATAGGACCCCTGGTGCAGCTGCTACATAACTTAATAGCTCTATACGTGAGTTTGTGTTACTGCTACGAGACAAGAGATGATCTAATTCGTTTTTGGTGAAAATATGGCTGCCATTTTCTGCCATGATAGCACATTGACAACACGGCAGGAGCCAATGTGTAATAGCAGCCTGCATAGTCGGGACAAGTACTTATTGTATTAATTTAAATTTAATTAAAACATAAAAAAATATGAAGGCGCATTGTCAAATTTGAAATCAGCGTAATGATTTAATTGATACAATTTTTTTTCGCAAGTGCAAGTTACGGCAGAGTAACGGTCCATGAATGTTTTGTGTTTTATCCTTTTACCCGACTGCAAGGGAAGGGTTTTTCAATACAAATGTTACGTTTAGCAGCAATGGAAAATGACTAAAGCATATGTTACCGATATTATTTGTTTTCTTGGGGAACACTCACGACAAGTGTGATAAAACACATCACTGGAATTGTTTACAGTGCAAAATACAAACATGTTTTGGTTGCTTTTATAGTGCAAATTTGTCACCATGAGACCCTTTATGTAATGTTTATTTAGGGTTTTGTAAACGTTTTTTTCATAGTAGTAGTTAGTACACTCTAATACATTATCAGGACTTTTATAGTACCAAATTTCGTTACTTGGGTAATGTTCACAAATTGACATCCAGAATTATTTGTGTTTTAATTACTTATTGAATTATTGCAGCAAACTCTAAACATCTACCTATGTCAATAATAATTATTTGAAGATCACCACGAAATAAAATTGGGAATCAAACGAGCTTACCTGTTAAGCGAAGTCTTGATTCTAATTTTATGAGTGGTGATCTGAAAAATAATTATTACCCACCCACCACTAGCTAACAACCCCAAAGCTGCAATAATTAATCTACCTAATTCAATGTTAACCTTTCAGGAAATCAAAATGAATGTAGGCATTTGGAACTACTCTGTATAGGAAACAGAGTTTGTTCCTAATGTTATGATCTCTAAAATAAGTGACGTTTCATAATTATGTCAAAACGGGAAAGGACGATGCAAATGTTGCAATCTTTAAAAAATATTCATTTTCTTTTATCTAAAATCGCGGTGTTAATACGTCGTAAGGGAATTACTACCTATGTCAATAATAATTATTTTTCAGATCACCACTCATAAAATTAGAATCAAGACTTCGCTTAACAGGTAAGCTCGTTTGATTCCCAATTTTTCGTCATTGTAATTTGCTCATTTGTACCTTCTCATTCACTTCTCCATTTATTGATCCTATGTTTCCGTCCTATTCTAAATCCCGATGAATTGTTACTTTTGTTTCCGTAACGTTTCCCTACATTTGTTTTCCTCGCACCTAGTACATAATAAAATAAAATAAAAACTCAAAAACGTGACATTGGCTAATGCACAAATCGTGCGAAGCGACAAAAAAAAAAAAAAAAGACTTAAAAAAAAAAAAAAAACGCGTTAGTAATGAACGCATTACTACCCTGATTTTCAGGGCAGTAATGAAATTCCATACAATATAACTGCCTAGATTTTTGAGAAGGTTTAATGAACAGCTTTCAAGCCTTTTAGTGGGTTAGTATTGGTACACTTACCAAGCAAGTGTAGTATAAAATTATAAGTATTGGCAACCGTTTTGGACAAGGGCGGGAATATGAAGATACCAGTGTGACCTACTTGCACGCGGTTTGACCTAGTTGCAGTTGTCGTCGAAATGCTATAAAGTATAGAATGCTGACCCGGGCGCCTCATGGTAAAAATTAACGTTGTCAGTGCACCGAGTCCGTAACGGATTTCAGTACCTAGTGTTTTAGATAACATTTTCTAATGATGTGTTGGCTAGTCTGCCGCATTGTTGCCAGGATCATTTCGTGCAGGGTTGCCATAAAAAATACTGTTTAATACAAACCAGTTCGTAGTTCCAAACACGGAAAAATAGTAGGAAATAAATAAAAAACTTTCTAATTTACATAATATTGTATTTAGGATAGTTAAATAAAAGTTATACATACACAGGTATTTAACATATTATATGGAATTGTAAAATCTTCAGTGGATATACAAAATGGTATATAGAGCAGATTAAATATGTAATAAGAATTTTGAATCAATAAAAGTTTGGTGCGTCGCAGTTTAATTTCCATGGAATAGTCATCAGGAGAAAGTTGTTTATAGAATTCTAGTTAAGTTATCGTTTCAATTATTGTCCCTATGAATGCATTCAACCTATAGGGCCGTTGCGGCAATATAAGTAGTCAGTCATTTTAATCAAAAGATTTGTAAAAATAAAAACTATCTTGAATCAAATAACACATCATTGTTGATCCGAACGATTGAAAAGATTCAATAAGACGCAAAACCTTCGAAACACTAATATGCATGTTGTTATACGTTGGACATGTAAAATCAAAAGACAAAACGAACCCAAAGAGACCAAACGAACGACCCGAATATGACGTCATATTGTTTCAGAGACCACGACAGAGAATCGACCGCCCATGGACCAGACTAACTGAAACGAACGACCGGACTCTAAAACACTGCCTAACATCCATTTCATGTTATTTTACCTCCGTTTTCAAGTCATAAGATTAAGTGGTTTTAATTTTACAGCTGGCGAGTTTTCGGAAACAAATCCGTCGGAACTACTGCTGTACGTCATAGTGCCTAGAGGTATAAGCAGAAGTCGGGTGGCTAGAGTTTATATGCCTAAACTTTAAGGAAGTACCTTCCTTTTATTTAACATATTTATTTCAAAACTTAATAAAACATTCTGGTGACTTATAGGACAATGTAATTTTAAATATAGTAGCATCATTGTATTACATCATCAATTACAAGAAAACAATAAAACGCAGTACAATTACACAGAAAATTTAGTTTCACTACATACGACATTTAAGGCCCCGAACACACGGCGTGTTTTAGAGCAGACGACGCGCGTTTCAGGAACGCGCGCCGTCTGCGCATTAGATGCCAATTTTGGCGTTTTTATAGGTTCAAACGCGCGTAAAACGCAATGGAACGCGCGCGCACGTTTGAAGCGCTTGTAGACACGCGTTTCACAATCGCCCTGTGTGCTTAGTTTACAAGTTTGCGTTCAAAACTCGTTTGAAGCGCGCACACGCGCTACATCAGCGCATCGTCTGCGTGTACAAAATACGCCGTGTGCCTTATACGCGCCGACATTATGGAAAAAATATAATATAAATAATTCATTATCAGTTAAAATATAACATAATAATTCTTAACAAAGTAATTTTTTATGTATACCCTAGATGTTACATTGAAATGTGTGTTAAATAGAATTTTGCAAATTATAAACGACAATGTTGAGTTGTTTTCAAACCATAATACTGCCTAGCAAAACATAAATAAATTAGTAATTGTTCGGATGGGTGGGGGGAGGGGGGGTAATTCCTATAACCTAGTACAGATTACTTGCAACACAACATTCAATGCAACATGTTACACAACAAGCAATAAAGCTATACACAGTGAGGGCATGTCATACTGGAAACGTATAGGTTGATGTGCCCGGTGTCCGTGACTCGCCGTGTGCGTTGTTTATACCCGACTACGTCACGGTCAAAGACAGGCTTGTGATCTTTAGTGTGTTCGCAGACACATTAAAATATTGCAAATAATCTGTACGTGGTTGTTTAGGTCTATGGTTCACGTTGCCTGTGAATGGTGGTTATCAGTTACAAATATAGTCAAGCAATACTCATGGTTTCTACCTCCATTGGGGAAGTAAGACAGTGGGTTCACGTCAAGAAGCACATAACATAGAGTACATAGTGGCAAGACGATGTCTTGAGGGATAGAAAACGGAAAATACTGCATATCTGAGACACGTACAGGACACGCCTCTCGGTAAAACTTAACTAAAAAATATGAAAATAATTTGCTCAATAAATCACGAAATAACCTAATAATCCTTTCCACAATAGAGGCACAATTATTTACTAAAGGTACTTTTTATTTCACTAATTTTAAATATTATATTATTCGTAAACTTATTATCTAGTGTGTAGATGTATTTACAGCTTGAATATTCGAAAATAATAACTAGTAATATGGAATAACTCTGAAATCTAATAAAAATAGAACCGTCCCTAACAGCTTAAATAATATTTGTTCTATTGTGAGCTGCCTAAACGAGCACTAAGAACACAGGGAACGGTTTAATGTGAAAATAAAAATAAACTATACAAAGAAAACTGCTGAGAAATGCAGAAAAAAATACTCAAGCGGTGTGTACGATAGTGTTGTACAAATGCAAGTTTCTAAACAAAATATTGTTCATGTCAAAAATAAATAAAACTATAAAAATATTTCTTTTTTTTGTTACATCCAAGAAAGATTCGAATGATTCATGAGAATCATTTATTGGGACGGCTATCAAGGTACTTCAAACCGAGAGTAAAGTTTATAAACGAAACCGAACATCTTGAAGTGTACCCGCTAGTGTATCCTCAAACCGCTACTACTTACTACCGTGACGCACAAGCGGAGTTTGTATGTTTAAGAACAGGTTAAAAATATTTGTTTTAATTTTTTACCCACTCTCCTCCGTCTCCTCAAAATGGTCTTTCTTTTTGTGCGCCGTTTTCGCCCTGCAATATAAATTGAAACTGTTCATTTCGTTCGGTAGCCCAATCTTAAACTATTTATGATTGAAGTGCACTCCGCATGCGCGATTCGTTTGTCCAAATGTGTGTTTTAATTTTAATATTTTAGCACCTTATTCTCATCCGAGTGGACAAAAGCGCTCGGCCCTAGGCAATCATGCCAAATACTTCGAACACAAGTCGTTATCATTTCAGGTGACGTTATACTAACACTAAACTTAAAATCGGGGTGTTGAGGAAAAACATAGTTTTCCACTGTGCGATCCCTTGCGAAGCCCAACGTGCCATCACAAGTTTAATCAATAAATTCGCAAACTGTCAATACAGCGTGGAATCGTTCCCACTTTGCTGATACTTGTAAATGGCGGCACGTTCTTGTACCAAATGATTGCGGCATTCGATGGACAAATAATAATTAACGTCCACTAAACTATCAGATTTTCATGGCAAATTAATAGAAAACGATTAAATAATAAAGAAATGCATTGAAAATATAAAATAATAATAAAGTATATGAAAATATAGCTGAGCATAACATGTGAATGTCGTCTGTGCGTTCTCCCGTGTGCTCACACCACTGGCCGACAGTTTACAAATTACACTATCCTCTACTCCACTCCATAATTCCTAGGAAATCTCTAAATTGAGAATAAGCTCATTTATTTCTTCGTAAATATAAAAAAAAAAACTGATCGTAATCTTTCAATAAAAAGGGGAAAAATATTATAACAGAAAAGTGCGTAAGTTCTAACACGTGACATTAAAAATTGACTTTGATTTCAAATAAAATTACTTAGGATTTAACTTTTATTTTTTTTTGCGATTTTTTTTCTTACTTTTTAACACTTAACTATGATCGAGTGTGCAGCTCGCTGAATATATGGTCTATACGTACAGTCAGACAGAGTCATACTTACCAAAATCCTTACATTTCCGTTATTTGGGGTGTTATTGCAGCTTTTTAATATTTTCCTTATTCGATTGCCATATTGTGTTCTATTATTCCCAAAATTTTAATTAGAGACCGTAGCGCTTGCAATACACCAGATATAACCGGTAAGGTGGCTATCATTACGTCTAAACATTGAAGTAGGAGCGATACAGTCAACCTTGAGTTTTATTCAAGGGAATATTGCAAACTAATTGACAACATTACTACTCTGGTTTCGATGCTAAAAGTTGACTGTACCATACTTATTATGAAATAATCAACTGCTTTTGGTACAAAAGGTGATCCGACATTTGTCGAGATGACGAAGACAATTGTCGAAACTACAAATTATTATCATTAAGGAGTTCTTGTTTAGACTGGAATGGCAAATTGAGAAGTTTTCGTTTTTATCAGTTCTTTGAGTCCGAAACAAGAATTTAAACCGATTTGAGTTTATTGCGTGATCGGCAAGTGTGGCAAGAGCACACAATAATAATTAGGTTCAAACTCGGTTTCGAAGTATCATTTAGGTCACAGTTCATTCGTATAACATGCTTAATATAACGGGTGAAATAACTTAGTGTCATGTTTATGTAATGAACTAATGAGCCAAGAACTCCTTTTAGTTGTTAGTGGCGACGAATCGCTTAAAGATTCCACGTCACGAGGTACAAAAGCAGCCTTACTCAAGTACCGAAAGCCCGACTCTCATACATGTTTCTTTTCTAGTTGTTAAACCGTTCTTAATACTGGATCCTCGCTTTTGTCAGTTTCATAATTTAATATAATACAATTTCGAGCAAGTGTGCGAAAAGGTCTCGACAAAAAAAACAAAAAAAAAACTGGGATTTGCCACTAAAATGGCAATTTATATTGTTCGTATAACCGAAGAGGGAGGCCTCCCTCAAATGGGAAAAAGCAATAAAAATTGCTTTGAAATGAGTCGAAAACTTGACACAAACACAGGTCGGCACTGTCATATAAAAAGACAATAAGAACAAGGATCCAGTTTGTAGAAAACATGAAAGTGTTGCGCCTCGGTTAGTTTTTAATGTTTGACGTATGAGTATATAATGATGCCAGCTAGAATGAATCCGAACGTGATAGTTAATGGTTTGTACAGCGACCTCTTGAGCTTGTGCCACTGCTCCGCCTCGCGGGCTTTCCTCTTCATCTTGGAGACACGTTCAGCAAGATCCCGTGTCCTACGCCGACGCAGCTCCGTGCCATCGCCGCCAGAGCTGAACAGAAAAATAATAAAACCATTAAAAAAAAACAACTACAACGTATAAATATACACAACATTAAAAAGCAACGGAAATATGATGATAATGAAATGTGCTTTTAATTTCTTAGTCTTTTATGACCAATCTGCGGCTCGTGCCCTCTCTTCAGGAGAAGAGCCGTATGCAGTGCTGCGAGGCAGCTATCTGTACCATTTATTTATTATTTCAAAATGGCCTGTCACAACAAGACATAAATAAATATATAATATTCCAAACAATTTGTTGAAAAAAAAAGAACCGTTTCTGGCTCGATCTTGTCCATAATAATTGAATCATCATCATCTGCCTAGCCTTTTCCCAACTATGTTGGGGTCGGCTTCCAGTCTAACCGGATGCAGCTGAATACCAGTATTTTACATGGAGCGACTGCCTATCTGACCTCCACAACCCAGTTAATACTAGGTAATACAATAACCTTTGGTAAGACTGGATGTCAGACTTTCAGGTCACACACCAGTAACGACTGCCGAAGGTCTATATATGGCAGCCGGGACCAACAGCTTAACGTGCTTGCCGAGGCACGGAGGAAACTCGGTATGTAATGGGCGGCCACCCATCCACAGAACAACCTAGGCAAGCGCAGCTTAACCTAAAGATCGACCCGAGTGGCAGTTCTTATTAAGCCACGAGCTCCTCCATAATAACTGAATAACATGTTTAAATCTCTAAGCACTCCCATTTCACCATGTGTTCTCGGAGGGCAAGTCGTAATCTTTGAAATCTACATAATGCTTTGACACATGTATGTAGTTTCTGGGGCAATCTAGGTAAAGACTTGCCTAAGCATTACGACAATGTTATATTTTGGAGCTGCTACATGTCTACGCATTACATGGCTGACAAGGCAGTTGAAGAGTGTTGGTTAAAATTACATAACGGTTACTAGATAATTTCTCAAATCTATGGAGGCTTTGCAAGTTAATGTAATGATTGAAATTTATGTAATGACCATGATTTTCTTTGCCTACATAGAAGAGAATTCTACAATGTTCAAAAGCATAGTATAATAAATATATGAAGATAAAATACAACAAATAACAACAGCATTATAATGGTGTTTGCCAAAATAGTTCACTGTTGAAGCGCAAAGCACACTGTAAAGCGTGATATCCACTGAATTGTGATTTTTTATTATTATTATGGAACTTATTGCAATTTCATGAGCTAAGAATGAAAACTATAAACATCTTTTAGTCATTTTAGACTTTTCTGTGTTTTTTTTTAAAGTCGTTTTTGTTTTGCAAAAAGTTGTTGATTTTATCTTTTTAGTTATAGACCACATAAAGTCTTGTCATCATGAATAAATTTTCCATTGTGACTAGAAGTTATCACGGACATCATGTCAACAAAGGCCAGGAGGAAAAAAAACTAAAGTACTGAACCGATTTTAATGTAATTTCTATGAGAGCAATCGGAAAGCTCTTTCAAATATTTTTTATTCAAATCGGTTCATACATGACGGAATGATTTGAAACGCATAGTATATGTGATTTGAAACGCATAGTAGATACCCTGACATTATTGATCATGTATCTATTTAAGTCGCGAGTTACTAGGCTTTTCTTGGGTTAGCTTGTTCCATCGACGACCTCATCTCTGGCCTCAGGTTACGATTGAGGTCAAGATAGGCCCGGCCCATTTCATACAAAAAAATGTTGTAAGGAAAAGTCGGGTACGTTTTTATAGTCACAAGGTATAAACACAAGTATTTGTCACAAGGTATCAACTTCGGATTCTCGATTAAGAAATAATTTTGTCGTTTATTTTGTCCATTTCGACGTCAATATTTATTTGGAAGTTAGAAAATACGTTTGTTGCTACTGGAGTTACATTTAGTGTCGTATCGTGAGTTCTAAATTGTATAATAGTGAAGTGAACGTACTCGAGTCAGCAATGATAGTGATACAGGGTCTAATGGCTTTGTAACAGGGACCGATTAATCGAGTTAAAAGGTTAACCGGTTATACTTGTAACCCAAGTGTTTCATTAAACAAATATACAGTTCGACCCGTTCAATATATGGGTTGACCATTTAAATATTACGGATTAACCAGCATGAGAGAGACAAAGCGCCGAGGGTGACCTGGCACCGCATTTCTTGCATCTTTTATGCACATAAAAAACTAGCGTGAACCAGTTATATAATATATTATATAGGCTGATTAACCCTTACTAAAACATAACAGCGATATTATGTTATGTGCACTCTATAATACGGGTTAACCGTTACTATATATCCTGCCCATCCTGCAAAACCACTTGCACCTTTTAGGATTTACTCGAAGCAAATGATAGAGCTGTGCAGGTGGCTACATACTGGTCTAACACAATTTGAGATCATCGACACGTAAAGAAGAAGACCGTTACTCAATGGTTTTTGTGACCTAAGAAAATCTCGATTAACCCTTAAACGGGTAACCTTTTCGGTCCCTGTTTGGTGATGAAATAAGGATCACATTGGAAACACAAGTGCAGGACGAACACATATAAGGACATAGTATTAGTACACAAGGTGAAAGCGACATCGACATCCAAACAAATACCACGTATTCAGTACATAATTCGATATTCCTCCCCACATAAACTTTGAAACCGGAAATTAAAGAGAAACTGTTGTTTCAGCACTTCTCTTTTTTAAGGTGATTTTCAGGGTAGCCCGTGAAAATCGTTTATTTTTACGATTTTGCAATTTGCCGATAAGTGACCGTCCGGTTGTATGTTAAATAAAATACGATTCGCGACCGTAACAAATGTGACTTTACCGAGTAATATTGATTTAAATCACCAATACAGCCCTCTCAGTTCATATAACTTCCTTGAATGCCTTTTTCATCAAATAGTCACTCAATGGAAATAAATTAACTCAAGAGGATTGTATTCATGATTTTAATGATTATTTCTCTATAAATACATATGCATTACGTGCGCAAATCATATTTTAACCAACATAAAACTTAGAAGGTTTCACCTTAAATTACCCATGAAAAGTTGCTAGGTGGAGGGTTCGGAATGGTGCACTTACTGAATACATGATAGACGCTTGAACGTCGATGAATCTTCCATCCCGCATTAAATGTTACCAGATCTCAAATTCTCACAATAGTTTATGCAATTATAGCTGAAATATACAAATAACATTAATTTTAATTAGAATTGTTTAACTTATTTGATTTAAGCTATGCTATATGTACAGTGCAGTTTAAGAAAACCTTCGTCAATTTTCTGTGTCGATTCAAGACACATTATTATTAAACAAATATATTATTATATTCTGCTTCGATAGTGTACGAGGTCCCAAACGCGACTCCGGAGTTCGAGCTCCGAGCTCGAATTCGAGCTTTACATGTTAACTTAATAGGCCACGATGGGCATGCCCACAACCCTAGACTTGTGACGTCACACTTTCGCGGTCACAGCTGAGCAATTATTTGAAAATTTGATAAATTATTAACTTTATGCACAACAGTAACTAACTATTCCAAGGCAGCAACCAAGAATTGTATGCTCGCTTCGCTCGCTATTGCATTTTGGCCTTTTTTATTAAGGTTTTTATAAGTTGACCTTTACTTTTGTTGTCATCTCTGTATGAATAAACAAAAAAAAAACCCAATATATGGGTAGGAGGCGGGATGCTTAAATTTTGAAGTAAGAAGAGAGAGAGAAAAGCCCTTTTAGGCCCTTACAACCCTTTTTCTCATTAAAAAGTAGCCTATGTCCTTTCTCAGGCTTTAGACTATCTGTGTACCAAATTTCATTTAAATCGGTTCAGTAGTTTTGGCGTGAAAGCGCGACAGACAGACAGACAGAGTTACTTTCGCATTTACAATATGAGTAAGGATATGGATTAGACACATTCTGTCACTATATCGGTCATGGGTGAGTTCATGCTGCAACTCGTACTTGGCCGATTTTCGGGTGACTGTGCCCACAAGCTTTTTTGGGGGCTAGATCCGCGTCTGATGCGGTAGGTAGTGTCAGACTTATACTGACTAAAAACCACCCATGTTCCTTCTTAGCCTTTTGTGCCGAGGCCGCGGTATCTCTTTCAAACAACCCGCAGCCCCGATGGAGAGAGACAGAGTATGTTTCAACAGTTTTTTGTCAGAGTAGTCACGAAACACCCATCTTGTTTTAAAACATAACGTGTAAAAGTGAAAACAATTTACAGAAATAAATATTTATGACTAATTACGTTCAATTCCATAACATTGCCTTTATGAGAATACTGAGTCGGTAAACTCGTTACTAACGGACTGCCTCGTTGATCTAGTGGTCGCAAGCGCGACTGCTGAGCATGAGGTCCTGGGTTCGATTCCCGGGTCATCATCATCTTCCTGCCCTTATCCCATTCTATTTGGGGTCGGCGCAACACGTTTTTTTCTTCCATTCTTCCCTGTTACACGTCAAGGTGGCATTTATTCCTTTCTCATTCATATCATTCCTCACACAATCCATCCATCTTTTTCATCGTCAGCGTTTCATCCCTCCTCATTACATGACCATACCATGATTCCCGGGTCATGCAAAGTGTTATTGGCTTTTTCCATCAGGAATTTATCAGTAACAGCTACGGAGACTGAATTTGTGCCCGGTAGATGGCAATAGGCTCGCCCCCTATTACATGGGACTTAAACATAACTGGCGAAATGTGGGTGTGCTATTAGGTACACCTCTGCCTAACCCTTCGGAGATTACAGGCGTGTTATGTTATGAGTCGGTAAAGCAATACAGCAGTTTGCATGATTGGAGCAAAACATCACGATGTTGGTGACGAATGGTTTTCTAACTGTGACTGTACATTACTATGAAAGCATCTATAGTTATCCATTATTTTATAATTAGCTAATTATAATATCGTAACGACATGTCCTATGATTATAATAAAGTATATTTATTAGCTATTTCATAGCGTGTGGCTTCCCAGTCTCTAATAGTTCCAAGGACTAGATTATTGCAAGCTATAGAAGTTTTGTAGTGAGTAACAAGTGTCTAGAAAAATCTCTAGAACTGTGATTATGTTCTACCTAACTATTAACCATCCTATTACCGAAATGAACTAGATTTAATAACCTATCGACGAGTCTACTTTTTTGTCGACTACTCACTACTATTTACATATATTACATATATTACAACTTAGTAATTACGATAAACATTAAACCCTTATCTTCTTAAAGAAAATCTATTATTTTTGGACTACTTCTAATCTACTCGTCTACTGACTCTATCGTCATTTTTCTAGTACTACGTTTTTTTTTTATTTATTTTTTTATACTTTTTTTTTATTTTTTCTCGTATACATAATTTCGAACCTAATCCTATTTACTGACTATATCACTACACTGCTCTAATTGTTTCAGAAACAAACTAACAAAAGCCCTATACTTAAATCTAAAAAGCCTGAAATCCTACACTGTTATAATTAACCGGAAAGATCTCAGAAGCGTAAAACACTATTCTATAAGCTCTGCTAAACGTCGGTTTAAACGACTAGTTTCTAAAATATGAATCTGTCGAAGATTCAGAACTATCTGGCGAGGCACCATTAGTGCGATCGAGTGGCTCGCAATCGAGTCCGCGGTTCCTCATATTCTCAATGCACGCGCACCGCATGATCCAACGAATGAAGTCTGTAACTAACCTTTCAGCGTTGTTGGTCGGTTCGTCGTCTTCATCATCAGCCGATGATGAGTTGTCTTGATGCACCATAGTTGGCGGAGTCTCGTCCGAGCTGGACGAGTCTTGCGGAGTAGACAAGTTCAAGTTTCCTGTGAAAATATAATGTTGGAAAAATTATACCCGGCTGTTCTTATTTTCTTAAAGACCACACGGTCAGAGAAAAGATGGTGGGGTTAATACCTGGTTTCTGAAAGCCTTGTAACATTGTATTGCCTGCGAATTAGACGCATTTGTCAGATTATCGCCAATGTTATCATGAGAACGATATGCAGGACTATTTTAAGCGCTTATACAGTATTTATGCTACCTGCTTTTAAGTACAAAAATGAACTCAAATACAATTTTTACACGGCGTGTAATGCTGCTTTGGATCCAACTGCTATTTACTTTTTATTTATTTTTGTTCACATTTTGTCTCGTTTATTTTCTTATCTTTTGTAGTCTCTTTCTTTATCAATAAATAAATAATATAATATATCATTTCGAGACTCGGCCTTTCAGAAACCAGTTTATGCAGCCTAAATATGCTGCTCTGACATCAAAACATTAATAATTGACAACAATTTTAATGGCCATCCACATTGTAAGCTAACACCATCATAAAATAAATGATTGCTAGTGAAACGGTAGAAAATCATTAGTTTTATTAGCAAAAGAAATATTTTAAGCAGACGAAGAGTGTTCATGCAAAAACCGTAGTTATAAGTTTGTAACTGTTGGAAAAGTACGAAAGTTGATTTTGAAGCTCGATAGATGGCGTTGCTTAAAATAAAAGCAGGCTATGATTATGTTACATCGATTTGGTTGGGTTCGAGAGATTTCAGAGAATATAATATACCAGCTTAGATCAGGACACAATTTGGTTTTATTTAATTATCAACCCTATTAGTGTTCACAACAAGTGTGCTAGTCCAACATTACCAGCTCGGTAATAAACATTGGTCCATCGACCCTGGATCAGACCCACAAAGTCTGTATTTTTTGAGATTGCGGTGCCTTTGGCCCGCACCCCAGTGTACTCGCAGTGGATCGCTGCAATAGGAGTACCGGGTATCAACAACAGCTTCGTCCAGCAAGGTGGACGAGCTCAGCCACTGTGGTTAGTTCAACGTGACGTAACAGAGGGCGCCACCAGTAGTTCAACAGAGGATCAGTGTTTGAGTCAAGGCGACTGATCGCATTCTGCTGAACGCGTTCAGGTGAACGAGATCAATGATGAAAACCAACGGTTGAAGTTCCAAGTGACGCCACAGAGGGCGCTACCAGTGATACACTATGCAACCGACTTGGAAGTGTGAGTGAAGTGCAAACGTGAGTACAATTTCATAAATAATAGTAGCAGTGATTCTGAACTTTATTTTAGTGAATTTTGAACTTTATTTTAAAGAAGATTTTTTAACCGTAGTTATAAGTTTGTAACTGTTGGAAAAGTGTGCTAGTCCAACTTTACCAGCTCGGTAATAAACAAAGAGTCATATAATAAAATTTGTGAGTATAGAATTTCTAACGGAACCACAGTTTGAAATATATCCAACAAAGTGTCTACGACCTGAGAATCCTAACATAGATAAGCACATCAACGTGAAACATCAATATTTTAAAACACTAACAACGAACATTGAAACGAAACTAGTTTTACTCGCGGACGCACTGACGCGTAGTGTATAAGTCAACAACCGCGAACCTGTAAAGCTAAGTTCATTCCAATTCATACAAAAATACTTTACAAAGCTCGCATTCCTTCTCTAAAAAGAGTTCAGTCTCTACTACATACGCAAATGTGACCTAGACATAGAGAGTGAGTGATGAATGGCATGCACTCAGTATGATGCTGCCTGTCAGCCTGCAGGTCTCGCTGTGTTCTCCGCTGTCAACATTATATTAGTTCGTATCACAATCCAGTGCGTCGGCTCCCACCATTGTTTTCTTTCTCTATTCTGATGGCATTCATCAAACGAAACGACTCGACGACGATTAGCAAATACGATTCTAAAATGTTCCAGGTTGTAAACTGTAAATAGTTTAAATATATAAATGTACATAATTACGTCATCTGCTCAGATAATTTTACATATTTCTTAAACACTGGTATAAGAGCACAGAAATTGGCAAAGACTTGACTACTACCAAAAAAGAAAACGAAGTCCCTTAGGAGAAGGATATGTTCGGTCTGCTGAAAGGACCGTCGCAGGAGGAAAACGTAATACGCAAATGAAAAGCTGTTAAAGCAATTCAACGTTGGAAACAAATGAGCTAGGAGTAAACACGTTCACTCGAGGGTCCGGTAGCGGTTTCGTGATTGACGAAACTTCCAAGACCTACCAAGAGACTCGCTGGTGGGGATTGCGGGTAGCGGGCGCGCGGGGGCCCGAGTCAGACTCTCCGCGCGGGGAGGCGGCGGTGGAGGCGCTTCCTCCTCTCCAACCATCACGTAGATGCTCTCCTCGAGTTCGTCTTCTTCTTTCTGGAATTAAGAATAAGATATTCGTAAGATTCTTTCGCTAAATAATGAGGCGAACGTTTTTTTTATTAAAACAGATTTAATAAAAACTTTTAATATAGGAAAGTGAGTCAATGAGGCAGAATGACGTTCAGTTGTTCAGCCAACGAATGCCAATTTCAAACAGACCATACGTCAAATTGCATATCATAATGTCAATCATATACAATTATTGTTTTTCTCCAACAGAAAAACGGATTTTCAAATGGTGTTTGCGGTAGGTAGGTAGTCTTCTTCTTATCGTGTGGGCAGTAAGGTCTAACGACCCCACACACCCTGGTGTCTGAGTTTATAAACCGCCTCAAGGGCCTCTGACATGGTTTGACGACCGCCGGGTTCGGCGGGTTGGCGGCCGGGACCACCGGCTCTTACGTGCCTTCCGAAGCACGAAATTATCTTTTTATCAGACAATAAGGTGATTCAAGCCTGCAATTTCCTAGCCAAACTGGAAATCACTTTACAAAGTATGCTTCCCGTGGGAATCGAACTCACGACCACCGGGTCACAAGGCAAACGCCTAAACCACTCGACCACGGAGGCAGTTAGGAGGTAGTAGGTAGGTGGTAGTAGGTATGTACGTAGTAGGTAGGTAGGTAGTAGCCCTCCTGATTAGATGGTCTAAGTAGCTAAATGTCCAACTACGCAAAATGTCTAATGAGCAGTAAGTCTACTTAGCAAAATGTCCATGTAGCAAAACGTCCAACTATCAGATGGTCTGTATAGCAGAATGGAAGGTAGGTAGGTACTTGGTAAGTATTGTAAGTAGTCATTAGTTAGAAGGTAAGTAAGTAGGTACAAAAAAGGGCATAGCAACGCATGCCGGGTACAGCTAGTTATTATGATGATGCCTGATGCCTGCTATTTGGATGTGAATGATTAAATAAATTTGAGCGCTTCCTTTTGTAGCCGTTTTGTGTTTGATATGAGGAAGCAAGACCATATTTCTCACTTCCGCAAGGAACATAAGTGGGTTCCTATCTACCCTAATCGTCTTCGCAGGTACACTCGGATGTTATGTCTCTACAACATCCTTTATTACCCTTAATATATTTATTATAGGTAAATATTACTAGTGTTTATTTTGTATATTTATATGTATGTTTATTTTATACATGGATAATTTGGATTTAATTCCAATTTTCTTGTATGTCTTTCTACACACTGTCTACATTTCTAATACAACTTTCATGTCGCAGGATTTTTTAAATAAAATAAGCAGTAAGTACCTTTGTGCTCTTCTATTTTAATGTAATGATGACCTGTTATGTATTTTGTGTGTTCAAAGATAAAAAAACCGCAATGTTTGAATACGAAGGACCAACAGAAGGACCAAATAGATGTACAATGGTTGCTCATAGGTCACAATATTATACCAAAGTATAAATTCGCTGAAAAAAGTTATTTAAACACGAAAAAGTCTCATAAAACCCTCTGCCCACGCCTTCAGGTACAGGCGTGATGATGGCAAGGTAGGTAGGAGGTAGGTAGTATGTAGGTAGGTAGGTAGGCAGGTAGGTACGTAGTATGTAGGTAGGTAGGTAGGCAGGTAGGTACGTAGTATGTAGGTAGGTAGGTAGGCAGGTAGGTACGTAGTATGTAGGTAGGTAGTAGGAAGGAAGAAGGGCATTACAACGCATGATAGGTGCTGTAACAGCCGTACCTGGCATGCGTTGCAATGCAAAAAAATATCAAAACTAGCCAGTTTTGATAATAAATTTTGAAGCCTAAGAAAAACAAACATAAAAACAAATAAAAATAATTAACGAAGCACAGCGCCCTACAGCTATCTTTTAATAAACACTCTTTGACAAAAAGTTAGTTACTAACCACACGATAAAGAAGAAACACCCTAATCGCCGTATTTTAAACCTATATTTTCAAAGTATATATACCAAAGTATTGGAACGTAACACCGACATTGTTTTCTAAGAACTCAAAGCACGGTCCGATTCCCCTTTTCCACGATTTTATAATATATTGTAACTACTTTGCTTGGAGTACTGTCGCTGTGATAATATACAATTAGACCGCAATTTAAAATAGAGTATTTTACTAAACTTTGTTTTTAAATTCAATGCCTATTTGAAATTTTTATATTTAACTTTAAACTTTCAGGGCTGAAGACGTCATCACCATAAAAGTTTCCTTTGCTCATTCAACGGTTTAATACGTGAGTGACACTCTAACAAGACGGTTTGTTTTATAATAGTATCCACATGACGCTTAGGGCTAAACCGTGAGATTGCCATTGCCATATCCATATCTGAACGCAGGCTTTAGCGTACTTCTCGTTATTCCTTCTTGAAAAAGCATTATTCAAGGCCATATAACGTCGCCTTAGAGTGAAAACCTCGGTAATGCATTTTTCCTCAAATTTATGTTATTGCGTTTCTGGGAAGAAAACCTCGCAACGCACATCCTATTAGTCTAACTAATTTGTTCATTCGATATACATATAATATATTTAATATTAATTAATAAAAAAACATAAAAGACGCCGTACAAACGCCCTGTTGCAGCACGCAATTTTTCTTCCTCTTGAAAAGTTACTTATTTTACACATACGAGCTTTTCCCTCTAAGGCGTCGATAATTAACGGTCCTGTCGAGGCTGCGGGTTTGTTCGAAAGATACCGCAGCCCTAGACATAAAAGGCTAAGGAGGAACATGGGTGGTTTTTAGTCAGTAGAAGTCTGACACTCCCTTCTGCTCCGCCCAGAGCGGAGGAGTCATTTGATGAATTCCCATTTCCCACCCTCCGAACAAAAACAAATATTTATGTAAATACTAGCTGTTGCCAGCGGCTTCGCCCGCTACAACTCGAAAATTATCCCACGGGAAGAGAAAATCGGGATAAAAAGTAGCCTATATGTTAATCCAGGGTATAACCTATCTACATACCAAATTTCAACCAAATCGGTCCAGCCGTTTATGCGTGAAAGAGTAACAAACATCCACACATCCATTCTCACAAACTTTCACATTTATAATATTTAGTAGGATTTACAAATAACGGTTAACCAATTGTAACGAGAAATAAATAATGAAAGACCTCATTCCTAGAAATTGTTTTGTATTTCTATTGAACCCCTTTAAAAAAAAAAACGTAGAAATTAGCTACTCCAGTTTAACACTGAAATCATTTATTTCGACATTAGTTAGTATTACTGTTAATCACTTTAACGTAGTAGTGGTTTTGAACTTATAAACCTCGAAAATTTCATCTATTAACACTAATTTTAACGTAACTTTGGGTGTAAACAAATAGCATTAGGATTATGGAAACCCGAATATAATTAACTAATAGGCATCTTTAACCTTTTTCCCGAACAACTATAAAACAATTGTTTCCTTGATATGTCTACATCTTATTTCTTACTAGCTGATGCCCGCGGCTTCACCCGCGTGGATGTCGGTCAAATTATATACTAAAACCTTCCTCTTGAATCACTCTATCTATTAAAAAAACCGCTTCAAAATCCGTTGCGTAGTTTTAAAGATTTAAGCATACATAGGGATATAGGGACAGAGAAAGCGACTTTGTTTTATACTATGTAGTGACGCGGCGCTTGGTGAAATAGCAAACAATTTTGTGCGAGTGTGACTTCTTCTTTGTGGAGTTAGTGCTAAACCTGGTGTCAAAGTTTTCTTGAAGCCCAAGGGTCTCTGACTTGGCTGTAGGCATGATAAATCTTAGTCATGCCGGTTTCTTTACGATGTTTTCCTTCACCGAAGCAAGTGATAATTATTTTTACTATATTTAATAATTAATTACAAGGATTCGAAGTCGAGACTACCACTGCTTATACTGCAAGTGTGACTGAGTGATATTCGCACTCTTAGTTACCCTAGTTATTATCAATAGCGCTGGCGCTGCCTGCATGCATCAAATCGTTGAAAAGAAAACAAAAAAATATACAAAAAAATAAATAAACAATCGTTGCTGCTACTGAGAATTTTCTAATGGAAACACTCAATAACACTGCCCGACCTGGGAATCTAACCCAGGACCTCATGCACAGCAATCGTGCTTACGACCACTAGACCAACGGGCACAAAGTTTTTAAACGTCAAAAAAACTGACTAAGTTCCTTACGATACGCAAGCAGAAGATCGTTTAATATCTTCTCATGGTTTTCGACTAGTTTAGCAATATCTTATATATATATCTGTTTTAGAGATAATAAACATATCATCACGCCTGTAATCTCCATAGGATGAGGCAGAGGTGTACCTGATGGTACAACAGTTATATTTTATGTTATAAGTTCCGTGTAAAAGGGGGCGAGTTTATTACCATTAACCGCCCACAAATACTGATTCAGTAGTTCCTACTTACAAATTCCTGATGGAAAATCCTAAGGCAACTTTGCCTTAGAAAAGTTGCCTTACCCGGGCATCGAACCCAGGACCTCATACTCAGCAGTCGAGTTTGCGACCACTACACCCATGAGGCAATTTTACAGAAGTAAGCTAAGTAGTAAGCTTGAAGTGGAACAAGTTGTTAAAAAACCTGTTTTGAATCTGAAAATTTGAATTTGACGTACTTACCTTTAAAAAATAAAATCTATGTTCGTATTAATATAAGAGCATATCGTGAAAAGAAGACAACAAATCGTAGTCCCATGTTTCAAGCAGGCCGCGCCGCCGCCGCAGAGCCATGGCTTGCAGGAGCAAACCAGTTTCTATAACCAACGTTATTACGCCGTCGAAAAATATTTATGTTCTCGCTTCACAGCCCCCTTCGGTTATACTCCAACCAGCATGGCACAGTACCTACAACGTGCAGTTTTGCATTCGCGTCAAAATTCAACAGAATGTCATAAAAGACATTAATAATCAAATTAAATTACGGTCATCATATCGGTTGTTGAGGCAATAAGAAATGGTCGAATTGAGGTTTGGCTTTATTTGTGTGTAAAGTTTAAAGTGCGATCGAGAATCAGACGAGTTGCGTTACACGACTGGTTCACACTTATTGATTTCCGTTTAAAACGACAAAAAAAAAAAACTTCAACCTTAACCAAATGAAAGGATGTAAAATGGGTATTTTACAGCGTTAAATTTGACGCAGATGCAAAACGACAGTTTATATAACGTTCTGAAAACAACAGGCTGATATTGAACACTTACGTATGCAGGATCCAATCGCTTAGCGCCCTCGATGACGGCTTGGTAGGAGAACCGCAGTTGGTCCGGAGTCTGGATCAGCCCCATTCGGTGGCGCCGCATTTCTATCAGTTGTTCTTGGATATTCAAGTTCTCCATTCCCTCCTTCTCGCCCTGGTTGGGAAAAGGTCGTCCGGTTAGAAAAATGTACTTAGAATCAATTATCCAATACCAAGAAGTTAAAAGAAAGATTGGATTTAAGACAAGGTTCTCGAAAATTAATCACTGGTTTTATACTACATAACACGTTCACATAATCATCACGCCTATAACTCCAGTAGAGTTCGGCAGAGGTGTACGCATTACTACACAAACATTTCGCCAGTTACGTTAAAGACCCATAGAATAGAGGGCGAGCCTATCGCCAACCGGGTACAAATCCGGAATGCGTGGCTGCTGCGAAAATCCTGATGGAAAACCTCCAATAACACTTTGGCCGACTTGAGAATCGAAGCCAGCACGTCATGCTCAGCAGTCGCGCTTGACCACAACGCCAACGAGGCAGTTTGATTAGAATCGACCATCAAATATTAAGAAATTATTTGAAAAAAATTGATTAAAGACAAGGTTCTCGAAGTTTAACCACGGGTCATTTTTATTTAATTTATTTTAAAGCACTTCCTATTAAAGTTATTAATTCCCCTTTCCTTTCTTGGTTGGGAATAAGCTCGGTTAGAATTTTATCAAATCCTTATATATGTTGTTGTGGCTTGATTTGTCTATTTCATTTATTTGAAAGCATGAATTATCAGTCTTACAACTGGATGCCATCTTAATAATTTGATGATCAATTTAAAGAAAGCTTAACAAAAAATAAGCTTTTCAAAAAATAAACGTGTGTATTATAAATATAATTCCGAACTGTAACCGAAAGCAATTGCGATTTACCTATTTAATAAATAAAAAACACCAAAAAATAAAAAGAACCACTGCAAATAAATAACTTTAAAATGACCCGGGTGATTTGAAATTAATAAAAAATTGCGACGCACTAACCGCTTCAGGATTTTCAATAACTACTTCCGGATCCTCACTAAACGCTTCAGGAATCTCACTATCCGCTTCAAGAGTAGAGGTTGACGGTGGTGGCGTTTTGTCAGACATTTTCCAAGGTAGCCGGATTTATTGAAAATTTAAAATATTTCAAAGGCAAGACAAGTTCCCGATAGAGCACGTCCGCACACGACCGCTGTCTACGTGTAAATGCAGTGGCGCTGGCGAAAGCCACTCGGAACAATAAGGTATACGTCAGCCAACTAGCCATTATAAATTTATAACCTCTTTCTTCTATAGTTCGTGGAGCTCGTCGAACGACAATATACTACCTGTCAGTAGGAAGTCGCCAATTTAACCAATAATTATACTAATTATTATTCTTTGAACGCAGAAAATCGAAGTGGCTGCTGTCTGCGTTCAAAAACATGGATTTTAGGGCTGGTAGACGTTTGGAAAACTGAACTTATAACAAAGCGTAAAGCAAATGTGGAACAGCAAATCGCTGTTTAAATAAATTATTAGTCTACAGTAACCGTGCAAGGTTCCTCGATTCCTGCAATTATCTAGAATACTTAAGTAAACAGAGCTAGCCTTAAGTAAATAGAGAGTTTGCATAAATAAAATAAGAACGACATACGATATTACGTTTTGAATACAATATTGGCAATTCTAAGACACAAATAAAAGTTAAAAAATATAACTGATTGAAGTTTTTACTAGGTTGCTAGGAAAATTACAATTTCAGTCAATTTACGAGTACTAATATAACATAAATTTTTATCGAATTGTAAGATTTGATCGTATGGAAATTAAATCATGAAAATCATTATCAAACAGCCTGAACAAATAAAAGAAACATGCTAAGAGACAAATCCCATCAAAATCAACTCTAGAATAAGAAACACTGTAGTATTATATAGGTACTTAAAAATAATGACTTACGATGACAAGGCAGCAATCAACGAGGCAGAAAGTGCCAGATCTCCCGATGCCTGCGCTGCAGTGGATCACCGGTGGGCCATCGTTGGGATCCAACACCCCCGACTCGCGAACTCTCTTCAGGAACTGAAGGAACGCCGTGGGCGAACTGGGGACCCCGAAATCTGGCCAGGTGGTGTAGTGGAACTGCATGACGTCTCTGCACTGACCGCTTACAAGATCGTGGAGTCTGTTAAGAGGCAATTGGTGTTATGAGCGGAATAAAGCGTGTTATAGGCCATAAATAAGGAGAAAATATTTCAGGCTGTTACTTGATTTTGTTTGTCTTGCAAAAGCAACGCAAGATTATTATGATATTAAAAGAAAATTTACAACATAACCTACAGTTTAACAATGGCCCATATTTCATTGATAAATTCTTTATTTGAAAGTCCTAGTTAGACATATTTAGAATCTATAATTTGTACTTTAGAACCTGCATCGTGACCTAGATCGTTCTAACAGTTTTTAAACGGAATCGATTGATCACATAATAAATTCATAGGCAATTAGATCGACACACAGGGGCTGCACTACTTTGTAATAAGGCCCGAGGTAAGTCTATTTCTGTAACTGAAACTAAACTACATTTCGTTTTCTGAAGAATTGTTGGAAATGGAACTAACATTCGAAATCCATTCGTTTAAATTCGATTAGTGTTAAAAGTACATGTGGAACTAGACTTATTTATTATAGAACAGTTTTGTGCCTGACTGACTGACATTGACTGCGTTTAGTAGCTGGAAATAGGAAATAGGAACATGACCTTTGGAAAATATTTACTTATGAGGAATTTACTAAAATGTGCCTTGGGTATACCTCGTGTCTGACTGACTGACTGACATTGAATTTTCTGCCTTTAGTAGTTGGAAATAGGAAATAGGAACATGACCTTTGGAAAATATTTACTTATGAGGAATTTACTAAAAGGTGCCTTGAGTATACTTACCTTGTGCCTGACTGACTGACTGACATTGAATTTTCTGCCTTTAGTAGTTGGAAATAGGAACATGACCTTTGGAAAATATTTACTTATGACGAATTTTCTAAACTTTGCCTTAGGTAAACCTTTACATGTTTCATTTGAAAAGGGCAGGGATTTTTCTGTGATAACAATTTATAGATATTATATTATACTCTTGAATATAATTTTTAGTTTAGTATTGGGGCTATAGTGAATCAAAGTTTGTACAAAGCTGGTCAAATCAAGTGAAAAGGTAATGCTAGTAAGAACATACCCGTTTATAGTTTATCTTAGACTACTCAGAAGCTGTAACTGTTCCTGCTCACTGCTTATACATATCTGAATCGTGTGCAATTAAAAGAAAACTATTTTTTGTTGCCACGGTTGTCTTAAGAGGAGCTTGTGGCTTAATAAGAACTGCCACTCGGGTCGATCTTTTGGTAAAGCTGTGCTTGCCTAGGTCGGTCTGTGGATGGGTGAACGCCCGACATACCGAGTTTCCTCCGTGCCTCGAAAAGCACGTTAAGCTGTTGGTCCCGGCTGCCATATATAGCCATATGTACCTTTGGCAGTCGTTACAGGTAGTCAGTGACCTGAAATTCTGACATCCAGTCTTACCAAAGAGTATCGTATTACCTAGTATTAACTGGGTTGTGGGGGTCAGATAGGCAGTCGCTCCATGTAAAATACTGGTACTCAGCTGCATCCGGTTAGACTGGAAGCCGACCCCAACATAGTTGGGAAAAGGCTAGGCAGATGATGATGGTTGTCTTAAAAGTTTGTGACAAGAAAGATTTAGATGGAGCGTTTATAACATAAGGTGAATGCTTCAGGGTAGCCGGCGAAATTCGTTTTTTGCAATTTGCCGATTAGTGTCAGGTTGTATGTTAAATAAAATAAGATTCGCGACCGTAAAAAATGTGACTTTACCACAGAACAGAAAAAACAGGTAGAAATGCTAAGCGACGAAATCTGTATCGGAACCAGTGTCTTTATCTATATTATCGATATCGATAGAAACCCAATTTATTTAGAAAAAAAAGTTTGTAGTATTATCTATATATATAAAAATGAAACCCGTTTTTCGTTGTCACGACTTGGCATGAAAACGGCTTGACCGATTTGGCTGATTTTTTTTTTAAATGTTCGTTGAAGTTCAAGGATGGTTCTTACGGCGAGAAAAATTCGAATAATGGCCGGAAAAGCCCTAAAAACAGCCCTTTTCTTTTTCCCATACATACGTTTTCTAACTAAAACGTAAAATCAATTTGAGCTTTAATACCGTACCCATAAAGTTCAAGTGTTAGTGGAGAGGTTCCGGGAAGGCAAAACAATTGAGTGACGTTCAGTTGTTCAGTCAACGAATGACAACTTCAAACAGACCATACGACATTATCACAATAATCACAAATAATTACTGTTTCTTTCCCAATAGAAAAACGATTTTTCAAATGGTGTTTGCGTATAATATAAAAATTAATTGCTGTTAGTTAGTCGCGCTAAAACTAGAGAACGGCTAGACCGATTTGTCTAATTTTGGTTTTGAAACATTTGTGGCAGTCCAGAGAAGGTGAGAAATTAGTAGTATGTAGGTAATAGGTAGGTGGTAGGTAGTTGGTACACACGGCTACACATCAAGCTATACATTTCCAGTTTACGCTGAACTCGCACTGTACGGAAATCCTATATAATGCGAGACCAGCTTATACTAGAAATGTATAGCTTGATGTGTAGCCGTGTGTACGTAGGCAGGTAAAAGGGTATTGCAACGCACGCGGGGTACAGCTATATTATTATTATATAAAAATGAATAGCTGTTCGTTAGTCTCGCTAAAACTCGAGAACGGCTGGACCGATTTGGCTAATTATAGTGTTGAATTATTCGTGGAAGTCCAGGGAAGGTTTAAAAGGTGAGAAAGTGGTAGGTAGGTAGGCAGGGTAGTAGGTAGAGTAGTAGGTAGGGTAGTAGGTAGGTAGGGTAGTAGGTAGGTAGGGTAGTAGGTAGGTAGGGTAGTAGGTAGGTAGGGTAGTAGGTAGGTAGGGTAGTAGGTAGGTAGGGTAGTAGGTAGGTAGGGTAGGAGGTAGTAGGTAGGTAGGTAGTAGATAGGTAGGGTAGGAGGTAGTAGGTAGGTAGGTAGTTGGTACACAGGCAGGTAGTAGGTAGGAAAAAGGGCATTGCAACGCATGCCGGGAACAGCTAGTAAACAAATAATTATACCTATTAATCAATGTAAATAGACAATAATACAACAAAATAAAATACGATATGTCATTGCTTAAATAAAACTATTTATTAAACAAACCCAAACAAATAAATACTACAAGAGTTTTTCTATGAGAAAATTCTAAGCAGAAAAGAGATAAAAGAGAAATTATATTGACTTCTTACCCGACTGCGGCGAATCCCAAAAAGGAGGGTTATGTGTTTGCCCTGTATGTATGTATGTATGTTTCTTTGTTCCCTCATAGCTGGTGATGTTCAATTCCGCTATAAACGTGTTATAGACTATTGAATATATTTTTTCAAGACACTTCCTCAAAAACTAGCTCTTATTGCACTACGATTACGTTCGAAATGCAACATATTTCGCACGCTTGCGGTAATCTTATTTTTCCGCAACCAAGGGCGGGAAAGAAAATTACCACAGATAACTATACCATATATTATGTCCAAATCGATTAAAACAGGAAATAAAAAAAAATCACCACCGACTATAGAGTCGGCAGTGTTTTTTTTTAATTTCGTCATTTTTATTTGCGTCTTTTTATTAAAACACGTTGTTACAAAACTCGGTAGCAATCTGAACGCGGAGACGTTATCATTTTATTCGGCAACACGGTAAAGGGGCGCAATGATGCGCAGTGAATGTTATCTCGAAGTGGAACGAACGAATATAATAATACCGGATGAAACGTTTTAAATTATCAATGAACTTTCCTTCATACTTTCCAGGCTGTTTTTTTTTCGGTGGCATCGGAAAATCTTTTGCATAAGACGCTCCGTTTTCGAGATATTTGAAAGGAAAATGAATAAAGACAATAATAATCATTTTATTAATGACGGATTGGTGGTCTTTAGGGTCCTTACATTCATACTTTATTTAAACAGGTATATTTCGGTGGTAAAGATGCCATCATACAAAAGAAAAACATAAATTGTCAATATTTATTATCTCAGTTTTTAAGTAAAATGTCAATGCAATTTTCAATCATTATTAAAATTATTATGTAAAAGTTTGATTCTATATTAGCTACAAAACATCTGTAATGTAACTTTAATGTTACACAGGTACATGTCTTAAAATAAATTTTGTGTATGAATGTTAGGATCTTTGTATTGAAATGTTAAACAGTAAGTACTAGTATAACATTGTTTTATTTTATCGATATCTATCGATCAAATCTGCAACTGGTCTTAACCACATCACTAATTGAGTAGCATGGAACTTTCGAGAACAAAAAAGAACAAAACACGACTGGTATCGAAAATCTGAGAGTAAGCGGCACACCGCGCACTTATGACAGCCGTGCCACCTCTACTTAGTGTTCTTTCTGTTCTGGACTTTACTAATGATTAAAATCAGTTCATATAACTTCCTTGAATGCTTTCATCAAATAGTCACTCACCTTAAAAGATCTTTTAAACATTTTAAACAAACATCAACCCTATATGTTAGTTTTAACTTTCTACGATAACCAGAGTATTTAAAAAATGATTACCTTTGCAACGATAATTCAGTTGTTCCTCTCTTTCTCTTTAATTAGAGCACTAAACGTATTATATTCTGCGCTCAAAAGGGACAAATTCGTAATTCCCCCGTAAAACCTCTGCACAAAAGAGGACCTAGATCTGAGGCAAATAATTATATTATAGACCAATTACTTTGATTCCCATACTTTTCAAAATATTTGAGAAGGTAATGAGCAAAAGATTTTATGGTATACGAGGCGTTGCTTATAGTTGGTTCGAGAATTACTTAAAATGTCGACAACAATGCACGGAAATTAAAAAAATGTGTTTATAATATATTTAAATATAAATAAACTGCCCCACTCCACGAATCAATATACTATACTATTTCCAGATCGTCTCGCCACTTTGTAAAGGTCTACTGTGACGACTTTTGACTGTGTCTGGGCTCCAGACAGTGGCTATTTTGCCCACAGCTCATTGGGGGCATGCGACAGACTTGCCCAAAATAAACAAAATTGTATTTGCACTTTGGAAGATCAAAAATTTAACAGACATTCAAACTGCTTTTTTTGCATGTTTGTTCTGTTTCAAGGTATGGAATAACTCAACTGATGTCCAGAGGGCATTAATGGGAAGTGTGTAAGGTCATTTTTTTATATGAAGTGAACATACTCTTGCAAACCTATATTTATTAAACAAAAGCTGCTTACCCTCCCGTCTCTATTATGTATTTGAAATCTGCAAAGAATAACTACTCGTTTTTTGAAAAAGACGAAAAGGCTATGTCTAAGAGGAAACTAGCTCAAGAGCCATTAGTAGTCCCGCGTAACGTAATACACTGAAACTAGGCGACAAACATTGTTATACCATGGCGATGAAAATATATAACCTCTTAGCCGTAGAACTTAGAAATGCTACAATTTTAGAATTTAATAAAAAAAAAAAAACTATGTAAATGGTTGTGTGGGTAATGTTTTTATTCCATCAATGAATATTTCGAGTGTAAAATGTAAAATTCTAACTATTACGACATTATACTTATTAAATAACATTGAAGCATTTTTCACTATTCTTGCTATATTTATTGACATGACATGGTTATTCTTGCTATTTTTTTTAACCCAGATGTTACTGAAACTATTTTTAGCCTCCGAAAACCGTGATTTTTGGATATGTTTCTTTATGTGGCTCATTATAACTAGGAAAAATAATGAAAAAAATTCAAGTTATCTGGAAAAGCCAGAAAATGGTGGCCTTTTAAAAGGCCCGTCGTAATATGGGGGTCGTATACATGTATGGCGGTCTAGTAATGAAACAAAATATTATAGAATCAGTATTTAATCAATTTAGATAGTAAAAAACAAAAAAAATACGGTTTTATTATAACAATAGAAATACACACACATGCAAATGCCCTCGGTACTGAGTTTGACTGTGATATACCATAAAACAGTTCTTTGGGTGTAAATGATTTTTACACTTGTGACAATTATAAAAGATTCATGATTTGCAAACTTTGCATCTGAGTTGAGACGCACTTTATTGAACTAAGTGATCAACCCCATCATAACTAGATGATTCTCGATGAGACCTGGGTGTAGGACAGGGTCCTCTCTTATCGCTCTTTTTGTAGGTTTCGAGCAAACCCTTTGCCAGTGATCTGCAAAAAGTAAGGTGATCATATTTTCCGCCATCCCGCTTATATAGTTGCCAGTATTATGTACAGCCATATCTAGGCTATGACAGAAAAGAGAAAAGTACCATTTCTTGCAACAAATAGAAGTTCTATACAAACCTATGTTCTAATCCGACCGATCTACCCCTCCCATATTTTCATTATATTTTTTTATAACAAAGGGTTGATCAATATGCACATATTTCTTATGTTCTTGTGAAAATCTCTTGACTTTATGCAAAGGCTCTACAGTCTCAGCATTTGATCTAACAGTAACAACACTGTTGTCATTCCACTTGCAAACTGGAATGTGCTCATGTAAACTAGATTTACGTATGGTCGGCTGACCAAACCCAGAAGAGTGAACGCGCCTGGAGTAGAAGAAACAGACGTAGAAGGCACAGACACTTTGCTATCTTCACCGATCGTGCCAATTGTGCGTCTTCTCTTACGCAAGCTCGACAAAGGCACGTCATCTTCCTCGTCAGAACTCTGAGAGAACGTTACCTCACTCAGCTGGAGCTCTTAGCTGAGAGCCTGCAAGAAAATAATATGCATATTGTTATAATACAAAATACGTAACACACCTACTCGTGGGTTCACTGACATGTAAATGAAATAAATTCATAATAACTTTACCTACCTGGAAGATTTTGTAATGTTACGAACTCTTCATCTCCTGAGTCTTCGTCAGTAACATCCGCGTTGGCTTTCTCAGGTGGGACAATGGTTATTTGGTTCGGCAACAAAGGGTTTTCGTCATCTCGCTCTAACTTATCAACATTTTCGATGAGATTGACCGCTTTCACTAATCTTGTGCTAAAATAAAATTATCATATAATAAACCCCTATATTACGACAGGACTTTTAAAAGGCCATCAATTTCAAACGTAAAAAAAAAACATTTATTTTGCGTTTCGAACCAAACAAATGAAGTTATATTTTGATGAAATAACTAACATATAAATATCAAAGTGAATTCCATCAGATTCTGCATATAAATAACATACACGCTTACCTTTGTGCAGCCATTGTAAAAAAAAACTCCAAGATCTTCAAAAACACTCAATATACATGAAAATGTGTGTCCAGTTGGGAACGTAACTGTATCAAATAAAAGGTTGACAGGTACTTAGTAAGTTAATACTATGATTATGTATGTCAAGTAATTAAAAAATAATGAAAAATGCAGGTAGATTTAGTTATTTTTTTGGGCCTTTTAAAAGTCCCGTCGCAGTATCTGGGTTAATAACATTATTAGGTATTTAAGCTCTTTTTATTGACTTGCCATAATTATGATTGATCGCTATTTTAAATATTATGATTATTATTTTAATTAAATAGATTTGTATTAGTTGTACCTACTTAACTCACGCTCTTTAAAGCCCGTAATACGAGTATATCTTTTTAAGTCTTTTCTAAAAGCCTTGCCTTTTCCGGCCAAAACATTTGAATAGTGAAACCCATTTTCTTTTATTTTTTTTTCTACTAGCCTGCTCTGTCCCAATCCTCGGGAAAGGCCTCCCTCCACTCTTTCCACTTCTCGCGAACCCGCGCGTTATATTATGTATTACCCATTATCTTAAGAACCAATATTAACTATGTATCATTCATTCATTCATATATTGCAAGGTTTGTGGCACTGCGATTTCTGAGCCGGAAAGTACTATTGGGTTTTTTCTGTAACATTCTTATTAGAATTGTTATACCACGAATTTTTACAATGTTATTGGTAATAGTCTGCACCTATAACATGTATATAATGAATAGATTTAATTTACTTTCACGTACATTTAGACAAGTAAAAGGTACAATAAATGATAGCTAGTTTTTCAATCATTTTCCGTTGAGATAAAGTTCGGTTCGGTTCAGTTAAAACTTTTGCCAAGGACAGGTGCTAATTGGCTTTCTGAAAGAGTCCAGTGTTTGTTATGTTATGTCGAATCCGTGTGACACCTAAATATCTGTCTAAAAATTTATTTTACTACCGAATGTCCAATTTTAATTTTTAAGTGCACTTTTTGCACTTACCTTTCATTATCCGTTCTTCAGACAGCTGTTGATCTGAACGAATGATGAATGATGAGTGCAAAAATACTTTTAAAAGTAAATTCGTGTTCATTTCAGTTACGGCACAACTGTCAATAGTTTCAGAGTAATATATTTTTGTTACTTCGTGATCAAAACTGTAGGAATTTTAAGAATGATGGAGGATTGTTTGGACTCGTCTTTAACTGCCGCACTCAGAGACGTTCAATGATTACTTAAGCCATCATTTAGTTAAGGTTTTGACAGTTTAGTGAAGGTTTTGTATGTCAACTCTTTACTAAGTGACGGCTTAAGTAATCATTAAATATCTCTGAGTACCGCAGTTAGTTTAGTATATACAATTACAATAGAGTCCGAGGGGTTGAACACTAGAGTGCACGATTAAGTTATTTGCAACCAGACATATGTTCCGAGGAAGATACTTTGTGCCACTGCTCTTTATTAGCAAACTTTTGTTTTAACGGTAAGATTTTTTCTTTATTCACTGTACTTTCGTGCGATGACAATTATTCGAGTTTTAATGCACGATTCGTAATGATACAAATGTGTCAGTTTTATAATTGTTCGAAAATGTTGGGATTTCATAAATACTTTTGAAAAGTCTCAAAAAACTTGATGCCAGCGATATAACATAAATGGTACCACCGGCTTTCAAAATTGGAAAGCCCTATCGATTTACGCTGTGTATTGACATGCTCGTGTAAGTAAATACAGCAAACAGATCCACTTACTTGAATAACCTGGTCCAGTAATAGACACAGTCTTCTTCGCTCTCCAGGACGACCGCCAATTTGACATCATTGAAGGTCATTCTGTGTGCTTCGCCGATGCCTTGTGGCCAATACCAATGGCATTTTATCTCGGTTTTCTCTATCACTTTGTTTAGCATTAGTATTGCTTTTGTATTTTGCTCCCAAATCATCAACCAAAAGTGTCCCACAGTGAACGCTAAGGGCCCTTGGGTCAGAATGTAACGGCGGTTGGCACGGACCATCTGCGGACAAACCAAACATTTTTATACAAATATATTATTATCATTATCTGTCGACATATATTAAAAGTCCATATGTATATTAATCGTCTATAGTATAGTACAGACATTTAATATATGTATAGACTATAAACATAAATAAAATGTCTCTCGCAGGCCGAACGAGCTATGGGCCCGCAAAGCTCAGGATTGGTGCCCTGAAACAGCGAAACGGGGTCGCGGACTCGCGGTAGGGCACGAAGGAGATGGCGGGACGAACTGGATGTCTTCCTTGAGAATTAGAAAGAAGTTGCACAGAATCGTGACCGTTGGAAGGAATGAAGGGAGGCCTTTAACCAACAGGGACAATATGGGCTAGCTATAATATATATTTTTGCAATGGTGAGCCTAGTGTTATAGCGCTCAATTTCAGCGAAAAGTCACCTCCTGCTATGTTTGCAGCACACAAATACCTGTATTAAATTAACAAGCCGTCCTGAAGCCCCAAAATCGCAAGTTAAGCTTGCCACATCATTTTCAATACCTTAGTTGAGGTAACAGGAAAATTATTCAGCGGAAAATTTCAGTCGTCAACAATAACATTTGAAAGAAGGAAATTAACTGCTTCTAAGTATTGCACAAGCAGTTTATTATTTTGTTTAAATGTTTTACGAAATTTTACGGCTTCCACCCCAAGTTCTTACGTGTTTCAAAAGAAGAAAGTTCTGCTTAAAGGTCAAGTTCCACGTGAATTCTCTACTGTTATGTATGACGGAAAGAAATTATACATTTTTATGTTTTACTTACTTTCAACAAAAAACAAACGAATAAGAAACAAGGGGAACTTTCCCCTTGTTTCTTATTCGTTTGTTTTTTTATGTTTTTCTACTTGGTGAGTTTTATATAATCTGTGAGTATTTAATATTAAGCCCCGTGTTTTGATGTAAAAACGCCATTTAAGCGTAGATTCTTTGATCATAGTTCAGTTGAGTCTATCTTTATTTCTAGACTAGATAGTCATTAGATAATTAAGTGAAATATTCATGTGTGGCCTCTTTTCAATTCAATTGCTGTTCTTTTAAAGTCTACGTTATTTTTTACCGTTACTCTCACAAACATTGATATAACATTTTGAGATGTCTCAAAATATATAATTTTTATGGAAGGTTAATAGAATGTTGATCCTCTGATATATTCATAATTTTCACGAAATATATGGAGGATATAAGTTTTTAAACTGACATCAAATGAAATCATTTATTTGTTTGCAAACATGGGTAAATAAAAATTGGTAATAGAAATAAGTTCTCCATGTTCTGCCGTTAAATTAGCATGCAAAACATTATCAATTAATATAATTTCAAATAACAATTATTAGAGCTTGTGGTTTAATAATAAGGCCGCTCGGGTCGATCTATAGGTTAAGCCGTGCTTGCCTAGGTTGGTCTGTGTATGGGTGACCCATTACATACCGAGTTTCCTCCGTGCCTTGAAAAGCACGTTAAGCGTTTGGTCTCGGCTGCCATATATAAATCATTAGCAGTCGTTACAAGTAATCAGTGGCCTAACAGTTTGACAACCAGTCTTCCTGAGGGTATCGTATTACCCAGTATTAACTAGGCTGTGGAGGTCAGATAGCAGCAGCGTCCGGTTAGATTGGAAGCCGACCCCAACATAGTTGTGAAAAGGCTAGGCAGATGATCTTAAAACTTATTTATAACTATTATAAGCGTTCAAATCTCTAAAAATCACAAACACATAAGAGCATGTACCTACAACAACAATATAGGTAAAGATGAAAAAAAGAGTGTGCCTATTTGCTTTTCTAGACTATTATCTATCTCTGTACCAAATGTTATCCAGATTCGTTCAGCCGTTCTGGCGTGATTGAGTAACAAACATTCATCCAAATTCATTAAGCATTTATAGTATTAGTATAGATTTACGTCGTTCAGGAATTAAAATAATGTTTTATGTAGATCTCATCCCAGAGGATGACGGCAAACAATCATAAATAGCCCACGCTTTCCTAGCCTGGATCGTTATATCCCACTCTCGTTACCGGCTGCAGTATTTAGAAGATTAACTAACGTACTCAGAGAACTTTAATGATTACTTAAGCCGGCACTAAGTAAAGATTTGACATACTTTTGTATGACAAAACTGTCAAAACCTTTACTAAGTGATGGCCTATGTAATCATTAAAGCTCTCTGAGTGCGGCAGTAAGTTACAGTGAAATCCCTGTTAATAATAGTAAAACTAGAAACCCTTCTGGTCCCGCCATGTAGTCTATCGGTCCGTTTAAGATTAACTTTAAAACCCCTGTCTATTCCATTCATGTCGTATTTTTAAGTCAGAATATACTTTCTTAATTTTTTGCCAAAACTTTTAGGTTAGCCGGTTAATCATAAGCATAACATAAGCGATTAAAGATAAAAAAGTGCTTAATTAATACGAACGGTAATATAGGTGACGAGTCAAATCGCAATATTAATAAAACTATCTGAATTTCCCCGACAGAATTATTAACCGAAACTCAATATATTTTTAACTTACATTTGTTCAATAATGATATAACTCAAACTAAATAATAATAAATGAAAAGCTTTTCCAATTATTATTGCGTAGCGATGCTGTGAAACTGGTCAATTAATACTTCGATTGTGCATTAATTATTATGAACTCGCAAACCGAATGTTGCAGTAATATTAAAACGAGAGCTATTTGCTTTTTACACTTCCAAAGAGTGGAAATTAATCGTTTATCCGGAATTAACATGAATTGGAATGTTGATTGGCTACGTTTACAGTTCCGCAAACGGGGTGATAACATATTTAATTCAATGTGAAATCGTTTTTAAAGTTTTATTTCGATTCACCCCTGCGTTTCTATCCGAAAAATGTGCAAATTTTCTTATTTGCCATTCCTTTTAAAAACGTAAAGCAATCATGTCTAGTTCTAAACGTACTTATGCGTAGTGACTTGTCGAACGGAAATTAAATTTTCATAGCAATCGGGTTACAGACACGAAGATGTGTTCTGTTAGTTTCGTAGGCACGAAAACGATATACGAATAACGATAAAGTCCTGTACGACGCCAAGCCACGGCCTTACACATAGGTCTACGTGGACACTTATAAAACGTGCACGGTTCGGGTTGGTCGTCCTATGGAGAAACACGGCAAGAAACTTATCATCTGTCTAGCCTTTTCATGGAGCTATCTGACCTCCACAACCCAGTTAGTACTGGGTAATACGATATCTTTTGGCTTGCCAGAAACACACACAAAAAGTATGACAAGTAATCTTAATTACTTGTTATACTTTTGTGGGCCACTTACAACCTGTAACGACAAATGACAGCGAGGACTAATGGCTTAACGTGCTGTCCGAGGCACGGAGGAAACCCGGTATGTAATGGGTAGTCACCCATCCGTGGACCAAACTAGGCAAGTGCGGGTTAACCTAAAGATCGAACCGATCGGTTGTTGTTATTAGCCGTGAGCTCTTCTCCAGGTTTTTAAGAATCAGATTACTTTAATTCAAGGAAAAAATATTGCCGTATGGACAATGTGTCTTAACTATCATATTGACTCTTTGCCAGCGAAATAGACGGATAAGTTATACAATTGCAGTGAAGTATACCTTTCGATTATAAATAAAATGTATTACGATTTTTTATATATTTGTATTTATGTAAAAACTACATAATTATTGTAGATAAGTAGTTTTGGATTTACCTGCGTTTTTCCCTATCCCATGTCGGTCATTGAAGTAAGGGTTAAAATTCAGACCTAAATTGTTGTTATTACCCGACTCGATTCGACTCGATTGCATGGACAGGCTTGTTTATCGAAGTTAAATAGAAATTCACTTCAAATTCTTTTTAATGAAGATAATAGGTAGACAACTGTACCATTTACAGGTACCTAATTGGAGGCAGTAAGCTGCTTGCAAACAAGCTTTGTTGCATTATGAAGTAGCACTTTGGAAAACAGTGCGACGGAAACTTTTGTGTTGTTGACCACTTGTCACGCGCTATCATTTACTCCTTCTTCTTTCATTTCATTCCTCACACAATCCATCCATCGTTTGTTGAATTCTTATTTCTTTTTGAAAAACTTGAAAGTTTTACACTCATTTCTCCGTAACTAGAAGGTTTCCAGGTACGGTCCGGAGCAAAAAAAAGAACAAACGCCACTCGGATTCATTTAAAGATGTATTTACATCCTCATTCTACTGCAAGGCAGAAGAACCGACCGGGGAAAGTAATGTACATATTTATTTTCCCTGAAGTTTTAAAGTACTATAAAATCACGACTAACTTTTAAGATTTAAACTTAACAAGACGCTTTTAAAGTTATGGTATTAAACACATACACATAACATCACGCCTGTAATCCCCGAAGAGTTAGGCAGAGGTGTACCTTATAGTACACCCACATTTCGCCAGTTATGTTTTAAGTCTCATGTAATAGGGGGCAAGCCTATTGCCATCAATCGGGCTCAAGTCCAGACTCCGTGGCTAACACTGAAAAATTCCTGTTGGAAAAACCCAATAGCACTTTTGCCCGACACGGGAATTGAACCCAGGACCTCATGCCCAGCATTCGCGCTTGCGACCACTAGACCAATGAGGTATTAAAGTCGCGACTAAATAGGTTTCTTCTGGGTTAGCTGGTTCCATCGTCGACCTCGTATCTGTTCTTAAGACAAGAGTAGGCTCATCCCCGGCGGGGCTGCGGGTTGTTCGCAAGAGATACCGCGGCCTCGACATGAAGGGCTAAGTAGGAACATGGGTGGTTTTTAGTCAGTAGAAGTCTGACACTCCCTTCCGCTCTGCCCAAGAGCGGGAGGGGTTATTTGATGATTTTCCACCCACCATAAAAAAAAAAAGAGTAGGCCCATTTAAAATATTCAAAAAAAATTAGAACTTAGCTCAAGAAAAGGTAACTAATATTAAACTTACTTATATAAAACTTACATGAAAAACAATTTTCCTCTTAGAGTGTCGATGGCTTTTCATTCAATATATTTGGCCCAAAATTAATTTACAAAAAACGCAATAAAGTGCTGGCAGCGAAATGTATGTAAATGTATACACGCGTCAGTTTTAATGTCAGGATCTCGTTTAGTTTAAGTCAAACTAGTTGAAAGGGATGATGTCGGGGTCCTAGCAAGGAGGACAGGGCGGTTCGAGCTTGACTAGTTAGAAAACTTGAAGTTTCAGAGGAAAAACATTTACTTTAAAGAAAAAAGCAATCAAAGCAAGCAAGCTATCCTGCAAATTTTCTTGACTTTATTCGAAGTTTAAAAAATTGGAATTATACAGTTATTTTTCTACAGAAATAACGATAAGAACCGTGTTTTTTTGCTAAACAGATACAACGTTGAAGTTTCCCACAACTTCGCTCTATATTAATCACAAACTAAAAGCTGCAGTAATATTAAAACGAGAGCCAATCAATTTTCCCAATTTGGAGTAATTAGGGCTCTTAATTAGAGCCACACACACCACGCATAGGGGGAGAACAACAATTACCTGGTAGTACTTTCAGTTAATGAACCTTATATCCCTGACAATAAAGGTCACAGTACTGCAAATTCGAAGGTTCAATTACAAAGGGTTTGTAAGGGGAACATACATGCGAACATCAGTTTGTCCGTCAATTGTTTACTTACCGTCAGCAGTGAGCATCAAATTGCTTTCAGAGTAGATAACAGGTGCATAATTATCTAAATTCAACGTCAGCCAAAAAAGGCTTAGTGCAAACGAGTTGATTAATGATTACGTCGAAGGTACAGGAGCTGAGGTCCGTATCTATTGCTTACAAGGATAATTACTGGGCAAAGCCAGGGTCAAAATATTAGATGAGGCAGTAGGTAAGGTCGACCAATTTTCAGTTAGTATTATTTGAGAAATTTTCAGCGTTCTCGTATTTTACAAAAAGTGTACGGCAGCAAGGAAATGGACAATTATCACAAAATCATTTAGTGTTTTTCTTTTCATGGAGCGACTGCCTATCTAAACAATAGGCTCGCCCCCTATTACATGGGACTTAAACAAAACTGGCGAAATGTGGGTGTACCAAAGAGTACACCTCTGCCTAACCCTTCGGGGATTACAGACATGATGTTATGTTATGTTATTTCCAAAATGAACAGTAGCGAACAGCTAAACTGTAAACTCAATACAAACAAGTCGAAATAACTATCTAGCCATCTAGGAACTTACACAAAATAAACAAACAATCTGCTTCCCTACTGCTCTGCGGTTAGTTACGAACGAACCAACTATAGGAAAATAATTAAGTGAGTGTCATATTTACATTTTAGTTCTGTTTTTTATATACAGGATGTAAACGAACCCTTCACAAAGCCGCCAACCACGCAGTTTGTACATCAAACTCAAATCAAAGATTTAAGTAAGAAATGTGGCCGCTATTTTGAAAATAAAATAAAATGGAGAAGTGAAGCCACCCATTAGATTGCATGTGATGCGGAGGAATGAGGAAAATGTCGCGAGGAAATTTTTGAGTATGAGTGTGGATATAAGAGTAGAGGAAGACCAAAGAAATGATGGATGGACTGTGTGAAGGATGATATGCCAAGAAAGGAGGTGTCTGATGAGATGATCAGTAATAGAGAAGAAGGACACCTGTGCCGACCACAAATGAGTTGGGATAAGGACAATAGATAATGATGTATGTAGTCCAGGGAGTGTCAAGTTTGTGTGTTTTGTACAATTCAGAATCTAACCCCCGAATACTGAAACGTCACTCAAAATTTAAATAGCACTTATATTTAACAGATACTCAAAAGTGACGTTAGACCATACGAAATCTATGGTTTAGGAGCTGCTCAAATGTTAAGCAGCCCTTAAATTTTGAGTGACGTTTCAGTATTCGTGGATAAATCAAGTAGATAATATAATATTTTATGACTCCACGGAGGCAATTACCTAATCATTGAGAATGTTCAGTGAATGTCACAAAAACCAGACAAACCTATTGCCGTGTTAAGTTACTTATACTAACACAAATGTTATTGTCTATAGAGAATAACAAAATGAACTCAAAAATCTTTTAACAGATTAAAAGCCGATTAATCTATAAGTAATAAAATAAAAGACGTGTGGACTGCCGCGGTAAAGCTATTGCATAGCATTTTTTATCAACTTATGCAATACAACCAATGCCACCTAAAGGCGGGTTGCTGAACTAAAGAGACAAGCGTGATATTTCAAAAAGTCATTAAAAGTTCTGGTATTTATCGATAGATGGAAAAACTAAAAAGTATCACCGCTGTGCCGGTCGGAGTGGGGGGTGTTAGGTTTTTTTCGTTACGGAATTTCTGGATTCGGTCCCCACGCTCAAGGCCCGCGATAGAAGCTATGCAATAGCTTAAAATAAAAAATTAAAAACCGCATCCGCGTCCTGGCATAGAAGTTTTCAAGAAATTGATTTAGTTTGCGGTCTTCTGTTCGTTTTTTAACTTTAGTTGTGTCTGGCTGGGGTTGTGGAGGGCTGTGTATAATATTATTATGCCCTCGTATTGCACCTTCATACCCCGGACGAATGCATCCGCGGCGCGACATCTTTATATCCTTACTTTATTTATATTTATATTATAAATGCGAAAGTAGCCCTGTCTGTCTGTCACGCTTTCACGCCAAAACTACTGAACCGATTTAAATTAAATTTCGTACACAGATAGTCTAGAGCCTGAGAAAGGACATAGGCTAATTTAATGCGAAAAAAGGATTTAAGGGAGGCATGAAAAGGTTACTTTTGGTCGCGATAACCGACATGCACGCGGGCGAAGTCGCGGGCATCAGCTAGTGCATCATAAACTAGACAGCAAATAGACTGATGAAAATTGAATTGAAAATCTTTTTTGTGCTCTGTTGGAAAACTTCAAAGTGCATATTAAATTTAAATGCACTTTTCTATGTACAAAATCTTTTTTGTGCTTTGTTGGAGAACTTCAAAATGCATAAATCGGAACGAATTATCATCGGAACGAAACGTGCATATTGAATCGAACTTCAAAGTGAACATTATCAAAGTTCCAATCGGCAAACTTCAAAAGCCTTTTGAAGTTTGCCGATTGGAACTTTGATAATGTTCGTAAGCACATAAAATTAAAATCAACTCTGGAGGACAAAATCAATCCCAAATATGTTAGACTTATACATATTAGGGGTCGGGACTGCATCTGAATAACGGCAAACAATGATTGGAAAAAATTCTGCCAATCATTTTCATCATTATGTTTTAAATAAATATTTTCAACGTCAAATTCTATTTAATTATAAGAAAGAGCAAGTTATCTTATCATACCCATACAAATAAGTAACGAACTTAACTCAAAACGCAACTTGCATTGCAACGTATTGACGACAGATGGCGCTAGGTGCAGTGATATTTGAGAGTGCCGTTTAGTCATACACGATCAGTTCATTTTAAAAACTACAGTAACTAAATATGTTTAAAAGTGAACTTTTCAACCAAAGCTATCAAGACTATCATTCAACAGAACTAATGGTGGCCCACGCCCTCTCATTGATAGGAGGCCTGTGTCCCAGGAGTGGGATGGGAACGTTATAGGCTGTTGATGATGAACGAAAAATTAAAACATAATTATGTTTCAAATTGCAGACGTACATGAACATAGGAGGGGGGAGACATCGGGAATCATCATTACTACACTTTAGCTTACTCCCGACTCTTGTCCCAGCCAGCCAGTAGTTTTAAATCAGCCACTATGCCCAAACCACTGTATCTCCTGAAAGCCAGAACCAACAGAGCCGACCAACAGAAGAGCGCAGTGTCAATGAAGCTCGACGAAGTCGCAGAAAAACGATTTAACTGTCTTGGATCCCGCAACGAAATGAATCAGAAAACAATAGCGGACGAGTAGGAAAATGTAACTTAGTATATAAGTTTTATGCCCTAGCTGGAGGGTATACACAAGGCACCCACATGATAGACAGGATAAGCAGAAACAAGCCTCATAGAATGTCCTGCGAGATGACACTAAATAATCCTAATCTTTCTCGGTGAATGCAACCTGCACGTTCAAGTACCGTATACATACTCGTATAACATCATACACTTCAGTGTTTTGATTCTTACCCTGGCTGGAAGCCTCATTTCAAGGCATCCACAGCAAAGTCCGGTAAAGCGTAGCCATCTCTCTAGGATGAACTGCAAGATCCCATACACAAAAAAAAGAAAGTACAAGAACGCTTATGCAATCACTTAGGTGCGATGTGAACCAGAAAGCGGCAACAAACATATTATGTATGCAACTAGATATGAATTTAGACGACAAAATATCGCGCCTTAATCAGCGAAGTGTTAGGCAGACGTGTGACCTATGACCTATGAATACACTTACATTTCGCCAGTTATGTTTAACTGCCACGTGTTAGGGAGCGAGGCTATTGTTACCATTGGGTACAAATCCCGAGTTCAACTGCGACTAAACCATTTCATAACATCACGCTTGTAATCTCCTAAGGGTAAGGCAGATGTGTTTCCATATTTAGCCAGTTATTTTTCTAAGTCACATTGTATTACCGGGCACAAGTTCAGTCTTCTTGGCTGATACTGAGAAATTTCTGATAGTAAAACCAAATACCGCAACCCAATTGTTTGTCTTTTCTTACACACTCTGTCTACGTTTCAAATTTAACTATCCTCTCGCAGGTCTGCTGGAAGAAATTTCTCAAGTTTTCTCATTCAATTTCTCATGAGCAGTACCTTTGCGCTCTTCTCTTTGTGGGATTCCATGCTCGGTAGTTGAGCTTGCGCCCACCGAGGCAGTCATTAAGAAATTACTTATGAAAAGATCCAACAAAACTTTCCCTAGCTGAGAACCGAAACTAAAACCACACGCTAGAATGAGTTAGCTCAGTAAAACGACTTAACTTGTCCAAAAGCGCAGTTGCCGAGATAATTTCAATACCTGACGCGCAATAGAATACTCCTAGCATAAACTAAATTATTGCCATTCATCGACGACTCAATTAAGCACCATAAAGTTTATTTTATTTTGAAGCTGCAAAGCAGTTTGGTTTCTTTAATCTTCTTTTTTATCTGGTAGGCAAACGGGCGCGGGTTTCCGATGAAAACTTAATTAACTTTGCTTTTGGGTAGTTTTCGAGTAAACTGTCTATAGAAACGTAGTTTTTCTTCTACGTTAATGATTTCCTCATCACTTCTTGGTGCGTTGTAAAATTAAGACTTGACAAGAATTTATGTGTGCGATATCACAACTGAAAAAGGGTAAAATAAAAAACTATAAAGAAAACACTTCCAAAAAAAACAGGGAAGATAAAAAACAATGTTTTAAACAGCCTCACAGGAAAAATTTATTTTTAATTTTGAATTAAGACACAAACAAATGTTAATTTGTTCATAAAATTAAATATTTGTTTAAAATAATCATGTTTATGTATACTTAGTGTTATTTTTATAAAAACAATTTAATTATTTAAAAAATATTTACGCTGTAAAGACACAAAACACTATATGGAGAATAAAAAAGAAACATGTTTTTTTTAATTTCCTACGTTTTACTCGATTTGGACCTAGTACAGGTAAGGTACAGTCATCTGTGGTAATTTTCTTTTCTACCCTTGGTTGCGGAAAAATAAGAAAAACGCACGCGTGCGAAATACATTGCATGTCGAACCTAATCGTAGTGCAACAAGAGCCAGCTTTCGAGGAAGTGGATTGAATACTTATTTTCTACTTTTTATGTGCTCTCTCAAACATTATTCCGGGAACTGTGCCTCTTATGTTAAGACGATACAGAAACTATATTGTGCTGGCAATTGGCATTTTTTCTCTCACATAACTAGGTATACATGTGTAGATCGTACGTTTGTGTGATGTAATACACCATAATTCCCAATCAAAGTTATCGAGGAGCTCGTGGATAATAACAGCGTGCGGCTGTTATAATTCTATCTAAACGAAACCATTATCTCGGATAAACAGAAGTTATTAAGGGTGGGTGTTTATAAGCAGACAAATCGGTCTACCTTCTCGTTCGTTTAATTGCGGTCGGTCCCGCTACTACTGCTACTCACATCTCGATTATATTCCCGACACACGAAACTCACTGTTGCTCGCGAACTTTTTTCAGCACTTTTTGGGTTTTTACACAGTTGACAAACAAACAGTCAACATGGTAAATATCTTGTTTTCAGTTACTGATCATTTTAAACAGCAATAAAAAAGGGATCTTAATAGATATAAATAGAATAGAAGAACATTAATCCACGAAATAGTTCTGTGATAAGTGCAATTTTCGAAAAGTGGACAATCCCCATTGGCTTGTGCTTAAATAAGAGGAAAGTTTTATTTAAATACTAGCTGACCCATGCAACTTCGTCTGTATCACATAAATCAAATCATATCAACATAAATTGAGTTAAATCGTAACAAACAAAAAATCTTATCTTTCCTCTTTATAATATTAGTTTAGATTTTATTAAAGTAACAATTACTATAGGTATCTCTTACTGTTATATATACAGTAACACCTTGTACTTGTAAACATTATGGTGCAGTAAATATTTTGAATTTGAATTTCCCGGGGGCCAGAATCCCCACGTAGGGGCCTACATTGCGATGGAACGCGCGTCAGCCGGCTGCCGTACCGGACCGAACGAATCACTGCCGCGAGAGTAATTATTTTGTTCCGCGGATATTTTTACATTGCGATATCTTCTAAGGTATTTGTTTAAACTGTATAAAGTAAAGGGCACAAATATTCTATATTAAATTTCCGTGCTAACAAACACATTTATTTAGATATAGATTAATACCATATGGGTTAAATAAGCTTCGCAAACTATCTTTCATTTTAACCTAAAATTATAATAGTAAAAAAAGGTTATAGTGAGTCAATCTTAAAAGATAGACATATGCTGTCGCGGACTTTTTTTTAGAGCTTTTAAAGAGAAACAATTCCACCATACACAATATTTGCGTAAGTTAAAGCGTTTTCGCAGCGCACGCAACGGAAGCTCTCAAAAACGAAATATTTTTCCCGTTTTTGCAACATTTTTCATTTATGCTCAGCTCCTTTTGGTTGTAGCGTGATGTTATATAGCCTAAAGCCTCCCTCGATAAATGGACTATCCAACACAAAAAGACTTTTTCTATTCCAACCAGTAGTCCCTGAGTTTACCGCGTTCAAACAAACAAACAAACAAACAAACTCTTCAGCTTTATAATATTAGTATAGACTAGTATAGATTATTATGACAACTTCATAACAGGGTCTACATCTGTCCGGTTGATAGCAATAGGCCCGCTTTACAGGGTGTAAACGAACCCTTCACGCATCTGACAACCAAGCATTCTGTACATCAAACCAAGTAACCCTACGCAAAAAAATTTGCTGGGAAATGACTTTTTTTTTTGGGGTCAAAAATCACATTTTACGGTATAACTCAAAGTAGCACTCTTAAAACATTGTGCTAGTGGATGCTTTGAATAGTAAACGGGTCATGGAGGTAACTTAAGTAAAGTTAAAACCTGAAATACTAGTATTTACAAAAACAGCTGTGAAAAATTTGGAACTTTGACCCCCAATATCTCCGCAACTAGGAGATTCCCAGGTATGGTCTAGAACAAAAAAATGATCGCAGTGGTGGGGAGAACAAATGCCCTTCGTTTGCGTTAAGGGTACTTTTACACCCTATATATTACATGGGAATTAAACATACCTGTCGAACGTGGGTGGTACACACCTCTGCCTAAGTCTTTGGCGATTACAGGCGTGATATTGTATCAATAAACATTTCATTTTTGGTTGTTTTTTGGAAAATAGTAAAATTCCATTTTATATTTTTCACCATTGTTTTTCCGATGCTTTTACTGGTGTGTGTTCTGTACTGTACTTATTTACTTAGAAGTTGATTGAAACTGTATTTGGTTTTACTTTCTTTAGACAAGCTTGGTGTTTTACCCGACCACGGCAAAGCAAGAAAGGAGGGTTTTTCTAACTTCATATTTTTATACTATAGTAAAATACGCCATCGCGCTTGTAATCCAAGAAAGGACAGGAGGACGTGTACCTAATAGTCCACCCATATTTCGTCTCATGTAATACGCAATAGTAATAACCTATTGCCAACAACCGGTCACATATCCAGACTCCACTACGAGAACAATCGCCCAAAACATTGTAGTGCCGTACATTTGTGTACTCGATACTGTCTCGAATTTACATGGTATAATTGTGTTTCTCATCTTTCTCACCACGCGGCTCTAGTTAGTTCCAAGTTCAGTACTAATTAAAGTTTACATGAGAGAACTCGAATACGTGTGAACTCAGCCAGTAAAACTTCAGGTACTTTGGCGCAAAATTATAGCCATTTAACATCACAACAACTATGTTTATTTATGATTAAAATGTAAATGTCATTGTTTTTGTTTTTGAAGATAATGTTATTACTGTGACGCAACAAGAGATTTAAAACATGCACACGCGTTATAAACTAAAAGATCTAAATGAACTGGAAATGAGTATGGACGGAAGTTTGTTACTCTTTCACACAAGAACTACTGAACGAATTTGGATGGAATTTGGCACACAGATAATTTATACGCGGCTTCCAGTCTAACCGGATGCAGCTGAATACCAGTATTTTCCATGGAGCGACTGCCTAGTTAAGTCTATGCAACCATTTTTATGCAAATGTAATACTAGACAAGTATTTCAGCTCACTAAGAAATGCCAAAGAAAATAAAGCTAGGGATTCAAACTTTTGACAGTTCTAACTTTAAGCAATTTCTAAACTACTGAATAAAATAGTCATCATCATTCTCCTGCCCTTATCCCAATTTATTTGGGGTCGGCGCAACATGTCTTCTTCTTCCATACTTCTCTATTTCTCGTCATGTCAGCAGTCACCTCCTTTCTAGCCATATCATCCTTCACACAGTCCATCCATCGTTTCTTTGGTCTTCCTCTACTCTTATAGCCATCTACATTCATACTCAACATTTTTCTCACAACATTTTCTTCATTCCTTCGCATCACATGTCCATACCACGACAATCGATTACCGCACAACTTTTCATTTACCGGCGCCACTTTCAGACTTCCTCTTATGTACTCATTCCTTATTTTATCCATTCGCGTCATACCACACATCCCCCTTAGCATTCTCATCTCAGCCACATGCAATTGCCTTTCATTTATCCCTTTTGTGGCTGAATAAAATAGTATCAGAAGATATTACTTTTACTCAATTAATCTCTCCCGGCTTGTTTATATTATAGATGAGGGTGTCGGAGAATTGGACGCTGACTGCCGCCTTAACCATTTATAGTGTGTAATTGTTTTTTTTTTCTAAAATAAACTGGACTTAGTGAAGATGGAAATTGGAAAAAGGCGGATGAAATTTCTGCCCATTCTTCTTCATAGATATCTACACTTAGGATTGGAATGTTCAACTACAGTACTATCACAAGTATATTATGCTTTGTGAGTGTAGCTACACTTTTTTTCCGTCATTAAAGCACGCATTAAAGTGTATGTAATGGTCTAACTGAAATAAATGATTTGATTTCGAAAACGGTGACAAGTGTCTTAGAAACCGAGGGTACGTACACTAAATAACAGAAAGTGAGCAATTCTTACCGTTTCACCCAGCCCACAATTCGAGCGTGAAGCCATATCTCAACGACTGACTAATTTATTCACCACAGGAAAACATAGAAAAGCAAAACTCACTTTGAATAAGGAAACTGGCTTTTTATGATTAATTCTCGGTTTTATGTAACTTTTAAAGGTTAAACGTGACTTAAAATTTTCTGAAAGGGGTATGAATAAGGCTTCATTAAAAAGCTATTCAAACCCTTAAAAATAAAGATTGGATTCTACTAGATAGACATTTAATAATATAAATTATGAAAGGTCCATTTTCGCTTTTAAGGCAATTCATATTATGATCTGCTGAAGTGGCCCTTTTAGATCCCCAGATCAGTGATTGTTTGTTGATTAAAATATTATGATCCGCGACCGTAACAATTATAATCATTCAAATAAATAATAATATAATTTAATAATATTATATATTTATACAATTTTGTTATCTTTAACTTTAAAAAAGTTGTTTTCTACTTTTTTCTTATAGTCGTTTTTTTATCATTTGATTTTATTTAATAGTCACACGTACTGCTATCAATGTTCCTAGTGATTAGCTCTCTTTTTACCTAAACTTTACGCTTACTTGTGGACAGTGTTGTGGGTTACTTTATAACCAAATTGATTGTATGTTTAATTAATTGTAAGTCTTTATAATGTAACTGTTTGCTGTTCCTATCAATAAAAATAAAATCATCAATACAATCTTCAAAGTGAATTTAATCCCTTTGAAATGAAATTACTTTTTCGTGAAATAGGCATCATCATCTGCCTAGCCCTTTGCGGCTTCCAGTCTAGCAGCGAATACCAGTATTTTACGAGGAGCGACTGCCTATCGATTTCTACATACAGTCGTTACGTTTTTATTTTGCAGATATGAACTAATTCATTTTTCACGTAAGTACCAATAGTGAGTGCATACAATATTGAATCATGAAATGCGAAACAATAAACGGAGCACGTTTCCACCAAGTACACAACGCAAAACTGTATCACCTGATTAAATAGCCAACAATGTGTATAGAACTGCGACCGGTAGCCGCTGTAATCATGCTAAACTTCATGGTATAGTTCGTAGAAAGTAGATGACATAGAACAAATAGCTGTTGGCGGTGCACGGTCCGCATAATTCAGGGGCGGGTACTAGTGCACTAAACGCTAACGGGTTAATGGGTGCTCTTAGACGCATATTGCGTGACGGTGAACGGAAATGTGTATGATATAAGCCGTTACTCGTTCTTACATATCTTTTCACATTAACCACCGGTACTGGACTAATAATGTTACGATTCGCACAATGAATTGAGAATTCTAAGTAGTGATTCGCGGTGTTTGACTGGTTTTAAACCGATGGAAGAAAAAAGATAAAGTGCTCAATTTGATTCAAGCAAGTGTTGGGGGTAAAAATGCCATTCGCGACGCCGAAAGACACTTGTTCTTCCCGTCATTGCGGTCATTTTCCACCTTCAATTACGAAGATATTAGGGGTCCTACTGTTTTCACAAGTTTTTTTTTAATACAGCTTTTTAATATTTAATGTTACTTTAAATACCTCCAAGAGACCTGTACCTAGTAGTCCATGCATCTATCTGCACAGTGTTTTGAATACGTTACATTGAGTCCTACCGAAAAACATTATACGTTAACGTTCATCATTCTCCTGCCCTTATCCCAATTTATTTGGGGTCGGCGCAACATGTCTTCTTCTTCCATACTTCTCTATTTCTCGTCATGTCAGCAGTCACCTCCTTTCTAGCCATATCATCCTTCACACAGTCCATCCATCGTTTCTTTGGTCTTCCTCTACTCTTATAGCCATCTACATACATCCATACTCAACATTTTTCTCACAACATTTTCTTCATTCGTTCGCATCACATGTCCATACCACGACAATCGATTACCACACAACTTTTCATTTACCGGCGCCACTTTCAGACTTCCTCTTATGTACTCATTCCTTATTTTATCCATTCGCGTCACACCACACATCCCCCTTAGCATTCTCATCTCAGCCACATGCAATTGCCTTTCATTTATCCCTTTTGTGGCCCAACATTCTGATCCATATACGACAGCAGGTCTAACCATGGTTTTATAAATCTTCCCCTTGAGTTTAAGGGGAATGCGGGAGTCGCAAATTGTTAACGTTAAGCCCAAAAAATAGTTTCCCAAATAAATTTTGCGTACTTAGTTTGATGTTCAGAATGTTTGGTTGACGGCTTAAGGGTCCGTTTTTAAGACAGTCTTTAAGGATTGTATTAAATAGGTAATGGCAACATACAGGGTGTAAACGTATCCTTCACGAAGCAGTCAACCAAGCATTATGTACATCAAACTAAGTACCCCTACGCAAAAATTATTTCTGGGAAACAACTTTTTTTTCTTGGGGTCAAAAATCACATTTTATGGTAAAACTCAACGTAGCACTCTTAAAACATTGTGCTAGTGGATGCTTTAAACCGTAAACGGGTCATGAAGGTAATTTAAGTAAAGTTATAACCTGAAAAACTAGTACTTATTAAAAAACAGCTGTGAAGAATTATGAACTTTGACGATCGAAATATTATATCAGCTTTTTCGTTAACCGTACTTTACTTACTTTTTTTTATTTTTTAGGTGCTATCCTGGACGTCCGGTTCCCGAAAGCCCCACGACCCAACAATATTGTATGAGGCAAAACGTTCTAAAATGTCACATTTTCGAGGTATAAGCTATCCAAGTCCACTTACTGATGGCATCTTTAGCACTTGGATTTGATTAACCACGCACTGAACCTGCATCAATCAATCATCATGATCATCCGCCTATAGCAATCCACTGCTGGATATAGGCCTCTTAAATCTAACGCTAATCAGCTGGATTTTCGGCAACTCTCATCCAGTTGTTACCAGCCTCTCTGCGAAGATTATCTCTCTACCGAGCCTGAGGGCGTCCCACCTACGCTTGCCGATTCGCAGTCTCCACTCAAGAACACGTCTACTCCAATGGTCATCGGTTCTGCGGCTAATATCAATCGATAGTTAGCATCAATACAAACACTTGACTTTATACAAAGTTTTTCCAACCCCGTAGAATTTCCCGGGCTATCCTGGCTATCTTAATGGAAAAGAGGTACCTAGTAGTGATTTAAAGGACTGTTTGGCGTCATTAGCATTATTTTCATGATTGAGCAAAACCACGCAAATACTGGTTTACCCCAGAAAGTGGCATTTCATTTTCCTGTTAGATTAAACTCACCAGTCGCTACAAATACGAAATTAATTTGTTCTAATAGAGTCATAATGTGTTTCCTTGATTTTTTTTTATTCTACTGTTAACATATTATTATGATTATTGGAACTGTTGTATTTGTAACGAACATATAATTATTTCATTTTATTTTATTTTATTAATTTTAAGAAAACTTACAGCTAAAACATTTGAGTAGGTAGTCGAATTTATATGCAGAAGAAGGCCAATTACAAGTATCCACATATAAACTTAAACTAAAATTGAAGATACGGTTATGTAGGTATATACCTACGGTCTATCTATTCATATGAAATCTCTAAAGGGAGCATTGTACTAATCATTATAAACTTTTATTATGGGACCAACAATAAAATCGCAAAAAAAATACAGCTGTTCAGCAAAATATATTATTATGTTATGACGAGTTACCCCAACATAATTTTAGGGAACACCTGATTTTTTTAGATTCAGGATTGGTCCGATAGCCAAAGTTGCTCATAATTATGAGTACAGTGAACCCCTAAGAGATTTAGTGTTTGAGCAGATTGACCTTATAAACAGCAAGCTTCGAGAGCAAAAACCGTGAAACACTGATAGCAACTTTTATGAAAGACCTATTTCATAACTGTGCGGTGTTCGAAATAGTAACAACATAATTAAATGAGCAATCAATACATCAGGAATTTAGGATATAGTCACTTTTAAAAGTTGCTACGTTTTAGTGTTTCTGACTGCTCATGATTGTACACCTATCATGTTATTGCATGTTCTGCTAAGTCTTTCATTTTAATTAAACAAAATAACTTTTCCATTAAACGTTTTAATTACATTAATTCTTATCGCAATCAAGGACTGGAGCTTCTAGGAAATATGCATATGTATGAGTAAGAAGGTATTTACCACATTTTTTTCACATTGGCATCTGTTTTAATGGAAGAGTTGCATTAGCCATATATACCATATTTTGGGTGCCATATTGTAAATACTACTTTTTTTTCACATGAAAATAATGCAGGGTTTTAAAAGTTGATTACACAAATATATAATTATTGCTAGCTGTACATACTCGTATGCGATGCAATGCAATTTTTGCTTTACCTACAACCTAAAAAAATGCCTACGACCTATTCCCAGACCTACCAAATAAACACAAACAAAAACATAAAAATCGGTTAAGCCGTTTCGGAAGAGTTCGATAACCAAAACTGTGACATGAGATTTTTATATATTAGACTTTCTTATATTAAACTTGAACGTTTAATTGTAATTAGAAACGACAAATCGTATAAAACGTGAACAAATCGTTCAACAGGAAAAAAAGTTAAATCGAAATCTTTCACAATACAAATTGCTGTCCTCGCCACACAACTTCATCATCCATACAATTGGGTACTTACTTGACAAAAAAAAAATGTAAAAAGTCCGTCAGATAGGCTTTCAAAAAATGTTGGCCACATATTTTTCTTATTTCACTTAAACAAAATATAAAGACGATACATTCAATCCAAAACTCGTGTGTCATCACATTTCAGTACATTTTTTTGTTGAAAAGTGAGTTTTATCTTCGTCAATTTTTATTAATATGAAAAAACACGTTAGCAATATTTTTCGATAAATAATATTATATTATTTTTCGAAAAATATTGCTTACTGACAAAATAAACTGAATTACTTATATTTTTTTTGTCAGAAAAGTACTCAAATCCATCTATTATATCCGTCATAATAACCCTTTTAACCTATCTATGATTTAGACTAAGTTACCCGTCTTTATTTTTATTGAGTTGTATAATTAAACTACATTTCAATTAGTTGCGTTAGCACTATGTACAGGCTGAAGAACGCTTCCGATTTAGCCATTCAAGAACTGTAATCTGGACTGAGCCACTCAGACGGATTTAGCTTCTTACAGGTTTTGTATATAAATACTATACATAGCAATGTACCTATGTGTGATTTTAGTTAGAATTATAAAATATAAATAATGGCAAGGCGCAGTGAAAGCGTAATGGTGTGACCGTCAGACTGCGAAAATGTATACCCAAGACCCTATTTTTCAGATTCATGTGCATATTGTTAATTATCACTAGATTCAGTGAAGGAAAACATCGTGAAGAAACTAAACATTCCTGACATATATTTCTGGACGGCATGTAAAGCCAAGCTGGAGTCCCATGAGCAGCATAAAAACTGACACTAGGTAAGACATTAACCACACAATAAAGAAATAAAAGAACGCTTAATAAGACTGATCAAACCTCAATGTATTGCGCATGAAAGCTGCAACACGTGTCTCGGCATGCAATCGAAATTCAGATTTTGTCGATTTGCCTGACCTTTAGAACTACGTGCCCATGAAACGCACTGTAGGAAATTCCACTATCGTCGCTGATCCGAACGTTGAATATTCAATCGCACGCTTAATTAGAGGTTTGCTTTTACGGTCGCTGAGTGCGACTGAAAACAGGTATATACCTACTCTTTTGAACCTATTACCTAGCGACGTCCACGTACATTCGTGAAACATGAGTTAAAAGAGTTTCGCAATATTAAAAAACCGGCCAAGTGCATGCACGCACAATGTCGGGTTCCGTAGTTGCCCAACAAAATATGCGAACCCAATAAACTGAGTAAACTACTACCCTGCCTACCTGCCTCCGAACGATGAATTTAATTGTAAAAATAAAACAAACTTAATACATTTGCAGTTTTAAGACCTGTGCTCCCATACATTATTTTTTTTATTTTATTTTATTTTATATATCTTCGGGTGGCTTACAGCTAACAATACATAAATTAATAATGAAATGTTACACGACAAGCCATTTACAAGCCTCCACAGATGGCAGTAAACTAATGTTGCTTAGACTAATGAATAAGCATACTTAATACACTCTTAAAAATAAAAAAATAAAAACACAATATAAACTATTGATTAACTAAGCCTAATATAAATAGCTAAACTTAGTATACTTATAAATAATAAAAACTAAAAATATAAAATTAGGTACCTGCATAGGCAGGAAAGCAAACGTACATACTAAAACTCACCAACAGTGATGCGTCTTTTAGATAAGGCAGTACTTATTGACGCCAAGCTGCTTGCAAACAAATCAATTGAGGGATGTTCGTTCACTACAATTTGGTTAAACGTTTTGATTGAGCGAAGCATGTAAGCATTACTACGGTAAACTGTGCGAGCATAAGGGGCACGAAGAAGATTTCTCAAGCGAGAATGTCGAGGCGGAACATTCAAAGACAGCTTAGAAAGAAGTTCAGGACATTCAATCCTTGATTGAGCAATTTTTACTAGGAATCGTATGTCAGATATTTTTCTACGAGTTTCAAGTGAAAGTAAGTGGAACCGATCGCATCGTTCGTTGTAGCTCAAATAAGGGATTTTAAATTTGTAACCTAGGTATCTCGTGAATTTCCTTTGTATTCGTTCCAATCTGTCTGAATGCACCGCATAATTCGGATTCCAAATTTGACTACCATATTCGAGGTGACTGCGGACGTAAGCACAATATAGAATTTTTAGGGTTTTCATTCTCTTAAACGAACTGGCATTACGGATAATGAATCCCAAGGCTTTGGACGCTTTTTTGGCAATATGTTCAACATGACCCTCAAAGGAGAGCTTACTGTCCAATAAAATACCAAGATCTCTAGTACTATGAGTTCGAGCTATAAGCTGATTTGCGATTGAGTAGTTGAATATGACCGATACATTCTTCCGTGTGAAAGTGATTACTAAGCATTTGGATATATTAAGATCTAATTTATTTATTTTACAATAGTTTATTAATCGGGATATGTCAGACTGCAAAAGGCTGGCATCATTTAGACTCCTGACTGCTGTGAAGATTTTCATGTCATCTGCAAACATTAAGTGTTTAGAATATTTGAAGCAATCACCGATGTCATTAATAAAAAGAACAAATAATAACGGCCCCAATAGGGAACCCTGTGGCACACCAGAGGGGATGGTTGTCCAAGAGGATATAAAGCCACTGAGGACTACTGCTTGTGTCCTATTTTGTACATAAGACGAAAACCATCTGAATAGGTCTCCCCTAATGCCCAAGTCGAAAAGTTTTCTCAGCAAAATGTCATGGTCGATTCTATCAAACGCCTTACTATAGTCGGTGTAGATTGCATCTACCTGGGACCCATTATCCATATGTTCAGTTATAAAATCTGTGAACAGGACCAAGTTGGATACTGTAGACCTCCCTTTCAAAAACCCGTGTTGTTGGGGACTCAGGCTAGAAACCACACTGCTGTACAGCTGATTATAGACTATGCGCTCCAATATTTTAGCTAGTAGACAAAGTTTCGAGATTGGCCTATAGTTTTCGATTTTATCTTTAGCACCCTTTTTGTGGATCGGCGATATAAAAGCCGATTTCCAAACAGAAGGTACAATGCCTTCAGATATTGACCTTTTGAATAAAAGTGACACAGGTAAAGCTAGTTCATCAGCGCACTTAACCATGAATATAGCAGGCAAGGCATCAGGGCCAGCGGATTTGGTTAGATCGAGAGATTTTAAATATTTATGAACGGTCACCGTATCAATCTCAATTGAACTCAAATGACAGTTGGAAGCACAACCAGTCGAGCCACAGTTGCGACTCGAGGAGGAAGTGTTTAGGAAGGTGGTACGAAAGTAGTTACCAAAAAGTTCACAAATTCCTTCTCCCGAGTCACTTCTATTCTCACCGTATGACATACTTGACGGGAAGTTGCTGTTCATGCGTTTGTTTTTGATATATGACCAGAATAGTTTCGGGCTAGTACCTAATGAGGACTCGATTTTAGTCATGTAGGCCTTATAACAAAGCTGTTCAATATCATTGGCTCTATCACGAAGTAATTCATACGACAACCGATCAGAACCATTACCGTAGACTTTAAGTTTCTTATAGAATTTGAATTTTTCTTTAAGTATCTTAACGAGCGCCGAGCTATACCATGGTGGATATTTGAAGAGTTTACATAGACGTTGAGGGACGTGCTTATCTCTGATAATAAATAACGTTGAATAAAACTTTCCGACCGCTTCATCAACAGTGCCTTTCAATAATATGTCGTCCCAGTTAGTGCTGAGCAGGTCAGATCGAATCAGCTCGTAGTTACCTTTATTATATTGGTACGTCATGCGCGCACTGGGGGTAAGTGACTGAGGTTCCACCGTAACAATCTGAATTAACAAAGCAGGGTGATATGAATCCTCGATAGTAAGGGGTTCTAAACATGCCGAGACGGTGACGGGAGTATTAGCTAGAACTAGGTCTAGAATTTTACCGTGCCTGTTATTAATAAGATTAAATTGCTGTAAACTACAAAAATTAATGGTATCAACAAAATGAGTAAACAAGCTAGTTTGGGGCACGGTAGGCCTAATTCCATCATTAGAGGTCGTCCAAGTTATGGAACTCATATTAAAATCTCCGAGAATAATAAACTTATCTGCGGGGTGGTTATTCACTACGTTTGAGAGGTTGTCCAAATAAGCTAGTAACTGACTAGCGAAGCTATTACCTAAATTCTGTTCACACAAATAGAGAGTACATATGTTAAGTCGGTAGGTACGTTTACCGCAGCGGGATCTTAGTTGAATAGAAATCCAAATATCTTCCGCACTGGATTGCCAGTCAACATTCTCAACAACGGCAAGCTCACGACGGACCGCCACCAGCACGCCGCCCCCACGCACCTGTGCAGTGGCCGTGTAGTCACGGTCGCGTCGCCACACTAGGTACCTATCGTCGAAAAGTTCACTATCCAATATCCCATCAACAAGCCAGGTCTCGGTTAACGTGATTACGTCATAGTTACATTTTGCTAAATTCCTATAAAAATTGATGGACTTCGTCCGCAGTCCTCGAACATTCTGGTGATAAATGTTTAGTTCATACATTAGTACTTAATACCTATGAATAAGTAAATAATGAAAAAATATAGTACATAATAACACATAACAATCCCAAATAAGACGTTGGATTTCCGTTTTACAATAAAAAATAAACTATCTAAGCTCAAACCAGTGGCCAGAACTCCAAACATTATGAACACATCACGTTTTATTTTATACAAACTATTAGTGCATGCGTAAATGCTCGCTATTACGGGCGGGTCAGAACAAAACTTTAAATGTATATTCACAGTGATATTAATGCTAAGACGGTTAATATTTTTTATCTCCAAACTCAAATCACAAAACTTGTAGCATTTCAATTGAACAGAAAATACCTCAACACCCATCAAAGGATATCTGTAAGCAAGCCAATAAACATATCTATAACAGCAATACATTACACATTTCGGCGCAAACGAAATCAGTGCGCAAACAAAGCGAGTATGGTCAAATGGACTTTGGACTGAGGTGAGCGAGTAGGCGCATTTCATGTTCCGCACACGGGTAATTAGTGACACTTTCAATAGATGTTTACGTTTCATCGTATTATTTGTAAGAAATAGCAAATATGGAGTAAATTTAAGCTTATGATATAGACAAGTAGCGTTGAAATTAGGCGTTGAATACAAGCATACATGGAAATAGGCTAATGAATTTTCTGTAAGTCCCGTTCCGTTGCAACAATAAAAGTCTTGGACGTGGCATCCCGTTTTACAAAAATCTTCATATGTTTCACCCACACAAATTGAAAGTTTTTTTCCTTCGCAAGGGATTTAGTTTGTGAAAGTAACATTTTGTTTTTAATAGTAAGATGGTCGTTAACAAAGAACCTTCCCGACCCAGTGATACCAACATCTACGGGAAGTAAGGGATCCTTGTAGGAACGGGCAGCAGCGATGAAATCCTCTTTCACATACCTGTTCAAAAAAGATACAATAATGTTCTTATTGTTTAATACATTAGTCGGCACTCTGTTTATAAAATTTATTTGGGTCTTCAATATGGGATAGGAAATTTTATCACCGATTTTTTGCACTATATCGAAGAGGTTTTCTCTGTCCTTCACTGGCACCCCCTTAATTTCAACATTATTGCTGCGGAGCCACTGATCCATGAACCGATAGTCGTCCTCAAGTTTGTCAACAGCTGACCTTGTTTGAGAGGCCTCCAACTGCACCGCTTCTACTTTGGTAAGTCTATCGTCCAAAGCTACGACCTTACCAGGGAGTTCTTTGAGACCGATCAGCTCTTGGTGTAGGAGATGAACCTCAGATGCCAAACTGGAGAGAGGAATTAGGTCTTGGCGGATACTGGAGAGTTCCCGCATCACTGTGTCCAGTGTAACTGGGACAGGAACAGGAACCACCGGCGAGGCTGTGCCTGAGAGCGATTGGGAGCTTGGATGACCTGGATTTTTGCAGTTAGCGCACTTCCATGTTGCCTGACGGTCCCCAAGCTTGCGATAGCCCTTCTCCGTGACTCCAGAGCACGGGAAGTCGAAGTGTTTGCAACACACTGAACACTGAATCGCGTCTGCGACCTCTTCACCACACCTTCCACAGACAACCATGTTTAATATATACGTAGCTTTAGTTGTTTAGTATTAGTTATTAGCAACTTTAATCTATATCGCGAACGACCGCTGAGGATAAGTTACAGACGCGCGACGCGTTCTCGCTTGGACGTCTGATCGGCGCTGCGCTCGCTCGGACACACAATTATGTATAGGAAAATATTTTATACAAGTACATTTTATAAGTTGGTCGAATATTACTCGTAAATTTGTAAAGCCTACTTAGCTGTGATGGTTTTCTTTTTATTTTCGTTATATAATTATGCTACTACCATGAACTAAACACAGCACGTATACGGTTTAGGTAGCCACACTTGAGTCTAACAAAAAAAATGCACTTTAAAGCTTAATATTTCACAAACGAATCCCTCGAAAAAGTGTTTGAGCAAACTCGCCATAGTGTTTTAAGACCTATCCAACGATAGCCCACACCATGGGCTTCGCGAGAAATAAAAATCATCCCCACTCTTAAGTGTACCCACTGGAGATACCCTAAAAAAAAATATTTTCGCGTTTTTGTTTGTTTATGTGGTAGACTAATAAAATGGAGAGTGCAAGAATACTTTATTAATCACGTGAACGTAAGTCTCATCAGATTTCAGTAGGGGTCGCTCCGTAAGAACAAATGCATGCAATCTAAACATATCACAATAGTTTAAAAGATTTGAAACTCAAATATTAAGGCAAAAAATTGTGTTAAATACACAATTTTGGGAATTTTTCAATGGAGTTTTTTTTTTTTCAAGGTCAAATGGAGCAAGTCAAGCGGTACGTCGCTAGCCCTAGCTTTATATAAAACTAGCGGACGTCACGCGGTTTCACCCGCGTAGTTCCCGTTCCCGTGGGAATACAGGGATAAAAAGTAGCCTAAGTCACCCGCGGATAGTGTAGCTTCCCAACGATGAAAGAATTATTGAAATCGGTCCAGTAGTTTCGGAGCCTATTAGTTACAAACAAACTAAGCAAATAAATCTTTCCTCTTTATAATATTAGTGTAGATAACTCCAGCTCCAGCTACTATATTATAGGTACTTGTTGACTGCCACCCAACACGTTCTACGTGGCGCAACAAGTATGAAAACGTTTGAAGGTAGGTGGTGGTGGGTGGGTGAGATTAGCGCTCCTTGATCCTTCAAAATGGACATATGTTTTCCTTTCAGGCAGCAAGAAATATATTCTCAATACATTTCCTTCAAAACTGGTTCTTATCGCAATAGGATTAGGTTGCATGTGCAATGTATTTCACATTCGTGGACTTTTTATTTATCATAACAAATGGTGGAATAAAAATTTAAATTGATTTTATAATTCAATTAACATTAACTAGCTGATGCCCGCGGCTTCACCCTAAAACGAATTATACACTTAAACCTTCCCCGAGAGCTACTCTATCCATTGGTGAAAACAGCATGGAAATCGGTGCAGTAGTTTTTGAGTTTATCGCGAACAGACAGACCGACAGACAGAGAGAAGGAATTTCTTTTATAATACTCGTATGTGTAGTGATCGTGATAAACATGATTATTTGGTACTGCAAAATGACATATTAAAAATACAAATTGAACTGGGCGCACACGACCAAATTTCCAGGGAGACTTTCGGTTAAATTGTTTCGGACGAATTGGGAATAGGTACGTCAGTGTCTGTCCGGTTTATCAATGCCGAGTGTTTTTGCTGGAAGTATATTTTCACAATAATAATATTGAAATCACTGATCATATCATTTCAAAATAACTTGTTCAACAATTCAATTAATAAAAACTGAAAATGAAACTGTTGTAAAAGCGGTTTATATTTTGTCATGTCAGGCGTATAGACCGGGGGTCAGGGCTGCGGGTTGTTCGCAAGAGATACCGCGGCCTTGACATGAAGGGCTAAGAAGGAAGATGGGTGGTTTTTAGTCAGAAGAAGTCTGACACTCCCTTTCGCTCTGCCCAAGAGCGAGAGGGGGTTATTTGATGATTTTCCACCCACCCAAAAAAAAGGCATATAGACCTTTACGAAAATTATCTAAGAAACTGAACTACCAGTGCGTGAATATATACGACTAGGTGTTGCCAGCGGCGTCGCCCGCTACAACTCGATTATCCCACAGGAAGATAAAATCGGGATAAAATCTACCCTATGTGTTAAACCAGGTTATAAACTATCTGTGTACCACGGAACAAGCGACACAAGCGTTTATAACATTATTAGGAGTAGGATAGAATATGGAGTAGGGCTGCAAACGTAATTACGTTTAAAGAGAAAGAGAGTAGGTCAGTAGGTAGACCACCTAAGTCCTGACACGAGTCGGGAATAACTCCTTCAAATGCATAGAATACGTAATGTCTACCGTAGGAAGTGAATACCGCCGAAGAGAAATATATGCTAAAAGTTTTTTTTTTTGAAATTGAAGTGAACAAGAAATGGGATTTCTATCAACATTGAAGTTAACCGTACGTGCTATAAATTGTTGAGGGTTCTCTTGTAAGGAGGCGATTCCGGCTGCAGGATCAAGTCATGTCTGTCATAATATTGTATTGCCACCAGAACCAAAGACGTATGAAGATATCAGCTCAATCGGATACCAACGACGGCCGATCAGCCTTCCAAGTTTGTAGCGGAAAACTTATTACATACGAACAGGTAGTGCAAGTTAAATACAAGCTTGTTTACAAGGAAAGCAACCCAATTAAAATTGTGCAACTCTTAAAATTGAAATACTAATGTAGAGCTTATATTTTTACAGAAGAAGCACGATGCTGCAAGCAATTTAATTTCTTAATGCATAAAAGGTAAATACATGGGATTTCTTATGTTAATGAAATTTTGTTGAGTGTCACGTACTTTCCATTCTCATATTTTAATTAAATTAGTAGATATGTATTATAAAAACATTAGAACGCTTTTTTAATTTTACTTATATACTGAGAAATGTTGCTGCAAGGTCTTCGTGCAATTTTGATATTAAAATGTGGTTTCTAAATTCCAAATCCAGGTATTCTGCATTATTATTCTTTTGATTTGTGTATTATAATCTTTTTACTCCGGACGCTGCATGTCTTGTTACATGTACCAAGATTTTGTAACAATATTCTGATTTAAAGTGTCCATGGAGTTTCTTGCCCTTCGTCTCCATATGATCTACGCTAGGGAACGGTAAGTACAGTACTTTCACAAGTTATTGTGCCTTATAACTGTTACTGTAGCTTTGTTTTGAGAATTGTTCTTCTGACATTCAAGAGTGCCTGTAATGGTTTAATTGAAATAAATGCTTTGAGTTTGATTGCATGGTGTGACAAAGGTCGCTTTGTTTTGTAAACGGACTCTCTCTGGAATTAGAACCGGGCTTTAGATTAATATTGTCCATCTTCTGAGAATAGCACCAATATTAATAATAATCTACCAATGTAGTTTATTGACATTGCTCATTGTTTTATCGTAGTTAAATTTTCTATCTATTTTTGTTTGTTAGTATAATCGGTTGAACTCTCAAGAGGCTGCCTTATCAGCCTCTATCAAAATCTGATGATGATTTTTTGAAAAACGACTGCTGAGATGATAAGAAGAAGACCGCAAATAAATTACACCGACACCGCCGACTGGGGGGCTGCACCGACCCCAAATAAATTGGACAGGGCAGGACAGTGATGGTTACTTGAAACGCGATATTTCGTACACAATCCATAGTACATACACGTTCCAGGCAGTCAGGCAGGTGACATCGCCAGACGGTAATTACAGGATACAAGCAAATCATTCTCGAACAAGTTTCCTTTGCACGCCTTCGGACCCTAGTCATCAACGATCAATGCGATCATGTGGCTGACACGTTATATGATTTTATGCATATTGACGTGGAGTAACGCAGTCCGGTAACACAATATGGAATTTCGAACCCTGCTAGGACGTCCAACGTGGCAGGTCATTTCAATTAATCATGCAGCTATTGATACGGTGCAAGCCACACTAGAAATTGATTGCACGACGTCATTGATGTGTCGAAGTCGGTGACGCAATATTGCTGTACTAACTATTTACTTACTAACTTGCAACTCGCATCTGTAATGAAATGAGATTTCAGGTGGTCGAGGCTGCGGGTTGTTCGCAAGGGATACCACGGCCTCGACATGAAGGGCTAAGAAGGAACATGGGTGGTTTTTAGTCAGTATAAGTCTGACACTCCTTTCGCTCTGCCCAAGAGCGGGAGGGGTTATTTGATGATTTCCCACCCAAAAAAAAAAAAAGTTTCAGTTTATCGCGAACCGACAGACAGACAGACAGACAGACGCGGCGGAGGAGGAGCTTGTATTTAGTGATAATTCTGTAACTACATACGTGTTTCGGGCGTAAAAAATATTTACATAAACGTACAACCTGACACAGGTCTGCAAATTGCACAACGTATGAAAATTCGAATTCGCTACCCTAGCGCTTTGACCTTAAAAACTAGTATTGATAAAAAGTTTAAGAAAAAAATGATCACACTTACTGACGAGGAGAAGAGCGTTTCGGCTTCGTAAGGTTAGGTTTGGTAAATGCACGTTAATAAAAGTGCCCAATTCTCATTCGGGCTGACTCTGTTTAACTTTAAATGGTCGTCAAGATGATTTTGTGCACGATTGCTATCGTAGTTTAATTTACTGTTTGTAATAAAAATAATTAGTAAGTTAGTAAGTAAGTTCTATTTAAGTTTTAACCCCTTTGTTAGAAATATTAATTTCTTAAAGCAAATACTCAAATCAGAATGTAAACCTATTGTTTTAAAAGGTATCTGAAATTATAACTTCATTTTAAAGTTCCTGTTTAAGACGATATTTGGATAAACACACTTTTAAGCGCGATGAGTGTAACTCTAGAGAGTTAGCGCATCTTGCAAATTCCGCAGCCAGCAGATTCCATTTCAGGTTGGGTTGAAGTCCAGCCAAGCGATGCATAGTTGGGAGCCTTGCCGCTCCACCATTGTACGGTTAACTACGTTAACAAATAAATTTGAGGAACGGGAAATTAATAAACCCTGTTTAACTGTTAAATTGGGTTAAGGTTTAATACCGATGAATTTAAACCATCTACTTTCTGACGTTTTATTTTATTTTACTTCTACGAAAGTGGATTGAATTGATTCATTTTCAAAACTCTTTATTTAACATAAAATGCACTAACCCTAAGCTACATTAAAATACTAAAATGAACCCTTGATTAGGGTAGTAACCGAGGTTATTACGAGGGCGCGTGTATGGCGCGTGTCCGCGGTTTGGGGTAATCGACTAGACAGAGGCATATGTTGCTGTCAAAACGCAGTGCGATATCGATGGATTTGGACACGGACGGAGGAATATTATTTCTACTTATTATAAATTAAATTAGAAAGTAGAACACGGAAAAAAGTTGGGTTCCCGAAATTATTTTGTTAATTATATTTTTGTTTTTTACTAATTACTTTTTATATTTTGTTTTGAAACTAGAATAGAATGGTTACTACCATTTTATTTGATTTTTATTTCGTTTAATTGTTTATGTTAATATTTATTATAACGGAAATAGTTGAATTTTCCACATTTTTTTTTTTTCAAATCGTTTAATTTTTAAAAGAGAAATATCGATGTGTCAATGCCACATCCCAAAGTATGACTGCCTATTTGCTGAATAGGTAGTGTAGATTATATGTGTGACGGTACACGTAGAGCGTCCGTTGCATCTCTTATATTGTGATTTGACAACCGACACCAGAATGTGATTTGTTTGCCCCGTAAGGTGTGCGGGTGTGGTGGTTTACGTCGAGTATGTTTGAGTTTCTCTATAAGGATGAACGAAAGATGATAGTTTACTGCATTTATGCCCTTCTTCCATCGGGAGACTAGGCGTACTGCAGGTTATCACTATTCCACACATTCGAACGAAGCGCTTTGCTAAGTCCTTTATTATGCGCACAGCCAAGGAGTGGAACTCCCTGCCTGCGTCGGTTTTCCCGAGTTCATATAACCCCAATCTATTTAAGTCGCGAGTAAATAGGCTTCTTCTGGGTAAGCTCGTTCCATCGTCGACCTCATCTTTGCCCTTAGGGTAAGATTGAGGTCAAGAGCAAGCCCATTGCAAATAAAAAAAAAAAAAAATATTCTAAGAGAAAAGCACGAACGGATATATTTTTGGAGGTATTTTTTAGTATTTTATTTAATAAAAGATTGTATATGTTTTGCTCAATTGGAAATCTTCCCAACATATGCTGCCCGCTCCGTGATGTATTGCGTTTCAGAAATAATTTTTATTCATGCTACGCTAAACCTTTTTAAAACTAAACTTTTATAACGGAAAAAGAAAAACTACACGCGACAAGCTTATGACTTCGCTTTTTATTTACTCCATGGTTTATTTTCTACTTTTATGTCAATTTCATAGAAGCTTATTTTCAAAAAATGCCAAAGGGCAAGCTAATAATAATGTTACCGATGTCGTGGATCAATTAATGTTATAAGTGTAATATAATGTGGGAGGTAGACAGAATAGCGTACCGGCAAAAATGTATCGTTGGTACCCCTACGCACCCCCCTACCTCATACCGCCAAACAGACCGATAAATCGCCTAATGCGCAGTTTGACCGCCAACGCTTTCTTAACGTGTCGACTGGCGACCTGTACACAGCCTCAGTTCATATCAGCAAACCGCGAAACGAGGCGCACGCGCTCCTAGAGCAAAAATTAATGTGAACTGAACAAAAAAAGTTTTTGGAAAAAGTTGTGTCAGTCAGGCTGTGGTTCAAGGTAAGTACATAAAATAACATTACGATTAATTTCAACAAGAACTTAGTTATATTTATAAGTGAAGATGCTAAAGAAAAAAAGAAGCATCTTACTATTGTATGACGGCACGGTTGGCGTAGTGGCTAAGCGATTGGACTGCTGCGCTGCGTGTGGCGGGTTCGATCCCCGCACGGAACAAATATTTGTATGGCCTGCAGATAGTTGTTTCGGGTCTGGGTATTTGTGTATGTGACTTTATATGTTTGTGAACGCACCTACGATACAGGAGAAATTCCTAGTGTGGGGCAACGTTAAAAAAAAAAAAAAATGTTATTACTTTTCTAGAAAAATCGACGTAGCGTCTCATACGCATCATCACCGTTTACAAATAACGAACGGTGATGACTTCATGTGTATGGTGATGATGATTTTGATATTTTTCATAATTTGCTTAAAAAATACACAGAGATTCAAATAAGTCTTTTTTTTTATTTCAGACTGAGAAAAGCATATTAATACAACATGAAACTAGTTTATTACATATTGGCAATAGTCACGCATCATAACATGTCTAACCAAAATCTGTTCCTCAGTATTCTACAGAATTTTGAAGTTATGTATGCCACGTGTGAGGGTGGTATTTGTAAAGCCGTGTGTGAAGACTCGCAAATTATGAAATTATTTACAACTGCACAACAATTAGATTTAAATAATTATAATATATTCATTTATAAAAAAGCTACAATAGAAACTTTACATGAGCTATTTCAGGATATACGATTGGAATACACAATCGTTAATAACCTACAAAAATGGTCGCTAACTCTGGAAGATTTTTGGGAAATAATGTAAAACCAATATTTTCACCAAATACTAACCAAAAACGATTAATTAAGTATGTTTACATAATTATAATAAATGTTCCATGTTAACCTATGCTTACAGAATTGTGGCCCGTAACAGAATTGTTTTTCTTTCAGATTACCACAATCAATAAAAAAAGCGTAGTTTCAGTGAAGTTCTGACTCCGAGCGTTGAATTAATATGTACAAACGATCATTTAGATCACGATCATCAAAACCCACAACTTGCAATACAACTGCTCAGTAAAAGTTCTTCTTCAATAACATAAAAATATTATAACTTAGTTAAGAGATAAATGTAATAGATAATTAATATTTAATATGAGTGATAATTATGATGTGTTGATGAAATCATTAAAAAAAATGATTTTCATGTATTTTGTTGTTTTTAATTTGACATTCTAGAATAAAGCGTCATCTTCATACACACGAAATCATCACCATCCATAGATAAATCAGTGCCATACCACCGTCATCGCCATAATTGGCGTATTGTTTTGTAATCATTTTAAGTTATTTTACTGTGTGTGGGAAATCATCAAATAACCCCTCCCGCTCTTGGGCAGAGCGAAAGGGAGTGTCAGACTTCTACTGACTAAAAACCACCCACCAGAACCAAATGTGTGTGCAAAATTTCAGTACAATCACTTGGGGGAACTGGTTTGAAATTCATTTGCAAGATTCTGAAAATATGCTAACAAACTAACACGGCAAGGAGTATTAAAGCTTATAATAATAAAAGCGTAAACCTTTAAAGTATACCGGACCAAAGTTCAGTTCCACGGGAAAATACCATGAAAAACGTGACGTAAAAAAGAGAGTACCTACGAACACATAATTTAGGATATTTCTCGGAAAACATGGGGGAAAATATTTGAACAAAAATAACCACTGACTAACCAACCGTGTTCGGTGTGCTTAAAAAACACGTGTCATGCAAATACGAGGGACAGACGAAAATCAAAAAAATAAAAAATGGGGGTTTGTCCCGTCGTGAGTAGCTTCACTACATAGTATAAAACAAAGTCGCTTTCTCTATCCCTATGTCCCTATGTATGCTTAAATCTTTAAAACTACGGAACGGATTTTGATGCGGTTTTTTTAATAGATAGAGTGATTCAAAAGGAAGGTTTTAGTATACAATTTGACCGACATGGCGACATACACGCGGGCGAAGCCGCGGGCATCAGCTAGTACAGCATAATTGTCTAATGTTAGTTAATTAGTATCGACAACACGTTTTTCTTTTCTTCAATTCTCCGCTGACATCCGTCGCGCTATTATTAACTCCTTTCTATTTTCTTTTCTAATGAAGAAAAATTGGAAATAACTTTGTTTCCTGTTATAACGGAAACGATGCCGAGAATAAACCCTAGTTACTAGTATTTCATACAGTTCACATAACACACACATACGTCATAGAAAATGCGCACTGTTAGATATAATTTTAGTATGCCGTGGAAAATGTCGTAGGTTACACATTTATAACTATTGTATATTTATAACTTAGTATTATCCTTATGAAACATAAATAACGTGTATGGCTAGACATTCGATTTTTAGTACACAGAAAATTTCCGTTAAGATGGAAGATAAGTGATTTCACTGCAGATATTGCTTTAAATAAATCCCGCTTTTAAGAACATTGTAATAACCTGAAGTATTTTATAAAAAGAACTGCATTTATCATCTCCCTAGCCTTTTCCCAAATATGTTGGGGTCGGCTTCGAGTCTAACCGGATGCAGCTGAATACCAGTATTTTACATGGAGCGACTGCCTATCTGACCTCCACAACCCAGTTAATACTAGGTAATACGATACTCTTTGGTAAGACTGGATGTCAGAATTTCAGGTCACTGACTACCTGTAACGACTGCCAAAGATCTATATATGGCAGCCGGGACCAACAGCTTAACGTGTTTTCCGAGGCACGGAGGAAACTCGGTATGTCGGGCGGTCAAACATCCACAGACCGACCTAGGCAAGCACAGAAAGAACTGCATTACGGTAACAAAAAACTTGTGAGCAAAAACACCTTTATTTGTTTCCCTATAAGTTTAATTCGAGTGCAATATCTGTGTCTTGCTGGTTTAGAATCCAATTATCCGTTTCACTTTCTACAAGCCGCCTGCAGGGACTACGAAAATAAAAGGCAACTTGGTGTGAAGAAAAATGTATTACTTTATATTTCCGATGTTCTCAGTTTTTAGTGCAACAATCATTTATTTATTTAGTACTTGGAGGACTTACAGCTGATAAAAACAACAAAAGACGAAAGAAACCCTATGGTTTCTTTCTTCTTTTGTTGTTTTTCCCTTTCGAAAAGTTCGAATAAATGATAAATGATGTTTATTTTTCAAATAGGTTTTTACAAACACTTTTACAAGTCACTTTTTAAAACTAGATGGGGCAGGTGTTTCGTACCTGACTACTCTGGGAAGAAACATCCGACACAAACTCAGAGGTCATAGTCTCTTTTAAGGTCCAGATATAATCATGGTATACACACATGAAGACTATGCGGATTAGTGTCTGAAACGGTCTTTTGAAGAAACCACCACAAAGATTTGAGTGGACACCCGTCCAGTGCAAGCATCTGTCAGTTAACGTGGAGCTCGACTTGAAACTCAAGGAGCTCAACGTCACGGTGAACAATACCAAATAAAGGACATTGAGTGGGTCGCTTTACTTAAACTGCCAGACAATCGTTAAAACTAAAGATAAAAATATGTATTCTGCCGGGTTATTCACCCACGACTACTAAAATAGTAGGTAGTTAGCAACTGACTGAAAAACCATAGTGCCGGTATCCAACAAAACACTCAGACTTCGTTAGAAGTCACTTGTTGGGCAGAGTTTATTTAAATATTACGTTCGTGGAGGTATAAGCCTATTACTCTCCCACATCCGCGCGCAAAATAACATTTCCGAAAGCTTGAAACTTTAGCTGGAAGTGCATATGAATAAATAAACATTTATTTTTAAGTCAATTCGATTCTATCGTGTGGATACTGGATAGTGCCTAACCTGGTGTCAGTTTTTATGCCGCCCAAAGGCCTCTGACTTGGCTCTACATGCCGTCGTGTAACATCTCTCAAGCATCATGAGGTTTTCCTTCACCGAAGCTACTGATAATTATACAATACGCACATGAAGCCCAAAAATCAGAGGTGCGTGAGTTGGGTTCAAACTCAAGACCAGCAGTCCGACCGTCACCACTAGACAGCCACTATTTATTTTTCAAGTGAAATGGTCTCATTTCTCTAATGAAATGAAAGAGATGCAGAAGATGCAAGAAAATAATTACGTCAAGTTGCACAACAGTTTCATACCTCGACTTGTTTATGTAGGTGTGAAGCGGTGAGTTTCCGACGACCGCAATCAATTACCAACCCCACACCATCCCCATTTCCACCCCTCCCAGAAAGCTTTGTAACATGCAGCCGGTTAGCCAACATAAAGGCCAAACATGTCACTGTTGATAGACAGCCTAAATAGCCTTCTACAATATCTAGGTTCAAGAGGTTTATCCTGGTCAAGGCAATTATAGTCGTACTATATTGCCTAGATATATTCGCACATCCAAATATTATACTTTAGATGATTTTAGGGTTTTATAATTACTACGAACCAACATGACAAGAACCACATTGTTTTTGGAACAATTTGATGTGATTTTAGTAAGACAGGCCAAAGAAAAGAAGGATGGATTGTGTGAGGAATGATATGAAAGAGAAAGGAGTAAATGCCACCGTGACGACTAACAGGGAAGTTTGGAAGAAGAAAACGTGTTGCGCCGACCCCAAATAGAATGGGATAAGGGCAGGAATATGATGAATGATGATGATGTGACTTTAGTACTGTTAAGTTCAACTTAAGTAGTAATACTTCGAAACAGTGCAATTTTTAGAACGGAGTTCCTTATCGCGGGTTATCGTTCTGATTTATTTGCAGGCTGAGGGGTTGAACCGAAAAAAACAAAACCTACTTCTTTGTCCATAACACACCTCAATTTTTAAATACAATGTGGTATTTTTGCCGACTGGTCTGCAGGGTACATTTCAATCAACTTATCTATGCAGGCGGGTACACGTTTAATTTGGATCGATATGTTCAAGTTCATATACTGAACCAACAACGCCACCTTGAACTGCTCACTTAAAGTGGTCAAAAAGCAAAATCGTAAAAGCTTGTTGCGTATAGTTTTTTTTTGCCTTTTCTATTCACGCGACAAGCTTTTATGATATTGCTTTTTACGTGTTTATTTTCTACTTTAAAGTGCATTTTTATAAAAAATATTTAAAAAAAGATTTTTTGATTTAAAAAAATATTTTACATTCCATAAATAAATAACTAAGCTACGACTCAAAACTGTGAAGGAAAAGAGCGTAAGGAAACCAGCATGTCTTAAGAACAAAAATTTCGAAGACATGTGACATGTACCAACCCGCACTGGACCCGCGTGGTGGATATTAATAATAAAAAAAAATGTGTTTATTTCAGACTCCATAATCCATATTTTATTAGTAACAAATTATGTTAAGACTAAGTTAAGCCCATCCCTCTCTTAGAGAGAAGGCCTAAGTCCCTGCAGTGGGAACATTCTAAGCTGATGATGAATTGACTAAGTACCCTAACATGATTACGTCCCAACCTAATACCGATACTGTCAATTTCCAATCCCTGCATGTACGCCAATTATCGTAAATCCGTTAAGTTTGAAATTGCCACTGGACTTAATAGGATAAGCGATGTCCTATAATCGGGGGTGCAACATTTCGAGGAATTGGATATTCCAACCCCTGCGCGCGGTAATTGCTCTATCTAGCCCCCTTTGATTTTACCGGTACAGAGTTTGGGAGTAAGTACGAAATGCAACAGTGAATTTGGATTCTACTGTAGGTAACTTATATTTCAATGTGGGGGTTAGCACGACCGAGGTGCATTTCTTCATTCATGTGATTTTAACTCTCTCTCACAGTGTAAGTTTGAATTCCACAAGTGCGAATCTTATTCTTCGGTCGCAGGCACGGTAGTTTTTATTTTATTATTTTTGGAAAACTTACAGCTAGGTAGATACAATAGTTTGGTTGATAAAAACAATTAATTTATATTCTATAAGGCCACAGCTTCCCCACTTCTACCGTGTCGTCGGTAGAAGCCCAATAATGTAATAAATGACCACAGGTATTCGTGTTTCTTACAAAAACTAAACCAAAATAGTACATTTTGATACAAGTGCGAAAAGATTGTTATTGAACGAATGGATGAACTGTATGAAGGATGACATGGTTAGAAAGGAGCTGACTTGTAATAGAGAAGTATGGAAGAAGACAACATGCTGCCGTCTCCAAATAAATTAGGACAAGGAAAGGAGAATGATGACTATGATGAATAGATAACCCATAACATTGGTGGTAAAAAATATATATAAATTGCTCTCTACGTCTTTAAAAATCGAATTTTCAGATCACTGTGCCCGTACATCATCATCATTTCAGCCGAAAGACGTCCACTGCTGAACATAGGCCTCCCCTAAGTGTCGCCACATGTGCCACTACACCTGATCGATATTCAATAGCGATTAGGATATGAAAAATGGAAATATGGAAAATCATCAAATAACCCCTCCCGCTCTTGGGCAGAGCGAAAGGGAGTGTCAGACTTCTACTGACTAAAAACCACCCATGTTCCTTCTTAGCCCTTCATGTCGAGGCCGCGGTATCTCTTGCGAACAACCCGCAGCCATCAAATCAAAGCCTTCATTTCAAATAGACCAATTGCAGGCACACAGCTGAAGCTTCCATTCCACTTCACTGGGCGTTAATAATTGTGAAAGTTTTGTAGTTATAATTTCTCTCGCCTTGGAGTTTGCGTTGCAGTTACGAGTACTTCACAGGGTACGACTACATCCAGCTCGTGTTAAAAATACGACATGTAAATGTGATTCCGATATCACACTTGCTGAATAAATAAGTTATTTTCATGCTACTTACGTACTTGAACTAACACCCATATCGAGTGCCGACATAAGTCCATTTTTGTACTTAGGTCGACTGTCGTGGTCATGACAACAGGGAGACGGGAGACATCGCCTACCAAATCGATCCTTGAATTTCTTGTCACTTTAATCAATGTTAAAGATATATAATGTCATCTACGGGGTGTAATGTAGACGTGTCAAGTCGAACTCAAGTTCAGTCCACGACTAAAGTTGCCAGTGTTAGTCGTGAGACGATGAAAATTCAAGTATACAACACAAACACTTGTGAGTAATTTCTCTTTGGTGCTATTAGCGTGGGTGGGGAAACATTATGGGGCATTTAAAGGGGTTGCAAGATTGTCATTTAACCTTAACAGGTCGTATCTCAAAAACGTGAGACTTTAGAACATTTTGGCTCATTCAAAACCTGTTTGTATTGATACCAGCTATCGATTAATATATAAGACATGAGTGGCCGCCACTTAAAAATTCAAATGGCGGAAGTTAGGAGGGCCCTTTAATACAAACCCATTTTCAATGTTTGAAATGTAATTAAAAACCCGATAATTATCGCTTTCAGAATAACAGCTTTTACTGAATGTTTATTCTCTTCGTTCGTCTGTTTGTTCCGAAACTGATACGACCGATTTTGACGGGATTTTTACTGGCAGATAGCTGTGGGCATAAACAAGATAAGGCTACTTTTATTGACCTCCGACGTAAAAACGACGATAATTTTCAGAAAACGTATAAGGATTCGCGCGCGATTAAAGGAAATTGTGAGCAACGTGGGATCAAATAGGGAAGGTATCAATAATTTCACGGGCAACAGCTAGTTTCTTTATAAATCTTTCTGTGGGAAAGTATTTTCTAGCATAATCAGAAATAGACGAAGAGGCGATATAAAACCTTATTAAAATATTTGCTCAAGCAAGGAAGCTTCCAAGTTGCTTTTCGCTCTCTGAACAAATTAAACGGATGCTTGATCGCGTTGCATTTTCTATTTACAATACAATTTAAATTGTTTTATTTTAATTGAAAACGTTTCAGTTTATCTGTAATGAATTGTTGGATTTTGTTGTTTTGTTAACAATTGTTCACTATTACAGACATTAGATAATCACCAGAAACGGTATAGATAGATGAAACGATAGAATAGTCTTTCTAATACCTACATAATGTGTAAACATAATTTGTATGCCTTGCAAGGCAGCACATAGTGATACTTAACTACTTTTACGACCTCCTTTGGTAAGACTGGTTTTAAGAATCTCGGGCCACTATCTGTAACGACTGTCAAATGTCTAGAAACGACTGCAGCGAATGGTTTAACATGCTTTCCGAGGCAGGGAGGATATATTTTTTTTTTTTTTTGGAGGGTGGGAAATCATCAAATAACCCCTCCCACTTCTACTGACTAAAAACCGCCCATATTCCTTCTTAGCCCTTCATGTCGAGGCCGCGGTATCTGCGAACAACCCGCAGCCCCGACGGGTAAAGATCGACCCTTGCGGCTGTTATAATTTACTCACGAGCAACCTTTTCAGATAAATATATTTAACAGTAGTACGTACGTATTAAGTAGTACTTATTTAATAGCTTTATTAACTAAACATGTCTACTACCTGCGACTCACGTGTAGTTAAATACGTTTTAAAACTCGCTCTGTGTTATTAATTCGTTTGGAAGTAGCTTTATTAACTTTGTTTACAGCGTGTTTGATGTACAGTATAATATTCAAACGGATAACGCAAGCGGGCGTAAAGCGGCGCCGGTTTATTCAATAGCCGCCGACAGTGACATGCATGGCGGCGGCACCAACACCCGGATGAATTTTAATTATTTAATCATATATGAAATGTTGCTGGAGTGTCGATAAATCCAGACCCAAAATACTTGAATTTTATTCGCGTATAATTTCTGTCAAATCTCAACGCGTCCATAATTTGTTCTCTCCCGTGTTTGTTAAAATTATATCAAGTATCTAGTGTTAGGTTATTGGCGTCTACGAAATTAAGCCATTATCAGTGAAAAGAAACGAGGATACAAGGTTTCAACTTCATATTCCAAGAAGTCGTCTAAAATATCTAAAAGATTTTTTTTACAATGTCGATTGTTTTTACAATTGGACACTATCACATACCTACAATAAACATGATTTTTCTGCAGTTTTTATAGATAATGGTACCCTTCATAAGTGAGTCCGATTCCCACTTGGCCTAATTTTGTAAAAAAAATATACCATCACACCTGTATTCCCCGAAGGGTTAGGCAGAGGTGTACCTAACAGTACACCCACATTTCGCCTGTTATGATCAAGTCCCATGTAATAGGGGGCGAGCCAATTGCCATCAACGAGGTACAAAACCAGACTCAGTGGCTGTTACTAAGAGATTCCTGATAGAACAACCCAATAAACAATATATAAATAATTTAATCTGGCGAATTTTATCTATATTGTTACAGTCCATTGGCTATTAGACTTAACCGTAGTGTCAAAAACACCACGTCACGTCCTGCGAATTCCGTTCCAAGCTAACCTAACACATAACGGCCAAAAAAACAATGAAACTTCGATCAACAATCAATAAACGAACATAGGAATACCAAACTGCAAAAGATGAATTGGATTGAGTTGTGAAGCGCCAGTTACACTTTGCTATTTCCTTTTGTGGAATCGCTTTTATTTCAGCGCAAAAAATCATTTACCTACACAACGTTCGTACTGAACAAAAATATTTTGTTTTTCAGTTTTCCACCTGTTTCGGCTTATAGCGTAGCTATTGCTGTTTTGAATATGCTTCACTTTGTTTTTTATCGAATGCCCATCAATAATAACAAATACACTGCACGAGCGATTTATTCTATTCCACCTTACAGAATGTTTTTTTATTCTTTTCAACCATCATATTATTCAATCTATACCAATGTTGATGTTTCCTATCGATTATCTGTAAAAAAAGGATTATATTTTCTGTGTACTTTTTAATGAAATTAGGTAGTGGGTCCAGTCGACCAGGTCAAATTTTGAACAGGTCGATTGAACCAGCGGGTCCATTTCGAGTGGGTCCAGTTGACTAAAGACTCGTGCGTTGTTCATCAGCATCACACAGGCAGTGAGTAACAATACATTATACCTTCTAACATCGCAACGTTAACTTTCAACTATGACGTACTTACTCTAACAAGTCTTAACGTTGAAGAGTTAAATTAGAATCTAGTTAACCACCGTCATTCATGGAGGCGACAGATGCATTAGGAAAGCCAGCTCGAAACTTTCATTTCAAAAACTTCACTCGCAACTGTACTAATATAAGTCATAATGCACATCTGACATCCGTCATATCAACTTCTAATAAAGTTAGTAGAATTCTATGAACTGGAAATTGTATGAAAGTTTGCAAATATGAAGTTAGAAGAGAAGGAAAACCAATTACCTTTATAAAGCTTCAATGCATCTGAGATTAATACTGAAGTAGACGTCCTTTTTTTTTTTTTTTGGGGGGGTGGGAAATCATCAAATAACCCCTCCCGCTCTTGGGCAGAGCGAAAAGGAGTGTCAGACTTCTACTGACTAAAAACCACCCATGTTCCTTCTTAGCCCTTCATGTCGAGGCCGCGGTATCTGCGAACAACCCGCAGCCCCGACGGGCGAAGTAGCCGTCCTTCGACGGGGATTGTAAATCTAGTCAGGGGGAACTAGCACTTCGATTCGTGGCAGACCGCTGTGTATTAATTGTACAGTGATAGGAAGACCTATGTATAAAATGGTCAGACGTAGTTACTTTTATGAATAGTCATTTTTACGAATTTTAACGCAATTCGTATTATTCTCCTATTATGATACGCCAAAGTGGTCATTAGCATTAGTATTATTAGTATTTCTTCGACAAAATGAAGAACGAGCTGCAATCGATCAAGTGTGGCATCCATTGAAAGTGGGGTAATTTCTTGTGTAAACTAGTTCACCAATGACGTCATTTAAGAACAAACAAGCCTTGAAAACAGCTTAGTGCATGTGCCCTAATTCGATCTCGATTATAAACCGATCATTAAATTATTCATCCCCCCGTGTTTACTACTATTTACCCTGCGCTACCGACGCGACAGAATTGGACCGTGACCTTGTTTATGAAGTATGCCATTAGGTACGTTGCACGTCAACGTAGAACAAATAATAATGCAAAATGACAAGTAAATAATGACAAGCAAGAAAAACCGAGCGTACCCCTTTCATATCTGTATTGTCAACTCCAAGAGGATACGACCCGTCAAAATAACAACTAACTTGTCAAAGGAAAATTATATTATGGCCAATATTGTAATTTTCCTTTGGTACATCTCATGCTCGCTGTCTTAGGAGGACTCTACTTAGTACTTTGTGGACTATATTTATACTGAAAACGGGATATTTACCATGTTTACTGATTGTTTCAAGTTCCCGATATTTCGGCGCTGTTACAAGCACCATGATCACGGATAAACTGAAGTCATTGCGGGTGGATGTTTATGAGCAGACAAATCGGACTAACCTCTTTCTACTCTTCTCTTTGTGGACTACCTATATTTTAATGGAAATGGACTTTGACGGGTGAAACCCGTCAAAGTCCCGTTAAGTGCATTATCGATTTGGGTAGCGTCGTTATTAAATTCACTTTTATGACTGGGTAATGGTTATCGTGGGTCCATCCTGTCTTGACAAAGTTCTTTATATCGAAACTTTATGAACAGTAATGCATTTTCCAAGATTTTAACTTTGATGTGGAAGAAGAGTGAGAACCTTTTATAAGTAACGACATTATTGTCGACAACCTGACCAACATCATGTTACAGTCAAATTGCCCAAATTATACGTACTCGTAGTTTTAAAAATAAGAAAAGTAAAATGATCATTGCATACCACGTTAGCCTTACTCCCAGTTACAATGATTTTATTTAGACAAACTAAAATATATTCAGTGATCCGAATAATTTACCCAAATGTTAATTTTCACAGTTTTAATGAAGGAAGCCTGCAGTCAAATAAAATCTGGCACTACCGAACTTTGCACTTGCAATTATTTCGGTAGTCAGTTTGAGTTATATCTGTGAACTCGTATCGGAATACTTTACTGGGATTTAACGAGTAGTTCGTCGTTCTGGCTCGTCGCGTATAACTTTACGCATACGTACACAAGGGGCAACTACAGCCAACGCCTTTGGCGGAGCTGCAATTCAATCAGAATTGGCCCGCTGTCGAGAGGATGCCGGTTGGAGCGGATTAAGTTAGTACCTACATGACTGGCTGCCGCACTTAGACACGTTTAATGATTCTATGATTACGTAAGCCTACCTATAGTGCAGGGTGTGCTTAGAATCCGGGCGCAGGGTCCATGTGGGCGCCGATCACCGCTCGCTACGGAGCCCCTAGGAGAAAATTCGAAAACATGTGACATCTACCAACCCCCACTGGCCCGCCTGGTGGATTGTTATTTTATTTACTCCATGGCCCCGTTTCAGGTCAATTACTATTGTCATCGGGACTAGTTGTAAGGCGTTGGCAATGACTTTAGAAAAACAAGAAGACTTTAAAACAAGTTTATAGCAAAGTTTTTCACAACAAATAAAAAATGCTGAATGACTTTTCTTTCTCAAAAGGCAATAAGTTCTGCAAACAAATGAAACTTATTACTAATTCCTGTACCTGTGCACAGATTAAATCTTCTTTTTATGCACAAGAGGAGAGATCAAAAAAAGACACTTGTCTTTTTTCGATCCTTTTAATCCTTAGTACTTAAACTGGGAGGGATGGCGTTACGGATGAAATGAAAAAGGAAAGAAGTAATGTTAGTGTGAACAGGGGAGAGTGGAATACGAAAACGTGTTGCGCCGACCCTAAGTAGAATGGGATAAAGGCAGAAATATTAAATGCTGATCATCATTTATGATGATGATCATTTGAACTTTTTTTTTTGTACTTGCTGCATGACAAAACGTCATCAACAAGAACCGAATGTTGAATTAAATGTACACATTTTACATTATGATGAATTTATATTAGTGATTAATGTTTTTGCTACGGAACCGTCTTTGTTGGACATCGATGGAATTATCGCTTGGTTGTAGATTGGGCGATCTATGAATGTATCTCTCTCTTCCCCAAAATATGATGGTTCACTATCATTACTGTTATTTGGTTGGATAATATTCCCTTGCAGTACTTCGTATTATTTACCGTGAATACAATTATTCGAGGCATTGGCTGGAGGCCTTAAACTCAAGGCATCCACAGGAATATGTCCGGTTAAGCAGAAGCCAGTCTCATAGACTGAACAGCGAGATGCTATTACCAAAAAAAAATGTATTCGATCACTCTGTCAATAGCTGATGAGTTAACAGCAATGGTATCAGACAGAATTATTCGTGTTTTATCCTTGCCTAGTAATAAGACTTTCGATATTCCCCGCTGCAAGTACAGTAAGTATTTCGTTTGAGAAACGTTTCACATTACCCAGGATCCCTGGATACTTGGAAGCAAACACTGGCTTTTTATTTCGTTCACAGTTTACACAGTCGATTGTATTGAGTAACCGTCAACAAGTCTCATATGCAATTAAACTTTAGAAATTCAATTTACCCTTGCCAACTGCAGCCATTTCCATTTTTCCATCGTTCGAAAAATGTTTCATGACTAACTAAAAAAGAGGATATTTTGAAGGCACTGACATTCTGTTTTTGCCTTTAGACTGTAACTGCAATTGCGGTCAACGTCAAACGTCCGTTAAAGCTTTCATTTGTATAATTACAACGGTTGGTCGCGCCGTCTAAATCCCAGCCACGGGGCAACTGCTGTCTGTCTACGCTGTTTATTATTCCGCCCGCCCATTCCGTGTTCAGTTCAAGCTAGACTAAAATTCGATGATTGTATCGAGTTCGTCAGTGGAATTTTTTATTGGCTTTTTTTTTAATTTGCTTTTTACCGCGTAGATACTTTTGTAGTAAACAGCAATTTTCTTTTTTGGGATGTTGGGAAACCATCAAATGACTCCTCCCGCTCTGGGCGGGACGGAAGGGAGTGTTACGTCTTCTAAACTGACTAAAAACCACCCATGTTCCTTCTTAGCCTTTTGTGTCCGGGGCCGCGGTATCTCTTTCGAACAACCCGCAGCCCCGGCCCATGGACCTCTGACTTGGCTTCACGTGCCGTCGAGGAATATCTTACAGGCAATTACAATACCTATGTACCCCTTTGAGCTGCCAGCTTTCGCAGCCTGTGAGTACGAAGCGTAATTTAAAATATAAGATACCGGTATTGAAGCCGCTCATGAACCCTTCCAATATATCGGTAATACGTTGGGAAAAAGTCACCGACTTCCGACATTCAAGTTATTTTAGACGTTATTAGTGTTTTTTTGGAAGTCGTGTCTTTTTTGCAAAAACTTTTTTTTTTTGTTCGGTCCTGTTGTAGTTAAATACATATTTGTTATACATTGTACGTTTTCAAGTGTGTTTCCGTCATTTTGTATGCACATGCACAAATTAATATTTATTTTTTCTTTCTTCCTAATTGATCGTTAAAAAGCGGATTAACGATAAACCTTTAAAATCTTCGTAGTAAAATAAATTTCTGTTTTCACGAATGAAATTCAACTGCCCGCGCCGAGTTAAGAAAATCCATTTGACTGCTCTTAAATAAGATCACTTTAGCGGATTCCCACGACTCGTTTTGTTGTCGATTATTGGAAAACGAGCATAATTTATAAGGCAGAAAGCATTGGTACTCAAGTAAACTGACACTAATTGGAATGCATTTATGTACTTACTTATTTAAATCACCAAAATGAAAATATTTTATTTTGCATAAGATTACAGGAGAAATTAAAAAACGTCGAGAAAATGTGCTCGGTTCGAGTGGGTCGTTTCCTATGAAAAGAACGTGAAGGAAATTAGAAGATAGGGAAATTCCAAGATAGTAAAGATGGAGTTCCTTTTTAAATGATTTGGTTTTACAATATAATAATTTTACAGCATAGGTATGGGGGACAACGTAGGCCCGACATTAAGTCGGAAGCACACAAAAACATAAAACAAGATCATAAGTTAACAAGCATCTAGGCATCTCAGACATATATTTCTAAGTTCAAGAGATTTTACAAAATTGGGGTAGACGGGGATGCAAGGAATGATGATGCTTGAAAGTTGTTGGAATTTAAATAGTTTTTGATTTAATAAATGAAGTCACCTCAGACTACCAAGAACTTTTAACTTAAGTACAAATACTTTGCCAAGTTTCGTCGGTACTCATATGTCGTACTTAAAGTTTGAGTGTTCACTAGTGCGGAGTGAACGTCTTGTTTTGCCTGTCGGAGCTGCAGGTTGTTCGAATGAGATACCGCGACCCCGGACACCTTTGTGCCCTTTTAGCCCTTTAGCTAAGAAGGAACATGTCTTTGTCAACATACGCGATATGCGCAGACGTTTTTAGAAATATAATTGATTTAAATATTTAGGTTTAGGTAAAATATTTATATAAGCAAAAAATCCTCATAAAATTAATTTTTAAACAACTTAAATTGGGCATAAGTACCTATTCAAAACTTTCAGTCTGCCAAACGGAAGAACAACAAAATGCTTGACAAAGGGTTCATTCACACAGGCTTGCTCGAAGAAGAGAGCAGATTCTTATCACGCTTAAAACAAAGTTTTGAATCATTGTAGTAAGATGTATCTTCACATGTCACAAGCGCGTCAGGTTTGCTCTCAAGAATTCTCAATAATAAAAGAAGTGACATGTAAAAATAAACTTAATTACAATGATTCAAAACTCTGTTTTAAACGTGGCAAAAACTCTGCTCTCCTCTCCGAGCCGGTCTGTGTGAACGGACCCAAAGTACAGCGTTCCGGAGCCGTCTCGCTGTGGGAGCGTCATTGCTATTAAGCGGATACAAGGTGTCCCTTGCAATTGACGCCCCGTAACTGCACAACAAACACGCTCAACCTACATTCGTGTACGCGGTACGTGATCACGTGCATTTTAATAATAAAATAAATAATCGCCATATTGTAAGGCAATTGGTGAGAAGTGGCCTGTTACGTCGTTACGTGACCTTAGTACCCGACACTCCTGTGCTGATTTAAGTGGTCCCGATGCACATCTGAGCTCCAATCTACATAGTCAATGTGGGTAAAGGTCACGGCGTAATAGCCTACCGGCTCAGGTGCATTTATATATGAAGTTTATTTTATGTCATTTGTCAGTGTAGGACGTAGGTGTATCTACAGGGTGTAAATGAACCCATCACACAGCCGTCAACCAAGCATTCTGTACATCAAACTAAGTACCCCAACGCAAAATTTTTGCTGGGAAACGACTTTTTCTTGGTCAAAATCACATTTTACGGTAAAACTCAATGTGTTAAAATATTTTCATAGTGATGCTTTGAATAGTAAACGGGTCATGTAGGTAATTTAAGTAAAGTTATAACCTGAAAAACTAGTATTTACAAAAACAGTTCCCAGGTATGGTCTAGAACAAAAAAATTATCGCAGTGGTGGCGAGAACAAGTGCCCTTCGTTTGCGTTAAAGGTACTTTTACACCCTAAATAAACAAGGAACGGTTTAACAAAACGGTCGTCCAACTAACGCCAGTTACAATAATTGTAATTATGTATCTTTAAATATTTACTTTGATAACTTAACACTTATAGTTTCGCCATGTCCGTCTGTCTGTGCGTCCGTCCGCACTATATCTCAAAGACTCTTACTACTAGAAAGCTATAATTTGGCATGAATATACATGCCAAATTACATGCCGAATATACAAATGAGTTACGCCAACAAAGCGCTAAAATAAAATATTGATTTTTTTTTGGGGTATCTCTTGTACACATTAATTGTATTGGGCCGCCATCTTGGAAAAAGGGGTTGTTCAAATGGTTTTTATGGTTTATCTAACGAACTATAGGTCTGAACAAAAATATGTTAACAGTTTTGTTTGTTTTATTTTGTTGTTTTCAGTTTTGTTTTTTGTTAACTTTTGTCTAGTAACTTTTAGTCGCAAACCCAAAAATAAAAAAGTTATGAGTCAATAATCAAATAGTCAGAGATATCCAAAAAATAAAGGACACATTTTTTAACAATGTTTGAAAACTCGTGTGACGTCATATTGTGAGATATTTCATTTTTTACCAGCGAGTGACGTCACAAGACGCCACTCAAACCTGCAAAGCCATTGTTACAAGTTTAATTGCATTTGAGCGGTTTCTCACTGATTTCGCAAGTAGGGCGAACTTTGAAAGTGCGACATTTTCCACATTACGAAAAACTTGACGTCATCGTCACCTTACAATTACATGGATTCAGTTTCCAACAAGCTAAAGTAAGGCTGAAGAAAGACTGTATATATAAAAATAATAACTTCGATGTTCCACACATTCGAACGAAGCGCTTTGCTAAGTCCTTTATTATGCGCACAGCCAAGGAGTGGAACTCCCTGCCTGCGTCGGTTTTCCCGAGTTCATATAACCCCAATCTATTTAAGTCGCGAGTAAATAGGCTTCTTCTGGGTAAGCTCGTTCCATCGTCGACCTCATCTTTGCCCTTAGGGTAAGATTGAGGTCAAGAGCAAGCCCATTGCAAATTAAAAAAAAAAAAAAACGTTTACATAAATTCGGTTGCTTGGAAAATTATTTGTTTAGCAGTTTGACTACCAACTTAAGGTTTAATAAATATATTTTTATATGGAGCCTTGTAGTTGGAACGTAGAAATCTTGTACTAACGCCGCGATTTTATTTTTGATAGCTTATACCTGTCTCTTTAGAAGATTGAATTGTGTTTTTATCGATGAGTGCGGCAGTAAGAGTTTGATAAGGAATTGAGCATTTTGTAATAGAGCATTTAGCTAGTATACATCTCGATTTATCACAAACTCGGTTCATAATCCTATATAATCCTATAAGTCCGAGGTATGTTTGGCTCTCCACGAGATCTAAAAAGTCAGAACTACAAGTCTGTCTACTTTACTACTGCCGTTGTCCAACAAACACTCAAGAAAGAGCTTCTATTTTGACTAGAACTGTTTTAATCCATTAATTTGGTCTAAGTACCGTTTAATATTTAATCTACCTTTTTTTTTGGGTTGTTGGACATCATCAAATAACCCCTCCCGCTCTTGGGCAGAGTGGAAAGGAGTGTCAGACTTCTATTGACTAAAAACCACCCATGTTATTCTTAGCTCTTATGCCGGGGCCGCGGTATCTCTTTCAAACAACCCGCAGTCCCGACGGTATATTCAATCAGCCTCACGTTTGTTTTGATGCCAGCTGTCAAATAATACAGGTCCTGTGTTACCGTTATTTCAAAAATTAAATGATTCAGCGCAAAGTTAGGCCAGCCAAAATATTATTTATCTGTGTCACACTCACTACCCTATCATTCTTTGTCAGTACAAAATGGCTACAATATTTCAATTTCTACCTACGCGGCAATTTTAATCCTATTGTGTATGTGAGTTTCAATGTTTGTAAACGCACCCACGATACAGGAGAAATTCCTGGTGTGGGGCAATGTTTTTAAAACATAAATAAAAACCTATCTATGAAATCCCGTAAAATATGATAAAACAAAGAAAATTTTGTTGTAATTGTGTAAGCTAACGAGAACTTTAATACGACTAACAAACAATACAATTTCAATCATTATTGGCATCATGGTGCGCTTAGCGGACCACTGTGTTACGCAGTACATTGTATGGCTGCAGCTATCGAGTATGAATGAAATGTATTCGCGGAATACCGCCGCTTTCAAAGCGAAATATGATAGTGCAAAATAGATTAAACACCTGCATTTAATCGTAATTATACTGAAAGGTGATAATTAAATCATTATAAATTCAGTAAGTTTGTATATTATTTACAACAAGTACGTACCAAAACGGGCAAACAATTACAGAGCGTCAAAAAATTCGTGCACATCGCTGTCAATAAGAAAAGTGCGCAGACGTCTATCAGCATTGTCACGTCTGATGGCAATGCCGAATCAGAATCAGAATCTTTATTTGTAAAACATAAGTATTTACATAAAGGTCTTAAGGTACTCGTAACATAATTTTGGCCCAAAAAATAAGTCAGCTCTCTGATCACGTGAAGAGTCCACCAACCTCTTGGCGATATCCTGAAATACTAGATGGGCATTCGGACATTGGTGTTTGAACCTCAACCGTTTTATTCAAGTTAAAATATGAGTTAATTTTCAGAGAATCTACATATCTAGCGAAATGACTGGCATAAGCCCATTACACACACACAATGCATTTTTCCTGTGGTTTTCGCCGGAAGCTTTTTTTTAATGTATGTTCCAAGATTGCTCGAAAATGGCTGGACCGATTTGGATTTTGTTTTTTGTTTGAAATGAAATATTTCCCAGGTGGTCCCATGGTCATCGAGTCATGATTTGATGATGGGATCTTGGAGAAAAAGAGAGAACACGGACAGGGACAGTCCCCCAAAACGCCTACCCTTCGACTCTTGCTAGTGTTTTTGCTGGAAAGAAGAAGTGGCGGACCAAACTCCCCATCAACACATCTGTCTGTTTGGTTAGAAGAACCAGATTCGATACAATAGTAAGGTGTAAGTTGATTTTACGATTGACTACAGACACAAATCAATAATAAAAAAGTATATAATAATAAAAAACATAACATATTGTTCTTGTTGATATTATAGTAAGTACATATTGCAATTATAGTTTACCATATTGAGTTTTCAATATGCTAGGTAGACTTTTATGATTGATATTTATTTAGTTTCGTTATTACATAAAGATTAAAAAAAAACAGAAAAATATACAGTGTGTTAGGTTAAACGAGGGACATATTGAAGGATTCAGTACTCGATTTTCGTCCCAAATATGTAAAAAAAAAATTATAACCTTCATTTGTGACGTATTGTGCCAATATCTCACTTTATTAGGCGTTTCTTTTTCGCCATTCTCCTACGCAAGTTTTAAAATAAATAGGAAAATGGATTATACCTAAAAGTCATTGACCCACGCACATTATCTGTGATAAACGCAAGGGTTGCGAGACTTTTCCGATATGGTTCTGTATGTTATTTATCAGTATTTTTTTTTGTTTATATTTTTATTAGTATCATGTAAGCATGGGGGGTGAGTTTCAAAATGTCGCTTGTTTAAACTAACTTACAGTATATAAAAAATAGTAGACTAACGGTATCGGGAGCAGGGTCCAAGCTAGCCGCGGTCAAGGCTACAGAGAGGAACCTCCTAACAATACGAGCCGTGTCCTAAGTACATTTTTGTACATTATTACTTTTTTAATATCATATTTAAAGGCGGAGATGAAAGACGGCCTTATGTAATACCTCCCTTTTATCTTCGTGAGTTTCTTAAATGGCAAATCCTAAATTCTGAAAAGATAAGTAGGTAGGGCTATGTAATGGCTGTGAGAGTACCCATAACGAAGCGGAAAGGCACTGGTCTTCCCCGTCATTGCCATATTCTCTTCGTTCTAGAGCGACCTGGGGATCTTAGAGTTACGGAGATATAGAAGGTCAAAGTTCCAACTATTACACAAGCTTTTTTGATACAAGGTTTTACAAGTTTTGACTATTCAATGCAATATGTTTTGAGTGCATTATATTGAGTCCTACTATATTATTTTTCGTCCCAATTAAGTCATTGAGCTACCGTATAATACCTATCATGATTTAGCACACCAAAAAAAAAAGAAAGTTTGATGTACGAAAATAAACACTATAATATACCATTAAAACCTACATACTAAAAAGCTAACCCAAAAACTGCGCTCTAGTGCTAAAACCATTAATAAATGCAATTAGTGCAAAACGAATAGAAGTTTTAAAAAAACATATATTTTAGCCTATCCGAGCGTGAACTGTAGCAAATATATATGTACAGCCAGTGCATCAAACTACTCAAAACCCGAACCAGTCAAATTTTGCCAAACAACCTTGCACCTAATACTCAAGCTGTAATGTTGACTATCTATTAAAGAAATTTTATAGATAGGTCTGTACTACCATCAGAGCTACAAAGCAAGCAGAAGCCAAATTAAAATCATTGGGAAATGGTTTGGCGGGTGACGATTTAAAAGGGGAAGCGCTAGGGTTGCCCGCGATTCTACGTTTTTAGGGTTATTCATATCTGGTCATGGGGATTCGTCATGTCTGTCTGTCCGTCCGTATGTCACAGCCACTTTATTGGAAAACTATTGAAGACTACATAGTTGAAACTTGGTAGGTATTCTGTGAACCGCTTTACGATTTTAATACGATAATATAAAATAATTTTAGATTAAGTATACACGGAACTAAAACAAAAAAAATAAAAACATCAGACCTATTTGTGTGGGGTGTCTATAGACAGGTTTTTAAAAACAACATTAAGGTTTCTAAAACTATTTTTTCATTGACACTGTCAAACTAAAATGTGCTCCTTCTCTAATTTCTAGACTAAAAAATCGAAAAAAAACTATGCTGTAGATCGCAATAAAAACTTTAAACCAAAACTGGTTTGAACGAGATATTATTATAGTTAGTAGTTTTCGAGATATATAGCACACTTAAAAAACAGCAAATATAACTTTGTCATTCATACAAACGCTATGAAAAACAAACTTATCATAAAATGTGTATAACCCTTCATGTGCGAGTCCGACTAGCACTTGGCCAGTGTTTTAGGAATTATCAGTTCAGTTTCATGATGTTTAAAATAAGATTCGCGGCCGTCACAAATATGGTTTTATTGATATACATTATTTCTTTCCTTAGCCTATATTGTCCCACTGCTGGGCTAAAGCCTTAATCATAAAATCATTAGTTACACAACCACCCTCTAAGTTTTTTTTTTTTTTTTTAGAAAAAAAATGCCCCCACACTAGGAATTTCTCCTGTATCGTGGGTGCGTTCACAAACATTTAAACTCGCATACACAACCAAACACCCAGACCCGAAACAATTATCTGTAGATCATACAAATATTTGTTCCGTGCGGGGATCGAACCCGCGACACGCAGCGCAGCAGTCTAATTGCTTAGCCACTGCGCCAACTGTGTCGTCAAAGTTCATTTAATTCCATTGCATGACTTATTCATGGAATATGACTTATAAGTTGAGTTACCTATTCACTCAATGGAATTAAATTTATTTACACGGCTTCTATCGGATACCTACTAGCAACCCGGCCCGGCTTCACACGGGTGCAGTGAGGCGTTAGTGTGAAGTGATTAATAATATTATGTATTACTATGATGATTAGGTTTATAATTAACTAGCTCTACCCGGCATGTATTGCTATGCATTTTTGCCTACCTTCTACCTGCCTACTGGTACGTACCAACTATCTACCTACCACCAACCAACCTACCTACCTAGGTACTTACTACCTACCTACCTACTTACTACCTGCCTAGGTACTTACTACCTGCCTAGGTACTTACTACCTGCCTAGGTACTTACTACCTACCTAGGAACTTACTACCTGCCTAGGTACCTACTACCTACCTAGGTACCTACTACCTACCTAGGTACTTACTGCCTACCTAGGTACCAACTACCTAACTAGGTACCAACTGCCTACCTAGGTACCAACTACCTAACTAGGTACCAACTGCCTACCTAGGTACCAACTACCTAACTAGGTACCAACTGCCTACCTAGGTACCAACTGCCTACCTAGGTACCAACTGCCTACCTAGGTACCAACTGCCTACCTAGGTACCAACTGCCTACCTAGGTACCTACTACCTACCTAGGTACCTACTATTAAATTTTTTAATAAAAAATAAAAAATATTTGATTTTATTTTATACAAACCTTGTCCTTAAAACAAACACAAAAAAGGAAGAATTCAAGATTTATTTCTTTAAAAGTTACTCTCGAAAGTACTCTCCGCATATAATATTACTGGCCATGTGAAAAGCAAAAGCACTCAACGCTCGAATCTAGCTCTCTCGCTCGAGGCCCTACCACTAACCACACGCTCAAGCTTCACCACACTTTTGCCTGCGGCATTACACGGTGCACACAGTACATCGCGCGTGTGGTTGGTGCCGGACCACACGATGCGAATCGTCCGTACTGCAACGATTTCGCCGTATCGTTTCACCGGGCACAAGCGTTGCGCACATTTATACGGCGAAATCTTTGTGCACTGTGGCAAATGGTAAGACATTGGCTGAATAAAAATGGTTTTGACCAATGCCGCTTCTTTTTTAATTTTATTTAATAGCATAGGGACCAAATTAAACTCTACAATGTTAAACTTTATAGGAATAGATATTTTGTATTATACATTTCTGTAAACCTCATTTTCTAAAGATTTTGGGCAACTAAAATAAATACAATATTATGTTAACTATGTAATGTAAAGAAGCTAATTATTATTTTACATACGAATGTAAAACGTATTAACATTATCCATTTAAACAATCGCTCAAATCCCCAAAAATGAGCCCATTTTAAGCTCACGGACTACGACCGTAGCATAAAATTGCAGGAATTGCGATCTTATTTCTCGCATGGCCTCGGGCTGCTCGGCCAGTTTCCTCTACTGCCTGATTTTTAAGTTGTCACCAAGTAACACTATCGTTTGTATGTCATGTCTTAAAACTACTTGCGAAATGTGACGTCTAATGTCACTACCATGACACACACTAGAGATGGGAATATGTACTACAAACATAAATGCGTCCCTATAAAGTTCCGGTTTTTTTTTTATAAATCTGTTAAGCTTTTGTTTTTTTCAAGTGACCTCTATGATTTTCTCCTGTATCGTGGCCATGGGTGCGTTTACATACAAACATTTAAACTCACATACACAAACAGACCCGAACTATCTATAGGCCAAATATTTGTTTCATCTGGGAATGGATCAATCAACCGCTCAGCCACTGCGCCAACCGTGCCGCGAGTTAGAGGGAGGTATTACTCATAAATAAACTCTGCCTATACCCATCTCTGATCATGGCTATGTGATGAATTGATAACTGATTTGAAACAAGTCATTATTTCTGTATCTCAGTTTCGAGTAGTCCTTTTCAAAGAGGACTTTGCCCAGCAGCTTTAATCATTTTTTCAGAATATCCCATGGTGTCCACCATGGTCTGATTCCTTCATACCGCATCGGTTATATGTCAAATTCTTACGCTATGCCAATTAGATAGTTCTGGACTGGAACGCGCTACCCTTTGGCATTAAAAAAGCAAGGTTGCGAGACGCACGGGTCCGGTCAATGTGGCGACACCTGGGGGAGGCCTATGTCCAGCAGTGGACGTCTTTTGGCTGAAATGATGATGATGATGATAATTTGTTAAATAGTTTAATTTTTATTTTATTTAATTAGTATATTCATGTGTCTTAAAATCAGTTTAAGTCATCATCATTTGTCTAGCTTTTACTTAACTATGTATACCTATAATAGTATATTATACATTTTCGAAATCAAAAAGTTATTAGTTAGTTTTTTAAAAATATATTGTACCCTATCACAATGTTGTCCTATTTAACCCAAAACTAGACTGGTAGAGAATGCTTTATGGCATTAAGTCGACCTATGTACTACTATTGTACACGTAGCTTAAATAAATAATATATTTTTAAAAACAGAAACTATTTGTAAGTATTTTGTACCTACATAAGTTTCTCAGCATATCTACATAATTATTTATACTGAAAACGGGATATTTACTATGTTTACTAATTGTTTCGAGTTCCCGATATTTCGACGCTGTTACAAGCACCATGATCACGGATAAACTGAGTTATATCCCGTTTTCAGTATAAATAATAGTGCTAGAGACCATGTCAGTTTTAAATCAATCTTATATATCGACATAAGATTGGATGGATACTGAGATATTGAAAACTCATAAATATATTTCCCGTTTATAGACTTCACAATACCCTTCGTCACATATATCCGTTTTGATTTTCATATTCAAATATATCCCCGTATTCATAAACTAGCGGACGCCCTATTAAAATGAAAAAGTTTATAAGCTATCGCTGACCACAAAACAGCCGTTATTTACCGTCCACAACAAAATTAAATAATTACCGAACGTGCCAAATGAATTTCACGACTGAATGCAAACCCCAAAATTGGCGAGATATTGAAATACTTTATCGTCCGTCGCTCAACCAACTGCATGTGGAATGAAAATCAAACAGTAACCGAAGGGACGAAAACCGCAGACGAGTTTATGAAATATTTCGTTCAGGCACACACACAGCGGAGGGATAGTGAAAGGCGAACGCGGCAAAAACGCAAATAATATCAAACATGCCTTGCGTTGGCGCGATACGCTAGGCATCACTGTAAAGGAACATTCACACAGATAGCAGTGGTAGTGGTTGACTGGCAGAAAATGCCTTGTAAGTACATGAAGTTTAAATAAATAAAAAGTTTCTAGCACTCACAAATGTATTCAAATTTCCCCTCTAGTGGCCTCTAGATTCAATAATTTCTCTTCCTGTAAAAACTGACAGTGGCGCAGATTCCTTTGCGTACTAAGTAACTCAGGTTATTTGGTACTTGATATTTGATACTCCAACTGAATGTTTCCATTGAAAAACAGTCTGTTTTTCATTTCCACTCACAAAGTTATTGCATGTTTTCTTTTGTTTAAAAACGTATCTACTGACTTGAAGCTACAGTTCATTTTCCAATGCACTGTAGTAATTTAATAGAACTTAGGATAGTTTGCTTTGGCATTGTCAGGCCCACTTGTCACCAATCAGAAAGGAACTTTAAATTAACTCAGTTAGATGCTTCTTTACAATGGATTTTTTTTTTAATTCATGGTTATTTTAATTAGAGCTGAAATCGATTGAGAGACATTGAAAACTTGCGTGTTCAGGACAATTATAGGGTTCGGCATATATAGTATGCAGTTTATTGTTTCTGGCACCTGAAATATGCCTCTGATTCCCATTGGCTTTATATTATAAGCTTTTATTTAACTTGCAGTGTTAGTTCGTTATTTCAGAGTTACCAATACCAATTAATAGTGATTCGATTTACTGATTGATAAAGGAAAAATTGTTTTGGAATGTGTCATATCATTTATAATAAAATTGACAATGTAAGTAACTAATTTATATAGTATATTTAGGTAGTTTCCATATTTGTATATTTTTATGGAATGTCTAACAGCTGTTTTAACCAATGTGAATCAGATACATCAAATACACATGATACATAATATTCATTTTTTGTCGAATGCTGAAAATGTACAGAAAGGACAAGAAAATGAGTGAATAGATTTTCTTAATAAAATGATTATTTTATTTAAGATACATTTTAAGTATTTAAAACTGACATGGTCACTATATTATCATTAACACTGAAAACGGGATATATAACATGTTTACTGTTAGTTTTGAGGTCCCGATATTTCGCCGCTGTTGCAAGCACCATGATCCGATAAACTGAAATAATTGAGGGAGGTTGTTTTTGAGCCGACATTTCGGTGTACCCTCTTTCTTGTTCGTTTTTTGCGGTCGACACCGATACCACTGTCACTCTGTACACTGTTTATTGTAAACATGGTATATATCTCGTTTTCAGTGAACATGGTAGATATCTCGTTTTCAGTAAACATGGTAGAGATCTCGTTTTCAGTAAACATGGTAGAGATCTCGTTTTCAGTGAACATGGTAGATATATCCCGTTTTCCGTGCTAATGATAATGATATATTATAGTCTCTCCTCTGTCGGCAATCATTTGTTTTCCTAGGAATTCAGTTAGTTAAATATTATTTTAACTTTTCCAAACACATTGGGTGCCATGCCATTTATTTTCTATCTACTTAGTTGTAATCAACGCTCTTCCTTGTCCTATCTTTTCATGTTATAACTCCTTTATTCATAAAGGCCATATTTATTTCTTTTCCTTTAAAATTTATTAAGTGTTTTAAAAATAATGTTAATTGTTCAACAACTTGTTGTTTTTGGACTATTGTTGTGAAGTTACAGCAAGAGCCAAGTAACTTAATGGCAACGGTAACAATACAAGATGTTTGCAACATAACTTTTCTTTTGCAGCTGTGATGCTGACTTTCGTAGTGCCATTGGTGATTTCAACGTACAGATACAGGATAAGAGAGTTATAACCATGGAAAATGTCCACAAACCATTGATGGACGCCTTCCTCCATACGAAGAGACCAACCAGAGAGACCTGAAATGTACTTACCGTTACATAGTTGGCGTTGATGTAGTCCCTCTCAGTACGCTTCAGGACAACCCTGGTGTGATCGAAGGGGTTGACGTCACGGTAGCGGTTAAGAGGCCTGTTCTGGGGTTTCTTAGCTTCGTTCCAGCTGTAACTGAACCGTTGGCATTCTATCCCGATCTTCTGTTGAGCAAAGATTGAAGGAATTAGTCGAAGTGAAGCAGAATAACTATGCAAATGGTGTACTTTTTGAATGTTTGTGTATTGTTTTTATCTAAAACTTAAATACTGATAGAAATATCCATTGAAAATGCTCTAGGATTCTAAGACGTGTTGATGAGCTCAGTATACGGAAATGTCACTTCACACAATTAACTACCTAGTACAGCTCACTATTCAATTTGGCTTACAACAAGCAACACTATATTCCCAAGAAACTTCTAAAAAACTTTCTAATGATGTATTTACTATTGCAGGAATCATTTATCGGTTTTCAGGTATCTCTGGCGCCTACGAGGACGGGACCGCCCCTAGCTGGGAAGAGGTAAAGGGAGGGGGGTATGTCCGTGTTAATTGCGGTAAAGCGGATCAAGGGATTAGGGGTTGCATTTCGTGTTTCGCAGCAACGCCACTAACTACGGAGCAAATTCCCGAATCAGGATTTTGGGGACACAGGTACAAAGTGGCTGCAAGAGTTACGTTTTAACTTCCTGCAAACATTTACTATGTTAAAAAGATGGCGTTTTAAATAAAGAATGCTCATAACTTTCCATTCTTGCTTTTCAAGAAAGTAGTCGTAGTATCCAAAAAAATGACATTGGAGTTTTGGAGAGCTAAGAATGTTTAACATGTGATTTGTTTCCCAGAAATGCATGGATATGATATTATTTTTGTTTTCAAGTATTATGACTCTTTATGTCGAATGTGTATTAACCTCCTGGTATTCATGCATTCAAGAAGAGTTTTTTTATAACTTTTTATGGTAAGTATATTGATAGTTTGGTTTATTCTACAGGCTGTAGTTTTGCATTCTTGTCATATTCAAGGAGATACTAATATCACTGATTCTCGTCCCGAATCATTAATATAATGATACGGTTTTTTTCTTAAAACCGTAAATCGGTAAGTATGAAACACCCGAATTAAAACGCGGCCCGTCTGATTCTCGCCCTGAGACCGCGATTTCATAGGCACACAAACAATCGCAAATATTTATCCGATCATTTCGTATGCCTTATACACGGCGCGGGCTTATTCTTAAACACTGTTAAATTAAATGTTTTGATTGCTTTTGTTTTATTTTACAAAAGCAGTAATGATTTCATTTAATTATGAATGTGGTAGAAAGGAACATCTTTTAGGATATGTTTTTTCATATTTTCATGCTTTACTACCGTCAAACTAATTAAATAACAAGGGTATGTAACGTTATACCTCTATCTGTATTCGTGTATAAAATACATAACAATTATAATGTTACATTGTTCCAATGAAAGAGATTTTTTTGTTGAATATATCTGTGTTTATAAGAAACTAACTGTGCCTACTGCCTACCAACTCCCTACCTACCTATTGCTTACCAACTTCCTGCCTACCAGTTACCTACCTACAACTACCAACTGGCTCCCTATCAACTACTTACCTACTAGCTAACTACTTCTGCCTTTCACCTACTTACTACTAGCTCCCTATCTAGTACCTTCCACCAAGTACTAGCTACTTTCGACTACTTGGTAGTACCTCCTTCTACCTACCTACTACAAGCTACCTAGTACCTACTACTACCCACCACCTCCCTATACAGTACCTTCCACCTACCTCTAATAGTTACTCAATACTACCTACCACCTTCCACCTACCTACTACCACTTCCCTACCTACTAATAACTACTTACTACTGCCTACCACCGCCTACCTACTACCACCTCCCTATATAGTACCTTCCAGCTACCTACTAATAGCTACTTACTACCACCTCCCTATATAGTACCTTCCAGCTACCTACTAATAGCTACTTACAACCACTTCCCTATATAGTACCTTCCAGCTACCTACTAATAGCTACTTACAACCACTTCCCTATATAGTACCTTCCAGCTACCTACCAATAGCTACTTACTACCACCTCCCTATATAGTACCTTCCAGCTACCTACTAATAGCTACCTACTACCACCTCTCTATATAGTACCTTCCAGCTACCTACTAATAGCTACCTACTACCACCTCCCTATAAAGTACCTTCCAGCTACCTACTAATAGCTACTTACTACCACCTCCCTATATAGTACCTTCCAGCTACCTACTAATAGCTACCTACTACCACCTCCCTATATAGTACCTTCCAGCTACCTACTAATAGCTACTTACTACCACCTCCCTATATAGTACCTTGCAGCTACCTAGCTAACAGTTACATTATTAAATTTTTCGATCCCTGGAAATCTTCTACAGAACATAAGAAAAAAAATAAAAAAAAGATGAATGAAATCAGCTAAGTCGTTCTCAAGTTATGGCGAGGCCCGAAAGCGGATAGGAATTCATTTTTACATCATATAAATACACCTCAGGCTCTGCAGAACTGCCACCAGCTATCTATAACACAATGCAGTACATGGGATAACATTTGGAACTCGCAGAACACTCCACGGATACCCTTTAAGACGACCCACTGACCCTATACGTATCTCTTCAATAGTAAACATAAACGCAAAAAAAAACAACAGCGTATTAAAAAAGTTAACTTAAACAGTAAATAAAAGTTACATTGCACTCATTTCTATGCCACGGTTAAAAACCGCACGAAAAAACAATTAGTTTTCATATCAAGACCCAATTAAAGAAGTTTTAAGACATCGCGAGACTCTAAGAAGTTTACTAATTGTTGTTAGTTTTTAGCGCGTGGCACAGTTATATCGCGTTCCACCTACGCAACCTACCTGATAGATCACGGGCCAAGCATTCCTGGAGACGATGTCCAAATACTCCTCCTCAACTTTGTTGGTGTACACGTTGTTTTCACTCATTGTTGAAGTTGTTTCCTTCTTTTGCTCACTCATAACGAAGTATTGTTTGGGTATCGGATACCGCAAACAGTTAAAAGTTTCGAAGTTAATAACAATTGTAACAGTCGAATGATACTTTGTATACCTAGTATGTGCCGGGTGCAGGTGGTATGCAAAACTTTTTACGACCCGTAACAACTGTTCTAGCGACGAAGTTAGAATGATTTAGTTGTGGATAGCGGAGCGGCCTCCGACTTCGACATGAGTGCAGCGCTGTCGGATTTAGTGTTGCCAGGTTTTGTTTACCAAATCAGTTATTCTACCATGATAGTTTATATTGATATGTATTTGTGTTAAAAATCGTTTAAATTGAATACTATCGCAGCTCACACTTTCTGGACTTTATTTTATATATATTTTTTAAATTGATCACTCCAAAAACGATGTGATTACACTTTTGGCAGTGGTATGCATCTAGCACAAGGTCCTGCAGTCGGTTATTATATTACGTAACGCACTTGCAATGTTAAATGTCCATCAATCATTACTTTTTTAAACGCTGTAGGAGACAAATATTTCAATCACACTAATCAAAAAACTTGGGTGATGTCTAGGAAATAAATACGTCGTAATTTAATTCCTAGTACCTACCTACCAGTAAAATGTTTTCTTAAGCAATTTATGACAATGGTACTTGTTACATAACACATAACATCACGCCTGTAATCCCCGAAGGGTTAGGCAAAGGTGTACCTAAATAGTACACCCACATTTCGCCAGTTATGTTTAGATCCCATGTAATAGGGGGCGAGCCTATTGCCATCAAACGGGCACAAATCCAGACTCCGTAATGGTACTCGTGTTCAGTATATTTTGTCATTATTAATACGAAATGTAATTAATTAAACTTACATTTCGTTTATTTATTTCTATACATATTATTTATATTTTTACATAAATCTTTAAAAAATCTAAAAGTAACATTTAACAATAAATAAAAAAATGTTAGCTCACCGGTATCGGGTACAGGGTCCAAGCTACCGGTGGTCAGGGCTCCAGAGAGAGGAACCTCCTAACAATACGAACCGTGCCCAGGAGTACCGTCAACCGTGCCGCCTTCACAATAAATCTCGGGTAGTTATTCTTATCGTATTCTTCATCATAACTTCATCTTTAATTGCACAGCCAAATCTTCGGTTTCTTCGAAGAGGTCCCCATACGAACGAACGTAGTCAGGCTACGGACGCCAGGAAGTCTACATAGGGCCCGTCCAGGGCCCAGTATAGGCGTCCGTGAAGCTCTTACACATACATTATTGTTATATAAGTACTCACTTATACAGTGTTAATATTAATTTAGACTTCTATTTCGCTTAACCTACTAACATAATTTTATTCATCATTATTAAATTGTAAAGCAAATGTCCAAATAAATGTGTTGTTTTTATTATCGGACTCTATCATACAATCATAACTTAAGTAATCACTCGTTTGATGTGACTAATTTTTAGTTTAAATAACAAAAGTTACTTTCACAATAGAAATAGATAAGTCATACAAGAAGATTGTAGTCGTGATAACTTAGTCACCCAAAGTTATAATTTAATACTGCGATACCGATATATTACATAGAAAAGCGAACAGATTTTCACTTCTACACGTAGATAACGTAGTTTTTATAGAACAACTGGCACAATTGTTTTGAATTGAATAACATTTATCGGAGAGTAGGTACCTATTTAATTATTGTGACCATTTTGTTACTTGAACGACTGTCTTTGTAGTTCTTGCTGGACCTCGTTTTTATCGTATTCAGCGTTTTTACATTAAAAAAGATTATAGTACATTGGTACTGGACACGTAATAAGAGTAGGTAAGAGCAGGCGCTTGGTTCGGAACTAAAAACTACCATTTCAGTATAAATTTTAAATAACAAAAACTTGTTGCGCCGTCCGTTGCAAAAATTTAATAAAAAGATGTCATCTATGCATTTTTGCATAATTGGTAAAGGTAGGACAGTAATTAAACATGTGATTCAATATTATAACTAAGAACACGGTGATAGTTACATCTTCGAGCTATTAACCATGGTTTCAGGTCTTGTGATAAGAATGTTGACATAGAAAAGTTTAAATCTTGGCAATGGATGCCAAGTGGACGGCTGAAAAATTTTGACAATTCGCAATTTGCTGTTTTTTGTGTGTACGTACTCTGTGCGTTTGTGCATAATATTTTAAAATAACAGAATATATTCGCAACTAACAGCTAAGAAATGGCTTCCCCACGAACCCGCAGGAAGCTCAACTCCATACGAAATATCGACGATAATAACGTAAGTCATTGTGTGTTGAAATTCATAACCGTATGCTACGAAAAATTTCGGGATCCTGTTGTAACTTTTCGTAATTTGTTATAGAAATGTTTCGAGTGTGGAACCTTGAATCCTCAATGGGTGTCAGTGACGTATGGCATCTGGATATGTTTGGAATGCTCAGGAGTCCACCGCAGCCTGGGGGTCCACCTTTCCTTTGTAAGGAGCGTCACCATGGACAAATGGAAAGACATAGAGCTTGAGAAAATGATGGTAAGGCTCCCTTCCTCTTAGATTTTTCCTAGGCGGGACAGCAGCAAAGTTCAAGAAACTTATTGCTGGCGACACTGCCTCTGCGAATTAACTTTATTGAATATGTGGTATATGTACACCATTTAATCTGTACTCAAACACCTACAAATTAGTATCATCTTGTCACTCTTGGTTGAAGATGGGCATACAGAATTGTTGCCATCGTGGGTATACCCTGCATGAGACGGGCACAAGAATGTAGAGCTTGGCACAAGCAAAAAGAGACCTATGCCCAGCAGTGGGTGAAGTGGGCTGTGGATGATGATGATGAATCTAGGCAATAAATATGGTAATTCTCAACAACAATTACAAGCAGGCAATAAAAGTTTAAAATTTTAAACTTTTTATTGTTTTTGTATTTGAGAAACTACATTAGAAGATACTTAGTTACTCTATGATGACCTTTGGACCATAAGCAGAAACATTTAACTTTCACATAAAAAGTTTTATATAGGTTAGCGTAGGTCACGAATTAATAAATTTAAAATCTTTACGATTCGTTGAAGTGTCCATTAGGAAACCACACAATATAGAACAAACATCATGCTTGTAAAGCCCAAAAAAATTTAATTAATTAAATACTTTAAATATACAGAATGAATAAAGTGAAGAATGAGTAAATTAGAGTAAGTTTGATGGTGGTGCAATCAATTAATCTTGGTATAGTCTTGTAATGAGGGGAGATGAAATGCATGTGACTAAAAAAGTAATGGATGTTAATGTTGATGGATGGAGATGTAAAGGAGGACAAGAGAAAAGATGGATGCAGCCCAACTATGTTTGGGTTGGCTTCCAGTCTAACTACTAGCTGCAGCTGAATGCAAAAAAACATCTATGCAACTTTTCATTCAATAATTTCTGTCAAACAATAATCAACTATGTTCTATAAAAACTGATAATATAGGATTTTGTACTAAAACCATGGTAAGAAATGCATCCAATCCAATGCCATTGTATTTTTCAATGTAACTTTCGGAAGTTTCAAGAACATGGGCCACTATAAATTTCACGTTTTTTTAAGGAAAAAAACGGAAAGATTCGAAAGAAACGGGTATCTTTCATGTTTTAAATCTACACAATATAAAAATGATTTTTAAAAACATTAATATTGTAAGTACCTTTAACATATCATGAAGATTTAACGTAGGTACTCTTCAAGGCAGTCATATTTTAAAATCTAATTTATTCGAAGCGCGTTGTTTACGTGACGTCAACGCCATGTTTTCAAAAGTTGTTTAATGTGGGTCAAACATTTTAAATATTTTCAATCAGAACTACAAATATATCTTAGGCGATCTACAAGTCAATCCTGAATAAAAATATTGTACATATTCACTCGAGTTATGATCAAGTTATTATACCACCTGTTCTGATTTGTCAACAAAAATTTACTTCACCATGACTTGAAAATCAGCAGAACTAAAACCGAATGTAACATGTTCTGCGGTTTCGGCGGTCTCTCTAGTCCTGGAGTCATAGCGCTAGATGGCGCGGTTTTTCCTGTGTGCTCCGACTTTTGATATCTCGGTTCACTCGTGCATAGCAATAGCGAAATCAATCGTAGTGTTAATAACAGAAACAGAATTAAGACGGAATGTATGAAATGGCGGCAGGTCACGGGAACAATCTGCGTCTCCCGTATTCCCCTTAAACTTAATGAGATATAAATATAAAACAATGGTTAGACCTCCTGTCTTGTATGGATAAGAATGTTGGGGGCCACAAAAGGATATGAATGAAAGACAATTGCATGTGGTTGGAACGAGAATGCTAAGGGGGATGTGTATTTATTACACAAATGGATTCAATAAGAGGAAGTCTAAAAGTGTGGTGGTGACTGAAAAGTGGTGTGGTAATTAATTGTCGTGGTATGGGCAAGGAAAGAGGAAACTGTCGTGAGGAAAGTTTTGAGTACCTATGAATGTTGAGGGGTACAAGAGTAGAGGAAGACCAAAGTAACGATGGGTGGACTGTGTAAAGGACCATATGGCAAGAAAGTAGGTGTCTGATGAGATGACTAGTAATAGATGGAAGAAAAAGACATGCTACGACCCGAAATGAATTGAGATAAGGACTAACTAAAACTATAATTATTGCGTTGGCGCCTGGCGATTGCTTAATAGCAACGTGTTGCGTTTCTTGCATTTGCGATCATAAAACGAGAAGGTGATGAAACTGATTAGCTGTTTTTAATAGAATATAAATAGAGAGAAAAGGGAACTTTAATCATCACTAATACCATAAAGAGTTACATAATATAGGAGGTAATCTCCTAAACCAAACAACCGATTGTGAAACATCTTTCACTGAGAAAAAGCCAAGTTATTGCTTTGTACCATAGAATAGTTTGTGTACACGAAACTTGCATGAAAGTGCAGGCAGAACCTATATTGTAGCGGTACAAAAAGTACTACAACAATCTGTCACACAAATAAAGTACTAATATCAAAATTCTGAATCGCGCTATTAAATACCTGCGACGCACATAGGTTGATTTGACCGTTTTAGACGGCCACCATATTTTTTCTTATTTTGATTGATTTGTTAGTTGAAGACAGGAAAATTATAATAAAACTTTATTTTTAAACTTCTTACTAAAGAAAAAAAAAGAACAAAAAACTGTCGTAAAAACAACGTAAACGGAACATGTGTGATTTTTAGTCAGTAGAAGTCTGCCACCCCTTCCGCTTCCTCCACAGCGGGTGGAGTCATTTGATGATTTCCAACCCTCTCCCTATAAAACAAAATAGTATTAGATTTAACGTCTAAATAATTGGAGATGCAAAGCCCTTTTGATTTCCTATTCATCCCGAAATAAAAAAACGACAGAATTTTTAATTTCGTTACCCGACTACGGTGGAGCAAAAAGTCGGGTTATGATTCTGTTCAGACTTGTAAATCCTATTCATAGAGTGCACTAAGTGGATTACCGTCCGACTCGTTCGTCCTGTCTGAATATGATTTTGTTATGCGAAGAGTCGGTGGACGGAAATGGCATATTATTGACAACGGACTCTAATTGGGCTACTGCAAGCCAAGAATCACTTCAACTACAAAGACGGCACAAGCATTGTACATCACTCTCGCGTATAACCAAAGAACGGAATAGTATAGGTTGAGTTTATTTAACTAAAATTAGTAAACATGTAACAATTGGGTAACACCTCTCTATAAAATCCCGCAATGATATGTAAGTTCCAGAATAAAGTTGGGAAAGTTTTAAGTCTATGTAGATGGGTATAAGAGTTGAGGAAAATCAAAGTAACGATTGGTCCATAAAGGATGATATGGAGGCAAGAAACGAAGTGTATAATGAGATGACGAGTAATAGAGACGTATGGTATCGGCAACCACAAATAAATTGTGATACGGGCAAGAGAATGATGATGACCAATCTTTTCTTACGTGCTCCTCTTGTATAAAATGTCGCCTGGAACATTTGAACAGCATTTCGTCGCCTTAGAGTGAAAACCTCGTAACTGTAAAAGAAGTAACTGTTCAGGAGGACGAAAAAACTGCGTGCATTTTCCAATATTGTTGAACGGCGTGTTTTATGTTTTCTTATATGGAATTTATATATAGAATGAACAAATTAGTCAGATCAGGATTTGCCTTGCGAGGTTTCCTTCCTAGAAATATAAAAAAAAAAATGAGCAAAAATGCATTCCAGAGGTTTTCACTCTAAGGCGACGATTTATAGTTTTTAAAACACAATGTTGCTGAATAATTAAGTTACTTGATAATGGTATTAATTTAAAACTTGTGGCGTTAAAAATTGAGTTCAATATCACAAAGCTATCATGACGTAATTCACTGGAATTACGTCAAAAATTTACAACTTTGTGATAGTAGTGATTCAGTAGTTCAAGTCAATTGAATATAATCAGACAGCTGTGATAAGATAATGCGCTATTATCAGAACACGAGCTCATACGTATAATTAAAAGAATTAAATATCCGAATTATTTAAACAAGCAATGGAGGAGGTTATTCAATTATGATTTTTCGGCGTTAATTTCCATGTGTATGAATGTGGACTAGGCAAAAGGAATAAATAAGGATCGTAGCAAGTGACCTTCTATAGTCACAAATAATTAATAGTTCCTATAATTGTATGTAAATTCAATGCAAATAGTTTACGAACGGGGGTAACCCTTGTCATCAACTGACCTCGGATCAAGACTCCTTGGTTGCTACTGAGAAATTCCTATACTCCTCCAGTACCTATTATTCCCAATTAAGTAATCGCATCATGACGAAAAACTTAGCAATTTAGCTCGCACTGTTTTTCTTATGATAATTTGATACGTTGTAAAATCACGCAACTGGCACACGTGTTTGTTTGATCAGGTTGCCTACCATGAAGTCTCATTATAAACTATTTTAAAAAGCACGTTAACCTATTGGACCCGACTGTCATTTGTATATCTTTGACTGTCGTAAAAGGTCAGTGGCCCGAAAGTCTGACAACCAGCCTTACCAAAAGGTATAATATTACCCAGTACAAACAGGGTTGTGGAGGTCATAAAGGCAGTCACTACATGTAAAATACTGGTATTCAACTGCATCCGGTTAGACTGAAAGCCGACGCCAACATAGTTGGGAAAAGGTTGGGCAGCTGATGACCATCATAATTTATTTTTCCTCGTAAATTACAGATGTGTATCGTGCCTCGAAATCATTGAGAAACTATTTCTTTATTAACAAAATGAAATGATGAACACAATGACATTGATACATAGTTGAACAACAATGTGCTCAAGTGGCCATCTTGTCTTGCGTTACCAATGCAAAGCAACGTTTATAATATTTTGTAACAACTAATCTAACCCAATAACAACTCTGTTACCAATAAAGATATTTGATTTTGACAGCTGGTAAAAATTTCGCCAAAAGCGAACTAGTGCAAATATCCAGTAATTATAAATATAAAATCACGCTTGTGATCCTCTAAGGGTTAGGCAGAGGTGTACCTAATAGTACACCCATATTTCGCCAGTCATGTTGAAGATCCACGTTATTATAGAAGGAGAGCCTATTGCCATCAACCGCGCACAAATCTGGCCTCCGTGGCTGCTACTGAGAAATGTATGATGAATAAGCCTAATAACACTTTGCCCGACCTGCGAATCTAACCCCCATACCCCACAAATAATGCTTGCGACTACTAGACAAACGAGACAGCAATATTATTTTATTCTATAGAACTAAATGCAGAGGAACTATGAAACAAAATTGCCGTCACGGGACGTCGCGTTGAGAAGGCATCACGCCATAACACCGTCATGCCATCTAGCCCAGATAAGATATATCAGATTTATCTGTATTTCGTATTTTATGTAAATCTCCTCTTGAAGTCAACCAAAAGTATCGAATCAAAATAAAATCGGGAGGTCCGTTTCTACACAGTGAGACAGTGTTCAGGGGTAGAGCTGTCCTAATTCTACCTCTGGTGTTGAAGCAATAAGGTAAACGTACCAATACTCGTCGGATTTCGGAAATCACTGACTTTGAAGCGCTACTGTGTGTTAAATATTTAATAGAAAATGACAATTTTTGCATGACGTGATAGAGAATTTATTCGTTATTCTAAGTAACTAATATTTTTTAATCATTTTGATGGGTTTATGTACTTATTAAGGCAAAAGTAAAATAGTCGTCTGATTTGTACGGATACTCGTCAAATATTCCCAGTACTCGTCAACTTTTAATGCTAATATAAACTCTCTGTTCTTGAACATAAAGTTCAAGATAAGTACCTACATTTTTTTTGTGCTTGAATTTGTTAAGCATACTTGTGCCTTTGAAACATTAGGTAGATAGATAGAAAACCAAATCCCTATTTAGAATAGCAGGTTATAATCTGTTAGAAGAGCAGGTATTCAATAAAACAGATACATAGTTGCATTTTAATTTATTTTATATTCCTAAAATCAAACTCTTGGAATCACAAAATCAGTCTATAAGATATCTATACTAATATTATAAAGCTGAAGAGTTTGTTTGTTTGTTTGTTTGTTTGTTTGTTTGTTTGAACGCGGTAAACTCAGGGACTACTGGTTGGAACAGAAAAACTCTTTTTGTGTTGGATAGTCCGTTTATCGAGGAAGGCTTTAGGGTATATAACATCACGCTACGACCAATAGGAGCGCAGCATAAATGAAAAATGTTGCAAAAACGGGAAAAGATATTCCTTTTTGAGAGCTTCCGTTGCGTGCGCTGCGAAAACGGTTTAAGTTACGCAAATATCATGTATCAAGGAATTGTTCCTCTTTAAATGTTCTAAAAAAAAGTCCGCGACAGCATATGTCTATCTTTTAAGATTGACTCACTGTAACCATTTTTTACTATTAAAATGTTAGGTTAAAAAGAATGATATTTTGCGAAGCTTATTTAACCCATATGGTATTAATCTATATCTAAATAAATGTGTTAGTTAGCACAGAAATTTAATATAGAATATTTGTGCTCTTTACTCTATAAAGTTTAAACAAATATCTTAGAAGATATCGCAATGTAAAAATATCCGCGCGACAAAATAATTACACGCGCGGCAGTCATTCGGTCCAGTGCGGTAGGTTAGTGGGGATTCTGGCCTGCGGGGGCTCCGGAGAAATTCAAATTCAAAATATTTACTGCACCATAATGTTTACTAGGTACAAGGAGTTACTGTATGGTTAACAGTAAGAGATACCTGTAGTAATTAGTAGTTATTACCTATAGTCATTCACTTTAATATAATCTAAACTAATATTATAAAGAGTACAGATAACATTTTTTGTTTGTTACGATTCAACTCAGTTTATGTTGACATGATTTGTTATAAGCTTTATTATGCACATATGTTTAGATTATATTAAAGTGAATGACTATAGGTAATAACTACTAATTATCAGGCAGACGAAGTTGCATGGGTCAGCTAGTATGTTATATTTCTTAATCATAATAACCATGCAGTCATGTGCATTTATGGAGCACGAGTAAAATTATTACTATTAAAATATTTAAATTGTAAAATCAGTTCTCTTATACCTAATAAAATAATCAGTTTTAACAAAAAATAAAAGCCACATTCATTTATATAGCTTTCCGCGAAATAATTACTAACATTCATAAATATGTAGGTAAGGTTGTCATTCATCAAAACTTCTGAACTGCTTAGCGCATGCTAAGTACGATTTGCAAAAATCTCTATAGAGAGTTTGAATTCAAAATCTCTTTTAAAGGTATCAAACAAAATTATGATTACAACTAAGCGTTCAAACCCAATAATAATATGTCTAATAATAATCTTAATTATTTATAATCAGTCCGCAATGTAAACCTTATTCAGACTTTAGAAAACAGGTACCTTAACTAAGTGTTACTTTTGACTTATACAATAATACACTTCTGGACACATCTATTGGCCCACCTTAGAGTTTAGGTTTCGATGGCCCCTACCGAAATAGCTAGCTAGATTGAACAAAAACTGTTAATGCAGTTTTAAACCTGATACATTTTACCATCTTTTTCGATCGTATTGTTTTAAATTTGAATTCAGAATACCATACGACATGGAGCTACGCCTAACAAGTTGAGAGGCCTAAATACTGCTACATCCATGGGTTGAAGAATATGTGTAGCATTTGGATAGAGCGCGATGAGTATAATTTGATTTTCTCTACAGAAATTGCTCAATGGTAGCGTGGTATGAGAGCAGTGGCCATCCAAATAAAATATTATCGACAGCTGGATGCCACTTCTTATAACCCAAGGGTAGAACACATTTGCTATATATTCATCAAAAGCTTCGCCAGTCATCCAGCCTCTTTTTCTGTGCCCTAATCCCCAATCATTAGGTACTGATTTCGAAATTTTGTGAGGGATTGACTTTAGCTTAAAAAGAACCATCGGCTATGCCAATTCACCTGATGCATTAGCTGTTAGTAGAACTGTTACGCACTCTTTTTCTCCACTTGGTATTATATTGTAAACATTTTTAGACCCACGTTTCGCTAAGACTCGGTTGTCAGCGGGGGACAAGAAAAAGGCGCTCTCATCGCAGTTAAAAATTCTCCGCGGGTCTTCAGAAGTTGCCTGTAGCTGAGCAGTACAAAGATAATCCTTAACTTCTTTGAACCAGGTACGAACATCATCTTCCGTGACTAATGCTCGAGATTGTGTCAAATTTTGGGACACCCTCCGACCCACTTCAGGGTGACGCTTTATGAATGACTCGAACCAATGTCGACCTGGTCTATTGTTAGTAAATGGGTTACTACGTTTGAATTTGATAACTAATAATTTGACGCTATCTAATAACTGATCTGATGTTACAGGAAAACCACTTTCTGCCATGAAAATTAACCAGTTCTTTAAATGTTCTTCTTTCGGAGTTAAAACAGTCGTTGGTCCTATAAAGCAGCCGACTAAACTACGCCCTTTAATCTTGTCATTTAATGTGGTCCTTGGCACTTTAAATTTTCTTGCTGCATCTGATGTTGTGGCCCCTTGATTTACAGCTTCTATGGCTTTTAAAAGGTCCTTTTGCTTGTAGTTTCTTTCAGTCATGATCTGTAATTAAAATTACGATCATGCAATCACTAGGTACATACAATCTTAAATAAAAAAATCTTACTTAAGATTACTCTTTACACATCAATATCGAATACGACAAGCAAAGAAGTGACAGCGATGGAAGCTATGTCATCTTAGTTTTAAAACTGATTTTAATATTTTTTGCGTCATAACTAGTTGAATGACATAATTTTTATACAGGCGCTATTAAGGCACGTTAGGGAGACGCGGTACAATACTGCCGTCATTAGAAAGAAGGCCGTAATTACGTCAACGCTGATTCCGAGATAATTAAAGTTTTATCTAAAACTAGCTGACCCATGCAACTTCGTCTGCGTCACATAATATACGTAGCTTATAACAAATAATGTCAACATAAATTGAGTTAAATCGTAACAAACAAAAAATCGTATCTTTCCTCTTTATAATATTAGTTTAGATTATATTAAGGTGTGAATTACTATAGGTATCTCTTACTGTTAAATATACAGTAACACCTTGTACCTTGTAAACAGTAAATATTTTGAATTTGAATTTCTCCGGAGTCCCCGGAAGCCAGAATCCCCACTAACCTACCGCACCGGACCGAATGACTGCCGCACGCGTAATTATTTTGTCGCGCGGATATTTTTACATTGCGATATCTTCTAAGATATTTGTTTAAACTGTATAGAGTAAAGGGCACAAATATTCTATATTAAATTTCTGTGCTAACAAACACATTAATTTAGATATAGATTAATACCATATGGGTTAAATAAGCTTCGCAAAATATCATTCTTTTTAACCTAACATTTTAATAGTAAAAAATGGTTACATTGAGTCAATCTTAAAAGATAGACATATCCTCTCGCGGACTTTTTATTAGAACTTTTAAAGAGGAACAATTCCTTGATACATGATATTTGCGTAACTTAAACCGTTTTCGCAGCGCACGCAACGGAAGCTCTCAAAAAGGAATATCTTTTCCCGTTTTTTCAACATTTTTCATTTATGCTCCGCTCCTATTGGTCGTAGCGTAATGTTATATAGCCTAAAGCCTTCCTCGATAAATGGACTATCCAACACAAAAAGAGTTTTTCTATTCCAACCAGTAGTCCCAGAGTTTACCGCGTTCAAACAAACAAACAAACAAACAAACAAACTCTTCAGCTTTATAATATTAGTATAGATGAAGGCCCGCGATTTACTGAATGGTTTCAGTTAGTGGTTCTTGTTTTATAAAACGTCAATAAATATAGGCGTTATTTTGAACCCTAGTTTATTTAAATTTATACACGCGTATTAATTTAATTTAATGTTTTCCCTTTTGTTTTAGCAAAAATATAATAATAAATTGCGAAATACTTATCTGAAAGGGCGTAATTGCAAATAATGTAATTACGGCTTTTCATATAAGCTTTAGGAAGATCGAGTTCGATCTTCCTAAAGCCGAAATCCTTGCATCTAAAGCCCTAAATGTGCAGTTGCGCCCTTTTTTGATAGTAAACGTAAGTTACGAATCGATTGTGTCGATTGTAAAGAAGACTTAAAAAATGAAACCAAGAATATTTACTAAATAAAATAGGTACTTCATTAAATCAGTCAGTCTCATAAGTTAAAGGATTTAGTCAAACTTAAAATAATACGTAAGACACATTCAAGTAGGTACATACAACTAACTCTAGTTACCTTGAAGCGCTTTTAAACAATCAATTCTTGCTTGTACTAATTAAATAGTATTATCAAAATATTTTTAAAGGAACATATTTATTAATCACATTTTTTTCATTATATCTATCTAAACAAAATCAACAAAACATATTATTTATACTCATAAATAAATATACATCTTCTGACAATAAAATAACACACAAAACAATTAATAATCATCTTAAACAGTTTAGTTTTTACAGACACTGAGAAACATAACTTTCATATCTAAAAAAAAAAATAATATCTTCGGACACAATGTCAATAGAATCACACACAAAACAACCGATAATATAATTTTGAGTATAATACTCTCCCCGCGCCCACTCCCGCGCGCTTGTCCTTTCAAAATACTTATATGGAAAGCCCTTATTGCGAAGTTAGGGCTATTTTTTGTAGAAAATTTTAAGTTTTGCTTAGTTAAAAAGCCCTAATTGGTAATTACGGCCTTCCTGACCTAGCAATACGAAAATATTAACAAAAAAGGCCCTTATTTTGTAATTAAGGCTTTTCAGATTCAAAAACCCGAATTTGTGTCGTAGTTATGGCTAAAATCCTTATGATATCTCTGATCTAATACGAGTTACAGCTTTGTGTGTAAGACCATAAGATAGCATTTTCTTTGCTGATTCCGAATATGTTTTTAACTCATTTTTGACAAAATTGTCAGTTACGGCCTTCTTTATTATGACGGCAGAATACGCGTGACGAGATGCAGTTATTTCGAACAAAAAGCATAGTGTAAGAACAGTCAATTTTTGCTTGCCACAAATTGTAATCCAAGCGTAGTAGAAACAAAGGCAAGTGGTAGACCTACTTGTACCCAAAGCGGTAGATATGTATCGCGTGTCCTTAATCGAATGGCGGAGGCCTACAGCGGCCAATATATACCTAAAAAAAAACACTCGTAGAAAGTGCATACTTATAGAAAACAGGGGGTTTAACCATTAAGAAACAAAATAATTGAATCGAATAACATGACTGTGTACGTGCATCTACTCGTAGAACCAGCAGAGTAAAATATACCCCTAAGAAAAAGCTTAAAAGAAACGCAGTTTTATCAACAAATGTAGTCTAAACCTTAAATACGAGTATGTTTGTTCTAGAGAGTTAACAATTTTGTAAAAGTCCCGATATTAGCTATTTATTCGCATTTTGTACTGTAAAACACAAAATATCCTCATTATGACGAGTTTAGGTGCAACTTTTGAGCATGTCCCAGTAGTCGTCATAATAATTCTAAAATGACGGGTTTTGGGTCAAATGGGAGTTTTATCCACGAATACTGAAACGTCACTCAAAATTTAAGGGCTGCTTAACATTTGAGCAGCTCCTAAACTTTAGATTTCGTATGGTCAAACGTCACTTTTGAGTATCTGTTAAGTAAACTACTCAAAACAAAATGGGGCCCACCTCGAATCAGTCACTATTTTGGTCCAAATAAAGTTATCAAAGTAGTTGTTGACAAAGTTATGCATTGGACCGTCAAGCTGACATGTTTAGGAGCCCTTATCAATGTTTATTTCGACAACATTCATATTGGTTTCAAGAGGGTAGCTAAAAAAGTGAAGTACTCGAAAAAAACATCGAATGCACAAATTCTCAGTCACTTAAGTTTTCAGTCCACACTAAACACTGCTGTGGAATACTCACGTTTTTATCAATTTTGTTTGGTTCCTGTGTTAGTTGTGATCACTATGCCTGGTTTTCGCCGACATATGGACATGGAAACCGCTGCAAGAGCAGTTTCTTTGCTTCAAGAGGGACAGTCTCAGAGATCTGTGGCTATACACCTCGGTGTTTCGCGACGAGCAATCCGAAATGTTTGGGAACGATATCAGGAGACCGGAAGTGTAGCTAGGAGACCTGGCAGAGGAAGAGTTAGAGTTACAACTGCCCAGGAAGACCGATATCTAAGGTTGACCGCACGACGGGAGCGTACTGTTACCGCTCGGACCTTACAAACTCGATTACGGCAATCCACAGGGACGAGAGTCAGCGACCAAACCAATCGGAATCGGCTCCACGAAGATGGCCAACGCTCCAGAGTACGCGCTATTCGACTGAAACTGACGAGGGCTCATCGTGCAGCACGCTTAAGGTACGCCCGGGAACATTTGGAATGGACCATGGATAACTGGATGAATGTGCTTTTTACGGACGAGTCTAAAGTGAAATTTTACAGTGATGACAGACGGATACGCGTGTGGAGAAGAGAAGGGGAACGTTTTTCTGAACCATGCGTCCATGGAACAGACCGATGGGGGGGTCCCAGTGTTATGGTATGGGGTGGAATTAGCTTACACGGCAAAACAGAGCTGGTAATTCTCAATGAAGGTATCGTAACCGCCGCCAGTTACATCGAGCGAGTAATCCGGCCACATGTCATCCCGTTTTCACAAAGAGTGGGCAATAATTTTGTCTTTATGCATGACAAAGCTCGCGCACACACAGCCCGCACCACACAAAGAGCCCTCTCTGAAGCCAATATCACCGTTTTGCCATAGCCAGCCATGAGTCCCGACCTCAACCCAATAGAACATTTATGGGATCAACTCAAAAGAAGCCTGAAAGAAAACTACAGTGATGTGAACAGCCAGCAGGAGCTCATTAACGCCCTGAAAGTTTGTTGGGAACAAATACCGCACACAAACGTGACTCACTTGATTGAAAGTGTACCAGATAGGCTCAGAGAGCGCATACGGAGCAGAGGAGGACCCACTCGTTATTAAAAAATAAAAAGCACCATATTTTTTTTCAGAAGACGTGTGCTTTCCAAGATTATGTTTATCCTTTATTTTGTGTATTTTTTCCTAAAAACTTTTTGTGTTTTTTATTAAAGGAAATAATCAAATGATTCCATTGTTTATGTTTACATTATTCCTGAAAGGTCACTTGAAACTTGTACATTCATAAAAACTGAACAATTAGGTTCAATTTTAAGTTAAAGCAAAAAAATATATGAAAGAATTATTAATTTAAGAATTGAATAATTGTTTGAAATTTTTTACAAAGGTTAATGGGGCTATTTGTATGAAAGTTTGCCAAACCATTGTAGCAATATAGGCTATAATATGGTTATATGTTGTACTAGTAGCACTTTTTTTTTTGGGAGTTGAAAATCATCGAATAAAATTCTTGTCGGGAATTATGAACAAACGTGGAACGTTATTTAATTTTGTTTATTATGAGCCTAATGTGTCCCACTGCAGGGCAAAGGCCTCCCTTCTCTCTTTCCTTTTATTGGGCACAAACAGCCAAAGACAGGGACTTTGGCTGTTTGATGAGAGTCCAGCTCGTCATGCCATCTCCTTCTGGGCCTACCGCGTCGCCTTGTTCTGTTATTAGGAACCCAATCTGTGACCACTTAAGCCTATTTTTGGTGCGTCATGCATGCGGCAGATGTGGGCCAGTTCCATTTTAATTTTGCGGCTGTAATGCAAAAGTCTGCGATTTAGATTTTTTCGTTAAGGTTACATTTGCAATAGGAATTCACATAGAAGTAGGACGCCCTGCAACGATTCTCTTTTGTTATTCACAAAAGCAAATTACAAGGTCCTTACATAATATGAAATTGGCGTTTTGTACGGGAGGAATATAAGTCTATTTTTTTTTGTAAAATATATTTAATTAATCAAAGTATGCACCGTTGTCATCTATGGACTTTTGCCATCTCATAGGTAGTACATTAACCCCTTTACTAAAAAAAACATGTGGGCGAGAATCAATAAACTCTTTGAAGGCGGTTTGGAGTGCCGTATCGGAGTTGAATTTTTTTCCTTATAAGAAGTTATTCAAATTCCGTAAAAAATGGTAAAAAGTTGGAGCAAGGTCCGGGGAGAACGGCGGATGTCGCAAACATTCCAATTGTAGCTCATCTAACTTAGAGGTTGTTTGTTGTGCAGTGTGTGGTCTTGCGTTGTCGTGAAGCAGCAGTGGCCTAGAGCGATTGACCAATCTCGGTTGTTTAGCAGCTAGTTCTTCCTTCATGGTTTGCAGTTGCTGACAATAGATATCTGCCGTAATCGTTTGGCCAGATTTTAGATAGCTGTAGTGAACGACACCGGCGCTAGTCCACCAAACACTCACAAGTAACTTGTTCTGAGTCAATTTTCGTTTAGGGCAGGATTTGGGTGGGTCTCCAGGGTTCAGCTATTGCGACGAGCGCTTCCGATTATTGTACAGTATTCACTTTTTATCACAAGTAATGATTCGATTTAAAATCCCTTCATTATTGTGTCGGTTGAGCAAAGTAACACAGCATTCGACGCGTGTTTGCAAGTTCGATTCACTCAATTCACGAGACCCATCGTTCAAGTTTTTTTAACTTTCCCGATTTGCTTCAAGTGAATTAATACAGTTTTATCACTTACCCCGAAGCCTGCAGCTATCTCTGAAGTGCTTTGTGGATGGATTCGCTTCCACAATAGCCTTTAATTCTTCATTTTCCACTTTGGTCTCCGGCCATCCACGGGGCTGGTTCTGAAGGTCGAAATTTCCAGAACGAAAACGTTGAAACCAAAAACGTACCGTGCATTCTTTTGCCACACCAGCGCCGTACACATCATTAATCCTTCGAGCTTTTTCTGCAGCACTGGTGCCACGGTAGAACTCGTACTCGTAAATATACCGATATTGCATGTTTTCTATTGTGCGGTAATAAGCGACGCTAAAGAAAAAAATAATAAGGAAAAAACGAATGAATGATTGTTTTCAAAACTCAAATGTACCAGCTAAATCACTATCAGTATAGTATAAAACAAAGTCGCTGTCGCTGTCTCTCCGTCCCTATGTATGCTTAAATCTTTAAAACTACGCAACGTATTTTGAAGCGTTTTTTTTAATAGGTAGAGTGATTCAAGAGGAAGGTTTTAGTATATAATTTTACCGACATCCACGCGGGTGAAGCCGCGGGCATCACCTAGTGAATTTATAAATTTGAATTTGGAATTCTTAATCAAAGAGGAGATATTTCAGATCAAAGTGGTCAGTACGACAAAACCCTAATTTCTTAAGTAAGGACCAATTTTTTTTTTTTTTTTAAGCAGGACAGCCGATGCCAATTACACTATTTAAACCCATATAATTTATTTAACGCAGTCATGCAATCTTCTCACAAAAATTCAAACATTCTGACAGTATCACCTTCCATTCATCCGCAATTATATCAAGACCTTTGTTGAGAGTTTGAGAGAATATGACTTGGAGCGTGCTACAGTAGAGCAAGTTGGTACAGCCAGTAAGCGGTGTTTTCTGCCACGACAGTAATTGTCAGGGAGAAATAGTTGGGTGATTTCATTGTGCAATCAGGAACATCTATAATCCCCCTAAGAACTTTAAATATTACAGTCATCTGGTCGCGCGACCATCTTACTTCTAGCGAATTGAAACCTTAGCAACCCAACAGGAATTTAGTGGGATACAAAAAAGAATAAAACCCGTAGAAGTGCTTGTAAATATAAAGGGTGTAAAAGTACCCTTAACGCAAACGAAGGGCATTTGTTCTCCACACCACTGCGGTCATTTTTTTGTTCTAGACCATACCTGGGAACCTCCTAGTTCCGGAGATATTGGGGGTCAAAGTTCCAAATTTTTCACAGCTGTTTTTGTAAATACTAGTATTTCAGGTTTTAACTTTACTTAAATTACCTCCATGACCCGTTTACTATCCAAAGCATCCACTAGCACAATGTTTTAAGAGTGCTACTTTGAGTTTTACCGTAAAATGTGATTTTTGACCCAAAGAAAAAAAGTCATTTCCCAGCAAAAATTTTTGCGTAGGGGTACTTGGTTTGATGTACAGAATGCTTGGTTGTCGGATGCGTGAAGGGTTCGTTTACACCCTGTATCTTGGGAATGCTTTTTGAACTTTTTCTAAAGCTAACGCATACTGCTTCTCAAAGGAGTTCCGTACGCACGCACTAGACTCAAACTTGCTAATGCCCCAAAAACAAGCCTGATAACGTGGGGGTTGTGGAAGTCGCGACAGTTCCTCAAAACAAAGCCAAGGCGTTTGAAAGACTCCTTCACAGTGGATGTGCTGTGGTCGTGAAACGTGAGCTGACGGTCGAATATGACTCCCAGGTCTTTCATGGAATCAGTTCTTGTAATTGGATCTCCATTCAGTTTGTATAGAAAGTTGACTGGGCACCGCATTCGACCAAAAGACATCACGTAGCATTTTGATTTATTAAATTCCATTTTATTATCTAAACTCCACTTATATATTGAATCAATGTCTGATTGCAGAGCTTGGCAATCGAATTCAGATTTTATTTCATAAAACAGTTTTAAGTCATCAGCATATAAGAGAGATCTGGCATTCATAACCACAGCGGGAAGGTTATTAATCATCAAAATGAAAAGAAGAGGGCCGACTACCGAACCCTGACTCACACACGAGCGAGTGTGGTATGGGCAGGGACTGAATTACCCGAAAATTACGGTACCTTTAAATGTCGGTATGACGTCATACCGTTAAATAAGGGTTACCGAAATATTTCGATACCGTTATTTTTTTCGGTAGCGGAATTTTGAGGTTGGAAATGCAAACCGGTATATTTCGGTAGAAGTACCATAACCGTTATAAATGTATCGGTAGCGGTACCTAAACCTTATAAATAGGGGTTTTCTTTGACGCACCGCCTCGCCATTCACACACACAACAAAAAGATAAATAAAAGAGTAGCAAACAAAATGTACAAAATACACAAGTTCTAACGTTTTCCACCGAGCAAACGCGCGCCGCGCTCCGTCTCGCATGCAATTTCGGTACCGAAATCTTTAAGGGTTAAATAACGGTTTAGCCCAACCTTTATTTATAAAGGTACCGGTATAGCGCAACGTTTATTTTAAACCGGTACCGGTATAATTTTGAGGTATCTTAACCTTTAATCGTAACCGCTTTCAATCCCTGGGTATGGGTGTGACTCGTACAGACCTAATCTAACAAATTGCTGTCGGTCCCGTAAATAATCTGCAAGAAAAGTCGTAGAAGCCCTGGAGCAACCCCTATTGCACTGAGCTTCGACAGCAAAACTTCATTGTTAACTCTGTCGAACGCCTTTTGAAAATCAAAATAAACAACGTCTACCTGGCATTTGCGATCAAGACTAGTAGAGATATAATTAACTAGTGATAAAGTAAAGAAAGAGAGAGAAAATAGAGTAAAGATCCGTGAATTCGAACTTACTAAGTTCGTATTCACGGATCTTTTTTCGCGAAAGCCATGCTGCTCATTGCACAGGTACTGGTTCACTTGTTTGTAAATTCCTTGATGTAGGACATTCACGAAAACTTTCGGGGAAGAAGATAGTATCGCTATTAGACGATATTCATCGACCGAGGATTTATTCGAAGATTTCGGTATTGGAGTGACACGCGAAATCTTCCACTGTGGTGGATAGACTCCAGACTTAAGTGTTAAATTCAAAATGTGGTGTAGGGGCCGAATGAGAAATTCCTTTCCTCTTTCAAAAACCACGGAGGAACATTATCTGGGCCAATAGAACTGTTGAGTTTTATTTCATTTATTCCGGCGCTTATATTACTTTCAGTGAAGTTTAATATATTAATATAGTAACTAATGTTACTTGGATTTGCTATATTCTCAAGGTCTAAGTTTGGTACTTGAGATTGGAAGACGCTCGCGAAATATTCTGCGAACGCTTCAGCAGCTGCTACGCCACTGTGTTTTACCGTTGTGGGTTACGTTAGGTTCAAAGCCACCTTTTGATCTTAGGTTGGTAATATGGTGCCAGAATTCTTTGAGGTTTTTCTTGATATTCCCTTCGATGTGCCTAATATAGGTATCATAAGCAGTTGATATACGAGTCTTTAGGCTAGATGTACAGTCAGAGAATTGCTTATATAATAATTTACATTTACGTTTCGTCCATGCGGAATGTAATTTAACTTTTTTCTGGATATCCAGAATAATATCCGACGTGAACCAAGTAGGATATCTTCTAGTCATCTTACTGTTTCGGTGTTTTTTAGGGATACAAGCGTCAAATAAGCTATAAATAATATCATAGAAAACTTGAGTGCTAGTGCGAACGTCATTGGATGATATAACTGCATCCCTAGAAACCTTAGAAGACTTCATAAAGCAAATTGCGATTACATTTCTTGAAATTCCAGTCCCTACTACAGTCGACATTACTGGGTTCAAGTCTTTCATTTTTATCAGATGACTGTAACTTTACCTGGATGTCCAACGGCGGATGGTACGCATCAGGTCAGGATCAACCAAACCCTCGACTGCTGTTACAGTAACATCACGTAGGCTAAAGCTCTCGGGAACTAAAACAACATCCAACATGTTCTCAACAATATTTCTATCACACATAATTATTACAAAAACTTAGAAAATAACAATAATAATTGCGAACATTTAATGAAGCACTGTTTAGTTCATTATAATTGTCGTCAGTGGCACTTGGCTTTATGTTAACAACGCACACGTAAACAGTGGAACCGTGCCACGTGAAACTCGACCAAAGATCCTCACCACAGTCTGTCTCAAGTTCACGGCGACGGCGCAGGACTATGGGGGTACGTGCCATAAGCATTACGCCTCCAGAAGGCGTACCTCTGTCGCGCCTTAAAACGTTCCATTCACCATTGGCGAGTTCGGTATCTTCAACCGAGGTATCCAAAAAAGTCTCTGTGGCCGCTGGTACTCGTGAATTAGAAGAGGTGGTCTGCGTCACCATTTCAGCTCGCCCAGTATCAGTATTGGGTTCACATGAGCCAGCACAAGGGGGAGCTAGTTCAGAGAGGGGCGTAGTAAAGGGGATGTCCCGCTCTGTACCGCTTGCAGATACCAGTGATTTACTGAGTGAGTTTGGTTCCAGAATATGTAGTCTCGTTCTCAGTTCCGTGATGGTGTGCTGCATGGTGTGTTTTGGGTCTTCAGGTTCTCCATAGCTAATTTTACCTCTATATGCTCAGTGACAATATTCCCAATTTGTGTTTTTACAGCATTCATCGATCGAAGTTCCTCACTCATTAGTATACTTATGCTATCGTTGATCTTTGAAAGCATACTGCTCGGCTGATCTTGCACGACATTACGGACGTCGTCAGTCGTCAAGGTATTACAGGAATTTGGGAGCGAATGCAATGCTTGTCTTTTGGCAATTCTCACGTTAATATTAGCATTGAACCGAATAGGCGTATTATCATCTCTGGGCACTTTGGGATTCGTGCTCGAGCAGGATGGGCAATTCCAAACTTTAGAAGCAAGGGTCTCTTCGTCGTAATTTGTTAAGCAGGCAAGGTGAAATGCTTTTTTACAAATCGTACAATTACGATAAATTCCTTCGGCCAATCCGCCATCACCGCATCATCACCGCCGTCGCCGGTCGTACTGGCTAGTATAATCTGTGTCGTAAGTGCCGGCTGCGACGGTTCGCGCTGTACAATATTTAATTTTGCGTACCGATGTACCTACTTTTACGTTTACTGTTTTTTGAAATTACCTTCAACTAATTATTATGTGCTATTTGTGAACCAAAAATAATAAGACGAGCGTCAATCCCGCCGACAAACTGCTGTTTGGTGGGTGCATGAAGTGTTAATAATGTTTGGTCCTCAATAAATGTTTTTTTTTTTTGTTTATCAATTGGTCAGCCTATGTAGACATTATTAATCTTAGTATGCAGCAATAAGTACGTGTACGTACGTTGATAAACACCCAGCGCGTAGACTAGCGAAGGGCAGGCAAGCGTTGACACGCGGTCAACTGTATAACTACAATACGCTCGGTGATAATATTTAATATCTAGCTTATGCCCGTGGCTTCGCCCGCGTGTACTTTGATGATTTGTCCCACAGGATCATACTACCGGTATAAAAAGTTATGTTAATTCTGATTATAAACTATCAGTGTGCAAAATTTCATCAAAATCCGTTCAGTAAAATTTTGCGTGAAAGAGTAACAAACATCCATCCATCCTCACAAACTTTTGCATTTATAATATTAAATAGGATAGTAAGATAACGTAGCCCACCGTAATAATGGGTTATTAAGAACAATTTGATTTAATTGAAGCTTATTAAATAACAAAGTACTGCGTTGTGTAAAGAGTATGCATTACAAACCGGGCAAATCGCAATCTTGTCGAAATAGTTCTTCGTCATTTTAATAAATGAATGACGACAAAGAAATAATAGTTACACGAGTGATATGATAATATGGGGTCTAAATTTGTTTCGGTAAGTAAAATCAAAACAATACGGTAACTTCGTCGCCTACTAGGCGAAAGTTTCTTCTTAATGTTGCTAAGTATATAATTATGTTACCAGCCAAACTTGATTTTAGACAAAATTATTTTGTCCTAGGCCAAACCGTTTTATCGTGTCAGATATGGGATTCATGAACCTAAATTAAGCAATAACACTGCACCTGACCCGGATGTAGCGCTCACCGGCTGCACAGCTCGCTACGCTCGCTCGGCTCGCACGTGTTTGGTCACAGTTATAAACTTATAACCTAACCCATTTCATATTTTGTAATCACACCTAATTTTTACATATCAGTGCTCGTGACTGTAATATCACTGCGCTCCAAAACACAAGAGTGATGAATATGAATGTATGTTGATGGATGAAGATGGAGAGGACGACCAAGGAAACGATGGATGGATGATAGAAAAGAAAAAGGAGTAAATGATAGCGTGAAGGTTGACAGAGGAGAATGAAAAAAAAAAAGTGTTGTGAAGACTCCAAGTAACATGGGACAATGGGTAGTACTTTCAGATTTATGACTACGCTCCAAAACACAAATTACTGACGGTGCTCAAAATGCCGCGCCCTTAAACTATACGTATAGTGAGACCGGGCTGCCATGTCTGCCGTATGCCCGACGAGATGTTTTTTTTTCCTGTTTCATCTGCTATCAGTGCATTTACTTTTAGCAGATGTGTTGTCTGATTTTCTCGTTCTGAGTTTGTCCTTCAGCAAGAATACCGTACTCGTAGTTTATTACTATATCTTTTCTTGTCTTTTCTTACTTAATTGTGAGCTGTCGTGGAAGGGTATTGGGGTGGACTTCCAGCCGTTCCCTGTATTTAATCTTGAGGTTGGTTATTTCTTCTCTCACTGTGAGCATTTCCAGGTGTTCATGGATCTCAGTATTAGTCACATAACATTACTGTTTGTTCTGAGGGTTATTTTATGCATTCTTTGTATTCTCATGATGAAGGAGTTACAAGCACAACCCCAAAGCTGAAGGCCAGACATCCAAACAGAATTCAGGATCGATTTGTACACTAGGAGTTTATTGTCCTCTGGCAGTTTGCTGTTTCGGCCTAGCAGCCACAGGAAGCTTTTGTATTTGATGTTAAGTTCATCTCTTTACTTCTTGATGGGCTCATGACGAGATGTGAGCCGAAATAACCACGTTGTGGTGTCCTGGCACAATCAAAAGGCGATGCTGTAGTTTCGGAGATGGGACAGTAGTACTAGTAGGTTATATGATAATTAATCAGATAAACCATTGGCTAAAACTGCTTTATCTTGTCCCATTGAATTTATGAGTTTTAATGTCATGGTTTTCTTTCCATTTAAGTTGTCATGTTTGTTAGAGAAATTCGATTCTTATGATTGACTCAATCGATTCATGCCATAAAAATAGGTTATTTTTTCGTATATTTGTCGGTTCGATTCCAGAGTGTGGTAAGATTTCCAAAAATCGTTGAATGAAGATTTGTTTCTTTTAAATAAAGGAATTTTTCTCCAGTATTAAGAGTACTTGCAAAACTACTTATTTATCTGAGCGTAACTATTAAACACTGTTGCCTATCGCGTTTGAGACTCATTAATGTCCATTTAGCCTTAACTTGTAACCGCGCACGCGATTGGTTCAGACGCGGTGGCTAATCCAAGATGTTGGTAGTAGCTGATAGCAGGCACAAGCGTGGTGATGAGTTGCACATGACATTTCTACTTTGTATCGTTCATTTTTTATCTAATAAAAAAATATCTAGACGAGCTTATAACCAAAATCAAAACATTTATTTCAAGTAGGCCAGTGACAGGCACTTTTGAATAGTCGAACAAATACTAAATAAACTAATCAGCTAAGCTACAGTCCCAGTCACAAGGCATAATAACTGTGAGTGTACTGTAGTTATCCATTCCACAGCGTTGATCTCATGAGAAGAAGGGCAAGAAACTCCATGGACACTCTTTTATATAATAATATTGTTACAAAACTTTGGTTACATCTTTCATGTTGAGATGGTATATTATGTGAGAACGATGTAGCAAGATGTGCACGATAAGCGTCCACAGTAAAGTCAAAAACGACGATTCAAAAATAAAATAATAATTCAAACAAGCCGTGGCAGCTAAGAGGTGACCAGTCACAACTGACAGCACCCGTTCACGAGCATGACGCATGGATCAGCACCATTCCACTCAATCATTTTGAAGGGAACGAAATGATCTGACACACCCGCCACCATCAGCGAGACATTTAAGTGAGCATGACACACTTAATCGCCAGGGCATATCAAAGTCAAATAAATAATTTAAAAAAAAAGGCTTCCAGAGAATGATAGCTTTCTAGTACATAGTACTCACGCAATATGTGCTATGCGACAAGATAATACTAAAGATATTTAATTTATACATTGCAAAGATAGTTGTACAATCTTCTTCTTCTTCTTCTTCCTATTTAATGCTATCAATTTAATCACCTGTCCTTGTGGAGCAGGACCGGCATTGAGTCAAGCATTTAACTAAATCATAACTAGTCGCTCGGGTCGATCTCTAGATTAAGCCGTGTTTGCCGTCCACGGCCCAACCTAGGCAGGTTGGGCCGTGGACGGGTGACCACAATTACATACCGAGTTTCCTCCGTACCTCAGAAAGCACGTTATTGGTCCCGGCCTATAATTTGTAGATCTTTGAGGGTCGTATCAGGTAGTCAGTGGACAGCAAAACTTGAACCAGTCTGTCCAAATGGTAGCCGATCCGTATTACCCAGCAACTTGAGGGGTTTTGGTCAGATAGGAAGTCACTCCATGTGAAATACTGGTATTAAGCTACATCCGCTTAGACTGAAAGGCGAGACTAACATAGTTGGGACATTGCTAGGCAGATGAAAATAAACCTAATTTTGACAAACCTCACACATACTAGCTTTTCATCAACTCCTACTCACTTTACAATTACAATTGGTTATATTTACCAAAATAATATTTATACAAAATTCACCCTTATCCACACAGGATTAGGCGCACAATGCCACATTCGCAAAATGACACATTCTCAAAATGCCACATTCGCAAAATGCCACACTAGCAAATTGCTCATATACATCTCCTACAAGTCAGACACTTCACACAAATAAATACTCAGTCATTCACCGTCCCACCACATGACTCAATATATTCTGCAAGATTATAGGTAGGTATTTTTCTTATTGTTATTACTTCTTTTTTCTTTTACGCATATTTTTTAACTTTTACTGTTTTTTAGGGTTCCGTAGTCAACTAGGAACCCTTATAGTTTCGCCATGTCTGTCTGTCTGTCCGTCCTCGCTTAATCTCTGTGACCGTTAGCACTAGAAAGCTGAAATTTGGGACCAATATGTGTATCAATCACGCCGACAAAGTGCTAAAATAAAAATTGGAAAAAAATGTTTTATTAGGGTAGCCCCCCTATATGTAAAGTGGGAAGTGTTTTTTTTTTTAATTTTAACCCTAATGTGTGATATATTGTTGGAAAGGTATTTAAAAATGAATAGGGGTTTACTAAAATCATTTTTTGATAATGTCAATAATTTCGGAAATAATCGCTCCAAAAGTAAAAAACAAAGCGTCCCCCCCCCTCTAACTTTTGAACCATAAGTTTAGAAAATACGAAAAAAATCTGAAAAGTAGAACTTTATAAGGACTTTCTAGGAAAATTATTTTGAACTTGGATGGAAACAACAGATGGAAACTGCAGTTAACCAATATAATTTGGTCCCTGAATCGTATGAGCGCCTATACAATCCAGAGGTCAAGTTTCATTTGCCCGTATTTTTTTTTTAACTTCGTTTACATAATATTTTATTATCTACGGAACCCTACACTGAGCGTGGCCCGACACGCTCTTGGCCGGTTTTTTATATATTTGTTAACTCTTACACGGTATCTCTGCACAAGCTAATTCTAGCCGAAAGGAGCCTGGTGACCTGTAACACAGGTTTTTTGTAAAAATCTTCATCAGACACCAGTCTCTCACAAAGTTGGAATACAGCTTACCCATTTTTCTTGTATACATTAATATTAAGATTAGTCAACTCTGTGAAGAGAAAATAAATGATTTAAATAAAAATAAATAAATAATAAAACACAAATAGAAACCGTATGAAAAAGTAAGACTAAATTGAACTATGGCTATATCCACATTGTACTGGAATAATTACCAGAAAAAAAATAGGACCAAAATCTAATTAATCTGTCTGTTAGATTATCGAAAAATAATGGATACGTGTTTTTTGTTTTGTAAAATTAATAAATATTGACGAAAATAAAACGTGTCAAAGATCATGAGTGGGGGCTTGTGACGTCACTATGTGGGTAATAAACTACTAACCTTGTGACGTCACACGACTTGACACGACTTTTAGAAGCATCGTCTTCATCTTTTGTTTACGTGAAAAAAGAAAAAATATGTGTCCATTGTTTTTTTGTGTTGTTTGAAAATCTATCTGACGGACTAATAAATTTTTTTTGGTAAAATACCCTATTCCCGTAATTAAACGTTTAATATATTATAGTTAGTAATGTCAAAATAAAAAATCTTACGAATTACCTCTCAACGAACCAAATACTTACGTAGTCTGTGATTATTCCCTGGAAATAAACAAAAAAACGAACACGTCTTGGAAACTGGTGCACGATATTGCAACTCGATAACTAGTACGCAAGAAGAGGTCACGCCCCAATGACAAATAAATACGCGTCTTATAGTCTGATCCAATCACACCACGTGCATCATTATCATGTCTGAAAGTGATTAGAGGAAACGAGCACTAGAGCACTTCAGGCCCTCCTCTGATATCTCTCACTCTCGTTTAAATGTCTTTCAATTGTTAAATTGATGGCACATGGAATATTACACCTAGAGGGTGTTCATTGTTTCCGTTCTAGAATTCAATTATATGATTCGCGTTGCAATCTTGAGTGGTATGCAGTAGGTCCAGTTTGGATTGACTTTATTTCTGTAGCTGTAGATTTTTTGTTTGATTTAAAGTTTCGTTTCTGCTCTAATTTTCCAACGACGCGCGCTTCATGTATATCGTAGCAGGTAGCATTTTGTAGTTTCAGTCTACTGCTATGCGAAAAATGAATGATTATTTCGTTTTGTCGATGTGCTACATTTTAGGTAAAAACTGCAATTCGTTATAATACTTGCGTCGAATAGCTCCCATTTTACTTGTTCTAATGACTTTCAAAATACCCCGATGAACTCCATTCACGAAGTGGAACCGGCACCACCTCTGCCATGCGCCTGTTATTTCAATGTTCATTCCTCTAAACATTGCATTACAATTCTGACTACAATACGGAATATGTATTAGATAGTTACATATGAAATTGGCGTTTTATACGGGAGGAATATAAAGTTTTTTTTTTTGTAAAGTATATTTAATTAATCAAAGTATGCACCGTTGTTATCTATGCACTTTTGCCACCTTTTTTTTTTTTGGCGGGTCATCAATCATCGAATAACCCCTCCCGCTCTTGGGCAAAGCGAAAGGTTGTGTCAGGCTTCTACTGACAAAACCACCCATGTTCCTTCTTAGCCCTTCATGTCCAGGCCACGGTATCTCTTGCGAACAACCCGCAGCCCCGAAGGGCTTTTGCCATCTCGTAGGTAGTTCATTGATCCCTTTAAAGAAAAAAATCAAGGGGGCGAGATCAATGAAATCTTTGAAGGTGCTATTATTTATACTGAAAACGGGATATTTACCATGTTTACTGTTTGTTTGTTTGTGTGTGATAATAGTGCTAGTGACCATGTCAGTTTAAAATCTTATATCTTTGAAGGTGGTTTGGACTGCCGCATTGAGTTGAATTTTTTTCCTAGTAAGAAGTTGTCCAAAATGGTAATCTGTTGGAGCAAGGTCCGGGGAGTACGGTGGATGTCGCAGACATTCCAATTGTAGCTCATCTAACTTAGAGGTTGTTTGTTGTGCAGTGTGTGGTCTTGCGTTGTCGTGAAGCAGCAGTGGCCTAGAGCGATTGACCAATCTCGGTTTGTTTAGCAGCTAGTTCTTCCTTCATGGTTTGCAGTTGCTGACAATAGATATCTGCCGTAATCGTTTGGCCAGATTTTAGAAAGCTGTAGTGAATGACACCGGCGCTTGTCCACCAAACACTCACAAGTAATTTGTTCTGAGTCAATTTTCGTTTAGGGCAGGATTTGGCTGGGTCTCCAGACATCAGCCATTGCGACGAGCGCTTCCGATTATTGTACAGTATTCACTTTTTATCACAAGTAATGATTCGATTTTAAATTCCTTCATTATTGTGTCGGTTGAGCAAAGTAACACAGCATTCGACGCGTGTTTGCAAGTTCGATTCACTCAATTCATGAGGTACCCATCGTTCAAGTTTTTTTACTTTCCCGATTTGCTTCAAGTGAATTAATACAGTTTTATCACTTACCCCGAAGCCTGCAGCTATCTCTGAAGTGCTTTGTGATGGATCCGCTTCCACAATAGCCTTTAATTCTTTATTTTCCACTTTGGTCTCCGGGCGCCCACGGGGTTGGTTCTGAAGGTCGAAATATCCAGAACGAAAACGTTGAAACCAAAAACGTACCGTGCTTTCTTTTGCGACACCAGCGCCGTACACATAATTAATCCTTCGAGTTTTTTCTGCAGCAGTGGTGCGACGGTAGAACTCGTACTCGTAAATATTATCACCGCACAACGGAAAACATGAAATTTCGGTTATTTCATGTTTTCCACTGTGCATAAGCGACGCCAAAGAAAAAAATAATGAGGAGAAAAGAAATGAATGACTCTTTTCAAAACTCAAATGTACCAGCTAAATGAATTTATGAATTTGGAATTCTTAACCAAAGAGGAGATATTTTAGATCAAAATGGTCAGTACGACAAAACGCTAATTTCATATGTATGGACCTAATATTTAATTTATTTTTCACTTACATCAATAAAACACAATACTATCAATCCAAGAAAAGAATTAAAAGTTAAGTTCAACTACTGTTTGTCGCTCAAATAAAAATTACTCAAACTTCCTTGCTTACATCTAATTAAAAAAAAAAATTAAAGCTGCGTCTACGCTAGGCGAGCCGAGCATAAGCCGAGCACGAGCGGAGCCCTTCTCGGCTTCGTCGTTCGCGGCGTAAGTGTGGACATTCAACGAACCTACAACGATCACTGTCCTCGAACGTAGTCAAACTCCTTTGTGTTCGCCAAAAAACCGACAACTGGCGGAGCACAGCCACGAACGAAATGCTCGCAGCGCGCTCGTTCGAGGGTTGTAAGTCGGTCCACACTAGACGAATTGTATTCGGCTCGTCCTCAGCTCGGCTTGTGATGGGCTCGCCTAGCGTAGACGCAGCTTAATATTCGTATAATATGCTTTATTCAAGCAAAAATTGCCATAGCAATATTCTATCAAAATCTCTGAAACTTTAATAAGTACTTTCTAAATAAAAGTGTTTCTTTTAAGTGTGTCAAAAGTGTTTGATACAAAGATTTTATCGCGAAGAATGTGTTTGGAGTTGGCGTTCCGTTTCACCAAACTCACGCCACTTAAGATAATAAAATGTCAAATAAGGGATGGTATTAGAAAATTCAAAAAGTGCATCGCAATGTTTGTGTGGGCCAAAACAAGAGATTATTAAGAAATTTACAAAGTTTTGTATGTCATGCATTCCTTTTATTTATTTGTAAACAAACTTTATACATTATTAAATATTTCTTATAAAAACAATAAAAAAAACATTTAAAAACATAAAAAAATGTAGCCCACCGGTATCGGGCACAGGGCCAAGCTACCGGCGGTCAGGGCTCCAGAGAAAGGAACCTCCTAACAATACGAGCCGTGTCCAGGAGTACCGCTTTCTGCATCAAGCCCTTGATCCAGCCGCCTAACGAGAGCCTCCTCAGGTGTTGGTCGAGGCTCTTGGCAATTAATCATGCATTCCTTATTATTATTGTCAAAAATAATGAAATTAGGCACAATTCTCACCCTTTCTAATCCAACATATTTTTAAAGATATTGCATGGTGTCATGCACTGCTGGCGCAACAATTCGCGCTCAATATCATATTTTATTTCAAACTATTCAATTCCTTCTTCAAGCATTTTAGAGATTAAACGTACTCATACAACATCAACAATCGCAATGAATGAATCTAAATCTCCCCACTGACAGAACTCGACACTTTTATTAATCCGTGAACAAGCGATGTCAATCAAAACGTATTGTGTCTTACGGTCCAGTGGCCGAAGCGCCGAATTTAAACGCAGATCCCAAACATAATAGACCTTCTGACTCTTTTCCGTAACAGAACATGTAAATAAATCAAGCGCTGTAGATGCAGGCCGGCTCAATGCGTAGTATGTTCGGCTTAATTCGAAGATTACTATAGTGCATGCATACCCGGTGACAGGTAGTGATACAGTAATGACCGGGTTCCTGTTTCTGGTGCTTGATAAACGAACGCCTCTAGACGGACGGCGACATTATTCACCGTGGCGTCGGGCGGGATTGACGTTTACTGCTGTATCGTTTGCGAATCTGTGATCAAGTGTTTGTTCATCATTCGCCGCCGAGCTCCTCCTATTCGAGATGGTACGTAAACTGGCTTATTTGGGTATTCGTTCAATGTATTCGGTGGTCTTTTTCTCAATTTTTACCCGACTGCAAGGAAAGAGTTATGTTTTTTGCGCCTATCTTTGTTTGTTATATTCTTTATTCCCTCATATCTTCCAAACCACTCGATGGATTTTTGCTGAGTTTACTTTGTTGTTTTAGGTTCATTGTGTTTAGTTTAGTGTCTTGCTATTGCTGCGGAGCTTGCGGTCTACATCTCTAGGTCGAACAAAGAAATTCCTGGTTGAAAAATAGGAAATTCGTATTTGTATCTGGTTCATAGCAATATGGCCCTCTGCCTAACCCTTCAGGGATTATAGGAGAGTCTGTTTGGGTTCATTTTTAGATTTTATAAGGTTGCTTTGCGTCGTCTGATATGAGTTCCGACCCGACTTTTGAAGGTGTTAGCCTTATAGGCCAAAATTGACATTGTGTTCGTTATTTGTTGAGTCAAGTTGTAATCTGGTTAGATCGTATTTGGTCGCTTTTAAATTCATGACTACCAAATGTGGCCTGTCGCTAGAAGCCGCGTAATGCTTTTGCAAAAATCGCGTTGTATTTAAAATTATATAATTGATTTCAAGCTATGGCTGTAGTTTTCGGTAGTACGAGTAAATGAATACCTCTGCCGTTTTTGTTGATTTTATTTCGGATATTAGTTCCTGCGAACATTTTTAAATCAAGTCAAGTTTAGAATGATTCCTTCATATTTTAGCTCCTTTTCTTAAGAAGACCTTCATTAAAGCCGTTGTCCTGATAAAGTTTGCATTCTATTTATCGAAAACGGGGTTGATCACTTATTTTTGTTAACACAAAAAAGAAAACATGTTTAGGGGTGGCATTAGTATTAAGTATCTAACTTTAAAATGCCTTTTTATTTGTCATACAGGTCGGAGGAAACGGGAAAGCCCGGAAGTTCCTCGAGAGCTCTCCTGACTTCAAACCGGGGCTGACGATACCGCAGAAATACAACACCAAAGCCGCATCCATGTACCGTCAAAAGGTGAGTCCTCTACAAGGCATGGCCATTCAGACAGCGAAACGGAGTATTATATGCAATTGGCGCTGGGGGTGCTACCGTTCACAATATAGCTTTCGCGTGGCCTCGCCTTGCCTTCGATTTGCAGACTGTGTGACTTGGGCTTTATAAGCAGTTTTTGGGTATTGGTTTTGTGTATGTTTACAGATTTGTAGCTCAAATTTTAAACAGCATTTAACAGTCGAAAAATTTAGATGGCCAACGTAATTTAAATTAACCTTTTGAGTAATCAAAAGGCTGCCTGCTAACAGTCATGTAACTCCTGTTTTCGGGTCATCCTGCTTATAACGTGTTACAAAGTAAGAAATAAATCATTCCTTGCTCCACAAGACATTTTTCCTTGAATAAATCGCCGTGATTGACGCTGATTGGTCATTCATTAAAGCGCCGCATGAGATACTTAGAACCTTGCACTTTGCATCTGATTGTTTTTATAGTATTATTATTGTATTGATTGACTGCCAATCTGTTCAAAGTTTAGACTACTTTTTATCATAGCCCAAGGATGGAAACCTAGCCTGTCATCAGCCGGCGCGCCGCAAGGAGCTTTTTTAGGACCTATAATGATTAGAGTAAATAGTTGTTAATAAGATTTTCGTCATTTAAGTACGTTATTCTTCCGATGACAATGTGTAAGGAAATGTGAGTAACAGTACTAAATAACTTATACGATTAAATATTTTTTTAAATTAACTTCAACGGAACACAGTTGTTCTCGCCAGGACCAACCGGGCCTTTCACGGGCCCATAGATGATGTAGCCAACAAAGCAGTTTATCCTGACGAGAGCAAACGGGACGCGATACGCGCCCGCTAATACTTAATACCTAACTTAACCTAATTAGCTAACCTTTACTTCGTGTCGATATGGCTACCTCGACCACTCGCAAGTTTGAGTTAGTGTTTATGTGTATGTGTATGTTTGTGAACCTTGCGATGGCCTGCAGCAGGACCCGGACTCGCCTTCCTCAGCTCGCCGTCCGACAACGCCTTGTTCACACCAATTCCCGTACAACTTATCACTTTAGTCCAATAAATATAGTTCAAAACACCAAGCCTCAGTGCTCCGTGTAGCACAGCCCGATATGAGGCAACCGTACTGGTATTTAAATCCCGTGTGCCTGCGCAATGTGTCCCGAAAAATCATAACCTCAAAATGCGCGCACCCTAAGCCGGTTACTTTTCAATTCTGCGTGTCCAGGCGGACCGCGGCCACTACTCTCCTGCTCGCACGCGTAGTGGTATCTCGCTTGCGCAGCCGACCGAGAGCGACAGCGGCCGAACTCGCGCGACGCGAGCTATTCTTTCTATTACTACCAACTAAAGGCTTGATTTTAAACAATCACCCCCCCCGGACCGACCCGTTGTCGGTCCGCTCAAACTCCCGGTAGTCGGGATAACGTTGAAACCGCCCGTCTAAGGATCGAGTCCCTCACCTGTACGTCTGCGATCCGTGGAGACCCATCCTTGCCCGTAATCAGGTTAACGATGCGCCCCCGTCGCCAACACAACGGTGATAGGTTAGCATCCTTAACCAGTACGAGGTCTCCAACGCAGGGTGGGGTCGTCCTGTCCGTCCATTTAACGCGTTGCTGCAGAATATGTAAGTACTCCAGCGACCATCGCTTCCAAAAATTTTGAGTCATTTGCTGCAACATCTGATACCGTGACAACTGGTACAACTTTACATCTGTATACGGATACTCCGGCAAGGCGTTAAGTGGTTGGCCAATTAAAAAATGGCCTGGGGTAATGGCCTCAAGGTCATTCGGGTCAGCGCTCAACGGGCACAAAGGTCGCGAGTTCAAGACCGCCTCAATTTTACAAAACACCGTAGACAACTCCTCAAAGGTGAGGATCGTTGAGCCGATGACCCGATACAAGTGAGTCTTGGACGACTTAACTACTGCCTCAAAAATTCCACCCCAGTGGGGGCATCCAGGTGGACTAAAATACCACGAAATGCCCCGACCGGCGAGGCCCGTGCCAATCTCTCGCTCATTTTGGCTCAAAAACAATACAATTTCATTTAAACAACGGTCGGCGCCCTTGAAGTTGGTACCACAGTCCGACCGAATCAGTGACGGTATTCCCCTTCGAGAAACGAATCTATCCAACGCTGCCAAAAAGGCCTCCGTAGAGAGATCGGCTACCATTTCCAAATGAACTGCGTTGGTCGCCAGACACACGAAGACGCACAAATATGCCTTAACCGACTTCGCGTTTCGAAGGCGTGATGTCTTGACCATGAAAGGCCCCGCAAAATCTGTCCCTACGCCAGCAAATGGCCGAGCCTCCGTGACTCGGTCAGGCGGGAGGTCTCCCATTTGTGGCTGCATTGTGGCTGCCTTGAGTCGGTAACAAGGCAAGCAACGAAACACAACGCTCCGTATTACTCTCCGTGCCGACAAAATCCAGAATTCACTCTGTAAAATGCCCAAAAGGGTGTTACAGCCTGCGTGTGAATTCCTGGTGTGACGGTCCCAAACCAACAACTCCACCAAAGCTCCCTTCTTGGGGAGAATTAGAGGATGTCGCGCTGCATAAGGCAAGTCGGCATTCCGTAGCCGGCCTCCCACCCGGAGCATTCCGTGCTCATCGATGAACGGGTTGAGGCGGATAAGACCTTTCTTCAATCGACCCGCGCCAGTCCTCAAGACCCTAATTTCGTCCTGGAACTCATTCCCCTGAACGACCTTCACCCAAAGTGAGAGAGCCCTTTGTTGTTCCTCAGGTCCCATTACGGGCGACATGTTTCGGTGCGCGACAGGGCTTCGACAATTATGGAAAAACCGCATTATCCATCCCGTGACTCTAAGTATCTTCCCCAGTGAGCTATATCGTTCCAAAAGAGTGTGGTCTACGGTAGCAGGCTCCACTGTAGTCACATTGAGCCTCAAATCCTGTTCCGGAGGCAATGAATGCCGTCCGCACTCATTAAATGGCCACTCCACATGTGGTCGTTCCAACCATTGTGGCCCCCACCAAAGAGAATGTTCAACCAGAGCAGGCGCCGGACAGCCGCGTGAGGCGCAGTCAGCCGGGTTAAACTCGCCTGGAACATGTCTCCAGACCAGAGGAGTCTCCGAATTATTTATTTGTGACACTCGGTTGGCCACAAATACTTCGAGCGTGTGGACCGAAGTCTGCAGCCAGCACAACACGATCCGGCTGTCAGTCCATGCATAAACCGTTTCGTTCAGATCCACCGTACCACGTAAGTTCTGCACCACATGGTTCAGGAGCCGCGTCAGGAGGGCCGCACCCGCCAATTCCATCTTCGGAATCGTCCAACGGGTCCGAACAGGCGCAACCTTGCTCTTGGCCATGACCAAGCGTACGATTCCCGCACTAGCAGTCTCACCTGTTCTCAGGTAGACTGCGGCCGCATACCCCTTCTCCGACGCATCACAAAACCCGTGCAGGTTGGCCTTGAGTTCTGCCTGCAGGAGCAGTTTGCGCGGGATCTCAATCTCCGAGATATATGGTAAGGTGGTCACGAATGTCGACCACTTCCGAGCCAGCTCCTCCGTGAGCTGATCATCCCAACCTAGTTGGGCCAACCAAAGTTTCTGAATGAAACACTTTGCCATGAACGTGACCGGCGCGATCCAACCGGTTGGATCGAATGTTCGGGCGATGGTCGAAAGGATCGATCGCTTGGTCCAGGTCTTCGACAGCAACTCGGCCTCACAATTGTACGTGAAGACATCCTGACTCGGTCGATACTGGACCCCTAAATTTGCCAACGCATGAGGATTGTCCGAGTCCTCGAACAAATGCGGGTCTTGTTGGTACTCAGCTGGTAGTCCCGCCAGCACCTCTGGGCAGTTCGACAACCACTTTCTGAGTTCATAGCCACCGGAGGCCATGAGCGCCACCAATTCATCCCTTAAGATGAGCGCCTGCTCAATACTATCTGAGCCCGTACAAATGTCGTCTACATAGACGTCCCTATCAATGACTGCAGCCGCGCGGGGAAAGCGAAACCGTTCCTGTTCAGCCAGTTCTCGTAGCGTACGCATGGCTACATACGGGCTGGGCTTTAATCCGTACGTATTTGTGTTGAGCTCATACGTGACCATCGGTTCTTCTGGGCTCTCTCGCCACAATATCAGTTGGAACCGACGGTCGTCTGGATGGATCTCCGTTTGGCGAAACATCATCCTTACGTCCGTAACGAAGACAACTTGGTGTCTCCTGAAGTCCGTTAGAATGTCTGCAATGTCTCTGGTTACCTTAGGACCAGCATGCAGACATTGATTCAGGGACACTCCGCTAGATGTCTTCGCGCTCCCGTCGAACACGACCCTGATCTTGGAGTTGGGTGTCTTCAAGACTGCATGATGAGGCAGAACGTAGTGCTCCTCATGACGCCAGTCCACCCTGGACACCGACATGTGGCCCAAGGCCAGGTATTCGCGCATGAACTCCACATACTTCTGTCGGAAGTTGGAGTCCCGTTTCATGCGCCTCTCCATAGCCACTATCCTTTTCTCTGCCAGACTCCAGGAGCTCCCCAGCGGAGGTCGAGTTGATAGAAACGGCAACCGTGTCATAAATCTGCCCGACGGGAGGCGCACCGTGTTACATTGATAAAATGTTTCGCACTCCTCGTCAAGCGGGCAAGTCCTAGGAGCGGTGGGTGGCTCTTCCGTTGCCCAGAACCTTTGCAGTACCTCTGATAAAACGCTGCCATAATGTATGGGGCTATAATCCGTTGCGTCTTGTGGTCCCCGTACTGGGCCCAATAATGCGTATCCTCCTGCGGTACGCACGGCCACAACCCCGTTAGGTTGTAGCTCCCGCTTGCCGCTTCGTAGCAGCCTTCCGAGCACGTCAGTCCCAAGCAGGACGTCCACCCGACCAGGGATCGCAAAGTGGGGATCAGCCAACTCCAACCCATTAGTCAACCCTTTTATCGCCGGTGGTAACCGTATCTGAGGGAGGACACCTACCACTTCGTCTAAAACAATCGCCGTGGCATTCACCCGTGTGACCGATGCTGAGTCACCCATTTCAAACAGGAGAGTAGTCTGACCCCTGAGATGAGGCACCTGATTGCCACCTATACCTACTGCGCCATCCCGTGATGGCTCTAATGTAAGGCCCAGCCTGTCCACTAGACGGCTAGACACAATACAACCTTGTGCCCCTGAATCCAAAAGTGCTCTCACGTGCACCGGCTGTCCATCCGTACCCCAGACAGTAATCCTAGCTGTCGGTAATAATACCGTCACTGGCGGGGTGGGCACTACGGATGAACAGGCTACTAATTGCTAACAGGGGCCACCTCCCTCCCCACCTGCTGGAGGAGGAGAAAGCCCCTGGCCCATGTACGGGTCCCAACCCGGGTAGTACACCCCTCGACCCATCCGTGACATGCGCGTCTGTCGGAAGTAGCCCACTGGCATCCCTCCTAACGGCGGTGGACGCGTCACCAAGCGTGGGCGCTCTGCGAGGGGCGGGGAGAAGCGACCACTCGGGGGTGGCAGCGTGCTACCCAGCGCGGTCGAGTAAGTCGCATAACCCGGCTCCCCATGCACTACCTCCGGGCACCCACCCGTATCTCGGCGCCGACCCCCCCCCCGCGGAGGAGACGGCGGCATAGGGTGGCGCTCCGGATTTCTCGTTGACCCCCTTTCCCGAGGGGGAGGCGACCGCTGATTCCTGGTTGCTCCCCCACCCCTATGGGGGGGTGACCGTCCACCCGAACCTGGCTTAGGAGAGGGGGGGTGACCTCCCGACGAGGCCCCGTGCACCTCCCCACTCTCCGCCAGGCAGAGGAGCTCATGATGGGCTCCCCCGCATGTCCGACAGGTGGTGGTCTTGCTGCACTCACGCACAAAGTGTGTACCTAAACAGCGGAAGCACAAGTAGCGCTGCTTGACCACCCCTCTGCGTCTATGGACCCGCTGCGCTTTAAAATCCGCGCACGCGGTGAGGACGTGTCCCCCCTCCCGGCAGAAGGGGCACACTTCCGACTGCAGGGCGATGTATTTATGCCCCCCCCGACGGGGCTCAACCGGCTTCGGCCCGCTAGTACGTCGGGTTGACGGGGGGGGGTGCGACGTGGTTGCCCCTTGGCAATCCGCCCGCCGGCACTCGCCCTCTAAAAACACCCTCAAATTCTCAAAGGTCGGGAGGTGGTCCGTTGACTCACCTCCATGTGATTGTTCAAACCGCGCGACTACTTCGCTCGGCAACTTACGTAAAACCCTGTTAACAACAATATATCTATTGTCCCCTAACGACAACTTTAGTCGATCTAACGTGTTAACCGCTACCGTGACCGGGTTTAGAATTTTCGACCTTATTTCGAACACGTTAGAAACCTTCGGGATTCCAAATATTTTATCAATGAGCCCATCAATAATTAATCGCCGATTATTGTATCGGTCAATTAATAGGCCCCAAGCCGTTTCATAGCTAGCGTCCGTAATTTCCAAATGGGTCAAAATGTCGTGAGGCTCACCGGAGAGCCTACCCATTAACTGCGCCATTTTATACGCGGGTGAAAGGTCCGTACGCGAATGCACTACACTATTAAATATATCGCGAAATCTCGGCCAATCGGCATACTCGCCGCCAAATTCAGGTACGTTAACTGGCGGCAAAGGCGCCATGATCCCTACACCCGCCGGCCGGCATTTTTCCCGAATATCCCCTTTTCGCGACCGCTCAATGTCGGCTGCCGCTTGAATAATGCTCATCACCATTTCACCGCACTGGTCCACATTACCCCGTACTACCGCCTGAGCATCACTTTCCACCGCCGCCGGGTCCTCGTCTATAAGACGTACTAAATATTCGGCGTGACATTTTAAAACCGCGTCATACCTTTCATCTACTTGCCGAGCACGCGTCAATAGCGCGTCTTCGCGATCTGACCGACCAATTAACGTAACCGCTAATGAGAACCATCTTAATTCCGATTCAATTCTTGCCGCGATATTCTTAGTTACTGACGGAGCCATTGTACCAACTTCAATACACGCAATTATGCAACAATGTAACTAATAAACACTTATTTTTATCCGAAACTAAATAATAATTTATTTGTTGAGTGAATAAATTACTAATAATGTAGGTAGACCGTACGTTTCTCCGTATCCAAACGCAACAATAACAAGTTACCCACTCAACCAATATTCTTAACGTCTATTTGTCACAAATGCAAAACTTAACTTTAATGTACAATGGAATGTGGTTCAATTGCGATCTACCTTCAGTTTTAATTATGAACACAAGTTATAACTAAGCTAATTTATTTGGTACCAAATGTACCTACCAAATCTACAAAGTGGGTCAAACCACGCTCTGCTACCAAAAATATGCGATACGCGCCCGCTAATACTTAATACCTAACTTAACCAAATTAGCTAACCTTTACTTCGTGTCGATATGGCTACCTCGACCACTCGCAAGTTTGAGTTAGTGTTTATGTGTATGTGTATGTTTGTGAACCTTGCGATGGCCTGCAGCAGTACCCGGACTCGCCTTCCTCAGCTCGCCGTCCGACAACGCCTTGTTCACACCAATTCCCGTACAACTTATCACTTTAGTCCAATAAATATAGTTCAAAACACCAAGCCTCAGTGCTCCGTGTAGCACAGACCGATATGAGGCAACCGTACTGGTATTTAAATCCCGTGTGCCTGCGCAATGTGTCCCGAAAAATCATAACCTCAAAATGCGCGCACGTATCCTAAGCCGGTTACTTTTCGACTCTGCGTGTCCAGGCGGACCGCGGCCACTACTCTCCTGCTCGCACGCGTAGTGGTATCTCGCTTGCGCAGCCGACCGAGAGCGACAGCGGCCGAACTCGCGCGAGCTATTCTATCTATTACTACCTTCTAAAGGCTTGATTTTAAACAACAGTACTTACACAATTTTAAACTAAAATTGGTAAAGATGGATTGGGATCTTGGGTAGCGAACGTACGGAAAAACAGCAAAGCTGCTGAGCACGATGTCCATACTTAAGTGACAATTGTTTTCAAAAGACGGACTCGAAAAGGTAAGGCACCTTTTTTATATACAATTATTTTCGTTTCATCACGTATTTAGAAGTCTTCGAAAGTTTCTATTTTATTTTCAGGTTATTAGACTGAGTTTTGTAGTTGTGCAAAACTTTTTGGGGTATGTGCATTGTCGTTTCCTTAATGACATTTTTATTCTTTATAATTCTCGTATTTTTAAGATATTTTTCACCGATTTATTTTCATTCTTTGGCGGTAGATTTTATTTAGTTAACACATTCACTATCATTGCATTGCATTGACATTACGATACCTAACACTTGTATTAAGACATAAGGTTTACCTTATCGTCGGGGCTGCGGGTTATTTGAAAGAGATACCGCGGCCTCGACAAAAAGGGCTAAGAAGGACATGGGTGGTTTTTAGTTAGCAGAAGTCTGACACTCCCTACCGCTTTGCCTAGAGCGGGAGGAATCCTTTGATGATTTCCCACCCTAAAAGGCCTACCTGTTTCCTTTTTGGACCATATTTAATGACTGAGAATCGGCTTGATCCAATTTCTCGGTTGAATCTCATTTTGGACGCATTTAGTTCATGGCAGTGTTTTCGACAAAATAACGGTTTTGAAAAATATTATCTCTGTACACCCGTGATCAGTTTCGAAAAAGGATATTTTTAAATGCACGTCTGTATAATTTTTCAGCACACTAGGTTACCTCCACTAATTAACGGAATGCATACCCGAAAAATTAATGCTGTGCAAAAAAACCAATTGATTAACTAAACATGTCCTACAAAAAACTTATAAATCACACAAAACGAGATGACCTTTTTATCGAATTCACACCAAAAATGTGGTTCTTACATCGGAAAAATACGAATTATTTATCAAAAATACTAACTTGCACTCTAAATTGTTTAGGTTGGGTTAGGTTATCTTAGGTTTTTTTTTGTGTACCGCAGACATGTGAGTAGGTTGTTATTAGTTCAGTAAAACAGTTATTCAAATACTATTATACAGTATATTTAAGGGGATAGAACCGATGTGGCATATAAGCCTGCCCGCCATAATGATTTTTTTTCGAAATCGTGGCTAATTCCATCTGATATCGCAATCAGTGGAGACAAACCTGTGTTGGGTCGCATGGGAGTCGCGTCGGCCGAACCACAACAAGCTGATATTCAGCTCTTTGGCTCTTTTAAGACCAGAAGCAGGACCAAGAAGAGCATTATTTAAAAAAAAATGACACACTCACCTTAAGCTATTAATTCGCTCGTTAGTGTGATATTTACGGCGGCAAAGATAAAAAGACCCCATACCCTCCTCTCCTTCCGATACATTTATTTATTGAAAATATAAATGATGAGTGATGACCATAGCCTGGAGCAATCGAATATTTGGTTACCATTTCCGGCGTTCCACACCAACTGTTAACAAGTTTCTCCAAATTTTACAGCACTCAATTTTGAGTATCTGGGAACTAAATGTTATGACTTTGATATTCCAGCAGCCAGCATACGGTTATGGCTAGGCAAGTTGACGGGATATGTGAGTACAGTCCTATCACAATTCTTTTTCTGGCGAAAAATGCCTTACGGATACCGCACCGTCTGGGGAGACGGTTTACTTATGTAGGACTTTTTCATCTACTAAAAAGCACCGACGTGAGTCTACTGTCACCTTAACGGACGGGCCACGAGAACTGCTCGGTACGCATGACGTGACCCTTCCACCATTATCCGCCGTTATTGTACCTCTATCAGTATCAATCAATCCAACAACAGCCTTATTTTCACGAAAACATCGAGAAGAAAAATGGACAATTCATAACATTAAAACTGCGTCTGTGACTATTTTAAGAATTTCAACGTGATTTCTATTTTTATTTTATCATAGGGAGCGTTCAAGTCGTTCGTATTAATTTGAGAGGAGGGGTGGTCTTGTAAAGCTTTAAACTACGCGTTGCGTAACATTGTTTTTTAGGAGAGATTCTCCCACGCGTTTTTCAAAACGTTTTTATCCCCAAACAAATTATAGGTAGAAAATGGTCACTAACGTAACGTTTTACTAGGGGGAGGGGGGAGATTGTTACGGCGCGTTACATGGATTTGATTTGAACCCCACCTCCCCAGGTGGGGTTCAAAATATCCAAAAATTGCGTTACGTAATACTTGAACACTCGTTCCTATAGTCTAGTCCCCATAGATATAATAAATCTAGTCCCTATAGGAAAAGGAGGATTACGAAGCCTTCAACCAAGCATCATGTACATCAAACTAAGTACCCCTACGCAAAAAATGTGAAAAATCACATTTTACGGTAATACTAAATGTAGCACTCTTAAATCACTTTGCTAGTGGATGCTTTCAATAGTAAACGAGTCAAGGAGGTAATTTAAGGCGTGGATATACGTGAATTGGCCTTTTTTAGAATACATTAGAACCTTTTTTTTCCGCAACCATTTTTTCAAAAAAAACATTTATAATATAATATTAATCTACACAATCTAGAGCACATCCTCTACGCCTCAAAAAAAAAATAAACTTGTATTTTACAAAGACAGCTGTGAAAAGTTTGGAACTTTGACCCCCAATATCTCCGCAACTAAGAGTTTCCCAGGTGTATGGTCAAGAACAAAAAAATATCGCAGTGACAAGTACCTTTCGGTTTCGTTAAGGGTACTTTTACACCTTTTATATGATTCGCGCATGTAATGCACGAATTTTTAGAGATGTAATCATTAAAATCATAAATACAACCCTCTTTAGTTGATTTACGGTCGCGCATCGTATTTTATTAAACATACAACCTGACACTGACCACCAAATTTCAAAAACGTAAGAAAATTCGAATTTCGCGGGCTACCTGTACCTTGTCGGATTCACCTCAAACATAACTGGCCATATTTGGGTACACCTCTACCTAACCCTTCTTGACAGTTCTGCACTTACTAAACTACAGAATTAAACTCGTATCTTAAATAATAGGGTAGTTAACAAAAAATAATAATTAGTCCGTCAGATAGATCTCCAAAAAATATTGGACACGTATTTTTTCTTTTTTCACATAAACAAACAATGAAGACGATACAGTGCTATGAAAACTCGTGTGACGTCATATTCTAAGACATTAGTATGAGATTTTTTACCGGTGAGTGACGTCACAACACCCCACTTAAATCTTTGATGCGTTTTATCTTCGTCAATTTTTATTGATTTAACAAAACAAAAAATACGTATCCAATATTTTTCGTAAATCTCAGACGGACTAGAATCATATTTTTTTTAGTCAGTAAACATCCCTATTACTTTTACTCTAGTAATCTTGTCTATAGATATGGGTGATTTAACTATTTCAGCAGCACAGGTCCACTATATCTCAAAAACTTTTAGTATTAGAAAGCTGTAATTTCGCATGAATTTACAAATGAGTTAAGCCGACAAAGTGCTAAAGTCATCATCTGCCTAGCCTTTTCCCAACTATGTTAGGGTCGGCTTCCAGTCTAACCAGATTCACCTGAATACCAGTATTTTACATGGAGCGACTGCCTATCTGACCTCCACAACCCAGTTAATACTGGGTAATACGATACTCTTTGGTAAGACTGGATGTCAGAATTTCAGGTCACTGACTACCTGTAACTACTGCCAAAGATCTATATATGGCAGCCGGGACCAACAGCTTAACGTGCTTTCCGAGGCACGGAGGAAACTCGGTATGTCGGGCGGTCACCCATCCACAGACCGACCTAGGTGAGCACAGCTTTACCTAAAGATCGACCCGAGTGGCAGTTCTTATTAAGCCACGAGCTCCTTAACAAAGTGCTAAAGTAAAATATTAAAAAGAAAAATATATGGTAGGTATCTCCTTGTACACATTAAAGTGGGGATGATTTTTTTTCCTCGCAAAGTCCATTGTGTGGGATGTCGTTGGATAGGTCTATAAAATGTTGCGTGTTTGCTCAAACAGTTTTTCGATTAAGTTATTCGTTTGTGAAAATTAAGCTTTAAAGTGCAAATTTTTGTTAGACTTAAGTCTGGCAACCTAAATCATGGTAGTATCATATATAACGAAAATAAAAGGAAAACTATAACAGCTAAGTAGGCTTTACAAGTTTACGAGTAATAGGCGACCAACTTATAAAATGTACTTGTATGAAATAGTACATAATGTATGGAAGCGCAGGTCTCAAAACTGCAAATGTAAGTTTATTTTATTTTTACAATAAAAATCACCGTTCGGAGGCAGGTAGGGAGGGTAGTTAATCAGTTTAGTAAGTTCACATAATACGAGTAGGTTGGGGAAAAAGTTTCTTCGCATTTTTTAAGAAAATTCAAAACATTTTTTAATATAGTTTATTTACATTTAACTAAAGTATGTAGGTACCATTTTGTTCGATAACTTTTTGCCATCTTGTAGGTAGGGACATGATCCCATTGCTATAGAAATTTTGGGACTTCTGGTCAAAATACCGCGACAAGTGGTTTTGGCAGTCCTCTCGTGATGTTAACCTGACACTGCCTAAAGAATTCTGAAGAGACCGAAACAGGTGGAAATCTGAAGGTGCAAGGTCAGGACTATACGGCGGATGCATTAACACCTCCCAGCCAAACTCTCTTAATTTTTGCTGAGTGGCTAAAGATGTGTGAGGTCTAGCGTTATCATGATGAAAAACTACACCCCTTCTGTTGATTAATTCCGGCCGCTGTCTCTCAACTTCTTGCTTTAATCTCATCAGTTGTTCGCAGTAGAGTTCAGAATCGATGGTCCTGCCTGGTGGGAACAGCTCATAATGAATAATGCCCTTCCAATCCCACCACACACACAGCATCACCTTGTTGCGAGTTAACCCGGGTTTCGCCACAGTCTGTGAAGCCTGACCGGCCTTTGACCACGACCTTTTTCGCACGTTCTTGTCGTACGTGATCCACTTTTCATCACCAGTTATCAGCTTCTTCAAAAATGGTTCGGTTTCATTACGTCGTAATAAAGAATCACAAATGAGTACACGGTTCATTAGGTTTCTTTGAGTGAGCTCGTAAGGTATCCAAATGTCGAGCTTTTTTGTGTACACATTTTTTTTCAAATACGCCAAAACTGTTTTGTGGTCAATTCCCAGTTCTTCAGCTACGTCGTAACTATTGATATGCCGATCTTGCTCCACTTTTTCAAAAATGGCATCCATTTTATCCGTAACAGGGCGACCAGAGCGACGTGCATCTTTGACATCAAAATTTCCGGATTGAAAACGCTTAAACCAAATTTGTGCTACTCTCACAGACACTGCACTAGGTCCATAAACATCGCAAATTTTTTTCGCGGCTTGCGTTGCATTTTTACCTTTTTTGTAGTAAAATTTTAAAATGTATCGAATTTCTTCATTAGATTCACTCATCTTGACGGTACGAAAAACAAATGAAAATCACACATTTTCCTAATTTGAATTTGGAATTATGTTCTTTAAAATTTAAACTTTCAATGATACCAAAACCAGCCAGATACAAATAGTATAGCCAAAGAGATTTTATTACAAGTTCATACATACTATAATGCGAAAAGACTTTTTCCCCAACCTAATATTTTGATGGGCAACTACGAAACCCTTATAATAACCCTTATAAATTATATAAAAAAGATATGTACAGGAATAGACAGCTGTCATAACCATCCTACCTTCTGATTACCAGCCCTGAAAATGACAAGGCAAAGTTTCTACCTGAAAACGCTTTCCAATGACAGGACCAAAGAGGCTGAATTAACGTTAAATCATGTTCACCCATCGTTATTGACGATCTGTCCTAGATTCCTAGGAACTATTGCAGTTTTAGGAAACGAATGCTGACATTTCGGCATATTCCTATTTGCCGAAACGACACTTTGCAACGACATTTGGTAAGACAAGAGCCGTCGAATAAGGTCCCTGTTAACCACAGAACAAGGAAGAACAGTAGAAATGCTAAGCGACGAAATCTGTATCGAAACCTATGTCGCCAAACTAAATCAATCAAACCATTATTCATACAGTGCACTACAACTACACAATTTGTTTGATTGGTTGTTTAAATTTCAGTCACAACTAGCATAACTCACAGATTTTACATTTTAAAATATACCTTCTTGCTCTTAGTATAGGTTTTTTTTTGCTTTAGGCAGAAATAATATACGACGTTTTGTAATCAGCAATCAAACTAGAACCAATTGCCGAGTAAATTCCGCTATTCGCCCATAGATGGCAATATTTTCAATGGACGCAATTATGAACTTAATGACTACAGTGATAAGGATTATATTCGCGTCCTTGGTCTATATTTTTTTCTTCTCGGTCAAGGAAGTGACACAATGAGCTTATATCTATATCATCGATATCGATAGACACCCGATTGCTATTTGCTAGTGAAAATTTGATTTCATATTTTAAGGTCCTTACCTTTACATTATTTTAACAGGTATATTTAATTGGTAAAGCTGCCATATAAAAGAAAAACATAATCAAATATTATTATCAATCTAATACTTTTAAACGAGAAATTCTTGTATATATAGGGTGTAAAAGTACCCTTAACGTAAAGGAAGGGCATTTGTTCTCCCCACCACTGCGATCATTTTTTTGTTCTAGACCATACCTGGGAACCTCCTAGTTACGGAGATATTGGGGGTCAAAGTTCCAAATTTTTCACAGTTGTTTTTGTAAATACTAGTATTTCAGGTTTTAACTTTACTTAAATTACCTCCATGACCGTTTAGTATCCAAAGCATCCACTAGCACAATGTTTTAAGAGTGCTACTTTGAGTTTTACCGTAAAATGTGATTTTTAACCCCAAAAAAAAAGTAATTTCCCAGCAAAAATTTTTGCGTAGGGGTACTTAGTTTGATGTACAGAATGCTTGGTTGAAGGATGCGTGAAGGGTTCGTTTACACCCTGTATATTATATTATTATCCGAACCTCGGAAACGGCTCCAACGATTTTCATGAAATTTAGTATGCAGGGGGTTGCGGGGGCGATAAATCGATCTAGCTAGGTTTTATTTTTAGAAAACGTCGTTTACCAAAATAAATGCCAATCCAGGTACAATTTTTTATGACGTTTTTTTACGTAAAATGTATATTACTGATGTTGAAGTTGGGTATGGCGTATGGCGGCCCGCCTTTATGGAGGATCTCACACAAAAAAAAACACTTGCTAGCCAATGCAACGTCTCAAACATTATTAAAATTATTATTTCATGTAAATTTGATTCTATATTAACGACAAAAGATCATCATCATATGCAACCATAAGGTTGTACAGGTGTTATTACCTCTTAAAATAACGAACAAGAAAGAGCGTCTACTGATTTTTGTACTAACACCATCTGTCACTAATATAAAACTTAAGATACTAAATCAGTGACACCTTCCTTCCTTACCGAATGGGCACCACTTTAACATTTGGGTGCGCTTTTAATCTAGTAGCATTAGAACGCTCCGACGGTAAGTAAACATGCCTCAGTATAATGCTTCAAAATAAGAATTACATTGTTCTATTTTATCGACATCTAATTCTATCGATCAAATCTGCCACCGACCTTAACCACATCACTAATTGAGTGGCGTGGAACAAAACTACTACTCAAGATACAGAAACTTGTGTAGTTCAGTTAAAATCTTTGATGAAGCATTTTACTATCACTTCTTTTTTTCTGGTATTGCCAGTGTTGACCGGTAACGTACCGCTAATACCCGTTGACTTAAAACAATTTAATATTTCAATTGATTACTTTTTAGCGGACCCTCATTTTCACCAACCAGCACCTGTTTATGTTGTCTCATTTCGTTCGTTGATAACAGGTCCTTTGTATTTTAATTTACCGAAAAACGATAAGTTAAAGGAAACCGATATATAATAGATTCGAATCTTTCAATCGTTTCTTATGCGTCATCTGTTGACAAAATAAATCAAGAAATAACAAAGTTCTGGGATTTAGAAAATGTTCCCCAAATTCCACCACTTATAAGTCGTAGTGAGAAGAAATGCGAAACACAATTTTTATCGCACAGCAAGGCTATGCAAGGCTGTCAGGGAGTCACTGCGATATGAAGTTCAGAACCAGGTACACTGCACGGTGGTCCCGTAGAAGGTCACAGGCCTCCGATGGCATTGATTGAACTAAGCTATGATCCCGTCGGGGCTGCGGGTTGTTCGCAAGAGATACCGCGGCCTCGACATGAAGGGCTAAGAAGGAACATGGGTGGTTTTTATTCAGTAGAAGTCTGACACTCCCTTTTGCTCTGCCCAAGAGCGGGAGGGGTTATTTGATGATTTCCCACCACCCAAAAAAAAAAAAAAAAAAAGCTTAGCCATGATATCTGTTATTATTATTCAGTTACCCACTAGTTGTTATACTACCTGGGGCTATAAAAGGTTTTGCAATTTATTGATAGCAACATTCCTTTTTCGGCATCGGAAATGAACAATGTAATAAGTCATCAAGCGCTATTTAGCCTAAGACGCGACGCGTGTTTTCAAGTTCCAACTTGTGTGTGACCTGTTATTATGCAATGGACATTCAAGTTACGGGTATGTATTATTAATTTACTCTACTATTTTGTATTTTCAATCAATATTTTTTTTTTAAATAGAGTGCTACGCCGCAGCATTACTTACATATATTTATTTTGTTTATTTTTTTTTATGTTGAAGCTTTTACTTATGTTTGTATCTACTTGTGCCATTGAATTAGGTATAAAAATGTCGCTTGAAATCTTTACTACTAGACTTAAAAAATGTATTTGCGGATGCCTGCAGATGTAAGGTGCAGCTAGGGTCTACGCCGAGCGCCTGGGCGCGTAGCACTTGCTACGAAATATGTATTGCTTTTGATCCGCCTAAAACTGATTTTTGTTTAGTTGTGGGTACTAGTATTGAGTGTTCTTTCGAAAGAATGCTTGTACTAGAAACTTGGCTGTCTAGTAAGGACTGCAAGTTCGAACTGGAACGGTGGCGTCGATGTAACGGTGGCGTCGAGTTCTTCAAGCCCTGATACAGTTGCTGTCTGATGTTGAAAATTTGATTGCTGATTTCTTAGAAAAAAGAGTTACTAATCTTTGTACAAGATTTGTAGCTATCAAGTAAGAAGCAAGTGTCTCTGCCGCCGAATCTTGCAATAAGTTAGTTAAACAGTTTAGGCGTGACAACACGAGGAAAATGTTCCGGGTTGTCACACGCAGATTGAAGAAGTCTATTCTATCTAAAGAGGTGTTATGTTCTTTATAAAATGTATAAAGTTATATAATAAACACTAGATTTATATTATTATAGATACAGCTTCTATTCACATGTAAATATTACATTTTTGTCCATTTCTGTGTTTGTAGTTAGGTAATAATTACGTATTTACTTTATTTTTACTATAAAAATGTAAATATTTAAGTTTATTAGTTATCGACAAGTATTATATTATAATTGCATTATTTTTTCGAATAAAAACGTTTTTATCATTAATTCGCTTATTTTCATTTTATTATAACCAAAAAGCATAATAATAAGTATTGATAACGACAGTCATTACCTTCGCGAAACCCTATGACCGCCTCTCTTAGGGCGCGGAACCACTGTGCACTGGTTTGATTCGTTCGTAGTGCTCGCCTGGCTCCACACCAGTTTTATAAATTTAAAAACATTTGTAGCCAACAGGATTGCAGAGATATGTGAGTTAATCGATGCCTCCTCATGGCGCTATGTACCCACGTCTGCTAATCCTGCTGACCTCATATCCAGACGAGTCAGTCCAGATAAGCTAGGCAGTACTAAGCTGTGGTGGTCAGGCCCTTTATTCCTCATTGAGCCTGAATGTAATTGGCCTATTTTAAAACCTAAAAAATTTAATGACTTACCAGAAGCTAAACATAATTGTACCGCCACTCATCTTGTTTCCTAAAATTAACCCATAATTATTTTTAAAAAGTTTTCTAGCTTTACTAAAATGAAACGGATTTTCGCTTACGTGCTTAAATTTATTACTTAATAGTTTAAAACCTAACAAAGATAAAATTATCGGCAATCTGACTGTTGACGAATTAAATCATTCATTTGTGTCGTCTCTCACAGCAAGAATCATTTCCCTGTAATAATAAAGCTTTAAGTGCTAAATAAGTAAAAAAGATAGCTCTAAAGTCATTAATTAGGAAGAAAAAGCCAAGAAAAGGTAACGTATTTGTACAGAGAATAGCACCACCATGTTCCCTCTTAATCGTACTAGTAATCACGGAGAGATCGGTGAACTAATATGAAGAAGAAAAAAAGGTGCTAGTGGAATACATAACCTACTTCCTCTATTTTTTAGAAGTCCGTTAAAAATGAGACCCAATAATTAGCCTTACTAGACGCACGTTTTTGTTCTCATATAATTGCCCAGATGTTGTAGTGGCTACGAATGGCCTTCATTAAAATGTAAGTTAAAGACAAGTGTGACAAATAAAGCGTACGAATTGCCAATACTTTTAGGCATGTATTATTTATACTTTTATTGCTATTCACAACTAACAGGCTCAAACCAAAACACAAAGAAAAAAACAAGTCCATTTTGGTATTATTCTCTAAGGCGATTCTATTCTGATACTAGACTCAGTCTAGTGTCAGAATAGAATAGAATCGCTTGCACTTGTTAACCAATAGACTGCGATAGTAATAATTTAAGTGCCGACCCGTTTCTTGTTTAAGACGAACGAGACTATTCTGATACGAGACTTATTATTTGAGTGCCGATCCGTTTCCACTATTGCTGGATGGAAAGAAATAGCGGGCTCACAAAAATAGAATACTTCCTGGCGTAATTTGTTGCGAGGCGGACAAAGAGCTGTGTATAAGTATAATTTGTAATTTTGTACTCACTTGCATGTACGTACGTACATGTATGTGTGAAGTCACACACACGCATGACACGCAATGAAATTTATATGTTACAGTCAAAAGTCAAAACCCTTATTAAGTTATAACGCGTTTTCTATATTAAAATAAATGTTAGTTATAGCATGGAGTTATCCAAAGGGTCACAAAAAAGAAACCTAGCGTAATTTTCCTAATGACCTTTATGTTATTTTAATTTATCGATGTAATAAAACAATAAAACGGAAACCACCTAATAGTGTGTATTTGTCTGTAAGCGTTTTTGATAAATTAACTACCTACTAACATAATTTAAGTGTACTTTTACTAAAAATGTATGGACCTTTGTGTCTGAGTTAAATAAATGAATTGAATAATATGGTTCTAAAAATGTTGAACGGCACGGTTGGCGCAGTGGCTAAGCGATTGGACTGCTGCGCTGCGTGTCGCGGGTTCGATCCCCGCACGGAACAAATATTTGAATAGCCTGCAGATAGTTGTTTCGGGTTTGGGTATTTGTGTATGTGACTTTATATGTTTGTAAACGCACCCACGATACAGGATAAATTCCTAGTGTGGGGCAACATTAAAAAAAAAAGACGTGTGGCACTTGGAGACTGCCGCGGTAAAGCTATTGCATAGCATTTTTTTGTTAGTTAATTTTATAAGCGTAAGATAAGATACTAATAATAGAAATTATCAATAAATTACATTATTTGAGCTAACATATTAATTCGTTTATTAAATTATATAAATCAAATGTAACCTTCGTAGTTCTAACCACAAAAAAAAAACTATGACACAAATTAAAAGAAAAAGTAAATGACATCTTGACAACTGACGTAATGTCAGATGAAAATTAAACATTGAAAAATTATAAGATTTAATATTTTATAAAAGATGAGGATTATTAGTAAAAGTGTAAGTATAAATACTGTATTTCCCCAACATTTTGGTTATCTTTATAGCAGTATTATATATAAATTAACAAAACAAAAAATAATACTGCATTTGTTATAATAATAATAAAATGAATGTATATACAGTACTAACTCATTTTCTTTCACTATTTTTTCGTGACTTTCTTCATTAATAAATGCACTTTGTTTATTCATATTTAAAACACTTTGTACACAAATTATACGAGTACAGATATTCACTGTTGTACATAGATGATAAATACCTATACACCTATATACTTTCTCACAAACAGCTGATTACGGTAGTTTTCCAATACAACCAATGCCACCTAAAGGCGGGTTGCTGAACTAAAGAGACAAGCGTGATATTTCAAAAAGTCATTGTCAAGTGTCTGTTTCTGGATTCGGTCCCCACGCTCAAGGCCCGCGATAGAAGCTATGCAATAGCTTAAAAAAAATGGTTCTAAAAATGTCCGGTCAAAAGTAGTTTTGACTGATTAACTGTTTTGACTGTGACATATGCTGTCATATACACAACATTACGCCCGTAATAGTCCATTTTTGCAAATCACAAATTGGGGTACAAAAAGAAATCGATTGAACTCAAACCTAAATTAAGTTAATGTCCATGAAACCTCTAGTAGGTAGTTAATTTTTGTTTTAAGATATAATATGTTGATAGATATGTTATGTTGCTAGATTTGAGCTAATCATGCTTAAGGTGAATGCTCCAACCACCCCGCGAAATTTAAATTTTCTTACGTTTTTTGCAATTTGCAGGCCAGTGCTAGTTTGTATGTTGATTAAAATATAAATTGCGGCTGTAAGACGTATGTAGTTACAGAAATATAATCATCAAAATCATCAATACAAGCCTCCAAGTTCATAAAGGTGCAGGAACTTGAAAAAGTCATTTTTGCACCTTTATGAACTGTTGGATGTTGTTTGGATTGATGTTGGGTGGATGTTTACGAGCAGTATTAATAACACTGTCAGTGATCATGTCAGTTTAAAAACTTATAGTTAAAGTCCATTTCACGAATAAGTCCCGCAGACGCAGCGCTGTATGTCGCGCGACATAATGTTGTTTCACAACTTTTGGCATCGTAAATAAACCTTATAACGCACTAATCCAATAATAAACTCACAAAATATCTACCACAACAAACGCACCTTGATAACATCGACAAACGACAACATGGCCGATCTGTTAAATTTAGTTCCACAATTGTCCGCGGGACTTCTTTCGTGAAATGGATTTTAGTTCTTTAAGGTAAACTTATACCGCTACTGGACAATAGAGATTTTTTTTCCGTTGTGGACGTTATCAAAGGATTTGAGTTCAGCAGAAGTCTGTATGTGTTTGTGGAAATTGCTTTTCTTCCAAGAACTACATTTCCGTAAACAGACAAGTCGATTGCAAATATACTTCACAACATTCGCTAAATAGCTGACATCTGCTTTCTCTGCATCGAGCATCATGTCCATTAACTGCCGAATCACTTGCCTGTTTTTAGCAAGTACACGAGAAAAGATTAGGTGGCACACGTACTAACAGAAAACGTTAAGAACACCATATAAAAATATGTTATTTTAGGAAGAGTAAAATTATATTTTTAACATGAGACGGGAAAGTGTCTAATGTTAATTTTTCTCGTATCTAAAGTTGTTATAAGATGAAGTGATCATCAACACAACATAAAATGTGTGTATTGAACATAGCCAAACTAAATTGGTATTCAAGAAGAGTACTCCAAAATGACTAAGTTAATAAAATTTCTATGGGACCATGCACAAAAGAATTAAATCGAAGTCGAACTAGTAATTACAGTGCAAAGGGTGAGGGTCACCCTACACTTTTGCACTGTGATTTCCTCCCCTTTTAAACCTCTGAAACATTACACACACATTGAATGTTTCATACCATAATTACACCGTACGTGTATGTCTGCATTTCACTGGGGTGGAATAATGACACTAACTATTATGGACATTGCATATCTGTGGGAACGTGGCTATAGCCTTTGGCCGAGCCATGAATTCATACATAAAATGTGTGCTCGACTCTCGAGCACAGTTAATTTATAGAACAGACACTATCGAGTAGAATTAGCCACGTCTATGCGGCTAAAATGGTTCTCGTAGTGTTTAATTTTATCAGTTTATCCGTAGAAAAACTATCGGATGTCAGTTTCATTTCACGGATAGACTTATCTAAAATTGTGTAACTTAACCCTTTATCTGTGTGAAATACTTAATAAGTCTCCGTTTGTTATCTAAATTAAAAGCAAAACGACAACACTCGTCTAAATTCACAGATTACATCACACTGCAGGAAGCCAGTTTTCCTAAAGTTGAGATACTCAAACGATTATCGAACCGCGCTAGCCTAGAAACTTACTCAAACAAACGGTTATCATCATCTGCCTAGTCTGTTCCAAACATATTAGGAGTCAAAGCTGAACACTAATATTTTACGCGAATAGGCTGCCTATCTGTCATCCCCAAACCAGTAAAGCAACTGGATTGTAGAGTACCGATAGGTAGTCACTTAGTTCAAAATACCTTCTTGCATTCAGCTACAGCCGGTGAAACTGGAAGCGGACTCCCAAAATATATGGTAAAACTCTAGGCCGATGAAAAGTATGGAAATGAACTAATTGATGTACTACCCATACCTGTGCACTGCCCCCGGTATCAATGCTTTTTGTAAATGCATTCTGTTTATACAAAGGAAAAGGATTGCAGTTTTCAGTATTAGTTAGTAGCAGATGATTAGAGCTTTTCACAGAATTTCCAATACACAACACAGTACTGTAGTTCATAAATAAGAATTGGTTTTTCCGTTCTTGCTAATACATTTAATGTGTACGCCTTTTTTTCTGTCGCATTAAAACAGGATGTCATTATGATTCCGAAACTGGGGGTAAAAGGTCGAAAATTCGTACTTGTATTCTATTATTTCATTTCATACACTAATTCGTGCATATCATCATCATCTGCCTAGCCTTTCCCAACTATGTTAGGGTCGGCTTCCAGTCTAACCGGATGCAGCTGAATACCAGTATTTTCCGTGGAGCGACTGCCTATCTGACCTCCACAACCCAGTTAATACTAGGTAATACAATACTCTTTGGTAAGACTGGATGTCAGTATTTCAGGTTACTGACTACCTGTAACGACTGCCAAAGATCTATATATGGCAGTCGGGACCAACAGCTTAACGTGGTTTCCGAGGCACGAAGGAAACTCGGTATGTCGGGCGGTCACCCATCCACAGACCGACCCAGGCAAGCACAGCTTTACCTAAAGATCGACCCGAGTGGCAGTTCTTATTAAGCCACGAGCTCTTCACTGACACTAATTTGTGCATAATATGCGACATAAAAAATATTTATATTTAGTTTTTTTTTCTATTTCATTTTCACACAATCTTTCCATTGTTCCTTGATTTTCATCTCGTTATGCCTCTATCAACATTTATATACATCACTTTTTTGGGGTAATTAATTAATTTATTTCGAATCGTCCCTCATTGCATGTCCAAGACAGTAGATTCGCTTTTCCTTTGCGTTCCTTGGCGATAATTATGACGTTCCGCGTAGTGACATTTATTGTACAGTGATTCATACAACAGACTCTATTTAATTTAACTTCAGTTTCAAAACGACTGAAAACATATATTCAATGTTCTTTGAAAACATTGAATAAATAGTTAGAGCTTTAAGAGGGAACAGGGTGTACGTACAAGGTACTTAGGCATTTACCATAATATAAGCCCTGTGAGGTTTGCGTGTATCGCAAAAACATTGTGATAAGAGTCTTAGGTCAGCTGGACCCGCTCGCTGCTGAACCCGCGGGTCCACTTGACCATTTTCTGTATTTTTATTGAATTACTGGGCCAACAATAAAACTTAAAAAAGAACTGTACCTAGTTTAAATCTTTTGCGCGCAAACATGCGTTCCGTCAAAATGGAAACTAAAAGGGCCGGTCAGCTACGGCGGGGTGGCTATCATACGAGTATCTAATCTACGTACTGTTGAGAGCCATAGAGCCAAACTCTGCGGTAGCGGATGCATTACCGGAAAATTTCGCGACTGGTAACATAGTTTGTAATTGAACTAAAACTCCTGGTTTCAGAGTACCTTCCAAAGAGGATATTAAATGAACCAGTTTAGGGTTTAGTTTGACTTATTTTGTTGCATTTACCTATGTAGTTACTATTCCGAGTGACTTTGAATGTTTTCGTAGATGTTTCCTATAACATTGTTGCTTTCTGACTTTGTTAATTTACTTATCAACATCAAATTCGTTTAAAACTACGGATGTTCTTCTTAAGTATTTTTCCTTTGCACTTTTCTAGCCTCTTATGAGTGTCGTATCCCCCTAACAAAACCGAAAGGCACTTGTTCACCACCGTCATTGCGATAATTTTTATTTTTTGGAGGCCAAAGTACAGGACAATACAGGGTAAATTCCTAGAGTGGGGCCAAAAATCTTAAAAAAATACTAATTTCAACTTTTTCACAATTAGGTATTTTTTATGCACAATAGGGGATCGGACAAAAAAAACTATTTAGTCCGTCTGACAGAATTCCAAAAAATATTGAACACATTTTTTTCTTTTTTCTTATAAACAATAAATGAAGACGATACAGTGCTTCGAAAACTCGTGAACTCCTCGAAAACGTCACATTTTAGTACATTTTTTACCTACAAATGACGTCACAACCTTAAACTCATGATCTTTGAAGCGTTTTATCTTCGTAATTGTTTATTAATTTGATAAAACAAAAAACACGTATCCAATATTTTTCGATAATATAATAATATTACTACCTTTCAATGTTGTTTTGTCGTGTTTCCCCTAACATAAAATTACCCTCATCGCTGTTTCTTGAATAGGGGATCGGACTGGGTCAAAAATTTTATGTTAGGGGAAACACGACAAAACAACATTGAAACGTGGAAATATTTGGTACTGAAATTCAATATTCGCCTATACTACCAAACACGACCAAAAAGATATTAAAATATGAAGAAAAAAAACTAATCCCTAAACATTTTTTTTTACTGTAGCTTAGTTACAATTTTTACAACCTTCAATAATTTACAGAACTATAATTATTACAAAATATGTGCAAGTATCAAGTGCACGTCGGACTTGCACATGAAGGGTTCCATACCATCGTAGTAAGGAACCCTCCTTAAATTTGAATTATTTCTTGTTTTAACGTCGACAGAAATACTCATTTTGTGATAACTTTGCTTTCCATAGTGTTTGTATGAATGACAAAGTTATATTTGCGGTTTTTTAAATGAGCTATATATCAAAAACTGCTTACTATATCTCGTTTAAACCAATTTTGGTTGAAAGTTTTTATTGCGATCTACAGCATAATTGTATATTTTTTTAATTATTATAGTTTCTTAGTTAGTTTATCACTTTCTTAGTTCAGAAGTTAGAGGCGTGTCCCCCGACACACACACATTTTTAACCGACTTCCGATAAGGAGGAGGTTCTCAATTCGTCTCTATGTTTTTTTTCTTTAAACCACTTTTGAAAGTGTCTACCTTCAAACGATTGACTTTGAGAAATGATGGTTTTAGAAACCTCAAAGTCATTTTTAAAGACCTATCTTTAGCCCTCACACAAATAGATTAGACCCTTAATCTTTTTTTTGTTGTATAAAATTCCTAAAGCGGTTCACAGAATACATCTACCTACCAAGTTTCGACTGTGTAGTCTTAATAGTTTCCGAATAAATTGACTGTACGGACGGACAGACAGACGGACAGACATGACGAATCTATAAGGGTTCCGTTTTTTACCATTCGGCTACGGAACCCTAAAAAGGGAAGAATTAAAGGGTGTCATAAATTCGTCCTCATCATTGTCAACAGGAAAAGTAGCCAGAAGGCTGATAGCATTGCCACGTTAGATAGCAATGCCGATTCTCTGGCCAAAAAAATTGTCATCCCTCAGGTCACGTCAAGAGTCGACCTACCGCTTGGCAATTTTATTTCGAAATAGTAGGTGGGCACTCAATCGTACTCTGGTACTAGTGTTTCAACCCCAAAAAGTTCAAACGCATAACTACCAGTGCAATGCAAGCCACATGGAATTCCAGCGTAACGTTCGGACGGCAGACCAGGTACTGTGCACTGGTTCGAGCGAAAGGAGTTGTTTTCAATATAGTGTTTCTACGAACATCGGGTTTTCAGATCCGTTCAGAATTCTTACGTCATTTTTTGGGGGTTAAAAATCACGTCGTACGGTAAATCTTAATGTAGCACACTCAGAACATTGTAGTCTAATCAAATTAGCAAAAATTAGGTAAGAATCTCGGAATTTAAAATACCCAGCTACAAGCTTGTATAAACTTGCATTTTGACTTCCTAAAAGTTGTCTCGAAATCTTTATAGGTACTTACTATTTTGACAGAACTATTGGTCTAATGGATGCTTTGAACAGTAAACTGGTGACGGAGGTAATTAAAGTATAGTCATAAGCAGTCCTTTAAAACTAGTGTCTAAAAAAAAACGGGTATGCACAAAAAAGTTGTACATTTTTGAATATTTTGGAATGGCTAGGGAATAATTTTGCACGAATTGCTTTTTTTAACCGACTTCCCAAAAAGGAGGAGGTTCTCAATTCGATCGGTATGTTTTTTTTTTATCATCATTCTCTTGCCGTTATCCCAATTCATTTGGGGTCGGCGCAGCATGTCTTCTTTCATTCTTCTGTTCCTCGTTATGTCATGATAAACCTCCTTTTTTGATATGGATCATTCTTAACACAGTCCATCCATCGTTTCTATGGTCTTCCTCTACTCTTATACCCATCCACATTCACATCCAAAACCTTCTTAACTATATTTTCCTAATTCCTCCGCATCACATGCCCATACCACGACAACCAGACCAGAGACCACAAAACCAACGCGGCAATAATAATTATTATTTCACACACCATGCAGTATTAATTTACATGGTGCACGGCTTATGAATTTTCCGTCATTGTTAGAATAGTTACGAAATTCGGACGCCAGAATTAGGAGCCTACGGTAAGGCCGCACGCGCCAGCTGCTCGGGCGCGTGCGTGCCGGCTAAGCAACGCGGGAGGGTCTGGCTGCAAGTCCGAATCGCACTCGTTCATACGTTTCGAGACTCCGCCGCGAGGAGACCTCAACCACAGTATAAATATGGACAGTAGCGAAACTAAGCCTAGTTGATGCGATAACTACCTACGCTCCATTGAAGCCATAGGGTTGTCCCTTTTATGCACGGTTGCTGAAGTCCCTAGATAACTTCTCAACATAACATTTTTATTCTGTTGTGATCAATCAATCGAATTAAAAAAAAGCTAGCTTACAAATACAATCTAAATAGGTTATCTTATGGCGTCGGTTAATCTCAACAAAAGACATTTATGTAGTTTAAACACGGAAAACAGTTTAGTACACAACAACTTGTAGAACTATAGATCTTTAACTTTGTCATAACGGCGCACGCGGCTTAACCTGTTACAAGTCTTGGCGGGAGCGAGCCGCGGTTGGACGATACTCGATAACGTTTCGTGCGCTCGTTGGAGTGGGCGCTCGCTATCCACGGCTGCGGCACAGGTTGCGCGCGGGCAATGCTCATGAAAAAAAAAGGAAATCAAACAAACAAAAGTCACCGACTTCAGAAGCTGTTTTTTTTAAAGAGTTGTTTTCATATTTCCATTTTTAGTTGTAATATCCTATACTAATAGTTACGATGCATTTAACATTCAACCAAGAAACCTAACCCTTAACCTTCAAGATTCTCTTATAATTGCTTTTAACTCCTAACCGTTGAGGAGTTGTACCTTCCACAATCAGCTCACCTAGATAACCTGAAAGAATACAACCCCATAAGATTTTATTTAAGAATTATCCTCCAACTCCTAACCGTTAAGGAGTTATTCCTTCCATCATCAGCTCATCAACATGAGGTAATGACTGCCAGATGTAAATACTTAAATAGCATTAGAAAAAATACGAAACACGTAATACGTGCCTATAAAATTTGAGGGTTGCCCTCGATTTCGTTAAGATTCCATCATCAGATCCAGACATGGTAACAGTGGGACCATCTCGGGAGTATACTTTTTCGATTATTTTTTTTTTTTTTCAAATCGGTTCATAAATGAGGGAGTCATGCGGAAACAAATATAAATAAAAACAAAACCAAACCGACGAATTCAGAACCTCCCTCTTTTTGGAAGTCGATTAAAAATACTTTCTTCTGCTGATGAAGCCGAGTTGACACAGCCGTATACCGCGCAATACGTTCGTTGCATTTAAAAAAATATCGGGAGATATGAACTTATACGTGACCAACTGACCACTCGTCTCGGCGCGGCACGCACAACTGAGCGCACTGCGAAGACTTGCCGAAGTGCCCCGTCGATGCGCATGTTTGTGTGAGTGTGCGGTTTCGAGCGTTTGTAGGTAGTTTCCGTACTGTCCATATTTATATTGTGCCTCAACGCAAACAGGTCCTACTCTGGTACCCAGAACCCCCTCCCTCCCCTCTAATCAGACTAAATATTCAGGTAAGTCAACCCTACACTAATTTATGATTTTTTCTCAAATATTGTTCTATCTTGACAAATAAGTTTTGAAACTTATTTGTAGCGGAAAATGTTCAAATTTTGATATGTGTTTTCGAGCTATAGAATAGCTGATTTTTTTTTAAGGCTCTTATAACCTAATTAGAACTGTTTTATATTTTTTTGTTGAAAACGGAAAACGCTTTTCAAGTTTGGAAATGATCTATGATCGGAAACTGAAAATACCTACTCGTACGAATCTAATGAATATTTTTTTTATTAATGAACAATGTTTAGTTAGTATAGTACCATAGCATTAATTAAAAAAAAAAAAACCTTTTTGTGTAAATAATTCCATCAGTAAATTTTTGCACAGACGGAAATTCATATTTTCCGATACAGAATTTGGTCTATGATTTGAAACTGTCGAAAACTTTAATACAATATTACTACTAAGCACTAAGTATGTTTTAATGAAGTTATTAATGCCTAATAATTGTTTTATTTTCCGGAAAAGTTAAATAAACTGCCTCGTTGCTTGAGTGCTCGTAAGTGCGACGGCTGAGCACGAGGTCTTGTGTTCGATTCCCGGGTAGGGTAAAGTGTTACTCGGTTTTTCCATCAGGAATCTTTAAGTGTCTTGGCAATAGGCTTGACCCCTTAAGGCCCCTTTGTGCCCATTGAACTGGTTCTGTTCTGTCTGCTGCTGATATGGAGGGAAGCGGAAATTATGTTTTCCTACTCGTCCGCCATTTTTGCCTTCCGATTAATTTCGTTGTGGGATCCAAGACAGAATTAAATTGCTTCTGTGAGACTTCGTCGAGCTTACCACAGTATATTCTGACTTTCAGATGTTGCAGTGATCTGGAAATAACTTGAAGTTTTACGTGCGTATTGTTAATGTACGTACTTGTCAAATTTGAAAACCTGCCCGTAAAACTTCAAGTTAAAATTTTGTTGCCATTCGTTTTTCCACTTGTCCGTTGCGATTCGTTTTTCCACTTGTGAGTTGAAGTTTCACTTCTACTATGTGTCCCAGCACACATTTCGATTTTTCGCAGGTTTACTGCAAATTATGATTTGGTTAGGTTAGGTACATTTTAATGAATGCATTTTTTTATTTAAGCACGCGCGCTTTTTTTTTTTTTTTTTTTTTTTTTTTTTTTTTTTTTTTTTTTTTTTATTTATAATTAGGCGCCAGGCCGCGAGGGCCGCCATTATTTTGTCGCGCGGATATTTTTATATTGCGATATTTTCTAAGATATTTGTTTAAACTATGTAGAGTAAAGGCCTATTATTTGATCTGAGAGTAAAGGGCACAAATATTTTATATTAAATTTCCATTCCAACAAACACATTTATTTAGATTAATACCATATGGGTTAAATAAGCTTCGCAAAAATTAATTCCCATTTAGTCAAGAATTTTAAAAGTAAAAGCAGTTATTGTGAGGTATCCGTTACTGATAGACATATGCTGTCGCAGTCTTTTTTTTGCAGCGTGATACTATATAACTTTTAACCTTCCACGATAAATGGACCATCCAACACAAAAATAATTATTCAATTCCAACCAGTACTTCTTGAGATATCTCCCCCCAACCGGCCGTAGTATCATGTGCCTTAGCAGCATAAGTCGGAGGACTTACAACAACAACAATGAATCAGCCAATAATTTTAAATGTAACATAAATAATGCAGTTTCATAGTAGTAACGATTCTCTCAGTGTGCCCACATACTTAGGCTGTCCTGACCGTTACTATTTTAGTCCAGCTCATACGTTACCAGTCATTTGGTAATAGTCAGGACGTAACGGTACCACGGCTTCTCTCAGTTTTTTGATCATAACCTAAAAATGTTGTTTGATAACTAAATAGCTCTTATTTACCGAAAACCACAATTAATTTCGCCACGTGAAACTATTTTTGCTATAACACTAACATTACATAATCATTCTAGAAACGTGAAATACTTAGCGGTCAATGTGAGGCAAAACTCCGAAAAATGTCCGTTACCGGTCAATACACTCTCAAGACTGAAGACAAATTTAAAATGACATTTCAAAATGGCTGCTGGTGTTACCATATTTGATTTGGTGTTCCTATTTTAATAAAAAGTCGACGAGTGGTAGAAAAAAATCATTACTAAAATGAATTCAATTTACGGTCACGGTGCATGGACTTGTCCAGTTGGCAGATACCAAGGGGACAGATTAAAACTTTAAAATGTTAAAATACTAGAATTATAATATAATAGAGTTTAACATGCTTGAAAACTACAACTAGATTACAAAAACTAAAATATGAGCATATGCACTAAGAAGCAAATTGCAAAGAAATAAGTTAACATAAGTCATAGTATTCTAAAAGAGGATATCGTGAATGACTCATTCACAATAAAATTTAAACATGCATTGATCTATTTCGTAAATGCAGGTAATTTTTATGACTATCCATATCTGTTATTGCCTGTTTTAAAAAGGAAAAGATAAAATATTGATAACGGGTTATTTGAAAATTGATCTAGCAAACATTGCTGGTTGTAGTATGCTATCAGCTTTATTGTAATCAGTCATAGAGCATTTCATGCATCGAGTGTTATCCATAGACACCTGACATGCTTTACAAAGCATGGCATTTGGTGAATGGACACGAATTTGTTCCACGTGATTGAATCACCATGATTCAATCCCTATGATTCAGGTCAGCAGCAGTCACTCCTAATTGATTGATTGATTTTAGACGTACGCTAATTTGGTGCCAGAGCTCATCAAAAACACTCTGTTTATGTAATATAACTGGTAAAACTAGTGGGACTTTTTGTGTTCTACGATTTAGTACTAGTGGAAAAAAACCCACTAGTTCTAACAAGAAACGTAGGACTAGTGGGGAACAAATCCTACCAATTCTACCGTAGAAATAAAAATAAAACAAATCTGTTTAGTGGAACTAGTGGAAAAGATTCTTTTTTTTTTGAGAGGAGGTTGTGAAATCATCAAATGACTCCTCCCGCTCTGGGCGGAGCGAAAGGGAGTCGGACTTCTACTGACTAAAAACCACACATGTTCCTTCTTAGCCCTTTGTGTCCGGGGCCGCGGTACCTCTTTCGTACAACCCGCAGCCCATGGGAAAGAACCTTACCTTACCGTTTGGTGCACAACCAGTGGACTTACTTTTTACGGTTAATTGTAGTCGACGTGTCCCTAGTTCTATGATCATTTTATCACCAATGTACGGACTTTAGACGGTTAGTTTTAGTGCCCATGCTTAGCCATGTTCTTATTTATGAACGTGCCGTTTAACTCAGTTTCCCAATCTAAAATATTGTTGCTATTTTGTTTCGCGGATGGGAGAGACTTAGGCCGCTTTCACATTAGGACGTTAGCAGCGCGACAGTCGCTCGGCAGAAGCACATTCCTTCACATTTTATTAGAACAGCCGTACCAACCCGTTAGTTAGTATTTGTTTATAGTCGTGCGACTGTCGCGCTGGTAACGTCCTAATGTGAAACCGGCCTTATGGGCCTACCACACGCTCAAGCTTCACCACACTATTGCCTGCGCAATTACACGTTGCACACAGTACATCGCCCGTGTGGTTGGTAATGGTAATACATTTTTACCAACCACACGCGCGATGTACTCTTTTCCCCTTTTACGTTTCGTTCTTAAATAAAAAAATATGTTAACGTCGATCGAACTTCATCAAAGCTTTGTATTTTTAAAATCCTTATTCCTACCTGGAAAATTCCGTGCTTGCAGGTTCTGATAAAGAACATAATGTTTTTTTATCTGTTTCTGCAAACACAGCCCTGTTCTTTTGAATGGTATTTGACTTCTGGCAATGATTCGGCCTTTGTCCTAATACATCAATAAAAAAAAAATTGTCTGGCTTAGTTTTGCGTGTGTTGGAGAGTACGCGACGAAACGTTATTAGTTAGTACCTACTCTACTGTTTGATACAGTTGAAGACGATAGGTGTAGTGACAAAAGTTTAAAAGAGGAATGGGGGAGACGCCCTTGAAGAACACCCTGAACTAATAGTTTAAGTTATTCAGAGGGGACAGGTGCACTACTCACCCCTCGCTCTCAGTTATTAATTATTATAAAAGTTAACGACCCATATTCATTATTTTTTATAAAAGCCTAAATTAAAGGACGATATAGATAAACACGATTTATCTATACTATTTATAGTTAAAAATATGCTTATATAATATTTCATGATTTCACTATTTAATATTTCGCCCCCATAACTAAATGTTTGAAATTGTACGTAGACGAGGCAAAAGGAGTATGTAGGGATTGTAGTAGTACCACAGATGTAATAGTCCCATGGAAAGAAGGCTTAAGTTAACGTATATACCTACTATTATTTTTCATACTACAGCTATTCGTGGTGTCTCCTTACACCAGCAGTGGCTATTAGAATCCGGTACTGTTTAGTCTTCGGATTGAGATTAGCTTTACTTTTGTATTTAACGGAAACCCCATTTTTTAATTAGGAAAATATTTCATAAATTGGTTCTATTTTAAAAAGTATAAATATGTTTTAAATAAATTATTAGAAAAATCTGTATGTAAATAAATAAACTTGAAGTGTGTTTGTAATTAAAAAAAAAACAACAACTTTTTACTGAATATTTAAGGAAATATTACGTTACTTATACCAAAACGTATTTTTTTAAAGTCGAGAAAAATAACCTTATTACTGAAATTCATCACTTTATAAACTCATTAGTAACTAAAAGACATCATCTTTTAACAGGTTATCGATTAAAGAAGTCGCTTTCTTAATCTCTGCTCCAAAGCCCGCTACCGCTTATGACTTGAGCGGTTATTGAATCGACGCGTACGTCTTAGTATAAGCTGTCAGTAGGATTGTCGTGACACACACAATGTGCAGATCTGTCTGCTTCAGTAAGCAGCTCACAGCTGCAGCAAGAAAGATTACAAAATATAACACGATTTTACCGTCTTCGCTGCATATTGAATAGAGCCCGTCTTGAAAACTGTTTGTATTTTCCCTTAAGCTCTGGACCACTGCAACATTTTAAGAAAGTTTGTCGTACTTTGATCGGGTATATTATCTTTAATATAGGACTCAGGAATTGGTTCACCAACCAACTATTAGTTGGTGGAGCGAATTAAAGTTTTTCAACTTTGTCATCCAATGTGGACCACAAATTTTGCTTTGTGTAAAATATATTTAATTTAATTTATTAGTTCATCAACAATAGTTTACACAGGTTCTATTCTTAATGTAATACGCAAAAATGTAAGTGCAACAATCACTTATAATAAATAAGCAAAAAAACTGAAAATGTCTGAACATTTTGAGGTTTTGGTTCTCCTCTCCGTAGTTAAGACAGGATCCTCATAGTGTTTCCACTACCTGTAACAGTCTCATTAATATCGAAATAGTTTGCAGTTACCTTTACTTTTTTCGAGATATCGACTGGAGTACATCATGGGAATGCATAAGAAATAAAGAGTCCGACATTATTGGGAGTCCGCCATATTGGACTTAGAACGAGGTCATTTAGCTAAACTCGAACTACCATCCAAAGGGAAAACGGAAATAGGGAAGTGACTCTTTAACTTCTATTGTTTTATATAGTTAGTCAAACGGCCATGTTTGGATAAAGCAATGAACAAAATTAATTCCAATTGTTATTTGTTTTTGTTAGGTGTTATTTTAGTTGTTATTTGTTTTTTTCAATTTTATTATTTTACCTATTCATTTTAGGTTGGGAATGCCTCCTCCGCTCTGGGCGAAGCGGAAGGGAGTGTCAGACTTCTACTAACTAAAAACCACCCATTTTCTTAGCCCTTTGTGTTGCGGGGCCGCGGTATCTCTTTCAAACAACCCAATTCAAGCAGCCCAATAGTTAGTATCAATGAAACAAGTTTTGTATGAGACAAAATCCACTTAAGTACCACGATACCGAGATTATCTACTGTGACCGGGCACTGCACGCGGATTAGAATTATTCGAAGAGAAATCATAACCTCAAACAGCTTTAATGACACGACTTGTGCTAATCGTATAATAATAGCGTACCCAGCGTAGCGTACACATCCCCTTAGATGTGGTATCCCTGTCAGATCCAACTCAGCTTGTTAGGGATGCAGTGCGGCGCATCGTTATAACCCGCTCATACACACAGTGACTTAATTAACTGACTCGACATAGGTATAGGTACTTAGGTAGCCGATGCATGAACTGCTGCTGGTGTTTCAATTTCCAACGCTGAGCCGGTCTTTGCTTAATCAACTACCTCGGTACCCCATAACAGCATTTCAATTTTCTGCCGTCGATATGTGTTTATTTTAAGGACAGTGTTTTTTTTTTATTCTCCGAGCTTACAATATAATTTAGCGGCAGGCTACGGACTTAGCAGCTTTAATTAGGTCAAGTTCAGTCGATCGCGCCATCAACTTGATGGCGAGTATTTATAAAAACCACAACCGGGGTTCCGAACGATGGAAAAATTAAATGGGGACAGAAAACACATACCGAATTTTGACAATCTTAAAAGTTTCTTAGGATCATCGCATTTCGCGCTTAGCAATCGGCTCGACGCATTTCGCTTTGACGATACAAAGGTCGGACAGCTAAAATACGACTGAAAATCCGCTAAAACCAGCGCGCGGCCGTCGACATGGCGGTGCCCGTCACGATATTTTAACTACAATAAAAGGATGGGATCACAAGTCAATTAGCCAGTTTGCCAATTGACATCGCGTAGCATCCATATAATTGTCTATTCATTTAAAAATAAATGCAGTGCACCATGTTGACCCAAAATTCTTCAGCTAAATATACGTATAAGTAAACGCCATTTTTACGGGCCCTTTGCTTTGTCGGTACAATATGCAAACGGATAAAAAAGCACTCAAAATGTAGACAGCTAACAAAGCAAGATCCAAGAGCAAGACTGGACGGACGGATGGACTGTGTAAAAAAATGATATGGCTAGAAAGCGAAGAAAAAGAAGTTTATACCATACCTACTCTAAAAAGCTTATTTTATTCACGCAAAACAGTGAATAAAAAGGCCTTTTATTCACTGTTTTGTTTTTATTCACTATTTTGGTGTTTGAATTTGGAACACAAAAATATATCCGGTCTCTATTTCAATGCTTACACAAACTCCTTGCGCTAAGATTCGAAATTCAAAACTCTTTGGTGCAAATAAATTCTCGAGATTTGATTGGTCGATATTTGCGACAAGGAGTTTGGCATTATATTAATAAATATTGTTTCACAAGTTGACCACCCTAATGATAATAATAAGAAAATTACGCTTAACTTCAGTCATTGCTCTAATTTTAATGTCCATTTCAATTATTGAAATGGACATTAAAATTAGAGAAGTTAGAGATTATTAAAATTAGAGAGCATTAAGCATTGAAATAGAGACCGGATATATTTTAGAAATTTAATCAAGAAATAAGAATTGTTACATTAATTATTAATGTAACAATTCTTATTTCTTGACTAGCTGACCCATGCAACTTCGTCTGCGTCACATAATAAAGCTTATAACAAATCATGTCAACATAAACTGAGTTAAATCGTAACAAACAAAAAATGTTATCTGTACTCTTTATAATATTAGTTTAGATTATATTAAAGTGAATGACTATAGGTAATAACTACTAATTACTATAGGTATCTCTTACTGTTAACCATACAGTAACACCTTGTACCTAGTAAACATTATGATGCAGTAAATATTTTGAATTTGAATTTCTCCGGAGCCCCCGCAGGCCAGAATCCCCACTAACCTACCGCACCGGACCAAATGACTGCCGCGCGTGTAATTATTTTGTCGCGCGGATATTTTTACATTGCGATATCTTCTAAGATATTTGTTTAAACTTTATAGAGTGAAGAGCACAAATATTCTATATTAAATTTCTGTGCTAACTAACACATTTATTTAGATATAGATTAATACCATATGGGTTAAATAAGCTTCGCAAAATATCATTCTTTTTAACCTAACATTTTAATAGTAAAAAATGGTTACAGTGAGTCAATCTTAAAAGATAGACATATGCTGTCGCGGACTTTTTTTTAGAACATTTAAAGAGGAACAATTCCTTAATACATGATATTTGCGTAACTTAAACCGTTTTCGCAGCGCACGCAACGGAAGCTCTCAAAAAGGAATATCTTTTCCCGTTTTTGCAACATTTTTCATTTATGCTCCGCTCCTATTGGTCGTAGCGTGATGTTATATACCCTAAAGCCTTCCTCGATAAACGGACTATCCAACACAAAAAGAGTTTTTCTATTCCAACCAGTAGTCCCTGAGTTTACCGCGTTCAAACAAACAAACAAACAAACAAACAAACAAACAAACAAACAAACTCTTCAGCTTTATAATATTAGTATAGATTAAATTTCTATTTTCGCTTAAATTATGTCTTTTCTCGTAGTCATGATATAAAGTATAGTATGCAACTCCTGAATAAAGTACGAATTTATATCGAGGGCCATGAATCACTCGCGTCGTTCAGGATTCTAACAGTTGAATCACTCGCTGCGTTCGTGATTCAATCATTAGAATCCTTCACTTGTTCGTGACTCATCTACGGCCCTCGCTTTAAATCCGTCCTTTATTCACTAGTTGCATAATATACTATTAAAAGAGAAGTATGTAAGAAGACATCCCCAACCTCAAATAAATTGGGTTAAGGATTGGATGTTAGTCAAAGACCAAGTTTGTGCACTGTAGGTCAAGATGGGGAGAACACACAGAGATACACAGATATGATCGAAAATTATTAATAATTTGCAATTAATCACAATTATCGTAATATATACACGAAGTTACTTTTAAAGGTGATTTTTTGCTACTGTGTCAATAAATGTTTTACGTTTTCACGTACATTATAATTTTGGATTCCATAGTTTTACGAAATAAATCTTATCTCAAAGTAGAAACCGCTATTTCCCGAAAATACCGTTGGACTTTGCGAAGTGTTTAACATATTCGTGCTGATGACAATATGTAGGTACGCACGTAATACTTCTTGAATCTTACACGAGTTCCTGAAAACATACCCTGAAAATAATATCTATGAAGCTAAAATGTAGCCGAATAGACGAGCTATTCACTTTTGGTGTTGGAAGCCGTAGTCGAGCGCGAAGCTCCCCGCGAGGCGATCGTTCACATAGCTCCGGTAGCTCCCAGTCAGTTCTGTTCACACGAGCGACCGCGACGCGACGTCACGAAACTCGAACTTCGGAAGTAGGTGCAAACGAGGTAAATAAACATTTTGGAATTCTTATTAGCATTTTTATTTTATAAGGGGTCATTTTAATCAATCAATAAATAGTCAATTAATTAATTTGTTACTAACATAATATAGACAAAATAGGCTGAAATATAATTTAGGGAATGAACTAATGAACTTTCCAATAATTCTTTTGTTTTTGTTTAAACTTATGTGCACATTTTTAAACAGTTTAGGCGAGAAAAGGGTAGCTAAACATTTTATCAAGTCTTTATTTGTATTTTTTTACTAATTAAATTTAAAATGTTTTCAATAATTATTTTGTTTTTTGTTTAACCTAAATGCACATTTTTAAACAGGTTGGACGAGAAAAAGGTAGGATTTGTAAATTCTTCTTATTCAATTTTAAAATGTGTCAGTTTTGGGAATTAAATAATTAACTTTTTAATAATGGTTTTTTTAACCTAAGTGCACATTTTTAAAGGGTTATTCAACTTTTTCCATCGTACTTTTGAATATTTTTTATTTTATAGAGAAATCGTGTTTTAAGTTAAAAAGGACTTTCACATACCTTTTGCCGGAGACAAAAATTTTACGGATCCTTTTCATCATAAGGTTTTTGTCCGTTATCGTTGAGGTTTTCTGTACGTTACGTAGAATTTGAATTTTGTTATAATGTAAAGGTATTAGTGACGCGATCACACATCAGTATTTTTTTTTATCGTATTCCTTTACCAAACATTAATATTTTCTTTAGTTTATCACATTATTTAATTTGTTAGTTAACTAAGATATATACGAGAACATCATTTCTTAAAAACAAACAGATACAAAATAATATATACATATTTTGTGCATGTAGGAGGGAGAAAAAAGCAATGGCACAATCTGTCTGTAATAATAGATTGACAAACGATTTAGGACCTCGTAATAATTGGCACCTGCTATACGGAATAGTTGAGGGATGCACTGCCAATAATATAACATAACTGTCAAGCCGTCAATCCCCGAAGGGTAGGGCTGCCGCGTGGTCGCTGGTCGTGGGTTCGATTCTCGGTTCGGGGAAAGTGGTTTTCCATCAGGAATTTACGGTTTATGGCAATAGGCTCGCCCCCTATTACATGAGACTTAAACATAACTGGTGGAATGTGGGTGTTATATTAGGTAAGCCCTTTGCTTAACCTGCGTTGCCGATGGCCGCTGGTATTTTTGAACGAAAGAAACATCTTTAATTTTGACATCTATCTACCGCGCAATGGGCTCGCGTGGTTGATTATAGCCTACCCTCGCTCATAAAAAGGTTTCGTACGTACGTACGCACAGCAGTGGGGACATTTATGGCTGATATATTAATTATGCGCACGCAGATTAAGTTTTTTTAAGATTAACTTAAAGTCCTTTCAGTGAGCCCATCTTCAGCACAGAAGACAATGACCAAAAGTCGTACCAAAAAAAACATGCTTCCCGAACAAAATTGTATAGTAATGACGTAACAACAAAATATATAAACCAAATGAAACTAAAAAAAAACTAACTATAAAAACGCACCGAGAAACTCCTCAACGCTGTCAGCAGGTAAAGTGCCCAAGAGGCACGTAACACTTTAAGAAAAATCTAGCCCTTGGGTCAGAGGAAGCGTCAATAAAGCGTTTAGAAATTTACTTATAAAGGCTGTGGGCAATAGGACCCCCATGGCCCTACCCCAAACGGCTCGAAAATATAATTTCCACAAAGTTTGGGGTTCGCTTGAGATTCTCCGCAGCCGCAGCGGCAGCGCCAGCTCAACACGCAGAGCTTGGAAGATGCGATGGCGCAAGAATATCGACGCATGTTGCGTTCCACACTACAGGCCTACCCATCTTCCAAGGAAACACTTATTATAATTGTTTTCATATTATTTTTACAATATTATGATTTTTTTATAGAGAATTTTAAATCTAATATATAAAATTGTCGTGTCACAGTTTTCGTTGCCATACTCCTCCGAAACGGCTTGACCGATTTTGATGAAATTTTTTGTGCTTATCCGGTATCTATGAGAATCGGCCAACATCTATTTTTCATACCCCTAAGTATTAAGGGTTGTCCACACCAAACATTTTTTTAGTCACCCATCAAAGTTACCGGGAACGAAGTCGCGGGCATCAGCTAGTTAGAGTATAGAAGTACGAATATTGTTTTACTCCTTATACATGGCGTTCACACAACCGGTTCAAAAGTCATTCTGTTAGATCTGTCAGTTGATTTTGACAGTTCGGCTGAGTTCACATCGTGGAGGTTTCCTTACAATATCTACATGCCTGGTTATGAGGTACTTTTCGATTTTTATAAAATTACGCTTAAACTCGGTTTTTTTTTACAAAATACTCTTTTAGACTCGTAGGAGTAAATACGAGGACTGCCTTTTAAGTTGTGTCGTTTGAAATAAGTAGGTATAGACAATCTAATAGAATTCTCCGGGATTTTAATACACTTTTGCGTGCGTTCGAACCAGTTTTTAAAACATGTATTGCACTCCAAAGAGTAGAGAGAGGGGGTACTCAAAATGGCCGATTTGTATGCGTCAGCTTCTTCGGGTGAGCTGAAACGTTGACCACGAAGACTTGGTTTAATTTTGGGGAACGTAAAAAAAGCGTTAGGGAGTCAGGGCTGTAAGGCGGGTGATCTAAAATTTCGACATTTTGGGTGCTCAAAAACATCTCACATCGCGGGCGATGTGCGAACTTGCATTGTCATGGTGCAGTATCATACGACGTCTTGAGTTGTTTTTTCGAAACTCTGTGATGACTTGTGGCATCAACAGTGGTATACCGGTCAGCATTAACCGTCTTGTGATCTTCTAGTACAATAGTGGCGTACCACAAACGAAGCAACCATTTTTTTAAAGTGCTCCGTGGGCAGACTTTGGTCGGTTTTGACTCGTCTTGGAAGACCCAGAAAGTTGACTGCTGCTTGGAATCTTGATCGTAAGCACATATCCAAGAATTGTCACCACTAACCATCATAAACGTGTTTTGACTCTCCTCGGTTGAATCGCTGCAGAGTTTTGCGACACCATCTAACACGGGCTGCTTTTTGGTGGTCGCTAAGCAAATGTGGTATCCAACGAGAGATCAACTTTCTTACACCGAGTTCTTCTGAAGTCGCGTTAAACCCCTTTGAAAGTTGTATAAATTTATCGCACGCATATTTTGCTTTGATATTTCCATTTTTACGACCGACTTGTCACCTTTGAATAGACGCTGCAATAAAACTATTCGACCCTTCAAAAAACATTTTCTCTGAATTCAAAAAGATGAAAAAAGCCATACGTTTTTTTAAATAATTGCGGGAGGGTTGCAAACGACACGACTTAAAGCAGCCATAGTATGATAAGTGCTGCAGACGATAAAAAGAACTTTGATTGCTTGCAATCAAAGTAGGTCTATATGTTCATGAAAATTATTTGATTAGCCGTATTAAACCTGTATCAATCGATAGCTAATGTTTTATAAGTGCCGCTATTTTATATTAAAATAAACTGTCGGAAGTTAAGTCGACTGGGCTTCATGTAATAATCTTTCAACCCCTGCCATTAATTAAATAAGTGGGTTTCATGAAATTATCAGTATACGTGAAGTTCTTTCGTCTTGAAAATTACAGAGGTGGGTGTAATACAACCTCATTTTTATCGAATAAGTATTAGAGATCGTAGAAAATCGAATGAAGAAAGTTCGTATCTTCTTGCTGGAACTTAGGCCACCCGCGCAGCACAAGATTGACGTTCGAGCTTAAGCAGATATCTCAGACTTCACTTTATTCCTTTTTATCGGAGATTAACTTCATGACACAAAGTGAATCAAAAGAGGTTTCTGCTCTCGGCATCTATCACGTGGAATGGAACTAGCTTCAGATAGTCGCTTAACAAAAAACCATCGAGGTATCTTTGACACTAAAGCATAATTTAATAACTTAACATCACACCATTACCTACCCATTTTATTATTGTGTCGGGTCGAGAATCACTAGTATAGTTACCACCTTGAATTTGACACAATTACTCAGCACAATTACTTAGCTTGTAGGTATAGCTCGTAATATTTGAATGTATTTGCATATAAGATAATGCGACGTGGGATTCTGATCACCGAGCAGTGTGCAAACGAACTTAAGGGCCGGTTTCCACCAAAGCGGAGAAGAGCGGAGACGAAAGGAGATGTTCGAAAATCAGCTGATCAAATTTACATCTGGTCTTTCGCCCTTAATGTCATTGGTCGAATTTGGCACATCTCCTCTCCGCTTTGGTGAAAACCCGAAGCGTACTAATTACTTCAAGAACACGTTGTTGTTCAACAAATACTTACTGCCAAATCGAATTTGCTCTAACAACTGCATCAGGGCTTAGTCATTGAAGACATAACATAACTGGCGAAATGTGGCTGAATTATTAGGTAGGTACCTACACTATAATAATCCACCCACATTTCAGCAGTTATGTTCATGTTTCATGTCATAACAGGCGAGCAGAGTATTGACTCCTACCGTGGCTGCTTCTGATAAATTCCTGATGGAAAATCCAGTAACAATTTGCCCAACCTAGGAATCGAAATCAGAATCTCATGCTCAGCAGTCGTGCTTGCGACCACTAGACCAACGAGGCAGTATGTAGTAGAGGTCTGTGTCCCAGTACTACTACCTGGGATACAGACCTCTCACTTGAGGTGGAAAGGGCCGTCAACATCACATGCACAATACGTATTGGCAGATGTCACATGACTTAGAACTTTCAGTTCTAGGACGCACCGGTTTCTTCACAATGTTTTAATTTTTATTTAACCATTTTGAAATTCGTAAGAATAAATTAGATAGTTAAATTATTCATTATATAATTTTTGTGCAAAAAGAGGATTTCTCGATCATTAGCCGTGCTTGCTTAGATTAGTTTTTGAGTGTGTTTCCGAATTTTCTCCGTGCCTCAGAAAGCTGTTGGTCTCGGCTACCATACAAAGATCTTTGGCCGTTAATTCGTAACAAGTAGTCAGTGGAAAGTCTGACAACCAATTTTATTTATTCATTTAATGCACAATGTACACAGCATGGTTACACGCTAGGCTTAAAACTAGTGAGTACATGACCCTGTTAGGGCGGAGCAAGAAAACTTAAAACTAACAATATTGCAGTATAAATATTATATAACGTAAATTATGAACTTACAAAATTATTCAATTAAAATATTATATTAATTAAAACTTATATCTAGCTTTATACAAACGAAAAAAAAAATAGGAATATTTATTAAAATTTAACATACATTTATATTTAATACGTTCTATTTTAACATTTTACCAACGGATATCGTACACCCTGTACTAATTGGGTTATACAGGTTGTTATAGTTTAATAATGTTCCTATGAACTAGAACTACCAGTGGTTTCATTTATTGTCGTATTGTCGGCACCACCCTGTAGAGGTTAGGTAGGCTCGATGAAAAATATGTACTGGTATTCAACTGCATGTTAGATTAGAAGCCTAGCCCAACAAAGTTGGGAAAAGGTTAGGGTTGGATGGCAGATGATTGTTATAGAATAAAATAATGTTCGTAGCAAACCGACTTTTTAATCTGTTGTTTTAAAACTACTCCAGAAACTGGTCCTTTTAGCAAACAATTATTGTATGCGTTTTATTGGCAGGGCTTTATTCATGTCACATAATTCGGAGAACTTTTGAAGCATATATTATATTTGAGTGTAGAATTTATTATTGTTGTTCATGAATCCGTAAAACGTTAATCACTTCAGTAAAAGAAAATTGCTTTTGAATTTTAACAAATGCATACTTTTTATGCACGTCATCTTGAATTTTTAAAATGTTAGTTTAGGTCACACAGGGCAACGATCGGACTAGCAGCCATTTAAGCTATTTTCGTAGTGTCTAACAGAATAGGAAATATTATTTTAAAATATTCTGTAGCATCGAACTCGATCGACGAACACCTCTTTGTTATTAGTGCCAGTTCTTTGTGTGAATACTGCATTATTAATATTGGCGCGCTGTAATTCGCACCGTGTTGATTACAGGTAGCGGGTCTACAGACTAGCGACTTTAGTCACGAACCTATTCAGCCACTTTCTATTAACACGGACCAATTACCTATCCATGCTTTTGTATACAAAAGGATTATTTATAGATTAGGATTAAATTTGAAATTTTGGACATCGGAATGCATTTTATATTATCAATACATAGTTACCGAAATTGATCGAGTTTGATGCTATTTTAAATTGAGTAATTTGTGACTAAATAATACCAGCCGCCCGTGTCAAATTTAAGGTTAAGCCACGCTTACCTAGGTTGGTCCATAGATGGGTGATTTGATTTGACCATTAAATACCGAGTTTCCTTCGTGCCTCGGAAAGCATGTTAGGCCGTTGGTCCCGGCTGTCATTTGTAGTGTTTTGACCGTCGTCAGTGGTCCAAAATTCAACAACCAGACTTACTAAGGGATATCGTGCTACCCAGTACTGGGTTGTGGAGGTCAAATGGGCACTCGCTCCATGAATAAAATATTGGCATTCAGCTGCATCCAGTTAGACTGGAAGCCGATCCCAATGTAGTTGGGAATAGACTAGGCAGATGGAGATGTAAATTGATCAGAGATCTATTCATAATGCATTTGTAAAACGGTTTCTGATTAAGTCAGTTAATTAAGTTCATTTATTTATTTTTTAAATGAAACTTCTTTATAGAGGTATTAGGATTTATTGTCACGAAAAAGCGGTACGGGCGTGTCACGAAAAAGCGTTACGGCCGTTTGGGGGAGTGATATCTCAGAAAGAAAAAAGTTATAAATTGTGTTCTGCAAAAACTCTATTTTCATTTGATATTGTAGCTTTTTACGATACGACTAATCAGTTTTTTCTATTTTGGCTCGTACAACGATTTCGTACGCACTAATGTTCGTGAACTGGTTTCCTAGCCGTAAGACCAACCCTAAATTGCGGTGTGCTTTTTAACAAACATCCGTGTTGTAAAACGCACGCCGTCCTTAACCTCTGAGGCGTTGCAATCGGATTCCTTCCAAGCAATATTGATAATCCCTTGGGTCGCGGGGAATAATGATAACACCGAACATTTGGACATATTGAAATATAACTTATTTTCCTCTTGTTTATTTTTTGTTTTTGTTAATTTTTTATTATTGATTTCTTGTCCTGTGTGAGACCAATAAATACTTTTTCTTTCTTTCTTTACGGCACCACTCTACTACGGTATTAATATTGTGCTGCAGTTTGTCATGATCAGTTTTCTGCTCTATTTTACGAACCAATTTTAATGCGATAATACTTATGGACGATTTCTCATGAAATTAGCTCGTATTGTCAAGTGTCAACACATTGCACGTAGATATTATAACGAGTACACTTAGATATTTACCAATCATTATAATTGTTAAGGTTGGAATCGAACTCATTTGCTCGAAAGACAAGTTGCTGTGGTCAGCTACCAATGGACTCACCAATCTTCGAGTTTAAAGAAGACAGTTACGAAATGTGCATAAGAAATCAGGTAAGGCACACGTCTTAACTGTGAACTCAGAAGCAGCAGCGGTGTCTTTATTGAACTTTTTTTTTGTTGGTAATATTAAGATGATTTTCGAGATCATGACCCGTCGTCGACGCTCAATGTCCGTCCCGTCAATGCCGGAGTTACGCCGTCTAGCAATGCCACAGGCGGCGTTGCGAAGAGTGTCCAGCGTACCAGGACTACACGCCGCATTATCAGTAAGTTAACGTTACTTAGATTAGTGTTGTATAAAGCCTTGTATCCACTAGGCAACATCTGGCGCGGGACACGTTGACATTTACCGTGGGACTTTAGTTTAACGTTGTCTGTCTACACATGACCGATCATCAGCGACATGTCGCCAGAGGAACTGACGACTGATCATGCGTAGGCAGACACATTGCTAAACAAAAGTTCAGCCAAATGTTGCCTAGTGGATACAAGGCTCAAGTCTAGCGACAACATGAGCCGGTGTTCGACGAACTCGTTTCAAACTACCACACTAATTGGCAACATTCGAAATTAAAGCATCGCAAAGGGATGTTACGCTTCAAAATTGGTTAGTCAATATGGGTATCTTGTTGATATGGTTTTTTTTTCAGTGTTTAATATAAACATATCTTTCATTGTTAGTGCATGTAATATCACTATATTTGTAAGTTAAGAATCATTACAAATTAGGTTCTTGGGCGATTTCCGTGGTTCGAAACAAACGAGTGGAGTCAGCCGATCGAGTTCGATCGAGTTCTATGACTGGGCTTCTGTGGGCGTTTACACTGTGGCAGCTGTAGATTTTTGTGTTTCAGCCGATTTTATTTTTTGTAGTTTTTTTTACGTTGTTATTGACGTTTTTCGGAGGAGCTCGTGGCTTAATAAGAACTGCCACTCGGATCGACCTTTAGGTTAAGCTGTGCTTGCCTAGGTCGGTCTGTGGATGGGTGACCGCCCGACATACCGAGTTTCCTCCGTGTCTCGGAAAGCACGTTAAGCTGTTGGTCCCGGCTGCCATATATAGATCTTTGGCAGTCGTTACAGGTAGTCAGTGACTTGAAATTCTGACATCCAGTCTTACCAAAGAGTATCGTATTACCTAGTATTAACTGGGTTGTGGAGGTCAGATAGGCAGTCGCTCCATGTAAAATACTTGTATTCAGCTGCATCCGGTTAGACTGGAAGCCGACCCCAACATAGTTGGGAAAAGGCTAGGCAGATGATGTTATTGACGTTTTTCGTTTTCTTTGATTTTAAGTTATGCTTCCGTAAGTTAAGATGTTGTCATTTATATATGTTGTGTTAATAGATTAAATGTTTAAATATGCTTGGCAAAATTGTCTGCGCACCTCTGTTTTCAATGTTTACCATGTTGTGCTTTCCTGTGATCCCAAGCTCTGATGTAATTATTGTTTTAGTTTAAGAGTAGATGAAGTTATTATGTTCAAAATACATACATACTTTCAATATTAGCTATATTTGACCATATAGTTTTAGCATCGGCGGCTAGTTGAATATTTTTAGCCTAAATTAGGCAATGCAAGATGCGAGATTAAAAACTCGAGATCTAGCATACTAAGTTGAGAATGACCATAGAACTTGAACAGACAGTTCTGACCCCAGACTTTGATTGATTTCAAACCTACGTATAATATAATAAAAAAAATGTTTATTTATCCTAATAGCGGCGTTGATGCTCGCCACACATCACGCCAATTGTTTTCGCGGGGCGAAAAGCGAGCTGAGGAGTGTCGCTTAGCTACGCTGAATGTGCAGGGGGGTATAAAAGATAAGATGGACGAAGTATGCGAGAAAGTGAAGGACAAAATAATAGATATGCTTTGTATGAATGAGACGAAAAGCAAGGGGTGGACATGGACATATCCAAACATGGCTCCCTGACTGCTAAAGTTCGCAAAGGGCCCTGTCAGGGTGTGGGGGTTGTTCTCTCAGAGCGGATGATGAAATGTGTAAAAAAAAATTATGTGTGTGTAAGTCCCAGGATTCTGTGGCTAAGAACCAAGGTGGGCCTGAACCCTATCTTTTTTGTGTGTGTTTACGCACTCGATATGGGGAGCTCACTTTTGGAGCGAAAGGAATTCTGGGGCAGTGTAAGAGATATAGTGAATGGATGTAGGGCAAACGAGAAGATTGTATGTAATGCTTGGGGATTTTAATGGCTGGGTTAAGAGGAACGGGTACGAAAAGGTATTAGGTGCTTTTGGAGATCATAGAGTGAATGAGAATGGAATGAGTTAACTAGAGATTCGTGTAGAGAAGAACCTTGCTGTGAGTGTGATGAACACTATGTTTAATCACCGAAGGATTCACAGGTATACTTGGGAAACGGAAGACAGTAAAGTATGATCGATTTTGTGATTGTAGATGAAAGATTGAAAAGTAAGGTAACAGATACAAGAGCATATCGGGGTGTTAATGTAGGAACTAATAATTTTTTTGGTAATGTGTCGGATGTATGATCTGTTCAAGCATTGGCGTCACCGAGTTCGAGTTCCTGTTACTGCTCTTGAAAGAATAAAAGTAGAAAAATTGAATGAATTGGAAGTAAAGGAGGAATATAAGAGAAAAGTTAAAGAGAAGACGGATAAAATATTTGATGGTATAAATGATTACAGTTTAGAGGAAGTATGGGACATTGCGCAGAATGGTATGGTGCAAGTGGCGACCAAATTATGTGGTCTAGCGCGGAGGAAATGTGGTAGTAGGACGGATGGTTCTTGGGTGGACGGTGAAGTGAAAGAGCTTGTGTGCAAGAAGAAAGAGGCCTGGCTTAATGTTTTAGCCTGTAAGACCCAAAATAGAATGAATCAGGCAACGGACATGAAAGATGATTTGGAAAAAGTGAAGAAAAGTTACACCGAAAGAAAGCGAAAGTGGAAGAACTGGTAAAAAAAAGATGGATGAAAAAGATACAGGAAATTCGCTGACAACTTCAGGGCCAATGTTAAGCTGTTCTGGAAACAGGTAAGATTGGCTCGAGGAGTGTCAGGAACATCGAGTATGAACGCTGTAAAAGCAGAGGACGGATGCCTACTAAGTAAAGAATGTGAAGTTTTAGAACGCTGGAAGGGATATTTTAAAAGTTTTGTTTAGTGTTCAGGATAGCGTGGAAGGAGTGGGTAACTGGGCGGAAGCCAGTTTTAAAGACCCAGACTTAGCTGAAGAGAATGAAATAGAAATGGATGAGATTGTAAGAGCAATGAGAGGAATGAAAGTGGGGAAGGCTGCAGGGTATGACAGAGTGTCTGTGGAAATGTAGAAAAGCGGTGACGGGGTGGTAGCAAGCCTGTTGTACCGAATATTTAATATGTGTTGGAGATATGGTCGCGTGCCGGATGACTGGTGCCAGGCCGTAATTGTACCACTATATAAGGAAAAAGGTTCACGTAGAAACTACCGTGGCATTAGTCTTTTGAGCGTTGTCGGGAAACTGTATGCGAAAGTGTTGATAACACTTTCAACAACGCACAAACTGAACTAAACAAGAGTGAAGGTGTATGAATGCATTGACAGATTTTGAAGTCATTCATCAACTTGGATCAAAGTCACATTGCACAAAGACATTTGCACTGTAGCACACCATTTTCTGAGCCGTTTCGTATTTTCGCCGATGCTACTACTACTAAGGGCTAGAGTCATCTATCATCGATGCTAACCATCATCATTCTCTTTTCAGATTGCTTCGCTCGCGGACGGTAGGTCCTGGAACGAGGGGGACTACACACCAGAAACGGTTTACTCAGGAGAATTTTATAACTTATCTGATAGTACATTCCACACCTCTGAAAGCGATAACAACATTTCGTACCAGTAAGTTTTTTTTTTTTTTGAAAATGTTGATTAATACAAGAGCAGCGGCGGCCCAAAACCTGTGAAGGGAAAACATTGGAGGAAACCGGCATGTCTTAGAACCAATAAATTCGAAGACATGACTGTGATATACATACATGTGTATGTATACCAACCCGCACTGGGGCCGCGTGGTGGATTATAGCCCTTCCCGCCTAGAGAGGAGGCCTGAGTCCCTGCAGTGGGACCATTATAGGCTGATGGCTGGATAGATGAAGGCAAACATGATACTTTACCACTGGTTATCACTGAGGAGAAGGTCCAGTTTGACCACCAGTTTTTCAAGTAAAGCACGCTTTCAGATTTTTCATACAAACTTTATCATCCTGGTGCTTCCATCCTTTACTGATTTGAGGGTTATAACCTAGATAAGATTACTCCTCGAATTACAGGGAATCTATTGGTAGCTACGGTCAGCAATAGAAGTAGCTTAACATTTCGGATTTCCTTTATTTTTAATGTTTCAAAAGATTATTCTTTAAAATATTTCTTACTCATCAATAACAAAAACAGAAACTGCTTTGAAACTTTGCGTAGTGTTAATCTACTTATATTGACTGTACACATGGCGACACATGAAGCTGTGTTACATTTCCTGTATAACATGGCCTCGCTTTGTAGATTCTACTCTTTAGAGTCTCTGATTGTACGGGAAATCTACATTAACTGGATTTGTATTGTTTGATTTGCTGTGCGTACTTTTATTATTACTGGATTATAAAACGTCCATATCCGTTAACAGCTGGGTCGTATTTGGGCTACGCTGCATCCAATCTGATAGATAACATTTACAAGACTTAGGTTACGGACGAACTAATAAATTAACTTCGACGTACCAACCAGGAGCCAGAACACTGTATCGACAGAATCGACTCCTCTTAAGTCAATTTATTCGAGCCAGTAACCCTATTACATACCTATTACTGTTTTATTGATATTACAACAACGAACACAAAACCTTAAGTACGTACAGGCGAACAAGCTATTCGGTGAACAGGCAACAGGGGATTATGTTGCTTCCCGTTAGTGAAAGAATTTTCGGAATCAGATCAGTAGTTACGGAAGATTACCCCCTGGCATACAAACAATAAACTTTTACCTCCTCATAGTATTAGGATAGATTTAAAAGTTAAGGCAAGTTAGTTGCCTGTATACCAATCCCTTTGTTTGAGCGTACCTATCCATTGTTTTAAGAGAACAGCTTTCACATCAGTTTCACTTCACGTTTTGGACTGATGTAAATTATACTGAATACGTGGCCTTGGGCGAGTGACTACCGTGTGGACCGGGGTTTGATCTTCATAGTTATTAGATTAATCTACTAAGAGCCTTTAAGTTGCCAGCACTCGTGCCCTTTTTGTTTCTTAGCCTATATTGTCCCACCGCTGGACAGAAGCCTCACCCATAACCTTGCACTCTTCCCTCTGTGCGGCTTTGTCCATGAAATTTGTCACATATAAATGAGAAATGCTCTCTTACAAATTATGATAATTATGTTAAATCGTCTTGTATTTTTATTAACAGCAGTGAGTACGGGACTAACCGGTACACCGGCTTTGGCAACCAGAAGACTTCGCAGTCAACTCCTATGTCTCCCATGCACAGCGGCAATGAAACTTTCGACTCAACTATGGCTTCTTTGGCTACTGTAAGTACTTATTTATTTATCTTTACATAAACACTTCAAAAAATTAATTTCATCTATCCGTGTCACCGTGTTGTTCTACTTAACTTTTCAGAGGATTCTGATGCAGTTTACATCCATCGTTTAGCAAAAGTAAAACTTGTATTCATATAACATAACATCACGCCTGAAATCCCCGGAGGGCTACGCAAAGGTGTACCTAACTCACCCACGTTTCGCCAGTTATGTTTCAGTGTAATAAATTCCGTGTAATAGGGGGCGATCCTATTGCCATCAACCAGACAGAAATCCAGACTCCGTGACTACTAAAAAAAAATTAATGCGGTTACTAGTGGTAGCAAAAACCATGTTGTACGTATTCGTGATGTGCCATTAATTCTGTGATCGGTTCCCGGCAACTGGTGTTTAGCATGATGTAAAATAAATTACCAATCACACTAGCGGTACCGCGTAAACCAAAGTACCAAACATATATTCCACAGGGTGTGTCGTGTCTACGGTTTTTTAATTATGTTTTAGCTTATAACTAGTAGAAAACAACTTGAATACAGTCAATTTTATGAAACTTATTAATTTAATAGATACACCACAGTCATGACATTGTTTTGAAAATACATTTTTATCTACATTTTAACCAACTTCACACAAAACTAAAATAAATTCGATACAAATTGACAAGAACCTGAACTGCACACTTGTAGTGGTCATACTACACAAACATCCTTGTTTTGCTAAGTTTTCAGCGAGCGATGTTGACTTTCACTTAAATTTTAACGCTTCACTCTTGCCGCTGGGCTGTACCTGTTTGAAAATGCGTCAAATCCCTACTTTTGATTAAATTAAATGATTGCACAACTCATTACCTGCTGAAAACTGATAAAAGTTCTAGACTTACATTGTCAATAGTCAAAGTTAAACGCTAAAAGCATTACTTTTTTTTACTTAATCAAGGGCAAGTTCGGACGGTCGCGCAAACGCTATGACGAAGAGAAAGAGCGCTTTATCCCGCGCAAGCCGAAATCATATGGCCTGTCGTTGAGGATCGTATGTATTCATTTCAATAAAATGTTCGCAAACATTCGCATGGTATTGCACGACCTTCTGGACTTACCTTCTATGCGACTTCTCATCATCAATCCATGCATTTCTAAGTATATCATCCTCGATTAGAATAGACTAACGTTTTCGGCTGTCCGATCAATAGCCAATCATGACTGCAGTATGCTCTCAGGGCTGAACCATGTCTGTCAACAATATCAGATTGAGGATGGAAAATATGCTATTCAGTATTGATAGACATGCTTTAACCCTTAAGCAGGCACTACTCATTATTCTATTCATGTTTCTTTTCTCTCTAAGAGTCTGAGTAAAAAATGAATCGAACAGAAAAAATAATTCATTAGTTAACCAAACCAACTATGCTCATGTAATTCCACTCTGCATCTTGCTCTTTCTTTTCAAATGATAATAAAAAGAAATGAAATTAGCAGATGTATCTAAGCAAAGAAATTACGTTTTCAACGACTTACACAAGTTACGACGAAATCTATATCTTCGTCATTTTCTATGTATCTGTGTTTACATCAGTTGTCGTTCATATCACGCTAACAACATGATACCAAGTACTGCCCTCAACTCAGATACTACTTTTCCACCCAATCATGACTCGATGCATGTGTGGAACACCAAATCACGCATGCACTTAGTCTACTGTGCTGACGATGACATCAGATCCACATTACACTTACACGACTATAGTACCTGCTTCACTGCCACCGATGAAAAAGCGACTAGCTATCGACGATATTCGCACTTAAGAAAAATATAGTATGGCTCGTGTGAGTGAAAGAGATAGATAATATTATGTTAGTAATAACTGTACTGTAACACGTGGCGTGAATTGCCAAGCAAAATACTGGTTGGGTTCGGCAAGTCTGATCGCTTCTCGTTTATCGCCAGCGGTGGGGCAGATGCTTATCTCAGGACGAATTTCAGCAATAAAACTGAAAGCGATCAGCACCTCTAAGGGCGTACGCTAAATTCCCCTTCACCTCCGAACGATTCAAAAAGGCCCCACGAGTTCTAGCGTACACCTTACCGCGTCCAAGACGTCTCTCTTGATCTGATCGCGTTCAGTTTCTGTGGCGAAATTCGCTCTTAAGGTTCCTAATGACGTAACAGGGCTGGTCGGTGTTCACTTCATCCGTATCCAAGGCTGCTCGCACCGCCACTGAGAGCGCTGTCCGCTACGGCGGGATAGCTACCCAGAAGGTATCGGAGATGGCCTCCACTGTGACCGAGAAGGTAAGAGCATACACCTATTACTTTTTCTACACAACAAGCATACAACATAAGACAAATGAAACACACAGAATATAAGACAATTGAAATACAGACAATAAATACACTCGTTGATACTGTGATCTCTTTGAGAGGTCAGGAGACCAAGACATATTTTATTACTCAAAAACATAACTTCCGAGACATTGAGAACAGTCTTAAAATTACTTTAATCAATGCTCTCTGGTCCCCACGCAGGCGGTGGGCACAGCGGGAAATACTTACGCTTTCAACAAGAGGCAAAAACTCTATTTTAATGTGTCTTGGAAATAAAGCAATAGGGTAGTTAACTAAAAGAATCTAATTTCCGTCAGATAGATTTCCAAAAAATATTGGACACGTATTTTTTCCTTTTTTCACGTAAGCAAACAATGAAGACTATACAGTGCTTTGAAAACTCGTGTGACGTCATATTCTAAGATGACTTATTATGACAGTTAATAACAAGATTAGTATGACATTTTGTACCGGTGACTGATGTCACAACCCCCCACTCAAATCTTTGACGCGTTTTATCTTCGTCAATTTTTATTGATCTGATAAAACAAAAAATATGCATCCAATATTTTTCGATAATCTAACAGACGGACTAACTAGAATCATATTTTTTAGTCAGTAAACATTCCTATTGTTTCTCAGTACCTACCCCAACTTTTCCGGCGCTTTTGGGAAGGCTTCGGTGTTCACGTGCCCGTTCACGCCAACAATCTGTTTTTTAGTAATAAGTAAATATTTCTCAATGTTTTGTAACTTGGAGCCGCGCAGTGGCCGGTCAAGGAAAACATGGTGAGAAAACCGGTGTTGCTAGAAGCAAGCATGCGAAGACATGTGACATGTAGCATCCCACGGTGCCTGCTGGATAGGTTATACGCCAGTCTCTCCCACTGAGCGGTCTACGTCTTAGCGGTGGGAATGTTATTCTGTCTATAGCGGTCGGTCGGCGGCGAAGGCCTTCATGTTATATATTTAAAAACATTATTATTATTGAAAATGACTGATTGATAGTTCTAGTGGATGCATTGTTATGTCCTATTAGCTGAGCATATCATCTTGGGTTCGATTTCCAAGATTTACCATCAGGAATTTTCATTAGTAGCCCGGAGTATAGTTTTATCTCGCCCTCTATTACACTTCGTAACTATAAAGTGCAAATGTTGTACATTTTTGCAGATTGCAGGCGAGACGTTATGTAATGAATACTACGAGTGTATACAGTATCCATTACTAACTAGTATATAACGCGGGTCAATAAATATTTATTATTTGTTCTCTGTTTCAGGTGAACACCCGCGGGGGCTGGAGCACCCTGGGTGGCACCACCGATCAGCGGCGAGCGTCCAATGCTAGCGCGAACTACCAAGGATCTGGCTACGGCGCCATGAAGAACTCTACGTCTGAGCCATTTAGCCAATGGTACGATTTCCAATATTCCAATATTTTCTACATCAAAATTATGTTGGCATCATTATGAATACTCTTTTATCTACGACTCCAGGCTTTTTTCCTTCTTTCCGAATCGACGGGACTCTCAGATCACTTGGGCCAGAGATTAGGTACTTCTATAGCAGCGTCAGTGACTCAGTGATGAACTTAAAGTTCCAGGTTCTTATAATCTATGCAGCAGCACACATGACGATCTTATGACTGCTGAATTTTGGGCCAAAATAGATGTTTCAAAATGTATGGAGCCCCGGCCAGGTCTTGGTACAACATACAAAAAAATGGGGAAACACAATTAAAACAGTTTTCAATTAACTACTTTGAATTGGCTTTGTTTGGTAGTAAAGCACAAGAATGTACACTTGAAATTGCAACACACAACAAAAACCCGCCATGATGTGGCGGTAAACTGTCATTTTTATTGAATATTGATTCATTGTGTTTGGGGTGTTTTTGGTAGTGGTACCGAACGGAAAAAATGAACAAGAAAGAGGGTAGACCGATTTGTCTGCTCATAAACATCCACCCGCAATGACTTCAGTTTATCCGTGATCATGGTGCTTGTAACAGCGCCGAAATATCGGGAACTCGAAACAATCAGTAAACATGGTAAATATCCCGTTTTCAGTATAAATAATAATGTTTGTTTCTGTCATATTCAAGGAACTTATATACTAAATGGGATGTGCACGTGCAACTCAAAAGCGTTCCGAGCGAGATTACCTCGAAAGTGGTTGTCATCTCTTTCTAATGTTCAAAACGGATCAATTTGTATGGCCTATAGATAGTTGATCTATAGGCCTTACAAATATTTGTTCCGTGCGGGGATCGAACCAGCGGCAGCACACAGCGCAGCAGTCCAATCGCTCAGCCACTTCGCCAACCGTGCCGACATAACTAAATGTTTCACCTCGCACATTGCGCTTAGAAGCGGTTTTTCAAACTTAGTGGCTTACATCGGGTTCAGTGTATTATTATAACCTGGTTCGCGGTACTTGTTGTAAATGGAAACAACTCCATTGCAAACTACGCCGCGAGAGAAAACGTTTGTCACTTGTCAAAGTCATCTTGACAGAATGTTGAGTAGCCATACTGTCTCATTGGTCTAGTGGTCGCAAGCACGACTGCTGAACAAGATCTCCTGGGTTCGATACCTAAGCCGGGAAGTGTTATTGGGTTTTTCCTGCAAGAATTTCTATCTATTTCTAGCAGCCACGTAGTCGGAAGTTGTGCCCGGTTAATGTGCTACATGGGACTCATAAAATGAAAATCAAAAGTTATTTATTCAAACTAGGCTGATAATCAGCACTTTTCGAACGTCAAAATTTACTTTACTTATTTACAAGTGTCAGTCCCCCAAAACGCCCACCCTTCGACACTTCCTAGTGTTTTTACTAGAAAGAAGAAGTGGCGGAACAAACTCCCCAGCAACACATCTGTATGTTTGGTTAGAAAAACCAGACTCGATACAGTAGTAAGGTGTAAGTTAATTTTACGATTGACTACAAACACAAATCAATAATAAAAAAGTATATAATAATAAAAACACAAAAAAGAGATAACATTATAAGTGAACTAATTTTGGAGAAAGACCATAAATAACATTGTCTTGTGTTCAACTCAGCGACCATACAACTACATAATATATAAAATATAAACGAGTCTAAATGAGGGTTTACACCTCTTCCTAACCCTACGGGGATTACTTTATTAAATAATGTTCTTGAGTATAATATTGATAATTTTTACTTAGCACATACATACTTACATTGCCACGCTAAAGTTCCTCAGCATTATTCCTGTCTATGTCGAGATTTCCCAATACCTTGAAGTAAGGGCTTCTTAAATTATAATTCATCGAATCAAAAAATCTTAAAACCGTCCATCACTTTCAGGACCGAGTCTGTGCCACAGGAGTCGGTGACGACTCGTAACGTGGATGGGCGGGATCTGTCCCGGGTCGGAGTGGCTCCCGGCCCCAATGTGCGCAATGGTAATAACTCCGCGAATAAACCTACTAGCAACGCCGAGAACAAACCCGGTGACAACGCCGGCAATAAACCCGGTGACAACGCCGGGGCTGCGGCCGAAGAGGAGAACTGGGACTGGCTGAACCAGTAAACTATCCAGGTGAGAATACCACAGCGAAGCTGGGGAGACCTGCCGGCTGTCAGTTTTTATGCCGCCTATGGGCCGGCTGGCAGAGTTTTTATACCGACCATGGGCCTCTCTCTGACTTGGCTTTACAAACCACATAAATAGGTAGATTTCACGAAACCATCACAGTTTGCACTAAAAGTAATCGTGTCAAAAATCGTCCCAAATTAGGTTACTTAGTTACTCCATGACCAATCACCGTGTCCTCATCATATAGCCTAGCCTTTTCCCAACCATGTTGGGGTCGGATTCCAGTCTAACCGAATGCAGCTGAATACCAGTATTTTACATGGAGCGACTGCCTATCACTGAATACTGATTCATAATTAATATCCTTATTTGCATTCCATAATGTGTGAAGACCTTACAGTGGACAATAGTGTTACAGTTCAATTAGACTGATTTTAAATTTTCTATACAAACAGAAGTTTCCAATTATCTTTTATTAAGTAAGACATTTCGATAATGTTTTCTACTAACTTTTTATACCTGGCGTGTGTATTTTTATTAAAATAAGTTGTCATTTCGAAAAATTATGTGAAATACTGTATGAAATGAAACCGTACGCCGTACACGCTCTTAAGCTAAGGTACAAATATGGACCCTCTAGGTCTAGGCCCTAGAGGGTCCGTAATTGTACCTGTAGATTGGGATGTATAGTATACGGTTCCTAGAGTCTAGGCCTAGGGTCTAGGAACTTTCACAAAAATATAAGTGACGGGAACAGAATCCCGCTGCATTGTATTAGAAGATAAGCTGCCATTGCTGGCAACATACCAACAGTTTCGATAACCTCGCCCGACTTGTGCCAAAACGCTTCAAATCTAGTAATTGTTTTTAGGTCTTAGAGTGCAGGTCTAACCCTAGTTAGGAAAGTCACTCGTTATGATAATGACTTAGTTTTTTGGGGTGTAAGGGGTGGTTCTGGTGGGTTCTCTGGGGATAGGTAGACCCCTTTTCAAAAGTCACATGAGGTTGGGGACCCCCTGAAGGTCAGATAATAATCACGTTGGAGGTTTACCCCCTTCCTGGTAAAAAAGGAAAGGAAAAATCACGAAAAAAGATTTAATGTGTGACGTGTAAAATATTAAAAACCCAAGCAAGCGAATTTGTGTCGTAAAATACCACGTGACGCTGGGGGAGTAAACCTCACGTGTTTGGCTTGTCGTGAAACTTTTCATTTTCATTAGGGATTTTTTACCCTCAAGGAAAATGAAATGTTTTGTTCCCAACCAACAATAGAAACCAAAGTATTTGGTTACGAACAATAAGGCATTGTTAAGCAGCAAAGTGAGTGAGTAACCGTCTTCGCAGAATTCGGAGCGTTCAAATATTACGTAACGCAGTTTTTGAAGATTTTTGAACGCCCTTCTCCCCTATGTAACGTGCTGTCACGTTTTTCTGTACCCTCTCCTGTAAAACGTTACGTAACCACCAAGTGACCATTTTAAGCTAAAATTTTGAAGGGTTAAAAAAACAATGTTGCGTGACGCGTGGTTCAAACTCACCCCTCTCCCCCCAAATTCGTAACGTAATACTTGTACGCTCCCTAAACATTAACGGGCCTTTTTCATAATAGTCGCTGATATGTTAATTGCTACTATTTGAAAGCTTTATCTGATGGTATATTGTTGTTGAAATTGACAATTCCCCTTCAATTTATATTATCAAGTGTATTCTATTATGTGGGTAGGGTATGTTGATATTCACTGAGAGATTCACCCGTGTACTGACTCTTTGTCTAAAAACATGGCGTTCAGCTCAAAAACAGATTATATGAAAAGAGAAGTGAGCTCAAGCATCCCGAAAAGCAGAAAGGGGTTTGAATTTTTTTAAATGGTAGCTGGCATATCGACTCACCGCCATTTTGTTTTTTTTAGAAATAACGGCCCACATTGAAATTGGTATGTATGGGTAGAGGACACCTAGACGAACAAAAACTGCCATGTAACATGGTACCTGAAAGTGTCACGTTATCGAGATATTTGAAAGTAAAGATCGACATTTATGAGTACAATGACCACATAAAAAATAGACGTTTTACTTGTTCATAGGCGTTGCTTATTATTATCACTGTTTATTGAAAGAGAATAGGTACATTACATACTACTAGGAGCACGAGAAAACTATTCTTTGACATAACATGTCATGCTCGTGAACGGGTGCTGTCAGTTGTGACTGGTCACCTCTTAGCTGCCACGGCTTGTTTGAACTATTATTTTATTTTTGAATCGTCGTTTTTTACTTTACTGTGGACACTTATTGTGCACATCTTGCTACATCGTTCTCACATAATATACCATCTCAACATGAATGATGTAACCAAAGTTTTGTAACAATATTATGATGTAAAAGAGTGTCCTTGGAGTTAACATTAATTATTTCAAAAAGTCGAAAAAAAAGCAAAATGGCGGGCAGGTTGATATGCCGCCACATCGGTTCTATCCCCTTTCAATATAAAACGCGAAAATCTTTTGCTTTGGTCGGGCGAATCTAACAATCTAAATATTTAGTGCTCCCGAACTAATCTACAATATTGAAGTACCGTGAATTAATCTTTGTAGTAATAACACTTTATCTCTTTTACTTTCAGAGTTCGCACCACACCACCTGATCACGGAAGTTAGCAGATTACAGCCGTACATCTATACATCGACAACGTTCGAACTGTAATACGTGTAGGTTCGTGTCGCGCTTGCACTCGGAACGAACGCACCATCTCTGTTTGATAGAACAATTGGCTATTTGACTACTGTTCAAAAATCACGAAAATTTTGACAAATAAGTGTTATTTCAAAGAACTAACAGAATTAACACGATGTGTGAAATAAATAATAAAATCGATACAAAAATGGAGTAGTTACACGCTTTAAAAGTTTTTGGTAGGGGCACTTTCTATTCTTGTCCCGCGAAACGGCCATTTGTACTACGTAACTACGATGGTATGACATATTACTTCGCAATTTTGTAGCGCTGTCTTTGTATAGCACGTCATTTAAAATCAGTTACAACAAAGCCATTTTTTATCGATTTTATTACTTTTTTCACACGTATTATTTCTGTTAGTTCTTTGAAATAACATAACAATTTCGTGAATTTTTAACAGTAATCAAATTCCCAATTCCCACAGACAATTTCACCAATGTCATGCAAGCGTCAAGAGATCCAGTCCCGTCACAGTTGTTGCAACTTTCATCATCATCTGCTTATCTGACCTCGACAACCCAGTTACTGGTATAGCGATACACGCATACATACACCTACGTAACACTGGCTGCTTGTAACTGACACAGATGTATCTTATCTCAACCAAAACAAAAATTAGAGTGGATTTAGTGGTGATGCAAAGTGACAAGTGACAACTGTGTAAATACTGTATCGATCGATCGAACCGAAATTTGTCGAACAAAATGCGACTATCGATGAATAGAAATCGATTAACATTCCAGCATAATAAGATGACGTACTGATTTCCTCACTATACTATTTGATCAGTCGCATTTCGCCAAATTCTAGTTCTACGATGAAACGTTCGAACGTTGTCAAGGTATACTATTTGAGGCGAATCTCAACAACAAAAATAAACGCGAGTGGCAAATCTAATCTTGTTCAAAGGCTTTCAATGACTTTATTGCAGTAAAATTATACCAAGGGTGTCTTTTAAGTCAGCTTTGATGTGCAGCTTGGGTTTAGTTTTGTTAGTGAAATTCGCCCGTAGTAACATTAGTTCTTTTACTCTTCGATAAATTCCAAATTGCCCAATCTAAGGGAAATATAATTATACTGTTTTAGTTGTCGGGTATAATTCGGTATACACTGACGGTTTCGTTGTAACTTGAACTGAATTGTAATAGTAAAACGTCAGTCTATTCGGAAGTTATTTTTAATGAGGTAGTCGTGGAAGTATTATTTTTGTAATGGCTGCAGTTTTTGATGTGGATAAAAAATACAACCTAAGTAATACAATATGTGCTGGTAAAGGTTATAATATGCTTTATCTGCTGTCCGTGGACACTGGCGACACATATGCTTATAAATATTTTATGGTGTCAGACAGACATAATGATTTCAATTAAGAGAGAGAACAGTTTGGGTTTCAAGAATTTTCTTTAAGTGGGAACACAGAGTTCGATATAACTTCAGTCCTTAGAAACAAAATACAGCCACAATTAAAATTAGTAATTGGAATATTTTTTTGACTGTTTACTATTTCAACAGAGTAAATAGTAAATTATAATCATACAAGTTGCAACACAAACCCGTCGATGTAAACGAATTTAATGATTTTTAGTTTAATAAATTCTGTATTTATTATTATGATATAGATTATAAATCGATTTAGGAAATTGTATAAATATATTATGTATATTACTTCATTGTTATAATTCTGTCCATATTTGGTGCCACATTATTTTATAGTATTTTGTTGAATTTAATATATTGTTTGAATGTTATATTTCTGGGAAATGCGCAATTTCAATTCTTGCGTCATTTCTGATGCTATTCCACTCGTCCAATTAGTGAGAGGGCTTAGTAATTATATTAACAAATAACTCTTTGTAACTATAGCTGCTGCCAGTTAAGATGTCAACAGCGGTCTTGACCCACCTACATTTATTAAAGTTCTTAACTATGAAATCCAAAAATAAGCCTGTTAAATTTTATAGTGTGCGTGATCTTCAACATTTTTTCTAATGATAAACGATACATGGTTCATTTGTTTTGGTTCGTACAAAGATATGTTAGGGAAAGGGCAATGACCGCTATTGACGTCTTAACCCAGATGTTACTGAAACTTTTTTTTAGCTCGGATCCCAGTACTTTTTTAGTATTGTTACCTTGATACATATGGTAAACATGGAAAAATACCAAAAAAAAAACAAGTTTTCAGGAAAGCTCGGAAAATGCGGATCGTTTTAACGATCAGTAGTAATAGGCGGGTAGGTTAACGCTCATATAACTACCACTTTATCGATTGTATCCTATTTTAAATTAAAGATACACAGATATTACTATGAAAAAGGCTTTATTATCTAAATAAAAAAAGTTAATTCACAAATAAGTCTTTTTAGGAGTATGGTAAGTAACAAAACATGTTTTGGGGTTCAAATGAATTTTACTGAAGCTGGTGGAATAATTGCTGTATGGCCTTGGTACGGAACAAACCATAGTACGTATCCCAATCTAGTCGTCGTAGACTTAGAACTTTTGTTTACAGCTGTGTCCTCCATAATATGGTACCATAGCTTCGTCTATGCTGTACATTTCTTCTAAAGGAGCCATATTCAGGAGTATTTCGTTCAAGATATTGAAAAGCGGTTTCAGCTTTGGAAAGTCACTTTCAGTAGGTAGTTATCTGAGCATTGTTATCATGACTCATGACTATGAGTCATGATAAATGTAAATGTGTGTGTCTGATGATTTCTCCCAGTACATGTCATCATCATCATCCATAAGACGTCCACTGCTGGACAAAGGCCTCCCCAATAGAACGCCATAACGAACAACAGCCTGCCGTTTGCATCCACTGGTTGCCCGCGACTCTCACGATGTCGTCGGTCCACCTCGTGAGAGGCCTACCAACGCTGCGTCTTCCGATTCTTGGTCGCCACTCAAGAACCTTTCTTCCCCATCGGTTGTCGGTTCTTCGAGCGATGTGACCTGCCCATTGCCACTTCAACTTGGATATTCTGAGAGCTATGTCGGTGACCCTGGTTCTTCGGCGAATTTCCTCATTTCGGATTTTACCGCACAAAGAAACTCCGAGCGTAGCTATCTCCATGGCTGGTTGCGTATATGTATCTTCGAGGAACTACGATATATCCACTGTACAGAAAGAAGTATAGCAAGGAAATACTACATTTCACTCGTTGTCACATTACCCACTTTGTTCTCTTGAATCGCGTAAATATTTGTATATTTAACCAATAATTCGATAACAGAGTCATCAAACATACAGTCAAATACATTACATTGGAGTGTTTGGTGGTGACGTCTTGGCCCGTAGTTTTCTTGCAATTGTGGCCGGTCGTGAGCATTATGGTGATTTCTATAAGTCTAAATTTGATTTTTTTGGTACGGTTGGATCAACAAAAGGAACGGCTGACGTGGTGTTGCTAATAACTGGACCTGAATTAGATGTAGATGGTTTAGGTTGATGACCTTCCACAATTAGGGGTTCTTCGGTAGTTCGACTTCTGTTTGCTAAAGAAGACAAGGGTACACTGTCTTCGTCACTTTCGGAACACATGTATTCTATCTCAGCAGGTGCTCTTATCCGAGAACCTAGATAGAAAAAAAATATAACAACTGACGTGAGAAACTAACGTAAAGATTATATGACATCTAAATCAAACCTGGAAGATTATTCAGACTTAGTAACTCCTCATCATCAGAATTTTCAGCTGTGACATCAGCATTCGCGTTATCAGGTGGTAAAATAGTTATATTTCTTGAAAATGAGGCATCATCATCTAATTGTTCCAATTCGTCAACGATTTCATTGAGAGACAATGGTTTGCTATTCCTGGGTCTGATAGTTAGAAATACATCCCCAAATTACGACCGATCGTTAAAACGATCATCAAATATAATATCAATTGTTTTATATAAAAGATTAGACAAGATCAAATTGTAATTCATGGTTTTGTTAGACAGGGTATAAATTTATAAAAAACGTGCATAAAATAAATTTCAATCACAACATAATTTGTAAACACTTCCCGTTTTGAAGACATAGTGAAAGTAAATTACGCTAATACGAACTAAAACACGAAAGCACTTCAAAATTATGATCATAAGATAGTTTTCTATGCACCAAAACACAGTCAAAGAATCACTGCGTCGATTGGTACACAATAAGCAACAGTTATCCGCTTGTTATTATTTTTAAATTGAGGGTATTCCTCACGTATTTTTTTGATCTTTATAACGATCGGTCGTTATAAATGGGTTAACTGGCAGCAACTATAGGTATCATTATTTCTTATTCTTTTCATAAATTGCGATGATTAGCCCTTTGGACGAGCTCGCTCCCGTAGCTATACTGGCCTAAATATGTTAATCACTGGGCCTATATTTATGATAGAAAGTAATTAGACTATAAGACGTATGGATTAAAAAGGTTAGGTTCGCTGGTCCTCGTTAATTCCAGACGACGACTGGTCTATGGTTGAAATATAAAGTTTTGTACGTGAGATGGAGTGTGCTGTAAGATTTTCAACTTACGGCTCTCTAGTCGAACGTTGCTAATCAGACGACAAGCTCGTGACCCTTTGGCATTCAAGTTTCTGCAGTCGTGATATTAATGGAGGACCACGTACATTGAATGATATGCAACTGATTTTGTACTGAGACTCGGTCAGTACCGTAGTAATTAAAAGTATAAAAACGTGTAAACTCTGCTATGCTTCTTTTATGTTTGTGAGATCTGTGACCGGTACGCGACACATATCAAGTTCATGCTTCAAAAAGTCATCACAAATGTATTTAATACCAGTATCGGTTACGTTTAAACGTTTACGTTTTTAAACAGACTTCTCAAACAACAAAAAAAATATTCCATTGTGTATTTTTTAAGTTTTAGCAAATTTTTACATCTTATCTTTAGAATTTTATTTCACACATGTTGGCTCATATATTATGTATCATGTCTTTCAGGCATATTCTTGTAATAGTTTTGTATAAATTTTTGATGTTTAGCAAATAAAAATTGTAATCTCGGAAATTATTTTTTTATTAACATTTTATTTTGTATTTGTCTTGTCTTTTTGTGTTGCCACCAACGTCGATAGATAATTTCTAAAGCACTATTCAAATATTCCAAATCTACCTATCAATTACCGTCCTCCTGTGATTCTTGAAATTAAAAAACGAAAAAATAACAATTTTATTTACTATTTAGGAAATTTCTATCTAAAATATTATACATTTTTTTTATTTATCTATCGACTTCAATAAATCCTTGCCCGGTCGGAACGGGATCAAAATTCTAGTATCCAAACGAGAAATATTCGCTTCATAGTTTAACGAGAATATCTAATAACCTCATATGGTAGCTGAACAAAGTTTACAGTCCAACATTTTATAAAAATCTGGTATAATAGACACGGATTTTAAGTTTCGATTACAAATAGTTTTTACATATTAATTTATTATTTTCTACATATAAGTTTAAATAAATTTTACATTTTATGTACAAATATTTTATGTTTATAAGACTCTGTATTTACTATTAGGTTCTTTGATTATATGTATGGCTCCATAAAGAACGGAATTGTTTCGAAAAACAATATAATTAGTTTAAAGATTATTTGTGTTTTATTCATAAATACCTTTTTCTACCTACTACCTCCTTAATTTATACGTTTTGTATACTGGGTGTAAACGGACCCTTTACGATGCCGTCAACCAAGTATTCATGGAATAAAAGACATTGTATGGAAAATCGACATTTTTTCAGTATAATTTACCAAGGTATTGATTTCTTGCAGATAGGATATTTCCCGACATCCACGCGGGTCAAGCCGCTCTGGCAGAAGCTACTATTACATACACCTCTGCCTAACCTTTCGGGAATTACAGGCGTGATGTTATGTTATGGCCGTTACGACAATCGGCACACATGATAGCCGAGTAATTCACATTCCACATGTCTACAACCTCGTGTGCCAAGTCGATATATTTTATTGGTTTTCTTTCTTAGCTTTCACGAGGTTCTCGTCGTCATGCGGGATGGTAACATCGACGCAGCGCGCCGCATAATGAAACCAAGCATAGTGGTGACAGACCGGTGTCTATCACCACTGTGCCTGGTTTATTTGCGACAATAGTCCTCACGAGTGACTGCAGCTACAGCTACGATCAGATGTGCAGTGCGGCCAAATAGTTACAAGTGTGCATACAATCAAACAAAATAAACTGCATTAGTCTTCATCGCTCTCGCTAATAGGATCAGGCTTGGAGGGAACTCCGCTTTGAGGCATTTTTCGAATACGGCCATGAGCGTACTTTCTGTCAGTAATTTTTAAGCATAGCGATCGTTTTCAAGCAACTCTACAATTTTGAAAGGACCTTTAAATCTGTTCTAGTATCTTTTTAAGTTTGTCCCCAAGGTAACTAATATGGGGTTCCTTGGGCTGAATTTCTTATAAATCAATCTGTCTATGATCTGTCAGTGGTATTCTGCAATAACTGTTTCGTTTTAGGTGTTCTTAAATTAAGACGTGATTTGGCGACAGGACCACGTTTCTTTCACGTGTAAATGTGAATAGGCAGGTCTGCCAATACCGTGTCATGTGGGTAACGGGGTGCAAGTTTTTGTCTGCTGGCTAATGGGTTCTTAACGTATGAGTGCAAAACGTCATTCCGAAAGTTACTACGTCGAATTACACGGCGCCGAATGTTTGCAACAACGAATCCTGTGAGTACAAAAGCACGCAGCGACGCATACTGTAACAACAAACGCACGAGACTTCGAATCACGGAACAACGAATGCACGTTACAACGAAAATCGTCACACCGAATCACGTGACCCCGAAATAACGTAACCACGAACGTATCACCGACAGGAAAACAGTAAAAGAAAATCAAATCATTTTTACTACTTCAATTATGCATCGGTTAAACTGCATATTGCACTAATGGCCCTGCCATGTACCCACACGTTTGGTATGGCCAAGCATTTTCACGTGTAGCCAGCAATATTTTCAAGATGGCCCAGCAATATTAACCAATAGTACAACCACACATTTCCAGGAAAGTATAGCTTATATATACACCTTAATATAAATAATGCGTCAATGTAAAAAAGTAGTAAAAATTGTTTTCATTTCGTTTTACTTGTTTGCTGTCGGTGATACGTTCGTTGTTACGTTATTTCGGGGTCACGAGATTCGGTGTGACGATTTTCGTTGTACCGTGCATTCGTTGTTCCGCGATTCGAAGTCGCGTGCATTCGTTGTTACGGTATGCGTCGCTGCGTGCTTTTGTCAAGGGCGGATCCAGCTTTGACGCCAGGAGGGGGTCACATAGTCGTGGTCAAGTCAAGAACTTCTAATTTAATTTTGATAACAATAGATACAAGTAAAAAGTAGGTATTTTATTAATGTACGTAAGTACTGTCTTAAAAATATTTATTCTTTATTGCACACTTGAAAAACTTAACACATAATAACTTGTACATATACACGTACATATTGCCATCTTCTCTTGAAGACATCCCAGAGAAGCACTATCACGCACGGAATGAGGCAGCCTATTTATATTCCATAACCGTGGTGAATCATTTGTCATAACAGCTGGAGGTATGTCGAGGGGTATGACGCACACATGGGGGGTTGCATGAGGCGGCGGCCGACAATATGACACGCGGGGTTGCGATAGTCGTGGAGAGGATCCGGCAGCTGGGTCTCGAGGTGGCACTTCACAAGTCGGAGGCCATGGGCTTCCATGGACGTGGGAATGTGCTACCGTCGGGATCCCAGCTAACGGTGGGAGGGGTTCCCATTGGCGTCGAGTGTACTTTGAAGTACCTAGGACTCGTCCTCGACAGCCGGTGGAACTTCGTGGAGCATTTCCGACGTTTAGCTCCCAGACTGAAGCACGATCTCCCGCGAGGCGGCGAAGTCCGACCCTGGTGCAAGCCATGGTCCGGGGCGAGGAGGAATGGGACGCCGTCGCCTCCTTCTGCGAAGCAGTGATGCTAGCGAAGGAGGTGGCGGAACGTGAGAGGGAGAAAACCTCTCGTCCCAGCCGCCGCGGGATGCGCTCCGGGCGTCAAGGGCCACGTAATGGCTTTCGGTCACCGTAGACGCGGGCCTGTGGACGGTGAGTGATGGGCTAGCTCGCCGTCCGTCCGTCTTATGACGACGAAAGGCCGTGTCGACGGCGCGTTCGTGTTCCACGCGCGCCTCAAATAGATGTCAGCAACGTGGAAGGGGCCCGCAAGAGCCGACGCCCGTCAGGGCTGCGGGTTGTTCGCAAGAGATACCGCGGCCTCGATATGAAGGGCTAAGAAGGAACATGGGTGGTTTTTAGTCAGTAGAAGTCTGACACTCCCTTTCACTCTGCCCAAGAGCGGGATTGGTTACTTGATGATTTCCCAACCCCAAAAAAAAAAAAGGGGTTATGACGCAAAACTCCGCAAAAGTGAAGAGGTGGTACGACAAGGGTTTCCAACTAACAAAACAGAAACAGACAAAATACATAAATATTTAAATAAAAAAATCAATTTTTCTTTTAAGTCTTCTCCCGAAACGCGTTATTACGTCACTTATGTCAATGGGTACGTTTTTATGAATGTGGAGATGTGCCAGTCCGGTTAGGCGATCTTCAACCATTGAAGATCTTAGCCACGATTTAATTCTGCGCAACGTAGAGAAAGACCTTTCTGCTGTCGCTACACTGACAGGTAGTTTAGCCTTAATACACCAAAATTTTACCCTGACCTAATGACAGAGAGAGAGACAATAAATACGACATTCAACACAGTCGACAGGGATGACGAACGACGCGGGTTCTCTGTCCGACTCACATTTTCTTGAAATTTAATTAATAAAAAATTCAGCTTTCATATTTTTTCACAAATGAAAAGGGCATTATGGGTCAATCCGCTAGGTGGCGCTGTTAAGTAAACACTGCGATCAGCTGTGCTCTCACTAAAATTAATTAAAAATATATAAACCTTCAGTTTAAAACAGTGAAAAGTATATAAAAGTTAAGCCTGATGTACTAAATAACAGTGATAGTGTTATTAGCGATAACTAGTGTGTGACTGCAGAGTAAAAACAACTTTTTAAAATAAATAAGTTAACAGTGACTTTCAAAACTACAGTGTACTGTTTCTCAAGACCTTGGGTGATTTAAATGTGACCCCGGTGTATATATCGAAGTTTAAGTGAAATAACACCGAAGACATTCATATAAAAAAGTTGCAAGAGACTATAGACAAACGTCGATCGTCAAAAGATCGTTTGTTTTCATCACATCATTTGAAATATATTTATTGTGTACAACGCCATCTACCACAAATCATGCAAACTAATATGACAATTGTGTTACCAATCTTCTAATGGTGTTGTCGGAAAAAGAAATTGATTGATTTGTTTTATTATTGATGAAACCGACATCTATCCGTTTAAAAGTAAACTAACAACGCTTTGACGATATACAATCCTTACTTTCGTCAAGTTACCATGGCCTCAAGTCTGCTATTTTTATAAATATCGTCATTCCAACACGATCTCATTGTCATTTAGCTAAAAGTTCGTAATCTGCTAATTCATAATGATCGATCATTGGTCCGTCAATGGTCTCGTAATAGAATTGTGTCATAATGATATTGTCGTATTGCCATTATTATAAAACCAGATAGTAGAAATTATTTTCGAAAAACTACTACTAAATTTGAACATGTATTCGTGCCAGATTTCATTTATATATATTTCTACGAATTATTAATTAGTGTTAGAAGCAATCTGAAGTGATAAGAAGTACGTAAATAGCAAAAAAACGTTAAATATAATAATAAAACTATACAACTCGATATTTTATCTGTTTAGCTGTCAAAAGTGACATTACTGCATTAAACTGACGTCTAACTGTTTTTGTAAACAACTACGATTTGCGGAACAGTGCCAAACTTATGCTATTTAATTCATGGACGGAAACATGGAAGACGACTTCTAGGCTGACGAAAAAAGGGAAAGGATGAGGACTGGGGGTGGACTCTTTGCCTAGCACCTCTAACCAACACCACGTACTACTGGAAGATGCTCTTGCTGAGCAAACAGATGTGATGTTATTGATAGCGATAACATGCCTATTTCAGGTAAATTATATTTTCTATATTATTATGATTAATTACTACTTTTTGCCAGTGTCTGATTTTGATTGCTGTTTATTTTTTTATTTTACAGACGTGCAAGTCCATTCTTGGGACCACGACACACCTCAAGTTCTGTTTGCTGTCAGTGAGAGCAGAACCCAAGTGAATTAGCCTGCAACAGAAAGAGGTACAGGATACCAACATTTTATTATACAACATTGTTTGGTATTGAATTATATTTAAGACAATATAGACTAACACAATATTTTGTTGCAGACCATAATTTTACCACTTCGCACACACATTTACCATCATAATAAAATTGTACTTGTTATCTTATTAAATAAAATGGCTGGCAATAAATGCAGCCCTAATAACGCTACCCCGTGGAGTTTCTCTAGTGTGGGAGACTGGAATTAAATCAATATTCAAGATGGGTTCAGGCATTTCTTGATTTGTTTTTATACTAATGTTATGTAGCACAGCACATGCTACTATTATGTTACATGTGTTGGGTAAATTGTTTTGCAATTTTCTATTTAAACATGCAAACCTTCTTTTCCATACACCATTAAATGTTTCTATTATATTTCTTGTTGAGATATGAGCCTTGTTGTACCTTACTTCAGGTTGTGATTGTGGATTAAGCACAGGCATATACATTTAATGATGATTGTGCATAACCACTATCACCAATTAGTAAACCTGTAAGTTCCCCTCCTTCGAATCTCATATGACACCTGCTATTTGAAAATATCCTTGAGTCGTGGACAGACCCAGGCCAACGTGCAACAATGTCATATATTTCCATTTGGGGTCCGCACACTATTTGCACCTTAATTGAGAACCAACCTTTGCGGTTGCGAAACACTTCACCATTTTGTCTGCTGGGACTTTTGATAGGTATATGAGTACAATCAATGCACCCTATAGCCCCAGGAAATCCAGCCATACGATGAAATCTGATTTTCTTCTTCTTCCTGTGCGAGTGTGATCTTGCGTAGGGTACTTTAGATCATATTTTCTTCTCCTGCTCCCCGTAAATAATAAATCCATTTCCAAATTCAATATACCTCTCCCAACCAACTTTCATACCCTTCTCTCCCACTTCTCACCTAAATTACTTAATCAACATTAGCTCGAGAATATTTGCTCGTAGTGAATACATTGTCTTCTCTTCAATATAATTTCACAAAAAATACGTCAAACACGATACTCGTAACAAATAAAAGCAATGACTGCACAATGACGTTGTAATGGTAGAACACTACTCATTGATCACTGGTCAAAGGAACTGTCAAAATTTTAGCAGATTACCGTCTAGGTCAGTCATTCATTTGTCATTACGTACGAGATTACCATTCTAATCCACTTCTTTCAATGGAGTGTCAGTGGTTAACCATTGGAAAGTCATAATGACGCAATTATATAGATTACCAAACTTGTCAAAATCAACAATTATGTGATCAATGACAGACCATTCTGATACTATTGTAATAGCAGACTTGAGGCCCAGCTGTCTCATAATATCATCGTTGTATGCATATTTAACATAGATGTCTTAAAAAGGAATAAAATAACATTAGAATTTGAGCAATTTCTTATGCAATATAATTTACAATTAGAACTTAATAAACCGACAAGACTAAGTAGCAACTCCTGCATAGATAATTTCGCACATTCTTACAGAAAAGACTGTAAAGCTGAAATAATTGACCTGGTTCTTTCAGACCACACATCTCAACAAAAAAACCTGTACACTAAAATACTGGAAAACCAGAAACCAGGAGATATCAGAAGAAAACTTAAATACTTTCAAAAACCATCTGAAATGCCTATCGTTCTCACAGGTATACAACGCCAAAGATGCGAATGTATCCTTTGAAAAATTTATGGATGACTTCACATTATTATACAAATTATGCTTTCCGACTAAAATTATGACTATATATACTAATAAAAAAAATAAATGGATATCTCGTGGAATAAAAATCTGCAGTCAAAAGCAAAGACAGTTACTTTGGGCATATAGATTCAATCCCAATACAAAAAATAGACTTGCTTTTAAAAAATACTCGACACTTTATAGAAAAATAATAAGGTTAACTCAAAAAGCCCAAAATAACCACTATATTAAAATTTCATAAAATAAATCTAAAGCAGCTTGGCAAATCATAAAAAAATCCAAATTCAATTTGCCACAAGAACCAATAATATCCATTAAAAAAGACAATTTAATTCTGACAAATCCTATGAATATCGCAAATGAATTTAATAACTATTTTATAGAAGCCATCGAACAGAATATTAAACCGAAAGGTACGTCAACCAATCACGTTGTTGAAAATGTCCATTCCCAATCACTATTTATGCTACCCGTTTCAGATTCCGATATAATAAAAATAATTAGCAGCCTGAAGAATACGAATACTGTAGGGTATGATGGCATTTCAACAAAGGTATTAAAATACGTAAGGGAACTTATTGCTCCGCTACTATCACATATAATTAATATTTGCATTTCTAATGGTACATTCCCAGCTCGCCTAAAAAAAGTCATCATTAAACCACTTTTTAAGAAAAATGATAAGACTGATGTTCAAAATTATAGACCCATTGCCAAAATATCAGTATTCTCCAAAATAAAAATGATGTTCAAAATATTTGAAAAGGTAATTTATAATTCAATACACTCGTATTTTGAAAAATTCAAATTGTTTTGCAATGAACAAAAAGGGTTTAGGAAAAATACAAATATTAATATGGCTCTTTTCGATCTGCTATCCAGTGTAATGGCATCTGTAGATAAAGGCAATCCTGTGTGTGCGATGCTGACAGATATGACAAAAGCATTTGATTTTGTGGATCATAAGATCTTATTACAGAAATTGTATGGGTACGGTATTAGAGGTAACATCCTAAAACTCCTGGAATCATATTTGAGTGATAGAAGTCAATGTACAGAAATTACGAGAATTTGTCCGATTAGCAAAATGGAAACCAAATATATTTCAGAACCAAGACACATTAAATATGGTGTACCTCAGGGTAGTGTACTGGGGCCACCACTTTTCTTGATTTATATTAATGATCTCCCAAAAACTATACATTCCAAAATGGTTCTGTTCGCTGATGACAGCACGGCTATCGTGAAATGCAATAATCCTAATAATTATGAAATTGACATAAATAATACTCTTAGTGACCATTATTGATTGGCTTGACAAAAATAATCTTGTTATTAATTTAAATAAAACAAAAGTGATCCATTTCCACCAGAGACGTCGAAAACCACTAGTTAACATTGCCTATAATAACTGTATAGTGGATGAAGTTACTAGTGCAAAATTCCTAGGGATAACTATAGACGAAAAACTAACCTGGAAACCTCACTTAGAGGAAATTGGCAATCGTCTGAGCAGATCCGCATATTTACTTTTCCAGTTAGCTAAGAGAGTGAATACTGAGACACTTTTGGCAGCCTATCATGGACTGGTCGCTTCAATTCTGAGATATGGTGTTGTTTTTTGGGGGCAGTCAACTAATAGGGAAACAATCTTCAGGATGCAGAAAAGATGTATAAGATCAATGTGTAGTCTGAGAAAAACGGATAGTTGTATACCTCATTTTAAAAAATTGAAAATATTAACCTTACCATCACTGTACGTTCTTGAAACTGCATTATTTGTAAAAGCAAATCAACATCTTTTTACAAAATATTCATCAGTAAAAAAAAATCCAATTCGTGCCCAGTACGAGAACTTGTTTTGTCCGATCAAGTGCAAAACTGCACTTTTAGAGAAGAGTTTTTTTGTTGCAGCGCCTAAAATTTATAATAAAGTACCTGATAGAATTAAGAGTTTACCTTTAGACAGATTTAAAAAGTCTCTTCAGGGCATACTACTGGAGTGTAGATGAATATTTGAATGATGTTTCTTTTGTTTGATTTAAGTATATTTTACTATGATTTTTAATTTTATTGACATTTTATATTTTTTACAATTTCAATTTAACTTTTTTTGACAATGTCTATTTGTGCTTTCTTTTATTTTTATTGACGTTTCATATTTCCAATCTTTTATTTTAATTGACATTTTGTATTGATAATTTTATATTTGCCCTTTTGATTTTTTTTATGTATTTGAAATTTTAATTAGCTTTTGTATTTTAATTTGTATGTCAGTAACGACAAAACATAGCAAGAACCTCACTACTCATAAGATCCTTAATAATGATACCTATGTTTAACAAATAAATAAATGATTATGACTATTATGTCCTTTATTTAATTTCTTACATATTTTATAATTTACATTTTTAAATATTTTATACAAAACTTATAAAAAAACATTTAAAAATATAAAAAATAGTCGTCCACCGGTGACGGGAGCAGGGTCCAAGCTACCGGTGGTTAGGGCTCCAGAGAGAGGAACCTCCTCACGATGCGGGCCGTATCAAGGAGCACTGCCTTCTGAATCAGGCCCTTGATCCAACTGCCAAGCGAAAGCTTTGAAAGATGACCGTCCATGCTCTTAGCTTTAAGGCCATTGGCCGTAACGACAATCGGCACAATGATAGCCGAGCTCACATGCCACATATCGACAACCTCGTGTGCTAAGTCTAGATATTTTATTTGTTTCTCTTTTTCAGCTTTCACGAGGTTCTCGTCATGCGGAATGGTAACATCGATTATCATTGCGCGGCGCGCTGATCGGTCTATCACCACTATATCAGGCTTATTGGCAACAATAGTCCTGTCAGTGATGATAGACTGATCCCAGTACAACGTTACATGGTCTTTTTCGAGAACTGGGTCGGGCACATACTTGTAGTACGGTACCTCTGACTCCACAAGTTTATACTTCAAGGCAAGTTGCTGGTGAATAATCCTGGCTACTTGATTGTGCCTGTGCAAGTACTCGCCGTTAGCCAGACGAGAACAACCAGAAATAATATGTCTGATGGACTCACCCGGACGGTGGCATGCCCGACACACGTCAACCGTTCCATCCTTCATAATATATTTCATAATATTGATTATTATGGTTATTATTTAAATATGTAAAGAAATAAAACAAATAAAATCAACTTTTGAAGGAGATGAAGATTTACTTCTATTTTAGTGTTTTTTTGTGAATTTTTAACCAAGTAAATACGAAGCTTAATAAAAAAACTAAATGGGGATTTTAAAGATAAAACATTAAAGAATTATGTGGACTTTACATTTACTTTTCATTTCCTTCAGTTTTTGAGGGTATAGCATCTAAAGATAGCGAAAAAACGGGATTGGGTCCGGGAAACGCGTTAATGCTCAATCTGCCTCGTCCAAAAAAAAAATATAAGTAGGTACATAAGTCACGCAGCACTCTTTTAGTTCAAATTTCGATGCGTTCGTTCCCAAACGTTTGCCATCATACAAAGTTATTATATTAAATTAATTAAATATTGAAAGTATGTAGTTACATAAAATCTGTATGGTGACAAAATATTTATAAAATCATTATGTTCAATTAGTCCACCTAAGTCCTGGAACCAGCTCAAGGGGGGGTCATGACCCCCATGACCCCCTCCCTGGATCCGCCGTTGCCTTTTGTACTGACAGGATTCGTTGTTGCAAACATTCGGCGCCGTGTAATTCGACGTAGTAACTTTCGGAATGACGTATTACGATGCTAACAGATTATGTTCCGTCCAACAGTAGTGTACCAAAAAGCTCGGAGTTGCGTCAGAGTGAAGAAACGTCAGCCCTTGCTTGTCAGATGTCAACTATCATTCTTGACGTTTTTTGACACTCTAAATATCGCGGCGCCGTCACGGCCAGACTGACATTCGCACGTCCTCGTGCGACTCCTCACGCTTCAAGACCAAATGCATATCTGTAGTACACGTCTGGGCATGCTCGCCCATCTCTGACTAGCTACCCAATTAAAACACCTGTTTAAAAAGATCTCGATCTTCACCCCTCACATCTGAACTAAACACACTAGGCGGACAACTGACTCCAGGCGCCCCTTTGACCACCCACCAACTCGCATGGTGCGGTGGACCGGACAACCCGTCAGCGCCCCTTCCACCAGTCACGAAAACCACACACAGCTGCTGCAATTAACTGGTTCGGAACATCGACCCGCATAGGCCAGTCCCAGACCAATCTATGCCACCCAGCTCACACCGGAGAAATCGTAGTCTGACCGTGGGCATCGACCCGGTTTAGGCCAGCCCAGTCGATCAACTACATTACATGCCACGTGGTCCGATCATAGGCATCGACCCGGCTTAGGCCAGCCTCCTTGATCTACCACGCCATTCCCAACTGTCTATCCAAAACCCTACGCTCCAGATCGATTCTTAATGAAAGCATTTTACGCAATTTACGCAATTGCTATAAACTCACCATTTACTATTCATCTTGTTCGGAGGCAGAGAGGGTGCCGAAGCTTGCGGTCAAAGTGTGTGAACCAGATACCGATACTGTATCACTATCATCATCAGATGTTACCGTTCCATTCTCATGACTATGGACTTCCGCCGTCTCGGCCTCCTCTGCCCCATTGTCTAACGAAGTAGCTACTTCGATCAAGCCATCGTAGCCCCTGGGTACTGCGCGCAAGTTTTCATGGGCGTACTTATAGGTTCGGTTAGATCCATCAATGTCTCTCAGCTCGTATCTATCGTGATCTAGTACCTTGACAATCGTAAAAGGTCTTTAAACTTTCGCTGTAATTTGGTTTGGTTACGCTCGCTACCCTTGATAAAGACAAAGTCGCCTGAGTGAATGGTCTCGTTATCGCTCTACCCCGGTTGAAGCGTTCTACTTCTGACGAAGCAGTCTTTTTGATGTTCTCGGAAGCATTATGCCTAATGGTGTCTAAGTCTAAACGGGGTTCAGGTTCAGTATGCATGGATAAGGTTGACATTCCTAACGACTTTGCTCGTATGCCGAACATCAATTCCGTAGGGGAGTAGCCTGTTACTCTGGATCTAGTGCTATTCAAGGCAAGCTGAACTTCCGGAAGTTCGTCGCGCCACGTTTTGTTTGGGTCGTTCTCTACTATTGTAAGCAGACAATTTAGGGTGCGCATTATCCGCTCAATTTGACCGTTGGCTCTACTGGAGCCAGTAGCGATGAGGTGTAGCTCTATACTATGCTCACTACAAAACCGTTTAGAATCCGCGCTTATGTAACACCTACCTTGGTTTGCTATTATACGCTTTGGTGCACCGAATAGGCAAACTGCCTTTTTAAGGAATTGAATTACGCTAGCAGCATCGAGAGAAGATGTATAATCTAGGAGGACATATTTGGTGAACGATCGATAATAACGGACATTGGTGAATCTTGATCAAATATGGTTAACACCGGTTCTGACGAAAGAATATTGACAATTTTCTTATGGATGTCGTTGTGAGTATCTGTCCATTTGATGGGCCCTTTCAATTTTGTTAAAGGGTAAAGAGGTCCTACTATACGGGTGAAATTTGGTATGAAACGTCTGAAATACGTAGCTAGGCATAAAAATTGCCTAACATGTGTACCTGTCTTTGGGATCGGAGCGTCTACTAGAGCCTGTACCTTTCTAGTGTTTGGTGTAACTACTCCTGCTTTTATGACGTAACCGAGGTAATCTATTTCTTTTTTCATGAATTTGCACTTTTTTCAACGAAAAACCTGCGCCCGTGAGAGCTTTCAAAGTTAGGTCTAGACGTTCTGATCTGACCCTGCAGTGACGTCATTCGAATAGCACATGACATCATCGACGTAGGCCAGCGCTACCTTGTCTTTTAAGGGACCTAAGGCTGTGTTTTTGCACCGCTGATAAACGGAAGCGGCATTCCGTAAGCCAAACGGCATCGTCAAATATTCGAATTGACCGTCTGGCGTCACGAATGCCGTTTTTGCTACGCTATCAGGGTCAACAACTATCTGGTGATAACCAGATGTTATATCTAAGGACGAGAAATAGTGCGCCCCATGGAGGCGGTCGATCTGTTCGTCAATACGGGGCAACGGATAATGCTCGGAACGTGTGTTGGCGTTGAGTTCCTTATAGTCTACGCACATTCTATCAGTGTTGTCTTTCTTTTTTACCAATAAGATGGGGCTAGCAAAGGGAGAACTGCTCTCCCGAATAACGCCTGCTTTCAATAGGGATTCTATTTTTCCGTTTACTATTTCTTTTTCCGCGGGTGCTAACCTATAGGGATGCCTTTGCACGGTCTTATTTGGATCAATAAGGTCTATTTGGAGAGCGCCTGTCGTAACCCGTCGCGTTGGTATACCGACCGTGAAGAACTCACTATATTTTTCTAAAATTTTAACCAATGCTAATTTGTCATTACCTAGTAAGTCTGTATCGATATTCATAAAATCAAAGCAAACATTTGTCAGAAAAATTAACTTCTTTACACTGAGAAAAGGTAACTTGGTCGTTATCCATATGTACGTGCACGTTATCCTCTAGTATATCCCGACCTATTATAACTGGTTCAGCAATAGTGCCATCAGGCACTATGTGAAACAACACCGATAGCGAGAGGCCTTGAACATTGATGGGGCTAATAACCTGGGAAATACATTCTACATCCCCTCTACCAATGCCCGTCAGGTAAACTAAATCATTCTGCGCAGTACCAGTGAACTTCTCAGCGTAGCTATTAGTTACTAATGAACAAGCAGATCCACTATCAAAAAGAAAGGAAACTGGCTCACCAGATGATGTAGTCAAGGTGCTTCTTGATGCCTTGCGTTCACACACTTGGACTTCTTTGACCACCCGCGCCGCTGCTTCGCTGCCACCCGCTCGATTTGGGCACGCCGACGCCAAGTGTCCTGGTCGTCCACACGGGAAGCAGGTGGTGGGTCCTTTTCACATCTGCATCGTGTTTATCACTATCCTCATGCCTTCGTTTCAGTGAAATGCCGTTGAGAACGCGAAAAAGTGAGATCTAGTTGTCAGTTTATGAGAGTGGAGCTCACGGCGAATCACGGCTTCCTTTTGGCATAAAATTGCAGATACAAATCCCGTTGTGACATCTTCAGACATCTCCGTCCGCGGAATGCGTTCGATGATGTTCCTGTTGGAACGTGGACTACTCAATAAAATACCATATTAGATTCCAAGATATATTGTGCATCCGCACAGGCAAACGATCAGAAGAACAAGCTCCATAAAGAATGTGACATCTGTCTAGAAAACTTATTCTATATAAGCAGAGTTTATACTGGGACACATATACGAACTCCATGATGTGTATTAGGCACATGCTAACATCATTGTTGTAATTAAGTTATTTCCAACAGTTCCAAAGGCGCAAGGCTGCCTCACTCGCGGTTTCCTTAACACCGACTTAAAAACGTAGAATTTCATCAAAGTAATCTTGTGGCAGCATAGGTTTAGCGAACTTCGCAAGCAGTACTTCTTTTACTTGAGGCCATGTCAGCTGCGATGTCTGCAGTCGTGTTAAGCAGGTAGCAGCTCGGCCTTTGAGTGCACGTGTGAGTAACAAAAGTAATTCTGCACCTTCTAACTTACGGTTGTTGACTACGATTTTTGTCACGTTGCACCAACCCTCGATGTCCGCTTCGTTGCCATCAGGATCGAACTCAATCAACTGGGTAGACGTGCTGCTCGAAAGTTGCGGCTGCGACATAGCCATCAATCGGGATAAAAACAATTCCATCTGTTGAGACAGACTTAGTTCTGATGCCGGCGCTGAAGATCGCGTACGGCTATTAATACTCCTCTGAAGTAAGCCCTTCAAATCCCACTTCTGATAACGGCACATGGCCATCATCAGTCGGTTCCGGATTCATTATTACTGCCGAGCGATAGTGGGTAAGCGGGCGAGGAGAATAAAACCACGTGTTAGATAATTAACTAGGCACAATTACTATTTTTAACGAAATATTGACAGAACCACAATCAACACTTTATAATTAGTAGGATTAACACGACGCTCCACCGAACACGTTTTGCTTCTACGCGATGCTAACGGATTATGTTCCGTCCAACAGTAGTGTGCCAAAAAGCTCGGAGTTGCGTCAGAGTGAAGAAACGTCAGCCCTTGCTTGTCAGATGTCAACTATCATTCTTGACGTTTCTTGACACTCTAAATATCGCGGCGCCGTCATATTTATGTCTAAAATAACTTACATAATGTGTTCTAATAGAATAATTACCTTGCAGCTTTTACTCCTTTTACTTCAGCAGACGTAAAATTTGGATTTGATTGAATATAAGTCGACTGCATGAATGCATCTATTCTCGGCAGATTATCCGATTGTGCTTTTACAAAACCACTTTCAGTTATTGTCTTAAATGATTTCTAAACTCGCTAAGATGTTAAAATTACACTAAAACAAAAATTATTCACAACACTCACGATAATACTTTGTTTTATAATCAAAGACCTACAATGCCATACAAATGTAAGCAGTATATTGTACGAAGTTGTTTATAATAATATAGTGTGTGACGTCACGTTTCGTTTCACCAATGGTGAAGCGTTTTAAAAATTTGAATTTTGTTAGCATATTTTGCACTATTTTGATTTTAAATAAATTCTAGAGAAATTAATTACTAAAATAATGGTTTAGATTGTGTGTCCTGCCAATGAACATTCGGAATAAAAATATTTATACCAAATTTAAATTACATGCATATTCCTTAGTACTTAAAAATGTAACGTACGACGTTACAGTATGAATGACAAAGCCATGTTTGCGGTTTTTTAAATGTGCTATATCTCAAAAACCATTTACTATAATTATATTGTTCAAACCAATTATGATAGAAAGTTTACGTTGCAATCAACAGTATAATTATATATTTTTTAGATTATACACTCTCGTAGTTTAAAAGTTAGAGGGGGGGGGGACACATTTTACCACTTTGGAAGAGTCTCTCTTCCAAACGATTGGATTTGAGAAAAAGTGGTTTTAGAAACCTCAATGTCATTTTTAAAGACCTGTCTAAAGACACCCCACACGTATAGGTTTGACGAAAAAAGTTTTTTTAGTTTCAGTTCCATGTATGGCGAGACCCCCCTTAATCTTATATTTTTTTCCTTTTTGTATATAAATCGTAAAGCGGTTCATAGAATACACCTAGGTAGGTACCTACCGAGTTTCAACTGTGTAGTCTTAATAGTTTCCGAATAAAGTGGCTGTGACATACGGACGGACAGACAAACAGACAGATGGACAGACAGACAGACAGACAGACATGACGAATCTATAAGGGTTCCGTTTTTTGCCATTCGACTACGAAACCCTAAAAAGTAAACACAAAAAAATATTTTAAAATGAGATATTCGGTAATGTCTTTTTAATTTATTTTGGTCTCAAGTCTTAGCAGGGGTTTGACAACCAAGCCGTCCGTAGCGGGGCTTGGTTGTTACGCCCCTGACGGACGCGACGCATCGTACCACCGCGAGACAAGCGGCGCGGCAGCGCGACGAGTGCGACTGCGCGCGGAGTAAACTAAATGGATATGGTAGTTAAAAGAATTTCAATGTTTTAGAATACAAACTGTCTTTTATCATTTAGTGTTTCTTGTCACCAGTGTGACCAAAGCGTATAAAAAAGGGGTTTGAACTTTTTTGTAAGGAAGGTGGCATATCGCCTCACCGCCATTTTGATTTTTTTTGGTAATCACGGCCCGCGATCAAATTGGTATATCTATACCAAATTATGACAGTCATGACATTTTTGACAAAAAAATGTCATGGAACATGGTACTCTAAAAAGTCACGTTATCGAGATAATTGTAGATAAAACTAGACTCTACTACTACTACTACTACTACTCTAGTATGTAGGTACATACTAGGAGCACGAGAAAACTATTATTTAACAAAAAATTGCGATTAATTGCAATGCGAAGTGACTTTCTCGTGCGCATAATAATAAACAACTTGGGAACGATTATTTGGATACAATTTAACGCCTAGACATAATTATGCTTTAACTACCATATCCATTTAGATTTATACGCCCGCGATTCGCGCAGGCGTAGGTACTCATAGCACAAGAGTAGAAATATGGAACACAGTACAAACACAAGTACAAGCTTCATACAACCTCACGAAACGGTTGCACTACTACACGCACGCGGGGCATGTGTGCGTGACCACTGGCCGCTTGTCACATACACAGCTAGACTGGAAAATACCGGTTTAAGCTGTCACAGGCAGTGTACAATCTCAGGGTCAGTTCAACGCACTTTGTTTGTTTTGTTAGTGGCCAGTTTGAATATTTTACTGTGAATACGGATTCGAAATTAATGACATATTGCAATTTTGCAATAGTATATTACTGAGCAGCACCGAGAAATTAAAAATAATTTTCTAAAAATATTGGCTCAGTTCATATAAATAAAATATGAACTGAGATGGTTGTATTGGTGATTTTAATCATGATTACTCATCTGAGAACATGGGTAGTAAATTCAGTTAATAGTTGGTTGGTAAAATCGGGTCCTTTTTTTTTCATCGAATAACTCCTCTCGCTCTTGGGCAGAGCGAAAGGGAGTGTCAGACTTCTACTGACTAAAAACTACCCACGTTCCTTCTTAGCCCTTTATGTTGAGGCCGCGGTATCTCTTGCAAACAACCCGGCGTCGGCCCCCGTCGGGCCGAACGCGCCGTCGACACGGCCTGTCATCGTCATAAGACGGACGGACGAGGAGCTAGCCCATTACGCACCGTCCACAGGCCCGCGTCTACGGATACCGGTGGCCGGAAGCCGTCACGTGGCCCCCGACGCCCGGACACCTCCCACGGCGGCTGGGACGAGAGGTACTCTCCCTCTCACGTTCCGCCACCTCCGTCGCTAGCATCACTGCTTCGCAGAAGGAGGCGACGGCATCCCATTCCTTCTCGCCCCGGACCATGGCTTGCACCAGGCCCGGACGCGAGAGGTCCGGGTCCTTGATCTGTAACTATTTATACCGGAACGCCGTGGTGGGTGAGAAGAACTTTAGGAAAACTTGAAGTACTGTGCCATCTCTGAGATGATATGCCTGAGCGTATTTAGAAAAAGCGTCGATAATAGTCAGGTACTAGTTTCTCGTTTTGGGCTGTGAATAGGTCAAGATGAACGATATCAAAAGGTTTGGATGTTTTTGGAACCATGCAAAATTTTTGTTTAATCGGTTTTCGGTCATATTTGGCATGTATCACACACCACATATATCACATTCATTTATGTATTTTATTTGTTCTTTCATCTTTGTAAAATAGTATTTAAGAGATAAAGCTAAGTACCACTCAGTTATACCGCGATGATTAGTTTTGCCTTCGTGGTATTTCTATATGATCTCTTGCTGTGTACATTTTCCACTTAAATTTACGTTAGGACAAGATTCATAGCTTTTTCATAGCTTCTGAACTTTTCTTGGATTATTAGGACTATTTTATACATTGCTAGCGGGGGATGTATTATAATACCTGTCTTAACTTTGGGTTTACAAAGCGTTTATTATGTCTTGCTCTAGGTTGCATTCGGAGCGTTGGATAGGGGTGCGGGTACGGGTTTCGAATGGCTTGGAAACTGCCGGGCGTTTCTTATTGTCACCTACTACTGTAAAGCATATTTGTGTTAAATTTATTCAAGGTCTCATCTGAAATTGGTATTTCTAGTGTTGGGTTTTCGGCACTAGTATGAGCTGTGAGCGTAGAGGAGCCTGCAAGAGAGTGTGGTTTCTCGGATATGTTAACTATGACAGAGATTGTCTGCATTTGTGTTGTTCTTACCCTGCTTGTAGACTACCGATTAATTATATCCACTAAGTTTGAGTCTCCAACGCATTAATCTCGAACTAGGTTCCTTTAAACTCATAATCCACAGAAGCGTTTTATGATCCGTAATAATTTTGAATTTGCGACCAATTAAGTATAGCCGAAAATATTTATTTGCCCAGACTATAGCTAAAAGCTCCTTTTATATTGTGCTGTAGTTGATATCGCTGGTGTTCAATCTGACCCTACCGGGCCCTTTGAGAGTATGACTCCTATTGCTAAGTTCGATGCATCTGTTGTAAGTTGGAAATCTTTATTGAAATCGGGATCATTGGTTAAAAAGCTCTTACATTTTTCGAAACAGTTGACATAGTTTATATCGTTGCATGTTATTTTTGACCCCTTTTTTAAGCATTATGTCATTGGTTTAGTGATTTAAGCAAAATTGGGGGTGAATTTCCTGTAGTACCCTAGTAACCCTAAAAATCTTTTAATTTCTGTGGCTGTACTGGGCAGTGGGAATTTCTGAATAGCTGCAATTTTATCAGGGTTCGGTTTCATCCCGTCCTTACTGATTATGTGTCCAAGATAAGACATTTCCAATTTTAGAAATTCCGACTTATCCATTTGGATTTTAAAGTTGGAATCCTGAGTTTTTTAACAACCTTTTCTAAATTCACTATGTTCCTGTCAGCTGGTTCTGAATACAATTATGTCATCCAAATAGACTAAACAGATAGAATTTTGAAGGTTCCTGAGGATTGTCCATGACTCTTTGGAAAGTTAATGGTGACACTATTATTTATACTGAAAACGGGATATTTACCATGTTTACTGTTTGTTACCGGGAACTGTTTGTTTGATATCGGGAACTCGAAACAAACAGTAAACATGGTAAATATCCCGTTTTCAGTATAAATAATAGTGCTAGTGACCATGTCAGTTTAAAATCTTATATAGTTAATGGTGACTTTTTAAGTCCCATCGGCATGCGTAGTTCCTACTACACACATACAACAATTCGCCATTTGACTTTTCCGGATGCGTCAGCTTTCTTTGGGACTACCCAGATAGCCGAGCTCGAAGCTGATTCTAAGGGTCGGATAATTTTCCGCCTTACGCAGGTACTCACCGGACACGGTTGTTTCGGGAGGTACCTGCACCGAATCAGGCGGGAGGAAACGCCCGGATGCCACCATTGTGAGGATCGGCCGGAGGACACGGTGGAGCACACTGTGGAGGTGTGTCCCGCTTTGGCGGAGCCCCGCCGTGTTCTCGTAGCGGCGATCGGCGGCGGCGACCTCTCGCGTCCGGCCCTGGTGCAAGCCATGGTCCGGGGCGAGGAGGAATGGGATGCCGTCGCCTCCTTCTGCGAAGCAGTGATGCTAGCGAAGGAGGTGGCGGAACGTGAGAGGGAGAGAACCTCTCGTCCCAGCCGCCGCGAGAGGCACTCCGGGCGTCGGGGGCCACGTCAGCAACATGGAAGGGGCCAACGCCTGTCGAGGCTGCGGGTTGTTCGCAAGGGATACCGCGGCCTCGACATGAAGGGCTAAGAAGGAACATGGGTGGTTTTTAGTCAGTAGAAGTCTGACACTCCCTTTCGCTCTGCCCAAGAGCGGGAGGGGTTATTTGATGATTTCCCACCTCCCAAAAAAAAAAAAAAGGGTCGGATAATTCCTTGTTCTAGCATTTTTCAAATTTGATTGCGTACCTCCTGGCGGTGTATAAAGGGATATCGATAAGTTTTTATATAAACTGGCACCTCGTCCTCAAAAAAAAACATGTTTATCCTACTCCTCCGCTATTCTTTTCTGATTAATTTCGTTGCGGGATCCAATACAGTTAAATCGTTTCTCTGGGACTTCGTCGGGCTTCATTGTCTCGGCGCTTTTCTTGTGGTCGCCACTGTTGATTCTGGCTTACAGGAGTAACAGTGGTTTGGGAATAGTATGGCGGGCTTGGCACATCATCCGTTGTACGAATACTGTCTTTTATTTTATTGGTGAAGGTGAGATGTAAATAAAATCTGCGTATTGTAAAACCAAAGACCTTGCTTGCTCCTCTTTATTCAAGTGGTCAGTGCGTAATCGAGATAATACTTCCACTGCGCGGAATTGAGGTAATTGTTAAGTACATTCCATATTGTATGTTCGAAAAAATTAAGTCATTACTGGTTGGATTGAAAATTTGTAGATAGCCACGGTTATTTTTGACGCTCGTAATACACTTGTTAATGCAACAATTTGATATTATCTGATCGGGAATTATGGCATCACCATCTTGTATAATTATCAGGGGTTTTAACTAACTTTGACGAATTTGCTGGGATTATGTCTTCGTATAAATTACAATTGCACAAATTTTACATTGCTATCGGGTTAACTACATTTTTTGTAACTAACTTATTATTTTTTAGATCAATATTCGATTCCCATTTATTTAATAGATCTAAACCAATCAAGCCGTCAAAATAATCATGAAACCTGATTAGAATATTAATTGCGGCTGTAAGACGTATGTAGTTACAGAATTATAATCATCAAAATCATTAATACAAGCCTCCAAGTTCATAAAGGTGCAAGAACTTGAAAAAGTCATTTTTGCACCTTTATGAACTTGGAGGCTTGTATTGATGATTTTGATGATTATATTTCTGTAACTACATACGTCTTACAGCCGCAATTAATATTCTAATTAACATACAAACTAACACTGACCTGCAAATTGCAAAAAACGTAAAAAAAATTGAATTTCGCGGGCTAGTTGGAGCATTCACCTTAAATCTCTACAGTCGTTGAATTCCTGAAAACGGGGTAAGTTAATAGTGTTACGAGCTGGGTATGGGATAAATAAAAACACTGCCAATTAAATACACTAAATAACTTTTTTAATGACAAAACACTTATAATACACAAGCGCAAAACACTACTGAACACTTTATCGCACTAGATATCTCTTCGAATCTTTCGTTGTCTCGCTTTAAAAGTAGGCTGACTCGCTCCGACCTCTGCGGTCCTTTTATACCCCAAACACACAAAAGATGTTCGATTTCCTATTATAAACTAAAAATGAATAAAGCATTCACAAAGAAAAATATGTTGTTTAAGTTCTCTTCCTAACCCTGCCACATAATAAGACCTGATCCCACATAATCTCACTGGTGGTGAATCTGGCTGAGGGTGTGATGATGATGCCATCCTTGTCCCAAGTGGCCAGGGGGGCAGGCTGGCCCTTGACGGCGCACTTGAAGATCACGCGGTCTCCTTCCTCCACCACCTTATTGTTGGGGTACCTACGTGTAGAAAGATGGTGCCATCTGTCGCGATGGACTGCAGAGGCGGCGGGTGTCAGGGCCTGAAAGACGGAGGTGAAAAATTAATGTTATTTATGGAAAGTTTGTACTATCTGAGGTCTTGGATATAACTGTCTAATATCTTTGCAAAGGCATGTTGCTATGTCTCAACATCTGCCTAGCCTTTTCCTAAAGATCTTGTGTTCGGTTTTATGTCTAACCGGATGCAGCTGAATACCAGTTTATCACATGGAGCGGTCACCTATTTGGCCTCTACGGTCTGGGGAATCTGACTGGGTAATATGAAAGACAAAGGAATTAATGAAGCGTGAAGGTTGACAGAGGATATTGGAAGAAATAAACAAGTTGCGCGGTCCCCAAGTGACATGGGAAAAATGCAGAATAAAAACACCTATTAAGTAGGTATAGATCTGGTAAGTTTTTTACTTTAAATAAACGTTTATATAGATTTATTTAAAAAAATATTGCATTTACTACTTTAACCATTCAAATATTTTAATTTATTAACAAAATAACAATATTGCAAACTGTTGCAACTAGTTTCGAAGTACAGCTGTTACACTTACAAGTATATAAAAATCGAAAAAGAAGATGTTTTTGTAAATATAATAAGCTTATATTCAACAGACAAAGTAAAAAGTATATAATATCCTTCTATTTTCCTAAATTACATGTATTAATAAGTACCTACTCTGTATACTAGTTTAAGTGGTCACTTGAAACAGTTTACCGGTACCATTATAGTAAAGAAAACAAGCTACATCAATGCAAGTAATGCTATAAAATAAAGAAAAAAAAAATACCAACAATGAAGTCTTTTTCATATAATATTCACATATAACTGTGCAAAATTTCAACAATTTCTGTCGATTCATGTCAAAGTTACAAGCTCAAGAACCTTCAAACCTCTCTCCTGTCAAGTTGTGTTTTTGCACTTGAACTAGTATACGTTGGACCTGTCGATATGAGTCTCTTGGTAAGCCCGGTTGTCAGTCTATCGGGCCACTGACTACCTGTTACGACCGCCAGAGATCTACAACAAGTGACAACCAGGACCAACAGCTTAACGTGCATGTGTTTTATCGTAAACTTTACTTTACTGGGTCCGATTCCTAGGTCGGACAAAATGAAATTCAAGATTCATTATTTGTATGAAACAATATGGCCTTATGGGCTCTCTTAGAGAGGAGGCCTGAGTCCTTGCAGTGGGAACATTATGTCTGATGATGATGGCAATACGCTTGCCCGCTATTACATAGGACTCCAAGATAACAACCGAAATGTAGGTTAATCTACTCTTAAGTACACCTCTGCCTAACCCTTCGGAGATTACATGCGTAATGTTATGTTACCATAGAAATTTTTGTAGCATAGTCAAGCGGTTTTTGAGCTTATGTCTTCATTAGTCCATATACCAAAAGAAATAAACCCAGTTACTCAAAGCCTTACCAGGTGTTCTGGAGACGGATCTGGCAGGCGTGCTGCGCGGCGTGGAGCGAGGAGTTGAGGCTCCTGACAGCAGCGCCAGGGGACGGCGCAAGCGCTGGCTCAGGGTGTTCGGCTCGCCTGGTGCTGTGGAGTACCGGTGGCGATTTAAGAACTCATACTTAATCAGCTAATAAAGTTCTTGACTATAACCTTCTGCTCTTTTTTATAGATCTTTGACCCATTTTACTATGTTTTAAAGCCATAGTGAATGCATCAAAATCCAAATTATTCCTGAGTGATAAAGGCCTCATTTTTATACAAGAAAGCTCAATATAAATCAATACCTTGCCGAGGTTATTAGATGCCTCACACGAGTAAGTGCCCTCATCCTCAGCAGTCACTTGTTTAATCTTCAGGCGCGCGGCACCATCGTCGAACGTGGACTCGAAGTCAGGGCAGTCGTGTATCAACTGGAAAGTTATAATTACACATATTATAACATGATGCCTAATTCCCAGAAGGTTTGGCAGAGGTGCCTAGTTCAGCCAGTTGTGGAGGGTTACCAAAGGGTGTCGTATTAAGGGGGTCATATAGGCAGTCGCTCCATGTAAAATTTTGCTGCATTCGGTTAGACTGTTAGCCGACCCCAACATATAGTGTGGAGATGGCTAGGCAGATGATATGATAATCCTGGGCTCGAAATCTCTATATACGGTTGTGTTGAATTGCCGTTCCATCTGACAACTATAGACTCTGTGGTTCCACACGTCTTGTGCGGTAAAATAGTTCCTGTGTCGATGGATAACTTCAGTCTGGAGAATTATAGAAATTAATGCAAGTCTATTGTCCCCAAACAGGCACAAATTTAGATTCCGGGGTGCTTTCGACAAACTTATGATGCCATACAGCCATACCCAATATACAATACTTTTAATAATAATCAATTGCTTCGCGATGAAGGAAAACAACGAGAGTGTGGAATATCGATGCAAAGCCAAAGACAGTTCAAGCGAGACTGATTTATTGTTCGTGTACCCACATCACAATATCCAGGGTGTAAACGAACCCTTCACGCATCCGACAACCAAGCATTCTGTACATCAAACCAAGTACCCCTACGCAAAAATTTTTGCTGGGAAAATTTGTTATTTTTTTTTATTTTACTTATCCGAACTAAAAACAATACTAAGATAATTAAGTAGGTTAGTGTTTTAATAAATAGTTTAAATATTAATGTTAGAAAACTTTTAATTCCGTTGCGGGATTAAAATAACTGAAATTCCTGGGATCGAAATGGTGGACCCCCGTCACTCACCAAGCACTTTGGCAGCCCAAATCAGCTAAAGCATTATCTTAGTCTGACACTAAATTAGCCGATGTACTGGTGTCCATCAGAAAGACTTCGATCCACTTAGAGTGTGAGTCTAGTATTAAAAAGTAGTATTTACCTTAGTACTGTAGCAAATCTATATGAAGTCTCGTCCAAGGTTCCGAAGGCCATACGTACGGTACAGGTGTGTGTCGCGGCGGTGCGTCCAACTATGCCCGGCAGGCGGCGCCAGGAGGCCCGCGCGCCTCGATGTCGGCGTCCAGGCGCGGCCACCACACGTAAGCACGTAACTCCGCGCGATGCTCTTCATGCGCACGACGCGGCGACGCGTATATACGTGACCCGCGTGCACTTCCTCTAAGATCTGCGCCCGCTGCAGCTCCGGCACTACTATCCTGTATCCCCAAACTGTGATAATACATAAATGATAACCCGTGACACCCGTGACCCGTGATATATGTAAATTTTCACGTCGGTGAAAATATGGCTTCTCATCTTCTGAATCGCCTATGAGAGGCCATCCACTTATTAACCGTACACTTTACACAATATTTTATAGCCGCCCCTGTGCTACACCTTTGTGACTAAGAGGGAAACTGTCCTCAACAAAATGTAAATATGCGGCGTCGCGCGTCGTCTTGTTCCTCCACCTTGGTTTTTGGTAAAGGTAATCGTGATAACCGATCCGCATTGCTGGTCTTTTGTAAATTGACAAACACGATATTAAAATCATAAGTGGCGTAGGGGCACAGCATACCTCTGTGAGCGGCTGGCTGTAGTTTGCGGTATACCCTTTCTTGGCCCGAATATATAGCTTAAAGCATTATGATCGCTCTGTAATGTGAAATACCTACCAAAGAGATATTGATGGTGCCTCGTGGCCCCGTATATAATGGCCAGCGCCTCCTTGTCTACTTGACTGTAGCGACGCTCGGCGTCGATGAGCGTGCGCGAGGCGCAGCACACGAGGCGTTCAGCGCCGTCGGGGTGGCGCTGCGCCAGCACGGCGCTCTGCTGTCTGCAACCAGCACCAAGGGCAGCGCCGGCGAGTAATGAGCCAAATTTACCCTAATCTCTTCAAAAGCGGTATTACAGCTCTCCAACCCTGCCCATTTACTCCCTTTTTTAAAAGTGCGTGAAGCGAATGTAAAATCATACGAATATTGGGTATAAAACGTGCATAGTAATTATTTATGAATCGTTATGGAATTTTCGTTATAGCGTTAACTTTTGATGTATCTGTATAAATACCGTGTTTATTAAAATTATTCTACTAATTAATTAAATTCTGACATGAATAATATGCATTTAAAGCAATTTATCTGTATTTTTCCCGAATTCCACGATTTTTCCTTGATTTTTCGAGGTACTATACTTACCTATACCTGGCCCGTTTTGAAACATCTACTTTACAATCCTTTTGTATGTTGTGGAACATTCCACCCTTTAGCTGTAACCCACTCTTGACGTCAATAATTAAAATATGACGAAGCCTTATAAAATTCTAGCGAAATTACAAAACATTCATGAAACTTTGTTAGACTTCAGTAAAGTTTAACTTATAAAGAGAACAAAAGCCGTGCTAGCAAGGGTAGATTTTGGTAATCACGTTACCGTGTTGGGATTGTATCCGGATAAATACTCAAAATGGATAAATACTCATAAATGTCCGTTTTTACTTGAGTATTTATCCAAAACAGCGGATAAATACTATCTCCATTTTTTGTAACGTAAATTTTATCAATTTACAAACAAAAGAATTGAAATAAATGAAATCCTGAAAAATTGATATGTATCGTACTTTATTAATCACTTTAACAATTATGAAAAGCCTTTATTAACAATGATTTCACCCAATCATGAAAATGTTCGCCAATCACTATCCAAATCAGAAAAAAATATACGTATTTTGTGAGATACTTAAATAATTGTTATATATTTGGAGGGTATGAGGAACAGGGGGTAAAGTTCCTCATCCTCCATAGAAAAGGAAGGATCCTCCGACCAGACGTGTGTTGTGTCTGGTGGGCTAACTGTGTGTTGTGTAAGTCGGGATTTTCTATATTGGCTAATGTCGCGGTTTATGTTTATAGCGTGATGTAGGATTAGCCAATTAGTTCTCATGTGTTGCGATAGATGTCGCTGTCGCCACATCGCTCCCCTCCAAGACTGGAGGTCGATAGCAGGTTGAGTCTTGATCCTTGCCAAGCCAGTGGGAGGTTTTAGTGAGTTGGAACCGAATGCCGCATAGTTTTCGGTGAGTCGAAACTGACTGCGGTGATGCCCCAGTGTGTCGGGGTGATGCTGCTGCTGCATAGTATGTACAGTGATGCAGTGCTGCGTAGTGGCTGGTTGCTGCGTTGACCAGGAGAGAAGTGCGTCTCTGCTTGCTGACCGGCCGAAGTGCAGTGTGCTGTGCCAAGGTTGCTGATGAGGTTGAGGACCAGGTATGCGCTGCCGCTGCAAGCTGGGGGTCAGGATACCCGATGAAGCCGTGGTTGCTGGATGGCGGTATGACTCGCTGCTCGAAGGCTTGAGGAAGTGATGATGACGTTTGTAGTAGCGGCACGAAGGCTGCGCTGACGTTCGTGCTCGGGGTCACCAGTTTGGGGGATATGAGGAAATGGGTGTAAAGTTCCTCATGCCCTATAGAAAAGGGAAGATCCTCCGACCAGACAGGTGTCGTCTGGTGGGCTAACTGCCCGACATATATAAGTATACACATATGTATAGACATCAGTCAGCGCAGCCTTCGTGCCGCTACTACAAACGTCATCATCACTTCCTCAAGCCTTCGAGCAGCGAGTCATACCGCCACCCAGCAACCACAGCTTCATCGGGTATCCTGACCCCCAGCTTGCAGCGGAAGCGCATACCTGGTCATCATCCTCAGCCACATCAGCGACCTTGGCACAGCACACTGCACTTCGGCCGGTCAGCAAGCAGAGACTCACTGGAGCATAATGCAGCATCACCCCGACTCACTGGGGCATCACCGCAGACAGTTCCGACTCACCGTGAACTATGCGGCATTCGGTTCCGACTCACTGGAACCTTCCACTGGCCTGGCAAGCATCAAGACTCAACCTGCTATCGACCTCCGGTTTCGGAGGGGAGTGATGTGGCGACAACGACATCTATCGCAACACATGAGAACTAAAATGACAAATCCTGCATCGCGCTATCAAAGTTATCCGCGACATTAGCCTATATAGAAAATCCCGACTTACAGTTGTCGGGCAGTTAGCCCACCAGACACAACACCCGTCTGGTCGGAGGATCCTCCCTTTTCTATTGGGGATGAGGAACTTTACACCCTGTTCCTCACACCCCCCAAAGACCATAAGCATCGAAATCTTTTTCGTCAAAAACTGTCAACATAATATGAAAATATAGATAAGTAGTGCGCTACTTTACTCACTTTAACAATAACAAAATCTTAGTTTTCACTACAATTATGAATATGTCGTATTTCTGTCAATATGAGAAGTTTGTTTACTACAATCATGAATCCAGTCAATCACTATAATCATAATTATGTTTTTCTGAAATCAATTACTATCACTATAAGATGCTTGTTCATCATTATTAGAATTCATCAATTCACAAACTGGAACACGCTTCTTGATTCTCTCAAATCCACTGATTCTTCATCAGTATTTGTCTGTACTGGACATGGTGATGGAACATCTTCATCATAACTGTCCCTGTCTGCCTTAACTTTCACGCTCTTTAACTTTGTCGTAGAACATATTCCTTTCCACCAGGTTAAAGGGCTGATTTCGTTACTGTTTTCCAAATAACGTAATTTTCACAGAACAGATCTTTTATCTGTTCTGTGGTAATTTTAATGTAATGTTTTGGAAAGCCCAACTAAATATACTAGCCATTCAATACGAAAAACCAACCCATGCGCAAAAATAATATTTATCCATGATTTTAAGTAAATATCCGATAAAAACGAGTAATAACGAGTATTTATCCATTTCTGATAAATACTCGAGTTTTTATCCACCGAGAATTTATCCTCCGCCCATCACTAAGTTACCGCTAATTATGACGTAAAAACGTGTTATGGAGCTCACGTTGAAATCAACCCTTTTGAAAAGATTTTCAATTTCGTCAGGCTTTTATAAACTTTCTCTTATTTTATTAGAGTACGTCATGAGGAACTAAAGGGTGGAAAGGCTAATTTATTCTACCTAGGTAACAAACCTCATCTTTTAAAAACTCGCACTTACTGCCGCACTCAGAGAGCTTTAATGATTACTTAGGCCACCACTTAGTAAATTGGTTTTGACAGTTTTGTCATACAAAAGTATGTCAAATCTTTATTAAGTGACGGCCTAAGTAATCATTAAAGCTCTCTGAGTGCGGCAGTTAGAGAACTTTATTGTTAATCCGGGTTCTCTTAAGAGAATTATTATTATCTTACTAGATTAATCTAGTAAGTACAGTCCTTAAATTTTCCAAATGATGAGATTTATTCCTACCACTCACACAAATGTCATCAATAAAAGCTACCACAAATTCTAGACCGTTTTAAAATATCGAAAACAATTTCTTGAAATTTTTCGCATGGAGCCCTGCGATATAATGCGTAGTAATCGCTGTACCTAAGCGGTTGTGAACTATCTGACAATTTAAGTTGCATAAATGCATCTCTAAAATGTAATTTCGTATCGTTGCAAATAACTCTTAAATTTTCGGCAATGGAAAATGAAAATCTTTTATTAACTTATCCACGACGAATAGAACCGTCCGGCTTTATACCTTCGTCTTTCCACTGGTACGCGCAGCGCAAGTGGAAGGGAACGAGCCTTACAAAATATCGGCGTGATATCAGACCAGTCATAGTGATAAGTTAATATGTTTAAAAGTACCTACCAATTTTTTCTGTAAATACCTACTTCTGAAAATTCTTGTTTCCATTCTAAAACACCAGGATCAACGTCTTCTTTTAGATGAAATTGTGAACTCCCCCATAATAAGTAGAGTTTTCATTTCACCCTGAATGTGCTGTTAAGGTAGTATGTTTATGTTCTATCTGTGATTGCAGTTTGTGAAACCCAAATGAGTAAAGTAGGCGAGGTACGCTTCTGGCTCGGACATTCCCCCTATTTAAGTTCGCGCATCCAGGTGCGTTCAACTAGCGGAGGGCCGCCGCGCTCGATAATAAACAATGGCAATATGGCGTCCACTGCGCCTGCACAGCTACCGCGCACAGATACCCGGGGCCCAACGGTATTATTGCATCACCGTTATATGATTGTAATTTTATGCTAACTTTTTCAATCGGTATAGAAGAAAGATGTTGATCGTAGAATAATTTAGATACCGCCGCGCGCCGATATCTTGCTACCCGTGTGGATTTCAAATAACACAGTTTGATTCTCAATAATAAGTTCACAATAATATGGAGTAATGGACCGTCTTTTACATTTTGAACTGACCGACCTTTAATAGTACCTACCTATAGTCCTTCGAACTCCTCACCTCCTGACTCCGATGAATCTGTCGCCGCTGACGAAACACGTGGCACTCCGCTATTTCGGATCTTTTGGGTTTCAGATGATTTTTCACTAGCTCCACTAACGAGGTAAAGGTTTTATCCTCCGGATTGTCTGGAGCACACAGATCGCACTTCAACCGGTAGGTCGGCGCACCGACATGCGTCACCATCGTTGGTGACGCATGCAACCTACGCGTGGCCACGTGGCCACGTGGCCACGCGTAGGTTTTCTTATATGGCGTAAATTGTTCCACTAAACGTACATATGCTGGCCAGTTTTCACCTCCATCCAGATCTAATACGTGTATTTTCCCGATCGGAATCTTGATATTTTACTACCTTTTATAATTACTCGTCGCCACTGTGGAATATTGATGCCAAAGACAGTTCAGTTCAAGCGAGACTGATTTATTGTTCGATTAATACAATATATTACAGTGAGGAAACCTAGCTGCATGCCTGAGACATATTTCTCGGCATGTAAAGCCGAGTCAGAGGCGCATGAGCAGCATAAAAACGAACTAACCAGGTTACGCACTAACCACACACACACACACATACACACACTAACTAAAACTTTACGTGGAGCTTTAGCCCTTTTCCGCTCGAGTATCCATACTGGATTCGCATAATAATATTGTATTGTAACATAATGCCCTACGGAGGGGACTGTGCCCCCCGGATCAGGCGATTCAATGTCCATTGTGGACAATAAAAGAAAAAAAAACTTTTTGGCAAAAAATAAAACCGACTTCAAAAACACCAAAAAGTGAAAAATAAACTTCTGAAGAAAAATCAGCTTCTGAAGTCGGTGACATTTGTTTGTTTGATTTCGTTTTTTTGCCACCGACTTCAGAAGCTGATTTTTCTTATTTTTCCATTTTTAGTTGTTACCAAACAAATAATAGGTTTTATTTATCCCCAATAAATGGAACATTACATAATATCTTACTGTCCAAATCTGGGTGTACACATCTGCGTACCCCCTCAGATCATACAGGGGTGATGTTACGTCATGATGTTGTCTAAACAATAAACATCCAAGCGATTGCAGCAATCACGACAGATTTGCCGTCTATTTTTGAAGAGTTCTATTGTATATCTCCGAAGATCAGGATCAGATCTTCACCAAATTTAAATGGGACCACCTCAGAAGTATACTCTTTCAAATAAAAAAAGAATTTTGAGAATCGGTTCACAAATGAAGGAGAAATCAGGTAACATACATAAAAAAAAAAAAAAAAATACATACACACGAACATATAACCTCCTCCTTTTTTGAAGTCGGTTAAAAATACAAAAGAACTTACCCTAAATATGAAGTACAATACAAACAATGAAATTAACAAATCTAATGGATATCTACATATTTTAACACAACTTTTTTGAACTCCCAAGCGTTTTTTAATACCTATTTAAAAGAAAACGAAAAAATAATTGACCTTACCTCTACTACATGGAACTAGTGAGCGCACTGTTCATACATGTGTCTTCGTAATTTACGGCATAAGGATCGTAGCATGCGGTGTCCTGTGGTTTCTGCCTACCCCAATGGGAAAAGGGTGCGAGTTTATTATGTGTTGTATGTATGTACCCAGTAAAAACAAAACTTGTAAAAAAAGCCAAGTCGCACAACTCAGTTCTTATATTATACAAATATTTTTAATATTGATATGGTCACTATAAGATCTAGTTAGGTTACGTAATATTACGTAATCACTTAAGATAGAAAGTCCCTTAAGTAGGGACTGAATAAATTAACTGACTTGATATTACATTGATCTCATGACTTGATACGGTAGAAGAACCGAGTTGTGCGACTTGGCTTTTTTTACAAGTTTTGTTTTTAGTGGGAACTCATTTCTTTTTGTAGATACTTATAATGAATCAACAATACTAGATTTATTCGAACTTGGAGCAGTCTTATTCATCCATTTGAAGAACTGCTAAAGTACTCGACAAGCCGAATCAAACGAGTTCAAACCCGACGGGGTTAAGTCGTTTATAACGGAATTCCTATGGCCACCTTCAATCTTCATCAACAGACCCTGGACACCATCTAAAGACAAAGTACTTGTCAAGACGCATCAAACGAGTCTAAACTCTATGGGTTATGTCGTTCTAAAACGGAATTTCAATGGTCACCTTCCAGCTCCATCATCAGACCCTGGGTACCATCTAAAGACAGAGTACTCGTCAAAACAAATCAAACGAGCTCATACTCGTTGGGGTTATTTCGTTTTATAACAGAATTCCTATGGCCGCCTTTCAGTTCCATCATCAGACCCTGGACATAATCTAAAAACAAAGAACTTGACAAGGCGAATCAAACGAGTCCAAACTCGATGGAGTTAGGTCGTTTAACAACGGAATTCCTATGGTCACCTTCCTCCTTCATCAACAGACCCTGACCACCATCTAAAGACAAAGTACTCGTCAAGACGAACCAAACGAGTTCAAACTCGATGGGGTTATGACATTCCAAAATGGAGTTCCTGTGGCCAATTTCCAGCTCCAACATCAGACCCAGGACATAATCTAAAGACAAAGTAATCGTCAAGATGAATCAAACGAGTCCAAACTCGATGGGGTTATGACGTTCTAAAATGGATTTCCTATGGCCACCTTCCAGTTCCATCATCAGACCCTAGACATAATCTAAAGACAAAGAACTTGTCAAGACAAATCAAACGAGTACAAATTCGATGGGGTTGCGTCGTTTTATAACGGAGTTCCTATGGCCACCTTCCAGCTCCATCATCAGATCAGCTCCATGTCATAATAATATTGCGTTGTTAGGCGATGTACATTTTTTTTTTTTTTTCTAGCCTGTACTGTCCCACTGCTCGGCAAAGGCCTCCCCCAATTCCTTCCACTTTCTCTTTTCCTGAGCCACCTCGAACCAGCCCTCGTGGTGCGCGTCCAGATCGTCTCGCCACCTCTTTCTGGGCCGGCCACGGCGGCGCCGTCCGTCTTCCGGTAACCATCGTGTGGAGACTTTTGCCCAGCGGTCATGCGGCTGACGTGACCCGCCCAATCTCATTTTAACCCAGCAGCCTTCTTGCCAACGTCAACAATGCCCGTTTTGGAGCGCAGCGTGGTGTTTCGAATTTTATCTTGTCTTTTGACACCCAAAATGCTGCGTTCCATATGCGATGTACATATACGAGCAAAATTTCAGATCAATCGGTGAAATTCGTTCGCTGAAAATGTAACTTTAACTTTGTAATCCTATACATTTATATGGGATTACAAAGTTATTTATGCAGTTGGTGTATCTAGAAAAGTAGACTGTTTTTTATTGTATTCTAAATTTGAAACTTCCATGTCTGCTAGAAGTGCCTGTGTCGTGCAGTCAGGCAGTCAGTCAGTCAGTAAGTGAGTGACAAAACTAAGGAACTTTGATTAATTTTTATTCTTAAACTACTGGATCAAATTGAATGTAACTTGAAATATACCATGTTTATACAACGCCTAATTGGTTACTAAAAAAACAGAATTCTAGTTTTATCCACAACGAAGTTATAGGAGGTCGAAAATGGCCTTAACTGTTTCGAGAAAAGGATGGTACGGCCGTAATATTGCTCGACTTGGCCGCGGCACTGCCGTGCCCCTAGGTACAGACATGAACCATCGGCGGGCGAGGCGTATACAGCCGTTGAGAAATAACGCAGAGCGCATGCGTGGATATATTGATCCGCGAGTTGAAGGGTGGGTATATTATTATTATTCTTTGTTCGCAGGCAGGACGCTTACCGCAGTGTCCGTTCAGATCGCAATCGGTAAAGGTGTTATGTTCGATCCGAGGTCGAAAACTGAAAACTGGATCTTCAATATTGTTGGTGTTTTGGTGAATTTCTGTGATTCCGATTCATGTACGTGTATTCCGATTGACTTTCGGAGTTGTGAACATTCTAAAAACTATTTGTGAAATATTCTTGGGAGTAGCGCGAGAGTAACGCTACTGCATTACGCTTGGATCGATAACAGGTAAGGTTAGCCATTTATTGTTCTACAATAGTTGGGAGTGAAAGTTACTTGATTCAAAATGAATGGCAGAACAAAGACATGGATGGTGTGTGATATTTTATTGTTGTGCGATATTGCAGTGATGTGAATTATGGGTGTAATGGTTAACATATTACATGATATTCTATAAATAGCTCTTTAATATATTCTAGCTTCTACTAGATATATAATATTCTCGTATCACAGTGTTAGTTGCCATACTATGCCTCGGAAACGGTTTGACCGACATTTGTGATTTTTTGTTTGAGAATAGGTCGTAATAGTACATCAAAATGGCGGTCGACGAGTAGGGTTGGTTACCATCCTAAAAAAACTGGCAACCAGGACAAGACACGTAATAACCCCGGATTTTAGAGCCCTAAACCCGTAGTTATCTATTATTATCATCATTTCAAAAATGTTTTTAATAAAACAGAATCTCCCCGGACCCAGTCTAAACATTCCGGGGAAACCCGCACGGGTGGCAACCCTATCCACGAGACGCTACTGCATTCCGCATGGATCGATTACAGGTTAGCTATCTATTATCATCTATTATTATCATCATTGTAAGTGTACTTAATAAAACAGATTTTAATAACAAATTGTTTTCATAATCAGTTAAAAATTTTTAGCTAGTCGGTTCGTCGGTTGATCGCGGCGGCACGGCGTCAGTGCGTGTGTCGCGAGTGGCCCAAGACTTAAATTTTTTAAACCCGTACTACAAATGAAAATAAATAAACTAAGACAAATCCTCGGAAACCCGGACGGATGGCAACCCTATCCACGAGAGGCTACTACATTGCGCTTGGATCGATTACAGGTTAGCCATTTTATTGTTCTACAATAGTTGGGAGTGGTCACTTGATTCAAAATCAATGCCAGAACAAAGCCATGGATGGTGTGTTGTGATGTTTTAAGACTTTAAAATTTGTAGTCATCTATTGTTATCATCATTTTAAATGAACTTAATAAAACGGATAGAATTTCCATTAAGAACCGAAGATTAGGAAGTTCATATTTTTGTTGTAGATAGTACTCTTGTCAAGTCACAGAAATTCACGGTTTACGAGATATAATTGTTTAAAGTTTCGAACTTTCCATACAAATTGGACAATAACACGCCATTTGTACATTTTTAGGTTGGTCAAATTGACGTTGTAGACGTCAAAGTTGACATTTCACGTTCCGTTATAAGTAAAAGTAAATTTTAATAATTTTTTGTCGTGTTTTTTAATAAAATCATATTAATATTATTAATCATACACATAAATATTTTTTTATAAATTGTTGGAAGTATTAAGAGTGTGAATAATAGTTGTTGCTGTATTTTGCAATTACATTGCCATTATTACACTAAAAATAACGAAAGGGCGGTTAGGTTCGTAGAACCCGCTACTAGGAAAACTTGGATGCAAGACCGAGCGAAGTGAGCTCGGGACGTCGGCGCACCCCGACACGGACAGGTTAAGTTAGAAGGTCGTGGTTATGTTTTTTAAACCATCCAGAAGTAGGAGCCCCGCGGTGCGGGGCTCCGTCGACTTGGCCTACAGGGGTTAGGTTCCAATAATTTATTTTTCTCAAGAACGGTGCGTCCCCTTTACATGGGAGTGGTGCCAGGGCACAGTAGGCCTCACTCTTCCCCCGTCAAACGATACAAAAAATTTACCCGTTTCGCGTTTTAGCGCTATTCTAACCTCAAAACTTTAACCATGGATATCTCCATAACCATGGGGTTCCGGTGGGTGGGGGTGGTACTGGGCGGTAGCCCTCCTCGCTCCCCACCCTCCGCCTTATAAAACTACGGTTCTTAATGGAAATTTTAACAAATAGAACAAAATCTTATTAACAAATTGTTTTTATAATCAGTAAAAATTTTTTAGCAAGTCGGTTCGTCGCTTGATCGCGGCGGCGCGGCGGCAGTGCGTGTGTCGCGAGTAGCCCAAGACTTATTTTTTTAAACCCGGGCTACAAATGAAGGCGCCCTCTAAACTAAGACAAATCCGGGGAAACCCGGACGGATGGCAACCCTATCCACGAGGCGCTACTGCATTGCGCTTGGATCGATAACAGGTTAGCCATTTTATTTTTCTACAATAGTTGGGAGTGGAAGTTACTTGATTCAAAATCAATGCCAGAACAAAACCATGGATATACTAATTTAATTAATTAATTTAATTAGTAAATAATTAATTATTTTAATCATTTTTTTTATTTTTACCTGGTGTGTGATATTGTATTGTTCTGCGATATTGCAGTGATGTGATTTACGGGTGTGATCGTTGACATGTTACAAAATATTCTTTATATAACTCGTTAATATATTTTACCCTCTTCTAGATATATAATATTCTCGTGTCACAGTGTTACTTGCCATACTCTTTGGAAACGGTTTGACCGATATTTATGAATTGTTGTTTGACAATAGGTCGTAATAGTACATTTTGATACAATTGCGGAAAGTTTGTTATTGCATTCGAGGTGTTATGGGGCCGAGAAGTGCAAAAACAAATTCCCAGGTGTATCAAACGACGTTTTTCAATACACTTTCAAAAAAAATCTATAATATAAAAATGAATTGCTAAATGTGTTGCTAAGTGCAAATCTCGAGAACGGCTGAACCGATTTCGCTAATTCTTTTTTTAGAATATTTCTTGAAGTACGAGGATGGTTCTTACGGAGAGAAAAGTTTAAAAAATTACCTGAAAAGGTCTAAAAACAAAACTTTTCTATAATCCCATACAAACGATTCATAATAATACTTAAAAGTCAATTTGAACTTTATTACCATACCGTAAAGTTCAAGTGTTAGTGGAGAGGTTCCGGGAAGGCTAAACAATTGAGTGACGTTCAGTTGTTCAGGCAACGAATGATAACTTCAAACAGACCAAACGGCTATTTGGATGCAATGTCAACGGAGCTTACAGCCAGGCCGTTGTGTGACCACTCTGCAATCTATTAGACGCAGGTTCGATACACGTACTACTTTTTGTGATTTGTGTGAACCGAGAAAAAAAGAAGAAGAATATACACACATCAAAAGTGTCTAGGGATCAACATATATTTTTGCAATAACTTTTCTCCTGATTGATATTAATTAAAATTTTCTTTAAGGATTCATCAAATAAAGTGTTTTCGTTTGTCACAGTAACGATAAACCAAGTCACCTTTGCATTAATAAAGAAATTTGCCATTTTCCTAATAAAGGGATTTTTGACATTTGAACCACTAACATTAAAGTTCGAAAAAAAGACTGAAATAACAGTTTTCTTTAAAATTTTATTGGGTAACTTAAACAATTAATAATCCGTGTTTCTACCGCGAACACTAACAACACAAGAACATCGGTTTGGCATACTCAAAATGAGTTCATCCAAATCACGCTGTGGAATGGTCGCCCATGTTCGTTGCAACAACAAAAAAAGGTCTTCTTGCGACTGGATACCCTCCATATTCGGCAGAGCTCTTCTCTGTAGCATATCCCATGCATGCTCAATCGGGTTCAAGTCTGGCGACTGAGCAGGCCAGGGCAGGACATTGATGTTAGCTGCGGCGAGAGTCTGTCTTACAACTCTTGCGGTGTGCGGTCGTGCATTATCATGCATTAACTGAAATAAGGGACCGATTTGCACTTGTAGAGGAACGATGACGTCTGATACAATCGTCTCAGCATAAATTTGAGCGTTGAGGTTGCCTCTGATCCAAATCAACTCAGTTCTTCCGCCGATCCAAATACCCGCCCATACCATGATGGTTCCACCACTATAAGGATGGACTTCCTGGCAGGATTTTAATCGCTGTTGGCGTCCAGGGGTTCTCCAGTGTCGTATACGTCTTGTATCCGGTCTCATACCAAAACGAGACTCATCAGAAAAGCACACGAAACGCCATTGTTCTTCTGCCCAATTTCTGTGTTCAAGAGCCCATTGATATCGAATCCTACGATTGTGCATTGCTATAGGTGGTACCCGTAGCGGTCTTCGGGAATGAAGGTTCACTTCATGCAAGCGGTTTCTGACTGTTTGGTCGCTAATTAAGTTCCCTGAAGAGTGATGAAGCCTCACGGCTAACATCATGGCGGTTATTGTTGGAGCTCTTCGAGTTAAGATTTGAATGTATCGGTCTTGTCTCCGTGTGGTGCAGCGATACCGTCCTCCATGGCGCTCAGCCACGGTACCAGTGCTTCGGTAACGTGTCCAAAGTCGACTGATAACACTCTGACTTGTATTCAGAGCTAAAGCCACAGTACGTTGCCGGGAACCAGCTTCTATCATTCCCACGGCTCTGAGCATTTCTTCCCTGCTTAAATGACGTCGCCGCTCCATAATAACGTTGGTTTTAATCAGTAGTAGGGAAACAGTAGCACTAATAATGTCTTCAATGCGTTGTATGTTTTTATAGGGAAAATATTGACAGCTGATTTTCATCTTTTACTCGAATTTGATTCACAGTTCCTGATTCAAATTATGAAATGCACCAAAAAGGATCCATATAAATTTATAAAATCATAAATTTATTACAAAGCCACATCTCAATCTCAAGAAATCCGCATAAAAATGCTTGATCCCTAGACACTTTTGATGTGTGTAGATATGAGAGATGTGGTCGATCGATCGGGTCGATCTTTAGGTTAAGCCACGTTTACCTAGATTGGTCTGTGGATTTCTGACCACTCATGACATACTGAATTTCCTCTGTGCCTCGGAAAACACGTTAAGCCATCATTGGTCACAACCGTCATTTGTATATCATTGTCAATCGCTATAGGTAGTCAAGGACCCGAACGTCTGGCAACCAGTCTAAGGCTGCGTGTCCACTTAAGTGGTACAAGGCTGCGGAGCGAAGAAACGGAGAAATATTAATCAGTAGGTTTGCACACTGGTACAAAGGGCCGATTTTATGCAATCAGCATCTATTTGGTGGTATGAGGTAGGGCGCACAATGCATTTTTGCCGGTACGCGACGTAGACTGACTGACGGACAAATATGTCGTCAGTCAGTCTACGTCACGTTCGTTCTCAAAATACCCTCGCGCACTAAAGTTTTACGAAATGGTTTTACATAACAATTGAGAAAAACGCTTTTTGACGAATTTTGTTTTATGAAGAGAGAGGCTGATAATAATATTGTTTATAATTAAAAACAATGCATGAAACGGACCGCAGAGGCAACAAAATGTTCCGAGTCTACAATGAGAAGAATTGTGTTTTTAATTAAACACATGTACAACATACACACAGGACATGTTTTTAATTCTATGTAATGATATTATATTTAATATATTTGTAATATCAGCCTACATAATAAGCAATATTAAAACAATAGCCGTTTCGTGCGCGAGTGTACTCATGCGCGAACACAAACCCGCTTTCCCCTCAGCGTTCTTTGTACGTGGCGTGGACTATATCTGTGGTAATTTACTTTCCCGCCCTTGGTCGCGGAAAATTAGGAAAAACGCACAAGTGCGAAATACATACACAAGCATGTCGAACCTAATCGTAGTGCAATAATAACTAGTTTTCGAGGAAGTATGTTGAAAAAGTACTAGGCCTATTGTTTTAAATTTTGCTTATTAGTTGGTTGACATTACAAATATTATATTAAATATAATATAATTAAATACATATTATATCATAGAATTAAAAACATGTTTTGTGTGTGTGTTGTAAATGTGTTTTCAATACACTTCCTCGAAAACTAGCTCTTATTGCACTACAATTAGGTTCGAAATGCAACATATTTCGCACGCTTGCGGTAATCTTATTTTTCCGCAACCAAGGGCGGGAAAGAAAATTACCACAGATAACTACTTATAAGTACCTATTATTATGTCCAAATCAATTAGAACATAGGAAATTAAAAAAAAAAACACCAACGACTATAGAGTCAGCAGTGCTTTTTTTTTAAATTTCGTCATTTTGTCTTTATAGCATAAATATTTTTTAAATATTAAATTGTGTTTGTAAAAAGAATACTATAAATAAACATGATTATTTTAAACAATTATTTACGAGTACTTCTATAAACAAGTAAACATTTATTTGTGCTCTTAATTAAAAAATATTTGAATTTTATAATTTTCCTATGAGGCTGTTTAGCGGCTTCATACCTTTGCTTCTTTTTTAATCTGGCGAAATCAAACCGCGGAAAAAAAGCAAATGAAATCGTAGTCTCCTATTGATGACAAAAATACTTAAGTATCGTTCCCTCGCCATACGGCTCGGGTGTTCAATCCGCCTCGAATGCAATAGGTAACAAACTTTCCGCACTTGTATCAAAATGTACTATAAATTAGATAACTATACCTTACACTTATAACCAAATCGATAAAATAATAGGAAATTAAAAAAAAATTACCACCGACTAAATGTGTAGGGTGTAAAAGTACCCTTAACGCAAACGAAAGATACTTGTTCTCCCCACCATTGCGATATTTTTTTTGTTCTAGACCATACCTGGGAACCTCCTAGTTACGGAGATATTCGGGGTCAAAGTTCCAAATTTTTCACAGCTGTTTTTGTTATTACTAGTTTTTCAGGTTATAACTTTACCTAAATTACCTCCATGACCCGTTTACTATTCAAAGCATCCACTAGCACAATGTTTTGAGTTTTACCGTAAAATGTGATTTTTGAATTGAAGCAATTTTTTTTTATTTACACCCTGTTTAGTCGGCGGTTGTTTTTTTAATCTCGTTATTTTGATTTGCGTCTTTATAGCGAAAATATTTTTGAATAATTAAATTGTGTTTATGAAAAGAATACTATAAAAAACATGATTATTTTAAACAAATATTTACTTTTATGAACAAGTTAACATTTATTTGTGTTCTTAGATAATATTTGAATGTTACATATTTTTCCTGTGAGGCTGTTTAGCGGCTTTATACCTTTGCTTCTTCTTCAACCTGGCGAAATCAAACCGCGGAAAAAAAGCAAATTACTTAAATCATAATCTCCTAAAAGTTGATGATAAAAATACTTATCGTTTTATTAGTTTATTTCTTCGAAAGTGTATTGAAAATCGTCGTTTGATGCACGTGGGAATTTGTTATTGCATTTCTCGACCCCATGAACACCCTCGCCATACGGCTCGGGTGTTCATTCCGCCTCGAATACAATTTAACAAACTTTACGCACTTGTATTATAATGTACTATTCACCGGGGTTAGGAGTAACCCCAACCGAAGATAGGGTAGGTAGAAAAAGGTGCAAAGGAACACATGCAGGGCACAGCTAGTTATTATATATTTATTATATAAAAGAAAGTCGTGTTAGTTACACTATTTATAACTCAAGAACGGCTGAACCGATTTGGCTGAAAATTGGTAGGGAGGTAGCTAAGAACCACGAGAAGGACATAGGACTTTTTATCCCGTTCCCGTCGTTCCCGTGGGACGTGACATAAAACGTGGTATATCAAAACGCAACTGACAGCTGACCATATTTAAAAAAAATTTGACCGGTTCTAAAAAATACATTATTTAGTGTTAAAATATCTTAAGACGTCAAATTTAACATAGTACTGTGTTAAAAGATGTATATATGACAGACTAATTAGATGATTTTCAATACGCCAATCCCTGCCACGGAAGGAGAGGCCGAGGGTCACACCATGAACTCCAAGTATCTACATCAACACAGTCACCGAGTATATTCAATATACTCGTACATTTATATAGGTATAGACTCTACGTATACGTAATTCCTACAACAGGTTTACCGCGTTTTCTTTTCAGCTCGCCGTGCATTAATGCACGTTATGAAACCTAAATAACAGAGCTATCCAAGTTGCAACTCAATTATGAGATAAAATATAAATCAACGACGCAGTACGGCGCGGCGGGTATGAAGAAGAAGAAGATAAAGTAAGTACAGTAGATTTAGAGTCTCTGCTGAACGCGAATATGTAGCAACGTGGACTCTTCACTATTAAACACAGTTACCTGATGTCCATTAAGTAACGGGTTTTATAGTGAAGTTCCGTTCCTTCTAGCCTGAATGGAGAGAGTGAACACTTACGGATTGCAGAAGTGTTTAAGGAACAGTTCAAAGTAGAATCGATTCTAAGCCTGCCACTGCAGGTGTTCGATGCTGGGAATTTGATTGGCAACAAGGTACTTCGTTATTCAGCTAAAAAACTAGCGTTGGTGGTTAAAAATATGAGTAGTGGTAAATCACTAGGACATGATGACCCTAGTTTCAAGCATTTGCAGTATGCAGGTGTGTGTGTATATGTCTAGGTATTGGTTTTTTTTATTTCTTGTGTTTAAGCCTTCCTGAGTTTATGAAGACCATTATCGTGCCAGTTGTGATGTCTCCGACAAGTTCAACTACAGACCAATCTAACTGTTTACAATAGTTTCGAAGGTGCTGGATGTTTTGCTTGATAATACAGTCATTTTGATTTACATGAAGGCCAATTTGTCTTTAGACTTGGGCTCTCCATTGAGACTGCAATTTTGAGGGTCAAGCATATTATTCAGTACTAAATCACTAGGGAAAGGCCCGTATATGACTGTTTCTTGAACTTGTCCTAGGCATTTGACCTGCAGGCTTACTCTTGAATTTAATTCCGATCGATCGACATTGGAATTATGACGTTTCGTACTCTTGAGTTCGACGCTAGCGCCACATTGGTCTTGCATCTCGTGACTATTGTGGGAAACTAAATGGAATCGGAATTGGACCTTAAACGCTACTCTTGAGCTTATTTTGACAGCTGTATAATATATTGCGTTGGGATTGTTTGCTGATCGTGATTATTCCAATAACAGAACTTTTTTAGAAATTGTTTTGCTTTTTACTGGTTCCCCATAATATAGAACCCGTAATATACAGTATTTTACGTAATACCTACTCATAAAAACAATTGACAAAAAGGCGCGATGAGCGTCGAATGATGCGACGAAACATTTTCTATAAGAATACGAATTTAAAAGCAAATTATTGAATGAGCAAAAATGTATGTGAGAAAAATTAAGCCAACTCCTAAGAAAAGTTGTGATATATCACCAAAAAATGAGGTATTATGGAGGATAAGGATACATTACTTGTTTGGAAGATCAATCAATAGCTGAATACTTGTACCTTTTTAATTCTTGTAAATGAAATTCATCAATTGTATCACTATTTACATCATATTTATTTATTAACCTTGTTTTTTAAAGGATAAAACATTTTAAAGCTCTATTACCGGTTTATCGTAATGAGTTGAACACCACTATTGCGGCCTGTAACATAGCTAAGTTCACGTCTAACAAATCGATTCGCGGGGTAATCCCAATGTTGACAAGATTGTATTCAAGAGTACCGAATCACGTGACTTTAAAATTAACATTGGAATCGTATTAGAATATGATTGGAATTAAAATTAGTTTCAAAAGTAACCCCCCTGGTCCTCCTCATAGAAAAATATGTGGGATAAGCTCCTGACATGAATTCATTGGGTCATACTCAGAAAACTATAAGCTGGAGTGTGGGGCTTCACAGTAGCTTGAATGAACCGCACCTTTTTCATTTCTATGTGTGTATTTCATTTTCTATGTTAACACTCTGATTGAGGAGCTCAGCAGAGCTGGAGTCGGTTGGTTTATAGACGAATTTGTAAGTATTATCAGTTATACGGATGATATGGTTCTGCTGAGTCCATTGGTCAGAGCGTTGCAGTCTTTAGTGGACATTTGTGAGAGGTACGCCGCGGCCCATGAGCTCAGGTACAAATCAAGCATGAGTGAACTTCTTTTCAAGTCTGGATACCTCAGCCCATTTTTTTATTGATACTTCGGAAAGTGGCTTTGAGTGCAGTAACATAGTTCAAGTACCAGGCATTGGGTCGCCGAGGATCTCTCCGATGATTTTGATATTATGCAGGAAAGGAAGGTTACTTTATTCAAAGTATACTGCTAGACTTTTTACACCAGATGGCCTAAAATGGTCCACAACCTGTGGGCGAAAGAACAATGGTCAAAAGAAAATGACTGACTGCGGTACTCAGAGATATTTAATGATTACTTAAGCCGTCACTTAGTAAAGATTTGACATACTTATACATGACAAAACTGTAACCTTTACTAAGTGACGGCTTAAGTAATCATTAAACGTCTTTGAGTGCGGCAGTGAGAGTGTTATAAATGTCCACCACTAACGAGAGCTCTTTTACCTTATAGTCCACTAAATAAAGAGTAACTTTCAATATGAGACAAAAAAATAATAATAAGCTGTTAGTAAACAGTTTTGACTATTTCAAAAACTGGCCAAGTGCAAATCGGACTTGCACATGAAGGGTTCCGTACCGTGATAGTGGGGAAGCCCCCTTTAATTTGTATTATTTCTTGTTAAAACGGCAACAGAAAAACATATTTTGTCATAAGTTTGTTTTTCATAGTGTTTGTATGAATGAAAAAGTTATATTTGCAGTTTTTTATATGTGCTATATCTCAAAATCTATTTACTATATATAGTTGAAAGTGTTGAAACCTATTTTGGTTGAAAGTTTTCGTTGCATTCTACAGCATATGTTTTTTAGATTTTTCACTGTCTTAGTTTAAAAGTTAAAGGGGGGAGGACACACATTTTACCTTTTTGGAAAGTCTATCTTTCATACGATTGATTGTGAGAAAAAATGGTTTTAGGAACCTTTATATGTCATTTCTAAAGACCTATCTTTCGACACCCCACACGAATAGGTTTGATGGATAAAGTTCTTTTTAGTTTCAGTTCCATGTTGGTATTTTAATTCCACACCCCGCTGATTTTTAGTTTTTTTATTTTTGTATAAAAATCGTAGAGCGGTTCACAGAATACATCTACCTACCAATTTTCAACTGTGTAGTGTTAATAGTTTCCGAATAAAGTGGCTGTGACATACGGACGGATAGACGGACAGACAGACTTGACGAATCTATAAGGGTTCCATTTTTTGCCATTCGGCTACGGAACCCAAAAAATTACAATTGTTTAATTTTTTTGCACAGATCCCTAAATTATTTTCTGTACTAAAAGTAAACTTCGTTAAGTTAAGTACTCATTTATCATCAGCTATCTGCCGGTAATATTTTTGTTTGCGGTCTGGTTAGAAGTATTTAGAAGACTATTTTATTAAATAGGTCTGTTTAGTGGTGGACATTTGGACATAGTTCCATACATTTTTGGTTATTCTTCTTTCTATAAATAAATACGGGCTGGACTTAACTTTTATTTTTCATATCCCAAAATAAACTTTAGTTACTTAAATAGGTTCGATTTTATGTTGTAAACACCATCCCGTTCCAACATAATATCTAAATAGCCCAATTTTTTTTACCCCAGATAGGTTATAGGATTTTCCTAAACCCTTTGGGAAGGCTGCCTGTCAGACTATTAGTTCAATGTCTCATTGTGCTATCCGAGGCACGAAGGAAACTCGCTGTGTTATGGATTGTCATACTATTGGAGGTCGTATATTTTTATGTATGCACTGGCCTGTGAGAAATAATCATATTTAACACATGTCTGTCACTGATTCTAAATTACGGGTTGTTTATATTCTAATACATATATTATAAAAGGCTTGTAAAATATTAACCACGAATGACAATGATACTCTTCAGTGGGATCACTGCTGATCTTACGAGTATCATTATTTCAATTCACACATCCACAGACTGACGATAATAATAGTCGCATGGAAGTGATATGAAATTTCGAATAACGTTATTGCGACGCAAGCTATTTCGAAAAACTATTTTATTGGTATGCTACTAGTACGTAAGTCTTGGTATTAAAATCCACTTTTTAAAATTCTTTCAATTTTATGGATGGTTTTCTGATTCCCAGACAAATTCAGGTTGGCATAATTATGCTATTCGCAAAAGTGGATTTCGATACCAAGACTTCTTACTATCATACCAATAAAACAGTTTTTCGAATCAGCGTGTTCGCGAAAACGTCATTCGAAATGTCACATCACTCCCCAGTCGCACGGGTCGATCTTCGAGGTTACGCCGCGCTTGCCTAGATGAGTGACCATTCGTACTCCTCCGCTATTATTTTCATTGTCTCGGCGCTTTTCCGGTGGTCGCCACACTGTTGTTCCAGCTGGCTTTCAGAAGTTGCAGTGGTTTGAGAATAGTGTGGCGGGCTTGTGTCCTACTACTAACCTAGTTTCCTCTGTGCCTCGGACAGCCAATCCGTTGGTCCGACGGACATTTGTAGACCTTTGACAGTCGGCAATAGGGATGTTTTCGGACGAAAAAAAAAAAAATAACTTTTAGTCCGTCAGCAAGATTATCGGAAAATATTGGATACGTGTTTTAACAAATTAATAAAATTGACAAAGGTAAAAGGCGTTAAAGATCATGAGTGGGGGCTTTTGACGTCACTTGCCGGTAAAAATGTACTGCAATGTGACGTCACACGAGTTTTCTAAACACTGTATCGTCTTCACTTTTTGTTTACGTGAAAAAAAATGTAACCAATATTTTCTGGAAATCTATCTGACAGACTATTTAGATTTTTTTGGTCAACTACCCTATTATGTAGGCTTACCAAGCCTACACAGTTATCTAGTTGGGAAAAGGCTAGGTAGATCATGATTTTGCAGATATTACCGAAGATTTGGATCTTTACAGGGCTGCATAATGGAAGCTGCCGGGAGAGAAGAGCTGAGCGGAGTGTAGGGAAAAGACATGCATGCAACAGATGGCGTGATGCGACTCGCCAATGAATTGCGTCTTGACCTTGCCTCAGCAGCGCGCGTGCCTATGCGACTTGGCGCTATTGCATGCGTTTTAGGTGTTTCTGTTTTTTTATGCATGACCAAAAAGAAATCTTTATATCCTCGTTGCATGTCACTTAGTCTACATAGGCGGCACGTTTGGCGCAGTGAATTGGACTGCTGCGCTGCGTGTCGCGGGTTCGATCCCCGCATGGAACTAATATTTGTATGGCTTACAGATAGTTACGCACCCACGATACAGGAGAAATTGTTAGTGAAAGGCTGAAATGAATAAAAATTAATTTGGATTTGTCCGGTTAAGCAGAAGTCAGGTTGACCTAATGGGAACAAACAGTCCCACTAGACGAATAACACTATGAAGAAGATGGATAAGAAAAGATTACATGTAGCGATGACGAGAATGTTGAGGTGGATGTGTGGTGTGACAAGAATGGATAGGGTAGGGAACGAGTATATTAGAGGAAGTTTAAAAGTCTGAAAAGTTGAAAGGGAATCGACTGTCGTACGTCGTGGTATGAGCATGTCGTACGTCGTGGTATGAGCATGTCGTACGTCGTGGTATGAGCATGTGATGAGGAGGGATGAATTGAATGTGACTATAACAGTGATGAACAAAAAAGTATAAAATCATTTAATTCGAGTAGGTATCACTGACTCATAATACATCTACAACGACAGGGTAGCGATTTCTGAACTAGTCATTTATGTAGTATATAGAAAGTCTCTTCGGCTTCCTATAAAATTCACGTTGTGAGCTGTTACTTTCAATATTCAGACCCTGTTGGTCCTCACAATCATACATAAGCTCCGTCATGTCTTGCGGTCACTCGCGGGCTGTAAAGTTATAGTTGGCGCAGATGTTAACGCGTCCTCGTCTCTGTGGTATGACAAGGTTCGGTCTACGGATTCCGAGCGACGTGCCGCTGTTGAAGATTTCATTGCTGAAATGAACCTATCGATTCATAATACCCCTGATGCACCACCTACTTTTTGCAGCCAAATGGGCGAATCTTGTTTTGACGTCACACTTTCTAGTGCAGACGTTCGTTTGGATAGGTGGCGTGTTCTACCGGATGCGTCATGTAGCGATCATCGGCTTATCGTGTACGAATTTGTTCCGATGTTTACTCAAGGTCCGTCACATATCACTGGTAACACAACATCACGCATGTAATCCCCGAAGGGTTAGGCAGAGGAGTACCTAAAAGTACACCCACATTTCGCCAGTTATGTTTAAGTCCCATGTAATAGGGGGCGAGCCTATTGCCATCAACCGGGCACAAATCCCCTTCCTGATGGAAAAAGCCAATAACACTTTGCCCGACCCGGGAATCGAACCCAGGACCTCATTCTCAGCAGTCACGCTTACGACCACTAGACCAACGAGGCAGTCACATCACTGGCATCACTGGTAACTTTAAGAATAAAAGTAAAGGCGCTAATTTGGAATTCTTTAGTTTGCTTTTTGCGTCTAACACCAAAGACTTCACTCGAGACGGGCTGTCAGCTGAAGAATGTGCTGAAGTTGAAAAAGAAGAATGAACGTGTTGTGTTGGATAGTGTACAGGTTACATCGGGAGTTATTTACTATACGGACCTTGTAGAAACTAGGACAAATTTCCGTGCGTTCAAGCATTTTTGTCATACCTATTATTGGAATCAATCAATCAACAGCTCACAACTTAGGACCCAGTAATATTAATGACAATAATATCCGTGGTGCTAGGCAACTGGGCTTATCCCATTTGTATACGTCCCTGTGTGCCTATTGGCCTTGTTCTGTTCTGTCTCCTGCTGATATGGAGGGAAGTGCAAATTATGTTATTCCTACTCCGCTATTCTTTTCTGATTAATTTCGTTGCGGGATCCAAAGACAGTTAAATCGTTTCTCTGGGACTTCGTCGAGCTTCATTGTCTCGGCGCTTTTCTTGTGGTCGCCACTGTTGATTCTGGTTAACAGGAGTTACAGTGGATTGGGAATAGTGTGGCGGGATTGTCCCATTAAAAAAAAATACTTATAATACAAACACATTCATACAGTCACATTATATACACAAAATTAAATACAATACAATAAATACTACACTACACTTAATCAAATTAAATTATACATCTTTATCTTTATATATATTTTATATTAGGTATATATAGGTACTCGTATATTATTATGATTCTACTGTACGTGTACTGTATGTCACTGAACTCCTCCTAGACGGCTAGACCGATTTGGATGAAACTTTCTGGGGATATTTCAATTGGTTCCTATGGTTTGAAAACAAAATTGGACCCGGTAGGTGGCGCTGTTGTCCGTGGAGGACGACGTCCGCTGGGTCCACTAGTAATTATTTATAAAAAATATTATATTAAAATGTAAATGGATGAAAACGAAGAAGAAGAAGATGGAGTATGTGAGGAATGATATAAAAGACAAAGGAATAAAAGATAGCGTGTCGATTGACATGGGAGAATGGAAGAAAAAATCTGTTCAGTAGAATTAATGAGAATTAACCCCAAAAGCTATTGCAAAATATGTGAATCGGTGTGTTATACTATTACAATAAAAGAAACAAGCTACACGCAGCTTGTTTCTTTTTTTGTAATAGTTTATTATCTATTTTAAGAACCAGTCATGTGCGTAAGATATCCAGGGTTCGTAAATTAAGTTCAAATAGTGCTTCCACAACCACAACTTTTATGGATTTAACGTAAAGTTTATAGTTCAAACGCACAGTAGTTGAACTGCTTTAGGTAAGCCTGAAATCAGAGCTGAAAATTTTCGACGAACGGTGATGAGATATGGAACACACGGTAATTAGCATAATATAACATAATTATGCTTCGTGTTTGGTAGTTCGAAATAAAATGAAAAATATACTTGAATCACTTAAGTACCTATTTATAATTATTTAGGTGACAATAAATTACATCACACTTAGTTATTTTCAGATGTGACTGATTAAAAAAACATCTCAAAAATAAATCGGATTTCCTAAAAATCAATGAGATTATCTGTATAGTAATACAAAAAAAATACTAAAAGGCTAGTTCAAAACTCATTATAAATAGAACGTATAAGTATCTAAATAAGTTCCATTTAGGGTATTTCTTAAACTCGATGAGTCCAAAATGCTCATGTGCCTACAGACGTTAGCTGCACATCTGCAAATTTTCAAAATCAACTTTGAACCTAATGCTATAACGATAAAGTAAAAGTTAAAGAAATTTCTCAAATTGTAGTGTAGTTGCGGTGTGCAGGCGTCTGTGGGTACTTTAATGAAAAAATAAATTATTCAGTATTCGGAAAAAATCATCACACGGCCATCCATGTTATGATTTTGCAACAAGAGTATGTCTTGTTGTTTTTTCCGAGACACGCATATAATAAAAAAAATATTTTTGTGGTAGGTGGGTAGTCGGTATGTAGGTTTATTTAAATAAGAAAGTGTCAGTTCACACCGATCACAATAGAGCACGCGTTGGTAAAGTCCATTTCACGAAAGAAGTCCCGCGGACAATTGTGGAACTAAATTTAACAGATCGGCCATGTTGTCGTTTGTCGATGTTATCAAGGTGCGTTTGTTGTGGTAGATATTTTGTGAGTTTATTATTGGATTAGTGCGTTATAAGGTTTATTTACGATGCCAAAAGTTGTGAAACAATATTATGTCGCGCGACATACAGCGCTGCATCTGCGGGACTTCTTTCGTAAAATGGACTTTAGTAAAATCAATCAATGTTTTGTTCGTAGATAATAAGTACATATTAATTTAAATTTAACGCAACTCCAGCCCCCAAGATATAGGCACAGCCTAGTTTGGGGACCTCTGTTTTGTAAGCATGTTAAAATATAAGTTGTTACATTTATAATTATAGGACAGTAGATATAAGCGTGCTTTTATGATTGTTATTTATTTAAAAAATTATACCTAACCTAACATCCAAAGCTATTTTATTGCAGTTATTTTAAATGGATGTAGAAATATAGTGACATAAATATTGGTGTGCCAATTTGGGTACAACAGCTACAAGTTTACTAAAAATAACCAATTTATTTAGAGAATTAATATGAATCGCCAGCAATATTTTAGTGGCACTAATGCCTTCAGCGGCTTAGAAGAAGCTATCAGAATAGCAGAGGATAGCGACGATTTGGATTAGGATTTAGCCATCATTCCACCTGAGCCAAGCGTCGTGACTGACGAAAAAAAGGTGATGATGATGTGGCAGCTAGTACCCTACCAAATGATGCCCCAGGAATCCGAGAAAAGGCCACGATCTTCCTCTAGATCGGCAAAACCCTCGATCGCCCTCAGTCTCATACTTTGGCGGAAGTGTTCACCAAATTACTCGACAACCTTCGAGCAAACTGACGATATATTAGCTCTCGAAAATGGCTAACTAGAAGACTGAGGAACTAGATTTGATACCCGTTTCAATATTTGAGAAGCCTTTTGACAAAGAAGTTTTTAAAATTATTGCCGAGTTTAGCAAGTTGAAAATAATCTTCACAATTTCAGCGTCACTGCTACAGAGCTAAAAACTTTTTTAGGTATACTCATACTATCTACTATCGGGATATCGCAAACTACCTCGAGAACATATGTATTGGTCTTTAAACGGTGTTGCAGTGGTGTCAAAATCTATGTCCAGAAACAGATTCAGAGAAGTAAAACTAAATTTGCACCTTGTCGATAACAATGATGCTCGAAATATACTAGACAAGATGATCACCGAGTTTTGAAAATCGATGAACCAATGGACCAATTACTGTTTCGCCGAAGTGTCGCCAGACCAGTGTCTGAACTTTGGAAGATGTTCTGCTCGCCCTTCATCATCCAATATTGAAAGTTTACAGCTGAATGGGGTTGATCACTTCCTTATAAAGCTTCCAAAACGAGTGCGATGTACTGTATGCCATATCAGAGGCCGCTGGGATTGCAACAAGTGCAAGTAAACCTTATGTATTGAAAAATGGTGTTTCGCAAATTTTTACATAAAATCATGAAAAAAATATTATTTGTTATACTATTTACTCTTGTAACTACTAACTTTCAATGAATAAAAGAATTTTGTAAATTCGCTCAGTAGTTTTAATTTGGCCACTAGTGGGCCAACGCGCGAAGTCCAGCGAGCGAAGCAAGCGTGTCGCGGCAACGGACGCCGAGCGGCCAATCAGTGCAGAATGTTTGAAAAGTCATATTAATTATGAATGAATATCAGTGATTTAAAGCCTTAAATAGATTTAACAGGAATAGATTTATCAAAAAGGCGTCCAGAATAAAAAAAAACACTTTTATAAGAAGTGGTGTTATTCATCTTCTATTATTATTAGAATTCCATCTAGAAATTGTGCAGGTGGAACACTTTGATGTTGGTACCTAGCCCAGCGAGGTTATACGAGTACCTATTCATTTTCAGAGTTAGGTGCAGGACACTGCCCAATCACTGACGGCATAAAATTGTTTCACGTCCAAGGGTCGTCGGCCTTGGGACGAACATAACTTAGTTGTTTATAACAATAGGAATATGTATTATGTGCATCTCTCTATTATAGTTGAAACTATGTTTCAAGTGAAATAAAAAAAACATAGAATCAGAATCTTTATTTGTTAAACATAGGTATAGCATTATATCTCTTTATGTAGTTATTTGGGATTGGCCGCACGAAATGCAAATGTTCAAAGAACCGTTAAGTAATTAAGTAAAAATCGTTAAGTAATAATTGTGTAAGGTTATTGATTGTGATCTCTTTAGCAATGTTAACAGTTCGATTCACACTGATTGGCAGCTGCCAATACGTGACGACGAGACGTGAAATGACAGCTTAGCGCATGTATCATATTCCGAGCTCGGAAAATGATACATGCGTTATGCTGTGCAGTAACACAGTTTTAGGTACCTACCTACCATCGTGCAGCGGGACGCAGTGGTTCTGGATTGGCGTACATTCACCCTTTCAGGGAGGAGAGGACGATCGTGGAGGACGAGTGGGGGGCATATATTGATTCCACAGATACTCATTTTTTTTTAATTATTATTTTTGTAGTTGTACCTAGCTTGCGTTGCTGTGCCCTTTTTCCTACCTACATACTAGTGACGAGGCGTGCTAATAAGCCGATTCCCACCGGCTTCCCTTTTAAAACATAAGCAAAAAAAAAATTGTCTACTTTAGACAAATGGTAAATCAGATCTGTGGATAAAAATATTTAATGTATCATAGGGTTAAAAATATTACAAACATTCTTCATCAAAGAAAACAACAGCCAGCGCCAAATAACCCGGTGCTCAAATTTTATAGGCACGTATTGCATGTTTTTTATAAAGTTATTCAAGTATTCGCATCTGGCAGTCATCACCTCATGTTGGTGAGCTGATGCTGGAAGGATCGTAAATAACTCCTTAACGGTTAGGAGTTGGAGGATAATTTTTAAATAAAATATTATCGGGACGTATACATAGTTGTATTTAGTCAGGTTATCTAGGTGAGCTTATTACGAAAGGTACAACTCCTCAACGGTTAGGAGTTGAAAGGAATAATAAGGGAAACTTGATTGAAGGTTAAGGTTTAGGTTTCTTGTTTGAATGTTAAATACATAGAAATATTTGTATAAGATATATACAACTCAAAATTTAAAAATACATAATAAAACGACTTTAGCTTAGGAAGTTGGTACCGTTGCGCGTTGTAGTGCCCTCAGCATTTTATTATTTACGATAATAAATGATGAAAAAAGATCTTATTGGCGCCTACGATTTTTTTCAGATTTACCGTTATGGGTGTCATTTTGCTGGTTTTCAAGGCTTTGAGAACGAAATAAAGTAAAAAATTAAAATTCAATATGGCGACGACGTAAATTTTCTGATTTTTCGACATAAAAACAAAAAAAAACTTAAAATTTAAAAAAACCCTTTTTTCACGCCTCGCCACTGGAACGTACCCACCTGCTACTAATTAGATAGGTAGATTTGAAGTGAATGCGTGCTTAAAGCGACTCGAGTCTATGGCGCAGATTCGTGCGAGACCTATAGATAACTCTTTCAAAGGAAACATATATTTACAGATAATCCACTCTCAGGAGGAAAGCGTCAAGGAGCCAAGTGTCTCGGATATCATAACTCTGTCTCGTTCTGATGATGAGCTTAGAGCAGTTACTGCTCAAACCAATCGTTGGAATATGATTTAGTTGCTGCAGAATTAGTGCGGCTGCATAGTATTACTGGAATCGTGGAATAGGCCTACCGGGGAAACCACGTTAAAAAAAACGAGCCAAGTACACTACCTCATGGGTGGCGTGGAAACGTGTGCATTATAAATTTTTTACAGCTACTTCTCAAAATTGGTGATTTTTAAGATAAAGTGTGGGACAATTTCTGATAGATAATTGTGTGATTAAGTTTCCTCAAATTTATCAGGAAAAAGATGCTAAAAAGAAGGTGATGCTAGCATTACCTTCTTTTTATCAACTTACAAATCCACAATTTCTTCTTTTTGACAAATACCCTCACTATTATCGAACGTATATAAAATAAATGGAATTATTTGAGTTACGTATTAAGTAATAAAATAAATAAATAAAATAAAATAAAAAAGCCTTTTATTTCCTGTAGAACATTTTTACAGTAACTTCACTTAATAACTATCATATATCTAAATCTAATAATCTATTATCTATCTTAGTATATAAATATCTATATATTGTATAACTATCTAATTTTATAAAACTAACTACCTAACTACTTTTATAAAAATACACATTCTTATTTCTAGTGTATTTCTATTCTTAGTTTGTTAGTTTTACAATATTACATATAGTTATATTAGTAAGTGTTAGTGCTTAAATTTTCCTTGGTCTACAAGAACCCCAGGTTGGGTGAAGGCCTCCTCCAAAGATCGCCACTTTTCTCTGTCCTGAGCTACTTCTCTCCATAATGGACCGACTCTCTTTTTGATTTCGTCATCCCAGCGTGTTATCGGTCTACCTTTCTTCCTTTTACCTTTTGGGCCTTGCCATTCTGTCGTTCTCACGGTCCATCTCTGGTCCGTAAGTCTAGCGATATGGCCTGCCCATTTCCATTTCAGTTTTTGTGCATATCTGAGAGCATTTGTTGCTTTGGTTATTTTGCTGATGTAGGTGTATCTTACTCTATCTTGTGTTCTAATCTTGAGCACACTTCGCTCTATGCCTCGTTGGCAGGTATTCATTTTATTTTTCGCTTTACTGGTAAATTTCCATGTCTGGCATCCATAAGTTAGGCACAGTAATAGACTTGAATTCATTATTTTGGTTTTTATTGCTTCTGGCATATTACTTTTGAATATTTCTTTCAGACTCAAATATTTATTCCATGTATTTTGTACCCTCCTTTCTATTTCTAGTTCGTTATTTTTTCTATTAAAACTTATTTTCTTCCCTAGATAGATGTAGTTTTCTGTATACTCCAGTAGTTTTTTATTAACTTTTATAGGTATTTTCAAGCTTTTTGTCATTGCCATGGTTTTAGTGTGATTCATTTCCAGGCCCACTTTTACACTAGCTGTACTCAAGTCTTCCATCATGAGCTGCAGTTGGGAGCTTGTCTCTGATAGGAGTACTAGGTCGTCGGCAAATCTCAAATGACTAAGGTATGCGCCTTGTATGTTTAATCCAGATTTACTCCAATCTAGTTTATGAATTCCAGAATAGCTATAAATATTTTCGGTGATAGCGGGTCGCCCTGTCTTACTCCTCTTTCTATGGAAAAACTTGGGCCTATGGATTCTAGCTTTACTCTACCTATATTATTATGGTATAGGCTCTTGATGACTTCAATGTATTGTTCTTCTACTCCCTTGTAGGGAACTAGTGTTATTATTGAAACGACTGGAGCCGATCGGTTACCATTTATTACTGCCCATCTTATGCTAATACAATATATCTTATAACATAGATCTTACTTACTAAGTACATACACCTCACCTCGGGGGGGAGAGATAAAAAAAAACAAAAATAATAAATGAACATTTTTTTTTTTTTTTTTTAGTTTAAATGATTACTTAGATTATGCTTAGGTTCTAAATGGCTTAGTTCTATTTTTATGGATTACATAAGGTTTATTACTCTTTAAAATCTTCACATTAACACCTAAATCTTCTAAAATAACAAATGGTCCTTGCCACAGAGTTTCTAATTTAGTGGCTGTTTCATTTTTAACTAGTATTAGTTGTCCATTATTATACGTTACATTATTAACATTTTTATCGTAAGATAACTTACGGTATTGTTTACTTTTGAGTAAGTTGTTGCGAGCATCTTGGTGTGCAACTTGTAATTTATGCTTTAGATCTAAAGGATAACTTTCCGGGTTATATAATGGTTCAATATACTGACTGACTCTACATGGTATTACACTAGCTCTACCAAATACAAGTTCGAAAGGTGTGTACTTTGTTTCTGTATGAACAGTATTATTGAAACTATAACACCAAAAAGGTAACCACTGACTCCATGTGTCTTTTTTTCCATCACATTGTATTCGCAAAAAAGCACCAAGGTGTTTATGTGTATTCTCAAGGGCACCAATAGTTTGATGGTGATATGCAGTAGATATCAATTTGTTTATTCCCAGAAGTTTACATACCTGATCCATTACTGATGACACGAATTCTGTGCCACGGTCAGTCGCTATGGCATTTGGCACTCCAAATCTTAGTATAAAATTATCAACTAATGCTTTCGCAACACTTACTGTTTCTTTGTTTTTCAGAGGATATGCCTCTACAAACTTAGTAAGCTCACACTGGAGGGTCAAAATGTAACAATTACCGTGTATATCCCTTTCTAATGGACCTACAATGTCGAGAAATATTTTTTCAAAAGAATGTGAAGCTGTTGTAGTTATCTCCATGGGCGCCTTGACATACCTACAATGCTTCATTTTCTGACACTTTGTGCATTTACTCACAAATTCTTTTATATCTTTGTCGATGCCTGGCCAGTAAAATTTCCTCTTTATGTTGTTCGTCATCCTACGTATACCTGCATGACCTGCGGTAGGTAGTAGATGAAAATCATGTAAAATATAGTTCTTTTCTTCCTCATCATCAATTCTCTTAACTCCTCTAAATACATATATCCGTGGACCTGTCCAATCCTTATATTCATTGATTTCTTTTAATAAATCTTTGATAAAGCTTTCGTATTCTTTGTTCTTGACTATGCATAGTTCATTTATATTTATATTCTTACAAAATTCTCCTAACTTAGTCACAAATTCGTCTCGCGTAAATTGTGCCCTAAAGTTAAGATTAATAAATAACGTTTTTCTATGACGACTGTAAATGAAACATTCGTTCTCTACGTCTACGTTGTTTTGTCTTCTTAATTTAGTTAGTTCATCATTTTTTATAAAAGTCATTTCTACGGAGTCACTTGGTACTCTTAGTACCTCGACTACTGGTGGTTGATCAGGCCACGAGTCGTCGGGTCCACTGAGAAGAGGTGTGTCATGTACTTGTTTGTCTAATTCTAAACGCCGTTTTTTCGCTCTAGTCATCACTAACATAATTTCTTCATTCATTTGTTTTAAGTTATCTGATGTTATTATTATTCTAGACAACGCGTCTGCAACACTATTATCCTTCCCTTTTATATACAATATCTTATAATCGTATTCTTCCAGCGCTAATCTGAACTTAGTTAGCCTACTTGATGGATCTTTCATTGAGAATAAATATATTAATGGTCTGTGGTCGGTCATAATTGTGAATGTTTTTCCGTAAATGTAAGGCCTGAAATACTTCACTGCCCACACAATTGCTAATAGCTCTTTTTGTATAGTTGGATAGTTTAGTTCAGCTTTATTGAGTGGTCTACTAGCATAAGCTACTGGTTTCATATTTTGATTGCACAAAACTGCTCCAACAGCTGTACCTGATGCGTCAGTTTGTAAAACAAATTCATTTTCTTCAGTGAAATCGGGAAATTCTAATACTGGTGGAGTTGTTAAAGCATGTTTTAACGTGACGAATGCATTTTGACATTCTTTATCCCAGTTAAATCGTTCATATTTTCTGGTTAATTTATTTAATGGATAGGTAATTTCTGCAAAATTTTTAATAAATTTTCTGTAATAGTTACAAAACGCCACAAATCTTTTTACTTCATCTGTATTAGTTGGTGTGGGATATTTTTGTAATATCTCTATTTTTGCTGGATCGGGTAAAACTCCATTTTGTGTTACTAGATGGCCTAAATAAAGAATTTTCTTTTGCAAAAAATTACATTTTTCTGGATTTAATTTCAAATTATGTTTTCTCAGTCTATCTAAAACGTTAACTAAGTTCTTGTTATGGATATCTAAGTTTCTTCCAAAAACTACTAGATCGTCTAAATAAATACAACATCTGTCAAATGTTAATCCGGACATGGCTACTGACATTACTCTGCTGAAAGCACTTGGACTTGTCTTGAGTCCCATCGGTAACCTTTTCATTTGGTATTGTCCAGTGTTTGTAGTAAACGCAGTATACTCTCTACTGTTTTCATCTAAAGCTACTTGGTAATAACCCTGATTTAAGTCTAAATGTGAGAAATAGACTGATCCAGACAGAGAATCCAAAATTTCGGTAATATTTGGTAAAGGAAACTTGTCATCTACAATACAGTCATTAAGTCTACGATAATCGACGACTAAACGCCATTTTTTGTCATTTCCACTTTTCTTTGGGACCAATAAAATTGGGCTTGACCACTCACTCCTTGCTTCCTCTATTATGTCGTTGTTAATCATGTTTTGTATTTGTTTATTGACTTCATTTTTCAAGGAATGAGGCAGTCGATACTGTTTAACATAAACAGGACTAGTATTTGGTTTTAAAGTTATTGACTGTTCATAAACGTTTGTAGTTGTTAATTTGTCGCCTGGTAAAAAGAACACGTCGGAATACTTAGCACATATTCCTTGTATTGATTGTCGTTCTTCTATGTTAAGATTATTTAATTTTAAAATGTCTAATAACACTTTTGCCCTCTGTAAATTGTTATTTTGTAATTTAAAGTCGCATAAATCATAATCTTGCATCGAATAAATCTCTGGCTGAAACATTGGCAATGTAACGTCATGCTCATTGGTATTTAAAATTTTTACAGGTAATCTGTTATTTTTAATTTTTCCTAAACAGCCCGCAAGAAACACGTTTTCCGTTAATTGCTTGCTATGTATAACACAATCTTCATCAGTGTTGTTATTTAAAAGTAAATAATGAAATGATTCACTTCTGGCTGGAATGTGTAACACTTCGTTTGAATAATCTATCGTGTCACTTAACACTAAAGAATATTCCACTCCATATTTAGACAAGGTAATGATATTAGTCTCCAAGTTGATATTGGATGTGTAATGACATAGAAAATCTAAACCTAAAATTCCATCTGCTTTTAAGGAAATGTTATCGAAAACATGCAGCTTGACATGAAAGTCAACATGTTGTTGCCCATTACGATGAGTCAGGCTAAGATTAATAAAACCGTTTGTTTTTGTTTGACCACCAATACCATTTATAATAGTATCATCTCTAATTATAGTCATGTTATTCGGTAACGCGACTCTCTTTATTATGGAAATGGATGCTCCTGTATCTACCAACCAAAAGTATTTTCTATTGCCAAAGTATAATGTTAAAAATTTTGCTTTGCCTGCTAACATCAAAATATTTTGTTTATGATCGAAAAAACTGCATTTCTTCTGATTTAGAATTTACGGATTCGTTGTTATTGTTACTATTATTATTATTATTAGATTGTTCCGTATAAAACACGCGACGATGATTTCCACTACCATGAGTTTCGTATCTCGATCGGTTCTCGTGAGGCACTTGGTTGCCTCGTCCTCGATTTGAGTTGAATGAGCTTCGAGGTTCACCACGAGAGCGATAAAATGATCTTCCACGTGATTGATCAAAATTTCTCCGGACATTATTTGAGTTATGGTGATAATATCCTCGCTGATTGTTTGAGTTCTGGTGATAATATCCACGTTGTCCCCGTGCTCGACGACTATAAGAATTCCCTCGACGAGAATAATTATCATAAGCATGCGACTCACCTCTACCACGACGTGAAAAATGCATGACATTTTCTGCTCCCGAAGTTGATGCCGTAGTCAACTCCTCGTCCTTCGCCGCCTGGATTGCATCCTTCAGCGTGTCATAGTTACGTGCTGCAATAATTGTACTGAGCCGGGAATCGCTTAACCCATCTGCGAATCGTTTTATCGCTAGTTTTTCGTTAATTGGCTTTAAAACTACATAATTCTGAGAATTACCATCGGCTTGCGATATTGTCAGGTTGGTGAAAAGTTTTTCAATTTCAGTACCGTATTGGTCGATAGTGCGCCAACCTTGTGTTGTATTTTGTAATCGCGATTGTATGGCAGTAAATGACTTTTTAGGTAACAGTGTGGAACGTAAGTCTTTAACAAGATCGTTTGTAGATGTGTAACTATGGGACATTCGTAGCTTAGCATTTTCTGACAGTCTACTTTTTAAAACAAATGTTATTAGTAATTTCTTCCCTGCTTCTGACAGCATATCTGAATACATTTCAACAGAGTCAATGATACTCTTGATGTTATTTTCCTTATTGTTCATTACAGGAATCAAATTACACGCAGTTTTTAAATCGAATTCCATGATTACTTCTGTATTTGAGCTCGTGTCACAAAAATCACTTTCACTACTACTATCTTCCGTACATAACTGTTGAATTTTTAAGTAACACGTTTTTATTTCATCTCTTGAGTTAATCGTGCTAAAGCTTCCGATTTAATTCCTTCCTTAGTACTCAATATTTTAATTAATGTTGTACTTTTATCAAATATTATGTCTGTCTCTGATAATTTATTTTTTATAACATTACCCTTGAAACGCGATTTTCCTTTCTTAACTAGATATTTTCTTATTAATGTAAGTTCATCTAAACATTTAATTAATTCATCTTCCATTCCCTCGCAATCAATGAATTAATATTTAATATACATACCACATTCTCACGGTGAGTTACGGTAGTAGGGGATACAGGCGTAACATGATACACGTAGTACACGACTTAACTACATTAGTAAACAAAATTCAGAAGGTGAGTTATAGTTTCACCTTTTTCCTAGGTAGTACTTAAAAAAATAAACTTTATAGTCTTTAAACTTTAAAATCCATAATTCTGTGAAGAATCCACTCTACGAGTATAATATCACTATCACACATTATGCACTTTTGTATGTTGAAATCGCACAAATCACTCACAAAGTTACCACTGCTCTTCACACTTGTTCTTCTGCATTCTTGTGCTGTTGCCTCCTATTTCATCGGGACATGGACCTCTCGTTCGTCTCCTCGGCTACCTCTGGTACGGTTGATTGATCGCCGGAAGTTATGTTGTACTATTTGGTCTGTGATCCATGAATGGTGGCACTTCTTGTACTGTTTGTACACAAAATAAATAGCGCCGAGACCCAGAAGTATACAAATTACTAGCAGCACAATGCTAATATTCGACATGTGCATCTTCGTCTCTTCGACATGTCCATTGTTTGATCCTGCAGCATTCTGGTTTAAAAAAACCGTCTCCTTTTCTACGTTTGATCGACACATAATTTATTATTGTGTCAACTGGTCAACTTGGATTTTACATATTGAAATATTATTGCACCGTAATTTTTCTTCACATTTTTTTTTTGTCTGTTTGGAGCCGTAACACTATAGTACTAACGCGTCACGCGCCCCGAATGGCAGGGTCGCCATGTAGGGAACTAGTGTTATTATTGAAACGACTGGAGCCGATCGGTTACCATTTATTACTGCCCATCTTATGCTAATACAATATATCTTATAACATAGATCTTACTTACTAAGTACATACACCTCACCCTGTTCTTGTAGGCTTTCCCATATGCTTGAGTGTGATACTGTATCAAATGCTTTTTGGTAGTCTATGAAAGCAATGTAAAGAGGTCTCTGATGCTCCTGATACTTTTCTATAATCAGTTCTAGGGTATGGATATGGTCTATTGTACAGAACCCTTTCCTAAAGCCTGCTTGCTCTATGGGTTGTTTTGCTTCTAATGCAGTACTGATTCTTCTGTTTACAATAGAGGAGAAGAGTTTGTAAAGACTCGGTAGCAAACTTATTGGTCTATAGTTGCCTATATCCTTTGGGTCGCCCTTTTTATAGATTAGGATGATATTTGATTCAGACCACTGTGAGGGTGTTTCCGTTTTTAGTAGTATTAAATTGAACAGTTTAGCTAACGGCACACCTAGAGTTCTGTGTGTCGGTTTTGTTTCTATATAGATTTCTGTAGAATTCTGTTGCAGCAGCGCTGATATCGCTTCGTTGATACACGTCTTTGTTCGTCTTCCTCAAACTTTCTATCCAAGTTTTGTTCGTTCTGAGCTCTTTGTATGCCTTTGTACGTATTAAGTAGTAGGTACCTATCTTTTACTTTTCAGTTTGTTACAGATTAAAAAAAATATTAATATGCCATCTGTTATTGGGTGTTACGACGGTACTCACGCAGCCATAATTAGAGGGAACGCAGATCATTAGCAGTTCGATGTAACATCAAGGGCGGATCCAGCTTCTAGTTCGCCGTCCGTCCGTCTTATGAGTTTATGACGACGACAGGCCGTGTCGACGCAACGGCCAACGCCCGTCGTGGCTGTGGGTTGTTCGCAAGACAGCCGTTGTTATAAGAGGAAGTCTCAAACATTCACCATTGGCACCATTTTCGGCAGCGCATCTCCAGGCCACCTCTGTCTTGCTTGAGAATAACGCTGGTCCTATCATCCTTTCTGCCATATACTGCCCACCTATACACCGAATCACTGCTGACATGTTCAGCACTTATTTCAAGATTCTAGGCCCAAGATTCGTGGCAGGTGGCGATTGGAATGCCAAACACACCTATTGGGGCTCCCGCTGTACCAGTACCAGGGGCCGGGAACTAAAAAATGAGTTGACATCAATCACCTCAAACCGATTTCAACAGGTGAACCTACTTATTGGCCCAGCGATCCACGAAAATTACCAGATCTTCTTGACTTTTTTATTACTAAGAGCATGAGCTTCTTACATGCTACAATAAAAAAAAATAGGCAGATTTATAATAGGTATAGAAATTAAAAAAAAAAATTAATGAATAAAGCTAAAAATAATTGTATTAAAAAGAAATAATTAACAACTTCAAAAATTCAAAAAAAATATGGTCTATTATCAACAGGCTTACTGGCAAAGTTATGAAAGCCGTAGACGATATTTTAATAAAATCATTTAGACTTAACCCTAAATTATTAGCTAACAAATTTGCGTGTGATTTTGAGTCGAATGTGAAAAAAGTTATATGTAATTGTGAGGAGCCATTGCTTGATAGAGAGTCGTATATAAATGAACCTAATGTCACTATATATATTGACAAAATAAAAGAAGAAACCTTACACAAAATATTAAAATCAGTTGATGACCGAAAAAGTCCGGGTATTGATCAAATACGAGCAAGAGACATAAAATATATAGCCAACGAAATAACGCCCGTTCTCACTCACTTGGTAAATGCCTGTTTATCTAGCCGAACTTATCCAGATAAACTTAAAATAGGTATAGTACGACCTATACATAAAAAAGGCAAATACACAGATACTAACAATTACAGACCTATTACTATACTTCCTTGCATTGACAAAATAATAGAAAAATACCTTGGTAAATCAATAAACGACTTTCTTTCAAGAATCGATATCATTCACGAAAAACAATTTGGCTTCTAAAAAAATAAAAGTACTTCACAATTGCTGTCATTGTTCACTGATGAAATTTGTAATCATCTGGATGAAAGAAAACATGTTCTGGTTGTTATGGTTGATTTTAGCAAAGCATTTGATGTGCTTGATTACAAAATGCTTTTTGAAAAAATGCAGCAGAATGGTATACAGGGCCCACTGCTGGAATGGTTCCAAAACTATCATTCAAACAGATATAATACAGTAAATATAGCAGGGCAACAGAACAACCAAATACCAACCTTATACGGAACGACACAAGGTTCAATTTTAGGGCCCACAGAATACCTACTTCACGTAAATGACATGTGTAAGATATTTCAGAATGGCTCTGTGTACCAGTTTGCTGATGATACGTGTTTAATTGTAGCACACCGAAACCTGCAAACCTTGAAACTGCAGAAAACCTGATGCAAAAAGAATTCAACACTCTGTGTAAGTGGGCACACGATGTCGGATTATCACTTAACTATCAGAAAACAAAACTATTACATATTCACTCACCATACATTCAAGTAAATAGCATACCGAAAGTCGTGGCCCACGAACATGAGTGCATGCACCTATGTCCAATAGTGTGTAATTGTAACCAACTTGAAGTAGTAAAGGAACACTTTTATCTACGTCTTAAAATTGATATCAAGTTTAATTGGGGTCCCCATGTTGATTATGTTTGTAACAAACTCAGGTCAATATTGGCTAAACTAAGCGTATTTAGGCATAAATTACCAGCATAGCATACAGAACCAAAAGACTAATGTATTTGGCACTAGCAGATTCAATTATCGGATATGGCATAGCTAGCTATGGCAGAACATATAAAACACACTTACAAAAAATATTTGACATATAAATTAGGATGTTAAAAATTATAGTTCCATATAAAATAAAGCTTAAATTTAAAGACAACTATCAACAATTATTTGAATATTGTAAAATAATAAATGCCTTTGACAAAGTAAAACTAGCTATAATATCACAACATGCTAACGAAATTGATAAAGTAAGTAAAAAAATAAGACCCAACAACTTAAGATGTTTAGAATACCTACCATTATATAATCTGCCGAAATGTAACAATGAATATGGAAGAAGGACCTGGAGGTATTTGTTACCTAACTTGTTGAATAAAGTCCCTAAGCAACTAAATAATAAATTAAAATCAAAGACAACTTTGCAAATAAAACGAATAATTAAATATTACCTCACAGTGGATCAATACAAAGTCCCTCCAGATCTTTCACAAATAAATACATAATTTAATCTATCTATATATCTATACATATAATAAATCTGTAGAAAAATCTTTTTTGTACATCGAAAATATTTAAAAAAAAAATTGTCAGGGTATTAAAGTATAACCAACAGAACACATTTCTAGCATTTTTGGAATTTTTGTCTGTTTATCTGTTTGTCTGTTTGTCTGTTTGTCTGTTTCGATGACTAAGCATCACGTCAAATTTACGAAACGAATGTAGAAAACTTTTATACATAAATATTGTGCGTAACTTGGGCTATTACTTAGTCTTTGTTTCATCGTAATCGGTGCTCTCTATCAAAAGATATAATAATATGCATTTATAGTTTTCAAGAAGAACTTATCATTATGGTCAAGAATGAGACAAGCAACGACATCTATTGAACGAATATGGTATGGTATGGTACTTATTAATAAATGCCTTCACAAGATAACTTTAAATAAGTAATGATAGCAAAAGGAACGTAGATATTAGTCTAAATGACGCTGTTTTCAAAATCTACATAGCCTAAACCCTATAGTGTGTTTGATCGCTCTTTTTTAGCAGTTTATCTTCGTCTTCGACAGATGGCGTTATTCATTTGTTGCGGTGTTATTAAATAAACATATGTTTCATGAATAGTCAACAAATAAAGATTTACCAATTACACAGTATAAAAATACTATTTTTTTTAAATTAATTAAAATTGGATAAAACCCACGGCATATTTTGTTTGTACCGTGTGGGAATCGAACCTGCGACACGCAGTGCTATACTGTTAATCGTCCAGCCACTGCACCAAACATGTCTTTATATAGATGTGATGTGTTGTTAGCCCTATGTGTCGAGGCCGCGGTATTTCTTTCGAACAACCCGCAGCCCCGACGGGCCGACGCCCGCCGCTGCGGGGGCTCCCTCCCAAGGACGTCGGTCCTTGTCAGCCCCTTCAATGTTGCTGATATCCCTTTGAGACGCGCGTGGAACACGAACGCGCCTCCATCGTCATAGGTTTGACGAACGATTAACTAGCCCGTTACTCACCGTTCACAGGCCCGCGCCTACGGTGGCCGGAAGCCATCACGTGGCCCCCGATGCCCGGAGCGGCTCCCGCGGCGGCTGGGAAGAGGGGTTGTGTCCCTCTTATGTTCACCTCTTTCGCTAGCATTACTGCTTCGCAGAAGGAGGTGTCGGCGTTCCATTTCAGATTCGATGTCCCAGACTTGGTACAGGTACCTCTCGAAACAGCCTCTAATCCCCCCTTTTTTGTGGTTCGTAAATTATCAAATGACTCATCCCGCTCTGGGCGGAGCGGAAGAAAGTGTCAGACTTCTACTGACTAAAAACCACCCACGTTTCTTCTTAGCTCTTTGTGTTTCGGGGCCGTGGTATCTCTTGCGGACAACCGTCAGCCCCGGCAGACGACGGCAGCAACAATTAAGGGGCCCCAAAGGACCCCTTAATTGTTGCTGACATATCTTTGAGGCGCGCGTGGAACACGAACGCGCCAACGACGGTACCTGTCGACTATAATGTACCTGTTTCAAATTTCTTCAAGATCCGTTCGGCCGTTCTGACGTGGTTGATTAACAAACACCCATCCATCTAAACTTTAGTATTAGACATAGTCAGTACTTTGCATTGTACTTCTTATTTTCTACAGCGGCAGTAAGTTAACGCAGGGCAATGATTTAACGTACTTTTATCTAAGCGACGCATTTTAGTTTCCGACAAGCACGCGAACGAAGTCGCGGGCACAGCTAGTCTACTACTAAATGTATTGTAATGTTTTTAGTATAACTAAATATATTGTTATGTAAACAAGCGAGACGCCTCACTCGCACATAATCTTTTAGAATTAAGATTAAGCGATGTGTGATTAACCAAAATTAATGAAAGGTTTTTGAAATAAAAAGTTTTAAATTTTTTTTTTTTTTTTAACTATTGAATTTAATGTTTTTAACGGGTCCTCGGATCACACACCAGCCATCTTAACACTTAGCATTAGTGCACTGTCTCGAGGCAAGACTGAAACTTTGACAAGTCGAAGGACAGATTGGGAGGGATTCCGAAGCCTTCTAGAGGACAATATCAACTTAGCTGTACCTCTAAAGATTTCCGAGGACATAGATCATGCCTGAAAAGACTTGACTAACCTTATCCAGGTAGCGGCGTGGACTAACACTCCGTCACAAGACAGACTAATTGATATTCCTTCGAACCCTATTATTAATTTCATGAAGTACAATAAGTATCTAAAACCATTATTTTAGGTCATATAATGCCTGGTCGGTTAGCCAGTCTTTCAGTTTAGCTTTGAAAGCATTTTCAGATGTCGCACTTAAAATTTTATCTGGTAGCCGGTTATATACCGCTGGACCCATAACATGAATTAGCTTTCCAGACTTAGTTAGCGAGTGTGGGAATCCTGCTAATTTGTCTCGACCACGAGTACAGTAGATATGCCTTTCTCCACGTTTATTGTAGTCACTCAAATGTTGTCTAACATATTATATTGCCGCCTGCAATAACCATAGCGGCAACAGTCAATACTTTTAAAGTTTTGAAAAGTGGTCTGGCGGTGTCGTTCCACCGTGAACGCGTAATTGCCCTCAAAGCACGCTTCTGCATTCTAAACGCTCGCTCCCAATCAGCAGCTCGGCCCCAGAACTCAACACCATACTGAAGAACCGAGTGTACCAACGCAAAACAACACCCTCTCAACATTTTACGTGGGAGCGTTTGCGCTAGTCGTTCCAGTGCGAAGCATGCTCGTCCGAGTTTGCCGCACATCTTATCAATCTGCGGCCCCCACGTGAGAGAACTGTCCAGTTCGAAACCGAGAAATGCGGTGACCTCTACTTGTTCGACCAGACTGTCTCCCACCCGAAGCGACAGTGGTGTACACATTCGACCGGAATGACTAACGTGCATGTAATGGGTTTTAGTCGTGTTCAATATTAAGCCATTTATTTGAAACTAGTTGTTGATTTTACCCACTACCAAGTTGAGCCTTTCTTGTAATCTTTCCATCGACGGCGCGCACACCACCGCAGCCACATAGTCTGCGTACAATACAGACGTTAGCCTCGCACTTATTGCACGAGGCAGGTCATTAAGCAGCAAACTGAATATGATGTTAGAGAGGGAGGAGCCCTGCGGTACACCCGTACTGATGTTAAGAGGGTCCGACCTGACCTTTCCGCCGTCACTTGCGATCTGCCTTTTAAAAAGTCGGGCAGCAACTCCAACGCTTTTCCCTCTACCCCAAGATGCCTCATCTTTAGTGCCAGCACCCCGTGGTCCGCGACGTCGAAAGCTTTTGAGAGGTCGCAGAAGAGAACTGCTACTGCTCTTTTTCCTCCCGAGCCCTCATTACATCGCGGACGACCAACCGTGCAAGGGCAGTTGTTGATCGCCCCTTCCTGTAGGCATATTATCGGTCGGTGAGGCAGTTGGTATTCTCTAAAAAACCCAGTAATGGTCACATATTCCGCTTTCAAAGACTTTGGCAAAAGCTGGAATGATCGACACAGGCCGATAATTGTTTGCATCACTCTTCTTGCCTTTGCCTTTGTACAGCGGAGACACCTTAATCCTTTTAAAAGTACTGGGATAGCAACCACTACGCAAATACCTACTCAATAACACCGCCAGAACACACGCAAGTGATGCAGCCGCTATATTCTATTCACTAGCTCCACTGATGTATCGTACAAGTCTTTTGTTGGTTTGCGTGCGATCCGTTTAGTAATAATACGGTACATCTTTTTTTTTTTTTTTGGGGGTGGGAAATCATCAAATAACCCCTCCCGCTCTTGGGCAGAGCGAAAGGGAGTGTCAGACTTCTACTGACTAAAAACCACCCATGTTCCTTCTTAGCCCTTCATGTCGAGGCCGCGGTATCCCTTGCGAACAACCCGCAGCCTCGACAGGAATACGGTACACCTCAACCGGTGAGAAAGGTTGTAGCCAAACACACTGACCGGCTGGGAGTCGCGTCTCCAGAAGCATAGCCAGAGCTGTATTCGGGTCTGCTTGAGGAGCGCCACATGATATAGCCGCTTGAATAAATTTGGCGTTGACCATATCTACCAATTCCTTTTTTGTAGAAAAAGACTTACCATCCGCCTGCTTTATACTCTCAGTGTAATCCGATTTCGATTGATTTTTCCTACCAGATTCTACATTTACTACGTGCCACATACTTTTATTCGGGTTATTTGCCGTTTTTATATGGTGTGTATAATACTTAAACCACTTAATATTTCTAAGCATCTTGGAGTACTTTTCCTGAAGTAGAAATGCAACCTCGGTTAAATATGTAAATGGGTATTTATTTATGAAGCCGTCAAATGCATCATCTACTTAGCCAGTCTTTTTAACGCTATCTTCAGGGTCTCTCACTTTCCGACACTCTGGAAAGTATCTCAAGTGGTCATGGTCCACAAACCAGGTAAACCTGAACACGAAGCTTGTTACTATAGACCCATTAGTCTTACGCCTGCTCTCTCTAAATTGTGGGAAAGAATTTTTCTAACCAGAGTGCAATCGGCCATGGATAACTCAGCTATCTTACCATCTCACCAGTTTGGGTTCCGTAAGTCTCACTCCACCATTGAGCAAGTGCACAGAGTATACCATACTGTAAAACAATGCTTCGAGCGAAAAGAATACTGCTCGGCTGCTTTCCTTGATGTGCAGCAAGCCTTTGATCGCGTCTGGCACAAAGGACTGCTGGTAAAAGTCAAGCAAAGACTACCACATTCAATGCATCCCCTTATCACAATCTATACATATAAAATTCAAAGTCCTGACTGACTGATATATATATCAACGCACTGCCCAAACCGCTGGGTCTACAGATTCCAAATTTGGCAAGTAGGTTCCTTATGTGGTCTAGGGGTGCACTAAGAAAGGACTCACCCCCTAAGGGGATGAAATGGGGTTCCAAAGTTTGTATGGGGAAACAAGATTAGTAAGTTAGACTATTTTGTTCAAAACTTCACAGGAGTACTCCTATTGATAAATGAGTACAAACGGGTTTCAGGTTTTTTCAGAATTCAACCCCTAAGAGGGGTAAATGGGGTGAAAAAGTCTAAAAATCAATACACAGCCCAAACTGCCGAGTCTAGAGATTCCAAATTTGGCAAGTAGGTTCCTTATGTGGTCTAGGCCGGGTGGCGTATTGCCAAACTGTATGCTGACCCAGATCGGGGTTGCTCTGAGTTCGATCGCAGTTTGCCTTTGTAGTTGAAGAGCAAACTGTATACCTATTCAGAGAGTGTCTGAATCAAAATACATTTTGCTTTAAAATACTAGAGCAAAATACATACGAGTCCAGACGTCCAGCGTGAATGCGTGATTGAAAGATTGAAAAGGACTCGATGAGTCCCTATAATGCACGTCACAGTAATGCACGTCAAGAAACTGCCGAATTAAATTGTACTCCATGACGCGCGCTCGCTTCGCTCGCATATTAAATAACACTAATATCTTCTGTCCCCGAAGGGGCCTCCGCCGGCCTCCTTCGTCGGCCTACGGCCCGGTGCCCATGCCGCCCTGAAACACGTTGTATAGTCAGTTACTGATATTCGCGTGTCACAGTTTGCTTTACATACAAGCGAGCAAAGTGCATACAATCTCAGAATGCTCTGAGCTCGTTTGTACTTTGCTCCAATTTGTTTGTGATTTCAATGAGCACGACGTAGTTCAGTACAGACTATGGGTGTCTGGGTCAGCATACAGTTTGGCAATACGCCGACGGGTGCTATGAGTGCGCGAGTCGCGAAACTAAATGGATATGGTAGTTAAAGCATAATTATGACTAGGCGTTAAATTGTATCCAAATAATCGTTCCCAGGTTGTTTATTTTTATGCGCACGAGAAAATAACTTCGCATTGCAATTAATCGCAATTTTTTGTTAAATAATAGTTTTCTCGTGCTCCTAGTAGTATGTAATGTACCTACTCTCTTTAAATAAACAGTAATAAATAATCATCAATCAACACCTATAGACACGTAAAAAATCGTGCAGAATTGTCGGCGATAGCTTATTCTTCTATGGTGTGAAATTGCGCACCCTTTTTTTGGGGGGGGGGGGGGTGGAAAATCATCTAATAATCCCTCCCGCTCTTGGGCAGAGCGAAAGGGAGTGTCAGACTTCTACTGACTAAAAACCACCCAAGCCCTTCATGTCGAGGTCGCGGTATCTCTTGCGAACAACCCGCAGCCCCAACGGGCGAACAACCCGCGGTCTTGAAATGCCATTTCAAGACCGAGCCATAAATTATACGCTTTTATTTTGTTATTATCTGTCTTATATTTAAAAAGGTTTAAGCGACATTTTATGAACTTTATAGGAGAGCCATTTAAAGTTACACAATTTCGAAAAAAAAACATTGTAAAAAATCTACTCTTCATCATCATCATCATTTCAGCCATAAGACGTCCACTGCTGGACATAGGCCTCCCCCAAAAGGGGGGATTTGCCATAATCGCCACGCTTTTCAGGCGATCGCAGTATGGTTGTTACGAAGGCACAGAAAACGCTACTGCCCATTCTCTGGTAAGTCCCTTAGTCGCCTCTTACGACACCCACGGGAAGATATGGGATGGTGCTATTCTTTACGTCCGACACCATACGGAACAAAATCTACTGATTGAGGATAATTAAATAAGTAATTTAATTACTCTGTACTGAAAAATAATCTTGTGATATTTTAGTATAAGTAGGTAGTTGTTAATTAAATAGCAGCTAGAGGTTCCAAGATAAATGTAGCTTTATTATACAAAATGTTCTGTACCGCCTTTTTTTGGAGTAATGAAAAAATATTTAGGTACCTATACTGTGTTAACCATCAGCAGCAGGCAAAATGGTTTAAGTGACGCCACTCATTTATAACAGAAGCAGGCTATTTTGTTTAACCACCAATTGGGTTTTTGCAGCGAGACAGGCAATTTAAATTAACTGTGAAATTTCTTAACACGTTGTCTGATGTCTCATGTTCAATAGTATTATATAAAACTTGGTCGATAGAAGATAATAATGTCCATGGTATTTAAACGAGTAAAAATCACTGCTATCGGTAAAGTTGAAGTGACATTGCACTGTGTTACGAGTTGCAAGCAAAATGTGTGAAATGACTTTACTTTGGGACTCGTCGGCTCTCAAAACTGGATCGTGCGAGCGTGACGAACTAAAAGCCCGACCACCAGCGGCAATCAATTGCAATTATATTAATAGTGCTCTCACGTGTCCCTCTGTGCGAGAATATTTACCAATAAACAAAGGTGGTTTTTTTAGCCACATGAGAGCACATGAGAGACGCCAGTAGGTTGACGATGAAACGGTCGCCGTAGCCGAAACCGGCTTGGAAGGATTATTATTATTATTCACTCAACCCCTCATCATTCATTCGCAGCCCCTTTTAATGCAATAACAATAGTAGACCAGGGTGGCAACCCGAAACTCACGATGCCGGACAAAAACTTAAACAAATAGAAAATAAATAACGTGGAGTTTATATTTGTTTTTCCCGAATTTGTCCAGTATTTCATTATGACAAAAAGAAACGCGTGACTCACAGTACATACAAAGATAGTGAGTGCGTGAATCTTCACGAGTGAGCGCAGCGAGAGGCGTTCGTTCATCGGCAGTTTTGTAGCACCCGATTTATCTGAATACGGTTTATCGAAAGAGATGAATATTAACTAATAATTATTTTAGTATATTTTTAGCTTTGGTAGTTTGTTCTAGGTCTCGGATAACTCACTTTCTTTAGATTTTACTTACAAATATATTGATAAAGTCGTCTTACAAATTAGGAAAGTCTATTAAGTACCTATTACGAAAGAGAACGTATTATTCAAGAGTCAGTGAAACGAGTTCGAACATTGTTTGAAACTATATTGCAAGATTTGACGAATAGATACTAACAAACAAACTGATTAACTAACAGGGCAAGTTAAGTAAAAGCTTATAAAATTTGGGTCTAGACGATGTTGCAATGAAAGTAGGTATCACAAAGTATCATGATTGACCTGTGTGTGTCCCTTTAAAATTACCACGCTCAGGCGATCCCTGGTGCCCTACACTGGGAGGAATCTCGGGAAACCCGTACAGATGGCCACCCTACATGGCATTACCGCGCATGCGCTATTATTATTGACCCCAACGGGCGCGTCGCTTCGTTGGGCTGGGGCCATAGTCAGTAGCCGCTTGTACTTGCGAACGTGCTCACACTCAACGCCATGTCTTACGAAACGCGAATTTTAAAGTGCTCACCGCATCGGTATAATATCACAGGTAAGTGTTTATAAATTATGCGGTGTCCGAACCTAACTTCCCACCGACAGCTGGGGACTACAAGAGATTTGTGTTATTTCGTGCCATTGCGCGTTCTTTGGCAACTAAAGGGATTGTGCAATGCTTTGTTGTACTACAGGCACGGCAACTAAGTACCTCATATCACATACCTACTTATTAATAAGATATTTATTTCTTTTCAGATTTTCCGACCACACCGTGCATGATGAACCAACAGGCAGGGAGGTTCCGTCCGAGCTCAAATACTGGTAAGTAAAACATTGTTTTATTACTCCTATTAGAACGGCTGCCCTCATATTTAGAAAGCCCGGAGTATGTGATCGAGCCTACTTAAGCAAACGCGCAGCGTGGCCAAGGGCTCTGCCCCTGGTTGGAGACCTTAGACTCAAGGCATCCACGGGGATTTGCCCGGTTAAGCAGAAGCCAGTCTCATAGACTGAACTGCGAGATGCCATTTCGAAAAAAAAAAAAAAAATGGCCAAGGGCTCATTCCTGCATGCGGCGTGCACACTTAATGTTAACTGGTTAATAGATTAGTTTAGTTAACTTCGGAAAGTGATTTCATTTCAATTCGTAATTGGTACCTATATAGCTGTAGTTTGTCAGAGTCATAACTTTTACGTGTGCGATGCCAAATAATCAGATTAACAAAATGGCGGTCGATTGCGGAGGGGTTCCGGGCATAACGGCGTCTCAATATTAAGCAAATAAAAGTTAAAGACAAAAGTAATAGCTATACCAAGAGTTTTGTCTCATTTCATGCCATTGCGCGTTTAAATTGACTCTCACTCAAAGGATTGTGCAATGTATTGTCGAGCTTTGTCATCTTCTTGCCCTTATCCCATGTTATTTGGGGTCACCGCATCACGTATTTTCTTCCATTCGCCCCTGTCAGTCGTCATGCTATCATTTATTCCTTTTTCCTTCATATCATTCCTCAAACACTTCATCCATCTTTTCTTTGGTCGTCCTCTCCCTCTCCATTCATCTACATTCACATTCATCGCTATTTTAGCCACATGCGATTCGTCTCTTCTCATCGTGGAGACATGGGGGAAGCCTGCCAAGGCGTAGGACATTTCTGACTAACAAACAAAATATATTTACAATATTTTTTTTATCTTTTTCAGATGGAGTCTGTATGGGTTATACATATAAAGAGATTTGGGCCCAGCACATTCCAGCTGGAATGGATATAGAACGTAACAATATCATCTCGCAACGAAACCCAGGACTTGCCTGTAACTGTGGAATGACGGTTGACGTTCGAAAAGTGCTGATTATCATCCCAGTTTGTATAAATGACTTTGATTTTAAAAGGATACAAAAAACTACAGTAACATCCCACAATCACCCCCAAGGCTTGCCTGCAACTGTGGTAATTGTTTAGTATGTGCAGACACAAATAAATAAATTCTATTAATAGTGTTAATTGTGTTATTAGTTGTGTGTGTGTGTATAAATAGTAATAAATATGTTTTTGAAGTAAATAATGTGTTTTATACTACACTTGCTTGGTAAGTGTACCAATACTACCCCACTAAAAGGCTTGAAAGCTGTTCATTAAACCTTCTCAAAAATCTAGGCAGTTATTTTGTAAGGAATTTCATTACTGCCCTGAAAATCAGGGTAGTAATGCGTTCATTACTACCCTGAAAATCAGGGTAGTAATGCGTTCATTACTAACACGTTTGTTTTTTTTTTAAAGTCTTGATGACGTTGGCAATCAAACGATTTAATTTTACCATAAAAAGTACTGGCCACTAGAACTTTTAAAGGTAGCATACATTTCGATAAAGCCGGCAAACTTCAAACCTCTATGCGATAGAGCGAGAGATTTATAACACTCTCTCGCTTTAACACGCGCGTAAGTTGGAACTGCGAAACGGGGCGTTCTTGCCTTCTCTAAAGCCACATCCCCACTAGAGCCGCGCGGCACGCGAGGCCGAGCCGTGCGGCTCTAGTGGGGACGCGGCTTAACGTCCTTTAGCGCGAAAACTGTTTGACGCGCTAAAATTTAAAGAAAAAAAAAAGACTTATTGTTGGTTGACGTATTTTGTAGAAACAATTTTCTTGGTAAAGTTTAAAGTTTGGCGGTGTGAATCACAAGTTAAAATGAGTGATTCCAGTGACAATGATAGCAATTTATTAACAACAACTCCACCCGACATAATAGCAGATGCTAAAGATATTGTTAGTAATGTCTTGCCTGAAAAATCCAAGATGACGAAATATTTATGCAGTGGAAAAGTGAAAACTGCACCAGTCGATGTAAACCGTTCCGATCTATGTCTCGAAACTAGTATTAAACTACCCGGAAAAAACATAACATTAACATTTAACAATTGCAACAATGTCAATCATCATCTTCCTGCCCTTATCCCATTCTATTTGGGGTCGGCGCAACACGTTTTCTTCTTCCATTCTTCCCTGTTACACGTCAAGGTGGCATTTATTCCTTTCTCATTCATATCATTCCTCACACAATCCATCCATCTTTTCTTTGGCCTTCCTCTCCCTCTCCATCCATCAATATTTATATCCATCACTTTTTTAGTCACATGCGTTTCATCCCTCCTCATTACATGACCATACCAAGATAAACGACTTCCTTTCAATTTTTCTGTAACAGGTGCTACTTTCAAACTTCCTCTAATATACTCATTCCTCACTTTATCCATTCTTGTCACTCCGCACATCCATCTCAACATTCTCATCTCCGCTACATGCAATCGTTTTTCATCCATCTTTTTCAAAGCCCAGCACTCTGATCCATACAGTACGACAGGTCTAATCACGGACTTGTATATTTTCCCCTTTAACTTGAGGGGCATCCGTGGGTCGCAAGTTGTTCCAGTGACCTGTCGCCATTTCATCCATCCTGAGTTGATCCGTTGCGTTACGTCCCGGTCTACTTCACCATCTCCTTGGACAAGCGACCCGAGGTACCGGAAGTTGGAGCAGATCGGTATGGGAGTTTCGGCAAGAGTTATAGGCACAGGACTAGAGAGACCGCCGAAATCGCAAAACAGGTGTTCGGTTTTGGTTCTGCTCAATTTCAGGCCAACACTCTCCAGTCTTTGCCACCACACCTCCAATCTGCTCTGGACCTCTGGGCCGCTCTCGGCAACCAGCACAATGTCATCGGCAAACAGCATACACCAGGGTGCCTCTTCCTGGATATCTGACGTGAGAGCGTCTATTATCATCAGGAAGAGGTAAGGGCTGAGGGCCGACCCTTGGTGCAAGCCGACAGCCACATTGAAGCTGCCGGTAGTGCCCGCTGTAGACCGTACTTGTGTACTGCATCGACTGTACATCGCACGGATCAACTGCACATACTTCCCAGGCACACCTTTCTCCTTAAGGGCCCACCACAGAACCTCACGTGGTACTCGGTCGTATGCCTTTTCGAGGTCGACGAACACCATGTGCAAGTTTTTATGTGCACTTTTGTATTTCTCGCACAACTGGCGGATAGCAAAAATGGCATCCGTCGTTCCCGGACCAGGCATAAAACCGAATTGGTTCTGTGAAATTTCGCTCTCTTCTCTCAGTCGCCTTTCAATAACTTTCTCCCACGCTTTCATACTATGTGACATTAGCTTTATTCCTCTATAATTGTTGCACTCCAGCACATCACCTTTGTTTTTAAAAATGGGCACCAGCGAACTGTTACACCATTCGTCAGGTATGGCTTCTTCCAGCAACAGTTTATTGAAGAATAAAGCTAACCACATCCATCCATCCATCCGCAATAACTTCCATACTTCAACTGGTATCCCGTCCGGTCCTAATGCCTTACCATTCTTCATTCCATTTACTGCATTCCTCACTTCATCCACACTAACATTTCTCACTAGTCCCTCATTCACTGGTTTATTTTCAAGCACGCCACTCCAGTAATTCTCTTCATTCATCAGTCTTTCAAAGTAACCCTTCCACCTATCCTTAATTTTCTCATCGTCTGACATAACCATTCCAGCTTCGTCTTTTACACATTTAACCTGACAAACATCTTTCGCCTGTCTCTCTCTAGCTCTTGCAAGCCGGTAAAGGTTTTTCTGGCCTGCTGGACTATCCAATGTGTCATAGAGTTTATTCTGGGCGTTTGCTCTTGCTATAGCCACAGCTCTTTTGGACTTTTTCTTAAGAGCATCATACTCACTCTTCTTTTGAGCTTTTAAACTTGCATTCTCATTTCCAACACTCTGCCATTCTTTGAACTTCTTCTTTTTTTTCTTTCAGCACATTCTGTATCTCTGTCGACCACCACCATGTATCCCTGTCTATCGTACCCTTTCCTTTTGTCTCTCCCAAAATATCTTTTGCTGCACTCCTAATACACCGAGCCATTTCATTCCAACATTCATTTACACTTTTATCATTCATATCACCCATCTCTATCATTTTATCTACCACTCGTTCTGTTAATTTCTTCGCACAATCATACTTCTCTAGCATATGCCATTTTATTTTAGGGGGAGGTCGCTCTTTTTGTTTAAGAAGCCTTATTTGTACGACTACTTCCATAACTAGGAGTCTATGTTGTGAGACCAAGTCTTCTCCCGGTAGCACTTTACAGTCTTTGATGTGCTTTAAGTTGTTGCGTTTGATGAGGAAGTAGTCAATTTGCGTGTTATGCAAACCACTTTTATATGTTATAAGGTGTCCATCGGCTTTTTGGAACCAAGTGTTGGCTATTGCCAGGTCATATGCAGTAGCTGATTGCAATAGAGTTTCCCCCTCATTGTTTATATTACCAAATCCCCATCCCCCGTGTATCCTTTCATAACTTCCTCTCATTCTTCCCACGTGCCCATTAAAATCACCTCCAATTATCACTTCCTCATGCACAGGGACAGTCATCAAAACTGTATCAAAATCCTCCCAAAACTTCTCCTTTACCCTTTCTTCACAACCTACCTGTGGAGCATACACACTAATTACATTCAAGACAACATTTTGCAACATAACTTTCACAACTATTAATCTGTCATTAATCCTTTTTACATCCATCACAGTTTCTTTTAAATGACTATCTAATACTATTCCCACGCCATTCCTTTTTCCGTCACTTCCGCAATAATAAAACTTGTATCCCTCACCAATTTCTCTCGCTTTTGTACCCTTCCACTTAGTTTCTTGCAAACACGCTACATTTATTCTTCTTCTTTTCAACACACCCGCTAACTCTCTGGCCCTTCCAGTCATTGTCCCAACATTCCAGCTAGCATACCTCAATCTTACTTCCCGAGCTTGCTTCTTACGTTGCACCCGCCCGGGGTGGTGCAACAACCCTTGTCCATTTCCCGCGGGGGCCGGGTGCTGCCTCTGCGCGTCGCCTGCGGGGTACGCCCTAGCTCTATCGCGCATATCATTTTCTCCTAACATGTTGCTTAAGGTTTTGGCTTAGGTTTTATAGTCGGCCGCCTACCAGACACTAACCCTCCTTGGGAATGCTTTCGTTGGTGGATTACCCGTCACCACTCGGTCGACCCATATTGTGCTGGATAGTTTTGCACGGGGTCGTAAGTTCCCTTAGTCGCCTTTTACGACACCCACGGGATGAGGATGGGATGGTCGAATTCTTTAATTCCGCGACCAAACGGAATCAATGTAACTTTTTAATAAAATGCTTCATTTGCTATTTTGTCTTTTACTTCTTTGTGCTTAAGTGTAGTATAAAGCAGTATATATCACTCGAGGGTAAGTACAGATTACTAAACTCGTATGGTTTACGGCCCTCCGCTTCGCGTCGGGTCTCAAATGCACACTCGATTAGTAATCTGTGCCTTACTCCTCTTGGTGAATAAATAGCTATTGTTTTTTCGGTCAGTTTAGAATACCTTACTTGTCTTCAATATGGTTTATATCTTATTTAGCATACTTAAATAAATATATTTGTTATCATCTTTGTAGTTTTAATGGTGTTTGGGATGTGCCAATCATTACTGTAATCAATCAATAAATATTAAACTACAGTTCCACACCGTGTCTGTCTGTCTGTCTGTCTGTGGGTCCCAAACAGCAGTAAATGACAACGCGGCAGGTACAGATTGTAGATGGCGGGACGAACTCGACTCTTTTCGCAAGGATTAGCGATTAACAGTATTGGATAGAGATAAGTGAAAATAGGCTCAAATTGCTAATAATAATAATAAACCGGAACCCAGCCCCATCGTGAGTGCTGCGACACCGGCCGCGGCAGTCGCGTCGAGTATTTCTCGCAGTCCCCGACACCACCACCTTCCGGCTAAGCATGACCACCGAAGAAACGGGTTTCTTCGGTGGAATCCAACTGTGGTCGACAGCCAGCAAAACCAACATTATGTGCCTGCAGAGAGCCCAAAACAATATTCTAAGGGTACTTTCCTCGGCGCCCTGGTATGCGCTAAACTCGGAAACTCACAAGTATCTGGAAATCCCAACCATTTTGGACGAAGCAAAACAGTACTCAGCCAACTACAGGGACCGCTTGACAACTCACCCAAACCCATTATCCAGTATGCTCCTCTAGCCAAATCCAATTAGAAGACTCAAGAGAGCCGAGGTGCTGCCTAACTAATGGGAGATGGAGCAGTGGCTCTATCTCTCCAATCTCCAACCTCTTCCAACACACCTGATTATAGTCTAGGCGACTGATCGCAGGTCTTAAATATTAAAAAAAAAAAAAAAAATCAAATAATCGAATTAATATTTTTTTATATTTAAATCAAGATGAAGAATGTTGAAGAAAAAAATACGAAGTTTATCATGTAGGTATCTACTTATTTATTTATAGTTTTAACGATTTTTAATATTGAGACAGAATACCGCGAGTGTAGTTTCAGAACGAATTTAAAAAAAAACAGCAGGATTCAAATTTTTATTGTTTTCTCTGTTACGCTAGCTACAAAGTACAGTAAAATTTGGATAATAAAGTAATAATAATAAATAAATATGAGTGAGTCCAGTGACGAAGTCTGCTATTTAACACCCGAAGAATTGAAGAATAATGTTAAAATGCAGAATTAAGTTTCCTGCCTGAAAAATCTCGCGAAAAATATCTGAAAGCATACCATGTCTTCAATGAATGGAGACTTACAAAGAGCGCAAGCAGTTTTTCGGAGATGGTCTTGCTATCATATTTTTTAGATTTATCACAGACGAGGCGATCATCTACAATGTGGAGTATTTACTTAATGTTGAAAGCTACTTTAAAAACAAAACATAACGTGCATATTGAAACATACGCAAAACTTATTGTACTTTGTAGCTAGCGTAACAGAGAATAAAACAATAAAAATTTGAATCCTGCAGTTTTTTTTTTTAATTCGTTCTGAAACTACACTCGCGGTATTCTGTCTCAATATTAAAAATTGTTAAAACTATAAATAAATAAGTAGATACCTACATGATAAACTTCGTATTTTTTTCTTCAACATTCTTCATCTTGATTTAAATATAAAAAATATAATTCGATTATTCGAAATATACATCATCAGCCTATAATTTCCCCACAGCAGGGACGCAGGCCTCCTTATATGAGAGAGATGGTCTAAAATCCACCAAGCGGGCCCAATGTGGGTTGGCAGATGTCGCATGTCTTCGAAATTTTTGGTTCTAAGACATGCCTGTTTCCTCACGATGTTTTCCTACACCGTTTTGAGAGCAGTGGTGACGAAAATTACACAAAATAATGCGCCTGCCTGGGTTCGATCTTACGACTTCGCCCGGATTTAAAGTAGCCTAAAAGTATGTACAATCAAAATCAAAATCAAAAGTCATTTATTCAAACTAGGCTGATAATCAGCACTTTTCGAACGTCAAAATTTACTTTACTTTACTTTACTCATTTACAAGTGACAGTCCCCCAAAACGCCCACCCTTCGACACTTCCTAGTGTTTTTTGCTGGAAAGAAGAAGTGGCGGAACAAACTCCCCAGCAACACATCTGTCTGTTTGGTTAGAAGAACCAGACTCGATACAATAGAAAGGTGTAACTTAATATTACGATTGATTACAGACACAAGTCAAAAATAAAAATGTATATAATAATAAAAACATAAAAAAGACATAACATGTCAGTAAACTAATTTTGGAGAAAGAACATAAATAACAAACAAACATTGTCTTGTGTTCAACTCAGCGACCAACTATTCCTATCATTTAAGTAGTCGTTAATGGAATAGTAAGCTTTTAAACAAAGATTAGATTTTACTTTGGCTTTAAATGCATTAAATGGCAAGTCTAGAAAAGAAGATGGCAATTTGTTATAAAATGTTATACCGAGCCCTACGAATGAATTATGAACTTTGTGAAGCCGGTGAAAAGGAGCGCGTAGTTTATGCTTATTTCTAGTGTTAAAATTGTGAATATCACTGTTTTTAGTGTACAGGTGAATATTTTGTCTAATATATAAAATGTTGGCAAAGATGAACTGAGAAGCAACCGTGAGAATACCAATCTCCTTAAAAATATCTCTAAGAGAAACTCGGGCACCCAGCTGATAAATTGCACGAACCGCTCGCTTCTGCAGAACAAATATATTTTGAATATCAGCAGCTTTGCCCCACAGCAGAATACCGTAGGACATAACGCTGTGAAAATAACTAAAGTAGACTAACCGTGCTGTATCAACGTCAGTGAATTGTCTTACTTTTCTGACGGCGTATGCGGCCGAACTTAGCCTTCCCGCTAGGCTTGATATGTGTAAGCCCCATTGTAATTTTGAATCTACTGTTATGCCCAGAAATACAGCAGAGTCGGCAGTTTCCAGCTCTTGATTGGCGAGGATAATATTGGGACCTAGATTTCTAACATTGGGTAAAGCGAACTTAATTATTTTAGTTTTCTTAGCATTAAGAACAAGGTTGTTTGTTGAGAACCAATCCGTGACCATTGACAGCGTGCTGTTTACGTCGTCAAAATCGTGTCTATTCCTATCTACTTTAAAGATAAGAGAGGTATCATCTGCAAATAGCACAACGTTACAAAAACCTTTTAAATAATATGGTAGGTCATTAATATAAACCAAGAATAAAAACGGACCCAGTATTGAACCTTGAGGTACACCAAGCGAACCGGTAGTCCGGAAGATTTGGCGCCATTTACGTCTACACATTGGAATCTATTTTGTAAATACGAATCTATCACATTTAGGGCCTCATTTTGAACACCGTAATGACGCAGTTTCCGTAAAAGCGTGTCGTGATGTACGCAATCAAAAGCTTTAGAGAGGTCGCAGAAAACACCGATTGCATTTTGTGCGTTCTCCCATGCGTTAAATATGTGTTTTAGCAAAGCAACACCTGCATCCGTAGTCGAACGACCCTTTGTAAAGCCATATTGATCATTGTGAAGGAGATAATTTAAATTAAAATGTACTAACAACTGTTTGAGAATTAATTTTTCAAAAATTTTGCTAAATGCGGGTAATATAGAAATTGGTCTAAAGTTACCAATATCATGTTAGCTGCCAGATTTAAATAGAGGGATGACTTTACTGCTTTTCATAAGATCAGGGAAAGTCCCCAAATCAACGCATTTATTGAAAGTGACAGCAAGACAGGGGGCTACAATGTCGATTATGTTACTTAATAGTTTAATAGAAATGCCCCAAAAATCACCTGTGTTTTTAGACTTAAGTGAATTAAAAACGTTAACCACATCACGAGGCGTTACATGTTCGAAACTAAATACGTTACCACATTTAGACACGCTGCTATGCAAAAGATCTTCGGCTTTAGACGGCGACGAACTTAGGGAACGAGTCGTCGCTATAGGTATGCTGGCAAAATACTCATTAAAAGCCTCGGCTACGTCGGCTGCTTTATTAACTAATTTGTTACCCACCATGATCTCAAGGTGATTATCTTGTTTAACAGATTTACCCGTTTCATTGTTAATGATTTTCCAAGTGGCTTTAACTTTATTATTAGAATTTTTAATGGTCTCGCTTAAGAATTTAGATTTTGCAATAATACAAATCTTTTTAAATAATTTAGAATAATTTTTAACATAGTCTAGAAAAGTTGTATCAAACCGGTATTGTTTAAGACCATACAACTCGTATAATCGGGTTCGACTTTTGTAAATACCTGGTGTGGCCCAATGGTTGAAGCCCACAGGAGGTCCCTTAATGTTAACAGTTTTCGACTTAAAAATAGATTGGTATTCATTTTGAACAACATCAAAAAGGGCTTTATAAATTTCATTAGGAGTTTCGTGTTCTACTATTGACGGTGTTACTTTAAGTGCTACATTATTTTTAAATTTATTGCAACGACTAGCTGTATGAGGCCTGCATTCTATTGTGCGCGGCTTTTTTTTTAATGGCATAGGGAAGCTAGCTTTTAAGCCACAGTGATCGGACGATAAGTCACTTAACACTAATTTGTCCTCGGCAACACAATCACTGAACATATTATCAAGGCAAGTTGATGAAGAAGCCGTGATCCTTGTTGGTTCAAAAAACAGGTTAACTAAATTAAACGATCTAAACAGATTGAGAAACCTGATACTTAATGGAGTAACATCTAAAATATTAACATTAAAATCTCCACATAAAATTATAGATTTATTACTTGATTTTAATTTATTAAGTGAATCCTCCATTACAGTTTCGAAACGAGTAAAGTCCCCAGAAGGGGGTCTATAAACACAAATTATTAAGTATCGCTCGAGTTCAACGCAAGACAACTCAATAATGCGCTCAATGGAAAGATTAACTAAGTCTGAACGTTGTTTACATTTTAATTTGTTTGATACAAGAATTAAAGATCCACCGCGAATAGCATTTTTTCTCACAAATGCACTCTGTACGGTATAGAAATCATCATTGATAAATGCTACTTCATGTTCCTTCAACCAATGTTCAGTTAGGCATAAAACCTGAACATCTTGATTCTCCATAAACAAACTTAACTCTAATTCTTTGCCAGATAATCCCTGCATATTTTGATGAACAACATTCAACATATGCAGCCTACCTGTTGTCGCACCTAACAGTTTAAACTACAAGGTGTATCAATAAAAGTGTTAGTATCTGTATAAGTGTTAGTAACAAAAGCAGTATTAGTATCACTACTAACAGAAATCGTTGGTAAACGCATACCAGTGTCGCTGTGTATATTGTATGCTAAAAGGTTAGCAATACGTCGCTTAGAACTAGGTGGTATTCTATTCTATTATTCTATTATTGGGGGTTTGGGTTTCCGCACTTGGTCCTTAAAGTGGACCATTGTGCGTGAGCCATGTTGGCCGATCACTCTAACCAGCCTACTTCCCTCCAGAAGCAGATCAGACTTCCCGGTCTCCTCAGGGCATCCACAAGGGATCTTGGTGTTCCTAGGGTTTCCTCACGAAACTTGGTAACGCCTGAGCACATGCGCCACCGTTTCCTCCGCCTCCATGCATGCTCTGCACAGGGGACTGTCTGTGATTCCTAGGGTGTGGAGGTGCTTATTCAGTGAACAGTGTCCAGTGATGGTCCCCGCCACCAGACGCAGGCTATCCCTGTCCAGGCGCAGAAGGCGCCTGGTCAGCTTTATATCCAGGGATGGCATAGCTTCCTTGGATTGCCTACATCCTGGTGTCGAGGTCCACCACCTCTCCGCTTGTATTAGAGTGTGGTCTTTTAGCCAGCTTCTTAGCTGCTTGAAAGGAATGGGCACAATGGGTTCGGGTCCGTAGGGTTTTGTGCTGGATCCTCTTCTGGCAAGTTCGTCAGCCGCATCGTTTCCGAGTGATCCGCTGTGACCTTTAATCCATTGTAGTGTTACCGTGTTGTGATTCAGTACCGTGATTCGTTCTAAGGCCTTGTGGCATTCTAGTATTAGTCTCGACGTGATCTGATTATTTTTTAGGGATTGAAGAACTGAGGCACTGTCGGAGAGTATTCGAATGTTAGTATCCGTAACCTCCCTGGCCTCTATAGCGTGTGCCGCTTGGATAATACCTACACATTCTGCTTGGTAAACAGAGTTTAGCATTCCAAGTGGTTTGGATATCTTAATGTTTAGGTCGTCGGAGAACACCCCGACGCCTGTCCCATCGTTGGTTTTTGATCCATCAGTGTAAATCCTTAGCTCTCTTGTACCTGAGTAGTCACACCACTCTTCAATGAGCTCTACGTTGTAGTGTTTTTGGAAGCAGTGGGTCTTCAGGATTCTGTCGATGGGTGATGTCATCATCGGCTGTTCTTTGATTGCATCTTCTTTGATGCGTGTGTGTTTGATTCTGGAATCATTTCTTAGGGTGCCGGATACTTCGAGTCTGAAAGTTGCTATGGCCGCCTCCTCTCTTACGACGAGGTGTAGGGGAGGTAGCCCCAGCATCACCTGTAAGGCAGCAGTGGGGGAAGTTCTCATGCTGCCGGTGATTGCTACGCAGGCAAATCTTTAGTTTCTCGAGATCCTTTTGGGTTGTACTTAAGTTGGTCCTGGGCCACCAGACTAAAGAGCCGTATGTAACGACTGGTCTAATAACTGTGGTGTATAGCCAGTAGGTGATTTTGGGGCTTATGCCCCAATTTCTCCCGAGGAGTCTCTTACATTGCCATAGGGCTATACTGGCTTTTGTGATGATGTAATCAGTGTGTTTTGCCCAGTTCAGCTGTTTGTCCAAATAGATGCCCAGGTACTTGGTTTCAGTTGATAGGCTTAGGGTTGTCCCAAAGAAGCTTGGCAATTGTAACGTTGCCAGCTTCCTTTTCTTTGTGAAGAGGACGAGTTCGGTTTTGGTAGGGTTCACTGCTAGTTTGTATTCTTTGCACCAGTCTTCTACTATTCTTAGAGCTTGGCGCATAAGGTTGCATAGTGTGTTTTCGTGTGTGCCGTTTATTATTATGGTCAGATCATCAGCGTAACCCACCGTGTAGTAGCCTCTGCTATTGAGACGTTTGATGAGGCTGTCTACCACTAGGTTCCATAGAAGTGGCGAGAGGACACCACCCTGGGGGCAGCCCTTCGCCACTATGGCTCTAGTGGTGTCGTTTATCGTAACTTGTACGGCTCTCAGTCTGAGCATGTTTGTGATCCATCCTCGCAGGGTCGGGTCCACACCGTATTCCTCGAGGGCTGCGTTGATGCTATGGAAGATGGTTTTGTCAAAAGCGCCTTCTATGTCAATGAAGACTGCTAGTGAAGAGCATTTGTGGTCCACTGCACATTCGATCTTGGAGATCACACTATGCAGCGCAGTTTCTGTTGATTTTCCTGTGGAGTACGCGTGTTGTTGTTTGTGAAGTGGTTGCTCCCGAAGAGGTTCGTCCCGAATGTGTCGGTCACAGAGTCTCTCGAGGGTTTTCAGTAGGAAGGATGTTAGGCTTATTGGTCTGTACGCCTTGGGTTGTGTGTAGTCTGGTTTGCCTGGTTTAGGGATGAAAATGACTTTCACCTCTCGCCATGCAAGTGGTATATATTTCTGTGCTATGCAGGCTTGGTAGATGACGGTCAGCCATGGCGTTAGAGCGTCTACTCCCCATTGTAGCAGGGCAGGGAGGATCTTGTCTAAGCCTGCGGATTTGTATGGTTTAAACGTATTTATTGCCCATTTTATTCTCTCTGCGGTAACCATGGTGCGGGCTCTGGCCCAGTCTTGGTCACTTGCTGTGTGGGTTGGCTCGTCTGCCCAGGTTCTGTCCTCGGAGAGATGGCAATCTGGGAAGTGGGTTTCCAAAAGAACTTTTCTTGTTTCGTGGTCCGACTTGGTGTATGTGTTGTCTGGGGTTTTCAGCGACCCGAGGGTGCGGTCTTGGTCGGTAGATAGGATCTTTCTCACACGCGCGGCTTCGCTGTTCGATTCAATTTCTTCACAGAATTTCCGCCAGGCTGCCCTGCTGGCATTCCTGACTTGTTTTTTGAAGGTGTATTGTGTTTTTTTGTATGAGTCCCAGTCTTCTGGTAGTCTGGAGTTTTTGGCTCTGTTGAATTGTCTGCGCATGGTTTGCCTGAGCTTACTGAGTTCCGCATTCCACCAGGAGTTACCCTTGCTCTTGGTGTTTGGATCTTTTAGTTTGCAGCAGGCGTGATATGCTTCAATTATAAATCCCGAGAGTTTTGTTACGGTGTCTTCAAGTTGTTTGGGGTCTATTAGAATTTGGGGTGTTTGGTGCTGCGTTAGTAGGCAGGCCAACAGCCGTTTGTAGCCGGGTACATTGGTACGGCGTGGGTTGCGTCTAGGTTCGGGTTTTTTTATGTTGGCTACTAGTGAGAAGCGAATCCTTCTATGGTCAGAGCAGGAAGGTTCGTTGGATACGTGCCAGTCAGAGATAAGTTTTGCCGCGCTTTCCGAAGCCAGCGTTAGGTCAATGATCGTTTGTCCGCGCGATGTGACCCAAGTGGGTTCCGAGCCGCGGTTTGCGATGTTAAGGTTAGTTGTGAACAAATATGTGCATAGTACCTCACCTCTAGTGTTGGCTTTGTTGCAACCCCAAAGCGGGTGATGGGCGTTTGAGTCCGTGCAGATGACCAGGCCCAGGTTGTTGTCCTCACAATACGTTACCAGGTCGGCCATCCCTTTTGGTGGGCAGTCTTCATCTTCGCCAGGCATATATACCGAGGCTAGGACGATATCGGGTGCGTCGCCGTCGGTTTTGAGCCTGACGGCTGTTAGGTCTCTGTAACATAATTGCGTGAGTGTGGTGGTGGGTACATCTCTAGGTATGTAGACACATGTTCGTGGTTTATCTGTACCTTTTGTGTCGAGGATCAGCTTACCTCCGATGTTACCAAGGCCGCATACTCTGTTATTACGGATCCACGGCTCTTGGATGAGTGCAAAGCTTCGGGGTTCTGTCTCCAGTGCCCTGCGCAGGCAGGCGGTAGCCGTCTGGCTGTGCTGGAGATTGGTCTGGATGATGTTTATGGGACGGGATGGGGGCGGCAGTGGGGTGGAATTAGGAGGAGATTGATCCATCGGATGAGTCCCCCCCCTTTTCCAGCCCATGCTGGTCTTCGCTGGGTGCCGGTGATGATGACGAGAGCAGCAGCTCATCTGTCCACCCTGGTGATGAGGTTGGCACCTTTTCGGCGTCGGCATCAGCCATCACCGTCCTGGCCATCTCCTCCTCCAGTTGCGTCATCATCAGGTCAGGTTCAGTCGGAGCCGGTTTCGTCCGTTCAGCGTCGGTGTTGGTATCGGAGGTGTTGGGTGTTGGGGAAGAAACGCACGTATATCGACCCAAGTAGGTACGATATCCGCCGCTCCCTCCCCAAGACCTTTTCGACCTCGTCCGGTGGGATACCTAGGGTTAGGTAGGTCCCGTAGTTCTCACCACCGACCGATGTCGCCCTGTACAGGGACCACCTACCGATGTCGTACCAGGGGTTCTGGCAGGTCAGGACCGTCTGGAGCAGCGTTATCTCTCCATTGTACCGGGGTACGAAGAGCGCCGCTCGGGCCCGTGTCGGTACGTCGGACTGTCTCATGACTGTCAGTGTCGCGTCAGTGTTCGGCAGTCTAACTTTGGGCACATTCTGGGTCAGCCAAGTCAGGGCGTTGTCGTCCTCGCACCACATATGAACCGTGCCATCCGCTACCCTTGGGTAGCCACGGAAGGCCGGGACTTTGGAGGGGTCGGTTCGACACGTTTCCACGATGTGGTCCTCAAGGCTGAGCTTGATGTGCTCACCTTCGTCGGTTGTCAGGTCTCGGGATGGAGGCCAGAGGCAGATCGCTACGGCGAGTCGCGCAGGGATATCCTTTGTGGCCCGCGCGTAGGTTCTCTGCTCCCCTTGAGCGGCCTGGGTTCTGACACGCTTGGCATCCCCCTGGAGCGCACTTGGCGAGGCCGTGTCGTCCGGGCGCTCCCTCTTCGCCGCTCCCTGTCCACTTGGACCCGGTTGCGGTTCTGAGGCGCTTGGCACAATACTCTGTGCCAGGGATACCCGGCGTAGGAATCCAGACCGCTTGCCACGCTTCCTCTGTCGGTGTCGGTCTACGGTCGCCTCGTTGCGGTTCCGGTCGCTTCCTCCGGATGGTCCTGGCGCGGGCAGTGACTTCTCGCGCTGGGTTTCCCCTTCGCGAACTGTTCCTTGCCCGCTCGTTTCCGCGTCCGACTGCTTTTCGCGCTGGGTTTCCCCCTCGCGTGTCTGTAGCCGGTCGCGTACTCCCTTACAACTAACCGTTTGTGCTTCGCGCTGGCTATTGCCCTCGCGGAGTTTGCGCAAACGGTTGTTGAGTTCTCTTTCTCTGTTCCGGATCTTTCCGCGCTTTGTTCTCAAAGCGCGTACTTCGTCCACAGAGATAAAACCAGAACCACCAGATTCTGCTTCCTTTCCCGTCCCGAGAGAGTTCATGTCTCTCAGCCTTGCCTCGATCTTCTCGCGCTGGCGTGCCAGCGCGCGGAGTTCGCTGCTAAGACTGGAGAGTCGGGCTTTGTCGTAGTCGTTGTCAGGGTTGTTTGTTACACTGTTCCGAACGATGCTCTGTTGCCAGGCCCTCGTGGAAGGTGTAGCAGTCGTCAGGGTAATTGGCGCAGGAGTCGCAGCCGTCTTAGGGTCAGTAGGCGCAGAAGTCGCAGCCATAGTCGTGTCGTGTGGCGCGTGAGCCGCAGCCGATGCTGTTGGCGCCGAAGCAGCCAGCTGCGCAGAAGGCGCAGCGCTATGCAGATTGGCGCCCCCCCCAGATTACGGTGGAGGCAGACCGACGAGTCGGTGTGGGATTCCCCGGCATTGCCGGGACCCACCTGGGGAATATTATTTTTACCTTTCTGCGACATGGTTGTAGGCTGTGTGGGCTTTTTTGGAATTGAGGTTGCCCGTCCTCATGGACCGAAAGGAGAAAAGGGAAAAAGGAGGGAGGGACTGGGCGTAGGATCATGGGAGTGGGGTGTGGGATTACCCTAGGCCTGGTATTTGACTTTCGGGGAAAGTGCGAGCGCCCGGGGGTTTTTGTTGCGTCTATTTCTTAAGGAATTAGACCAAGAACAGGGTGGCAACCTCGGGAAGGTGAATCCCCCAGACTTGCCTTGAGGATCTACGCGACCGTAGCGCTCCCCCTCAAGACCCCGCCACCCTACCGCCTCTGAGGGAGGCAGTAAGGTAGGCCTGCATCTATGCTACCAAGCAAAGCATAAGCATAGCGTGTCGTTGTGCAAACCGCGAAAGCATAAATACAAGCCCTCCCCACTAGGTGGTAAAAACATTGTGAAGTTAGTGAGTCTGTAATCAGAGATAAATTGATTACAGTCAAAATACAAAATAGCGTCACTGTGACGACATGTCCTATTAAAAATTAACAAGTTTAAATCATAAATGTACCTATTTTGCTCAACAGACAAATATTGAGAATAAGGCAAAGCACAGAAAATGAATTTACAATTAATGGTTTTGTTGAGATGTAACATCAAATGTACACATTCAATGATGTCCTTTTTACTTACATTTAAACTATTCCCATATAATAAAATAACAGTAGAATTGGGATTTATTTTAGTCAATTTAATATTACTAATTATTTGGCTAACACTGGCACCAGGTAAACAATAATTTATAACATAGTGTGGTGAACATTGATTAAATAATGTACCAAAACCTTGACCAAACTTGTCGGAAAACAAGTAACTACTATTTGCTACAATATTATTATTATTACCAGCTGGCTGAGCCCTTGAGGGTGTAGGTGAATGGTGCTGAGGCTGTGGTGTACCTGAGCAGACACAGCTACAAGAGAGGTTATTTGTCAGGGACTCATATCTCTCCGCATTGTACGTGACCAGGTCTACCAGCTCATTGGCCTCCTGCATGCGCTTACTCAGGTCTTGTTGAGAAGCCTCATATGTACTAAAAATATCCTTTAGTGCATATTCCCTAACAAAAAGCTCATCCTGAAGGTTCTGAGTGTCTGTATCATACAATGTCCGACATAATTGTAATTCACTGTCACACTTCTTTAGTTCTTGAATTAAATTTAAATTTTTTTGCCTTAGTTTTGTGTTTTGTTTGTTAACTCTTAGGCGTTTCAAAGATTTTTTAATATTTTGAATTCGTTTATTGATTTTGATGTATTTTTTGATCTTATTATGACTAGTAAATAAATTATTTTTATAGATAGTTTCGTTGGTTAAGTCTATGGTTACTATTGGCTCAACACATACAGGTCCTGACCGGCTACCAACCAACTCATCATAGAGACTGCAGGTGTTCACAGACTCTTCACGGGCTCTAAGAGATTCTAAGTGAATTATTGAGTGTTGGGCCCTACTTAGCCCTTGTTCCAGTTCTGATATGCGACATAAAGCCTGATCGTAGGTGTCGCTGCATTGCTGGAAGTTTTCAACAAGTTGACGTAGGTGTTTGTGCTGATCAAGTATGTCCATATGTTGTGTGTGAAGTTCCGCAAGCTCATTCTTGAGTTGGGTGTTTTTGTTCACCATTAACTCAATTTCAACTTCACTTTCATCTCGTTCCCGCAGCAGTTTGCTGCACTCATTTCTGGAAGCATCCAGCTCCTTCAGCGCTGCTTTCAGTTTGTCAGTCATGTCACGAATGGTAGCTCCACGTGTCATCATATTGACTGATATCCACAAACAAGACCTGAAATGCGACAGGAAACAGCTGAGTACGTGAAGAGAATAATTATGTCAGTTGAGAACTTGAGAAAGTTGGAGGGGTTTTGAATTTAGAAAGAAGTAAAATAAAATAATTAAAACAAAACAAAAGTTTTTAGAAAGGATGTTAAAATATGGAGGTAGGTAGGTATATGAGAGAAAAGAAAAAGGAAAAAAAAAACTAAGAACAAAGAAAAGCTATTTGATTTGATATTCTCAAAATTATAGTTAATACTCTAAGGACAATTTCAACATTAATTTGATCACTAGAAAAACTATTTTGTCAAAGGATTGCTAATAACATGAGTTTTAGTGGAAACAAAGTGTTTCTGCATTAATTATCAATTAAGGGATATATACTAATGACATATTAGACACATATTTTGTGTAGTAGGGTTTGCAGTGTATGTTATGTCTGGGGCAAGTGTTTTCGTCCTCGATTTTGCTTCCACAATTCGTCAAGCAAAATGAGACATAAACGTAGCCGGTATGTACTGGACGTCGCTCAGAGCCCTGAGCAGTGTTTGTCTGATGTATAGCATTTAAACACAATATAAATAACACAGCAATGTTATGTAAATCAAAACGAAATACTCCCCCGGTTCGGAGAATTCAAATCCACAGTTCAGACGTTGACAGCCGGTACATGAATTAATGAAATATCAATTGTTTTTGAGTTATCACAATAAAACCGGTCTCAAACACTACGTGTATCACTTATTACGTTGATTCTAATATAAATAATAGATTTAAAAAACAAATTAAACACATTAAAACAATAATTTTAAGATAAATTAGTTACGAGGTCGTTTTTTGGGAACCAACAATGTACAACACATCAATGCACGACACGAGAACGCGCGGCATTGGAATGAAAGTGTTTTGAATTCCAATGTCGTACATTGTCATGTCGTGCATTCTCGGCCCGGACCTAGATTGTCCACCCCAAGAATGTACGACATGACAATTGGAATCAAAACAAACAGTGACGTCACACTAAAAAAAGTAAAAAGCCATGTGACAATAGGGACGGGCGATACACAGATTTTGATTGACTATGGATTGATATCACGCGATGTCGCCAATTATCATGCTGTACATTCTCGGGTCGGACCAGCAAGGTACACCCCAGCAATTGGCGACATCGCGATGTTTCCAATTCCAGTGTTGTACACTCCTGTGTTGTACGTTCCAGTGTCGTGCATTGCTGGTGTGTGCATTGCTGTGACGTGCATTATAGGGACTCGTTTAGTTAACGATGAGCGCCCTCTGAATGCAAAGCAAGGAACTAAATGAATGTATATACATAGAGGTAGCTATGTAGGTGTGTATATGTCAATATTTGAGCTGGTAGCCCGCGAAATTATATTTTTTTTGTTTTAAGGAATTTGTTGGTCAGTCGGCCTGTATGTTGATTAAAATAGGATTCGCGACCGTAACAAATATGGATTTACAGAATGATAATTATTTAAACTATCAATACAACCCTCTTAGTTCGTATAGTGCCACTGAATTACTATTTCATGAAAAAGTTCAATAAAAAGTGCAATGTGAACTAAAGGGGTTGTATTGGCGACTTAAATGATTATAATTCTGTAAAGCTATACTTTTTTGTGGTCGCGAATCATATTTTAATCAACATACAGCCCGACACTGACCAACAAATTGCATAAAAGGTAAGAAAATTTGAACACCCTACCGGTTTCACCTTTTAGAGTGCGTTTTGACGAAAGCATTTTTGTTTTAGACACGCTAGTTGTGAACACAGTTTAGGTGTCTACTAAAGGAAATATAAATGTTAAGGGAACGAGATTAAAAACACAAACCAATATATTATTGAATTAGTTTATTAAATATTTATTACGACACCTGTTTGCCTCTCACGTTTCGCACCCTTTGTTTTATTAAAATGTTCTCGAGCCTGTATGAAGATCGGGTCAATTTCATCACTATTACAAAAATTATAGTAGCTCTTGCCAGTCAGAACATTGCTGACTTCTTTGCACCAATTCATGGTGAAGAACACAACACTTTTGTGGAGCAAATATTATTTTAATTCTACTTTATGTTTTTTACATTTCATAAAATTGAAGTCAATGTGGACTGTTATAATTACTTAGTTTTATATATTTTGATATTTGTTCTCTGTGTCCATATTTATTTAAAATTTCCATGTGTTCTACTTGGGCAAAAAAGTCAAACAATACCCGGGTAGGATAGCATAACCATCTTTTGCCACAATATTCTTTTTTTATTATGAAATTGTGGAAATCTTCAGTATTTGAACATATCAAATTTTTTCGACATGTTTTACAATTTTTAAAAACAAACTTTTTTGCTTTGGTTGCTATCCACCCACTACAATATGATATGGCGGCGCATTTCTCTACATTAACTCGAGAACGGCTTTCTATAATGATTTCTGTATTTAACAAATTAATGTCTAACTGCCGCACTCAGAGTGCTCTAATGCCAACTTAAGCCGTCCATTAGTGACGATTTAAAAATATTCACACTCAGAGTGAGCTAATGATTCATTAGTAGGCCTAATGAACCACTAAATTTAACTGGCGCTCTACCCTTACTTAGCTTCCTAATGAACGATTAGTTTGACGTTTGATGAATTTTGACAGATCAATTCGAAGGGTTTGGAGGTTATTTGTGTAGTTATTTATAAGGATTTCAAATTCTTCTTCTTCTTATCTTGTGGGCAGTAAGGTCTAACGACCCCACACACCCTAGTGTCCAAGTTCTAAACCGCCTCAAGGACCTCTGTCATGGTTTGACGACCGCCATTTGTCGGGCGGACCACCGACTTATTACGTGCCTTCCGAAGCACGGAATCATCTTTTTTATCAGAGAATCAGGTGATTCAAGCCAGCAATGTCCTAGCCAAACTTTAAGCAGCTTTACAAAGTAAACCAGCAACGTTCTAGCCAAACTGGAAGCAACTTTACGAAGTATGAAATTTTGAGAAAATGTACTGATTATGAAGAGTTTGTTGATTTTGTGTACTTTCAATTTAACATTACAAGTGTTAGGTGCCTATGTCAATAGCAAATATGTCTGATCTCGTAGAATTTATCTTTTAGATTTTCTGGTAGATTTTGTTTATTATCCCCAAAGGTATAGGAGAAGTGGGGCCAAGAAAAGTATAACAGAAGCCAAATTAAAACCAGCAAGACTGTGGAAACATGTTTTGGTATTTGGAATTGATGATTTCCTTGTCTTCATGTGGGAATGGGTATCAAACTGGATACAGTTGTGGCTGTCATATGTGCATGTGCAATACTGCATAACATGGCGTTATTGGTAGAAGATTTGGTGCCAATGAACTGGGATAGCACTGATATTCAAAATGATGATGTTGTATCAAATGGTGAAAACTCCAACAGCAATGGTTTTATGGTGCAACAATCTTTGGTGGATAGGTTTCTCTCTTAATATTAATTCTTGAATGAAATAAAATCCATAAAATAATCAAATAATAATCCTTTTATTTCAATACATAAAAAGAGTTAATCAGTAAGAAGGACTTGTTTTGTAATAAATTTCTTCAGTTTCTCTAATTCTATTTTAGTTTTTTTCTAATAAACATTTGTTCCTCTCTTCCTCTAACAATGCTGCTTTTTTTCTTATCTGTTCGATTTACTGTAAAGAAAAAGTATAATATAAGTTACATACATAAACTCACGCCCTTTTCCCATGGGGATAGGCAGAAACCACAAAACACCACTTGCTATGATCCTTACATACTCCTTTTGCCTTGTCCACATTCATACATCTGGTCATACATGCACGCCGGTAAAGAGCCGATTAATATAAGTGAATCTGGCTATAAACGGTTCTTAACCATTACATTACATTTGATGGCACGGTTGGCGCAGTGGCTCAAGCGATTGACTGCCGCTCTGCGTGTCGCGGGTTCAATCCCAGCACGGAACAAATATCTTGTATGGCCTACAGCTACCTGTACAAATATTTGTACTGTGCGTTTTCTGGTCTGGGTATTTGTGTGTTTGACTTAATATGTTTGTGAACGCACCCACGATACAGGAAAAATTCCTAGTACGATCTAATTTTTTTTTTTAAAGAAAAAAGATTGATAGTTGAAAGCCATAGTTTTCAGTATTTGCATTTCCATCTTTTTCTTATTTTCTAAATTCCTTATTCTCATCACAGCCTCCCGACGAATAATCAGTACTCGGTAGGTCTACACACTTCTTGATCTGTGGTTTTGATCACTGCTGCATTTTTCTTATCACTGTTATCTAAAATGTAAATAAAGATATTTAGTATGAAGATAAGATGGGTGGAGTGTGTGAGGAATGATATAAAGGAAAAAGGAATAAATGATAGTGTGACGACTGGCAGGGCAGTATGGAAAAAAAGACGTGTTGCGCCGACAACAAATAACATGGCTTAAGGGCAGGAAGATGATGATGATGAGTGTAAAGCGAATTAAACAATGTTGTATTGTAAGACAAATTTTATGTTGCGTTTTTGGGTACTTACATTAAAGAGAGAGCATGCAGGCTTCTTATTTGTACAGCGTGCAGCGTGGGCTCCATCTTCCTTACGAACTAATACACGGCCATCACGGACCCAGACATAATTGTAGTTCTTCTCACGAGCCATTTTCCTAGCATCTGCATGTATGGCTTTATTCAGAGGTGAAAGATGCTCTGAGACGAAGACAGGTTATTTGGCGCCTCCGAAGCCCAAGTGGCTTGAAATAAGTTTATCGGACACATGAGCACGTTATGTTATAGCTGTAATTAAACTTTATAACACGAAAGATTATTTCTTGTCGGGTGAAACACAAATAATCAAACCAAACAAAATTGACATTGAAATGACACTTGGACATTTTTTATTAGTGACAGTTAGCAATAAGTGATACCAAAGAAAAAAGAGTCCGGTTGCTTTATTTTATTTATATGAAAATGGCTGTTTGGCTTTGTCTTTTGTTGAAAACGATCGGTAAAAGAACTTATTTTAATTTATGTTGCTTATTTACATGCTTTCAATGTGTTTAAATAAACATTTTTTTATTTAATAATAACACATTTTCAAGTGTGGTTACACCAACTGTGTATCGATGTGCTTTTCGATAGAATGATTTGACGATACCCCGCCCTACGGATACTAACAGTTGTCATTAGCTGGTGAACCACTAATTTTTCTTTCTGGGTAGTATCGTTCATTAACGAATCTAGTGAGAATTAGATAAGGACTCATTAGAACTAATTTAATGAAGCTCTCTGAGTGCGGCAGTAAATGTTCATCAATAATTTCCATTATTTCATTAACATCCTCCACATTACAGTTTTGGTTTATTAAAGATTTTAAAGAATTCAAACAAACACTGTCATCTTTTTCGCAATTACCCTGTAGGGAGTGTGGGGATGTTATATTATTAATTAACAAAGTTCTAAATGCAGTTTCAAAAGCTTTTGAATTGGGCATTACATTACTGTAGCCATTCGATCTTATTGCCCCAAAAAAGTTTTCTAAAGGGTCTTGGTTTATGTTACGTAGTAACAATGAATTTATTCCTTCTGACCTTAATCTATGTGTGATTAATTTAAAACCTTCTATAGTTTTTGCCCAACTGGTAGGAGATGGTACAGTTACCTCTTTGCCTTTAACATTTATATACACACATCAAAAGTGTCTAGGGATCAACATATATTTTTGCAATAACTTTTCTCCTGATTGATATTAATTAAAATTTTCTTTAAGGATTCATCAAATAAAGTGTTTTCGTTTGTCACAGTAACGATAAACCAAGTCACCTTTGCATTAATAAAGAAATTTGCCATTTTCCTAATAAAGGGATTTTTGACATTTGAACCACTAACATTAAAGTTCGAAAAAAAGACTGAAATAACAGTTTTCTTTAAAATTTTATTGGGTAACTTAAACAATTAATAATCCGTGTTTCTACCGCGAACACTAACAACACAAGAACATCGGTTTGGCATACTCAAAATGAGTTCATCCAAATCACGCTGTGGAATGGTCGCCCATGTTCGTTGCAACAACAAAAAAAGGTCTTCTTGCGACTGGATACCCTCCATATTCGGCAGAGCTCTTCTCTGTAGCATATCCCATGCATGCTCAATCGGGTTCAAGTCTGGCGACTGAGCAGGCCAGGGCAGGACATTGATGTTAGCTGCGGCGAGAGTCTGTCTTACAACTCTTGCGGTGTGCGGTCGTGCATTATCATGCATTAACTGAAATAAGGGACCGATTTGCACTTGTAGAGGAACGATGACGTCTGATACAATCGTCTCAGCATAAATTTGAGCGTTGAGGTTGCCTCTGATCCAAATCAACTCAGTTCTTTCGCCGATCCAAATACCCGCCCATACCATGATGGTTCCACCACTATAAGGATGGACTTCCTGGCAGGATTTTAATCGCTGTTGGCGTCCAGGGGTTCTCCAGTGTCGTATACGTCTTGTATCCGGTCTCATACCAAAACGAGACTCATCAGAAAAGCACACGAAACGCCATTGTTCTTCTGCCCAATTTCTGTGTTCAAGAGCCCATTGATATCGAATCCTACGATTGTGCATTGCTATAGGTGGTACCCGTAGCGGTCTTCGGGAATGAAGGTTCACTTCATGCAAGCGGTTTCTGACTGTTTGGTCGCTAATTAAGTTCCCTGAAGAGTGATGAAGCCTCACGGCTAACATCATGGCGGTTATTGTTGGAGCTCTTCGAGTTAAGATTTGAATGTATCGGTCTTGTCTCCGTGTGGTGCAGCGATACCGTCCTCCATGGCGCTCAGCCACGGTACCAGTGCTTCGGTAACGTGTCCAAAGTCGACTGATAACACTCTGACTTGTATTCAGAGCTAAAGCCACAGTACGTTGCCGGGAACCAGCTTCTATCATTCCCACGGCTCTGAGCATTTCTTCCCTGCTTAAATGACGTCGCCGCTCCATAATAACGTTGGTTTTAATCAGTAGTAGGGAAACAGTAGCACTAATAATGTCTTCAATGCGTTGTATGTTTTTATAGGGAAAATATTGACAGCTGATTTTCATCTTTTACTCGAATTTGATTCACAGTTCCTGATTCAAATTATGAAATGCACCAAAAAGGATCCATATAAATTTATAAAATCATAAATTTATTACAAAGCCACATCTCAATCTCAAGAAATCCGCATAAAAATGCTTGATCCCTAGACACTTTTGATGTGTGTATTTCATTGACTTTATTATTGGTAACATTTTGTTCCAAAATTTTAAATGGGGTGACTTTGGTGTGACTGCCGATCTGTATATTTTGCCCTCTTCTTTATGATAATTGGCATTAACAGAGTCAAACAGGTCGTCAAACAGCATTAATACTTCTGCAGTGTCCACACTTTCCCCTGGCATGCTCCCGCTTTCTAGAAATGAAAGAAAATTTCATGTTAATTTAACAATAAATATTAAATATTTGAGGGGTTATGTAGAACAAAGATTTCAGTCTGGCAATTCATTTTTTTTTTCTTTTCTTTCAAATGATATACAATGAGTCAATGATAGGTAAATTAGTGCTGAATAGGTAGTATTTTTGTTTTAAGACTAAGTACAACATTTATAGGGACTCTCATACCTGCCAGCCATCCAAGTGTCACACCAACAGACTTGCTGAACACTTGTGTGCAATATTTTACCCTCATTTTTGGTATCATCGAGGGCACCACATGTTGAGCTGTCAGCTTATGGGCAACCTTTACACCCTGGAATGAAGGGCTTCTTTGGAATAAGTTTTCAATATGACACCATTTAGCCACGCGTACCTTACCATCCATTACATACTTCAGGTTTTTATTTAATAAATTATTGCGTACACCCTTCATTAGATGTGGTGGATCGTATATAGGCACAACTTTTACATTGCCAACTTCAAAAAATCCACCTCTATAATCCTCATTTTGTCTTAGGCATTTTCCTTTAGTTTCTGCCATCAACTGATTTATTGCAGCAAGGTTTGTGGCCCCTTGGTCACATACTGTAGCTACAACTCTAAGACCTATGTTTTCGACTTTTTCAATTATGTTTTTCAATTGATGTTTCAGATCTGCTGTCTTTGTTGTGCCCGAGCAAAAACTATAGGCTATCGGCTGCTTATATTTTTTTACTACACCTCTCAGCATAAATACAAGCACATGATCAGCGAATATCAGTTCCCTTTTGCTTCCATTGTCGATAAAACCATTTATATTATCGCGTGCCTTGTCGTAACTTAAATTTGTAGCAATTGACATTTCGTCAAACAGTATGCAACAAAATTTATGTTTTTCTGGCATTTTGGACACTTTTTTTTGTAAATGTTCAAATATTTTTTCGTTAATGCCAGACTTTAAATTAACTTTCTGTAGAACATTTTGAAGTGTTCTTCGGCTTGGCAGAATACAAAGCTGGCTTAGCAAGCGATATGCTTTCGGCGACGGTTTATATAATGATAACGCTAAGATTTTTTCATCAACCGTAAATCGCCTTCCTCTTGGTGCCTTACCACTTCCTTTTACTTGCATGTAAAATAAAGATTTTGCTGCTGATGTCATATCTTTGGTCATAATTTCGAAAGCATTTGTTTTCCTTATTTTCTTTGCCAGCAGATATCTATTGCGGAAAGTATGTTTGGCCTTAAGAGCATGACGAAGTGCTTGCTCCAATTTTTTAACTTTATTTTCATTACTTTTCCGTTTTAAAAATGGTACTGAAAATATAATAAAATATAATTTAGATTGTGCAGAATGTAGTTTAAAAAAAGTGCATCGAAAAGTGAATGTTGGCTTTATCATGTTAAACCATGATCTTTAAGGTGAATGCTACAGTGTAGCTGACGAAATTCATATTTTCCGAAGTTTTTGTAATTTGCCGACCAGTGTCCTGACCATCATTAAGTTAAGGTTTTGACAGTTTTGTCATACAAAAGTATGTCAAATATTCACTAAGTGACGGCTTAAGTAATCATTAAATATCTCTGAGTACCGCAGTAAGTTCAATTAACTCCTTTGTTTGAATGAATTTTGAACTCAAACGGGTTGTATTCATGATTTAAAGATTATAATTCTGTAAATGCGTACGTATTATCACCGCGAATTATATATTGTTTAACAAACTACATGACTGTGATCGGCAAATTGCAACGAACTTCAGAAAATTTGAAAATTTCGCAGGCTACCCTGTAGCTTCCACCTTAAAGGATTAGCATTTGTAGATAGACTAAGTGATTGTAAAGCAAAATAAAACATACCTGAACTAGAAGGTTTTAAGTATTCAACAGTTCTACTTGTCGTAGGTTTTATTACAACACGATGCAATAAAGCTTTTTGGGATGTGGATGGTTCACGATCAGAAATTAATGGACCCATACTTGGTGCTGAGAAACAAAGAGAATGAAATTAGTATTTTTACAAAATTCCAAAGGACACTAAGGCAAATTGCAATGAACTTCAGAAAAATTGAATTTCGCGGGCTACCCTGTAGCTTCCACCTTAAAGGATTAGCATTTGTAGATAGACTAAGATAAGTGATTGTAAAGAAAAATATAACATACCTGAACTAGAAGGCTTTAAGTATTCAACAGTTCTACTTGTCGTAGGTTTTATTACAACACAATGCAATAAAGCTTTTTGGGATGTGGATGGTTCACGATCAGAAATTAATGGACCCATACTTGGTGCTGAGAAACAAAGAGAATGAAATTAGTATTTTTACAATATTCCAAAGGACAGTAATAATTTTAGTAGAACTTTAAATGGAATGCATCCCAATAAGGCACCTATTTCTAGGCTTATTCAATTAACCCATTGGATACAAAATAGATGGATAACATAATATATTAACATACCTAAATTGCAAGGCTTGTAATCAACAGTTCTTGTTGAGTCCTGAATAACATTAGCATTCAATAATATTGCTTCTTGAGAAGTAGATGGTTGGCAGTCTGGAACAATTTGACTTGGCGCTGAAAAGGATAGAATAATAGGTTAATTTTTTTCCTTCTCCTCTATATGGGAAGCGGCCTTTGCCCGATATTTCTGACATTAGAGGAACAAAAACAATAAAAAAAATCTAACAATATGTGTTGTAAATAATGAAAATGTATAGTGTTGTATTGGGGAATAGTACAAATTGCTCTTTCTCTGCCTGTGTAATTGTTACAAATTTCTAAACTACTTAATGCAATGCAATTTTCACGTATGTCATAGTGTTTATATTATCTGTGTCAACGTTTAGATATTTTAAAGTTGAAGTTTTCTATGTTTTATAAATTCATATATAAACTGTATGAATTCAATGCAGTTGCTAAAATTAAATAAACTTAATCAAAAACAGATTTACCTGAAACATCTGCAGAGGATAAAAGTAAAGATGGAACAGCCAATTTGCAAAGTCTGTTTTTTGGGTAAAGAAACACTTCCTGAAAGTGCCGACGACAGATCCTTCGAGTTTTGTGGATAGTGCTGCTATCCAGCCTCACAATATCACCTCCAATAATCTTTATCCAATTAAGAAACCTTTCTGCATCTTTCTCAGGATGTGGAAAGTAATGTAGAGATACACCTGAAAATAAATTACAGTGACTATAATGTGACTGACTGAAATGTGATTCGTTACCATTAATTATTTTACAATACAATAGTAATATAATTTAATAAAAGTCAAAATTTAGTATTATGACATGTCAAGATTGTTTACCAGTTTATCAAAGTAAGCTGACGGACTACATGTAGTATTTATGAATTCTAACTATCAAAAAAGGTTGCAAGAACCAACGGTTTTCAGAAATTTTGACTACTGAATAAAACAAGGAATTGCTCAGTTTTTCACTGCTTTGTGAAGTTGTCAATAACGGATTAAGTAGATTTACATAAGTATTAGGCCGACATGTAATAGACAGAGACAAAAGCTATATAGCACGAGACTATTTGTTTGGGTTATGAAAAATCTGAATATAAAAACACACTTCACTCACCATCTCCTGCTACTACTGTTAAGAAGTATGATAGACTAGAACCTTATTATTTTTGATAACCTTTTAAACTTATGTCAGATGCATTGCTTAGCAACCGCTGTTATTATTCAAATTATATTTTTACATGTCACAACCACGAGTCTTATTTTATATTGATAAAATAGTTTTATCATGGTAGCAGAGCGTGGTTACAAGTAACGAGAGAAGTCATCAACCAAGTTTAAAACAATCTGGGAAGACGAATAGTCACAATGCAATCACCAAGTTGTAAAATTGACATTGGTCACCTGGATGGTGTGAAGAACTGGTCGACTTGGAAATTTAAAGCGACATTACTACTAAGAGGTATGCCCGGTGGATTGGATGCAGTAAACGGTGATCTAATAAAACCAGTGAAACCTATTACCAATAATGTCGACGAAATTTCTCGCTACAATACTGCTTTGGAAAAATATAATAAAATTGATAGTTCTGCATTACTTCTGCTTACCACAAATATGTCAGATGAAACTCTTCAGAAAATCATGCGTTTTAACTCATTTAGAGAAGTTTGGGACGAACTACATCGTTTGTTCGATGGCAAGTCTGAAGACAAAAGTTATGATCTATGTATGAGGTTTTTCAGCTATTCAAAAGATCCGTCACATGACATCACAACTCATATCTCCAAAATAAAAACCATTTGGTCAGATTTGATAAATGAATTAGTGAAGATAGACAAGTCTGAATTGCCAGATATCCTATTAATCTGCAAAATTCTGGATACTCTACCTGAACCATATTTCTCATTCAAATCAAGCTGGATGTTGATGTCAAAGACAGATAGAACAATAGAAAATCTGACTACACAACTCTGTGCCTATGAGCGCTCTATCTCTTTAAAAAGTGAAGTTCCTGCAGAAGCTCTAGCCTTACAGAATTATAATAAAGCAAAGAAGAAATGTGGATATTGTGGAAAAGTCGGTCACAAAGTTAGGCAATGTCATAAATGGAAAGCTGATGGTAAACCAGCCAAGCCTGAAAGTAAACAGACGCGATCAAATTTGAACTTAATGCTCATGCAAGTCAATACAGATGTAAATTCAATGCATACAAACTATGATACATCGAGTTGGTTCGTCGACAATGGTGCAACTAATCATGTCACCTGCCGAAACGACTATTTTTCTAGTTTCCAGCATTTTGAAGATAATCGTATAGTCATTACTGCTAATGGAGCTACTGTCAAAGCAATTGGCAAAGGTACTGTTGACTTGAAAACGGCTATCAATGGCAAGGAATCCAGAGTAACACTCTGTGATGTATGGTATGTACCTGATATTATGCGAAATCTATTTTCTGTACTGGCCACTCAAGACAGACTAAATAAAAGTGTTTTCATGTCTGAAAGGGAACACTGTTCGCTGAAAGTTGATGGACAAGTTAGACTGACTGGCAAAAGGATCAAGAATGGTGGCTTATACAAGCTCAATGTAGAGACTATTACAAAGTCAATACCTATTGTCAACATTTTGTCAACAGAAAACATACTACAACTGTATCACGAAAGGTTAGCCCATCAGAATAAAAAACACGTTAAAGGTGTTATAGAACGAGAACTAGGAATTAAAGTTCGACTAGATTCAGAATTGTGTACTGGCTGTATTTATGGTAAAACACACAGAAAGTCTTTCGGAACAAGAGTGCGAGCTAAATTACCTGCAGAAATTTTACATGCTGATGTATGTGGTCCATTCCCTCCTTCTTTTAACAAATTTCGCTATTTCGTTTTATTCAAAGATGACTACAGCAAGTACAGACACATTTATTTTGTTCGACAAAAATCGGAAGTTTACCTGAAACTCCGACAAATATTACAAGAATGTAAAATAGCTGGATACTCTGTTAAAGAATTTCTTAGCGATAACGGAGGTGAATTTGATAATCAGAACGTCAGGTGTATTCTACAAGAAGCTGGAATCAGACAAAGGCTTACGATGCCCTATACACCGCAACAAAATGGTCTTAGTGAACGTGAGAATAGAACCTTAGTTGAAGCAGCTCGTACAATGATGCATGCTCACGAAGAGTTACCGTCTGCTACATGGGCAGAATTGATAAATACCGCTGCGTACGTGTTAAACAGAACTGGTCCAACCTCAGAAAATGGAAAATCACCATTTGAATTGTGGTTTAAGAAGAAGCCAGCAATCAGTCACCTAAAAATAATTGGATGTGAATGTTATGCTCATATTCCTCAACAAAAAAGGAAAAAGCTATCTAAAAAGGCTGAGAAATGCATTCTAATTGGATATGAGGGTGATGAAGGCTATCGCTTACTGAATAAACATGGTAAACTCATAAGGTCAAGAGACGTTACATTTAATGAATCAGTATTGACTCCATTTGGTCAAAGTGATTTGGAAGAACAACCTTCAGTCGAAACACACTTTCCACTTTCAGTACCACCGATGTGTGATGCAAGGGAGGATGATTGTGTCGAAAATAGCTTGGATCGCGCTGCAAGTGGCTCTGATGAGCTTAGTTCGACTTTGCCCCCCATATCGCCGGATTTGGTTGTGAGTCAGGAAATAGAAAGCCAAGATGACTCTACTGAACAATTTCAAACGTCTTCAGAAGCATCAATGCCAGAATCGCCTCCTTATGAAGACGCCCTAGATGATGGTGATGATACTGAACGACCAATAATCTCAGATGATATAGCTGAGATAGCCACTAGAATGACTCTACGAGATAGAAGTCAAATACGACCACCTATTAGATTCAGAGATTACGTCATGATGTCAGATGAAATTTTTAATCAGATCAATGAACCTAAAACCTACAAAGAAGCAATTACTAGTATGCATAAAGATCAGTGGGTCAAAGCAATGGAAAGTGAGGTGAAGTCTTTAAAGGAAAACAAAACCTGGATAATGGTGGACCTTCCAAAAGACAGGAAGCCTATATCCTGTAAATGGATATATAAAATCAAAACCAATGCTGATGGCTCTCTAGATAAATTCAAAGCAAGACTAGTTGCTAGAGGATATACACAGAAAAAAGGAATCGACTATGATGAGACTTTCAGCCCAGTTGCTAAGATGTCGACAATAAGATCAGTCTTAAGCGTTGCTGCAAATGAAGGCCTAAAACTCACACAGTTTGATGTATCAACTGCTTTTCTCTATGGTTCACTGAGTGAAGAAATATATATGAATCAACCTGATGGTTACTCTGATGGATCTAACAAGGTTTGTAAACTCAAGAAAAGTTTGTATGGTCTCAAGCAAGCGCCTCGGTGTTGGAATAAATGTATGGTGGATTATTTAAAAACCATTGGATTCAATCAATGCGATACCGACCCCTGCCTGTTTATAAGAAACCGTGCGAGTAACAAAATTATTCTTGCTCTCTATGTAGATGACGGTTTGGTCGCTGCAACAAATCAGGAAGATTCTGAAAAGTTAATGAGAGAATTGAAGAGAAGATTTAAAATTACAATAAAAGATGCGTCCTATTTTCTAGGATTAGAAATAGAGGACCATGACGGTAATATAAAAGTGTCGCAAAAGCACTATGCTCAGAAAGTTTTAGATCGTTTTGGTATGAGTGACTGCAAACCTGTTACCACTCCTATACAAAAAGATGGACTGCCAGATCTGGATAAAGAGGTAGTAGACCCTGCTTTATTTCCGTATAGAGAAGCTGTGGGAGCACTCGCATATCTGACCGTTGGAACCAGACCGGACTTAGCATATGCTGTAAGCGTTGTATCCCGGAGTCTAGAAAACCCTTCTAAAGAAGACATCCAGAGGCTGAAACGTATCCTAAGATACATCAAAGGAACTTTCAACTATGGAATAGTTTTTAAGAAGAGCTGCAATGCTGGAATTCTAGAATGCTACAGTGATTCTGACCACGGTGGAGACCAAAGTACCGGACGTTCGACATCAGGCATATTATGCTTATACTCTGGAGGAGCAATATCTTGGACAAGTCGACGACAAACATGTGTTGCCATATCAAGCACCGAAGCTGAATTGGTTGCTGCCAGTGAAGCGGCTAGAGAGATTGTCTGGATCAAAAGACTCTTTGGTGAAATATCTAAATTGAAAGAAATACCTAAGCTAAAGGTTGATAATGATGCAGCCATAAAGATCTCACACAATCCAGAACTCCATAGAAGAACTAAGCATATTGCTATTCGACATTTCTATGTGAGAGAACTCGTTGCTAATGGAGAAATACGTGTAGAATACGTTCCCAGCGAGTTCCAACTAGCGGATGTACTGACCAAAGCATTACATAAGCCACGGATTGTTTCAATCGCAAAACAAATTGGTTTGATATAGTAATAGGGTTGTCAAAAAGGGAGGATGTTAAGAAGTATGATAGACTAGAACCTTATTATTTTTGATAACCTTTTAAACTTATGTCAGATGCATTGCTTAGCAACCGCTGTTATTATTCAAATTATATTTTTACATGTCACAACCACGAGTCTTATTTTATATTGATAAAATAGTTTTATCAACTACTGCGCACCCTGGAACACAGCAGACGTTTCGAGACATTGTGTAAAGCGTAAAATAACACTGGGATATATGGTCCAAACTCCTTAGGGAGGGCCTATCTACAAGTATGTCACAAACACTTTCACAAAGTACAAACTATGCTGGAATTTCGGTATTTCTGGAATATACGGAGGAACTGAAGGTCGACTCAACGGAATAACACAAAAACACCAAAAAGTACAAGAAAAAATCAATGAGTAAGGAAAAATAGTGGAGCCGCCGCAATATTCTATAGACACATTTGCTTAGGGTGAATGCTCCAACCACCCCGCGAAATTCAAATTTTCTTACGTTTTTTGTAATTTGCAGGTCAGTGTTAGTTTGTATGTTGAATAGAATATTAATTGCGGCTGTAAGACGTATGTACTTACAGAATTATAATCATCAAAATCATCAATACAAGCTTCCAAGTTCATAAAGGTGCAAAAATGACTTTTTCAAGTTCCTGCACCTTTATGAACTTGGAGGCTTGTATTGATGATTTTGATGATTATATTTCTGGAGCATTCACCTTAATATGAGTGAAATAGGATACAGAATGTGAAATATCGTTTTGTTTCGTTTTTTCTAATACAGTAATCATATTTGATGAAAGAGACAACAATATTTCAGTTGTTGCTCATAATGGCAACATTTGGTGTTACGAGTCACACAATAGTAGGTAGGTGCCGTTTCCGCCATGTTGATGTTATGCGGCGAGTTTCGTGGTAGTTCTGCTGTCAAATAGTTGTTTACTTTTTGATAAATTGAGATTTGTGACAAAATTACGAAGAGTTTACCAATAAAACTGCATATACTTATTAAAAAAACAGCAATTCAATATGCCTGCGTGCTGTATTGTGAAGTGTGGTGCAAGAAACCAGAAAAATCAACCTCAATTTTATTGTCGGTGCATAGGTTAGAAGCCGGTTTTCATGCAATAGTATCTAGGAGTAATACACTTTCGATGAAAAAAATGCTAAGCGATCATTAATTTATTGATATAGTGTTAATGTTTGGGTTTATTTCCGTCCCAGAGACCTTTTTGTTATTTCATAATTTTATTCGTTTGTTTACAAACATGAATAGTGTTGTACCGTTGCGTAATAATTTCCGATACTAGTTCCTTCGCTGCGCTGGAACGATATCTGTTCGAGTGACCGTGCTCTGGCCCGTGGTTCACAGAACCGAGATACCGTCCCACAGACTTATATGATTGTTATACGTGATCTGACAATAAGACATCAGCATGCTTGCACCGACTGGACGGGTCCACTAAAATCTGTGTGGTGCTTTCTTCAAATGACCATCTCAGACACTAATCTGCATAGTTTTCATGTGTGTATACCAAGATTATGTCTGGACTTTAAAAGAGACCATGACTTCTGAGTTTGTTTCTGAAGTTTCTTCTCAAAGTAGTCAGAAACGAAACACCGACCCTGTTCGGGCACCGCCGACCACTCGGTGGTCTTCGGCTGCTGTCGGCTGGCGACGGGCGACGGCGGGCGGCGGAGAGAGGTGCGGCGTGCGACGTGCGGGACGCGGGCCCTCGGCCCACTTCGCTACCGATCTCTGACAACGACGCGCGCGCACATTTCTTTAGTTCACCAAATATTTCATTGTACCTATTTTGGATTATACCTTTGTAAATTACAGTCCACTACTTTCTATTCAAGTCCTTAGTTAGGTCCCTAACAAATGGTCCTTCGAGCCGGATGCAAGATCTACCGGAAGTTGTGTCATCACACTTTTCTGATCAATCATCTCATCATCAATCATGCAATAATTCAACTGTAAATCATTTGTCACATAACAATAATCATTCACTCACTAAATCGCTCATTCACAAATTCTCTAATTATAATCACTTACAGAGAGTCGTCGCTTACATACTAAGATTTATTCACAATTTAAAACATAAACATAATAATATAATAATAATAATAATATTCCACAACTATCACACAACGCCATCTAGTCCCAAGCTAAGCAGAGCTTGTGTTTTGGGTACTAGACAACTGATAAACATACTTATATATTTCTAAATACATACATATTATAGATAAATTACACCCAGACACAGAACAAATGATCGTGCTCATCACACAAACATTTGTCCTGGGTGGGAATCGAACCCACGACCTCCGGCATAGCAGTTAGGGTCACTAACCACTAGACCAACAGGCCAGTCAAAATAAATCTTGTGATTCCCTTTCCAGTGACGAACTTACAAATTCTAATAATTTTATTTTACGTCACGCTCAAATAGATATGTTTCCTAATGAGTATCATTTACTGGAATCAGGAAAGTCCTTACCGAGAAAAAATAGGCTTGTTTCTTTGAGTCCTTTTACAGATACGAATGGTCTCATACGCGTAGGAGGAAGACTTGACAACTCACCTTATGATTATAATGTCAAGCACCCGGTATTATTATGCGGTAAGCACCATATAACTCAAATAATATTTCGTAAATATCATTTCGACTGCTTACACGCCGGCCCTCAGCTGCTCTTGGCAAATATACGCCAAATGTATTGGCCTCTTGGTGGTAGGAATCTCTCTAAATAATCGTTAAAAAATGCATCAAATGTTTTAAACACAAATGTCAAACTGTGCAACCTACAATGGGTCAGTTGCCCTCTTCAAGGACACATTTAGAACACCCATTTCTAAATTGTAGTGTGGATTATGCTGGGCCAGTGCTGATCGCAAAGGGCGAGGGTGTAGGCTTATAAAGGCGTACTTGTGTATTTTTGTTTGCCTCGCCATTAAGGCTGTTCACATCGAGCTTGTTACAGACCTCACGAAAGAAGCCTACATGGCTGCTTTGAACCGTTTCGTGGCTCGTCGTGGTAAACCCGAAAGCATCTTGTCCGATAATGGGACAAACTTCGTAGGTACTTGCAATGAGCTGCGTAAGTTTTTACAGGACTCGAATCTCGAGTCTGAAGTTGCTCAACAAGGCATCAAGTTTTCTTTTGCGCCTCCATACTCCCCCCACTTTAACGGCATTGCTGAAGCCGCCGTCAAGTCCACCAAACATCATCTAAAGAGACTTTTAGGCCTAACACACTTCACATACGAGGAGATGGTTACGTGTTTGACTCAAATAGAGGCCGTTTTAAATTCCCGTCCTCTTACCCCTCTCTCCACTGATCCTCTAGATTTTTCCGTTCTCACCCCAGGACATTTCATAATTGGGCGACCACTTATATCCGTTCCGCATCCACAGGTTACTGATCACAACATCGGGCGACTGGAACGCTACCAAAGAGTGGAGCAAATAAAACAACACTTTTGGAATAGATTTCAAATAGAATATGTTTCTCTGCTCCAGCAAAAAACAAAATGGACAGCGTCAACCGGCCAACTCTCAGTGGGAGCACTAGCTCTCATTAAAGAGAAAGGCCAACCGCCCTTGGTGTGGCCACTGGGGCGAGTCATCAAGGTCTTCCCTGGCTGCGACGGGGCCGCACGGGTGGTGGAGCTGAAGACAAAGAGAGGAACGGTGGTGCGGGCGTACAACAACGTCTGCCCACTTCCTCTCTCTTGAATTCTTCAACCCGGGGAGGATGTTCGGGCACCGCCGACCACTCGGTGGTCTTCGGCTGCTGTCGGCTGGCGACGGGCGACGGCGGGCGGCGGAGAGAGGTGCGGCGTGCGACGTGCGGGACGCGGGCCCTCGGCCCACTTCGCTACCGATCTCTGACAACGACGCGCGCGCACATTTCTTTAGTTCACCAAATATTTCATTGTACCTATTTTGGATTATACCTTTGTAAATTACAGTCCACTACTTTCTATTCAAGTCCTTAGTTAGGTCCCTAACAGACCCCATCTAGTTTTAATAAAAAGTGACTTGTAAAAGTGTATGTAAAAACCTATTTGCAAAATAAACATCATCATCATCTGCCTAGCCTTTTCACAACTATGTTGGGGTCGGCTTCCAGTCTATCCGGATTCAGCTGAATACCAGTATTTTACATGGAGCGAATGCCTATCTAAACTCCACAACCCAGTTAACACTAGGTAATACGATACCCTTTGGTGAGGCTGGATGTCAGGACTTTCAGGTTACTGACTACCTGTAACGACTGTCAAAGATCATTATATGACAGCCGGGATCAACAGCTTAACGTGCTTTCCGAGGCACGGAGGAAACTCGGCATAATTATACTGGGCGGTCACCCATCCACAGACCAACCTAGGCAAGCGCAGATTAACCTAAAGATCGATCCGAGTGGCAGTTCTTGGTAAGCCACGAGCTCCTCTTGCAAAATAAACATCATTTATCATAATTATCACACCAATAAATAGATTTAATAAAAATCATTCTTATTTTATTTTACTCCACCAGTCAGTATGTTAATCATAATAGAAACCTAATCGTCTTCCTATTAGAAGAATTTGTTTTTCACTAAGATCTGCATACCTACCAGAATCTACAGACCTACAGTCCATCGATTAGCTGTCGAATGGTTATGGTTTGGTATACTAAACTAACCATTTGACAGTTAATCGATGGACACAATGATAGCTACTAACATTTAAAAAGATACGCAATAGCCCTGCAGGTATAACCGAAAGCGCAAACGTTGCATTCTTTAATTTTGTTCAGAAAACCACTTTAAATTAATTTTATTCTCAGGTATCAGAAGTAAAGTAAATTTACTCATGATTTTCTGTTACAACGAACTGTTAATTATAATTCAACCGTGATATCTACTAATACTCGTAATACTATTATGTAGTACCAGTTTCGATACTCGTTACAGTAATACTATGCTCCATGATTGACACAACCCTAGCATTGGCAGCCATTTTGAGTACCGTTCAAGGTTGTAGGTATGCACCTTTTTTTTGTAGGTATTTCTAGTCCACTTAAATATATGTGGAAAAAATGCGCACGAGCATGCAATGATGCAAACAAACCGGTGGAAAATTTTCTTGTGACATTGAGACTCAGTGTTGCTAACGTTTTGTATCAGAAACTACTCTTACTTTTCTTTCATCGTAAAAATATCAGAAACAATACAATTTGTATTAAAATATTTTAGAAATTATTTTTAGTTGGTTGTTATATCATACTTTTTTATGAAACTGAAATAATTAAAGCAAAATAGCAAAATTAACAATTAGTGTAAACTACCACATTTTTCAAGCATAAAAAGGTGGTAACACTGCAAGAAACAGTTCCATGATTGAAGGATAGAGTGCGCTTTTCGCAAAGAAAACATAATGTTCTAAGTTACCAGGGCATGCCTCGGACCACACACCAGCCATCTTAACACTTGGCATTAGTGCACTGTCTCGAGGCAAGACTGAAACCTTGACAAGTCGAAGGACAGATTGGGAGGGATTCCGAAGCCTTCTAGAGGACAAAATCAACTTAGATGTACCTCTAAAGATTTCCGAGGACATAGATCATGCCTGAAAAGACTTGACTAACCTTATCCAGGTAGCGGCGTGGACTAACACTCCGTCACAAGACAGACTAATTGATATTCCTTCGAACCCTATTATTAATTTCATGAAGTACAATAAGTATCTAAAACCATTATTTTAGGTCATATAATGCCTGGTCGGTTAGCCAGTCTTTCAGTTTAGCTTTGAAAGCATTTTCAGATGTCGCACTTAAAATTTTATCTGGTAGCCGGTTATATACCGCTGGACCCATAACATGAATTAGCTTTCCAGACTTAGTTAGCGAGTGTGGGAATCCTGCTAATTTGTCTCGACCACGAGTACAGTAGATATGCCTTTCTCCACGTTTATTGTAGTCACTCAAATGTTGTCTAACATATTATATTGCCGCCTGCAATAACCATAGCGGCAACAGTCAATACTTTTAAAGTTTTGAAAAGTGGTCTGGCGGTGTCGTTCCACCGTGAACGCGTAATTGCCCTCAAAGCACGCTTCTGCATTCTAAACGCTCGCTCCCAATCAGCAGCTCGGCCCCAGAACTCAACACCATACTGAAGAACCGAGTGTACCAACGCAAAACAACACCCTCTCAACATTTTACGTGGGAGCGTTTGCGCTAGTCGTTCCAGTGCGAAGCATGCTCGTCCGAGTTTGCCGCACATCTTATCAATCTGCGGCCCCCACGTGAGAGAACTGTCCAGTTCGAAACCGAGAAATGCGGTGACCTCTACTTGTTCGACCAGACTGTCTCCCACCCGAAGCGACAGTGGTGTACACATTCGACCGGAATGACTAACGTGCATGTAATGGGTTTTAGTCGTGTTCAATATTAAGCCATTTATTTGAAACTAGTTGTTGATTTTACCCACTACCAAGTTGAGCCTTTCTTGTAATCTTTCCATCGACGGCGCGCACACCACCGCAGCCACATAGTCTGCGTACAATACAGACGTTAGCCTCGCACTTATTGCACGAGGCAGGTCATTAAGTCTTCGAGCGTCCTTATGATCACCCGGTGGATCATAAGACATTCAAGCAATGTTAGCGGACGTTCAAGAGGTTAAGCAGCAAACTGAATATGATGTTAGAGAGGGAGGAGCCCTGCGGTACACCCGTACTGATGTTAAGAGGGTCCGACCTGACCTTTCCGCCGTCACTTGCGATCTGCCTTTTAAAAAGTCGGGCAGCAACTCCAACGCTTTTCCCTCTACCCCAAGATGCCTCATCTTTAGTGCCAGCACCCCGTGGTCCGCGACGTCGAAAGCTTTTGAGAGGTCGCAGAAGAGAACTGCTACTGCTCTTTTTCCTCCCGAGCCCTCATTACATCGCGGACGACCAACCGTGCAAGGGCAGTTGTTGATCGCCCCTTCCTGTAGGCATATTATCGGTCGGTGAGGCAGTTGGTATTCTCTAAAAAACCCAGTAATGGTCACATATTCCGCTTTCAAAGACTTTGGCAAAAGCTGGAATGATCGACACAGGCCGATAATTGTTTGCATCACTCTTCTTGCCTTTGCCTTTGTACAGCGGAGACACCTTAATCCTTTTAAAAGTACTGGGATAGCAACCACTACGCAAATACCTACTCAATAACACCGCCAGAACACACGCAAGTGATGCAGCCGCTATATTCTATTCACTAGCTCCACTGATGTATCGTACAAGTCTTTTGTTGGTTTGCGTGCGATCCGTTTAGTAATAATACGGTACATCTTTTTTTTTTTTTTTGGGGGTGGGAAATCATCAAATAACCCCTCCCGCTCTTGGGCAGAGCGAAAGGGAGTGTCAGACTTCTACTGACTAAAAACCACCCATGTTCCTTCTTAGCCCTTCATGTCGAGGCCGCGGTATCCCTTGCGAACAACCCGCAGCCTCGACAGGAATACGGTACACCTCAACCGGTGAGAAAGGTTGTAGCCAAACACACTGACCGGCTGGGAGTCGCGTCTCCAGAAGCATAGCCAGAGCTGTATTCGAGTCTGCTTGAGGAGCGCCACATGATATAGCCGCTTGAATAAATTTGGCGTTGACCATATCTACCAATTCCTTTTTTGTAGAAAAAGACTTACCATCCGCCTGCTTTATACTCTCAGTGTAATCCGATTTCGATTGATTTTTCCTACCAGATTCTACATTTACTACGTGCCACATACTTTTATTCGGGTTATTTGCCGTTTTTATATGGTGTGTATAATACTTAAACCACTTAATATTTCTAAGCATCTTGGAGTACTTTTCCTGAAGTAGAAATGCAACCTCGGTTAAATATGTAAATGGGTATTTATTTATGAAGCCGTCAAATGCATCATCTACTTAGCCAGTCTTTTTAACGCTATCTTCAGGGTCTCTCACTTTCCGACACTCTGGAAAGTATCTCAAGTGGTCATGGTCCACAAACCAGGTAAACCTGAACACGAAGCTTGTTACTATAGACCCATTAGTCTTACGCCTGCTCTCTCTAAATTGTGGGAAAGAATTTTTCTAACCAGAGTGCAATCGGCCATGGATAACTCAGCTATCTTACCATCTCACCAGTTTGGGTTCCGTAAGTCTCACTCCACCATTGAGCAAGTGCACAGAGTATACCATACTGTAAAACAATGCTTCGAGCGAAAAGAATACTGCTCGGCTGCTTTCCTTGATGTGCAGCAAGCCTTTGATCGCGTCTGGCACAAAGGACTGCTGGTAAAAGTCAAGCAAAGACTACCACATTCAATGCATCCCCTTATCACAATCTATACATATAAAATTCAAAGTCCTGACTGACTGATATATATATCAACGCACTGCCCAAACCGCTGGGTCTACAGATTCCAAATTTGGCAAGTAGGTTCCTTATGTGGTCTAGGGGTGCACTAAGAAAGGACTCACCCCCTAAGGGGATGAAATGGGGTTCCAAAGTTTGTATGGGGAAACAAGATTAGTAAGTTAGACTATTTTGTTCAAAACTTCACAGGAGTACTCCTATTGATAAATGAGTACAAACGGGTTTCAGGTTTTTTCAGAATTCAACCCCTAAGAGGGGTAAATGGGGTGAAAAAGTCTAAAAATCAATACACAGCCCAAACTGCCGAGTCTAGAGATTCCAAATTTGGCAAGTAGGTTCCTTATGTGGTCTAGGCCGGGTGGCGTATTGCCAAACTGTATGCTGACCCAGATCGGGGTTGCTCTGAGTTCGATCGCAGTTTGCCTTTGTAGTTGAAGAGCAAACTGTATACCTATTCAGAGAGTGTCTGAATCAAAATACATTTTGCTTTAAAATACTAGAGCAAAATACATACGAGTCCAGACGTCCAGCGTGAATGCGTGATTGAAAGATTGAAAAGGACTCGATGAGTCCCTATAATGCACGTCACAGTAATGCACGTCAAGAAACTGCCGAATTAAATTGTACTCCATGACGCGCGCTCGCTTCGCTCGCATATTAAATAACACTAATATCTTCTGTCCCCGAAGGGGCCTCCGCCGGCCTCCTTCGTCGGCCTACGGCCCGGTGCCCATGCCGCCCTGAAACACGTTGTATAGTCAGTTACTGATATTCGCGTGTCACAGTTTGCTTTACATACAAGCGAGCAAAGTGCATACAATCTCAGAATGCTCTGAGCTCGTTTGTACTTTGCTCCAATTTGTTTGTGATTTCAATGAGCACGACGTAGTTCAGTACAGACTATGGGTGTCTGGGTCAGCATACAGTTTGGCAATACGCCGACGGGTGCTATGAGTGCGCGAGTCGCGAAACTAAATGGATATGGTAGTTAAAGCATAATTATGACTAGGCGTTAAATTGTATCCAAATAATCGTTCCCAGGTTGTTTATTTTTATGCGCACGAGAAAATAACTTCGCATTGCAATTAATCGCAATTTTTTGTTAAATAATAGTTTTCTCGTGCTCCTAGTAGTATGTAATGTACCTACTCTCTTTAAATAAACAGTAATAAATAATCATCAATCAACACCTATAGACACGTAAAAAATCGTGCAGAATTGTCGGCGATAGCTTATTCTTCTATGGTGTGAAATTGCGCACCCTTTTTTTGGGGGGGGGGGGGGTGGAAAATCATCTAATAATCCCTCCCGCTCTTGGGCAGAGCGAAAGGGAGTGTCAGACTTCTACTGACTAAAAACCACCCAAGCCCTTCATGTCGAGGTCGCGGTATCTCTTGCGAACAACCCGCAGCCCCAACGGGCGAACAACCCGCGGTCTTGAAATGCCATTTCAAGACCGAGCCATAAATTATACGCTTTTATTTTGTTATTATCTGTCTTATATTTAAAAAGGTTTAAGCGACATTTTATGAACTTTATAGGAGAGCCATTTAAAGTTACACAATTTCGAAAAAAAAACATTGTAAAAAATCTACTCTTCATCATCATCATCATTTCAGCCATAAGACGTCCACTGCTGGACATAGGCCTCCCCCAAAAGGGGGGATTTGCCATAATCGCCACGCTTTTCAGGCGATCGCAGTATGGTTGTTACGAAGGCACAGAAAACGCTACTGCCCATTCTCTGGTAAGTCCCTTAGTCGCCTCTTACGACACCCACGGGAAGATATGGGATGGTGCTATTCTTTACGTCCGACACCATACGGAACAAAATCTACTGATTGAGGATAATTAAATAAGTAATTTAATTACTCTGTACTGAAAAATAATCTTGTGATATTTTAGTATAAGTAGGTAGTTGTTAATTAAATAGCAGCTAGAGGTTCCAAGATAAATGTAGCTTTATACAAAATGTTCTGTACCGCCTTTTTTTGGAGTAATGAAAAAATATTTAGGTACCTATACTGTGTTAACCATCAGCAGCAGGCAAAATGGTTTAAGTGACGCCACTCATTTATAACAGAAGCAGGCTATTTTGTTTAACCACCAATTGGGTTTTTGCAGCGAGACAGGCAATTTAAATTAACTGTGAAATTTCTTAACACGTTGTCTGATGTCTCATGTTCAATAGTATTATATAAAACTTGGTCGATAGAAGATAATAATGTCCATGGTATTTAAACGAGTAAAAATCACTGCTATCGGTAAAGTTGAAGTGACATTGCACTGTGTTACGAGTTGCAAGCAAAATGTGTGAAATGACTTTACTTTGGGACTCGTCGGCTCTCAAAACTGGATCGTGCGAGCGTGACGAACTAAAAGCCCGACCACCAGCGGCAATCAATTGCAATTATATTAATAGTGCTCTCACGTGTCCCTCTGTGCGAGAATATTTACCAATAAACAAAGGTGGTTTTTTTAGCCACATGAGAGCACATGAGAGACGCCAGTAGGTTGACGATGAAACGGTCGCCGTAGCCGAAACCGGCTTGGAAGGATTATTATTATTATTCACTCAACCCCTCATCATTCATTCGCAGCCCCTTTTAATGCAATAACAATAGTAGACCAGGGTGGCAACCCGAAACTCACGATGCCGGACAAAAACTTAAACAAATAGAAAATAAATAACGTGGAGTTTATATTTGTTTTTCCCGAATTTGTCCAGTATTTCATTATGACAAAAAGAAACGCGTGACTCACAGTACATACAAAGATAGTGAGTGCGTGAATCTTCACGAGTGAGCGCAGCGAGAGGCGTTCGTTCATCGGCAGTTTTGTAGCACCCGATTTATCTGAATACGGTTTATCGAAAGAGATGAATATTAACTAATAATTATTTTAGTATATTTTTAGCTTTGGTAGTTTGTTCTAGGTCTCGGATAACTCACTTTCTTTAGATTTTACTTACAAATATATTGATAAAGTCGTCTTACAAATTAGGAAAGTCTATTAAGTACCTATTACGAAAGAGAACGTATTATTCAAGAGTCAGTGAAACGAGTTCGAACATTGTTTGAAACTATATTGCAAGATTTGACGAATAGATACTAACAAACAAACTGATTAACTAACAGGGCAAGTTAAGTAAAAGCTTATAAAATTTGGGTCTAGACGATGTTGCAATGAAAGTAGGTATCACAAAGTATCATGATTGACCTGTGTGTGTCCCTTTAAAATTACCACGCTCAGGCGATCCCTGGTGCCCTACACTGGGAGGAATCTCGGGAAACCCGTACAGATGGCCACCCTACATGGCATTACCGCGCATGCGCTATTATTATTGACCCCAACGGGCGCGTCGCTTCGTTGGGCTGGGGCCATAGTCAGTAGCCGCTTGTACTTGCGAACGTGCTCACACTCAACGCCATGTCTTACGAAACGCGAATTTTAAAGTGCTCACCGCATCGGTATAATATCACAGGTAAGTGTTTATAAATTATGCGGTGTCCGAACCTAACTTCCCACCGACAGCTGGGGACTACAAGAGATTTGTGTTATTTCGTGCCATTGCGCGTTCTTTGGCAACTAAAGGGATTGTGCAATGCTTTGTTGTACTACAGGCACGGCAACTAAGTACCTCATATCACATACCTACTTATTAATAAGATATTTATTTCTTTTCAGATTTTCCGACCACACCGTGCATGATGAACCAACAGGCAGGGAGGTTCCGTCCGAGCTCAAATACTGGTAAGTAAAACATTGTTTTATTACTCCTATTAGAACGGCTGCCCTCATATTTAGAAAGCCCGGAGTATGTGATCGAGCCTACTTAAGCAAACGCGCAGCGTGGCCAAGGGCTCTGCCCCTGGTTGGAGACCTTAGACTCAAGGCATCCACGGGGATTTGCCCGGTTAAGCAGAAGCCAGTCTCATAGACTGAACTGCGAGATGCCATTTCGAAAAAAAAAAAAAAAATGGCCAAGGGCTCATTCCTGCATGCGGCGCGCACACTTAATGTTAACTGGTTAATAGATTAGTTTAGTTAACTTCGGAAAGTGATTTCATTTCAATTCGTAATTGGTATATAGCTGTAGTTTGTCAGAGTCATAACTTTTACGTGTGCGATGCCAAATAATCAGATTAACAAAATGGCGGTCGATTGCGGAGGGGTTCCGGGCATAACGGCGTCTCAATATTAAGCAAATAAAAGTTAAAGACAAAAGTAATAGCTATACCAAGAGTTTTGTCTCATTTCATGCCATTGCGCGTTTAAATTGACTCTCACTCAAAGGATTGTGCAATGTATTGTCGAGCTTTGTCATCTTCTTGCCCTTATCCCATGTTATTTGGGGTCACCGCATCACGTATTTTCTTCCATTCGCCCCTGTCAGTCGTCATGCTATCATTTATTCCTTTTTCCTTCATATCATTCCTCAAACACTTCATCCATCTTTTCTTTGGTCGTCCTCTCCCTCTCCATTCATCTACATTCACATTCATCGCTATTTTAGCCACATGCGATTCGTCTCTTCTCATCGTGGAGACATGGGGGAAGCCTGCCAAGGCGTAGGACATTTCTGACTAACAAACAAAATATATTTACAATATTTTTTTTATCTTTTTCAGATGGAGTCTGTATGGGTTATACATATAAAGAGATTTGGGCCCAGCACATTCCAGCTGGAATGGATATAGAACGTAACAATTGTTGGAGAGGCAAAAAGCCTTGAGTCTATGCCATAAAATTTTCTGACAGATGTGACAGGTTTGTTGTCTCGCTCTTACACCTCACCTTTCTCTCTCTCTGTGCAATGGCCGTCCCGTCAGGTCAAGACGTATTTTTCAATCCAAATCAATATAAGTGATTAAACTTTACTTGTGAGTGTTTTAGATGCAATTATCAATAAATAGTTGTCAAGGTTGATTTAGCAGTTTAATTTTCTCATCTGCTTCCCCGCACGCTGCGTATTGGTTAGATCACGGCCTAACAGGTTATGGGCCCAGTGTTAGCAAAGATTGCATAAGTAAAAAGTCACTAATACGTAAAAATAACGTGCGTGGATATAAAAGCAAATCATGGCAGATGAGCCGGCATCTGGATCGGCACCGATTGGATATGAAATGGCCGGAAATAATGCGGCCACGTCGATGGGGACCGGCATGGCACCATTGCTGCCGCCATCACATTTTGAAAGACTTGAAGGGGCCTCCAACTATTTGAATTGGAAATTTATTACAAAAATGATTCTCACCTTAGAGGGCCAGTGGGGCGTCATCGAAGGCAGCGAGGTTGACGAGGTAAAAGACAAACGTGCCTTTGCTCGTATATGTATATCATTGAAACCTACGCTGCTCCAGTATGTACGAACGTGTAAGTCGGCCAAGGAAGCCTGGGATAGGCTGGCACAAACTTTTGAAGACAAGGGTTTTTTTCGTCGTGTTTCACTACTTAAACAGCTGCATCAAATCCAGTTCAGTAATTTTTCTTCCATGTCCGAATATATAGAGAAAGTTTCAACAATTGTACAGCAGCTTAGTAACATTGGTAAAGTGATTGAAGATGAGGAAGTGACTGAGATACTACTTAGTGGACTGCCTCAAGAGTATGACTCGCTTGTTTCCAATCTCGAGACATTGTGGATGACCAAACAACTAAACAGAGACATAGTTCAAGCAAGATTGTTGCAGGAGGAGCACCGTAAAAATGAGCTAAACGGTGGTACAGCGCTGGTGTCTAAGTCAAAGTCCACCTTCAAGAAAAACAAGTCGAGTAAAACAATAATATGTCACTATTGTCAGAAAAAGGGACATGTACAAGCAAAATGTTATAAGAAGAAAGCGGACGAGGGGAAGAAGAACAACGAGAATGGAAACTTGGCTGCAGCATTTCTGGTTCGAGGCTGCAAGGACTGGATCATCGATAGTGGATGCACTTCTCACATGACTTGGGATAGAGACTGTTTAATTAATGTGAATGAAAATAACCTTAAAGATTATGTCACGGTGGCTAATAATTTAAAATTGAATTGTGAGGCAATTGGTGATACTAAATTAAGATATAAAGAAAATGAGGTAAGGTTATCTAATGTATTATTTGTGCCAGAGCTAGCTGCAAATTTGCTTTCGGTGAGTAGGTTAGTTGAGAGTGGCTATGATGTTAAATTTGACACTAGGGGCTGTCAAATCTTGTGTAAAACCTCTGGCAAGTCTATAGCAAAAGGTTATTGCGAGAATGGTCTGTATAGGTTAAAAGGTTTAACGGGTGGTGACAAATTGCACACTGATGGAGGGTTCTCTCTTCAATCCTTGGATAGTGGATGCCAAGGGACTCAGCAGGGACCCGTGTGTGCTAGTGCTTCTGCTGGGCAGGCTTTGTGGCACAAAAGATTAGGCCACTTGAATTATAAAAGCATGTGTGTTCTGAAGAAATCTAATATTGGTGTATCATTTCAGGATAATGGTGACACTGCGGGAGGCTGCGTGCCCTGCCTTGAGGGGAAGCTTTGTGGAAAGCCATACCCTACAGGAGAGGGCAAGCAAGCCAAGGATCTTTTAGAGCTCGTGCATTCTGATGTCTGTGGCCCGATGGAGACTAGCAGTTTAGGAGGTGCAAGATATATGGTCACCTTTATAGACGACCACTCTAGGAAGGTGTTTGGATATTTAATAAAAGAAAAGTCAGAGGTAATGTCAAAATTTATTGATTTTAAAGTGATGGTGGAGAAGCAAACGGGCAAGGTAGTAAAATGTCTACGTTCCGATAACGGGGGTGAATATGTTAGTAGCCGTTTTGATACTTATTTGAGGAAGGAAGGCATACTGCATCAAACAAGCGTACCGTATTGTCCTCAGCAGAATGGGGTTTCTGAGCGATTAAATAGGACGCTCATTGAAAAGGCACGGTGCTTATTGCAGGGATCTGGACTAGGTAAGGAGTATTGGGGAGAGGCTGTGAGCACGGCAATTTATTTGTACAATAGGTCTCCTAGCTCGGCATTGTGTGGTCAGATTCCTGAGGAGGTGTGGACCGGGAGGACTGTGAGCCTTGGTCACCTCCGTGTGTTTGGATGTGTGGCGTATGCATTGGTACCTTCAGTGAAAAGGCAGAAGTTGGATGCCAAGAGTAAGAAGTATGTTTTTGTGGGCTATTCTGAGACCAGCAAAGGGTATAGACTGATGGACCCCCAGAATCCAAAGAAGGTTGTTATTGCACGGAATGTAGAATTTTTAGAGGAGAGTTTTTATCACAGTGACATAAATAATTATAAATTGAATTTTAATGAATTATCTTATGACCCAGGAGTAATTAATGTGCAGAGTAATGGAATTGATAATTGTAATAATAGGAAGGAATCTGTGATAAATAGTTTAGGTAAAAATAGTGATAGTGATAGCAGCTGTGATATTAGTTATAAGGAAAATAGTAATGAGTGTTCTCGAATTTCAGATGAGTACTGCACAGGCAGCGAAGATGAGTCGAGCTGCGCTGAGCATGAGGCGCGGGCGAGTCCGCACTGTAGTCAGTCCGGGTCAGAGGGCTTGGCAGAGGCTGATATGTCAGCTGGCGGTCCAGGTGCGGCGGGCGAGTCCTCGCGGCGCTGTGCGGCGGGCGAGGGCCTGCCACAGCGCTCGGCGGGCGAAGGCCTGCAACCAGGTTTGGCGGGCGAGGGCCTGCAGCCAGGTTTGGTGAGCGAAGGCTCCTTGTGTGGATCGTATGTGTTACGCAATAGGCGTAATATTGTTAAGCCACAGAAATATAGTGGTTATGATCTGGAATTGAATTTTTTGGCTGATAATCTTGTAGAACCTCAAAGTTATGATGAAGCTATCACAAGTCCAAGCTCTGCAGAATGGCGTGAGGCAATGCAGAGAGAGTATGACTCTCTGATTGCGAATAATGTTTTTAAACTGGTAGACAGACCATCTAATGTAAATGTAGTACAGTGTAAATGGGTCTTTAAATTAAAATACGATTCCTCTGGTAATTTTGAAAAATACAAAGCTAGACTTGTGGCCAGGGGATTTACGCAAAGGTATGGTCTAGATTATAATGATACATTTTCACCAGTTGTTCGCCATTCATCATTAAGAATCATATTTTCATTAGCTGTAGAGTTAAATTTAGAAATTGACCATGTAGATGTAACCACCGCATTTTTAAACGGAAACTTAAATGAGACTATATACATGGAGCAACCTACTGGTTTTAATAATAATGATGGAAAAGTCTGCTTACTATTAAAAAGCATTTATGGCCTTAAACAGGCAAGCAAAATGTGGAACGAAAGAGTTCATTGTTTGTTAATTAGTAATGGTTTCAGGCAAACTCAGTGTGAGCCTTGTGTGTATGTAAAAGGTACTTATAAAAATATCATGATAATAGCACTGTATGTTGATGATTTTTATTTGTTTTATCATAAAGGAAATCTAGATAAAAAGAATCTAATGTCACTATTAGAAAGTCAGTTTAATGTGAAAGACTTAGGTTCAATTAAAAATTGCTTAGGAATGAGAGTAACAAGGGATAGAGTGAAAGGTACTCTGAAACTTGATCAGTCTGAGTATATAAAGAGGCTATTACATCGTTTTGGCATGACAGAATGCAAACCTGTTAAAACACCTATATCTTTGAATTGTAAATTAGTAAAACCTGAGAAAGCCACTCTAGATGACAATAGATATAACTATAGACAGTTAATTGGTAGCCTCATGTATTTGGCGGTCTGTACGAGGCCGGATATCGCATTTGCGTGTAGCCAGCTCAGTCAATTTAATAACGGTTTTGATGTGACTCACTGGCAAGCTGCCAAGCGAATCTTGCGTTACTTAGCAGGAACAATAGATTTAGGTTTATTATTTGTGTCAAATAGTAACTTAAATTTTACTTTATCTGCTTTTACCGATGCTGACTGGGCAAACGACGTGACGGATCGAAAGTCTTATACAGGCTTCATAATTAAATTGGGCAGAAATGTCATAGATTGGGAAAGTCGGAAACAGCGTTGCGTAGCTCTCTCATCAACGGAAGCAGAGTATTTAGCTATTTCTGATGTATGTAAAGATATATGTTTCGTTCGAAATCTATTATTAGAAATAATAAGTAAAGATGTAGCTCCTGTTTTGTTATACAATGACAATCAAAGTTCATTACGTTTGTTAGAGGTAAAAGAGTTTTGTCATAAACGAACGAAACATATTGATATTAGGTACCACTACATGAAAGATTTAATTAAAGATAATATCATAAAAGCAAAGTATTTATGTACTGAAAACATGCTTGCCGATGTATTAACTAAACCATTAAGTAGTATAAAACATGAAAAGTTTGTAAAGGGTATGAATATGTGTTAGATATTATGATATAGGTAAATAAGGCTATAGACATTATGTATATTAATTTGATGTGTAAAAATGTTATTTTAGGGTTGCAACATGTATGTGAAATGTATATGTAAAGTTTATGTGACTGGGAAATGTAGAGTCCATGCAGCTTTGACGTGTAGAGTTGTATGGTAGTGTTTTTTCCTGTTTTTTTACTTATGATATCTTTGCGATTTTATGGCAAAAAGCCTTGAGTCTATGCCATAAAATTTTCTGACAGATGTGACAGGTTTGTTGTCTCGCTCTTACACCTCACCTTTCTCTCTCTCTGTGCAATGGCCGTCCCGTCAGGTCAAGACGTATTTTTCAATCCAAATCAATATAAGTGATTAAACTTTACTTGTGAGTGTTTTAGATGCAATTATCAATAAATAGTTGTCAAGGTTGATTTAGCAGTTTAATTTTCTCATCTGCTTCCCCGCACGCTGCGTATTGGTTAGATCACGGCCTAACAACAATATCATCTCGCAACGAAACCCAAGACTTGCCTGTAACTGTGGAATGACGGTTGACGTTCGAAAAGTGCTGATTATCATCCCAGTTTGTATAAATGACTTTGATTTTAAAAGGATACAAAAAACTACAGTAACATCCCACAATCACCCCCAAGGCTTGCCTGCAACTGTGGTAATTGTTTAGTATGTGCAGACACAAATAAATAAATTCTATTAATAGTGTTAATTGTGTTATTAGTTGTGTGTGTGTGTATAAATAGTAATAAATTATGTTTTTGAAGTAAATAATGTGTTTTATACTACACTTGCTTGGTAAGTGTACCAATACTACCCCACTAAAAGGCTTGAAAGCTGTTCATTAAACCTTCTCAAAAATCTAGGCAGTTATTTTGTAAGGAATTTCATTACTGCCCTGAAAATCAGGGTAGTAATGCGTTCATTACTACCCTGAAAATCAGGGTAGTAATGCGTTCATTACTAACACGTTTTGTTTTTTTTTTAAAGTCTTGATGACGTTGGCAATCAAACGATTTAATTTTACCATAAAAAGTACTGGCCACTAGAACTTTTAAAGGTAGCATACATTTCGATAAAGCCTGCAAACTTCAAACCTCTATGCGATAGAGCGAGAGATTTATAACACTCTCGCTTTAACACGCGCGTAAGTTGGAACTGCGAAACGGGGCGTTCTTGCCTTCTCTAAAGCCGCATCCCCACTAGAGCCGCGCGGCACGCGAGGCCGAGCCGTGCGGCTCTAGTGGGGACGCGGCTTAACGTCCTTTAGCGCGAAAACTGTTTGACGCGCTAAAATTTAAAGAAAAAAAAAAGACTTATTGTTGGTTGACGTATTTTGTAGACACAATTTTCTTGGTAAAGTTTAAAGTTTGGCGGTGTGAATCACAAGTTAAAATGAGTGATTCCAGTGACAATGATAGCAATTTATTAACAACAACTCCAGCCGACATAATAGCAGATGCTAAAGATATTGTTAGTAATGTCTTGCCTGAAAAATCCAAGATGACGAAATATTTATGCAGTGGAAAAGTGAAAACTGCACCAGTCGATGTAAACCGTTCCGATCTATGTCTCGAAACTAGTATTAAACTACCCGGAAAAAACATAACATTAACATTTAACAATTGCAACAATGTCAATGTAACTTTTTAATAAAATGCTTCATTTGCTATTTTGTCTTTTACTTCTTTGTGCTTAAGTGTAGTATAAAGCAGTATATATCACTCGAGGGTAAGTACAGATTACTAAACTCGTATGGTTTACGGCCCTCCGCTTCGCGTCGGGTCTCAAATGCACACTCGATTAGTAATCTGTGCCTTACTCCCCTTGGTGAATAAATAGCTATTGTTTTTTCGGTCAGTTTAGAATACCTTACTTGTCTTCAATATGGTTTATATCTTATTTAGCATACTTAAATAAATATATTTGTTATCATCTTTGTAGTTTTAATGGTGTTTGGGATGTGCCAATCATTACTGTAATCAATCAATAAATATTAAACTACAGTTCCACACCGTGTCTGTCTGTCTGTCTGTCTGTGGGTCCCAAACAGCAGTAAATGACAACGCGGCAGGTACAGATTGTAGATGGCGGGACGAACTCGACTCTTTTCGCAAGGATTAGCGATTAACAGTATTGGATAGAGATAAGTGAAAATAGGCTCAAATTGCTAATAATAATAATAAACCGGAACCCAGCCCCATCGTGAGTGCTGCGACACCGGCCGCGGCAGTCGCGTCGAGTATTTCTCGCAGTCCCCGACACCACCACCTTCCGGCTTAGCATGACCACCGAAGAAACGGGTTTCTTCGGTGGAATCCAACTGTGGTCGACAGCCAGCAAAACCAACATTATGTGCCTGCAGAGAGCCCAAAACAATATTCTAAGGGTACTTTCCTCGGCGCCCTGGTATGCGCTAAACTCGAAAACTCACAAGTATCTGGAAATCCCAACCATTTTGGACGAAGCAAAACAGTACTCAGCCAACTACAGGGACCGCTTGACAACTCACCCAAACCCATTATCCAGTATGCTCCTCTAGCCAAATCCAATTAGAAGACTCAAGAGAGCCGAGGTGCTGCCTAACTAATGGGAGATGGAGCAGTGGCTCTATCTCTCCAATCTCCAACCTCTTCCAACACACCTGATTATAGTCTAGGCGACTGATCGCAGGTCTTAAATATTAAAAAAAAAAAAAAATTCAAATAATCGAATTAATATTTTTTTATATTTAAATCAAGATGAAGAATGTTGAAGAAAAAAATACGAAGTTTATCATGTAGGTATCTACTTATTTATTTATAGTTTTAACGATTTTTAATATTGAGACAGAATACCGCGAGTGTAGTTTCAGAACGAATTTAAAAAAAAACAGCAGGATTCAAATTTTTATTGTTTTCTCTGTTACGCTAGCTACAAAGTACAGTAAAATTTGGATAATAAAGTAATAATAATAAATAAATATGAGTGAGTCCAGTGACGAAGTCTGCTATTTAACACCCGAAGAATTGAAGAATAATGTAAAAAATGCAGAATTAAGTTTCCTGCCTGAAAAATCTCATACCATGTCTTCAATGAATGGAGACTTACAAAGAGCGCAAGCAGTTTTTCGGAGATGGTCTTGCTATCATATTTTTTAGATTTATCACAGACGAGGCGATCATCTACAATGTGGAGTATTTACTTAATGTTGAAAGCTACTTTAAAAACAAAACATAACGTGCATATTGAAACATACGCAAAACTTATTGTACTTTGTACCTAGCGTAACAGAGAATAAAACAATAAAAATTTGAATCCTGCAGTTTTTTTTTTAAATTCGTTCTGAAACTACACTCGCGGTATTCTGTCTCAATATTAAAAAAAAGACGTGTGGCACTTTTTATCAACTTATGCAATTATAATTATTTATTTATTTTATTAATGCAGTATTTAAATATAGTATTTATACTTACACTTTTACTAATCATCCTCATCTTTTATAAAATGTCCTTTTACGTCTCATGTCGCGCCTTGGCGACAACTATTTTTGTTGGCAGCCTTATAATCGATTTTATTCGATTTATTAACTTTGATTTTGCTGTTTTAAAATATTAAATCTAATAATTTTTCAATGTTTACTTTTCATCTGACATTACGTCAGTTGTCAAGATGTCATTTACTTTTTCACCTCAGCACCTCAAACAAGCAGGTTTTGCTGTTTACAGACAGTGAGCAAAATTCGATTTTGCTGCGAGCGTGAGACAAAGTAACTTTTTAATTTTTTTTTTAATACCGAGAGCTGTGCAGGTGTACTCACAAAATTCGAAAGATTTCAACTTCGTTTTATTCTGTCACTTTCACTTCGATACGAAAAAAGCGAGAGACAGAAACAAGTCGATTCGAAATTTGATTTTCAAATTCCATATTTAATAGGCCTAAAAATAAACAAACAATAAAACGTTTGGATACCGATATTGTAAATCGATAACCGTATTATTGTAAATCACGTGATGAAATGAAAAATTGTTATATTTCGAATAATCGAATTATATTTTTTATATTTAAATCAATATGAAGTATGTTGAAGAAAAAAATACGAAGTTTATCATGTAGGTATCTACTTATTTATTTATAGTTTTAACAATTTTTAATATTGAGACAGAATACCGCGAGTGTAGTTTCAGATCGAATTAAAAAAAAAAAACAGCAGGATTCAATTTTTTATTGTTCTCTGATGCTAGCTGCTCTACAAAGTACAATAAAATTTGGATAATAAAGTAATAATAATAAATAAATACGAGTGAGTCCAGTGACGAAGTCTGCTATTTAACACCCGAAGAATTGAAGAATAATGTAAAAAATGCAGAATTAAGTTTCCTGCCTGAAAAATCTCGCGAAAAATATCTGAAAGCATACCATGTCTTCAATGAATGGAGACTTACAAAAGGGCGCAAGCAGTTTTTCCAAAAAAACCCACTTTGCTCTCTTGTTGCACAATAGTTATTTGTGCAACAAGAGAGCAAAGTGGGTTTTTGCTGCGAGTGTTGATTTTGAATCCCGAGTAAGCGAAGGATTCTATAGTTGAATCACGAGCGTAGCGAGTGATTCTAAAGTTGAATCCTGAGTGTGGCGAGGGATTCAAAGGCACGAGATGCAAAAAAACTTTGCTCTCGTGTAACACACATTACTTTTCACTTCAGCAGCGAGAACACTTTAGGAGATAAAATAATAAACAGGAATAGATTGAAATAACTATTTATTGTGAATCAAAATAATTAACATTGTAGGTAGAGGTACCAATTCAATAAAATTAGCCTTATGCCCAACTGACATTCTTTTTAGAAAAGATACGAGTTTTGCGTATGTTTCAATATGCACGTTATGTTTTGTTTTTAAAGTAGCTTTCCACATTGAGTAAATAAATACTCCACATTGTAGATGATCGCCTCGTTTGTGATAAATCTAAAAAATATGATAGCAACACCGTCTCCGAAAAACTGCTTGCGCCTTTTGTAAGTCTCCATTCTTTGAAGACATGGTATGCTTTCAGATACTTTTCGCGAGATTTTTCAGGCAGGAAACTTAATTCTGCATTTTTTACATTATTCTTCAATTCTTCGGGTATTAAATAGCAGACTTCGTCACTGGACTCACTCATATTTATTTATTATTACTACTTTATTATCCAAATTTTATTGTACTTTGTAGCTAGCGTAACAGAGAATAAAACAATAAAAATTTGAATCCCGCTTTTTTTTTAAATTCGTTCTGAAACTACACTCGCGGTATTCTGTCTCAATATTAAAAATTGTTAAAACTATAAATAAATAAGTAGATACCTACATGATAAACTTCGTATTATTTTCTTCAACATTCTTCATCTTGATTTAAATATAAAAAATATAATTCGATTATTCGCAATATAACAATTTTTCATTTCATCACGTGATTTACAATATTACGGTTATCGAATTACAAAATCGGTATCCGAACGTTTTATTGTTTGTTTCTTTTTTAGGCCTTTATTAAATATGGAATTTGAAAATCTAATTTCGAATCGACTTGATTCCATCTCTCGCTTGTTTCGTATCAAAGTGAAAGTGACAGAACAAAACGAAGTTGAAATCTTTCGAATTTTGTGAGTAGACCTGCACAGTTCTCGGTATTAAAAAAAAAATTAAAAAGTTACTTTGTCTCACGCTCGCAGCAAAATCGAATTTTGCTCACTGTCTGTAAACAGCAAAACCTGCTTGTTTGAGGTGCTGAGGTGAAAATAACTATTTCTTTTATTTTGTGTCATAGTTTTTCTTAGTGGTTAGAGCTATGAAGGTTACATTTTATTTATATAATTTAATTTATTTTTATTAATATGTTTGCTCAAATAATGTAATTTATTGATAATTTCTATTAATAGTATCTTATCTTACGCTTATAAAATTAATTAACACGCTCACAGAAATTCTTTGAGGAAGTTTTTGACTGAATAATAAAATTAAATACAGGCAACTCACAATTTTTGATTTCAAGAAATTGTCAAGTGTCAATTCGTTAGGTTTTTTTTTCGTTACGGAATTTCTGGATTCGGTCCCCACGCTCAAGGCCCGCGATAGAAGCTATGCAATAGCTTAAAATTGTTAAAACTATAAATAAATAAGTAGATACCTACATGATAAACTTCGTATTTTTTTCTTCAACATTCTTCATCTTGATTTAAATATAAAAAATATAATTCGATTATTCGAAATATACATCATCAGCCTATAATTTCCCCACAGCAGGGACGCAGGCCTCCTTATATGAGAGAGATGGTCTAAAATCCACCAAGCGGGCCCAATGTGGGTTGGCAGATGTCGCATGTCTTCGAAATTTTTGGTTCTAAGACATGCCTGTTTCCTCACGATGTTTTCCTACACCGTTTTGAGAGCAGTGGTGACGAAAATTACACAAAATAATGCGCCTGCCTGGGTTCGATCTTACGACTTCGCCCGGATTTAAAGTAGCCTAAAAGTATGTACAATGTACATACATCATTTATTTCGGAACAATATACATGACTTATGCCTATGACAATACAGAATAAGTTACGCACGACAACCAAAGTTATACAAAACCAGTATAATTATGTGGATCTCAAAGTATAAAGCTGCAAAGTGTAAAGTCCAACGCATAGCTTGATAGGTAGCCGTGGGCACCCTTCGAATGGCGCAAGAATTTTTCAAATGGAGCGGCGGAATCTCTTTCGAAGATTACCTTCCGCATCAACAGACACGCATAAAAGTCTGTTTATAATATTACTAGCCGGACTAAATGGACGTTTTCCTACCTACCTTACCTACCTTTGTGAATTTTTCAGATAATTTGATAGTTATGCGGCTATTCTCTGATTCGAAGCCAACAAAACATCGGAGATCATACAAATCGAAAATACTAAAAACAAGCTTTTGGCAACGAGCACAAAGTTCACTATTATTTTAAAAGTGATGCAAGGACGAAGATAGATTAATTTGTGAAGAGACTTACTGCCGCACTCAGAGAGCTTTAATGATTACTTAGGCCATCACTTAGTAAACGTTTTGACAGTTTTGTCATACAAAAGTATGACAAATATTTACTAAGTGACGGCTTAAGTAATCATTAAATATCTCTGAGTACCGCAGTTAAACTTTTCTATCTAATAAGTATAGCTAGGTTGTCGTTCTAAGTTTATCTTGAACTAGCTGACCCATGCAACTTCGTCTGCGTCACATAATATAGCTTATAACAAATAATGTCAACATAAATTGAGTTAAATCGTAACAAACATAAAATCGAATCTTTCCCCTTTATAATATTAGTTTAAAGTCTGTTTTTTAATCTCGGAGACTAAAATGACATTAGGTGGGTTGTCAGTTTTTTGCAATTTTTAACTAGTGATGTGCCACTACCGTAAATTGCCGTTAATGAAATCAATTAATATCGTTTTTCTATAATAAGTTATCCCGAGTAAAAGGTGTAGGTAGTTATTTAAAACGAAATAATACACAAGTAATAAGGTGCAGATATATTTAACGTGAAACATTTTAAAATAATTAATTATAGGAATTCATTAATCATGCATGCATGTCATTTTACTTTAAATCTGTGTATATTTTAAACTATTAATGGATGAAATAAAAGCCATTTTAATTTTATATATCAGATTCCGAAGGTGCTCGTGGCTTAATAAGAACTGCCACTCGGGTCGATCTTTAGGTAAAGCTGTGCATGCCTAGGTCGGTCTGTAGATGGGTGACCGCCCGATATAACGAGTTTCCTCCGTGCCTCGGAAAGCACGTTAAGCTGTTGGTCCCGGCTGCCATACATAGATCTTTGGCAGTCGTTACAGGTAGTCAGTGAACTGAAATTCTGACATCCAGTCTTACCAAAGAGTATCGTATTACCTAGTATTAACTGGGTTGTGGAGGTCAGATAGGCAGTCGCTCCATGTAAAATACTGGTACTCAGCTGCATCTGGTTAGACTGGAAGCCGACCCCAACATAGTTGGGAAAAGGCTAGGCAGATGATGATATCAGATTCCGAAAATGACTCCATGTCTGAATCATCAGAGTCGCTGGCTACTTCTATTATAAATCGATCAGATTCAGTAATGTCTTCGACTATATGGCCCAGATGACACATTTCATCCTCAATTTTAATAACGTGAGCCACAGTCTTTCCACCGCTGCGGGGTCACTTGACGAAGCCCTTCTTCAATCAAAAAGGCTTCGTACTTCATTCAATTTGAAGGTTTTATTATTTTTAGCAAGCGTGATTCGTTTCTATAAAAAAATTTGACGGCACGGTTGGCGCAGTGGCTGAGGGATTGGACTACTGCGCTGCGTGTCGCGGGTTCGATCCCCGCACAGAACAAATATTTGGATGGCCTACAGATAGTAATTTATTGTTTCGGGTCTGGGTGTGTTTGTGTACGTGAGTTGTAAGTGTTTGTAAACGCAACCACGATAAATGAGAAATTCCTAGTGTGGGGAACGTTTAAAATTATTTTTTTTAACTTTTCGACGTATAGCCGAAAGAGTGAAATCGTCCAATTAGTCTTTGAAGTTTAATTTACGGCCAGGTATTTTCGGAGAGCTAAAATTTTAATTCTCTTTGTGTTCCTTCAGCACCCAGTAGATTGTAGCTCTGGATATGTTCAGGATTTCGGCAGTTTTTAAAACACATTCGTTTTTTTTCGGCGTCTCGGTTGGAGATTCGATTTCGTTTCAGTACGAACATATTTGTAAGCGATCATGATCGTATCTTTTTCTGTTTGGCTAAATGATAATAATTATGAGCTTACGTTTTTTTCTTGGCGATAAACTTTCTTCTTCACGCCTACGCGACGAAGTAGAAGGCTGAGCGTCCATGATAAATGTTCAGTGAAAACAAAAAACGTAACAAAACCACAACACTTAACACAAAAAAATAACAAAGTAACAGAAACAAACTCAACGAAAATATAACAAAAAACACTAGATATTGTATCGCAATAGACACAACGGGCGTATTCGAACACTTCAGAGGTTGAAGGACGAATAAGGTAAATAAAATGGCATCCAGTGTTGTTCCTGTTTAATGAGGGTTGGAGTTGGGGTTGCTGGTCAAAATCACACACTAACTGCCGTATTATCATATTTATTTTTAGAATTGCAATTGTTTGTATGGTGTCAAGTTCCAATAATTGCCGTATTTTTCAAAAGTGCTGCCGTTTTCTAAGAAAATGGTTCACATATCCGTTTTATTGTGTACGAGAACAACACTGATAGCATCTATATTTTTTTTCTAATCGTCTAATAAATATAAAAAGTTACGATTCAACAAACCGGTATCGTAGGTACAACACTAAACAAAAAAGCTGGCAGCATTATTTGCAAGTTTGACATTTGCATCTGTCAATTTAGTCTCAGGGATTAAAAAACAGACTTTAGATTATATTAAAGTGTAAATTACTATAGGTATTTCTTACTGTTAAATATACAGTCACACCTTGTACCTTGTAAACAGTAAATATTTTGAATTTCTCCGGAGTCCCCGGAGGCCAGAATCCCCACTAACCTACCGCACCGGACCGAATGACTGCCGCACGCGTAATTATTTTGCCGCGCGGATATTTTTACATTGCGATATCTTCTAAGATATTTGTTTAAACTGTATAGAGTAAAGGGAACAAATATTCTATATTAAATTTCTGTGCTAGTAAACACATCTATTTAGATATAGATTAATACCATATGGGTTAAATAAGCTTCGCAAAATATCATTATTTTTAACCTAACATTTTAATAGTAAAAAATGGTTACAGTGAGTCAATCTTAAAAGATAGACATAATAATATGCTGTCGCGGACTTTTTTTTAGAAATTTTAAAGAGGAACAATTCCTTGATGCATGATATTTGCGTAACTTAAACCGTTTTCGCAGCGCACGCAACGGAAGCTCTCAAAAAGGAATATCTTTTCCCGTTTTTGCAACATTTTTCATTTATTCTCCGCTCCTATTGATCGCTTCAATTCCAACCAGTAGTTCCAGAGTTTACCCCGTTCAAACAAACAAACAAACAAACAAACAAACAAACAAACTCTTCAGCTTTATAATATTAGTATAGATGTTACTGACATGGAACAGTTAAATATCGTCAGGTAACTTGAACCTTATAGTGAAACTCTGAAATAATCAACCCGTTCTGACTAAACGTGGTAATCAATACATTCTCTATGAGAAAATTCCTTTGCTTAACAGTGGGACAAGTATAGGGTAGTTGACTAAAAAAATCTAATTAGTCCATCAGATAGATTTCCAAAAAATATTGGACACATATTTTTTCTTTTTTCACGTAAACAAACAACGAAGACGATACAGTGCTTTGAAAACACGTGTGACGTCATATTCTAAGACATTAGTACGACATTTTTTACCGGTGAGTGACGTCACGACTCAAATCTTTGACGCGTTTTATCTTCGTCTATTTTTATTGATTTGATAAAACAAAAAATACGTATCAAATATTTTTCGATAATCTAACAGACGGACTAATTAGAATCATGTTTTTTTTAGTCAGTAAACATCCCTATTATAAGAACATACAGAGTGTAAACGGACCCTTAACGAAGCCGTGAACCAAGCGTTATGTTCATCAACACCAAAAAAATGGTGCTTGGAAACGACTTTGTTTTTGAATAAAAAAAATCACAATTTTGGTAAAACTACACACATCAAAAGTGTCTAGGGATCAACATATATTTTTGCAATAACTTTTCTCCTGATTGATATTAATTAAAATTTTCTTTAAGGATTCATCAAATAAAGTGTTTTCGTTTGTCACAGTAACGATAAACCAAGTCACCTTTGCATTAATAAAGAAATTTGCCATCTTCCTAATAAAGGGATTTTTGACATTTGAATTTGACATTTGAATTTGAGTTTTTTTTCGAACGCTGAGCACTCGTGACGTAATCGTGACCCACTTGAGTACTAGCAAGCGGATAACGTCAAATGCATCACCTACTCAGTCAGTCTTTTTAACGCTATCTTCATGGTCCACAAACCGGGTAAACCTGAACACGAAACTTGTTACTATAAACCCATTAGTCTTACGCCTGCTCTGTCTAAATTGTGGGAAAGAATTTTTCTAACCAGAGTGCAATCTGGTAGAAAGAGGCCATGGATAACTCGGCTATCTTACCATCTCACCAGTTTGGGTTCCGTAAGTCTCACTCCACCATTGAGCAAGTGCACAGAGTATACCATACTGTGAGACAATTCTTCGAGCGAAAAGAATACTGCTCGGCTGCTTTTCTTCATGTGATCGCGTCTGGCACAAAGGACTGCTGGTAAAAGTCAAGCAAAGACTACCACATTCAATGCATCCCCTTATCTTCTCTATCTATCTTCTTCTATATATAAAAATGAATCCATATTTCCTTGGTCATCGCATCACGCCTGAACGGCTGGACCGATTTCTCTAATTCTTTTTTTGTTGTGTTTGTAATTGTCAGGAGAAGGTTCTAATGAAAGAAAAAAAGAAGAAAGTTGGCGCTAGTAGGTAGTCAGGTAGTTTTAACTTTCAGTCAAGACGAGCATTAGAACGGCTATTTAGAACCAGTGTCAACGGAGGAAACAGCCTGGCGGTTGTGCGACCGCTCTTCTTTCAGTTAGTCGCAGGCTCGAACCCCACTACGTGATATACTTACTTTTTGTGATTTGTTTGAATATTTTTTTGATGCTCTTTACATTTCTTTTTCCCATTTTTTTTAATACATATATTTAATCTGTTCCACAATAAAGATACAATATAAATAGAAGATATGCTGATATTAAAAGTGTTATAGAAGAAATTATCATCATTACATAAGAAACATGCTGCGACATCTATTGAAAAAAAATGTTACTAATAAATTAATGTGCTCACAAGTTAACTTTTAAAACGAGTTTTTCGAAATGTTGATATAGCTTAGTGTACACTGGATCCGTCCTAGATTCATTTGTCGATGATCTCAAATCGTGTTAGAGCAGTATATAGCCACCTGCACAGCTCTATCATTTGCTTGGAGTAAATTCTGAAAGGTGCAAGTGGTTGTGCAGGATGGACAGGATAGGAGATGGCGCATATCCTGCAGAGAAGGGCTCCACACTGACAATTTGTTTGGGATGGATCGAGGACACCAGAAAAGGATACTCACTGATTTATCAAATATCTTCATAGTTAGGTAGTAGGTTATTAGGAAGGTAGTAGGTAGGAAAAAGGGCATTGCAACGCATGCCGGGTAAAGCTAGTCACAATATAAATATGGACAGTAAGGAAACTACCTACAAACGCTCGAAACCGCACCCTCACACAAACATGCGCATCGACGGGGCACTTCGGCAGACTTCGCAGTGCTCTCAGTTGTGCGTGCCGCGCCGAGACGAGTGGTCAGTTGGTCACGTATAAGTTCATATCTCCCGATATTTTTTTAAATGCAACGAACGTATCGTGCGGTATACGGCTGTGTCAACTCGGCTTCATCAGCAGAAGAAAGTATTTTTAACCGACTTCCAAAAAGAGGGAGGTTCTGAATTCGTCTGTTTGGTTTTTTTTTTGTATCTTATTTGTTTCCGCATAACTCCCTCATTTATGAACCGATTTGAAAAAATATTTTTTTAATCGAAAAAGTATACTTCCGAGATGGTCCCACTGTTACCATGTCAGGATCTGATGATGGAATCTTAACGAAATCGAGGGCAACCCTCAAATTTTATAGGCACGTATTACGTGTTTCGTATTTTTTCTAATGCTATTTAAGTATTCACATCTGGCAGCCGTTACCTCATGTTGATGAGCTGATGATGGAAGGAATAACTCCTTAACGGTTAGGAGTTGGAGGATAATTCTTAAATAAAATCTTATGGGGACATATAGGTATATTATGGTTGTATTCTTGAACAGGTTATCTAGGTGAGCTGATTGTAGAAGGTACAACTCCTCAACGGTTATGAGTTAAAAGCAATTTTATGGGAATCTTGAAGGTTAGGTTTCTTGGTGGAATGTTAAATGCATCGTAACTATTAGTATTAGGATATTGCAACCATGTTTAAACTACTTATATGTCTTTTGTTGAGTTTAACCGACGCCTTACGATAACCTATTTACATTGTATTTGTAAGCTAGCTTTTTTTAATTCGATTGATTGATCACAACAGAATAAAAATGTTTTAATAGAAAAATAAACAATGTCAAAACAAGCTTAATTTTATTGAATCATTAGTTAGCGAGAAGTTATCTAGGGACTTCAGCAACCGTGCATACAAGGGACAACCCTATGGCTTCAATGGAGCGTAGGTAGTTATCGCACAACTAGGCTTAGTTTCGGTACTGTCCATATTTATACTGTGCCCTTATCGAATCTTATCTTTCTGGTAGATCATTCCAAGTTAAACAAGGAGAAGCACGATCAAGTTTCTACGGCGTGCAGGCTGGAGTACCCCAAGGTTCAGTTCTTGGTCCAGTGCTGTATAATATCTTCACTTCGGATTTACCTGTATGTGACAGCATCACTGATGATATAGCATATCTATCGGTCGAAGATAATCCAGCAATCGCTAGCAGCAAACTTCAACGTCAGTTGGATGATACACAAAAATGGCTTAATAGGTGGCGAATATGTGTTAGCCCAGCTAAATCTCATCACATAACTTTTGCTCTGAGGAATGGAAACTGCCCCTCCGTTAAACTATTAACATTGCGACTGTGTGAAGCACAGAACAGATAAAAGAGATTAGAAAGGAAATAGTTCCTGATTTGTATTAGAACGCCTGTCGCCGCTTGTCTCCCACTCTCTATATCCACTACAAGCAAGAGGCTAATACGTACGCGCATAACGCACACAAATAAACCGCACTCACTTACAAACGAAACGCCAAAGGTAGACATTTTTGCACATGTAAATTCGTCCTCGTCGCCACTGTTATATAAGCAGGTAGGGTAAGGACTAAGGACGGACAACCAACAAACGCGCTAGTCAATGACACACTAACCTTAATTAGTTAAAACTACCGGGTCGCAGCCGCGGTAACTACACATCTACAATACATACATAACAGATCGCGAGCTTGCTACTGGTTGTCACACTAGCGCAAACACTGCGTATGACGTACACTCACACACGCTTTTATTTCTCATACATGTTACGGCGACCAAAAGGTCGATAATTTATGTCGATAAAATTACTTTAGTTTTGTAACTTTAAGTTTTGCAATATTTTGCTTTAATTTCGGAACGGGATAGAAAGAATGAAAAGGTATTTATTTGTCTCACACAGATACAAAATTAAAGATTAAAAAAGTAAAATCAAAAGTAAACATACGAGAAACACTTAAAAATAAGACATACATTCAATTAATTACATTTAGTTAGTAGGTATCTATTCAATTCTACCGGTTGCCTCTAGCCATAGTGTTCTTGTATCTGGATCTGTTGGAAACCTAAAAACAAAACTTTGTTGTGTTATGTTTCCATTATAAATGACTAACCTCAAAACAAATTTTAGACGAAAACCAAAATTAATAACCCACATTAAACAATAATTGACAGTAATAAACGAAGTTATTTAATCATATTCTTAATAATATCATTTGAATACATTCACACATACTAAATATCGACATTGTTTACAACTTGGTACAACACAATCGAAACGCATAGATTTTGCAGAACTCAAGCTTTGGCTCGTCGTACGCGACGTTCGCAGTGAACGAAATACATCGCGCAATCGCCCACGCAGTACAAGATGGTACCCACGTATTGCAAGCAATGTACGTAATTTTTTAACTGCTTGCGACAGTATCATTTTTTCAACCAACTACATAATACTATTGTAATAATTACAAATATTACTTGTATTTTAAGGTATTTGGACTTACCGGTGATAAGAAATCCCTTCTCGAGGCACACTACACACCCTGGCTTCTTTTCCGACACATTATAATAGCGCAAGATGGCATAATTCTTTTTTTTCGCGGAGCTTCGTACGCTGTCACAATATGAGCGCGATTGTTGGCCGGTAAATCAAATTTTGTCGACATTTGAGCGTTTGCGACATATGAGCGGCGCGCCTGCCCCGCCCACAAGGCCCTTCTAACCTCTTTTATCTGTTCTGTGGTGTGAAGTACCTTGGTTTTCATCTTGACAGGCGTCTCACTTGGAAGCACTATATCAAGCAAAAAAGAGAACAGCTCAATCACAAGTTTCGCTCTCTGTACTGGCTGATGGGAAGAAACTCAGTTCTGTCTGTGGACAACAAACTCTTACTTAACAACTCAGTTCTTAATCTGTACGTACGGAATCCAGATCTGGGGAGTTCCAAGTAAAAGCAACATACTCTGCCTACAGAGGGCGCAAAATAGTATTCTAAGGGCAATTAGTAATCCCGTCGGGGCTGCGGGTTGTTCGCAAGAGATACCGCGGCCTCGACATGAAGGGCTAAGAAGGAACATGGGTAGTTAAGCTATTGCATAGCTTCTATCGCGGGCCTTGAGCGTGGGGACCGAATCCAGAAATTCCGTAACGAAAAAAACCTAACACTCATTTATTTAATAAAAGAAAAAAAAATGTTTTTTTATCGGTCACCACGCTCAAAGTGTAACTTGAATTAATATCAAAGAAAAAAAAACAAAGGAAAAAAAATACTGCATTAATAAAATAAATAAATAATTATAATTGCATAAGTTGATAAAAAATGCTATGCAATAGCTTTACCGCGGCAGTCTCCAAGTGCCACACGTCTTTTTTTTAGTCAGTAGAAGTCTGATACTCCCTTTCGCTCTGCCCAAGAGCGGGAGGGGTCATTTGATGATTTTCCACCCACCATAAAAAAGGGCAATTAGTACCTAATGTCCTTGGTTCACCAAAAATGATGAGCTGCACGACTATCTCAATATCACAACAGTTGCAAGTTGCAGCGAAAATTGACAAGCATAAGAAATTGCACAAAGAGCGTCTATCTCATCATCCAAACCCACTCATTGCCGAGTTGCTGAATACGTCATTTGTGGTCAGAAGATTGAAAAGAGACCACATACTCTGACAGGGAGGTGCAGCGCTGGTTGCTCCACCATAAAACTATACACTCTCGCAACTGACATGCTTATGGTCTGGCGACCGATCGCAAATGGAAAAAAAAAAAAAAAACTCAGGATTCCTAACGACGCGGCATAGGTTTCGGGACAACCACGGTTCTCACATCATAGCATCAGGCAGGTAAGAATGCCTATGTAGAAGGTAAAAAGCTAGAAGAAGAAGGTAAGCATCGCCAGCACCCTTGGCAAGTGACCACCTGCATATTGCAAGTGTTCAATACTAAATGAGTCATGACCAGGGGATTTTCCTCGTTTCATGCTCCCCACCACCCGCGCGGCCGACCCGTAATGTGTACGATCGTGGCCCCGGTACGTACCACCTGTGACCCACATCCTTTATGCACGTTAGCCAAAGGTGAGCGAACCTTAAAGTGCTCCCTAAACAGGTTGGCAATCTGGTCGGGCTCACTGGAACGATAACTACTAAACTAGAAAATATATGAAAAACGTAACAAGTGCCTATTCTATACAATTTGGGAGTTGGCCTCGATTTCCCTGGGATCCCATCATCAGATCCTGATTTGGTGACAATGGGATCACCTCGGGAGTATACTCTTTCGAATACTAAAAGAATTTTCGAAAATCGATAATCGGTTCATTAACGACGGAGATATCCGATAACAAACACAAAAAAAATTAAAGAAAAAAACAGACAGACGAATTGAGAACCTCCTCCTTTTTGGAAGTCGGTTAAAAATAGTTGCTGATTTGAACCCAAAGGTCACAAACAACTCACATAAAATCCGACATAAAGTCCATTTCACGAAAGAAGTCCCGCAGACGCAGCGCTGTATGTCGCGCGACATAATGTTGTTTCACAACTTTTGGCATCGTAAATAAACCTTATAACGCACTTATCCAATAATAAACTCACAAAATATCTATCACAACAAACGCACCTTGATAACATCGACAAACGACAACCTGGCCGATCTGTTAAATTTAGTTCCACAATTGTCCGCGGGACTTCTTTCATGAAATGGACTTTATCACCAAAATTAAACCACATAGTTATCTTTTTAAAAGACAGAACCAGAAGAAAATGAACTTAATTGAATGTATAAATAAGGTGAATGCGATTAATTTCCTTAGGTTTTTTGCTCAAGTCTCAAGAACGCATTTTTCATCAAATAGTCACTCAAAAGACATATGAACTGAGAATGAACCGGTTGTATTCGTGATTTTAATCATTATTCGCTAACAAATAGACTTTTGTGACTGCCGCGAATCCTATTTATCACATGACTTGACATTGACCAGCAAATTGCAAAAAACGTCGGTAAATTCGAATTTCACGGGCTATCTTGTCGCATCAACCATATTGTTGTATAAATTTTAATAAAGAATAATTAAGAACATTCAGAAAATTATTTACTAATTATCATTATAGTGTAATATAATATTTAATGGGGATTTTCAAGTTATTGTTGTGATTTTAGGAAAGCAGGTTGATGCGACAAGGTAGCCCGCGAAATTCGAATTCAAGAATAGCGTTTTCATCAAATAGTCACTCAAAAGACCTTTATGAACTGAGATTGGTGATTTTAATCATTATAACTCAGTAAATAAACATTTGTTGTTGCCGCAAATCCTATTTTATTTAACATACGACTTGACACTGACCGGGAAATTGCAAAAAACGTGAGAAAATTCTAATTTCGCGGGCTACTCTAGGTCGCCTTCACTTTTAACAGGGGGAAGTATTTTTGAGAGTTGGTAACACTGTTGCGCTACCCCTACCTACTGTGAAAAATGTGAAAATGAAAGAAGAAGTGCTAAAATAACATTGAAAACCATCCAAAAACTTGCACTAAGTAATTCAGCAAATTCATCAATAAAACAATCATGGAACTACTACAATCATCATCAACAGCATCATCCGACTCATCACAACAAAGTCTGCCTGATAACAATGCCGATGCAATAAAATATTGGACGAAAGAAGAAAAACACCATATATTGCACGCTCTGAAAAAATATGGTCCACAGGATCTCGAGAAAATACAAGAATATGTTATTACTAAGACCTTAGAAGAAACAAAGGCAGCGGTTGACTATTATACTGCTCTCGCGCTACAGGATCCTATATTTAAAGACACGGAAGACAAAACTAGTGACAATGGTAAACAAAACGACCCAAAGCCGAAACCTAAGAGCAAACCGGACCCGCCGTTAGCACAATGGGAGAAGTTGTTGAAAGACAACTTCCAGTATAATGAACTAGCAACAGAAGTTCCTACTGCATTGAGAATGATAGCAGACTTAGAGAAAATCCCACCACCGGAACTAACAGAAGGTATAGACTTTAGACTGTTCTACCACCAGCTCGCCAACGCTATGGAAGGTAAACCGTTGACAGTAGACCCAGGTACGATGGCAGTTCTCCACAAATGTATCATAGAGACAGGTTTGTCTAGCAAAGCGTTTATCAAGACTGCGGCGAAAAGAAATGTACTTAAAAATATAGATTTGTCCAATAAAGAGATGGATATGTACCCAGAACCAACAGACAATCAGGAACTTGCTATTGTGAGGCATTTTGCTTCTCAACGGAGTTACAACCCATTGAAAATTCCCGAAGATCAGTTGAAGCCATCAGCTATTCCTGATGAAGATCCATCAGCTTCACCTGATGAAGGACCATCAACTACATCTGATGGAGGACCATCAACTTCATCCGATAAACCTTTTCCTTAATAATTAAAAGGTCAGTAATAATCATTGTAAGATGCCTATTTTTGTGATTTAAGAATGATGCCATGGAAATACATTACTGGCATATAAAGTATACTTAGTACAAACCCAGATCATACATATAAAAAATAGGTTTTCATTACATTCTTAGACATCTAAAATAATTTTCATAAAATAAATAAGACAATGTATTGAGTCTATTTAATTTATATTGAATTTAGTCATTTTGACACACTACTATAATCATGATGATAATATTTTATTCATCTAAGTATGATGTACTCATAATTTTTAGTAAAAGATAAATGTAATTCAATCTTAGATGTAAGTCAAATCGGCATTGAAATCTTTGCATGAAGATGTTGGGGGCACCGATATTCTGGGCCAACCATAATTAATTAATATTTTTACAACTTTAATAGTTCCACAGGAGCATTTTTTAAGTCTCGCACTGGGGTACCCTAGACTTATGTACTTATTCCTGGGGCAAGTGAAATCCAAGGGAAGGAATAAAGGGGATTTAAAATGAATTTAGTCATTATGATAATAAGAAACTGTTATCATTATAATCAGTATTATTTGTGTTATTTGTGTTAGTGTAATGTAGTTCTTAAGTATATGCAACAGAAATGTGATTCTGTATCTGTTATGGATAATCTGAATACAGTAGGTATATATGCGTCAGTTGAAATGGTAGCGTCATAATAATTAGAAATAGTGGTATTTGGTAATAGTAATACTGAATATCAATACCCCTGGGCTCAAAAGGCGCACTTTAAGGTTGCACAAGCCGACGGCTCGAACTCGTTGCCGGGCGTGGCTAATAATTATGCATGTTATTTGGTAATGTTTTTAATTTATCTAGTTTTATTCATTTAGTATTCATTTATCTAGTTTTTCTCTATTTATTTACATATTTATTTATTTATTTAGTGAACTATACGACGATTTATAACGGAAATGAGCGCGTGAAATTTCATAAATTGACCTTTGGGCGTATAGATATTATGGAAAAACTACTGGATGTATCCACTTAAAACAATTTATTTGAATTTTTGAGTAAATTATCTATCCCTGTATGGTTTCACTTTTTCCATTTTCATACTACATAAGTTATTTATTTCCGCTGAAAGATGAGTTCAAATAAGTGTTAAAATATGGAAGTTTCGACGCTCATAACTTCTAAACCAATGATTTTTTTCCAATTCTGCTTCCATAAAGGGCTAGATAATGACAAGACCAGTTAATATAATTTTTAGTTTTGAATCTTCACCGTGAAACAGACGAGTAATCACCATACTACGTTTGTATGGAAGAATGACCGGCTTGTTCAACCTTAAAAAGCACACTTTAGGTAAAAATACCTAAAGTGTGCTTTACACATGCCCTTTGACCCCAGGCGTATCAAAATGTGTAACCGTCTTAATTAGTACTTATACAATACTACTGATTGAATTATGTTATTTAAAGTTAAGGCTTAATTTATTCTTTTTACACACTGGCTACATTTCTTGTCTAGATTTTCATATTAAATACCTGGTACCTTTGTGCTCTTTAGATTGTATGTTTTATCATAAATGTAAGTATGTGTTTTGTGTGCACTTTCATAAATAAAAAATTACTATACTGTGACTGTAGTTTCCTTCTGCATTTGTATATTTTTTTTTTATTCCAACCCAAGAACTCATAGGGGCATGTAATTTATTTTATTTCTAGGTAAACATACAGCTGGGAAACTGATATTTGATAGTTTGTGATAGAAGCCCAATAGTTATAAGCACTCGGACAGCATTGTACTGAGTGTAGGCAGCTCGATCCGTATTGCGTGGGTTGCAGCGTGGCAGTATAGGTATCACACTGTCCAGGATGTCGAAGCGGATCCACCTGAGATCCGAGCAGGAGGCCTCTTTCGAGACATGCCAGCCGGATGTGATGGCCGCCACGCCTTCCGATGCCAGAGTTATATCTATGATTGTTTGACTGCGTCTGGTGACGAATGCTGGTTCGGAACCTGTATTTAATAGGGTTAGGTTTGTCGTAAACAGATAGTCAACTAAAGCCTCACCTCTTTCGTTCTGCGTGTTCATGCCCCACAGAGGGTGATGAGCGTTTGTGTCGGCCCCTATGACCACCTCCAGCCGTGTGCGCTCACAGTGCCTTACGAGGCGGGCGAGGTCATGCGGGGGGGTGGCTCCTCAGCCTCAGGCATATATGCCGAGACGAAAGCCACCTCTACTTCCGTGTCCCCGCGCTGTAATAGCAGCCGAGCTGCAGAGATATCCCTGCAACAGATTTCCGTAAGTGGCTGTTGTTTATGTTACGCGTCGAATAGATGTACGATCTTGGATTATCGTGTTCTGAGCTAAATAGAAGCTTACCCCCAAGATTGGAGAGTCCTTGTATTCGTCCCGCCCTGATCCACGGCTCCTGGATCCGATGGCCGTATGTTGAACCTCCAGCCACTTCCATAGCTAAGCCGTTGCGGTCTGACTGGTGGAGGTTTGCTGCAGGACTTACAGGTTAACGAAGGGGATGCCATTGGTGGTCGATCCTTCCTCGTCACCCTCGAGCCGCAGCCCGGCAAACAGTAAGCCGGAGTCGAAGCCCCCCTTCTCCAGGTCGGAAGCTGATGACAATAAATCGTCATCAAGCTCCCCACCCGACGTAAGGACGGTTTCCACTCCAACGACTGCTGGGGCCTCTGGATCTGCTCCCGGTCGGTCGTACCTGCGACCGTAGGCCGTTCCGTGGAACTCGTGGTTGCCTCCTCCACCCGTGTCACCCCCGATGTGGTAGCTTCTGCCGGATATCCCTGAGGGACATTGACGAACTTGCCATTCGGGGTCTGGAAAATCACGTAGACTCTCCCGGCACAGAATGACAGTCGTCGTTCGGCATCCATCAGAGTCGGGATATGGTCCCCAGGGATCCCGACTACCACGAAGCAAGCATTCTCCAGCCTCTTGGCTTGCAGCAGTCCCCAACTCCTGATGTCCATTTATCGATTCTGAAGGCACAGAAGCCGCCCGATGTTGAGTGGGTCCGTGAATACCCCCCGGTCGTCAGGGATCAGTATGCCGCAGCGTACGTGGCGCTTGATGTCTGCCTGCATCTTGATGACCAGGCATCTCGGCGATTAGCTTCTTCAGCCAGCTTAAGGTGACTTCGCTGTCACACCAAAGATTGACACTGGCAAGTCCTCCACGTCAGGAGAGCAGGCTTCGGCGAGCCTCGCGGATCTGGTCCGCCACCTCCTTGTTGAACTGCCCCGTCTGGCCGCACGTGACTGCGACGTCGAGGTCCGATCCTGCAGCTTGGGCATAGCTACGGTTCGCAACACGCTTGGACTTATCAAGCCGCGACCGCTTACGCTCCCCTCGAGGTAACGAGGTCTCGTTGAGAGCCCGCTTAGCCGCGGCCTGATCTTTCCGAACAGGTCGCTGTATAGCCGCCGTGGCTGGTCCTTCTACCGTGCCTTGTCCTTCTACTGTGCCGGCTGGTGGTCGCCTGGGGCCTGGTCAACAGTTGTCGACTTCGGCCTGCGACCGCTTGCCTGCGGAGAAGAAGTTGACTTTGCCACTGGTCGGTTGCCCCTGACCTGAAGCATTAGCCAGCGTTACTTGACGGGATTTACCTTACCTTTGCCGCTAGCCGCTGTTTATTGTTCGGCCTATTCCTTTTTCTAGCACCACTTGCCAAGGGGGCCGGAGCAACTTGCACTGCGGGGTCCGCGCGTTGACGCCGTGATGCCGGAACGTTACCCCCCTTCCTGCCTTTGTTCCTGCCCGTCTGCACCTGCCAGTTACGTGCGAACACGTCGTCGGTGAAGCAGAGCTCCACCGACTGACCAGTGACGGCCAGCGGGGGAGGGGGCTTCTAGAGGAGCTATGGGCGGGGGAGGATTTAGATTTGGCAGCAGAGCCTGACCACCGGCGTTGACCGTCGTGGGGGGCTGTGCACCCTGAAGGGGAGAAGGATCGGAACTGGTCCCAAGCAGCGCCGATGTCCTGCCCTTGTTGTGGGACTTGTTGGTCTTGGCCGCGGTATTCGCCGCTGCCGGACCAGTGCCCGCACTGGAGCTCGCCGCGTTGGCAGCCTAGCACCCGGGGGCTGAAGATGTGCTTGGAGCACCCCTCTTCGGAGTTTTGGCTTTCGCCTTCGCTCCGGTGTGTGTGTGTGTGTACATTGTGAGTGTTTGTGTTAGTGGTTGTTGTATGTGTGTGAGTGGATGGTGTGTCTGTGTGCATGTTTGTTGCGTGTGTGTAGGTAGAGTGTGTGTGTGTTAGTGGTGTCAAGTTTTTTGTTATCCATAATGTTACTTTAATTAAAATTCATCTTTGGCTTCCCACCCTCCTTGGAACCCGCACCAGAGAACGTCTCGCTACAAGCTAGCTTGAACGTTAAGATTACCATCAACAATAAAGGAGTGTGAGGCTGGTTCACAGTGCGACATCGGATGCTCGATCAGGTTGCCATAGGGGACTGACTAATCCCTTCTGAACTGATTTTTCACCGGCCAAAAAAAAAAGGGTACTTACTTTTTATCTTTATGTTTTGTGTTTATTAGTTCTCTTTATTTAGGTGCTCTGTTTTTAAATATTTGATGAGGTTTTTGGGGATTTCTTATCCGAATGGCAAAAAACAGAACCCTTATTGATTGTTGTCTTGTTGTTGATTGATGTCTGTCTGTCCGTCATTGAGCAAATATTGTACCTAGGTATAAAATATAGATTAATCACTCTCTCTAAAAAGTTAGAGGGTGGGGAGTGTGGGGACACTCATTTTAAGACTTTGGAAGTGAGGTACAAAGTAACGAATTTTTCGTCATGGATGTTATTTTGATTGTAATCGAGGGCGTTCTAAACGAATATGGGGTCAAAATCAAAGATGGTGGCTGCAAAAAGTAGCGAACTTTTCGTCAATATCGGTGTCATTTCTATTCTAAAATTTTAATGGCGCCTTTGTTTTTAGTTTGACCTAATTTTCGTCATCATCAACCCTGAAAATTATTAAAATCACACCCATGAAGGAACATCCGGAAACTTTTATTTCATTTCGTTATCAGCGACCTTAAAAACCATGAAAATGTCACCTGTGATCAAAAAATCGGAAAATAACATGCCATCTTGGATATTAATTATGAAAACTGGTTGGCTGGATTTTTTGTACTGGTATGCACCTGTTTATGTATTATGTTTACAAAATGGTTTTATCCATTGATATAAAAACTAAAGATGCGGTCGTCCGAACATTTGCTCGACGCGTTCGCCATACAGAGAATTGGTGTAGTCTGCTCGTTAACGTAACCTTGTATAAGCGGCGTGGCATTTTCGTGGTTTATAGAACATAAATAAAGCTTTTAATAAAATTTACGACCGCACCCGAAGAGACGAGCCGATCGTGGACTAGTTCACTTTGGCTTAGGAAAGACCTTATTGGGACCACGTTTGTGGCGTCATTTTAACATGCCGTCCGCCCAGTCCTTACGCAGTAATATATAAGTCAATGGTTTTATCCTTATTATTTTTTTTTTTTGTACTCTACCACAGTGCTGTCCTATTTGACCCAAAGGTTGACTGGTAGAGAATGCCTTGTGGTTGTGGCATTAAGTCCGCCTATGTACCACTTTTGTACATGAAGTTTAAATAAATAAATAAAAACACCGAAATTGTCACTCATTAAAATCAAGAATAAAAAGCGGCAGCATCATCATAACCATTACCTATCTTCCAGACCGTTTGGGATTTATCCACAACTAGCGGACGTCACGCGGTTTCACCCGCGTAGGTCCCGTTCCCGCGGGAATACAGGGATACAAAGTAGCCTTTGTCACCCGGGAAAAGTGTAGCTACCCAACGGTGAAAGAATTTTTCAAATCGTTTCAGTAGTTTTTCAGTTTATTCATTACAAACATACACACACAAAAATACGAATCTTTCCTCTTTATTTATAACTAGCGACCCGCCCCGGCTTCGCACGGGTGCAATGCTGATACTAAATTAAATACACTACAGAAAAACTATGAACGTTGTATATAAAAACATAGCGGCCCGCTCCGACTTTGCACGGGCATAAAATATATATGCCTATGTCACTCAATGAAAACATGATTAAAATCGATCCAGTATTTTTGATTCATTCATTACTGCCCTTGGCCTGCACGCATTAAATTTGGAGTAAAACAATTCCTCTTTCCCTATCACTACATAGCCGCAAACGCAAATTTTAAATTTGTAATATCTCCGAAAATATTTGTTTAATTTACATGCTGTAAGGAACCATATTGATCTATATTAATTGCACACTGTATTTAAGGTACTTAATTCGATAAGGATTAATGCCGTATTGCTTAAAATAGCTTCGTAAATAAGCCATTTTTTCACGTAAAAAGTAAACAATAAAAATGGTTAATGTGGGTTATCCCTAAAATATAAACATATACCATCGCGGACTTTTTTGTAGACCTTTTTATGGTGTACAATACTGTAGTACATTAATTTGATCTAACTCGTAGGGTTTAGGCAGCGTTTTTGCTAAATTGCTAAATAAGCCCAAAAAAATAGGTTAATTTACGACATCACGTTAGAAACCTCTAAAATTAGCAATGTTGCCTTAGTATATGATGCATGTATTATACATATAAACCTTCCTCTTGAATCACTCTATCTATTGGAAAAAACCGCATCAAAATCCGTTGCGTAGTTTTAAAGATTTAAGCGCACATACGGATATAGGGACAGAAAAGGCGACTTTGTTTTATACTATGTAGTGATATTTATAAACAACTAGCTGTTCCCGGCATGCGTTGCAATGCCATTTTTTGTACCTACATACCTGGGCCCCGAGCACATATGGACCCCGAGTCTGCTATTCAATAGTGTCAGAATGGTCTATCATTGATCTCATAATTGTTGATTTTGACAACACTAAACTTGTCAAAATCAACAATTATGAGATCAATGATAGACCATTCTGTCACTATTGAATAGCAGACTCGGGGCCCTGCTATCTATCTACTACCTACGTTGTATATTATTGACATTATGACGTATGGTCTGTTTGAAGTTGACACACTAACGTAACTTTATAGTATGGTATTATAGCTCAAATTGACTTTACGTTTTAGTTAGAAAACGTTTGTATGGGAAAAAGAAAAGGGCTGTTTTTAGGGCTTTTCCGGCCATTATTCGAATTTTTCTCGCCGTAAAAACCATCCTTGAACTTCAACAACCATTAAAAAAAAAGAATTGGCCAAATTGGTCCAGGTGTTGTTGAGTTATGCGCTTACCAACACATTGAGCGATTCATTTTTATATTATAGAAGATTACAACTCAATCTATCGTTCAGGTTATGTCAGGCCCGCCGCGGGAGGCGCTCCGGGCGTTGGGGGCCACGTGATGGCTTCCGGCCACCGTAGACGCGGGCCTATGGACGGTGAATGATGGGTACTCTCGCCGTCCGTCCGTCTTATGACGACGACAGGCCGTGTCAACGGCGCGTTCGTGTTCTGACGCAACAGCAAAGATTTTGATTGCAAAGAACTGATTTCAAAGCATTATAATGACTGGACAGATTTACTTAAAATGAGGTGTCTACCGATGCCCGTCGGGGCTGCGGGTTGTTCTCAAGAGATACCGCGGCCTCGACATGAAGGGCTAAGAAGGAACATGGGTGGTTTTTAGTCATGTACATTTAGTACATGTCTGACACTCCCTTTCGCTCTGCCCAAGAGCGGGAGGGGTTATTTGATGATTTTCCACCCGCCAAAAAAAAAAAAGAAAAAAAGGTGTCTACCGATTAGTCCTAAGTTTGATGGATTGCTAAAGGGACTTTTGTTTTGAAGTTCCGTAAATGGCAAAAACGGAATCCTTATAGATTCGTCATGTCTGTCTGTTAGGCCCGCGCATACGGTGGCCGAAAGCCATAACGTGGCCCCCGACGCCCGGAGCATCTCCTGTGGCGGTAGGGACGAGAGGTTATCTACCTCTCACTCTCCGCCACCTTCTTCGCTAGCAAGACTGCCTCGCTCGGACCATGGATTGAACCAGGGCCGGACACGAGATATCACAGCCGCCAATCGCAGCGTACGAGGACTCTGTCTATCGATTTTTACGGTTAAATTGGAAATAACCAGCACTGAAATGTCGATGATATCATGTCATCAATTTAACAATAAAACAAGGTATGTACTACGGAAAATCAGTTTATTTTGAATAGTAACAGAATACATCAATTGCAGTTGATCATGGAGTTCAAAAACATCTACTGGGTACTGTTATACCCGTGCGCGATCAATATTTTGAAGTAGTGAAAGCAAATACCAGCAAAATGCGTGTTTCCCATGCATAATATTTATATATATACATATATAGTTAAGGATTTAGGATTTTCTTGTAATCTATATTTTTATTATTATGAATGTATAAGTAAAGAACTATTATGTTGATTTTTATTTTATAATTTTTCACATATTTTCATAAAAAAGCTAAAAAACACGTGAGGGGTCTCACGTGTTTTTCCACACAACATAACAACATTTCCTTTCACAGTTTCACTTGATATGCCACACGGTACAGTTTGCAAAACATTTGTTATTTATTAATTTCCAACATATTATTATAATTCTATTCAGTTTTCATTTCTACAGAGTGCGGTTTGTTGTTTATAGGTATTCAAATGTGTAATAAGTATTAAGTTCCAATACAATGTAAACTAATAATATGACGTGAACACGTCTACAGTGCTGTAGTGCTATTCTGTAACATAGATGCTTCACTTGTACACTGAGTGAGTTCACAAGGGCCACATACTGTGTAGCATCAGTAGCATGTATAGATCTATAAGTTTATTTTAAATTTAAGTTTCTTTGTCGCATTAGATCTATTTTATCTGTAATGGCAAGGAACACATATTGTGATAATAAATAATAAAATAATAAGTAAGTCCTCAGAAAGTTAAAACTTTCATTATTAAAAAACCATACTCATTAAAAGTCACGGGCGGCAGGTCACGGGAACAATCTGCGACTCCCGCTTTTCCCTTAAACTAAAGGGGAAGATTTATAAAACAATGGTTAGACCTGCTGTCTTGTATGGATCAGAATGTTGGGCCACAAAAGGGATGAATGAAAGGCATGTGGCTGAGATGAGAATGCTTAGGGGGATGTGCGGTGTTACGCGAATGGATAAAATAAGGAACGTAAGAGGAAGTCTGAAAGTGGCGCCGGTGACTGAAAAGTTGTGTGGAAATCCGTTGTCGTGGTATGGGCATGTGATGCGGAGGAATGAGGAAAATGTACGTGAGGAAGGTTTTGAATATGAATGTGGAAGGATATACAAGTAGAGGAAGAGTAAAGAAACGATGGATGGAATGTGTTAAAAATGATATGGTAAAAAAGGAGATGTCTCATGAGATGACGAGAAACAGAGAAGTATGGAAGAGGACGACTTGCTGCGCCGACCCCAAATAAATTGGGATAAGGGCAAGAGAATGATGACTCATTAAAAGTCACCAGCCAGGCACGTGAACGACAAATAAAATAAAAATAGTGTCCAAAATTTCAACTCAATCGGTTGACTGCGTTGATCGGCTAAACTGGTTTAAATTTAGTTGCAAGATTTGGCCAATATATGCTAAGTAACGAGGCAAGTTGAATAAAAGCTAAAAATACGAATGTGTAACACAGGGAAACCAGCATGGTTGTGAACACCGGACTATGGCAGATATTTCATTGGATTATCTTAGAATGAGAATTATAGATAATTATTATTACTATTATTATTATTATTTTTGGTTTTTTTTTTTTTTTTTTATTATTTTTTTGATTATTATTATTTTGATTATTATTTGTATGATCGTGGGAGACATGTGAGAGCTCGTAATCGAGTGTAAAGCCATCAGACTAAATATCGTTCCGTTTAGATTTGTTTGTTGTCATACACAAATTTTTAGATTTGTTTGTTGTCATACACAAATGTTTAAATTTGTTTGTTGTCATACACAAATGTTTAGATTTGTTTGTTGTCATACACAAATGTTTAGATTTGTTTGTTGTCATACACAAATGTTTAGATTTGTTTGTTGTCATACACAAATGTTTAGATTTGTTTGTTGTCATACACAAATGTTTAGATTTGTTTGTTGTCATACACAAATGTTTAGATTTGTTTGTTGTCATACACAAATGTTTAAATTTGTTTGTTGTCATACACAAATGTTTAGATTTGTTTGTTGTCATACACAAATGTTTAGATTTGTTTGTTGTCATACACAAATGTTCTACTTTACAGAATAGCATTACAGTTACAATCAGATTGACATTAAATTATGAATATTAAAAGGTAAAGTACCTATGCCACAATGTCGTAGTAACATATTAGTCGCAATGTTATAATATTTACAAAAGTGAATACATGCATACCACACTACACATACAAGAATCAATCAATTCGGTATTTTTTCAAAAATGGACTTCTTTCTACAATAAACAGTTATCATCAGATTTACTTAGTAATTACAATATGTCAATATAAGAATATGTTTTTTTAAGAGAACCAGTAATTGTTACTACAATATATAAATGTGTACTTACATACACCCAGTCAAAGAAATTATAAAATATAGTAAGATGTATCAATTTGCATACAATACAAAACATGATATGTGCCAATAAAAGATAGTTTATGATAAAATGGTAACAACACCATTGAACGACTTTGTATTTAATTGAATGATACAATATCGATATCCTACACAAATATTATGTCACATTGACATTTATTAATTATAAATATGTAGGTACTTTCTTGGGCGATACTACAAGACTGTATTTAAAATAGCAGAATATATTTCGGGTGGGATTTATATCCTTTAAACATAGCTTTATAGCTGGGCTACGATTTAAGTGTGGTTGAAAATGTCTACTTTTTATTGTGTAATAAATATATCATATAATATATCGTCTTTGGATGAAAGTTTGTCAATGTCATTTAATATTCCAAATTGGGCCTGAACCCACCTTCCTCAGATAAGCATTACGGTGTAGTTATCCATGTTCTATTATCGCACTTACGTAATTATTACAATCTGAGTTTAGAGAGAATACATTTTAAACTAATCAAGTACGCAACTAGGTCGGTTCATTGTTAGGACATATTGTTATAATAACGTCGTGGATAATTGATTATACCAAGAAAGATGATTCTTTCGAAAAATATTTATTGTAAATATGTGTATGTAGTTGCATTTTAAGAAACAGACGTATTTATTGTTTTAATTTACACGACAAAATATGTGTTAGATAAATTCGTTAGTTGAGATGTATACAATACCTGTTTATACCTATATTTTTGTAATATATCATGGACACATTATGTATATACTATGTTTTAGTAAAGTTTTCCCAAAAAGACATTCTAGAAAGTTTGATAATAAGATAGTACCTATATACCACAACACTCACGAATATTCTCATCACATAGTAAGAGAGAACTCTTTCCATAAGACGACATTTGCCCATTTCTTAAGGTCAATTTCACAACAATCTAATTCGTTCTTATCAAAATCGATAACTTTTAATACTTCCCGAAATATCTAAACCTAACCCATTTCATCAAATTCCCTAAACGTTCGAAATGTCCAACGAATAGTATTCCTCTTTCCTAGAAATATATACAAAACGTCAAAAGGCAAATGTTGCCACTAAATACCCACGTTCAAAAACATCCAACAACTTCGATCCAAAAATATTGTATTTAGGTACTGAAAGCTTCCCTCTCATACATAAATACTTGAAAGCAAAGAGCACGAAAACGCCTCGGCGGCCGCTGCTAATGACGCTACTGTACAGTCACCTAAAACAGTTAGCAGACCACCTTTGCATAAATGGTTGGTTATTATTCTTTGATAGAACTTTATTTTTTTTATTCAGGGTGTTAACGAACCCTTCACGGTGTTATGAACCAAGCATTATGTACAGTAACCAAAAGAGATAAGTATCCAGGCACCTAAAAACTTCAAATAACTTTTAAACAATGTTACAAGTGTGCTGTGTAATGTTATAATAGCCTAAAAACTTAGGACACACATAGAAAACTCATGTCAAAAGTAAAGCTTCACAGCACACTTATAACATTGTTTAAAATTAATTTGAAGCAAGGTACCTGGATACTTATCTCTTTTGATGACTGCAAATCAAACTAAGTACCACTACGTGTAATATCTCCGTAACTTTCTAGTTAAAGGGATTTTAACATTGAATTAATTTGAACATTTTGTACGCTTAATTTTACTTTATAATTTAGATACGTTTTTGGCAACATACCATATTAATTCAACGTGAAAAACCCTTGCGTTTCTATTTACGGCGTTTAAATACTGTATTACTTTAAGACCTCATGGTAGGCCACCTGAACAGATCAAGCAAATTCGGACACGCATATTGCCCATGAATGCATCTCTAGTGCCTGCCGGAGCAGCGTTGACGTGTTCTGTGCTTTAAACAGTTACCAACCGTTTTTTCAATAAGTGCATACATTAAATATATCATGTCATTTTCATGAAAGACTAAAGTCTCATTTCTATTTAAATATAGACATTAATTACCACAGAATCAGAAAATCGATATATATGTATATGTAGAAATTGCTCGCAGCAAACTTACAATGGACCTATATGTCGCATAATTATGTATATACAACTAACATCACTGTATGCCACGCACATACACTTATAACTAACATCGATGTCACTTACACTAGTGTATTCAGGTTTACCGATAATAACAGATAAATAAAAATGCATTATATGTCCTTCTCATATTCACTTCGATGGTTTATCTGTCGTCACCGGAAAAACAAGAAACGTCACTAAAATAGAGAAGACTTCAAAAAGACGTGTCGACAAAACGGTTCAACCGTTTTATTTAAATTTTATCTTAACAAATATTATTTACAATTGACAAAATTCTTTTTAAATTAATACATCTGCCAAAGAAATGGTGTGTCATTGCAAAATAAACTGGAATCTGATCAAATTCGAGTGAAACTAACACGTACGATTTTAAAAGACATCAACACTAAAATTACCGATTTGTTCATAATATTAATGCGGACCAAACTACATATTATTTCATATTTAAGTGAGTTTCATCAAGCTCGTGAAGTTTTTGACCACTTGGTTTAATTTCTCAAAATTTCGTGTCTGCTGTCATTCAAACTCAATAACTCATCCCGTATACAACGCAGGATCTAGTCAATTACACCTTGATTAATTAATACGATAACTAATCTGAGAGCTTTTTCACTAATTAATACGTTTAATGTAAACCTTATGACCTATGTGGTGTAGAAGTTTAAATCGAATCGAATCGAAAGAAAACTATATTCACTCGAGTTTTCAAAGATAATTTTATCAAATAGATCTTATGAGTGTTATAGTCTAACAAAACGTCATCTGGATTGGCAAGAAGTCAAATATGCAGAGAAATAGTGGAATAATAATGTTTACATTGTTAATGCCATGTCATCACTCCTGTAACTTACATAACAAGTCCCAATCAGAAGGGAGCAATCATCAAATATTGTAATAACTATAAAAATGTACTAGTATTTGTAACTCCCATGTTAGGTAGTGACGAAATACTAACGTTAGCGTAACACGTATTTATTTAAGTAGCCATACAAGTGATTCTAAATAGGTATCTACTATTAAAAATTACTCAAGTAGACAGCTCTAACCGTGAAGATTACTGGGCCTACGTGAAATATTCTAGTAAATCCTTATAAACCTGTGCTTATAAAGCCGATTCTAGACCACACTTGAGAGTAACTCTCTAAAGCCACATAAGTATGTTACAAATAGGTACATCGGACGTGACGTTTCCTTACAACAACAATCATTCTTTATTACCACAATATAATATGTGTTACAGATATGTAATTATATAATATCATTGAATGTTAGATGTGCCATTATAAGTATGGTGGCACTCCGTAATACCGCTATATCTACCATGTTCGAGATCCAGTCATAATAATAAGATATATCACCAACACGCAGCTACTACGAATAAATACACTCATATTATAGAAGAAATATTGAAGAAATCTTATAATATTATATTACCACTACAAGAGATTTGGGGATTAAATGTAAAAGAGTGTGACATGGATAAACGATCTACTTTCTACAATTGAAATGTTAAATGGTGAGGCCTGTATTGTATGAACGAATGTTGCTGCGAGTACAGCAACATTAGTTGTCCCACAGTATATCCCGTAATCCGGTGTGGTTGAGGCTGAATATTCACCATTTTTTTGAGAAACGCCCCGTGCTAACGTCAGGACGTGGTATTCACCGCGCATTGGCGGTATTGGAATCGCTCTCGGGTCCGTCATGGTACTCGTGGAAGCAGGGCACGATGCAGAGGTTGGTACGGCACTCGGGGCAGTGGTACTGCGTCTTGCGGCGCAGGATGCGGCCGCACTCGTCCACCGTGTTCCAGCAAAAGTTGCAGCTCAGCGGTGGACCGGAGCGCACTGCGGGCGTGTGACTCGCGCGGGTTGCTTGCGACGCGTCGGACGCCGTCGACTCGAACGACGCAGACGCCGACGCAGGCGCCGATGTCGCGCTCGTGCTCGTACTCGTGCTCGTGCTCGTCACGGCGCGGATCAGTAGTGAACCAACTTCTTGTTGTTCGAGGAGGCGAGGCCTCCGACTTACTGTGGCCTGGGAATTGAAATCGTAAAATAAATAAGCATTCCAAATGGTTTTCGAATAAATTTAAACGTTATATCCAATAATGTTATATGAAATATGTTTCAGAGTATATAAATATTATATGCAAATAAATTATATGAACAGTTGGTATATTTCACGTTTAGTTCATCTTGTGAACGTTATTGCAATGAGAATATACCAAATAACGTTGGCTTAATAATGAGTTGTTATTATGTTGTTATTATATTCTAATTATTTCTAATAGTTTTTTAGTTGAAAAAAATGTACTTATTTAAAATACTTATTATATATTTTTTTAAATGCGAAAACGTGTTTCTTTTTCCTCAATTTTCTATTTGTAGCTTTTTGGAAAAATCTGGAGGTGAAGAAAAACTAAGTCCATTTTCGTAATCAGTGCATCGAAATACTTACCCCAGAATCAGCTGTCAAATGTCAGAGAGGAATTCATATCATAACCCTCAATTTTCAGGCCTGTCTAATTTATCTCTTGCCTATTTTATTAAAAACGACGGTATTTGTTAGACGTATGTATTATGGACTAGCGAATTAGCTTTGCTACGCGGCAAGGTCTGAATTAATTTAAATATTAGTTTCGTCCGCGACCGTTGTTTCAACACACTGGCATGTTGCGTGTATCTTGCAACCAGATGGTAATAGTTACCTTGGAGGCACCGCCGCCGTACTGCGGGTATGACTCGTGTTTTTGTAGGGTAGGAGTGGTCTTAGGGGCAGGAGGGGCAGGCAAAGGCTCTGAGGACTGCTTTCGAATGTTCTGCTCATCGGGCACTCGCGACTGCCGTTTGAAGTGCTTGGTTCGTCGGTGCCAGCCGTCTGCCGAGGGCGTGCTCGCTGAAACTGAACAGAGTTACATATTATCTATATGTCACATACATAGTTCATATAGACGGTGTCATCACTTACAATCAGTCGCTCCATGTCCAGTATTGGTGACAGCCGAAACGTTTATTTCGAAGTAAGTGTACAATGTTGCTGGTTTGATATGTTGGTACTTACAACTTGCAATATTGTCACTCGCACTTATCATCGTAAATTAGCATTCATTAAACATTATTATTACTTAGTTATTTTCTTTTACATTAGTACAATTAAATTGAAAAATTATAGTTATGTTTGTGTTATATAATAAAATGTATGTGGTATCTCAATAATATTAAGTTAAAACCTTCAGCGCCGGGAGCCCTCCTGGAGGGCTCACAATATTTTCCCAAACGTAATGCCAGTGACCCCCCTGGAGGGTCCACTTGCAATATATATGGCGGGATGGCACATGAGCTCTATGAAATGGGGGTGGAGTCGAATGTGTCAATACAATTTATTATTGAATATATATTTTAATATTTTTTTTCACCCGAATGTGCGTTTTCACGGGCGTAACTTAATTTTGCTACCCGATGTTCTCTTTCAAGTTTTGAACTTTTTGACTATGTGGTCGTCAATGAACCGCCGTCTTACAGTCTGCTCGCTTACGTCATCTCTATGGACCTCCTAAAGTGGATTTGTTATTTCAACAGTTCCTCTGTTGTGGGCCAGTGGAAGTTCGATGCCATAACTGCCCTAATTATGCTTAGCAAAAGTATAATGATTTGTAAAAAATCTGATTAAAAAGAAAACAAAAACCGGGCAAGTGTGTGTCAGACCACACACAAAGTACCTAGGGTTAGTAGTTGCATATTGCGTATACGTTTAGCTGGCAGGGGAGGGGACACCTGAATCTAACAAAAATTAGTAGGTACTAAGCCTACCCGCTATTTTGTTTGCATTCAATAAAATATTACTGGCAGCGAAGCATTTCGAGAGAACAATTAGACTTTCGTTGGTATGTTATGACATCCATATCTTTTCTATTTATTTTAAAAATTAGCCAGGTGTCATCAGCAAATAGAATTGTATCTGATAATTTGCCCAGAGATCATTAATGTAGGTAAACAAGAAAGAGGAAAGGGCTGAGAATTGAACCTTGAGGCACGCCCATCTTGACTAGAGACCCGGAGGACGTCGCCCCATTAATATTTACCTTTTCCTGCCTGTTGGATATTTATCCAGAATATGAAAGAACAAGCTCACGAAACATGTGAAACATGTCGACGAATTCCGTAGTGGAATAATTTACATATCAATGTGTTGTGGTCGACGCAGTTGAACGGTTTTGTGGGATCACGAAACTGCCAATGGAATCATGGGATTTTTCCCAGGATTCCAAAACTTATGAGTTTTACTCCCATTAGAGTTTAAGTGAGACAACGTGCTGCATGGATTTTTCATAGATTTTACTCGACGCTGGAGGCACGGATATAGGCCTACGATTATTATCTGAGGGATCAATCTTACAATCCAATTTGAAAATTGGTATTAATTCAATCAGAAAACTTGCCGATGTTCTTGAACGAGACCGAAGAACCGACTTTATTAATATTGAGACTTTTAAATGCGCTTTTAATTGTAGCACTGCATATTAGGTAAGATTTAAAGTTTGTTATGTCTTTAGTAAAGTTTTCTTTAAGCACAGCTTCAGCTAATTTAGATGAAGAGGGGAAAGATTTCGTAACCTCTATCAGAATGTTGGTACAGAAGTTTTGTGTGTCAAGTGTCTCAGTGAATTCTTGTTTATCTTTACCTCTTCCACACTTACTTTCATAAAGTAACTAAAAACTACTACTACAACTGCACTTAGTGTAGAAGGGACACCGACAGTAACCAGCTGGATGTTTATTGGCTATTATATTTGCCACTTTCTGTTCTGTGATATTTGCGTCAGTACGGTTTTAGATAACAAGCTAAACTATACTTGTACAGCCAAACATTGCGTATATGGCATGGGGTGACAGGAGGGTGGGGAGGGTTTAAGTAAAAGAGTTGAATTACAAAATAATCAAAATTATTTATTTTCTATTTTGGTATAGAACAATTATTATTAGTGCTAAGCACAACATTACCTAACATTACCCACACACGAGAAAATCATCTTTGTTAGCTGGTAACATTGATATTTGATGGCCAACTTCTTCATGACCAACATAATACTGTGAAATCACCTTGGATGGCACTTAATTTAAGAAAAGAGAGAGGAATAAAACAACACAAAAAACGTGAGAACAGATCTTTCTATATAATCTGAACACAAAAAAAATATTCCAATATTTTAATAAACATTACAACTCGTGTGTGGCTTTGCAATCACTGACTAAAAATAAACTTGTAGAATGGTAAATGGAATATTTAACATTTTAAATATTTCATTATTTTGATTAACATTCGTGTGTCTTGGTAATCAATGATTCAAAAAAAAACTTAATAAAAATATTCCATTATTTTGATCAACATTACAACTCGTGTCTTGGTAATCACAGCTTCAAAAAAAAAAAATGTAAAATATTCCAATATTTTGATCAACATATTATCAATAAACTCGTGTGTGTCTTGGCAATGACTGAATTAAAAAAAAACTTAATGTAATTATTCCAATACGTATTTTGATCAACATTACAACTCATGGGTGCCTTCACTGATTAAAAAAAAAACTTAAGATTAAATATTCCAATATTTTTTTCTTTAATTGTTCATTTATTGAAAGAACTGGTTTATGGCACTCAGTCGTAATTTTACTGATTAAGATCTAATCACAAGACTATGTAATCGAATAATACTCTTAGTAAAAAAAAATCGAGGAAGAGAAGAAGCTACTCAGTTACCTACCGTACGTTGTATATACATAATTATTATATTTACAATTTGAATGACCTCCGTACATAGCAGCTATGTTGCCAGCCTAGACGAGAGAAAACTTCTAAGTTATTTTAAAAAATCAGTCGAAATAACAAAAAAAGTTACAGAGATCGCAAACCCCGAAACTGGTTATTATCGTTGTAAATCTAGGCGAATAGAAAAATATAATACTCCTTAATTTATTTAAAAAAGTAATACTTCTAAATGACAGTAGTGACAAAATCACAAATTGTACTCGCGGGCGGTTCGACATTTAGTATAAGAATCGTCGCAGCTTAGCACACTTATACTGTAAAGAACGTTCACAACGGTATGGTATTAAATTGAGCAAGGCGTCAAAGTAAATAAACTCGGCTCCCTTCCTTCACGAATAAGGAATTAATTCGTTTCCTTTTTCTTTAGTTACTAAACTTCGGCGCCTGCGCACATATTTGCCAACTTCTGCAAGGATTATAGTAAAATGGCAGAGTTGGATATTAGGATATGAACTAATTACTAATATTAACTGCTTATCTTAAATCTGCGTTCGAAAACACATACAATAAACGGTGCAATCTAATCTAAGCGATTGGAATAGGGAACACTGAATGAAACCTAGGTATGTACCTATGTGGATCCTGTAACAAAGGCACCTAAAATCACTAACTAAATACGTTGCATGTAGTGAATATTGAAAAATAGAAACATGGTATTTCGAGTCCGGTGACTCTGACGTAACCGCTGGAGTCGAAAGCCGCTCGCGAGACAAAACTACGTTCTATACCAACACTGGCACCGTTTATCCTTAACTTACACTATAAATGCAGATACATAATAATACATGCTTATCTTAATACTTTACACGATAGAGATCTCTGGTAATATTGTTCACGCCGCGACCTACCAGCGACGTGTATCCACGTCCCAAAACAAAGATATGTGCGGTTTTAATCAGTCTAACGTAAATGCATAAAGAGGACAATGAATACTTAAGTTTGTTTTATTTGTATAATTATCATTACTGGCTTTACCTTATCACTGAACATCAAATTATTGATTAATATTTTTATAGCCAAAACATATAAGTCTAAACACATAATTTTGTGTTCTAACTAGTAAAATAAATGCAATTAAAGCAGCACAGTAGTGTGTTTTGTAGTAAATAACAGTAGAATACAGGTGTGCTAAATTAAACTCAAAGTCTAATTAATTGTTCGTTGTAGCTGCCATTTAGAAAGGTTTGGACATTGATTTCACCCCGCTTTTTCACTGCGGGTAGGTGAGTGCATAGAAGACCAGATATCCCAACTCTCGGGAAGGATATTGTAGAACTACTCACACCAAATTCGCGCCGCCCTGAGATGACGACCAATTAAAGGTAATGCCAATTTTCTCTCTGCTCTGTGGTGGTTTATGCAACATGTCTTATCGTGAGTTGGCTTATTCCGATCAAATCGAAACGAAGTGGTGATTTCGATCGGTATTGAGCGAAAATTAGTCTCAGTCGACTTGGCCGTGATGATATGCGCTAACTAGTTTTATGTTTTTCTCTCTCATAGATATAGATTAGTGTAGAAGTAAAGCCATGTATGAATGGCAAACGATCGCTGGGTGCACCTTTGCACAGCAGCGGGACACTGATATAAATAAGCATCAATTTAGCGGCTGGAATTTGAAAACAAAATTATACAACTTAAAATTGAATATTTCACCTGCATTCTAATATTAAATTACTCCGAGATAAAAATATGAAGAATAAAATACTCAGCGAAAAAAAAATGTTTAGTGATTTATTTTTACACTGCACCAATATAGAGAATTCCAAACCCGTAAGTAATATGAGAAGATTTTCTTAGGAACCATTATTTTTTCAAAAATTTGGCGATTTTATGATATGATGTTTTTGATCCAAATAAATCGTTTCATGCTATAATTATTTTAATTTTATATCAAATATCGAGTCCCAGATATGTGGAATATGAAGCAATAGAGATTCGTTAATAAAGTCAAATATAAAAAATCCTAACTGCCGCACTCAGAGACGTTTAATGATTACTTAAGCCATCACTTAGTAAAGATTTTGACAGTTTAGTAAAGGTTTTTTGTCTCAAATCTGTGCTAAGTGACGGCTTAAGTAATCATTAAATGTCTATGAGTACCGCAGTAGTGTTATAAAAACAGAGTGCACAATACTATTTCATTGTTCTATCTCACACACTACTACCTTCAAATGATGTAGTATTTAAGACATACTATAGGTACTTTGATTTAGGTGACTACTAAACGTATCCGAGCGTAAAAACATTTGCGCGGCATTTTCCGAAAGTCTCATTAAAAACTAAAATACTTACAAATAGAGGTAGTTAATAATTAAATGTGTGTAACTTGTCACTCAAAACTACAAGCTAAATGTTTGCACAGTTCCTTTCTTTAGTCAGCCATTGGTCCCCAAAACTCTCCGAACACGGTCATTCTATGGTCATTGACGTAACTGTTTCAATTTGTGTGTTTTTGTATGTCATTATCAACCTGTGACATCACTTTAAATTCAAAGCAAATTAAAAAACTAATTTTACAGTTAACTAAACATATACCAGGTTTGCAGGACTAAATAAAATGGTTTTTAGAACTTGGCTCAAACTATGTGACACGAACGAGTTAGCGAAACTACTGACGACATGGTATTCGTTGTAACGATTACAACTATTTCCCTCGCTCTTTCTCGTGTGTCTCTTGAAAAATATTTAAAAAATACTACTGTTTGTAGTACATTCTTACATTCGCATAAATATGTACTTTGTACTGAACCTTAGGCAATGTTAAAAAAAATTACAGAATTGAATATTGTAGATTTTGTTTGGCCATGTTTATAGTATGAATGACAAGGCGTGAGCTTATGTGTGCGAATCCTACTAATATTATAAATGTGAAAGTTTGTGAGAATGGATGTGTGGATGTTTGTTACTCTTTCACGCATAAACGGCTGGACCGATTTGGTTGAAATTTGGTATGTAGATAGGTTATACCCTGGATTAACACATAGGATAGTTTTTATCCCGATTTTATCTTCCCGTGGGATAATTTTCGAGTTGTAGCGGGCGAAGCCGCTGGCACAAGCTAGTTAGATAATATACCTACGACGTTTGTGAAATTTAGTGGCACGCGAAGACCACGACTAACAGGAACTGTGCGTCAATGACGTTGATATAAAATGGGACTCACAAATCGACAATCCGCTATCACAATCGAACCGACGGCCTACGGTTGTGAATTTCCCTATAATATGTAAGAAACCACCAGTTTATAACTTACGGTTCTATTGAGATCTACAAAATACGTTTGTTTACATGGCAATACTACGGCTGCAGACGTCGTCCAGTCTAGGTCGAAGAAACACCAAAGCAGCTTCATTACAAATACATTATTTACAGATATCGTTATTATACTGTTTCACGACTCACTTTGTCATGGACACTGGTCGACAAGTTTTATATCTAAGAAAAATGATTGACATCGTCGCTTATACCTAAATAAGTGGTGAACTTAATACGATTTTCAACGACCCGACAGGCTGCATTGCAGGTATGTCGTCATAATTTGACAAAAATCATTCCCTATATAAAAATGGAAAACATTGCTTATATTTATTGCCTATGAAATTTCGACGACACACCGCAGCCACAGCGCTTATGCAATAAGTACGTAAGCGAGCGCGTAATATTTACAGCGCCAGATGCATGTAGAAATGCGGGTGCGGGGGCTCCGACGCCACAGCGGCGCCTTGCCACTCGTGTCACAACGAGTAGGACTCGTCAGGCGACACGCCGCAGGCCGCGTTCTATTGCATCGAGTTGAAGTTCACGCCGAGGAGGTTGAGGGGCGAGTTGTGCGCCACGCTCTGCAGCGGGAAGCCGTGCGGCGCGCCGGGCTCCAGGAAGCCGGGCGGCAGCTGGTGCTGCGGGCAAAGCAGCGCCATCTGCTGCGGCGCCGGCGCCGGCTCGTCCTTGTGCTCGGGCGGCGGCGTGGTGTGCTCGCGCTTGATGCGGCTCTTGATGCTGGGCCGGTTGTTGGGGTAGCCCTTCTTCTTGTACTCGAGCCAGAGCGTACGGTTGTTGACGCCGAACATGCGCGCCGCCTTGCAGAAGCCGATGCCGCCGAAGCGCACGGCCTCGAGCGCGCGCTGGAAGTTCTCCTCGGACTGCGGGTTGGTGGTGCGGCGGCGCTTGGGGGGCGGGGCGGGCGGCGGCTCGGCGGCGGCCTGCACGTCCTGGCACGAGGGCCCGGGCGAGGGGCCCGCCACGCCCAGGCTCTGCGCGTACTGCAGCTCGTCCAAGTGCGGCTCGATCACGTTGTTCATGTACATGCCCTGGTCCTGCTGCAGCGCGGCGCCGGCGCACGCGGTCGTGTATCGCGGGTACGAGTGCTCCATCATTGTCCACTGTCCTCCTGGGAAGAGAGATAAATGTACGGATTTTAATCAAACCCTCTAGGTACAGTATTATTAAGAGTTAAAGTTTAAACAAACGGTTTCTCATTGATCTCCCTTCCCTGGAAAATAAAACGTCGTTCAAGTCGCGTTACGTTACGTTTCAGTTTACGGCGATTTAAGCAGACTTGGTCATGCTTTGTTTTTCAAAAATTGAATATAATTTTTTTTAATTGATGTATTTATAAATCACACCACTATTTTAATACGAGTTTATCCGATTTATTTTATATAATTTTTATGAACTCTGTACCATAGTTTTTTGTTGTTGTCGCGCTGGTCGTTGAATGTTCCAGCGGGTACAGTGGGTTCGCAACAAAACTACACAGAGCACGGTACATACGTGAAGCATACAGCAAGCGGATGATGTTTTTGTTAAGTCGAGATGAATGAGAAACAGATGATGTTTGATACTTTTGTTTTGTGACATGATTTTAGTTCGTTTTGTAGTGTTTGAGTCAGTTCTGTTGCACTGATATCAGTTGAAATACACATTGTCGGAAAATCAATTGGTTAACCAGTAAAGTATTGGATAACTCTTCGATTTCGCGTAAACGCATGTGTATTCGGCGATTTAACAATTTTCCTAGCTGAAATACATGTGAGTGATATGATATGCGTTAATATGTGACAACAGGAGGGATTTACTTCTACAACATTTAAAGCTCACAATGACAACAATAAACAGAAATAGTTTAAAACTATATACATAAATACAGATATTGAAATCTATATAATAATTACAACTATAAAAATAAATACGAGTGCAATTACTCTATATTTCTAAATAATATCTAGCTTTGATTCCTAGTTTTATTTAGCTTAGTTTAATAAATTCATGATATTTCAAGTGGTAAAACAATGTTTTAATGATTCTTTGGCCCTGAATGGTTAAACGACACTTAATATTAAAAGTTCCTTGAGTGACTATTTGATGAAAAAGGCATTTTAGGAACCTTTAGGAACTGAGAGGGCTGTATTGGAAATTTTAATCATTATTACTCAGTAAAATCACATTTGATACGGTCGCGAATTCTATACCTGACACTGACCGGCAAATTGCAAAAAACGTAAGCTAATTCGAATTTCGCGGGATGCCTTTTTCAACCAATAGTCACTCAAAGAAGTAATATGAACTGAGACACCTTTAGAAATCGAATAGGTGGCTTATTTCGTGAAAATATGACAAAATTTAAATCAGATAGCAAGCTAGAAGAGCTACATTGCGCTTGGATGTTTTATAGCGTGGCCATAATCGGTACTAAAGGTGACGTATTCTTTTTTTAGTATAATATGTTCACGGACAAGTACGTCCAGGCGCCAGTAGGTCCATGCAACGTAAGCCATCGAATAGAGAGGAGAAAGGTTACCTTGGTTTGGTATGACTGCTGGGGTCGTGTTCGTGTTATCAACTGCAATGCTCTCCATGTTCATGGTGTCATCGTTTGTCTGAAATTATATAATCAACGTTTTTTTAATGATTCAGTATACTGCAGTTCGCATTCAGCAAGTTCTACCTCATTATTATGACAAATAAGGAGATACATACATATAATAGTAAATAAATAGACATAACAGATTTTATTTTCTCCACCACATGTTTACAATAGGTACACACATAACACAATAACTCATTCTTACAAAAGAAACATATTTTTGTTTACAATAAAATATGGAGAAAATAAATAAATAAATGATATACAAATAATGATTTAAGAGAGGTATAAAATTAAAAAACAAATAAATACGTAAAAAAAACAACTGAATCACACACATCACCTTCAAGAATAAACACAATTAGCAAAAAAAACCATAATTTAATTAGCGAACTGAAACAACGTAATGAAGCTGCTACTTTTCGTTTACGCTTAGGAGTTGCGCCTAATTTATAACTATAGTTGCTGCCAATTAAGATCGCAATAGCGATCACTGCCCTTTACCTAATATCTCTTCGTACGAACCAAAATAAATGAATCATGTTTCGTTTTTAATTAGAAAAAATGTTGAAGATCACAGGAACAGGCTTATTTTCGGATTTCAAAGTTAAGAACTTAGGTGGGTCAATGACCGTCATTGCGATCTTAACGTGCGGCAACTATAGTGACTCGCATTCTGATGAAGATAATCACAATGGAGCATGGATATGCTCCATTGTGGACAACAACAACACAATGGAGCATATCCATGCTCCATTGTGCTGTTGGAAATGCGATACTGTGCTGATACATTTGACGCAACCCCTAATGTCCCCCCTGAAGAAATTTATTTTCATTTTTCAGCGCCACTCACGAGACATTATACAATATGTAGAACAAAATAATATAACAAACTATTTTTTGTTGGCGAGGCAACTCGGAACTCAGTCTGGACCGAGTCTCTTCGGATTTAGCTCTGATGATTTAAAGTAATCCTTAGAACATCAGAGCTAAATTCTAAGCATAAGAGGAGTTGTATAAAGTTTCGTCAGGAGCCGCAATACATTTAGAACAAAATCAAATAGGTATTTTATCCAAACGGTAGACGCATTTCTCAATTATGTAAATAATTTCGAATTAAAAATATGTATGGATACACAAATTACACAATAATTTTGACAGCAATCGGCTGAGAAATAAAACTTAACAAAAAACTAAAATTATGAAAACGAATTTCAGTTTTCCACGGGTACTCAGGACTTGGAAACAAGTTCTCGGGCCTGCTGCTAAAAAACCTGATAAAAGGACAAAAAAAGCTCAGTCGTGCTTGCATGAAATGTTGTTCGAACACGCACTAATTAGAAATCGCAAGTTTTACGGGAAAAAAATTAAGGGATAAATAAAACCAAAATTTTTGGGCAATTTCCAACAGGCCCGTAACTTCGAGAGAAATGGTCGTACAAAAAATTAAAAAAGTAAATCGTAGCTCCAAGTGCTTAAAAAACCAGCAACCAAAAAAAATGTAGTTAATGCGTGTTCGAACACCAATCGAGCAATCGAGTGACAACCAAACCATCATAGTACTGATATTTTAAATCCTTAATATAAACTTTAAAACACATAATTTCTTATAATTTAAAACTATAACCAATCAAGCAACCCAGGATTATAAGGTAAATCAAACGAGCACTAAATTCTACTAAACTAATATAAAAAGCATACAGGCATTTATGGACAGAGACATATTGAAGGTTCGGTTAAACCTGTACGGACCAATAACTCGAGATGAACCGACTAGTCGGGGAAGCCGACTATCTGGCCATTTGCCGTTGGCGAGTAGTTGGCAAATAACGCGGACTAATTGACTCCATTGATTGAAATAAAATTAAAAACTCTTTGTTCGTATTTTAGTTGCAGCCATAAAATGTTGACAGCTTACAAAAATAAGCGGGCAAAATCACAGGAGGTTTTTAATTTGTTTTTAATATTTTCAGCTATATAGTTTGTTATAAGTATAATATAAGAATTGGAACTCTTTCTTTGGACCTTAATCAAACTTTAATTTCAAGTAGTGAGAGGAAGATCAATTAGGAATTTCTATGACCGCACGGCGATATTGTCAATCTCAGCATTGCTGATGCCAGCGAAAGCAATGATCGACTTTGCAATCGAGTAGGCGGTTGCAGTCATAGTCGGTTCATCTACTAAAATATGTGGCGTATATCGCGTAATACGTATCGGTTTAACTGAGCCTTTAAATGGGGAATTTAAACAATATTTCTATTAAAAAAACTTGTAAAAAGCGCTTGGCTTGATGTGTCAGGTTCAACTTACTTACAAGCAGTCGAAGATTCGAAGTAAAAACGACCTTCAACCATCTGTTTAGTCAAATCTACTGACATTTGTTCCAGTATATTGAATATTTACTGTCCTTTTCTATTTCATGAACACAAAGCTCATTTCACTTATTAAAATTCAAACCTAATATGTCTTCGTACGAATGTTAAAGATCACGATAGATGACGATTCAAGACATAAACAGGTTTATTTTTGGAGTTCAAAGTTAAGAACTTCAATAAATGTAGCAGGCTGGCAGCAACTATAGTATCAGCATATCTGTTGCCAACTCATTAATTACGCCAGGATAAATAGGCAATCCAAAGTACCAAATATTCTATAGGCTACTTTCAATTGGTGTTAAATTAATTCGTTAAAGTGTTCATTTTTTTTTTTAATCATAGTTTGACCTGAATTTTTTAGCCGACACACTCGTGATCTATTTTCTAACATACTAAATTTGATAACAAAAAATATTCACTGTCTAAACAGATGGGTAAAGGTCGGTTTTGTTTCGGATCTTTTACTCTATATCCTTACCTGGACGACGTAATATCTTCCAGTAAACGTCTTTGCAAGAACTGGAGTTCCTGATGGTTCTCCGAGCATATTGTCCTAATTGAAATACTGTATATTAATACTGAAATATATCAACAACTGTCACTAGCTACTGCAACTAGCTCAAAAGCAATATTAGTTGTGTTAACTGTTATACAAATTATGTTCTACTTATGCTGCTTTATCAATTATAGCCCAAAGACAAGCCGAATTTACGATAGTGCTGTATGTATCTCTCTATAAACAAGCATTTAGTTTTCAGTGTTTCGTATCTTAGGCACTTAATTCTTCCGAGTTACTGATAAACGGCTTATGAGTTTGTTTAACGTCACGCTTGTAATCTCCGAAAGGTAAAGCAGAAGTGTACAACCTCATTTCGCTAGTTATGTTTAAGTCCCATATTTGGGGGCAAGAATATTGCTATCAACTGGGTACAAATTCAGACTCGAGAGAAATTGCTGATGGGAAAAATCATTAAAGTCATTTACTCGACCTGGGGATCGAACCCAAGAGCTCATGTACAGTAGTCGCAGTGTAGTAGAGGTGGTCAGTTTGTAGTATGAATGTAAAAGCAAAGCAAGAACAAGAGTGTTTACTAACATCTATGAATCGCGGGACTTCAACGGTATAATATGTCTCGCTGAGCTGCTGGAATTATGAATTACATTAAAAAATCCATTCAGAATAAAACAAGTCCATAAAATATAGCCTGATTACAATGACAACTGTCTAATTTATGTGACTAAGAAAGTACTAGTCACAGACATAATTATATAGACTAAGCGTGCCCGATTTAAGCCTTTTCTTTTTATCTTTTAAAAGTCGTATAAATGTGAGCAAAATACCAAAAGTAAACATTTCCTTTCATTCGATAAGTAATTTAGTAAATAATTTTATGCGTTTTTCATTTTAAAATCAATTATATTCAATCTAATACCCACGGCAATATCAAATCGAATTTAAGCTGCATATTATAGGCTTTTATTTGGAGAGGTTGATGCGACGGTCTATATGTATCTTAACAAGTGATGAATATCGAAACGAATTAAACATCGTATATCTTCGGTTACGTAGTACAGGCCTTTTATCATTCTACTGTCATTTTTAGTGATTAGTAATGTTCACCTGTGTGTTCACCGCACGCAACACAAATTAATTCTCGAGAATGATTTTGGACACTGAAGAAAAAAATTGTATTTTATCCCTGTTAAAGGACTCGTAGATCGTTTTAATAAATAATCTGAACGTTTTCGTGATGTTTAAATTTTTCACATGATGGTAATTTAAAAGAAAATGAATTGATGCGGCGGGAAGTAAAGATTTGTTCCCAACGATGTACCTATATATATTTGTTCGATACATTTTGTTGAAGGAAAAAAACATCGAACATCGATAAAAGCAAATCCGCTTATCGAAAATCAAAACTATTTAATTTAGTCATTAATAAGTTTATGCATCTTTTGAACTGTTATAAGTCTGTGGGCGAGTTGGATGCAGCACCAAACAGTGCTCGTGGACTAATAGCATGCACTCTAAAAATGGCACGCTTGCTTTTCATATAGATCCTGAAACTTGCATTATCTAGGTCTATCTATATCTGTGCTACCAATCTAAGCGATATTAAACATAACATAACACCTAAAAGTTTATTTTGCTAAAAAGTTGCATGATAGAAAAAAAATTGCTGGGAGACGACTTTTTTTATTGGGTCAAAAATCACATTTTACGGTAAAACTCAACGTAGCACTGTTAAAACATTGTGCTAGTGTATGCTTTGAATAGTAAACGGGTCATGGAGGTAATTTAAGTAAAGTTATAACCTGAAAAACTAGTATTTACAAAAAAAGCTGTGAAAAATTTGTATCTTTGACCTCCAATATCTCCGTAACTAGGAGGTTCCCAGGTATGGTCTAGAAGAAAAAAAAATCGAAGAGGTGGTGAGAACAAGTGCCCTTCGTTTGCGTTAAGGGTACTTTTACACCCTATATAAGCAAGCTGATTGATGAAATATGCTGAGTTACAGTACAGTATGTAACAGGCCCGATACGAATGATTTTGGTAGAAACACTCGATATTACAAAGTGATTGCGTCATTGCTGCTGTCACGTGTCAATGTAATCAAGTTATATTGAAAGGACTTGATAACATCGTCTGCAGTCCCTTCACAGTTATTTTAGCTATCTGCTGCTATTTGTATCACTGCGATGTTTATTGACGTTATAATTACGTGTTGGCTTATTTCTGAGTGACATAATATAATTGCAAAATGACTATAGGTTGACACAACTATACTAACACAATAGGGTACATACTTGACTATTATTTTTACTAGTGATTTGGAAACAATATAAAGAAGATATGCAGAAGTAAAAAAATAATAATATTAGAAAATGGCTTAGTTTTAATCGACTTAAAATGACTTGCTAGATAAAAGACAGCGCTATGAAGAAGTGACATCATATGTTCATACCGCCATAGTTACGTAGTATAAAATGGCCGTTTCGTTTCCCCACCAAAAACTTCTAAAGCGTGTAACTACTTCATTTTTTATCGATTTTATTACTTTTTTAAACATCGTATTATTTATGTTCGTTCTTTGAAATAACATAACATTTTCGTAAATTTTTTTACAGTAGTCAAGTACCCTATTATGTTAATCATTGTGTTAATGACGCAATTTTTCTAGCGAACAAAAAAAGGTATGCGTGTACAGTAAGTACCGCAACCAAACTGCCCGGAACTGTCAAATTTCTCCAATCGACCTTGAACTTTGGCTATAAAGTTGAAAATATATTAAATAAATTTGACAGATTGTAGTAGTGTTGATGTGTTGGCGTCTGGACTAGTATGGTTTTTGGATAACTGACGAATTTACAGCGATCATTGTTTGTTGGGTTGCTGCAGCCAGACGTAAAATAACTTTGAAAGGACTGATTTTATGATAATAAGAACGGATATTTAAACAAAAAAAAAATGTGTAAATAAATACTAACGTCATTTTTCGGCCGGTCTTCATCTGAGTCGGTCACATACGAGTAATCCGGCTGTTTCATGGAAAAACGAGCTTAATATTTACATGATTTTAACTGCGGTAAATTAGGACAACAGACACATGTGGAACATAAAAGGCGGTGGTTATATCCAAGTTGTTAAACTAAACAAAAAAAAGGTTATGAAATCGCTGCGCTACATGACTCTTTTGGCGCATGAAGTACTTTGACAGAAAGGTGCCATATTAAGGTAGAAGCGCTAAGGTAGCCCGCGAAATTATATTTTTCCCAACTTTTTTGTATTTTGTTGGCCAGGCTGTATGTTGAACAAAATAGGATTCACGCACGTAATGTGTATATATTTATTGAGATATAATCATTAAAATCATGAATATAATCCTGTTCAGTTGATTTAATTCCATTGAGTGATTTTTTGATGAAAAAGGCATTCAAAGAAGTTATATGAACTGAGAGGTTGTATTGGTGATTTTAATCATTATTACTTAGTAAAGACACATTTGTGACGGTCGTGAATCTTATTTTATTTAACATAAAACCTGACATTGACCGGCAAATTGCAAAAAACGTAAGAAAATTCGAATTTCCGCGGGCGGCGCTTCTAATTAAGGCATGACAAGAAAAGAACCACGCAGTCCTATCTATAGATGTTATTCGTTATTAATATGCATTAGTATAAAAGCAATATAACAACGAAACGCGTGGTACTAATGTCGTCTTCATCAACTTGCACCTGCTGTGCGTTGTCGACTGTGTGTACCAGGGATGTTGCGAATATTCGCATCCGCATTAGGGTAGTTAAAACTGACTAAAAAAAATATGATTCTGTTTAGTCAGTCTGATAGATTATCGAAAAAAATGGATACTTACGTGTTTTTTGTTTTATCAAATTAATAAAAATTGACGAAAATAAAACGTGTCTAAGATCGTGAGTGGGGGCTGTGACGTCGCGTGGCTTTTCGAAGCACTGCATCATCTGCCTAGCCTTTTCCCAACTGTGTTGGGGTCGGCTTCCAGTCTAACCGGATGCAGCTGAGTACCAGTATATTACATGGAGCAACTGCCTACCTGACCTCCACAACCCAGTTAATACGGTGTAATACGATACCCTTTGGTAAGACTGGTTGTCAGACTTTCAGGTCACTGACTACCTGTAACGTCTGCCAAAGATCTTTATATGGCAACCGGGACCAACAGCTTAAACGTGCTTTCCGAGGCACGGAGGAAACTCGGTATGTAATGGGCGGTCACCCATCCACAGACCAACCTAGCTAAGCGCGGCTTAATAAGATTTCGTTCGGTGACAAGAAAGAACCGGCACGTTCAGTTTGTTATTGTGGATTATTTGTTCGTAAATAATGTGTTTTGTTGCGGTTATCGTATAAAAAAATCAGATTTCGAGCCGTACTGTGAAACTATGGATCACTTATGTAGTTTCTTATAAAAAATCTTAAGATCCGCATTCGCATCCGCGGATGTGAAAAAATCGTCATCCGCAACATCCCTGGTGTGTACCACGCTATCCGACTGATAAGTAGAAAATTATATTTGTGTTAAATATAAAGCTTAACTAAAGTGTACTTGTATTGTCTGCCCTCGTAACAGGCAAATGCAGTAGTCGACATTTTTACGATATTGCGTTATTAACAAAAATGACATCTGGAGACTTAGCTGACGATGGCTATACGTAGAATTATTTTTATTATTGGATGACTTTGACATAGTGAAATAGTAAAGAAAAATTCAGCATTTCTGTTGAAATCATTACTTAGCAGCGTTTTTCTCAAAACCGCCATTTTGCAAATACTGCATTTGCTGTTACGAGGGCAGCACTGTACTGCATGGTTTCTTTTGGCGCTCGAATGACATGACAGGCGCTATTGGTAAACATTCGTGAATATTCATTGAAAACTAAAGAATGGGGGCGCTAGTTCCGTTTGAAGTGTCAAAAGCAACCATGTATCTAATCTATCTATAATAAAGCTGTTGTTAGTAAGCAAAATTAAAAAAGGGCGTGGTACTAACGTCTTCGTCTACCTGCTGTGCGTTGTCGACCGTGCGTACCACGCCGACAGACTGTTGGAAATGAGAATGAGAGAGTAATATTTAGGTTATATACAGCTTAACTAAATACAGTGATTTGTTGTATGCTTCATTTGGCCTTTTCAAAACGTATCATATAAAAGAGATGGCGCTAATTCTTCAAATGAACCATCCAGCACTATATCTGTGGTTAGTAAGTAATGCATAAGTATTAAAAGCAAATAAAAAAGAAGGGTGTGGTACTAACATCATCTACCTGCTGCGAGTTGTCGATGGTGCGGATCTCGTGATATTCTCGCACGCGGCGCTGTTGCTGCGGGACGCTGCTCAAAGTGATCGCGTCCACCGTCTGAGCGCCCACGTCTGCGCGCCCCTGCTCGTTCTCGAGCACGTTCATTTGCGTCGAGCTAGTTGAACTTTTGCGGCGCCTACAATTTTATGGCTTATATTTAACTCACCACTAGAAAATAGTAAATGATCTCCAAAATTAAATCCCCATTTTAAGGTGAAATGAGAACCAAAATATTACAACTTGTAATCCTACTTAAAGCAACCACCTCCAAATTATGATTGTTTTTAAATCCAAAAAATAGTTATTGACCACCAAAAATTTAACAGAATCGATATATATAATTCTCGTGTCACAATGTTAGTTACCTACGAGACGGCTTGAACGATTTTTATGAAATTTTATATGCATATTCAGTGGGTCTGAAAATCGGCTACTAGCTTTTTTGATACCCATAAGTGATAAAACTGTCCACCCCAAAAATTTTTTAGTCACATCAACCACGGGAACGAAGTCCCGGGCATCAGCTAGTTTTAATATAACTATGTAGAATGACATTTAAATATTTCATTTTAATATTATCTTTTTTCTAGTAAATTATTTCCAGATAAATCATTTCCAACAATAGAGAGTAATTTATTGAAGAATAGTCTTCATTTCACTATTAAAGGGAACTTACTAAGGAGCTGGAGAATTTTAATTTATTTCCAAAATAAACAAAATAGCGGGCACGCACAATCTTATTTGGGATTCCGTACGTTTGTTCTCGGGTCACCTCTGAAAACCAACGCTGCTCTATGGGCTCCCCATATCAGAGCACCATGCGAGTAAACTTTTTGTCGCAGTCACGATTTGCAGCTTCAAAAAGTCCGATTTTGTTGTTTTTATAATTATAGTAATTGTTTTGTCTTAGGCACGTTTTGTTGTAGCGACCATTTGTTTTTTTGACTTGTTTCTTTATTATTTGCGGCCTTACCAAACATTAGTATTTGGAGAATCTTTACTAAAATTGTGAATACAAATCTTCTAAGTAATTGTCAATGATTGTTACCTCCGGCGCTTGTTAGCAGGCGACGCGACGGGGGAGGGTCGTGACGAGTCCATGGAGTCCCCCTGGTTTTGGAGCTCCACGGACGAAGGCTGCGAGCGCGTCAGTGACGTGGAGTCCGGCATCTCCGTCAGACCCTTGATCTTCAGGAGTTTTGCAGTGTCCAGAACCTGAAAACACAGAACGGTCAGAGAATGCACGAAAACATCATCTGTCTAGCCTTTTCCCAACAATGTTAGGATCGGCTTCCAGTCCAAACAGATGCAGGTGAATACCAGTATTTTATATGGAGCGAGTGCCTATCTAACCTCCACAACCTAGCCCCTTAATAAATCTGGTTTCAGTTTGTAATGACTGTCTAAAATGTACAAATGACGTGCTTTCCGAGACGCGGAAGATAGTCGATATGTCATCCTTAGTCACCTATCCACAGTTCAACCTACGCAAGCGCTTCGAGCGACTGCACAATATGTATGTAGTATTCTGAATTGTCCGGACACTTGACTTTCTTCTTTAGGAAATAAGGTGTATAAACCAGCCGGTAGAAGTGGATCAGCTGTCTTCGTAGATGTGGCGAGTAGTAAGAAATGCGAAATCTGACAACCAATTTTACCATGGTTAGTAAGTAAGCTGTGGAGGGCAAAAAGGCAATAGCTCAAAGTCTTCAGAAACTGGAAGCCGACCCCAAAATAGTTGGAAAAGGTTGAATGATGAAAAGGCTATCTACGAGTATATTAGCGTCGTACGAGTTAGCTATTGTCCATGGAGTTTCTTGCCCATTCTTCTCATTAGGGTGAACGGAATAACAATTATTACGCCTGTGGTTACACTGTAGATGCACCAACTCGTTCTTGACCAAGGGTCTAATATAAATAGCTGCTTACTGCCGCACTCAGAGAGCTTTAATGATTACTTAGGCCATCACTTAGTAAAGGTTTTGACAGTTTTGTCATACAAAAGTACGTCAGATCTTTACTAAGTGACGGCTTAAGTAATCATTAAATATCTCTGAGTACCGCAGTTAGAGTTTCGTTACCTGAGGCAACTGCTCCTCTGTCACGTTCACCTCCCCACAGTACATGAAGTCGACCATTGTGCGAAGATCGGCGTAGGTCACATCCTTCAAGATCACGATTGGGTGTGCCGCCGGGTGCTCCACAAACAGAGACTGAAATATAATAGCAAAACATTTTAGAATCAGTAATTTATATTATTATTTACTTTGTCTTATACTTAATACATTATTAAATGTTGGTTACAAAATAAATAAAAAAAAAACATTTAAAAGAATACAATATATTTAAAAAAATATGTATATTATTATCTAGAGGAGATGAGATACAGAGTTTACAAACATGCATTTGCATGCTAAATGTAGTAAGCGAAATATGTGAAACCTTTTATTTTTATCACCATGACTATATTTCATGCAAATAAAGAATCTTGAAAAAACCATGTAGGTATCTGAACACACCAACTATACGTACTTAAATAATCAAATGTCAAATCAATCAAATAGAGTTTCCCAGCGGAAGATGGTCCCCGCATATAAGATTGGAAGTACAATAAGTAATTGTAAAGTATTGATATATTTTTATGAAATTAGTTCAACTAATAAAAAGAAGTAGTCGACTATCACTTCTATTTATAATCTTCATTTAATCCTGCGCTTATGAGAATTCAATCAGAGTATTTTCTAGAAAACATTATTATTTTATAAAAATAGAACGCCGGATGTACATTCTATTTGCAGACAAGAGTTTTCACCGGCGCAATGTAACATCCTTCTCTAAATTAATAAAGCTTTGTTAGACTAGTGAGAAATTCTCATCGTTTCAGAAGTTACAATAGTTTGAAGAGTCTGTGTGTGCGTGTGTGGGTGGCTGTGGCATCATGTGTCATGAACCCATTTTGTTTTTTTTTTGTTTGTAAGGTGATTTATTTAGTGTTCGCTAGCTATGTTTGATAAATTTATTAGTTGTGGAGGGTGGCAGAGGGGATGAATAAATGATAGATATCCGAGTGGGGTATCAAATGGAAGGATTTGCTTGTATATTGTAATAAAAATACGTCCAATCTAAATGTTAGTTTAAAAAGCGTAAAATAAAACTTAAATTTTTCAATTTAAAAAACCATAAAATAAAAGTTAAAAAGCAATACCAATTTGAAAACATACTAAATTATATTATTATTAAAATTAAAACTGTGCTGTCGGGGGACGGCTCCATTTTTGAGTACATACATCCGAGCTGGTTCAAGATATAATATGTAAGTACTATTATTTATACTGAAAACGGAATCGAAACGAAACATAAACATGGTAAATCTCGTTTTCAGTATAAATAATAGTGCTAGTGACCATGTCAGTTCAAAATCTAATATGTAAGTAGGTATATAGTTTGGTATTGAGCGATCCCACGACACGAAAAAGTTTTAATTTAAATATTTATTCGAAATACGTATTTCAATATTATAAAATATTTTGATTGTTTGTTCCTTCCCCTGTGAAAATAATGCAAAAACTTAATGCATTATTCAGAAAACAAGAAGTATTACTGTAGCGTCAGTGTGCCATATCACAGTTATGCTTAAAACCTGTTATGAATATCTCTGACGCACAGCGCGCTCAACATGACAGCCCCAGAAACTCCGTCTTTACGAATTGGTTCACCAACCATTAGACAATTAGTGACTATTTGATTACTGTTAAAAACTCACGAAAATAATATGTTATTTCAAAGAACTAACAGAAATAACACGATGTGTGAAAAAAGTAATAAAATCGATCAAAAAATGGAGTAGTTACATGCTTTAGAATTTTTGGTGGGGGCACTTTCTATCCTTGTCGCGCGAAACGGCCATTTGTACTTTTACGGAAGCGGTATGAAATATGACGTCACATTATGAGCTGTCTTTGTCTAGCACGTCTTTTGAAATCAGTTAAAACTAAGTCATTTTTTGATCGGTTTTATTACTTTTTTCACACATCGTGTTATTTCTGTTAGTTCTTTGAAATAACATAACATTTTCGTGAAATTTTAACAGTAGTCGAATAGATAATTGTAATGCATAGTGTAAATCAACTGTATAACTCGTTGTATCAAAGTTTGAAAATTTAAGATAAAACTGTCATAGAACTTTGTTTAATAATGTTTGACACGTTATACTTGTATCGACAGTATCTAGATGATTTTGTTCGCTTTGTCTCTACTCTATTATTTTAATGTCTTTGTTTGCAGTCATGTTGGCGCGCAACAATAGAAGTAAATAGTTTAAGGCGATTCTCACACTATCTCACGTTGCATTAGGTTCGTACGTAGCTGGTATGAAATCCGTTAATATCTAATGCCTAATACACGTACAGTCAGCATCAGAAGTAGATTAACACTACTCAAAGCAGATTCTTTAAATAAAAAAAACTTGTTAGATGTTACTCGTAACCAACAAGTTTTTGAAGAGTAATGGATATTTTATAGAATAATCTTTTTATGTATATTAAACATAATAGCTGTAGTCCTTAACACTTTTTTTTTTATTCGGGAAAATTAATAGTTTTACATTAAAATCTTACTATAAGTTGTATACACAAGGTTTATAAATGTATAATCCACGATATTTTCTACAACATATCAAAAGTAATATCTAAAACTGCGCTATTCTACTGCTTTTAAAACAGAAAAAGTAAAAAGTAGTTAAATATGAACTTAAACATAAACAGGTAACATCAGATAATGAAAATTCCGAAATGTTAAGCTACTTCTGTTGCTGACTGTACACTGGCCAGCTGCACGGCGTTCCGGCGGTTACGGTTTTGTGAGCCGGCTGTTGTGAGAATCGCCCAAGGCAATGACGTACCTACATAATAAGTTATATAAACTCACATGGAAATAGGTACTGCACGCAGACAAGACCACTTTGTGCGCCAGTAGCTGCTTCCCGTCCGCAGACAAGGTGACGTCCACCAGCGTCTGCGTGTTCAGCAGTGTGGTGAACATCGAGATGAAGTTGGGCTGGTGGTTGTTCCACCGCAAGCTGTACTGTTGCGACATGGTGGAGGCCTGGAATACAATGCTAATTATTATTCATTTTCTTACATACTAAATACATTTTTAAATATTTCTTAAAAAAAAGATATAAAAAGCATTTAAAAATATAAAAAGTAGTAGCCCACCGGCATTGGGAACAGGGTCCGAACTACCGGTGGCCAGGGCTCTTGAGAAGAACCTCCTGACAATGCGCGCCGTGTCCAGAAGTACTGACTTCTGGACCAAGCCCTTGATCGAGCTACCAAGCGAGAGCCTCCTTAGATGTTCGTCGAGGCTCTTGGCTATTTAGCCATTGGCAGACACGACTATAATGCTATGCTATGCTAATTATTATTATCATCATCTTAAGTATGTATAATCAGCCAATAATGTCCAGCTGAGACAGAGGAACATTATTTCAAAGAGTATTGCAGGAAATGTCTTTGAAATAATGTTATTACACGACTGCCCCAAAAAAAAGAGTGTTATGTTTTTTAATGTTGTGTTTGGTAAGACCGCATTTTATAAAACCTACTTTATTATTATATCCGTAATACCAACTTTTCCACAACGGTACCTAGACAACAAACGAAGACTGCCTAGTTGGATATACTAGTCGTAAGAGTCACTGCTAAGCATGAGGTCCTTGGTTCGACACCCAGGTGGGGCAAGTCCCGTTGGATTTTTCTAAGTAGCTGCCATATTAGTCAGAAGTTGTGCCCAATTAATGGCAACAGGCTCGTCCCGTATAACATGCGACTTAAACACAAGCCAACCCAACCAACCAACCTTCCGAGGGTTACAGGGTTTATGTTGTTTATATAAGAAAATACTTATTTCTTTCCAATTCGTTTAATCATCAACAGCCTATTAATGTTTCCACTGCTGGGACACAGGCCTCCACTCTTTGAGAGGGAATGGGCTATAATCTACCACGTGGGCCCAGTGCGGATTGGTAGATGTCACAAGTGTTCGATTTTTTGGTTCTAGGACATGCCGGTTTCCTCACGATGTATTCCTTCACCGTTTTTGAGCAGTGGTGATGAAATAGATTACACAAAGTAAAGCGCCTGCCTGGGTTCGTACCCACGACTTACAGTTCGTAAGTCGGGGACGCCACCACTGGGCCACCACTGCTCTCTCCAATTCGTTTAATTTAAATAAACTTATGTTTAGTACAGCACATGTTTTGATAGGCTTTATTCAATTTTCGAGTAACCAAATCGCTACGGAAGTTACTAGCTACCTTTACTAAACTCGCAAATACGACACACCAACGGAACCTATATATATAACTAGTGATGGACTGTACAGCCTGCAGACGGTATTCGAAGGCCACAATTGGAATGCCAATCAGCTACGGGGATGTCGGCTGCTAACGTGCGTTCTATGAGCCCAAACAACAAAAGCTTATCCATGGAACGTGTCTCAAAACCATTTGTAAGGGTTCCGTATTCGCTGCGAGTTGTTAGCAAGAGATACCGCGGGCTCGACATAAAGTAAGAAGGAACATGGGTGGTTTTTTGTCAGTAGAAGTCTGACACTCCCCCTTCCACTCTGCCCAAGAGCGGGAGGGGTTGTTCGATGATTTTCCACCCGCCAAAAAAAAAAAAAAGTTGGATATTCAATATGGAACCCATTGATATAAAAACTAAAGATACGGTCGTCCGAACATTTGCTCGACGCGTTCGCCATACAGAGAATTGGTGTAGTCTGCTCGTTAACGTAACCTTGTATAAGCGGCGTGGCATTTTCGAGGTTTATAGAACATAAATAAAGCTTTTAATAAAATTTACGACCGCACCCGAAGAGAGCCGATCGTGGACTAGTTCACTTCGGCTTAGGAAAGACCTTATTGGCAACCACGTTTGTGGCGTTATTTTAACATGCCGTCCGCCCAGTCCTTACGCAGTAATATATAAGTCAATGATGGAACCCTTATAGTTTCGCCATGTTCGTCTGTCTGTCCGTCCGTCCGCACTATATCTCAAAGACTCTTAGTACTAGAAAGCTGTAATTGTGCCGACAAAGTGCTTAAATAAAATATTGTAATTTTTTTTTAGAAAGATAAAGATATAACTTAGGGAAGGTCACACTCGTCTACTCGCGTTGATTGGACACGTTTTGAAAGGATCCATCATCATTCATTGGCTTTAATTGAAATCAGAATAACCATTATGTAACACTTGCAGAAATTTATTAGCAGTTTATCAATTGTGTCTTCAAGAACTCGTGACGTAAATCAAAGTGCAGGCTAAACATGGTCCACGAATTCTTACACAAACCGGGAAAGTCTTCATCAGTAAAAAAGTCAATAGGAAAATATTACTTCCGCTGCTTGCAAATACTTGCGAATAAATGCACTTCCGGTAATCGGGGTGTGAGTTGTGACAAGACTAATAATATCACCGCAACCCTTGAAAGTGGATAATTATAAAAAATGTTCCAGATTGTCGATTTTCAAAGCAACAAATATTGTTTCTGAGCAGAAGGTATTCAAAATCATACAAAGGTATTCAAATTTATTTAGGTCATTTAAAGTTGATTCCTATTCAGGGGGTCACTAGACTACGTGAACCGCTATTAATATTTATTTGGCCCAAAAAGACAACAAAGACAGGCCACTAAACTTGCACAAAATCCACAAAATATTTACACAAAACTTTGAACAGATTTCGAGATAGCTTGTCCACATTGTGAAAAAGGGCTACCTAAACTTAAAGATTTAGTGCCGGGCAAAGCAGTGAAGTAACTATAGATATATCTGTGTAGTTCAAAACATATTACAGCATCACACCTGTAAATCCCGAAGAGTTAGGCAGAGTTGTACCTAATAGTACACCCACACTTCACCAGTTATAATCAGGTCCCTTATCATTATAGGCTAGGGACCTGTATGATACTTACATAACGCATGGTTTATCTATTTTATAGAATTTGTGAATTGTTAAGTTTTATTTTAAAACCAACACTGTTTCTGCTTAATATACTACTGTGTTTTCCCAAACGTAATAAATAAAGTCTCATGTAATGCGCGCGAGCCTGCATATCCAGAAACCGATTCCATAGCTACAAAAAAAAATTAGCAAATTGGCTCTGTTCTATGGCCGTCCTAGAACGCAAAATCGGTTCGTACTTTACGAAAATAGGTACATAGCTTTGTATTTGTAAAGTTAGTTAAGTGATTGAAGTCATTTCTCTTGACAATTTATAGAGTTACGTGCATCGGCCGCAACTCGCAGCACGTGTGTCTCTTAACTTGGCAATATTTGCAACGAGAATGGTCGAACCAGCCATTCACTGGGCAACTGGAAAGCGGAATCAACTGTGTGAGGTGCTTTACCGTATTTGTATGCTCTACCGTAGCCGGTAACAAAGATGTTACTTACTTACATATACAATGCTCAAATCATACTTCTCTATTACTAGTCAATTATCAGACACCTTTTCTCTTACCATATAATTCTTTATATTGTCTAATGAGATGACGAGTAATATACGCCGACCCCAAATGAATTAGAATAAGGGCAAGAGAATGATGATGATGATGATGACATTAATAAAATAATAACCTTCTTTTTGGCCCTGCCGTAGTCGAGTAAAAAAATAAACGTGATATGCGCAATACATTATGTACGTAGAAAATCAGTTCCTGTAGTGAACAACCCACAGGACACGCAGGACACGATATTAAGTGATCCATCGTTTGAGGAGCAGCAGAAAATTTTCACTCCAGTGCTGAGTCAGTTTTGAATCTCCATCCTCAGTAAGTATTGCTTCTGCTTTCTACAAGGTCCGTATAGTACATAACCTGTACAGTGTACGCTATCCAACATAATGCTTACATTTTGCAAAAAACCTACATAAAATATGATGTACCGATTGATAATATTCGCAGTCACAAAAACGCGAGGCAACAAGAATGATGGAAGGAGAAAATAACGAACTGCCATAAAACGAACTGAAATGAAATCAAATAATTATCGAATACGTGGTAACCGTTTTAGCGTCGCGCGTCGTTGTCTCAGCCTTTATACAGATGCGCATTACTTATTAATCGTGGACGCTTCATATTTGCAAAACCACAAAACCGACACTGAGAACTGATCGAGTTACCGTCCAGTTACACCGCTCTGGCTACTCTAATTCAGTTTGCATTCACAAAAGCGGCATTCATGTGAATTAGACGGTAAATGAGACGTCATAAACTTTGACTTCTCATGCAGGTCTATCTGAAAATACCGCATGCATGCTGTTCCGTGATTTTTGTTTTCGATTTTACGAGTATTTCGTCGGTAATGTAGTACTTGTTTCCTTAGAAGATGGGTAGGCCTTTAGTGTGGGACGCAACTTGCGTCGATACTCTTACGCCATCGCACCTTCCAAGTTCTTCAGTGTTGTGCTGGCGCTGCGGCTCCGAAGCGGCGTAAATTTAGAAACCTTTGTGGATGTGTGTGAACCTATATTTTCGAGCCGTTTGGGGTTGAAACTCTGGGGCCGTGGGGTCCGAGTGCCCACGGAAATGTCTAAACGCCTTGTTGACGATTCCTGTGACCTGGGGGGAGGTTGGTTGAAGGGCTGGTTTTTCCTGCGACCAGAGGCTAAGTGTTACCATACAACGTGGTAACGCTGCCAGTCTCGTCAACGTGGTAACATTTTACCTGCTGACAGTGTTGAGGAGGAGTTTTTCGATGCCCTTTTATAGTTAATTTGTTTATATATTATATATTTATATATTTTGTTGTTATGGTTTAAATTTTATGTTGCATATTTCGGCTACGTATTTAACGCGTTAATATAGCATAAAATAACCATCCCATCTGCCTAGCCGTTCCTAACTTTATTGTGGTCGGCTTCCAGTCTTACCAGATGCAGCTGAATACCTGTATTTGACATGGAGCGACTGCCTACCTGACCTCCACGACCCAGTTAACACGACCACGGTAATATTAAGACTGGTTCTCAAATTTTCGAGTCACTGACTACCTGTAACAATTACTGTCAAAGACATACATATGATAGCCGAAACCAACGGCTTAACGTGCTTTCTGAGGCACGGAGGAAACTCAGTGTATGTAATTAGTGGTCACCCATCCACGGAACAACCTAGGCAAATTAACTGCTTAACCTAAAGATCGAGCCGAGCGGCTTTAACTGTTTAGCCACGAGCTCCTCTTGCAGTTACATAATCCGGTCTAGAAATATTCATTCTGTGCGAAGTTAAATTTGAACAAGGTCAGAGATCGAACTGCTAACTTCCTAAAGTTAGACGCGCGTTTTTGAAAGGGCAAATCAAAGGTCACTTTCTATTTGTATACCAAAATATCTAATAGACTAAATCAAAGTATTTTTGTTTGCTCAAACAATAATATAATTAATACTAATAATCATCATCGTCCTCTTCCTGCTCTTATCCCATTCTATTTGGGGTCGGCGCAACACGTTTTTACAATTAATTATAGTAAAAAGATTATTTTTAATTATAGCCCATTCCCTCTCATAGATAAGGCCTGCAGTCCCAGCAGTGGGAACATTGTAGGCTGATTATGCTTATGATAAACGTAATTCTGGCATCAAACAAAAAAAAATATGCTGTGATTAGTGTGATTACATTTTTGGTTTAACCACGGGTTCTAAAATGGCCACTTTAGCAGATCATAATAGGATCCTAATAATGAATTGCGTTAAAATTCGGAAAATGGACCTTTCATAATAGTAAAGTGGCCATTTTAGATGCCCAGGATCGAATCGAATGTTGTACGAGTAATATGCAGTTTGGCTGAATTTCGTGGTCCTAATAGCCGCCCAACAGCATAGCTATTCAGAAACAATCGAATCGAAGTCGAATCGATTGTGACGCTTTTTCGAGTATCAAACTTTTGGATCGAACGATTGGAAAATGCTATTCACAGATTCGATCGACATGATAGTACATCAACAGTCGTGGTGAAAATTTTGAAGTAGCTAATAAATTTATGTTTAATGAGTTTTTCTATAAGTTTTACTACAAATTGTACTGAATATCCGTCGAGTAACCAAAAATATAATCAAAAACCATTTTAAAATAATAAATGATTTTAATTTTAAATGGATATCGTATAGAACAAAATGGCGTCGTAATTCTGATTCGATTGCACTTCCGATAGCAAATAGCGTTTTATTTTGTGAATAACGATTTTCGATAGTACGGTGGATCGATTGGCTACGACGGACAATCGAGTGGTTGTGAGTAGCTATAGCTATGCAGATATAACGGACTTGCGGTATTCAGTTACATGTCTGTTTAGACCAACGGCTGACTAACGGAAATTAAGGGCCAGGCGGATTCGCCTAACCAATTAGTCGCTTCGGTAATTAATAGCTTAGTCAATCATATCGAATATACATTGTCAATGTCTGATCATTGTGATTACTATCACAATGATCAGTGCCCACGATTAAGTTACAGCTATAAACAATGGAGTTCCCTCAGGATTTGAAGTGATCATTTTACCTGGTTAAAACTTTATTAATTAACTACAATTTACAGAACTATAATTATAACAAAATATTTACAAGTACCAAAAAGGGAAGAATTACAGGGCGTCAAAAAATTAATACACATCGCTGTCAACAGGAAAAGTGCCCAGAATGCTGGCAGCATTGCCACGTTGGATAGCAATGCTTCTTCTTATAATTATACCTTGAAAATTATCTTGATAAAAATAAAATAATTAAAAACAATCCTTACTAATATTAATAATGCGAAAGTAACTCCGCCTGTCTGTCGCGCTTTCACGCCAAAACTACTGAACCAATTTAAATGCCACGCGGACGAGCCGCGGGCATCAGCTAGTAATTTATACACCGTGAAATTTAAATAGTTGTTTTCCCGCGGCTGAACAACTTGCCGTAAGGAATACTTTCGAGGCATAGAGTAAAACTAAAAAATAAGGATGTTTTTGTTTTAAAATCATTTAAAAAATATTCATCAACTCGAAAACGTGAGAATCAATAGTAACACTAAACGTAACTAGTAGGTATCACTCGACTCGCACGTAATAGTATGAAGGAAAAACTTGAATAACTTGTAGGGTTAAAGCTTATTATTATCAAGAATAAGTTACCAGCTGATTGAAAAGCACTCGGGTCAACGGCCGCGCGGGCGGTAGGCACCCGGCATGCGCCTAGCGTAGGTATCGGGAGGTACCTACTATTGGTTCGTGGTAGCTTTCGAGTTTTGTTTCTCACAATGGTTAATTTGGCATTTTTGGTTTCTAATATTTTATTTGTTTATAAAACGATTGTATTACCAAGACATAACCATTTCGCTGCGGGAAAACAACGATTTCGATTTCACGGTGTATACTTCAAATAATAAGTAAACTGTTAAGTACTGCGTTTTTTTCTGTACTTAACTGAATTCATAACAACTGATATGAATTCTTTAAGAAACAACAAATCACAAAATATTTGTGGTAATGTTGGAAAAGTGGTGGAAAAAGTAGCATCGCGTTCATACAGTTTTAAAAAGTCACTTTTGGCCCGAAGAATATCCTTGATTATATGGCACCATTCGAAAGGAACACGACAAAACCCACGATTGTCATCAATGAATGAATACGTAATTATTAACTACTATTTAAATTACTTCTGTTTTGATTCATATGTTGCGAATCAAGCATAAAATAAAACAGAAAAACGAAATAAATAAGATACAATATTATTGATGGATTGTTCAGCAAAACAAAGTCAGTTTAAATAGAGATAAGAACTATAATACAGTTAAATATATAGTATTCAATATGCGCGAGAATAGTAAGTATATCGGTTAAAGTGATGGCTGAATAATGACGCACAACTAAAGTAACATTATAAATAGGTAATTCAAATTAACATACCTCGGTCACAGTCGGTTTCAGTTTCCTATAACTCCCTGCAAGAGGCCGATTACTGAAAACCACAGATGTATTATGTGAGAATGTATAACACAAACTTTTATACTCTATCATACCAGTAATAAACATAAAAAACAAACACATTCATAAAATAAAACAAAAATAATGCAACAAAAAAGTAAAAAAAAAAAGAAGTTTGGGGTGCATCACATTTATTAATAATGTACCTATAATAATAGTACGTGTTTTAAGCTGCGATAGATAAAAAATAAATTCAAAATAAGCAGTAGGCCAATGAAAATAAATAAAAAAAACAAAACACAGAAACAAAGAAGATATAAGTACTATATTTTATATTGAGGAACATTAGGTATCTTGAATTCGCTTTGCATTTCACTCATTTTCGTGAACGTCACTCAGCAACTTTTGGTAGAAACGAAGTTTTGAAATGTTCGGTGTGGCCCGCGAAATTGGAAGGTTAAAGTAGCGCGCCGTGCGATAGACAGCCTTAGTGCAGGGGTGCAGTTAGCGCAGCCACCCAAGCCCGTGTCCGTCGCGTCACTGGAGGCTGTCTCGTTCGCTACCCTCCCAACATACACCCACCCGTAACCCTGTATAGGTATGCTCGGATTTGGTCATAGTGCACCTTGTAACTTGTTACAGCTATTCAATGTCTTGATTTGATTGTTACATACATTCAGTTTGACAAAGTTTGATCTGAAGTTCTTAGGAATTTGTCTGTGTGCGTGTCTGTATAGTTTTAATATGTCTTCGATGTTTTTTTTTTGTTTTGTGGACGTCACTAATAGTTAAAAACTTTTTCCTCAATATAGTTCAATAAACATTACTTAATAATTGTAATTACCGCGTGAATCTTACAATCTGATTGGCAAGATAAAAAGCTCGAGTATAAATTTAGCAGTAGGGTTTTAGGTATGAGGCCTTGAGACCAAAGAAAATTTTCGAAAATACACGTCTACTATTAGCTACGTCGACTGCTCCTATTTCTCTCTAACTTGTGCACGTGTATATCTGGGCACGTGCCACCTTCGGCACAGTGGATCTCGACTCAATAAATAACACTGGACAAAAAAACAAAAAATTTTTTTTTTTTTAGGGAGGTGGTAATCATCATTTTCATTCATTTTTTCATTTTCAAAAGATCTTTATTTAACATAAAACTACTAACAAAATGCACTTAACCTAAGTTACATTAACACACGAAAATTAAAACACTTTATTAGGCTAGCAATTCACCTTTCAAAGTTTAAAAAGTGAAAGTTCGGTTTAGAACTTTATACTGATAATAACATATACTTAACACACGATAATGAGGGTATAATAATGACAAAATGTAAATTGTTTAGTTCAGTCACAATTTACTGCTTGCATGTAGGTAAGTCGAAAAATAAACTAATAGTTAACTGATCACGCAGTCAGCTAATGTAAATATAAGCAAACGCGTGACCAGTCAAACGATCCGCGGACGGAGCCTCCCTTCCGCCCGCGCTCTGCGTATTTGCGATCACGGCCGGGACGCCAGCAAGCCTCTCGGGGGTCAACTCGTCAAATAACCCCTCGAGCTCTGGGCAGAGCGAAAGGGAGTGTCAGACTTCTACTGACTAAAAACCACCCATGTTCCTTCTTAGCCTTTAATGTCGGGGCCGCGGTATCTCTTGCGAACAACCCGCAGCCCCGACAGGCGTCGGCCCTTGCGGGCCAGGATTTAGTTACCCTTTTTTTTTTTTTTTGGGGGTGGGAAATCATCAAATAACCCCTCCCGCTCTTGGGCAGAGCGAAAGGGAGTGTCAGACTTCTACTGACTAAAAACCACCCATGTTCCTTCTTCGCCCTTCAAGTCGAGGCCGCGGTATCTCTTGCGAACAACCCGCAGCCCCGACGGGCGTCGGCCCTTGCGGGCCAGGATTTAGTTACCCTTTTTTTTTTTTTTTTTGGGGGTGGGAAATCATCAAATAACCCCTCCCGCTCTTGGGCAGAGCGAAAGGGAGTGTCAGACTTCTACTGACTAAAAACCACCCATGTTCCTTCTTCGCCCTTCAAGTCGAGGCTGCGGTATCTCTTGCGAACAACCCGCAGCCTCGGCAGGCGTCGGCCCTTGCGGGCCCCTTCCATGTTGCTGACATCTCTTTGAGGCGCGCGTGGAACACGAACGCGCCGTCGACACGGCCTGTCGTCGTCATAAGACGGACGGACGGCGAGCTTACCCATCACTCACCGTCCACAGGCCCGCGTCTACGGTGGAAGGAAACCATCACGTGGCCCCTGACGCCCGGAGCGCCTCCCGCGGCGGCTGGGACGAGAGGTTCTCTCCCTCTCACGTTCCGCCACCTCCTTCGCGAGCATCACTGCTTCGCAGAAGGAGGCGACGGCGTCCCATTCCTCCTCGCCCCGGACCATGGCTTGCACCAGGGCCGGACGCGAGAGGTCGCCGCCGCCGATCGCCGCTACGAGAACACAGCGGAGCTCCGCCCAAGCGGGACACACCTCCACAGTGTGCTCCACCGTGTCCTCCGGCCGATCCTCGCAATGGTGGCATCCGGGCGTTTCCTCCCGCCTGATTCGGTGCAGGTACCTCCCGAAACAACCGTGTCCGGTGAGTACCTGCGTCAGACGGAAGGTGAGGGCGCCGTGGCGCCTCTCCAGCCACTCCTCAGAGAGGGGACTTACCGCCACTATCGTGGCGTGCCCTGCACGGGGTTGCGACAGTCGCTCTCTCCATGCCGCCATGAGATCGCACCGGAGGTCTGTCCGCTGCGCAGCAATTAGCCGCGGCAACGGAGTGACACTCCGGTGCAGCGCCTCCGCGCGCCAGTCATGCAGGAGGATTTAGTTACCCTCAGTTTTGAATATTGGCTTTAATCAGTACTTTCATGCGCTTGGTTTCCTAACTTATCGGTACATCCATACTAATATTATAAATGCGAAAGTAACTCTGTCTGTCTGTCTGTCTGTTACTCTTTCACGCCTAAACGGCTGAACGGATTTTGATGAAATTTGGTATGGTGATAGATGATAACCTAGAAATGGTCATAGGCTATAAATAATCACGCCATCGTTCTTAGGGGGTAGGCAGTAGGCAGATAACTAAATTGAGTTAGTGATTTTTAGTCGTTTTTGTTGGGACTTTTGCTCTTTCACGTCTAAACGGCTGAACAGATTTTGATGAAATTTGGTATGGTGATAGATGATAACCTAGAAATGGTCATAGGCTATAAATAATCACGCCATCGTTCTTAGGGGGTAGGCAGTAGGCAGAAACTGAATTGAGTTAGTGATTTTTTTATGGTTTTTGCTGGGAGTTTTGCTCTATCATGCCTAAACGGCTGAACGGATTTTGATGAAATTTAGTTAGGTGATAGATAGTAACCTAGAAAAGGATATGGGCTATTAATATTCATGCTATCGTACTGAAGGCGTAGGCAGTAGGCAGAAAACTAATTAAGTTAGTGATTTTTAATCGTTTGTTTTAAAAGTTTACCTCATTCACGCCTTAACGTCTGAACGGATTTTTATAAGACTTGGTTAATATAAAGATAGGATCCTAGGCACGGACACAGGCTACTTTTTACGGCGGGAAAATACCTCATTCCCGCGGAAATCTAGCGTGATCGTGTCAAGAAGCGCATGACGCCATAGCTACTGAAATGATTTTGTTGTTTTTTTTTTTAACTGAGTGTTACTAAGACTTCAAGTTAGTATTTGATCACTTTTCTTTAGAAAAGAGTTGTTTTTCTCACGGACAATTATACGTGGCTTGCTCACGTGTTTCAAGTCCACAGAATCTCCATGTGTTGGCCAGAGAGGGAAAAACAAAGAACATAGTTTACAAAAATGTACTACAGTAATAAGGCCTCTTATTTTTAGCTTCCTACATTATTATACTACTTACATTAAGTTAGTACTTCCTACGCAGACGATGTTGCGGATGTCACACTGTCTAACATCGGGGGTTGGCAGGTAGGTAGTTAGTAGTATTTTAAACCGATTTACATTATTTACTTTTTATATTTACTAAGGAAACATTCGGAGCTATCCATTATGTAGCTTAGGTTGCATTTGAACAAATTTTGATGTGAAGTTGAGGACTGGAACACGATAGTGGGACATTGTTGCAGGGGGACTTACAGCCGCTAGCCGGGAGAAAACAAAAAAACTTATGCGGACGAAGTCGCGGGTAAAAGCTAGTTTCTTTATATAAATTAATTTTAATATCATGTCTTCATCGCGAGGAAGTTGTCTCAATGTGCCCAATGTGTTTTGTTACATTTGTGGGTGAATAGGAATACACAGTTAAAAAATATAGAAAACCCCTAACAGATTTTAAAATAACCCTTTCCTTGCAGTCAGTAAAAAATTCTCAGTTATACTTTGTTGCATTGTCCTCGATGATTAGGATTATTAATGTAGTCACGGCTTTAGTCTGTGGCGCCAACACATAAGTTTAAAAAAAAAAAGTTTATCTGTGCTAGCTTTCTGTCACCGGCTTCTGTAAATATCTTCATTCGGATTTTATGTCTTAATGGCGTCACTCTTTTCGATTATTTTTAGATTTCTTTTAGGTTTTTAAACTTCATTTTAAAGTTAAAATGGAAAAATAAGGTTAATATTGACAAAGTCGAGGCCAATGAAGAAATCAAAGAGATTACGAAAAGCGCATTAAACATAATTAGCTCTGATTCGAGTGTTAAGTGTTTTTATTAGTGTGTTGTTCTATGTAAGAAAACAAAATGGCTTACCTTGTGTGTGCCTTGATTCGTTTTTTGCCTACTGCTGAAGAATTGGAATCAAAAGCCTAAAGCTCTGTTGTGTGGCAATAATCGCTACATCGAAAACATGGTATGTTTTATATGCCTTGCGCTTTGCACGTGTTTGCAACTAACTGCATGCCTGCCACGTGGGCACTACATCGAAGTTCAGAGAGTACCTATTAAAATGTTTGCCTTTATTGGCTGCTAGCATGACCTGAGACCGCTCTGTTGGAGCTTGCAACGGAACTATGAAGCCCAAAATGGATACATTATGTACGACTTGCCTGGCCTGGGGACATCCTGCGGGGGTGTACATGGCCTGAAACGGCAGTGTCGTGAACTCAGCAACCCTAAAGGGGTGTCCTGGGGGGGCACACACGGTTGACTGCTATTATAACCTTCATGGATACATTATGAACGACTTGCCTGGCCTGAGGTCATCCTGCGGGGGTGTACATGGCCTGAAACGGCAGTGTCGTGAACTCAGCAACCCTAAAGGGGTGTCCTGTGGGGGCACACACGGTTGACTGTTCTATTATAACCTTCATGGGAAGTTCTGCGGGAGCTTACTTGGTTATATAAGTGTAATGTTGTTCTACAACATGCATTGTGTTTTATCCTCGAGAAGTTGATACCTATAACATTTTTAAGGAGGTTACCTTATAGAAGACAATAAAATTGTCCCTTCACAGTCATTAGAAAATATCCTCCCGTTATCGGTTGAGAAGTAGAAAATGCAGATCAAGATAAATGAAAGTGAATTAAGGTGGTAAGTACCATATAAAGAATTATTATATAATCAAGTTTCTTGAAATACTTGGTGTGGATCTATACCCAGAGAAAGAAAGAGAAGATTCATATAAAAAATATTAAATAAGCAAGTAAAACACAAAATGAAAACCCGCCATTCTCTATTTATAAACAAATGTTTTATTAATTCTGAAGATCATACAGTGGTGAATGAGGTATCCAAAAGGCATAAATAGACATAGTTAAGAAGTTGTATCTACCAATCCACACTGGGCTGGCGTGGTGGATTCCTCGCCTAGAGAGGAGGCTTGAGTCCTTACAGTAGGAACATTACAGGCCGATGATGATGATGAAGAAGCTGAATGATCCTTCTGTTTTGTGTGTATACATATATATACAAGCAGGGGGACGTAGATCTCTTATTGTTGGTAACCAACAAAGACAAAAGAGTTTGTTACAATCAAAGACGGAAACATAAGATCAGCAAAATCTATAAATAAATCTGGTTAAGGATTAAATATGAGTGTACCATAAAAGTTCACTCATAGAGTGAGCACATGGGAGCCGTATGTGCTTCAACAATAAATTTTTAAACTGGCGGGGCCCTCCTCCATAAGTGCAAAGAAAGGGGGGGCTGTCATCAAAAGTACTAGTGCAGCAGACAGAATGCGGATGGCCAGGAGAAATCATTCCCTTCAGAAATAAATTCACAGGTTGGTGGACTTAAATATAATTTATGTGATTGGAAACCAATCACTCAAACAACCCAGTTATTCTTAATTGGATGGTGGTGATGGAGTTATAGGTACTCCTCTAGATGATAAATTCTATACTTGAATTTATTCAGATAGTATCTGAAATGAAGAAGTGAATTGCTTTCATAGCAATTAAAGTTTGTTACCTACCCTTTACAATAACAACTTTGTTTACCATTTTTTCCTTGTCAAAGAGACAGAAATAAATTAAACTTACTGTCTTTTATATAAAAGACATTACATTATGTTTAGTTTGGTTGGAGATAATCTTGTATACAACAGTATACCAATTTTTACAGAATAATGGTTTTTTCTTAGCACATTGGATTGGATGCTTATTACATGATAGACATAGGCAAGGATATAGGAAGCTTTATTTTTTCAAGGCAAATGTTATGTTTTCAATATGTCTTACCTTCTGGTTTATTTTCAGCCCCATAAACATAAATTACAAAAACATTGAAACCCATTACAGGTTTCAAAGCTTCCTTAGAGACAGAGAGGCTGTATAATGTTTAGAAAACATGACATCATCAGTACCAAAGAGAAATGTGATTTCATACCTAAACAACACAGTGAACTTCTAGGTTTACTTTTTTAATACTATTCACTAAGCTTTAACATCACTGAAGAGAAATTAAATATAAGAATTTATTGATAAAAGGCTATTAGAACTTTAATATGCTTGCCCAGTTATTAACTAAAGGACTCTATTCACTAAGAAACTCAAGTGGCACAAAAACCTTGTTCTAAGTGATAACAATGATAAAATAACATCATGCCTGTAATCCCGAAGGATTAGACAGAGAGGTACCTACCTAATAGTACACCCACACTTTTGCCAGTTCGTTTTTTATGATAATTATGATATAAACACTATGTTGTATATATTGTATCATTTGCTGTGGTCCATAGACATAGCCAGTTATTTTGAGTTAATAATTAAAATACACACATATAAATATGCTTCATCTGCATGGTACGGAATATTGTGTGGCTCATGGATTGCTAACAGACTATGGACTGTAGATTCAGCTCAGTTTTTTTAATACCAAAATTGAGTGCTGCCCCTTTTTTCTGGGCTAAAGTGTTCTGTCAGTCATTTATGAGATAGTGAAATTTTTTGCCAAGAATTGAAAATATAACATCAGAATCAGAATTTTTATTTGTTAAACATAGGTATGGTACATAATGGATACAGTATCATACTCATTTAAATAAGGAGCAGTTAAATAAATTTCTAAAATCCTTGGCAATAGTGTGAATCTAGGTATATATGGTTACTCAATATTACTTACATTAATACCAAAGGTAATAATATGATATCAGCATATTTTGAATGTGGAAGGGAATCTTAGGTGTTTTAAATTATTAAAATATTATATCCGTATTGGTGAACTTACAATTGATTAATTGTATCATGGAATAACACTAAGTATCACAGTTATGTATCGTGGCCCCGGTATCTCCAGGGGTTGTAGCGGTGATAAGTGGTGGATGCTCCTTGCCAATACAAGGTGGCATTGGAAGGAATGGTATTTAGACCAATATCATTTATTCTATACTTTTTCCACTATTCTCTACTGGGATTGATGGCAGGAGTATTATCAGGAACATTTTTTAAGATTTTGGAATTAGTATTGAAGCTGTTGATATTATTAGGAATTCAATAACTAAAAGTACACAATACCAATGCTTGCCTCATCGCCTGCAATTGTAAAGACAAGATACTGTAATTAAAATATTATAAGCATTAGCAAACCATCACTGAAGTTATTCAGTTTTTTCGCTTTAAGGATTAATGAAGGTTTCTTCCTCTATTTTCATATTCTGTTAGTTCAGTTCTATCTCTAATTATAAGACCACATATAGGTACAGATGATAGTATCAAAATACGGTTCAGAGACTTGTCCTCCAAGATCCGGAGAATTCTTGGGAATTGGGATGTTTTTCAGTTTTTTATTTTCTCTCTACTGGATCACATTCAACAAAGTGATTTACAAATAATTACCAAAAAAGCGATAACTATATTACTGCTAGCCACAGAAAGAGTACAAACAATACCTATCTCTATTTTATACTTATGATATAGTGATTAAACAAAATCGTATTACTTTAAGGGTTGATACGCTAATTAAATTTGTGGGCCAAACGAATACCAACCTTTTATAACTGTTTCTTTCTTTAGCAATAGAATAGGAGTATGTAAACCCAGCTATAGGGGTGGTTAAATATTTAAAATTAACGCATGGCCTGTGGGACTGTACTAATTCATGAATAATATCCACAAGAGGCCTTAAAGATGTGTGAACTCAATTACAATAACGTGTTGGAAGATATGGAATTGACATTAGTACATGCTCAATAAACAGTACACCCGCCATGCAACAACATTGGCAGCCTCCAGCAGTTCAATATAGACGATATTAGACGAGCAAATGTTTAAATTAATCCTACTTTCCTACTTATATATATATATAATATTATAAATGTGAAAGTTTGTGAGAATGGATGTGTGGATGTTTGTTACTCTTTCACGCATAAACGGCTGGACCGATTTGGTTGAAATTTGGTATGTAGATAGGTTATACCCTGGATTAACACATAGGATAGTTTTTATCCCGATTTTATCTTCCCATGGGATAATTTTCGAGTTGTAGCGGGCGAAGCCGCTGGCACAAGCTAGTGATTTATAACTAAAACTTTAAAATGAAACCTTTAGTGAACAATAGAAGGTTCCCTGAAGCAATTTTTTAATAACACTGGTAACGATTAAACCTGAATTGTAAAAATACTACCTTTAGGTAACTAAAGTGGCCTTAACAAAATTCCAAAAAATGACATATGACTTATAAGTTATATAATATTCATCTGAATGATTTTAGATGGATGTTAATGGATTTTATATAATTTTTTATTGATTTTGTATAAATGTTTATCGATTTTATATGAATGCTTATTGATTTTGTATAAATGTTTATTGATTTTATATAAATGTTTATTGATTTTACAACTAGTCTTTAAACATCTACATTAATAATCCTAATCATCGAGGACAATGCAACAAAGTATAATTGAATAGTCAAACGAACTTACCTGTAAGTGAAGTTCGACGGTAATTATACTTTGTTGCATTGTCCGAAGATGATTGGTCCCACCCGACCCAAAATCTCCATGCTATTTATTCGTATGAGCATGAACCCTATGTTGTAAAACCAATAAATTGCTATGAACTTAATGAAGATATTTACAGAAGCCGGTGACAGAAAGCTAGCACAGATAAACTTTTTTTTTTTAAACTTATGTGTTGGCGCCACAGACTAAAGCCGTGACTACATTAATAATCCTAATCATCTTCGGACAATGCAACAAAGTATAATTACCGTCGAACTTCACTTACAGGTAAGTTCGTTTGACTATTCAATTTTCTTACATTAAGTCAAGAGTTGTCAACGAATACAAGCTGTGGATACCTCAAATTGATTGTAAAATGTTCTGTGAACACTTGAGATGATAGGTCAGTAACTCAGCGTCAAAGAAGCCGCATGGAATTCGGAGTGCCTATGCAATGGATGGAACAAAAACATCACTTCGATGACTGTTTTTGTGCTGTGTTATTTGCATAGTGATAACGTTAAAAAAGTGGTTTATCCAGGCATCGGCTGGAAAACCGTTGCCACATTCAGAGGAAGTACCTGTTCCAACATTTTATCCGATCTGTGAACCATCATTTGACGAAATCTTTAATCAAGTGAGTAGCGACAGTAATTTCGCTGCATAGCGTCTACAGAACCAAAACCTTTCATTTAAGAAGAATTGAATTTTTGATAAGGAGTCTTAAAGTACCTAAAGAGTCGTAGAAATGGCTTCGAGATTAAAAGAAAAAACTCGTTGGAGATAGGTACAAAAGCGACGTCCTATCGTACTAGAGAGCCTGACCTTTATTTCATTCGGAAATTGATATAATTTTTTGTTCGGAAGTGCAATGCCTTTTTTTTTTAGCGGTTGGAAAATTATCAAATATCAAAACCCTCCCGCTCTTGGGCAGAGCGAAAGGGAGTGTCAGACTTCTACTGACTAAAAACCACCCGTGTTCCTTCTTAGCCCTTTATGTCGAGGCCGCGGTATCTCTTGCGAACAACCCGCAGACCCGCCTTGCGGGCCCCTTCCATGAAGTGCAAAGCCTTATCCTCGAAATAACCAAATACCTCCACAGACAACAATGAATAAACTATTCGCTTTGCTTTCGTGCATACTCTGAATAAAAGGGTGTTTCACCAAAAAAATCTAATTAGTCCGTCAGATAGATTTTCAAAAAATAATGGACACATATTTTTTCCTTTTTCACGTAAACAAAAGATGAAGACGATGCAATGCTTCGAAAAGTCGTGTGACGTCACAAGCCCCCACTCATGATCTTTGACCCGTTTTATTTTCGTCAATTCTTATTAATTTGATAAAACAAAAAACACGTATTCAATATTTTTCGATAATCTAACAGACGGACTAATTAGATTTTTTTGGTGAAATACCCTATTAAAACGAATAGTTTTATTACCACCACCACCATAACCGTATTATGTGTAAATAAATACTCAGATTATATTCAAAATACTACTGGCAAATAATATAAAAATTTTACCTTAGAATAAAATTTGTATTATGTTTCCTAAGACGTCCGAAGTCCATTATGAGAGAGTACACGCTTCCTTCCATGAACAGCTGCTAGATGTCCTTTTTTTTTTTTGGGGGGTGGGAAATCATCAAATAACCCCTCCCGCTCTTGGGCAGAGCGAAAGGGAGTGTCAGACTTCTACTGACTAAAAACCACCCATGTTCCTTCTTCGCCCTTCATGTCGAGGCCGCGGTATCCCTTGCGGACAACCCGCAGCCTCCGCAGCTAGATGTCCTAACTTCCGCCTCGTAATCGCGCCACCAGCGCCCCCAAACGTCATATCTGTGAACTACTTTCAAAAACCGCATAGAAGCCGCCATGATGAAGTCTTAAGTCATTGTTCGGCTCATAATGATACAACGGTAGGAAAGGTATGCACCAGGAAGACCTTACCCGGACTTTGGACGTCTTAGGAAACATAATACAAATTTTATTCGAAGGTAAAATTTTTATGTTATGTGTTCCGTTTGACGTCCGAAGTCCATTATGAGAGAGATGTTTGTTATCTCCTGGTGGATTGTATGAATGAAAAGCAACAATGTGAATTATAAACCAATATTATTTGTAATCACCGTTTCACAAATAAGTAACTTCATATCCACAAGTTTTAAAATATGAACAAAAATCTAGCCATTTAAACACTTGCAGAATAATTATATAAACTAATTAAAAAGCCACGTAAGTGAGCGATCGTGCCTTTCTGTAAATTTAACCTGAATCAATTTGATTTCAGAAAACCAATTAACTTAGAATCAATTAGGGACTTGAAATAAATTTGTTAACAAATGTACCGAAGATATTTCGTTTCTAGATCTAATTTCTTTGCGATAAAATTTTCTGAAAGTGGATTCATGCCTCCAGTTTGCTTTAGATAAAATGTCATTTATAGGATAATTTTCTAGCCAATTTAATGATGAGACGGCTGATCTAAAACTGCCTGGAGAGGCTTTTATTCCAGCATCAGACAAAACACGTTTTACCCAACCACCGATTATAGTTGGTGTGGCTGCTCTAACAGGATCTCTAGTGGTTATGAACAAGTTTGTTAATGAACCCCGTCTTTCCTTTGATAAATTTTTTAACATGCGGAGCCAATATAATGGATTTGTATTTTGATTTTGGGATGCCAACAAAACCCAACTGGATTGCTGGAAAGTTGCGCTATCTGTCTTTGACCCGAATACTGGGTGTAAAGTTATGGAATCCCCATTATCTACAAAATGATCAGAGTCAATATGCAAAAGAAAAAGGTCGTGCACTCGACGCCCCGAGCATAATAATAAAATAGTCGCCGTTCGCTTAGACACCTCATACAAACTACTGGTGCCAGGAGTATATCTTTTAAATAGGTAATTAATTCCCTGGGGTCCCATGTGGGCACCTTAGGTGGCAACGGCTTTGCAATTGAAATTGCTTTCAAAATGTGCTTCACAATGTGGCTAGAAGAAATTGTAATATTTGAGGCAGTTTCACAAATAGATGCGATAACGGACTTGTGCACAAGAATAGTTCTTTATGCTAACTTTTGATTAAGGTATAAATATGCTAGATATTTCGCAAAATCTGTCGGATTTGGTATACGAAAATTTACATTATTTTGCCTACACCACAAAGACCACTTACCCCAAATAGGAGTGTAAGTTTTAAGAGTTGAAGGTCGCCAGCAAGATAAAAGAAGATCTTTCTCCTGCGGAGACCAGTCGCTTGTCATGGTGTCCCAGCCGAAATGAGCCAGGCTTCCAACTGCAGTTCGTTGACATGAGCTGGTGGTAGGTCGGTCACCGTGTCCACCAAGGTCTTCTTCAGGTCTCTGATCTTCAGCGGCCGTGACAAGGATCGATTCCTCAGGTCTGGTCGCCAAAAGGGTTTCTTCCACTTGGGTGCTACTATTATGTACCGACCTGATGCCGAGTTGAGGAGGTGCAGAACTCGTGGAAGCAACGCCGGTGGTGGGAACACCCATGCAAGGTCGTATTGCCAGTATCTGCTGAATGCGTCGTGATAACAGGCGTTGGAGTCTGAGGAATCTAAAGAAACGTAATTTATCACAACGTGTGCGGTTTGTGACGCGAACAAGTCTATGTCCGGTTTTCCCCAAGTCTGAAATATCTTTGATGTTGCTGCCACCTGCAGGTGCCACTCGCTGCCGGCGCGGTTTTGAGACAAGTGGTCGGCTTCGGTGTTGTACAGCCCTGGTAGGTGGTGAGGGATCAGTGCAACATTGAGGTCGTCGACCAGAGTCAACAATTCTCGTGTCAATTTCATCAATCGGTGTGATTTTGTGCCGCCTTCCTTCCGAATATACGAGACCACTGTCTTGTTGTCTCTCTGTAGAATGATCCTAGAGTCCCGGAGGGCTCTGGATTCCTTTGACAACACAGCAATCACAGCATACATCTCTTTGAGATTGCAATGCCATTTTTTCTGGTTGGGTTGCCATGCACCCTGTACCTTGTTGTTGTTGACCAGAGCACCCCACAGAATGTCTGAAGCGTCCGTGATGACAAAGTTTGTGGGTAGCACATCTGTGTGAATTGCTGTCTTTTGACCTACATTCTCCATCCACCACTCGAGTTCTTGGCGAACGTCTTGTGTCAGCTGTACTGCTTGGCGAGGATTTTGTCGCAGTACCTTGATGTGACATTGCAGCGCTCGGCAATGCATCCTTCCCCGGTGGGTGATGAAGGACGCAAAGTTGAGTATTCCTAAGAGGCGTTGCGCCTGCTTGAGGGTCCAACTGCCCGCTACGAGTGTGGTCATAAGCATATGTCGATTTTTTCTTACCTTGTCCGGTGGTAGGAACTTGCGGTTTGTTTGGGTGTCCCAAATGATGCCGAGATATTCGATCGACCTCGTTGGCCTGGTGATCGATTTCTCGTGGTTTACACACCAGCCCAGACTGGACAAGAACCGTACAGCTATGTTTAGATGTGTGCTGAGTACTTCCTTGTTCTGGTGGACTATTAAGTAGTCGTCTAGATAAACGACGACGCGCAGACCTTTTGTGCGAAGGTATTCTGCAGTCCAGTTTGTTATAGTAGCAAACATTCTGGGAGCTGCAGCCAGGCCGAATGGTAGACATGTCATCTGCAGAAGTTGACCACCGTAGCTGATGCGCAAGAAACATCTGTGTTCTGCGCGTATTGAGAAGTGATAATAGGCTTGGCTGAGGTCCAGCTTGACCATCCAGTCGCCTTGTTGCAGAAAAGAAGGCATTTGTTGATGGTGGAAAAGATGAAAATGCTTTAGCTCCATGTATATGTTTAGTGCTTTCAAGTTGAATATCACTCGAGTTTTGCGATTGCTCTTTGTGATCATGAACAGGGGGCAAATGAACGACGGAGTCGAAGGAGCAGGCTCTAACACTCGTTCTTGAATCATCTTGCGAATTTCTAGTGTCATTTTTTCCGAAACAGGTGTTTGAAATTTTGACAGGTTGTCCAAAGTTGGCAGGATTAAGGGCGGAGCCTGATTGACGGGGATACGAGCTCCCGATATCATTTTTAAAATAGTTTTTGGAGGGTTGAAACGATTCCATATTTCTATATAGTGCTGAAGACAGCCGCCCCAAAAACTCGGTATTAAATAGTCATTTATGCTTATGTCCCCCTCGCCTCCCGTTCTTATCTTTCCCCCCGCCCTTCTTTTTTGAAGAGAAATCGAAATTTCGTTTGTTGTCTCTTTTATCGTTTCGCTTCGGTTTGTTTTGTCGCGAACGAAAAGTACTATTTTGAAAAGACGTCGAAGGCTCAACAGATATCGGACGACTAGTTCCCGCACGATTATTTAGTTTCTCTAATTTTTCTATACCACCAAGTTTTTGTAGGTAGTGCGATAAATTTTGTGGATTGAAAATATATTCCATTGAGGGTGGAATTTTTTCTATGTCGTCGCGTATGTATTTACTTTTAAGGTTTTTTAATAACGATCGGCGTCGCGTCTCTATGACTTCAGCTCGTTTACCGCAAATAATTTGGAGAATATCATGGGAAACCGTTTTATAAGATGACTCCGTACCAAACAACTCTTTTAGTTTGTCAAAGAGGTTAGTTGAAGATAATTGGGTATCCGAATTAGCAGACCAATCAATTAGTTTCTGTAATGCCGCGTTCACGTGCTCGTTTTGAGTTAGGAAAGCATTAGATAACGCCGCGAAACTGCGTTCCATTTGAAACCATCTTAGTGGTGAAAATGGATCTTCAAAACGTCGCAATTCTTCGTTCACCTTCAATTCGACAAAACTAGGAAAAGCTACATATTTCTTTTGTACTTCTGTGTAACGTACAGCATTCCAATCCGGGGAGTCGAACCTCTGCATTTCTGCTATTTTCATTACCCGTTCTGGATTTGCTTTGGGTACACTAGGTTCTTTAACAGAAACCTCTAGATTTGCAATTTTTCAAAGCAAGGGGTAAGCTGCGGCGGACGTAAGAAATTTTCTTGTAAATTGAGGGTAGGACCTGTCGATGTTGAAGGTAACGCGGTGCCAATATAACTTTGCGTGGTGGGTAGGCTTTGTGCTAATGGAGCACTATTGGCTATCATATAATTTGTTAAAACACTGTTGACATGACTCACCAACTGCTGGGACAGTAGATCAAACTTGCGATCCAGTACGGAGTCTTACGAGACAGAGCGCTCGCGTACCTGCCGAGGGCGTTTTCGCGGCGCTGGTTCACCCCCATCAATCTCCGATGACACCGTGTCACTTCTCTTCGATGACGATGAAGAACTCGAACTCCGCGTCCTTTTTCGCGAAGTCTCGTTTGGCGCGATATTTTCACCGTCCATTTTGTTTAAAATAAACACAGTTCACGAGACGGAAAATTAATTTAGTTATTCAAATACTTAGCTAATAAACTTTCTACTTTAATCTCGAAAGTTCTAAAATAAAAATGTCGTTTAAAATTCGAAATAACTGACAATCTAACAAAGCTGCGCACAGTTCGGAAAACGACGCAACAATGACTTAAGACTTCATCATGGCGGCTTGTATGCGGTTTTTGAAAGTAGTTCACAGATATGACGTTTGGGGGCGCTGGTGGCGCGATTACGAGGCGGAAGTTAGGACATCTAGCAGCTGTTCATGGAAGGAAGCGTGTACTCTCTCATAATGGACTTCGGACGTCAAACGGAACACATAATATACCTATTATAGAAAAGAATACGCTTATTAATTATTTTTTGCCAAAAAGTTTTTTATTTTTCCATTTTTAGTTGTTCCCAAACAAATAATAGGTTTTATTTATCCCCAATAAATGGAACAATAAATAATATCTTACTGTCCAAATCTGGGTCTACACATCTGCGTACCCCCTCAGATCATACAGGCGTGATGTTACGTCATGATGTTGTATAAACAATAAACATCCAAGCGATTGCAGCAATCACGACAGATTTGCCGTCTATTTTTGAAGAGTTCTATTGTATATCTCCGAAGATCAGGATCAGATCTTCACCAAATTTAAATGGGACCACCTCAGGAGTATACTCTTTCAAATAAAAAAAGAATTTTGAGAATCGGTTCACAAATGGAGGAGAAATCAGGTAACATACATAAAAAAAAAAAAAAAAAAAAAAAAAACGAACATATAACCTCCTCCTTTTTTGAAGTCGGTTAAAAAGATTTTTACCGGCGGCTTTCAAAAAGAAACTATAAATAGGGCTCTTTACTAATGTCTTCTCTACAATTAATGACAATTAGACATATAAAATAAACCCATTTCTAATGCTTAACTAACTTACGTTTCTATTTGATTCAGCAAGGTTTCAATTTTAATATAGCCCCCCAAACGATTGAATAGAAATTTTTATTTGAGTAAACAAAAACAGAAAAACCAAATTCATAAAAGCTTGTCGCGTGAAGAGAAAAGGCCAAAGAAAAGCTATACGCGACAAGCTGTTATGATTTTGCTTTTTTCGTTTTTATTTACTCTATGGATTGTTGTTTTATAAAATTTGTTTTTAAAAAGGTTTTTTGATTAATAATTTTTTACATGCCAGTTGAAGCATATTCTTGAATCGTGCTTTAATATTTCCTTTCCTTTAAAGAAGAAGTTCTAAAAAATCTTTTATTGAAAAAGATCTGGTCCACGCTTAGCTTAGGGTGTACTCACCCTACAAGCTGGGAAATTCTCTGTGCAGAAGAGAAATATGATCGCTGTGCTTATTAATTCGTTACGTTAACACGTTGATTGTAGCAAAGTACCCAGTTGATTTCTTGGTCGCAAGCGTGGGGTCATAAGTTCGATTCTCGGATCGGGCAAAATGTTGGGGATTTCCATTACTATCTCATTGACGGGCTGATACACCCGTGTACTGGTCCTGCGCCTGATTCTATGATCGGCGCGATCGGTTCGTATTGTCGTCACATGGACTATGGGAGTAAAGAAACAGAGAGTTCACCTGAAGATAGCTGATCTCCACTGGGATTGGCCACCGTGACCGAACACGGACAGGACTGCCGTTGTAAGACGACTAAAAAGTCACGGTTTTGCAAAATAAATATTCAATTATTATTACAAAATAATTATTATTCTAAGAATTACAATTCTGTATAGTCCATAGTTTATGTGGTCGTATATCAATCAATCGTCTAACTATGATGACTTCAAACGGTAAAAAAAGTAAAAAAAATACTGCAGGACTATAATTCAAATAATACACGTTAGAATCGGGAGTCATGAGTATTTTAACTACTCTGGAGCAATAATAACTATATTTTCTAATCGTCAGCACCATTCCAGCCACAGAACAGAAAGAACAGGTTTTTCTGTTCTGTGATTCCAGCCATTTAAATGTCAAGTAGATTTTACTGAGATAAACTTTTTAATGCAAAATAATTGTAATAGTTCTGATGTGTTAATTTTTTTATGTAATATATATTGTCATGTTTGTGTACGATAGCGCAATAAATTTATGTTTATCTTCAAAAAACTCTTGCAATGTGTAGTAACACTTTTTTTTTTTTTTGGGGGGTGGGAAATCATCAAATAACCCCTCCCGCTCTTGGGCAGAGCGAAAGGGAGTGTCAGACTTTTACTGACTAAAAACCACCCATGTTCCTTCTTCGCCCTTCATGTCGAGGCCTCGGTATCCCTTGCGGACAACCCGCAGCCTCGACAGATGTGTAGTAACACTTCTGGTTTAAATAAGTTTTTTTTTCTTTAATTGCCTCCATGACCCGTTTACTATTTAAATCATCCATTAGCACAATATTGAGTTTTACCGTAAAACGTGATATTTCACCCAAAAATAGTTTGTTTGTTACTAAGTTTGAAGTACGGAATGCTTGGTTGACGGCTACGTGAAGGGTACGTTTCCAAGCTGAATAAAACTTTTTATAAAAAAATTAAATATGCTATTTTTATGACATCATTTGTAAACAATTCCTTAATTTATTTAACTGAATTGAAATCATCATCACAAAATATTGACAACTACCAAAATCGTAAATATTTCAATGTTTAAAACATTAAAAAAACAACAAGGAAAACGAGAACCGTAAATAAAAGCAGATGACACAAGTGGCCATTCCTTGGCCCCAAATAATGGCATCACTTCAGTAATTGACCTGCTAAACGATAGAGCTTTATTGATTGTTTGGGTATCGTGGTTGTTTAACCACCATTTAAAGACTAATAAAACCATTTTTTAGTCTTTATACTACATAATATACGATTTGATTTGTAAAAATATGTGCAAAATAATGTTTTTAAAAAACTCTTTAACATGTTGCAGTTTAGTTTCCACTACAAAGGGTGTAAAAGTACCCTTAACGCAAACGAAGGGCACTTGTTCTCTCGTCGGGGCTGCGGGTTGTTCGCAAGAGATACCGCGGCCTCGACATGAAGGGCTAAGAAGGAACATGGGTGGTTTTTAGTCAGTAGAAGTCTGACACTCCCTTATGCTCTTCCCAAGAGCGGGAGGGGTTATTTGATGATTTCCCACCCACCAAAAAAAAAAAGGGCACTTGTTCTCCCAACCACTGCGATCATTTTTTTGTTTAAGTTCCTTGACCCCCTAGTTACGGAGATATTGGAGGTCAAAGTTACAAATTTTTCACAGCTGTTTTTGTAAATACTAGTTTTTCAGGTTATAACTTTACTTAAATTACCTCCGTGACCCGTTTACTATTCAAAGCATCCACTACATACCCGTACCGGCACTCGTTCGGGCTGGTTGTGTCTTTCGTCGCGGTTAATTACTATCCCCACTGCGCGAGAGTTGTTTACGCATTGACACGTGCCACAGGTGTGCGCCGGGCCTACCGGCTGCGTGTGCCTTACTCGATCGCGCCATGAGTGACGTAAATATTTCACCACGCTGTGATACACCCGTATTCAATAACGATGTACAGAGTTTATTGAATGATTCTTTAGAAATGGATATTATTGATGATGATTGCAACAATAAAGAGAAACACTCACGAGCAGATAAAAGGGAAAGAGAGGACAGTACTGAAGACGAAGAGGGTTGGAGAGAAGTTAAGACGAGTAAAAAAAAGGTCTGTCATGGTAGTAGACATTCTGTGAAGGAAGAAAAGTTCGAGATATACGTTTCGCATAAAGAACGTCTACCAAAACAATTTGCCATGGCACGTATTTTAAAAGAAAATAAAATAACCAAGATTAGCGAAGTTAAATATTTAAGCCCTTTTAAAATACGCTTTCAATTCGAAAGTGAATCGGCTGCTCAGGACCTACTTATGTGCGAGAAGCTTTTGGAGAAAGGATGGAGATTCCAGAAGGCCTTAGAGCTTTCCTTTTGCTATGGAATAATCAAGGATGTAGATCTCGATTTTACTAATGACGAGATTTTCAAAAATATTTCATGTCCGGCCCCTGCAAAACTTTTATCTTTCAAGAGGCTAGACCGTCGAAACAGGGATGAAGGTGGTTGGTGCCCCAGCGAAACCATTCGACTTTGTTTTGAGGGTGATCATATCCCAGCATCAGTACGTGTATGTGACATTAATATTAAAGTATTGCCTTACATACATCAAGTATCGCAATGCTCTCAATGTTGGAAGTTAGGTCATGTCCGTAAAATGTGCCCCTCGAAAAAGTTGGTTTGCCCAAAGTGTGGTGGAAATCATGAGAATTGCGACACATTAGTATTATCATGTGTCAACTGCAAGGGTAATCACATATCGCTTAGCAGATCATGTCCAACTTACAAGAAAGAGAGAAGGATTCGAGAGATTATGTCGGAGTTTGGCTGCACATATAGAAAAGCCCTGGAATGTTATGTGCCCCCCGATATATCCGCTCCACCCGATACTATCATCCCTCCTCAAGCTCCGGTTGCCCTTGAAAATCGTTTTTCTACACCTACTAGAGACGGCTCGGTTTTAAAAACCCGATACCCTACTTTTGCGGAAATAGTAAAAACAAAGGCTACGATCCACAATGTACAGACCCCTGCCACAGATAGAAGGGACAGTGATACCCCAAAGTCGAAAAAGAAAAAAAGCCCACTAAAGGAAGACTGGATGTTCTGGAACGCAGACGCAGAGGAAGGAGACGTACGGCAATCGCCGATAGATGAAGAGGGCAAAGAGGAATGCCCTTCTTTCAAAGAGTTGTGTGCGAGAATTAAGGAGGTGATCTACCTTAAAAAGACAGGTTTAATTTTTAAGATAAAGTGTGTATTTCAGTTGTGCCTAGAATGGTTAACCCTTGTGTCGGTGAGTTTTGTATCTGAGTGGCCGTTGGTAAAAGCTATGTTTAATTTTTTTATTCCCTGTGATGGCTAATAAATCACTTAAATTAAATATATTGCAGTGGAATGCCCAAAGTATTAAGCCAAAGTTAGCTTCGTTTCATGAACTGTTGTGTCAGGAAAAAGTACATATTGCTGCCCTTAGTGAGACGTGGCTTGAACCAGAAAGTAATTTTAAAGTTAGTGGTTTTAATGTTTATCGCGCGGACCGTGATGACTCATACGGCGGTGTGGCTATCATAGTTCACAAATCTGTTAAGTCGCAGCTGCGACGCGTTCTCGTGAATAATAATGGTATGGAGGTAGTTTGCGTACAAGTATTTAATTGTGACCCGTTTGAGAATATTGTTTCCGTTTATTGTCCATCGAGAATCGTAACCACTCAACAGGACTGGGATAGTTTGTTTTCACTGTGGCCGGCCAAAACATTAATTCTTGGCGACTTTAATGCCCATCACGCTAGTTGGTCCTATAAAACTGAACGCAGAGGCAGTCTTATTCACGATTCATTAATGGATAACAACTATATTCCCTTGAACGATGGAACACATACACGAATTCGTCTAGTTGATAACAACTTACAACAGTCTTCCCCAGATATATCACTAGTTTCTATTGATATTGCGTTAAACTTTAATTGGATCGTTTTAAATGAAAATCTAGGCAGCGACCACCTAATTATTAAACTTTCAACTCTGAGTACATCATGCCTGCCTAAAATTATCAAAAGGAATTTTGGAAAAGCAGACTGGACTTCTTATAAAAAATATCTGAAAGAAAAGTTTCGAAATATATGTTTACCGAATGACCCCCAAAAAGCGTATAATTTATTTTTAGAGACTCTGAATGACGGGGCCAATAAATTCATTCCTGTGTTTAAATTTAATCAAAATCCTACGTCAAATTTCACTCCGAAACCATACTGGACTGCTGAACTATCACAAACTGTGGCACATCGTAGGTTAGCTTTATCAAAATTTAGATGCAATCCCACACCCCAAAACCTGGATACTCTTAAAGGTAGAATACACACTTCCCAAAGACTAATCCGACAGGCTAGGACAATGAACTTTCAAAATTTTTGTTCCTCGGTTGATCACACTACACCTTCTAGTGAAGTATGGCGCAAAATGAGATGGTTGAAAGGTTACCGTTCGCAGAGAAGTTTTGTGGACGCTCCAAGTGCCGCAAACCTTTTAAACTCTTTAACACCCGATTTTGTTTCCCCATCGACCCCTACCGTTCACCATAGTAACCCCACATTAGAATGCGAGATCTCTATTCAGGAGCTTGATAAATGTATCAAATCTAAGGATACATCTCCTGGATGCGACGACATATCTTATTCTATGATAAAGAATTTACCTGAGGAAGGTAAATTAGCATTGCTTTCTTTATTTAACAGCTTTTTGTATCACAGTTTTGTTCCCTACCAGTGGCGCGACATTTGTATCGTGCCTATTCCAAAACCTGTTCGTGACCCTAGTAACGTTTCTTCACTCCGACCTATATCATTACTGTCATGTATTTGTAAAATTTTCCATTATGTTTTATACCGAAGATTGGAATGGTTTTTTGAAAAAAGTAACACATTTTCTGAGAATACAGTTGGCTTCCGTAGAGGTAGGTCGTGTTTAGACGGCTTGAGCTGTCTAATCACCACAATTCAAACTGGTTTTTCTGAGGGTTATTCTACTATAGGTTGTTTTATAGATATAAATAATGCTTACAACAATGTAAATAATTCCGTTTTAATAAATATTTTAGATAGTTTTAAAGTTGGTTCCCGTATCTGTAGATATCTATGGAACTTTCTACATGGAAGAGTACTCAAGATTAGAATAGGTAATAGCTTTATTAGTAGACATTCCGGTACTGGCTTGGCTCAGGGGGATCCACTATCCCCATTATTATTTAATATAGTAACGTCAGACATTTGTAAAAGTATGCAAAACAACATTAGTATATCTCAGTACGCGGATGACTTCGCTATATATGTACAGTGTTCTTCTGTTAGTGAGGGACAAGGCAAGATCCAGTCTGCACTTGACCACATCAATAATATGTTGACGCATGTAGGATTAAACATATCCCCCGAAAAAAGTAAAATCTGTTGGTTTAGCAGAGGTTTTAGAAGGCCTGATATAGATGTACGTCTGAACGGTACGTTATTAGAATTAGTAGACCACGTCAAGTACCTAGGATTGTGGCTGGATAGAAGCCTTCGTTGGAAGAAACATATTGGTGAGGTCCGTGATCGTGTGCTTAAGTTGATTAATATTTTTAGGGTTTTAGTGGGACCTGGATGGGGTGTTCATCCCAACCACTTGAGAAGATTGTATATATCCCTTATTCGTAGTCGTATCGACTTTGGTAGCTTTTTACTGGACAATAGCGCCGACTGTCATTTAATTAAACTGGATAGATTACAAAACATTTGCTTGCGGTTAATTGGTGGGTTTATCAAAAGCACTCCGATTCACGTTATGGAATCTGAATTGTTATTGCCTCCTCTTTTTATTCGCCGCCGATATTTAGCTGGTAAATTTTATTTAAAATCTAAGTGCTACCATTTCCCTTTAATCGATTTGTTGCATAAGCTACATGGTCTTTGTTACAATCATCCTTATTGGAGAAATAAGAAAAAGCCACTGCTAGTTTTGTCTCATGATAATCTACAGCAGGAAGATATATACTGCAGTAACAAAATTGGCATGTTTTCCATGGACACTTGGGTCAGCAATATGGACTTATCAGGTGTTGTCAAGCCTAGTTTAGAATCAGTAGAGAAACCTAAGCATTGTTATAATGTACATAACCTTAGAGCGATATGTTGTTCATCTCTGAATGCACAGTACTCTGGCTTTTACTGTATGTATACGGACGGTTCTAGACACGAGAATTACTGTGGCGCAGCTTTTTTTGATTCTCAAATAGGTGCGTCTTTTAAATTCAAAATTGTATCCAAAATTTCAATAATGCATTTAGAATTAATTGCTATAGCTGAAGCTTTAGCTTATGTAGAATCTTTGGCCGGTGATCGATTTGTCGTTTTTACTGACTCAAAAAGTGCTCTTCTCCATTTGATGAGATGCACGAGTACTTCACCTTTTAGGGGTCTTCCACTAGCATATCATATTTTAAAAATAATTTGTGATTTAGTTACCAAACGTAAAATAATTGTTTTGCAGTGGATTCCATCTCACGTTGGACTGGAAGGAAATGAGATGGTTGACCGTCTGGCAAATGAAGCGACATCTGATGGAGAAACATATCCTTGTTCTCCTTGGCATACTGAGTTATTACCCTTAGTTAGAGACAGATGTATTCAATCATGGTCAGAATATTTTGATGAAAGGTCTTTGACTAAGGGTATCTGGTATAGAACGATTCAGCCATCTCTTCCACGAGTACTTTGGTTCAGTGAGGGTAGGATGAGCAGGCAAGAGGTTGTGACGGCCTTGAGGCTCCGATCCGGCCACATACCGCTCAATAGCTTTGGATTCATGATGCGCAAAGTCGATTCACCAAATTGTGCTGTCTGTGGAGTTATTGAAGATGTGCATCATGTACTAGCGGAGTGTACTCGTGTGGGAATCCAGAGGCGTCAAGCTTTTGTCAATAGTTTTAATGTAGGCTTCTTTAATAGCGTTCTGGCCTCACCATTGTCCGATGAGGCTAGAACACTTTATGGTATCATTATTATGATTATAAGGTTGCGGGTAGGCTAGTTTAGTATAGGTATATGTAATTCAATTGTATGTAATCATCGGGGTGACATATTCTGTATAGAAAAAACCCTGTAAATAAATAAAGAAGAAAAAAAAAAAAAAAAAAAAAAAAAAGCATCCACTAGCACAAAGTTTTGAGAGTACATTGAGTTTTACCGTAAAATATGATTTTTGACCCCAAAAAAAGTCGTTTCCCAACAATTTTTTTTTCATTTCAACGAAAATGTAAAAGTAGACGGTATGCTGTTCATAACTTCGAACTATGATACGAGCACGATCTAGGGAACTCCAAGCATATTTGTTTACTGACCTATTGGTTAGGACCTGGCAGACGTCGTCCTGCCCGGACAGCAGCGCCACCTACCGGGTCCAATTGTGTATTCAAACCATCCAAGAACCTATTGAAATATACACAGAAAGTTTCCTCCTAAACGGCTGGACCGATTTGGATGACATTTGTTGTGTGTGTTACAGTGAATTCGAGAATGGTTTAGATTCACAATTGGATCCGGCAGGTGGCGCTGCTGTCCGGGCAGGACTACGACTGCCAAGTCCGCTATACATAAAGAAGATAAACAACAGTATAAATATCAATAAAGAATATTTGATTTGTTATTCTATGATATAAATATTCTAAAATTTAACTGTATTTTAAACAAAAATCGATGATTTAAATTTGTTCATAGTAAGTATTCTGCGTATTAATTATTTCTATGATAATATAAGAAAAAAAATATCTGAATTGCGTATTAATTATTCTATGATAATATAAGAAAAAAAATATCTGAATTGAAATTCTATGAAACTATCTGCTTTAAAACAACGCACAACCGCTGAATACCAGTATTTTACATGGAGCGACTGCCTATCCGTCACCACCTATTTAGTACTGGATAATATTATGATGCTCTTTGTTAAGATTGGTTGCCAGACTGTCGGGGCACTGACTACCTAGGCTGTAACGACTGTCAGAGATCTACAACATGACACCCGGACAAACGGCTTAACGTGCTTTCCGAGGCACGAAAGAGTCTCGGTACGCGGTCACCCATCCACAGATCAACCTAGGAAAGCAGATCAATGTTCAGGTTTAGCAGTTAACCTGAACATTGTTCTGAGCAGCTGTTATTATCTAGCTACGAGTTTTTCTTTCACTGAACTATTATGAAGTACTAGCTTGTGCCAGCGGCTTCGCACGCGTGGAGTTCGATAATTGTCCCACGGGATCATACTACCGGGATAAGAAACCAGGTTATAAACTATCTGTGCTCTAAATTTCATCCACATCCGTTCAGTAGTTTTTGCGTGAAAGAGTAACAAACATCATAAAGTCGATATTTGTTTATATGGAAACAACAACAATTGAAAAGTATTTAATAATTCAGATACTCAAAGCTTTTTGTAATTGGACACTTAAAAAAACAAGTTATGACTCCTTACTCATACTTAGTTATTTCTATATGTTACCCATTCTCAGTATACTTGTTATGTTATTTATAGTCAGGCCTGTGGGGTTACCATGACGTCTAAAAGTGAATATAGTCCATTTCACGAAAGAAGTCCCGCAGACGCAGCGCTGTATGTCGCGCGACATAATGTTGTTTCACAACTTTTGGCATCGTAAATAAACCTTATAACGCACTAATCCAATAATAAACTCACAAAATATCTACCACAACAAACGCACCTTGATAACATCGACAAACGACAACATGGCCGATCTGTTAAATTTAGTTCCACAATTGTCCGCGGGACTTCTTTCGTGAAATGGACTTTACTTGTTGCTGCCAGTTAAGATGTCAATAGCGGTCATTGCCCTTTCCTTATTATCTCTTTCTATGAACCAAAACAAATGAACCATGTATCGTTTTTCATTAGAAAAAAAATGTTGAAAGATCACAATAGATGACGATTTAAGACATGAACAGGCTTATTTTTGGTTTTCAAAGTTAAGAACTTGGTCTACGTGTAGCAACGTGGAACATAAATGGTCTGGCTCCAAACAAGGAAGAACCCCAAATGCTAATAAGTGACCACAAACTTGACGCAGTCCTTGTGTCAGAAGCGCACTATACAGATGTAGTATTAAGATACAAGGATTTATGACATACACTACCAACCATCCTGATGAAACTGGACATGCTGGAACTGCCATAATCATACGTAGAACTCTTGAACATCAGCTATTGCCCCCAGTTAGAATAAGTAATTAGTCCGTCAGATAGATTTCCAAAAAATATTGTAAAGGTTTTTTTTTTCTTTTTTTACGTAAACAAACAATAAAGACGATACAGTGCTTTGAAAACTCGTGTGACGTCATTTTCTAAGACATTAGTATGACATTTTTTACCGGTGAGTGACGTCACAACCCCCTCCCCACTCAAATCTTTAACGCGTTTTTTCTTCGTAATTTTTTATTGATTTGATAAAACAAAAAATAAGTTTCAAATATTTTTAATATTTTTTTATAACAGACGGACTAATTGGAATCATATTATTTTAGTCAGTAAACAGCCCTATTGTCGCTGTGAAAGATAAGGGTGGATATCTACTGCCCTCCAAAGTATCAAATAACTGAAGAGATGTACACTGAATTATTATCACATTTTGGAGTACGCTTTATCGCGGGAGGAAGAGACTGGAATGCGAAACATACCTATTGGTGATCAAGACTAATTACAACCAGGGGAAGGCAACTAAAGAGAAGTGTTGATAGTAATCACCTGGTAACAATTATTACATCTGTACTGAACCCACCTACTGGCCCACTGACATCAATAAAAGCCGTGACTTGCTAGATTTCTTTATAGTGGCAGGTTTATCATGACAATACTTCAAATTAGAATCATGTTTGGATGGAACTTCAGACCACACCCTAGTCCTTCTTACTGTTAGTACTACCATTATAAACCGTGAAAAACAACAAACTCTCTACAATAATTTTACTGACTGGGAATCATTTCGTGATTATATTAATGAAAATATCACACGAAGTAGCTCTAAAGACCCCTGACGATGTTGAATATGCTACTAAATATATCACGAACCTAGTCCAAGTAGCAAGTTGGATAAACACACCCCGTCTGACTGAGAAAGAAGTGACACAGAGTAACATGCCACTGAATATTTAAAATAAACTAAAAGAAAAGTGTAGGTTAATAGGTGTGTGGCATAATAGTAGGCACCCAAAAGACAAAACTGCTTTTAATAAGGCGTCACGAAAACTCAAACAAATGATTATGGAAGCTGATGAAACAACTTTAGAATCAAGACTAAGTTCACTGACAGCTACTAGAGCAACGAATTACTCTGAAAATTCACAAAATTATTTAAGAGGTCACAAACGATGAAACCACCCCTTAGACTAAATCAAGGTGAATGGGACACTCAACAATAGAACAAGTCCAAAGAGTATGTGAAAAAAATAAGAGAGTCCTTAGAACAAGAAGAGTAATCAGGAGTATTGCTCATCGGCCTTTATTGACATCCAGCAGGTGTTTGACAAAGTATGGCACCAGGGTCTAATTCTAAAGCTCAAAAAGCCCTACCTCACAGCTTCCTTTACTAATTTCTTATTTATCAGAGAGACTTTTCCAAGTAAAAGAAGGTGAAGAAACATCTGAACTACTTGTTATTAGAGCAGGAGTCCCAAAGGGGTCAGTGGGCCCTATGCTCTATGTAATATATACAGCAGACTTGCCCCTACAATCTAACATCACTACAGCTACATTTGCTGATGATACCGCTGTCTTAACCAGCAGTCCAGATTCAAAGAGGGCATCAGAAACTTTGCAAGAAGGACTCGATCAAATAAATAAATGGCAGAAAAAGTGGGGAATCAAAGCAAGTGCAAGCAAGTCCGTTCAAGTGACATTTAATCTCAGACAAGGAAACTGCCCTCCAGTTCGCCTTGTTGACTACACTCTACCACACAGTGACGTCCGGGATCTGGGAATGCACCTTGATAGGCAACTCACCTGGAAACGACTTAGTAAATCGGAAGTACACAAGACACCTCAAGCGTAAAGTAATATTAGACCTTAGCGAAGAGGTCGAAGTCTTAACATTTAATAGTAGCGGTCTTTACTGAAAGAGGCATACTACTCAAGCCTCACAGATCGCATCCGTTTATAGTGGATGACTTATTGCGGATTCACCAGGTAAACAAAAAAAGTTAAGAACTTAATAAATGTAGGTGGGTCATTGACATTGTAACTGGCAGCAATAGTGTTCAAACCATCAATTAAATTGAACATTTTCAATTGGCAACAGGTCTCTAATAACTTTGGTGGCACTTGTTGCATTAAGAATTGTAGAACTTATTGTATAGAGGATTTGAGATATATTTCAATTCTGTTGGCCTTTTGCCCATATTTACCACACCCCGTTCCAGTCGCAGATTATTTCAGAAAGTTTTATATATTTGGGTTTAAGTTTGGATCTTATTTCAACCATTTCAAGTTCCTTATAAACCTGTCCTCTAGTTATGTTAGATGTACTAAGTTTTCTAAAAATGTTACTTATAACCGAGACTCACTGCGGTACTCAGAGATATTTAATGATTACTTAAGCCGTCACTTAGTAAAGATTTGACATACTTTTGTATGACAAAACTGTCAAAACGTTTACTAAGTGACGGCCTAAGTAATCATTAAAGCTCTCTGAGTGTGGCAGTCATTCATTTGTTATTGTATATTTTAATTAATTAGGTACCTAAATGTTGCAATTATGAGAAAAATTAGAAAAAAATCACAACAATACACCTGTAATCCCTGAAAGGTTGAGTGAAGTGTACATCGGTACACTTCACTTCTTCACTTCGATGCCCGTCGGGGCTGCGGGTTGTTCGCAAGAGATACCGCGGCCTCGACATGAAGGGCTAAGAAGGAACATGGGTGGTTTTTAGTCAGTAGAAGTCTGACACTCCCTTTCGCTCTGCCCAAGAGCGGGAGGGGTTATTTGATAACGTTCCACCCACCATAAAAAAAAAAAAATGTACTGATAGAGTATGTACGTAAAGAGAGGTGGTGAGTGTGTGCCTAATACTACGCCTAGATTTTTCAAGTTATGTATAGACTTCTCCAAAGCATTTCATCTGGTCGCATACAGTATCCTCTGGAGGAAGTTACAGGAAGCAGGAGTTCCTCCAGAGCTGATAAACACTCTTATATGCTGGCACGACCTCATGATCAGCATTTGTACAAAGAGAAAAAAAAATAACCACAACTTCAGTGTAATATGTAGGAAATCACCTATCCATAGAATCCCGTATATTCACAAACATGTGTAATAATAAAAAAAAAGAGTGTGTGAGAAGAGAGTGAGATGAATGAAATTAAACTGTGTGGTGTGCTCCAAATAAAAATAAGTAAAAGTGAAAATTCGGGCGCCTGGAGTACACACAAAACTATGCCAAGGATAGACTTACCTGCGGGAGCTTGAGACTTTTAATCTTCAAGCGGGAAGGCATCAATAAAAATCAATCATGAAAAGTAAGAACGACTTTATTACCCGAAGGCTGCTGGTTTGAAAATTCCTTTCTAATTCTAAAGCTAACAGCTCTAATGTGTAAAATTAAGATGACATCGCTGTTATTCTAAGACCTGTCATTATTGCACTTTTTTAAAATAAATTGAAGTTATGTATCATAAACCATACCAAACTCCGTCGACTAAATTAGGAACCTGATGGATTATCCAAGAGCATCTTGGTGATATTCGCCGAGATTGCCAACGGCGGTCCAAGATATATGCATTTTGGTAGGGGCGTGCGTTCAAAAATTTAAGTAATATGGAAAAAAAACGCCTTGTGGCTGAAAACAAACATGAATAATCGTTAGCGGATAAAAAATGGCGATTCGATTCAGAAATCGATGCAGAAATCTTTACGAGCAATATGCAATTAAACTCACCGTTTCTTCCAAAAATCAAAATGTGGTCATCAGTAGATGAATTAATCCAAGCAAATAATTATCAAATGAAGATAAGAGATCCTGAAACAATTAAATATCGGAAACTATTAGCGTCTGCTATCAAAATAGCCATGACAACGCGGAACGGACCGAAATCACAAAGAATTCGCTTACCTTAAAAAATAAAGGCTATCCAATTAGGATCATGACAAGGGCAATCGGCTACCACATAATTAGGGACTAGATGCCGCCCATCTCAAGTTATATTTTGAGATTTTATTGGAGCGCTCAAAAATCACTCCATTGATTCCAGGCTGTAGGTCGAAAAGCAAGAAATGTCAAAGTCAATTTGACAGCATCGAAAATAAAAATCAGTGTGACCACTTCACGAATCCAAGTCAACAAAAAATGAATTTTCATAAGGCAACACCAACCAGAGCCTACAAATCAAAGCAAAGAATTCAATAGTATGTAACAGGCTTAAAAGACTCGTTACATTACATCCCTCCCCGAAAATAAAAGAAAGGAACTTTCTTTTATTAGAAAGAAATCTTCAACACAATAGACCAGTCTTAACAACTTTCTAATTCCCAAAAAAGAAAAGAATCATAAAAGATTCGAAGTGTAAATGAATTCTGAACATGTCAAACGACAAGGTCTCAAGAATTTAATAAAAGTAAAAACATGCAAATGACAAAAAGTCAAAAATGAAATCTGTGAAAAACAGAAAAAAATATAAGTTATAAAAACTAGTTAAATGAAACGAAGAGAGAAATCTCTTAGCGCTTCTAAACTCCAAAACAGTGCAGTTAGGCACCATCGCCACTGACTACAAATTTCAAACGAATTCGAACAATTTACCAATACAAACTACAATTTTTAGTGCAGTTAGGCACCATCGCCACTGACTAAAAATTTCAAACCACTTGGAACAGTACAACTTTGAGTGCAGTTAGGCACTATCGCCACTGACTACTATGTCAACTGCTTCCAACTCTACCATCTCTATGAGTGCAGTTAGGCTCTATTGCCACTGACTAACTCCGTATCCAACAATCCAAAAAAATTTGAAACTCCAAACAAAAGTTTTTAAATAAAGCTGAAAGACCTTATTTAAAATATTGTTACAGGCACAACCTGCAACGAAACAAAGGAAAGCGTACTGTGATCGGCTCATCACCACCGAATTCCCGAGCACAATAGCTGTAAAAGAATGTTGCTGTGACTGGCTCAACACTACCAATCTCCCAAACACAGACAAACACAAAAAATCATTGAGATCTCCAATGAGAAATCTCAATAACGAAAAGGCGAAAGCCAAGGTTTCACAATGCGATCGGCACATCACCACCGAACTTCCGAACGCAAAGAAAAGAATGACGAAAGTCAAAAAAATATCCCGCATTGTGATTGGAACAACAATGTCCAACACAATGGAAAAAGGAAAAAATATGGCCGGGGCCGAAATCCCACATTGTGATCGGCACAACACCACCGACTTTCCGAGCACAATGGAAAAAAGAGTCGAAATCAAGGTCAAAAGTTACACCAAGATTCAAAAAATAATAAGGCATTTTGTAACAAAGGTTACAGAATGACCCTAAAAAGTAAAGTCCAGAATGAACGCGTTACTAACAAAGTCAAATCCGATCATTAAAGAGAATAAAACTCTAGTAAAAATGAGAAACAATTCTGTCAATGAACAGCACAAAATAGATTTAAAAATCGATTACTATTTATGACCAAGAGAAAATAGAATGATTTCAAACTATGAAAAAAAAAGATTACAAAAACTTGAAATTGAGTTCAAGTTTTTGATCTCAAGGTAAAAATAACCTGAAGTGTAGGGTTACATAAGATCCTAATAAAATGTAAACAGGTAAAAGGTTACCCTTAAAAAAATAAGATCTTATACAATCCAACAAAAACGAACAAAACATAAAATAAGATCCTCTGGTGTGAAAAACATTTAGTGTGGAAAAAAATAGTATTTAATTAACAAAAATGGCCTAAGTTTTATTTTTAGAATGTTAAGAATTCAAATTCAATAAATTTATAAGAAGTTACCTAACATACATCTTTCAAACCACCGATAACCTATCATCCATCTCCACGTACATCACACTGTCAAAAGTGGCTTTCAAACAGAATTTATCAAAAATCAAGACTAACACTTGGAAACCAAATTAAAATTTAATAATATCTTTAACATGATAACGTCCCACTGAACCTTTATTTAAATCTTTCAAAACATAAACGTTATCCGAAACCTTTTCAGTTATTTTACACTTTACAAACTTAGGTGCAAGCTTAGCTGAAAAATATGCTGGAGCATGAGATTGAACAAAACTTCTTCTCCACACCATATCACCCACACCAAAAGAAATGACTTTCCGACCTTTATTATAATAAGCGGCATTTCGCTTATACCCCTTTAACAAGTAAGCTTGAACTTTAACAAAAATATCACTAAGTGAATTAAGAGAAACTGCATAAGCATTCCTATTTGAAATTTCTAGTTGAGATAAGTTATCAACAGAACTACTAAAGTGATGTAATGACGCATCAAGAATAAGCTCCCTACCAAACATCAGAAAGTTAGGAGTAAACTCAGTAGCAAGGTTTACACTATTATTTATAGCTAATTGAACATTGGGCAAAAAACTTGACCAAGTTCTATGATCATCTTTAACAAAACACGATATGCAGGTTTCGACCGTTTTATTATATCTCTCAACAGGGTTATTTTGAGGTGTATACAAAGTATTATAAAATATTTTGGTTATATTAAAACCTTTCAAAAAATCTACAAAATGTTTTGAAGTAAATTGAGTTCCATTGTCACAAACTACTATTTTTGGACAACCAAATTTGAGAAATATTTCTTTTTCAAAATGTTTACAAATTACTCTAGTGGTAGCATTGATCATTGGAAAGAACCAGCAATATTTAGTAAAAACGTCTACAACCGAAAGTATGTATCTATGACCAGAATAAGTTTTAGGTAGAATTCCTATGATATCAACTGAGAGCATAAGCATGGGACGATCAACTTTTTTAGGATTAATCATAATACCAAAAGGTGGAGATGTAGTATGTTTATAAGCTTTACAGGTATCGCAAGACAAAATGTATTGATGAATATCATTGAACATTCCCTTCCAAAAATAATGCTGTTTTAATTTCTTTAAAGTTTTATGTATTCCTAAGTGTCCAGAATTCACATCATCGTGATTTGATCTAATAGTATCTAAAATATGCTCTTTGGGTATAACAATCTTCCAGTCTAAAAGACTGTGAGGATTATATTTATTTCTACAAAATTTATATAAAGTATTATTTTCAACTCTAAAATTCTTATACTTTCTAGGAGATTTTTGACAATGGATAAATATTTTTCTATACCAAGGGTCAGTAATTTCATCGTCAGGTAAGACTAAACTGTCCTGAGCGTTTATAGCGGCGACTTCTATGCGAGATAAAGCATCTGGAACTAAATGTAATGAACCTTTTTTATGAATAATATCGAATGTAAATTGAGAAATTCTAGCAGCCCAACGAGCCAAACGTCCACTAGGATTACTGAACTCCCTTGTCCATGACTAACAAACAGCAAGGCGAATAGCAAACGAAAAGCAAAAACTAAATTTCAAAAAGTTAAAAGTTTGAAAATAAATTCTCAAGTTTGAGGTTAAGTATTGAAGTCAATGTGGTATTCCCATGAAAAATTACTAAGTTAATTTTATCGTTTTAAAAGTGCAATAATCACTTACAAGCAGCTTAAATCTAGATAAATTAAATGTACAATATTGTACTTACAATTAGATTAAATTATTTTCTTTAAAAGTTAAACTTAGTTTTTAAAATAACTTTACTGTTGAGAACAACAAAACACGGTCAATGCTATACATTTCTGTTGGTTTTGCTAAGAAAAAAACATGTTATTAAAACAAACAGGTCAATAAACAAAATTATCAATAAGTAAACACCAAATATTGTTTACAAAGATTCACCAAATTAAGTTAAGTACTACTTATGAGTCAAAAATTAAAATAAACACAAAGTTATTGAAGTAACAATGTAGAACAAACTAATGCAAACAATAGACTCATAAGTTAATTAATAATTGTGCAATAATGACAGTATATAGGTACCAGACAAACCTACTTCAAGTCCCTGTTCGCTGAGCGACAATTGTAATAATAAAAAAAAAGAGTGTGTGAGAAGAGAGTGAGATGAATGAAATTAAACTGTGTGGTGTGCTCCAAATAAAAATAAGTAAAAGTGAAAATTCGGGCGCCTGGAGTACACACAAAACTATGCCAAGGATAGACTTACCTGCGGGAGCTTGAGACTTTTAATCTTCAAGCGGGAAGGCATCAATAAAAATCAATCATGAAAAGTAAGAACGACTTTATTACCCGAAGGCTGTTGGTTTGAAAATTCCTTTCTAATTCTAAAGCTAACAGCTCTAATGTGTAAAATTAAGATGACATCGCTGTTATTCTAAGACCTGTCATTATTGCACTTTTTTAAAATAAATTGAAGTTATGTATCATAAACCATACCAAACTCCGTCGACTAAATTAGGAACCTGATGGATTATCCAAGAGCATCTTGGTGATATTCGCCGAGATTGCCAACGGCGGTCCAAGATATATGCATTTTGGTAGGGGCGTGCGTTCAAAAATTTAAGTAATATGGAAAAAAAACGCCTTGTGGCTGAAAACAAACATGAATAATCGTTAGCGGATAAAAAATGGCGATTCGATTCAGAAATCGATGCAGAAATCTTTACGAGCAATATGCAATTAAACTCACCGTTTCTTCCAAAAATCAAAATGTGGTCATCAGTAGATGAATTAATCCAAGCAAATAATTATCAAATGAAGATAAGAGATCCTGAAACAATTAAATATCGGAAACTATTAGCGTCTGCTATCAAAATAGCCATGACAACGCGGAACGGACCGAAATCACAAAGAATTCGCTTACCTTAAAAAATAAAGGCTATCCAATTAGGATCATGACAAGGGCAATCGGCTACCACATAATTAGGGACTAGATGCCGCCCATCTCAAGTTATATTTTGAGATTTTATTGGAGCGCTCAAAAATCACTCCATTGATTCCAGGCTGTAGGTCGAAAAGCAAGAAATGTCAAAGTCAATTTGACAGCATCGAAAATAAAAATCAGTGTGACCACTTCACGAATCCAAGTCAACAAAAAATGAATTTTCATAAGGCAACACCAACCAGAGCCTACAAATCAAAGCAAAGAATTCAATAGTATGTAACAGGCTTAAAAGACTCGTTACACATGTTGCAGTCTATGTTATAAAGATATGAGGTCATTAACAACTGGCTTTTTTTATATTAGCAATTACTTTCAACAGAATTGATTGTTTCAGCTTTTCTGTAGCTTTTGTCAGCTGCAAATTCACCCTTAAGACGACCCACTGACCCAGTTGCTGATAGAATGACATTTTCTCTTAACCCTCATGTCAGCTGCTAGATCTACACATATTAATGTAGGTATTACAACTTAGTATTACATCTCATTCAATAATCTATCTATACCTTGTTCAATTAGTATACTTGACAAAGAAGATGGGGCCGAAATCTTCATTTTTATGTAGGTTAGAAAGTGCTACATTGGGTCCAGCAATGTAGCACTTTCTAAGCTACATCAAAATGAAGGTTTTATGTACGGACATTCTTAAATTTTTATTATGACCACTGCTAATACAGCAACTGCAAAAATTAAGTATGCACGATCACCTCTGTATGAGTCACTCCTTAATGCTCAATAGCACTATCTTGCCAAAGGTAAGCTAAGCTTTATGTAAAACTAAGATTTGGTCCAAACTGCTGCATCAAATCTTAAATCAGTGATTATTCTAAATCAACCTATCGCAGTCCACAGCATGTTGGCTGATCCCTTCCAGTCTGCGCCACAATACTGTGTCCTCGTAGTCGGTCCCAGCCACCTTTGTAAGGCCTTATATTACATACAGAATTGTATAGTAGAGTTATTCGATGTTAGGAGAATCAACAGCTTCGTACACAATTGAGCAGCAGCACTGAGTCTTGGGAAACCATAATGTTTTGTAGTGAGCTCTCAACATGTATACGAAATAGCACCACAGTGCTATTAAACGTTCAGACGTTCCTAAGTAAGCACATGATCCTGAGCCATCCATGAGCGATAGCAGCACCATGTCATTATAGTCATTCTGTACTTGATAATTAATTCATATGAGCTCTGAATTTGTATATAAATGTGTATGAATGGTAAATACAATGATGAAATTCAGGCAATAGTGGTAATAATTGGTGTTTTAGAAGATTGATTGTCATGGTATCTTCTAGTAAAATGTTATTTTTTATTAGAAGAAACACTGGGCATATAAATTGTCCCTTCTTTTTGAATAATTATTTAAAATGCAATTTTTTTCTGACCGGCACTGGGAGACGTGATACAGTTTACACTGAAAGGGTTGTGGCGGTTAATCTTATTGTTTGCTACATTAGGTGTAAATAATTACTAGACTATCACCTACTACACTAAGGCATAGTTGTTACTTTTGTTTTGGTCAAATTAACCTACTACTATTACATGTCACTCATATCTCATTGACATAGAAACCAAACACAGCTTTGACATTCCCTAAAAAGTTAATAATTTAAAAAAAAAATGCCACTTTTTGGTCAGTGGGTCGTCTGTAGTTTTCCTTTAATTAAGATGTGTATCTGTTTCACATAAAAGTGATTTGATTTTGTTTCGGGTAAAACCGAACGTCAGTTTGTATTTTTTGGTCAAGTCAATGTTGATTCACTGACACTTATTTGGCGCACTTGTTTTCTTTTGATTTAAGATTATGCGGAGCGGGTTAGTAAGCTTACAAGGGAGACGTTAACGAGTTTTTCATGGTGCATAGCCCTTTACAAATGCTATTCGAAATACATTGTGGCCATACAATAACAATCACCGTACTACGCTAAACGTCAATTATGATATTCTAAACATTAAACTTTTGTTAGTCACCGCATTTACTAACCATCGCTTCGCGTGTAAGCATCCTTATTATCTTTTACTTTTAGGCCCAAACACGTTTGTGCCCGCACAAATAGTTAAAGGCGTAAAAAAATCTAGCACCGACAGACCACCCCGAAGATGACATCAATCAATAACAAAAGAAATATCGCCAGCTGTAATTCAACATTAACAAATTGACAACTTACCCATAATGTGGTTTATATGTTTGTTTCGACAATATTAATGCACTTTTTGATATATTTCAATGGAAATAATTAAAACAATCTACCCACGCTAACAAATATTCACCCAAACCCACGCCGATCTGAGTGAGTTGCCTGTATGAAAAAGCCAGGGAGGTTTTTATAAATTTGGTTGTGCATGAACTACGAATGGATCACTTTCGAGTTTGCAGTGACTTTTGTATTTTTGTTTATGATTGTGGTATTTAAGTATTATTTGTTACGTTTCAGATTATAATTGCCTGGAACTACGTATGTTTTCAATCCACGAAAGAGAATATAATAAATATAAAACGAGAAGAACCAATCTTTGCTTAATTTACTAAGACAAAATAATGTAAGAACAGAAACAGATTGTGAATTTGTGACATCATTACTGCAAGGTCGGACTACTCAGGACAGGTCCTGCCGAAACCTTGCAGCTGTGGTTCACAAACGCACTTGCAATCAGCCTGCTTGCTGTCATAGACAACAGTCGAACAAGCTTATAAGTAGATATACAGCCAGTTATGCTAACTACCGTTTACTTTTAAGATTATACAGTTACATTTAGAGACTGCTGACAAACGATACAGCGTTTATCATCAGTCGCTTTATGCGAAACGCTTTAAAAAATATAATTGCAATCAATATTTTCAGTGTACTAGAATTATAAAGATTAGAAGAAGAAAATATATCTTGTATCGCAAAGGCTAAAAAGCCGAAACAGTTTTTTGAAGTATTTCAGTCAATCCACTCTCTGGCGGTCTACGGAAAACTTAAAGCTGTTGCGAGGTAGCGCATTTGATAAAACAAGGAACTGATGGACGCTACCGAAAGCGCCAAACTAGTAGCTCTGCAAAGCTATTCACAAACAATTGAATCAAATATAATATGTCGTATGTGGGACCACCCAAATACCTACTCCGAAATATTTTATTACGAATTTCAAAATCACGAAGTTTATTTTACCGAGAGTCGTAATTGCGATTTGTTTGTTTTCCGATGTTCATAATTATGTCCGAAGAATCAAGTGCCAAACGAGATGTCTGTCCGAAAAACGACATTCCAACTTCCAGTATTCCAAATAAACTGCTAATATTTTGATATAGAATCAAAATATTAGCAGTTTATTCGGATAGATAGGATATTATACTAAGATAAGTTCCTAATAATTCGGAATTTTTATTAATCGGTATTTTAATACTCGGAATTCGTACTTTTGATGTTTCGAAACTCGGCGTTTTGAGAATAGTAAATAAGAACGTCAGGAATATTGAAATTTCAGAATTATATAATTAGGATGAATGATCAATCGGAGTTGTTAGATTAGGAATTTTGAATCATTCGGAATTATGAAAATCGGTATTTTTAAATTGGTATTTGTGAATGTCGGAATAAAGATTTTCGTATTATTGTAGTGTACCCGTCGTATGTCTATCTCACTCGCTCTCAAAATGTCAAAAAAAAATAGAAACGACATAATCGATTTGGTTCCGATTCGATTGTTTTTGATAACCATGTAGTTCTGGGCCGACACAATTTAGATTGCCATCGACACGCTAACAAGATAAACAGGATTTTGTTGACACTGCCTCGCACCCTACGAAACAAGAATGCGCATCGTTTCCGATGGCCATTTGAATGAGTTGAGCTGACGACGCGCATCAAATTCAATGAGTCTGTCATTCAATTTAATGAGTGAGAAATTCTCACCTCATGAACATTTTATTAGTTCCTCTGTCAGGTGTTGCAAGCAATAAATTATTAGAAAACGTTTCATGTTACGGAATATCACACTCTAATTTAAACCAAAACAAAGCATTGGCACGCGCTAGATAAGTAGGCAGGCATTATTGTTAAGAAACGGAACGTAATACAAAAACGTCAGTGACGTCATTCCTCTGTCTTTTAGTCCTTGTAAATAAAAACGTGAATTTTAAAATTTAAGCACAGAAAGCGACCGCTGAAACATTACTAAGTGTCGTTGGTCTACATATCAGGTAAGCATAGTGCTAGGATGAATTTTAATGCTTGGTTTCATTGTTAATTTATGAGTTTAAGTGTTGACGTAAATTATAATAAAACGCCTTATTTATGTAATTGCTCGCGCGGATTCGCAGCTATGCGCTAAAAAATGTCTACAATGTATTTTTAGTATGTTAGCTTGTCCTCATTGGGTTCTTTTTGTGTGACCTTCAGTATAAGGGAAGGTCATAGTGATGTTTATATAATTTCGCGATGTTTAATGCGGTCATTTCTTGTCTGCGGAGTGAGCGCGTTCATTGTCCTCCCCTTGTTTACTTTTTATTCAAAACACCCGGTTGTCGTTATCAGGCCCCCTTCTCTCTCTCACTATTTTTAGAGCCATAGAATTTCGAAGAGTGGACTTTAATATCGATGTGGGCGCTTGTTTCTTTTCAAATGTAATATTTAAAACACCACACTCACAGAGTGCGAAATATTACATGAATAAACAGTTAAATAGGCCAACCTTTGTGTCTTGTGTTTTACTAAAGGTGAGTCCTCAGTCCTACTCTTTGCTTTATTGTTAAGTGTTGACAGTCACATAAAGGAAAAGCGCATGATTTTCTTTTGTCGAGGAAACAAAAGAATCTGTTTCGTCAAAACAAACAAAAGACCTCTATTATGTCCAAGAATTATGGTGCGCAATTTATTTGTCACATTAGTGCAATTACCTATAGATTTTATTCATCATCATCAGCCCATGTTCCCACTGCAGGGACTCAGGCCTCCTGTCTAGGAGAGGAATGGGCTATAATCCACCACGCGGGCCCAGTGCGGGTTGGTAGTTGTCACATCAACTCACGTTAACTCACGTCATGTTTTCGATTTTTTTGGTTCTAAGACATGCTGGTTTCCTCACGATGTTTTCCTTCACCGTTTTGAGAACAGCAGTGATGAAATATATACTACCTACACAAAGTAATGCGCCTGCCTGGGTTCGATCCCACGACTTACAGTTCGTAAGTCGGGGCCGCCACCGCTGCTCTATAATCCCACCCACTGGTAATATTTCAAAAAGCATCCTGTATATTTAACGAATATACGTTCGTATTATTATACAGTTTGCCCGCTTCAGAGCACAGACCAAACTATTCGAAAGGACGTGAAATTAATGTCGTCATTACCACAAAATATGTAAGGTTAATGTTTTTGTAGCGATGCAGTCGCGCGTTCGCATCGCTACAGTCGTGATGCGGTCGCTAGCAGTTTGCCCTCGCCAATAAAACTAACGTGCGTCAGTCACTACAAAAAGTTGCCGTGGGCAAGGGGCGTAAGCAAAATATCGGAAATAAATCGTTTATTTCCCGTAGTACACCCAGGTGGACTAGGCGGGTGGACGGGCCCGTCGTCCACCCGCCCCGTCATACACGAAATAAATGTAGGTACTAATAAAAAAAAACCTATTTCCAAAACGTTTCCTATGACGAAGCTAGAGGAAATAATGCAACACTGCTTTTTGTACTACTTTTAGTGCTTGGATTCAAGTTAACGTAACGTAGTAACGATTATCGATGACGATGACACGATGATGCATGTTCTCCTTCCTTTCTAACTCAAACTCAAAGCATTTATTTGAATTAAATCATTACAGGGACTATTGAATGTCAGTAAAACAAATAAAATAAAGCTACTGTCACAGTCACAAGGCATACAAACTTGTGAAAGTACTGTGGTTGCCATCCCAAAGAGTACATCATCTCTATGGAGAAGAATGGGCGAGAAACTTCATGGACACTCATTTAAATAATTAAATTCATAATTCTTCCAAATGTTGTATAATGATGTGTTTGCACATGTATATCCCTCTGCGCTCTATTACATGGAAGAGACGCCGTTGCACACACGTTTACCGCATACTCAGTACATCATACCAAAGCCACCAACATAGAAATTATTCACAGATATAATTTAACAAAAAAAGTACTATTTTCATCATTGTATATTCAAATGGGCCCCGCCTGCTTCCAAGGTTTGTGCTTGTTTTTCAGTCAGGTTTTTTAGTTTTTCAACTACTTTTTTTTTTTAAATTTCCAGCTTTTTAGTTAGTCACGTAAAATACACACATCAAAAGTGTCTAGGGATCAAGCATTTTTATGCGGATTTCTTGAGATTGAGATGTGGCTTTGTAATAAATTTATGATTTTATAAATTTATATGGATCCTTTTTGGTGCATTTCATAATTTGAATCAGGAACTGTGAATCAAATTCGAGTAAAAGATGAAAATCAGCTGTCAATATTTTCCCTATAAAAACATACAACGCATTGAAGACATTATTAGTGCTACTGTTTCCCTACTACTGATTAGAACCAACGTTATTATGGAGCGGCGACGTCATTTAAGCAGGGAAGAAATGCTCAGAGCCGTGGGAATGATAGAAGCTGGTTCCCGGCAACGTACTGTGGCTTTAGCTCTGAATACAAGTCAGAGTGTTATCAGTCGACTTTGGACACGTTACCGAAGCACTGGTACCGTGGCTGAGCGCCATGGAGGACGGTATCGCTGCACCACACGGAGACAAGACCGATACATTCAAATCTTAACTCGAAGAGCTCCAACAATAACCGCCATGATGTTAGCCGTGAGGCTTCATCACTCTTCAGGGAACTTAATTAGCGACCAAACAGTCAGAAACCGCTTGCATGAAGTGAACCTTCATTCCCGAAGACCGCTACGGGTACCACCTATGCAATGCACAATCGCAATGCACAATCGTAGGATTCGATATCAATGGGCTCTTGAACACAGAAATTGGGCAGAAGAACAATGGCGTTTCGTGTGCTTTTCTGATGAGTCTCGTTTTGGTATGAAACCGGATATAAGACGTATACGACACTGGAGAACCCCTGGACGCCAACAGCGATTAAAATCCTGCCAGGAAGTCCATCCTTATAGTGGTGGAACCATCATGGTATGGGCGGGTATTTGGATCGGCGGAAGAACTGAGTTGATTTGGATCAGAGGCAACCTCAACGCTCAAATTTATGCTGAGACGATTGTATCAGACGTCATCGTTCCTCTACAAGTGCAAATCGGTCCCTTATTTCAGTTAATGCATGATAATGCACGACCGCACACCGCAAGAGTTGTAAGACAGACTCTCGCCGCAGCTAACATCAATGTCCTGCCCTGGCCTGCTCAGTCGCCAGACTTGAACCCGATTGAGCATGCATGGGATATGCTACAGAGAAGAGCTCTGCCGAATATGGAGGGTATCCAGTCGCAAGAAGACCTTTTTTTGTTGTTGCAACGAACATGGGCGGCCATTCCACAGCGTGATTTGGATGAACTCATTTTGAGTATGCCAAACCGATGTTCTTGTGTTGTTAGTGTTCGCGGTAGAAACACGGATTATTAATTGTTTAAGTTACCCAATAAAATTTTAAAGAAAACTGTTATTTCAGTCTTTTTTTCGAACTTTAATGTTAGTGGTTCAAATGTCAAAAATCCCTTTATTAGGAAAATGGCAAATTTCTTTATTAATGCAAAGGTGACTTGGTTTATCGTTACTGTGACAAACGAAAACACTTATTTGATGAATCCTTAAAGAAAATTTTAATTAATATCAATCAGGAGAAAAGTTATTGCAAAAATATTATGTTGATCCCTAGACACTTTTGATGTGTGTACTTGGCAGACGATTTAACTTTTTTATACGATTTGTCGCTTTGAATTTCATTTAAACATATAAGTTGTACATATTTTTGTAATCTCCTTTTCAAACCCTTTAGTTTGATACCCTACTCGATGGTAACGGAAGAAATAAGATCCGCATTTTTCTGTTTTTTATTATTTTATAATAGCCAGTGACATTTACGCCACCAAGACGAATCTAACGACGTATATTCTATCCAAATCCGTTTATCCGTTAGGGATTAATGATGGAACAATGTAACGGACATAGACATACATACAGGTCAAACACATAACCCTTCTTTTGGGCTTCGCCGCAGTCGGGTAAAAAGTTAGCTGTCTCAAAACATCCATGATTAGTATCTTTATATTGTAATTTTATACAATAAATTACATTAATTATTTTCTTTTATCGATATCTATCGATCAAATCTGGATCCGACCTTACTACACTACTAATTGTGTAGCATAGAACTTGAAAAAAAAAAACGAAATAGTTCAACAATCGATCCAAAACAAATTTTATTTTAATGGGAAAAGTCACGCTATGATTGCAAAAAAAAAATACTACACCAGCTGTGTACAAATAACTAAAAAATATCCTTGTCTTATCAGCTGTCTAAAAAAGTATAAAACGTAATACAAAGTCATGGACTACATTATGAAAATTGTTTTTGATTTAGTACAGGTACAGTAGTAAATCTCGGATTTCTCTTTAAAAAAATCGAAATAACTCGTAAACTACTCAATTTCGGGGGAACATTTGGTGGCTTAATTTACTGCATTTAAATTTTTAACCCTACCTTCACGTCCTGTAAGGAATACGCGATAAACGGCACTTTCATGAAAAACTTATTTTATTTAAGTTATATCTATCATAATAGCTAATATATTATAAAGTCTAATTAAGGCTACTTTTATTTTAGGATAATAATTGGAGATCCGTGAAATAAACCCGAGAAAATTTTAACAAAATCCGATTTAAACGGCTAATCTCCGAAACTGCTTAACCGATTTTGACTGGACTTTTAGATAGCCGATGAAATAGTAACTAACTAATAAAACCGCGCAAAAAAAATAAAAGTCTAGAAATTGGTAACAAAATCCGATTCAAATTCTGATTGTAAGAAATATTGATGTAATAATGTTGTCCTTGATACAATTGATGGGTGGGTTGTTATATTATGTTATGTATACAGTCAATTATTGACTGTATACATAACATAATATAACAACCCACCCATCAATTGCGTGATTTAGTCTTAATAAGTGCTACATTGACGAGCAACAGAATCATCATCATCTGCCTAGTCATTTCCCAACTACATTTATTTTTCATGGAGCGACTGCTTATCTGACCTCCACAACTCAGTTAGTACTGAGTACGATATCCTTCGATAAAGACTGGTTGTTTCATTTCAGTCCACTGACTACCTTAGTCAGTGAACTGAAAGACTGCCAAAGATATGGCAGCGTATATGGCACCCGGGAGCAACGGCATAACGTGCTTCTGAGGTACGGAGGAAACACACACAGACTAACCTAGGCAAGCACGGCTTAACCTAAAGATCGAGCCGATCGGCTGTTATAAGCCACGAGCTGCACCTGAACAGCGACAGAGTATTTAATTGTTAGCAAACAAGCATGTTATTATTTAATATTATCAAGCAGGAAGTGAGAGAGTATTTTCATGACATAGATGAACCTTTTTTAATTAGGTATTCTGATCGACTCTTTAAAAGCAGACTTCAATTGGGTATCAGTACGACAAAATATTAGCCCGCCTTAAGCCTACTCGTAATTGTAGTCGTAAAATCAACATTTTCTTAAACTTACTTACGTTTCTTGGGGTCGACAGAAGGCGTTGTTTTGTCCTTTCCCCCCGTTAACCGTTATCCAATCAATTGTACCTTTTTCTCAGATATTATTCCTCGCACAATTCATCCATCGTTTCACAGTCGTGAAATATACATAAATAAAACCTACTTAGGTATTTGCACAAATTACATATGATACAATAGTGTGTCCTGGACTCGCAGAGGTCATAAGAAGAATACTGGAGACATACTTAAGTATGTAAAAGTCAAAGCAATTTTCATAACAATTCGCGCCTTGTATTCAAAACGGATGGTGGCTATTGAAGCCAATTGTAGCATGCAATTTATCACTATTGCACATTAAGGCTGTCTATCACAATAAATCAGTGCATCCCTTTAACGACGCCACGGCGACGACGTTCCCACACTTCGTTAAAAATTTGTCAGCCATCTTAATTATCCTTGTTTACGTTCGATGTTTAAAATATTTCGCTGTTAAATTAGTGCAAACTGTACACAATGGCAAACGTGGGAGGAAAATTGTTCTGTAGCATAGGTACATAAATTGGTTTCCAAGTTATTTGCGTTCTTAGTTGTTTTTTATTGACCTGATTGTTTATCCAATTAATGTTGTTTGTTTATATTTCCAGTCACTGCTAAATCTGTTGCATTTGACGCCTCCTTTTTTAACTCTTCTCCTTACCTTAATAAAATTCAAAATTTGTATAGGTACCTCAGATTCAAGGGGAACGTTCGAGTATTACGCAGGCAACGTAATTTTTGGAGATTTTTGGCCCCAAATGCAGCATAACATTTTTCAAAATATAAACAAATCAAATAGACATAGTAAATATGTAACTAATAATACATAGTAACAATAAAACAACAAACAATTAGTAAGAAATACACAACTAGATTGTTTGACAATTTGTTAATTACATAACGAGGCCTGAGGGCTGGCAGAGGAAAGGTGAACCGTTGAGCAATAAGGAAAAATATTAATTACCCTTGTATTCAGACTGGTATTGTTATGGTTTCAGAGGGGGAGAGTTTGGAAGAATTTCGTCATTATTGTTTACATTTTTGTCGACTTGTTTGCGTAATGAAAAGTGGCATAGTACGTGTCGGAACACGTGAAGGGTTCTCGTAGTCGGGGACTCGGGGTGTAATATTTGTCCGCAAAACAAGCCAAACATTAAAGTTTAACTTAAAAGCACCAACTCATATTGTAAGTTTGCACGCATACCCCGTATTGAGTGGTAGGTACCATGCTATTTCAGGACCTCTTACAGGTGTATCTGGTTATCACCTGTAATCTAATCAAAGAAATATTTTCTGTACTTAGATTTTTTAAACTCATTATTGTTTAATTTAGATAAGGGTAAATGTTGATATTCATGAGGATTTACCTAGTTTGAAAAAAAGAGAATGGACGAAATAAAACTTGTTGCGCCGATCCCAAGTAGAATGGGATAAGGGCAGGAAGATGATGATAAATAAGCCAGTCGGGACTCGAACCCGACTACTCGTAACTAGCCGCTGATCACCACTGCTCTACAAAATATTTATATTACAAGCTTAACTCACAAGCTTAGCTTAAAATATAGAGTTGGCAAATATTCTACGTGATACCAACTGTGCTATAACTGGCTGACCAGTTAACGCCGACACTTCAACAAATGGTTGTGATTGAGCATCGTGATTGAGCATCGTGATTGAGGAACATTCTGGATAATTGTCTGGGTTGATGTCCTCAACCGGCTTTATGCAGTTATGTACAAGATTTAGGGCTGCGACTCCCTTGATTGATTTTTGTCTTCTGACTTGGTCCCTCCCCCAGGATACGCGTGCCGTACCTGACTAACACGAAAGATTACATCATGACCTCATCCTTCCGTTCGTTCCACAATGGCATACAAGCTACTGGCATAATGTAGTCCCTGGCATGATTATTTGTACCACGTGACCGTCCTGTAAACGTGACGTTGGAAAGTTCGCCAATAAATTGTCGTTTTGTAATATAAGTAAATATAGGTGCTGCGTCACGAGCTATTTAATGATGTACCTTCGTGACCGTACACTGTGCAGATGGATTTGTTTGCGAGAAGTACGTGGAGACAGAATGATCGCTTAGTCACTCATTAACTAATTACTTGTTAATGTATGGAAATAAACATGTTATCGTTTTTGAGGTAAAATGTGTGTAAATGCACGTATACAATATCAAGTGTTGGTTTGTCAAGATTAGTAAGAATGTGAGGTCTTTGAGCGTCGATTTTATTTTCTATATAGGTATATAAAGTATCTATTCTTTCCTGTATATGTGTCATGCATGGAGCCAAATAACTGCGTAACCATTTGGTTGTGTAATTTTTTGCCTGTCTAGCGAGACATATCCAGAAAACGATCGAAGTAGGTTAAAAAATTCCAAAATACATGGGCGCCACCCCATGACCTGCAGAGATCTGCTCACGAGATCAGTGGCTGATTAGCTGATAGGCGACACGTGTAAACCGATAACAATGCTCTAATGTTACTTCCACCAAACAAAACGGAACAAACAGTTTAATTTAAATCTTTTTATCCCACAAAAGCTGATGCTGCTACTGTTGCATTTATGACTATCTTTTAAATGATCCTTTTGTTAATGTTTTTGTTATCTACTTTATGTACTTAATGATAGTGAGTTTTCCTCAATTCATAATTGCGCGCGGTCTCGGGACGGACGGACGTTGCCTTTAACTACTGGAATTATTTACTAACATAGACATCGTTGCGAGCTATCATTATCACTCATTTGCAGTAAGAACTGAGGTAGGCACAGTGATTGAACCTTGTAATCAGAGCGTGTAGAGAGAAGTCTCAATGTTATTTATTATTTAAAAGGATTCCTTCATAGTTATCTTGTCTTATATTTGTCATACGGCATTAAAACTCGTCGTTGCAATATTTCCCTGACCGGGACTCACACACAGCATGTTCAAAGATTTTTATACAATGTTGTTTTATTCCCAGATTTCAAAATGAGTAAGCTGTGCAGACAAGTTTCCATCGAGTCCCCCGGACCTACGATGAGGGAATGCGTGTTCAGTTTCGACGTACCCGTCCCTGACGTGCCCATGTACGGTGCCAGGATACGAGTGGTGTACGCGGGAGCTTGCTACAGAGCCAACAAGGCTCGCTCAGCCTCCGTTTGCAGCACATCTTCCATATCCTCCATCGGCAGCCTCTCGGGAGAAATGGAAAACTTCGGCATCCATACCCACGCCGCTCCTTCTCACATAGGTATCAGAGATGGTGCCTTGTTCCCAGGCTATGAAGTCGCTGGCGTTGTAGACGCTATCGGCAAAGCTGCAGAAAGACTAGACGGAATCAAAGAAGGGTCCAGGATTGTTTTGTACCCCTATGATGGTGTGCCCAATGGGTATGCGGAGTACATTGTCGTGCCAGATTTTAAGTGTTTGGTGCCTGTACCTGACCAGCTGCCTTTGAGCGTGGCGGCGATGTTGCCGACTGGTGCTCTGCTGGCTATGAATACGGTGGCCACGGCTGGGGAGTGTCTAAAGAGGGTGTTGGAGGGACCATCGAAGAAGGACAACACGACGGTACTCATCGTGGGCACCGGCGGGCTGGCGCTATGGGCGCTGCGTATCGCCACTCACTACTTCAAGAACGCATCGTACAACAATCGCATCCGCATCTGTGTGGCCACACTCAAAGACGAAGGATTCATCCTGGCTAAGGAATGCGAAGAGTAAGTTGTGCACATTGTTTATTCTTGTGTCATTAGAAGGTTTTAACCTCAATTGGCGTAATGTCGTGACTTTCAATAATCTTACATTTTCTGTTTAGCTTATCAATTAATGCATTCATATTTCTAACACATGTAGGTTTAATAACATCTGCACACAAATATTATCTTGATCTATGCCCAAGGTTGTTGAGGTCATCATATTGTTTGATTTAATTTGGTTGTATAACATTGATTAATAGGGTAAGAGACACAATTTTAAAATCTTTCTGAGCATTAACAACCCCTGATGATGTTCTACATCTGACTGCGAATTTGAACAATCTGCACATCACATTTTATGGGAGTGTAGTCTTTGTCAGAATCAACGTAATATTATGTTAAATAGTGTACAGGTTACATCCGGAGTTATTTACTATACGGACCTTGTAGAAAAAGAACAAACCGTGCGTTCAAGCATTTATGTCATACCTATTATTGGAATCAAATATAACAGCTCACAACTTAGGACCCAGTAATATTAAACAATAATATCCGTGGTGCTAGGCAACTGGGTTTATCCCAGTTGTACATATGCCCTGTGTGCCTATTGGTCTTGTTCTGTTCTGTCTCCTGCTGATATAGAGGGAAGTGGAAATTATGATTTTCCTACTCCTCCGCTATTCCTTTATGATTAATTTCGTTGCGGGATCCAAGACAGTTAAATCGTTTCTCTGGGACTTCGTCGAGCTTCATCCTCTCGGCGCTTTTCTTGTGGTCGCCACTGTTGATTCATGCTAACAGGAGTTACAGTGGTTTGGGAATAGCTTGGCGGGCTTGTCCCAATTAAAAAAACCCTGAGGACCCTGAGTATCGCAAAAATTATTCGCACGGTGACAATAAGAACATAAATAACATCTCGGCACATATATGAATACAATTGAAAGATGTCTCAATTGAAGATGCATTATCAGTGCACAAAAGGCGAATCAGTTCAGTCTGATTAGTTAATGGTCAATTGGTCGTAGTTGCGGACTGCTCGACACACACACACAATGTCACCGCTTGTGTGCAAAGTGGTGTTCTGAAGTAATTGGCAAATGAACCGATGTTTATGTTTGGCCGACGTACACGATGTTTACACGACCTAGATCAAGTTCACGTTAAAAAATAGCTCTTGTGTTAGATGATTTACAAAATCCGGCCATGTGCATGCACGCACAATATAGGGTTCCGTAGTTGCCCACAAAAAAACATGTGAACCTACTAAACTGATGAAGTACCCTGTCTACCTGCCTCCAAACGATGATTTTATTGTAAAAAATAACAAACTTACATTTGCAGTTTTATGTTTAGGAAAATATTTCATACAAGTACATTTTATAAGTTGGTCGACTATTACTCGTAAACTTGTAAAGCCTACTTAGCTGTGATAGTTTTCTTTTTAATGTTGTTATATAAAGGTACTAATACCATGATTTTTTTCATCCAAACACAACTGTTTAGCTGGTAGGGGTAATTTTTGTTAGACTCAAGTGTCGTCGTCGTCATCCCTCGGAGGGACACTTGAGTCTAACAAAAATTTGCACTTTAATCGAAAAAGTATTTCAGCAAATCGCAATATTTATTAAAGGCCTATTCAACAACACCCCACAATAATGGGCTTCGCGAGAAAAAAAAAATATCCCTACTTTTTTGTGTAGGTAGGTACTGGAGATACACTAAACAAAAAAAAAATTACGAAAATTTCCGAAATTTATCGGAAAAACTGATTAATATCGTTTCGGGATTTAAGACAGTTAAATGGTTCCTCTGGGACTTCGTGTAGCTGACTCGAGCTTCATTGTTTAGGAGCTTGTCTGGTGGCCGCTACTGTTGGTTCTGGCTCTCAAGTTGCAGTAGTTTGGTAATAGTGTGGCGGGTTTGTCCCAAATACTAAAAAAAAGCCCAGTGTTACGCTTATTACGGTCTCTTAACTCTCGACTCATGAAATTATCCCAAGCTTTTGCTTTTGTTACCCCTTATTTGTAAAATAACTGTGACTTCCGGCGTTGGTCTACCATTCTGGGAGCGTACCCAATCATTACAGTAGTATGTCGAAATTCAAAGGTTGTTGTTTTTTAGTATTCCCACATCTACACCGTTTCCGAAGTCCGAGATTCCCTCTTATGTGCTTTAGACTGACTGAACTGTCGATTATCTTTTCTTCGAAACAGAGTGAACGTAGTCCAGTGGACCGAGGATCTCTATGAGAAGCAGCTCATCGAAAGGACGACAGACGCGTGTGGTGGCCCTGTTAATGTGGTTCTGAACTTTGGTACTACCTCTCGATCGCTGCATCGCTCTTTACAATGCCTTGCACCTGTAAGTAGAAATATTTTTACCCCCTTCACGTTGTCTGAAATGCTAATAAGTTCAGCAACGAGTTTTTTTAATTAAACTGTACACTATTGAAACTGATCACTCTCCTTGTTGTACATTCTGGTGATCACAGTAAGTGTTGTACAATGTTGTTGGCTAAAGTAACAACATTATACAACAACAAATAACAATTCCATAATTTTAGTTACCTTAACCTACCTGTTTGACCTGGTAAATACCTACTGAAAATATTATGTTCTCTGTCAGGGTGGAGTGGTACTAGTTACCGAAGATGTCGGGGAGCACCTTCTGCCTAAGTTCACCAAGAAAGCGGAGGGCATGAATGTGAACATGGACATCGTTCCCAACGGTTCCATAGAACAGCTCAAGCAACTCGTAGGACTGGTGGCTAGGGGTGAAGTAAGTATAAGCATGTTTTTGTTTTACAGGAGGGGTGAATATGATACCTACATTGAAATTAGGTAAGTTGTTGGTGTTGTTGGTTGTTGGTGTGTTTGGCTAAGTTCAGTGTGGGGGCTGCGGGCCTGCGGGTTCCCGTCGGGGCTGCGGGTCCCGTCGGGGCAGCGGGTTGTTCGAAAGAGATACCGCGGAGCAAGGGCTAAGAAGGAACATGGGTGGTTTTTAGTCAGTAGAAGTCTGACATTCCCTTCCGCTCTGCCCAAGAGCTGGAGGGGTTATTTGATGATTTCCCACCACCCAAAAAAAAAAAACGGTCAGTGTCATCTCTGTCACCCTGTGAGTATTTTAGCTCGATATATTGATGTCCATTGCCCAGACGGTCTTGAAAAAATGATGATCTATCAGTGATAACGATAATTTACAAAAAGTAGAATGTGGTGATTTAAACTTATTGACAAACAATTAACAACATTTTCAAAAGTTGTTAATGAAAGCGATTAATTAATTTAGGTGTTACAAATACAAGTGTCTGTTGACACTAGTATTTGTATTGGTAGAACCGTCAACCAAGCATGTGCATCCAACTAAGTACCTAACTCTTCGCAACAATTATTGCTGGGCAAAGACTTTTTTGTGGGGTGAAAAATCACGTTTTACGGTGAAACTTAATGTAGAACACTCAAAGCATTGTCCTGGGCAACACCAAACTTGTCAAAATCAACAATTATGAGATCAATGATAGACCATTCCTCCGTGCCTCGGACAGCACGTTAAGCTGTTGGTCCCGGCTGCCATATATAGATCTTTGGCAGTCGTTACTGGTAGTCAGTGACCTGAAATTCTGACATCCAGTCTTACCAAAGAGTATCGTATTACCTAGTATTAACTGGGTTGTGGAGGTCAGATAGGCAGTCGCTCTATGTAAAATACTGGTATTCAGCTGCATCCGGTTAGACTGGAAGCCGACCCCAACATAGTTGGGAAAAGGCTAGGCAGATGATGATATGATAGACCATTCTGACACTATTGAATAGCAGACTCGGGGCCCTGGAGGATGCTTTGAACAGTAAACGGGCCATGGAGGTAAATAAACTAAAGTAATTAATTAATTACATTAGAAAGTAGTTTTTTTTTAATCTTGTGAAATATTTGGAAGTTTGACCAAAAAAAAAATATCGCAATGATGACGAGGACAAGTGCCTTTTGGCTTCTTAAAGAGTATATTGTTATGCCCTTTATTTTTTTTCATTCGCATTTCCATACCGAATACCGCTATTAGTTTCGCTAACGTTCACGTTTATCTTACTTCTGAGAATGTATTTTCTGAATTAACTATTGAAGTCTAGTTTACTTAGGAATTGCTCCTCCAAACATAAGCAGTAACAGTAATTATGAGGGAGAAAAGATGTACCTTCCTATGTGCGATCTTCCTCTAATCAGAAACTGCTCTAAAGATTTCCATAGTGGACTTTCAAGAATAGGGCAGTTGACAAAAAAAATCTAATTAGTCCGTCAGATCGATTTTATTTTGCACGTAAACAAACAATGAAGATGACACAGTGCTTTGAAAACTCGTGTGACGTCATGTTGTAAGACATAAGTATGAATTTTTTTACCGGCGAGTGACGTCACAAGCCCACTCAAATCTTTGACGCGTTTTATCTTTGTCAATTTTTATTGATTTGATAAAACAAAAAATACGTATCCAATATTTTTCGATAATCTAACAGACGGACTAATTACAAACATATATTTTTTAGTAAGGGAACATAACTATTACCACATCTACGTGAAGCGTACGCGAAGCTTGTTGATATCTCGTCAATATTCGCAAGCCACGAGTAGTTTTTGTTGGAATCTAATCCGTCTTTAGCACGAAAAGCAGACAGGTAGACTTTCTACCTCGTGTGCTAAACACGGGTGTCTTGTACGTCACCATGTATCGAACGTTGTGGTCGGACAGACCCTACATCCAATACATAGGTCATTAAGACCCCATGTGTAAGATAAGTTTTTTGGTAGTCCATCCCCTCTCATCCCGTATCTACCTGTTAAAATCCGCATACTCATACAACTTGCGGAGAATAAGGGTCAACTGATAAGTTCAGCGTCCCTCTTTAATTCCATCATAAGCATAGGAAATGGTATGTAAACCATGGAATTAAGGGTACCGATATGTTCATGATGCTATTAAAGAAGTACAAAGAACGTATCGGTTGCCCATAATCCCGCAGTTCGTGCGAGCATACTGATGGTAACATGTAGATAGCGGATCAGAGGTGATGGACTATACGTCTAGCAGTACGGCAAGCGTATATATAGGTCCCGGCGTAAACACTGCACTGATTGATTCACAAGGGGGCAATTCGCTCCCTCAATGCAAGGCCAATTTAGCCCTATTTATCCAATTGCAGTGTTAGCTTCCAATCAAGGCACTACTACATATATCATTCCTGACAGTGCATGGCACCAGTGCAATCGCTCCTGTCTTCCCATGCAGATGTATCTCCCAGCAGTCCAGCGAAATCTTTGACGTAAGTCAATTTTATTTTATTTATTGCAACAATTTTGCTGAGATTATTCGCTAACTGGATTATCTCGGTTTATTCTGGAATTGTTTTGTGTTTTTAGCTTCATTTCTCTCGTTTTTTTTTGAATTGTTGGTTTGTCTATCTGATAGGTCTATAATTATAGGAATGATGTTTTAGTTATTTGTTTGCCGATTTTTGTCAACGGATGCCGTTCACAAAGACCGGCTCGGAGGAGAGAGCAGATTTTTCACCACGTAAAAGACATAGTTTTGAATCATTGTCGTAAGATTTATTTTTACATATGGGGAAAACAAGTGGCTTCGTTAAGTCTTACTGGTCTTTGACCAATTTTTTTTCGCTGCTGTCTATTGTGTCCATTGCATTTATGTCGGTTTTGTTTTATAACATTGATGAATTATTGTTAGATTGTTTTTAATTAGGCGGTGTTTCAACCTGCAATATTGATTGTCCCACTATGACATGCCCATAGCCTTTCCACAGTTCTTTCCGGTATTCTCCGGGCAATCTCTCTCAAACGGCTCTAAGAAGTCACGCCAGCATTTTCCTCCTTGACGACGCTGCTTTACAGATTTATAAAATGAATGTTAAATCATCTGATTTTACCTATCAGGTTGAACTGTCCATTTATGAAAACTGATCATCATTAGCCTGTTAATGTCCCCACTGCTGCGCCAGGCCTATTTCAGGCCTCCGCTCTTTAAGAGGGGCCATAATCCACCCACGCGGGTCCAGTGCGAATTGGTAGATGTCACACAAGTCTTCGAATTTTTGGTTCTTTCGCCGATATGACACCAAATTTCGTTTATATAACAACCACCATTATTCCTTTCAACGAACGTTTATTTGCTTTGATTATAGAGCTAGCCACTGAAAATAATAAGGCATAATTGAATTCGTACCGTAGTTTCTGCCTACCCCCACGGGAAATAGGGGTGAAGTTATGTATTTTATGTGATTTTTAATAGTCGTTACGAGTAGTCTGAAGCCGGCCAGCCTTTCCTAGGAGTATCGTATCGTATTACTGTGTTACCTAGTTGTGAAGCTCAGATATGGTACTCAGCTGCATCCAGTTAGACTGGAAGCCGACTCCAACATAGTTTGGGCAAAAGGCTAGGCAGGTAGCAGAAGCTATAACATTATGACGGCACGGTTGGCGCAGTGGCTAAGCGATTGGACTGCTGCGCTGCGTGTCGCGGGTTCGATCCCCGCACGGAACAAATATTTGTATGGCCTGCAGATAGTTGTTTCGGGTCTGGGTATTTGTGTATGTGACTTTATATGTTTGTGAACGCACCCACGATACACGAGAAATTCCTAGTGTGGGGAAACAAAAAAAGAAATATATCAAAAATATCCTATTTCAAAATAGTTTCAAATATTGGTAACGTTCTAGCACATTAGCGAAGTCAAAGATTTCAACGAGTTATCACGTGCAATTATTTCGAGTAGAGCACGCGAGCTCTCATTATCCGCACAAGGTCGATGATGCCCGCGCACTTTACCGGTATATTATGTAACACACACCTGGTTATCAGCCTCTTCAAACTAATGAAATACTCAAGTGTAATGGCATTGAGATAAAATAGAAATCATTTCGGGAGGATAGATAACCATTTATGAATGATTTATTTCAATCGGTGTCGCGTGGCCGATGTAGGTACATGTAATGAGGAGGAATGAAACGCATGTGCCTAAAAAAGTGATGGATATAATTGATGGTTGGAGAGGGAGAGGAAGGCCAAAGAAAAAATGGATGGATCGTGTGTGGAATGATGTGAATGAGAAAGGAGTAAATGCCACCGTGACGTGTAACAGGGAAGAATGGAAGGAGAAAACGTGTTGTGCCGACCCCAAATAGAATGGGATAAAGGCAGGAAGATGATGGCAGTGTCGCGTGGCCGATGAGATTGGCAGAACAGCTAATGTCTGTGCTGCAGTCAGTCTAATGCACATCAGGCCCCGCCGACAAATATTTTCGACTTGAATGATTCGAAGCCCAAGGAACTCGTAGCTAAATAAAAACAGCCGCTTGGGTTGATCTTCATGTTAAGCCGCGCTGGCCTAGTTTGTTTGGATGGGTGACCATCCATTACATACCGGGTTTCCTCTGTGCCTCGGAAAGCACGATAATGCTGGTCCCGGCTGTCAATTGTAGATCTTTGGCCGTCGTAAAGTAGGCAGTGGGCGGCAATTCTGACAACTAGTCTTAATACTCAATACTCAATTCTTTATTCTTTATAGTCTTACCTATGGGTATCGTTTTGCCCTTTACTAACTGGGTTGTGGAGGTCCTGCATCCGGTTAGATTGGAAAGCAACCCCAACATAGTTGGGAGACGGCTAAGCAGATGATGAATGGTTTGAAGCCGCGGACTTGTCCGCCTACAACAAAGTCCACACATGGTAAATCGGCTTTCGTGTGTACAGAGGACGGAGAGTATGAGTATAAGACGGAGCGTATTTTTTCTGATCTCTAAGTAAGAACGTGTATTAAAAAGCAACCGTTGTCAAGCCAATTTGCGAACATCGCTATATTTTGTTACGTTAAACCGACGCGTCATTGCATAATGATCGCCTATGTACAAGACGAGCACCCATATAATGCTTAAGGTCTAAACCTCTCTTCTTGATCACATAATTAGCGTCGATCTTGAAGAACTGCAATGACTTCTCTACGACCTTCACACTTATAAGTAAACAGAATCTTCCATTATCCTGTTAGCAGCCGCTGGATGTTATTAGATAACCGGTGTAATCGGCCAATCGTTTATAATGCGCCCCGTTAACCGGTAGCCGGGACTCGTAGCTCAATTGAAATTACAGTCGCTACTGCGCCGTGCAGAGCTCAGTCAAGATCAATGTGACGGTACATTGTGAGCCAAACTAAAGGATACTAACAAAGAAAAACTATAATATGACTGATATGTTGGAACTTCGTCCGCGGGTCTTGAACTGTTCCTGTAATAGAATGTAACACATGACACAGGAGACAAAGTGACACCCTGTATTAGTGTAACACTCCTTTTACGTATATTTTGTGTGAGGTAGTGATTTTGACTGAGGTACGTGTTACATTGTACAGTTCATCTATCGTACCAGCAGGGCTATGGTGTATCTTTTTAAATGTCAGTGGCTATCATTGTGTCCATCGATTAACTGTCAAATGGTTATGATTTGGTATACTAAACTAACCATTTGGCAGTTAATTATTGGGCACTATGATAACCACTGACATTTAAAAAGATACGCAATAGCCCTGCTGAATCGTGAAGTGTCGCGTTCGTTCCTCTCGCGTTAGTGCTAAACACGCTGCTTAAGGTGTATCAGAAATCTCGTAATCGCTTTCACCGAAAATTTAAAACATGGCTGTTCTTCTAGCTGTCTTATCTCAGGCTGGCACTGATCCTCCTCCAGCCCAAGTGGAAATCTTGGGCCTCTTCTAAGCAGGTAATAAAATCGAAAAAAAAAGTGCTCCAAAAATGTATCATGTTAGTCAATACCAGCTTCTCAATATGTGTGCCAAATTTCATAAGGGTGTGTTTGCGCATATCGTTTTTATAAAACTAGTCGGGACTTAAGGGCAAATAATATATTTTCTTAATCAAAAGTAAGTAAGTTTAAAAAAGATTTACTCATTTTTACCTTAGCAACAAAACATTTGTACTCGGGGCGTTAGGTTTCACGAGGGGTATTTTACTTTTCGTTTTCGTAGTTTGTCCCGTAGTAAAACTTGCTAATTTTCATGTAAAGCTATATATTACTCCCTCGACTGACGTAACTGCGTCGTTGGTGTAGTGGTCGCAAGCGCGACTGCTGCCCCATAGCCAGTCCTGCGGTCGATTCCCAATTTGGGCAAAATGTAATTGGGTTTTCAGTAGCAGTGGGCAATAGGCTTGCATGGGACTTAAACATAACTGGTGAAATGTGGGTCACACCTCTGCCTAAACTTTCGGGGATTACATTTCTTTTAGGTATGTCCCTTGTTTTAACACTCCGCATATATTTTTACTGTGACCGTAATGTGTAAGTAAAAAAATGTTTTTTTTTCGTGAACAGATCGAACCTCCGCCACACTCCGTGTTCCCGGCAGAGGAAGCTCAAGAGGTCGTGAGGAAGCTCTGCAACTCCGAGATCAAAGGGCGGGCGATCCTCAAGTTTCACAACATTGACTAATGGACCGCAGAATACCGAGACACTGTGACTAAACACTATATCTGCTTAGAATAGACGGTACGTAGCACGTATAGTTATCTGTAGATCTGTGAACATTTGGAGATTGTACCTTAGACTGAAGGTCGAATCCTTCCTACCCTCTTAGACGGTCAACCCTCGTGCCCGTCGGGGCACGGAAACATCCAACAGAACAGCTTTCGTAAAGAATCGACTCGAACTGAGACCGTTGGTCTTCTTCATCCGTCGGACCGTGTGTGGCCAGCCGAACTAAGAATGTAACTGTGGGACCTCGAAGACGCTGATTACGGAATCGATTCTTTGTTCAATTATAACTATGTTAAATTGATTACTACCATAAGCAACTAACCAAAGTGAAATCATAAATGTTTAACATTCATCATAATCGAGCCCCTTCGGCAAAGTCTCAATAAACGCGAATGTTTTAAACTTTGACTATTGTAACTTCAGGATTGATTCATGGGTATTGGTCCCGAATTAACTCAGTCTGACGAGCAATGCAATGTTACAATAAGATTGGTGCTAATCTTGTTGCGAGTTCTTTTCTTTCTCATTGTTGTATACGCTAAGCGAACAGCCTCCAAGCCTCTAATATTTACTGCTGGCGTTTACTTCGGTGTTCTTATGATTTTGTCCCACTGCTGAGCGGGTCACTCTTAACGAGACTTTCGATACTTGCTAATCTACAGTAGCGGCACTCTGAACCTTTCATTTGGTTAGAAATCCAATGTCTTCTCCAAAAATGTCCATCAAAAACGTTTTCTCTAGAATTTTGAAGCGAATCCTTAAGCGTTTCAACAAGTTGAACTAATTTCATAACAATTTGTTGTGATGGCTGTCACTTGTAGATACTGTTCGGCAATAAGGACGAGCACCAGTTGGTGGATATCGATTACAGTTACTCTGGCCCCGGTTCTCGGTTCTGCCGAAGTAGTCTCTCTCCTGGAAATTATAATTATAATTCCGAATGAGATTGAACCAATCGTCCTAAATTAGAGCTAAATAAAAACCACTGTTGGGTGATATGCTTAAATTAGTAAATCTTGCGGCGCTAGGAAACTAAACTTATAAGTTAATTTTCATAAGTCTATCAGCTGTAGTATTGATTTATAAGATCGAAAGATCCAAGTTCAATTCTCTCGCTGAATTCTTGATTGCCATGTCTTTCTGCGTTAGCATTTCAATGCAGATATGTATGTGGTGGCTTGCCAACTTTATCTAAGCGGGCTATAATCTTCCGAATTTACTTGACGCGAACATCACGACGTAGGTATAATCTAAAAACATCAACCCAAACTGAGGATGACAGAAGCGGCCATAACACGTTGCATTATTATGTCAACTTTGACGAAGATTAAATTGGGCGCTGCGCCTGATGCGTAACGAAATTACTTAATTAACTAGCATTGTCGTAATTGAGTATCATTTTTATTTTTAATATCTCCCATTCATAAATCATTAATGAACACTCACATTCGGATAATGCGTAGTGCATCAAGTTCGATAGAAATAACGATACAGATCCCACGATCGCTGTTAACCCGTTTTAGGATCGGGCGCAGGGCTCATGCGTCTTTGCTTATCATATTGCGGATACTTCGAGTGATATTTTCTCGTGTTCATCTAAGAGGGCGGGCACTTGCGTCGGTTTTAGCTACATTGCGGCTATTGCGAGCCGCTTTGTCTTGAGGACTGGTTCGGAACGCGGGATGTACCACCTTCGCCTAGACGACTATACCAAGAATGGACCTATGTAGATGTAGACGTCCTTTTAGCTCGTGGCTAATACAGATACGGGATTGTGTAATTCTCCTGTCAACTTTTTGTTAGAACCAAAACCATGCAGTAGGTACTGTAGCCCCATATTCGGATTCCATCCTATTATAATTAGCATTGCCAACATTAACAATGAGGCATACTGCCGCACTCAGAGATGTTAACTGATTACTTGAGCCGTCACTTATTACAGATTTGACGTATAAATCTTTAGTAAGTGACGGATTAAGTAATCATTAAACACCTCTGAGTGCGGCAGCTAGTGTAAGATCTCCAAGCGGCTTTCAACATCTCCAAACTTCCGACATTTGTGGTAACTATCGCTGTTTGGGGTAGCCAACTAATAACAATCTTTGATAATAATAGTAGTTTTTTAGCAGAAGTTTACAAGTTTTCTAATAGCACAGTTTCTAACACGTTTTCTTTGTGTACAAAATATAATACTGACAGTTTGCACCTCACTTGCTCATAAAATATTATTATTACATCTACATTTTTAATAGTGGTGTATTTTCTAACTACTTCGTAATTAATTGGCATACGTTTTTATTGTAGGTAGGCATTCATGTTATAGTCACGTGCTTCCAATAAATACGCACATGATTTTTAAACGACCCAAGTCGAATCAATCCTAGTCGTTGTGTTGTTTCAGATGCCTAATCAACACTCAACGTCAATTTAAAAAGAACAAGTACTTATGTAATTTTATTCAATTGAACTGTTTCGGACGAACATTTAACACAGTAGGTATTTAAAAATTAATTAGTTAGTATAGTTAGTCAGTATGTAATTATAAGCCAAAGAGATAGGTTTAGTTAGTTACAAATAAAAAAATAAAAACAAAAAAAAATCTTCTTAATCTTTAAGTTTATTTTATAGTCTTGTTAATTGATATTTGAGGTTATAAACATGGATTTAATTTTAATCGACAAAAGAGTTATATTAAACTTAATACTTAATTTAAATTATATATTTTAATATTAAAAAAAAATCAATGAAAAAATATTAAAAAATATTTTTATATAATAAGTGCGATTTCCTTATAAGTAGTCTTAACTCCTAAAAAATACATACACTAGCAAAAAAATCTTGCTAAGTACTTGTAAAAGTTGTTATCAATTGGTCGAGATCACAAAGTCACAACCATTACAGAATGACGCGAAAAAAACCCTCTCACTCAAGTCTGTTAACAATTGATAGACAAGATCAAAAAGAGATCAATTGTTAAATAAGATACAATGAACCCCGTCGGGGCTGCGGGTCCAGTCGGGGCTGCGCGTCCCGTCGCGGTTGCGGGTTGTTCGCAAGAGATACCGCGGCCTCGACATGAAGGGCTAAGTAGGAACATGGGTGGTTTTTAGTCAGTAGAAGTCTGACACTCCCTTTCGCTCTGCCCAAGAGCAGGAGGGGGTTTATTTGATGATTTTCCACCCGCCAAAAAAAAAAAGTACAATGAACGACTGTTTTCTCTAAATAGGTAGTTCGTTCATAATAAGTAGGTATCCAGTAATCCTGAACAATCCCCGTCGTTCAAAATACAACCGTCAGCTATTTTTTCAACTTAATAATAGGTCTTACAAACAAGTAGACCATTATATTAACACGGCTAAAACGGCTGAACTGATTATGATACAGAGATAGTTGAAAGGAAGAGAAAAGCAAGAGAAAGATTGAAATGGAGTACTGACGAGAAGGTCTTAGTAGAAGGACGCCTTATATTCTAATAATAAAAAACGAAAAAGTAAAAAAAAATACAATAAAACAAGTAAAAAGTTAAAAAAAACGCTAATTGATAAGAAATTTATCCAGTAATTTATCATTCTTATAATATCCGGTAAAAGTTGCGATCCGTGCGATGTACAGTCGAATTCAGTCGATGTAGTACGCAAGTACGGTCTACAGCGGGCACTACCGGCAGCTTTAATGTGGCTGTCGGCTTGCACCAAGGGTCGGCCCTCAACCCTAACCTCTTCCTGATAATAATAGACGCTCTCACGTCGGATATCCAGGAAGAGGCACCCTGGTGTATGCTGTTTACCGATGTCATTGTGCTGGTTGCCGAGAGCGGCCCAGAGGTCCAGAGCAGATTGGAGGTGTGGTGGCAAAGACTGGAGAATGTTGGCCTGAAATTGAACAGAATTGAAACGGAATACTTGTTTTGCGATTTCGGCGGTCTCTCCAGTCCTGTGCCTATAACTCTTGCCGGAACTCCCATACCGATCTGCTCCAACTTCCGGTACCTCGGGTCGCTTGTCCAAGGGGATGGTGAAGTAGACCGGGACGTAACGCAACGGATCAACTCAGGGTGGATGAAATGGCGACAGGTCACTGGAACAACTTGTGACCCACGGATGCCCCTCAAGTTAAAGGGGAAAATAAACAAGTCCGTTATTAGACCTGTCGTACTGTATGGATCAGAGTGCTGTGCTTTGAAAAAGATGGATGAAAAACGATTGCATGTAGCGGAGATGAGAATGTTGAGATGGATGTGCGGAGTGACAAGAATGGATAAAGTAAGGAATGAGTATATTAGAGGAAGTTTGAAAGTGGCACCTGTTACAGAAAAATTGAAAGGAAGTCGTTTATCTTGGTATGGTCATGTAATGAGGAGAGATGAAACGCATGTGACTAAAAAAGTGATGGATATAAATATTGATGGATGGAGAGGGAGAGGAAGGCCAAAGAAAAGATGGATGGATTGTGTGAGGAATGATATGAATGAGAAAGTAGTAAATGCCACCTTGACGTGTAACAGGGAAGAATGGAAGAAGAAAACGTGTTGCACCGACCCCAAATAGAATGGGATAAGGGCAGGAAGATGATGATAATATCCGTTAAAACGATTTTGTTATTCCGGGATATGATCTATCTTTTGCCCCAAAATTTACCTAAATAATTTCAGCCGTTTTGCGTGATTGAGTTACAAACACATCTTTTCACAATAGGGTCAATATATTTTTTTGTAAGCCAAACATTAGTTGGATAAATGATTTTATGCGCCGTGTGGTCCCCGGCGGTTAGAATAGGCCACCCCTCTCTTCCCTAGGGTGTCGTAAGAGGCGACTAAGGGGTAAGAAATGGGGCTTAGACATCTCAAAATTGGGTAAAGTGAATGTGTGTAGGGTCCATATTGATCTTTTAGTTTGTTATATCATCTACGCAATACATATGGAATGCAATAAGGATTGATTGTTACCCACATGACCCTTCTGTGGTCTATTAGCATATGCCCATTGTCAGCATTGGATGCTATCAGTACAATACATATGCATCATATATTTCTCTCTTGTAAGCGCCTTTTTTGCAGTAAGTAGTAGCCTGCAGCTCGGATTTATGCCCGGTTGCTGGCATTAGGCTCACCTCCTATTATTAGCCGCGAGTCAATAGGCTTCTTCTGGGTTAACTCGTTCCATAATAGACCTCACCTCTGTCCTCAGGACAAGATTGACATCAAGAAACATATATGTTACTGAAATGCATCCATTGCATGAATATAGTTTAGTGAAGTCACAAAGTAGTGTTTAGGTTAATTATGTAGAAGCCACGATTCGGACAAAATTAAAACTATAATTTATAATCGACTTTTTTGTCATGTTTTTAAAAACCACTAATTTATTTTTCGTAGTTTGCAATTTGCAGTAGTAACAACGAAGGTATTCTAATAGCGTAGGTATTCTAAATTAGGTAAATTAATTATAATTATTTTCCAAGAAACAGCTTTAAACTTTTAAATAATATTTGCTAAACCGATAATGATACAGAGGTAGTTGGAAGTTGGAAGGGAGGCAAGAGCAGGATTGAAATGAGTATTGACGTTTGTTTGTAGAAGCAGGCTGTCAGTCTTAGTAGAAGGACGCCTTATATTCTAATAATAAAAAAACAAAAAAGTAAAAACAAATACAATAAAACAAGTAAAAAATTAAAAAAAAAACGCTAATTGATAAGAAATTTATCCAGTAATTTATCATCCTTATAATATCCGTTAAAACGATTTTGTTATTCCGGGATATGATCTATCTTTTGCCCCAAATTTTACCTAAATAATTTCAGCCGTTTTGCGTGATTGAGTTACAAACATACATCTCTTTACAATAGGGTCAATATTATTTTTTTGTAAGCCTAACAATAGTTGGATAAATGATTTTTTGCGCCGTGTGGTCCCCGGCGATTAGAATAGGCCACCCCTCTCTTCCCTAGGGTGTCGTAAGAGGCGACTAAGGGGTAAGAAATGGGGCTTAGACATCTCAAAATTGGGTAAAGTGAATGTGTGTAGGGTCCATATTGATCTTTTAGTTTGTTATATCATCTACGTAATACATATGGAATGCAATAAGGATTGATTGTTACCCACATGACCCTTCTGTGGTCTATTAGCATATGCCCATATTCAGCATTGGATGCTAGCAGTGAACCATGTAACTATGTATCTATCGGTAATTTCTCTCACGCTCGGACTTTTGCCCGGTTGGTGGCCTTAGACTCACCTTCTATTATTAGTCGCGAGTTAATAGTCTTATTCTGGGTTAGCTCGTTCTATCGTCGACCTCTTCGCTGTGCTCAGGACAAGAGGAACTTGAACATAAACTACATATTTTACTGAAATGCATCCATTGCATGGATATAGTACAGTCCAGTCATTTGGTTTTAAAAATGGGGGTTACCTGGAAAGTTTTCCGAGATGGCGGCGCGAGCGGTAAAGATACAAAAGTGGCAAAGATGAAATTCGAAAAGAACACATCAAAATCTATAAAACTGCCCATTTTCAAAACTCCCAGAAAACTTTTTAGGTAAAACTACCAAATTACTGTACTAGTAGTTTTTTTTTTTTTTATTGTAGTCTCAAAGTAGAATTTAGGTTAAATATGTAGAAGTAGCCATGATTCGGACAAAATTAAAACTATTTAAGATTTGTTTGTCATGTCTTTGAAAACCACTAAATTATTTTTCGTAGTTGCTATTTGCTGTAAAAGCAGAATTAGCGAAGGTATTCAAATAGCGTAGGTATTCTAAATTAGGTTAATTAATTCATTATAATTATTTTCCAAGCCACAGCTTTAAACTTTTAAATAATATTTGATTATTTTTGATACTGTTTAGATTAGACACTGCATAGTCGAAGTCTTATAATCTTATAAGTATTTCCGTAATACCTTCAATTGATCAGTTTTCGCCGACACAAATGATCTCCAATTAGCCATTTTTAATTCGAAACAAGAGCGTCATTTAATTATCTCTGTCTTTCTTCTCTTTCTTTATCGTTTGGTTAGTTATTTCCTTACAAAACACAAATAAATGGGTAATTCGTTTAGAGGAACTTTTTTTTGGCGAGGAAGCGTGTTCACCATGGTAGTTCAGAACATCAGTATAGCGTAGTATAAATTGACATTTCATCTTGAAACAACTAGACTTTTTCTCTGGATGCTACGTAAAGTCCAACGTCTATGTTGATAAACCGCGTACGATTGAACGATTAAATTAATTGATTGAAAAAAGTACTTCCAAACGAATCACCCGTTATTTCGTTAGGTACAAATGTAATCCATTTTATTAATCATAGTCCTAAGCATGAACCATATTTCTCCCGCATACCTAATGAATTTAAGTACCGTCACTCACTTAGGACCATCGGTATCAGAAGTCGGCATCAATGGTTCTGCAATGCGTTGGTTTGATGCGTGATAACAAGACCTTAAACAAAGTCGGTAATGATAACGTACATGCTAATTTTAGCGCCCTATCATATTGTGTGGGAAATGCTTACGTCGTACAAAAAGCTACTCTATGCGTTGCGATATACAAGCATCTTGAAATTGATTGATTGAAGAATATTAGAAAGGAAACATACTGGGAGGATTAGGGGACGTTAAAAAGTGTTGATTCTGGCATCGAATAGACCTGCACGCATAGCATGACCAACCGTGGAAAGAGATCGAATGTCGACGGAAGACCATTTTCTTGCCGCGTATAACTCTTCCAAAAATTCAACACATTCGAAAATAATTAGTAAACAAACTACATCTTTACAATCATTATCATCATCATTCTCCTGCAGTTATCTATTTGGGGTCGGCGCAGCATGTCTTCTTCTTCCATACCGCTCTATTACCTGTCACCTCATCAGATCTTGCCAATGTTTCATTATTATTACGATTATACTAGGGGTCCGTGCAATACGATTTCATCTTCCATTCTCCACTGTCAGACGTCAGGGCATCATTTACTCATTTCTCATTCATATCATTCACCTTCTCTGACCTTCCTCTCCATCCATCAACATTCATGTCCATCTGGTCCATCTTTCCACCTCTTTTAGTCACATGGGTTTCATCCCTCCTCATATAATGGGGAGGGATAAATCGATGCATGTGACTGTGTCCGTGTTTCATTATTATTCAAAAATATCTTCCTTGTTCCTTAACAATCGAGTTTTTCATCTGAGTCTGACACAAATTTAAAAATATGTTATAGTAATACGTTTCGTTGTTGCTATGAGTTACGTTCAAATGGTTAAAATGTTATGCAAAATATTACCGCAAATATTCAAGGCTCGTGCATTTGACAACTTTTTGGTTAACTAAACGTAATATTATGGAAGGATTCGTAGAATATCACAAGCTACTTTTCCGTTGCTATGGAAATAACTCCTAAGCCCTTGGTCTTTGAAGAATTTTGAGTTTACGGGTCGGCTACCTGAGAATGGCGCGCATGCTCGGACAGAAGATATTATGTCGAGTTGTATAGAAAGAACTTTGTCTATGCTTGGTAGAATACAGATGGAGTTGGTCATGCTACGCCTGCTGGTAGACTTGGTTTAATTTGTAAGTCGATTTTGACGATGTTCTTACGGAGTTCAATTTAACTAACCTTTTAGAAGATGAGTTTTCGGTCCAGATAGGAACAGAATGGTGTAATAGTGGAAAATAATTTAGTTGTAGTTATTTTAGTTGTAATTTGTTTTCATCGCTAGCGTAACTAAACATTCTCACAAGGATAGTCACCCCATTCCCTTTTCTAATACGAAGCATGGTTTTTTGGCAGAATAGACCTTACCGTCCTCGGTTATCGAAAAACTAAGTAATCATAATAATCAGCGTCAACTACTTCTGTACTCCAACCACGAAGCATCGCCATCGCCAAATCGCATAGTTCGTGATTGGTCTTTTTGTGATTATACATCAGAACACTACACGCAATGTACATTTTGAATCAGTAGGATACAAGAACGTAACGCAGGCGAGGGGCCATTCAAGTATTACGTAAGTACGAACGAGCTACGAGGTCATTGATTTGTTTATTTTCGATAATATGGGTGATTAGGTACTTACTTCAGCAATGAAGGAAGGTGATTAGGTACTTCAGCAATGAAGATACCAGGGCTACTACTACTGCTGTCGTAAGCATGGGGGGGCGGGTAAGAGATTTGCTTAGTTTTGCTGACATGGAGAGGGGTGATAATTTAAAAAAATTGCTTACGTGGTACTAGAACGGTTCCTAAACAAAATTGAATTTCAAAGAACAGTTAAGTCGAACCAACAACATACAATAACTTATACGCAGTGCCCATCATTAAAAAAAAAAAACCCCGTGTTGTTAGCTAGAGATTGAGCTAGATTTTTATGATTAAACATCGGAGACTAACCATAAAATATTTTTTTAACGACCGATTAAAAATCATTTCGTATAGCGTAGCTTCGGTTACGCGAATGGCTGATAGTGATAACCAGTTGCATAGGTTACGTTACGTCTGTTTTGCTTAAGTTATTCGCGTCCTACCATAATGATAACGCTTGAGATGCAAACAAAGATTCAATGTCACAACATTATTATTATTGTGAGTAGTATTACCTATATATAATAACTAAACGCATATGTATCGTAGAGTAGTTACACACTGACACGGTGTTAGCGGGAATGTAGAATGGTTGAAAAAACGGTTTATGATTAATCCAAATATATCAAGAAGTGGTGGCTTTTTCTGGTCAGAGTCCAATGTGTAAACACCATTTAATCAATATTTATTGCTTTGAGTAGATAATTTAGGTACCTAGGTATAATGGCTAGTTGGAATGGACATATTTGCCTCAGCAATACCAGTTGATCGATTCTTCTTGAATTTTATTATACTCATATTACATATACCCTTGGTTTCGTGTGATACTCTCAAGCACGACCATGGATGATTACCTTAATTTTAATGCGGTACATATTCATGAAAGAGTGTGTACTTTATTGTACTAACGAACTTTAAAAAATGTACTCACATATTTTCGCTGCTGTAACATATCGACGGTGGCCGTGCTAGGTAGAACCTTTCTGCCACGACCACTATAGATTTTAGGTATTTTTATCAACTTTAACATGAAAAGTTATATACATATATTGTACTGAAATGTACTCCATATTATATAAAATTTTAAGCAGTCATTTACCCGTTTTAAAGTGTTTTTTTTTCTGCGGTGCAGCTAATAGCACTATGTTACGCTATTACTGTTTCTAAGTAGGCAAAATTCAATAAAATTACGTTTTGTATGGAGACATAATTGTTTTATTATACTACACGTACGTATTACAATCTTATAATAAATATTAAATTAAAAAATAAATAAATAAATACATCAATAAAACCACAATAATATTCTTAACGTCATCGAATTTCTTAATATTTTATTTATTTATATTTTTAATCTAATTTATATCCCGCTTTTTGAATTACGTGTTGCAAAATGTAATTTCATTGAATTTTTCCTACTTAGAAAATAGTAATAGCGTAACATAGTATTATAGCTGCACCGCAGAAAAAAAATCTCTTTAAAACGGGTAAATGACTGCTTAAATATATGTATAAAATGGAGTACATTTCAGTACAATATATGTATATAACTTTTCATGTTAAAGTTGATAAAAATACCTAAAATCAATAGTGGTCGTGGCAGAAAGGTTCTACCTAGCACGGCCACGGTCGATATGTTACAGCAGCGAAAATAATTCTTTCATGAATATGTACCGCATTAAAATTAAGGTTATCATCCACGGTCGTGCTGGAGACGATCACACTTGGTTTCTAATAACTAATAGGTACCATTGCATATCCAGTGCCTACTCCCGTGGTCTTGGAGACTTGGACGAATATTAAATGTTTTACAAAACTACTTACTCGCTAGGTAGGTCTTGGAACTGAACACTCCCAGGTCTTAGACCGGGTGCCTTTTGAGGGTTTCGCCCTGAAAACAAATAAGGGTAAGCTTCTTCTTCTCGTGTCGCTGGCACGACAGTATATATTATATTTTGTTAGCTCAAAAGTTCGCCAACGCCACGGCGTCTTCGGTTCGTGAACTTGTGATTGATAACTTGTTAGTAAATTATATTACAATATGAGGATATCCACCCAAAGCTCCTGTATCCATTTGCTAGTAGCCTATAGATTATGTAGGTAATAGCTTTATATGCAGGTAAGTACTGCTATGTACATAAAGAAATAATCATGTTTTTTAGTAGTAAATATATTTGTAGATATCTTATCTCATGATGAGCACTGCGGCAGCATTTTTTAACTAAAACACAATCATAGAGTAGAATTTTCTTCTTCATAGCGTTTCTTGGCGATCTGCCACCGTCATCTTTCTTAAGACTTTTCTGCTTGGCTCGGTCTTGAGTTTTCTCAGCCATTTCTTGGCTCTCGCTTCGTGGATAGTATTGCAACAGTGGCTAAGGCAAACAGGTATTTAACAAGAACGTAACAGTTCCCTAATTACCTAAATAGCTAGAATGGCATTATGGGCCTACCACACGCTCAAGCTTCACCACAATTTGCCTGCGCGATTACACGGTGCACACAGTACATCGCCCGTGTGGTTGGTAATGGTAATACAGTTTCACCAACCACACGCGTGACGTACCTTGTGCAGCTTGTAAACGCGCAGGCAAAAGTGTGGGGAAGCCTGTGCGTGTGGTAGGCCCATTAGGTATCGCTCTCGTTGAGAATGTAGCAAAAAAGGTCTAAGGCCCGACACATAATGTGTCGGCGTCAGTGCAAGTATCGGAAAGTCGGTGAAGAGTGCCCTAGCTTCCCTGCTATAATAAAGTAATTTAACATAACGATGTATTTAAAAATATATATACTATAAATTATTGTTTAAAAACGTCAGCAGTATTATATAAAAAAAAACGTAGATAATTTTTATCTGTATCCTTTCAAATATAAAGGGGGTAGGTTGAAGCTTAGGTAAATCGCGATGACAAAAATTACCATCTACGCAGAACTTGTTCTGCTCTGAGTCGGGCATCGAACAATGGAATAGAACTGGAATAGCAGTGTCAGTATGGGCAAAGCCAGGGTGTTTCTGAAGTATCGAGCGGATTGTGGAATTAAAAAGTACCTAATACTCTGTCAAATGAAGTTACACAACGAAATTCCACTGAAATGACGGATATAAACACCTAAATCGTCGCGTCTGCATAGATTCGCGACGTAATTTGTTATTTGAAGGAATAAATACCAAAGATAGGTAATACAAAAATATGTTTCAATATTTTGGGTTTGGTGTTGGCTGAAAACCCTGGTAGCTCACGGTAGAAAGCACGGTCTAACCATTCTTTTAACATCCCAACCGCCAGGCACCCCACTTTGATAGAGAGAAAATGGGCCAATTCTTCCGGAGTTTGGAGGGAGTTCCGGAGTTGGGAGAAAAAAACTCGAAGTCTATATTTTTCTAAAGTTTCGTATCGCTTCTGTATCCAGCTGTTGTAAATATGTTACTTTTTACCGATCAAGCCGCGTCCTTACCAAAGCGTCCGTTCAAAGTCCGATGTACCACGCGGCGCCCTCTGCTGCCGGTGCGATCAAGCGTAAGGCTGATCCAAAAACAAAATACACGACGACGCTTTGATTAGGACACGGCTTGATTATATTGATATGTTTATAGCAGTTGAATCCTGAAGCAATACCTACATAATTATGGGAAGTTTAGTATATGACCCGCTCCCTCTCTCAAAGTGGGTTGCCTGAGCCAGCGGTGGGGCGTTGTAGGTAGATTATGACAAGTCTTAAACTACTTGGCGGAAAAATCCCTGGTCCTCGCTTACCCTCGCTTAGTCTATTGTCACCTGTTCAGTTTTTGTTAAAGGACGGACGCCAAGACGAGTCCATGGGTATTTCTGTCAAGTTAAAGCTCTCCTCTTCTACAAGACCTTGATTAAGTCATATTCTACTACATTGTGGTGACTGACAGTATGTGGAGAAATTATCCGCTTAATGACCAGACAGTAACGGACAAAGAAAGAAAAGGATTGTAGTAATACTAGTCGGAGTAATGAGGGAGGGTTTGGGTTTGAACCGATCTTGTGTAATGTAATGGGACTGCTCGCAGCAAGGCACAAGGCACCAACCTACCCCGTATAATGAAACACAGTTACATACCTAGAGTAGCGTGTGTGTAATTAAGATTAATTCAGGAAATTATTAAGCCCGCCAAAGTTTTATACAACTATTGCTGTCCATCATTTTGCCAATATAAGAAATAAAATGTAATGTATTTTTCTGTCCACCATTTAGAGATGTTCCTCAATGTTTCATACACTTATATTTTAGAACACGTCTGTATCTCTTGTCGTATTGATAAACTAGAATAACTCGTGATATAATACCTAATATAGAAATGTAATCTTTAGAACTATACATGTACCCTTTTTCACTATATACATATTATACGAGAATGCAATTAATCGTAGTTTTTATTAATTATACTATACATGTCAATATACAAAGTGACGTTTTGTCTCCGTGCAGTATATTAGAATATAACATGTAGCTTTATTTAGATAGTAAGATGTAACCAAGTCGGTTATTATATTAGCATCGCATATAACATGTTATTCATACATTACTCATATATTAAACATAATATTATAGAGCATCGAATGTCACAAATAGTTGACACAAATGTCATATTATATTATTATTAATAATGTATACACTGCATAATAATAATTAAGATAAACAACATAGTAATTATAAATGTCATGAACATCATATTATTAAAATCTATTATTATTGTAATAGCTGAGTTAATTGGCACAAAGTATACACATATAATATTTAGTAATATATATTTAATAACTGTTTTATAGATTTTTTTTGATGATAATATGAAAATCTCTTGAAAAATTTTGCCACCTCTAGTCAAAAATGATTGGTATCCAAATTGGTTCGTAGATATATACAAAATATATATTATATACACGGTATATTATGTACTCGGTATATTATATATTATAGTCTGGTATCATAACTCTGATATAAGTTTATTCGTAAGTTGTCAAATATATGTCTGTATTGTAAACGTATATTTATTTAATAAAGTAATTTGCTAAATTTGTGTTTAATTTATAACTCTGCACATTCACCTCATGCAGTGGTGGCTCAGTGGAAGCGGCCCGAGAGCACTGGTGGCTCAGTGGTAGCGGCCCCGACTTACGAACAGTGAGTCGTGCGTTCGAACCCAGTCAGGCGTATTATTTATAATAATTTATATAAATAATACGCCTGACTGGGTATTATTAGTAATTTATTTCATCACCACTGCTGCTCAAAACGGTGAAGAAAAACATCGTGAGGAAACCGGCATGTCTTAGAACCAAAAAATTCGAAGACATGTGACATCTTCCAATCCGCACTGGGCCCGCGTGGTGGATCTAAGCACATCCCTCTTCTAGAGAGGAGGCCTGAGTCCCTGCAGTGGTAACATTATAGGCTGATGATGACATTCACCTCTTGAGTTATTTTGATGAAATTACAATCCCCGAAAGGTTAGACAGAACCTACATTTACACCTACATTTGCCAGTTATGTTTAAGTTCCATGTAATAGGGGGCGAGCCTATTGCCATCAACCGGGCACAAATCCAGATGCTGAGGCTGCTACTGAAAAATTCCTGATAAAGGTCGCCGAGTAATGTGTCCTTTTAGGGTTCCGTACCCAGAGGGTGAAAACGGGACCATATTACTTATGACTTCGCTGTCTGTCCGTCCGTATGTCTGTCACCAGGCGGTACCTCAAAAATCGCTATAGCTAGACAGTTGAAATTTTCACACATCATGTATCTGTTACCACTATAACAACAAATACTAAAAGCAAAATAAAATAAAAGCAAAACAAGATCAAAGAGAAATAGAACAAGCTAATCGGCAAATAAGTAAAGGAATCAAAAGAGACACTCGTAAACACAACACAAAGATAATTTTAAACACAATAGAACAGCATAGAGGGCCAAAAAATTTCAAGAGGAGAATAAATACAAGACAAAATCAAATCCTTAAACTTAGAGCTGAACACGGTCAGATTGTTACCGACCGCAATAAATTATTAAATGTTGTAGAGAAATACTACGAAGAGCTTTATGCCTCAAAATCGGCAGAACCGTCATCGTCAGGTAATGACCCAAGAGCTCCACCCAGAGAACACCGAAGCTCCGAAGACCTTCCAAATATCATGGCCTGCGAGGTAGAAAAGGCACTTTCGCAAATGCAGAGTGACAAAACACCTGGCGAGGACGGTAATACGGTTGAGTTACTGCGTGCCGGTGGTCAACCCGTGCTTCAAGTTCTCGTAACACTCTACAACAAAGTGCTGTTCAGTGCCACATCACCACAAGCCTGGAAGAAGGCGACAGTAGCTATCCTCCACAAGAAAGGGGACCGTTCCAATCTTGGCGACTACCGTCCTATATCGCTTCTCTCCCAAATTTATAAACTGTTTGCCAAGATTCTGTGCAACCGTCTCACCCGCCAGCTAGACGAATGCCAGCCCGTTGAACAAGCAGGTTTCCGAAGTGGTTTCTCTACGATTGACCACATCCATACCGTGAAGCAGATGATGGAGAAGAGTTCAGAATATAATCGACCCTTGTGTTTAGCTTTCGTCGATTACGAGAAGGCATTCGACAGTGTCGAACACTGGGCCGTTTTTAACTCCCTCCATCGCTGCCAGATCGACGCTCGGTATGTAGACGTACTCAAAGAGCTGTACGTTTCGGCAACAATGCAGGTTAGATTACACGATCTCACTGCACCAATACCTATCAAGAGGGGAGTGCAGCAAGGAGATACCATTTCACCTAAACTTTTTACGGCTGCCCTGGAGGACGTGATAAAGACATTAAATTGGGACCAGTGTGGTATAAACGTCAATGGTGTCTACTTGTCGCACCTTCGATTTGCAGATGACCTCATCTTGTTCGCCGAATCCCTAGAAGACCTTCAACGCAGGCTGTCAGAACTCTACGATGCTTATTCTTTACGAGTAGGCTTGAGAATGAACATGTCCAAGACGAAGGTGATGTCACGAACTCCGGATGACTCTGTTTCAGCTGTTGTGGTGGGAAACGAGCGTCTGGAAATGGTTGATAATTACGTTTATCTTGGACATGTTCTATCTTTTGATAAGGAGCAATCGAACAAAGAACTTTCCAGGAGAATACAGCTAGAGTGGGCGGCATTCGGGAAGCTCGAGCATGTTTTGCGGTCTAAGAGGATACCCCAGTGCCTAAAAACCCGCCTTTTTAACCAGTGTGTCCTGCCAACGATGACCTACGGTGCCGAGACATGGACGCTCACAAAGGAGACTGTGCACCGAATACGAGTTGCACAAAGGGCCATGGAGCGAGCTATGCTCGGCATAACCCTACTAGACCGAGTGCGCAATACTGAAATCCGTCGACGTACGAATGTGTTTGACGTCGGGGACAGGGCGATACAACTAAAGTGGAGTTGGGCAGGTCATCTGGCTAGACGCGGAGATGGCCGATGGAGTAAGATCCTGACCGAATGGTGGCCAAGGCCTTAGGCCAGAGAAACCAGGGCCGTCCAAAAGCGCGTTGGGTCGACAATATTGTCAGGAGCGCGGGAAGCGGATGGATGAGGGACGCACAGATCAGAAAGGAGTGGCAGAAAAAAGGGGAGGCCTATACCCAGCAGTGGGTGATTTCAGGCTGAAATGATGAAAATAAAATAAATATTTAAGGGGGCCTCCCATACAACAGACGCGATTTTTTTGCCGTTTTGGTACGGAACCCTTCATGTGCCAGTCCGACTCGCAGTTGGCCAGTTTTTTTAATATTACCTGGCGACTGGCGACGATACTAGGACGCTGTTAGGTGTAGATTTCTTGGCGCGGGCCGGCATGGTAATAGACTTCGTCCGTCGCACTTGGTCGTCCTTGGATAGTCCGGGACATTGTTATGGTTTTGTTTACACTTACACGCTTAACCCTACGGACGCGGGCCTGCTGTGCGCCGCATCTACTGAGTTGTCGCTACGCTCTGAAAAAGGTTCGATGTTATACTTCGGGAGCCACTATCCAAGTCAACCTGAAAGAAGTGGAACTCCTCGCCTACCTTGACGACCTAATATTACTGCCTCCAGGGCCTTTCGAGCACCTGGCTGGCCAGGAGGCAGTATTCGAAAGACTGGCCATGTTTAAGCTAAGGTTCAATGGGGACAAGAGTTTCTTCGCGAAAGAAACGAAAATTGAATCGTCGTTTTTGATTTTACAGTGGACACTTATCGTGCACATCTTGCTACATCGTTCTCACATAATATACCATCTCAACATGACTGATATAATGTCCAAGATTTTGTAACAATATTCTGATTTAAAAGAGTGTCCATGGAGTTTCTTGCGCGTTCTTCTCCATAGAGATCTACGCTAGGGAATGGGCAACTACAGTACTTTCACAAGTTATTATGCCTTGTGACTGTGACTGTAGCTTAGGAGTGCAATGCGTCGTCCCGGGGGTTGCTGCGTCGAGTTGCGCGTCGCCGGATGTCTGCGGCGGCGAGTGCTGTGCTCGTGCCGTGGCGGTGGGTGCGCGGGGCTCCGGGTCGCGGGGTGGCGGTTGCGCGTTGCGGCGTGCATTCGTTGATCCGTGATTTGGAGTCTCATGCATTCGTTGTTGCGGTGTGCGTCGCTGCGTGCTTTCGTGCTCGCAGTGTTCGTTGTTGCGGGCATTCGGCGGCGTGTGGTTCGGCGTGGTGGCTTTCGGGATGACGTATTGCACTCGTAGTTTAGTTTTATGAATTGTTCTTATGACATTCAAAAGTACCAGTAATGGTTTAATTGAAATAAATGCTTTGACTTTGATTTTGAAAGAATCTGTCAAGTTTTTAAGCCACGTTATAGTGCCAGGTGGAATCCAGGTTGATCCAGACAAGACGGCAACTATTGAAAATATGGCCGCCCCTCAGAACGTGAAACACTTAGGGTGGGTTGCACCATATTACTATAACGATAACCAAACCGTAACAAGCCCTCAAATACCCGGTTAAGTAACATTTGCGTTGCACCATTTTAACAACGGTTGTAATGACGTCATAACTTAACGCTAACGTTAACAGCTCGATTTTGGCCGGTTTTTGCTATTGTTATGGTCAAGTCTCAAGTCAACTGTCAAGTTTACGACAGGTATCCTATAAATTGTGTGGAAAAGAGAATTGTTTACATTATAAAAACGTATTATGGCTTTAATTCGAGAAATTCTGTGGGAATCCAGTTCTTCTGATGACGACAATGATAACAATATATCTGAATTGCGAAAGAGAAAAGTATATCAACCTCGCATTGATCGATTTCGAAAATGGGATGATCTTGAATTCTTGGACAGATTTCGGATTTCCAAGGGCTTTGCTAGGGCGCTGGCTGCTTATTTAGCCCCCTTGCTAAAAACTAGGACCATGAGGCAAGTTTCTATTGTAGATACCTACTATAATACCTATACCTAACATATTAAACTGATGTGTCAAAACTTGATAAGAGCTGCTATATAATACGGCGTGTTCGTGTTCCACACGCGCCTCAAAGAGATGTCAGCAACATGGAAGGGGCCCGCAAGGGCCGACGCCCGTCGGGGCTGCGGGTTGTTCGCAAGAGATACCGCGGCCTTGACATGAAGGGCTAAGAAGGACCATGGGTGGTTTTTAGTCAGTAGAAGTCTGACCTCCCTTTCGCTCTGCCCAAGAGCGGGAGGGGTTATTTGATGATTTTCCACCCAACTCATCATCTGTTGATGCTTTGATATTGTTTTTATTAGATTTGTTTTTTTAGGAACTTCGCAATTACACTAGAACAACAGCTAGTGATGGCTCTAGAGTTCTATGCATGTGGCTCATTCCAACGTTGCATCAGGGATGCTGCAGGTGTCCATAAATCCAGTGTGTGTCGAATAATACATCGAGTGAGCAGAGCTATTGCCGGGCTAAGGTCAGAGTGTGTGTCAATGCCTCAAAATATAGAAGAAATGGAAACTGAGGCCAAACATTTTTATGAAATAAGTGCCTTTCCAAAGGTAATTGGAACTATAGACTGCACTCAAAAATATTGTAGCACGATGGCCTGGAAGCAGTCACGACAGCCATATTTTTAATAGCAGTGTATTTAAAGGACGGTTAGAAGATGGTGAGTTTGCAGGTTTCTGGTTACTGGGGGATAAAGGCTATGCTGTGAAACCATATCTGCTCACACCTTTGCGTAATCCTGTAACAGAAGCAGAACAGCTCTACAATGAAAGCCATATACGAACCAGAAATGTTGTAGAAAGAACATTTGGCTGCTGGAAAAAAAGATTTCCTGCTTTAGCTTGGAAACTGCGTACAAACCCAAGAAGGGCTCAATGTGCTATCGTTGCAATGGCTGTGCTTCATAATTTGTCTAAGAAAATCAGAGACCCAATGCCATCACCACCTATTGATGCCGATGATTCCTCAGATTCATCTTCATCTGATGATGAATTGTATATTCATAGGACAAACAGCACAAACAACGAGCATAATAGACATATCTTAATGAATAACTATTTTGGTAGATTGCAGTAAATATAAGTGGCATTATGCTTGCGTTTGTGATACAGTAGGTATACAATTTCTTCATCAGATGAAAACAAGAACACAAGACAGAAAACTGCTGACATTAGTACATATGAAGTGCATGTAAATGAATAAATAAACACCCAATTTAGTAAAAAAATCGGTTTTATTTAAAAAAAAATCTACAAAGCTCTTAATGTGCACTCGTACTCGCACTTGACCCCCTTTTTTTTTCTTCGAGTAAAGCTATTTCTAGCTGTATTTTTTCATCTCGAGCTTATGTTTTTCTTCATTGTGTCGCATAAGCTGTTCGTGAAGTTCTGTTTGTTGCCTCATGGTCTGTCTTATTTTGTCTAACTGCGAGCTTTTTTTCGTTCAAAGCTTGGTTTACGATGTTTTCGTTGCCTTTACTTTGTTTTTTCTTCATTATACCTGAAATTGAGAATAGAGCATAACAATAGGCACATTCAAAGTTTTCTTCAGATGAAAGAATTTTAAAGAAGAAGAAGATAATTAAACTAAATTACTATAACTTATATTTTAACAATATTACTAATAACTTATTATGTACCTACTTACACCAAGATGTAAATAATAATTATTAAACATAATAAAAATATAAGTTTTTAAATTGACATGGTCACTGACACCACGTATTAATACTGAAAACGGGATATTTACCATGTTTACTTTTTGTTTCGACTTCCCGATATTTCGGCGCTGTTATAAGCACCATGATCACGTATCAGTGCGTCCACTCGCGAACTTTTTTCCGCACTTTTTCGGTTTTTACTCTCGACAGGTGAAACCCATCCTCCCGGTTAAAGTTCTTATATTTTGTCATTTCAATGGCCTCTCTAACCAGACGAGGTACGACGAGGGACGAGGGTTCAACTCAATCCAGTGGTTCGATCCCGATTCAAAGATGTTCAGCTATGACCGGTTTCTTAAAACCGAAATATTTCGTGTGTGGACACAGTGATTTTTGTGTGTCGGGAGCAGAATCGTGTAGTGAGTGACCATGGTAGTGGTACCGAACGCAAAAAAACGAACAAGAAAGAAGGTAGAACGATTTGTCTTCTCATAAACATCCACCCGCAATGACTTCAGTTCATCCGTCATCATGGTGCTTGTAACAGCACCGAAATATCGGAAACTCGAAACAAAAAGTAAACATGGTAAATATCCCGTTTTCAGTATTAATAGTAGTAAACATAATGAATAGAATTAACACAAAATATTGCATTACCTTTTTGCACATCTCTTCATATTTTCAAATTTGTATTTTAATTGTTTGTGTTTGGCCAATGGCATTGAAATCTTTTTCTACGGAGCACCATGCAGCGTCTTTTTGTTTGGCGCTACTTCCATCAGTTTTCTTGCACATTAACACATTTTTGTGTTTGTCCACAAGTAGTTGAAATCTATTCTTCTCCTCTTTGCTAAAATTGCTACTTCTTTCCCTGGAAAACAAAAATGTGATATTATGAGTGCGTCAGTCACCTAGGTATTAGATGGTGGATTGTAGAAACTACCTATTTTTATCTAAAATTGTATTGATAAAGCTCGTCTAGTTCTATTCATAATAAATTATCGAGGCTAAAGCTCATAAGTAAAAAACAACAAGGGTAAACTTACTTTAAACGATAGTCTTCCATTCTAGTTCCAGCACAGTACCCTATTTTGTTAAATATAAAGAATAAACAAGCTTTATTTATTTCCAAAACACTTTAAATTAACCGCACAATCTTTTCGTCAATCCAAAACGTCAGACATGTTGACAGCTAGCTATACGTTTTGCCATATCAAAATATATTACCCATATACTTTTAAGGGAAAATAGGTATCCATCAATTTGCAACCCTATTAACATCAACGATGACAAACAACGTTATGGTGCAACCATATTTTTTTAAATACTACGGTCACCGTTATTGTTACCGTTAAAGTTAACTTTGACGAAAACTATAACAAAGCCTACGGTGCAACTCACTCTTAAATTGCTTTTTACAGACGTCGAGTTGGAGCTTCATTATTTGAATTGTGCAGAAATAGATAGGCCCCTTATGAGTGTCCCTGACTCTGGCAGGGCCACCATCATGGATCTTAATTTTAATGACACAAAAATTTTGTCGCTAATTTGTCCAAATTTACACCACCTATAAACCCTTATATCTTTTGATCCAGTGAGCGACAAATTCTGATATTGGGGGACAAATTAGCGACAAAAATTTTTGTGTTATTAAAATTAAGATCCCCGATGGTGGCCCTGCCAGAGACACCCCTTATGAACCTCCTCAAGAAGTCGAGTGTTTGGCGATGGGACGCCGAGCAACAGGAGGCGTTTGAACTCCTCAAGGTTCTCGTGTCAGCTTCCATCTCCAATAACATAATAATTTTGTTTTAGGTGTCACTCCATTGTTAATTTATTAGTTTTTCTTTTTGTTGCACTTAAACCATTAGTTTTTTTTTATACTGTGTCAATCATTACATAGTATAAAAAAACCAATCGAATTGAGAACCTCCTCCTTTTTGGGAAGTCGGTTAATAAAGTCGCTCCCGCTGTTTGTACGCTCAGGGGCCGTATTTTTGAATCAATAGAATTCCAAATCGTGTACGAAATCGCAGAATTCGTATGAGAATACCTAAAATCGCTATTTTTGAATATTCATACCCGTGAATTTTGCAACGAGTGGTCCGACCCACTCGTTTCCGATATTCTACCAGTAGAAATGAGAATGACACTGACAAGTGAAGATTTGTTGACAGATACGTTACGTTGACTTTATCTTACCTATAAATCAGTGTTTTCTTTCGCCTTTCGCGATGGTTAGCCTCGAGGAGTATATCCTGATGAATTACATCAGCGACAGAAAAAAATATGTAAATACTAGAGAAAAAAATATCGAAATCCCAATGACAGACGTCAGACAATGACATTATAACTTTTTAATTTACGTTCCGTTCCACCGTAACTCATTACCGGTTTTTAAAATCAACGGGTTATGGCTTTCCGGTTTTTATTTTTCTGCGTGAAATGAAAAATGTTATAAGATTCGAGTTTTAGGGCAACACTCATTTCTATTACTTCAAAAATACGTAAAATTTGGAGCAATCGAAATTCATTTCGTATACGTTTTGCTTTCGTGCACGAATTTAAGATTCACTTCGAGTGATTCAAAAATACGGCCCCAGATCTTTTGAACCACGCACCGGATTTTAATTTAGTTTTTAGCAATAGATAGTGATTCAAGATGAAGGTTTATAATGTAAACCTTCATCTTGAATCACTCTATCTATATTGTCCTTATCCGGTGCGTGGTTCAAAACACCTAAACGTAACGTACAAACAGCGGGAGTGACTTTTATTCAGCCAGCACATTGCATCCGTGCGAAACCGGGCGGGTCGCTAGTTATTTATTTATGATAATATTTAAATTCTGACTGCCTCGTTGGTCTAGTGGTCGCAAGCGCGACTGCTGAGCATGAGGTCCTGGGTTCGATTCCCGGGTCGGGCAAAGTGTTATTGGCTTTTTCCATCAGGAATTTATCAGTAACAGCCACGGAGTCTGTATGAAATCTTGAAATACGCATTTTCTCTTATCTAATAGAATATATATTTTTTAAATATAACTATATCGATGCCATCACAAGAAAGAAGTATGTATTCATTCTACAAGTTTTGAAAATGCTCTGGCGCAATCCTACAAACCTTGACGTTATAAACTTCTTGACTAAAAAAGAAAAAGGTCATTCAAAGAGATTCCAATATCGAGTATGTATTTAATAAAAAACAGAATCAAGTTTCAGACAGAATATATTACTTGTAATCAAATAAAACTCAGAAGTTAATACTTCTTGTTCTTATTAATACTTGTTGGTGTCTTCTTGTTACTTCAACTTCTTTAATTAATGTAACGAGGCTGCCATTCCACAACCGTCATCATCTGAAACGACACACAAAGAAAATTAAAATATGTTTAAGTAGAGGTTGCATCTGTTTCAAGCATTGGATTTAATGGAGGAGGCTGTCAGAGTAGGCTGGAACCTAGGGTGGCAGATATTGGGCCAATTTTGTTGTTATGTTAAATAAATTTGTAATGTTTAAATAATCTGTCAATAAATAAAAAACAATCCTTATTTATCTACCTAAATGTTATGAGGTCCACACTAACAATTCAAAATGTAATATGACAAAGTATCTATCTAAATATCTAAAATATAAAATTCTCGTGTCACAGTTTTCGTTGCCATACTCCTCCGAAACGGCTAGACCGATTTTTATGAAATCTTGTGTGTGTATTCAGTAGGTATGACAATAGGTGGTAAAGTACTTTTCACCTTACTAAGCCCATGCCAAGGTAGGGTAGGTAGACAAAGGAGCAACGCATGCAGGGCATAGCTAGTAATATTATAAACAAACTGTTCCGGTGAGAGAAGTATTTCTAGCTAAAAACTCACACACAATTGGCTATTTGACTACTGTTAAAAAATCACAAAAATATGATGTCATTTCAAAGAACTAACGGAAATAACACGATGTATAAAAATACTAATAAAACCGATCAAAAAATGGAGTAGCTACATGCTAGAAGTTTTTGGTTTTTTCGCGCGAAACGGCCATTTGTAACTACATAACTTTGGCGGTATGAAATAACACGTCACTTTCTATAGCGCTGTCTTTGTCTAACACGTAATTTTAAATCAGTTAAAACTAAGCCATTTATTGATCGATTTTATTACTTTTTTCCCATATCGTCACCTCTTCTCCCACCTTAGTTACGCGGAATTGAACTATCAACGACGACATCGTGTTATTTCTCTTGGTTCTTTGAAATAACATAACAGTTTCGTCAATTTTTAACAGTAGTCAAATAGCCAATTACTCACATTGGTCACAAAAAAAATGTCATAGCTATAAATAATATTTAAGTACTAGCTTTTGCCCTCGGCTTCGCTCGCGACATGGTTGGAAATTTCCCGTATCTTGTCATTAGTGACAGAATATTCGTAATAGGACAGTTCTAAAGATTACCCCCCGCATCCAAACACAAAGACTGACAAATTTTACCGCTTTATAATGTCAAGTATACATTATATTATGTAATACTAGCAAGTGCAAGCGGCTTCGCCCGCGTGGAGTTGGATAATTGTCCCCCGGGATCATACTACCGGGATAAGAAGTATCCTATGTGTTAATCCAGGTTATAACCTATCTGTGTTCTAAATTTCATCCACATCCGTTCAGTAGTTTTTGCGTGAAAGAGTAACAAACATCCATCCATCCACACAAACTTTCGCATTTATAATTTTAGTAGGATGTGTCAAGACTAGCACCTTTATCGTCAGTATCCATAGGTTCGGATGGGTCCACGTAAGCCGGAGCCAGCGGCGACACCACCACGCCATCCCACACGGTGATCTCAGTCGTGATGTCCTTGCCATCTTCGAACGGCGTGAGGCCCAACACGTACCGGTGACCACCGCGGGCTACCACGCGGAGCAAACTGTGGACAGAATTACTTTATAACAAGCATCCATGACAAGTAAACGTCACTTGTATTTTGTAAATAAACGATTATAATGTATTTTCTTGTAGAACTCAATGAACACATTCAACCAAAATTAGCCAGCAGTATTTGGGATATAGCACATTTTTAACAACCGCAACTATAACTTTGTCATTTATACAAACACAGTTTAAGGGGGCTTTTATCTGTTGCAAGCCATGGTCCGGGGCGAGGAGGAATGGGACGCCGTCGCCTCCTTCTGCGAAGCAGTGATGCTAGCGAAGGAGGTGGCGGAACGTGAGAGGGAGAGAACCTCTCGTCCCAGCCGCCGCGGGAGGCGCTCCAGGCGTCGGGGGCCACGTGATGGCTTCCGGCCACCGTAGACGCGGGCCTGTGGACGGTGAGTGATGGGCTAGCTCGCCGTCCGTCCGTCTTATGACGACGACAGGCCGTGTCGACGGCGCATTCGTGTTCCACGCGCGCCTCAAAGAGATGTCAGCTACATGGAAGGGGCCCGGGGCAAGGGCCGACGCCCGTCGGGGCTGCGGGTTGTTCGCAAGAGATACCGCGGCCTCGACATGAAGGGCTAAGAAGGAACATGGGTGGTTTTTAGTCAGAAGAAGTCTGACACTCTAGTCACTCAGTCTCACCCGCAAAAAAAAGGGGGGCTTTCCTATTACAATGGGAAACAAATGTTGTGTTATAAGTTTTTAAACTGACATGGTCACTAACACTATTATTAATATTGAAAACGGGATATTAACCATGTTTACTTTTAGTTTCGAGTTCCCGATATTATTAAGTAAACATGGTGAATATCCCGTTTTCAATATTAATAATAAATGTTATGTTATGATGCGCGATTTCGACACGCACTTGGCCGATTTTTCTAAAGTTAATTAGGCTTTTGTTTAGCCAACTAGCCTGATGTGAATCGATGACTTGGCTTAGGGCGGAGCACACTGGCTTAGAAGACACCGATTCACTCGAACTTGAAGAGATCCAGAGAAGCAGGTCCGTGAAACTTTGATATGAGATATGATATAGTTGAACGAGTGCGAGATAGTAACTCCTTACTACCGGGCACCCTGACTGATTGTGATGATGATGAGTTGACTCACGTTTGGGCGGTGGCAGCGGCGAGGTCCTGCGCGGCGAGGTCGAGCGAGGTGTGCGCGCGAGCGTGTTGCGCCTCGCAGGGGTCTGCCAGGCCCGCGCAGCCGGGCAGGAACAGCCCGCCCGCTAGCAGCGACAGGGCGCGTCTGCGGACCACTGACATTACTACCAAGCGGGGCCCTCATTTTGAAAACAAAAGTAAGGGCCGAACGTTGCCCCACACTAGGAATTTCTCCTGTATCGTAGGTGCGTTCACAGACATATAAAGTCACATACACAAATACCCCGACCCGAAACATCTATCTGTAGGCCATACAAATATTTGCTCCGTGCGGGGATCGAACCCGCGACACGTAGCGCAGCGGTCAACTGCTTGAGCCACTGCGCCAACCGTGCCGTCATTTAATTCAAACACATGATATACATGCATACTGACATTGGATTATTGTACGTGTGTATTGTATATCCAAAGAAGTATCATGATTTTTGGGGTCACGCTCTTTTCAGGGGTTCCGTAACTGAATGGAAAAAAAAGCGGAACCCTTATAGATTCGTCATGTCTGTCTATCTGTCCGTCCTTATGTCACAGCCACTTAATGCCGAAACCATTAGGACTACACAGTTGAAACTTGGTAAGTAGTTGTATCCTGTGAACCGCTTTAGGATTTTCATACAAAGATAAAGGGGTCCCCTAGCATGGATCTGAAACTAAAACCATTTTTGCTTAAAGTCAATCGTTTAAAAGAAAGACACTTTCAAAGTGGTAAATTGTGTTTCGTCTCTAACTTTTAAAATAAGAGTGGACAATCTAAAAACAAATATATTATGCTGTAGATCTCAATTAACACTTTCAAACAAAATTGGTTTGAACGAGCTATAGGCAGCAGATTTTGAGATATAGCATATTTTATAAAACCGCAAATATAACTATGTCATTCCTACAAACACTATGAAAAACAAACTTATCACCGAATGTGTATTTCTGTTGCTTGTACGGAACCCTTCATGCGCGAGTCCAACTCGCACTTGGCCGGTTTTTTTTTTTTGTATTTTTACTATACAGGCTTGATGCTATTTAAATAGGACAGAACAAATCACGCCGGTCGAGTCTCTATAACTAAGTTGAAGCCTGTATAATGTGATTAAGTAGTTCACCCACAATGTACTGTTATTAGTTGCTGCCAGTGCCAGTTAAGATGTCAATAGCGGTCATTGCTCTTTCCCTAATATCTCTTCGTACGAACCAAAACAAATGAACCATGTATCGTTTTTCATTAAAAAAAATTTTGAAGGTCACGATAGATGACGATTCAAGACATGAACAAACTTATTTTTGGATTTCAAGTTAAGAACCTTAATAAAATTAAATGTAGGTGGGTCAATCACCTCTATTGGCATCTTAACTGGCAGCAACTATAGTGTAGGTTGACGAGCTAATTACCTGAAGGCAACATTGATGGGCAGAGCCTGGCGCGCCGGGTTGTTCATGATGCAGTGGTGAGCCAGCAGGTCGATCATCCAGGGGGACAGGGCTGCGAGTCCCGAGTGACGCGTGCACATGTCGCGGAGTAGGCGGATCAGCACCTGTCACACAACAACACATCAAAAACAATGATACATCATATAAAACAATTGTATTGGACATTTACAAATCACATTTGGGCAACACAAATCTAAACTCTACGCAAATCCAAACGTTGAAGGCAATCATCGTGAGGAAACGAAATCCAAATCCAGAACCAAAAATTCGAAGACATGTGACATTTACCAATCCGCACTGGGCCCGCGTGGTAGATTATAGCCCGTCTCAAAGTAAGGAGGCCTGGCGCAGCAGTGGGAACATTAATAGGATGTTGATGATAACATGCGAGTCTGCACGATCGTTCTTTTAACCGGAACGCAGGTGTTTATACGGTATTCACCATATTTTACAAAAATCGGTTAGCACTCCATGATTTTTGATTTGTCACATCGTAACGTGTCGGTTACTGGTAGTATTTAAAAGGGCTTTAATTGAATATGTTGGCTGTTTAACGAACCACCATTTATCTCAGTTTCAGAAGACGAAGCTTTATTCAAATATCTTGAACATTTTATCGCTTGCTAAGTAAGATAAACGAAATAATGCGTTTCTCAAATAAACTGACCTTGATGGAGGAGTGGTGCGCGTTCTCCTCGAACCAGCGGCTGTGGCGGATGGCCGCCAAATGGCTGTTGATCACCCTGTACCCCAGGTGCACCTGTTCACAAAGACATCCCTTCAAAAAACATGTCTGTACTTTCAAAATAACGGCTTTTTACTGAATGCAGGTACGACAACAAATCTTATTATCTTTTCTATTTGTTCCAGTTAATCTCCAAAATGGTGCACCGACTGTGACGGAACTTTTACTGGCCGATAGATAATTTCATAAGAAGTAAATTAAGCTACTATTATTTTAGAAAAAGAAATAGGGTTCCGTGCAAAACAATTAAGACGCTTGAAATTGTTAACAAAATCCAAACAGGAAAGGCATATTTTAAAAGCTTTTATTTTATAATAATTTCACGCAGACGAAGTTCGCAGGAAACACCTACCTCTTTATAAAACTGATATAACTAAATGATATTTACGAAGATAAACCTTTTGTACTACTTTTTCTTAAATAAAATGACCGCAAGTATAATTTTGTCATTCACACAAACACTATGAAAGACAAACTCATCACAAAATATGTTTTGCTGTTGACGCTTTGATAAGAAATAATACAAATTAAAGGGCGTTTCCCTGCGAGTTTTCAATCAGATTAAGCATAGGGTTTTGCTGCGTATACAGACATGTAAAAAGCTGTTATTTTGAAATTAATAAGACACCTCTATTACCATCTTTCAAACAGTTCAACTATCGTCAGTAAATTCATACTTAAAACTTTTCTCACAACATTTTCTTCAATCTTCCTCATACCATGATAACGGCACACATCTTTTTAGTGGTCATACATAGTCATTTGCAGACTGCCCCTACATTCCTCTAGCTTTCCGTTCATAGCCACAAGCAATCACTAGAAATACCTCTATCAACGTAATTACTGAATTCTGTAACGACGCTACCTATACTACTATCGGCTTAAGAATGTGTCAATACACGCGTTACTTGAATAGATAAAATGACCATTAGTGCAATAGGTATATGGCACATTTTGTATTGGTCTAGCTAGAGTGTTTGTCAAGTGAAATGGAAGTCCTATCGGGGCTGCGGGTTGTACGAAAGGGATACCGGGGGCCCGTGACACAAAGGGCTAAGAAGGGACATGGGTCAGTAGAAGTCTGAAACTCCCTTCCGGTCCGCCCCAAGCGGGAGGAGTCATTTGATGATTTACCACGCTCTACAAAAAAAAAGAAAAAATTATAAGTGGCAGTTACCAGTGGCTCCAGCTTCCTCAAGTTCTGGTGCAGTGTGGTGACAAGCACGCGCGCGCCGGCGCTCGGGGCCTTCACCGTGAAGCCGCGCTCGTTAGTCACGCTCGTCACAGACCATCCCGAGCCCGGTGCCAGCATCTCAGCGCGGAGTAACTTGTTCAACTCCTCGCACACCTGAAAACGCCCACATCAAACATGATAAAAGGAGAAACGATGAATCTTGGGCAATAATACAGGATTTAATAGTTGCCACCATGTAGCCTTTACTGCCTCCGTGGTCGAGTGGTTTAGGCGTTTGCATTGTGACTCGGTGGTCGTGGGTTCGATTCCCACGGGAAGCAGACTTTGTAAAGTTGTTTCCCGTTTGGCTAGAACATTGCAGGCTTGAATAAACTGATTGTCTGATAAAAAGGTGATTCCGTGCTACGGAAGGCACGTAAAAGCCGGTGGTCCCGGCCGCCAAATGGTAGTCGTCAAACTATGTCAGAGGCCCTTTAGGCGGTTTAGAAACTCTGACACTAGGCCTAGGGTGTGTGGGGTTGCTAGACGTTACTGCCCACACGATAAGAAGAAGACCATGTAGACCATGTGCAAAGAAACCCTGAGCAAAAATGATTGCTGAAGAACGACTTTTATTTGTGGTAGCTAGTGTGCAATGTACAGCAGTCGGGTCATATGGGGGGCTATTTAAGGTTAACTACTAACTCCATATTTAAAGTTAACGACTGCTGACCATGAGCTCCAGGGTTCGATTCCCAGGTCGGGCAATGTGTCATTGGGTTTCCATCAGGAATTTCTAAGTAGCAGCCATAGAGTCCGGATTTGTGCCCGGTTAATGGCAATAGGCTCGCCCCCTATTACATGAGATTTGAACATAACCGACATATGGGTGTAAGCCCTTCCTATTATTAGAATCAAATATAACAGCTCACAACTTAGGACCCAGTAATATTAATGATAATAGTATCCGTGGTGCTAGGCCACTGGGCTTATCCCATTTGTATACGTCCCTATGCGCCTATTGGCCTTTTTCTGTTGGCTCCTGCTGATATGGAGGGAAGTGGAATTTATTGTTTTCCCTACTCCTCCGCTATTATTTTCTGATTAATTCGTTGCTAATTGGCAACGGTCGTACGACCGAACGATGCATTTTCGTCGCACGACGAGATTAAACACACTAATTTGTTTAGTGTGTCCTAATAGAGCTTGCAAGTGATCACGCGAAAACAATGAAATACTTAAAAACTGTTGTTGTTTTATATATTTAAAAGGAAAATAGATATTTTATAGGCGAAATTAGTGTGTTTAATCTTGTCGTGCGAAGAAATTTCATGAAAATCGTTGAAGCCTGTGTGACTTTAAGGCCTTACAAGAAATGAAAGATTAAGTAATAGCATACCTTATTAGACAAACCCTCCACAGCCTCCTTAGTAGGAAGGGTCTTCATGATGACCACAATGTCAGCTACATTCTTGCCCGTCATCATTGTTCCTTTCTTGTAGGAACCAACTTGACGGACCTCTTCGAGTTGCTGCCAAAAATATTTTGAAATCATTTTTCGTTACATTATAAACATTATCAAGCCACAAAGTACATTCACTGTCTGTCAGGAGCAATGTTATATAAATGTGATATGTTAATAGTTAATACGTTGTGGGTAGGACTGCGGATGTAATGAAATGAGTGTTGTCCTTGATCACTAGTTTATTACTGATTTGGGAAGTGGTTACACTGACACATTGACACTGTATAAATATGTGTAAGTGCGCATATGACTGTATACAATACTATTATGGAACAATGGTTTAATACGTTTATTTATTACCTAATTCTGCTCAAAATGTTCCTTCACAAAATTCATGTAGAACTTGTCTCCTGATATAACATAGAAAAATATACAGCAATATTTTGTTTTATCTAGATACAGACTAGGATGTATCTGCCGGATGCAGCAGCACGCTCCTTCATGTATGAACTGCAAACAAGAACCACAGTCTTCGAGTCAACACTTCCCATCGAGTATAGCTTTTTTGGGGCACTTATAATTATTGTTTTAAACTTGTTGTTATTAATTTGTAAGACATTGGAAGCCAGGATCCAGTTTAAGCGGAATCAAAACTTAATATAAAGAATTCCTATAAGGAATGCATCACTCGATATCTTATAATACATTTTACTTCCGCAACATCTCCAAGACTGAACACAATCCACATTCTTCCTAAATTAAATCCATCCATCTATCACCCAGTTTTGATAAATAATGTGCTAATAAATGTAGAGACAAAACATCGTTGAATTGCCTATGGTTATAATGGAGATTTTGACCTTGTCCTGGAAATTATTTTATGTTATTTGATAGTTCAAAGAAATACGGAATCATGAAGGAAGGAATTATAAACTTTAAAATGTTGTTCGTTTGTTGACAGGCTAGTGTTAACAATAAAAATCTTTGTTTACAGAGCACCACATTTCATCATTCGACTCTTCATTAAGGGGAATTTGCATGATGTGTAGAAAGATCGATGAATTTATACATGTTTATGCAGAAATAATTTTGTATAATCTATACTAATCTATACTAATATTATAAAGAAGTAAAGTTTGTATATTTGTTAAATTGTAAGGGGTAATCTTGGGATCTACTGAACCGATTTCAAAAATTCTTTTACCGTTGGGAAGCTACACTATCCCCGGGTGACATAGGCTACTTTTTATCCCTGTATTCCCACGGGAACGGGAACTACGCGGGTGAAACCGCGTGACGTCCGCTAGTAACATTATAAAGCTGAAGATTTTGTTTGTTTGGTTGAACGTGCTAGTCTCAGGAACTACTGGTAAATAATAATGATAATTAATTATTCATGATTTATAATTCTACTGTATGTGTGTATGTCACTGAGATTCCTACACGGCTTGACCGATTTGGATGAAACTTTCTGGGCATATTTCAATGGCTACTTGGATGGTTTGAAAACACAATTAGACCCGGTAGGTGGCGCTGCCGTCTGGGCAGTGTGACGTCTGCTGGGTCCGCTAGTAGACTTATATAAATGTAATCATGTGAAGTCTTAACTAGGGTTTATTCCGCAATTTTACCTATGAGTGTTATTTCCCAATGAGATAACTGTAATTTCAATGAATTTAAGCGTAGCCTAGAGATTTTTTTTCCACAAACAACAGTAAAAAAGTAATACTCACACATGCAGCGAAGTCACCAGGTGCCACAACAAGATTGTCCAGCACTGTCTGCAGCTTTGTTACAAGATTCAGCACTGCCGACTGTTCGGCAGGTGTTGGGCATAACTCCGCATGCCTTTTAAGAAGTGCCTGTAAATTGATTTATTTAAATGTTACCCAACTACTTTCACCATTTAATTTATAAGTTCAATTTTTACTCTGAGGCCTCATGGCAGCCCCATGGTGTTGATCATAGTGCTATAGTATGATTGATTGCAGGCTGCAATCATAGCCGCCATCATGAAACCAATCATATAATACTAGCATGACTGCCAATGACAATGCCCTTTTTCCTACTTACCTATTACTTAGAAAATTAAAACCCACATTTAGGCATTTTAGTTGTATGCTGATATACATATAATGGCTGGTTGGTTGCTCTTTTTTAAATAATCTGTAAATCTATTTAGTAATACCTTCTATGTGATTAGTGTTCAAGTATAAATTTGTTTCTGGTAAAGATGTGAAGAATGAAGAGTTATGGCTGTTTCCATTGTGACTAATTCCAAATATTTGTGTGCCATCTAGCAGTTACTAACTTTAATATCTTGCCCACAGCAATTGTTTGCGAGCAAAGTGTGTTTTAGAAATACAGTTTAACAATTAATACTATAGTTTAAAATTATGCGAGTGTCCAGTGTTCCAGGCCAAGTCAGCGTCCGGGTAGTCATGAACACATGTGTTCTTGATATGTTTCTAAACAGTTAATAAATATTTCTGTATTATTCATGTAACTGCTTAGAAAACACTTAACCTTGCACTTACCACAAGCTGAAGTATATAGAAGAATAATTGTGAGATACAAACAACAATTAGCTCGAATTTTTAGTCAATATTTGTCTTTTAGAAGTTTCGAAATTTTTATTACTATCTGGTGCTACATAATACTATGTAGAGAATAAAAAGAACGAAAGTGATAGGACCTCCAAATACTTAGTGCGATTCGCAATTGCGAAGCACAACGCGATTACGGCGGCCTCGTGACCGAGCTAAAACATGTTTTGCGGTAAAAATCTATGTATTTAAGAATAAAGTATTAAATCGGTATTCCTGCTCTAATTGGAAAGCTGCCCCTGGAATGGCCGTTTGACCAAGACGTCAAAACGATAGTAATTTTATTTTATTCACTTTTTATATATTTACCTGTGTTAGAGCACTGTCATCCAGAGGAGGCTTGCATCGAGGAAATGCCGGTTCAGCGAGTACCAGATCAAATGGGGGCCTAAGCATCAAGGCGCGAGGCCTGTATAACGGGGGTCGCCCCATACCACCGCGTATGCCCATACCACGCAGTCCGCGACCACCGCCACGAACCATATTTTATTTTAACACCAGAAAATCTTGAATATTACTACTTCGTGGAATTCCGTTGTTACAAGTTACAACCACTACAGATTCTCAAATTGCGGTATAAAATTTTGCCCTCTCGCTAGATGAGTGTACCGCCACCTAAGCCGACCGTAATAACGCGAGACTGATTGTTTACTCCCGTGTTTTCTTTAAGGACATAGATATTTTTCGAAATAAAACACGGACTCAAAATGGTTGAAAACGACGCGGTACGGCGGTAAGTTTTTGGTTTTTGACAGTATCAGAATGTCAAATCACATGTCCACAGAACCAAAATGACTCTCACTGTGTTCCATAGACTATGTACTTTACTTTTAAATCTAAGTGTTGCCTGCTACCTTCGTTTGCATGATTGTATAAAAGTATTACGTCCTTTGAATCGTATCTTGTTAGGGTTGATGCGACAAGGTAGTGCGCGAAATTCGATTTTTCTTGAGTTTTTAGTCTCAAGAATGCGTTTTTCATCAAATAGTCACTCAAGAGACTCATATGAACTGAGACGGTTGTATTGGTGATTTTAATCATTATTACTCAGTACATAGACATATTTTGTTACTGCCGCGAATCATATTTTATTTAACATACGACTTGAATTGTCAAGTCGTATGTAACTGACACCGACATTTGATGAGCAGATAAATAGCTTGGTATTAAAATCTTTCACGATTTCTCAATTATAAAACTTCAATATCAACGTTTGTATTTAAATTTTGTGGATTAACTTAAAGAAATTAACTGTAACGTAGGTTACCGGTCAGGTCGATATTCTTGTTGTATTGCCTGTTAGCTACATCACTACTTGTCATCCTATGGTGACTGTGGCGTGGAGGGCACTATGTTTTTCGATGTTTAGAATTGGTTTAAGTTTTTGTCATCTTATGTAAATATAAATGAAATATAAAGAAAGGAGGTTTGTTAATATAAATAAGAATGAGTCAAGGAACATAACTAGCAAAAGAAATAAAACAATAAATGTTGTTTAGTAAGATTTATTTACGTTTAAAAGTCTGTCATGTAGTCGTGACAGTGGCGTGCTGGGCACTTTTTGGCTTGTCATCTATACATGACTGTGGCGGTCAAAAGGTAAGAGACCATTAGACCGCCCATAGAGCAGCTATAAACCTATAAACAAATATGTTTTAACATGACAAAGGAGATTGAAAAAGGTAATCAGTGAGCCCACCCCAAATAGACCATCATCATCATCAACTTATAATGTTCCCACTGCAGGGACTCAGGTCTCCTGTCTAGGAGAGGGATGGACTATAATCCACCATGCGGGCCCAGTACAGGTTGGTAGATGTCACAAGTCTTTGAATTTTTGGTTCTAGGACATGCCAGTATCCTCACGATGTTTTCTTTTATCGTTTCTGAGAGCAGTGGTGATGAAATAAATTACACAAAGTAATCCACCTGCCTGGGTTCGAACCCACGACTCACTGTTCGTAAGTCGGGGCCGACACCACTGGGCCACCGCTACTCTCTAAAATAAGTAACTTGAAGAAACAAGGCCGGTGGATGCAGTAGTGGTAGGAAGTGACACTCAGTGTTCCCAGCCCGCCTTCATTGAGGACATACGGTCGTTGGCCCGACGGGCTAAACACGCGAATATTTTTTTTAAATAAACGTTGCCCCACACTTGGAATTTCTTCTGTATCGTGGGTGCGTTTACAAACATATAAAGTCACATACACAAATACCCAGACGCGAAACGACTATCTGCAGGCCATACAAATATTTGTTCCGTGCGGGGATCGAACCCGCGACACGCAGCGCATCAGTTCAATGGCTTAACCACTGCGCCAACCGTGGCTTCAATATACTTGTATGTGTATGTCCCGGTCCGTCGACTCATGCTAGTAGCAGTAGCAGGACAGTGGGGTTTTAGTTGGTTGGAGTCCAACATAACCCTTTGCTCTCCCCAGACGAAGGATAGCCATGAGTACCTCCGTTCTTGTACCTCTGGTTTGTTTGTACGTGGTTTATCCTTGGTCCTCCGTACCTACTTCTCCATAGAGGACAACGCTTCGTAATGGGTAACTACAGTACTTTCACAAGTTCTTATGTCTTATGGCTGTGACTCTAGCTTCGGTTTATTTGTTTTTCTGACATTCAAATATAATAGTATTATAGTAATAGTATTATGAAATAAATGCTTTGAGTTTGAGTTTACCTATAAACCCAAACATCCGACATGCAGATTCGACCTCCAATAAATTTGTAAATGGAAAATAATAAGTCGAGCCACAGATTTTTTAATTGGCCACGTGATCAAACTTCTAATTTTATAACTAAGCCACGGGAAAATGAGATAGCCTAATAAACTAATTCGTCATTTTTACAATGCCATCTAAATTTCTTACAGAGAGCGTCAAGTAAAGATCATCAATTATCAAAACTTGTCCTTCTTATTTATACATAGCCACCTAATTTACTAACTCAGCCACGGAATTTATATCTCATCACCATTTTACGTTTAATAGCCTCAGAGAGACATTAGGTCCTCAAAAAATACAATTCAAGCGACTATAGACGATAGCATGTATACTACTTAGCATGTAAAATAATACATCATATTCTTTTATCGTGAAAACAGCAACTGCAAGATTTGGCGCGACTGCGCGAGACGACAGCGACCGGCCATTTGCACCAGTCAGAGAGCGCCATTCGATTCATGTACTGACGAGTTAGCCACTTTTATTTATTTTTGTCGTTTGCGCGTTCGTATTGCAATTGCTTTGGGTATATATTTGAATACCAAGCATGAAAATACCTAAAATTGTTATACTTATGTTCAAAATGTCAACTTTTAATACATTTTAGATTATTTACGTTAAAAATACCTACTAGTTATAGAAATATTTTTACCATTGTTTAATTGACTAGTCAGTCAGATTGTATGATTCGTCATTGTAAACTGAGGGAAATAGGTTAGGTTAGGATAAAAACGTGACAAAACGCGAACGAACCGAGCGGTGCCGCGGCAGCGTTCGGCGAGCGCTACTTCCGAGTTGCTCGCAGAAATGTTTTCACCATTGTCTAGTTATCCGATAAAAAAAAGTTTTGCAGCGATTCTGTCGATAACTTTTGTAGCACAGCATGTAAATAAATATCGATCTTTACGACATTCGATACTCTGAACTTCTATATTTAAGCTTTTCTATGACACGACAGTAGTTTCTACGTTCTATTAGTGGCCATTTGTGGGTGGTGGTTTTTTTTTTATTATTATTTCAATTTTAAACATACTAAGTTAAAAAAAATAGAGGTTATAGAATATTTTTTCTGATGCCAAATGTTGATATTTTAGAAGTTTACTGCTTGAATGCATGTTACAAATTTAGGTGCTAAGAAATAACCATCATGCTTAGTTATATTTAGAGTGGCTCAGATAGAAGTTAACTAGTGGCTAATATAGTAATATTTAGATGCTCGTTAATTGTGGCTGACTTATTAATTTAGAAGGCAATGTAGATTTTTAGAGACGAATATTTTTAGAGACGAATAATGTTATTAAAAAGAAGCCGGTTTAATTAGCACCCTTTATAAATAGGCAGCAGGAAGAAGGTTTAAAAAAAAGATACATATTTATTACACCAATTTATTTCAAATTAAAATAACATGTCCGTAATATCGTAATACTCGGTACCTAATTACATCCTATACTTATATTTATAAAACATCAAGTTGTATGAGTTTACACCTCTATATATATAAAAGAAAGTCGTGTTAGTTACACTATTTATAACTCAAGAACGGCTGAACCGATTTGGCTGAAAATTGGTGGGGAGGTAGCTTAGAACCAGAAGACGGACATAGGATATCCGTCGGGAAATGGATAAAAATAATTTTCTTTAAATCTGAAATATAGCCACTCGCCTGGTTTTGAGGTAATGTTCGATTAAATATATCAATAAAAAAACTCCGAAACCCGGTAATGGTTTCCAAAAATATCTTTTGTAGGAGTTAATAATTATGATGTGTAGACAATAAAAAAAAATGATTTTGAACCATCATGGTACCTCGGGATTCCATACATAAAAAACAATGTCCTTTAATTTTTCAGATTTATTGTTAAAATTATGAAATTTCCTAGTTTTTAGGGTTCCATACCCAAAGGGTAAAAACAGTACCCTAAGCTGTTTGTCCGTCCGTCTCTGTCTGTCACCAGGCTGTATCTCAAGAACCGCGATAGCAAGTCAGTTGAAATTTTCACAAATTATGTTCTTCTGTTGCCGCTATAACAACAAATACTAGACACAAAATATAATAAATATTTAAGGAGGGGGGGGGGGCGGGGGCTCCCAACAACAAACGTGATATTTTGCCGTTTTGGTACGGAACCCTTAATGTGCGTGTCCGACTTGCACTTGGCCAGTTTTTAAGTACCTACTTATGTACATAATACATTGGTGTTTTAGTGCAATTCAATTAATATGACAACGCTAAAAGTGTAAATTATAACCTAAGTAAGTAAGTTCTATTTTGTTCGTAGATCAGATATATTTTAATAATTCATTATAAAATAGAGTGCTTTTCGAAGGACGCCAGTCGTAGACCCTGCTAAGACCCTAATAAGGGATGGGTGATTAGCATAACAGTAAAATAATATATTTTTTGTTGCACTTAAATTAGGTACATGAAGATATACAAAAGTTGTCCTTATCTGTGGTCGGAAGGGTAACAGAAGTAACAAAAATTGAAAAAAAATCTGGCATACATCCTAAATTATTAAGTACTAGCTGATGCCCGCGGCTTCACCCGTGTGGATGTCGGTCAAATTATATACTAAAACCTTCCTCTTGAATCACTACAACTATTAAAAAAAACCGCATCAAAATCCGTTGCGTAGTTTTAAAGATTTAAGCATACATAGGGATATAGGGACAGAGAAAGCGACTTTGTTTTATACTATGTAGTGAGTAGTGATGTAGTGAAGTGATTGATAAAAGTGGTTAAGGATCTAGTATGTAATCGGATAAATTATTTGATTTATCAATCTACAACCCTATAATCTAAAGTCCTTTAAATATAATGAGGTGAACATTGCATTGCAATGACACTTTTTGACTGCGATCAATATTGATCACCTAATTGAACCTATACCTATTACTTAATATGAGACGCAAAACGGCATGTGAATATCAAATGCTTCGAAAATCAAATCTTACATCAAAAATTTCTAAGAAATATATATGCTGCTTTGGGCGATGCACACCTATAGCTTAAATTTAAACAAAAACACTTCCCATAGCAAAATGGATAAATTTAATAAACATACCTACTAACTCAACAAATATTCGTAGACCTAAACCTCATCGGATTCTATCCCTGTCTAAGTTAAATTGTTGCTGCTAAACATATTACCGAAGTCATTTGTTATAGGTATTAAAAAGTCAAAGCATCCAATCCATCCAAACCGTCATCTAATCTAGATAGTGGTCGCGAGTTGAGGCAGGCCTGAACTAATTATTGTTAGGTTTGTTGAATACACGTAGTTAATTTTACTGATGCTTTGTTTATATTCTGCGTTAATTCTGTCGCGTCTTATCCAACCAAAGGACCTCTTACCAAACTTTTACAAATATACAGGCAAAAAAAGTACCTAACACACACTACACTCAAAATAAATTCAATCTGCTCCTTACTTTAGTTAAATGACAGATTTCTTGATTTATTAACTTTATCAGAACAGACGTTTGTAAACATTTATTTTAAGCGTAATTATAATTACTCAAACCAAGAATAACATCTCCAGGCAGCAGCTGGTATGCCAAATCAAAGACAGTTAGATGAAAATAATACGAGTAAGAATGACTCAACTAAAATACTGCCTCTTCGTTCATTGTTTTCCGTTGCTTCTTGGGAAATAACCCAGAGCGTTCTGCTTGATCAGCTGCTTAATCTCGCGCTGCTTCTTTCTTAGTTCCTTTCGGCTGGGTGGCGATTTCTTCAGCAAATACTTCAGTCTTGCAAAGTACATCCGTAGCGTACGTTCATTAGCTTGATACTCCTTCAATACTTCGATTATCACTTGTTTTTTCCCCTTTTTTGGATCGGGATACAGTAACTTGTCGCCTGAAATCAAAACATCAGATAAAGAGGAGATAAGGAGTAAATGCCTCCGTGACGTCTAACAGGGAAGAAGCGAAGAAGACGTGTTGCGCCGACCCCAAATAGAATGGGATAAGGGCAGGGAGATGATGATCATCAGATAAAGATGAAGGATATAGTTGTATCTGAAGCCGGAAATCAAACGCTAGTCCTCACATTCATCCTTCAAGATAGGCTTGGATTCTATAAACAAAAAAAAAACACAAAACTGATCTATACAAATAAATAAAATTGAAGTGTCTGTTTGCATTATCAAAATAACAGCTTTTTATTGATTGTGTCGCAGTCAAAATCTCATCATCATCAGCCTGTAATGTTCCCACTGCTGGGACATAGGCATCCTCTCTATGAGAGGGAGTGGGCTTATAACCCATCACGCGGGCCTGTGCGGGTTAGTAGATGTCACAAGTCTTCGAATTTTTGGTTCTAGATATTCTCCTTTATCGTTTCTGAGAGCAGTGGTGATGAAATAAATTACACAAAGTAATACGCCTGCCTGGTTTCGAACCCACAAGTTACTGCTCGTCAGCCGGGTCCGCCACCACTGGGCCACCGCTGCTGTCCTAGTCAAAACGTAAAATAAAAAATAAATGAAAACACTTACCCATAGCTTCACATTCGACCATCGTGATATGAATGATCTCGTTCATTAGTTGCTGAAAAAGGAAAAATAAAACATTAAATTAGGTAGACCGTACATGAGATCGGATACGACATTTGTTTTTTATAGATCTGAAAGGGTTTACCCTTTTTAGTGGGTACCTAATGTTCAGTTTGCGCAAGTGGACTCGGATCAATAGCTGGTCTTAACATGATCAAACAAATTCGCAAATTTTATACTGAACGAATAGAAAACTGCACACTTGGGCGAAAGAAATATTCGCAAAAGACATTACCGTGGAAGACTATTTGCGCAATAAGACCTTTACGGGAAAGTAACCGATTAACGATTACAGACCCATAGTATCTGTGCTGCACCGTCTTTTCTTGTTAAATTAAGTAAAAACAGGAAGAACACCATGCGGCAGCTTACTAGAAGCGCATGGTGAATGTTATCGCCGGCTGCCTGTACCACCGGGTCTTTTCAGGACTTAAACATATCCGATAGAATGCCACCCCTGTCAAATCTCACGTAATACAGGTGTTATGTTATGTCTGATAGAATCACATTTCGCACAAGTATTTTGCGATGGACAGCACTAATGAATTCGTCTTTCGCTTAAGTTATTTTTCACCCAAATGTATTTCACGAAAACATCGTTCGTACAAATCCTGCAAGACTTCAACTGAATATAAAATATGTATAAGTACCCAAAGTTTTCAGAAAAAAAAATGTATTTTAATTACATTGCAACCCACGACGGGGTGCAGTCGTATAACTCATAAATAACTCTATAGTTTTATTTACAAAAGTGCATTCCCAGTACCTATCACCTACGACAAAGATAAAAAAGAAAAATAAGATTATTTATAAATCTACTTACAGTGGCATTGGCGCTCGCAAAATCAAATTTGACAACCATCTTATTTTATTTTCTTCTCCGATATTCCGCGTGGATTCTCTGAAAGAAAACAAAAATATAAATTAATCTAAAGTTTCTTTATCCACATGAAATTCTTTTAAACACCGTATAATAATTTGGCTCCTTTGTCAACACTAAGTTTGTGGTACCCACTTTCTATCTCTTTTACATTTCGTCCATCAAAATCGATCCGCTGTCGTCAGCCAATCGCTGCACAGTTCTATGTCGGGCACACGCGTATTGCAATACGCGGTCATCAGCGTCCATCTTGCATTTGACAGTGGCCACGCCTTTATTGTACCAATAGTGCATTGATATTGATATTATTATTTAAGTAAAACAAGCACCTCGTAAAATGTCGTCTCATTAGTGTTGTTGACATTATAATACATGCAGCGTATTTCATCACTTCTGCTCTCAAAAATGGTGAAGGAAAACTTCGTAAGGAAACTGGCATGTCCTAGAACCAAAGATTGGTAGCCTTGTGACATGATCTACCGATCCGCACTGGGCCCGCGTGCTAGATTATAGCATATTCCCACTCAAAGAGATGAGGCCTGTGTCCCAGCAGTGGGAACATTGAAAGGCTGATGATGATGATACATATCTTGGAAACTATATATCCAGTCGTGTTAACGATGAAAACCTGACATTCTTTACCCAAACAAAAGAAGCAACAATACCCCCCTTTTTTTTTTTGGGGGGTGGGAAATCATCAAATAACCCCTCCCGGTCTTGGGCAGAGCGAAAGGGAGTGTCAGACTTCTACTGACTAAAAGCCACCCTTGTTCCTTCTTAGCCCTTCATGTCGAGGCCGCGGTATCCCTTGCGAACACCCCGCAGCCTCGACAGGCATGCCTACCCCCTCACCTTTGTATTGGGATAGTTTGCCCTCACAAGTCAGATGTTTAACACAAGACTTTATAATTTGAAAATAATCTTCAAATAAAGTCAATCCGACTGTCAATCGGATTTCAATAATTCGAAGTTGAATACCGACTTATAAGAACGCGAAAACCACTCACACTCATAATTCACACAAAACGATTCTATACACGTTCGAGTAAATGAAGAAAACAATGCACTTTTCTTTAAAGATATAAATAGAAGCACTTACTTGGATGTAAGCTCTGAGAGAATGTTATAGTTGTGAATAAAGCGATCGTTCACCTGTCACAACTGCGGGGTACTGGCGCTGAGCTGCCGAGTGCCGCCGGTGGATGAGGGCGGCTCGCCAGGCCGTCGGTCGATGTTACCCCGCATGCGCCTTGAAGGGCAGGTTCGGTTAAGCTTAACGGTCAGAGCCTCAAAGTTGCTGTATAAGAATTATTAGTTGCCCAATAACTATTATAAGATAATAATCTTTATATAGTAAAACACAAAGTCGCTTCCCGCTGTCTATACACTTAGATCTTTCGAATTTCACGAAATTGTAATGCGGTTTTCATTAATATTAGATGTAGAAAAAAAAACAGGGCGTCCCACGGTTATGCCACATGGAGAAAAAGTACCTTGAATATTGTAGATGGAATAAACATATCAGTAAAATGAAAATTTTATAAGGTACCAGACATTTAAAATGCGGGAATAATCGCTTTTGCTCGCAACTATGTAGTCAAATATACGATAAACCTTATATTTAGTCCGGTTAATTTAGACATCCAAGGTTACGCTAATTCCCACTCGGCTGAAAATTGGTAGGATTGTTCAAAACACCATTATAAATGAAATGTAAAAAGTCCCCATCGATCCGACACCTGGAAAAAAAAAAATTCGAGGTCAAATGTTTTTTGCGATTTTCAGCAAAACGGTAAGTTTTATCATAAAGGGGTTTGAGTAAAGTTGGCGTCGTTTTGAAGTTGCGCGGCCAGTAATGAAACTTAGATATTTTGAAAGAGCAGAATAAAGCGATCAAAACTTTTTATGGATACATTTCTCTAAATCTAATTGGAACAGATATTTGGTTTTGTATTACTCATTAAAATCTAAGAAGTTATATACTCCATTGCACTGTTTTAGGTTCCTCCCGCATTTTTTTGAGAATTCTAAATAAAGTACGTAGATTGCATCGACGTGTTTTATATTAGGGCCAATGCATTATAACGACTTTGACATTTTACCATAAAATATGATTTTTGACCCAAAAAAAAGTCGTTTCCCAGCAAAAATTTGCGTAGAGGTGGGTACTTAGTTTGATGTACAGAATGCTTGGTTGACGACTGTGTGATGGGTTAATTTACACCTGTATAGAATGAGGATGACGTTTGACTTAAATGGCTAACCCCTTTCATCAAGCCAACGGCAACGGAGGTAACTGTTTTGAGGCACTAAAGGGCCTTACCAAACTTTATGGTTAAGGAATAGGGGTGGGAAAAATAGGTATTTAAATATCGCATCGACTGACACATTTAGAATGACGAGTCAAAGTTTTTTTTTCGACTCTTTTTCTTTACTTAAAAGTTCCCCATATCTTCCCGTGGGTGTCGTAAGAGGCGCCTAAGGGACTTACCAGAGAATGGGCAGCAGCGTTCTCTGTGCCTTCGTAACAACCATACTGCGATCGCCAACCCGCCTGCCAAGCGTGGCGATTATGGCAAATCCCCCCCTTCTGGGGGAGGCCTATGACCAGCAGTGACTTCTTATGAGTAGATTATTGGTATTATTTTTTTAAATATGTATTACAGATATTGGAGACTGGGTCCCTTCATCCTGACGCTAACGGATATTTGATTCCCAGGGGTAATTGGGTTCCCGAGTTCAGTTTTGTATGGGCTCTACCCTTTTCAATGAGAGCGTGCTCTACGTATTGCAAAACTCTGCCGAACACAACATTACGCCTGTAATAACCGAAGGGTTAGGCAGAGGCGTACCTAAGGGCACACATATTTCGCCAGTTACTGCCATCAACTGGCCACGAATCCAGACTCCATGTCTACTGCTGCTATTAAAAATTCTTGATAGATAAACCCAATAGTACTATTTCGCCCAACCCGGGAAACGAACCCAGAACTACACGCTCGCAGCAGTCGCGCTTGCGGCCACTCGACCAACGAGGCAGACGGTCTAAGGAAGTAAATACCTGATGAAAAATCAAAATCCCTGATGGTCGCCATGACAGTCATACGGTTCACTAAAGATTTTTGGAGAAAAAAAAATAAAACTCAATGTTTCCTTAATTAGGTATTTATTAGAATGTACAAAAGCTCACATACATGGTGATGAAGACATGAATTGCCTGTTCCCGAAACCAATCCAAACACATCATCTGCCAAGCCTTTTCCCAACTATGTAGGGGTCGGTTTCCCGTCTATCCGGATGCAGCTGAATCGCTACTGAGACTGGTTGTCAGACTGTCGGGTCACAACTGCCTGTAACGACTGCAAAAGATCTATTTATAATTAAGCCAGGAGGTCCTCTATTAGAAGAGAAAGAGTTTCCGAGTTACGGGCGTTAAAAAAGTTACTTCAAAAAAAATTAAATTGAAATATCTCGAAAACGGAGCGGCCTAGGCAAGAAATTACCAAAATTTAACCCCCCTGTGATAATTAAGTGATATTCACATAACACCTTAAAAAATATGAAAGTCACAAGTATCATTTAATTAATTATATTGTAGACAGCCCTAAGCCTGGAAGGTATAAAAGAAAGTTAATTAATCATTAAAAACTATTAATATATTCGTACTTAAAGTGAATGCGACAAGGTAGCCCCCGAAATTCCAATTATCTTACGTTTTTTGCAATTTGCTGGTCAGTGTCAAGTCGGGATGTTAAATAAAATAGGCTTGCGGCAGTAACAAATGTCTATTTACTGAGTAATAATGATTATTTTATTTTATTATGACCCGCCTGCCAAGCGTGGCGATTATGGCAAATCCCCCCCTTCTGGGGGAGGCCTATGTCCAGCAGTGGACGTTTTTATAGCTGAAATGATGTAAGATTAAAATCTCCAATGCAACCGTCTCAGTTCATAAAGTCTCTTGAATGACTATTTGATGAAATTGGGGCATCACAAAACACAATCAAATCAATTTTTATTAATCTGACTAGCAGGGCTATTGCGTATCTTTTTAAATGTCAGTGGCTATCATAGTGTGTGGCTTAACAAGAACTGCCACTCGGGTCGATCTTTAGGTAAAGCTGTGCTTGCCTAGGTCGGTCTGTGGATGGGTGACCGCCCGACATACCGAGTTTCCTCCGTGCCTCGGAAAGCACGTTAAGCTGTTGGTCCCGGCTGCCATATAGAGATCTTTGGCAGTCGTTACAGGTAGTCAGTGACCTGAAATTCTGACATCCAGTCTTACCAAACGGTATCGTATAACCTAGTATTAACTGGGTTGTGGAGGTCAGATAGGCAGTCGCTCCATGTAAAATACTGGTGTTCAGCTGCATCCGGTTAGACTGGAAGCCGACCCCAACATAGTTGGGAAACGGCTAGGCAGATAATGATGAAGTAAGAAATGATTTCACGCGATTGAAATCGCGGGTGGCCGCTAGTGTGATGCACAATTATTTTACAGCGTAAATTAAACAATGTGGTACAACAAACGTCTGGCTTTTGAAGACTCTACTTTTCAAATCGTCATAACAATTCCATTTCCCAAGAACTCTCGGACAATTTGCCCTGTAGTGGCCAATGTCTCCACATATTGGCGCTATAAAATCAATGACTGAAACAGTTCTTTAATATTAATTTATCTCTTTATTTTAACCTATAATTGGGTTAGCACAAAATTAGGTACGGGACCCTTTATGGGCTCAACACAAATCTACGCTGGTTCAGTTTGAGCTCCTAAAGGACCTAGCATAGTCATTTATACGACATCCTCATTATTTATGTAAATATTTAACATTCTGTTTGTCAAATACTAGTATACCAGTGTTAATTATTATTAAGTGAGTAGTATAAAAATCATTATAGGCGAATGCCAGTAAGTCTTCTGTATTTATTGTGCAAGCTTCTTAATTTACGCTTATAAAATCCAAGTACGTAAATACGGTCTTCGTCATTTTGACGGCAGTACTGGCCGAGGCTAAAAAGCATAAAATATGTGGTTTTCGGACATCCAAGCTCCACTATGTTAAGAATGAATAACTAGTAATTTATTTTGTTACGAATTCATTCATAGTTTATTTTTAATAAGCAGTGGTAATGATATCTTAGATTGAAGTACTGGTCCAATCGTGTTTGTTTACATATATTTATTTTTCAAATGTTATAACATAGACGCGTACAGATTCGATAACAAATATGACAAATATCATAAAAAATATGTACACAACATAAAAATGCCCAGAGATCACCATAATTTACTAATACGGGACCAATAAATAACATGAAATATTCATTACCACTGCTCAATTGACGTCCATTTTTTATTTATTAACAATTTTATTGTTATTTGTGAAAGCGAGTATTCCAATCAATTCTTTTTTTTTATAAATTTTTAGAACTTGAGGAATTAAATTAAGGATTTTAAGAAATATAATATATAAATAAAATTGTTTTAAACGTAAAATACAATAAACATGTTCTATTTGCAATCTCGAGTAGTTTTTCGTACATTGTAATCAGAACAGTTAATCTATGGCTAAATTCGCGCCGATTTTTTTTCCATATCAAAATTTAAATTCGGAATGCACTCGCTGTTCAAATAATTTAAATTGTATTTTAACTATGGTTTCTTTTTTTTTTGGTTGGTTAGGTATAGAATGCTAAGGATCTTGGTAGGTATAGTAAACAATTGTTTGGTTTTGTTAATTAGATAAAAAGATTTACCAATACTTTTTTTATCAGCCTGTTATGTACCACTGCTAGGCCAAGGTCTGACAAAACTTAAATTTAAAATACTTATCGTCAATTTTCATTTCATTTTTAGGGTTCCGCAGTCACCAAGAAACCCTTATATTGTTCGTAATATTCAACGTAGGTAAACACAGAAATTAATATTGAAGTAGTTCTAAGACATAATCGATGGATTCCATTGTACTGAAGCTGAATGCAATAAAAAAATAAAAAGTAACTGAGTCCTGGCTAACAGAGTGCATTTACAGTGAAATAATTATCATTTTTACGTAGTTGTTGTAACAATAGTTACCTACCCATTTATAATGAAGAGGGGAAGAGCGCGATCTCCCTAGACATTCAGAAAACTGTGTTTTTAAAGTACAGAAGTGCATTACAAAACAGTGAATTACCTTCACCTTCAGAAGATATAAATAAATCAATATAATGTATTTACTTACACAACGAAAAATCAAGAGTGACACAGTCAAAAGTAAAAGTTATCAAAAAAAGTAAAAATATAGTTTCAATATCAGACTATGAAACCTCCTTCGACAATTCTTTTCTTAATAATTCAGCCCATGCATTGGTAAGTTGGTAACGTCCACTTTTTACAGCATGTCGATACTTTTGAATAGGTTGTATTTTTCCCAGAGTGTATATCCAAGTAAATTTTTTTCCTGACTTACTGTATCTTTTACGTTATTAAAATCGATATTATTTTCAAAAATTTCAACATATTCAACAATTTATTCTATACTATCCGGCTCAGAATCTTCAATATTTGTGTTAAAAAAGTAATTATAATTCGTTTTCAAAGATATGTACAAACTTCTTACAGACATTTTGTAGTTTAATTCCTTGCTGATATCCGCAAATATTTGATCTTATTCAAATATTTATATATAAACATTCCGAACTCTTTAACATGGTAGCTGAGCGTGGTTTGAAATCATAGAAATGATCTAAAATATAAAGTTGTAAGAAGATTTCCGAAAAATATTTACGTAAAAATTATTTTCCAAATTTTTGTCGAAAATGTCATCATCAGCTGTAAGATCGACATCGGGCAACTAAAAGGAAAAGAAAATTGGACCACATGACGCTACAAAGTCACTCAGCTTTTAAGGGGCAGCCAAGGAGGATTGAGTGCTGTCGAGGGCAAACTCGCAAAACCTATCCACCCAGGGTCTGCAGCGACTGCAGAGAAAGTGGCTACGTATGAAAAGGAAACTCAACACTACAACGAAGTTGACAGCAATGCCGTTCTGTTGTTAACGGCCAACATGACGGACGAGACGCTGCAAAAAGTTATTAGACTTCAAAATGCTCAAGAGATTTGGGACGAGCTACATCGCCTGTTCGATTCATCGTCTGATGACAGGACGTACACGTACTCGCTGGATTTCTACCATTATTGTAAAGATCCGACACATGATATGGCAACACATCTCCAAGGTGAAAAACCTATGGCATGATTTGAAAACAGAGCTGATGAAGGAGTACAAGTGTGACCTACCGGATGTCCTCCTAATTTGCAAGATTCTCGACACACTTTCCGAGGATTACTTCAGTTTCAAATCAACATGGTTACTAATGTCAAAGTCAGATCGCAATGTAGAGAATCTAACTGCCCAATTGTGTCATTTTGAAAAATCATTAGCCGGTAATAGTAACGGAAATTCAGATGTATTGACCGTCCAACCAAACCAAAATAAAAAGTTTTCCAAAATAAAATGTGGTTATTGCGGCATACCAGGCCATAAAGTCAAGAGATGTCAAAAGTGGATCTCAGATGGAAGACCACCGAAAGCTTCTACTACAAGCAAAGCTAACCTGACAATTTCAACAGCAGAAAGTCATCAAGCGTTAAAGAAAGCCGCTGTTTCCAAGACAAATACCGAGAGTTGGTATATTGACAATGGTGCAACAGTCCATGTCACAGGTCGTAGAGACTACTTCAAACTTTCGAAAGTTTTGTAGATTCTACAACGGATTATACGTTGACCACCGCAAATGGTGCTGTTGTTAAAGTGATAGGAAGAGGTACAGTTGACTTGATTGCGTATGTGCATAAAGAAAAGCAAGACATTCGACTAAATAATGTATGGTATGTACCGGGTGTTACTAAAAACCTGTTTTCCGTACTTGCGGCACAAAACACATTGGAAAATAGCGAATTCACATCTGAAAGAGAATCTTGTTGGTTAAAAGAAAAAGGAAAGGTCTTGCTAATGGGAAAACGTTCAAAGAATGGAGGACTCTATGAACTACTTGCAAAGACAATAGTCAATAAAGCTGCTTCCAACATTGAAGCCAACGTAATGACCAACCTACAACTTTACCACGAAAGATTTGTTTACCAGAACAAACGACATGTAAAGAAGGTCATTGAAAAGGAACTTGGTATCAAAGTGAAGCTAGATTCCGAATTATGTACTGGTTGTGTATATGGAAAGACACATCGTAAAAAAATTGGGACAAGGGCTCAAGCAAAAGAACCTGGTGAAATACTACATACCGACGTTTGTGGTCCATTCCCACCTTCCTTCGGCAAGAACAGATACTTTGTCCTATTCAAAGATGACTATAGCAAATATCGCTACGTCTATTTCATGAGAAATAAATCGGAAGTTGCAGATAAACTAGTTCAAGTTCTGAAAGAGATTAAAATAAGGGGTCACATTGTTAAAGAAATTTACAGTGACAATGGCGGAGAGTTCGACAATGCTAGAGTAAAGCAAATTTTACAAAATGCTGGTATTACCCAAAGGCTTACTATGCCTTACACCCCAGAGCAAAATGGGACAAGTGAACGGGAAAATAGGACACTTGTAGAAGCCGCACGCAGTATGATGCACTCTCACGAAGAACTTCCGATTGCCTTGTGGTGCGAGCTAATAAGTACAGCCGCATAATTATGTTCTTAATAGGACAGGGCCCACATGCATAGATGGCAAATCACCATACGAACTTTGGTTTCGTCGAAAACCAGGAATAAAGCATCTCAGAGTCATTGGCAGTGAATGCTACGCCCATGTGTCTAAACAGAAGCGTAAGAAGCTTGCCAAGAAAGCTCAGAAATGTATCCTAATCGGTTACGAAGGTGATGAAGGGTACCGTCTAGTAAGCTTTGACAAATGTGGAAAGCCCACGATTATCAGATCCAGAGACGTAAAATTTAATGAATGTATTATAGAGTCGATTGGATTAAATGATGAGATTGAACCAGAACCTGAAAATTAAATCGAGTACAAACTTTCCTCGATCAAAGAAAACAGTCAAGTGTCAAGAGCAAGGAGGATGAGCCTAGCGAAGCCATTCAACCGCCTATTGACATGTCAGGTGCAAGGGAGCATGAACAAGATGAAGCCAATCGGCCATCTATCTGTATGCCTCAGACAAGCCAAAATTTTCTTGACTCAACGGATGAAGTGGAACAGGAAACTTATGATACTCCATATGATTCTGAGAAAGAAGAAAGTGTAGATAGGGTCCTTCGAGATAGAAGCCAGCTACGACCACCTGCGAGGTACAGTGACTTCGTATTAAATTTGAGTTCTTTCGTTGAACCCAAGACTTACAAAGAAGCATTGACAAGCCCACAGAAGGAACAATGGCTGAAAGCTATGGAAAGCGAGATGAAATGGCTGTCTGAAAGTAAGACCTGGATTTTGGTAGACTTACCCAAAGGTCGAAAACCAATTTCATGTAAATGGATCTATAAAGTTAAGACAAATGCGGATGGAACCCTCGACAAATTCAAAGCTAGGCTAGTGGCTAGAGGATTCATTCAAAAGGAAGGAGTTGACTTCTACGAAACTTTCAGCCCTGTGGCAAAGCTAGCTACAGTCAAACTGATAATAAAAATCGCAGTTGATGAAGATCTTGCTCTAACACAGTTTGATGTTGCAACGGCATTCCTCAATGGTTCACTTGATGAAGATATTTACATGAACCAACCGGAAGGTTATAGTGACGGAACAAACAAAGTGTATAAACTTCTGAGAAGCATGTATGGCTTAAAGCAGGCTCCAAGATGTTGGAACAGATGTATTGTCGATTACTTGATCAGTATTGGATTTGAGCAATGTCAAAATGATCCCTGTTTATTTGTGAGAGTTAAACAAGGTGCCAAGATCATACTTGCATTGTACGTGGACGACGGTTTGATCGCTGCCACGAACCCTAAGGATTCAGAAAGATTTTTAGCTGAATTGAAGAAACGGTTCAAAATAACCGTAAAACCTGCGTCATACTACTTAGGTATTGAGATATTAAGGTGAATGCTCCAACTAGCCCGCGAAATTCAAATTTTCTTACGTTTTTTGCAATTCGCAGGCCAGTGCTAGTTTGTATGTTGATTAAAATATAAATTGCGGTTGTAAGACGTATGTAGTTACAGAAATATAATCATCAAAATCAATACAAGCCTCCAAGTTCATAAAGGTGCAGGTTTGCACCTTTATGATAAAAAACGTAAGAATATTTGAATTTCGCGGGGTGGTTGGAGCATTCACCTAAAAGCATGAGAACCAAGTATCAAGCTTACGCAGAAGCATTATGCTGAGAAATTGCTAGAACGCTTTGGAATGCATGAATGTAAATCTGTGAGCACTCCTATTATCAAGGATGCTACAGCACAACCAACTGCAACCGATGAGAAACTTAAATTCCCGTACAGAGAAAGAAGCAGTTGGAGCACTTATGTATCTGATGTCTGGATCTAGACCGGATTTATCTTATGCCGTCAGTGTTGTTTCGCGCAATCTCGAGAATCCCAGCAGGGAGGATGTTACAAAAGTAAAGCGTATATTCCGCTACATCAAGGGTACTGTTGACTATGGTCTAATTTACCGAAAAGGAAATAAAGGACTACTATGCTACAGTGACTCTGACCATGGAGGAGATAAACAGACAGGACGCTCTACATCGGGTATCCTCTGCACGTATTCCGGCGGAACTATATCCTGGGCCAGCAGGCGCCAAACCTGCGTAGCGATCTCGAGCACTGAAGCCGAACTAGTAGCAGCCAGTGAAACTGCAAGGGAGATGATGTGGTTGAAAAGGCTGATCATAGAAGTCTCCCAACTGAATGGGACTCCGAACCTTCTGGTGGACAATGATGCCACAATAAAGACATCCCAAAATCCTGGGTTTTGGGATGTCAGGCATATAGCGCTTAGGCACTTCTACATCAGAGAATTGGTGACCGACAAGGAAGTCCAAGTGAAGTATACTCCAACTGAGTATCAATGTGCAGATATGCTGACAAAACCAGTAAGTGGGCCAAGGCTTCTGGTACTTCTAAAGAAGATTGGCCTAATGAGCACTGATTAGTAACAGTGATATCAAAAAGGGAGGATGTTGAAGGAGGTTTCATAGTCTGAATTGAAACTATATTTTTACTATTTTGATAACTGTTACTTTTAGATTTTTCGTTGTGTAAGTAAATACATTTTATTGAATTATTTCTATCTTCTTTTCATTAAACATTCCGAACTCTTTAACAAGAATTAGGTATGGAAGAAAACTAAAAAGCCCTGCACTTGGCGAATTACCTCGACGCAGGTAAAACCGGACGAATCTGTGTCGTGTTATGGTTCTTGTAAAGAATGCGGTGCTAATATAGAAGTTTTTATAAATTGGCCAACAGTAAAGGTTATTCATTGTACTTGCACAGTTAAAAATCATAAGGTTGAATTTATACACAAAAAGTTAAGGAAATTAAAGTTATCTCCATTACAACGTAGAGAGCTTGGTGATATCTTGATTAATTCTTCTGCGGTATCTGTAAGGAACTCTTTAATACATTCATCAGTGGACACTTATGATAGTGAGCCAACTCATATACCTAAATTAGGGACACTGAGGCAGATAAAATATGAAGAGAAGACATCGCATTTCTATGACAAAAATCCTGTGATGGCTCTTTGGTTAATGGCACAAAATGCACCCTATAATAATCTTTTGAGCTTTTGAGATCTCTTTGTTTGCGTCCCCATTTCATCGTGTATTACTTATTATCTGATCAGGAACAGTACTACAAAGAATATCAAAAGAATCATAGGACTGTAGTGAGTCTTGATGCAACTGGAAGTATTTTTAGAGATCTTGAGCCTTCTACAGATAGTAAGATAAACAAACATCTATTCCTATACGTATGTGTTATGCAGACATTCCCCGGTCAGAGCAGCGAACCTCTATTTCACATGATATCAGAAAGTCAGACCACGCATACTGTTGTCAAATGGCTTGAAACCTGGTCCAAAATAATCTACCTCCGAATGAAGTTATCTGCGATGATTCTTCTGCACTTACAGTCAGTAAAAGCCTTTACTGATTGTAAATCAACCAAAGAATACCTTTTTTTTTTGGGGTAGAACGAAGGAAAAAAAAACAATCAAAAACTTAAAAATTGCAGAAACTTCAATAGGTAGGTTATATACCTACCTATTGAAGATTCTACAAATTTTGAGTCAATTAAATTACCAATCTGGCCAACTAGTCACTGATGTTTTTATTTACTTTTAGATCCTTACTGCTCTGAATTTTTATGCCCGGGGGAGCTACCAAGGTGCAGTGGGCTTGAGCAGTGATGTCCCAATGGCAAAACAGACAGTGTCACGTTGTCTGCGGGATGTCACAAATGCATTAAACAGCCCCTCAATTGTAAATAAGTACATAAAGTTTCCACAAAACGTGGCTCAGAGGAACTATATAAAAAGAAAGTAAGTACAAAAGTTTGAACCGTTTTTCTAAAAAAAAACCTAGGAATTGTATAAATATACCAGAAACTGCTTAAGACGAAAACATGTAGTTTAAACAATGACTACCTACCGATTAAATAGTGTTTATACAGTTATAGAGTGAAATAGATCAGAATTTAATTGTTTTGGTTAAGCTGTACGTACTTATGTTAACCTACAGATTTTATAAAAAATATGGGCTGCCAGGGGTCATCGGATGCATTGACTGCACACATGTGGGTCTAATAAAGCCAACAGAAAATGAGGAGAGGTATTTTAATAGGAAACATTTTCATTCACTAAATGTTCAAGTTGTAAGTTAAATGAAAATTATGATATAATTATCTATTTCAAAACATTTAAAAGTAGAATAGTGAATTCATTCATAACATAACATGACGCCTATAATCCCCGAAGGGTTAGGCAGAGGTGTACCTAATAGTACACCCACATTTCGCCAGTTATGTTTAAGTCCCATGTAATAGGGGGCGAGCCTATTGCCATCAACCGGGCACAAATCCAGACTCCGTGGCTGTTACTGATAATTTCCTGATGGAAAAAGCCAATATCAGTTTGCCCGACCCGGGAATCGAACCCAGGACCTCATGCTCAGCAGTCGCGCTTGCGACCACTAGACCAACGAGGCATTCAATTCATCGAGGAATTCATTCATAGTACATGAGAATAGGTCTGTATAATTATCCGTGTGCTGTACAATAGTTCTCATTAAAATGATATGTTATAATTAAATTAATGTATGTCTAACAGATATGTGATGCTGATTGCACAATCCAAAATGTTGATGCGTCCTATGGTGGAGCGACTCACGATTCATTTATTTGGTCGCACCATGAAATTAAAGCTCATCTGGAGAGTCTACAACAGGAGGAGTCATATCTGTTGGGTATGTAGTAGTACTTATAAAAAATCTAATTCTTGATTTTTGTTCTGGTGGGTAGCTGATATTTGTTTTTTACAAGTTACTTGTAATTATTTTCTTTATGTAATAGTACAGTACAATACTAGTTGAACGTTATCCCTGTGATAAATTAATTATACCTACATCGAGATTGTTTCGGGAATTCATGATGATCCCAATAGACAATGCTGTCGAAGATTCTCCAGAAGGAAGATACAATTTCGCCCAGAAACGTGCTCGCTCCACTATAGAGCGAACTTTTGGGATTTTAAAAGGTCGATGGAGATGCCTATTAGCAGCAAGGGAGCTTCATTATGCACCCGTCACAGCAGGTATTTGTTACAATTTACACTTTTTTTTCAATTTATTTAAAGGGGTATGTTCAATTTGAAGATGTCGCCCTACAATTTACACTTAGAACCATATTATGTTTTTCTCAATTTTTTACCTTTTTTTTTCCAGGTAAAATAGTAATAGCCTGCTGCGTTTTACACAATATGTTAGAAACACAACACACACAATATGTTAGTGTGTTATGTGTTGTTGGTGTGTTTGTTGTTGTGTTGTGTGGTTTAGAAGGACCTTCCCTCACCGAGGAAGAGCTACATTTAGAGCGGAGTAGATAGAATGGACAGCGGGAGGAGTCTATCTCCACTCATCAAGCTCTTCAGCAAGGGCAAAGAGCAAGAAATACATTAGTGCAACTGCTGGACAGAAATAGGTACTACTCGTAATAATACATGTCAATAAATACACATGGAAAGTGTATATTATTATTTATTAGGGAGATTTTTTTTTTACAAACTGACTGTTTTGCTTACAGGAGATAAGTAGGTTTTGGGACTGGGGAATATTCTTGTACAAGAAAATGAGAAGAAATTGAAAACATGCATAAAATGCACACTATGCACATAAGTTGGAAGATAATATTGGTGATAAATTTGCTTGGCACGCTGGTCCGTCCACAGCCGATAGGCTCACGAATGCTCTGGTTCTTTTATTTCTTATTATATACCGATAATACTATTGTTTTATATAACTTGTTTAAGGCTTGTATTCACGCCAATGACCTTGTGCATACAAACTACCTCTCTCGGTCGTAGATACGGACTCTAAACGGACGCGTTTTTCATTTATTATAATTAAAATAATACATATTTTTAAAAAGTAACAAAACCAAATTATTTTCCTTTGTATTTCAAAGCAGTAGATATTTTTTTTATATTATTTTGTTAAAAAATGAAGGAGTAAAATGGTTCCATTCAACGATTTGGAGGTGATTTTGTGGATTTTTTTTCTTATTATGTGATACCGATACAAAAATTGTGGCTAAACCAAATTACGTGTCATATTATGTAGATTACTAAAAAAAATTCTCAGATGTAATTTCTCTGTAAGTGCCGGTGAAAAACCGCTTCATCTGCACGCTGTTTTTAAGCTTTTTCGAGAGAGGACCCTTAAAGTTGTTATAAATGTGAGTACCATTTAGACATTCTACTAAGGTTTTTGTTGTATTTTTCTTACGCCTTTCTATTGTATTGAGTCTGGTTCTTCTAACCAAACAGACAGATATGTTGCTGGGGAGTTTGTTCCACCACTTCTTCTTTCAAGCAAAAGCACTAGGAAATGTCGAAGGGTGGGCGTTTTGGGGGACTGTCACTTGTAAATAAGTAAAGTAAATTTTGACGTTCGAAAAGTGCTGATTATCAGCCTAGTTTGAATAAGTGACTTCTGATTTTGTTTTTTTTTTCTACATTATGCTTCCTCCATTAAGAAGCACAATGTAGGGCTATGTGATATCCAACTTGATATAATTGAAGTTTCTATGGAGACTTTCTTGCCCATTCTTGTCTATGAGAGATCTATCGGGAGTGTTTGAAATAAATACTTTGAGTTTGAGTTATGTAAATAAAAGATTACCAAAAAACCATTGTTGAACAAATGTTTTATTTATTTACACCTAATAAAATAGAAAAAAAATCATAACATTACATTAAAAAAAATAATTAACTCATCACTACATAGTACATTACTATACATATACTACATTTATAGAAATATACTCAAGTATTTCTACAAATGTGTTCCCGTACCAAGTTGGATAGTTCTACAATGGCATAAGCATCATTTTCTCGAGCACATCATTTCTCTCGTGGTCGGCTAAGAGTCTCTCTTCTTCCAGCTCAATAATTCTATTTCTGGATGAGACGAGGGGTCGCCGAACTCTTGCTCGATGAGAATTTGATGCTGAAACTAATCGAAATAAGTTTTGGTCAGATTTAAGTAAAACATGATTTACATAATCTCTTTTCTATTGAACAATGTACTTACTTCGCTGCATTGGCAACTCTTGTGCCTCAGTGGATCTAGAGGGTGGTCCTGGGAATGTGCTGGCGAAAGGTTCCTGGTTTCCTGCCGGCGTGTTGGCGACAGGTGTATGGGCAGACGATAGGCTGAGCGCTATTTGTTCTTGGTCTTGTGGTACAGATGGCTCATGTACAACAAAAAAAAAATAATTTCATTGACGGATACAATAAATATAATTATGAACCTGTTATTTATTATTATTTAATCAAAATAGTCACACCGGACCTCATGCAACGAGCAAGATGAGTTCATAGTTGAACTCAAACTCGGAGCCTTTATTGCAAATAGACAAATTACAGGCCCTTGTATAGGTATAATTATGTTCATTATTGCTGATGTATGTTACTGTTACTTTTTACCATTGGAATAAACTAGCTATCATAAATGATTGCATCCCGTTACGACTGTCCCATACAGGCTCACTGGGTGGGAATCGTCACGGGAAAATTGTGATGTTGTGTATCTACTAACATAGATCGTAAGAAAATTGTTACTAACACATATATGGATTCTGTCCGAAATAAATGGTTAATAATAATAATAAATTGTAAATTATTACCGATGGAAAAGCTGGCACTCTTGCCTCGATTTGCGGCTCCCCAAAACCCTGTCCCATGATGGACAATATTCTCAATTCCACATGGGAGAGGGTTGGTGCAACCGATGGACCTCCACCTGTAGCACTTGCTGACCGCCTGGCAGCTCCAGCAGCCTTTTTGCCAGATGTTTCTTGTTCGCCCATACCTAAAATGGTTAATTTTAAAATAAATAAGTATATAAAATTATAATCTTTGTATGCACTTTACTCATGACAAGACCTTTAAATAATATAAGTGATGAATTAAACTCACCCTTTGCCACTGCTCCACGGACTTTGTGGAACTTCCCATAGAATTAAGCGAGTTACATAGGCTCGCCCACAGCCGTTTCGAGCGAACTCGACCGTCGGCACCCCTCAATATACCGAGAGCTAACTCTTGGTTAGCGCTCATGAAGTTGAGGAGTGCTTCCACCTGCAGGCTCGTTGCTGCTGGAGCAGTTGGAGCACGGGTTGGGGGCATTTAAATTTAATTAAAAGTTTAAAAGTTGCCGCGTCGTATGGATTGCGAACAATACTGACATTTCATTTGACAATCGCCGCCAAAACGAAAAGAGGTAAAGGTATTATCAGTATAAAGCTAATTTCCGGACAAAAATATTTTAATTCTATCTAAAAACACATAATAAAAAGTAATTTGTTCAAATGGAGTAAGTTTTTAACAATACCAATGATATTTTTAATTTAAATGCTTGAAAAGCACAAAGTAAGAAAACCGGTAATCAACCGATAAAATAAAGCAACTCTAACGACTTGTGTCATTCGTTCACTGTTCCAAACTAATCTTGTCTATGACTCCGTTCGAACCTCATTGATCCGTGATCACTAGGGAGTAGGGTTCACCCCGTAGTCTTCTTCTTAGCGTGTCGATGGCAAATTTCTATACGATCAAATCGTTTTGGCTCAAAATTCAGCTATGCGAACTCCACTCGCTGATGCAGTCATAAGGTCGACAAGTGTGCAGGTGTCAGGGCATGCAGCGCAAGATGGAAGGTGAGCAATTATCTGTGGAGATACGCCGCATACACACTTGAGGTCTGAGCCGTCAATGAACCCCCATCTGAAGAGATTATCTTTGCTACGGCCGACCTGGGTTCGGAGTCTATTTAGAGATTTCCAAGTCGGCCACGGCAAAGCATGTCCAGGTGGAAGGCTTTCAGACGGCTTGATGAAGCCATCGGGGGGCTTGAACAGCTCCCGCCAGAGTTCGCATCTTGCAGAGGAGGCGTCTCTATTCGCTGGACTAGCTGGTTTAACGCACCCGAAAAATTTTTTGCGGCTCTTCAGCCTCTGGGGCACTGGGGCGTAACTGTGCATTGGGTGGCGTAAGTCAGCTTGTAGCTTCTTCCTCTCGGTGCAGATTGCTACGGTTCTACGAACTTTTTACGAACGACTTTAGTACGGGCCCGTATATTAGTCGACGGAGTTAGAGAGTAGACCCCATGTCTCGTGTTATGGTCCATGTAAAGAATGCGGTGCTAATATAGAAGTTTTTATAAATTGGCCAACAGAAAAGGTTATTCATTGTACTTGCACAGTTAAAAGTCAAAAGATTGAATTTATACACAAGAAGTTAAGGAAATTAAAGTTATCTCCATTACAAAGTAGAGAGCTTGGTGATATCTTGATTAATTCTTCTGGGGTATCTGTAAGGAACTATTTAATACATTCATCAGTGGACACTTATGATAGTGAGCCAACTCATATACCTAAATTAGGGACACTGAGGCAGATAAAATATGAAGAGAAGACATCGCATTTCTATGACAAAAATCCTGTGATGGCTCTTTGGTTAATGGCACAAAATGCACCCTATAATAATCTTTTGAGATCTCTTTGTTTGCGTCCCCATTTCATCGTGTATTACTTATTATCTGATCAAGAACAGTACTATAAAGAATATCAAAAGAATCATAGGACTGTAGTGAGTCTTGATGCAACTGGAAGTATTTTTAGAGATCTTGAGCCTTCTACAGATAGTAAGATAAACAAACATCTATTCCTATACGTATGTGTTATGCAGACATTCCCCGGTCAGAGCAGCGAACCTCTATTTCACATGATATCAGAAAGTCAGACCACGCATACTGTTGTCAAATGGCTTGAAACCTGGTCCAAAATAATCTACCTCCGAATGAAGTTATCTGCGATGATTCTTCTGCACTTACAGTCAGTAAAAGCCTTTACTGATTGTAAATCAACCAAAGAATACCTTTTTTTTTTGGGGGTAGAACGAAGGAAAAAAAAATAAACAAAGCAAAGCCTGAGGTCATAAAAATACTACAGGAGAGCACAATAGCAAACATCAGATCCATTGAAAGAAACTCTCGATCTATGAAAGATCCAAATCCATTAATGAGTGCTATGACCAACATAAATTTATAGTTTCCCATAACATTTAGAGAGGATTTGATAGATATTGATGATGTCCCAGAAGACCTCTATTCCAAAAAACAAGGACTCAAGAAGGTATAATAGGACATTATGTAAACTGGATATGGTGAAATGGTATATTCACAATGGCACGGAACCCAAAGAAAATGTGATTTCTACAATTGAAAAACTCTTTAGTAGCAACCTTAAAAAGTATAAAATCGTTACGGAATACAATTGGGAAGAAGTTAAATTTAAAATTGGGACTGTAAGCCTCCAGAGAATGCTAATTCCAGTTAACCCAAATTTTGTAGACATTCCTAAAGAACTGATAAAGCCTGCGATTTTACATGCGTTGGGTTTGAGTAACATGATAGAATACAATCCTATTCCTCCTTATTTTCTGAGTCAGATTTATAAGAAAAATTCCAAATCTTCTTAATTACATCCAAGGTCAGATTGATAAGAAATATCGCCATTTACCAGTTATGACAGGAATGAGCCCAGAGTTTGTATTTGTTACTCATGCTTTAATACAACCGCAGTACAGAATACAGAACCTTATGGATTTCAACTCAATTGAAAAGGGCCAAAATAAAGAAATAACAACAATTTGTATTAATTTGATAGGTTTTTGCCAAAAAATGAATTATTCTATTCGTATGCAAAACTCAGGAAATTTGTAAATTCTATCACTGTTAATGATTATCCCTTGCAAAAGTTACTTTATACTACAGATGAAAATAAGTTCACTAGATTTGTAAAAGGATCAATTGGGATTGAAATTTCTCCATTTATAGACAAACAAAAAATACGATATTACCCATCAAATTCAAGTATGTATGAAACTCATCATGAGAATTTAGTGGGGACCCCCCCTACAGAAGGTATAATGGCGAGGAATTAGTTTATTTTGAAACTGATATTTCCAAGGGCTTTTTCCTCCACAATGGCGATGCTTTGTTAACAATAAGCATAAATAGAACTAATCTCAAGGAATTATCATTTGTTCTTTCAAATATAGCTGTTTTCATTACAAAAGGATTTGACACCAGTAAAGCCAAAACCATTAAGGAGATGAGAGCACAAATTGCTAAATATTAAGAATCAAATTTTTATGAGCTCATAGGTCTGCAGAAGAGACATTTGATGTTGAGTTGGGTGGATTACGTTTTTCAAGCAACATTGAAATAATTCAAGCCGATCCTGAAAAATGTTTCATAAAAGACAATACCTTAGTAGGGTCTAAGACGAATCAAGTGTTGTGTATTTGTCCTGAAGTAAAAAATCAGCAATTGTGTCCACTAAGCGTCAAAATCACGGACCCAAGTATATATCAGCTGATGCACCCCATAAAATTGTTAATAAAGGCAATCCAGTATAATGTAAAGGTAATCGGGAAAATAAAGAAAGATATTGTTGAAATTAGTAAATTGAACCTCCGTTAATGACTCATATCATAACTTAGTACATCTATAATTTATAAGTAAATAATCTATGATTGATTATTCTGTCTGTGTCATGTCGTGTTCTGGAAAAGATTCTCTCTCTAAATAAAACTACGTTTTGTAAACTGTGCACTTTATTTTTAATTTAATTTAACAGGTTATGGGCCCAGACCACCTGTTCTCGCTTAAAAGTAAAGAATTAAAAGAGAAAAGTGCAAAATTGCAAAATTGCAAAAATCAGTACAAAACAAAAGTAGTTCAGTATTGAGTATAACGTCAAAACTCGGCACGCGTTTTCAACATTCTTCATTGGCAAAAATGTCGTCAAATAATACGATGACACTGATTGAAAAGCTGACTGGAAGAGAAAACTATCCTACGTGGAGATTTGCAGTGCAAACCTACCTCGAACATGAGGAATTATGGAGTTGTGTCATTGCGAAAGACAATGAAACAGTTAATCCCAAACTTGATACAAAAGCGAAGTCGAAAATTATCTTATTAGTACATCCCATCAATTATGTACATATACAAGAAGCCAAAACAGCTAAAGAAGTTTGGAATAATTTATCAAAAGCTTTCGATGACAAAGGTTTGACACGTCGAGTTGGTCTGTTGAGAGATCTGATCAATACAACGCTTGAAAATTGTCTGAACATTGAAGATTATGTTAACAAGATCATGACCACTGCTCATAAGTTAAGGAACATTGGTTTTCAAGTCGATGACGAATGGCTCGGAACTTAATTACTTGCCGGTTTACCAGAAATGTATCAACCAATGATCATGGCACTTGAAAGCTCCGGTGTGACAATAACAGCTGATTCTGTGAAGACTAAGCTTCTGCAAGATGTGAGAAACTCTGAGTCAAGTGCTTTGTACGTCAAAAGCAAGAGAAATCAATTGGTCAAACAAGCTCAAGATAAAATTAGAACTGGTAAAGGTCCAAGGTGTTTTGTGTGCAATAAATATGAGCACATAAGCGAAAATTGCCGAAATAAGAAAAAGGAACAGAAGTCCAATGAGAACACAGATTCTGGTTATGTCGCCGTGTTATCTGCAACAATAAACAACGACAATAACTGGTACATTGATTCTGGAGCGTCAATGCATATGACAATGAACCGTAACTGGCTCTACGATGAAAGTACACCTCCAATTTCCACAATAAGAGTAGCTAATGACAAGAAGCTAGTTGTGAAGGCCTGTGGAAAAGTAAATCTAAATGTGGTCAACATGCAAGGCCAGTTGGAAACTATAAAGGTACAGAATGTTCTCTATGTTCCAGAGTTGGGTACCAACCTTCTCTCTGTCAGTCAAATAATAAATAGTGGCTGTCAAGTACAATTTGACAAACAAGGCTGTCAAATTTTGAATAAAACAAACAAGCAAGTTGCAGCTGCTAAAATGATAAATAATATGCACAGGCTGCTTACACATAGTATTCGAGCATACATATCTGCTTCAACAGAGAATGATTTTTTATTTATGGCATCACAGAATGGGACATTTAAATTTTGAAGACTTGAATAAACTGTCAGAAAGTGCAGGAGTCAAACTAGAAAATACAGACGAAGTGATATGTATCTCATGTTTGGAAGGGAAGCAAACAAGATTTCCATTCCCTTCAGAAGGTTCCAGAGCACAAGCAAAGCTAGAACTTAATCACTCCGATGTCTGTGGTCCAATGGAGACACCGTCTCTTGGAGGAGCTCGCTACTTTCTTACTTTCACTGACGATTTTACCAGGAAAGTATTTGTATACTTAATAAAAAGAAGATCTGAAGTATTCCAAAAATTTCAAGAATTTAAAGTACTAGTTGAAAATCAACTTGATTTGACAATAAAAACTCTCCGCACAGATAATGGGACCGAGTATTTAAGCAATGAATTTCAAGCTTTTCTCAAGAAATCTGGAATTGTACATCAAACCTCCACTCCGTACACGCCACAACAAAATGGCTTAGCGGAAAGGATGAACCGCACATTGTTAGAAAGAGCCAGATGTATGCTCTTAAATGCAAAACTACAGAAGCATTATTGGGCAGAAGCTGTGTCGACTGCAGCTTACATCACAAATAGATGTCCAACAAGGGCTTTAGCCTTTTTAACACCCGAAGAGAAGTGGAGTGGTAAAAAGCCAGATATCACACATATGAAAATCTTTGGCTGTGAAGCAATGGTACATGTTCCGAAAGAAAAAGCTAAAAAGTGGGACTCAAAGGCAAATAAAATGATATTCATTGGATACAGTGAACAAACCAAAGGATACAGGCTTTTAGATCCCAAAACAAGAAAAGCCATTATAAGCAGAGACGTGATTTTTCTGGAAAGCTCCGTAAAAAGAAATTATGCTGTAGTACCATTATCAGAGTCAGCCCCAAATGTCTGTAAAGATAGTTCTGTAACTGAAAGTTTGTCAAATAGTAACACAACTTTACAGAATTTATCTGAAAGCATTGAAGATACTAAAGATGAATCCAGTGATGATTTTTACTCAGATGAAGGATCTTTGTATGAACCAGAGGTAAAAATATATCACCCGGAATTAATGTCAAATATAACCACTAGATCTAAAGTAAGATTGTGTAAAATGCAAGGAAATACCTATATGTGTACAGAAGAAATTGCAGGACTGGAAAATGTCCCACAAACATTTGATGAAGCAATATCTGTTAAAAATGTTAAAGCTGACAAATGGAAGCAATCAATTGAGGAAGAATTACGGGCGCATGCAAAGAATAAAACTTGGCAATTGATTGAGAAACCTGAAGGAGTGCGAGTGATTGGCTGTAAATGGATCTTCAGAATAAAAGATGAGCCATCTGGTCCGCTTTATAAGTCAAGATTATGTGCTAAAGGATGTAGCCAGAAACAAGGCATTGATTATAAAGAGATATACTCTCCTACGGTAAGATATGACTCAGTTCGAGTTTTACTTTCAGAAGCAGCGCAAAATAATTATAATATTGTTCAGTTTGATGTCAAAACTGCATTCTTATATGGTGACGTCAAGGAAGACATATATATGTCACCGCATGAAGGTTTCAATGCTGATTCAAATATGGTATGTAAGCTCAATCGTTCTCTTTATGGCCTTAAACAAGCACCACGGTGTTGGAACGAACAGTTTGACACCTTACTGAAGAAATTTGGTTTCAACAATAGTGATACAGATTTTGCTAAAGTCACTGCCACTCGAAAGTCATTAACTGGGTATGTGTTTATAAAAAATGGATTCGCCATTACATGGGCAACGCAACGTCAGCAAAGTGTTGCTTTATCCACCACAGAGGTAGAATTTATGGCTACTTGTTCTGCGACAAAAGAAGCTTTGTGGTTAAAGAGAATGTTACTCGATATTGGTGAATTTAATCAGAATTCTATATGCTTAAATATCGACAATCAAAGTGCAATCTATTTAATTAAAAATGTGAACTATCACAAACGTTGTAAGCACATTGACGTTAAGTATAATTTCATTATAGAAAAGTATAATGAAAAAGAAATAGATTTAAATTATGTTTGTACCGAAGAACAATATGCTGATATATTTACCAAGGTTCTGCCTAGAGATAAGTTTCAGTATCTTAGGAGTAAAATTGGTATTAAGAAATTAAAATAATTTGTTAATACTGTATGAAACTTACTATTAGTTTTAAGTCTAGATTTTTGAGTTCAGACTGTTGTTTATGTTCTAAAATATGTATGTATTTAAGTTAAAGGGTTCAAATTTGGTGAGAGTGTTGAAATTAGTAAATTGAACCTCCGTTTAATGACTCATATCATAACTTAGTACATCTATAATTTATAAGTAAATAATCTATGATTGATTATTCTGTCTGTGTCATGTCGTGTTCTGGAAAAGATTCTCTCTCTAAATAAAACTACGTTTTGTAAACTGTGCACTTTATTTTAAATTTAATTTAACAGATATAAAGGAGAATAGCATGGTCGGATGTTACGAATAATAATTTGTAGTTTTTTAGTTTCCGATAATTTTTCTGATAGTCTGGAAAACATGCCAGTCAGTATGGAAATAAAAATAACTATAGGTTAAGAGGGTAAGGGAGGGCTGAGGAGGGACAAAGATTAGGAGATAAGTTCTGAAGGAGGATTCTAAAATAGCCTACTAGCAGTCTCTATACTTTGTATATTGACCCAGTATTGATAAAAGTACAAGAGCCCACGACACTAAACGTAGTTCGATATAAGTGTTTAAGAGGAGGACTCAAAAATTAAAGAAAGAGAGTTTAAGAAGACTAGAGGATCCGATATAATGATAATTATTTGTAATAGGTATTACATAAATATATATAGATTTGTATAAACGACCACAGGATATTGTCCTGCGGCTGTCGTAAAGTATCCAATCTCCAACCTTGGCAGTGCCCACTAGTGGGTTAACACATCCTAGAGGCCGAAAGAGTGCCAATTACCAGAGGTAAAAGGAATGTGTGTGGGGGTGTAGTATAAATGTATGTTTAGTACTAGCTGACCCACGCAACTTCGTCCGCGTCACATAATATAGCTTATAACCTTTCTCGATAAATCGACTATCCAACATATTAAATTGAGTTAAATTGTACTCGTAACAAACAAAAAATCTTACCTTTCCTCTTTATAATACTTATTAGTTTAGATTGGCTTCGATTATATGATTAAAGAAACAATTACTATAGGTATCTCTTACTGTTTAATATACAAAAACACCTTGTACTTGTAAACATTATGGTGCAGTAAATATTTTGAATTTGAATTTCTCCGGAGCCCCCAGAGCCCAGAATCCCGACGTACCTACCGCACCGGACCGAATGACTGCCACGCGCTTATTTATTTTGTCGCCCGTATATTTTTACATTGCGATATCTTCTAAGATATTTGTTTAAACTGTATAGAGTAAAAGGCACAAATATTCTATATTAAATTTCCGTGCTAACAAACACATTTATATATATATAGATTAATACCATATGGGTTAAATAAGCTTCGCAAAATATCATTATTTTTAACCTAACATTTAATTATTAAAAAATGGTTACAGTGAGTCAATCTTAAAAGATAAACATATGCTATCGCGGACTTTTTTTTAGAACTTTTAAAGAGGAACAATTCCTTCATACATGGTATTTACGTAACTTAAACTGTTTTCGCAGCGCACGCAGCGGAATCTCTCAAAAAGGAATATCTTAACCCGTTTTTGCAACGTTTTTCATTTATGCTCCGCTCCCATTGATCGTAGCGTGATGTTATATAGCCTAAAGCCTTCCTCGATAAATGGACTATCCAACACTAAAAGAATTTTTTAATTCCAACCAGTAGTTCCAGAGTTTACCCCGTTCAAACAAACAAACAATCAAACAAACAAACAAACAAACTCTTCAGCTTTATAATATTAGTATAGATTAAGAGTAGTAAAGATTGATGAAGTGATGAATTATGATGAAAAATAATTATAATTACCAAATTTAATTGCTTGTGTAAGTTTCTTTTAGAATTTAGAGAGAAATGAGTTGATATCTGGGTTCTGAAGAAGAATCATATCGTCCACAAAAGTTAACATCTGACTTCAAAAGGTAAAACACTTTAGGAACCTATGATTTGAACTACTTATAAGCTAGTTATATGTACCTACTACTGTTTGATGACACCACAATGAAGTTAATGTATTACCATCATGGGCGTGCGGTTGACTGGCTAAAGATCCGAACGTCTATTTATCTACACTCGGTTCCAAAAATTACGGGTCAGTCACAAAAAATTGAAATACCTCCAGAACTGTAAAAGTTAGATCAATGAAATAAAAAACAGAATATTAGTTGCGCTTCTAATAGCATATTATTTATTAAACTGGTTGATGAAAAAAACTTCATTAGAAAAACAAAATTAAAAAAAATGACTATTTTTAAAAACAAAATTTTTGTTTCATGTCATTATGGATGCTTACCAAATTTTCTATTCTGTCACAAAAAAAAATATCGTGAACGTCTTCCACGTGCATAATTATTATTCTGTGAGGTGAAGCATGGCAGTCACGCTAGAGGAATGTACCAGAATCCTAACTTTTTTGGAACTTGTGCGGAGCCAGCGTGAAACAGCCAGAAACATTGGTGTATCTTTGTCGACTGTTCAGCGGGTAGTCCAGCGGTACCAAGAGACCGGATCACACCTTAGAAGACCAGGAAATGGCAGACCAAGATGCACAACGGCCAGGGAAGACAGACAACTGGTGGCTACAATGCTCCGAAATCGTTTTCAAACTGCTGTTGGTCTAAAAACTCACTTTATTCGCTTTGTAGGTGGCAATTTAAGCGCTCAAACAGTAAGAAGACGTCTTGCTGAAGCAAATTTGAAACCATTGAGGCCCGCAAATGGCCCCAAACTGCAACGGGGACATCGAATTGCAAGACAGAGATACGTGCGCGAGCACCTAAACTGGACACTAGACGATTGGTCTAGGGTAATGTTCACGGACGAGTCTAAATTCATGCTTTATAAGCATGATGGTAGGCAGTTGGTGTACAGAAGACCAGGGGAGCGCTTCCATCAAGCGTGTGTGGAGGAAAAAGTGGCGTACGGTGGAGGCTCCGTACAAGTTTGGGCTGGGATTTCTGCTGAGGCCCGCACAGAGCTGGTACTCATTAAAAATGGAACTCTAAATGCAGATAGGTACGTGGAAGAGATCCTCAATGAACATGTAGGTCCTTTCATGGCCAGGATGGACCGGCATGGCATATTAATGCATGATAATGCGCGTCCCCATACCGCCAGAATTGTACATGACTACCTTGAAGAGGTCGGTATCGAACTCATGCAGTGGCCAGCGCGAAGCCCGGACTTAAACCCCATCGAGCACGCCTGGGACGAGCTTCAGAGATGCGTGAAAGGTCGAAACCCCCCACCAATCACGCTTCCCGAGCTCAAACAAGCACTGGTGGAGGAATGGGACGGTTTTCCTCAGCACCGGCTCCGAAATTTGGTGTACAGCATGCCTAATCGCCTGGAAGCTGTCAGAAGAGCTCGTGGAGGCAATACAAAGTATTAAATGAAGAAAGTGATGAAAAACAGCAAAAAAACAATCATAAAAAAATGTAATCTTAAGAAAAATATGACTACTTTAGTTTTTTTTTAATTTAGAGATTAATATTGTGGGTGCAACTAAGTTTTATTTTATTTTTTATCTGTATAATTAAATTCTCAATTGAACAGTTTTCGTTTCATACGTAGTTCGGGAGATATTCGGGTTTATGTGACTGACCCGTTATTTTTGGAACCGAGTGTATATTAGAAATTAATTGCGTAGGTAAATGCTTACAGAAAATTATTACTACAGCCTACAGAAATATTTTCAACACGGGAGTTTCTTTTTTTTTTTTTATTCATTGCCGCTCACTATGAATTTGTCATGTATCGTGGGTGCGTTCACAAACATTTAAAACTCACATACACAACAGTACAACACATACAGACCCGAAACAACTATCTCTAGGCCATTTAAATATTTGTTCCGTGCGGGGATCGAACCCGCTAATTATGTATTGTGTTAATCTAATTATGTAAGTACTTAGTTGTACTTACGTGCGAAATAATTTAAGATACCTACTATATTTATAAATTGCTGATGAAATATCTGTCCGCGTGTAAAAAAATATGTGTCTGTGTATCCGATGAAATGATGTACTGAATTCGTGGAAAGCTTTTATGCACCCCTTACACCCTGTTCAGGTGGCTGTTGCCCCAGTTTCCGTCCAGCCGGTTCAAGTAGAGCCCCAACTCCCACCACCTCCCCGGAGGCGCGGTGGCGCGACTTTGCGCCGCGCCGCAGTTGATTGCGCGCTTCGGTCGTACGTGCGTGTGCATCACACACAATATCACCGCGTCACCGGCTGTACCGAAATTTCCTACTTACAGTAGTGCGCCCTGTGTTCGTGACGTAAGGGTCATACATTACTGTTAATAACTTTAAAATGGCAAACATTCCAACAAATCCTGCAGTTGTTATGCATAAAGAACACAGTAAACTGGTACAAGAATTAATTACGCAACAGTCACATGTCATAGAAGGCCTGCAACAGATCTTATTTGACCAGAGAGTTGCCATCGGTGGTGTGGAAGAAGCCATACACTTCCTACTCAATTATGGAAAGAAAATGAACGAAGATATGCAAGATAAGGTCTTGACCTTAACTGACCACATGAGCGTTATAGACACCCTGATGAACGAAGTTCACGAACAAAACAAAAAAGAAAACAAAAAGAAAGCCTCGAACAATCTTCTTACACCATCAGAAGTAATTGTTATAGAAGATTCGTGTGATATGAATTACTAAAAATGTGGAGATTGAATTTTTTTTATGTAACCCCTGCTTTACTTCCTCCATTTCATTTTCAAAATGTATGAATACTAATAAGTTTGAAGTTAACCAAGTAACTGTACAAAAATCTTTGAAACACGATAAATACGCAATAGTAGTTATCGCCGTGTATCGATCACCGATGCTGTGACGAAAGGATTAAATACGTGTGGAGATAGCATTTGGATGATAGCAATTGGTTGCATCTCTCCACCATAATGATAGTGTCAACCAGATGCTGAAATAAAAAACATTTCGTTGAAGATCAATAGACCTGATGATGATATTTTCGCTAGGAAGGTGAAAAACTAAGACTTTAACTGCTACAGTTTTTTTTTGTTACAAACTAATAAGGAAGAGTTATTTAAGTTGGAAATATCAAAAATAAAGGAGACTAAAATAGCTGACTGTTTTGCTGAACCTTTTGATTTAATGTTTTGATTTTGATAGCTGTAAAGCAGCGACTTGTCAAACATGATCTCCGACATTCATGGTCGTTACCAATGGAAGAGAAAAATATTATTGAACCCTACAAACACTAAACACTGGAGAATCGGCTAAAATAATCAATTCACAGCAGCTAGAAAGACGGAAACGCATGCTAACAAAGCAAAGCATTACACATTGGTTGACTATGAGAACACAAATTCCAAAAACAACCAATTTCAACTTGCCCATAATCAATGCAGTTTTGTCTGATCACAAAAAGCTTAAGATTCTATCAGAAAAAAAAAACTTAAATAAAGGCAAAGCAGCTGGTTTCTTTTCCGACCGTCTTAGGTCTTATGATACAGACAATATCAAGTGATAATGTACCTATAATCAGTGAAATAACAAAAGGATGTGAGTTTTCGTATAGATTCTAAGCGTTATACTGAACCACCGTCACTTTCAATTGAAAGTGAACAATTGAACATGATCATCCATCTACCGTCATCAACCCACCATTCATCATTCATCTATATTCTTGCAAATAAATGTTTCATTCATACATTCTCTCCTGCCAGTATACCAATTTGTTTGGGGTCGGCGTTCATACTTATCTATTACTTGTAATCTCAGCAGTAATCTCCTTTCTACTCATATATATCATATCTCACACAATCCATTTATCTATTGTGTCTTTGATCATTCTCTACTATTTATTAATTGTGTAATCGTAAGGCATGTTAAAGTGTCAAATCTTGTAATAAAATATAAATGTCTATCTTAACCTAATTTGTCTTTTCTTTGAACACATTCCACCTAGAAAAGGGTCAAGCCCAGTCTATGAGCAACCACCTAAGATTCAGATAAGTGTCTAAAATCAAAACAGCTAAAGCCTAACTTGGTACCGCTCCAAAGACATTCAAATATTATTTAAATCTCTTTGCACCGCGACTAGACGGCATCGATACCTTGATACAAATGCCATACAAAAGCCTCCTCAAGTATGTTGGTGTAACCGATGGAATAATATACAACTTTGACTAACAAGTGAAGGTTCAATACTTAGTATGCCATTGCACACCGGCTACACAAAGTTCATAATTCATTCGTAGGGCTCGGTATAACATTTTATAACAAACTGCCATCTTCTTTTCTAGACTTGCCATTTAATGCATTTAAAGCCAAAGTAAAATCTAATCTTTGTTTGAAAGCTTAGTATTTCATTAACGACTACTTAAATGATAAGAATAGCTGGTCGTTGAGTTGAACACAAGACAATGTTTGTAATTTATGTCCTTTCTCCAAAATTAGTTATGTCTTTTTAATGTTTTATTATTATATACTTTATTATTATTGATTGTAGTCAATCGTAATATTAACTTACACCTTACTATTGTTTCGAGTCTGGTTCTTCTAACCAAACAGACAGATGTGTTGCTGGGTAGTTTGTTCCGCCACTTCTTCTTTCCAGCAAAAACACTAGGAAGTGTCGAAAGGTGCCCGTTTCGGGGGACTGTCACTTGTAAATAAGTAAAGTAAAGTAAATTTTGACGTTCGAAAAGTGCTGATTATCAGCCTAGTTTGAATAAATGACTTTTGATTTTGATTTTTGTTGTTGGACTCAACCATTGGCACCTAAGTGTGTCACTCCCACAGATATAGATAGTGTGGTCACTCCGAATTGGCTAATTGTAAAAAAAATACGTTTTCGCTGTGCTCATACGGCACGACTCTGGAAAACCGATTATATGCTTAGTCAGTACCAAGATAATTCATGAAACGGTACATTCGAACAAGTAAATAAAAAAAACTATCCATAAGTAGTTTTGAAACGATAACAATTGTAATAATTATTGCTTAAAATATACAGGGTGGAAGGGACAATGACGCACAAAACGGTTACCACGTATTTAGTACTTGTAAATACAGGGTGGTTCCTTACCACCAAATAAATATAAAATATAAATAAAAAAACCACCTTCAAAAACACAAAAAAGTGAAAAATAAAGAACAAGGGGCATTTTCTGTTGTATAATTTCTAATATCTGGGCAGCATCAAACCCTATTAAATAACGAGAAACTAGAATTCGTAGATAAAACGGTTTTCCTGGGGATTACGCTTGATTCACGGCTACAATGGGGTGCTCATTTAACATCTCTTGCAGGGCGGCCAAGTTCAGCAGCATATGCCATTAGAAAAATCCGTCAGTTTACTGATGTAGATACCGCTAGGCTGGTCTATTTTAGTTACTTTCATAGTATAATGTCTTATGGCATTTTCTGTTTCTCCGATATAGATGCTTGAAAAATCGCTTGCCCAAATACAGAAGAACCCGACCATTAATTTTCCCAGAGACGGTGGAAAACCTGGTAAATTGAGCAAGACGTGTGCGAACAACAGATTACCTTTGCGAGTCACAGCGGTTGAGCCGTTGATATTAATGCGTACAAGCCAGAATGTACGAATAATATTGTACTTGTAAGATTTAACCCCAAGCTTCGCAAGAGAAGCTCGCCCTTGACCTTGAAAGCACCCCTCATGGCGGCTGCCTAGCAACCCACGGCTTTAGAAAATATAAACAGCATCAGGGTACCTTTTGACATGCGTTTAACTTATTATGTTAGTCTCGTCTAGATTTCTATAGGAACGGTTGCTTTAACGGTTGACCAATATTTTGTCCCCCTGTTTAGGCTATATAATCCTTTTACTTTAAAATTTGCATAAATCCCATTTAAAAGACCAAAGCAGACCCGTCTTAACTGTTATACCGTTAAGACGGGTTTGCTTTCAATCGTAAATGTAAACAGTTTTAAGAATACTGGGGAGTCACGGAGAACACGGCAACCCGGTTGACATCCTGATTCATCGTATTCCTATTCACTAAGGCTGGAGGCAGCCCGCGACTTTTACTTGGGTACAATTACTCGTAGTTTTCTCACCCGTTCATTCCCTAGGGAAAATTTTAGATTCTGTTAACTGCCTATTATTCAAAGTAGATCAAAATAGCTGATATTTGAAGGGAGATACTCGTAAGATCAAATTCCTATAAAATCATATTAGTTTCGGACCATTATAAATAAAACGTATGTACCGTAGTACAAACAGGTCAACCAAGAATTATGTATTACATCAAACTTAGAGTACCTACACGCAAAAATTATTGCTGGGAAACGAAATTTGTTTTTGGGGTCAAAAATTACATTCTACGATAAAACTCAAAATAGCACTCTCAAAACATTATGCTAGTGGGTCCTATAAATAGCATGGAGGTAATAAATAGCTAGGGAGCTGGCGAGCAAAAAATCTATATGACTTGCTCATGTGCCAGACTTTATTAATAGCGATAATTATACGATAAGAAATATTAAGAACCGCGTCACCATGGTAGCGCTGTGTTGTCAATTGACAGCCCTTTAAAAATGTTAAAAAAACAGGTATACTATATCATTTGCTCGTGTCTGCCTCTAAGGCTGATGTTTAGGAACCTTATCAAAATGACAAAAATCGAAAAGGCAGACATCTAGGACTCTGACTTTGGGTTATGATTTTTTTATGATTTAAAAATATATATGCACGCTTGGCAGACCTGCAGTGTTCGTTTAAATACCATGTGAACAACCGCAGAAAAATTGTCTGCCACCATCGTAGCGCTGCGTTTTCAATTAACAGCGCTTCAGAAATGTCGTCAAAAAAAAAGGTGCCATAATATCATTTGCTCGTGTCTGCCTCTTTGACCGTTGTTCATATTGCTTATAATAAAAAAAATGAACATATGAGGCAGACACCCAGGCCACTGATATTCCGAAGGCAGACCATTTTTTTTTTTATCGTTTTTTTTAATGATTCTGTTGTAGATAAGTAACCTCTGTTGTGCAGACTTGTTTTCATAGTTATATTTTTTCCGTAGTAGACTCTGGATGTACTAAACACATGAGCTTTAGACGAGATTGGTTTCAGAACATTACGATACAGAACAAAGGTAGTGTTACTGTCGCAAACGGAGAGAAGGTTAAATGCTGCGGCTTAACAGACATTTCTATAAATACACCCGAGAACGTAATCAACAAGATTAGCGATGTTGCTTTTGTCCCCGACTTAAAAGCAAACTTATTGTCTGTGAAGAAAGCTGTTGATAAGGGTTTTGTATGTATTTTTGATAAAAATAGAGGTAACTTTTATAAATCTAATATTTTTCATTTTACAGGTGATTCGGTACTTCATGCCTCGCCCTGTGGTGGACTGTACGTGGTAGATGGTACTGTTAATGTTCCCAAGAATGTGGCGTTTAAGCATTTGTCGCAGGATGTGCGCTCTGACTGTCAGAATATTAGTTACAAACTCTGGGACAAGAGGTTAGGACATTTGTGTCGTATAGGCATGACTCAACTGAAGAATCACGAGGTAGGTGTGAAGTTAAGTGAAGTAGATAAAAACAGTTGCATCGTTTGTGTGGAAGAAAGCAGGCAAGGAATCCTTTTAAGAAGGTAGCATATAATAGAGCTACTTCTCCTGTAGAACTGATACATATGGATTTATTGGGACCTGTGGCTACAACCTCTTTTCAGGGGAATAGGTTTATGTTAACCATTGTTGATATACAAGGAAGGTATTTGCTTACTTTATTTTTTCCAAAACAGAGGTTGCGTGTTACTTGCCTCGATTTATCTACGAGATAACAGGTAAACTTTCATCAGTTAACTTAGGTTAGAGTGGCATTAATCTCGTTCGGAATCCCGTACACCACAAGCAGGACGAAGCATATTGATACCCGTTTTCACTTTATTAGGGAAAAAGTATCAGATAACGTAATAATGTTAGAATATGTGAAAACTAGTGATATGCCTGCTGATGTGCTAACAAAGCCATTAGGGCCTGTAGTACATAAACGATGTACAATTAGCTTAGGTCTAGAAACTTAATTTTATTATTTTTGTTTTTCTGTTTGTGTGTTTGTCTTGCCCAACTTCGATTAAGGGCGGCTGTTGTAGATAAGTAACCTCTGTTGTGCAGACTTGTTTTCATAGTTATATTTTTTCTTTATGTATTGCCTAGTTACTTGAAATAAACACTCTTGTCAATGAACATCTTTTCAATTTATTTAATACTCTTCCCGCTCATTGGACCAAATATTCCAGATTCTAGTGTGTGAGCCCTGCTATAATACCTTGAAAAGCGAAATGCGCAGTAACAAAACGTGCGATTTAAAGTACCCTGTGTGTATGTACCTACTATGGCCAAGGCTTCGAAACCAGCCCGTCGGGGCTGCTGGTTGTTTGCAACAGATACCGCGGCCTCGGCATGAAGGGATAAGAAGGAACATGGGTGGTTTTTAGTCAGTAGAAGTCTGACACTCCCTTCCGCTTGCGGCAGGGGTTATTTGATGATTTTCCACCCACCATAAAAAAAAAGGCTTCGAAACCGGGTACTTTGTACGTTCGCACACAGTGCCTAAAGATGACACTAACGCTAGTCTAGGGCGGCCGGTCTCGTCGCAGCTGCTCCTACACATGCATACATACGTATTTGTATTACGAGTATGTACACAGATTTGTAAAGACGTTTGGGAATACCTCTTAGCTGCCTCGGCTTGTTTGAATTATTATTTTGTTTTTGAATCGTTGTTTTTGACTTTATTGACGATGTCTCAAGATGTGCACGATAAAAGTGTCCACCACTTTTATCGTGCACATCTTGCTACATCGTTCTCACGTAATATATCATCTCAACATGAATGATGTAACCAAGGTTTTTTATCAATATTCTGATTTAAAAGACTGTCCGTGGAGTTTCTTGCCCGTTCATCTCCATAGAGATCTTCTCTAGGGAATGGGCAACTACGGTATATTGATACATTCACAGTTATTATGCCTTGTGACTCTTTTTAATATGTATTTTTTTCGACTATTCAAAACTGCCTGTAACTGGCCTACTTGAAACAAACGCTTCGATTTTGATTTTTTTATTTTGGTTGGTTTGGTCAGTTGACAGTTAACACGCGATGGCTGAAGTAAAACAAAAGTGTGTTTTTGCGTTTCCTCAGGGACAAGCAAAGTAATTTTGTTTTCAGAAACATTGTGGCGACAACGACATCTATCGCAACACATGAGAACTAAAATGACAAATCCTGCATCGCGCTATCAAAGTTATCCGCGACATTAGCCTATTTAGAAAATTCCGACTTACAGTTGTCGGGCAGTTAGCCCACCAGACACAACGCCCGTCTGTCGGGTGATCCTCCCTTTTCTATGGGGGATGAGGAACCTTCCACTGGCCTGGCAAGCATCCCCCCAAAACATTATTAAAAAGTGTGAAGATGTGTACATACGTCCCCATAATATTTTATTAAAGAATTATCCTACAACTCCTAATCGTTAAGGAGTTGTACCTTCCATCATCAGCTCATCAACATGAAGTGATAACTGCTAGATGCGAATACTTGAAAAGCTTTAGAAAAAGCACGAAACACGTAATACGTGCTTATAAAATTTGAGGGTTGCCCTTGATTTCTATGGGATGCCATCATCATCAGGTTAACATAATAGCCTGAAAGACTATAACTATCGTTCCATAAGTACGTATAATTTTGAAAGAATTTTCTTTGAACTCCTAACCGTTGAGGAGTTGTACCTTCCATCATCAGCGCATCCACATGAGATTATGATTATCAGACGCAAATAAATGAACAGCTGTAGAAAATATATGGATAACGTAACAAGTGCCTATATTTGAGAGTTGTCCTCGATTTCCTTGGGTTCCTATCATCAGATCCTGACTTGGTGTCAATGGGACCATTTCGGGAGTTCTGAGACTCTTTTGAATACAAACAGATTTTTGAAAATCGATTCAATAATGACGGAGATATCCGATAAAAAACAAAAAAAAAACATTCAGACGAATTGAGTACCTCCTCCTTTATGGAAGTCGGTTAACAATAAAAATACTACGAATAATAGAATTAATTTGCCGTAATACTTGCTTTTGCTCAGATTCGCAGACTTCAACGAGCTGTAATGGTTAAAGTCAGTAAGTAAAATGTCTGCCAATTTTTTATTCATGGGGTTCTAATAAATAGAATTGACCTAATTAAAGTTACGAGCAAATGATTTAGTAGAGCTTTTTTATTTTACATTTTTATATCCACCTCCTGTTATAATATTATGTCTGCCTCATAGATTTTCTTCGTTATCAAAATGGTATTGACCATATTACCCCAGAGGCAGACACGAGCAAATGTTATTTTTATTTTACAGATTTAAAGCCCTGTAGCTTAAAAATGCAGCAAAATACGACCTTAATTACTTAAGAAAATTTTGTCGTATTGATCCGAACTTTAATGCCTATCAATACGAAGTATAAGCAAATCATATACTTAAATGCTCGCCAGCTCCCTAGCTAAAAGTTACATTCTGAAAAACTAATATATAAAAAAACATCTGTGAAAATTTTGGAACTTTGACCTCCAATATCTCCGTAACCAAGGGGTTCCCAGGTATGGTCTAGAACAAAAAAAAATACCGCAATGATGGGGGAGAACAAGTGCCTTCCGGCTTCGTAAAGGGTACTTTTAAACCATTTATACTTTAGGCCGTAGCCTACCGAGATTAGTTAGTCAAGCCTTAGATCAAAAATACTCAATTGGTCGCTATCTCATCATTACCTAAAATCCTAGATTTCACTTACGGTATTATTACCTATTGTATTCAATACCACACGCGATGTTTGCATATAAATCTCAGTGAAACCCGTTCACCCCTCTGGGTGCAAACAAAGGCATTCTTGGGTCCCCTTCAATGTATTGTATGTTTCCCTTGTTACAACTGCGTGTCAACTGTCTACCCCGACCTTGAATTGTAACGTGTATTTTTACTAGAACTAGCTCCCTTGGATGACCTTATGCAACAAAGGGACAAAAGCATTAACATAAAATCAATAGAAGGGGAAATCGAGGAAAGTTTTAGAAAGGGATTTACAGTCGCGCATGTATCTTATTCACCGCCTGTACAGTGATTTGAATAAACATGGAGTGACCGGTAATAACGACCATGTGATTTCGAGCTTGGTACGTATGGGGTGCGTCTGTAATTGGTTGACACAACGCATCTTGTGACTGTAACCGCCTGTACAGTGATTTGAATAAACATGGAGTGACCGGTAATAACGACCATGTGATTTCGAGCTTGGTACGTATGGGGTGCGTCTGTAATTGGTTGACACAACGCATCTTGTGACTGTAACAAATAATAGTCTCCGAATTATGGGTGTAAGTATAAGTAATGATGGCCTGTTGGGAATTCCCAACCGTCGTTCGTGCAACTGTTACAAATAAAAGTTGCCAGTTAGTGGGTTTTCCAACAGTAATTGAAATAAAAATGATTTGCGGTTGGTTAGTCGCGTTAAAACACGAGAACGGCTGGACCGATTTGGCTAATTTTGATTTGAAATATTTGTGGCAGTCCAGGGAAGGTTTAAACGATGAGAAATTATAGAAAAATTGCATGGAAAATCGAAATAGCAACAATTTTATTTTCCCATACTAACTGTTCCTACCTGTCAAACATTTTTTGCAAATTATCGAGATTTTTCATAATATTTGAGTGTACTTATGTTAATGGACTCGCGATACCAACCTCTCCCAATCAATCAATATTCAGGAGAGATGCCACCCTTTTTTTTTTTGGGGTTGGCAAATCATCAAATGACTCTTCCAACTCTGGGCAGAGCTGTAGGGAGTGTCAGACTTCTACTGACTAAAAACCACCCATGTTCCTTCTTAGCCCTTTGTGTCGAGGCCGCGGTATCTCTTTCGAAAAACCCGCAGCCCCGACGGACTTCGGCCCTTGCGGGGCCCCCTTCCATGTTGCTGACATCTTTTTGAGGCGCGCGTGGAGCACGAACCATAAAAACAAGGGTTCCGGAGCACTAAAACTACATATTATTGTTTATTTTATATTTATTAAAACCGGCCAAGTGCCATCGGACCATGCACAATGCAGGTTTCCGTAGTCGCCTATCAAAATATGTGGACTTACTAAACTGATCAACCTCCTTGCCTACTTGCCTCCGAACGATGATTTTGTTGTAATAATAAAACAAACTTACATTTGCAGTTTTAAAACCTGTGCTGAGTGCTCCCATACATTATGTTAAGGAAAATATTTCATACAAGTAATTTTTATACAAGTTGGTCGACTATTACTCGTAAACTTGTAAAGCCTAAATAACTGTGATAGTTTTCCTTATAATTTCGTTCTCTCACATAGAAATGTCGAATAGCAATATGCTTAGTTCTTCTATGGAGTTCTGGATTGTGTGAGATCTTTATGGCTGCATCATTATCAACCTTTAGCTTAGGTATTTCTTTCAATTTAGATATTTCACCAAAGAGTCTTTTGATCCAGACAATCTCTCATGTTTAACAAAAATATAGCACACACAGCTTAATATTTCCCACACGGTAGAGATGTACGACTATGTACGTACGCCCAAATTACGGCAACTTTCCTTAAGCCTACGCGTAAAATGGGGCAGCTAAGCGGGCATGAACCCAGACTCCAAGCATCTACTGATGTTTCTTAGTGGTTAACCAGGACTTCCAGCACAGCAACTCGATAGACGACGACTACGTAAGCCAACGAGGCAAAAAACCCCGTATGCTATAGATACGGATCCCTAAAAGCCACCCTCGCGATACTGAGCGGGATTGTGTGTGTGTACTGTATTAAATCTGCGAGTGTGTTGACGTGGGGAGAGCGGGTCTAGACAGGGAGGGTGATATTGATTTATAAGCTAGTCGTAAATAATTGACTTGCTTAGCAACCCTCGGAACCTTATGGAGAAATACTGTTCGCTTTGATGTTTTTGAAACCTGTGTTTGTGTTGCGTCTGTGTCTCTGTCTGAGGGCAGGGAGGATGTTTTAATTTATTTCAAACGTGTGGCTGTGGTGCGTCTGGGACCATAGGAAGAAATGGGGTAGACAGGGAGGATTATGTTGATTGAAATGCTCCCCTCGCAGCTCGCGGCACAACTTTGGGTTGTGATTCATAAGGAGCTGGATTTGTAGTTATTAAAATAAAAATACACATTGGCTTCCCTGTCGAGTGCCAATTAATCAAGATGGGTATAGTTGCATCGACTTCAATTTTAAGGAGTGGTCATATCTTTGTACATTCACTAAATGGTTACATAGTTGTTTGTTTTGGCATACAAGTAATCATGAATAATTCTGCTCAAAGGTTATATTTCAGTAATAATAACGCATTAACGCGTGTTGCAGCGGTGGCCTCACACATCACTGAAATAACTGGTAGATCGACACCTAAGGGATGGAGCTTTAAAAAGCAAACCACTGCATCCCCAAAAACATGCGTACAGGAAAGGCAGATCAACAGATATGTAGATAGTAGAAGTTTGGTGTGAAGAACACGAACTTTTAGTAAATTCCAAGAAAACAGAACTTATCAATTTTATCCACAAAAGGAAGTAACAACTACCAAAGCTTTTTAACCGACTTCAAAAAAGGAGGAGGTTATATGTTCGTGTGTATGTATTTTTTTTTTTTTTTTTTATGTATGTTACCTGATTTCTCCTCCATTTGTGAACCGATTCTCAAAGTTCTTTTTTTATTTGTAAGAGTATACTCCTGAGGTGGTCCCATTTAAATTTGGTGAAGATCTGATCCTGATCTTCGGAGATATACAATAGAACTCTTCAAAAATAGACGGCAAATCTGTCGTGATTGCTGCAATCGCTTGGATGTTTATTGTTTATACAACATCATGACGTAACATCACGCCTGTATGATCTGAGGGGGTACGCAGATGTGTACTTACACCCAGATTTGGACAGTAAGATATTATGTAATGTTCCATTTATTGGGGATAAATAAAACCTATTATTTGTTTGGGAACAACTAAAAATGGAAAAATAAAAAACTTTTTGGCAAAAAATAAAACCGACTTCAAAAACACCAAAAAGTAAAAATAAACTTCTGAAGAAAAATCAGCTTCTGAAGTCGGTGGCAAAAAACGAAATCAAACAAACAAATGTCACCGACTTCAGAAGCTGATTTTTCTTCAGAAGTTTATTTTTCACTTTTTGGTGTTTTTGAAGTCGGTTTTATTTTTTGCCAAAAAGTTTTTCAACACTAGACTCTCGCTATCAGCACAAGTGAAACATCTGGGCATAATTCTTGATAACAAATTGAACTGGGCGAGTCACTTAAATTATAGGCTAAAACAAAGTAGACCTATATAGCTTTTAATCAGTGTAGAAGACTAGTTGGTAAGAGATGGGGTCTTAACCCAAACATCACACTCTGGCTATACACGTCACTCCTTCTATTACCTACGGATCAATTGTATGGTGACCCAGAACTCAGTTGACCACGGTGAAAACGAAATTCTAGAGTCTGTAACGCTTAGCTAGTATAGCTGCTACTGGATGCATGAGAACAACTCCATCAGCAGCGTTAGAGGTTCTTTTAAATCTAAGACCTCTGGATCTGGTCATAAAAGAGGAAGCTCAGGCAACCGCCTTAAAACTAAGATCAAACGGACTATGGAAAGTAAATACAGAAACAACACATTCAAAAGTCTTGCAGGGGGTTCTGAAGGAAATACCACTCCTTGAGGCGCACATGGATAAATTTCTATCCTATAATCTATATAATCTTCATGTCACCATGTGTTCGATAGAAGTTACGACATCCAACTCAGTGCTAAGATCATCAATCATCAAGCTAAGATATATCGATGGGTCCTATGAATAAGGGTCAAAGGAACAATTTAAGCATTTTTACTTTTTTGTGGTAAATGCTTCCTTTCAATCCAGTTGACAACATGGACTAAATAGTCTAGTCGACAAGTTGAAAATGGTACAAAATAGAGATACTGCTCTTAAAATTATGTGCGATAGCTCATTGGATCCGGAATGACGTCTAGAAAAATGTGCCAAAAGCGTGTATTAGCACATAAAAAATTGCAAAAGTTATAAACAATTAAAGATGAAAAGAAAATGGCATTTCGTTTTTTGCCAATATTTAATAAACTATTAATTATTAAGAAATTTCAAAAAAAGATTCTGAAAGATGAGGAAATTTCCAATAAAAAACTCCTAACTCCCGGAACTCTATCTCCATTATTTATAATTTTAATTTAACGCTGAAAATAGGTCTGCGCGTGACATTTTTAGGATGCGCGCGTGGCGTCAAAAGCGAGTACGGCACATTAATTAATTTATTTAAGGTATTGAATATTTTTTTTTAATTTGAAAAAATTATGGTGTGTTCTGAACACTATAATTAATTTATTCCCGTTGGAAATTTTACTTAAAGTTAATTTTTCAACAAGTTAAACAATTGTTAACTAACGAAATTTTCTCGAACTACCGTCTTAATTGTAAGTGAAAAAAATGTTTAAATAATGGTCGTAAAAAATTTTCGCTTCGTGGAGCCTTTCTTACATACATACTTAACAAGATCGTGCCATAAAAGTTAAAAAAATATTTATACTTTGTTTATAACAATTTTTTTACTTAAACAACATTACTTGGATTTTTAAGTTTTTGTTTAAGTAAAAAAATTGTTATAAACAAAGTATAAATATTTTTTTAACTTTTATGGCACGATCTTGTTAAGTATGTATGTAAGAAAGGCTCTACGAAGCGAAAATTTTTTACGACCATTATTTAAACATTTTTTTTGTCAAATGCCATTTTCTTTTCATCTTTAATTGTTTATAACTTTTGCAATTTTTTATGTGCTAATACACGCTTTTGGCACATTTTTCTAGACGTCATTCCGGATCCAATGAGCTATCGCACATAATTTTAAGAGCAGTATCTCTATTTTGTACCATTTTCAACTTGTCGACTAGACTAAAAAAAACAGATACATTTATGGCGGGAAATGCTAAATGTTTTTTGGTGAAGTACTAGTAGGCTTATGTGGCACAATTTCAAACGTATAAAGGCCAAACGGTTATTTAGAGATTAATAACCACGACAGATGATAACCAGTTTTTATTACATGAAACTTACTATATAATTCTACGTTTAGAAAAAGTCTAAAAGTCAACTTAACAATGGTTTCTTGCCAATGTGAGCTTACTAACGCCCAAGATTTCGTAAAAAACCTAAGCAATCTCCTGCCCGACCAAATCCGTATATGACAAAATCGTGTCCTTAACAAAATGGGGTCCTTAACATACCATGGCGAGGAGCTATGGTTGAACATTGTTCTAACCCAAAATACATAGGGCTAACGTTAGATAGAGGATAGGGCATTAACATATAAATCACACTGCTTCAAAACCAAACAGAAGAGATCGGGACCCATTATAACCTGCTGTGTCGGCTAGTTTCTACTAACTGGGCATTTGGCATGTCCTAATTTATTTCTGCGTACACAACGTACAAACAGCTGAAGTGGAGATGGATAGGGCATATGATGAGAGACAAGAAAGAAAAATGGACAAAACTAATTACAGAATGGTACCCTTTAGACGGAAAGAGAAATAGAGGCAGACAGACTAAGAGATGGGAGGATGACGTCAAGAAAATAGCGGGTTCAACATGGACTCGCATTGCAAAAATAAGAAAAGACTGGAGATCTTTAGAGGAGGCCTTTGTCGGAAGACAAGTTGTAACCGAACTACCGTTTGCCGATAATAAACAGAAAAAAAAATGTTAATATAGTAGTTAAACTCTAGTTTATAGTCAATATGTGTTTTTATTAGTAATAGTCATAAGTAAATTAGTTTTAGGCACACGAAACCACTCTGTGTAAAACTTGTATACAACAATAAAGGCTTTTTTTTTTTTTTTTAATTTATTTAGTTATTATTTATTTTTAATTTATTTCTGCTGGTCAATTTACGTGTCCAGTGTGGGTCAGACAGAGGAACGACGTTCAAAGGTCAAAGGTCGTAAGAGGCTCTTATGCTCAACGCAAACTATTCCAGCAAAGTCACCAAAGCGACACTCACCTGCTCTCGACTGCGTTAAACCCTACGAGCATTTACCTCCGGGACATGATCTGTAGTGGCCTGTTAGGAAAGCAGGCTGCTGTGAACACTACCGACCTAGTTTCTACCACCAAAGGTTGAGGTATTTACAATAAAAACTGATTGATTGAGTCCAATGTGATATAGGAAGGTGTTTAACATGGATTATTGATCATTTGATTGCCTTTTCATTACAAAAACAAATAATATTCTTTAAAAATAAAGAAATGGTTTTATTTTTGTGGCCTTACTGAGGGTTGCAAATATTATGTCACCAAGGAAAACAACGTATATGTGTCAATGTGATTTTTTTCATAAATTCATTTTATTATTATTGTTTGTTTAGGTTATTTATTTACTTAAAATATTTTTACAACATTATGAATTTTAGTCAAAAATGATAAAATTCACGTTTTTCGAAAATTATCTTAAGGGCCAAAGTGTCACTACGGACGATTAATTACCAGTAAATGGTCCAAAGTGACACTTTGGTCCTTTTACTAGTTTTGTACTGTATAAATAAAATGTAAAAAGTCACGTATATAGGGATATCTGCATTAATTAAAAAACTAATAAATATACAAAAAAAAATGTACGTAGCTAGAATAACGGACATACGTGTCATAGTTACTATGCAACACATGCTTCAACTGATGCATATCACAAACATCAGTTGAAGCATGTAAAAATATATCAAATTGAAACTTTTGAGAAACTTTGAAACTTTGACCGTATTGAAAAGTTGTCTTTGCACATTGGCCCTTGTTCATAGGACCCATCGATATACGGACGGCTCCAAGACCTCATATGGTACAGATGCCGGCCGTCTTCTCGAATGATCTTAACATTTAAATATCAAATACCCTAGATAAATTAAACACAATCTTCCAAGCCGAATGTATCGGTATCACCAGAGCGGCACAAGCAGTTGCAGCCAAAGACATCAGACATTTTAAAATAAAGATCATCTCAGACAGTGCATCGGTACTTCAAGCCCTAAAAAACACAACTACCTATGTCCTAATACTGGAATGCTACAATGCACTCCAATCCATTGCAACCACGAATAGTGTAACCCTGCAATGGATAAAAGGACACTGCAACTCGCTGGGTAATGACGGCGACGCAGCTGATGAGCTGGCCAAGAGAGGCTCAAGCGATACAGTATTTGGAACGGAACCACTACTGCCCATACCTAGTATCTCATGACCTGTTACTACAGAAACTGGAGGCAATTGGAATTAGAGGGATAGTTCTTCAGTGGATTTCATCATACCTAAAGAACAGACGACAGCGGGTTATCATTACAAAGGTAGATGGGAATAAGGACATGACACCACACTTATCCGAACTCAAGTTCAACAAATAAAATAATACACACATCAAAAGTGTCTAGGGATCAAGCATTTTTATGCGGATTTCTTGAGAGTGAGATGTGGCTTTGTAATAAATTTATGATTTTATAAATTTATATGGATCCTTTTTGGTGCATTTCATAATTTGAATCAGGAACTGTGAATCAAATTCGAGTAAAAGATGAAAATCAGCTGTCAATATTTTCCCTATAAAAACATACAACGCATTGAAGACATTATTAGTGCTACTGTTTCCCTACTACTGATTAAAACCAACGTTATTATGGAGCGGCGACGTCATTTAAGCAGGGAAGAAATGCTCAGAGCCGTGGGAATGATAGAAGCTGGTTCCCGGCAACGTACTGTGGCTTTAGCTCTGAATACAAGTCAGAGTGTTATCAGTCGACTTTGGACACGTTACCGAAGCACTGGTACCGGGCTGAGCGCCATGGAGGACGGTATCGCTGCACCACACGGAGACAAGACCGATACATTCAAATCTTAACTCGAAGTGCTCCAACAATAACCGCCATGATGTTAGCCGTGAGGCTTCATCACTCTTCAGGGAACTTAATTAGCGACCAAACAGTCAGAAACCGCTTGCATGAAGTGAACCTTCATTCCCGAAGACCGCTACGGGTACCACCTATAGCAATGCACAATCGTAGGATTCGATATCAATGGGCTCTTGAACACAGAAATTGGGCAGAAGAACAATGGCGTTTCGCGTGCTTTTCTGATGAGTCTCGTTTTGGTATGAGACCGGATACAAGACGTATACGACACTGGAGAACCCCTGGACGCCAACAGCGATTAAAATCCTGCCAGGAAGTCCATCCTTATAGTGGTGGAACCATCATGGTATGGGCGGGTATTTGGATCGGCGGAAGAACTGAGTTGATTTGGATCAGAGGCAACCTCAACGCTCAAATTTATGCTGAGACGATTGTATCAGACGTCATCGTTCCTCTACAAGTGCAAATCGGTCCCTTATTTCAGTTAATGCACGACCGCACACCGCAAGAGTTGTAAGACAGACTCTCGCCGCAGCTAACATCAATGTCCTGCCCTGGCCTGCTCAGTCGCCAGACTTGAACCCGATTGAGCATGCATGGGATATGCTACAGAGAAGAGCTCTGCCGAATATGGAGGGTATCCAGTCGCAAGAAGACCTTTTTTTGTTGTTGCAACGAACATGGGCGGCCATTCCACAGCGTGATTTGGATGAACTCATTTTGAGTATGCCAAACCGATGTTCTTGTGTTGTTAGTGTTCGCGGTAGAAACACGGATTATTAATTGTTTAAGTTACCCAATAAAATTTTAAAGAAAACTGTTATTTCAGTCTTTTTTTCGAACTTTAATGTTAGTGGTTCAAATGTCAAAAATCCCTTTATTAGGAAAATGGCAAATTTCTTTATTAATGCAAAGGTGACTTGGTTTATCGTTACTGTGACAAACGAAAACACTTTATTTGATGAATCCTTAAAGAAAATTTTAATTAATATCAATCAGGAGAAAAGTTATTGCAAAAATATATGTTGATCCCTAGACACTTTTGATGTGTGTAGTTAAAAAATGTGTTTTTATCATGTAATGAAATGGTGTTTCTATTATTTCCCATACCCACAATACTAACTTCACATTGACAGACGATCGTAAAACAGTAAAACCAGCTCTAATTTCATCATCTGATTAGCCTTTTCCCAACTATGCTGGGGTTGGCTTCCAGTCCAACCGGATGCAGCTGAATACCAGTATTTTACATGGGGCGACTGCCTATCTGACCTCCACAACCCAGTTCATCATCAGCTTATAATGTTCCCACTGCAGGGACTCAGGCCTTCTCTCCAGGAGGGGGATGGGCTATTATTCACCACGCGGCCCCAGTGCGGGTTGGTAGATGTCACATGTTTCCGAGTTTTTGTTATTTGGGGCCCCGATGGGTAATACGATACTCTTTGGTAAAACTGGTTGTCAGACTTTCAGGTCACTAATTACCTGTGACGACTGCTAAAGATCGATATATGGTAGCCGAGACCAACAGCTTGACGTGCTTTTCGAGGCACGGACGAAACTCGATATGTAATGGGTGATCTCTCATCCACAGACCAACCTAGGCAAGCGTGGCTTAACCTTAAGATATACCCGAGTGGCAGTTATTATTAAACCAGCCCTAATTCACTCAACCTTCTAATAATAATAAGTAAGATTTCTTCACGCAGGACATTTAGTGACGACATTATTGAAATCTTCAAACGCAAATATCTTAACTTTGAAATCACTTAGGACAAAAATAATTGAACATACATCTGTACTTTACACAGCACAACAGATTAACATAAAAATTAAAAGTGGCCGCTGAAAAAAAAATTACGCCACTAGTCTAAACAAACTTACTCAATGTTATTTATATTATTTGCTGATGATATTTCTAGTGTAACAAGGGATAGGAAAAATAATACGATTGACGATCATGAGACTGAAGTTAATAATACTATTGGAAAACTAATTGAATATCTAAATAAAATTAATTAATCAATAAATCTTAAAAAACAGTTTATATACAATTTAATAAATCTAATAATGCTAAATACAGTGTTAAAATGAATATAAATAAAATTGATGAAGTAAGTCAAACAAAATTTCTAGGTGTAACTTTAGATCAAGACATAAACTGGAAATCACATTTTGATACCGTCTCCAAACGAATAAATAAGATCGTATATTATTATGCACTTAAAAAAGTAAAAAATATAACAAACGTTAAAACGGCCAAAACGTAATATCGCTGTATACACGCAGTCAGCAGTCTAGATGGCAGCACTGTGCACTGCGAAATAATACGCAATGCGGCAAAATAATTACAGCGGGGGTCGGGGGAATGCAGCTGAGTGGGGGGGTGATGGGGTCATAAATCAATAAAATCCACCCACCGCCTCTCATCGCCCCATTTCTATAAAAACCTTGTAGGTCTCCTGCAGGGTGGCGCGTCGACGCTGTACCACGGTTAGTAAGCGGCAGCGGGAGCGGGTACGGTCACGGACGCGATTAGGTGGCACATACAGTGTGTTTCGCTAACGGTTATAAGTCTAATCAGCATAGGCTATAATGTTCCCACTGCTGGGATACTGGCCTCCTCTCTCCTCTCTGTGAGTGCGAATTGGGAATTCGGTTACAGATACTTTTAATAATATACTCATTCATTTCTATCGACAAAAACACGTTTATAAATATTTCAAACCTTCACACTCAATGGCAGAGTTTGAGTCAATATTTTGGTATCATTTTGAAGGTTAACTCAAATACTTCTGATAAAAAAGGCTAAAAAAAACATTACATTCAAGGTTGATTTTTGCACTAGACTAGAAAATGTAAAATAAAAACGTAATTTGTATTAAATTTTTTTTAGCCTTTATTTATTTTTCATGAAAATTTATTTAATAATTCGTAGCACCTACGCAATTCCTCACTCTGGTCGAGGCCTACGTGTCGAATCTGTGCTCCGCTATGGTTTGATAATGAGGGGTAATAGTACAGATCAAAATAGAGCATTTATTGCACAAAAAAAATGTAATAGAGCAATTACCGGGCTTCGACCTGACGAATCCTGTAGACCGATATTTAATAAGCTCGACTTGTTACCGCTACATGTATGTTTGTGAGGAAGCATAAAGAATCGTTTGATAATACAGATGATTTATATCCTCGTAACCCCCCATAAGCTAGTTCTGGACTGGATATCCTTCCTAGAATAGCTAAATATAATAAAAGTTGTATATCTATGTGTGTGCGTATTTACGAGTATAATAAGATACCAAGTAATCTCAGGATGCTAAATATAGGTACATTTAAAAATAAATTGCATGAATGGTTGTGTAGTCATAGTTTTAATAGTGTCAAAGACTTCTTAGACAATAAATGTTGAAAATGTTAAATTTTGTACGCTTATCAAAATAATGTATGCTCTTGTTTTCTTTTATATTTTACTATATTTTATACCGTGTTATTAAACAAATATTTTTTTTTCTTATTTTTACCTCAGGACCAAATAAAAACATGGCTGCGTTCAAGAATCACAGAAAAAACACCTCACACCTCACCGAATGGGGAAACCGTGAAGGATGTAGGCAAACAAAATATGTAGTTCCGGCGGCATCAATGAAGTTTACTCGCAATCTCATCAAACTTAAAAGGGACAAAATCCGTAAAATCATAGGAATTTAACGGGTCACTGTTCCTTAAACAAACATCAACATTACATAGGTGTAACAGATAGCCCACTGTGCAGAGAATGCATGGAGGCGGAAGAAACGCCACGGCACGTACTGCTACAGTGTAGGAGCGTGGCAGATCTCCGGGCACAAACTCTACGATCTCCATTAACTCTCCCGGAAGCCTGCTACAATTCTGGGACGACCTCTGTTGGTTGGAGTAGGTATTCTTTAAACATCACGCACAATGGCCCAATCAAAAGGCTAAGTACGGATAAAAGCCCAGTTTAACTAAACTAGTCAGTAGAAGTCTGACACTCCCCACAGCTCTGCCCAGAGCGAGAGGAGTCATTTGATAATTTCCCACCCTACAAAAGGTTTTTCATTCGGTTAAACTCAAAGTCAACCACTACACCACAGACTGTATTTTATCTGCATAACGTTGGTCACCCTGACGCACAAAACTAGAAGGGGAGGGTGGCGGCGAGAGGCGCGTCGGCACGCGTACCCGAGGCGCGCGGACAGCTGCAGCACCAAATATGGTAATGCGTCACGCATTTCCCAACCAATCACAGGGCTGCAGCACTGGCGGCGTATTCATCCTTTTTTCTATGAATAGGGCGGAGCTATTGTCTTCGCGTATTGATTTACGGGCTGTTAAATTTGGGTTTCACGTTGCGGATAGGTTGGCAGACATTCAGAGCGATTTGCTATGTGTGCGCAGTCCAATTGAAATATATGTAAACAGCTAGTTGCCAGTTGCTGCAATAGTTGCTCCATGTGCAAAGCGCCTTAATCTTTATGTTTCGTCAGCAAACATTCTACAGCAATGCGTTAATAAAGAGCATAGAAATAAAGAAGTTTTACGAAACCAATTTCGGAAAACTAAAACCTCTTGACTTCGTTCCAAGGCGAAGGAGTTCCCCAAACTCGAAATGTTTTTGAATTTTTTAGAAGTGTACCTAAGTAGGATGTAGCAAAAAATAAAAAACTGTTTATCACACAAATTATTAATTTTATTTCAGAAATATTTTTTTTGGTTGAATACAATTTAACATGTAAGTAGTACATTAATACAAAGATAGTGCCTTCCCAAAAAGGCAAAGGAGCTTAATTTAACATGCATTTTTATCATATCGAAAACAGATTAAAAAAGCTTAAAAATTACAAATATCAATGTGAAAAACGTGAATCGGGGAAAAAGTAATTAATGTTATATTTCAGAATTGTGTTAAATCAGTTTAAATTCACACAATGTCTTATACATCATTGTTAAGTATTTATTTGAGAGAAGTTACAAATAGTTACAAGGTAGAAGATGTGTGTAAAGATGCTCTCAAACCACTAGATCTTAAACCTAACATACAAGTTAATATTGATAAGTACTTTAAATACAGATGTTGATGTTGATTTTGAGATGGTCAATCGTTTTGAGCACTACAATAAGTGACAAAAAAATCTAATTACTCCACTCCACGCACAAAGATTTTCAAAAATATTGGAGACATACTTTGTCTTTTTATAATAAACAAAAACGATAGTGCTTCGAAAACTCGTGTGACGTCATATTTACGTAATTTTTTTACCGGGTAGTGACGTCACAAGCGTCATCTTCGTCAATTAATTTTATAAAACAAAAACACGTATACAATACAGTACGTTAGTTTAAGCGAGGGACATATTAAAACCCATAATAGGGCGTGCTTACATGAAACTAATAAAAAATGTGAACATACAAAAACACTGTTAAATACAGACAGAACCATACCAAATATTTCGGAGAAGTCTCGCAACCCTTGCGTTGATCACTGAAAATGTGCGTGGCTTATAAAGACTTTTAGGTATAATCCATTTCCCCTTCATATTTTAAAACTGGCGTAGGACAATAGCGAAAAAGAAACGTCTTATAAAGTGAGTGTTACGTCACAAATTAAGGTCTTTTACATATTTGGGACGAGAATCGAAAACTGAATACTCTCCTTTAATATGTCTCTCGTTTAAAACCTAACACACTGTATAATAATATAGGCAAGAGTGCTAAATCTACAAAACCACACATATAGTTCTAAATCTAACATACATAGTTATATAAAAAAGAGAGATAGTTTACATTCTGAGATTAAAATTCTACATTGAAAATTGTATGCTTGCTGTTTATTTCTTTATTTACCTCAAAAAAAAAATTGAAACAATAAAAAAAATAGATGGAGAGTCAGAATTTCAACGAAGCAAAAAAAAATATACGAGACCATGAGTTTATTTTAAATGAAACATTGGGATTCCTCTGACCTAATTTGCACTTATCCGTGACGTGTTAAAATTACATTTATGAAATACAATATTACCTTTACGAGTACGACATTTAAAATCTACAAATTTTGAAATTAAGTAAGTATAAGTACTAAACAAAATTCTGTTCGATTAATCTGCCTGATAACCAAACACCATTTCTTATCAAAAATATATATTAATATGTATTCATAAAAGCTAAGTTTTGATATTTCTGCCAGAAGAAAATTTATATTAAATGGAAAATCATTCATTATTTTATGAGCTATAGATAAAAAATTATGACCATAGTATACACATTGTTAAAATAAAACCTATCCGATCCGCGATGGTAGCTAGGAAAGTATTGTAAACACGATTTCATATATTTATATTCCTTTTTAGAAAACAAGTACTCTCTGGAGTTTAACAACAATTGACAAAATATATGATAAGGTTTTAATTTTTGGATCGGACAGTTAGTACCAAAAATAATCTAAATTTAAGTAAATGCTTACTATACTTGGTTACACTAAATCTATAATTTTAACAGTGCTCGGGTTGCATGAGCAGCATCTTTTCATTCCCCACAAGAAGTGAATGGCTTGGTCACTCTAAAACTATATATGATTATTTTCTTATTATTAAACTTTACTATAAATAATATAATTATTTACATATTATGTAATAAGTAAAAGTAGTAGTAGTGTATTATGTATAAGTGGAAGGTTATTTATTTTAATTCAATATCTATTGTAATAGTAACCAGAGTTCTAAATTATAAAGATAATTTAATTTGTTTAATAATAACGCGGCAGGCCAAAAAGGGTATGGCGGGATGTACTCTTTCTCAAGGATTGGCCTACTATCGCACTAGATTGCGAAAAGTGAAAGGCCTTTGCCGTGCAGTGGGACAGTATAGGCTTTAATAATAATATTGATAATAATCGGAGAGGCTGACACATAACTTGAATTCTTGAATTCAGACCACACACGGACTTTATTTTTGCTTCTCGTATCTCTCACTCTGATTCTATAATAGTGAAATTGTTACAGAAAAAAACAACTGATTGCAATTCGGGAGTGCCGGACAGAAGAGAAAACTTGAACATTAACGTTGTGCATTTTTGGATATTTTGGAATGGTTAGGGAATAATTTCGCACGAATTGCTTATTACATAAAAAATGACAGAAAACACTTCAGACCTATTACAATTATCTTACATTAAAATGTCTCAGAAAAAACAACTTGACATTTTTTTTTGACACATTCTCGCAAGCGCCCTGCGCCGTCTTACGAATTTGCGTCAGGACACGTGACCTAATGCGACTTTTACGTTTTTTACCCATCCCCAAAAAAGTGCACAACTGCAACGCCGCTAAAGAAGTTTTCACTTCAAAAACTAATTACAATATGATCTCAATTCTCAATGTCGATTAACCGCTATTTTTGTAATTTTTTTATTAAGTTGGCATATATAACACGTTGGTAACATGTGAAGTATTTTAGTTTTAGATTTAGTAGGTTCGTATTTCTTAAAAAAAATGTTGAATATAGGTAGTGATAGTGAAATAATACTTTGATGATTTTGTTTTGTAGTAAGTATAGATTAGAATGAGCGGCTGATGCTCAGAGTTTGATGCTTTATTCAAAGTTTGATTTTACTAGTGTTAAAATTAATGACGTACTTATACTACATATTACGACTATACATTACATTGATAACGTAATTGATTATCCTCAAAAATGTTTCTAGATATACGGCGGATAGACGGTCCCAGTTAATAACCCCCTTAATTACATTAAAAATATTATTTGCCTTACATTAAATAATTATATTTTATTAAATTCTAAATCAATAACTTATTTATTTAAACTCTACAATTGAAGCGGCACTCGGTTTGTTTGCAAGACCAGCATCTTTTCTTTTCCCGTATAGAGTGAATGGCTTGGTCATTATAATTATTTATTATTACTTGTTTTTTTTTATATTTACATATATAATTATTTTATTAGCGTAAGTTCTTTCTTTGAGTTAAAAATTAATAATTATATCTATTCTATTAGTACCACGGTTCTAAATTGTAAAGATAACTAATTTGTTTGAGACTTATCGGAGAGACTGATTCAGAACTTGATTCAAATGTTGATTTTAAATAATTATTTATGTGTGTTATTTAAATGGTTAGCATAGTATTCGTATTTTTGTGAGCAAAAATCAATCAGCAATTTGTGTCATTCTGGATGGCTGTAATTATTTTTGTACACCATATTAATTATATAAGCTGCAATGAGCTGCTCCTGTTTAATAAAATGTTGGTAAGCACTCAGAGGGTAACTCTGCTAATAACTCTTAATTACATTAAAATACTATTTGTCTCACATTTAACATATTTTGTTCAATTCTAAAGATTTGTGTCTGTATTTTTTTGAGGGTGGGAAATCATCAAATGACTCCTCCCGCTCTGGGCAGAGCGGCAGGGAGTGTCAGACTTCTACTGACTAAAAACCACCCATGTTCCTTCTTAGCCATTTGTGTCGAGGCCGAGGTTTCTGTTTCGAACAACCCGCAGCTCCGACGGGATGTATTTGGCACCTCATCTTTGTTCTACCTACCTATATGTATTCTTTAATTACACTTGGAAGATACTAAATAGAAAGAAACGACAGAAGGAGATGGAGGGATGAGCTAAACTCTTTCTTAACAGATTGCCTTAAATTGGTAGAAGTGGAAGGAGGGAAGCGAGGCCTTTGCCTCGGAGTGGGATCGTATAGGCTTATAATAAATAAATATGATAGACAGGATTTCAAGTGGGCGTGGAATTAATGTGATGATTTTGTTTTGTATTCCCTGTAGTAAGTCAGGGTTTAATTATTTATTCAAAGTTTGATTTTACTAGTGTTAAAATCAATGACGTACTTATACTACATATTACGACTATACATTACATTGATAACGTAATTGATTATCCTCATAAATTTTATCTAGATATACGGCGGATAGACGCTCCCAGTTAATAACCCCCTTAATTACATTAAAAATACTATTTGCCTTACATTAAATAATTATATTTTATTAAATTCTAAATCAATAACTTATTTATTTAAGCGGCACTCGGTTTGTTTGCAAGACCAGCATCTTTTCTTTTCCCATAAGGAGTGAATGGCTTGGTCATAACCTATATGTATTCCTTAATTACACTTGGAAGATACTAAATAGAAAGAAACGACAGAAGGAGATGGAAGGATGAGCTAAACTCTTTCTTAACAGATTGCCTTAAATTGTTAAAAGTGGAAGGAGGGAAGGGAGGCCTTTGCCTCGGAGTGGGATCGTATAGGCTTATAATAAATAAATATGATAGACAGGATTTCAAGGGGTCGTGGATGAACAAATGGGAAACTATGAGAAATAGCGAAAAATATTCTAAGGAATTCGGCCCCAATATTCATGAAAACCAGAACTATCAATATTCCTAGCCAGAAATCTAACAAAAACATCAAATTCTGGGAGGTAATGACAAAAAACCTCCTTGTACTCGTGAAGTATGTGTTAAGTATCTTCTATAAAATCCAAATAAGAACAATCTGTTACGACTTAATCAAAAATTGTAATTAATTTACGTAGTATAGATATCGCTGGAGCAGTGGTGGCACAGTGGTGGCGGCCCCGACTTACGAACAGTAAGTCGTGGGTTCCATCATGATAAAATTATCAACTCAGAACAACGATGACGATGATGAATCTCAAAATACTAAGCCTGCTTCTAAAAGAAATTCCGATATTGTTGAACCCCTTTCAACAATGAGTGCGTCCGATTTGAACATCATGAGAAGTTCACCCTTAACTAGCACTTATCACAACCAAACTAACATTGACGATGGTGACTTTTCTCCCGCCTCAGACGATGATAGAACATACTTTCCATCAAAGAAAAAATGCCGGAGATCGAACTCAAGCTCGTCGTCATCGTCTTCATCTTCCAGCTCGTCCTCATCTTCGTCCTCAAGCACATCATCCAGCTCAGCTTCAGCTTTGTCTGTACAAAGTCCAAACACCCAACATATTACTCAAAGTACCAATGACACACGTAATAATTTCGACCCTTCTAATCCGGATGACGAAACAGAGAACGCAAATAGTAACATGAATGACCAAATGCCAAACACTTTAAAAATCGATGACATTTCCTTCACTCAGATTTTTGAAGTTTCGAATAATCATCAAAGAAGTGATCATCTTTCTGCTGATTCGAATCTTCAAAGTCTCATTCAAAGTGGTCTTGCTCCGAATGATGGTGATCATGTCGCCTCTTCCAGCCGTGCCGATAACGTCGAAATCATACATTTTGATACAAATGACACAGGAACGATGAACGATACTGCAAAAGAAGCTCCAATGGCTCCAACTCAGCCAGTTGATGCAATTACAAGAAAACGAAAGAAGAAAAATAATAAGATCGTTACTACAAATATTGTGAAGATTCTAAGAAATGCAGGCAAAAAATATGTTTCAAACTCAAAAAAGAAAACCGTTTATCCAGCTAAAACTATTAAGCAACCTTGTGGAAGTACATGTCGGCTGAAATGCGCAGATAGAATTTCTGAGGAGTCGCGAAAACTTATTTCAAAGAACTTGACCTGGGAACTAAAAGGGTCAGTACAAGGAACCAGCGGACTCAAGAACTGTAACAGCTGTATAACCAAAAGTTGGATTTATCTGAAAGAAAAAAGAATGACGTGAAAAGCCTTCTAGATGCTGGTTTGATACCCAATTTTTACAATTCCTACTTTGATAGAGTTTTGAACTAGGTAGGTAGAGTAGTGAGAACGCCTTTAAAAAAAACTGTTGATTTATAATTTGTAAGAAGAAGTTTTCGATAAGTTTGTTTTGTGATTTATGTGCGAAAATGTTTTTAAGTTACTGTTAGTTTATTGTTAGTTACTGTTAGTTTTGGGTGAGACTGCACACACAGATCGGCTCCAGATAGCTGTACGTGCATTTTATTTTATTCCTTTTATGTTATTTTTATTACCTACTATGCTTATTTGTGATTTTTATGTGTGTGTATTGTGTTATTTTTATGTTATTTGTGATTCGTCTCTGTTGTGACATTATTATGTAATTTGTGATGTATTTTCGATTATGTTATTTTGTATTGATTATTTGTATTTCTTGATTATGTTTTGTTGTAAATTTTGCTTATCTAATTCTATGGACTTTATCGTCTGCGATTAAATGATTATTATTATTATTATAATTCATATTTTTCTCGGTTCTAGAACTGACGTTAACGACTAAATTGCTAAACAGCTTTGCTGGTTTTTACGTAATTCAGTTTTTACAAGATTTTATAGTATGTACAAGATTTTGATACAATATTTTTATAATTACTTACGGTTTTTGTGAAAAACTATATTTTTAAGTTACTGCAATATTTTACTGACTCTTATGATAATTAAACCTTTAATACGCTGATTTTTACATAACTTTTACAGTTCCTACTTCGAAAGACTTTTAACCTTAGCAGATAAGTTGAAATACCTCTAATAATTGTACTGATTTAGTAAGTAGTAAGAACAAGATTTTAATATTAATGTTATTTGATAAAATGACGAAGTTTCTGTTATTTTGATAATACTTTTATCTAGATTTAAACAGATTTGTTAATTATGAATATGTGTGGTAATTTTGACCGAAAACTGTGAGCATGTGCCAAATAAATATAATTCTTTATTATTTTAGTAGTTATGTTTTATTTCTCTCTTTTTTATCATTACAATGTAGGTAAAATAACAATTTAGAGGTCATTAAGCAAAAAGTTTTGAATAACTAGAAAACTATAACCGACACAATGCTAAACTTTTTTTTAAAATGCTTCTCCATTGATAAATAATCAATAATTTTATTGTATGCCACTGGATACTGAAACAGCGTTAGTTAAACTATTATTTTAAGCCGATCACAAAGCTTTATTTATATTTTTTTAGTTCCATATCACCCATTCAATTCTTAAAAAAACTTAAAACGGCCATACTGTAAAATTAACATTTTCGTTTAGTGCCATTAATGTTCTAAGGGTGCGATGTGATTTAAACGTAACAGGCGAAATATAGGTGCAGTACCTACCATAAGTTGAATAACTGATTGATATTATTGAAAGAACAATAATCAACTACTTTAAATAGAATAGAAACACTACAATTATTGTTTTCCTCCAACAGATTTTACTTTTAAACCTACTTACAAGTTTGCTTTCTTGCGTATGAACAGCATCTTTTAACTTCGTGAGAAGAGAATGGCTTTGTCATTCTAAACCTATTTAAAACTAATAGTAATCTATTAGATTACAATTATTATACTTACACTATTTATAATAGTTAATAACGACACGCTTGGAGTTGATTTGGTTGGTTATGTACAAATGCCTTATTTATTACCTACTTAAGAATTAATAAGTTGTGAAACAACTTTTTCCATTTTAACTCAAAGCAAGTAACTAATATAAAACCAAAATCTAAAGAACCCCTTATTAATAGGCCACAAATAGTTATGATTAGTGAAGAAGACGATTCATGATTTTTAAGATAGCAAAAATCATTACGTTTCTATTTTTCTACTCGTTTGTGCTTCAAAAAAAGGGGTAATCAATTTCGATCATCAATATAAGTTAGTAAAGGGTCAATATGAACTTAGTGTTAACACTGGATGATAATTTTAACTGCTTTTTGTTCGGAAAACATTTAATAATAATAATTTGTTTTACGTCTATTCCACAAATAAAAAAAAAGACAATCAGTACTAAGAATCGAACATATTTATACAGAAAAAAAGTATTTTATTTGTGGGAGATTGGTGCCTAACCTAAGCCGAAACCTGTATTTTATTTGTGGGAGATTGGTGCCTAACCTAAGCCGAAACCTGTATTTTATTTGTGGGAGATTGGTGCGTAACCTAAGCCGAAACCTGTATTTTATTTGTGTGAGATTGGTGCCTAACCTAAGCCGAAACCTGTATTTTATTTGTGGGAGATTGCACTGAAAGAAATAAATAGCTGAACTAGTTCAGCTATTTCAAAAATTGACAAATATTAATTAGTAGAAACCAAAGTTTTGCTAAAATAGCTGAACTGCTTTTGCTGCACATCCCAAACTAGTTATGCTATTCAGAGTTCAATTGCTGTTAGTTAAAATGTGAACTAACGCTTACTAAATTATGTCAGCTAAACTCGTTTAGCTACACAGATAAAATGTTTGATTACTGTTAAGCAAACTATATAACTATTATTAAGTCGTATGTTTATTATTTTTTTACCAATCGAATGTCTAAAAATAGTTCAATGTGTTTGTTAAATCTTTACTGTAAGTTATGTTTATCGGTAGCATTTTTTTTTGGCCACTAATTATTAATATTTAAAGCTACATGTAACAGCATCAAATACATGATGAGTCTAAATAAAATTCGACATCTCATTACAAAACTGTTTAGAAATTGTTTATTAAATAATGTCCATAAATAACAAAAACAAGCTCGGTAATAACTAAACGCTTGCTTCCCTCGTCCCTTGCCCCGCGCTCCTCCGCCGCCTCAATCCAAAAAAACGTGTTCGGTCCTATTTGTTTTATGCTGCCGTCACGCGCGCTGTTGTAGTGTAGTTGGCTTTGTTGTAATTGTTCTATAATTAATAAAAATTATATTCGTCGTAGCGCATGGTACTATACGTAAAACTATTAAGTGATTTAAAAAGACGAGGGCGAGAACTACCTGGCATGGAGAAGGCGGTGGATCCCATGGCCTATTACCTAAAGGTCTCGAAATGTATGTCCAGAAGTTTGCAGGTATGTGCAATATTTTTATCCAATTTAAATATAATTAACAATGATTTCGTAAGTGTCTACTTATATACTTCAAGCCTGACGGTTATATTCTGTTCTGGCCAACTTTGATTTTGCGCCTTTCAATTCAAGAATAAAGACCAACGCTGTCTGTCAATCAGTCAGTTTTGAGTGTCCTTATTACATGTAGATTTTTGATGTAAGTACTAAATTATATTCATGCCAGTTGTCAATAAAAACTAAAATGATGGAATAAAAAAATTATCATGGGTATTATATTTTCTGTACCTACCGTTACATAGATCAAGATAGTTTATGTAGGTAGTTACTACATTTTATCAGATTTTGAGGTGATAACTGTCAGTCTTGAGATATCTAAAAGATGGTCGAAGCTAATTATATACATATTACGTAGGTAGGCACTTACTATCTACTACTACTCTTAATAAGAGTGATAGGCAAAATATTCGTAAATTTTTGTCATGTTCCATGTGTCTAAGTTTGCGACAAGACTTAATAATTTCTTACCTTTCTTACACCAGAACATGCAATTGATGGCGAAACACTTCAAATGCTATCGGAGGAAGATATAAAGGAGCTTATACCAGTAATAGGACACATTAAGGCATATGAATATGGATCTAATATAGTAAATTCATAGAATTTTTGTTATTGGACTAAGAATGTTTTTAAGATTCGATTATTACTATGAAAAATTTCAGATTGTCCTAATTTTTGTAAAGGTATGTCCTGCTCCTGTTAGTAAGTGCATTTACTTAATAATATTCATTTCAGAGATTGTTATCATATTCGTTTGAATTGGTTTATTGTGAATAATAAAAATACTAAGTTGATTATGTTAAAGTTATATATTATTTTAAACTGAATATACCTAAATGTATACCTACTAGATTCTTTTATTTTTTGTTTACCCCATCAGGGCTTCTGCAGGGGTCGATCGGTATCCATTTCAGCTATTCATTATTAGCCTTTGGTAAAAAAAAAATGAGCAACACCAATTCAAGTTTCATGGTTGTGTGAGCAAATATGCTGAGCTGAATACCGTTGGACAATCTGCGGGAGCCATAAACCAGCCAGCGAACGCGGTGATTAGGTAGCAAAACAGAACAACAATAAATAGATAAACAGTTTTGTAACTATGAACTAAATCAGTTGCTTACGAGTAATTAAACTGTTTTCTTACAACTAGATAAACTGTTTTCTTACAACTAGATAAACTGTTTTCTTACATCTAGATAAACTGTTTTCTTACATCTAGATAAACTGTTTTCTTACATCTAGATAAACTATTTTCTTACAACTAGATAAACTGTTTTCTTACAATTAAATAAACTGTTTGTGTGACAATAATATTAAAGTTTAGCTATTTGTAAAAAAACTTGTTTAACTTCAGTTAACTGAAACGGTTAAGTAAACAATACCTTAACTTATTTTACCAAACTCGTTTTAGCTATTAGTAGCACTCAGTTTATTAGTCCCCCTTTTCATGCTACTAGCAGCTAAAATTTGTGCTACAGGTAACAAAACTTTTTTTTCAGTGTGGTGCGTAACCTAAGCCGAAACCTGTATTTTATTTGTGGGAGATTGGTGCGTAACCTAAGCCGAAACCTGTATTTTATTTGTGGGAGATTGGTGCCTAACCTAAGCCGAAACCTGTATTTTATTTGTGGGAGATTGGTGCCTAACCTAAGCCGAAACCTGTATTTTAGGACACCAGATCCCCACTAAGATATTTATTTCAATAAAATATTTGGCGCTGAAGTAAACTAAAGAAGTGTCATAGATCAAAAATAAAAGGTTCTAAATAATAATTTGTTTATAGTAACTTGTGCCATACACTCGGTAAGAATAATTCTATTTTTATTAAAATAAGTTACACGATTAAGATCTTTTTGATTAAATATACAGTACATTCTATATTAGTTTATCTAAACCACCAATTTTTTACTTTTTAGGGTTATGGAACCCTAGAAAATAGGTGGTTACGGACCCAAAAGGTAAAAACGGGACCTAAGACTATTACTAAGATTTCGCTGTCTGTCCGTCCGTCTGTCTGTCACCAGGCTGTATCTTAAAAACCGCGACAGCTAGACAGTTGAAATTTTCACAAATTATGTTGTTCTGTTGCCGCTACAACAAATACTAAAAACAAAATAAAATAAAAAGTTATTTTTTTCCCATGTAACAACAAACGCGATTTTTATAGACCTTGGCCGGTTTTTTTGATGTTTTAATATTTATTTCGATCTGTCCGTCAGTCTGTTTGTAAATTGATTGATCGTGTCAATAAATAATTTTGCAATATTGCATAAAGATACTCAACGAAAGAAAGACGACATTCTAGAAATGGATTAAAATTACAAACCAATTAATTTTTAGAGCTTAATCCTACCAACAACCAATCCTCTATTTATTATACCTTAATCGAGTATCTATACCTACAATAAGTTACCTACATAATAACTGCATCTATTCTACAGCTCACTAAAGCTTTGATTCCTAATTTATTATCTAACAGATGGCCAATCTGTATGTTTAAGGCCAATGTACAACTTACAGTTAATGTCAATACATTACATACATTCAAATAAAAGTAAATGTTATCATCACCTAATATAAATAACTGTTGTCTGCAATTTATTAGGAAATATGTTTTTGATGAAAGATATCCCATGTTGCGGCCGATACTTTCTAAATTTTGAATTTATATTTATTCATGTAAGTACCAAAAACTATTATTTGTGTTACACAAGTAATTTCATTTCAATATTCCGGTCCATACAGTTATTCGATAGTATTCTCTTTTTTTCCGCTCCTTTGCTTTAGGTTTTGCAAATGCACAACTTACAAGTTAAGTTATGAATACGTCAAATGTTTTTTTAATGATAAGTGACTCAAATTTTAATGGACCACCTCCTATTCCTAATAATTTGTCTATCTATCTTGCGGATAACGAACTAAGTATTAAACACTAATCTATTCATAAAAATATAGCAATTTTCTATAGTTTTTCTTAAAGAAGAAGACAGTGGAAGGCAGCAAATGAACAAAATACGGGGGCTAGTGTTTTAACAATCCGTTTATTTTAACTCGAAAATTTAATGAAGCCAACCCCTGAGTAAAATAATCCTATTTTAAAGACTGTAGTTTTTATTATGAAAATTATAATATTTTTATAGTTAAATTGATTTTTGTCTTTTTGATTTAGAATTACTTATAAAGAGATGTATTAAATTCAAAAAGGTTTAGCAAAAACAGGGGTTGATATAATTTAAATAAACCCACCCTTGCGGTTAAATAACCAATTATTTAACCGCAAGGGTGGGTTATTGTAAGGGTGGGTCGATGACGAAATTTCCTGTGACTTACAAGAATCACACATGCACATCATGAAACTATAATAGAATTCGAATTTCTCCAGGTTTTACAATTTAACCTACTCACAAACTGTTTTGCTTCCTTCTGCATGACTAGCATCTTTTTACTGCGAGAAAAGAGAATGGCTTTGTCATTTTAAACCTATTTAAAACGAATAGAAATCTTTTACAAATCTAAATATTATGTTATACTTTTACTATTCACTATCTACAATAACCCTCAAATCTTGCGCCCATTTGTACATATAGTTATATGTACAAATGTCTTATTTATCTATTCTATTATTTTATTATTATTATTTATCACCTACATATTTAAAATTAAACAAATTTTGAATTCAAAAACTGTTAAATAAGCTATATTTTAACTATTTATTTTATCAAGTTCTTGATTGTAAGTAACGTACTGAATGTTTTATTTTATGTTTCACTATTCACTACGAATTTGATTGAATTGAGTACTATTTTTTTATCGAACCAGTTACAAACATACGTAAACAAACGAATTATTAATGCATTCCTAATTAATTACTTAAATTTTACCAATATATCTACTGTTTATATGGCTTATTTTACCTACTTACAAAAATATAATTTCGAAAGTCATATTCAAGACCAAGTTGATACAATTATGTAGGTATTTATTTTTAAATACCGCCCAGGAATTAAATTGCATTTAGACAATCAATGTACCGTCTTGTTTTTATTATTGCAATCAGTTGAATGTCTTTTTAAATCACTCGAGTAAGTAAAATTATACCCTACATGGAGAACATAAGCATCATTTTCTTTAAACGTACACAAATGGTAATACATTTTGAATAATATGCTATAATTATAATCGTGAACGCCATGGCAGCATTACTTTAGATGATTGAAACCAAGTCAACAGTTATGAGTCGATTCAAAAACAGTACCTACAGTGAAAACGGGTATTTTTAAAAATCGAAATAAAATCTTTGGAGAGCCTAAAATATTGTGTTTGCCTGAGTCCACTTTGGTAGTTTGCAAAACAGTTTCAACAAACATTCTTTATAGCTGATTACTTTAGTGAAACTATTTCCTTGGTAATCGCATCACGTGAACGGCTGAACCGATTTCGCTAATTCTTTTTTTGTGTTTGTATTTGTCAGGAGAAGGTTTATAAAATACAAAAAACTAAGATAGTTGCGTAGAACATCAGATAATTTAAGAAACCTATCGATCATTTTAACTTTTTTCACATAACCTTTTAATTAATCTTTTCTTCTTTTGTTACTTTAAGGCGTCTGACATAACTGCTATTGTCAGCGCAATTGACAGAATGAGCGCTGCAAATATCGTTTAACCCTAAGGTGGGCGCGCTATGAGCATTTGCCGCCCCGCGCCCTTAACAAGATATCACTTGATTAAAATTAATATCATGATGAAAACTCAAATAGTGTCTTAGAAGAAAGGCCAGCTAAGCCATGTATGACGAAGGTCTTTATTGAGATATTAAATATACAAGAACAAGAATCAGGACAAGCATCGTCTTTAAAGAAAGAAGGCAAATGCAGAATAATAATGTCAAATAAAGGAAGTGCCAAAAAAATGATGTTTCAAATGCTAAAAAATAACTGGGCAATGAACATTGCATATACCTATGTGAAGATTGTTTTGCCAAATCATATCCTGTATATACAGAAAATATAATTATAATTTTGAAAGTTTTATTCATTTTTATGAGTGTTATAAGGATAATGTAGGAAAAGTTAAAAACTCTATTTAATTTTACAAAATTATCAACGACGGAAACATGGAGAGCCAGATCCAGGTTATCTACAAGTATTTTCCACCGATGCAATAGGAAGTCTTTATAGCGTCCATCCCAATCAAGACGAGTGTTTTTATTCGCGTTAACTCGATTATATTATTCGAGTCAATGTTCGTGGCCCGAATTCATTCTAACATCTGCGAACATGGTGTACTGTGCGGCACATACAAATAAGACTGTCAACGTTTGGGATTGCTAGAGAATGACACTCATTGGGACCACACTCCTGAAGACGCTGTGTTTTCGTCAAATGATAAACAAATACGAACATTGTTTCCATAATTTTATAAACACCGACTGAGTAAAGGAAAACATAAAAAGATCATAATTATGGCCGAAGATATATTACATCAGAATCGACTCAGAACATCGAATGCAGATTTACAAATTAACGAAGAAATTCACAATAAAGCATTAATTTTATTTGAAGACATGACATGACGCATTTAACTCAGAGTTAAGACGCGAATCCCAATATGATTCAGAGAGTTAATAGAAGCCGTTTCGACGGCGCGTTCCTGGTTCCACGAGAGATTTCAGCAATATTGAAGGGACCCCGCAAGGGCCGACGACGCCTGCTGGGGGCTGCGGGTGTGTTCGAAAGAGATATATTTTAGTCAGTAAATGTCTGACACTCCCTTACGCTCCGTCCAGAGCGGGGAGGACTCATTCATCAAAAGAAAAGGCATTAAAAGAAACCGTTCTAAGAAATATTCCCCTTTACAATGAGCCACAAAAATATGCCTACGACACGCTCATGAAAGAATAAGTGGAACTGGTGGCTTTTTTTTAGATGCTCCCGGTTGAACTGGGAAAAGATTCTTGATAGGATTTTGGCAACAATTAAACCACAAAATGGAATCGCACTTGCACTTGCTTCATCAGGTATTGCAGTTACGTTGTTGGAAGTTGGTCGAACCGTTCATTCCGCACACAAGTAGCCTTTGATCATGGAAATAAATGAAACTCCAACTTGCAACTTTTCGAGAAATCCTGCGATGATGCAGATTAATAGTTGGATGAGTGCACGATGGCACACACAAAATCTTTGGAAGCATTTTGCAAGATTTACGTAAGAACCAAAACCGGTTTATTGGAAGGTGACTTTCGCCAAACATTGCCAGTAATACCACGATCAACGCCAGCTGACGAAATTAACGCATGTCTAAACTCGTACATTTTATGGAAATACGTACGTAATAAATAAAACTTTGAAATTAAATCTGAACATGAGAGTCGAATTGAAGAACGACCAATTGTAGAAGTTTTTTCCAAATAATTGCTCGATATTTTACAAATTACGAAAGTCATGTTTGGTTGTACGAACGAGTTATATTGGCTACAAAAAAACTTTGACGTCAACGAAATTAATTTTCAAACTCAAAGTAAGATAGCTGGCGAATGGATAACACACAAATCGATTGATTCCATCACTAATCAAGATGACGTTGTCAACTATCCAACGGAATTCTAAATTCGCTGTAATTGCCTGGATTACCACCTCATAATCTGCGATTAAAAATCGGATCGGTAATAATTATGTTACAAAATTGAAACCAGCCACGCCTTTGCAATGGCGGCACCCGGTTGCGGTGAAGAATTTAATGAACAACGTCATCATTTTTCATGAAGCCACAATTTTGAAAGGGAAATACGAAGGTGCAGACGCGTTTTGATTCCACGGATTCCTTTGATTCCGAACGACATGCCGTTTGACTCGAAACTTGCAATTTTCAATGCAGTTAGCATTTTCAATGTCGATAAATGAATCGCAAGAGAATCCCCTCTGAACGCTAGTTGCAAGACAGGAACCTTACCCCGGTTCAGTACACTCGGCAGTTTCTTCAAGTCCTGGACAACATCTGTATCGAAACAGGAATTGTAATAAAAGTTCCTGAGTCATGGAGACAAAAAAAAAAAAAATGGGCAGTCGCTAACTGTTTGTGGCATCAACTTTAAAAAACCAAGTTTTTCACATGGCCAGCTGTATGTCACCTGTTTCCGTGTCGGAATACTTTCGAATAAAACCAAGAATTTTATGTGTGTTTTGGAATCTTTTTTAGCTTTTCTTTTATTTGACATTTCTATTGAGCCATGTTCTAACTTTTTATACAGCCACTAAGTTACAGCGCAATTTAAAATTAAAATAACGTAAAGTTGAATATATAATTATGAGTTTAATATAATTTAGTTTTAACTATTTCTCTAAAATAACATAGATTTCGGCAACATCTTTGCCATTTTTTTTAATGATGAACATGAAAAATACTGGCTGTATAGCTGGACGATCACAGGACGAAATAAAAAACAAAATAAGCGGGAAAGTGACAATCCGATGTACACTCTTTTTGCTTTAGATAATAATTTATGTTATTATTTTTACTTTATTCGTATTCGTAATGAAAAGCATTGTGTTTACCTCGGGTAAATTATCTTGTCCCTCGAACTATAAGCGCCCTCACTACGTTACGGGGCAAACCCCGTCTCGGGACTAAATAAATAACTTTCACCCCTTGGTTAACAATGTACCTACTATTTGTCACTTAAAACTTTAATTTAAAGTCACTCGTTTAAAAACTACTCCATTAAAAACACCTGTCAAGAAACGACATGTTTCACAGTGTGTCGGAATAGCACGATTACTACCAAAGTTTATTGCAAGTGGTATTGAGTTGTGATGCGTAGGAAGCCCGCTGGTGAAGATATAAATAGATTCAATACTTATTTTAGTAACCAGTGGCTAAACAATACTGACTTTGAGAAACCTTGTTGCTGTAGCAAGGAACAGATCATAACAACCAACAACTTGGAAGGTTGGCATAGCCGGATTAATCTATTCATCGGAAAGAAAAATATTGCAGTAGCCAATGTACTAGACATATTAATTAAACAGACCAAAGTCAGTCATATTTTAAAAACTAACTGTAAGAAAAGTAAACGCTACCTTAAAATTGAGAATACTCCTCGTAAGTTTTAATCATAAATATTATAACCTAGTCCTCATTGAAACATTGATATACCTATTCTTATCACCTGTCTGGTTCGCCCCGTATAACGATTAACTATCCCACTTATTTCTAATAATTTTTCTAGCTACCTCACATACGAATTTAGTCTTTCACTCAAGTATTTCTATACTTATCTATTACTTAAAAATATGGCATTTTCCCTTGTATTCCTCAAAGAAAAAAAGAGTGAATGGTAGCAAAGGATATAAATATATTATGAAGCTTAGAAATGTTGACAAAAGGTGTATTTTAAATCAGATCTAATAAAGAATTTGAATAAATTAAAGTCTTAAGTAAAGCAATCCTATTTCAAAGACAGTAGTAAATAAATAAAAGGTGTTTTTTGAGAGGCGAAGAGTTATAACTTGAACTTTAACAATGGAATCAATTTAATTTAACTCCATAATAACTTCATGCCATTTATGGGTAAATGTGATATTATTTTGGGAATATAACCATCGGCTACACGCTTGGTTCAGTTTCAGTTCAGATTCTAAGGCCCACCATAATGGCAGTACCACATGGCTGTATAAGCACCTCAATTTCAAAATAAAAATAAGAAAATAGAACGTGGATGATGTATTTGACTCGTGTTTGCAATATACATAAACTTTACTTATTGTGGTTACTAATGAAATATGAAAAATATAATTATTGTATCAAGAAGAAATATAAGTAATTAAGATAAAGTGTTGTATCACTAAATTAGATGATTTCTCCATAGAACCCACCGACTGTGCATTTACGCTTATAACCTATTTCTTAAATAGTAAACTTACAAGATGCGGTTATTATCTCTAATAAAACATTTGATTTTTTTTTCTTCATAATCTGTATTTTTTTATTCTATAAATATGACCTACTTACTAAATTTAGCTACATTATATTGTCTATTTTTTTTTGTTTTTTTTGTTTTAAGTGCTTACTTATTTTCAATTCTTATTTTGTTTAATTTTGTAATAGTTTTAATTTTTGTCTGGTATGTAAATAAACACCTAATATAATATTTTTCAGCAATATTATTAAGTTATAATATTATTAACTACTACTTTTATCATAACTTGTACGGGACATGCAGATATATTAGCTTAATCGAGTCGATCTTACTTTCGACGCGTCGATTGGTATTATTTATTTTTATTTGTTATTGGTTTTTTATCGCTACTACTATTGTTATACTATATCGAAAAATAAAAAAATAACGTTCGAAAAAAACCCAACTCGATACCTTAAAATATTCCTTGATTTTGTTCCTACTAAGACTTGGTGTTTTGGTTATCAAGCACATTTAAACAAATAGGTATGGAGAAAGTAACATGTTACAAAAATCCTTAATAAAGCCGTATGAAGTAAGTAGAGCTTATCACTAAATGTTACATACTATTAAAGGGATAGGTACACAATGATTAAATTAAATACGGTTACGATTAGGACGAGCAACATGAGACGTAAGGCTCCAAGAATGCAATCCCATTTCTGTGGATACTAACTGAGATAAATACAAAAATTTTATAGTTAAACTATACAAAATGTTAAAAAAACCTGTCGGACCGAAAGGGGCATATGAAGGTATTCAAATAAAACGACACCAACAATTTATACTACGCTAACTCGAATTTTAGGTAAATTCGTTTTTTATGCCAAGTTGCTTAGAATGTGTTTATTTATATGTTATAAAAAAATCGTGAAGAAATAAACAAAAATAACGATGTTACAAATCTAATACAACGCTAAGTAAAGGTACTTTTTGAAATCACTCGATTTAAATTACGCTAACTCGAATAAGCGGAGTGTGTGCGGGAGGACCCCGACGATCCGCTTGTTGGTTTACATTAGTCTAACGACACTTGTCGCTGTGTTACATGACTTACATGTGATTGCGCGGTTTTAAAAACTTTATCAGTAAATCATAATTGATAGCGTCATTGTTACAAGTTATTTAATATACATGGTGTAAATTAACCCATCACACAGCCATCAACCAAGCATTCCGTACATCAAACTAAGTACCCCTAAGCAAAAATTTTAGCTGGGAATGACTTTTCTTTTTTGGGTCAAAAATCACATTTTACGGTACAACTCAATGTAGCACTGTTAAAACATTGTGCGTGGATGCTTTGAATAGTAACCGGGTTATGAAGGCAATTTATGTAAAGTTATACTTAACCTGAAAAACTAGTATTTACAAAAACAGCTGTGAAAAATTTGGAACTTTGACCAATATCTCCGTAACTAGGACCATACCTGGGAAAGGTATGGTCTAAAACAAAAAAAATATCGCAGTGGTGGGGAGAACAAGTGCCTTTCGTTTGCGTTAAGGGTACTTTTACACCCTTTATGGTTAGTGTTATTTTATTAAAAATTTTGATCAATAAATTAACTATGAAGGGTAGTTACCAAATTTCAAAAAAGTATGTTAAGTAATATAAATGTTATCACATTTTTCCCTTTATGAGCCTCTAATGTAAAGTACACTTTTATAAGTTAGCTTAGTATAACTTGGTGTCGAAAATATTGTTGAGAGTTAGCCTGTTAATGAATTTTATAATCAAGATTTTCTTTCCCAATTTAGGACCATTTCCAACATTTTAAACTAATTTTTAATTACTGTGGAGTTCGTGGCTACATAATAAGAGCCACACGGGTCGATCTTTAGGTTAAGCGGCGCTTGCCTAGGTTGGTCTGTGGATGGGTGACCACCCATTAAATACCGAGTTTATTCGGTGCCTCGGAAAGCACGTAAAGCTGTTGGCCCCGGCTGCAATGTGTAGATCTTTGGCAGTCGTTACGGGTAGACAGTGACCTGGCTAGACCGGAAGCCGACCCAACATAGTTTGGAAATTAGGCAGATGATGTAACAAAATTTTAATATGCAACAACACCATCAGAGTAGCGATGGGCGATTCCGAGATGTTTTAACAATCGAAAGAATCGGAGTCGTTAAAATAAACCATCGAGTCAAACATCGACTCGCCGTTCTACAAAACAATCGAGATGTTTTTCGATTGTTTCGAGTCAATGGAATCGACCGCTATTTTTCGACTGTTCGAATCAGTCACCGAGTCTCGCTCGGTCACCGAGGTCAGTCGATTGCATGCATCAAGCCGAGGTGCATGTTAGTTGGAGGTGAGAGCGTGCCAGACTCGAGTCGAGCGATTTAATTTTTGTAACGATTATTATTTGATTAAGATTGTTGATTATTCCGTGCCTGACTGATTTTACCTTTAGATTTAAATAGGTAAGTAAGTATATAAATAGTAAGATTATAAAAATATAATCTTAGTACTCTTAGAATGTACCTTTTAATTATTAGCGCACCTGTATTTTTATTAGTGTTGACAAGTACATATTTTTGTTGATTTTATTAATGTTGTAATATATATAAAAGAATCCCGACTGATACAGTTCCTATAATATACTCGTAACAAGTTTATTATTATTAGAATAAAACCGTATAGATAAGTAGTTGCCTAAATAAGTAATATGTCTGTAATTTGTTAATAACAAAGACTAGAAATTAAAATTATTAATATATGAGAGATTAAGACTTTTCTGAAACGGTTTTGTGATTGTTATTTCATTAAGATTGTTAATTATCCCGTGCCAGACTGATTTTACCTTTAAATTTAAATAGGTAGATAACTAAAAACATTAAAAAACTATGCTACTTAAATATCTAATTTAAAAAAAAAACAGATTAAATAAGAACCCTCGATGTTTTATTTATTTTCACGATTCCTTCTATCTTGTTTTTCGTACGTAAGTTAACTACTTACATGTTATTCCCGTCGCGGTATTGATGATTTTCGATTGCTCTTGTTGGAAGAATTAGTTTAGATTCGCAATCACAACGCAAGTCAAGAACTCGTGAAACTAAACCATCGAGGAATAACTCTCGAATGAACGCGCCATGCGCCAGTCGCAATAACAGCTTAAACAGACCGAGTCGGACTCGAGTCCAAGTCGAAACAATCGAGAACCATCGAGATGTTTGAACAATCGAAACAATCGAATAAAACCTCTCGCCATCGCGCATCGCTACATCAGAGTAGTATCATGAGTTGTCGTATTAAAAAGCAATATTTTTTTTTATAAAACAAAACCTTAAAGAAAACCGACGATATAAAATATCTTAATGCCATTTTAAAACTACGCCAGTTTTTAAATATAGTAATATTTTGGTTCGTCGTTGTAATTGTAGAAATATTCAAATCCAGAGTATTTAATTATGTTTATGAGCGTGCGTTTCATTCAACATTTGTGCAACCGTGTGTAGGTACACTACGGTGGTAGTAGTGTTCACAACTATGAAACGCATCGCGCTGATGCAGGAAGACCGCGAATTTAGGATGTTAACATTAAAGAACAGGTGTTAGATTACAGAGTGTAGAAAAAAAAGCCAGTGTGTACGTTCTGAGGCCCGACAAGTGGACTTTAATCACGTTCAAGTGTGAAAAGTACATGTTATCCGAAAACGATTAAGTACATTAATATAATCTAATGTCGATACCTAATAATACCCTTACGGATCGGGCAGTGTTTTTCTAACATATTGTATAGGCACAAACGCTTTTCGCGTCGAGGAAATGAAGCTCTTACACTCTGCGTTCATACGCATTATACGCGGGAATCGATAAGGCAGTTGTGTTTTCTGAGTACACAAATATGCACGACCGAAAAGACGAGGAAAACAATTATTTTCCCTCTAAGACGTAGACTAGGCAGTCTACGTCTTGCCAATGCATTCTTAAACCCCTTCAAACCATCCAGTCTTAGAGCCTTGCCTATTATTGCTGTTCTTAAATAGACACATAATTTATCGAAAATACTGAACTACTTTAAGGTTAAAATTACGTACGAATTCTGAACGGAGTTCAATAAATGTAAAGTGTAAAATTTTTAAAATTGCCTTTTGGCGACAGAGAATATTGAAATATTGGCAATAGTATAGTACGTAGATATAATGTTCAGCAAATTAGCTAGCACTAATGTGAAGCGCGACGTATATTTACACCGCGGCCTATCGGTCGCGGTGTAAACAACGGAAGCCGTTATTTTTAATTTCGTCTAACTTTCCGAACCCAATAATTTCAATCAGTAAAGTCTTCAGTACTCTTCAGACGTATAATGAAAGCAGGCGCCTGAGGCATTATATCGAACTGATTATATTATCTCCGTTAAAAATACAACTTTGAACCGATTTCAGAATTTCATACATTCTAAGCTGTGTAGGTACATAACCTGTCCAAACGCTAGTCGGTCTCTTCTGTTTTAGTCACCATCACGATGCTAGTGCTGACAAGTGATGGCAGCTATCTGGTCAAGTGCACAAGGTGATTCCCTCCAGCCGGTTTATTCCTAAGAACAAAGATTTTATTTAAGAAACACTCGTAAGGACAAACGATGCTGCATTAGGGCCGGAGCACATGTTGTATTACGGCGCCATAACAGCGTTAAAAAACTAAGAATTAGAACGCCACATAAAAACTTTGCGGTGGCGCTCCGACGTCGCATCGCATTCACCTCTCCGCGCCTCATCTCGGCGCGGCGTCACTACGCATCGTGTGACATGTCACTGATATTTTCTATGTAAGACGACGCACGGTGTGGTGTCGCTCCGATGCCGTGCCACCGCCGCAACGCGTCGTGTGCTCCGGCCTTTAGTGAGGAACTGACTATATAATAGTGATACTTACACCGCAAGGGGCAAGCTCGTCTTGATACACGCGGACCGCTAGGGGAGGAAGAGAGATGCACGTCGACTTAGTAAGAGATGCCGCATAGCTGCAGGGCGACAGTGGTGGACGACAAGCACAGTATCTGTTAAATAAAGCCATCTTGTATGAGCTCGAAACACAAAGTATCTCCCATGCTAGTAGTAACTGCGTATCTATGAGCTGATTCAGATAGCATCACTTATACGACTATAGTGTTATAAGTAGGTATAAATAAGTATTATAAATATAGTATATATTTATTATAAGTTGTTATCAATTAAGAAACACTCGTAAGGAGAAACGATGCGGCATTAATGTGGAACAGTGATACTTACACCGCAGTCCATAGGATGCTGTTTGGACGGGCGTAGTGCAGTGGCATCGGCGGTAATTTTGTATTATTTGCACTGTCTGCAAGAACTGCGTCTGGAATCTCCGTCGATATTGTCAGTTTATTTTGTCGGCAGCACGGTTGACGTAGTGATTGAGCTTGGCTACTGTTTTTCCCAAGACGATATTAAATATTCAACTTTTGAAGATACTCTTAATATTTCAAGCGGTAATATCGATCCATTCGTAATGCTGCTGCGTCTCGTCGGCCGCCATCTTGATATCAAACCCCAGCGCGGCTAGCCGCTACTCCCACGAAGATATTAAAAATAGTTTGCATGGTCTATACAACTCCAAAAGTCAGTCAATAATATCGGAATCACAGAAAACCACCACAGTATGAAACACATCACATTTAGTTTCAAATGTCAACAACACTCTTGAATAAGGAAGCGCCAGACTGCTAACGATAGACGTTACGACCTGAGGCGAGCCGAACGGATACTGAACTCCAGACGAAGCTTTTATCTCGTGGGTCGATATAACGCACGCGCTTTGCAGCTGCGTTACTTGCGAATGCATAAGCACCGCCTGTTTCTGGGCGTGGTTCATTTCAAGTAAATTAAACTTAACCCTTATCATCTGAGAAATACGGCTGATATTTGCGTTACCTGCTATAAAGTTGCTCCGCGTGCGAAGGGTCTGAGTCCACAGCGTACCACGGCGGATAGATGGTTCTAATGCTACCAGATTACCAGTTATTATTTCTTTAAAGTGGGATCTACCTAAAACTTTCGCTTACTTAGGTATTTAAGATCTCGAGAAAAAATCACTTCTCAGAGCCCTCCGTATAGTTGACGGGGCCGACGAGGGTCAGTGCCTGCCAGGGCTGAGGAATTTGTTCGAAAGAGTTACCGCGGCTCTGGAAGGCAAAGGGCACACAAAAATCGTGTCACCTGAAGAGGTTTCTGAGATCTGGTTTAAATGTAAAAAAGAAAATGTGTACAAACTCTAAAGAAAAAGAAAGTGCGTTGCTTAATATTTTTAGTAACATAATGAATACAAAATATCAAATAAAACTGTACGGTATAGCGATGAACTTAAACTTAATACTTCATCATCACCGAAAATATTTTCTGAGAAATCACATAATACGCTTACCTCATCCGTGAACATCAAGACGAGTTTTGTCAACAATACAATACAGGATTTTTTAAAGAAATTTATGTTTTTTTTAAGGAAGCTGTTTTAAACGAAGTTTATTAAAAACAATTGAACTTGGTGTTTGATGTTACGTGGATGGATGTGCTGTTACCGGCAATATTGTCCGAAGTGGGAATTTTGGTTGCAATATTGCCGGGAGTGGAAATATTTGGGAATATTGCTTAATTATAAGTCAAATTAATTACGGAAACTATGTAATACACTTAAAATTAGCATTTGTAGGCTCTAATCTACATTATATGCAATAAAGTATTGTTTTGGGTAAAATTGCCCATAATGCCAGTAGTTTTGGCAATATTCTCTTTATTTTACCGGCAATATTGCCAATGTTGCCGGTCAAATAACACCAATATATTTTATTATAACTGCAGGTGGTTATCACCGTTTAGTAATATCGATTTTCAAAATTCTTTCTGTGTTTGAAAGAGCATACTCCCGAGGTGGTCCCATTGTCACCAAGTCAGGATCTGATGATGGGATTCTTGAGAAATCGAGGGCAACCCTCAAATTTTATAGGCACTGATTACGTTTTCAATACATATTCTAAAGCTGTTTAAGTATTTGCGTCTGATAATCATAATCTCATGTGGATGCGCTGATGATGGAAGGTGCAACTCCTCAACGGTTAGAAGTTGAAAGAAAATTCCTTCAAAATTATACGTACTTATGGACCGATAGTTGTATTCTTTCAGGGTATTAGGTTGACCTGATGATAGAAGGTAAATCTCATTAACCGACTTTAAAAAAAGGAGGTTCTCAATTCGTCGGAATATTTTTTATGTATATTCACCGATTACTCGAAGACGCCTAAACCGATATGGAAAAAATCTTTTTTTTTTTGTTGGAGGTATCCCAAGGGTTGTAAAATGATAAGGAAATTAGGATCTGATGGCATCCCAGAGAAATCAAGGGCAACCCTCAAATTTTATTGGCACGTATTATGTGTATTTTATAAAGCTTTTCAAGTATTCGCATCTAGCAGTCATCACTTCATGTTGATGAGCTGATGATGGAGGGTATAACTACTCAATATTGCCAATGTTGCTGGCAATTTTGGTATTTTACCGGCAGTGGCAAAGTTGGGAATATTGCCTAAAAACATTAAAATTTTGGGTTATGTGGACTAACTAAATTCAGAATTATTACCCACTGATAATCGTTATAATTAAGTATAGTTTCATATACCTACAAGAAAATTTAAATTCCCCATTGGGTATTTTTTTATCAAATCTCTTGGGGAGAAAAGTGGAATAAGCCTATCAAAACATACGAGCTCCTGGGGTGTAAAAAACTTAACGATTTAAAAAACGCAAATACACACATCAAAAGTGTCTAGGGATCAACATATATTTTTGCAATAACTTTTCTCCTGATTGATATTAATTAAAATTTTCTTTAAGGATTCATCAAATAAAGTGTTTTCGTTTGTCACAGTAACGATAAACCAAGTCACCTTTGCATTAATAAAGAAATTTGCCATTTTCCTAATAAAGGGATTGTTGACATTTGAACCACTAACATTAAAGTTCGAAAAAAAGACTGAAATAACAGTTTTCTTTAAAATTTTATTGGGTAACTTAAACAATTAATAATCCGTGTTTCTACCGCGAACACTAACAACACAAGAACATCGGTTTGGCATACTCAAAATGAGTTCATCCAAATCACGCTGTGGAATGGCCGCCCATGTTCGTTGCAACAACAAAAAAAGGTCTTCTTGCGACTGGATACCCTCCATATTCGGCAGAGCTCTTCTCTGTAGCATATCCCATGCATGCTCAATCGGGTTCAAGTCTGGCGACTGAGCAGGCCAGGGGAGGACATTGATGTTAGCTGCGGCGAGAGTCTGTCTTACAACTCTTGCGGTGTGCGGTCGTGCATTATCATGCATTAACTGAAATAAGGGACCGATTTGCACTTGTAGAGGAACGATGACGTCTGATACAATCGTCTCAGCATAAATTTGAGCGTTGAGGTTGCCTCTGATCCAAATCAACTCAGTTCTTCCGCCGATCCAAATACCCGCCCATACCATGATGGTTCCACCACTATAAGGATGGACTTCCTGGCAGGATTTTAATCGCTGTTGGCGTCCAGGGGTTCTCCAGTGTCGTATACGTCTTGTATCCGGTCTCATACCAAAACGAGACTCATCAGAAAAGCACACGAAACGCCATTGTTCTTCTGCCCAATTTCTGTGTTCAAGAGCCCATTGATATCGAATCCTACGATTGTGCATTGCTATAGGTGGTACTACCCGTAGCGGTCTTCGGGAATGAAGGTTCACTTCATGCTAGCGGTTTCTGACTGTTTGGTCGCTAATTAAGTTCCCTGAAGAGTGATGAAGCCTCACGGCTAACATCATGGCGGTTATTGTTGGAGCTCTTCGAGTTAAGATTTGAATGTATCGGTCTTGTCTCCGTGTGGTGCAGCGATACCGTCCTCCATGGCGCTCAGCCACGGTACCAGTGCTTCGGTAACGTGTCCAAAGTCGACTGATAACACTCTGACTTGTATTCAGAGCTAAAGCCACAGTACGTTGCCGGGAACCAGCTTCTATCATTCCCACGGCTCTGAGCATTTCTTCCCTGCTTAAATGACGTCGCCGCTCCATAATAACGTTGGTTTTAATCAGTAGTAGGGAAACAGTAGCACTAATAATGTCTTCAATGCGTTGTATGTTTTTATAGGGAAAATATTGACAGCTGATTTTCATCTTTTACTCGAATTTGATACACAGTTCCTGATTCAAATTATGAAATGCACCAAAAAGGATCCATATAAATTTATAAAATCATAAATTTATTACAAAGCCACATCTCAATCTCAAGAAATCCGCATAAAAATGCTTGATCCCTAGACACTTTTGATGTGTGTATGTATAGTTTGTTGGAACCCGCGTGCACCTATGATAAATTATCACTCAATGTTTTGATTCAATATGATAGGTATTTCATCTGACAACGGAAATGCTAATTTAAAATATGTCAGAAAACTACGTGATTTGTAGGAATTGAAAAAGGTAGAAAATAAAATTTCAGCTGTACATATACATTTTTATGGAAAAAAAAAGAATTTGAAATTATCACAAAACTGCTTAGGCAGTTTTGGGGCTCACGCAATCGAATTTTCAGAACAAAAGTAGTCTGGATCAGGAGCGAAGCCACAATAGAATATTTAACAATTCTTCGTATTTTCGATATACTGTATATAATACCAAAATCCTTTTACAAGCTCAGGCTTCGTCTATGTGAATATTGCAACCCTATGTGCTTTAAAATCTCTAAACAATATGAAGGAAATATACATATACATACCTAACACGTAGACCTCCGCGAACGAAAACCAGTTGGTTGAGTTATTTTTTACTGTGGCATCCTTTAAAAAAGGAAAGGATAAGGGTGCTTTTCCACCAGAGATGTGCTATGCTACGTTGCTATGGATGCGTTTGATATCCACCAATCATATTCATTGGTGCACATAGGTTAGCACTGGTGGAAACGGATCCAACTAAGATATGTTTTTTATATGGAAGGATGCACTTGATGGATGTGTGCTATGGATGCGTGCTGTGGGTCTTCGCGAGTGGTGTAGCTATGTGCAGACCACAGTACAAGCTCAAGCTGCGCATCTTCCTCGCGCAGCTATTTTGCGGCGCGGCGGCGCATCTTCATAGCACATTGTACTCGCACCGCTACATAGCTTAGTATCAGTGGAAACGGTTACAACGACATAGTTTCACAGCTTAGCTATTACATCCTCACAGCATAGCTGCATAGCACATCTCTGATGGAAAAGCAGCCTAAGGAGATACGGTATCGCCGCTACATTGCCGGCAGCATCCATAATGAGGTTTTTCTTTTAAATTATTAAACTTAAAAATAAAACCGACTTCAAAAACACAAAAAAGTGACTTTTGTTGTTTTATTCAGTTTTTTTGTCACCGACTTCAGAAGCTAAAGTTATTTTACACTTTTTTGTGTTTTTGAAGTCGGTTTTATTTTTTGCAAAAAAGTTTTTTTATTTTTCCCATTGATATAAAAACTAAAGATACGGTCGTCCGAACATTTGCTCGACGCGTTCGCCATACAGAGAATTGGTGTAGTCTGCTCGTTAACGTAACCTTGTATATGCGGCGTGGCATTTTCGAGGTATAAAGAACATAAATAAAGCTTTTAATAAAATTTACGACCGCACCTGAAGAGAGCCGATCGTGGACTAGTTCACTTCGGCTTAGGAAAGACCTTATTGGGACCACGTTTGTGGCGTCATTTTAACATGCTGTCCGCCCAGTCCTTACGCAGTAATATAAGTCAATGATTTTTCCATTTTTAGTTGTAATATCCTTTACAAATATTTGATATTCATTAATTTTACGTTGTTAACAATACATGTCACGGTAATAGGCTTATCCGCAATAAAATGGAACTTAACATACCTAACTCTCGAAATCTGGGCGTCCTGTACACATCTGCGTACCCTGTCAGAGCATACAGGCGTGATGGTAAGTTAAGATGTTGCGTAAACAATAAACATCCAAGCGATTGCAGCAATCACAACAGATTTGCCGTCTATTTTTGAAGAGTTCTATTGTATATCTCCGAAGATCAGGATCAGATCTTCACCAAATTTAAATGGGACCACCTCAGGAGTATACTCTTTCAAATAAAAAAAGAATTTTTAGAATCGGTTCACAAATGGAGGAGAAATCAGGTAACATACATAAAAAAAAAAAAAAAAAAAATACATACACACGAACATATAACGTCCTCCTTTTTTGAAGTCGGTTAAAAATAAAGTAGGTTTTTTTCCAATTGGCCCGTTCCTGTGATGAAATATATGCGAAGTTTCAGCTTCGCCATTTCATTTAAAGCGGGAAGAGGGGTGGTAGTACCTCTAGTTTGTAGTTGTGAATTACATTTCACAAACAAAGTCAATATAGGTAATTAAAGAACATAAAGTATTTTAGTAATGATTAAAACCCTCCTGATCAGAAGGTCTAACTAGCTAAATGTCCAACAGCGCAAAATGTCTAATGAGCAGTAAGTCTACTTAGCAAAATGTCCATGTAGCAAAACGTCCAACTATCAGATGGTCTGTATAGCAGAACATTTATTTAGCAAATCGTCAGATTCTCAAAATGTTTGGATACTCAGGCACAAAATTCAAAATCGTCGTGGCTTTTTTAAAATACTTCAAGAGACAATGAAAGAAAGAAAGAAATTGAATTTTTGGTAAACTTGGCCATATCAAAAGGATATTAGGGGAACATTAACTAGTTAGAGCCGGATAAAAAAAATATTTTAAATGAAAAGTTAATTGATTTTTTCATTGACGTCGAGTGTTGCCATTTTATATTTATTCTGCCTAGTGACATTAAACTCAGCATTATTGTGTTTTATTCAGTTTTAATTTCTTATTGTAATTAAACTGAGTAAATTAAGTAACAATACTGTATAATTCTAAGTGGAAGTGTTCCTTACAGGGAGGTAAAAATATTGTACTGTGTAGCACTACCTTTTTAAATCATTTTTGTGATCTGGCAACACCGTTCACGATTCCTGGCAACCCAGCCCATGACGCGGGAACTCAAGGACAGTGGAGTACGATTCGCGCGCGCTTTGAACACATCCGCGAAACGCTCGTTTAATTTTACTGTTTAACCCCTGTTTGTTTGTTTAGTTTTACCTATAGTTCTGTGTTTTTACTCTTTACAATATACTTTTACTAATAACGTACGTGACTCATTGCAAATAGCCCAAATATTCCAACCCTGAGAAAACTCCTTCTTACAGTGACGCCCAACTTGTGGCTACGTTTTAAGTGAAAACCCGTAAAAACATATCAGTGACTATTAGTGCAAACTCCTATCGTGCTAACTCATTCCGATAGTGGCAAATAATTTCAAACAGTGCAAAACCAAATAGTAAAACATTGGACGAATCCACTCTTCCCGCCAAAATTCCAACCGACGCTACGCGTGGGTGGGCAAGTCAACTTTTGCCGCCAAATAGTGCATGTGACGCGACGCGACGCGCAGTCGGGGGAGTCCACTGCGCATAGTGTTTTGGCGCGAATAATAAAAAAGTTCAGTTCGTGTTGTGCAACGAGAATATTAACGAATACGTGGTTCGTTACAATCGTACCGCCCATAAACATCACCCGTGTAAATCCGGTTGTTCGAGCGAGTCACACTCACAGGAGAACTAGTACCCTGTTGCCATGCCGCCGAAACATCCGAAGAAGCCTACCGGAAGAGATGCTGGATCGGAATCCGACACGGACGCGGAACAAAACCGGACGATGGTGCCAACATCATCATCGAAGAACATCACCATGTCCGAGGAGATGCTTCAGTCTTTGGTTTGCAACATTACCAAAAACCAGGCAGAAGCTAATCGCATCCTTATTGAGAGCATACTGGCGAATAAGGATGCCCCGTGCACATCATCACCACGAATTCCCGATGCGCGGGAAAACGTGAAGCGATCGGGTAATTTCGCCAAGTGCACGGCGCGATTCGATGGAGTATCGAAGAATGCAGAGGAACTCGAGGCGTTCATCGACGCCATTGAACTATACCGCGACTGCACCAACATCAGCGACGAGCACGCGCTGCGGGGGCTGCCTATGCTGTTGGTCGGCGAGGCCGCCATCTGGTGGCAAGGTGTGAAGGCGTCGGTGAGGTCGTGGTCCGACGCACTGTTACGGCTACGAGGGATGTACGGAGTGCCGCGACCGGGTTACAAACTATTTCGTGACATTTTTCGTACAGAGCAAGATAGTGAACGGTCCGACGTATTTATATGTAGAGTGCGCGCTTTAATTTCAAAATTGCCATATGTTGTGCCGGAAGTGACGTTGATAGACATTGTTTACGGATTGTTACACCGTAGGATAAGGAAACGAGTGTCTCGCGACGAAGTGGACGATCTGGAACAGTTGTTAGCGAAGGCCAGGTTTGTCGAGGAGTCGTTGGCGGAGGTAAGTGCTCATATCCTTATCCCTGATAACAATGTAAACATCACTACGTCCGATTCTGTTATAAAAGTTAACAATAGTGATGGGGAAAAGCGCGTTAGACCGAAATGCACTTATTGCCGGTCATTCGGTCATACAGTCGAAAATTGCCGCAATAAAGCGAAGGAAGGTAAGGTCATTGACCCTTCTGACAAACCGAACGAAAGTTCCGAGTTGCGTTGCTACGGATGTGGTCAGCTGGGTGTGATACGTTCGAAATGTAGCAACTGCAAAGATGCGTCGACCTCGGAAAAAGCAAATTTTTGTAGCGCTCAGGTAGCCAATAGTGACGATCGACACAGTCGTTGGTGGATATTCAGGTAGTAAATCGCAAGGGGGTTGCTATCTTGGACACGGGGGCTACGCATTCTATAGCGGGCCCCATGCTTTATAGCTTACTTTTAAAAGCCGGCGTTGTTTTTAAAGAAAATTCACGTACCATAGGGCTTGCTGACGGATCACAGCAAGAGGGTACTGTGCTCGAATGCACCACCAACGTAATGTTACGGGGACGCGTCATACCTATTATGTTTATAGTGCTACCAGATGCGCAAACCCGCACGTTATTAGGTAGGGACTTTATTATGAAAGCGGGAATCATATTAGATTTACCTCAGAGCAGCTGGCGTTTTAACAACGAACCGGAATGCTGGCATCCTTTTATCACTAGTTTCAAGTTATCTACCGGCGGCCAAAAGGAGCTGATGAAAGTGGAAGCTTCAAACCTTATGCTGAAGGATGATGAAGGCACAAAGACAGCGAATCATAGGATTCAACTGAATGGGTTTCTGTTGAAGAGGTCCAACCGCTTCGAAAGGGGTGGGCCACCAATAGAATATGCCAGGCACCGGTTGAAGATGGATCCACGTCAGGAACCCAGCGCTTCACCAACGTACCGGATGTCTCTTAGTAAGAGAGCTCTCTTGGAACAAGGGGTGCAGAAGTTGCAGGATCCTGACGTGTGTAAGATTACTGAAGGCCAAAAACCAACCGACGATCCGTTTAGGGGGAGGAGACGGTCTAATCGTGGCTATACAAATGGACGATGCCGTATTATGGAGCCCTTAAGCTTAACCACTTATATGGAGGTGAGTAGCGGTGGAACGTTAGGAAAGTACCACATACCTCAGTTGACCCCATTCGTAGGCGATGTAGCGCCAGGACCAGTCAAGGAAAAGCGTAGGCGCGGTAGACCAAGGCGTTATCTTGTCTGACTCAGACGCGAGGGCGCATGTCTGGGTCAGAGGGGGAGGATGTAGCACTACCTTTTTAAATCATTTTTGTGATCTGGCAACACCGTTCACGATTCCTGGCAACCCAGCCCATGACGCGGGAACTCAAGGACAGTGGAGTACGATTCGCGCGCGCTTTGAACACATCCGCGAAACGCTCGTTTAATTTTACTGTTTAACCCCTGTTTGTTTGTTTAGTTTTACCTATAGTTCTGTGTTTTTACTCTTTACAATATACTTTTACTAATAACGTACGTGACTCATTGCAAATAGCCCAAATATTCCAACCCTGAGAAAACTCCTTCTTACACTATATATATAAAAATGAAACCCGTTTTCCGTTGTCACGACATAGCATGAAAACGGCTTGACCGATTTGGCTGTTTTTTTTTTATAAATATATAAAAATGAAACCCGTTTTCCGTTGTCACGACATAGCATGAAAACGGCTTGACCGATTTGGCTGTTTTTTTTTTTAAATGTTCGTTGAAGTTCAAGGATGGTTTTTACGGCGAGAAAAATTCGAATAATGGCCGGAAAAGCCCTAAAAACAGCCCTTTTCTTTTTCCCATACAAACGTTTTCTAACTAAAACGTAAAATCAATACCGTACTATAAAGTTCAAGTGTTAGTGGAGAGGTTCCGGGAAGGCAAAACAATTGAGTGACGTTCAGTTGTTCAGTCAACGAATGACAACTTCAAACAGACCATACGACATTATCACAATAATCACAAATAATTACTGTTTCTTTCCCAATAGAAAAACGATTTTTCAAATGGTGTTTGCGTATAATATAAAAATTAATTGCTGTTAGTTAGTCGCGCTAAAACTAGAGAACGGCTAGACCGATTTGTCTAATTTTGGTTTTGAAACATTTGTGGCAGTCCAGAGAAGGTGAGAAATTAGTAGCATGTAGGTAGGTAGGTAATAGGTAGGTGGTAGGTAGTTGGTACGTAGGTAGGTAAAAGGGCATTGCAACGCACGCGGGGTACAGCTATCTCTATAAATAAAAATGAGTTGCTGTTCGTTAGTCTCGCTAAAACTTGTGAACGGCTTGACCGATTTGGCTCATTTTAGTATTAAAATATTTGTGGAAGTCCAGGGAAGGTTTAAAATGTGAGAAAGTGGTAGGTAGGTAGGTAGGCAGGGTAGTAGGTAGAGTAGTAAGTAGTATAGTAGAGTAGGTAGTAAGGTAGTATTGCTAACCTTTTAGCATACAATATACACAGCGACACTGGTATGCGTTTACCAACGATTTCTGTTAGTAGTGATACTAATACTGCTTTTGTTACTAACACTTATACAGATACTAACACTTTTATTGATACACCTTGTAGTTTAAACTGTTAGGTGCGACAACAGGTAGGCTGCATATGTTGAATGTTGTTCATCAAAATATGCAGGGATTATCTGGCAAAGAATTAGAGTTAAGTTTGTTTATGGAGAATCAAGATGTTCAGGTTTTATGCCTAACTGAACATTGGTTGAAGGAACATGAAGTAGCATTTATCAATGATGATTTCTATACCGTACAGAGTGCATTTGTGAGAAAAAATGCTATTCGCGGTGGATCTTTAATTCTTGTATCAAACAAATTAAAATGTAAACAACGTTTAGACTTAGTTAATCTTTCCATTGAGCGCATTATTGAGTTGTCTTGCGTTGAACTCGAGCGATACTTAATAATTTGTGTTTATAGACCCCCTTCTGGGGACTTTACTCGTTTCGAAACTGTAATGGAGGATTCACTTAATAAATTAAAATCAAGTAATAAATCTATAATTTTATGTGGAGATTTTAATGTTAATATTTTAGATGTTACTCCATTAAGTATCAGGTTTCTCAATCTGTTTAGATCGTTTAATTTAGTTAACCTGTTTTTTGAACCAACAAGGATCACGGCTTCTTCATCAACTTGCCTTGATAATATGTTCAGTGATTGTGTTGCCGAGGACAAATTAGTGTTAAGTGACTTATCGTCTGATCACTGTGGCTTAAAAGCTAGCTTCCCTATGCCATTAAAAAAAAAGCCGCGCACAATAGAATGCAGGCCTCATACAGCTAGTCGTTGCAATAAATTTAAAAATAATGTAGCACTTAAAGTAACACCGTCAATAGTAGAACACGAAACTCCTAATGAAATTTATTATCCCTTTTTGATGTTGTTCAAAATGAATACCAATCTATTTTTAAGTCGAAAACTGTTAACATTGAGGGACGTTCTGTGGGCTTCAACCAATGGGCCACACCAGGTATTTACAAAAGTCGAACCCGATTATACGAGTTGTATGGTCTTAAACAATACCGGTTTGATACAACTTTTCTAGACTATGTTAAAAATTATTCTAAATTATTTAAAAAGATTTGTATTATTGCAAAATCTAAATTCTTAAGCGAGACCATTAAAAATTCTAATAATAAAGTTAAAGCCACTTGGAAAATCATTAACAATGAAACGGGTAAATCTGTTAAACAAGATCACCTTGAGATCATGGTGGGTAACAAATTAGTTAATAAAGCAGCCGACGTAGCCGAGGCTTTTAATGAGTATTTTGCCAGCATACCTATAGCGACGACTCGTTCCCTAAGTTCGTCGCCGTCTAAAGCCGAAGATCTTTTGCATAGCAGCGTGTCTAAATGTGGTAACGTATTTAGTTTCGAACATGTAACGCCTCGTGATGTGGTTAACGTTTTTAATTCACTTAAGTCTAAAAACACAGGTGATTTTTGGGGCATTTCTATTAAACTATTAAGTAACATAATCGACATTGTAGCCCCCTGTCTTGCTGTCACTTTCAATAAATGCGTTGATTTGGGGACTTTCCCTGATCTTATGAAAAGCAGTAAAGTCATCCCTCTATTTAAATCTGGCAGCAAACATGATATTGGTAACTTTAGACCAATTTCTATATTACCCGCATTTAGCAAAATTTTTGAAAAATTAATTCTCAAACAGTTGTTAGTACATTTTAATTTAAATAATCTCCTTCACAATGATCAATATGGCTTTACAAAGGGTCGTTCGACTACGGATGCAGGTGTTGCTTTGCTAAAACACATATTTAACGCATGGGAGAACGCACAAAATGCAGTCGGTGTTTTCTGCGACCTCTCTAAAGCTTTTGATTGCGTACATCACGAAACGCTTTTACGGAAACTGCGTCATTACGGTGTTCAAAATGAGGCCCTAAATGTGAAAGATTCGTATTTACAAAATAGATTCCAATGTGTAGACGTAAATGGCGCCAAATCTTCCGGACTACCGGTTCGGCTTGGTGTACCTCAAGGTTCAATACTGGGTCCGTTTTTATTCTTGGTTTATATTAATGACCTACCATATTATTTAAAAGGTTTTTGTGACGTTGTGCTATTTGCAGATGATACCTCTCTTATCTTTAAAGTAGATAGGAATAGACACGATTTTGACGACGTAAACAGCACGCTGTCAATGGTCACGGATTGGTTCACAACAAACAACCTTGTTCTTAATGCTAAGAAAACTAAAATAATTAAGTTCGCTTTACCCAATGTTAGAAATCTAGGTCCCAATATTATCCTCGCCAATCAAGAGCTGGAAACTGCCGACTCAGCTGTATTTCTGGGCATAACAGTAGATTCAAAATTACAATGGGGCTTACACATATCAAGCCTAGCGGGAAGGCTAAGTTCGGCCGCATACGCCGTCAGAAAAGTAAGACAGTTCACTGACGTTGATACAGCACGGTTAGTCTACTTTAGTTATTTTCACAGCGTTATGTCCTACGGTATTCTGCTGTGGGGCAAAGCTGCTGATATTCAAAATATATTTGTTCTGCAGAAGCGAGCGGTTCGTGCAATTTATCAGCTGGGTGCCCGAGTTTCTCTTAGAGATATTTTTAAGGAGATTGGTATTCTCACGGTTGCTTCTCAGTTCATCTTTGCCAACATTTTATATATTAGACAAAATATTCACCTGTACACTAAAAACAGTGATATTCACAATTTTAACACTAGAAATAAGCATAAACTACGCGCTCCTTTTCACCGGCTTCACAAAGTTCATAATTCATTCGTAGGGCTCGGTATAACATTTTATAACAAATTGCCATCTTCTTTTCTAGACTTGCCATTTAATGCATTTAAAGCCAAAGTAAAATCTAATCTTTGTTTAAAAGCTTACTATTCCATTAACGACTACTTAAATGATAGGAATAGTTGGTCGCTGAGTTGAACACAAGACAATGTTTGTTTGTTATTTATGTTCTTTCTCCAAAATTAGTTTACTGACATGTTATGTCTTTTTTATGTTTTTATTATTATATACATTTTTATTTTTGACTTGTGTCTGTAATCAATCGTAATATTAAGTTACACCTTTCTATTGTATCGAGTCTGGTTCTTCTAACCAAACAGACAGATGTGTTGCTGGGGAGTTTGTTCCGCCACTTCTTCTTTCCAGCAAAAAACACTAGGAAGTGTCGAAGGGTGGGCGTTTTGGGGGACTGTCACTTGTAAATGAGTAAAGTAAAGTAAAGTAAATTTTGACGTTCGAAAAGTGCTGATTATCAGCCTAGTTTGAATAAATGACTTTTGATTTTGATTTTGATTTTTGGTATGGTTGGTAGGTAGGGTAAGTAGGTAGGTAGGGTAGTAGAGAGGTAGGGTAGTAGGTAGATACAAAAAAGGGCATTGCAACGCAACGCCGGTACAGCTAGTATAATAATAATAATAATTTATTTATTCTCGAATAACAAAGATCCATAATGGTTAGTAACAATGGAACTTATAAACTATGTTAGTAGGCACAAAAATCACAATCACAATTAAAAATAAAATAAACTGTGATACAATTTGTTAGTAGTACAATACTTTATAACTAGTTTTAGTAAAACAAGCTTAATCTACTCGCCCCCTGCCTGACCCACGAAACGATGTATCAATACTCATGTGAACATTAATACATCGACCCATGTACAGACAGTCAAGTCTACTGGCTATCATACTTAAAACGCTGTTGCGACTAGCCCGCACTCTGCTCAGCATTGACGCGCACCGCTTGCGCAGAGTAGCGTAGAAGCAATCGATGCGCGCCTCTGCAAACATACGTGACGCACTACAGTGGCGGGGCAGCCGCAACATCGCTCTAAGCGCATTATTGTATTGTACCCGTAGGGCACTGTACGCTTTCTGAGTATAGACTGCCCACAGGCTGCAGGTGTAAAAAGATGTACAGAAAGCTCTGAAGAGAGTGATTTTTACCTCATTCGTACATCGGGCAAACCTGCGAGCAATCATGTTTGCTCTCACGGACAGTGCCCTACGTTCACGTTCAATGTCCATGTCGTCCTTAAGGTCCTCGGTAATTAGATGACCCAGGTACCTGAAATGACGTACCCTAGCCAACTCATCTCCATACAACTTAATAGCGGGCACGCTAGCGGGACACCTAGTACCAGCCTTAAAGACAACATACTCGCTTTTCTTCACATTATACTTCAAGCCATGACCCTCTGCATAACTTTCACAAATTTGTAACATTTTCCTAATGCCACAAACCGAGGCGCTCAGCAGCACCATGTCGTCCGCATAGCTAAGATTATTAACACATACGTCATCTATGCGACAACCAACCCCCAGGCTACTGAGCTCCTCGATTAGGGCATTCATATACAAATTAAAAAGACGGGGCGAGCTCAAACCACCTTGCCTCACGCCACATTCCAATTGATATGGATCTGAGAGGGTGCCCGCCCACTATACATTATTGCTTTGATTGCCATACCAGTACTTTAAGATACACACATCAACACTGTCTAGGGATATTTTGGATTTACTCAATTTAATCAAAATGTATTAAAAATAGCATACAACATGTATATAACACGGGAACGCGGCACGGCACGGGCACGTCGGGAACTCGAAACAAACAGTAAACATGGTAAATATCCCGTTTTCAGTATAAATAATAGTGCTAGTGACCATGTCAGTTTAAAATCTTATACAACATGTATATATTTTTATAAAGCCCATTTATCAGACTACACTCCAGAATAAAAGAAAACAGTGTTTTTTTGGGTAAACAAATTTTTATTCAAATAAAGAAAAAACATGAAATAATGGTAAAACTAACAACGAATGTGTTTCTTAAGAAAAAATTACAAATAAGGAAAAAATAATTTGTTTTTGACAGTTCTGTGAAAAATCAGTAGTCAGTAAAACCACCCATGACGTTAATAACGGTCCTGCAACGGTTTTTCATGCTTTGGATTAAGTTATCCAAGTCTTGCTGCGGTATATTGTCCCAGGTCCGGCTAAGATGCAAAAAAAGTTGCTCTTCCGTCGCAACGTTTGCAGGGAAATTCCTTAAAGCCCTTCTTTGGAGCATGTCCCACGCGTGTTCTATGGGGTTTAGGTCAGGCGATTGAGCGGGCCAGCCTAAGACCGATACGTCGTGCTCCTGCAACCAGCTCGTCACCACTCTCGCTGTGTGCGGACGGGCGTTATCGTGCATGAGCGTGAATTCTTGGCCCATTTGTAGTCGATGGGGGTAGATTATTGGTACTAGCATCTCGTTACGGTATTTTTCAGCCGTCATGGTGTTTCTGATCCAAACGAGGTCTGTTCTTCCACCAACACGAATTCCCGCCCAAACCATAATTGTCCCGCCGTGGTATGAATGGACTTCCTGAGGATGTTGCAGACGGCTCTCACGACCAGGAACTCGCCAAACACGCACTCTACGTGTATCGGGATGGAAACCGAACCGGGACTCATCGGTAAACAGCACTACAGACCACTGGTTTTCTTCCCAGAGCAAATGTTCACGAGCCCACTCTAGTCGTCGTCCACGATTTCCTCGGCGTAGTGCTGGAGTACGAAGCGGTCTGCGAGCATGAAGGTTAGCTTCATGCAGCCTTCTCCTCACAGTTTGGTCACTCACAAGCAACTGGTGCTCTGACTGGAGCCTCTGAACCAACTGCATGGCCGTAACATTTGGTTGTCTTCTCGCGGCAACTTGCTAAAATCGGTCTTGTCGTTGAGTGGTTATGCGCTTCCCGCCTGGGTGTCTTTCAGCCACTTCACCAGTAGCACGATAACGTGACCATAATCTTGATATCACGTTTTGTCTTGTTCCAAACTCCTCAGCAATACTCCGTTGAGTAGCCCCAGCTTGGAGCATGCCTACTGCCCTTAACATTTCTTCTCTAGTTAAATGGCGCCGCTGCATGATGCACACAATAACATTAATTCGGAATTAACCGATAACTTGTTATAAAACTTAAATTGGACACAAAAAAATAGCCACAAACTACTGTAGGTAAATGAAACCTTCGGACTTCGCTACCATTATGCCGCGTAAATCTTTTGTTTTTAATGTATTTTTTCAAATTCAAATTTAGAATCGTTCAAAAAGGCTTACAAAATAAACTTTATTCGAAAGAATTTAAAAGTGGCCAGTATTTTTTGAGTTTAAGAACTTTATACAAAATATCCCTAGACGGTGTTGATGTGTGTATTTACAAGTTCAGACGGTAGCCCTACTTCTTGTAACTTTTTCCACAGAATATCATAACAGACTAAATCAAAAGCTTTGCTCAAATCGAGGAAACAAGCATATACAGGTGTGTCCCGGTGGGTATAGTACCTGACAGTATGTTTCAAGTACAATATGGCACTTTCTGTCGATAGCTGACATCTAAAACCAAACTGATTGTCATGCAGAACTATGGATTCAGCCAATTGTGCATCCAACAAACTGTCAAGCACAGTCAGCCGTAGCCACCACAGTCGCTAAAGATTCGTTCTATTCTTAACTATGGGCACTACAATAGTTTTCATTAACTGTTCCGGCAAGTAAGAGTGACTTATACATAACGAATAAAACATAGCCAGCACTCGTGCAATGTGAGGTCCAGCATGTTGCAGATGCTCAATACTAAGTCCATCATGGCCAGGAGACTTTCCTCTTCTCATTTGACGAATACCTTGTGTCACAGTTTTAGCTGAGACTTTTAAGTTCAACCCCACACCCTGGGACCCAGTACTGAGCATCGACACAGACGGACCAAGTGGTGACCTAACAAAGAAGTGATCCTTAAATCTATTAGCTATGGTTCTAGCATCGGATTGACCCTCAATACTCACGGGAAGGCCAGGCTTACTGTTTAACTTTCTAGTGTCCTTCCAAAAACCAGAGAAATTCTTTTCCGTACATAGTGTCGCTAACTTATCCATTTTAATTTGTTCCTTGTGGTCCTGACACCACTTCAGGCGAGATTTAAAAATCTTTCTACTTTCACACATCGTCTTATATATTATTCCCGTTTTTGGCTTGCCATGATCAACCCAGTCCCGAAACATTAGCTTAGCCGTCCCGTGAGCTTCACTCACATGCAATATAGCAGATTCAAAAAATATTATTTGCCAGTTTGCTCTTTTCGAAAAGATGGGGGGATGGGGCGAGTAAAACTTTATTATTACCCATTGACAGAGCTCAATAAGCTATTCTCAAGGTGGCTACTTGCTGTCTATCCTTTTCCCCACTAACCTCGTGCATAGACTTCCCTCCGGGCGTTCCGTGCGAGCGGTTTGAAATTTTTTCGCTGCTGCTTTTTAATTACGATTGTCATGTTTCGCGTTCGAATTGCGGCTCGTGATTGATTTCCAATTCTGTGATTTAGTGTTGAGTGTTCGTGTTGTAAGTTTTTCTAGCATTTTATCGTCGGTTTTATTGGTAATAAGTTAATTTCGTTAACATTCGGTGAGTACATTTATATTTTTGGGTGTGTGGGTACTTCGTCATAAATTTGTCGTCTGTTATTTCTTTTACTGTTTACGATCTAATTACGTTTTGGTTTGAATTCCGTAATTTATAATATGTTGACCACAAACTACGAACCCCCGGACCGCGGGAAAGAAACAATGCGCCGGAATAATAAAACACCCACATCCGGTAATTCTAAACGTTTGTTCAGTGAAATGTCTCCGACGTACATTTCGCCCGACGATAGATCAAAACGGCTTCAAACATCCAATTCTATTGAAAAGTCTTCGCCGTTATTAAGTGCCAGTACAACTGCGAGCCATGACGACTATTACGATTTAGTTTCTCAGGCGTCTGCATATTTAACAAAAATTAACGAACTTGTTAATGACCAAGGTTCCCGCATTAATGTTGCAAATAAATCAGCCATCATGGACATGACTCAGCGCATAACATCAATCGTTTCTTTGTTAGCCATAAAATCATCCTCCAATGAAACGAAATTAGCCAATACGGAACGCGAATTGGATAAAATTAAATCAAATACCAATATCAATACAAGTAGCTGTAACAAAGTTTCGTATGCGGATTCCTTAAAACTTCGACTACCTAAAACTAAACCTGCGCCGGTTGTCGACTCGCGCGCACCCGTACCCTGTGTCGTGGCTTACCCCACCGCTGAGCGATTAGCTGATTACTCATCCTCCTCTGCTACTAAGCAAGCACTCATGAAGGTGATCAAGCCCAGTGACGACGGGTTTCAAATTGTAGGCGTTAAAAAAACCGCAAAATCTGGCGTCGTATTACGTGTCGCTAATGACAGCCAAATTAAGAAGTTACAATCGGTCGACGCTATTAGGTCCGCCGGCTTACGACTTGAAAAACCAAAAGGCCGACAGCCTCGTATACTAGTTAAGGACGTGCCATCCTCAATGGAAGACAATGCTTTTTTGCACGCGCTATACCGTCAGAATATTCAAGACGAGCTGCCAATAAAAGAGGATGATTTTATTAAATCCACTAAAATTTATCGTCGGCGTTCTTTAGATAACGGTCGCAAGTGGATAGGTATTGAAATCGAGTCCACCGTGCGTAAACATTTGGTGTCCACTAAGGAAAAAATATTTATTGATTGGGCGACTTGCCGGTTCAATGACGACGTTGATATAGTCCGTTGTCTACATTGTCAACAGTTCGGCCACGTTAAGAAATACTGCGTTAACAAGACACCTACCTGTGCAAATTGCTCCGAAGCACATGAAACAAACAACTGCCCGCATAAGGACAATTTAAATTTTATACCAACTTGCGTGGCCTGTAAACGTTTTAAAAAACCATTTGACCATCGTTGTGGGTCACCAGAGTGTACAACCTACAAAGTTAAGCTCGAACAGTTAATCCTCAACACAAACTACTAAAACAATGGATAGTTTAAACATAGGACAATTAAATCTCCACAACGACAGAGTAGCGACTTCTGAACTGGACAAATTAATTATCGATTACAGCTTAGACATAGTGCTTGTGCAAGAACAATATCAAAACGCGCGCTTACGTCATAAAGTAGTTCAGTTAGATTCAAAATCACGAGCCGGAATTTACGTGGCGCGTTCTTCTAACTTTACAGTAACGTCTTTGCGTAACCTCATGACGCCGCACTGTGCCGTTGCGGAAGTCTCCTCGGCTTTCTATAAAGTTTAAGTTGTGAGCTGTTACTTTCAATATTCAGACCCTGTTGGTCCTCACATACATAACCTCCGTCATGTCTTGCGGTCACTCGCGGGCTGTAAAGTTATCGTTGGCGCGGATGTTAACGCATCCTCGTCTCTGTGGTATGGCAAGGTTCAGTCTACGGATTCCGACCGACGTTCTGCTGTTGAAGATTTCATTGCTGAAATGAACCTATCGATTCATAATACCCCCGATGCACCACCTACCTTTTGCAGCCAAATGGGCGAATCTTGTATTGACGTCACACTTTCTAGTGCAGACGTTCGTTTGAATAGGTGGCGTGTCCTACCGGATGCGTCATGTAGCGATCATCGGCTTATCGTGTACGAATTTGTTCCGACGTTTACTCAAGGTCCGTCACATATCATTGGTAACTTTAGGTATAAAAGTAAGGCGCAAATTGGGAATTCTTTAGCTTGCTTTTTGCGTCAAACACCAAAGACTTCACTCGAGACGGGCTGTCAGCTGAAGAAAGTGCTGAAATTATGTCAGACGCCTTCACTTACTGTGCTGACATCGCCATTGGTCGCGGATCTATGACCAATATCCGTAGATGTGATTGGTGGTGTGACTACTTAAACGAACAACGTAAAAGTTATCGCCGTGCGCGTAGAAATTTAAATAAGCTTAAAAAGCGAAAGGTCACCGGAGATCCACTTACCTCTGCTTTAAATGCGTTTAGAGTGGCCAAGTCCCGCTACAGAGCATCGGTGGAAAAATCTAAAGGTATTTTACTGCGGAAAATAGTAGAAAAATTAGATAAAGAAGGTCCGTGGTCTCCTTTGTATCACGAGTTCAAAGCAAATCGATCAGTTGATCTTGCGTTCGTCGAAAAGATTAAAGTAAACAACAAACACACCACCGGTATTGAGGAGACAACCGAAGTTCTATTAAATACTTTGATACCTGATGGTTTGCCTGATAATGACAATGCCTACCATCAGCAGATCAGGACGTGGGCGGCTGTTCCACCTGAATCACCAGCGTCAGACCTTCCATCCATTGACGAATTCATTAAAGTTGTCAGGAAACTTCCACTTAACAAATCGTCAGGTGAAGATAAAATATCTAATCGGATGATAATAGAAGCATGTAAAACAGCGGCCGACGCAATTTTAAGTGTTTACAACCGTTGTATTGCAGAAGGCGTTTTTCCTCGTATATGGCGACGCGGCTTTATACGAATAATTCCGAAAAGTGGCGACAAGCCATCGGACGACCCTAAGTCTTACCGCCCTATAACACTACTACCATCTTTGGGGAAACTCCTGGAGCGTCTTATCGTTCCACGTTTACTACCAGACGGACCGAAATTTCACAACAACCAATTCGGTTTTACCGTGGGAAAATCTACCGTAGATGCAGCACTTTCTGTCAGGAAAATTGTCAATACATCCGAACATAAGTATGTAGTTGGGATATTTCTAAATATTTCTGGGGCTTTTGATAACGCATGGTGGCCGATGCTACTCCTTAAACTGAAAATTCGTGGTTGCCCTAAAAACATATACAATCTTGTTTATTCGTACTTCTTAAATGGTTCCGCGAAACTAAAACTCGGACATCATTCTATGTCAAAGTCCCTTACCATGGGATGTCCTCAGGGTTCGGTTATGGGTCCGTATGTATGGAACGTAGGCTTCGATGACTTCCTCGCGATTCCCCTTCCATGCGGGTGTTCATTAACCGGTTACGCGGACGACGGCCTGCTGCTCATTCAGTCAAGTTCTCGGGCTGGACTCGAAAATTTGGCAGATACTTGCCTAAAATTAATATCCCAGTGGGGCGATCGTAACCGTCTGACCTTTGCACCACACAAAACTTATCAACTTCTTTTAAAAGGTAATCTTAAATCATGGCCTAGTATTAAATTTAATAACGTCCCCGTGAAAAAGAAGGAGTCCGTGTGCTACCTTGGGTTTGTCTTAGAGAGGAATTTTTCATTTATTGAACACATAAAAACCGTCGGTGAAAAAGCTAAAAAAAACTTTTATGCCTTAACGAGAATATCCAAATCTACGTGGGGTTTGTCATTTTTAACTCTAAAGACGATCTATGGGGCTACTTACTTGGGGTGTATGTGCTACGGGGCACCAGTTTGGGCCGATAGGGCCTCCATAGGAGCGGTACGACGTAAATTGCTTCAAAGCCAGCGGTTGGCCTTAATTTTCTTGTGTAAAGCGTATAGGACGGTTAGTACTGAAGCCTTACCGGTACTGGCAGGGGTACTTCCAGTCGATCTTGAAGTGCAGCGTCGTGCTTCAATGTACTATTGCGCACGAGAGACCACAGACGCAGACTTTTTAACGCAACGCGACCGTGCTAAAATAGCTAGATTACTTAAGCCACAGGCTGACGTCTGGGAGGAACTTTTGTCTGAATGGCAATGTAGGTGGGATAATTCCATCAAGGCCGACACCTCCATCAGTTCGTGAGCGGCTGGCCAGGACATGGCTGGAGGTGGATCACTGTGTTGCCCAATTTCTCACAGGTCATGGTAACTTTAAGAATAAATTATTTTCCTTCAAGCTTGTTGACTCGCCTTTTTGTCAATGTTCTACATCTGACTGCGAATTTGAACAATCTGCACATCACATTTTATGGGAGTGTAGTCTTTGGTAGAATGAACGTAATATTATGTTAAATAGTGTACGGGTTACATCCGGAGTTATTTACTATACGGACCTTGTAGAAACTAGAACAAATTTCCGTGCGTTCAAGCATTTTTGTCATACCTTTTATTGGAATCAAATATAACAGCTCACAACTTAGGACCCAGTAATATTAATGACAATAATATCCGTGGTGCTAGGCAACTGGGCCTATCCCAGTTGTATACGTCCCTGTATGCCTATTGGCCTTGTTCTGTTCTGTCTCCTGCTGATATGGAGGGAAGTGGAAATTATGTTTTTCCTACTCCTCCGCTATTATTTTCTGATTAATTTCGTTGCGGGATCCAAGACAGTTAAATCGTTTCCCTTAGACTTCGTCGAGCTTCATTGTCTCGGCGCTTTTCTTGTGGTCGCCACTGTTGATTCTGGCTAACAGGAGTTACAGTGGTTTGGGAATAGTGTGGCGGGCTTGTCCCTAACCTCGTGTATAAATAAACCTTGTGAAATATTAGCAGTTCGAAATTTATTTATAAGCTGAGCCCCGCGTCCGTGAAGTTATTATAAAAATACTACTAAAGTTTCTATAATAATATAACTCCATCATGATTGGAAAGACACGTGGCGCCATCCATTTATCTAAGGAACGTTATTGTTGCTTTCCACTGGAACTACTTTTATCGGGCTGAAAGGTACCCTAAGTCCGTTTCTGTACAATTAATTGTTGACGTGTTGAGAAGCAACTCGACTACTGGCTGGCTGAGCGCGCAACCTCAAAGCTTGCAATATCTTCTATCACAGTAAATAAATAATCTTCAGGGAAATATTTGCTGCGTCCCGCACACGTTAAGACACGCGTACTTAAACCCAACAGACGTGTCAAATAATCCTCAATTATCAAGATGCAAATGAATTTATAAAAGTTCGTACAAAGTATTTTCGAAAACATACTGTTATAAAATACGTTTTTTTCTCAAAATTAAAATTATAATTTCACTGAAAAAGTTTTTGAATTTTGCCTAAGTAGGAAATAGTAGAAATAAAAAACTGTTTTTCACACCAATTAATAACTTTATTTCAGAAATATTCAGTATGTTACAAAGCAACATGTAAGTAACAGATTAATACAAAGATACTTCCTACGTACTTGCCTTCCCAAAAAAGGCAAGAGAGGTTAATTTAACATACCTACATTTATTACCATATTGAAAACGGAGTTTGAAACAACTTGGAAATCAGCGAAAACTTACAAATATCAACATAAAGAAAAAGTGAATGGGGAATAAGAATTACTGTTATATCTCAGAATTGTAATAAAATAGTTTAAGCTCACATAGTGTCTGAAACAATGTTATTACATTCTTTGACAATTCATTTAATTTTATAATATTTCAAATTTCAGCAAATTACTGGTATCCCCTTGTTTCACAGACAGAAATTTCAAAGAATTTCGTTTCTCAGAAAATATTTCATATAATATTTGGTTCTTGTATTTTTGTTTCGAATATTTTTGTTTTAAATACTATTTATTTAAATGAAACATTTTACAGAAACACAATTCAATGAATTTTATAATCTCATTTTTATATTTCACAAAGTTATCAAACCGTGGAATTATAATTCAACGATAATGTAAATATAGACGGTCTACCATCTATAATTTTATAAATAAGTATGGGTACATATTTTAACGTCGAACTATGATTCGAACACGATCTAGGGCACTCAAACCAAATAGGATAGGTTAGAACTGTGAGCGAGCGAAGCGAGCGGTGCCACGGCAGCGGCCGGCTAGCGCTTCATCGAAATTTGTTACAGTATTACGGCATTCCGACAGTTATGAACCGCTGTCATGCCAAACAGATGTCAGTTTTTATTTTTTTAAATGAAAAAATGAGATTATATAATGTATAGTTATAATATTATGACTTGAAACGTTTAGAAACTGCCACTCGATAAAATATTATTCTTCGTTAAAATATATATATTAAATAAACAGTATAAGAATAAAGAATATTCGATTTTTTTATTCTATGATATGAAAATTCTAAATTGTAACTTTATTTTTAAAAAAATCGATGAATTTTCGTAAGTATTCTACGTATTAACAACTGTTTTATGAAATTATATTATGAGAAAAAAAATATGTGGATCGAAATTCTTTGAAAATATTTGCTATAAAACAACGCACAACCCAAATTACTACACCATTGTTAATTTCAGGAAAGTAACACATAGTAACAAGGTAGAAGTTATATGTAAAGATACTCCCAAACAATCTCTAATCTTAGTCCTAACGTACAAGTTTGTTATAATATCAAAAATAGGGATTGTTAAAATTTGGAGCATTACAATCTTAACTGAAATTGCAGCTCGTAACTGTTTTCACATGAAAAAGTAAATAGAGTATCAAATACAGAAAACATCAAAAATGTGTAATACAATATTTTGAAACAGTGGCTTTTTAGTAAGTACAACTACATAGTAGATTTATACAAAGATATACTGCCCTCTTAACCCGTGCTATTTGTAAGTCTAACATACAACTGATTTTACTATATTAAAAAATAGCCATAGTTTACATTGATAAAATATACAAAATGTAGGCTGTATGTTCTTTTACAATAATTTAAGAAAAATAACCTCTTAAATATGAAAAATTTGATGGAAATATAAAATATCCACAAAATTGTTAAAAATCAAAACTAATTCCACTAAAAAACCTCAATCTCACATAAAAAGACGGTGACATTTTGTTTTAAATTACATTATAACTAAACATCGATATATAATAAAATTCGCACTTCTTTATCTATTGCGTTATATAATTATTGTATAGTTCAGAGAAGTTACCTATTTGCTCTGATTTTCATGCTCCCCAAATGACTTTATTTAGCACTACAAAATGGTCAGACCATGAAACATTTTAAATTACATTTACAATATTTGTAAATGATAGCAAGTATATCAATGTCTGCACATGTTAACTGAAAGTCAGAATAGAACTGCAATATTTCGTTACAGAATAACTCACCAGCAGAGTGAGCGTTGAAGTCTCCCAACAGAAACACATTTACAACACATAGTAATAATTGTATTTCCTGATATGCCTGATAACCAAACACCATTTTATCAAAAAAAAACCTTATTAATTCTTAAATATACATAGTTTATATAAATTATGCGAGAAACAAATTGCTAGTAAATAGGAAATCATTTTAAGAGTTATCGATAATAATTTAAGAGCTATCGATAATAATTTATGACTACAATAAATAAGTGCCAATAAAGTTATCTCATTAAAACTAGATATTTATTTTATAATTTAGTTACTTACATAAACACTACAGTATCGCTCGTATTGTTGGCTGTATGACCAGCATCTTTTCATCGTCCATATGGAGAGAATGGCTTTGTCACTCGTTAAAACTATTTATGACTAATAACACTAAACTATATATTTACCTATTACGAGTTTTACAAAAAAATCAAGTCTTTATAATATTTTGTTACATTCTAAACAATAAAGGTAGACTAGACTAGCTGTATCCAACATGTGTTGCAATGCACTTTTACCTACATACATGGTCGTTAAGTCTTCTTTACTTTTCTGATTTTTTTCTTTCACTTTAATCTCCTGCCAATAACAAAACACAAAAAAAAAAGGAATTAGCCAAATCTGTCCAGCCGTTAACGGATGATGCCGCGACCAAGGGAAATAGAGATTCATTTATATACGAGTACATAGATATAACGTATGTTCTTGTGCAATTAACTATAAAATATCTACTCAAAAAATTATAATTACGTGTGTGAGTATTCTATAAAGCTAAACAAAAATAATCTGTATCTCATAGAAAAGTCGTGATTACTTTACTGTTTTTATCAAATCGCTAAGAACAATGCATATGAGATGAATTAAAGCTGACTACTAGAGTGAAAGTATTAAGTTCGTGACTATCGTAAATCAATAACTTTAATTGTATGTTTTCGGAATGCGGAACTCTTTAAAAAGCTACTTTGCTAATTAGTACAACCATTTGGTAGTTTGGAAACCTGGAAAATTTACATTTTTATAGATTTTGATGTGATTTTCAAAACCACTTCGTATTTTTGTCATCTTAAAAAAATGGCGTCTAATAGCAATTTTTTGACGATATCTCCTTTCCGACTCATTCTACGATAAAAATATGTTAAACAAAATGACACGTCTGCCATACCCTTCGGATAAACAGGCGTGATATTACAGTATGTTACTAATAGAGAAAACGTAATTATGTCTCAAATAATACAAGGCTAACAACGAGGACAAATACATATTAAGGGAGTCTACTCCGTATTAGGAGTAGTCTATATCAAGTATTGAAATTGAATTGCTTTGTGGTCGTAAATGACGGGTGTTTCCTCGTGGTCATACTATTTTGTCATACCAGTATGACCACGAGGACATGTATATTATATATCCTTGTGGCCATTCTATCCTTTTGGCACCTCCTGTATAAAAAAAAAATATATAGGTTGCCTGGTAATTAGTGAACAGCTTGTTCGTCAAGTGACGAGTGGTAAAGTCGGAAGTAATCAACTCGCGCGCACGCTCGAGTTTCACACTCGCCAGTTGATGAACAAGCTGTCACTAATTACCAGGCACCCTATACTTTTTCTTTTTGTACAGGTGTTGCAAAAATCGTGGTCATACAGGTATGATAATAGTATGACCACGAGGAAACACCCTAAATGATACACCACACCAATTTGGGTAGTTGTCAAAAAATATTTTTGGCAAAAATATTTTTTTTTTTTCTTTTTGGTTTTTTTACTATTGTAGTGCCCATAGTTAAGAATAGAACGGGAGATGTCTCCGACAAAAATAACTATAGGCCGATATCTTCAGCGACTGTGGTGGCTAAGGTGCTAGACAGTTTGTTGGATGCACAATTGGCTGAATCCATAGTTCTGCATGACAATCAGTTTGGTTTTAGATCTCAGCTATCGACAGAAAGTGCCATATTGTGCTTGAAACATACTGTCAGGTACTATACCCACCGGGACACACCTGTATATGCTTGTTTCCTCGATTTGAGCAAAGCTTTTGATTTAGTCTGTTATGATATTCTGTGGAAAAAGTTACAAGAAGTAGGGCTACCGTCTGAACTTGTAAATATCTTAAAGTACTGGTATGGCAATCAAAGCAATAATGTATAGTGGGCGGGCACCCTCTCAGATCCATATCAATTGGAATGTGGCGTGAGGCAGGGTGGTTTGAGCTCGCCCCGTCTTTTTAATTTGTATATGAATGCCCTAATCGAGGAGCTCAGTAGCCTGGGGGTTGGTTGTCGCATAGATGACGTATGTGTTAATAATCTTAGCTATGCGGACGACATCGTGCTGCTGAGCGCCTCGGTTTGTGGCATTAGGAAAATGTTACAAATTTGTGAAAGTTATGCAGAGGGTCATGGCTTGAAGTATAATGTGAAGAAAAGCGAGTATGTTGTCTTTAAGGCTGGTACTAGGTGTCCCGCTAGCGTGCCCGCTATTAAGTTGTATGGAGATGAGTTGGCTAGGGTACATCATTTCAGATACCTGGGTCATCTAATTACCGAGGACCTTAAGGACGACATGGACATTGAACGTGAACGTAGGGCACTGTCCGTGAGAGCAAACATGATTGCTCGCAGGTTTGCCCGATGTACGAATGAGGTAAAAATCACTCTCTTCAGAGCTTTCTGTACATCTTTTTACACCTGCAGCCTGTGGGCAGTCTATACTCAGAAAGCGTACAGTGCCCTACGGGTACAATACAATAATGCGCTTAGAGCGATGTTGCGGCTGCCCCGCCACTGTAGTGCGTCACGTATGTTTGCAGAGGCGCGCATCGATTGCTTCTACGCTACTCTGCGCAAGCGGTGCGCGTCAATGCTGAGCAGAGTGCGGGCTAGTCGCAACAGCGTTTTAAGGGTCCTCTCTCGAAAAAGCTTAAAAACAGCGTGCAGATGAAGCGGTTTTTCACCGGCACTTACAGAGAAATTACATCTGAGAAATTTTTTTAGTAATCTACATGATATGACACGTAATTTGGTTTAGCCACAATTTTTGTATCGGTATCACATAATAAGAAAAAAAGTCCACAAAATCACCTCCAAATCGTTGAATGGAACCATTTTACTCCTTCATTTTTTAACAAAATAATATAAAAAAAATATCTACTGCTTTGAAATACAAAGGAAAATAATTTGGTTTTGTTACTTTTTAAAAACATGTATTATTTTAATTATAATAAATGAAAAACGCGTCCGTTTAGAGTCCGTATCTACGACCGAGAGAGGTAGTTTGTATGCACAAGGTCATTGGCGTGAATACAAGCCTTAAGTATGATAGCCAGTAGACTTGACTGTCTGTACATGGGTCGGTGTATTAATGTTCACATGAGTATTGATACATCGATTCGTGGGTCAGGCAGGGGGCGAGTAGATTATGCTTGTTTTGCTAACACTTGTTATAAGTTATTGTACTACTAACAAACCACACACACACACAGACACAGACACAGTTTATTTTATTTTTAATTGTGATTGTGATTTTTGTGCCTACTAACATAGTTTATAAGTTCCATTGTTACTAACCATTATGGATCTTTGTTATCCGAGAATAAATAAATTATTATTATTATTATTATTATAAAATGTCCTTTTTGGGTAGACACTGCTGTTTTTAAATAATCTATATATATAAAAATGAATCGCTATTTCCTTGGTCATCGCATCACGCGTGAACGGCTGGACCGATTTCGCTCATTCTTTTTTTGTTGTGTTTGTAATTGTCAGGAGAAGGTTCTAATGAAACCATAAATAAAGAAAGTCGAGCAGAACATTAGAAAATTTAAGAAACTGAACGACCATATAACTTTTGTCAATAATGTAACCTTTTTTTAGTCTTTTCACTTCTTTTGTAACCTTATGGCGTTTGACATAACTGACAGTTGTCAACACAGTAGACACAATAATTGATAGATTGAGCGCTGCAAAATATCATTAACCCTAGAGTAGGCGCGCTATGAACATTTGTCGTCCTTACCAAGATATCAAGGTAGGTAGGTCGGTAGTAGATAGGTAGGTCGGTAGTAGGTAGGTAGGTAGGAAAAAAAGGGCATTGCAACTTAAAGCTAGTGACTTATATTTCTTACTATGAGTATACGACTTTTACCCTTTTTTTTTTTTTTTTTTTGGGGGGTGGGAAATCATCAAATAACCCCTCCCGCTCTTGGGCAGAGCGAGAGGGAGTGTCAGACTTCTACTGACTAAAAACCACCCATGTTCCTTCTTCGCCCTTCATGTCGAGGCCTCGGTATCCCTTGCGGACATCCCGCAGCCTCGACAGGCGTCGGCCCTTGTGGGCCCCTTCCGTGTTGTCAGCAACAATCTCTAAATCTCTTTGAGGCGCGCGTGGAACACGAACGCGCCGTCGACACGGCCTGTTGTCGTCATAAGACGGACGGACGGCGAGCTTACCCATCACTCACCGTCCACAGGCCCGCGTCTACGGTGGCCGGAAGCCATCACGTGGCCCCCGACGCCCGGAGCGCCTCCCGCGGCGGCTGGGACGAGAGGTTCTCTCCCTCTCACGTTCCGCCACCTCCTTCGCTAGCATCACTGCTTCGCAGAAGGAGGCGACGGCGTCCCATTCCTACGACTTTTACCCTCGTGTTTTCTTTAGTATGACGTTGTTAAGTAATTTTAGCATATTTCTCCCACTCTACTACCTAATTAAAGTATAAATGAAGTACATTACTGCGCCACGTTATAAGTTAAATTTAATAATAAAAAGCGCTACAAGTATTGTTTTAATTACTTATCAGTAAAACATCATGTGCATTCGTACCAGTATGACTTGCATCTTTTCACTTCGTGAGAAGTGAATGGTTTCGTCATTAAAAGCCTAATTAAAACGAATATTAATCTATTACATTAAAATTGTTTTACTCATGTATACTAATTATAAAATTTAGTGTTGTTCACACCATGGGTAGATATTTACAATTACCTTTTTATTACCTACTTAAAAATAAAACTACTTTACAGTAACCTAAAGCATCCGTAATTTTGTGATTAACGCGCGAATCACTTCAGTTTCTTTTTTTTCTCTCGTCTACATTAAAAGATGATGTAAAACCAGGCATAAACGATCAAAATGAACGAGAAACATTCGGAACGAAAATAAAGAAGTATCATCATCTGCCTAGCCTTTTCCCAACTATGTTGGGGTCGGCTTCCAGTCTAACCAGATGCCACCACCTGTCCACACCTGTCCAGTCTACCAGTATTTTACATGGAGCGACTGCCTATCTGACCTCCACAACCCAGTTAATACTAGGTAATACGATACTCTTTGGTAAGACTGGATGTCAGAATTTCAGGTCACTGACTACCTGTAACGACTGCCAAAGCTCTATATATGGCAGCCGGGACCAACAGCTTAACGTGCTTTCCGAGGCACGGAGGAAACTCGGTATGTCGGGCGGTCACCCATCCACAGACCGACCTAGGCAAGCACAGCTTTACCTAAAGATCGACCCGAGTGGCAGTTCCTATTAAGCCACGAGCTTAATAAAGAAGTATCGCCGATCAAAAATATAAATTATTAAGAACTTTGTTTTTTTTTAAGAATTTAGATTTAATAATGTTACTAACAACTAGGTCACAAAATACGTCAACTAATAACTTTATTACTCAAGCTAATTTAATTTTATATTTTTTATAACGAACTTATACTAATAATAACAACTTGTCATCGGAATACCTATTTATATAATATATACAGTTTTAAATTTGCGAGTGTATGGATAAGGATAATTATCTTATACAGTGTTTCTGTTTTATTTTTACTTGTACCCTTTAAACTACTTTTTTAGGGCTCTACACTATCCTCTTAATATTTTGTATTTACATATCTTATCAGTTGCCTGCTCTGTACTTTAGGGGTCTGCCGTTAAGCCTACTTACTAATCACTATTTGTTTTGTGTCAGACAGCATCTATTTATCAATGATAAGTATGGCAAGTTGACTTCGAAACAAAATATTTAGAAATATGCAAGTGAAAACATGACGTCTAATGAAATCGAAATAAAAACAAAGAATGTCAAATGAAGAACTTCGAACCATCTTCTAGATTTTAGCGATGACATTTAAATTGCATTAAAAATAGTTCAATATTATTTATTTTTATATAGTTAAAGCGGATATTTTAATACAACATTGGGTATAATACTATGACTGGGTGCCGTAGTTTTTTTTTGTATACTTAAAAAACGCCCCATTCTTGTCAAATTAATAACATTGACTCCTAACCGGCATGATTTGACCCGTGAAACATATATCAAAATATCAATTAATTATTATACGATTTCGAAATTCTGGTAAGATTTAAATGAAATATTTCGTTTATTTACTGTAATAATTTGGTTTCTTTTTTTGGTGTAATATGCATTTCAGACGCTCGAAATCAGTGGGCCTAAAAATAAAATCTCCTTTAAGGAGATTGACAAATACGGTACCCTGGTCAATAATCAATAAAAAAGTCTATCTATTCATACTCGAAATCTCTTATGGGGTAATTGTACTCATCACTATGATCAACTTTTACAATGGGACCAACCCTAAAATCGCAACTGTTCCATACATTTTGACGAGTTACGCGAACATAATTATAGGGAACAGCTGTTTTGTTTTAGATTCAGTGAGTACAAATTCACTAAGTATGAGCACAATGACCACTTAAAAGATTTCGAGTATGAATATTGAGTTTTTTAAGTTGTTTTTTTTACTGTGTATCAGAATAACCTAATTGTAAACCACGGCTCCATACTGTGTAGAGATGGGTCGTCGACGTATTTTGCGTCAACGAAACTAGACCGTCTAATTTCGTTCATCAACTAGTCGATAAACTAGTTGAATTCGTCGACTAGTTTACGCGTTAACTTGGTAAACTTTACGGCGTCGACACGACGCGCGACGGCGACGTAGGCGGTAGATTTTAGACTAGTCACCCGCGTGCCATAAATACCTATTAACTTGAACTTTCCTTCATACTTTTCCAGGCTTAGGACTGGCTGAATACCTACTGAATAGAGTTAAACTATTTATTTACAATTTTACAAATATTTACATTCATTAAATATATACAAAACCAGTTAATCATTGAACTCGCAAACATTCGAAAACGGTTGAACTCTGACCTTGAGCGCGAGTAGTCACACAATGAATTTTATAAATCAAAACTAGATGAACTACGTAAACAACAACAAACAAGTAAAAACTGGTTTGTCTCGCACCGTTCGACCAGTCCATCGCCTTTCTCTTTCGCACACGCGAAACTACCATGCACCGCATCCTTTTCTTCACAATGTCATTCGACCCGTACAAATATGAACTCCTTTTGAATAGATTTAGATCACAAATTTGTTTGCACGATAGTTCAACGGACGAATGAATTTGTACGCGCATCGTCGATCGTCGCGTAAGTCGCGTTGCGAGTTTCAGTTTAGCCGTCTGAGGCGTCTACGGATTCGACTAGTCCATCGTTTATCGGTGAACCGTCGATTCGTTCACAGTACGTGGACGGTCGAATCAACTAGTTCGTTCATTCAACGACCATCACTAATACTGTGCTTTATGGAATAAACGTTTGCGTTTGTTTGTGTGAAAGCGTGGGCGAGAATCAGATGGGATGAGTTTTAACATGGACCACACCATGTTAAAAATACCGATTTTCGCTTCCAATTAAAAAAAACCTACCTATTTTACCTCCTTGAATTTCTATTATATTATTATGTAATTCTAAATTTAATTTTTATTTCTATTATATTATGTATTTAGAGCATGTGTACTCGATTATGTGTAAGCTGTGGTTTCCCGTAATTGCGTGTACGTTACAGGACCATGTATTCTGTAGTATTTTAAATAAGATAAATTGCAATGTAACTCGTTGGTAATCCAAAATAAATAAAAGAATTTGACGCAATTGCAAAACGACAGCTTGTATAAATATACGTAGGAACCAAAAGAGACCTATCATTAAATAGAGTCTTAAAAAATACCAATTGTGGATTCCAATAACAAAGAGATTCATTTAGAAATATAATTATAGTACTGTATCACAAAATTAGATGATTTTACCAGAGAACCCACCGACTGCGCATTTACGCTTATAACGTATTCCTTAATTTAACTAGTAAACTTACAAGATGCGGTAATGTTCTGTAATAAAACCTTTGCTTTTGTTCAGATGTATAGTTTTTTTTAAATTTTACGTAAGTCAACTTTAAAAAAATAAAGAAAGAAAGAAGGAAGAAGAAAGTAGGTCATGTTCCTAGTATATCTGAATATTATAGGCTTAGAGAAAGAGGTTACTGCAACAGTGTTCTGGCTGCTGCCTGACGAAGCAAGAGCACTTTACCAACTAGCTATGCTAAGATTTAGTTTAATAAATATATTTTAATTAGTTTTAGTACTATTTGTTAACATGTAAAGCCAAGTAAACAAGTTAATAATCGCATGTGCGACAAACCCCTATATCTAGAATAAAAAAAATAACCTTAGTTAGTTTATTACTTACAAACCTACGTATATTTTTTTGTTTTTCTGTTTTAATAAAAAAAAACATATTGCTATTTGTACCATCATAACCTACTAAGATGGCTAGTACGTAAAAATATTTTAATTAGTTTTAGTACTACATATTTGTTAAAAGGAGATTGTTCTAATTGGCCCTGTGCAACAAGAGTATCGGACATACCACGATGATTAATTATCTGCTTTATTATATTAGTTGCAAATACTATTGTAACACGGACTAGCTGCATGGCAAAGTAAAAAAATAAAACATAGAGTAGTGTTGATAAGTGTATTGAATCCCAGAATACCTGCTAAGTTGGTTAAGCGGCCAATTCACAGAAAGACCCGCCCTACCACCGCGCTTTGTATTGGTAGCAGTTTTATTCAAATTACAATGTGTAAAAAAACTTGTCGAAGTAAGAAAGCAACCTTTAGAATTAAAGTAGAATTAATAAAAAACCTATTATTAAAGTAGAATTAATAAAAAACCTATTATTAATAGTATTAATACCAAAGAAAAAAACCTTTGACTGCTAATGAGACTGATAATACCCATGCTTTCCTTCAGGGGTTTATTAGAAAGAGATGATGGCCACTTTCTAGGTAATCTCGCTCGAAACGCTTTTGAGTTGCACGTGCACATTCCAGTCATTAATATATATAATAATACGTTGTTATTGTTGGTTCGATTATAACCTCAAAATCTAATATATTTTTTTTAATATAATCTATTCTGCAGCTAATCTAGTCCGCTATAAAAATAAGATCTAAAAGCAGTTTTCTAATGATCGACAATACAAAACATAATTTTCCGATGCTCTTGGGCTCAGGGCGCACGATGTATGAGAGCAGAACAATGTCCTTTGTAAAGCCAACCAGCAGGGCTATTGCGTATCTTTTTAAATGTCAGTGGCTATCATAGTGTCCATCGATTAACTGTAAAATGGTTATGGTTTGTTACAAAATGGAAACATTTGACAGTTAATCGATGGACACTATGATAGCCACTCACATTTAAAAAGATACGCAATAGCCCTGCAGGGCGGCATAATCGCATGTGCGAAAAACCTCTATATCTAGAATAAAAAAAACCTTACTTTATTACTTACAAACCTACGTATATTTTTTAGTTTTTCTTTTTTAATAAAAAAAAACATCTTGCTATTTGTATCATGACCTACCTACTTACTAAGATGGCTAGTACGTAAATATGTTATAATTAGTTTTTGTACTATTTGTTAATATTGGTTAAGCCAACCTGGGCTGGCCATAATCGCATGTGCGATAAATCCCTATTTTAGATTTAAAAAAACCTTACTTACAAACCTACATATATTTTTTTGTTTTCCTTTTTTGAATAAAAAATAAACATCTTGCTATTTGTATCATAACCTACCTACTTACTAAGGTGGCTAGTACGGACAAATATTTTAATTAGTTTCAGTACTATTTGTTAAAATTTGTAAAGCCAACCTGGGCCGGCCATAATCGCATGTGCGAAAAATCCCTATTTCTAGATTTAAATAAACCTTACTTACAAACCTACAAATATTTTTTTGTTTTTCTTTGTTAATAAAAAAAATAAACATTTTGCTATTTGTATCATGACCTACTTACTAAGACAGCTAGTACGTAAATATATTTTAATTAGTTTTAGTACTATTTGTTAAAATGTAAAGCCAACCAGGGCGGCATAATCGCATGTGCGACAAACCCCTATTTCTAGAATAAAAAAAAAACCTTAGTTTATTACTTACAAACCTACGTACATTTTTTTGATTTTCTTTTTTAATAAAAAAATAAACATCTCGCTATTTGTATCATTAAATACTTACTAAGATGGCTAGTACGTATAAATTAAATTTAAATTTACGCCCCTTGTTCTTCTAGTAGGCATACATAAATAACCTAATATTATTTTTAAAACCCTAATATATTTTTTATTTTATTATAATTTATTACTATATTATTAGTAATTTTATGTTTTTGTATCGCTACTACTATTGTTGTGTGCACAATACGTTTGACAAACGTTCCTAATTAAAAAATACCTATTGATAAGTTACTTTATTACTTATTTTCTTCAAATAAACAATTAATACTATTTACTATAATCTAGAACGCGATGTACCTATATCGGTCAATCGTTAACCGAAACACAAATACAACATAACAAAACACAAATTCAACTATGTAGTTTCTTGCTATTAATGTTTGGTGTTTTGATTATCAAGCACATTTGAATAAATATGGAGAAAGTAACATGTTACAAAAATCCTTAATAATGCTGTATAAAGTAAGATCAGCTTATCACTACATTCTAAAATACACATGGTTAAATACGATTAAGATTAGGACGAACAACATGAAACAAGCCCTAAACATGCAACCTCATATCTGTGGATACTTACTGAGATACACGCTCCCCGCAGAAATCGATTAGGCAGTTGTGCTTTTTTGAGTGAGTGCACAACACAGCGTTCGACTACTTTATGGTTGAGCTTTCTGACCTTGTGTGCAGGTGTCGAGATGTTGAACAATCCTAGATTACTGTGCATCCTGTTCACGGTATTAATAGTTTTGAAAATGTGCACGACTATAAAAATATCAAAAGACGAGGAAAACAATTGCAATAATTATGGTCATCCATATTGCAATTGTTTTCTTAATCTAGGATTGTAATCTAGCATCATTTCGTGTGGCATGTGCCACACGAAATGATGCTAGATTAATATAAGTTAAGTTTTGTAAATTGCCCTTTGGAAAGAGCATGCTCAGCGGACTAGCCATTATAAGAAGCGCGAAGTAGTTTCACCAGGATCCGTTGTTTTTGGGTAAAACTTCATTGTTTTTCTATAGCTCTTTTAGACAGGAGGGAGGAGAATTTCTTTTAGATTTCTTATACGATTTGGCTCTAAAGTCTAACTTTTGGAAGACAATGATTCTTGCAGTTCAAACAGAAGTCTTCTGTCCCGCACTGAGGTGCGTGAGGCAGAAAGTCGTCAATAATTTATCTGCCGTTTAAAAATTAATTCATTTTAACTGGGTTCAGAATTAATTATGTGTTTTGGCTTGATACATTTGAAGCAGCAAGGTATAGTATCGGTTACTTGGTGTCGCACATGTCCTCATGTATGAAGGTCTTCAGCAGTTTAATGTAGCTGTCCAAACGGTAGGTGTTATCCTCAAGTTTTTCCACTGCTTCGTCAATTTCGTCGACTTGGAACAGTCATGCAGGTAGGTATGACAGTGCTACCATCTGTTATAACAAAAAAGAAAGTGCGTTATTTCGCTGTCCGGGATTCGTATTGGTCAGATGGTGATGGTGCATTTGGGTGTATGTCGCAGTATGATAGATAAATACGTGAATCAGTGATTATCACTGTGAGCGCGGAACGATAGCTCCCTTCGGCGGTCTACGAAACCGTAGCTTCGTAACGTTTCGATGAAGGAATTATTTTTCCTTGTATGAAACCACGGTTACGTACAAGGGATTTTTACAATAGGTGCTATGATATCTTACTAGTCCCCTTCACAGTTATAGGTAACTCTTCATGATGACGAAAAAACGGGCGCCATTATTTAAATTATTTTTTTGTTTGCTGCCTGATACAAATTTCAAAACCTATGATATACTTTTAGGTTTATTCAGTTTTCATTTCCTGGAAACCAGAGAAAAGAACAGTACAAAATGAGATTGCGGTAATGAAAACTATACGAGGTGTATTTCCTGCCATCTGCATCGTCATAATAGGTTGCTACTTCCATTTTAACAATAGTTTGTTTTGGAAAGGAAAGCAACTTAGAATACCATCCAGTGTTAAAAAAATACATGGATTTAGAAGCGCTGGTCTAGCTCGTTTGCCTATTGAATTCATCCATAGTGACTACCAATGCATTATGAGCAAGATTTTTGTTGGCGATGACATAATAAAATTCAACAAACACTTTAAGAGTCAATGGTTATGGTTGGAGAGGTGGGAGGGAGATGGTTGCTAATATTTGCAGTTGCGACCGAGAGAGCTCTACGCTATCTTTCTATGTATGTCCGTCAAAACGTGCCCCAAGTATTTAAACTCATTTACGACATTTAGTCGAACCATTCAAAAAAAATATCACAAAAGAAGTTACGGCTCACAATCTGCAGTCCAAAGTCCAAACGATAGTCTGTTTTTCTGATTTGGCCATCATCAAGATGCTAGTGCTCTGATGGTGGAGCTATCTAGACAAGCGCACTAGCTGATCCCTTCCGGGCGCTTTATTCCTAAGACCAAAGTTTTTATTGAAGAAACTCTTGTAAGGACAAACGACTGCATTAGGGCCGGAGCACACGTTGCGTTACGGCGCCCCGCACCGCAAAGATTTGCCGGACCGGCGCCCCAGTGCTCCGGCCCTTAGTGAGGAACTGACTATATAATAGTGATACTTACACCGCAAGGGGCAAGCTCGTCTTGATGCACGCGGTCCGCTAGGAGAGGAAGTGAGATGCACGTCGACTTATTGGGAGATGCCGCAAAGCTGCAAGGCGACAGTGGTGGACGACAAGCACAGTATCTGTTAAATAAAGCTATCTTGTATGAGCTCGAAACACAAAGTATCTCCCATACTAGTACCCAGATAGCACCACTTTTACGAGTGTAGTATTCATTGTAACCAGATTCCATAATAATAATTCCATTTAACCGATAAAGATTATGTCTAGCAGTGGACGTCTTTTAGCTGAGATGATGATGATGATAAAGATTCCGGATGGTTATAAATACCTACAGGCGTTGAAACCAAACACTGACACATGCGCGATTCTAGGGGTGCTCTTTTGAAGGGCGTGGTGCCACTTTTGTATTGAGATATCTTTTCTTTCTTCACTAATTTCTAGTACCCACAACAACCATAGGTACTCTATATTATCAGTTATCGGTTAATGTTCTTTAACCACAGCCTGCAAGCCATAACAATGGCTACATTACTAAAACCTCCTAATGACTTGCGCGATTTGTGCGGCTACACTACAAATAGAGATGTACGATAATTTGGTTCTATTCGTTTTAATCACTTACTCGTACGTATCGCAGGGTGGGTATCTCTTCGGATGCCATCTCGATACTCGCGAATCCCAGCTCGGCTAGCAGATATTCCCACGAAGATATAATCAAATATAATCAACACAACTCCAAAAGTCAGTCAATAATAACGGATTCACAGAAAATCACCACAGTATCAGACGCATCACATTCAGTGTCACTTTAAATGTTAACAATACTCTTGAATATGGAATCGTCGGAATAGTCTTCAGATGTCTATATGAAGGCTATTCCGACGGCGAGATGAACGGAGACTGCGACCTGCAGAATATTGAGAGGCATTACATTTCGTGGGTCGATACATCACGCACGCGCATTGCAGCTGCGTTGTTTCAAGGTTGCATAACACCGCCCGGTCCCAGGCGACATTATTTTAAAGCAAAATAACATCAATTTCTGTGCAATACGTTAGGTCGATATTTGCATGTTTTATAATAATTAATCGTTCGAAAGACCTGAAATGCGTTACGTGCTCTCCAAACGCGACCACTGCAGTTTAAGAAACTGTCAGCCTTTTAAAAGTTGTTCAGTTAACAGTTGAAGCAACAAAAAAACTTTTTAACAAAAAATAAAACCGACTTCAACAAAAAATAAAACACAAAAAAGTGATAAATAATCTTTAGAAGTCGTTTAGTTTTGTAGTAGTTTTGAAGTCCGTTTAATTTTTTGTTAAAAGTTTATATTTTTCACTTTTTAGTAGTTCACATATTACGCTTACCCCTTCACAGCGTACCGGCGTGATGTTATGTTATGAACTGGTGTAAACAATAGACAGACATGGAATTTCCGCAATCCCCGTCCATTTGCAATCATTTATTGAGGAGTTCCGTTCCCTATCTCCGAAGTTCTTCATCTTCACCAAATTGAAATGGGACTACTCCGTGAAAGTACTGTTTCAAGAACTACTCAAATGACTTCAACTGTGCCTATAAAATATGAAGAGTTCTCTTTATTTCTCCAGGATTCCATAATCAGATCCTGACTTGATGATCAAGGGACCACCTGGGAAGTATACCCTTTCAAACAAAACAAAAAAAATATATATCGCCGACGAATTGAGAACGTCCTCCTTTTTGAAGTCGGTTGAAAAGGCCAACCTTGCTGCTGCCGCGACTTTAAATAAACTAAGACAATTTGTTGAGAAAGACTGTTCTCGTTTGACGCGCTGTATAGTTGCCGGTTGCGGCAACTTGGAATTGCCTCTAAATGAAGAAAAAGAATATAAATTCTCGAAGACTTTTATGGATTTTACCCATGAAATTCAATTTTGATGCAAATATTTTTTTTATGTTCACTTAAGTTATATTTTGTTTCAATACTGATTTCGGAATACGATTCGGACCGAAACGTAAACAGTACAGCCAAATCTTAGACAAATCTAGATCATCATCTTCCTGCCCTTATCCCATTCTATTTGGGGTCGGCGCAACACGTTTTCTTCTTCCATTCCCTGTTACACGTCAAGGTGGCATTTATTCCTTTCTCATTCATATCATTCCTCACACAATCCATCCATCTTTTCTTTGGCCTTCCTCTCCCTCTCCATCCATCAATATTGTAATGTTTGTGTTTTTCTATATGGGTGTTTTACGCCAGGGCTCGGTACGGAAAACATCTCAGTTACGAAGCTTACTAGTTTTTTGAGCAATATATTATATCTTCATTACGGTGGTCTGCGTCGTGAAGAAAAGTGCCCGAGTGACGACGTTCCTCGGCCCTCCTCCTCGATCCTCCTCTTCGGGTCTCCTCTTCGGCACTCCTGACGTCCGCCGGCTACTGCTACAGCCGGAGGGACGTTACCTTGATCCTCGCGCCTCTTCTGCGTCTGATGGAAGCTGAAGATTGACGGCAGGCTTCAACCGGCCCCTTTGCGAGCTCAACGACTGGAAGGCCTGACCTGAGGCTTTCCATCTGAGAAACCCCTGGACTCTTCGTATCTAAGGACCTTCACCCCGGTTTCCCTAATTTTTTGTATATTATTTTAATAAGAATTCTCCAGCATTCAGTAGGTAGGGCTTGATAGGTTTACTTGTATTTTATAGTCTTAAAATTAAATAACTGTTTACCTTTTCCCTTTTTCTCTTAAACTGAGCTCTCCTCCTAGGTAGGAAAGTGTTTATTGTGGCCTTACATTTATCAGGCTCCCCCTGTTAGATGTAACGTTACAATATTTATTTTAAGAGCACCGAGGACAAATTACGGTAGAAAGACTGTCGTATATGAGGGAGCTGAACTGTATAACTCTATACTACCTAAAGCTATCAAGGAATCGAAATCACTTCCAACTTTTAAAAGGCTATTAAAGAACCACCTGATTAATTTATAAATTGTTAGTTTTTACTGTTTTTAGAAAATAATTTTAGATAAGATAAGATAAGATAAGTCTTTATTTGCCTTAAACATGGTATAAAGTTGTTACAGTCAGATATTAATCTAAAGTCCACATGTTTAGCTATACAGGATATGTATCAATTGCATGCAAAATAATAATTATTAGTCAATTTTAAAGTTCAATGTCACAGATGCAAAGTCAATACAATAATAATAATACAATGACAGTAGTTTTCTCTCAGCATTATCCGCAATAACAAAAGTCCAGAAATTCATAGTTTATTGTTGAGAAAATCTTTAATGTCATAAAACATGTGTTCTTTCAACCAATTCTGTAATCTGTTTTTAAATGAGTTTATATTAAATAACAATTTTATTTCTTTGGGAATTTTGTTATAAATGCGTACACACATGACTAAGAAACTTTTCGCATACTTGGCTGATTTAGGAGTATCCTGTTAGTTTATTATTACTTAATTTTAGTTTGCCACAACAAGCGAAACCGTCGCTTATAAATTGTACCTAAATTATTATGTTTTTCCTCATAGAAGTGAATAATTGTATTCTTTTTGAGCGAAATAAATTTCTGAAACCGTATATACATCACTTTTTTAGTCACATGCGTTTCATCCCTCCTCATTACATGACCATACCAAGATAAACGACTTCCTTTAAATTTTTCTGTAACAGGTGCCACTTTCAAACTTCCTCTAATATACTCATTTCTTACTTTATCCATTCTTACATTCTTACAATATTGTTTCGTAGAGGCCATGGTACCAAACAATGTACTATTATTGTTTTAAGCCTTATACAAAACGTTCCTGCAATAAGATTGTTTTGTTAACGGTCATAATTGTAGACCCCTAGAACTCTGTTCATTGTTTGTATTTTTGCGTGGGATTGTATGTTTATCGTTGCTATTTTGTGGGTTCTCGATAACTTGGCTTTTTCATTTTGTACTGACGATACTGCACCCTGACTAGGACTACCGTATTTCTCTTTGGACAACGATTTGCTTTTAATTTTAAGACATTCCGAGAAGATTAGACAAGGCGCCCCCCTCATATTGTGCAAGATTTTCTATTGCCGCTGCCTTGTTAAACCATTTTGCTGTTCAATTTAGGGAACGAATAAATGTTCAAAATATCATTGAAGTCATTCAAGAACAAATATTTGCAGAAAAAAAACTGGCTCAAGTTGTTGAACAAAACAGGTTTAATAAGCGACATAGCATGCTTCAGAATATAAATTATGCTGATATATAAATAAATAATCATTTATCTAGTGCCTACCCTCATGGGAAAAGAGCGTGAGTTTATGTATGTATGACCTAATTACTAGGAGAGTAATCTGTGTAATATCTAGCCGTAGTCTGCCGGTTTTAGCCGTAGCCGAAGTTTGCCATTAATATGTGCAAGCAATTAAGTAAACGGTCTTCTCGACCGTTTACTTAATTGCAAGACACGTAACGTCAAAACTAAATCTGCGACGGAAATACAGTATTTTATGCAAACCTTCCTTTATAAATAAGTAGACATCCTACCATTAAAAAAAGATTTTTAGGTTTTATTTTATAAAGACGTATATCTCTTTTCTCCCAACTCGTTCGTCTTACTTTCCATTTACTTTTCTGTTAGTCTTTAGTGCTCTAATGTTCGATACCTCTAAGAGTGGGTCCCAAAATACATGCAAGCTCGGCAGCCTTATTTATACCTTTTTTAGACGTCATAGCCATTATAACAAAAAATAACCCTCTTTTAAAGTTTCTGATTTCGTCAGACTTTGGTAAGCTTCAGTAAAGGTTAACTTATAAGGAGAACAAAAGACTACCTACCAAGGGTGGAGTTTGGCACGTAAAAGCTGACTTTGCTGACGTCATTACCAAAACAAACACAATTCACAAGTTTCCTGATTTCTTCAGACTTTGATAGGCTTCAGCTAAGTTAAGGGGTATTTATTACGTCAAACCAAATTCGCATCGGTCGTTGTGCAATCCAACTCTGTTACAAAGCGTCCAAGAGCGAGTCAGATTGAGTTGCGCAACACCCTCTTTTGACGTCCATGAAAAGCTTCAAACTGAAAAATATCAAACTGTTTCAGAGATATTTGCAAAAAACCAAACTCTATTTTTTTGTTTCAGTAAATTGTTTATAACTTTTGCAAGCGGATCTTGAGTTTACATGCAGTTCCAAATCGAATGACGACACGTTCATATTTTTCGTAGACGGAGAAAAAGATTAACCAAAAAACTTGACTATTAATAGAAAACGAACTACAAAGAGATCCAATTCAAAGCAGTAATTTTTTCTATAAACAAGGCGTAAAATCTGAGATATGTTAAAGTTCTTCAGCAAAACTTTGTGCATTTCTGCTTCAGAAATTAAAATATTACAGAAGTTGTAGAACATCGAGTTGCGATCGGATTTTATTCTCGAGATTATGATCCGACGAAGACGACATGAGTCCCAAAACAAAATGCTAACAGAAAAAGCTTAAGAAATTCGGCATCATATCAAATTTTTGCCTACGATGAAAAGCCATTTCTTTTATGTGCGCAAATATATTAAACGCTTTTTACGTTTACACTGTACACTGTCAATTACAAAAATATATGCATTGTATGTACTGTTAGAAGGACAGCGTTACATTTGTGTCAGGAGCCACATAGTCTGTGCTAGCTCACCGTCCCGTCCGTCCGTCTTATGACGACCGGCAAATATTTTCACACATCTAATGGTTTTAGAGGTACACGATTCTGCAAAACGTTACTACATCAGGAAATGCAATATCTCGAAAACCTGAAAACGAACACACTGTATATTCGGTGCACAATCTAAAGGTACAAGCCCGAGATGGGCTACAGACCGCAAACTGCAAGCAACATCACTGGTTGCTATGAATACCTAGAAAATTGATTGATTGACACAGCGGCCTGTATCCGCGTTGCGCAGTTTGTGGCCGCGGCACGCAGCGACCGCAGACTGCAGCGCCAGTGGTGTCACGACCCGCAGAGTTCACACGTCCAGAAATGTCGACTTTTTCTTTTCCTGGAGTGAGTGAGGCATAATTATGCATTGTGCAGCCGTGCTTGGAATAAAAGGAACCACGACCGCAGGCAGCACTGCGGTCAATCGTACCCGCTAGCCGCAATGTCGCCTGCGGTTGCAGTCTGCAGCCCACCTTGGAAATGTACCTTTACACAAACGTAAGCCCTCTGCCCGTGAACAATATTTCTCACTCCGATCATTCGCTTAAGAATTTTCCTGCTAGAATAACGTTACTTGCACAATTTTTTTATGTGGTGTATGTACAATGTACATACGTTCCACTCATATCACTCTAGGAATCACTTTCCTGCTGGGGTAACGCACACGGACTTTGGTGTAAAGTAAACTCATTGCACACAAAACTTATCGTCTCTCTAAAAAACTTGCCCGATATGAAAATTATGACGTATTTTTGCATTAATTAAAAACGGTATTTATTCTTAATTTAATGCGTAAAGTAAAGACTGGGAAGAAGTGTTTTTTGAAAAAAACAGGACATGAAAATTAATTAGCGGAAGGTACAAGTATGTTTGTATGGAGTATGTGTAGAAGAGATTAAGTACTACACGTAGGGTCTGAAAATTAAACATTTTTTGTTCACGGACCCGGAAAAAAAATCTTCAAATTGACTTTGTACTTCAAACAAAAATATTAACAGGACAAAAATAATGAGAATGTGGTTTTTAAGAAAATTAAACCAATTCTACTCCGGACTTCTCAGATATAAAAAATCTTTTACTACTTCAGGCAAAAATACAACAGGAATGCAAATGTTTTAATAATGGAGAATGAATAAACCCAAATCATTTTTTTTTACCCAAACAAAGAAACAAAAAAACCGAGTTGTTCGTAAAATATCAATCGCCAAATACGTAAGCCTGGATTCCTTGGAAGAACGTAAACAGCAAAACTATAGCGGTCCAGTATTTTAAGATGGTCACATTAATGGATCATTCCCACTAATTCTACTGCACAGTCCTACGATAGAACAAGTGGGATTTTTTTTTCCTTTTTTTCCCACTAGTTCTACGATTCAAGGTGGAACGAGATCGTAGAACTAGTGGGAACGAAAATTCCCACTAGTTCTACGATATAATTTAGAGGTGTTACAAAATCGTAAAACCTGCGGAACTCAAGTCTCTCATTCGTTGCATCACACAGTTTAGGGTACAACTACGGCACAAACTACCAGGAGAATAGAAGTAGGCATCAGCATATTGCCACCGAAAGCTGTAGTGTCGGTGTCATTTGTTAGTTTGATTTCGTTTTCGTTGCCACCGACTTCAGAAACTGTTTTTTCTTCTGAAGTTTATTTTTCACATTTTTATTTGTTTTTGTTTTTTTGAAGTCGGTTTTTTTAGCAAAAAAGTTTTTTAATTTTTCAATTTGTGAGTTGTCTCATACCAATATTTACTATGCATTTAAAATTCAACCAAGAATTTTTTTTTGTTGGAGGGATCCAAGAATTGGAACACCTGGAAATTCCAAACGAGAGTCATATTAAGAGGCCAAGATTTTTTGGATTTGGATGTGGTCGATGGTAAACAGGAAAAGACGAAGGGAAATGCGAAAACTAGGGCAATAAAAGACGCTAAAGCGCAAATGTTAACAGTCACTCGTATTAGTGACGAAGTTATCTATATTAATAACTAGCTGACCCACGTAACTTCGTCTGCGTCACAGTATATAGCTTATAACCTTTCGTGATAAATCGACTATCCAACATAGAAATATTTTTTCAATTCGCGCGTTCAACTTAACAAACAAACTCTTCAGCATTAACATTTTATTCGTCCGCGTGTATTTTGAAAATATAATACATATAGTCTATGTTACTCGGTAAAGGTGTAGCTTTCTAATGTGGAAAGAATTTTCATAAATATAAATAAAATTTTAAAAACCCCCGACTTACTTATTTTTTGCAAAGCTTATTTAACCCATATGGTATTAATCCATATGTAAATAAATATGATTGTTAGAACGGAAATTCAATGCAGAATATTTGTGCCCTTTACTCTATATATATATATATTTTTTTAAACACGCTGCCCCACACTAGGAATTTCTCCTGTATCGTGGGTGCGTTCACAAACATTTAAACTCACATACACAAATATCCAGACCCGAAACAACTACCTGTAGGCCATACAAATATTGGTTCCGTGCGGGAATCGAACCCGCGACTCGTAGTGCAGCAGTCAACTACTTGAGCCACTGCGCCAACCGTGCCGTATTGTAATATAGTTTAAACAAATATACACACACACAGACACGTCAAACTTATAACAACCCGTCGTTTTTGCGTCGGGGGTTAAAAATCGGCAGAGTCATTTTTGAGTTAAATCGTAACAAACAAAAACTCTAATCTTGCCTCTCTATAATATTAGTTTAGATTAAAGAAGTAAAAAACGTCATGGTGACAATGTCTGTCTAAAATTTTATTTTCTGATTTTATTTTATTTCATTAAAACCCTGATTTATTTGCATCAATATCCAAGCAACCTTCATCACCCATACCCCAGATACACTCCCCTGTCTGAAAATTTGAGCAACAATCTTTGAAAATTAATGAATTAATACACGAAGAAAAACGCCCCTAGTTTGTGCTGGAGTGTGTTGCATGACTTGGAAGGGTGTAACGCCGAGTAGCACGTCCCCGTCGCGGTGCCAAACCAGTGGGTGCTATTGTAGAAACCTGAAACTTCTGTGCGGAAATATATGAGAAGTGTTCACATGACAACGGTCACCGAGGCTTCGAGGCGCCCGAGGCTCTCAGCGCGACTGCGCCGCGCGCTTATCTTTCAAGAGTGTCGACAGTCGTTAACTCGTGTCGTTTAGACTTTTACAGGGTTTTTTTTATTAGATATTGTTTTAGTTTAATTTAGTTAATTTTAAAGTTAAGTTTATTTTATAAGTGATATTTTATGAGTATTTGCAGCAGCGATGTGGTGGGCAGTTGGGAACGTGCACGACATCAGCGCCATTTCGCAAACGCAACTCGAGGGGCGTATGTCAAATAGTGAATGACATTTGCTTATTATTTTGTTTACATTAAAGTAATTAAAAATAGTTTAGAAAGACAATAAATAGTGTTTTTAGAGGCATTTGTTAAAAACAGTATACGGAAAAATGGATGTTATTATAAAAACTGGTTTTGAGAGTGTAAAACACAAAATAAGTTTCCAGCCCCAAACTATGATAAAAAAACAATTAAATTGGTTTTATCAGGTCACGTAAGGAATGTTGAAGAACTAAGTGTTGGCGACGGTCAACCTTTTTATACCTTTTTATTTTTTATTTATTTTTGAAATGTATTTAAATAAAGTACATATTATTTTATTTCGCTCTTTTGTTTGGTTGTTTCACGGTAGTGGAAAATAGTAGATGTGTTGGTTTAGTGAATTATAAAAATGTGTGTATTTGTTGGTAAGTAAAACAGTAATATTTAATATATCGTTTTATTGGCCAACCTTCCCCGACCAGCTATATTCCTATTAATTACAGTCCATAATTAACACTAAGAACTAATGGCAATAGTTATTTAATACGAACCAACATCATTCGTCGAACATCGGTGACCTTAACACCCTATAAAACTTGTTTAAACGTAACTACTCTACTAGCCTAAAACAAACATACATTTTAGTACTCTACAGTAGATAAAGTATATATATGAACATTTTAATTATTTATTACAGATCAAAAATTCTCGGGTTGTCAGTGAAGTAAAATGCAGCTGCATTTATGACCAGAGCGGCAAATGCAAACATGTTGCTGTTTCAATCATTATGTTACATCAACAATAAAGCTGGTCATTCAAAAACAAGCTGTGAACAACAATGGAGAAAACCCAGTATTCGTCTATTTGTTCATTGTAAATATTTCAAAGAGAGGTACTTTCAAGATACTCGTATGTATGTTTTGTCATCACAGTGATCAGTATAAATAAAAGTATTGCAAATTTTATAATGGTTTTTTCCCTTAAATTTATTTCAGAGAAGATATTGACTTGACATCCTTGATTGACCAGACGAGGTTGAGTTTGATGTAATTCATTTCCTTCTTCCATTATTATTTTATTTGTTGTGGTATCCTAGACTTCTGTTGTTGTGGTATCTTCAGCTTTTTGTGGTTGTTCATTTGATTAGGCGTGTAAATCTAATATCTAGCTAGAACATGTGACTCGTACACCTTCTGCTTTCGATATACTTTTCGGGTATATCGTGGGAAACTGGGAACATAACTCGGACTTGGTTGCGCGTCAGATTTGAAATATTCTTGTATGAAATGTTCACTGCAAATTTTATCCTCAAGTTTTGGATACCATGGCGATCCATCAACACTAAAAAAATAGTTAAAAAATATCCTACAAAATGCAGAGCAAATAAAATTGATTTAATTGAAATTGTAATTTAAGAATATGTCCAATATCATTTATTTCTTTCTTTTTACAGTCTTACTACATGGGTACACCTCTGCCTAACCCTTCGGGGATTTCAGGCGGGATGTTATGTTATATTCATGTTCATTTTTGCAGTTTAAAATACACCAATGAGCCATTTCCAAAACAATATTGACAAGTTTCACTATGCCCCAATATGCATGCATATTAGGAAAGTACACAAACCTCAAAATGCTTCCACCTCAGACTCTGTCATAATACCCACACCTACAACACCGATTACATCCTGTTTCGACCCATTTTGGAAAACCCTCTCAAAATTAAAAAACACCGTTCCAGTACTAAAACGAGTTCCCCGAGGCGCAAGACCGCTCCTAGCCCAGAATTTAGCAAGTTGCGTGCGCCTTGCCGTCTTGGAGAACTCACTAAGTGCTTGGGAACAACTGCTCACCTTTCCTTATCGAATCCTTCATGTGCAAAAAAATTTGGCTAGCAAAAAAACTCAAAATCAGCACAAATTAAAGAAAATTGTAACGTTTCGGCCCAAGATTTAGATCCAAAATTCCCGACACAGAGAATTACATTAAGAGGTATTTCCCACCTAGTGGAAACTAGGTTAGGGGAAGGTTACATTAGCGGAGCAGCCAGGATTCTCTTCAGCAGCGATGTGGTGGCACCGTGCTCTCCAGAAACACTTGCGGCTCTGGAGACCAAACACCCTGCCCCAGCCGGTGGCCTTTCCTTTCCTGATTCACCTGATTCGGACTTTCATTCCCTCACTATTACAGGTCGAGAGGTGGTTACAGCCGTTTGTTCCTTCCGGAGTGGCTCCGTCGGCGGCCTCGACGGCCTAAGTCCTCAACACCTAAAGGACCTAATTTGTTCTGGCGCCGGGGAAGCTGATGAGTTGCTTTTGAAGGAGCTTACAGCTCTAATTAATCTTATGCTCTCCGGCAAGGTGAACGAGTCCGTCATCGACATTCTGTACGGGGCCAATTTATATGCCCTGCGCAAAAGAGATGGTAAATTTTATGGTGAGGCTGTTTCGAAAAAAATTCCAGCCCCTGCAGCTAGGTTACGGCTCCAAGGAGGGCTGCGAGGCTGCCGTACACGCTTTGTCGACCTACCTAAATTCTGGTAAAGGTGAGGTCATCCTGAAGGTTGATAAAAAGAAGAAGCTAAAAAGGAATTACCTCTTTATAGTTTTCTTTGGCAATGTTACAGACACCCATCTAAATTACTACATCGGGACAAACTTTTGGAATCTACTGATGGCTGTCAACAAGGTGACCCCCTTGGGCCAGTGATTTTTAGTTTAGCTATCCACCCAATTATTCGACAGCTAAATTCTAAATTTAACGTTTGGTATCTTGATGACGGAACCTTGGGAGGCGATGTAGATTCTGTTTTACAAGACCTACATTTCTTAAAAAATGAACTACATCACATTGGCCTCGACCTCAATATTTCTAAATGCGAAATTTTTGTAACAGACAGTTCTGACAGACAACTTACTTATTCAAAATTTAACACAGCAACTCCTGGCATCAAATTTACAGAAAAAAACTCCCCTCGTCTCCTTGGTCTTCAATCTTTGAAAATTCTTTTCCCGATTTTATCAAGGAAAAAATTCAAAATTTCAATGATCTTTCGGAAAAACTACTCCAAATTAATATGCATTCGGCCATCACCATAATTCGTTACTGCTGTTTCGGACCTAAATTAACATATTTCCTTCGTGCTTCCCCTTTATGGAGGCACACTCACCTTTTGGACAGAATGGATCAAATTATCAGATATACGTTATCATCCCAAGTAGCAAAATATGGTTCTGTAAGTATCCTAGGAGCACGCATTTTTTAGTCCTATAGAAATCCTCAAAACGTCTATAGAACCAGATTTGGGCGCAGTTTATAGGACTATTACGTCCTATAGTTGTCTTTTAACAGTCCGGTAAGGTGCTATTCGATTTTATAATTATCTTATTAGTGCTTTTACAAGATATAATTGTCCTATAAAGATCCGGTAAACGCACTGAGCTAGCGCGATTATTCCTCTAACGATCTGACACGTGTAGCTACTGGTGTAATTGATCCAACAGTTGTCATTGTAATGCCATTACTAGAATCGTTCATTCGTGCATTCGTTCTTCATTCTTCGATGACGTGCTGATGTCTTAAGAAAAAATATTATATTTTTGCAAAGGGCAATTCAATCATTTCTATTAGTTTGACATATTATTATGTAACTTTTGTCTTTTGTGCCAACTAAACAAAGCCTACTAAACTTGCGAAATTAATTTTATTGATAAAGTGTTCGATGATAACAAACATATCTTCATGCCCCTTCAAAACTAAACATATTTATTATTTGTTTATTCTATTAATAATTAACAAATATTCAAGCCGCCATAGGATCCAGATCACGTGCCATATTATGGCATTATCAAAACTTTTATAAAACAATTTAGTCAAAGTTAAGACTACTACAGGATACCTACTTCGCCACCATATTTATCTTACCTATAAAAGTTGGAGGGCATGCTAGTTTGGTGCTGACTATCCATTAGAAGTCATGACTAAGACAAATCAATCCTATAATATCCTTTACCTATACCAGCAATATCTAAGACGATTTTAGAAGTGCATGTCTTATTATAGTAGAATGAAACAAGACGTTAACAAGAGCAAATAGTCATATTAAATGCGTTTATAAGATCAAAAGCGACACTATGCCAATTAGTCTTATAACTTGCGCTTATTAGACTGCTAGTTCTAGTGACAATCGTATAAGTAATCCTGTAAACGTTTATAAAACTTGTTATACTCGTAGAATCGTTTGTACTTGTAGCGCAAATCATCTTGTGAGATGCTGTTATTAGATCACTGATCTTAGTCAAAGCGTGTATTAGATTCTTACAAGACGTTTAGTCTTATAAGTCGATTACTATAGGACAATTTTGCTGCTTGGGATCTATTTTAAATGTGGCTGGCATTGGATGACCGAGCTTGGGCACAAGCTACTCTTCCCATACGCATGGGAGGACTCGGCGTCCGCAAAATTTCCAGTTTAAGTTTACCGGCTTTCATATCTTCGGTCCACGGCACTGAGAAGTTTTATTTTTATTTTATTTGGAACAACAAACAATTACATAATAAAGTATAAAGACATAAAACATAAAATTAACAATTATGTAATCTACAGCGTTATTCACAGAATACAAGCAAAATATTAATAAAACGCTTCAAATAAAAATTGAAAGTAACAAAAATATTAATGCAAAAAAAAAGACATTGATTTTAAACTTTTAAATAACAGGTAGAAACTAATAACAAGTACATGTCCATTGAATACAAAACATATTGACCTATAATACTCTAAGATGAAAAGGATAATCCTATCTTTTCCACATCCACATTTTCCTTGATCGCATTGCGAGTCGAATTTCGGAATTTTCCACGTGTTGCACAGAATAAATCGATGTCAACAAAATGTTTATTATAATTGTCAACAAGACGTCGCAACGGTGCCCGAACACCAGCATTTGTTCTACATGCTCTCACCGCAAACAACGGTTGCTTGCGCACTGCACGCAAATGTATTCTCCTAGGAACAAAATAACAAATTTTGTTACACATATCGGCACCGTCATACGTATTTCTGCAGAAGTCGTACAGGAGCATGGTCTCCAGAAACATACGACGGCCCATAAGGCTTAGAAGATTATATTTTTTCAGTAAATCGGCATATGACGCAGAAGAGTGAAAGCATCTGTAAATCATAGATCTTAAAAATTTCTTTTGTACCATTTCTAGGCAGTTAGAATATTTCATGTATAGGGGATTCCACACCGCAACTGCATACTCCAACTGAGATCTAATTAAGGTCTTGTATAGATAGAGGTAAGTCTGAGGGCGCACGAATTCAGTGGCTGACCGCATAACAAATCCATACATGCGCCAAGCCTTGTTAATAATTGTATTGATGTGTACATCAAGATGAAGTTTGTCGTCAAAAATGATACCCAGATCGCGAACCATGGTAACTCTATTTAAAGTGGCATCATTTAGAGAGTACTGGTATCTGATAATGTTTTTGTTTTTGGTGATGCTCAAATAACAACATTTAGGCACGCTTAGTTTTAGTTTATTACACACGCAGTATTCAGACAGTCTATTTAAATCACTTTGCAAAGCAAAACAATCGCTATGGTTTTTAATTGGTCTAAATATTTTTAAGTTATCTGCGTATAAAATAAATTTTGAATTTTGGAAACATTTACCTATATCGTTAATGAATAATATAAAGAGAAAGTTAATCAGGAATATCCTGGCTTCCACACTGATTAATTTTGATGTGCCGTGCTTCTCTGAGGCTATCGAGGCTTGAAAACTCGCTCGCCCAAACACTGAAGCACCCGACCATCCGTTTTCCCAGAGACGGTGGGAAGACCCGTTTTGCAGAGTAGTTCATAACAATTTAGTGAACACGTCTGCTACTACTGCTGAGCGTGCGCGCCTGCTGGCTGTGGGTGAATGGGAGTCGGGTCTTTGGCTTCACACACTGCCGTCGTCGAGCATTGGCACTTTGTCCGACGACACGACCTTCCGCCTCGCTGCTTCTTTGCGCCTTGGTGCCGCCTGCTGTTCTCCTCATCGCTGTCAATGTGGTGAAGCTGTCAACAGCCTCGGTCACCACGGCACAATATAAATAAAACCGACTTCAAAAACACAAAAAAGTGAAAAATAACTTTAGCTTCTGAAGTCGGTGACTTTTGTTTATTTTATTCAGTTTTTTTGTCACCGACTTTAGAAGCTAAAGTTATTTTTCACTTTTTTGTGTTTTTGAAGTCGGTTTTATTTTTTGCAAAAAAGTTTTTGTTTTTCCATTTTTAGTTGTAATATCCTTTACAAATATTTGATACTAGCTGTTGCCAGCGGCTTCGCCCGCTACAACTCGAAAATTATCCCACGGGAAGATAAAATCGGGATAAAAACTATCTTATGTGTTAATCCAGGTTATAAACTATCTGTGTACCAAATTTTATCCAAATCCGTTCAGTAGTTTTTGCGTGAAAGAGTAACAAACATCCACACATCCATTCTCACAAACTTTCACATTTATAATATTAGTAGGATTCATTAATTTTACGTTGTTAACAATACATGTCACGGTAATAGGCTTATCCGCAATAAAATGGAACTTAACATACCTAACTCTCGAAATCTGGGCGTCCTGTACACATCTGCGTACCCCGTCAGAGCATACAGGCGTGATGGTAAGTTAAGATGTTGCGTAAACAATAAACATCCAAGCGATTGCAGCAATCACGACAGATTTGCCGTCTATTTTTGAAGAGTTCTATTGTATATCTCCGATGATCAGGATCAGATCTTCACCAAATTTAAATGGGACCACCTCAGGAGTATACTCTTTCAAATAAAAAAAGAATTTTGAGAATCGGTTCACAAATGGAGGAGAAATCAGGTAACATACATAAAAAAAAAATACATACACACGAACATATAACCTCCTCCTTTTTTGAAGTCGGTTAAAAATTGACAGTACGGAAACTACCTACAAACGCTCGAAACCGCACACTCACACAAACATGCGCATCGACGGGGCACTTCGGCAGACTTCGCAGTGCGCTCAGTTGTGCGTGCCGCTCCGAGACGAGTGGTCAGTTGGTCACGTATAAGTTCATATCTCCCGATATTTTTTTAAATGCAACGAACGTATTGCGCGGTATACGGCTGTGTCAACTCGGCTTCATCAGCAGAAGAAAGTATTTTTAATCGACTTCCAAAAAGAGGGAGGTTCTGAATTCGTCGGTTTAGTTTTATTTTTGTATCTTATTTGTTTCCGCATAACTCCCTCATTTATGAACCGATTTGAAAAAATATTTTTTTAATCGAAAAAGTATACTCCCAAGATGGTCCCACTGTTACCATGTCTGGAATCTTAACAAAATCGAGGGCAACCCTCAAATTTTATAGGCACGTATTACGTGTTTCGTATTTTTTCTAATGCTATTTAAGTATTCACATCTGGCAGTCCTCATGTTGATGAGCTGATGATGGAAGGAATAACTCCTTAACGGTTAGGAGTTGGAGGATAATTCTTAAATAAAATCTTATGGGGTTGTATTCTTTCGGGTTATCTAGGTGAGCTGATTGTGGAAGGTACAACTCAACGGTTAGGAGGTAAAAGCAATTATAAGAGAATCTAGAAGGTTAAGGGTTAGGTTTCTTGGTTGAATGTTAAATGCATCGTAACTGTTAGTATAGCATATTACAACTAAAAATGGAAAAATGAAAACAACTCTTTAAAAAAATAGCTTCTGAAGTCCGTAACTTTTGTTTGTTTGATTTCCTTTTTTTTTTTAATGAGCATTGCCCGCGCGCAACCTGTGTCGCAGCCGTGGATAGCGAGCGCCCACTCTATGAGCGCACGAAACGTTATCGACTATCGTCCAACCGCGGCTCGCTCCCGCCAAAACTTGTAACAGGTTAAGCCGCGTGCGCCGTTATGACAAAGTTAAAGATCTATAGTTCTACAAGTTGTTGGAGTGTACTAAACTGTTTTCCGTGTTTAAACTACATAAATGTCTTTTGTTGAGATTAACCGACGCCATAAGATAACCTATTTAGATTGTATTTGTAAGCTAGCTTTTTTTAATTCGATTGATTGATCACAACAGAATAAAAATATTACGTTGAGAAGTTATCTAGGGACTTCAGCAACCGTGCATAAAAGGGACAACCCTATGGCTTCAATGGAGCGTAGGTAGTTATCGCATCAACTAGGCTTAGTTTCGCTACTGTCCATATTTATACTGTGACCACGGCCTGTCATGCAGCCGTAGTGCTGGCCGTTTTGCGCGGCACGCGAACTTAAACGACATCATCCGACGTGCTCTTGTCGCCGTCGGCGTACCAGCTGTTTTAGAACCCAATGGCTTGGCACGCGACGATGGCAAAAGACCGGACGGCATGTCTTATTTTTCCTTGGAAGATGGGTAGGCCTTTAGTGTGGGACGCAACATGTGTCGATACTCTTGCGCCATCACATCTTCCAAGTTCATCGTGCTGCGCAGGTGGTGCGCAAATATAGTAAGTAAACTTTGTGGAAACTATATTTTCGAGCCGTTTGGGGTTGAAACTCTGGAGCCGTGGGGTCCGAGTGCTCATAGCCTGTTTATGAAAATTTCAAAACGCTTAGTTGACGCTTCTCGTGACCCAAGGGCTGGCTTTTATCTTGGCCAGAGGCTAAGTGTGTTGATATATGGGAATTTTAATGTTTATGAATGACTGACAGGTTAGTCTATGGTCCTTTAAAAAGATGTTTCGGTTCGTGTTTTCAAATTATGAAGGCAGGTGTCAGAGTTCGAAATAAACTATGGGACAGTGAAGTCTAGTGAAAAATTCGATATAAAAAATGTGTTATATTTGAGAGTAGTTTTATTTTGATACAGTGTACGAATGGATCTCACAATAAGAGAGTAAGTACATACATTCCTACACCCCAGAGGTTATGGGCCTACACGCAGCAAGAGGTTTAGGGCTAATTTATTACGCCAGGATGTAGGAAGAGGGAAAAAAGAGCCTGAAAAATGTTTTGGAGTAACAATTAATATTTTCGAAAACATTTTTTTTTGAAATAACAATGGAAGATATCAAACTGTCAAAATTGACTAATGAAACAGAATACGTTATTTGGAAGCAGAAATTGTTGCTTTTGCTAACAGTCAAAGAATTGGATGTAGTTTTGGAGGAAGGAGCGGATTCAAAGAAAGATTTTTCTAAGAAGGATGCAAAAGCAAAATTATTTATTTTAAGCTCATTATGTGACAAATATACAGTTCATGCAATAAATTGTAAGAAAGCGAAAAATATTTTAGAAAAAATTGACAATCTATTTCTGGGACATAAAGAGACACAAATTTCTAGCCTTTTGGAAGAATTTTATAAATACAAGTTCAGAAATGATGATTTGATGACAGACATCGCAGAAATAGAAAATAAAGCGACAAGAATAAGAAGTTTAGGCTATGAGTTTGACGATCAGCAAATTATGACAAAAATACTTTCACATCTACCGGAGAATTTAATACATTTTAGAACAGCTTGGGAATCAACATGTAAAGGAGACAAAAATTTAACTAATTTAATTTCAAGGATTAATCTGGAAATAAGAATGAAACAAGAAAGTACAATCAGACATGAAGAAAAACCATCTACATCTTTAGAATATTCTGAACATGACAAGGAGAAAGAATTGGAAAACAGTTTCTACGTTAAAAATTGCTATAAATGTGGAAAAATAGGACACATTGCGAAATTCTGCAAAACATCTACATATGATAATGGGAGAGCAAACAACAACATAGCTAAATGCTATAAATGCATGAAGAGTGGACATAGATATGCAGATTGCAACTCACAATATAATTGTGTATATTGTAAGGATAACTCTCACTTTTCAAAGTTCTGCCTAAAGCAAAATGTAAGTAACTTTTATACAGATAATTCAAAAGAAGTTGAATTCATATTAGATTTTGGTACAAGCAGTCACATTGTTACTTCAGAAAGTTACCTTGAAGATAAAAAGGAAATTAATTATAAAATTATGACAGCAGATGGAAATATACATCATGTAAACATGATGGGAAACCTGTATTCAGATAACATTATTTTAAAAAATGTTTTATGTGTTCCCCAACTCAAATAGAATTTAATATCTGTATCTAGATTAACTGATGATAATTATTTATTAAAAAATTTAAGAACATGCTGTCAACTCGCAAGCAAAAACTCTGAATGCATAGAGACATTTGAACGCAGAGAAGACGGTTTATATTACTTGAAATTATTAATAAGTATGACAAAGCCAGTCGTACTTCCAAGGTCAATCAATGCTTGTCATGTAGATGTACATTTCTAGCATCGTGCATTGGGTCATGTACCTGTTAACAAGACAAGGAATCTTGTTCAAGGCATAAACGGAGGCCTAGGAAAAGAAGTTGACATCTGTGAAGTCTGCACACAATCTAAATTATGTAGAAAACCATTTAAAACAAATAGACAGAGAGCCAGTCAACCATTAGAAATAATTCATAGTGATATTTGTGGTCCTATTCAAAAAGAAACATGGGATGGTTACAAATATTTTATCACATTCTTGGATGATTATACTCATTTTGTTAAGGTTTTTCTAATCAAAAATAAAAACGAGGCTTATTCTAAAATTATAAATTATATTAATTTGGCGAAAAAACATTTTCAAACAAAAGTTAAAACATTTAGATGCGATAATGGTGGTGAATTCACTAGTAAACAATTTAAAATGTATTGTAATAACAAAGGTATTAATATTGATTACAGTATTCTATATTCTCCACAATTAAATGGTAAAGCTGAACGATTGAACAGGTCATTAATGGAACGAACAAGAGCATTGCTGTTCGATATGCAGCTACCACATGAATTATGGGGTAAAGCCGTTCTAACTTCTGCTTATTTATTGAACAGGAGTGCAAATAGAAAAGTGGAAGCTACAAAGGGCGTCAATCTGTATCTGAATCAGTGCTTTTAGTCTACTTCCAGCATTTATCATGTACAAAGAAGCCAAGTAGCCTATGGTGCATCTATTCGATGCTCAGGTCAACAATAAGCATCAGAAATAATATACAAATTAATACATACACAAATTACTAGCAAATCAGAAGGACATCGTCCTAAGAAATCAAAAGTTTTCACAGCACAAAATGTGGAAACGTTTCTAAATGAAGCCCCTGACCACAGCTTTTTTGCCACAAAAGTAAGTACCTACCTATTTATTAGTAACTAAAATAGCTACATAACTACTTACTATACAATAAGTATAGGTACTAGCTACCTCGCTCATGAATCGATCGCTTGTGTGCTATGTACTGATGATTGTGATGTTTTGACTCAAAGTTGAATAATAATTATCATTGTAAACCTTCGTAAGCTTTATGTGTTGTTATTAAAAATAATAAACTTTCTTAGATTAGACAGACACACACACAAGTGTGTCAGTCAAATATAAAAAAAAAAAATATTACGTAAGTTACCTTCTTACTTAAATACTAACCTACTTACCTATATTTGTTACTGGTGGCATTGATTTTCGGAGTGAATAGCGCTTGTAGTGGAAATGAACCCGTAAACAACAAAATCGGAGATATCGAAAAACATCCAGATTTGTTGCTGGTAAAGCCAGCAGTGCAAGTACGTAGCACTCGATTCGATAAATCTGACAGTTATTCTCGAGAAAATGAGCTTTTATCGAATCGAATCGATGTCGCAAGTACGTAACTAATATTATAACGATCGGTAGTTATACTCTAAAATTTAAACGATTTTATCGAAAATGCAAGTACGAAACGACATTTTGACAGTTGAGATCGACAATTTACGCTGTCGATCTCGATAATTTATCGACACCTTGTAAAAGCGCGATAAGCCTATCGAACACTACTTATTTTTTTAATGGATTTAAAACTTTTATTGCTGGGTGATGAGGAAGAACGGCAGCACCATCACAATGTGATGCGTATTCGGAGGCGACGTTTTAGAGATACAAACAATCCTCTGGAACTTCCAGAGGACTGTTTTGTTCGTCTCTTTCGGGTGACTCGAGAAGTGGCAGTAATTTTAATTCAAGGAATAGAGGTAGACGTACGGAGGACACGATCCACTGGACTCCCTGTCCATATCGTGGTAAGTACCTAGTGTTTTTTTACTATAGGTCTCAGATCAAGTAAAAAAAGGTAGATACCGCACCGCCTTTGCTAATACTGACGCCACAAAACTACGCTCCTTCAAGTAAACACACGCGCTCACTTACACATAGCATCAAACTACGCTCAATTTCGTTTGAAAAGCTAAAAATAAAATTTTATTGTGATTAAACACGACGATATTTATATCTTTCTCAAGAAACTAGAAAGTAATGTCATCTGTCAACAGTGTTAACGACAATTTTTTTTTGGCAAAGGTAAACACGACGACGCTAAGAAGATGGGATATTTTCTGTATTTTTACTAAAATAAACGGCAATTTTGGTAAATACTAGTAGTTTCTCTGAAATAAACCCTTAAACATTGTTTACAATGCCGAACATCTATGAAAAAAAGGATTTTATAGATTTCTCGGACATTAGTCGTGCCACTGAAATCCCACCTTAAATGTTTTGTCGTAGTACTAATATACTAATCTGTGGTTTTGTCTTTGGACGTCCTCAGTGTTGCCATTTGGCTGTCGATCCTTATCGACTCGATTCGGCCCACGATAAATCTTGTCAACGCGTGTTACGCACTTCCAAATTCGATAACAAGCTCGATAAAACTGACAACGATAACGATCTCGATGTCTTATCGATGCAAAGTTCGTACTTGCACTGCAGATACAAAATCAAAGAAAGAACGGTAATTCGTAGTCCGTGGAGAATACGTAAGAATTATCGAAAAATACAAAGCTCTACCGCCCCTCTAATATAAACACTAACAGATTTTTCATAGCATCATTTTTCATTTCATTGGAAAAAATTAAATCAGCAGCATGCCAAAAGAAATTGCGAAATACCTGAAATTGACAAATGCCGAGCTCTACACGGGCCATTGTTTCAGGAGAACATCGGCTACTCTATTGGCGGGTTCGGGAGCAGACATGACCCAGATTAAAAGACACGGTGGCTGGAAATCAGATGTAGTAGCAGAGGGCTACATTGAAAATTCTATTCAAAATAAGGATAAAATTAGCTGCCCCATTAGTGACAACATCAAACTAAAAACGGCTTCGGCCGTCTACGAAACCGTAGTTTCGTAACTGGTTTCGAAGAAGGAATGATTTGTCCTTGTACGTAACTAGTTTCGATGGAAGAATTATTTGTCTTTGTACGAAACCACGGTTACGTACAAGGAATTTTTGCAAAAATATGAAATTTAACTAGTTACGAACAAGGAATAATAATTCTTTTATCGAAACTTGCGATTTATGTTATGATTGGTCCAAGATCCCATAGCCGTAAATGTCAATCTGCAAATTTCCAAAAAATTATACAGGGTGTAACTGTAAACCAACCCTTTACGAAGCCGACGTCCAAGCATTTGGAATATCAAACTCCCCTACCCCTACTCAAAAATTATTGCTGGGAAACGACATTTTTTTTGGGGCGAAAAATCACATTTTAGTGTTAAAAAAATATTGAAACCAGCCAGACCAATCGGAGAGGCCTAGTTATGATAGGAGCTTCTTAGTTATGATCTTATTACTCATACTCGTGTATGAGTAATTACATCATAACTCTGTCATTTGTGAACCGATTTTCAAAATTCTTTTATTATTCGAAAGAGTATATTCCGCGTTCCAACTAGGGCCGCGCGGATTCTTGAGACCGAGCCACGCGGCCGTGCCCCGTGAGTGTGGGACGGTTGTCGGTCTACTTCAAAGAAAGCTGTGTAGCTCTGGGTTGTCGATCAGTGCGCTAGTGCCTCTACATAGAGTTGTGTATTATCTCTCTCGTATGGATCAGAAATGCGACCGTCTTGGTCAAAGAAGCGGATGATTCAGCCACCTTTGCCATTCGTACGGAAGCCGACATATCCAGCAAAATCGCACCAAAAAACCATCCCTAGAGAATTGCTAATAATTAAACTTTTATTAAATAGTAAATTAAGTGCTTCGGAATCATTTCTTGTTATAAGTATTAATCTAATTAAGCTGTCTCTTGCAGGTTCATCTTTTCTTTATGTTATTTGTCTCTTACGTAATTATGTAAAAGTGCCATTGTTGAGGTACAATATGTCTTATGCTAAAAAAAAATGGTCCGCTAATTATTTTACGGTGCTCCTGCCGATCCTTAAAGTGTTGCTGTACAAATATGTCTTTGCCTTATTTATCTCTACAGGCGCCATATTGAACATAACATTTTTCATTGCTCTGTTTATAGTGTGTCGTTGTTGCATAATTTTACCAATATTGCTTTTATTTAATACTACTGGATTATCTCATTTTATTAATGGCTAATAATCATATATCTATATATTACCAGAACTGCCGAGGGATCAGGACAAAACTGAACACATTGTTTTTGAACATTCTGACAAATAATTACGACGTTATTATCTTTACGGAGACCTGGCTGACACCTGATATATCAGATAACGAATTTATTGACCAACGTTACCTTGTATTTAGATGTGATCGTGACCGTATTGTTACTAAAAAAAAAGACGGTGGTGGTGTCCTGATAGCTGTCTCTCGGGGATTAAAACCATCTTGCCTCGAATTATCGCCCCCTTTAACTTTACCTGAGCATACAATAGTTAAAATTCCTTCCCGCCGTGATAATTATAATTTAATATGTGCTACGTACATACCACCAAACGCTACGGAAGAAATATACATCCACTTTCTTGATACTCTCTCGGCTCTGTGTGATGATCCGCGTGTCGACAATATTATATTAACAGGCGACTTCAACATGCCACAACTCAACTGGGTTAAAGTGACTTCATTTATGGAATGTGCTACGAATACTTCCTCTAACGTAACTCGTCAACTCTTAAACTTCTGCTCACAACATAATATATTAACCAACTGTAATGGTCGTATTTTAGATTTGTTTTTCAGTAAAGCACATTCTGTAACGTTTACTTCTGATGTCCCTCTCTTGCCCATCGATACTCATCATCCAGCCTTTTACGTCCACGTACCTTTTGTACATTCACCGGGTATTTCTAATTGCAAAATTCCGAATCCGCTAAATTACTACAAAGCTGACTACGGCGACATAAATAAAGATATTAGTAATGTTGACTGGAGTGATTTACTTGAAGGGCTGATACCTGAGGAGGCGGTCTCTACTTTCTATGAAAAAATCTTCGAAATAATTAGATCACATACACCCACGTGCAAGCAGAGAAACTAATTTTCCCGTCTGGTTCTCACGTTCACTCATACGTACTTTTAAAAATAAAACTTGTGCCTGGGTAAAGTGGAAGAAATGCGGCAACATGTGAACTTCAACTGTTATTAGAACAAGGTTCAAAAGGGATGTTGATAGATGTTATAGAAGATACATGACGTCAGTTGAAGATAATATTGCCACCAATATCAAAGCTTTCTGGACATACATCTCCAACCGTAAAACATCAAATAGAATTCCTAGTACGATACATTATAAGCAAAGTTTAGCTAGTGATACAACTACAGCGTGTAATTTATTCTCTTCCTTTTTCCATTCAGTGTACGAGCCATCCACATTTAACGCGGATTCATGGGTACCTCCTCCTGCAAGTGCCGATCATGATATCAATCTGTCTAAATTATACTTCCCCGTAGAAAATATTCGTCGAGAACTAAAAATGTTGGACTCGACTAAAGGTCCTGGTCCGGACGGTATACCTGCGTTATTTTTAAAAAACACCTACAGTACAATATGCTATCCCGTATTTATACTATTTAACAAATGTATCTCGTGTGGAGTCTTTCCGGATATATGGAAACGCGCAAATATCGTACCAGTACACAAAAGTGGTGCCAAAAATAATGTAGAGATGTATCGTCCAATTTCCATATTATCAGCATTGTCTAAACTATTTGAAAAGCTTGTCCATGCTGAGATTTATCCAGTTATTCGTCATATTCTAATAAAAGAGCAACATGGCTTCGTCAAGGACAGGTCTTGTATAAGCAATCTCTTAATATTTACATCGCAGCTTTTTGAGGGTATTGATAACAGACAACAAACAGACGCGGTTTACACTGATTTCCAAAAGGCATTTGATAAAGTGGACCATAGATTGCTGCTCAACAAAATTGCGTACAATGGCATCAGAGGGGATCTCTTGCGCTGGTTTGTCTCCTATATAACCATACACAACCTTTTGGGTCCTATTGGTTAATAGGACCCAAAAGGTTGTGATCAATGGTTTCGAGTCTAGCTATATCCAAGTTACATCAGGAGTCCCTCAAGGCTCAATTTTAGGACCTTTATTATTTATACTATTCATAAATGACATAAAATATTGCTTTCTAAATTCTAAATTTCTCTTATACGCTGACGATTTAAAAGTTTTCAAACAAATCTCAAATGAACAGGACTGTATTGAATTTCAATGCGATCTTGATCGTTTCTCAGACTATTGCTCTTATAATAAATTGTACCTTAGCTTGCCTAAGTGTCACAGTGTAACATTCACTAAAAAGAAAAATATCATACAATTCAATTATCGACTTGCTAATAGTATTATTCACAAAGTTAGCAATCTTCGTGATCTTGGTGTGCAGCTAGACTCGAAACTTTATCTTGATATTCATGTAGAAAGCATTGTCAATAAGGCATATCAGATGTATGGCTTTGTAATGAGATCATCTAGAGATTTTCATCGACAGTCCACCTTCTTGCACCTATATAAGTCCATAGTTAGGCCGCAATTAGAATACGCAGTACCGATCTGGAATCCTTATTATGCTAAATATATCGAAATTATTGAATTAGTCCAACGTAAGTACCTTCGTACTATGCAATTTAGATGTTTTCGGAAGAAAACACCAATCAAATCGCTACTCAAAAAATACGATATGCTTACTTTACAGTCAAGACGCATTCTCCTTGAGTCAATGACATTATTTAGTATATTATGTCGTAACAAGTTTGATTGCCCGGACTTGGTGTCTGGTTTGTGTTACCTGGTTCCTCGAACAGTGCATGGACGGGAGGTACGCGCCAGACGACTGTTCGCCACCAGCTTTTGTAGATCCAATGCTGGTGTGCGCTCACCGCTATACCGTTTGGTCGACACATACAATTCGCGTTTTGATGCAATAGACATTTTGTTCCTAAGCAAATATAAATTTAAAAATGATGTAATTGCAGTTTTGAGGGATCAGCAGTAGGCTCCATATTCCACAATATGGATATCACTTTTATAGGGACCTGTATGATAATTACATCATGCATGAAATTATGTATTTTATTTTTAGTTTGTTACATCTTTTATAAAATATTGTTTGTCTTTATTTTTCTCTTAATTTATCTTTCTTTGAGTTAGCCCTGCTACAGTTTACGTTTGCTAACAGTTTGTTTTATTATTTATCATAGTAATCTGTGGAAAATGTTGTGGGTAGTATATTTGTTAATTTTAATTTTAAGTAGTTTTAAGGTTTTGTATACTTAATATACTACTGTTTGTTTTCCCAAATGAAATAAATAAATAAATAAATACAGGGTTAGGTAAGTTCCAATAATTAAAAGATGAAGGTCAGGTTCAGTAGACAGCAAACACGTCTACTGAACTACCTCAATCACCAAAATAATACCTCAATCGAAACCAGTTACGTACAAGGACAAATCATTCCTTCATCGAAACCTTGACAGTAAATTCTTCGTACGTAACCATGGTACACAACCGTGGTTTCGTACAAAGACAAATAATTCCTCCATCGAAACTAGTTACGTACAACGACAAATCATTCCTTCTTCGAAACCAGTTACGAAACTACGGTTTCGTAGACGGCCGAAACCCTAAAAACACCGTTGATAACTGATCCTTGGACAACAAAACACTATTCATCTAGCCCGCTATAGGTAAGGTTTGAAGGTTTAAAAGTAAAAATGGGGGTTCCGCAAGGCTCCATATTGGGCCCTTTCCTTTTTCTGGTATATATTAATGATCTACCCTATTTATTGAAAAACCAACCTCAGAATATGGTGTTATTTGCTGATGACACTTCCCTAATTTTTAAGATAAATAGATGGGCTCAAAATTTAGATGACGTGAATATTGCACTACTTCAGGTTCATAATTGGTTCACAGCAAACAATTTACTATTAAATGAAAAAAAGACTAAATGCATAAGATTTGCTTTACCGAATGTTAAAAGTAGTGACTGTGATATACTATTAAATAACGAGAAACTATAATTCGTAGATATAACGGTTTTCCTGGGGATTACGCTTGATTCACGGCTACAATGGGGTGCTCATTTAACATCTCTTGCAGGGCGGCTAAGTTCAGCAGCATATGCCATTAGAAAAATCCGTCAGTTTACTGATGTAGATACCGCTAGGCTGATCTATTTTAGTTACTTTCATAGTATAATGTCTTATGGCATTTGGGTAAGGGGACGGGCTGCAGACATTGAATCTATTTTTATTCTGCAAAAAAGAGCCATCAGAGCAATATGTGGTCTTCGTAGGCGCGATTCTCTGAGGGAACTGTTTAAGAACATAAACATCATGATGGTGCATTGTCAGTACATCTACGAAAACATAATGTACGTGAGAAAAAATCTGCATCTTTTTAGTAAAAGAGGGGACAGACACAATTATGTTACTAGGAATAGGGACCAGTTAGTTCAGCCAGGCTTCAGACTCGCTAAAGTAGACTCACCTTTCATGGGGTACTGTTTGAGATGCTATAACAAAATTCCACAAAGCATTCTTGAACTGAATGAGACGAAATTTAAAACATGCATCAAACGCACACTATACAAGCAAGCATATTACAAGTTGGACGATTATATCGCTGATAAAAATGCTTGACTTAATGCCGGTCCTGCTCCACAAGGACAGGGCGCTTAAATTGATAGCATTAAATAGGAGGAAGAAAGAAAAAGAATATTGTACAACTATCTTTGCAATCTTGGGAATGCCCAAAAAATGCCTGGAATGGACAGAAACTACTAATAGTCCTTAATTCTATTTAGAATAAAATATGTTAATGGAATATTTCTCAGGTTTGTATACCTAGGGTGAAAATATAACGATAATTAAAAGATTTATTTTGATATCCGTCTTATTCATTCTTAATTTATAATGGTGGTCAGTGTTTATTTGACATGAGTAATCGACATTCAGCCAAGCGGGAATCGTCAAATAATCATTAACGAACTATTCTGTAGAATTATTGCACAATAATCATTAATTTCATATTATTCGACCTATTTACACCGTAAATCTAATTGAAATAATAAATGTGTGTCAATATTAATTACTTAAAATAAAAAAAACTAATTATAAAACGTATCGTAGACTGTATGCATCACATGTCCTTTGCCTTATTGACAGTTTGACAGTTTGACATGAAATGAATGCATTTTCGTTTTTTCGATTGCTTGAATTTGATCGATTCACGGTTTAGCGGACTTTTGCGTTAGTGACTCGAATTCATTCAGGATATTATTATTATAACGACGACTGTGGCTATTTTTTAAGGATTTTGATTTTACTTCTGCACACGTTACCCATTTTGAACACGGACTTAGATTGGACCCGCTTATACGACGACTCGGCTTTTTGACGACGGACTTGAACCTGCTTTAAATACGACTCTGCTGTTGTTTTGGACGTGTACATTCAAAAATGAATAGAAACGTACACTGTATTAATTGCTATCTCGATATTGCAACGATGCGACGTAATCTCATAACAATGCAAAATGAGCAAGTACGTTGTTTAATACAGGCATGGATAACACCACAAGCTGTAAGTATTGAGATTCCCTAATTCTGTTTATATTGAACGCACTGGCATAAAACAATTCGTACATTATTTTTTCTTATTTCTCACAGGTTGAACAAGACAGTGTTGTTTGTGATGCATGTCTAAGGTTAGCAATTGAAACTATCACTGAGACACCAGGAACCAGTCGACCAGGGCCCCGAGTCTGCTATTCAATAGTGTCAGAATGGTCTATCAGTGATCTCATAATTGTTGATTTTGACAAGTTTGGTGTTGTCAAAATCAACAATTACCCATGGAATTCTTGCAACGAGCTGGGCCCCGAGTCTGCTATTCAATAGTGTCAGAATAGTCTATCAGTGATCTCATAATTGTTGATTTTGACAAGTTTGGTGTTGTCAAAATCAACAATTATGAGATCACTGATAGACCATTCTGACACTATTGAATAGCAGACTCGGGGCCCAGATAGACAAATAGGCCACCACCAAGTGTGCGTTTGCTGTGGACAGTCTGTTCTACGACAAGGATCACAACATGGCTTAAGAAATAACAGTGATCGTGAGAGGCACATAAGGAATGTAGTTGCACGCAGAATCGAACCACGCCAGGTAAGATCCCTGCTTACATAATAAGTTGTTCATTCCTGTGCCCCATTTCTGCATGATTCCCCGCTTATATCTTATCACGCGCAAACCACATCAATATCATGTCTTGTAAAAACCCTTTACAGAGTGCTTTTTATACATAGGTGGTATTGTTCATTTTGTCATAGCTAATAGCTGAAATAATTGATGTGGGTTCGAAGAAAGGAATTGTTAAGTGGTCATAGTGAACGAGTGCCCTGGGCTTTATACTCAACTCCACAGGTTTTAGTAAAACGAAACTAACTTTTACTTTTTATTTTTCTTGCAGCTACGTTCTTCAGATTTGATCTGCCACCCTTGTTGGCAACGATGCAATCGGACTACCTCACCCCCTGCTCCTCTTTCACCAAGTTTCTATCCAGGATGTAATATGACAGACAGACATGTGGTACCACTTTCATTGAGGGTTTGGCTCTTCAAGGACTACAAGTATTATGTACCAAAAAATTCAAATATATGTAGTCATCATTTAAACAGTGACTTATGGTATTAACTCCCTGCTGTGGAAGATATGAATCATGAGTTCACTGTGGATCACATCGAAGACTTTGCATCTTTTGTGAATTACGAATGTTGTGCTTTGGACTTCGAAAACATACACTTGATGGAAGAACATTTGATGTGGTACTTTCTAGGAATGAGTAGAAATAATTTTAGTACTCTAATGAGAGAGGTCCCCCGATTCTTCCCCGAGCTTCTACTGCCCTTGGAGCTTACCTGATGAAATTAAGAACTGGAGATTCTGATGAAAGAATATCATCTCTTCTACAAATACCGAGAAGCACACTAGAACGTCTAATGGCTAAAGCAAGGGAAAAACTGCATCAAGATTTTGTTCCTATGAACCTTGGAATTGGACATGTAACACGAGAACAAATTGCAGAAAGAAACCTTATTCTACCAAATGGTCTGTTTGGTGAAGTCGATGGAGAAAGGAAGCCTGTTGTGATTATTGATGGAACATATATCTATGTCCAAAAAAGCTCCAACTATTTGTACCAAAAAGAGACATATTCTCTACACAAATACAGAAACCTTGTGAAGCCATTCATGCTTGTTTGCTCCGATGGCTATATTATCGATGTGTTAGGCCCATATCCTGCAACAACGTCCGATGCCCAGATAATGAACAGTGAATTTGATGAACCCAGTAAGCCAATGAGGCAATATTTTCAGGATAATGACGTGTTCATTCTAGATAGAGGGTTCAGGGATTCCATTCCACTTTTGGAATCTTGTAATTATAGTGTTCACATGCCATCAACACTGCAAGTAAATGAATTTCAATTATCCACTCTGGAAGCCAATAAAAGCAGAAGAGTTACTATTTGTCGCTGGGTAGTTGAAGTCATAAATGGGATCTTCAAGCAGCAATTCAAATTATTTCGCCAAGATTTTTTTAACAGGGCATCTAAACATTTAATGACAGATTTCTCTGTGGCAGCAGCATTAATCAATAGATTTCATAGGAGAATAGTTGACAGGCCAGATGCTGTTGATATACTGCAAGTAATAAATGACAATATGTATGTAGAAAATAGACTAGCTACTTATGTGATCACAAATAATTTGAATCGCCGCAGAGCGCAATTCCATAGCATTAATATAAATAATAACAATGTTGCTGATTTTCCACAACTGACATACAGCGAAATGGTTTTGTTGGCATGTGGAACATATCAAATAAAACAGGCTCGTTCTTACTATGGCGAACATACACGAGCTAATGGTATATATGTCGTAGGATAATTTGATACTTCGAATCTTCGCGGAAATCCTAGAGGTTCCTAGGGGTTTTGCGAAAACGCGGATAATTAGACATAGGCGAAAAATTATCAAATCTTACTGGACAAAGTCAGGATTTTTGCGAAAATACTCGTTACTATTTAGACGGCCACCACAAAATATTTTTAAGACTCTAAGCCTAGGCACCAAATAAAATTTTCGGTTCCTAAAAAATTTTTAGGGGCGGCATGGGCACCGGGCCGTAGGCCGACGAAGGAGGCCGGCGGAGGCCCGGCACTTCGGGGACAGAAGATATTAGTGTTATTTAATATGCGAGCGAAGCGAGCGCGCGTTTACCTATGTCTAATTATCCGCGTTTTCGCAAAACCCCTAGGATTTCCGCGAAGATTCGAAGTATCAAATTATCCTACGACATATATACGATTGAGATATGCAGGGAAATGGATAACGCATTGGTTGAGGATTTAGCTCTTCCGGGTAATTGTTTTTTACTGCGAGGAAAAATACATAGCAGACATATTTCTCAAAAAATATATTTTGTTTACATAATAGTTAACAATTCTTTATCTGGGATTAGGGCTTTACAGCATCGTAATTGTAACTGCCTAGTGGGACGGCGAACAGTTGGTAGCTGTGCCCATACCATGTCAATAATATGGTACTTAGCATGGGCCCGGTACCAATCCAATATTAATCCTCCTGCAGAGTTTCTTGACGACATTTTAGTAGTTTTTAATGATGATTAAAACATTTAAATGCTGTTTTGTTGTTTAATTATTGCATATTAATCCTTAACCTTGACTTGACCTATATTTTAGAAAAATGTTTGGAACTGGCTTCCACCAAGTTTTTTGATAATTATTGAAATTGTAATGGGTTCCCTACGATTTGTAGTGTAATTTGGCGTATATTTCATTGTTGTTCATTTCAGGCATTTTTATATATGGCTGATGGGCATTCCCCTTTAGGCTGCCTGTCCACAGAAGCGGAGCGAGACTGCGGAGCGGAGAAACAGGGAAAAATTAACCAATAGGACTGCACAAAATCTTCGCTCCGGTCCCAGTATGCAATCCTATTGGTTAATATTTGTCCGTTTCTCCGTTCCGCAGCCTCGCTCCGCTTCAGTGGACAGGCAGCCTGAATCTCTTTAGTATTATATAATCGCATGCGCGTCGCCGGATGTCTGCGGCGGCGAGTGCTGTGGGTGCGGGGGTGCGCGGCGGCGCGTTCCGTGGCGGTGGGTCCGCGGGGCTCCGGGTAGCGGGGCGGCGGTTGTTGTTCCGTTATTTGGAGTCTCGTACATTCGTTGTTGCGGTGTGCGTCGCTGCGTGCTTTCGTGCTCGCAGTGTTCGTTGTTGCGGGCATTCGGCGGCGTGTGATTCGGCGTGTTGCCTTTCGGGATGACGTATTGCACTCGTAGTTTAGTTTTATGAATTGTTCTTCTGACATTCAAAAGTACCTGGTAATGGTTTAATTGAAATAAATGCTTTGACTTTGACTATCTCAAGCACCACCTTCACCAACTTTCACGATTCAAAATGGTCCTCAGCAGATCCAAGTTTCTGAAACTTTACTTAACAGTAATACTCAAATAAACTCCTCCTCCACTTCAATAAATACACTGAATAAAAATATAACTTTGTCTTTCCACAACTGGTCTAATGTATCAAACGTTACCTTTATCTTTTAATTGTTTTAAATAGGGTTACTAACAGACTGTAATTGTTATTTTAACAAATACTTTGATTCTAGTACTATTGGTTTTATCGTCTCGTAGATTGTGTGAAAAGTAGAGTGTATTCACCTCCGGGATAGAAGTGCCTTCGTCTTGGGCGACCTTGATTCCCACGCTGCACTCAGGATTCTTGTCTTAACTCTTCGTTTTGCTCGGGATTCAACACGGCGGCGCCCGCTACATAAGACACTACTTTATCCCCTTGGTGCATAATCTACTGTAAAAAACCCGGAAGCAGACCCAAACTCAGTTATTGAAGCAGGAAGTAAATTGTTATGCTTATTAAATTGGGGATGTGGAAGTCTGTCATTTGCCAAACCGATGACAAAACCCCAGTTTGATTTAGCTTGTCTACCTCCCATGCCAGATGCTGCAAGTCAACACCTATTACACCGACGAGGCCTGTCGCGAAACCCCGCTTGAACAAGCCCTCCCAGTCCTTCGCGCCAGCCAGCCCGCGATGCTGAGCCAGAAGTGCTTAACCAAACGTCCCTAAATAACAATACCATTCAGATCCAGCCTGTCCCTTGCTGTCCTCTCCCAGCGACGCCCTGAGCTGAGGCACGTTCGCCACAAGGGTGCCCTCAGCATGTAGTCGCTTAAATTTTAAGTTTATTTGCCCTGGCTGGAGGCCTTAATTTCAAGGCATCCACAGGAAAGTCCTGTTAAGCATCGTAGCCATCCTTCCTCTCTAGGATGAACTGCGAAATGCCAATCTCAAAAAATAAAGCCAGACTCAACATCACCCACTGGAACAGAGGGACCCAAGAAGGAAGCAACAGCACCTTAAAATGTTCTCTTATCATATTCGCAATCTTTCCAGGGTCACCCATCCCTTCTACGCTCACCAGAAACCCAGGCCTTAATTCCAACTTACGAGTGGATTTCCAAAATTTCCTAAAATTACATGTGGCTCGTTATTTCCCTAAGATGTCCATTTTGATATTTTCTGGCACCATTTCAGTCGACTCTTAAATATTTTAAGAGACTCACACATTTCTTCAAATACTACTCCACTTGGTGGCCTTATGCGTTACCCTTAATTTGAACTTAAGCCTGGCCACACGGTGAGCGTCCCGGACATTCCAGTCACAATAACACTGCCTCTCATTGGCCTGCACCCTTACACAATATTGGTCTGCTCTGCAGCGTTACATAAAATACCTGCATCATTTTTATACAGGCCATCTAAGACACTTTTGTGTGCTGCTGAGTTACACGACCCATAACTACGCTCTGCAAACTCTGAGGGAAAGTCAAAGTCACGCAACCCAATGTTACGATACCGTCAAATCTGATGTTCATCATTCTCCCCAATTAGCTCTAGAGCGCTGTACATTTAGTGTTTTTAATTTAGACCTCACTATATTTAAGTCACACTCAATATACAACACTCAGTATACAACGTTTAGATTAAAAGTATGCAACATTCATTCTCAAGTCATTAATTCAATCTATCGATTATAATGCGATTGAGCATCCGTAATCTTTTTTGACACGACATGACGTTTGACGAAGATGACGGCGATTAATGTCGCGTGAAATACTTTTAAATATTCATTTTGGTATGAAGCTAGTCCGTGTAACAGTATTTGCAATTAATATAATAAAACACAATAATGGATTATCGTGGTATACCCGATACTTTAGTTGCACAGGGCAGTTCTGGACGATGTCCTTTGTCACTTATGGTACTTAAGAACGAATATCGTGGTTGAGAAGTCACATTTCTTGGAGGGCTATTATGTCCGACATCTCACAAATATCTCTAACACTATCTATTGAGCGCTTAACTGATTTACAGTTAAAACTGGTAAACTTGCAACTATTGTTTTGAGTACAAAATGAATGAATTGACCACATGTGCATCCTAGCACATAAAAAGGTTATCAGTGTACTGATGATTGAATCAGTTGGGATATGTGTGTGTGCCTGTGAATATGTTTTTCAGATTGTAAATAGGGTCGGAATTCAATAAAAAAACAGATTTTCACACCAATGTACTTTATTTCAAACACACGAGTTTTTTATTACACAATATTTCAGAGTAGCATACATATAAAGTGAATCCTTTTTAAAGGAATTTAAATATAGCACAGTCCATTGACATCCTCAGAAAGGAAGGTCTTACTCTCACATACAAAAGTATTTTTATCATTATTTTTAGCCATCGTTCACATTTTAAATATGAAACTTTTCCGAGATAATATACCTAATCTGATCAAAAATCACATCGACCACTTAGCACAAGTTTTTACTTCTCTTACATACTACCAAACCACCAAATTTTATCATTAGAAAGGGCCTCGTCGAACGTTCCTTGCTGTCGTCTATATAGATAATATTGATCAGACTTCAGTGTGTTTTGTTCTCTTTCAGAAGATTTACAATACCTGTTACAATGTGATACACTTCGTTAAATTTTGAGAACACGATATGATGGATGTTTTTACATATGAAATCGGCCACACCATCACTTAAGTATAAAGTTTATACAGTTACAGTTCAGAATTTCCGAGTTAATTTTACATTTTCAATTCTTAAATACGGTTTGAACATTTCACCTCCGTAGAAAACAACATTTAAAAAATATTCTTTTCCAGAGAATTTTCAAATTTGCATGAAAGAAACCCTTGTACAACGTTCTCCTATAAATCAAAGAATGAAACAGCATGAAATACATCATTTTATTGTATGGCAGTAAATGTGTGAATAATTGGGGAAAAAAGTTTGTTGTTATAGCCCGTCTATGTCTATTGAAACAAGCAGATTAAAAAAAATATACTATTTTTATCGGTGAATAACTTTATTCCCCAATGATTCCCACATTTACTGCATATACAACATAATTATGTATTTTTTAAATATTCCCATTGTTCTTTATTTCAAATAACGATTTTCTATCTGTCGTTCGCAATCTAAAGATGTCACATCAAGTTTTGTGCAGTTTCATAATTCTGCCGTCCATTAATTAGAAAGGCGTTATGCCGAAAAAGTAGTTTTTGAGATAATAGCAAAAATGCGCGAATCGTTCTTTCTAAAAAACCCTTTTGTAGACCAGAAAATAATCGACACATCACGCTTTGAAGAGATGGAATCATCATAAATACTAATATTTAATGGCATGCAAAGATTTTATATCTCTGGAACTATTCAAATTGTAAGAATGATCTTAGACAAAAAGATCGAGATATTTGAACTGAATCAATACCCATGTATCGAAAAGTTATAATTTATCATTTGAGGGTTAACGGCTTTCTAATTAAAGGACGGCAGAATAGTTACATATACATACATACTATTCCTATAAGCAAATATGGGAGTTAGGGTATATAGGGAGATAAACTGTCACCTACTACTGACTACGGATACCGATATTATACTGAATAATTAATAAGAACTCGTCTACGATACGTTATTACATTTATCCAGAGAAAGTGAAGTTATACATCAATACAACATGTAGTACTTAAAACCTCTAAAATATATTATATGTTTAAAACACTTAGAACATCAAGATATTTTGCAATTAGCATAAAATTGGAATTAACCTTCTATCGTGCTAAATATATTGTTGTATGTTTTACTACTGTCAAAATTATGTAAAAAAAAAATATTACTATTCTTACGATAAAGAGTTGCTTTACCTATATGCTTGATAACCATTAAGAAAACACAACAATATCTACTTATTAAATATTCATTTTAATTTACCCATGACACTACGATATTCATACATGCTTAATACAAACAATACGTACCAAAAGAGATATTTTTTTTAGACCCTCTGATTTGGAGGGTCTGATATTCATATTACGCCAAAAAAGTTACAAAATTATTACGTTGAATAAACGAAATACTACATTTAAATGTGCCTGGAATCTTTAAATCATAATAAATAATTAATATTTTGACATATGTCTTGCGAGTCAAATCATGACTGTAATGGTTCAATGTCATTTGAAATGCAATGCAAGATTTTCGCTAAAATCGCAGCATGTTGTTGCCCATTCTCTGGTAAGTCCCTTAGTCGCCTCTTACGACACCCACGGGAAGATATGGGATGGTGCTATTCTTTACGTCCGACACCATACGGAACTATCTAGTGATTATAAGGAAGAAATCAATATTTCATTACTCGAAGCTAAAATTATGTGGCGAGACTATAGTACGAACGAAAAAAATTGTCTCCCTTACGAAGACAATAGCTGTTTATTTAATAGTTATTTATTTATTTTATACTTATTATAAAGAATGAAAAGATTAACTATTATAATTAAGTATTATCTACCTAATATTTCGGTACACATGGGCCTAAGTTTAACGGATTTAATTTACATTTTATTTCATACATTTTTTTTAAATTTAATTTACTAACAGGGTGGTAATGTATGTTACTTTCATCCACCCATTAAAATGTTAATTTTAATCATCATTTAATGATTTATTCCTTAAATATGTATGCCTATTCGAATAAACGTACCAAATTTACGAATACAATATCGCAGTTTAAAAATATACAGAATTTTTGGAAGGTACGATGTCTCCCTTACGAAGACAATAGCTGTTTATTTAATAGTTATTTATTTATTTTATACTTATTATAAAGAATGAAAAGATTAAATATTATAATTATGTATTATCTACCTAATAAAAGTCACGGCGGTTTTCGGTACACATGATCGTAAGTTTAACAGATTTAATTTACATTTTATTTCATACATTTTTTTTAATTTAATTTACTAACAGGGTGGTAATGTATGTTACTTTCATCCCTTCATTAAAATGTTAATTTTAATTATCATTTAATAATTTATTCCTTAAGATGCATGCCTAATACGAATAAACGTACCAAATTTACGAATACAATATCGCAGTTTAATAATATACAGGATTTTTGGAAGGTACGAATGATCATCTTTAACTCACCAGTAGTTCCAGCGAGTCGTCTAAGGTTATTTTAAGGGTCTAGTTGCAGTAGTTCGGTTGAATAGCACCGAACTACTGATACTCTTTCGTGGCAACAGTTCGTAATATTAAGAATAAAATTGTACATTATACAATTTCTTACTTTATTGTTATACAATAAAAAAATAATCGGTACAGGAGATTCGGAAAGAAGATATTACCGAAAAGAAGTTTGAAGCATACTGAAAGGGATGATTTCATTAGAGGATGCCCAACCACAATTAACTTTATTTATCTTTTCGTGTTAATTTTAAAATAACAAATAAAGTAGGAAAGTGTACCTATTGTACAATTTTATTTTTAATATTACAAACCGAACTGTTGCTATTAGAAAGTATCAAAAGTTCGGTGCTATATTTCAACTGAACTACTGCAACTAGACCATTTTAAGGACATTCTACTGAAGACGACAATGCTAATGAGAAGGAGTATAATAAGGAAGAAGACTACTGATAATATGGGTGATGCAGAGCGGAGAAGGGTTGCACAACTATGGATAAGTTGTCCGCTAGATTGTGCAGCCGACCTGTCGTGGTTCGACCGGCCACGCTATTCACCTTAAACATGAACCACGATATACCAAAATGTTAACACTTGTTGGTCATCGACTGAAGTAAGGGTTCGCAAAATACATCGGAAGATACACATATTTACTATTGAAAGAGTGAATAGTTACAAAAGTTCAGTTTGACAAGTGGAACCAGTAATAGACTATTCTATACTAGTTCGCTTGGTGTGGCTTTGCACTCACCTTCCAAACGCCCAGTGTAATTATCCTAAAACATACGACACCATGATTTGGTAAGACATTATCGCGTCTCCGGATATATATATATATATATAGATCATACTATTTTTGCAGTAATGAGTACATCGTGACTCAGAATATTGAATGCTTACTTAAATACTTTTTATACGATATAATAATTACGATTAAATACTTTTATTCAGACATATTTAGTCGCTCAATGTTCATTTATATCTAGTCGTTTAATTTGCATTTATATTTAGTCGCTCAATATTCAGATTTAAACTTATCGTCCTGATACGCTATTTATTTTTATTTATTTATTTACCTAAATAATAACCGCATCTATTCTAAAGCTCACTAAAGCTTTGATTCCTAACGTATTATCGAACAGAAGGCCAATCTGCATGTTCCGGCCCAATTCATAACTTGCTACTTATATATTATGACAGCAAACATTGAAATGAAACTAAATGTATATATAAATGTATATTATACTTGTTTAGATAAATTTTATACGTAACTGTAATCTACACTTTATTACGGAAATATGTTCTTGATAAAAAAAAATTCGTTGTTGCGCCGATACTTTTTAATTTTGAATTTATGATGCTTTTATTGTAAAATAATAAATTTATTTCAAAATCTAATTTCATTCCAATATATCTTTTTTTAATTTACTTATCCTACTCTAATCTTTTTTTTAGCCAGTTATCGCATCGGTCTGCAAAATGTACAACTTACAAACTAACTTATGAATATAATAAATTAAATATATTTTTTAATAATGAATACCTGACTTAAATAATAAATGTAAAATAAAAAAGATTTTTTAAAACAATATAAAATACTTTAACCGTATAATACAAACAATACAATTTAGTCACTGAAACATTATCGCACTGTTTGTTTTAAATTTATTTCAAAATCTAATTTCATTCTAATATATCTTTTTTAATTATTTATAATATCCTACTCTAATCTCATTTTCAGCCAATTAATCGCGACCGGTTGCAAAATGTACAACTTACAAACTAGCTTATGAATACAATAAATTAAATATATTTTTAAATAATGAAGACCTAACTTAAATAGTTAATGGAAAAGAAAAACAATATCAAATACTTTAACCGTATAATACAAACAAGACAATTTAGTCATTGAAACATTATCGCACTGTTTGTTTTAAATTTATTTCAAAATCTAATTTCATTCTAATATATCTTTTTTTAATTATTTATTCTATCCTACTCTAATCTCATTTTCAGCCAATTAATCGCGTCCGTTTGCAATATGTACAACTTACAAACTAGCTTATGAATACAATAAATTAAATATATTTTTAAATAATCAATACCTAACTTAAATAGTTAATGGTAAAGAAAAAAGGTTTTTAAAACAATATCTAATACTTTAACCGTATAATACAAACAAGACAATTTAGCCACTGAAACATTATCGCACTGTTTGTTTTATTGTAAAGTAATAAATTTATTTCAAAATCTAATGTCTTTCCAATAAATCTTTTTTAATTATTTATTCTATCCTACTCTAATCTAATTTTCAGCCAATTAATCGCGATCGTTTGCAAAATGTACAACTTACAAACTAGCTTATGAATACAATAAATTAAATATATTTTTAAATAATCAATACCTAACTTAAATAGTTAATGGTAAAGAAAAAAGGTTTTTAAAACAATATCTAATACTTTAACCGTATAATACAAACAAGACAATTTAGCCACTGAAACATTATCGCACTGTTTGTTTTATTGTAAAGTAATAAATTTATTTCAAAATCTAATGTCATTCCAATAAATCTTTTTTAATTATTTATTCTATCCTACTCTAATCTAATTTTCAGCCAATTAATCGCGATCGTTTGCAAAATGTACAACTTACAAACTAGCTTATGAATACAATAAATTAAATATATTTTTAAATAATGAAGACCTAACTTAAATAGTTAATGGAAAAGAAAAAAGGGTTTTAAAACAATATCAAATACTTTAACCGTATAATACAAACAAGACAATTTAGTCACTGAAACATTATCGCACTGTTTGTTTTAAATTTATTTCAAAATCTAATTTCATTCTAATATATCTTTTTTAATTATTTATTCTATCCTACTCTAATCTCATTTTCAGCCAATTAATCGCGTCCGTTTGCAATATGTACAACTTACAAACTAGCTTATGAATACAATAAATTAAATATATTTTTAAATAATCAATACCTAACTTAAATAGTTAATGGTAAAGAAAAAAGGTTTTTAAAACAATATCTAATACTTTAACCGTATAATACAAACAAGACAATTTAGCCACTGAAACATTATCGCACTGTTTGTTTTATTGTAAAGTAATAAATTTATTTCAAAATCTAATGTCTTTCCAATATATCTTTTTTTAATTATTTATTCTATCCTACTCTAATCTCTTTTTAGCCAGTTATCGCGCCCGTTTGCAAAATGTACAACTTACAAACTAACTTATGAATATATAGTCAATGGAAAAGAAAAAAAGGTTTTTAAAACAATGTAAAATACTCTAACCGTATAATACAAACAAGATAATTTAGTCACTGAAACATTATCGCACTCTGAATGTTGTCTTCGAGCACCGACGAGCGATGGTCACAGTATACATTCAGAATACTTTAATTACTTTTCATCAAAAGCGGTTCACTAACAAAATAATTTCAAACTGTTGGAAGACTCAGATGATTTAATAACTTAGTTCTTATTAAAACATTCGAAAGAACAAAATACATAATAGTTATATGTCTTGCTCATACTACTTACAATACCTATTCTTATAAGTTTTTTCGGTTGCCCAATATAACTATTCCACTTATTTCTAATAATTTGTCTATCTAGCTTACGAATAACGAATTAATTATTCAACTCTTGTATGTCTATACTTATCTTTTTATAAAAATATATCTATTTTCTATTGTATTATATTTACTATTATGTTATAGAAGAAGAGAGTAACAGACAAATAACCTAAATCTGGGAGATTGGAAATTTTGAGAATGGGTTCATTTTAAATCGAAGATCTAAAGAAGGACTTTAAGAAAGCTAATCTCTAACTAACGCAATTCAAGGGTAGTAAGTTTATATTATGTTTTTTTTTAAGTAAAATAAGTTTAAATTGATTTTCGTCTTTTCGGTTCAGAATCAAAGAGAAGATAATATTTTTATATAAAAATCTTAATTTTAGCAATTAATTATAATAAAGAGCAAATTACACCTAATACTTAGAAAATATTTATCATTTTTGGGGTCGCTTAGTTAGTGACGTCACCAAACTAACATACATAATAATATCAAATGAAAACTGAGTGAAATTAAATGGCTTTGAAAACAAACGTAATAAAAGCTCAAACCCTCTATACTGCCGTCGGAACAATTAATGGAGTGTTTGTAAAACGGTTGGATATCTTTTGATAGGTGTAGTGTAGTGTAGGCTTTTGGTAGTGAATGTCGAACACGAGCCCACCGAATATTCATTTACCGTCGCCGTCGAGGACGCAACACACGGAACACAGCAACGCTGCTAGGTGGTATAAATAGATATGGTGGTAGTACTACACTTCTTGGAGTGTGTTAAGATTTACAATTTATTTATTTAATCGCCGAAATGTGCTTTGTTACTTCAATTTTTTATTACGACGGCAGAAATTAATTTATTTAATAACTTCTTCATTTGATAGTGTTTGCGCATTCAAGAGCATGTCACTCTTTTTTTATTTAACTCTCTCATCGCTCCCTCAACAGAATAAAATAGATCAGTCTTAATACCCTAACTGCTTGACCTTAACGGCCTACTAGTACATGCAACAAATAACTAAAGAGAACAATGCAAACGGAGTACCATTGGCTCATAAGGAGCAAATAATGTTACTCATATATTTAATAACCATCTTCTCGTCCTGATATAATTTTACATACTAATTAACCAAAATATTGTTAACGTTACTTTTAAGAAATTGCCTTCCATTTATCTTATTAACTACTGCTTCTGTGATAGCGACACCATTACCTGCTGCTTCTTTTCACCCGTCTAAGGATGAATGAGCGTGCGAGGTACACTTATATACTATTTATAAATTTTAGTAAACTGTCTTCCATTTATAGTTTTTTAAATACATTTAAGAAACGAAGAATCATATATAAGTTTCCTACCATGCCTACTGAGACAAAGTATACATAAATACATAAAAAACTATACGAGAGTCCTGTAAGGAATAATTTGAACGGAATTTAAGCAGTAGATTTTGCGCCAAACGAGAAAGAGGACACGACCTGAGTGAATGCGACCATTACAGAAGGATTGCATCTCCTAAGTAACAGATTTTATATTTTTTTATACAAATAAAAGACATCTCAGCTAGGCCATACATACGATATTACTAATTATTCGAAGAACAAAAAATGGCTAGATCAGAGAAATCGTAAAGATAAAAGACTATTCCAACAATAGCTGCTGCCGAATTACTTTAACACTCCGTTCTTTTGTATCAATATTTCCTCCCCCAGCAGTACAATCTTATTGAATACACTACTTTTATATCGCACGTCGACTCCATATGTTTTATATTTACATATCTTACCAGTAGACTGTTCGGTACCTCAAGGGGTCTACCGTTAAGCCTACCTACTAATGCACTATTTATCGCAACGGTTAGCCAGCATCTATTCATCAAGGATGAAAGAGCGTGGGAAGTATTTACTAACTACATAATCTATGAATACAAAAATAGCTGTTTATTTAATATATCTAATAGTTATTTATTTATTTTATACTATTTTCTTTTTCGGTTTTCCGATACTCGACCTATTATAAATAGAATGAAAAGATTAACTATTATAATTATGTTTATCTACCTAATAAAAGTCACGGCGGTTTTCGGTGAACATGGGCGTAAGACTAACAGATTTGAAATCCAGGGTAATTGAGTGCATTGTCTGAAATGGGTGGTAATAACCTAATTTGCAACAATTTTGATCTATGCGCCTCATATTGAAGACATTGAGCACACAGCAATTAATCCTAGCTCGGATGGCGTAGTACGAGCCGTAGTCAACTAAGCTACCTTATTATTACTTTAGTTGAGACAGGAAAATCAAACTTCATACACAACATCCTTGTGTCGCAGACTTGCTCATTTTTACAAATTATGAATCTTCGAAAAGGCATTTTTACTCTCAATTAATTATGTATATTCTGACATTAGAACGTCAATCACCGACCAGGATGAGTCGTGGCCGTCAACAGAGGCAGCAAATGCGCAGAAGAAGGTTACAGGGTCAATACAATGTCGGTGAAAACAAGATATATACCATGTTTAATTTTTTTTTTGAGTTCCCGCTCGCGCTGTTTGCTGTTGCATGATCACGTATAAACTGAAATGATTGCGGATGGATGTTTATGAGCAGACAAATCGGTCTACCTTCTTTCTAGTCCGTTTTTTAGCGCTCGGTACCGCCACCACCATTCAGTTGGTGTATTCGGATTTTACACAGTTAAAAATTGAAGAGCCGAAAAAAGTTCGCGAGCGGACACAGTGAGTTTTGTGTGTCGGGAACATAATCGAATTGTTAGTATTTTTTTTTCTTAATTATGGTTGTCCAATATTTTTAAAATTCGGAATAACATGCCAATTAGGTTATAACCAATCTAAAAAAATTCATTAACTGGGATTTACTTCATATCAATAGGAAATATAATTTTAGTATGTGTTGTACCGCGAAATTAGATGAAACCCACCGACTGTGCATTTACGCTTATAATTGTAACAAGACTTATCTATGCGAGGGTAGATTGATACTATAGTTAACAGTCCATGGATAAGCTTGTGTCGTTTATGTCATTTTAAATATTTCAAAAGTGTCACTGTCAGTTATAAAATCATTTTGACAGTGAATTGTCAGTTTATGAAGTTGCCGACATGAATCATTCTTGAACGAGGCACCGGAGTGACAAGTTCTAAGGTTAGTAAAATTATGTGATTTTATGTACTGAACTAGGCTGAATAATTTATAATAAACATTGTTATTGCGTTGGTTTATCCGTTGTTTTAATTCTATGAATCCCTTCTGAGGTACGGTTATATCTCAGAAGTGGGATGAACGAAACATTTTTTGTTTTGCGGTAAACCACCCCACGAGCTCGACCGCCGATAAATAACACTATATTCATTTTAAAACGGAAAATCAACTCAACTACAAGAAGAAAATCAATAAAATTAGTGAATTAACATGTCATGATAGCATTGTGAACCCCGATTTAGCCGATTAAAGCAGATGGGTTCAACAGTTTATTTTCGAAAAATATTTTTGTCAATGGTCGTAATAGACCAGGTAGATAGATAAATATTAGAAATATTGATTTAAACTAACCATTGAGTATGATTAACGTGAAGGAATGTTATTTTTTTAATAAAATATTTAACAGTTTTCGTGATGAATACAGATTAAAAAAAAAAAAAAACACCATGTTAACCATAATGGTTCCTGTAGTCTATCAATTTTTGTCCCCTCATTGGAGGTAGTATAGTGGGAGTAGAAATACAATTTAAATAGAGAAATATAGTCAACAAAATGCTTGGAAACTGACAAGGAACCCCAAAATGCATCGCCATTTTTGTGATGAATACAGATTAAAAACATAAATCCCGAAAACATGTAAGAGAATTAAATAAAGTGAACATAGTTATAAAATAATGTTGAAATACCCACTATAACTTTTAATTTGGTGTCTTAGTGACTGTGAGTTGTGAAATTTGTACACAATACATTAACAAAATGTCTCGAGTTTCAGAGAAATGAGCGACAAGGAAACCAAGGCGGATTATCGACGCACTAGCAACCCTTCCCGCATCTACGAAAGACACAGGATGCGTAGTCAATCATCCCGTAGTCGGAGGCGAGACCCAGGGGAAGTGGAGAGGCGCAGTCGAAGCCGCAGCCGTAGTGGCCGTGATGATGACCGACAACAAACGCATGGATCTCGGAGACGCAGTCCGTCTCGTGACCGTCGGCGCAGCAGCGCGTCGCGTAATCAACTGAGAAGCCGAAGCATCAGCAGCACGCTAACGCTACACGAGCAAGAACGTGAGCTGTCCAGGGAGAGGGAAAAATTAAGAACCCTTGAAAACCAGGTACGCAAAGAACGAGAAAGAGTAACGGAACGGAACCGATCGCGTAGGCGTTTCGAGACGCCCGAACCTAGACCGAGCAATCGTGAGCAGACTAATGCTGGCAATAGTAGCTCAATTCGGTACCGTTCCTTAATCACCCCCACGAAACGACACGCACCCAGTGATGACAAACATGAAGCACATGACAACAAGAAAACTAAATTTATAACCACAGACTTGTTTGAAGATTTCTTTTTAAAACTTTTTAAGTCTAAAGCAGGGGATCGTGAATCGTTTTCCAGTTCATCCTTTAATAATGTTGTACCAGACTTTGACCCTATGTCTAAGGAACAGACTATTCATATCTGGCTCGATAAAGTCGATGAATGTTCCGAGATTTATAACTGGAACGATAAGCAAACGGTTCACTATGCCCTGCCCAAACTCACCGGATTAGCTAAGACATGGTTTCAGGGTTTGCCCTCTATTAAGCATAGTTGGCTCGAATGGAAGTCGATGTTAAAGGAATCATTTCCTGCAACTGAAAATTATGCGGAACTTTTGACAGATATGCTTAATAGACGGGTACGCTTTGGAGAATCTTATGAACTTTATTATTTTGCGAAAATTAATTTACTGAACAGATGTAAAATATTTGGAAAGCAAGCAGTGGATTGTTTACTTTATGGGGTAGAAGACAGGGGAGTTCGTGTAGGTGCTCAAGCAGCAAAATTCGATAAACCAGAAGATGTACTTGAATTTTTTAAAACTATTAAGTATCATAGTAGAAATCAGTCGGACTCTAATAAAGGTAAGGACAAGCGTCCTAACAGTACACCGGTAGGTAATAGTTCGGAAAAGAATATAGACAATACGGCATCCAACAAAAATAGTGGTGCGAGAAGGCAAATTAAGTGCTTTAACTGTCAGGACGTTGGTCACCCCAGCTTTAAGTGCCCAAAGCCGATCGTCAAATGCACTCAGTGTCAGTTTATGGGACACGACAGTTCTCACTGTCCTAGGTTAAAGGATCAAAAGAATCCCTCCAAGGATAAGGAGGTCCTGGAGGTTTCCTTCACTGAAAATAGTAATGATAAATACAAGGTTATGACAAATATTAACGGAATCGCTACAGTATGCCAATTGGATTTAGGTAGTCAGGCAACATTAATTCGTAAAATTAGTGCTTTAAAATTAGGATTAAACTGGAAAGGGGTTAATGGCCCATATTTGAGAGGACTAGGGAATGTACCATACTTACCGTTAGGGCGTACTTTAGTGAACATAGACGTGCAAGGTATTTCGGAAAAGGATGTCGAGGTGTTCATAGTGGACGATCACTTAATTAATTATGACGTGTTGCTTGGACATAGTTTTACTGAAAGACCTTCACTTAAGATTATTAAAACTCCAACCGATCTAATATTTGAACGGGTAGGACTAGATGACTATTCTAAATTACATCTATATACAACTTGTGATGTTACAATAGACATTGCTGAGATGGTATCAGTCCCTGTAAGGTCAACCGATGCTTGTTCTGGAAATATTTATGTTGGCGGATCGGTTAGGGGCTGCGCGGGTCATGAGTACTACCTCTTACCTGGAGAATATGAAACTCACAATTCTGAATGTCATTTATTAGTTCAAAATGTTGGTTCGAATCCAGTACACTTCAAAGAGAACACCCTCATTACACGCGCTCAATTTGTAGGATCGGGGAATTCGGACTTACATGTTTTAAGAATTACTAGTGGATTAAATAATCACGATTCTATAACTCCTAATTGCGGAAAACAGTTGTCGGAAGTTCAAACCCGTCAATGTGTGGAATTGCTTGAAAAATATAAAGACTGTTTCTCTACTGGTTTGCATGATTTAGGATTTACCAACGTTACGGAAATGGAAATTCAACTCAAGGATTCCACCCCTGTCGTTTATAGGCCTTACCGACTACCTTATTCTGAGCGTAAATTAGTTCAGGATATGGTCGGTGATATGATCGACCATGGTATAGTGCAAGAGTCTAACTCCCCTTACGCTAGTCCGATTGTCTTAGTAAAAAAGAAATCGGGCGAAAAGCGTCTCTGCGTTGACTACCGCGCCCTGAACAGCCGTACTAAAAGAGATCACTATCCCCTGCCGAGAATTGATGACTTGTTGGATCAGCTTTCAGGTCAATCACTGTTCACATCACTTGATTTAGCCTCAGGCTATCATCAAATCGCCATAGCCGAGCAATCTAGAGAGAAAACTGCATTTGTCACACCCGACGGGCAATACGAGTACAATCGTATGCCCTTTGGACTGGCAAATGCCCCAGCAGTTTTCCAGAGAGCGATCCACAAGATTCTCAGTAAGGCCAAAGTCGGATATATAGTTATATATATGGACGACATTATGATTCCCTCAAGAAATTTTGAGGAAGGAATAACACGCCTCAAAGAAGTGCTGGAACTCTTACGTGAGGCAGGGTTTACTCTTAAGATGGAAAAATGCCATTTCTTCCAAGAACAAATCGATTTTTTAGGATTCGAAGTAGATAAAGATGGTATTAGACCTGGGATCCAAAAGATTGAAGCGGTATCCAAGTTTCCTGCTCCCAAAAATCAGCATGAGGTTAGGAGGTTTCTTGGACTCGCTAGTTTTTTTAGAAGGTTTGTGAAGGGATTTGCATTAATTGCTAGGCCTTTGACAAACCTTTTGAAAAAGGACATACCTTGGAACTGGGGAGATTCACAAAAGGAATCTTTTGAATCCGTTAAAAAGCACCTAACCGAAAGACCAGTCCTAGCCTTGTACGACCCCAGCGCCGAAACGCAATTACACACCGACGCGAGTAAATTCGGAGTTGCAGGTATTTTACTACAGAGAAAAGAGTCCGACCCTTGGCGGCCAATAGCATACTTTAGTCGTCAAACAACAGCGGATGAGATGAAATTACACTCATTCGAGCTAGAGACACTTGCAGTCGTTTGTGCCTTGAACAAATTCCGCACATACCTCATAGGAATGAAGTTCACTATTTTAACCGACTGCAACGCGTTGCGCTCTACATTCACCAAAAGAGATCTCATACCTCGCATATCTAGATGGTGGATTCAATTTTTAGAATTTGACTGCGAAATCGAGTATCGTCCTGGTGAAAGAATGTCACATGTAGACGCACTCAGTAGGGGTCCAGTGTCAGCACCATCTGAAGACATTCACGTTTTAGACATTTTGTCGGTTAGTACGGAAGACTGGATCTCTACGGTGCAGTCTTCCGACGAAGAAGTTAGACGTATTAAAGATGTTCTCGAAGACCCGGAAACATCTAAAATTGCAGGAATTTATAAAGAATACACAATTAAAAACGGACGAGTGTTTAGGACTTTAGGTGAGGGTGTTACTAGATGGGTGGTCCCAAAAGGTGTGCGGTGGCAACTCTTGAAATCCAACCACGATGACGTAGGTCACTTTGGCTTCGAGAAGACATTGGACCGAGTTAGATCACTCTTTTGGTTCCCGAAGATGCGAAAGTTCATAAAAAAATATGTAGCTGCATGCCTTGAGTGTGCTCACCATAAATTGCCTTCGGGAAGCAAAGAGGGATTACTTCACCCAATTCCTAAAATAGAGATACCGTTTCACACTTTGCACGCGGACCACTTGGGCCCTTTTCCACGAAGTAAGCGTGGTTACAATTACATACTTGTGATAGTCGACGCTTTTACAAAATACGTCAGTATTACACCTGTTCGAAGTACGAAAACTAAAGAGAGTATAAAAGCAATGAAGACTCTCTTTAGTTACTTTGGGTCTCCCTCGCGTCTCATAACAGACAGAGGTACAAGCTTCACAAGCAAAAAGTTTAAGACATTCGTGCAGTCGGTTGGTGCAAAACACATCCTAAATTCTGTCGCCACACCAAGAGCTAATGGGCAGGTCGAACGGTATAACCGGACGATCCTGGCATCCTTGGGGTCCATGGCTCACGGTAAGAACAAAAATTCATGGGACGAACTTCTGCCGGAAATTCAGCTAGGACTTAATACTACGGTTCATGACGTAACGCGGAAAACACCTACAGAGCTATTGTTAGGTAGGACGGTGACGAACCCAAGCCAAGGTATATTAAATAACGTAATCGATGATATAGGACAGAGTAATAGTCAAAGTTTGGACGAAATTAGATCTGAAGCGAGTGAACGGATTAAGGGAAATCAGGAGAAAAATAAGAATCGTTTTGACAAACACAGAAAAACGGCCACGAATTATAAGGAAGGCGATCTGGTTAGGATAACTAGGGCAATAGTATCGACGCCGGGACAATCTAAAAAGTTAGAAGCGAAGTGTCAGGGTCCATACAGGATAAAGAAAGTCTTGCCAAATGATCGATTTCTTGTTGTAGACACCCCCTTGACTCGAAAAGGGGCAAAGTACGAATCAGTTGTAGCTATTGATAAAATTTATCCATGGTTGAGTTTTGATGCCCCTGCTTGCTCGTCCAGTGATGAAAATGACGATGAAAGTGATAACAATTAAAATGACCAATATTGTTAACTAGATGTGAGTGATGATTTTATGTCTTATATGATTTATTGAATTTATAATTAGTCTAATCTATGATTTGCGATGATTACGTGATGTTATATGGCGTCTGGCATATAAACTTGCCAGTCGCTTAGGGATAAGTGAGGGTGTTTGAGTCGGGCAGGATTAGGCGTTGGGATTCGCCGCCCAGGATTGGCTCAAAGTACCGCTGCCGATGATGGAGTGATGGTGAAGGAAGTAGCCTCACTTCGCTCGGCAATAGATATGATGTGATATGGCGTCTGGCATATGAACTTGCCAGTCGCTTAGGGATAAGTGAGGGAAGTGAGGGTGCTTTGAGTCGGGCAGGATTAGGCGTTGGGATTCGCCGCCCAGGATTGGCTCAAAGTACCGCTGCCGATGACGGAGTGATGGTGAAGGAAGTAGCCTCACTTCGCTCGGCAATAGACATGACGATAAGTTGAGTGAGAATGTTTGAACTGGGCAGGATTGGCGTATGAACTCGTCGCCCATGAATGGTTCAAAACATTGCGGCTGAAGTGTTGTGAGAGTGAAGGAAGTAGCTTTCACAACACTCAAGCTATAAAATAGATGATAATGATGATCTAGAATTAAGACTGTTTATTTTTATTTTTGTTATCCTGATTATACCTAATCTAATTATATGTAAAAGTTATTTTTTTTTATAATTGTTAATGATTGAAAACTGTTTGATAGATAGAAGATACTGATCAAATCTTTTGTTATACAATATTAAGAAACGAAGGGACTCGTTCTTGAAGGATGGCCGACTGTAACAAGACTTATCTATGCGAGGGTAGATTGATACTATAGTTAACAGTCCATGGATAAGCTTGTGTCGTTTATGTCATTTTAAATATTTCAAAAGTGTCACTGTCAGTTATAAAATCATTTTGACAGTGAATTGTCAGTTTATGAAGTTGCCGACATGAATCATTCTTGAACGAGGCACCGGAGTGACAAGTTCTAAGGTTAGTAAAATTATGTGATTTTATGTACTGAACTAGGCTGAATAATTTATAATAAACATTGTTATTGCGTTGGTTTATCCGTTGTTTTAATTCTATGAATCCCTTCTGAGGTACGGTTATATAATGTATTCTTTAATTAGTAAACTTACAAGATGCGGTTATTATCTCTAACTTTTTTTTGTTTTTTATTTTCATATCGGGTCGTCCCTTAATCACATGGAAGTCGAATAGGGGGAAGGCTGACAGAAAAAAATCACGGTTAATCACGATTAGGAGAATAAGATAATAACGTGTTTTAAGTGGGGCAAAAAATAAATAAATATTATCTTTCCAATCATTTTTTAACCTAATTTAATGATATAATATATATTAAAACAGACATACATAAACACACGCCCTTTTCCCATGGGGGTAGCCAGAAACCATAGAGCGCCACTTGCTACAATCCTTACAAACTCCTTTTGCCTCGTCCACATTCATACATCTGGTCATACACGCACGCCGGTTACGAGTACTACGCACCTGTCATTTCTGAAGAACGGCACCAATAAGATCAGTGTATGTCTTTCTAGGGCGTCCCCTCCCGACGTTGCCACTCACATCTGCCTTGTAAATACCTTTTGTTAATCGACTTTCATTCATCCTCCCCACATGACCGAAAAACCTTAGCATACTCTTTTTAATTTTTGTCACTACATCTTCTTTTAAACCGCGCATACTCTTTTCAATTTTTGTCACTACATCTTCTTTTAAACCGCGCATACTCTTTTCAATTTTTGTCACTACATGTTCTTTTAAACCGCCACGTTCTCGTATAACCTTATTCCTCAATTTATCATTCAGGGTTACCCCCCACACATGCTTCGCAAAGAACGCATTTCCACAGCATTAATCCTACTGTCATGCTTCGTTTGCCACACCCAACATTCACTGCCATACATAAGAGTGGGCACTAGCACACCATTGTGAACAGCCAGCCGAGCCTCTTGACATCGACTGGTTGGTCACCACCGAATGCATAGCACCATTTACAAACACAACACTTAATCCAACATATTCTTTAAATTTTCTGATATTTTTAAATTCATTATACACGTACCTATTGTGGGGAGGGGCAGATGTGGGTACGTCAATTGACGGAAGAGAGGGGGGGGGGATATAAAATTGGCCTAAAAACCTCATGTGATTAAAGTAAGTCTCCCTATGTATATTTTTTTTAAACGTTGACGTAAAACTCTAATTATTCCATTAGTCCTCTAATTGTACAGGCTGGTATTTGCAAAGTTCACGTCTGTTCACCGCACTCAAAGACGTTTAATGATTACTTAAGCCATCACTTAGTAAAGGTTTTGACACTTTATTGAAGATTTTGTATGTCAAACCTTTACTAAGTGATGTAGTAGTAATCATTAAATATCTCTGATTACGACAGTAAAGAGCGTATTTTGCTTACTCTAATTAATATTCTATTAGTCATTAATTTTTATTTCTATTAATGGTTGTTTGGATTCGATAGTCCTTAATTTCTAATGTAATATTGCAAAGTTATTAGTATATAAACCCTAATTATCCTATTAGTCTAAGTACTACTTATAGCCTACGTATAGCCTACCCATACGGGATTCTTAGAATATAATGTGCATTAATATTTATTTAAAGGAATATTATAGTTACTTTGGTAAATGTAATATTAAAAAGTTATTAGTATATAATATTATATACCACCACCTTTTTCAAAGAGAATGTAAAAGACGAGGGTATATTCGCTAAATCGAAACTTATGATACTTCTTTTTATGTTTTTTATTTTTGTTTTTTTTTTGTTCGTTTTGTTTTTTAATATTTTTTTTTCTTTATATGAGTTCGTCCTTAAATCACGCGAAGGTCAAATAGGGGGAGGATGTCAGCAAAATGGGAGGAATAAATATCACGTGTTTTTTACGGGGGACAAAAAATAATATTTAGTTTTTCCAACAATAAATATTATTTTTTGTATGTCAAATCTTTACTAAGTGACGGCTTAAGTAATCATCAAATATCACTGATTACGGCAGTTAGGCGTTTGCCTTGTGACCCGGTGGTCGATTCCCACGGGAAACAAACTTTATGTTTACAGTTTGGCTAAGACAATGCAGGCTTGAATCACATGATTGTCTGATAATAAAAGATGATTGCGTGCTTTGGAAGACACGTAAAAGCTGAATGTCCAAACCGCCACATGGCGGTCATCAAACCATGTTAGAGGCCCTTGAGGCGGTTTAGAAACTCGCTGTTAGACCTTACTGCTCAGACGATAAGAAGAATAAAAATGCACGTATTGTAAGGGAGGGCGGAGATGGGTACGTAAGGAGGACGGGAGGATATAAAAGTGGCCTAAAAACCTCACGTGATTAAAGTAGGTCTCTATGTGTGATTTTTTATATGTTGACGTTAAACTCTAATTATCCTATTAGTCTAAGTACTTTATTTATAACCTAATTACCGAATAAAATAATAATCAATGCACTTAATTTAATTACCCCTTGAATATACCTATATGTGTTTTAAATGTCATTTAGGGGATATAGACCAGGGTAGATAATTTTTGAAAACAAACAAAATTATAGTAGGATGAAACCCATTGGAAAAGGAAGAGAATATAACAAAAAATAAACGAAAAATGAAATACGGTCGATCTGAGGTCGGGAAGTGGGGATGGGGGGTTTGAAGGGTGAAAAACGATTTATCTCGATTTCCGGCGAAACACAGCGAAAACAGTTAAATGGCAAAGATGTAGGTAATAAAAGGATCTACAACTTTGGAATTACACTTTTTTCACAAAACCTCAAAATGTATGTGAAAAATTCAAATAACCAAGTTTATGGTTTTTAATTTTTATCTTTTACAAAAAACATCCTTTTTTTTTACGAAATTTAGTGAAAACTTACCTTTTTATGTCCCAAACACATTGTAATTTTTTTGATTAAAAATATTACATCATCAGAAAGTAGAGATTTTAACGAACAAAACGCCCATCGACTTTAAAAAAAAGGAGATATTTTGACGGGTGAATTTTCGATTGAAAATGTGGCTGATTTTTCGATATTTAAAGAGCTTTAATGATTACTTAGGCCATTACTTAGTAAAGGTTTTAACAGTTTGGTCATACAAAAGTATGTCAAACCTTTACTAAGTGACGGCTTAAGTAATCATTAAATATCTTTCGAGTACCGCAGTAAAACAATAAAAAGGTGAAAAATAAATATTTTTAATCAAAAAATAGTGTATTTCAGACATAAAAATTTAAGTTTTCATTAGATTTCGTGAAAATAAAATGTTTTTTGTAAAAGGTAAAAATTTAAAACCATAAACATGGTTATTTGAATTTTTCACATACATTTTGAGGTTATGTGCAAAAAGTGCAAATCCAAAGTAGTAGATCTTTTTATTACCTACAACTTTGCCGTTTAACTTTTTTTCCATTGGACTTGTAGTTTTGCCGGAAATCGAGATAAATCGATTTTCACCCTTCAACCACCGGACACTTCCCGACCTCAAATCGACCGTAATTTTTTTTTCCATGAATTTTTGTTATATTCTCCTCTACCTTTTCCATTGGGTTTCATCCTACTATAATTTTGTTTACTTTTTTACCCTTTTTTGAAGGCTTCAACCCTGGTCTAACAATATAGTTGTTTTGATATCCTTAAAGTTCTAATGTAACAATTACTAAGTTATAATATTATATACCACTATTTTTTACATAAAGGATGTAAAAGACGAGGGTTATATAGCTAAATCGACACCTAGGACGATTGTATATAAGTATATAGGATATATATATTTTTTTTTGTTTTTTTTTTTTGTTTTTTTTTTGTATTTTTATTGTTTAATTTATTCGTTCTTTATAGCTGCTACTATTGTTATCGTGCACAATACGTTTGATTAGCGCATCTAAGGAACAATACCTATTCATCATAGTAATTAGTTAATATCTTATCACTAATTCCTTTAAAATAAAAACTATTACTATCTAGAACGCGATACATATCGATCGATCGTAAACGGAAACACGAAAAACGGATCTCCTGACAGCAAAATAATTCAAGTTTTTTTTTAAAGTATTGGTGTTTTGGTTATCAAGCACATATAAACAAGTACGGAAAAATTATCTTGTTACGAAAATCCTTAATAATGCTGCATAAAGTAGGATCAGCTTATCAATAAATGGTTACATACTAAAAGCGATACACATGATTAAATGGATAACATTAGGACGAGCAACATGAGACATAAGGCCCCAAGAATGCAATCCCATTTCTGTGGATACTAACTGAGATAAATACAGAAAAAATAAATAAACAGTATACTATATAGGTATAAACTCTTTCTTGAGTATATAAACTCATGGATATGTAATACGCGGGAGTCAAAGAGAGTTCTGTTTTTCTAAGTGAGTGCACAACATAATGTGCGATGTTCGACTGCTTTATGATCGCGCTTTCTGACGCGGCGTGCAGCTGTCGAGATGTTGAACAGTTCTAACTTACATCTGCGTCTTATTTACGGCATTCCGAGTGTTAAAAATGTAAATTGAATTAAAATAAAATAGTGACATGAATATTAAAAAAATCAAAAGGTCATTGTTTTCCGTGACAAAAGTCAAGGAAAACAATTATTTTCATTTTCGATATGGCGCCTAATCTTGACCGTATACTCTAAAATCCCTTCAAACGTTTTAATCTTAGAGCCTTGCCTTCTGTTGCTGTTCTTAAATAGACACAAAATATATTGACTAGAGAGCTAGATTCTCTTGATATCTACTTAAAGGGCAAAAAAATCATGATGAAATTCTGAACTTAACTCAACAAAAGGAAGTTTTGTTTGAAATTGCCTTTTGAAAAGGGCTATTCAGAGGAATAGCCAGTACTGATGAGAAGCGCAAAGACTTTACACCGAAATGTATGGGTCGTGGAGTAAAAACTTCGTTGTTCTTCGTTGTTGTTGTTGTTGACTGGAAAGCGAATTTATGGTCTAAAAACTACATTTCTGATGCGAATAATTTTTGCAGTCCAAACAGTGAAGTCATCAGTGGCGTGCTAAGAGCAGATACCTGAGGCAGAAAGCCGTTTACATAAAAAAAAAACATAACTCTTTAGGTGCCGTTTAAAAATAATGAATTGGAGTTGAGTTCAGAATTTCGTACATTTTATGTTTTAAGTTATACCGTTTATTTGGTATCGTACATGTCCTTTATGCGAGTCTTTAGCTGTTTAGTGTAGCTGTCCAAACGATAGGCGTTTTCCTCAAGTTTGGCCACCATCTCGTCAATATCGTCGACTTGGGCAAGCAGCGGTCTTATAGTGCTGCCATCTGTTATAACAAAGAAAAAGTCGTTTACTTCACTGTCCGGGATTCGTCAGATGGTGCTTCATTAATCCACGTGAGCACACACGCGGCACCTTAACTGCGGCTACACTACGGCTGTGGCTATCCACATCGTAATAAATCAACTAGGATTTTTTTTTACTTACATATATCGTTGTACTCCGTCAGAGATCTGTTCAAGTTCACGGCTAGGTTGCGTAAATCTGAATATTTAGTAATAGCCGTTCGATTTATCTCTTCCAGCAGCATGTAGTGATCCTAAGAACAAAGAAAGAAGATTTTTGTTAACAAATCCATGAAGAACTGTTTTTTGAGAGTACCGAATGAATGTTTTGTTAATAATTTACAAATGTAATATCAGAAGAAGACAGTGCTTATGGCGGAGAGAATAGGGCCTGCGAGGAATTTGAAAAATAGGTATTTGAAGAATATATTACCGTCGCGCTGCGTCAACCCTTTTTAGTATGACGTTTTCCGCGTCTTTCCTTTCTTCGTTTATTTAAATATTGTACAGATATTGTTTAATGAATGAATAAGAACTTACCCCGCCACAGGCAATTTCGCCTTGCAAGTATTCATTGGTACGTTTGAAGAGAAGCGTAGCCAGGCGACTCAGAGTGGGATCATGAGGATCCAAGAGCTCAAAGCTGGAGTGCGATGGCGATCCGTACATATCTGTTAACAAAACAACTCTATGAAAATCTTAAACAACACATAAACGTTACTTAAACATAACTAAATAACATAGGTTTGCGTTATTTTTGATTTTTTTAAATGTTTGATTAAGTATATCTTTTTACTTCGAAGGACGTTCTCAACTTGCACATCTTTCTACATTGCTCTCACATATATGTATGTAATTATGTATGATCCCAACATGAAGGATGAAACCAACATTTTGTTACAACATTTTGATTTAAAAGAATGTCCATGGAGTTTCTTGCTCATTCTTCTCCATCGAGATCTACGCTTTGGAATGAGCAACTAAAGCACTTTCACAAGTTATTATGCATTGTGAATGTAGTTTCGCTTTCTTTGTCTTCTAGACATTCAAAAGTGCCTTTTATGATCGTATTGAAGTTGCTTTGAGTTTTGAAAAATACCCACCTACATACATGAACAAATAATTGTTTGTTCCACATTCATACACTTTAGTACCACATTACCACACAGATATTGATTATCAGAAATAAAATTATATACCAGAAAATGGAGATATAATATATTTATTTCGACGAAGTGAATCTAAAAAGAAACTTTAATCACCATTTTCGTAAAGTCTATCGTAGAATTGTGTTTTCTGCTAGCAGAAATTTCGAATTAATATGTTCTCACGTCATTTTGTCAATTCTGTAACTGTCTTATGGGTGCTTACATAAAGATGCAAGTTTTCCAGTTCCGATAAAACCTGTACTTTTCTCCAAAAATACATCAAAAAAGCAAGCCAAACGCTATAAAATTTGAACGCACATTTCGTTCGAAACACTGGCGCTTGCAGCAGGGCACAAGCATCGGCGGCCATCTTGAATTATCCCTCCCAACTCGCCCCGTGATAGCCCTTTTGTCAATAAAAGTTTGCTGATTCGCGATAATTGTATCAATATGTAATTTATGTTACTTGCTCTTTCAGACACTCAAAAACCTTGTTCCCTAAACAAATACATAGGTATTTGTTAAGTTTCGTTTATACGGCTCATATCAATATTAGCCCAAATCACTTCACACAATTACAGTTAACTTATTAAGGGGCTTAATTTCCTTTACTGAAACACAAACTGATTTGAACTGACCGAGCGACCAATCTGTACTACGAACCGGGAAGACAGGGCGAGGGGTGGACGATTGCAAATGGCCGCTGTTCGTGTTTAAGAAATCGAGATCACGCATGCGTATTGCATTTCCGAAGGTAGGCTTGCGAACTGAGTTTCTCATCTTGATATTCCGGGACTTGAGAGCTCTTGAGTGATTTATATCATATTTTATTCAATAGTTTTTTGATAATAACAGAAGACAATCAATTAACTTAAACGTTGCCAGACTAAGTATTAATACAATGCACTAGAATAGTAGTTTTTATCTTATATGTAGTGTTATTATAAAGGCTAAACAGCACACCACACCCCACTACACTGAATCTTTACTTGTCACAAATAACCGCACACAAATATCACACACCGAACCACCAAAATAAAAACATTTAATGTTATTCAATACCACACAAAAAATCATAAAAAGGAAAAACATTAATCATCATCATCATCCGTACCGAGCCACTGTTTGGCCAAACCGAAAGAAGGTTGCCGCTGCTAGATTTTCAAGATGGCTGCCACGCACGCCCACTGCAATTTGCGTTATCCGCCCATAGACCGCCATCTTTGTTTTTTGACACATGCGTTGTCTCTCACGAGGCGTCCAATATTTTTTTAATCATTTCTTACTTTTCAAGTCATCTTTGACCTGCGGGCTTTGCGTCGTTAGTTTCGATCACAAACATTATTTTTGATTCCGCTATATTCTTCAAGTTGCAAATCTTGCGATCACCATATTTTACAAATACATTTAATAATAATATCACAGACAGATGACTCCGCACTAAAAAGGGCACAAAACTTATCACGTTACTTCCATAAATAAAATAAATAAATGCAACGCTAAAGGCAACGTCAAACATACCGAACGACCGATCACTAGTCTAAAGACTGCTGTTAAATTAACAGCCAAATAACTCCAAGGATGCACTCATATTTTGCACACGCGCGCACAGCTAGTTAGAATTCGTTGATAGCTCTGTTTGCCGTAGTAGCACGGCGCTCCCAACTCCCTGTCCCGCACCCAACGATACAATTTTGATTGGTAATGTTCCCCCTACAATATCGATTGGTAATGTTAACTCGAGAGCGGGGATCGAAGCAAGAAGAGCGGAGGTTTGCTGTTTGAGGAAAGGGGTGCGGTGGTGCAAGGGATTTTTGACGAGCAGGGTATGGTGTGCTGTTGAGGTGCGGAGATACTCCCCAGTATGGGGGTGAATCGAGAGACTTGGGGACTTCAATTAATTTTAATAAATAATAATAATAAATAAATAATAATAATAACGTAAGATCGAGTATCGGAAAACCGAAACAGAAACAATAAATATACATATTTTTTTTTAATAATAACAATAATAAATGCTTAGGAACTTCGTTCCATCCGGGTGTCCCTTGACACCTCTCAAGTTTTTTTTTTTTTACTTTGGCTTTAAACGCGTTATAAGGCAAGTCTATTTGGCTGCGGGTTGTTCGCAAGAGATACCGCGGCCTCGGCATGAAGGGCTAAGAAGGAACATGGGTGGTTTTTAGTCAGTAGAAGTCTGACGCTCCCTTTCGCTCTGCTCAAGAGCGGGAGGGGTTATTCGATGATTTTCCACACGCCAAAAAAAAAAGGCAAGTCTAATCTAAAGAAAAATGTTATACCGAACCCTACGAATGAATTATGAACTTTGTGAAGCCGGTAAAAGGTGCGCACGTGTCATCAAAGTATAAGTCGTGGCTACGTACTACAATAGGTCCCTTATTGCTTAAAGATCTGCAAAAATCACGCTCTGTTTGCTATCGCCTATGTGAACCGCCATTTTGAATAAGTGTAGGCGGGGCAGCCACTGCAGATATTGCATCATCGATACCCGCGCATGCGCGCTGCTGCTCGAACTACTTTGTGTCGGCCATATTTTGCAGATGTGGCCGCCATTTTGATATCAATATTTTCGGCTTTCCCAACCACGCATTGTTTTTAAACAACCCGACTTAAAATTTGCTAGTCATAGTTACGCAAAATACCTATCTAGTACTCCTACTGTAATAAAGAAGCACTAGTAGGCTGTCTAAAATAAAAATAACTCGGCGGTTTAAAGAGATCGATACGGCGCATGAGAAACAACAGAGATCTCGACGTTTCTAAGAGTTTCGAAAATAACGATAATTAAAACGTAGATTAAGGACATACTAACTGAATCAGTCTCAAGGCCATCTTAAGTTTCCTTTCACCAGTACCTCCTATTAAAAAAAAACAAACATATTTGGAGCACAAACCTGGTACCCTTTGGGATCACTTCGTTCTCCGTCTGACTGCCAGCTACTGCAGTTGACCCTTTTTCTCAAGAACATGTGGTGGTATCAAGTCGAAAATTATCTACTTACAGTCCCTTGAACCCCTGATACAACAATACGTATAAAAAAACTATCAATGAAATCAATATTAAATAAATCGGAAAATCGGTCATTTGCAGCTAGATTCTATCACCATGAAATTATTGTAACCCACCATAAGGACTATTCTTGCTTGCAGCGCCAGACCGCTATAAACGTATAATTTTCCGTCTACTACTATTGGTTCGAAGAAAAAAGATACTTGACTGAGACTATTGGTCCGCACGGTAAACAGATGTAGACATCGTGTTTTGAAGATAACACCGCCATTTTGAATGAGGGTAGGCGGGGCAGCCACTGCAGATATTGCATCATATGATCGATACCCGCGTATGCGCGCTGCTGCTCTAGCACCGACGCCACTACTTGGAACTACTATGTGTCGGCCATGTTTTGCGGATGTGGCAGAAATTTTGATTTCAGTATTTTCGGTATTCCCAACCACTCTATGCATCGTTTTTAAGCAACCTGACTCAAAATTTGCTGGTCATCGTTATGTAAAATACCTATCCAATAGTAATCCAAAGAGCACTAGGCAGTCTAAAAACAACTCCGCGGTCTGAAGAGATCGATATGGCGCATGCGCGTTGCCTCGCTGCGTCGTTGCCATAGATGCGTCGCCAGGCCACCATGTCAGAAACAAAGAACTCGACGTTTCTAACCGCTTTCAGTAATAACGATCATTAAACTCTACATTAAGTACGTACCAACTGTTTCAGCTTTCCTTCCACCAGTACCTCCTATTACAAAAAAATTAAACAAAGCTGGAGCACAAAGAATTAGCAATCTTATACCTTCCTCCTCGTTACAGCCTTCATAAGTAGCATGAGTGACGTCGTAGACGAGTTCTAGGACGGTGTACTCGATCGGCTCCTGCTTCTTTGCCTTAGCTGCTGCTACCATACGTTCGTAGTTACGCAAAGCTACACACAGCCCACAATCGCCAAAAAATATCTCCGGAGTATACATGGCGGCGCGGTTACTCAGCGGTTCAGAAAAGATCAAATTAAAAATGACTCGACAGCGGTTTCTACGCGGACGACCGGTCTGTCGGCAGAGCTGGCGGAAACTGGGCGAGTTGGGGTTCTATGTTGACGCAGTAAAATTTCCAAGGGGTCGATACCAGTTACGCATGCGCCTTGGTCCAAGGGAACCATAACGGCGACCAAGCGACTGTAATCTCATGGTTATAAGGTTCAAATCACAACTGTATACTAATATCCTAGTATCGTAACTTTCCGCCGTATATTTAAGAAGATAAAGTTGAATTCTAAATGTTTTCAAGTAAGGTGGTTATGGTCTCGGATTCAGGTCGACATTAACCCTATGCAGGCGACACTGGGGAACGCGTTGCGGGATTTCGAGTCTATGTTCCGAGTGTTTTTTTTTTTTGTAATAGCGCTGCTGCAGCACTTATCAATATCAAATGCTATTTTTGTTCCGTGCTTTAGTACATTCAGCAGCGCCATATATGTCTATATCCACATTAAGTAAAAAAGAAGAGTAGTCTCAAATATTTCTTTTAACTTTTTCAAACAATACTGCAAATATCGAGCGTAACCGCGGTTTATAATTCAACACAATATTCGTATATGTTAGTGTAAGCTTCTAAGCAACATAAAACTTTGTTGCATAAAAATAACCGATTGATAAGTTTTTATTTGACCCGATAGTTAGTGTCTCATACATTGACATTGCCAAGTATCAATTTAACATTGTAAATATAAGGTTTTTATGTCTTTTTCATTTGTAAGATAATGTGTGATAGAGAAGGCGCTATACTGACTCGTCTCCGTGAATAAACTATAGAAGCTATTAGCATATCATCAGTTGAATCGAAGCAAATCAATTATGTAGCACATCCCTAATGTAACTGTATTAACAACCCTATGGTTGCCACGGAGTGTTGATTCCAAATTAGAATAATGATGTAAAAAGCAAATATCGCATTGGTATTTTAATACGCAATATTGCGCTGATTATTGTACGTTATTTCCTCATCTTCCATGCTTGCCGCTCTCAACTCCAACATCATCCACATAGACGAAGAAGAAAATATTATGCATCTTACAAAGCATAACCCACATAACAGACATTTATTTTTGATCCTATATACTCATTACGATAATAAGTGATAGGTTTCCCATTGACCATAACAATTTGAACTACAATATAATATTTTTTCTTATAGAGATCATAATTTTACAAAGTAACAAATTGTGAACAAAAGCTCGACTTGCAATCCACTCTCTTTAATTAACCTGTTTCGTACACCCCCGAATTCAGTCTAGAGTTTGGAGTTTTGCTTTGGTCCCGAGACGTAAATGATTTTAGGGTTATTGGGGAGAAACTTATAAGGGTTTGTTTTGCAGCCGCTCGTGTCCACATGATGTAACCTTGAAACGAGTTTTATTCCCCTTGTCAGTTCCCTCGCAGACAAGGGGAGTTCATCTCGGTTCAAGGTTAAAGTTGCCACGTGGAAGCAAAATAATAGACCGTTTTGAAATTCAAATAACTGAAGCACGTCTGGCATGAATATACCGTATTGATGTTGAAAGCATTAAGCTATAAGGAGCGGTCGTATTTAAATTAGGGTGGCCCCCTTTAGTTGCCAACTCTTTATAATTGCGATAATTTGGGTAGAGTACACCTGTCGTTTTAGCAAAACGGAGTCGAGGGGCTCGTTGCTAAGTAAGAACAGCGGCCCGGCTTGATCCGGTCAAGGCTACGCTTTTAGAAAACCTCACCGGAAGTTACATTTTCAGAAGATATGCCAATACCATGGGATAAAGGCTTTTTCTTATCTAACATCAAAAATAAATCAAGATTTGTTGACCTCTTGATTAATTACTTGCAGCAGAAGTCAGGTTTTTACTATTTTCCAAGCCAAAGAAGACGCTGATGTTTTGATAGTCCACAAAGCGTTGGGTTTAGCTCAGCAATTTAAAGAAAAAGTTATTGTTGTGGGTACAGACGTCGATTTGGCAGTTATGATAATCGATTTATCCCCAGATAATATTGCTATGTGGAAAACAAAAGTCTAAAAACACCGACTGTATTCTATGAACCAGAAAAAAATTCTCAACTAAAAAATATTTTATTGTTTGCTCATGCTTTCTCTGGTTGTGATACTGTGAGCTCGATTTTCCGGAAATAACTTATCAACTTTAATCCAAAAAGTTGCAACTTAAAAGTTGAAAAAAGTATGTTAACAAATCGAAGTTAAAAATCTCAGCGAACTTGCTTTACCTGACACTTCCTATTATTCTGCTGACTATTACTACAAGCCCGTATATGCCTACTAAACGGACGGTAACTGTTACATTGTTTGTGACTTTGACGACAGCACCGGTATGACTGACCCCAACTTAATAGCAACTTCCGATAATCAGGTGGCAGGTGAGGCAGAGCCACAATCAGGCCCTAGCAATGCAAACCAGAATCAAAATTTTCAATTGACCAAGACGTCCAAAGAGCCAAAATCGACCTTAATTTACAGACCCAAAGACAATTACCCTACATAGAGATTTCTTGCCCGCCTTTAAAATTTTTGATTGACACTGGCGCTAACCAGTCATTTGTAAGCCCCGAGGCTGTACAAAAGTTCTTCTACCAACAACAACTATCCTCTCAATTACGACCCTTTCGAAGTAACAAATGTTCAGGGCGTTAGCAAAAACGAATATTCTATAACGTTACCATGCTTTAACGAATTCAATGAGACCGATAGCATAAAATTATTCGTATACCGTTTTCACGATTACTTTGACGGCCTTATAGGATTAGACTTATTATCCAAATGGGAGGCTAAAATAGATCTAAAAGTTTTCCAGCTAATAACGCGAACTGCTACGAATCAGTTTAAGGTATGTATATCACTCATGTAACATAAATCTATACGAGGATATTATACCCGCTAAAAGCTCTAAATTAGTTAAGATACCCATAAACGCCCCGGATGGCGACGTTTTTGTAAACGAACAAGTATTTTGCAATTGCATTATCCATGAGTGCATTACCACTGTTAATAATAGTCGTGGATACGTGGCGTTAGAAAACCCAACTCCTAACGACAATATATTTTCATTAGACCAACCAAGTCTTGCAGAGCTGCTTAACGCCAAGTGCCCGCCCATGAAACAATCAAGTCGCGTTGACGACGTATTATCGCATTTACGTACGGACCACCTTAATCCAGAGGAAAAAGCAAATCTCTTAACACTCTGCTCTCGCTATGCAGACGTATTTTACATTGATGGAGAACAATTGACATTTACTAACAAAATAAAACATCGTATAAGAACAATAGATGAAATACTTGCTTATACTAAGAGCTATCGATATCCCTTTGTTAATCGAGAAGAAGGACCAAATTTACAAGATGTTAGAGCAGAAATAATAAGACCATCCGATTCTGCGTGGAGCTCGCCCATTTGGGTGGTGCCAAAAAAATTGACGCTTCTGGTAAGCAGAAGTGGCGTCTTGTAGTAGATTTCCGTAAATTAAATTAAAAAACAATAGACGACAAATATTCTATACCAAATATCAGTGACGTTCTTGACAAATAAGGGAAGTGCCAATACTTTACGACTCTAGATTACAATTACATTATGACCTTTTTTACTTAAAAAAAAAGCCGAGATTAAAATGATATGGTTAATAAAGTGGATCACTCACACCGCATCATGCTTTAAGAAAACGTCAAATTGAAATCTTTAGTAAGAAAATCGACTGGGACATTTTTTTTAAACAAAAAACGTTGCCCCACACTAGGAATTTCTCCTGTATCGTGGGTGCGTTTCAAAACATGTAAACTCACAGACGCCCAGACCCGAAACAACTATCGGTAGGCAATTTTTTTTTCTTTTTTATTGACACAATCCATTTTCTTACTAAAGTTTCCTTACTGGCCGCGCAACTTCAAAACGACGCCAACTTTACTCAAACCCCTTTATGGGATTGGATTCGTCAGATGCGACAACGAAACTGTTCAAGCTACGCCTGCTCGTTTGGAATGAGCAAATCAACGTTATGTACTAATTATTTTTCTTTTTTTGGGACAAGCCCGCCACACTATACTACTAATTAGTTTGTAATTCGCAAGAGATACCGCGGCCTCGACATAAAGGGCTAAGAAGGAACATGGGTGGTTTTTAGTCAGTAGAAGTCTGACACTCCCTTTCGCTCTGCCCAAGAGCGGGAGGGGTTATTTGATGATTTTCCACCGGCCAAAAAAAAAAAAGGATTTTATGGACTTGCTTGTAATTTTTCTTCAATTTTTGTTCGACATAGACATGTTTAGTGATGTGATGTATTGCTAGGATGGTCGATGTTTTTATAAAAAAAGTTGTGGTGTTTTTTGACATCTATACAGTTAATATAACAACGGAACATACATTATTATTTACTGTTAAATTCTTCTAAATACATATTTTAAAATAGAGGAAAATTACCAATAATGTCCAAAAGCCCACCACTTAAGAAATCTTCTTATAAATTATCGTTTAAATGTTTGTAAACGCACCCACGATACAGAAAAAAGAGGCTTTGGCGCTGTTTCTGACCGATTATTGGAAGAACAACAATTTGGTAAGAAAAATCAAATATATAATATGAACTTGATAAGAGTAGCACTACTCTTATCAAGTTCAGGAAAATTCCATAAAAAAACTGAAGGAATTAATTATGAATGTCATCACGAAGAGGCAGATACGAGGAATATTTTCATGCTTATAAAGCGGGACCAGGATCAAGAATTTTAATTATAACCTCTAATACTGATGTTTTGATTAATTTTGTTAGGAAGTATGCACATCTGAAACAATGCCCACTTTCCATACATTTAAAAACCTGAAATGAAAGTTAATGTATAGTTATAAGGTATAGTAGAAAAACTACCTGTAAGTTTAGAAAATAATGTCACATAGTCATTTATACGATTTAAAGTCTACAAAGGCCAAACAATATTAATGTTACTTTTTAGGTCAGGATTTGCCTTTACGTTAGTTGACAGTTTGTTTACTTTAAAAAAAAGTATAACTTTGCTTTTGTATTGTCAAAAGTGATCACTTCTCTACCCATTTCATGCTTCGAAATGCCACAAGAGGGCTCTATTCTGCCATAGTAATATTATACTCTTTGAATGAAGGACTGCGCCATTGCCAATGACAGAACTGTCAAAATAATAATATCTAAGAAATTCCGTTACACTTGTGCGAACTCAATTATATTCTGCATGATTAATAATTTATTTAATTATTATGTTATTTTTAATTGATCTGTATTATCCACAGACTAATAAAAAAATGTTATTGATAAACAAAACTTAAAATAATGTATAAAACTCAGAAAAAGAATTGAATAAAGTTAAAAAGCAGTGTGTCAAACGGAACGTTGTAAAAAATGGGTAGTTGGATGCGTTCAGGGTGATTGAGATGCGTTAAAAATATGGTAATATGACGTATAATAAACGTAGAGTTAGCGTAAAGAAAAACCAAAGAATATTTTTTCCTGGCCTTCTTTTAAAATTGTGATTAGCGTAATGATTGTTCAATTAAATTAGCTTAATTTTAATTTCATTTCTATACATTTTCAGGTAAAAAATGGGCATCCTTCTTTGGCATTCCAGTTCAGCAACAGAAAAGACTACAACCTGTTGATTGCATTAATTGCACCGATTTAGCGTTGAAGTTAGAACTCATAATATGAAGTCTTCCGGCTTTCCGTGAGTTTACAGGTTGCGAATACACGGCAGCATTTTACAATAAAGGAAAAATAAAACCTTTTCAGCTATTTTCAAAAAATAAAAGACATCAAACAGTTATTCATCATTAACAGATGAAGCCGATATTGTATATTCATTGACGAAAAAATTAACACCGTTCAAGAATTTACTGCTAGTATGTATGACAACAAGAAAGTGATCAGTTTAAAAAATAAATAAAAAAAGGCTTTGACTCCAACTCTATACCACCATGCTGGATATCATTGATCCAAACCAAATTACGAGCTACACACATCAAAAGTGTCTAGGGATCAAGCATTTTTATGCGGATTTCTTGAGATTGAGATGTGGCTTTGTAATAAATTTATGATTTTATAAATTTATATGGATCCTTTTTGGTGCATTTCATAATTTGAATCAGGAACTGTGAATCAAATTCGAGTAAAAGATGAAAATCAGCTGTCAATATTTTCCCTATAAAAACATACAACGCATTGAAGACATTATTAGTGCTACTGTTTCCCTACTACTGATTAAAACCAACGTTATTATGGAGCGGCGACGTCATTTAAGCAGGGAAGAAATGCTCAGAGCCGTGGGAATGATAGAAGCTGGTTCCCGGCAACGTACTGTGGCTTTAGCTCTGAATACAAGTCAGAGTGTTATCAGTCGACTTTGGACACGTTACCGAAGCACTGGTACCGTGGCTGAGCGCCATGGAGGACGGTATCGCTGCACCACACGGAGACAAGACCGATACATTCAAATCTTAACTCGAAGAGCTCCAACAATAACCGCCATGATGTTAGCCGTGAGGCTTCATCACTCTTCAGGGAACTTAATTAGCGACCAAACAGTCAGAAACCGCTTGCATGAAGTGAACCTTCATTCCCGAAGACCGCTACGGGTACCACCTATAGCAATGCACAATCGTAGGATTCGATATCAATGGGCTCTTGAACACAGAAATTGGGCAGAAGATGGCGATGGATGAACAATGGCGTTTCGTGTGCTTTTCTGATGAGTCTCGTTTTGGTATGAGACCGGATACAAGACGTATACGACACTGGAGAACCCCTGGACGCCAACAGCGATTAAAATCCTGCCAGGAAGTCCATCCTTATAGTGGTGGAACCATCATGGTATGGGCGGGTATTTGGATCGGCGGAAGAACTGAGTTGATTTGGATCAGAGGCAACCTCAACGCTCAAATTTATGCTGAGACGATTGTATCAGACGTCATCGTTCCTCTACAAGTGCAAATCGGTCCCTTATTTCAGTTAATGCATGATAATGCACGACCGCACACTGCAAGAGTTGTAACACAGACTCTCGCCGCAGCTAACATCAATGTCCTGCCCTGGCCTGCTCAGTCGCCAGACTTGAACCCGATTGAGCATGCATGGGATATGCTACAGAGAAGAGCTCTGCCGAATATGGAGGGTATCCAGTCGCAAGAAGACCTTTTTTTGTTGTTGCAACGAACATGGGCGGCCATTCCACAGCGTGATTTGGATGAACTCATTTTGAGTATGCCAAACCGATGTTCTTGTGTTGTTAGTGTTCGCGGTAGAAACACGGATTATTAATTGTTTAAGTTACCCAATAAAATTTTAAAGAAAACTGTTATTTCAGTCTTTTTTTCGAACTTTAATGTTAGTGGTTCAAATGTCAAAAATCCCTTTATTAGGAAAATGGGAAATTTCTTTATTAATGCAAAGGTGACTTGGTTTATCGTTACTGTGACAAACGAAAACACTTTATTTGATGAATCCTTAAAGAAAATTTTAATTAATATCAATCAGGAGAAAAGTTATTGCAAAAATATAATGTTGATCCCTAGACACTTTTGATGTGTGTATTTTTGTAAATTTCATGTGACTCAATGCATCGGATCCGGTATGCGTGGAACTTCAGCCTGAAAACTGCGGCTGGTTCTTAGATGAATATTTAAAACCAGTAGGGTTAATTGGGGATCATACACCTTTGAGGACAGAAGATATTGTCGAAACAACTGGAACAGAAAACGATAACGAAGAACGTTTAGAAGTTAGAGATCACAATTATTTATGTACGATGACTCGGATCCTAAATAATTTGAAAAATTTATAACTTTTGTATTTATATTTTATTACAATAATACGATTTTATTTTTGTTTTTATTTTGTCTAATTAATAGAAAGAAAATGTGCAAAATTAGTATTACTAGTACTTTCTTATTTATACACACACATATTTAAACAATTTATTCAAAAAAGAAAGAGCATACGCCCCACACGTACTCACTCGCAGCAATATTTCACTTTTTAAAACTCTACAACCGGAATTCAGGACTGATGTTTAAACAGATTCCAAAATCACTAGTTGGTCAGTCATCATTAACTACTGAGTACTTGTCTACATCATACATATTTTTCACAATGGTCCATTTCCTTCTGATGCCGAACAATGTCTTCAATGCTTCGGGCATTGTTTTGATTGATTGGTCATATAACAGTTAAGTGATTTTGTCAACAGACATATCGAAAGTGAGAAGAAGAAAAAACTGAGGATCTTTTTGGAGATAACTTAATCCTCTTTTGCAGTTTGAGCACCCCTGTGGCTGTTATTACTTAGCAACTCGCCCTTAAAACCTGCTTTGATAAATAATTTCAATACGCCAGATGTATTGTACCAAATTATCTCGAACTATAACGAATTTGCGACGAACGAGACACCCTAATGAATGAATACAGCATATTCTATCTTTTTTATGCTTGAGCTATTATAATTCCAAAATAATGATATCATTTGAGGGGTTCAAAATGATGGGACCAATACGGGACGAAGTATATCAAGTACCTGGGCCCGACAGATGGGGACCCGTTGCTACACGACGGGAATCAAGAACCCAACCCAACCTCCCAACCACCCTGAAACCTCGTAAAGTCCGGGAAATCAAAGCAAAATGCTTATTAATTTCTCCCCAGCATCCCGTAATACCAGTATTAAGTTCTCAGAAATACAAAGGGGACGATAATTACATCAGAGTGGTCTGCGACAGTTTGTTTGCAATTACGGACCTATAAAAAATCGTGATCTCGATCAAAATAAAATTGTACAGATAAATTTTCGGTGGAAACGTTCGAGGTGTTTATTTGCGGTACTAATAACGAAAGGTATATTGATATATTGGGGAGTTCTTTACAAAAATAAATTCAGTGTATTTTCATGGATAGCTCAGCGGAAACGATACCAATAATAAATAAATGTAAGGGCGTAAGATACACGTGCCAACTCGATTCATAATTAATTGGTTTCGAGCTACCGATTTATGTATGTCGTTGCGAAGGAAAATAATTACGAAAAGTATTTTTGTATAGCCGATAATAAGTATGATTTCGAATTATTTTGTTTGCCAGAGATGAAGAATGATATTGTATGGTTTTTGACCAATCTTTTTTTAAAACAATATTTGCTGCCGGTTAGTGAACCTGAGAATGTTGAAAGTAGAGTATTTGTGAGTGGAAACCGTTCGTTCCTACTATCTCCAAGAAGACAATTGAACACCACCTACTTTGTCTCAACTCCCAAGTCAACAGAAGAGCTGCAGCATGCACGGCACGTCACAGTGAGGCAGTCTAGATGTAGTCTGGGTTCCACAGGTTCTTAGTGAGTCCAATCTACAGTTGCTACAACTTCCAGCTCTGAGACACAAAAGAGAGGAAGAAACTCTCATAAAGTCGAGGGCGTAAAATCGTGTTACGGTTCACGGACATATATCACCGCGACGAAGGTCGACAGCAAGTTCGGTGATGATTTACCAACAACCCCAATTCGATAATAAGAATCGAACAGATATCAACAAAGATAATTAAGAAAAAGAGATTCGACGTGTTTTACCTGACTTTGGAACAGCTTGTAAGGGTTATTTTGTAATGTGAATATTTCGCGAAGAACACGATTAGTCAAAGATTTTAAGATAAGATGAGATCATTTCTTTCATAACTTATTGAAAGTGGAACACAACGAAACAGCAAGGGACCAAGGGTTATGTCAATCCCTAACAATTAATACATTATTGGTTATGCGAGATGATTTAAGAATAAGGAAAGGTACGGAATAGAAGTCCAGCTGCAGTTTCGACGTTCCTGTAAAATTCTAGATCAATAACTAGTAAGCGCAATCGCTTATTCCCAAATTATTGACAAATGTTCATCAAAATTCTAGATTTTTTATCGATTTTCGTAGTAATCTGGAAATAACAAACACACAATTTTATTCTGCCACCACTTCACATAAAATTGAGACTCATGAAAACCTTTGTAAACACTATGATGAGGATGGATGCAGACTTTCAATATCATACTCAAAACGAAATTGCCCCGAATCAGTGACGGGAAATTGAAGGAAAGAAGGATTTTTTGTAGGTCCTACAATAAGAGAGCTTACTACAGATGTGGCTTTTAATTCGAAGTAAAAAAGAAGTCAAAACAGACCTTGGGCGGCTTTTATAGAAGTGTGTCACAATTTCCTAGGTAATACAAAAGCTCAACTACCGGTCAATCATTCGAGACCTCCTTTGCGCATATAAAGTTTTAAAATGCAATAAGTCACTAATAATTCCTTTTCTGGACTTGCACGTAGATTTCTTTCCAGAAAATTTCGATGCCGTATCAGATGACCAAGGTGTAAGGTTTCATCAGGATATTATGCACTTTAATGATTGACATCATGATTAAAAAACAGTTGTGAAGAAGCGGCAAATGGACGAGAACCAGCGCCACGAATATTTAATAGAGGTTTGATGAGCATAAAAAATAAAGGGCTTCATCTTAATGTGAATGTACCACGACCTGATTTAAAACTAAAGAAATAAAATTGTTAGCACTAGTTATCAATATTGAAAACCATGCCAGTCAACCATGTCAGTTTAAAAACCTTAAAATAATTGTTAGTGTTACAGAAACATTGTACAAATAATGCTGGAGATGTAGAAGTGCCTAGACCGTTCAAGATTTTTTGCTAGCTGATTACTACAATGAACCGCAACAATATTTAATATTTTGTTCTAAAGATGCCAGAGAAACTATGAAAAAAGTGAAACATTTTTTATAAATGGTACCTTAAGGTACCTTGCCTGGTGGTCTTGCCCTGTGTCATTTAAACAAATTAACAGTTTTCAAGGGGATATTGGCAGTAATAGTAATAAAACAAATACAGTAATAGTAATAAAACAACCTTTTCATAAATTAATGGAATTATTGTACCCATTTATGAAAAGGTTGTTTTTTCCGATTTATATAAAATTAAATATTCAAAATTGGCACCATCTTTGCTTAGTTGCGCTTACCAACGTCATCGCACAACAAACTGTAGCGTTCCGTTACATGAATCCTCCTTTTTTGTTTTTAAAAAAATATTGGTAATTGAACCTTCCTTTTATTTATTTTTCTACTTGGCGTCGTGATTTTTTAAAATAAGATTTAAAGTAAAAATTGTGACATCTTGTGAGCGAATTTCTATTTGTCCTGATTTATCAGTGTTTTATTAACTACCTGTGATCTTTTTTGGAAAATTTTCTTATTTTATCTTCTCTGGTACGTATTTATCTCGTGTATGCTGGTTTGTGTTTTTTAGTCTTATCATATCTTTCCATTTTGCTTTAGGTGCTAACCAGTCACAGAGGGCTATTTGGCCCTCTTCCGTTACCCCGAAGTCTTCTGACCTACCCGACATAATATGAACTTCATCAAGGTTTGCTGAGCTTTTCAATTTCTTTACCTTTTTGATCTTGAAGAGTCGTCTAAGGATTTGCTTCTGCGTGTGAGAAAACTCCCGCGAGTAACGCCTGTCTTGGGTCCTGAGGCTACTTTTTATGGAGCGTCGTCTAAGGATTTGCTTCTACGTGTGAGAAAACTCCCGCGAATAACGCCTGTCTTGGGTCCTGAGCCCACTTTTTACTTTACATATAGTGATACCAACGGCGCATGAATTTTATCTAGATAGTTAATAAGATCTGAAAGCTTCAAGTGATTTCGTCTAATAATTTTAAGTAATGTTAAGGCTAGTTTAAATTATAAATGTTATTGTTGTTAAATTCAAGAATCTGTGTTAAATTTTACATGAAATCAATCAACCATACCTCGATTGAAGCTTAAGCCAAGGGTCATAATAATCTAAAAAAGATATCTCACGGCTTATCTCTTTTTAAAATTTTAATCATAATAATAATATAATGTGACCTACCTTTATCCCTGAAGCGCAAACTCATCGACATGTGTATTCTGCCCATCCTAACCTACGGTGCTCAAACTTGGTCTCTGACCGAGTCACAAAAGTCCAAACTCAAGGTTTGCCAAAGGGCGATGGAACGAAGCGTATTGGGTATAAAGCTCAGCGACAGAATACGTAATACCACAATACGCTTAAAAACTGGAATCGCTGATGTGGCAAATAAAACTGCTGGCTTGAAGTGGGATTGGGCGGGCCATGTCTGTAGGATGGATCAGAACCGATGGGCTAGAGTCGTCACCCAGTGGGTGCCAGAAGACGGGCGTCGTCGCCGAGGGAGGCCTAGAAAACGCTGGCGTGACGACCTAGAAGCGTTTATGACGAATTGGACGGGGAAAACCACACAGAGAGAAGAGTGGAAGGCTATGGGGGAGGCTTTTGCCCAGCAGTGGGACAATATAGGCTGATAAAAAAAAAAAAAAATTATATAATTTTTAATTTTTTTTTTTTAATCTTCTTTAGTTTTAAGTTTCTTAACATATTAGGTTGGAGAAAAAGTCTTTTCGCATTATAGTATGTATGAACTTGTAATAAAATCTCTTTAGATATACTATTTGTATCTGGGTGGTTTTGGTATCATTGAATGTTTAAATTTTAAAGAACATAATTCCAAATTCAAATTAGGAAAATGTGTGATTTTCATTTGTTTTACGTACCGTCAAGATGAGTGAATGTAATGAAGAAATTCGATAGATTTTTAAATTTTACTACAAAAAAGGTAAAAATGCAACGCAAGCCGCGAAAAAAATTTGCGATGTTTATGCTAGTGCAGTGTCTGTGAGAGTAGTACAAATTTGGTTTAAGCGTTTTCAATCCGGAAATTTTGATGTCAAAGATGCACGTCGCCCTGTTACGGATAAAATGGATGCCATTTTTGAAAAAGTGGAGCAAGATCGGCATATCAGTAGTTACGACGTAGCTGAAGAAATGGGAATTGACCACAAAACAGTTTTGGCGCATTTGAAAAAAACTGGGTACACAAAAAAGCTCGAAATTTGGGTACCTCACGAGCTCACTGAAAGAAACCTAATGAACCGTGTACTCATTTGTGATTCTTTATTACGACGTAATGAAACAGAACCATTTTTAAAGAAGCTGATAACTGGTGATGAAAAGTGGATCACGTACGACAAAAACGTGCGAAAAAGGTCGTGGTCAAAGGCCGGTCAGGCTTCACAAACTGTGGCGAAACCCGGGTTAACTCGCAACAAGGTGATGCTGTGTGTGTGGTGGGATTGGAAGGACATTATTCATTATGAGCTGTTACCACCAGGCAGGACCATCGATTCTGAACTCTACTGCGAACAACTGATGAGATTAAAGCAAGAAGTTGAGAGAAAGCGGCCGGAATTAATCAACAGAAGGGGTGTGGTTTTTCATCATAATAACGCTAGACCTCACACAACTTTAGCCACTCAGCAAAAATTAAGAGTTTGGCTGGGAGGTGTTAATGCATCCGCCGTATAGTCCTGATCTTGCACGTTCAGATTTCCACCTGTTTCGGTCTCTTCAGAATTCTTTAGGCAGTGTCAGGTTAACATCACGAGAGGACTGCCAAAACCACTTGTCGCGGTATTTTGACCAGAAGTCCCAAAATTTCTATAGCAATGGGATCATGTCCCTACCTACAAGATGGCTAAAAGTTATCGTACAAAATGGTACCTACATACTTTAGTTAAATGTAAATAAACTATATTAAAAAATGTTTTGAATTTTCTTAAAAAATGCGAAAAAACTTTTTCCCCAACCTATTACACAAGCATGTACTTAGGCCACTAACAAAGTGCCTTTTGGAGTCTATAGCGCTTGATGCTGCAACCATGAACAATGGACTTAGCGTGGTAATCTTTAACTTTTTGTGATCTGTTGACATGCCACTTTAAATTGTTATTTAATATGTAAATTTAATTTTGTACGCCATATATATTTATTGGCAAAACATAGTATTTTCGTCATATTTTCACAAAGACTATCTATAATACCTATTGTAGCGTTCCGTTACATGAATCCTCCTTTTTTGTTTTAAAAAATATTGGTAATTGGACCTTCCTTTTATTTATTTTTCTACTTGGCGTCATTATTTTTTAAAATAAGATTTAAAGCAAAAATTTGTGAGATCCCTTGCCAATTTGTTTTGTCATTCGCCTGTGAGATACGAACTGATTGATGTTCTTTATAAAGATAATTTGATTGATAATTTAAAATTTTCTGCGAGAGAAATCTTTTCATCTATTTGTCCTGATTTATCAGTGTTATATTAACTACCTGTGATCTTTTTTTGGAAAATTTCCTAATTTTATCTTCTCTGGTACGTATTTATCTCGTGTATTTTTGATCGTTGATTCCCTATTTACCTTCTGTTACTGGTTTGTGTTCTTTAGTCTTATCATATTTTTCTATTTTGCTTAACCTAACCTAACCTAACCAGTCACAGAGGGCTATTTGGCCCTCTTCCGTTACCCCGAAGTCCTACCCGACATAATATGTACTTCATCAAGGTTTGCTGAGATTTTCAATTTCATTACCTTTTTTTGATCTTGAAGAGTCGTCTCCACTTTTTATGGAGCGTCGTCTAAAGATTTGCTTCTACGTGTGAGAAAACTCCAGCGAATAACGCCTGTCTTGGGTCCTGAGCCCACTTTTTACTTTACATATGTAGTGATACCAACGGCGCATGAAATTTATCATGATAAAAGATCTGAAAGCTTCAAGTGATTTCGTCTAATAATTTTAAGTAATATTAAGTCTAGTTTAAATTATAAATTTTATTGCTGTGGAATTAAAGAAACTGTGTTAAAATTTACATTAAAACAATCAACCATACCTCGATTGAAGTTTCAGCCAAGGGTCATATAATCTAAAAATATATCTCACAGCAAATCTCTTTTTTAAAATCTTAATATAGTTTAATTTTTAATTTAATTTTTTTAAGCTATTGCATAGCTTCTATCGCGGGCCTTGAGCGTGGGGACCGAATCCAGAAATTCCGTAACGAAAATAAAAACCTAACAAATTGACACTTGACAATGACTTTTTGAAATATCACGCTTGTCTCTTTAGTTCAGCAACCCGCCTTTAGGTGGCATTGGTTGTATTGGAAAACTACCGTAATCAGCTGTTTGTGAGAAAGTATATGTGTATAGGTATTTATCATCCATGTACAACAGTGAATATCTGTACTCGTATAATTTGTGTACAAAGTGTTTTAAATATGAATAAACAAAGTGCATTTATTAATGAAGAAAGTCACGAAAAAATAGTGAAAGATATTATTATAACAAATGCACCATTATTTTTTGTTTGGTTAATTTATATATAATACTGCTATAAAGATAACCAAAATGTTGGGGAAATATAGTATTTATACTTACACTTTTACTAATCATCCTCATCTTTTATAAAATATTAAATCTTATAATTTTTCAATGTTTAATTTTCATCTGACATTACGTCAGTTGTCAAGATGTCATTTACTTTTTCTTTTAATTTGTGTCATAGTTTTTCTTAGTGGTTAGAACTACGAAGGTTACATTTGATTTATATAATTTAATTCATTTTTATTAATATGTTAGCTCAAATAATGTAATTTATTGATAATTTCTATAAATAGTATCTTATCTTACGCTTATAAACTTAACTAACAAAAAAATGCTATGCAATAGCTTTACCGCGGCAGTCTCCGAGTGCCACACGTCTTTTTTTTTATCTTCTTTAGTTTTAAGTTACTTAACATATAATATATATATGTCGCCGCGAGAGTGTCTATCTGCTGGGATCATTAGTCAATCTAATTAATAACCAGCTTATAATAATAGCTTAGCTTAGTTTTTTAAAATAATTGATAAACCTGCCATCTCTGAGATATTTGTACAGTTATTTGGGATCGATATTGAACGACAGGAGCGACAGTGCCATCTGTTAGCTTTTGTGTTAACTACTACAGAGATGGTTTGTAATTGAATGGTCGACGGCTCGAATAATGATTTATTAAACAAAAGTCTTTAACTAGAACTATAGTTAAAATTAAGATAAGCTAATTGATTGTGAATATTGGGATTTTAATGATTGCTCACTTGAAATTAGGCTGTATAAGAGACGTCATTGCACATTGTTGTGAAGATGGCGGCGAATACGATTTTAATGGTCAATAACTTAATTTATAATCTGAAACCACGACTAAATCAGTTTCTTTATGTAATTATAAACTAAAAAGTCATAAGATTATTTTGTAGAGCAATTTATTAGTAGAAAACCCGTTCTTTGTATCCGTGTTCGTCCTTTAATTAGCCGGAAATGGCGTAAGTAACATTCTGTTAGACATTAACTTAATAACGCCTTCGCATTACTATTGGTATTGTTTTATTGTTAAATAATTATTACAATCAAATAGTGAATTATTTTAGTATTGTTTATTAGTTTTAACTGATTAAGTAATTAATAACAATACTGAGTGCGTTGTACTTCCGCTAGACGGACTAGAAACGCGTGTGACGAAAGATGGAGCACATTATGTCGCGTTTAGCAAATAATGTAAATAAAAGTGGTTTTTGATGTGACTATTATTAATTAGTGCAAACGAGAATTGTAACATGATTTAAATGGAGTTTCTTCAACCCATTCTTCTCCATAGTAACAATGATTTATGTGAATGGGTCTCAACCTCTGAAAAGTTTATAAGTGCCTGTAAATGGACTATTATAAATAAACGTTTGGTGTTTGAGTCAAGTATTGTGTGTGATTTCAACTACCCATTTACCCATCTGCCACGAAGAGGAATCTAAGGCGAAGACAATATGGCGGAGGCCATTGATATTTAGGAGCAGCGTTCCTCAAGTGGTTTTCCCGCCCTAACATATATATTATAATTTAACTTTTCTTGTGGTGATATCTATTTTTATTTTAAAAACACTAAAACACTACTAGTAACTGGGACGTTTGAGTGGTTATGTTTTACAAAATAAATGATTGATTGTTTTTCTATTACTTTTTGTAAGACGACTTCTACTACTTACGACCATAGCATTAAATTTTTAATATAGTGTTTGAGAGCGTAGCCCAAAGCTGTCAAAGCTTTGGGCTACGGAAAGGGCAACGAAATTTACAACATGCTAATTCTTAAATCTCGTTCCTGACGGCCTTTATATCAAAGCGGATCATCTCCCCACCTCCCAGTTCACTGAAACTAGTAAAATAGCTAACAGTGTATTCCTAGTTACACCGCGGATAAACTTGCTAAAAGAGGTTCCGAGATAGTGTTAGTCCTGTATCTGCTCCTCGCCCTCTTCGCCAAAGATCATTAAGTAACTTTTAATCGTAGTACCAAACTTAGTAGTATTCGTTTCGCAGCGCTGTAAAATCTTAACTCATCATCTGCCTAGCCTTTTCCCAACTATGTTGGGGTCGGCTTCCAGTCTAACCGGATGCAGCTGAATACCAGTATTTTACATGGAGCGACTGCCTATCTGACCTCCACAACCCAATTAATACTAGGTAATACGATACTCTTTGGTAAGACTGGATGTCAGAATTTCAGGTCACTGACTACCTGTAACGACTGCCAAAGATCTATATATGGCAGCCGGGACCAACAGCTTAACGTGCTTTCCGAGGCACGGAGGAAACTCGGTATGTCGGGCGGTCACCCATCCACAGACCGACCTAGGCAAGCACAGCTTTACCTAAGATCGGCCTGAGTGGCAGTTCTTATTAAGCCACGAGCTCCTGTAAAATCTTAACTAATGAATATAATTTAAAAAAATCACAATGAAAATTATTCTTTAAAACACCATTTACAAAAATGATCTGATGTAATGACTATGAGAGAAAAAGAAACAGAGTTTCTGATCTCCGCTAAGATTGGCCGCTGTGACCGAAAAACGGTTAGGAGGGCTATTATTATTATTATCTAATCTAAATCACCATTTGGTCTTTACATCATTTCAATAATAATAGATAGATAATAGACAAACAAGGAAAAAAAAACATTTTACTTTGTTCTAAGCAAATGACGACCTCACGGAGACTGTCCGCAATTGTACAACTGATCTTAATAAAAACGAAATGGCCGAAGAAAATATAATCGAAAGGAAAAAGTCGCGTCACCACAAAGACCCAGTGTTCCCTCAGTATACAACTCAGTTTTCGCAACAATTAAATAAAGTACTTTACTTTATATAAACATAGAAAAGTGCAAATGTGGCGAAAATGAATTTTAAAGATGTAACTGACGTTTCAATTCCACCAAAAATCAAAACTTTTTGCTAGCAGACTACAGTGATTGTGATATTCGCCCTGTCCCCTTCTATCAAGTGTATACAATTCATGGCGATCTAGGCAGCACAGGTGAAATTACGAATATGATGCCATTAATATACGTATTAATGAGGGGGAAAACCGAAAAGTCGTTTTTTCTGTTATTAAGGCTCAGATTCCAGAATGGCAACCACAATTATACAAATATGATTTTGGGATAGCAACGATGAACGCCGCTCGAACTGTTTTGGAAACGTTACAGTAAAATGGTGGTATTTTCACTACCTACGAGCTCATCATCATCATTCTCTTGCCCTTATCCCAATTCATTTGGGGTCGGCGCAGCATGTCTTCCTCTTCCATACTTCTCTGTTTCTCGTCATCTCATGAGACACCTCCTTTTTTACCATATCATTTTTAACACAGTCCATCCATCGTTTCTTTGGTCTTCCTCTACTCGTATATCCTACCTACACCCACCACTACCACCACCATCACTACCTACGAGCTATTTGGAAGAAAGGCAGTGCATTCAATTTGACAAAATCTAAGGTCCAGAAAAGACAAGTGCCACCATCCGCTGTGCTACCTCTTACCAGAAAGTCAAATTGTGAATGGATGGTTTTATGTAGCCCAGCCAGAGCCCAGACGATGATAACAGCAAAAAAATGAAAAAAAAAATTGGCTTCAAAACAAAAATTAGCTTTTGAAGTCGGTGGCAAACAAAATCAAACAAACAAAAGTCACTGACTTAAGAAACTGATTGTTCTTTTGTGTATAATAACATCATGTTCAATCACTTTTTTTATTTAAAGAGTTGAGAAAATGAAACCAATACTAAGGAGAAAAATGGAATAATTCAAAATTAAAAGGGGCATTTTCGGAATGGTTTTACATTGGAGTTCAGTCCCCGTTAATAATCGCTTAATACGTTGGGCTTCGATCATTGGGAACTATGACATCGTCTTCACAAAAGGACAACTTTATTTTATAGCTGACTACCTGTCCAGGATGCCCAATACTGATAAGAGACCGTCCCGTGTAGAATTGACAGTACACAGGATAATAGCTCAAATCTTATCTTCTTCTTATATATGTCGTAGGATAATTTGATACTTCGAATCTTCGCGGAAATCCTAGGGGTTCCTAGGGGTTTTGCGAAAACGCGGATAATTAGACATAGGCGAAAAATTATCAAATCTTACTGGACAAAGTCAGGATTTTTGCGAAAATACTCGTTACTATTTAGACGGCCACCACAAAATATTTTTAAGACTCTAAGCCTAGGCACCAAATAAAATTTTCGGTTCCTAAAAAATTTTTAGGGGCGGCATGGGCACCGGGCCGTAGGCCGATGAAGGAGGCCGGCGGAGGCCCGTCACTTCGGGGACAGAAGATATTAGTGTTATTTAATATACGAGCGAAGCGAGCGCGCGTTTACCTATGTCTAATTATCCGCGTTTTCGCAAAACCCCTAGGATTTCCGCGAAGATTCGAAGTATCAAATTATCCTACGACATATATAAAAATGAAACCCGTTTTCCGTTGTCACGACTTGGCATGAAAACGGCTTGACCGATTTGGCTGTTTTTTTTTTTAAATGTTCGTTGAAGTTCAAGGATGGTTTTTACGGCGAGAAAAATTCGAATAATGGCCGGAAAAGCCCTAAAAACAGCCCTTTTCTTTTTCCCATACAAACGTTTTCTAACTAAAACGTAAAATCAATTTGAGCTTTAATACCGTACCCATAAAGTTCAAGTGTTAGTGGAGAGGTTCCGGGAAGGCAAAACAATTGAGTGACGTTCAGTTGTTCAGTCAACGAATGACAACTTCAAACAGACCATACGACATTATCACAATAATCACAAATAATTACTGTTTCTTTCCCAATAGAAAAACGATTTTTCAAATGGTGTTTGCGTACAATATAAAAATTAATTGCTGTTAGTTAGTCTCGCTAAAACTCGAGAACGGCTGGACCGATTTGGCTAATTATAGTGTTGAATTATTCGTGGAAGTCCAGGGAAGGTTTAAAAGGTGAGAAAGTGGTAGGTAGGTAGGCAGGGTAGTAGGTAGAGTAGTAGGTAGAGTAGTAGGTAGGGTAGTAAGTAGGATAGTAGAGTAGGTATGGTAGTCGGTAGAGTAGTAGGTAGGGTAGTAGGTAGGTCGGGTAGTAGGTAGGTAGGGTAGTAGGTAGGTAGGTAGGGTAGTAGGTAGGTAGGTACGGTAGTAGGTAGGTAGGTAGGGTAGTAGGTAGGTAGGTAGGGTAGTAGGTAGGTAGGTAGGGTAGTAGGTAGGTAGGGTTGTAGGTAGGTAGGGTAGTAGGTAGGTAGGGTAGTAGGTAGGCAGGGTAGTAGGTAGGTAGGGTAGTAGGTAGGTAGGGTAGTAGGTAGGTAGGTAGGGTAGGATGTAGTAGGTAGGTAGGTAGTTGGTACACAGGCAGGTAGTAGGTAGGAAAAAGGGCATTGCAACGCATGGCGGGAACAGCTAGTAAATCATATAAATTGACATGATTTATAGTCAACCATACTCTTTCTTAGCCCTAGGTCCTAGGCCGCGGTATCTCTTTCGAATAACCCGCAGCCAAATCCGTCTCGCCTTATGTAGGATGCTTATTATGCTAATAATGGGTAAATACATACAAATAAAAAAAGCTGTCTCTGTTTTGCCACAGTCGAATAAAAAGTCTCAAAATCCACTGGGTTTTATAAGGAGACTACTATTCTATACCAACTTTAAATTCCAACAATATCATCATTAAAAACACCAACTAACCGAACCAAAAAGTTGAATTTATGTCTTCTCTACAAAGTGACTTCGAGTTATTAATGAACTCAAAAAACCGTATCTTTTGTGTGAAGAATTTTTTTTTGTCACCCTAAGCAAGTTTCGAAATTCGGTCAATATCACATAATCGAACCAAAAAGTTGAATTTGTATGTCTTCTCTACAACGTGACTCGACCATCACGTTGTTATTTCGAGTAATTTATGAGCTTAATAAACCCTAACCTTTGTGCGAGGTAAATTTTTTCCAACTCTACGAAAGTTTGAAAACTCCAAAAATATCATCATTTCAAACGTCAACACCATATAACCGAACCAAAAAGTTCAATTTACTTGTCTTCTCTACAGCGTGACATTGCCATCACGTTGATTCAATATTTCGAGTAATTTATGAGCTCAAAAAAAATGACCTATGTGCGAGGTTGAATTATTCCAATCCTACACCAGTTTTGAAATTCCAAAACTATCTTCATTTAATACGTCAACACCTAATTTAAACCGAACCAAAAAGCTGAATTTATTATGTCTTCTTTACAACGTGACTTATCCATTACGTTGATATTTCGAGTTATTCATCAGCTCACAATACCGTGTCTTTTGTGCGAGGAGAAGTTTCTCGAACCCTATGCAAGTTAATTATAAAAGTTATTTTAAAGAACTCCTACAATAACACGTTTCGCAATTATCCGTCACACGCAAACCTTGGATCGTCATCCTTATTTTAGGACGGAAAATTTTCTTTACGCAGAGGGGTGACTTCATCATCTGCTAATAATACCGGATTAAATTGGATGAATAGAGACGCAGGGGTGAAACGAGCACAGGCCTCCTCTCTTTGAGAGCGACATCTGTTACAATTATTAGATTAAGTAAAATAGAATACTTCTCTGTTTTACTTAATTTAATCATTTAGCAGGACTTTGTTAGCAACATACTTTTTACGAAATACACACATCAAAAGTGTCTAGGGATCAACATATATTTTTGCAATAACTTTTCTCCTGATTGATATTAATTGAAATTTTCTTTAAGGATTCATCAAATAAAGTGTTTTCGTTTGTCACAGTAACGATAAACCAAGTCACCTTTGCATTAATAAAGAAATTTGCCATTTTCCTAATAAAGGGATTTTTGACATTTGAACCACTAACATTAAAGTTCGAAAAAAAGACTGAAATAACAGTTTTCTTTAAAATTTTATTGGGTAACTTAAACAATTAATAATCCGTGTTTCTACCGCGAACACTAACAACACAAGAACATCGGTTTGGCATACTCAAAATGAGTTCATCCAAATCACGCTGTGGAATGGCCGCCCATGTTCGTTGCAACAACAAAAAAAGGTCTTCTTGCGACTGGATACCCTCCATATTCGGCAGAGCTCTTCTCTGTAGCATATCCCATGCATGCTCAATCGGGTTCAAGTCTGGCGACTGAGCAGGCCAGGGCAGGACATTGATGTACTGTACTGTGAATATAGAGAAATTTTAAACAGACCCTTCACGAAGCCTTCAACCAAGCATTATGTACATCAAACTAAGAATGCACCCCCCCGACGCAATAATGTTTTCCTGCTATTTTTTTTTTGAGGGTGCACAATATTTTTTTCCGGTAATACTCAATGTAGCACTCTTTTAAAGCATATGTGTCCTTGAATAGTAAACGGGTCATACCCTCCATGTAGGTAATTTAACTAAAGTTAATTCCTGAAGGACTAATATTAAAAAAAAACAGCTATGAAAAGTTTTCAACATCTCCGTAACTAGGTATAGTTTAGAACAAAAAAAATATCGCAGCGACGGCGAACATAATAATATGCTATGATTTTAATTTACACACATCAAAAGTGTCTAGGGATCAAGCATTTTTATGCGGATTTCTTGAGATTGAGATGTGGCTTTGTAATAAATTTATGATTTTATAAATTTATATGGATCCTTTTTGGTGCATTTCATAATTTGAATCAGGAACTGTGAATCAAATTCGAGTAAAAGATGAAAATCAGCTGTCAATATTTTCCCTATAAAAACATACAACGCATTGAAGACATTATTAGTGTTACTGTTTCCCTACTACTGATTAAAACCAACGTTATTATGGAGCGGCGACGTCATTTAAGCAGGGAAGAAATGCTCGGAGACAAGACCGATACATTCAAATCTTAACTCGAAGAGCTCCAACAATAACCGCCATGATGTTAGCCGTGAGGCTTCATCACTCTTCAGGGAACTTAATTAGCGACCAAACAGTCAGAAACCGCTTGCATGAAGTGAACCTTCATTCCCGAAGACCGCTACGGGTACCACCTATAGCAATGCACAATCGTAGGATTCGATATCAATGGGCTCTTGAACACAGAAATTGGGCAGAAGAACAATGGCGTTTCGTGTGCTTTTCTGATGAGTCTCGTTTTGGTATGAGACCGGATACAAGACGTATACGACACTGGAGAACCCCTGGACGCCAACAGCGATTAAAATCCTGCCAGGAAGTCCATCCTTATAGTGGTGGAACCATCATGGTATGGGCGGGTATTTGGATCGGCGGAAGAACTGAGTTGATTTGGATCAGAGGCAACCTCAACGCTCAAATTTATGCTGAGACGATTGTATCAGACGTCATCGTTCCTCTACAAGTGCAAATCGGTCCCTTATTTCAGTTAATGCATGATAATGCACGACCGCACACCGCAAGAGTTGTAAGACAGACTCTCGCCGCAGCTAACATCAACGTCCTGCCCTGGCCTGCTCAGTCGCCAGACTTGAACCCGATTGAGCATGCATGGGATATGCTACAGAGAAGAGTTCTGCCGAATATGGAGGGTATCCAGTCGCAAGAAGACCTTTTTTTGTTGTTGCAACGAACATGGGCGGCCATTCCACAGCGTGATTTGGATGAACTCATTTTGAGTATGCCAAACCGATGTTCTTGTGTTGTTAGTGTTCGCGGTAGAAACAGGGATTATTAATTGTTTAAGTTACCCAATAAAATTTTAAAGAAAACTGTTATTTCAGTCTTTTTTTCGAACTTTAATGTTAGTGGTTCAAATGTCAAAAATCCCTTTATTAGGAAAATGGCAAATTTCTTTATTAATGCAAAGGTGACTTGGTTTATCGTTACTGTGACAAACGAAAACACTTTATTTGATGAATCCTTAAAGAAAATTTTAATTAATATCAATCAGGAGAAAAGTTATTGCAAAAATATATGTTGATCCCTAGACACTTTTGATGTGTGTACATATCTGTAATTCATACAAATATTTGTTCCGTGCGGGGATCGAACCCGCGACACGCAGCGCAGCAGTCCATTGCTTGATTCACTGCGCCGCCAACCGTGCCGTCAAAATTACAGAAAAGTTATTGTTACGCAGTAAATGAAAGTCAAATTTTACTAAAACGTCCGAACTGAGAGCCCAACATTTCAAAGCGGCTTTATAGACTAGGCTCAACCTCTTAGAATAACGCAAATTAGAATAAGATTTTTAACTATTTCTTAATTAAATTTTAACATATCGTCCGTCCGTTCTTCTAAATATCATATTTTAAGAGAAAATTGATTTTCTACTTTTTATAAGGGAAAATTTTGTAGGGTGACCATAATTATCATAGTTAGTACCAGTACATTTTGTAAAGCGCAGTCGAAAAGTCGTAACATGTGCAGCTAAACGTATTATACGAGGGTCATTCAATAAATACTTAGCCTATAAAAGTAAACGAAAATTTTGGAAAAGTGGCAATTTAATTTTTAACATAGTCTCCTTTTAGTTCGATACACTTAGCCCAGCGATGCTCCAACTTTTTTAACCCGTCCGAAAAATAGTTTTTGTCAAACTCTGCAAAATAGGCCTCCGTGGCGGCGATGACCTCCTCATTTGATCCATATCTATTCCCGGCGAGTGATTTTTTCAGATTAGGAAACAGAAAGAAGTCACAAGGGGCCAAATCTGGAGAATACGGTGGATGGGGCAGCAATTCGTAGCGTAATTCGACCAATTTGGCCATGGCAACGGCATACGTGTGAACCGGTGCGTTGTCGTGGTGAAACAGAACTTTTTTCTTCGCCAGATGGGGTCGTTTTTTCTTTAATTCGGCGTCGAATCGGCCCAATAACTCGGCATAGTAAAGCCCTGTAATTGTTTTACCCTTCTCGAGCTAATCGATGTAGATCACACCTTGTGAATAACGGTAGCCATAACTTTTCCGGCCGATTTTACAGTTTTCGCCTTCTTTGGAGCAGGTTCCCCGGTCTGGATCCATTGTTTTGATTGCTCCTTGGTCTCTGGTGTGTACCAGTGGATCCAGGTTTCATCGACGGTCACAAAACGACGCAAAAACTCCGCTGGATTCCGCTTAACAGCGCCAAACACGCCTCCGATGTGGTCTCACGGTTGCGCTTGTTTTCCGGTGTGAGTAAACGCGGCACCCATCGCGCCGACAGCTTTCTCATGCCGAGTTCCTCGTGAAGAATATGATGCACTGTTCCTTCTGAAATGCCTACAGTCTCAGCTAGCTCCCGAACCTTCAATCGGCGATCTGCCAATACGAGATCATGGATTTTTTTAATGTTTTCCTTCGTAGCAGCTGTTTTCGGTGGACCTGGACGTGGTTCATCAAAAACCGACGTACGGCCACGTGCAAACTCGTTGAACCAATTCTTGACGGTGGCCATCGATGGAGAAGAGTCACCGTACACAGCATCCAAGCGCTCTTTGATTTCGATGCGCGTTTTCCCTTTCAAAAATAGGAATCGAATCACCGAACGATATTGCTCTTTTTCCATTTTTGTAAAACCGATCGACACGTTCGCTTCCATAAATTGTCAAATTATAACTAAGGAAGGGATTGGAATGAAAATTTGAAAAAAGAATTAAAAAAGAATGTGCTACACTGTGGTAAAACTCTTTTGAAACTACAGCGCCCTCTGGCGATGAGGCTAGGTACTTATTGAATGCACCTCGTATATGTACCTACAGTTTACAATTTTGTTTTCTTTATTTGTATTACTATTTTTTATAATGTGATGTTAGTCCTTATTGTCCTTAAGGTACTATTATGAGCCTAGTTGCCTAAAGCAAATAAAAAAATAACTTTTATTTAGCTTTGCCAGTGTTTGCATAAAATGAAAGGTAAACTGACCGACTAGTATTATGTTATCGTATCTATACAGGGTGTAAATTAACCCTTCACACAGCCGTCAACCAAGCATTCTGTACATCAAACTAAGTACGCCTACGCAAAAATTTTTGCTGGGAAACGACTTTTTTTTGGGCTCAAAAATCACATTTTACAGTAAAACTCAAAGTAACATTCTTAAAACATTGTGCTAGTGGATGCTTTGAATAGTAAACGGGTCATGGAGGTAGTATTTACAAAAACAGCTGTGAAAAATTTGGAACGTTGTTACGGAGATATTGGGGCTCCGTAACTAAGGGAATTCCCACGCACCTTCTCGAACTTCTTTTGTGTATTTGGATATAAAAGGACCGACAGAGGTCGGAGCGAGGCAGTCTACTTTTAAAGCGAGACAACGAAAGGTTCGAAGAGATATCAAGTGCGATAAAGTGTTCAGTAGTGTTTTTATTTATCCCATACCGTAACAATATGTAACGATGAAAAAGCAAAAAATATAGTAATGACTGGTATAAATTCTACAGAAGGTATTGATCTTAAAACATCAATAGTGATTATAAATAAGAACGAAATTGATGAGTTTCCTGCGACAAAATGTAAACTATATTTTTGCCATTGTAAAATTTCATATTTTTACAGAAAACGAAGCTATGAAAAAGAGAGGAAGAAAACCCCAAGTAAATAGAAAAACGCAAAATGAGTTATTTCAAAAATATGCTAGAGAATTGGAAAAAGTTTGAAAGTATTTTTATTTATTTTTTTATAGTGTATACTCCTGAGGTAGTCCTAGTCACCATATCAGGATCTGGTGACAGGATTCCTAAGAAATTGAGAGCAACCCTCAAATTTTACATAAACATCACGCCTGTAATCAGAAGGGTTAAGCAGAGGTGTACCTAATAGTACACCCACATTTCGCCAGTTATGTCTAAGTCCCACGTAACAGGGGGGCGAGCCTATTGCCATCAACCGGGCACAAATCCAGACTCCGTGGCTGTTACTGATAAATTCCTGATGAGAAATCCTTTGCCCGACCCGGGAATCGAACCCAGGACCTCATGCTCAGCAGTCGCGCTTGCGACCACTAGACCAATTAAATTAACTAGAACAGCTTAACGTGCTTTCCGAGGCACGGAGGAAACTCGGTATGTCGGGCGGTCACCCATCCACAGACCGACCTAGGCAAGCACAGCTTTACCTAAAGATCGACCCGAGTGGCAGTTCTTATTAAGCCACGAGCTCCTTAAAAATATAATATATACCTCTTGAAAACATGCAGGCACGTAAAATTATAAACCCAAGATCAGCTAGGCCTACAAGCCCCATCAGGTTTGAGACAATACAGGACATTATCCCGGTATCAAAGAAGATACGGGGTAATGAAAGTTTTGTCAAAAAAATACAACTGTGTTTTGTACAAAATGCGATATGAAGCTTTGTTTTGTCACAGGAAAAAATCCGACAATACAGGACATTATCCCAGTACCAAAGAAGATACGGGGCGATACAAGTTTTGTCAAAAAAATACAACCCTGTATTGTATAAAATGCGATATGAAGCTTTGTTTTGTCACAGGGATTTAAAAAACAATACCAAGGATTTTCCTCGCAATTGTTTTTTAAATTTTGATAATAAATAATTTGATTTAATGATATATATAGTTTTCATGTTCGGTGACACTAATTTGGTAATGTTTACCACAGCGAACATTACTTGTTGTTTTCAACGTATTTTACAGTGTTAACTGTGATGAATATTGAATTCCTTAAAACCTGTAAATACAATATTTTTTTGTCTATTTTTCCTAACTTGTATTTAATTAACCCTAGGACCTCATAAATACAACTTATTTCATAAAATAAAACAACTCGGATCTCTCCCAAATTAAGGGTTATTATAAATGAACTTAAGCAATCGAACATTGCAATGGACCTTATTCACTGCCAAAATGATCAAGTCGAACCAAATCCAGCTCTTGATGAAAACTGTAGTAATTCTGTTACTAACTCAACGACGTTCCTGAAGATTTTTCTCTTAAAACTACTGAGAAAGTGAAAAATAAACGCTTTTCAAATTCGTCTATAACAATTAATTATTGTATTTATTTATAATTATCTGATGGTAGAATAAGTTAGTGCTTTTGTAAGGTTAGATTTTTCAAAAAAAAATTTTTTTTGGGTTTAAATCATCAAATAACCCCTCCCGCTCTTGGGCAGAGCGGTAGGGAGTGTCAGACTACCGACTAAAAACCACCCATGTTCCTTCTTAGCCCTTGTGCCGAGGCCGCGGTATCTCTTTCGAACAACCCGCAGCCCCGACGGGACCCGCAGCCCCGACGGGAAAGAAGGTTCGATTTTTTAAGAAAACCTGACATTGTATTTAGAATTTATTCGATAATTTTAGTTAATGTGTGCTGATTCATCATCATCATCAGCCATAAGACGTCCAATGCTGGACAAAGGCCTCCCCCATAGAACGTCATAAAGAACGGCAGCCTGCCGTTTGCATCCACCGGTTGCCCGCGACTCTCACGATGTCGTCGGACCACCTGGTGGGCGGGTAAGACTGACGACGTCTAACAATGCCTGACGTTAAATACATGTTTACCAACACGAGTATTCAAACGTCTAAAGCAAGATAGTCTTAAAGTCCAACCTGACAAAGGCGAATTTCTTAGGAAGGAAATAGCATACTTAGGACACATAATATCTAGTGAAGGAGTTAAACCCAACCCCGAAAAGGTGAGAGCCGTCAAATAATTCCCAATACTTAAATCATGCAAAGATATTAAATCATTTTTAGATGTAGCAGGATACTATCGAAGATTTATTCCTAATTTTATTTAAATTATTAAACCACCACAATCTCTTAAAAAAGGACGTCCCTTTCGTCTGGAGCACCGAACAGCAAGATGCTTACGATACTTGCAAAAATATTTTGACCATATTTCCGCTTTTACAATACCCAGATTGAAGAGAAGAAACGAATTCTCTATTGAATAGAGAATTCGTTTTAATCACTGACGCTTCAATTTATGCCATCGGACCAATACTATCATGGTGAGATCGGTAAGGACCTACCTATTGCATACGCGTCGCGTACTTTAAATAGTGCAGAAACAAATTATTCAACAATAGAACGTGAATTACTTGCAATCGTTTGGGCAGTCAAGCATTTTCGCCAATACTTATTCGGAAGGAAATTAAAAATCGTCACTGACCATAAATAAGCCTCTTTTTTTTTTTTTTTTTAGGGGGTGGGAAATCATCAAATAACCCCTCCCGCTCTTGGGCAGAGCGAGAGGGAGTGTCAGACTTCTACTGACTAAAAACCACCCATGTTCCTTCTTCGCCCTTCATGTCGAGGCCTCGGTATCCCTTGCGGACATCCCGCAGCCACGACAGGCGTCGGCCCTTGTGGGCCCCTTCCGTGTTGCTGACATCTCTTTGAGGCGCGCGTGGAACACGAACGCGCCGTCGACACGGCCTGTCGTCGTCATTAGACGGACGGACGGCGAGCTTACCCATCACTCACCGTCCACAGGCCCGCGTCTACGGTGGCCGGAAGCCATCACGTGGCCCCCGACGCCCGGATCGCCTCCCGCGGCGGCTGGGACGAGAGGTTCTCTCCCTCTCACGTTCCGCCACCTCCTTCGCTAGCATCACTGCTTCGCAGAAGGAGGCGACGGCGTCCCATTCCTCCTCGCCCCGGACCATGGCTTGCACCAGGGCCGGACGCGAGAGGTCGCCGCCGCCGATCGCCGCTACGAGAACACGGCGGGGCTCTGCCCAAGCGGGACACACCTCCACGGTGTGCTCCACCGTGTCCTCCGGCCGATCCTCACAATGGTGACAACCGGGCGTTTCCTCCCGCCTGATTCGGTGCAGGTACCTCCCGAAACAACCGTGTCCGGTGAGTACCTGCGTCAGACGGAAGGTGAGGGCGCCGTGGCGCCTCTCCAGCCACTCCTCAAAGAGGGGACTTACCGCCACTATCGTGGCGTGCCCTATAAATAAGCCTCTCACATAGTTATTCTCTATTAAAGATCCCGATAGTTGTCTTATTCGATGGAGGTTAAAATTGGAGGAAGAGGAGAATTTGATCATAAAATCATCTATAAAGCACGGAAAATTAATAGAAATGCAGACGCGTTATCCAGACCTCCTATAATGAATTCTAATGTTATCGACTTAACTTCTGAAAATCCAACCAATAACTGAGAATCCAGATTATTTACAACTAGCTGACGTCACGCGGTTTCACCCGCGTAGTTCCCGTTCCCGTGGGAATACAGAGATAAAAAGTAGCCTATGTCACCCGCGGATTGTGTAGCTTCCCAACGGTGCAAGAATTTTTAAAATCGGTTCAGTAGATCCCGAGATTACCCCTTACAATTTAACAAATATACAAACACACAAACTTTATTTCTTTATAATATTAGTATAGATTAAACTACGAACATTATCTCTCCCAAGAACGCTCCTTTGATTGGCCAAAACTCGAAAGTATTACCAGATCGTCTTCTAGACTCACGCCATAAAAACATTTTCATACTTCATGAGGCACCCTCTGATAAAAATGATGTTTATAACGAAGCCATAGATTCATGTTCACAAACCGTGCGTTACTTAGAAAAGTTCAAATCTATTTACGACGTAGATCTCCCAATTTCTAACAAAAAACAAAATATTTTCTTTTGTTGCACTAGCTAGACCAACACATTTCGATCCATGGGACTCGGAAAATTATTTTAAATCCGTTATGACATGTTTTAAAAACGAGTTAAATGAATTGTGCGTACCCGACCTTAAAAATGATAAGACCTGCCACCTAAAAGGCAACGAACAGTTCAAAATCACTGCATATTTAGCCGAGTTTTACGATTGTAACGTAACTATCTGCGAAAATAAAGTTGAATATCCCAATATTGACGAAATCGCCTACCATGTTGAAAACATATCATGATGAAGCCGTTTCAGGGCACCGTGGTATTGTAGACTACTAGAAAGATTCGAGAAGAATATTTCTGGAAGGGTATGACGAATAAAATAAAAAAATATATCGAATCATGTGTCATTTGTCAGAGAAATAAAATACAAAGAAAATCCTTTGAAGCCCTTATGGTCATTACAACACAATCTACTGAACACTGAACGGGTCTCCTATTGACCTAGTGTCATATATGAACTGAAAATAAAAAAAAAACTCATGCTGGACAAGACAAATGATTCTTATTTACGAAAACACAAAATTATATATTAAAATAGATATGTTCGAGCGCATCCAATTCCTGACCAAGAAGCTATAACAGTTGCTTCAAGCTTAATTCACTTTTGTCAACACTTTGGCGTTCCTAGAAGATTCCATTCAGATCAAGGCAAAGAATTCATGAATAATCTAATAAAACAGTTAGTTAAATTTTTTGGTTGTAATCAAACATTCAATACTGCATATCACCCACAAACAAATGGTGCTCTCAAACGTTTCCATGCTACACTCCGAGATCATATTCGTATGTACCACAATCGCCGTATAAAAAATTGGGACCAAATAATTCCATTTGCCATAACACACATTGTGTCACAATATTTTTGTTAATATCTCTACAGGCTATACACCATACGAATTGCTATTTGGTCATAAGCCACGTCCATTTTTCTCAAGTCATTCCAGACTACACAGCATCCGATTATTTAAGAATTAAACGAACGCCTATGAATAGTCAGGGACTCTGTGATAAGAAATACTGAAAAAATGAAAGAGGAAGTTAAAAAGAAAGATACGACGCTAAAATTAAAAACATTGCTGATTTCTCTATTGGCGACAAAGTTTTCTTACGAGTTCCTACTCCTAATAACTTAGATGCAAAATGGGACGGTCCTTACGAGGTGATTCGAGTCGGATTTAGCGAAAATTATTTTATAAGGAAATCTGGTAAAAATCTGTTGGTCCACGTAAATCGTTTTAGACCGTTTCATAGTTAGTAGTCTAAATAATCATTGAAATCATTTCATAGTTAGTACGAATACCAACATGATTTTTTTTATTTACAGGGCCACGCTATACAACAGCCCAAAATACCACTATGTCCTTCAACCAAATTTTGAGTGATCCCAACTATATCTACAATTATGTAATTTGTTCCATTATTAAAGTTATATTATGTATACCTCACAAAATATACATCCTTTTCACTGGTGGACAAGCAGGCGGCAGACTTCGGGAATCATCACTTTTGAATTAGGAGGGTTGTTGATGTTGACGTTGTTGTACATTCGCCACAAAATAAATTCGTCACATTTTGTAAACTCCATACATTGAAAGTGTATTCGCCGCCACATGTGTAAATTCGTCACAAAATAAAGTTATTGCAACTACACACATCAAAAGTGTCTAGGGATCAAGCATTTTTATGCGGATTTCTTGAGATTGAGATGTGGCTTTGTAATAAATTTATGATTTTATAAATTTATATGGATCCTTTTTGGTGCATTTCATAATTTGAATCAGGAACTGTGAATCAAATTCGAGTAAAAGATGAAAATCAGCTGTCAATATTTTCCCTATAAAAACATACAACGCATTGAAGACATTATTAGTGCTACTGTTTCCCTACTACTGATTAAAACCAACGTTATTATGGAGCGGCGACGTCATTTAAGCAGGGAAGAAATGCTCAGAGCCGTGGGAATGATAGAAGCTGGTTCCCGGCAACGTACTGTGGCTTTAGCTCTGAATACAAGTCAGAGTGTTATCAGTCGACTTTGGACACGTTACCGAAGCACTGGTACCGTGGCTGAGCGCCATGGAGGACGGTATCGCTGCACCACACGGAGACAAGACCGATACATTCAAATCTTAACTCGAAGAGCTCCAACAATAACCGCCATGATGTTAGCCGTGAGGCTTCATCACTCTTCAGGGAACTTAATTAGCGACCAAACAGTCAGAAACCGCTTGCATGAAGTGAACCTTCATTCCCGAAGACCGCTACGGGTACCACCTATAGCAATGCACAATCGTAGGATTCGATATCAATGGGCTCTTGAACACAGAAATTGGGCAGAAGAACAATGGCGTTTCGTGTGCTTTTCTGATGAGTCTCGTTTTGGTATGAGACCGGATACAAGACGTATACGACACTGGAGAACCCCTGGACGCCAACAGCGATTAAAATCCTGCCAGGAAGTCCATCCTTATAGTGGTGGAACCATCATGGTATGGGCGGGTATTTGGATCGGCGGAAGAACTGAGTTGATTTGGATCAGAGGCAACCTCAACGCTCAAATTTATGCTGAGACGATTGTATCAGACGTCATCGTTCCTCTACAAGTGCAAATCGGTCCCTTATTTCAGTTAATGCATGATAATGCACGACCGCACACCGCAAGAGTTGTAAGACAGACTCTCGCCGCAGCTAACATCAATGTCCTGCCCTGGCCTGCTCAGTCGCCAGACTTGAACCCGATTGAGCATGCATGGGATATGCTACAGAGAAGAGCTCTGCCGAATATGGAGGGTATCCAGTCGCAAGAAGACCTTTTTTTGTTGTTGCAACGAACATGGGCGGCCATTCCACAGCGTGATTTGGATGAACTCATTTTGAGTATGCCAAACCGATGTTCTTGTGTTGTTAGTGTTCGCGGTAGAAACACGGATTATTAATTGTTTAAGTTACCCAATAAAATTTTAAAGAAAACTGTTATTTCAGTCTTTTTTTCGAACTTTAATGTTAGTGGTTCAAATGTCAAAAATCCCTTTATTAGGAAAATGGCAAATTTCTTTATTAATGCAAAGGTGACTTGGTTTATCGTTACTGTGACAAACGAAAACACTTTATTTGATGAATCCTTAAAGAAAATTTTAATTAATATCAATCAGGAGAAAAGTTATTGCAAAAATATATGTTGATCCCTAGACACTTTTGATGTGTGTAGTAAGCAGTTTTTGAGATATAGCACAATTAAAAAACCGCAAATATAACTTTGTCCTTCATACAAACACTATGAAAAACAAACTTATCTCAAAATGAGTATTTCTGTTGCCGCTAACACAAGAAATAAAACAAATTAACGGGGGGGGTTTCCCTACTACGATGGTACGGAACCCATCACGTGCAAGTCCGACTTGCACTTAGCAATTTTTTTGTTTTTGTTATAATTGTAATATTGCAGACAAATCAGTCTATTGGAACAAATATATATTATATTTTGTTGAAAGAAGAACTTCATACAAACACTATAAAAAACAAACTTATCTCAAAATGAGTATTTCTGTTGCCGCTAACACAAGAAATAAAACAAATTAACGGGGGTTTCCCTACTACGATGGTACGGAACCCATCATGTGCAAGTCCGACTTGCACTTAGCAATTTTGGCTTCGGCCGTCTACGAAACCGTAGTTTCGTAACTGGTTTCGAAGAAGGAATGATTTGTCCTTGTACGTAACTAGTTTCGATGGAAGAATTATTTGTCTTTGTACGAAACCACGGTTACGTACAAGGAATTTTTGCAAAAATATGAAATTTTACTAGTTACGAACAAGGAATTATTATTCCTTGTTCGTAACTAGTAAATAATAAAATTCTTTTATCGAAACTAGCGATTTATGTCATAATTGGTCCAAAATCCCATAGCCGCAAATGTCAATCTGCAAATTTCTCAAAAATTATACAGGATGTAAACCAACTCTTTACAAAGCCGTCAACTAAGCATTTGGAATATCAAACTAAGTCTAATATTAAACTACTCAAAAATGATTTCTGGGAAAATAATGGTGGCATCGGGGCGTTTCCTCCAGCCTGATTCGGTGCAGGTACCTCCCGAAACAACCGTGTCCGATGAGGACCTGCGTCAGACGGAAGGTGAGGGCGCCGTGGCGCCTCTCCAGCCACTCCTCAAAGAGGGGACTTACCGCCACTATCGTGGCGTGCCCTAGCCGTACGGCTCGCAGTGGGGACGCGGCTCTAAAAAATTTTTTTTAAGAAGTTGTGTCAAATAGCAAAAGCAATTTGTGTACTCATTTGAAAGTGAACTGTCAAGTGATCATAATTATTATTTTATAATATTGAAATGGAATTCATAACTACGCGTAGAGGTGGAATTGCTTTGCTGTGCGATGGTCGCAGGTACCACCGAAAGAAATTTTACAGCAATGGAAACACGTTCTGGCTGTGTTTCTATAACAACAGTGGCTGTACAGGGAGCGTTACACTTAATGAAAAGAATGAACTGGTTAAAGAAAAACCACATAAAGAGAATTGCGAAAAGGATATGGGCAAAAGTAGAGTTTTGAAGGAATTGAATAAATTAAAAGAAAAAAGTAGCTGCAATTTTGAATCAGTTCAAAAACAATATGACGCCATGGTATTTTCTCTTGAAAATGAAGGTATAAATTTGGTACACAAAATACCAAAATTTACCAGTGTTAAAACAGGTCTATACAATGAGCGCAATAAAATAATTGGCGCAGCAAAACAGCGTTTCTCTTTGTTAAGTGAAGTACAAGTACCAATTCAGTTTCATGATTTTTTACTGGCGGATTATAACTGTGAAGAAGATAACAAAAGGATCATCTTATTTTGCGGAAAAAATGCCAGGAAAAATATATATAATTTTAAACACATATTTGGCGATGGAACTTTTAAATAATGTTCCATGCCCTTCACGCAGTTATACACTCTCCATGGATATAACCAAGAAACGGGCTCCATTATTCCTCTAATTTTTTGTCTGCTGCCTGATAAAAATTTAAAAACATATAATATACTTTTTAGGTTAATAAAGTCAGTTTTTATATCTTGGCAACCTGAGAAAATAACATTAGACTATGAGGTGGCGGTAATGAAAGCTATAAGAGGTGTGTTTCCTGCAATCGTCATCAAGGGTTGCTACTTTCATTACAGCAATAGTTTATTCCGGAAAGCAAAGAATCTCAAAATAACATCAAGGGTTAAAAAAAGACACGTAGCTAGATATGCTGGTCTGGCTCGTTTGCCTGTAGAATTTATCCAAAGTGGCTACGAGTACATTATGAGCAAGAGTCCGACTGGTGATAGCATAACCAAGTTCAACAACTATTTTAAAACTCAATGGTTAACAAATACAGATTTTACTAAAGTTTGCTGCTGCGACCAAGAGAAAACCAGAACAACAAACAATCTGGAAGGTTGGCACAGTAAAATTAACCGATATATTGGAAAAAAAAATTCAACTCTTGCTCATTTGTTGGATATTTTGATAAAAGAGACACGGATGATAGACATGCATAAAAATGAAACTAAAAAGTCTATAAATTACATTGAAATAGACAAAGAGGTTCAGCAGTCTATAAATGAATTAAAAGAAAATAAAATTACTGTAGGCCACTGCCTAGAAATCGTATGCCCATATGCTACATATTTTTGATTTTTGTTACTAAGTACTTAATTTATTAGAACGGTTTGTGCGATCGTTAGCCTATTATTTTGCGACAATAATTTGTTTATTTTAAATTACGAATCGCGACTTACATATTTTTGTTCAGGTAGAATTTCTGTTTTTAGTTATTAAATACAAATGTATTTAAAAAAATAACTATGCACTTGATTTTTGAAGTGAAAACTTCTTTAGCGGCGTTGTGCACTCTTTCTGGGATGTGTAAAAAATGCTTAACTCGCGTCAGGACCATCACGTGACCTGACCGAAAACTCGTAAGACGGCGCAGGGCGCTTGCGCGAATGTGCGTGTGTTTGTGTACGATAGCGCTATAAATGAATATTGTATTTAACCACATAAATGATAGTACTTTTAAATTACTCCCTAACCATTCCAAAATATTCAAAAATGCACAACTTTAATGTTCAAGTTTTCACTTCTGCCGGCACTCCCGTAGTGCAACTCGTTGTTTTTTTATTTATTTCAATACAGACTTACTTATTTTTGTTCAGTTAGAATCTCTGTTTTAGTTATTAAATAATGACATAATAATTTGTTTTAAAAAAAAACTATGAATTTGATTTTTTATTTATTTTAATACAGACTTTGTTGCAGTCCCTAAACTGTATTTTCTCTGCAAATGTGTTTTTTCTCGGGTTTTACCGTTTCCACGACCACACCATACACACACTTACTTACACACGAACACTTACTTACACACCCTCAAACTCAAACTGTACGCAATATTTTCATAATCCTGTCTGATACCAGTCACACAAATCTAAGTTCTGTAAACACCCTTAGTTTGACATCTATCGCAATCCAAATTCGATAACATAAATAGTCATGATAATATTTCAACGGATGTAGACAGAATATCCGTGGCAAGTGCATCTACCTGCAACATAGATCAATGCTCATCACTGATATCATCGTCTGGTAAAGCCTTCAAAATGCTAATCCAAAATATAAGAAGCATTAACTGTAACTTGCCTGGTATGCTCATTCTATTGGCTAGATCCAGGGTCGATTGGGATGTTATAATATTAACCGAGTGCTGGTTGCTTAGTGTCCATAATCCTCCGAGAATGGATGGTTATGATTACTATGCAACTAATAACAACAAAACCCAAAACGAAGGAGTAGTGGTTTTTATCAGGAAGGGAATTAATGTATGTGTAAGGGAGCCATCAATAATGGACTGTAACAGTCTGTTAATAACACTCGAAAATCATACTACTATTCTTGCTATTTACCGATCCCCCAGTGTTAGACATATCGAAGTATTTATGCAAAGCTTACATAACCTACTGCATGCAATTATTTCAAAATCTAAAAACTTTGTTTTAACGGGTGATATTAACATCGATATATCTGAGCACACATTGGATGTTCGAAAACACAACTACCTAAATCTAGTAGCTTCACATGGTATGTTACCAGCCCACCTTATTCCCACTCACTCTAAATCTTGCATCGATCATGTTATGCTGAAAACCAAGTTTCCAGCATCATGTTTTGTAGGTGAAACATCCCTTACTGACCACCACGCTGTTATTCTTTCTATTGACATGTCAATCCCTGCAAGGCAGAAAGCAAGAACCCTAAAACAAATGGACTATATTTCATTGGACTCAGCTGTACCCAGTATTGACTTCTCGCCCCTTTATTCTATAACTGATGTTGATGATGCTGTAGCCTTTTTCACTGGCTCTATTAACTCTGCTATCCAATTGTGCAGTAAAACTGTAAATTTAACCAGAAGGCAGATAATCTTAAAGCCATGGATTACTCCAGGTCTCTTGAGATGCATGAGAAACAGAGATAAACTGCATCTAAACTCGAAAAATTCTCCTAATAACACAATTCTAAAAGTAACCTATACCAGATACAGAAATTTTTGTAACGGATTATTAAAAAAACTAAAAAGACAACATGAAAGGCACGAAATAGATAAGGCAGGTAATAATTCCAAAAAGCTTTGGACAGCTATAAAATCTATAACTTACACTACTCGATCCACAGAGGTTGCCTCTGAATTAATATCTCCTTGTAACCCCCAACATTCTTACTTCAACATTCTTACTTATACAACTTTCTTCTATATTACTCTCTCCTCTGGCTTACATTTGTAATTTGGCATTTCAAACCGGGACCTTCCCACGAGACTTTAAAAAATCTCAAATCATACCTATATTTAAGTCTGGTGACAGATCCTGTGTCAATAATTATAGACCAATTTCAATATTGCCTGCATTATCCAAGGTCCTTGAGAAACTCATGAGCAAAAGACTGAAAAATTATTTGGAAAAGAATAAGCTACTTTCTGACTCTCAATTTGGTTTTAGATCCAACAAAGCAACTAGTGATGCAGTTCATGAGGTTACGGACTTTATTGTAAACAATATTGATAGCAGAAAGAAAGTCTTGGCAATATTTATTGATTTAGCCAAAGCGTTTGATACGGTATCTGTTCCCAGACTGGTAGATAAACTTGAGAGACTGGGAGTCAGGGACTTGCTAAAACTCTTCGCGGATTATCTCAGCGATAGGTCTCAGTGTGTGAGGATTGGCGAGTGGCTAAGTGGCGATCTTCCCATTTCCTATGGAGTTCCTCAAGGAAGCATCCTCGGACCTACCCTGTTTCTCATCTATATCAATGACCTCTGTGACCTTGAAATCCTAAACGGGAAGATTGTTGCATTTGCAGATGACACGGCCCTCATTTTTAGCGACAGTTCGTGGGACAAGGCATTTCAGCATGCACAGCATGGTTTCAACATTGTTAACCATTGGCTGAGATCAAATCTCCTTGCCCTGAATGTCGATAAAACTAAATATATAACTTTTTCTCTCCGGAATGTCCCACAGCCGGGATTTAATGCAAAATCGCTAATTATAGCACACTCACACATATGTAGGGGCCAGTCGTCGTGTAGCTGTCCTCCACTTCAGCAAGTGAATACAGTCAAATATCTTGGCGTCCTGCTCGATGACAGGTTAAATTTTGCACCACACATCGACCTCGTGTCATCTAGAGTTCGTAAATTAATATATATATTTAAAAATCTCAGACACATAGCAAACCCTAAAGTATTAAAAACAATCTACTTTGCCTTATGTCAATCTCTTTTAGTCTATTGTATAACGTCTTGGGGTGGATCGTGTAAAACCATCATCCTGAAGCTTGAGCGTGCTCAAAGAGCCTTACTTAAAGTTGGTGCATTTCTTCCTTTTTATCATCCCACTACCAGCGTTTATCAGAGCTGGGAGGTTTTAACAGTGAGGCAACTGTTCATACTGTCTTCTATCATTAAAATGCATGGTCGTCTGCCTTACGATCCCATTGCTCTGCTGAATAAACGTAGGAAACACACAGTTTGCGAGTCCAGAGCATGCCGTACTCAATTCGCGCAGAGATTTTTCTCATTTTTGGGTGGCCATATTTATAACAAAATTAATCAAGTACTAACAATTTATCCTCAAACTAAGGAAAAATGCAAACGAACTGTCACAAAATGGCTCCTTTACCTTGATTATTCTAAAACGGAAAAAATTATAAATGTTTCACAATAATGCAGACCAGATCCAACATAATCAGAAATTGCGTACCTACACACCAAAAATACACATGTTACACCATTAACACACTCACAAAAGCACCTACAGACACTATCACACACTACACACGATACACTATCACACACTACACACGATACACTATCACACACTACACACACACTCTCACTCACTACATACTATCATACCCCACACCAAACACATTGTACATAATATACTCCCTTACTTAGATCCATAGTTAATTTATTCGCATACCTTTGTTTCTTTTATTATTTGTTTGTATAATGTCTTAAATCATAGTCTAATTACCACAAGCGTTGGAATTGTAATTTTCTCCATGTAATTTTGTCCATGGAAGTGAACTGACTTCCAAGATACAGGTACTATATCTAGTTTGGAAGTCAGGTATCTATTTAGTTTTCTGCAGCCTTTTTGTTTATAATCCCCGATGATGTAATTGTATTAGGCTATATTTTAGACCAATAAACGATTATTATTATTATAGACTTACCTAAATTACAAGATGAAGGTCGGTTCAGTAGACAGCAAACGTGTCTACTGAACTACCTCAATCACCAAAATAATACCTCAATCGAAACCAGTTACGTACAAGGACAAATCATTCCTTCATCGAAACCTTGACAGTAAATTCTTCGTACGTAACCATGGTACACAACCGTGGTTTCGTACAAAGACAAATAATTCCTCCATCGAAACTAGTTACGTACAAGGACAAATCATTCCTTCTTCGAAACCAGTTACGAAACTACGGTTTCGTAGAGGGCCGAAACCGCAATTTTTTTGTTTTTGTTATAATTGTAATATTGCAGACAAATCAGTCTATTGGAATAAATATATATTATATTTTGTTGAAAGAAGAACTGTGATTGTTATGTGAATTTCGTTGATAATGAAAAATAAAGAAATTAGCTACTTATTGTTTGATTGTTCTGCTGTCTGTACGGAAATATCCAATACGGCTGATTTTTCTTCATGAAAATAGAGCTGTGGCGAGTTTACACATACATTTTTTCGTGGCGAGTTCACTTTGTGGCGAATGTACAATAACCATTATTAAAGACGTGATTAGGTCTAAGTTTACAAAATTGTCTGTCCCCTCTGTTGCATGGTATATAGAAGATGGTCAAATCCTAACATCCGATGAGTCATGGAAAAATAATTATTTATAGAGACCTCAAACCCCTTTTTATATCTCACGAATCTCTCCTATCAGAAAAAATCCAATTAATAGCATCTCAATTTAATCATCTTCCCATCGTACAATCAACCAAATCTTTTCTCAACATTAGTCTTCGTAAAAGCGAGAACCGTATCTCTGAGCTTCAGTTCTACTTAGGCAAAAACTCTCGTTCCAAAAGGAAATTGTTAGACGGTCTTGGTTATGTCTTAAAATGGCTCATCGGTACATAGTACAGTCATTTGGTCGAAAAAATAGAGGTTACCTGGAAAGTTTTCCAGGAGTTTTGAAAATTGGTAATTTTATAGATTTTGACGTGCTCTTTCCGAATTTTAACTTTGCCACCTCGTATCTTTGCCGCTCGCGCCGCCATATTGCAAAAATGGCGCCTAAAAGCAGTTTTTTGATAATAACTCCTTTCCGACGCATTTTACAAGAAAAACATATCTATACAAAATAATAGTAGAGAAAATTTCCTACAATTTATGTCATGACCTTTGTTTTTCCTAAAACCAATAGTTTCGGCGTACGAGCGCCGTAAACCATTATACAACTACGCTAAAAAAAAAAAGGGAATATTCTTGTGATCGCAAGTGCGACTACTTTGCTTGATCCTGGGTTAGATTCCCAGGTCGGGCGAAGTGTTATTGCGTTTTTCCATCAGGAATTCCTCAGTAGAGGCCACGGAGTCTGAATTTGTGGCCGGTTGATGGCAATAGGCTCGCCACCTATTACATGGGACTTAAACATAATTGGTGAAATGTCCAGTGTTCACAAGGAGTGATGTTGTGTTACTACATGCGGACGTCTTGGTCCAGGGGGTGCTGGACTATGACCGACATAAAATAAAATAAAAATAGCCTTTATTAACTTACTACTTACGTTAACATTCTCTTTCTTTGAAACACAACAACAAATACAACGACCGACATAAGCTACTGAAAGTCATTTAGGTCGTTCCTAAAAGTTCTGCAGAAATGCAAATCACTTTGAATACCATTAGACAGTTAACTATGCTCTCAGGACATCTATTCTATAGTAGAACAAATTGTAATGTTATAAAACAATAGTAGTAAAAGCATAGCACGAAAAGCATATTCATAAATTCAAATATTTTTAAACACAGTATGAAACGACTTACGAGTATATTATGAAAATTATACTGAAACAACTGTTTCCATATTCTTCGTGGAATATTTTAAATTTAAAATTATTTTTCTATTTCTTTATTGAAAAGCATATTCCTCGGCATAAGAAAACGTATAACTTAATTTTTCATTGTAATAGTTACCTACTTTCTATGGTTTTTTTTACGTATCTATTAGTACAGTCATTTGGGGCGGAAAATGGGGGTTACCTGGAAAGTTTTCCGGGAGTTTTGAACATTTTATAGATTTTGACGTGTTCTTTTCGAATTTTAACAGTTGAAAATTAAGGTAAATATTGGTACTAACAAGTTTTCGCGAAAATCTAAATTTGCCCATTTTGCGTCAAGTCCTTGATTTTTATACACCTAATAGGTACTATAGTCCTTAGTATCTGGAATAAATTTCAACTTGCTAGGTCTGCCCCTTCCTAAGAAAATCGGTGGTGAACCACGGACAGACGGACACACGACGGCAGTCGGACAAGAGAGTGATCATAAAAGGGTTCCTTTTTTAAGGGATTTTCCCTATTGAGGTACGGAACCCTAAAAAACGCGCTTCTAACTCTACCTCAAGGTGGTGTGGAAACGCGTTATTAGCGCAAACACATTTTAAATTACAATTTGCGGCGCTCGTACGCCGTCACTATTGATTTTACGAAAAACGTTGTTAGGACATAAATGTAGGAAATTTTCTCTAGTTTAATTTAATTCTGAACTATTTTTATCGTAAATTGAGTCGGAGCGAAGTTATTCTCAAAAAACTATTTTTGAGTGCCATTTTTCCAAAATGGCGGCGCGAGTGGCACAGTTACGAGGTGGCAAAGTGAAATTTTGAAAAGAGGACGTCGAAATCTATAAACTCACCAATTTTCAAAACTCCCGGAAAACTTTCCAGGTAAAACTACCAAATGACTGGACTAACACCCGATGCAAAAGAAGCAAAAAGGTACGACGAATGTATCGACAAACTTGAGAAGCAGGAACTGGAAATAACAAGTCTCATGACTAAATAAAAAAAAAAAATTCAAAAAAAAAAAAAAAAAAATTCAAATAGTTTCAGCAACTCAAAAATTTCAACGAGACAATTTTCAAAATCTATTTTCACGAACAAATCATTAATGTAAATATTGATCGGTTCAATGATTTCATTAATAAAACCGAAAATATCGTCTTTAATATCAAACTCTTTATTATCAAAAGATATCTCCTCTATCTCCTTAGAAACTCTAGAACTGGTTACAAGCTTTGAAGAAGAAATTATTTAATTGTTTAACAAGTATTCTTTTTGTCAAATCAAATACATATACAATTATCAATAAAACGAAGAATTAATCAAAACAAATAAAATCAGAACTTACAAGCAATTTGTAACACCAGTCTCCATAGAAAATATCCACACGTTAACTGTCATCCCTCGCAACATCTATTTTAACAACATCTATGTTCATTCGAATCGACTAGTATATATTTTAGAATTTCCTTTAGCACGAAACACTCCCTTAATTCTTTATCATATTTATTTAATCCCTATCATATTTATTCAATCCCAATCCATCATGCCAATTAGTATCCTCCCAGAGTACCATACTTTCTTGGCCACCCATCGTAGTGGGCAATATTATGTATCAACGAGTTCGCTGGAAAATGCACCACGTATGCACACAATCGGTGCAATGGAACTACTATCCAACAAATCACCAGCAATCACCAAAAAGCTGTACAACGACGACCTTTCAGTCACTGGGCCAAAATAGTTGGTTATGTCCTGAGCAACGAGACTTAACGGCGTTCTTCAGTGCCATAATGAAATCTCAAACTACCAATTGAAAGGCACAGGAACTGTAACACTACCTCAAGATTGCAAATTGCATACTGGTTACAGCACTCTGTCAGCCGTCTACACTGCAGAGGAAAACATCACCTTTCCAATCATCGTTCCTGATATCAGAAATTAAGATTGTTTCGTAATCTCGAAAAACCCAGAAGTTCAAAAACTGATCCCAATCACCATCAACGAGATGCCACTTGACGCCAGAACCACCTCACCTAGAGAAATATTCCGATAATATAAAAAAATCCAGAATTCCAACAATCAATCGTTTTTCGAGAAAAATCAAAGAAGTTTCACGTGGATCTATTGGCATGATAATGTTAACATATTTATTAATCAAGATCTGCAATCGATGTCCAAATAGCTTCATACATCGTACCCGCCGGAATGATACAAGTTGCATTCAAATATTTCATCGTATGCGTCTGTCTATACGAGCTTCAGTAGTGGTGCTAAAGCGATTTCTCAACACGTTACTGATAAGGAAGCGGTCGTCTCGAGCTGAAGTGCATCGATGTAGGCTTTGACCTGGTGGGTGTACATATGTCCTGAAATCGTCTGATGGCATCCCGTACCGTGGTTTGAGGTACACCGAGTGTACGATCGATGCGAAGTTGGCTGTACGTCAGTTAAAGCCACTGCCCAAACTGCACCAGTAGCATCAAGTGGCATTTTTTAAAGTCACAAACAATAAGCGAACACTACAACTTAAATTAAACAATATTCACACACTATGGCAGAAAGTAACAGGAAATGTTACTTTCTGCCATACGACGGTAATGAAACGGCAACTGTCAACAACGACTAAATTCCGAAAACCCGTCGGTGACACTTTAGGTTATGAAATAAGGGTATAAAAAATATCTTCGATAACTCTAAAGATGTTTAATGAAAATCATTCAAAGTTTAAAATCATGAAAAAAAATGTATTTGTATATAAAAAAAGATCTTATTTTAACAGAACGCTGCCAAAAACATTTATATAATTACATAATATGTGTGTGTATGTTCGGTTCGTTGCGTGGTATCTTATCGTCCAACTTAAAAATGATACAAAATGCAATAATATAACTTATGTACAATGGCGAGTTTAATCCAGAATTCGGTTTTGCTGCAGCAAACCCAATTTCGATTGCGAAACCTCTAAAATATGAAACTCATGTTCTCTAGCAGCCATGATGGTATTATAACAGCATGTTTTGTGATGTAAGTAGAGAAAATTATTATAAAAATGTTTTCGAATAGTCATGTTCCTGTCATATACAATTATAATCTGATATATAAATATCTTGCGTAATGGTGTTTGTGGACGCACTCCTCCGAAACGGCTTGACCGATTTTTATGTTTTGTATATTTTTAGCTATGAGAATAGGCTGCCTATATTTTAAGTAGGTTGTAGGAAAAATCGCGTAGCAACGCATATCTTTAAGCAGGTCGTCGAAAAACCACTACTTGAAAACCGTCACATCGGTGAATGAAACATCACAATAAACCCATCCTGGGTTTAATGTATTGAAAACAGTCTGTAGTCATCACAACTGAGTACAAAGTTCGCCGATTAATCTTTGTTCCTGCTTAAAATGGTGTCATGTTCTGCTGCAGAGCAACTTTTATAGAAACCTATCAATTATATCCTAAAATGATATACGCATTACTGTTATGACTGTACGTGCAATAAGTAATTATAAAATAGACGTTGATTAACAGAGAATACTCTCTAGCAGAGCCACCCAGAAAATGTTCACAGGGAAGATAAACGCTACTGTTTTCTGATGAAAAGTGTTGTAGGAATAGTGTTCATTGCGCACGTGCTAATAAATATCACTATAAGACAGTGGTTTTATTTATTTTGACTTTATTAAATGTCCATAGAAAGCGCCTGATTACTTTGTGCCACTAAAATGTTTTTCAACACACTTGCTCACCCAACGGTTCGGGTCTCAATGGTGGCGCCTCAGCAGTAATCACCAACATTACACACTTGTACCATAATTAAAGTGACCATACGTCCCGTTTTGAACGGGACTGTCCCTTTTCTCGGTCACCTGTCCCGTTGTCCCCAAACAAAGCTCTGGGACACAAAATAGTCCCGTTTTCCGAAACTGCGTGAAATTTTAAAAACTATAGAACTCGTTAAACGCAAGCCGTGCGAGACCACGTCGCAAGGGCCGACGCCTGTCGGGGCTGCGGGATGTTCGAAAGAGATACCGCGGCCTCGCACACAAAGGGCTAAGAAGGAACATGGTGGTTTTTAGTCATTAGAAGTCTGACACTCCTTACCGCTCCACCCAGACCGAGAGGAGTCACTTTATGATTTCACCCATTCCAAAAAGCCCTACCTAACTAACTACAACTTCGAGTGTAGACTCCCCGATCTTGAGAGGAGAGGGTGTTATATGGTAGGCATTCAACGTGACCTTGGTTTTTGCTAAAACTGTCATATTATATAAATCCATGTCCCGTCCCGAGTTAAAAAAATAATGGTCAGTTTAACCACAATGTACTATTATGGCCATTGCTATACGTGTGCATTTGTGCATAATATAAACTATATTGAACCTAGTTTCAATGGTTTAGATTTCACCTATTTTCCATGTGTTCGATTTCACCTATTTTCGATATTTCAATTTAACTACAACAGTGCTGATCTGTAAATGTTGAGTACTACGTAAGTTTTAGCTGCGATCTCCGTACTAATAACGGACAAAAGAAATGATACCAATAAACCTATAATAGCACATATAAAAAAAACCGGCCAAGAGCGTGTCGGGCCACGCTCAGTGTAGGGTTCCGTAGATAATAAAATATTATGTAAACGAAGTTAAAAAAAAAATACGGGCAAATGAAACTTGACCTCTGGATTGTATAGGCGCTCATACGATTCAGGGACCAAATTATATTGGTTAACTGCAGTTTCCATCTGTTGTTTCCATCCAAGTTCAAAATAATTTTCCTAGAAAGTCCTTATAAAGTTCTACTTTTCAGATTTTTTTCGTATTTTCTAAACTTATGGTTCAAAAGTTAGAGGGGGGGGGACGCTTTGTTTTTTACTTTTGGAGCGATTATTTCCGAAATTATTGACATTATCAAAAAATGATTTTAGTAAACCCCTATTCATTTTTAAATACCTTTCCAACAATATATCACACATTAGGGTTAAAATTAAAAAAAAAAACACTTCCCACTTTACATATAGGGGGGCTACCCTAATAAAACATTTTTTTCTAATTTTTATTTTAGCACTTTGTCGGCGTGATTGATACACATATTGGTCCCAAATTTCAGCTTTCTAGTGCTAACGGTCACAGAGATTAAGCGAGGACGGACAGACAGACAGACATGGCGAAACTATAAGGGTTCCTAGTTGACTACGGAACCCTAAAAAGAGGAGGATGCCTAAATCAAAGTGGAGTAGTATTCTTTGGAAATAGATTTGGAGTTTGGACATTTGAAAATTGTTGAGAAGCGACTCGACTAGTGGTGCCATCTATGCACCACGACGGGCAATTCTGTGCGTTCCACACTGGCTGGCTGAGCGCGCAACCTGGCTGTTTGCAAAATCTTCTTTTTAACACTTCTTTTAAAACTCACTTGTCCACGGATATCTGGACGTTACGCGTTCGTGCCGTTCTTATAAGTTTTATTTTTCTTTCTTTCTAATTTTGATGCACTTTATTAATAAATACATTCGAGTCACAGTAAATACATAATCCCAACAAAATAGCTCTGTGACTGTTGGTTACCATATGAAGTGTAAAGACCGCAATTGTAAAATTAATATCACAACCAAAGCCAATAGTGATAGCGTCATGTTAATGTTGTGTGAAATGTTCATTTCTAAATGTTGATAGAAATATGATTTACATCAAGAAATAAAATAAAACAACTATCTTCACAATTACAAAACCAGTTTCCTATTGTCAAGCGATACAAAATGATTAATACTCCTATATAAGATTACGAATCACGTGAACCACCTTTTTATACCAAAGTTAAAATCATTGTAAAAGGTAAGAAGCAGACACGATGCTGTAAAAAGATATGGAGTGGTTATGGATTATGTCGGATACAGAACCGTGGGTGGACGTTATCAGAACTGTTTCTCTGGAACCCTTTTTCATACATTACTAGACCCTGGACTAGAACTAACTTCAGTTAAACTTCTATAAAAAGGTTAAAATGATGCAAATGGTTAATTAAATCTTCAAGAAAATTAGGTTAGTTAGTTATTATTAATAGTAATAATTAAATTGTAAGCACAAAATTAGATCTAAACCTGTAGGACGCCTGTATTATTGGAGCGAAGAACAAATTATTGTAATCAATATCTACAGAGATTTTAAAGAGTTACTCCTACAATCGATGCTACCGGCTCACTTTTTGAAGATATAAACCTCGCCGATGCAATGGAACAAAGATGACCAAAAGACTATTTCTATGTGCAAGTCTTTTAAAAGCAAATCTTAAATTAAAATCTGTACCCGTATCACAAAAAATCAACTGTAAAGTTCACTACTACTAGTACTGTAGCTTTTACGGTGTTCAACAGAGCAAAAGAATATATAATAAAATATTTTCAATTTTAGACGTCCCCTCTACTTTTATCAGACTGTATTCTAGTCATTTTACAAAAACAAATAAATAAATAAAATAAAAACTTTGAACAACTTAAAATGTTTTAATGATGTAGATCTACGAATAAAATATTTTTTGGTCCCTGTATTATCTATATTAATAATTTCGTCAAGGGGTACCATCGAAACCTTATATTAATAACGAAATATAAAAAAATATTGATTTCGAGTCGACAACATAATATATCCGCAAAATTCGGATTATGGAGAATTTCGTTAAATTCCAATGGCACTGACAAACAAACCGCAGTCGCCATCTTGGGTAGTTAATAAACGTTCCGTTTCATACTAGCTCTTAGATACGCCTCGCCAATAAACACATCGCGTGCGTCGCGCCAAAAAAGTATCCATCACAAAGAATCTTTGACTCATGTGACTACGTAAAACGAAACGTCTAGCCGGAAAATAAATACTTTTCGTCAGTCATTGACGTTTCGCGAAAATATTGTTTTTGACACTTTTCTATGACATACTCTTTGTTATGTGTTCTTTAAAATTGAGACTGGCCGATTGCGATAACCATAACTATAAAATTCGAAGTTTTAGTTCAAAATGTCAATTAGTTTCGCTTAGTGATTGTTTGGATTACAGACATCATGCCGAAAATCGTAAGTATTTCATAAAATGTTTCGTTGGTCGTGTCTCTGTCTTCGTTTAGTCTTTTGTTTGATGATACCTATATCATTTTGTTAACAGCCGAATCTCCTTGCTCTTGGGAAACATTGCCACAATTGTGGAAAGTGGATGGAGCGAAGGGCTCTTCGTAAAGATGGTGAGTAGTATTTTAGTAGGTAGGTAGGCAGGTTGTGTTTTTAAGTGAATTGTGTTCTGTTTTCTTTTTAAAGTGTGGATTGTGAGACTTTCTGCATTTAAATAAAATAAGTACTTATTTACTTCCAGTGACATGCAATTTTTGTAAGGGCAAAATATTTGCAAGAAACTGCAAGCAAATACAAATGTGCAGTCGATGTGTGGATTGCGACAACATTATACTCGGTAAGCGGCTCAATTTTTTCTCTATAACCCGACAAATAATAATAAATGACCACATGCATAGCCTGTGTTGAGGTGTCATGAACACATACAGAAACAGACACGATATTTTCACCGTTTTTCTTGATAATGGAATGGACCCCTTCATGCCGCAAGTTCAACTTGAACTTGGCTGGTTCTTATTATACAATTAGACATTATTAATTGTATAATATATTTTTGCAGATAATTTCAATTATTGCGAGTGTTGTGGCTTAGAAACAATTAGGCAGTTAAGAATAACCAAGGCTCGGGCACTTTCAAACCTTTTTTCAAAAAATCAAACTGCTCCTGTGGCATCTGTTAAATCACTAGCTGCCTCAACAATACAACCTAACAAATTCCAAGATTTATTTGATGACTTTTGGGTAAGTAAATGGTGTAGGTCACTGAGTAAAGTAAAATGAAAAATAATACTTATTACCAGATAGAGGTGTGAGAATATACCTACATACAATCACAATACTTATTATTATTTAAATATTTGTCTAATATATTTTCTCCTTTAAGGTCGATAACGAAGAGTTGACGGTAATCGAAGAGTCACTGGTGACCGATGATGTTTCTTCGGATAACGAGAAAAAACAAGAATCAATGCTCTCAGTCAGCAGTGATTTTATTTCTTTAGAAGAAGAGAGAAAGAAAGAATTAATGCTGTCAGTCAGCAGTGATTTTATATCTTTAGAAGAAGAGAGAAAGAAGAATTAATGCTGTCAGTCAGCAGGGATTTTATTTCTTTAGAAGAAGTGGAGAAAGAAAACATATCAAATGGCGGGCAGACCCCCGAAGAAACGTAAATATTCAAGCAGGTTTAGTACAGAACATCAGCCCCCCAGGACTAACTATGTATATTTAGCACTTTCAAATAACACCATTCAAGTATCGGTACATCCAGTTGGTTCTATGATTTATGAATGTGTTCAATGTCAAGCACTTCATTTTTTAGGTGAAAAAACTAAAAATCATATTAAAATTGTTGTCATAATGGGAAGGTATACATAGACCCAGATAGAACATTAAAGCCAATTCCAGATATATTATTAGATTTATACGAAGGCAATACGTCTGATGCTAATCATTTTAAGGCTAATATACGACAATATAATTCAGTATTTGCAATGGCATACATAAATTCAAACTTGAACACACTCCTTCCAAGATTTTTCACTTGGGCAAATTTATATAAAAACTGGATCTTTGATTCTGTTGCAAGGTCATATAAACCACAATACAACCAATTATACATAATTGAAGATGAAGCAGCATTAAATGAACGATACAAGGCACTAAAAAAGAACAGACCCGATTAAATTGCCAGAATTTTTAAACTTAAATTGGAGGAACTTTTAGATGACATTACAAGGAAACATATTTTTGGAATACCGAGTGCGTGGTTTTACACTATTGAATTTCAGAACCGTGGGCTTCCACATGCGCATATGCTTATTATTCTAAAAAATGAAGATAAACCAAGGTCATCAGTAGATTAATATGATAAATTTGTGTGTGCAGAAATACCTGATCCAGATAAAGACCATGAACTTTTTCAAACTGTGTCAAAAAACATGATCCATGGGCCATGTGGCCCTGGATATATGAATTCACCCTGCATGAAAAATGATGGAACTGCCTCTAAATGTTCTAAAAATTACCCAAAGACATTTTACGGAGAAACTAGAGATGGTACCCAATGGAGGTTATGCTATAATAAGAAGAAGAGACGACGGAAGAACAATAAAAAAGGATTTCGAGTGTGATAACAGATGGGTTAACAGGAGGTTTAATGCTCACATAAATGTGGAAATTTGTTCAAGTGTCAATAGTGTGAAATATTTAAATAAATATATTTATAAAGGTCATGACCGAGCAAAGATACAAATCACAGTAGCGCCACAAGAGTCCAGTAATCAATCGACATCAAGCAATGAACACCATGATGAAATTAAGGCTTATATTGATACCAGGTATGTTTCGGCTCCTGAAGCAGTTTGGCGAATATTTGAATTTTCAATGCACAAAATAAGTCACACAAATATACAGTTAGGTGTTCATTTGGAAAGCCAACAAACTGTCGTATTTACAGATCAGAATGTTCATGATGCAGCAGCTAGATCAGCTGAAAAACCAACATTATTAGCATTTTTTGAACTAAACAGAACAAAAGAAAGTGCTCGACAATATCTTTACACTAAAATTCCGACACATTTCAGATTTATCCATGGACAGTGGCAACCACGAATATCTCAATCAGCGGCTGATAAAGTAATTGCCAGAATGTATATATTCCTTGTCTGATCGGGAACGATATTATCTCCGGCTATTACTTCTTTAAGTCAAAGGGCCGACTTGCTTCAGAGATGTTAGAACTTATGAAAATATTATTTACAACTCATTTCGAAAAGCTGCTCAAGCAAGGGGGTCCTTTTTGACGATCAAGAATGGGAAAGATGTTTGGATGAAGCAATTGGTTTCAAACTTCCTCGGCAATTACGACAGCTGTTTGCGTTAATTTGCGTATTTTGAGAAGTAACTGATCCTAATGCTCTTTGGGAAAAGTTTGCATGACATTTTATCGAAGACTTTACAAGATCACGCCCTGAAATATTATCCAAACAGTTGGCTTTACAAGAAATTGATGAAACATTAAAACTCCACGGAAAGAGACTAACATTTTTCGGACTTCCGGAGCCAGATATTGGTGAATGTTTTCTTATCTGATCCCGTTTATGACTGTGAACTTAAAATAGCAAATGGCTACCAAAAATTGAACACCGAACAAAAATATGTGGTCGATACAATACTAAACGCTGTGAATAATCCCACAGAGAGAAAGCTGTTTTACCTTGACGGCCCAGGAGGAACTGGAAAGACTTTTTTATTTACAACTATTTTACATATTTTAAAATCTGAAAACAAAATATGCCTACCCATAGCGTTTTCTGGTATTGTAGCAACTCTGTTAGATGGTGGTAGAACAGCTCGTTCGCGATTTAAAATTCCAATTAGTTCAGATGTAGATTCTACGTCTCATATGTCGTTAGGGTCATCAGCAGCTAAGTTATTGAAAGAAACTCATTTAATCATTTGGGATGAAGCACCCATAACTAAATGTCATGATATTGTTGTAGTTGATCGACTCCTTCAAGATATAATGAGAAATAAATTACCAAACCAGTTGTAGTTAATGGGTCACGAAATGATATTATAAAAGGTTCAATTAAGGACTTTTCAATGTGGCCAAACTTTACTCAACTCCAATTGGCTCATAATATGAGAGCTCACGATGATTTAGTTTAGAGTTTGCTCAATGGGTATTAAAGGTAGGCGATGGATCAGCTAATGAGGATGATGACGACCACATTGAACTGCCTGATAGATAATTCAATTGTAGACCATATTTTTGGTGTTTCCCTTAACACAAATGATTAGAAAAGTTATCTAATGAAAGCTATCCTTACTCCCAAAAACGATGATTGTTTTCAATTGAACGACCAAGTTGTCGAGAAAATCCCTGGCCTGCTTAAAATTTATGAAAGTTCTGACGCTGTGGTTGAGGACGATCATAATGATGTTTTTAAACTATCCTGTAGAATTTCTAAATTCTATAACGCCTGCAGGACTACCACCACACACTCTAAAATTAAAAGTTGGTTGTATAATAATGCATTTGAGAAATTTGAACCCGACTGTTGGGTTGTGCAACGGAACCCGTCTTATTGTTAGAGCGTTAGGTTCACGTGTCATTGATGCCGAAATTATTTGTGGTAGCCATATGGGAACCAGAGTTTTTATTCCTCGAATTCGTCTCCAGCCATCTAACTGTCAACTGCCTTTTAAATTTAGTCGGCTTCAGTTTCCCATTCGCATAGCATTCGCTATGACAATAAACAAAAGCCAGGGACAAAGTTTAGGCCGCGGTATCTCTTTCGAAGAACCCGCAGCTCCGACGGGATTAGCTTATACCATCCGTCAAGAATTGAGAGCTATTTCAAAACTTTTAAACAATTGCTCTTCAAAACTAACTTACAGATGTAAAAATACACACATCAAAAGTGTCTAGGGATCAAGCATTTTTATGCGGATTTCTTGAGATTGAGATGTGGCTTTGTAATAAATTTATGATTTTAAAAATTTATATGGATCCTTTTTGGTGCATTTCATAATTTGAATCAGGAACTGTGAATCAAATTCGAGTAAAAGATGAAAATCAGCTGTCAATATTTTCCCTATAAAAACATACAACGCATTGAAGACATTATTAATGTTACTGTTTCCCTACTACTGATTAAAACCAACGTTATTATGGAGCGGCGACGTCATTTAAGCAGGGAAGAAATGCTCGGAGACAAGACCGATACATTCAAATCTTAACTCGAAGAGCTCCAACAATAACCGCCATGATGTTAGCCGTGAGGCTTCATCACTCTTCAGGGAACTTAATTAGCGACCAAACAGTCAGAAACCGCTTGCATGAAGTGAACCTTCATTCCCGAAGACCGCTACGGGTACCACCTATAGCAATGCACAATCGTAGGATTCAATATCAATGGGCTCTTGAACACAGAAATTGGGCAGAAGAACAATGGCGTTTCGTGTGCTTTTCTGATGAGTCTCGTTTTGGTATGAGACCGGATACAAGACGTATACGACACTGGAGAACCCCTGGACGCCAACAGCGATTAAAATCCTGCCAGGAAGTCCATCCTTATAGTGGTGGAACCATCATGGTATGGGCGGGTATTTGGATCGGCGGAAGAACTGAGTTGATTTGGATCAGAGGCAACCTCAACGCTCAAATTTATGCTGAGATGATTTTATCAGACGTCATCGTTCCTCTACAAGTGCAAATCGGTCCCTTATTTCAGTTAATGCATGATAATGCACGACCGCACACCGCAAGAGTTGTAAGACAGACTCTCGCCGCAGCTAACATCAATGTCCTGCCCTGGCCTGCTCAGTCGCCAGACTTGAACCCGATTGAGCATGCATGGGATATGCTACAGAGAAGAGCTCTGCCGAATATGGAGGGTATCCAGTCGCAAGAAGACCTTTTTTTGTTGTTGCAACGAACATGGGCGGCCATTCCACAGCGTGATTTGGATGAACTCATTTTGAGTATGCCAAACCGATGTTCTTGTGTTGTTAGTGTTCGCGGTAGAAACACGGATTATTAATTGTTTAAGTTACCCAATAAAATTTTAAAGAAAACTGTTGATTCAGTCTTTTTTTCGAACTTTAATGTTAGTGGTTCAAATGTCAAAAATCCCTTTATTAGGAAAATGGCAAATTTCTTTATTAATGCAAAGGTGACTTGGTTTATCGTTACTGTGACAAACGAAAACACTTTATTTGATGAATCCTTAAAGAAAATTTTAATTAATATCAATCAGGAGAAAAGTTATTTCAAAAATATATGTTGATCCCTAGACACTTTTGATGTGTGTACATTCTAATTACTTGAACACGGAAATTGCACGCATGATCTTGTTGATTACAGGCGTGATGTTATGTGTTATGTTGTTATGATTTTGTTGATGATATTCAGAATAAAGAAGCTAACCGCTCTTGAAAAAGGAAACATTCACATACAAAACTCAGGTGAAAAAAAGAAAAAATCAAAATCTTTGAAAACAAACAAAATTAATCGGTAATTTGCCGCTGAATCAATTTTTGCTGATCGTGTTATTTCTGTTAGTTCTTTGAAATAACATAAAATTTTTGAAAAATTTTTACAGTGGCCAAATAGCCAGTTACGACGTTCCTTCGTCGAAAATTGGAGGGGTAAAGCCGACACTTCAAATACATAAAAATGACATATAATCTATGCGATTCTGTACCAGTCGGCAAAAGTTCTATAAAAACGGATTTGAAAAATACATGTTGCTTTGATTCAGTTCAATGGCTACGTAGCATTTTACTTTTACTGATACAAAGTAATCAGGCGCTGTCTATAGAGATTTTGTAGTTAAAATAAAAAAAAAAAACAATTACTGTCTATTAGTGATAATTTTAGAATGCATGTGCATTGAACGCTATTCCTACAAGTTTTCATCAGAAAACAGTAGCGTTTATCTTCCCTGACTACATTTACTGGGTGGCACTGCTAGAGTATGCTCTGTAGCAGAGCCACAATCAATGTATATTTTATCATTACTTATTGCACGCACAGCCGTAAAGGTATTACGTACATTATGTACATTTAACGCACATTATTTTAAGATATAATTGATCGGTTTCTATAAAGGTGACTCATCGGCAGAGCATGACAATTTAAATAATATGACTGAGGCATTTGCCCTCCAGTTGGGCGTATAGGCAGATATAACAATTTGCTGTAGCAGCAAAGGCACGCACACACGTAGCGCGCGCGCCGCTGCGGCACATTGTCTATGCTAATAAGATCAATATTGCTTATAATTGCATACTTTTTGCTTTACTGGCCACTGGGCCTTATTATTAGAGATTGATATCGTCTTAGCCTTGTTGATCTAGTCTGCCTGCACAGTGCATCTCTAGGTCAAGCAGTGTTAGGAGGCATAACCTCCAATATAACTCATCCAATTACAGCCCATATTCTCGTTTTGCAAATGGTTTGCAAAGGGCAAAAACCACACATTGGCATCATCTGCCTAGCTTTTCCCAACTATGTTGGGGTCGGTTTCGAATCTAACCGGATGCAGCTGAATACCAGTAATTTACATGGAGCCATTGCCTATAGGACCTCCACAACCCAGTTAGTACTGGGTAATACGATAACCTTTGGTAAGACCAGGGCCCCGAGTCTGCTATTCAATAGTGTCAGAATGGTCTATCATTCATCTCATAATTGTTGATTTTGACAAGTTTGGTGTTGTCAAAATCTTAAAAAAAGAGAAGAAAATTTCCAAGAAAAACGTTCTCACTTTTGGAACACTATCTCTATTATTTATAGGTTTCATTCAACGTCGAAAACTACGTTTCGCCCAGCCGTAACGACATGGGCGCACTGCCGGTAAAGACAGTGTACCTCATACAATATACTGTTTTAGTAACAAATAATAATTTGAAAAAAAATATAGTATCATCCAGACACTTGCGAGAATAAATCCTCGTTACATTTTTTTTAAGTCAACTTTTCAAAAAGTTATGCTATTGCTAATGAGTTAAGTTTTTTGCAATCTCTGTTAACTTAAATGATTACATACAAGTTCTAATATTCTAGTATTCTACTAATCAAGCCCATTCATTTGATACCTATATTGATAAAGTTGTGAAAAAATATGTAATCCGCAATTTTGTAGCGGCGGCCATCTTGGATTTGAAATTTGTCATAGTGTATAGTATTCTACTTATCAAGCCCTTTCATTTGATACCCATATTGATAAAGTTGTGAAAAAATATGTAATGCGCCATTTTGTGGCGGCGGCCATCTTGGATTTGAAATGTGTCATAGTATATAGTATTCTACTAATCAAGCCCTTTCATTTGATACCCATATTGATAAAGTTGTGAAAAAATATGTAATCCGCCATTTTGTGGCGGCGGTCATCTTGGACCGATATTTATCAAACATAGCTAAGAACACTCTCGACTAATTCACCTTTCAAACAAAACAACAGAATCAAGATCGGTTCATATGTTCGGGAGCTACGATGGGTTATTAAAAAGGACTCCACGAAGCCAAACATTTTTAGGTACTCGTAGATTATTGAAACTTTTATGGAACCATTTAAGATAACAGATTGCAAAAAAAAATAACACATTAGCAATAGCATAACTTTGTGAAAAGTTGACTTTAAAAAAAAAAAAACTAGGATTTATTCTCGCAAGTGTATTGCAATGCAACGCATGGGTCACCGATACTGATAATGGAAAAACAAAAGCAAGAGATATGGTCAAACAAGTCCTAAAACTGAAATGGTCAGGCCATATTTAAAAAAAAAAAAAAAAAAGAAAAAAAAAAAAATTAGAGAGTTACAGATGCAAGATGGTCACGAATGAATGAATGAAAGAACGAAAGTAAGACCGTTTAAAAGATGGAGCTACGATATCGTACAAACATCCGGAAAATTATGGCCCAGAATCACAAAAGACAGAGTCAGCAAAACAGTCTTTCAATGCAAAAAGGCGGCCCTTACACCTAACAATACTTAGTCTTATTCTATTTTAAGAACAAAAACTAACATGATTAAATAAATTAGTTCAACAACATATTAAATCTAGTCAATAAATATCTCGTGTCACGGTGTTTGTCGCACATAAATGAAAGGGCTCGTCCGATTTTTATGTTTTTTTTTTCTGTATGTTGTAGGTATGAGAATAGGTCGAAACACCCTCTTACCCCCTATTTTTTATCGCTATGTATTTTTTGTATGATTAATATGGTAGGTAGTACATTTAAAAAGATACGCAATAGCCCTGCAGGTAGGACATAGTGCATTGCAACGCATAGCTAGAAGATAAGAATGAAATTTTGACGTCTGAAAAGTGCTGATTATCAGCCTAGTTTGAATAAATGACTTTTGAAATGTCAGGTATAAAATAAAGATAAATAAATATCCTAACAGGATATGGAAACATTAAGGGCAGGACAATGGTGATGATAACTCCCCTATTTACCTCGTCCGGTTAATAGTTTGAGTAAGTAATATAATTATATCATGAACTGCACTATACTGGCTGGTGATAAATATAATTGATACATATACCTTTTAATACAATAGCAAAGCTAGAATAAATAAAATAAATATTACAAAACTATTTGTTCGCCATGCAAATAAACTTTTAAACAAGCATAATAAGTATTGTTACATCGGTCATCTAGAATCTTCAAGAAACCTCGCTTATAATTGTGTAGTGCCTAAAACACTCGAGCATATTTGCCATTGTAATTTCGACCGTATGCCCAGGGCGTAAAGTAACTTCTTCCTTGTTGGTTCTTTTATCTTTAAGTTTATTTTTAATTCTTTGTGAATGCTTTATTCATTTTTAGTTAATATTAGGGAATTTTCTCGAACTTCTTTTGAGTATAAAAGGATATTTCGTGTGTTTAATTGGTAGTGTTTTATTTATCCCATACCCAGCTCGTAACAGTATTTACTTATTATTCTTGTTTAAAAGTTTATTTGCAGAAGAAAGAAACGCGCGTTTTTAAGAAGCGCGAAACCAACGATGTAGGTAAGACAGTATAAAACAACATTGTTTATAGCCGTAAAATATTGGCAACATTGGCTCACGAAAAACATTTAGTTTTCAGACCATAACCCCAAGAAAAATGGATAGACGAAGAATTAGGAGACCTCACATAATTACTCATCACAATTTAATTTTGAAGTGATATTATATATATTCACCGGGAAAAGATAATGTAGAAGCTGGCAGTTTAAGTAGGACCCCTGTATTAGAACACATGACAATCAGGAGGAAGGTTTAAAAATTATTAATTTCATCAAACTAAAAGAGATCCTAAACAATCAAGAGAAATTGAGGACAGGAAACTGTATAAAGTATTAAAAGATAAATATAATATATTATTTTACCATATGATATAAAACTAGCTTTAAATAAACAACAATTCGACAAAAAAAAGGATAAATGGCCAATTCAAAGTAGGAGACTGTCAGTATATTATGTTGAAAATGGTAACCGATTAAATAGAAAAAAAGTAGATTAGTTAAATTAGGACCTTATAAAATTTTAGAAAACGTCTTACTCAATTTATCCTACAAACCAGCAATTTGTATGTATATATAATCTGAATCTCGGAAACGGCTCTAACAATTTTCAAGAAAATCGACAAAAAGAAACGAGCAAAGCTCGGTCATCCAGGTACTAAGATTATTACCAAAAAATTTGAATCAAATCTGTTTGCAATCAAATTGATGTAAATTCCCACTAGTTCTATCATAGAACTGTGCAGTAGAACTAGTGGGAATGATCCAAACAGTGACTTCAATAATATACCTCCCAGTAATCATAGACAACCAAAAGATGATACTGATTATACAGTTTTGTTTGACACCATGCTTTACATTAAATACTTTTATAGATAGTAAATATACTTAGAAAATATGCAGGTATCAACTACAATGATAGTAACAAATATGCAGTCAGAATCCAATAAGTCAAAGAAAACGTAGTGTACCCAAAGCAGTGACTTCAATAATACACTTCCCACTAGTCACAGACAACCAAATTTATATGATCCTGATGACGAAGATGATTATACTGATTGCACAGATGGTCCTGAATATAATCAAAAATCCAGAATTCCTGTATCACAAGTCGAGACATCATGTAAAAATGACAACGGCTGTGCCCAGTATGCGCTGCAATGCATTTTATCCTACCTTATAACTAAGAAAAAATACTTTAAGACCTACCGAATATACCATACATAATATAAATATACATAGAAAAATACATAAAAATCGGTGAAACCATTTTTGCAGAGTATGGCATCTAACACTGTGACATGAGAATTTTATTATTAAGATAGATTTAAGATTATACTTCATAATTATTATAAACAAAGTGTGAATTCTGTGAGTTTGTATGTAAGCGGACTGTGTGAGAGATTGGAGTGTGTGAGAGATAATGATATAAAACTACTAATAAAATCAATAATTCAGACAATTCCAGTTAGAATCAAGGTTAAGTAAACATGTGATAGATACTGCATACAGGTGGGCAGTGGAACACCTCCTAAATCTTTCTCCAGCCCTTATCCCAAGGGCTTGGTGAAACATATCTTTCTCTACTACAAATCTAGCCATAACATCTTTGTCACAGTTCATGATTTTCATGATCATGTATTCATCCTAAAAGTAAACAAAATACCTATATACCAGGGCTGTGTTGGATAAACTCAAACTCATAACAAAATTGACTACTTGCGATTTAATTGTCAAAAACAAAAAAATGTAGATGGTCATTGGAAAGGATACATGCCAAGTCAGAGGCCTATGGCGGCATAAAAACTCTGACACCAGGTTAGGCACTAACCACACAATGAAGAAGAATCAGAAGTTAATACACTATTTTTGGTTGTTTAGTAGAAACATTTGTTATCTAGCCTACATCTATGTTATGCCTTTAAACACCATAATATAATTATAAAAATACTTGAAACTAAAAATGTAATTTGTATGGGTGCATTGAAAGGCACCAGCTATCAAAAGTGTCACAAACAATTAACAATTAAGTACTAGAATCTGAATCATCTACTTGGGTTTGTTAACTGTAATCTGTTAGTTATTAGAATAACCAACAATTCAGATTGATTGATTTTTAGATGTTTGAATCAGTAAGATTCAGTCTTCAGATTTAGATTCTCATTGGTGGTGTATATGAATATCAATACATTGTGATATATAACGATATTAAATGAATATCAATACATTGTAAAACGTAGACAGATCGACAGATAGTTTCGACTCTTTAAAAATTAACTCAATGAAAACGTAAATACCTATCTCGTCAGCGTCGAATTAGCGGGAGCTCGAAACCAAAAGTAAACCTGCTAAAAATATCCCGTTTTCAGTATAGATGATAGTGATAGTGACCATTTCAGAACAAAAACTTATACAGTTTATCTTTTTCATCTAAGTACCTAATTAGATAGTTTATATTGGTTAATTTATATTAATTATAGAACTTTTGATTGCCTTTTTTAAAACTACACAAATGCAGTTCTTGCGAAACCAAACTGTTACAAAAAGGCGTGAAGCTAGGTACTTACCTTTGTTGCGGTTGTCTCGATTCCATCTCTCTTCGTCAGACATTTTCACAAATTCCACAACACGAGATTTTACGAAAATGCGACTTGAATTCCAAATTTGAAAATTAATGTTCACACTTCAGATTAACTGCCTACAGTTTTTATAAAACACACAACACACACAATACAAACTTACTTACGAAACAAACCTAATTTGGTTTGTTCAATTTATTGATTAGTTTGCTAGACAGAAAGCCTTGTGTCTTCAAAACTTTTTGAAAGTTTATAACAATACTAACATTAATAGCAAATTAATATTCTATTATTTATGGTTCGTAACGCAAAAAAAAACCGCAAAATTTGAATTTTCGAATGCTCCAACCACCCCGCGAAATTTAAATATGCAAAAATGACTTTTTCAAGTTCCTGCACCTTTATGAACTTGGAGGCTTGTATTGATGATTTTGATGATTATATTTCTGTAACTACATACGTCTTACAGCCGCAATTTATATACAAACTAGCACTGGCCTGCAAATTGCAAAAAACTTAAGAAAATTTGAATTTCGCGGGCTAGTTGGAGCATTCACCTTAAGTTATTTGCAATTTGCCAGTCAGTGTCAAGTCGCGGCGTAACAAATGTCTATTTACTGAGTAATAATAATTATTAAAATTACCAATACAACCGTCACAGTTCATAAAGGTCTCAAGAAAACCTATTTGATAAAAATGGAATCGAATTTCGCGGGCAACCTTGTCGCATCAACCATAAGTATATTATTGTAAAAATACAGACAATCAATTTTTAAATAATTAAGTGATAGTAAGCACAGCTTAACGCAACAACTAAGGCTTATTAAACAAAAAGAGCGACCTCCCCCTAAAATAAAATGGCATATGCTAGAGAAGTCTGATTGTGCGAAGAAATTAACAGAACGAGTGGTAGATAAAATGATAGAGATGGGTGATATTAATGATAAAAGTGTAAATGAATGTTGGAATGAAATGGCTCGGTGTATTAGGAGTGCAGCAAAAGATATTTTGGGAGAGACAAAAGGAAAGGGTACGATAGACAGGGATACATGGTGGTGGTCGACAGAGATACAGAATGTGCTGAAAGAAAAAAAGAAGAAGTTCAAAGAATGGCAGAGTGTTGGAAATGAGAATGCAAGTTTAAAATCTCAAAAGAAGAGTGAGTATGATGCTCTTAAGAAAAAGTCCAAAAGAGCTGTGGCTATAGCAAGAGCAAACGCCCAGAATAAACTCTATGACACATTGGATAGTCCAGCAGGCCAGAAAAACCTTTACCGGCTTGCAAGAGCTAGAGAGAGACAGGCGAACGATGTTTGTCAGGTTAAATGCGTAAAAGACGAAGCTGGGATGGTTATATCAGACGATGAGAAAATTAAGGATAGGTGGAAGGGTTACTTTGAAAGACTGATGAATGAGGAGAATTACTGGAGTGGCGTGCTTGAAAATAAACCAGTGAATGAGGGACTAGTGAGAAATGTTAGTGTGGATGAAGTGAGGAATGCAGTAAATGGAATGAAGAATGGTAAGGCATTAGGACCGGACCGGATACCAGTTGAAGTATGGAAGTTATTGCGGATGGATGGATGGATGTGGTTAGCTTCATTCTTCAATAAACTGTTGCTGGAAGAAGCCATACCTGGCGAATGGTGTAACAGTTCGCTGGTGCCCATTTTTAAAAACAAAGGTGATGTGCTGGAGTGCAACAATTATAGAGGAATAAAGCTAATGTCACATAGTATGAAAGCTTGGGAGAAAGTTATTGAAAGGCGACTGAGAGAAGAAAGCGAAATTTCACAGAACCAATTCGGTTTTATGCCTGGTCGGGGAACGACGGATGCCATTTTTGCTCTCCGCCAGTTGTGCGAGAAATACAAAAGTGCACATAAAAACTTGCACATGGTGTTCGTCGACCTCGAAAAGGCATACGACCGAGTACCCCGGAAGGTTTTGTGGTGGGCCCTTAAGGAGAAAGGTGCGCCTGGGAAGTATGTGCAGTTGATCCGTGCGATGTACAGTCGATGCAGTACGCAAGTACGGTCTACAGCGGGCACTACCGGCAGCTTCAATGTGGCTGTCGGCTTGCAGCAAGGGTCGGCCCTCAGCCCTTATCTCTTCCTGATGATAATAGACGCACTCACGTCAGATATCCAGGAAGAGGCACCCTGGTGTATGCTGTTTGCCGATGACATTGTGGTGGTTGCCGAGAGCGGCCCAGAGGTCCAGAGCAGATTGGAGGTGTGGTGGCAAAGACTAGAGAGTGTTGGCCTGAAATTGAGCAGAACCAAAACTGAATACTTGTTTGCGATTTCGGCGGTCTCTCCAGTTCTGTGCCTATAACTCTTGCCGGAACTCCCATACCGATCTGCTCCAACTTCCGGTACCTCGGGTCGCTTGTCCAAGGGGATGGTGAAGTAGACCGGGACGTAACGCAACGGATCAACTCAGGATGGATGAAATGGCGACAGGTCACTGGAACAACTTGCGACCCACGGATGCCCCTCAAGTTAAAGGGGAAAATATACAAGTCCGTGATTAGACCTGTCGTACTGTATGGATCAGAGTGCTGGGCTTTGAAAAAGATGGATGAAAAACGATTGCATGTACCGGAGATGAGAATGTTGAGATGGATGTGCGGAGTGACAAGAATAGATAAAGTGAGGAATGAGTATATTAGAGAAAGTTTGAAAGTAGCAGCACCTGTTACAGAAAAATTGAAAGGAAGTCGTTTATCTTGGTATGGTCATGTAATGAGGAGGGATGAAACGCATGTGACTAAAAAAGTGATGGATATAAATATTGATGGATGGAGAGGGAGAGGAAGGCCAAAGAAAAGATGGATGGATTGTGTGAGGAATGATATTAATGAGAAAGGAATAAATGCCACCTTGACGTGTAACAGGGAAGAATGGAAGAAGAAAACGTGTTGCGCCGACCCCAAATAGAATGGGATAAGGGCAGGAAGATGAGTAAGCACAGCTTAAGCGTCCGCCTGGTCGCTTGGTGAAAAAAGAGATTATTCCGAACCTGACCCGAAATCATGACCCGGTCGCGGGTTAGGTTAGGAACGTGAATAAAAATATAAGATTTATTCCAAACGTAACCCCCTTCTTAACCTCTCTCTTCCTGAATAAATACTTTTGCAAACAGGAGGTTGTCTCAAAATAAAAATATTATCAATTTAAATTATGGTACCAAGTCTATAATAATTCATTTAAGCTGTTTTTAGGGTTCCGTACCTCGAACGGAAAAAACGGAACTCTTCTAGGATCACTTATTTTAGTTGTCCGTCCGTCCGTCCGACTGTCTGTCTGTTAAGACCCTTTTTCTCAAGAACGCGTGGAGGTATCAAGCTGAAATTTATATCAAATACTCAAGTCTGTCTGTCTATCCCCTAAAGCTGTGAAAAAATCAAACTTCTAAGCCAACGCAATCAAAAGATACAGCCGTTTATGCCGTAAATTTCCACTTTTCGACACTCGCAAGGGAATCAAGACCTACAGGGTACTTCCCGTGAACTCAGAATCTTGAAATTTGGTACAAAGAAACGTCTTAAAACACAGATAAAGATTGCGAAATTTTTAGTTACATCATAAAATAAAAATATTTTTAATCATTTTAAACTTTGTATGTACGTGACCCTCGGTGCGCGAGATCGAATCGCACTTGACAATTTTATTGTTTTTTTATTTTATTTTTATTGTTATTTTCACCTCAAACATAATAAGCCAACCAAAAGCTGTCCTTGAGTTATTTTCAAAAGTTTTAGTATGGCAATATTATAGGACTGTCAAAATTGTCACATTGACGTTTCGTTCTTGGTAGATGCAAGGTTGATGCGACAAGGTAACCCGCAAAATTCAAATATTCTTAGGGTTTTTGTAATTTGCCTGTCTGTGTTAAATAAAATACGATTCGCGACCGTAAAAAATGTAACATTACTGAGTAATAATGATTATACATACATAAACTCACGCCCTTTTCCCATGGGGTAGGCAGAAACCACAGAACGCCACTTGCTACGATCCTTACGTACTCCTTTTGCCTCGTCCACATTCATACATCTGGTCATACACGCACGCCGGTTACGAGTACTACGCATCTGTCCTTTCTGAAGAACGGCACCAATAAGATCAGTGTATGTCTTTCTAGGGCGTCCCCTCCCGGCATTACCACTCACATCTGCCTTGTAAATACCTTTTGTTAATCGACTTTCATTCAACCTCTCCACATGACCGAACCACCTTAGCATACTCTTTTCAATTTTTGTAACTACATCTTCTTTTAAACCGCAACGTTCTCGATAATAATGATTATAATTACCTATAAAACCACGGAACGGAAAGAACAGTAAATAAAAAACCCTCTTAATTCATAAAGGTTCCTTGAGTGACTACTTGGTGAAAATGGCATTCAAAGACATCTACCAACCCGCGCTAGGCTCGCGTGGTGGATTTTAGTCCATCTCTCTCAGAGGAGACCCGAGTCCCTGCAGTAGGAACATTATAAGCTGATGATGATGATGATTACTAGAAAGTCATCGTCTGTCATCAACTCATGACAGAGATAAGCTTAATAGTATAGAGTTAAACATTTTTACTGACTGTAATAATGTTATATGTTTAAAGTATTATTATTTTTTTTTTTGGGGTGGGATATCATCAAATAACCCCTCCTGATCTTGGGCAGAGCGAAAGGGAGTGTCAGACTTCTACTAACTAAAAACCACCCATGTTCCTTCTTAGCCCTTCATGTCGAGGCCGCGGTATCTGCGAACAACCTGCAGCCCCGACGGGCGTCGGCCCTTGCGACCCGCAAGGGCCGACGCCCGTCGGGGCTTTATATCATTACTAGCTGTACCCGCATGCGTTGCTATGCCCTTTTTCCTACATAATACCCTACCTACCTACTTACTACCCTACCTACCTACTTACTACCCTACCTACCTACCTACTACCCTACCTACCTACAACCCTACCTACGTACCTACTACCCTACGTACCTACTACCCTACCTACCACCCTACCTACTACTCTACCTAATCTACTATCCTACGTACTGAGTTGTGTTTTGTTATTCTGTCAGTTGCGTTTTGTTATACCACGTTTTAAATGATAATAACAACGGTTGATAAGCAATGCCGACACCTGACATAAGTTTAAAAGGTTATCAAAAATAATAAGGTTCTAGTCTATCATACACCTTAACAGTTAACCTGTAGAATAAATCTTAGGTATTATTTTCGGAAATTAAAAATTAAATAATTAATAAATAATGTACACAAATTAATGTCTAAAACAAACAAATATTTAAACAGTACCTGAACTTTCGAGACATTTTACAAAAAATAAATTTCTGAACGCACGCATGAATAGTTGTCAGTATTTGACAGGATTGGACAACAAATCTTTGACATGTAATAAACAAATCAGCATTTATTGAAATGATTAAGTATTCATTATACATATCGAGTTTTCATTTTTTTTAAGATGTATTATGCTATTCGGGGTGGAGACAAATCCAACGAATCAATAACCATGAAAATTGGTTCAGCAGATCTCGAGTTATAAGTGTTGTAACAAACCCGTCTTTCTTTTATATATATAGAAGATATTAATTATTTCGTGGTTTAGGACAAGTGCAATGACAAATTTTTATACTTGACTTTATGATAATATACTTTTGGTAATAACTTTGAACTTATTCCTATATAAAATGACTATATATTGGATACTTACATGATGTATGCTGTGACATACATTTTTCATATAAGTTCATAATAAAATACCCTTCAGTTTATTTGTATGCTGTGACATACATTGCCAAGTTCATAGTTAAAGACCCTTCAGTTTATTTGTATGTCATGGCATACATTGCCAAATTAGGGGTTTTGCTTTGCTTATTTTATGTTTTAGCATGTTTTTTCTTTGTCGGCTCTTCCAAATCAAGTTTTGCCAGACAAACAAGGTCACAGCGTCCCACTGTTCATGTAGCTAAACGACCGAGGCGAATTCAAAAGTTCACTCTCAGTTACCGCTGGAAAATAGCTGTGTTTCGTCATATGGCAACTGTTGAAGAGGAATCGGATCCCACTGACGACGTTCAAGTTCTATCTCCACTGGAGTATTTTTATAAGTTTTTTTCCCCTGACATTTTAACAGACATTGTTGAACAAACAAACGCGTATACAATATCTAAAACTGGACGTACCCTTGGATTGACCGAAGACGAATTGCGAGATTTTTTAGCGATACATATCATCATGGGTGTTGTGAGCATGCCATCGTATACTGATTATTGGAGTTTGCGATATAGATACAAACTGGTGGCCGATTTGATGCCTCTAAAACGATATCAACAGATCCGTCGTTACTTACATTTCGTTGATAATAACATACAAGACTCTGACAGATATTATAAAGTTAGGCCGTTACTACAAAAAATTAGAAATAATTGTTTTTAGCTCAAGACAATGAAATGAGATATAGTATCGATGAGATGATGATCCCATACAAAGGGACAAAAGCGGGTAAGCGTCGTCAATACATGAAAGATAAACCCAATAAGTGGGGCTTCAAAAATTATGTCCGGGCTGGTGTGTCAGGTATGATATACGATTTCGTTTTGTATGGTGGAGAGGACACATTCAGATTTCATAGAAAAGGAAGCCTCTATTGGATTTGGAGCGCAGGTGGTAATCGGTAAGGTGGATCTTGCGGAACACCAGTTTGGTTTCCGCAAGAGGCGTTAGACGGTGGACGCCATCATGCGCGTGAGAGCCCTCACGACGGGGGTTGCGGTCTCTCGGGGCGGTGTGGTCTTGGCGGTGTCTCTCGACATCGCCAACGCCTTCAACACTATGCCCTGGAGCTGCATTAGGGAGGCACTCCGGTATCACCGGGTGCCGGCCTACCTTCGTCGTGTAGTCGGGGACTACTTGACAGACAGGGCTGTCATCTACCCCGGTCAAGACGGAGAATGAAACCGGCGAGAGATGTCGTGCGGTGTTCCACAGGGATCGGTTCTGGGGCCGCCCCTGTGGAACATCGGTTACGACTGGGTGCTGCGTGCCGACCTCCCTAGCGGTGTCAGCGTAGTATGTTACGCTGACGATACGCTTGTGCTAGCACAGGGGGGGTCGCACGAGGCGGCGGCCGAAAATATGACACGCGGGGTTGCGATAGTCGTAGAGAGGATCCGGCAGCTGGGTCTCGAGGTGGCACTTCACAAGTCGGAGGCCATGGGCTTCCATGGACGTGGGAATGTGCTACCGTCGGGATCCCAGCTAACGGTGGGAGGGGTTCCCATCGGCGTCGAGTGTACTTTGAAGTACCTAGGACTCGTTCTCGACAGCCGGTGGAACTTCGTGGAGCACTTCCGACGTTTGGCTCCCAGACTGGAGCGGGCGGCGGCTGCCTTCAGGTGGCTCTTGCCCAATCTGGGGGGGCCAAACGCCTCCTGCCGGAGGCTCTATGCGGGGATCGTGCGGTCCATGGCCCTTTATGGGGCCCCGGTGTGGGCGAGTGCTTTGAGAAAGCGGGCCGCCCATTACCTGAACGCGCCCCAAAAGGTGATGGCCGTGAGGCTAGTCCGTGGGTACCGCACGATCTCCCGCGAGGCGGCGAACCTCCTTGCCGGATTGCCGCCATGGGATCTGGAGGCGATAGTCCTCGCGCGCCTGCATGAATGGCGCGCGGAGGCGCTGCACCGGGGGGTCACTCCGTTGCCGCGGCAAATTGCTGCGCAGCGGACAGACCTCCGGTGCGATCTCATGGCGGCATGGAGAGAGCGACTGTCGCAACCCCGTGCAGGGCACGCCACGATAGTGGCGGTAAGTCCCCTCTTTGAGGAGTGGCTGGAGAGACGCCACGGCGCCCTCACCTTCCGTCTGACGCAGGTACTCACCGGACACGGTTGTTTCGGGAGGTACCTGCACCGAATCAGGCGGGAGGAAACGCCCGGATGCTACCATTGCGAGGATCGGCCGGAGGACACGGTGGAGCACACTGTGGAGGTGTGTCCCGCTTGGGCGGAGCCCCGCCGTGTTCTCGTAGCGGCGATTGGCGGCGGCGACCTCTCGCGTCCGGCCCTGGTGCAAGCCATGGTCCGGGGCGAGGAGGAATGGGACGCCGTCGACTCCTTCTGCGAAGCAGTGATGCTAGCGAAGGAGGTGGCGGAACGTGAGAGGGAGAGAACCTCTCGTCCCAGCCGCCACCGCGGGAGGCGCTCCGGGCGTCGGGGGCCACGTGATGGCTTCCGGCCACTGTAGACGCGGGCCTGTGGACGGTGAGTGATGGGTAAGCTCGCCGTCCGTCCGTCTTATGACGACGACAGGCCGTGTCGACGGCGCGTTCGTGTTCCACGCGCGCCTCAAAGAGATGTCAGCAATATGGAAGGGGCGACGCCTGTCAAGGCTGCGGGTTGTTCGCAAGGGATACCGCGGCCTCGACATGAAGGGCGAAGAAGGAACATGGGTGGTTTTTAGTCAGTAGAAGTCTGACACTCCCTTTCGCTCTGCCCAAGAGTGGGAGGGGTTATTTGATGATTTCCCACCCCCCAAAAAAAAAAAAATGTGGTAATCGCTATATGCAAAAGTATCAAATCTAAACCTGCTTTTGTTTTCTGCGATATTTTTTTTACCTGTTCCGAGTTGATTTACATACTTAGAGAAGACTACGGAATCTTTGGATTAGGAACTATCAGAAATAACAGATTGAGAGGTGCAGAAAAAATTCTGCCTTCAGAGAAAATATTGAAAAAGAAACCCCGGGGTAGTCATGCTCAAGTTACCTGTGATAAAAATCGCTTGGTCGTAGTGCGGTGGAATGACAACAAAGCTGTGACGTTGATAAGTTCCTTTGTAGGCGTGGAACCAGTGGATACGATAAAAACGTACTGCAAGGACTCTAGAACTAAAGTCGATGTACAATGTCCGCAAATAGTCAAGGAATACAATAAGCATATGGGAGGAGTTGACTTAGCCGATATGCTTATTTCATTATATAGAACCCCATTCAAAACCCGGAGATGGTATATTTGCCCAACTCCTGGACATATGCGTAAACAACGCGTGGCTCTTACACAGGAAAGATAATTCAAAATCAGGAAAACCATCAATCCCTTTGAAGGACTTCCGATTTGAGCTGTATGAAGGTCTCAGAAAATACGAACGCACTGAAAATGAGGTCAAAAACAAAAAAAGAATACCACAGGACAGCCCAGTCGAATCGTCACGTTTTGACAACGTTGGTCATTTCATGACAATGACCATTCGAGGTCGATGTCGACTGTGCTCTAAACTGACGGTTGTGCAATGCATGAAATGCCAAGTTCGCCTTTGCTTTGTGACAGGAAAAAGTTCTAGAAATTGTCAACTTCAGTACCATTTACGAGCGTAATTTTTTATTTTTAACTTCTAGAAGTGATTCGCTTTTTTTTGTAATCTTACTAATAAAAAATACTAAGTAAAATAATTATCTTTATACCATACCTACTCTAAAAAGCTTATTTTATTCACGCAAAACAGTGAATAAAAAGGCCTTTTATTCACTGTTTTGTTTTTATTCACTATTTTGGTGTTTGAATTTGGAACACAAAAATGTATCCGGTCTCTATTTCAATGCTTACACAAACTCCTTGCGCTAAGATTCGAAATTCAAAACTCTTTGGTGCAAATAAATTCTCGAGATTTGATTGGTCGATATTTGCGACAAGGAGTTTGGCATTAGATTAATAAATATTGTTTCACAATATAAGATTTTAAACTGACATGGTCACTAGCAACAATCAGTAAACATGGTAAATATCCCGTTTTCAGTATAAATAATATTGTTTCACAAGTTGACCACCCTAATGATAATAATAAGAAAATTACGCTTAATTTCAGTCATTGCTCTAATTTTAATGTCCGTTTCAATTAATGTAACAATTCTTATTAACCGACTTCAAAAAAGGAGGAGGTTATAAAATTATGTTCGTGTGTATGTATTTTTTTTTTTTTTTTTTATGTATGTTACCTGATTTCTCCTCCATTTGTTAACCGATTCTTAAAATTCTTTTTTTATTTGAAAGAGTATACTCCTGAGGTGGTCCCATTAAAATTTGGTGAAGATCTGATCCTGATCTTCGGAGATATACAATAGAACTCTTCAAAAATAGACGGCAAATCTGTCGTGATTGCTGCAATCGCTTGGATGTTTATTGTTTACGCAACATCTTAACTTACCATCACGCCTGTATGCTCTGACGGGGTACGCAGATGTGTACAGGACGCCCAGATTTCGAGAGTTAAGTATGTTAAGTTCCATTTTATTGCGGATAAGCTTAATACCGTGACATGTATTGTTAACAACGTAAAATTAATGAATATGAAATATTTGTAAAGGATGGAAAAATAAAAAAACTTTTTTGCAAAAAATAAAACCGACTTCAAAAACACAAAAAAGTGAAAAATAACTTTTGCTTCTGAAGTCGGTGACAAAAAACTGAATAAAACAAACAAAAGTTTTTTCTTGATTAAATTTCAATTTTCGCTTAAATTATGTCTTTTCTCGTAGTCATGATATAAAGTATAGTATGCAACTCATGAATAAAGTACGAATTTATATCGAGGGCCATGAATCACTCGCGTCGTTCAGGATTCTAACAGTTGAATCACTCGCTGCGTTCGTGATTCAATCATTAGAATCCTTCACTTGCTCGTGACTCATCTACGGCCCTCGCTTTAAATCCGTCCTTTATTCACTAGTTGCATAATATACTATTATACCATACCTACTCTAAAAAGCTTATTTTATTCACGCAAAACAGTGAATAAAAAGGCCTTTTATTCACTGTTTTGTTTTTATTCACTATTTTGGTGTTTGAATTTGGAACACAAAAATGTATCCGGTCTCTATTTCAATGCTTACACAAACTCCTTGCGCTAAGATTCGAAATTCAAAACTCTTTGGTGCAAATAAATTCTCGAGATTTGATTGGTCGATATTTGCGACAAGGAGTTTGGCATTAGATTAATAAATATTGTTTCACAATATAAGATTTTAAACTGACATGGTCACTAGCAACAATCAGTAAACATGGTAAATATCCCGTTTTCAGTATAAATAATATTGTTTCACAAGTTGACCACCCTAATGATAATAATAAGAAAATTACGCTTAATTTCAGTCATTGCTCTAATTTTAATGTCCGTTTCAATTAATGTAACAATTCTTATTAACCGACTTCAAAAAAGGAGGAGGTTATAAAATTATGTTCGTGTGTATGTATTTTTTTTTTTTTTTTTTATGTATGTTACCTGATTTCTCCTCCATTTGTTAACCGATTCTTAAAATTCTTTTTTTATTTGAAAGAGTATACTCCTGAGGTGGTCCCATTAAAATTTGGTGAAGATCTGATCCTGATCTTCGGAGATATACAATAGAACTCTTCAAAAATAGACGGCAAATCTGTCGTGATTGCTGCAATCGCTTGGATGTTTATTGTTTACGCAACATCTTAACTTACCATCACGCCTGTATGCTCTGACGGGGTACGCAGATGTGTACAGGACGCCCAGATTTCGAGAGTTAAGTATGTTAAGTTCCATTTTATTGCGGATAAGCTTAATACCGTGACATGTATTGTTAACAACGTAAAATTAATGAATATGAAATATTTGTAAAGGATGGAAAAATAAAAAAACTTTTTTGCAAAAAATAAAACCGACTTCAAAAACACAAAAAAGTGAAAAATAACTTTTGCTTCTGAAGTCGGTGACAAAAAACTGAATAAAACAAACAAAAGTTTTTTCTTGATTAAATTTCAATTTTCGCTTAAATTATGTCTTTTCTCGTAGTCATGATATAAAGTATAGTATGCAACTCATGAATAAAGTACGAATTTATATCGAGGGCCATGAATCACTCGCGTCGTTCAGGATTCTAACAGTTGAATCACTCGCTGCGTTCGTGATTCAATCATTAGAATCCTTCACTTGCTCGTGACTCATCTACGGCCCTCGCTTTAAATCCGTCCTTTATTCACTAGTTGCATAATATACTATTTTTATACTTTTTTAGTCCCTAAAGTTACTGGTAATGTACGTCCATACGTACAACACATTTACAAGATATAGTCTTGAGGAGTTGGCAATGTATGTAGTGGCCATACATAAGTTTTCAGGAAAACTAAACTTTTCAGATTTTTTTTATTATTTTTTTAATAAAGCTTTATATGTGCCAATTTTCCAAGTGGCTTTAACTTTATTATTGGAATTTTTAATGGTCTCGCTTAAGAATTTTGATTTTGCAATAATACAAATCTTTTTAAATAATTTGGAATAATTTTTAACATACTCTAGAAAAGTAGTATGAGTTGTATCAAACCTGTATTGTTTAAGACCATAGAACTCGTATAATCAGGCTTGACTTTTGTAAATACATACCTGGTGTGGCCCATTGGTTGAAGCCCACAGAAGGTCCCTTAATGTTAATAGTTTTAGACTTAAAAATAGATTGGTATTCATTTTGCACAACATCAAAAAGGGCGTTATAAATTTCATTAGGAGTTTCGTGCTCAACTATTAACGGAGTTACTTTTTTTTTTTTTTTTAATTTTTTTTATTTGTATAAAGGGCTTTGTCGCTTAGCGACCACATCGCCCAGTGCAGGAAAGCAAATTACTTACGATCTAGTTAACACTAACTTACGATCTACTTATTACTAACTCATACAATTCTTTTGCTTTCTCAGACACAGGAAAAGCAAGAGTGGTATTAAAAATGCCAATATTGTACGATTTAAATTGTCCAAAGACATTTATTCTACTATTTTCATTCCGGACACATTCCATCAGGATATGAAAGACATCATCAACTACTCCACAGTCATCACAATTTGGAGACAAGACTTTCTTCATTAAATGATAAAACTTATTCGAAGGAATGTGGCCGGAACGAAGTCTTAAGGCTATAGTAATTAATTTTCGGTTCAGATCACAATCAATCCACGGGGCCCGAGAAATCTCTGGCTGGATAGTTCGGTACCATATCCCCTTTTCTTTTGATCTTTCATCAAAATACTCTTGCCAAAGATCTAAACACTTTTTTTTTGCCTTTCCAAAATAGTCTGAATACAGCGGGGCAGTATTCGTAGGGACTCCATCAACACACGCTTGTTTGGCAAGTACATCAACCATATCATTTTCTTCAAATTGAATATGTGACGGAATCCATTGGAGGCGCACCGTTTTGGAATTCGCTTGAAGTTTTAAGATCAATTCATATATCGCGTAGGCTGTCGGAATACCTCGCATGTGAGAAGTGTGCCGAGCCAAGTGTTGCAGCGAACTTTTGGAGTCTGTCAGAATCACAAAATTATCGCCATTAATTGACAGAATATAGGACAAAGCTTCCAATATAGCAATCAACTCAATGTGCATAATAGAAATATCTGAATCAATCTTAAGCTTCATGTGGTTTACAAGAATGGGATCCAAAAAGGCAGCGCCTCCTACATGTTTATCTTTGGAACCGTCAGTAAATATTGTATGATAACCAGGATAATGTTCTTGTATATAAGAGATAGATAAGTGTTTTAGTTGAAAAATACTGTAGTGACGTTTAGCTTTAGAAATATTAGGGATGTTATCGAAGATTATATGAGAAATATTAATGCTACTAATCCATTTATCAAGTGAAAACATACCAAGTTGAACACTCGAGTATATTGGGACGGAATTATATTGGGAGAGGATGTCAACAAGCAATGGCAGTTTCTTGTTCTGCCAATAGTTGGAGCCTGTAACTAGTGAAAGGTTTTTTAGTGATTCTAAGGTTTTATTGCTGCGAAAAGATTTTGATTTTAGAATAAATTTGCTACCTAGGTATCTCCGACGAATATAAAGTGGCGGAAGGCACAGTTCGCTTTCCATGACATGTATTGGGGTGCTTCTTATAAATCCGCCGACAACACGTAATGCCTGGTTTTGGACCCTATCCAATTTTATTAGTTTAGACTTGCAACCATTGTCGAACAAGAAACTGGCATAATCAAGCCTACTACGAATTATGGAAATATAAATACGTCTTAAGAGTTTTTGATGGAGACCCCATCCCGGACCGGATAAAACTTTAATCAAATTAATGAACTTTAAAACTTTCTGTGAAGTTTCATTGATATGTTTGCCCCATCTTAATGAGCTATCCAGCCACAGACCCAGATATTTCACATTATTAACGACTTCAATTGAAGTATCATCAAACTCAAAGTTGACAGTCTTTCTAAAGCAGCCTTTTTTAAAAACACATATCTTAGTTTTATTTGAAGACATAGTCAAACCTAGCTTATCAATCAACACTATATTATATAACACTATATATATAACAACAGTATATTGTAAAGCAGACCGAAGTTTTTCAAACGCTAAATCTAGATTATGATTTGTAGAATACAACACAAAGTCATCAGCATATTGAGATATATTAACCTGTTCAACTTCCTTACATATATGTAGTGTTAAAATATTGAATAAAAGTGGAGCCAGTGGATCTCCTTGAGCTAGCCCACGCCCAGTAAATCTAACGACATCACATCCGAACGTCACCACTTGCAGATGTCTATTTGATAAAAAGGACCACAAATAAACACAGATTTTTGATCCAACCCCAAACTGATCTAAAATACGTAGCAGGCAAGGAATTTCAACATTGTTATAAGCGCTCTCGATGTCTATGAAACACTCCGCTGTAATCAAATTTTTAGAGAATCCTAGTTGAATTTCAGAAACCAACCGCGTAAGATTATCCAGACAAGATCGTGCTTTACGAAAACCTACCATGTCCTCAGGAAAAAGATTTTGTTTTTCAAAGAACCATTCTATACGTTTAGCCAAAATGGCATGGAAAATTTTACAAATACAAGATATCAGGGAGATAGGGCGTAAAGATGAGCTACTATGCTTGGGAATTGGAACTATTTTGATTTGACGCCATTGTAAAGGAACAAAACCAGCAGAAAAACATTGATTAAATATTAAAAGTAACATAGATTTACCGGAAGGTGGAAGATGTTTAATCATGGAGAAGGAAATTTGATCTGAACCAGGGGCTGAGTCAGAAGTTTTAATACAGTTGACCAATTCTGGCATTAAGATTGGCGACTCCAACATTGCATTATTAGAATTAAAAGTAGGCTGCGAGGGACAAACAAAATCTGGGGTAAGGTCGCTAAGCAATCGCTCAGCTTTTTCTATCTACACAACATGCGTTAGGAATTTGCCGACCCTTTAACCACCTCATCTTGCGCCACATTTCAGATGCTGAAGAGGTTTCATCTACAGATGAGCAAAACTGTTGAAAAGATTTACATCTAGCGCTGCGAATAAGCCTTTGAGCAGTGCTTATTTTTTCTTTGAGGATATCTAAATTCCTTGGAGAGGGGCAGCCTCTTAGATTCGCTAGAGCCAAGCGCCGCTCCGCAACCGCCTTGGACAGTTCTGAAGACCAATATGGTTTTGACTTAAATGTGTTGCAGATGTTTTGAGGGATTTTAATGTAGGGAATATGCTTATCCGCAGCTTTTTGCATTACATTATTAAGAAGGTCATATAACTCCTGAGGATCCCGGGGAGTTACACAGTTTTGTAAATAATCGTCTATAAATCCAGCATATAAAGTCCAATCAGATTTCTTAAAATTTCTTTTGAATTGGTATTCACGCCTAATATTAAGTACACACTTTAATTGAATAATTAGATGGTCACTTCCGAGTGATTCATTTGTTGGTTTCCACATAAATAATAAGGACAAATCTGATGAAAGAAATGAAATATCAGGACTAGATTGCTGGAGAACTCCATCAACCATTTTGATTCTAGTGGAACTACCATCGTTCAAATGAATGAAATTATAATCCAACATGGAGTCAAATATTTCGGAGCCACGCCGATCAGTTCTTACAGACCAATTAGAGTGATGCGCATTAAAATCTCCTAATATTAGAGTTTTACTGTTCCCAATAGAAAAGATCGCATCCCAGTCCCCTTGAGTGGTGTGTACTGTCGAAGGGCAATAAATGGAAATTATATTCTCAATATGCTGACAATTCAGAATTCTAATATGTAACAATTCAATACCGGGGTTGCGACTTTGCGTTGTACAAACAACAGACTTAACGGAGCGATGAGTCATAATGGCAACGCCACCGTAACAATCGTCTCTGTCCAATCTATACGTATTATACTCACTAATTTTAAAATAACTATCGGGCTCAAACCATGTTTCACTTAAAACTGCAATATGGATTTTTTCTTGACTTAGATGTAATTCCAGTGAGCGAGATTTGGGCCTTATACTTTGGCAATTCCATTGTATAATATTTAAGTTTGTACAGTTATTGTTATCAGCCATTTCCAGCAAATAAATTTAATAACGAATCAATAGATGAACTACTTACAATTTTATGTGTCAGCCACTCTGAAAATATTGAAATTGATTGCTGGATTTTAATCTGAAGAGATTCTTTACTTCTTATAATATTTTTAATTTTTTTAATCAAATGCCAAAAACTTAGATTATCGGAAGACTTAATAGAATCAGAATGATGGTTCTTATTCAAACAAGGTGAGTTAATTTTCTCTGATGTATCTGAAGATTCTGAGATTTCATTCCATACCATATCCTCGGCTGGTATAGGGGTTACTGCTCGGCGATTTTGTTTCTTTAAAGTGCGTTTCGGCAGAGGCTTAGTTTGTTGATTTATTGTGGATGTACCTAGGCAGACCACTTGGGAGGCTGTGCCGACGTTTTCTTCAGTTGGGGAAGCGTTGGAACAGCACTGATAGTTGTGGCAATCACTGTAGAAAATGGTTCGACTTCAGGCCTTGGTTCAGTAACTACTTGTGGGATATTAGCAGGGGAGGGTGGGACGTATAATGTCAGAGCTCTTCTGTAGGTGCAATTAAATTCTGACATTAAATCCCTCAGCTTCTTTACTTTCTTAAAAAAGGGGCATATTTTGTCGAACGCCATATGACCACCTAAACAATTCACACAGGAAAATGATGTAATAGAACAGTTTTCGTATTTTTGGGAACACTTGGGACACACGGGTTTCTTTGATGGACATCTTATTTTCAAATGGCCATATTTCCAACAGTTAGCACATTGTGTGACAGGGAATACAAACCGCTCCACTGGGATCCTCAAACTGTATATGTAGACATAAGTCGGAAGAGAAGGTCCTTTAAATCCTAGCCGAATCGTTTCACTCGGAGTCCAGCTTTTACCGTCAAGGTCATCCGGGCACCGTTTATTTAACCTCTTGATAGATATTATATCAGCACAATATGCGTAATATGTTTTCTTTTTCCATTCTTCCCTGTTAGACGTCACATTGGCATTTACTCCTATCTCTTTTATTTATCATTCCTCACACAATACTTCCAGCTTTTCTTTGGCATTTGTACACAGGGTATCATGAAAAAAAAACATTCTAATATTCAACTACGACGACGACACGGTTGGCGCAGTGGCTGAGTGATTGGACTGCTGCGCTGCGTGTTGCGGGTTCGATCCCCGCACGGAACAAATATTTGTATGGCCTACAGGTAGTTGTTCCGGGTCTGGGTATTTGTGTATGTTAGTTTAAATGTTTGTAAACGCACCCACGATACAGGAGAAATTCCTAGTGTGGGGCAACGTTTTTTATAAAAAAAAGGCGTGTGGCACTCGGAGACTGTCGCGGTAAAGCTATTGCATAGCATTTTACTGTTAGTTAATTTTATAAGCGTAAGATAAGATACTATTAATAGAAATTATCAATAAATTACATTATTTGAGCTAACATATTAATAAAAATGAATTAAATTATAATAATAATAATAATATTCCACAACTATCACACAACGCCATCTAGTCCCAAGCTAAGCAGAGCTTGTGTTTTGGGTACTAGACAACTGATAAACATACTTATATATTTCTAAATACATACATATTATAGATAAATTACACCCAGACACAGAACAAATGATCGTGCTCATCACACAAACATTTGTCCTGGGTGGGAATCGAACCCACGACCTCCGGCATAGCAGTTAGGGTCACTAACCACTAGACCAACAGGCCAGTCATTTCAATTATATAAATCAAATGTAACCTTCGTAGTTCTAACCACTAAGAAAAACTATGACACAAATTAAAAGAAAAAGTAAATGACATCTTGACAACTGGCGTAATGTCAGATGAAAATTTAACATTGAAAAATTATAAGATTTAATATTTTATAAAAGATGAGGATGATTAGTAAAAGTGTAAGTATAAATACTATGTTTCCCCAACATTTTGGTTATCTTTATAGCAGTATTATATATAAATTAACAAAACAAAAAATAATACTGCATTTGTTATAATAATAATAAAATGAATGTACATAGAGTACTAACTCATTTCATTTCACTATTTTTTCGTGACTTTCTTCATTAATAAATGCACTTTGTTTATTCATATTTAAAACACTTTGTACACAAATTATACGAGTACAGATATTCACTGTTGTACATAGATGATAAATACCATTGAGGTATTACGTACTAGAGAAGCTATTTCAAACAAAATAATGTGCGCGCATTTGATGACAGCGGGGCAGACGGGGGGTGTCACGTTCTCATAGATTACTATCAATGCGTGCAGATGCGACATAATGTTATTATTCTGCCTACTTGATATTGTATGCGTGTACTTACTCAGAAAATAAATAAAATGTACTGAAACTGTAACAAGATTGTAATTTCCTCAAATAATTTATTTTGTGTTAGTTTCTGCAGTTTGTTATAGTAATCCACAGTTGGATCAGTTTCACCTTCGTGATGCAATCTAATTTTTGTGAGCTATCTAATTCGAGGCAAAATAATAATAAATTAATGGCTCGAATTAAATGGATTCTGTGATTGCATGTTGATGGCTGATTCAGTAAATTATGTTTATTCAAATTTTGCAAATACTTCGTTCCTAATTAAATGCTTTAGGGTGTTTACGGACATATAATTAAAATCCTATTTCGAGGCAAGACTTCCACCACTTTGCCGTATTAAATTACGTATGATAGATGTGTGATGTGGAAGTTTATAGTATAGTCAAACTATCAATGCAATCTTCACATTTCAACTTTTTTGTTAATTGTCTTGATACATATGCAAATAGTATACAACCTACTATCAATTTTGACTCACATGTAGAGGATTCGTGGTCAAGCATTGAATACGTCGATAGTGTCTGGTCTGTGCATGCAAATGTTTTATTCTTTGACATTCACGTAAAAAATGGCCGCCGCGATGACACATTGCAATTCAAAAAGTATAATTAAATTATGTGTGTTTTAAAGATAATAAGTTATAATTACTGGTGAAAAGTCACTTCTTGACTTTTACTTATATTTTTTTAATTATTTCTACAGTATCTAAATGCACACGAAGCCATATTATAGACAAGAAAACTTCACTCAAATGTGTCACGACGCAGCAACCGCTCGGCATAGACTAAATGAGCTGGAGTCCACTAGCTCTACCGTGTGTTACAAAAAATCGAGTTTAGGTGTCTCCTCTAGTACGTAGTACATTATACCTCAATGAGTTTAGGTGCTTTATTCATGAGCATCATGTCTGGCTTTTTATTGCCTTTTTTCCAGTTTAATACGAATAAGACTAAATTAAACAAGCCCTAAATATCAATCCCAAAATAAGCACGGTCAGCCGATATTAGTTAAAAATTTAAATAATAGTTTACTGATAAATGTCCCAGTGAACGTAAATAATGGAATGCAGGTTTTAGTAATTTAATAAATACGTAGAGTGCGGTACAGAGTCTAAACGGCGGAACATTTAATTTTCTTTCTCATTCATGTTTAAGCATACACTTAACAACGTTTAGAAGCAAATTCGCCTACTTTATTGATTTCATTTTCATATTACGTTATGAAACCAATATTTTATTGGAACTCATATTAACATTGTGTCATAACTCAAAGTCCAGTCATACATAGGAACTCACACAATACCAACCACCATTTAAGAACGTTTACTCACACATACAATTATTTACGTCTTCATAAAAGTCGTTTGATGCCCGTGACATATTATATTCTTGTCGTCTCGTCTCTCGTATATTTGTATGTACTTGCTTTATTAAGTAAAAAAACAAAGGTTCTTCTTACCTTGAACCAGCGTAATTTGGGGATTAACGAACCGTCAGCGGAACCAAATATTGTTCGCACTGTCGCCTATAGGCATCCTACTGTCAATATTTTTGTTTACGTAAGCCAGACAAGGATTTATTGTAAAACGATCGTTTATATAACATCACACCTGCAATCCCCGAAGGGTTTAGCAGAGATGTACCCATTAGTACAACCACATATCCTATTACTATCAACCGGTCACAATTCTATACTTCGTGATTTTTTTTTGGGAAATTCTTGATGGAAAAACCCAATCACACTTTGCCCGAACTGGAAATTGGTCCCAGGACCTCATGCACAGCAGTCGCGCTTGCAACCACTAGAGTACTAACCACCGATCGTTTTATTTCATCGTTAGTTTTTGGAGCAATGATGAGAACCGTTAAAGTCGCGTGACGACTGTTCAACTCCGGTGTAAACTTTAGAAGCTATTATATCCAATTATCAGCTCTACATCAAATGAAAGCTTTTTTTTTTTGGCTGGTTGAAAATCATTAAATAACCCCTCCCGCTCTTGGGCAGAGCGAAAGGTAGTGTCAGACTTCGACTGACTAAAAACCACCCATTTTCCTTCTTAGCCCTTCATGTCGAGGCCGCGGTATCTTTTGCGAACAACTCGCAGCCCCGACGGGTATATGAGTGCACGAGTCGCGGGCGTAAGTAACTAAATGGATATGGTAGTTAAAGCATAATTATGTCTAGGCGTTAAATTGTATCCAAATAATCGTTCCCAGGTTGTTTATTATTATGCGCACGAGAAAATCACTTCGCACTGCAATTAATTGAATTTTTTTGTTATATAATAATTTTCTCGTGCTCCTAGTAGTATGTAATGTACCTACTCTCTTTAAATAAACAGTAATAATCATTAATCAACGCCTATAGACACGTAAAAGATATATTGTTTTGTGGTCATTGCAGTACTCATCTATCGATCTTTACCTTCAATTATCTCGATAACGTGACTTTTTAGAGTACCATGTTCCATGACTTTTTTTGTCAAAAATGTCATGTCATAATTTGGTATAGATATACCAATTTCATCGCGGGCCGTGATTTCCAAAAAAAATCAAAATGGCGGTGAGGCGATATGCCACCTTCCTTACAAAAAAGTTCAAACCCCTTTTTTATACGCTTTGGTCACACTGGTGACAAGAAACACTGATAAAAGACAGTTTGTATTCTAAAACATTGAAATTCTTTTAACTACCATATCCATTTAGTTTACTCCGCGCGCAGTCGCACTCGTCGCGCTGCCGCGCCGCTTGTCTCGCGGTGGTACGATGCGTCGCGTCCGTCAGGGGCGTAACAACCAAGCCCCGCTACGGACGGCTTGGTTGTCAAACCCCTGCTAAGACTTGAGACCAAAATAAATTAAAAAGACATTACCGAATATCATCTCATTTTAAATTATTTTTTTGTGTTTACTTTTTGGGGTATCGTAGTCGAAGGACAAAAAACGGAACCCTTATAGATTCCGTTTTTTGCCATTCGAAGACATTACAAACCCATTATATGAACCGGAAATTGGTACCTATGCAAGTCGACTCCGAAAGTTCGGATAGAGAACCATATTTTCTGGAAGCGTGGCGGTACCTACGCAGATATAGTAGAAATGTTTTTCAGAATCGAGTCGAATATAGTCGCGATCAACTTCAACCTCCAGCATAAGCTCTTTAAGCTCTCCGACTTCAAAATCATCAGATGACACCCCACGTAATGCTATCGCTAGCAACAACCCCAATGGTCCTAGTGCGGATGACTGTCAAGAGAAATTCAAATAGAATTTAAGTTTAGGTGCAATAAGTAGACATGATGCCCATAAATAAAACAAGCTATAATAATAGTTAAAGAACTAGCTAAAATAATTATGGAGCTTTTTGCATTTTCCAGTTTAACATGAATAACACTAAATAAAACAAGCCCTAAATATGCATTGTCAGCCGATATTAGCTAAAAACTGAGTTACCTTCAAAAAACAATCTCAAAATATTATATTATAGCGATAGCAAAAATATTAACACAGATATGAGTTTTGATTAATGTTTTAGTAATAATGCGAAAAAAAACTTACTGTATAATTATGAAAAATTATATTCTGCGAATGTTTATTCATAATGTTGTTTTCACATACACTTACGCGTATATAAATTGAATCGCACATCTTAGTTTTATTGAAAATACTCTTTAGTTACAAGAACTGTGATTCTCCATATAAATGTATTCCCGAATAATGCAAGCAGTTACACGCATAAATAAGTCGTGTTTGTTTAGATTAAATATGGAATGAGCTGAATGAAAATGGTGGGTAGTAAAAATAATGATGTGCTATAAATAGTATGTTGTGTTACATTAAGAATATTAACTATAAAATAAAAGTTTAATGCGATGCATCGCTTAACTTTTTATTACCCTCGGATTATTATTATCAAAATGCTAAAATACGAATGTGCACTTAAAACGCTGAAATATGCACTAACAGTAAAAAATCCATTGAGGTATTACGTACTAGAGAAGCTATTTCAAACAAAATAATGTGCGCGCACTTGATGACAGCGGGGCAGGCGGGGGGTGTCATGTTCTCATAGATTACTATCAATGCGTGCAGATGCGACATAATGTTATTATTCTGCCTACTTGATATTGTGCGTGTGTACTTACTCAGAAAATAAATAAAATATACTTAAACTGTAACAATATTGTAATTTCCTTAAATAATTTATTTTGTGTTAGTTTCTGCAGTTTGTTATAGTAATCCACAGTTGGATCAGTTTCACCTTCGTGATGCAATCTAATTTTTGTGAGCTATCTAATTCGAGGTAAAATAATAATAAATTAATGGCTCGAATCAAATGGATTCTGTGATTGAATGTTGATGGCTGATTCAGTAAATTATGTTTATTCAAATTTTGCAAATACTTCTTTCCTAATTAAATGCTTTAGGGTGTTTACGGACGTATAATTAAAATCATATTTCGAGGCAAGACTTCCACCACTTTGTCGTATTAAGTTACGTATGATAGATGTGTGATTTGGAAGTTTATAGTATAGTCAAACTATCAATGCAATCTTCACATTTCAACTATTTGTTTATTGTCTTGATACATATGTAAATATTATACAACCTACTATCAATTTTGACTCACATGTAGAGGATTCGTGGTCAAGCATAGAATACGTCGATAGTGTCTGGTCTGTGCATGCAAATGTTTTATTCTTTGACATTCACGTAAAAAATGGCCGCCGCGATGACACATTGCAATTCAAAAAATATAATTAAATTATGTGTGTTTTAAAGATAATAAGTTATAATTGCTGGTGAAAAGTCACTCCTTGACTTTTACTTATATTTTTTAAATTATTTCTACAGTATCTAAATGCACACGAAGGCATATTTTAGACATGAAAACTTCACTCAAATGTGTCACGTCGCAGCAACCGCTCGGCATAGACTAAATGAACTGGAGTCTACTAGCTCTACCGTGTGTTACAAAAAATCGAGTTGAGGTGTCTCCTCTAGTACGTAGTACATTATACCTCAATGATAAATACCTATACACCTATATACTTTCTCACAAACAGCCAATGCAAACAGCTGATTACGGTAGTTTTCCAATACAACCAATGCCACCTAAAGGCGGGTTGCTGATCTAAAGAAACAAGCGTGATATTTCAAAAAGTCATTGTCAAGTGTCAATTTGTTAGGTTTTTATTTTCGTTACGGAATTTCTGGATTCGGTCCCCACGCTCAAGGCCCGCGATAGAAGCTATGCAATAGCTTAAAAAAATATAATATTTTCAAGTTTTAGTTGTAACACCGTGGGCGCCACAGCAGGCCCAGACTAAATGCCCGATGGGCCGGATGCCTGACGGCCCAACAGACACACGGCCGATTAGCAGTCAACATTCTTTTGCTAATTAAAGAAAACAATGCAATACATCGACTAAAACGAGATAGTAAGTCGAAGTACTCGTACATAGCAAATTGTGGCGTAGGTACAGTAAAATCACTCTCAATCTAAAATATTATGACCATGAGGGGAAGTTTGGTCGGTGGAAGTCAACAGACACACTCCCTCCTTCTCCGCCCAGAGCGGGAATAGGGTTATTTGATGACGAAAAGGCAATTTTGCGATGCATTCACAAGGTTGCAAATAATGGAATTTGTGGTCATTTTGATATCAAATTACGTATTTTTCGATCTCGCTTCGCTCGCTCTTGAGATTTATTTTATCTTGAAACTTAACATTGTCTATTAGATGTCGACTGAATAACTTCAATAAGTCAAAACAATTTAAGGCAAGGTCTCAAAAAATTTTCAAGCTTGCTTCGCTCGCTCATGTAGCCTGCTGCTTCTTGGGTCTTGGCTTTGTCTGAAAGCTGACTAAGTGACTCTTGTATCTGGTTGAAAAATTCTAGCCTGTCCAAGGTAGGATGTTCAAATGTCCAAGCTGGCTTCGCTCGCTCATGTAGCCTTATTTCTTTTCTTAAGTCGAATAAGTAACATCTGATCTATTTCTGAATAAAAGGATTAAAGAAAAGCTAACTCCTCCAGTTGTTGAGAGCTTAAATTTTCTTTTAGTTCTTAGCCTTTTCAAATAACTCTTCAGAATAAGTAACTTCTCCTCTATCTTCTTTTTATCAAGTATTTAAGATTCCTAGAAAAAAACTCAGCTGCAACCTACTGGTAAACTTAACCATTACAAATCTACAAATCTGTTTTTATTGGTACCGTTCTGCCAGGCTCAAGCTAGTCTTTTACTTTAGAGTATTTTCTTTATCAAAGTCTCTGCCTAGCATTTCAGCCTAATATTCCATTTTAGTCGTTTTTACAGTCGTAGTTTTACTTTCTTTTGAGAGTGGCCGACCGTCTCGAAAATGCCCGGGCTCCTGGTATTTTATGAGGCTTTACATCCTCCTTCTATTTTCGTCCTTTCCTATTTCGATATCATTATCATCGTCCACAGCCCGACTTCACCCACTGCTGGGTATAGGCCTCTTCTAACTTGTCTAAAGCTCCAAGCTCTCGTGCAGGGATTTTTATTGATAAACTACCAGGAGGCCAGAATTATGAAGAAGTATAAGCTGTTGACTGTAGGTACTTTAAAATATAATATTATTAGACTCTACGTAAAGGGAGTAGAAGCAGGATAAAGAAAATCGACCTATCGGGAATACAAGCGGGACAAAAATCGTAGACTCGACGTAGGGGTAATAGAAGCGAGACAGGGTTCTCGGCTCGTTGTAAAGGGTACCAATCTCAAGGCGAAATATTGTAACCGTAACTAACTTACTTTGAAATCAGCTGACTTCCGTGATTGGCTACGTGACGAAAACCTGAGACCATCACCTTCTCCCTGTGACCAAGGTTGTATTTTGAATACCCCTTAAAACAATGAACAGTTGAATAATAAATTGTAAAGTCCATTTCACGAAAGAAGTCCCACGGACAATTTTATTGTGGAACTAAATTTAACAGATCGGCCATGTTGTCGTTTGTCGATGTTATCAAGGTGCGTTTGTTGTGGTAGGTAGATATTTTGTGAGTTTATTATTGGATTAGTGCAAGGTTTTTTTTACGATGCCAAAAGTTGTGAAACAACATTATGTCGCGCGACCTACAGCGCTGCGTCTGCGGGACTTCTTTCGTTAAATGGACTTTATCAACTCCCTCCCGTGTAGGCAGTGTATAGCCAGGGTTGCTAGCTCTTGATTTTTTAAAATTCTTGCCTTTTTCTTGAATAATAATAATAATACGTTTAATTCGGACAACATAATCCATAGGCATAGTTACAAAGAAATAGAATATAATAGTCAGCTCATAGACAGATACAAAAATCATCACAATACAAAAATTACATTAAAAGCATAAAACATTCACAAAATACTACATCACACAATAAAATTGAAGATTATTAATAAAAATGCTTTCGTTGAATCGTTGTGGTCAGACAAGCACTGAATTTCTTGACCAAGCGTACCAATTTTATTTCTACTATATTAAAAGCTGTTATTTTACTTGGTAACACCATTTTTTACAAATGAGCACAAGTTTATTCGTTGTAGACACTCCGGTACGTCCGCGCCGCGCCCGTCCGTCAGTTCAACAGTAATAAAGTGTTTCGTTCAATGACGTTACTGACGTTCGTAGAATAAGAGCTAAAACAAACGTCCATTTTATTATATTGAGAGAAAATGGATCGCTTGCGAGTGCGTGTGAACTTTAAATATGTAACCAGTGTGTTCCTATTGGTGTTTGCTGTCGGCCAGTCTACGAACGGTATGTCGCAACTTTCCTGCCTACGTAATGAAAACAATGCATCGTTCTGTCTAAGTTGAATTCTTTGAATGCAGTTCCATCTAAAAGTTAGGCGTACCTACTTATGCACGTCATGTATCCGTTCTCGCAAATTGTTTTACGAAACTTTTAGGTAGAACATAGTTTGTAGGTCATGCATGATATTATTTCGTCTCAAAAGTAAGAAAGAAGCCAAAGAAACCTTGAAAGCCTTTAGCCTGTTCTTTTTTATTAACAAGTTTCGATACGGCTTTAATTATTTCGCGTTTATTATATTCTATTTGTTCATTCACTTTTTTATACCTACTTGTTGCTTTGGACAGCGTGTCTTCTGCAAGATAAATGACCACCTGTTGGTCTCAAAGTTGCTATGAAACCTCTTTGTATTCTACCTATGTCATTAACGTACATTCAACAGGTTAATCTCTATTTGATAACGAATGTAGGTAAATGTTACCAACTATGCTCATCATTTAGGTTTGGTTGTAAAGATGGCTCTAAAACTTCTAGAAGATATTCCTCAGTAACTGGTTTTTTTTTAAATTAAAATTAGGATATGACATCTACTCATTCACACAATACAACTAAATACCTACATCATGTCTACAAAATAATGTAAATTGAATATTCGAAATTCGAATGTATTCTGGTGTGCTACAGGCAAAACATATTGGCTAACATTTCCTGGATGCAATTATTAGATTGACCAACACTTTGGCCAAGTTTTGAAGAGTCATTGACCTGTTTTGTAATATTCATAATTAATAACAAGAGTGTGGGTGGTGCACAAAAACATTTCCTGGAAAGATATGGGGAGTCCTTTGCCCAGCAGTGGACTAAGAACAACTAATAAAAAATAAAGTATTATTGGCCATGCAGTGAAAAAAATAATGTATACCTGTACTGTGCACTAGTAGTACAGTGTACTGGTTGCCATGGCAAATATTTTAGATTAAAATACACATAATTGAACTTTACAAGTACTAATCAGAGATCTAGATTTACCTGAAAAGAAATCTGAACCATTAAGTTCAAGATTAAAGTAATGGAATCTCCTTCAGTCGGATATTAATATTACTGCTTACAACAATAGATTGGACCCTTTATAGATTTGTCTTTAACCAAGCTCACTTAATTGATGACAAATCTCAAAAGTCAGGATGTACCAAATTGCGGATTGTAAATGGCAGGAAAATGAGTTATGTACATACAGTAGAATCCGTTTATTATGACTCCGCCTATATTGACCAACCGGTTATTATGACGTAATTGCACTACGAAGTTTGGTTTTCATATAAAATTCTTTATAAAAAAGTCGGATATAATGACTTCCCTTACAGTGACATGTCGTTTATTATGACCCATTTTTAATAAATTATGTCCGGTTATAATGACCGACATGATTCTTTACACCTTCGGTAATGTTCGTTGATTCCCGACGACGTTCGGCACGTGGCTCGTTTTTGTTTTGAATCTCAGTGAGTAATTGACGGTTGAAGGTCACGCATTGTTTTTCGTTTGTTACTGTGAAAAAAATGTCATCTCAACGACGTAAAGCATTTACAATTGAGGAGAAAGGTGCAATAATATGCAGATTAGAAAATGGAGAATCTAACTCATGTCTCGCAAAAGAATTTGGCGTGGGTCATTCGACAATCTCAATGATTTTTAAAGATTGTTTTTACAATAAAATTATTAGAGACTGTTTTTACAATAAAATGAAAAAAACAAAAGCAGACAAAAATTACAAATTACTTACAGCAAAAAATACCTACACTTGTATGTGTTATTATAATAATGTGCTGATTACGTGCAATTTTGATTTTGATTTAATATGTACGTATACATATGTAATTACTATGTTTCTGTATTAAAATACTTCAGTACATACATATTTACATAAAAAAGGTTTTTCATTTCACATAACGCTTTGTATGACGTCCGCTTATTATGACGTGTTTGTCAATTCCTTTCGATGTCATTATAAACGGACTCTACTGTATTATGATAACATTAATACAGGATGTCAATCAGACATCAGTCAGTCAAAATAAATTGTTAGCTAAAATACAAACTATTTGAATTAAAAGAAAGTTTATTTAAAAAGTACTAATAAATTGATTCTAAGAAAAACTGGCCAAGTGCAAGTCGGACTTGCATATGCAGGGTTCCGTACCATTGTAAGGAAACCCGCTTTGATTTGTAATATTTCTTGTTATAGCGGCAACAGAAATACACATTATGTGATAAGTTTGTTTTTACCGGACTGTGGCAAAGCCCAAAAGGAGGGTTATTCATAGTGTTTGTATGAATGATACGTTATATTTGCGGTTTTTAAATGTGCTGTATCTCAAAAACTACTAACTGTATATCGTTTAAACCAATTTTGGTTGAAAGTTTTTAATGCGATCTACAGCATATATTTTTTTTATATTTTTCGCTCTCTTAGTTTAAAAGTTAGAGGGCGGGGGACACACTTTTTATCCCTTGGGAAGTATCTATCTTCCAAACGAATGACTTTGAGAAAAAATGGCTTTAGAAACCTCAATGTCATTTTTAAAGACCTGTATATAGACACCCCACACAAATAGGTTTGATGAAAACATATTTTTGTAGTTCCAGTTCTAAAAAAAAAGATTATGGGGGCCCCCTTAATTTTTTTATTTTTGTATGAAATTCACAGAGCGGTTCACAGAATACATCTACCTACCAAGTTTGAACGGTGTAGTCCTAATAGTTTCCAAATAAAAAGGATTGCTAACTCATAAAATACTACTATGGTACTAAAACACCGCTAAACGGGACCATAAGTTTAGTGTGAAGGCCTTCAACCAGCGGAGGGTCCTTTCGCCGTAACCATTACGGTACTATTTCATCATAGAGTCCTGCTGGGTATACAAACATACAGTGGACAACTACTCGGTCACCTTGCTTGCCCTGATCCTGCTCAATTTGCGATAGTAAAACAGTAGCAAATACGAGTAAATGTATTCACTATTATTTGGAAATACACCAATTGAGAAGATCATGCTTGTTCTGGTCGACTAGAGCATTAATAAGATAAGTAGCCATCATCCCATACAAGTACCATACCAGTACCATACAACATACTTTTGAAACTTTGTAACAGTACTGTTAGTAGAGGAGACAGTGAAGATCGACCTTCACCGCTCTGATAACCAGATGATAACTTGCCTATCAAAAAGTGCTCATAGCTATTTTTAATTCAATTAATTTTAATAAATTTTTAACCGACTTCCCAAAAGGAGGAGGTTCTCAATTCGATCGGTGTTTTTTTTTTATGTACAGTACACCGACTACGCTGAGATATATATGATCCGATTTACGTGATTCTTTTTTCCTATGATGCGGAATAGTTGCTATTTGGTCCCATAAAAATTTAACATAGTTTGATAGTAGCCGTACTTTTCATTTTATGAACATTTCTTTTATGTTATTATTCCCGAATAACTTCGTCGTTTAGAAACCGATTTTGATGATTATTTTTTTTATTAGCAAGGAGATATTCCAGGGGTGGAAACCAGGACCTGGTGATGGGATCCCAGAGAAATCGAGGGCAACCCTCACATTTCATAGGCACGTATTACGTGTTTCGTGCTTGTTCTGAAGCTATTCAAGTATTCGCATCTAGAAGTCATCACTTTATGTGGATGAGCTGATGATGGAAGGTATAACTCCTTAACGGGTAGGAGTTGGAGCATAATTCTTTAATAAAATATTATTGGGACGTATATATGGATTACCTAGATAACCTGAAAGAATACTTTCAGGTTATCTAGGTGAGCTGATCATGGAAGGTACTACTTCTCAATGGTTAGGAGTTGAAAGCAATAATAAGGGAATCTTGAAGGTTAAGAATTAGGTTTCCTTCAAAAACACCAAATAGTGAAAATAAATTTCAGAGGAAAAATCAGCTTCTGAAGTCGGTGACATATTTTGTTTGTTTGATTTCGTTTTTTTGTCACCAACTTCAGAAGCAGATTTTTCTTCGAACCTTCACTCTTAACTCTTAACCTTCACTCTTTTGATAACCGAATGAATTTTATCTCAACTGATAGTTTTTAACACACAGAATATGCCTAGGTAGGCTTGCCTACTCATTTCTGTGTATGGGTACTTGGCAAGCTGTGAACAGGTAAGTCAATATAGGTAACTACACCGATCTGCTAACCAATCGAAACGGATATCATTTTAATTACAAAACCAATTATATAGGCTTGCATGCAAAAATAGCAAAAAAAAAAATAGCTATGAGCACTTTTTGATAGGCAGATATTTCTTAATAAGAAATACGCTCATCTGGTTATCAGAGCGGTGAAGGTCCATCTTCACCGGCTCTTAGACCACATAGGACTAGCACTACAGAGTATTAACAATAAACACAGAAATATTTTTTCCGCTGCCGGTACGCTACGTGCAGTCGTGCATGGCACGCGACGGTGTTGGTCGGTGACGGAACGGTCTACTGCTAAATAGTTTTTGAGAAACAACAGTTTTGGTTAATTAGGTACTTATTTGAATATCCACTGCTATATTACTCCTTCATCGTAATAATTATCTAGTTGTAGTGAAAAAAAACTAATTTTGTTTTTCATAACATATTCAAATCCATACAAAAACACAACCACTGATTATTCTGTAGGGTTTAATAGTCTCTGCCAGGGTTGCGGAATTTGTTCGAAAGAGTTACCGCAGCCCTGAAACGCAGACGGCATTTTAAGAAACTCTGATGGGTTTTAGTCAGTAGGGGTCTGACACTCCCTCCTGTTCTATCCAGAGCGTAAGGAGTCATTTGATGACTTCCCATCGTAAAAAAAGGGTTTGATAGTCTTTCCTTGTATCTAGGTACCTCTCTGATATTGGCTAAATCCTTCTTGCTTAACTAAGTTCAAGGACGTCTATGTTGCCCACACTAAAATTAATAAAAATGCTATTGCTCCCCTTAGCTCTTGTTCCCGTAACAGAAAAAGCAGTATTTATTTGAAATGTAATTTTTTCTAAACCACTCAAATCTATGAAGGTATGAAACTTGTATACTTGTATAGTCGACCGCAAGTCGATGGTAATACTTTAGCTGACCTTTTGTAGTACGATACGGAGTTTAGGTAGAATTAAAGGTCAGCCAGCCAAGCTCAAGTGTGACTGAACTGGACACATTATTTTGTCGCATGTGTTTGATTGGGACGCCTTCAGATAGGATTTGTATATTGGATCAGGTTGATTGAGTGCAAAAAGAAGGCCTCCATGCACAAACAACACAACACACACAAAATAGGCTGCAAATAAATATCTAAATAAGAGACCAACTTATACTGATTGTTAACACAGATCTGCGGACATTAAAATGCTGTTCTATTTTTGACCTTAAACGATAGTATATTTCAGTTGTGCATATACGATATTGTTTTTGTCAGTGTTTTTCTGCCTGCTTGAGGTTGTTGAACTGAGATCAGACCCTCTTGTCGGTGCGATGCGGTTAGACAAGTTGTGGTGACGTACTTATGAGCATAACCTCAAGGTTGCACCGTCTTCATCGGGTTTGATTTGCATACGTGCGGCGTGAAAACACTCAAGTCATTTAAGCCCGATATTAGATACATTATTGTGACGTTCTCTTAGTGCTATCCTGGCAGGTAGCCCCTGGTTAAACGCTGACATGACGCGTCAATCGTTAACATCAACAATTTGCTTTGAAAGAGCATTTCAATGGAATCGTGAGATCAAAATGCGTAACTATTTACGAGAATTCCATAATGTCTGGGAGAGTGTACGCATTTTGCTTGTTTCAACTCTGTCGTTTCCAGGGAACGGCAGTTTGACAGTTTGTTTCCAATCCCACTTTTCATTTGCAATTGATTCATGTTTGTTTACTTTTTAAACGGCAAAAATTACATAAGAGCAGTCTCCTAAAAAGTTGTGTGCCCCCCCCCTCTCTTGCCTTTTCCTAATGTTTTGAATGTATATAGATACCGGTTCATTAAGTTTTTGCTGTTTCATATGATTATACTATATTTTCATCAACCAAAAAACCCTTGAAAGTATAGTATGCTATGTTGAATTAAAAATAACTATAAACTGGATGGCTAAAATCAATAAAAGATGTAGGTACCTACCTAACATGTTTCCACTGTTACGCTTATAAAGGTACCTATTAGCAGTCATTGCCACGTCGCTCCAAATTGGTTTACTCAATTTGGTTGTAGGTGGCAAAAATGTTCAATCGGCACGATTTATTACTACATTAAGTACCTACTTATGTATTTTTCTGTATTTGTTCTGTATTTGAGTAGGTAAAACTTGAATATAATTTAGGGTCGTTAACAAATAAGGACTCGGCGCTTTGTATATTCTGTTGTTCAAGGGTTTTTTAGGGTTCCGTAGTCAAAAAGTTCATTGACCAACTTATAAAATGTAACAAAGCATTCTCTTGCCCTTATCCCAATTCATTTGGGGTCGGCTCAGCATGTCTTCTTCTTCCATACTTCTCTGTTTCTCGTCATATTAGGAGACACCTCCTGTCTCACCATATCATTCTTATTAACACAGTCTCTCCATCGTTTCTTTGGTTTTCCTCTACTCTTATACTCATCCACATTCATTCAAAACCTTCCTCACGACATTCTTCTCATTCTTCCGGATCACATGCTCATACCACGACAACCGATATCCATACCGGATTTCGAGTCACCGGCTCCACTTTCAGACTTCCTCTTATGTACTCATTTCTTATTTTATCCATTCGCGTAACACTGCACATCCCCCTAAGCTATCTTATCTTAGCCACTTGTAAATGCCTTTCATTCATCCCTTTTGTGGGCCAACATTCTGATCCATACAAAACAGCAGGTCTAACTATTGTTTTATAAATGTTCCCCTTTAGTTTAAGGGGAATGCGGGAGTCGCAGATTGTTCCCGTGACCTGCCGCCATTTCATCCATCCTGTGTTAAAAATGACTCACATGTAAAGATAGTCCAGAAGTCCCCTTGGCATTTTGAAGCAGATATCTTCAACCGCTTGAGCTGACATTTTGGACGCATATAGATATCACGTGACAATGCAATATTATGGTGAGATGAAGATTATGGAACTGGAAGGCCGTAGGAACTCCGTTATAAAACGACATTATCCGTTGTTGACGAGTACTTTGTCACTAGATGGTATCCACGGTCTGATGATGGAGCAGGAAGGTGGCCTTAGGAACTCCGTTATAAAATGACATAACAACACCGAGTTTAGACTCGTATGCTTCGTCTTGACGAGTACTTTATCTCTAGATAGTATCAGGGTCTGATGATGGAGGAGGAAGGTGGCCACAGGAACTCCGTTATAAAACGACATAAACAAAGAAATTAAGTTGAATCAAAGGCAAACACAGCCACTGTATTTAAAAATCTCACCTCTGCGCATTCTTGTTATGCTATCATCTCGCAATGTTTTTATTTTGTATGTTTCCATTGTTATGATTATCGCTTGTTTATTGTAGAACGTACGTATACTGCTTCTTTATACATTCTTGTTATCGCAAGTCAGCCAGAGTCAGTAGGTAGTTATTACGTAGTAGTAACTACGGATCCGAACAAAGCGCTCTGCTTACACATTTATTGTGCAAACCGCCAGTCTGTGGAATTCACTGCTTGGATCTCCTTTCCCGATCATTTTAACCGACTTCTGAAAAAGAAAGAAGTTATGTAGGTACCTATTCGATTAGCATAACTTTTAATTTATGTTGGTACACGCACTTTCTCCGTGATAACTGGTTCGATTTAGGTGACCATATTTTCCTCTGGAGGCAACTAGCGCGGTGGTGTAAAATTAACTTTGCACTTTGGTACTTATATAATATGCATGTTTTCTTTGTTTTTGTGGACGATTTGCTTACTTCTAGTTACAATGTAAACTGTTACTTGAAAAAAAAAAGTTTTTTTATAGCTGAAATTACACAGACGTCCGTTCTCCCGACGCGTCCTGCGCACGCTCCGTGTGTGTTTAAGCTTTCATTCATGCTCAAAACGTCCATTATTAAATGCTTCAATTCCCCACATCTCTGTAAGGTATACTCGTAATTCTTTTTTTATGGAGCTATTTTTATTTACCGTTATTGGCATCCAGTCAATATCCATTAAATACTTGGTTGTGATACGGGCATTGTACCTGCAAGGTCTTTAGATACAGCGGACTAAGTGATAATTACTTGAACTATAAAATTTTGCTGCTAAATAACTAAAATAAAATGCTGCTGGATATTCAAAAATAATACAATGGAAAATATGACTAGGCTCTTAATGGGACAAGCCCGCCACACTATTCCCAAACCACTGTAACTCCTTTATGCCAGAATCAACAGTGGCGACTACAAGAAAAAGCGCCGAGACAATGAAGCTCGACGAAGTCCTAGATAACGATTTGACTGTCTTGGATCCCGCAACGAAAATAGTCAGAAAATAATAGTGGAGGAGTAGGAAAAAATATAATTTCCACTTCACTCCATATCAGCAGGAGACAGAACAGAACAAGGCCAATAGGCACACAGGACGTATACTGGGATAAGCCCAGTTGGCTAGCACCACGGATATTATTGTCATTAATGGCTAACAACACTCAAAAATTTAGGATAATATGCATCCTATAATACCCGATCTCAAGTCATCATTTAGCCGGAAGTCAAGACCTGCTGGACTCCGGCTAACCCACCCCTAAAGCACTGATAGCTTGGTTATAACACCATAGTGCCAATATTACTGTATTTAATAATACATCAGGCGCAGATGCTAATTTTACTGACACTTGGCCTTCATCATCCCACCACTGGGAAAAGGCCTCTTCTCATGACTCACTTATGATAATTATATAGATAACACATAACATTTCCTGACGCTTGTAATCCCCGAAGGGTTAGGCAGAGGTGTACCCTTTAGTACACCCCCATTTCGCAAGTTACGTTTAAGTTCCATGTAATACTTTTTACCTAAACTTCTACGCCTACTTGAGGACAGCGTTGTGGGTTACTTTATAACCAAATTGTTATTTTGTTAAATTAGTTGTAAGTCCTTATATTGTAACTGTTTGCTGTTGTTTGCCTAACAATAAAAATTAAATAAAATAATACGGGGCGAGCCTATTGCCATCAACCGGAGACAAATGCAGACACCGTAGCTGCTGCTGAGATTCCTGATGGAAAAACCCAATAACACTGACGGACCCGGAAATCGAACCCAGGACCTCATGCTCAACAGCAATTTAATAAATAATGATAATTAATTCAAACATGTTAAAAATTATTTACTATTTATATATCACAGATGATTATCTCACGTTTGTTTTTCTAGACTAATTTATCTGTAAATGTCTAATTTAGCTAGATTAATTTGTTTACAGTTATTAAATTCTGGTTTTATTGACAACATTAAATTAGTATAGGTTATCATTATCAAGCTTTTAAAGCAAAACATTTGGGTCATACGTAAGACTAATAAGTTCATTATTGTAGTAGGTCAGTTCACGAAGTATAGCGATCATTGTCAAAATAAAGGTAATTGTTCTAATTTGCGATGTTTCATTATACAGGGTGTAAATCAACCCATCACACAGCCGTTAACCAGGCATTCTGTACATTAAACTAAGTACCCCTACACAAAAAATTTTGCTGGGAAACGATGTTTTTTTTGGGGTCAAAATTCACATTTTATGGCAAAACTCAATGTAGCACTCGCTATTGGATGCTTTGAATAGTAAACGGTTCATGGAGGTAATTTAAGTAAAGTTATAACCTGAAAAACTAGTATTTACAAACAGCTGTGAAAAGGAACTTTGACCACCAATATCTCCGTAACTAGGAGGTTCCCAGGTATGGTCTAGAACAAAAAAATAATCGCAGTGGTGGGGAGAACAAGTGCCCTTCCTTTGCGTTAAGGGTACTTTTACACCCTATACATATAGCCTAAGTAGACAACTGATAATAGCATCAATCCGCTAATGCCTTCTGCAAACTGTTCAAGATAAATATAAAGTTTATGATAGTTATGCAATTATAGGGTTTATTTTTTAAACGTTGCCCCAATATTAATTTCTCCTGTATCATGGGCGCGTTTACAAACATTTAAACTCGCGAACATTTAAAGTCACATACACAAATACCCAGACCCGGAACAACTATCTGTAGGCCATACAAATATTTGTTTCGTGCGGGGATCGAACCCGCGATACACAGCGCAGCTGTCCAATCGCTCAGCCACTGCGGCAACCGTGTCGTGGTGTGTGATAGGTGAACATAGGGCACTAGTGATCTAATATCACCCAGGTGAATTGAGGACACTAGTGCCCTATGTTCACCTGGGTTATATGACCCAACATTTTCTTTTTTGTATTAGTGTTATAGTCTGTTGATTTATGCAACTACAACGTGCATTTGTAGTATTTTCCCATAAACTACCAGGAGAATAGATCAAGGAGGTATTGCATATTGTTAATAGGAATTATATAATCTATATATATAAAAATGGAACCCGTTTTCCGTTGTCACGACTTGGCATGAAAACGGCTTGACCGATTTGGCTGATTTTTTTTTTAAATCTTCGTTGAAGTTCAAGGATGGTTTTTACGGCGAGAAAAATTCGAATAATGGCCGGAAAAGCTCTAAAAACAGCCCTTTTCTTTTTCCCATACAAACGTTTTCTAACTAAAACGTAAAATCAATTTGAGCTTTAATACCGTACCCATAAAGTTCAAGTGTTAGTGGAGAGGTTCCGGGAAGGCAAAACAATTGAGTGACGTTCAGTTGTTCAGTCAACGAATGACAACTTCAAACGGACCATACGACATTATCACAATAATCACAAATAATAATTACTGTTTCTTTCCCAATAGAAAAACGATTTTTCAAATGGTGTTTGCGTTTAATATAAAAATTAATTGCTGTTCGTTAGTCTCGCTAAAACTCGAGAACGGCTGGATCGATTTGGCTAATTATACTGTTGAATTATTCGTGGAAGTCCAGGGAAGGTTTAAAAGGTGAGAAAGTGGTAGGTAGGTAGGCAGGGTAGTAGGTAGAGTAGTAGGTAGGGTAGTAAGTAGGATAGTAGAGTAGGTAGGGTAGTCGGTAGAGTAGTAGGTAGGGTAGTAAGTAGGTAGGGTAGTAGGTAGGTCGGGTAGTAGGTAGGTAGGGTAGTAGGTAGGTAGGGTAGTAGGTAGGTAGGTAGGGTAGTAGGTAGGTATGTAGGGTAGTAGGTAGGTAGGGTAGTAGGTAGGGTAGTAGGTAGGTAGGGTAGTAGGTAGGTAGGTAGGGTAGTAGGTAGGTAGGGTAGTAGGTAGGTAGGGTAGTAGGTAGGTAGGGTAGGAGGTAGTAGGTAGGTAGGTAGTTGGTACACAGGCAGGTAGTAGGTAGGAAAAAGGGCATTGCAACGCATGCCGGGAACAGCTAGTAATATATATATATGTACATTTCTAATAATACAATACCTTCTTCATGTTTCTGGCCTCCTGGTAGTTTGTGCGACTTTACTATCCTTGTTTCTCAACTCCAACAAAAAAAATACCCTAATCCTAAAGAGCCGTAATTTATATCGGTTCGAACGACGCAACGACGTGACTTGGTGCATTGGACTATTTACCTTTTTTGTGTGGATATAAAGCTCTTTCTGAATGGCTCCGGTAGATTCAACACAGGTGACAACGCCCTAAGTTGGTTGTCGGCGAAAACCCTAAAGGCTAGACTTCTGTATACATTACTAAATCGAGTCACGTTTCGAGAATACTGCGCAGCATGAAATTCTAATTAAAACATGCGCGCGCTCATCTACATATCCTCATTATGTTCTTACTTACATTATTGTGCAACATTATTATTCTTAGACCTACATGTTTTATACTAATAACTATACCATAAAGCACAAGCTGAAATTACTAACGAGTTTCATTAAAACCGGCCAAGTGCGAGTCGGACTCGCTTACGAAGCCGAAGGGTTCCGTACCATTATCAATACAACATTAGAAGCTGTAGTCGTTATTAATATCAAACAAAAACGAATGAATGATCAATCCACAATCTAGTATAACCTTAAGAAACAGTCAAAGCAAAAGGAAAAAAGTGGGTAATATCGGTGGGTTTTCCTTGTCTGACTCATACATTCGAGTGCCCATAAGCCTTCCTATAAGGCTAAATGCCAACGATTAACGTCCAATAACGTGTTTCTAACTAAATTCGATAAGGGTGGGTGTAGTTAGTAGTATAGATCTACTAGTAGCAGAGCTAGTAGGTCAATAATACAATTAAGGCCGTTGCGTTGCTAAAATCCCAAAAACGACGTATGTTTAAAGAAATTTGTTGAGGAATCCTTCCGTACGATTTCCATATAAAAAATATATGTTATACTTAAAGTCATCACAAATAATTCGTATTGTTTAAAATTTTAATGAACCTTCACATTATTTAATAAAAAATCGTAGTATGTCTTGACCTAAATCGAATTTTGTCTCTGTAACGGCTGAATAGTTCGGTATGAATTTTATACCCAAAAATACGTAGTGATGTATTTAACAATCCGTATTGTTTATTTTCTCTGATTTGTAATAAAATTTTAAAATAATAAATTAATTCCCGACATTCTGAGGCAAATTCGGCGCGAGACCCGTCGCGCATACTTGGAACGCGCTGCGCCAGTGTCTCGATGACTGTTGTCACGGGTGGACTGCACGCATGTCATTACTTCACAAATAAAATTCAAAAGTTCACGTTTTTAATGTTTTCTGAATTAAAACATATTTTAAATTGTATAGTTATCAATATTTCGTAAAATAAGAACAGAAAATAAGTTTGTAAATATATTTAAAGTAGTTTGTAATTTCGTTTTGTTGTTTGCACCTATCATAGACTAAGCTGACTATGCCTAATAAACGTAAAGTGACGCGTGGCCGAGCTCTCCAAAACTATTGGTAAATTACCTACGTTTCTTAGTAGATATTTTGGTACATAGATATATCTATGATATTATTTTAATTTTGGACTGCCTCGTTGGTCTAGTGGTCGTAAGCACGATGCTGAGCATGAGGTCCTGGGTTCGATTCCCGGGTCGGGCAAAGTGTTATTGGGTTTTTCCATCAGGAAATTATAAGTAACAGCCACGGAGTCTGGATCTGTGCCCGGTTGATGGCAATAGGCTCGCCCCTATTATATGGGACTTAAACATAACTGGCGAAATGTGGGTGTACTATTAGGTACACCTCTGCCTAACCCTTCGGGGATTACAGGCGTGATGTTATGTTATCTAACTATTTTGTCTTGAGATTTTCGTTTGATGGAAGATGGAGATCTAGATGACTGATGATGTCTCGTACCTAATGATGGTCTCTCATACTACATGATACATTTTGAAGGTGTGATGAAGACCAGGTAACTGCTTATTGGTTCTCAGTCACGGAAATAGTCAGAATGCTCCAACTTTCAGCTTTTATCTCATTGAGCACGGATGCTACTACATGATACATTTTGAAGGTCTGATGATGATCAGCTAAGTGCTTATCGGTTCTCAGTGACGGATGTAGTTAGAATGACCTAGCTTTCAGATTTTATCTTATTGAGCACGGATGCTACTACATGATACATTTTGAAGGTCTGATGATGACCAGCTAAGTGCTAATTGGTTCTCATTGACGGATATAGCTAGAATGACCTAGCTTTCAAATTTTATCGATCTGAGCACGGATGCTACTACATGATACATTTTGAAGGTCTGATGATGATCACCTAAGTGCTTATCGGTTTTCAGTGACGGATGTAGTTAGAATGACCTAGCTTTCAGATTTTATCTTATTGAGCACGGATGCTACTACATGATATATTTTGAAGGTCTGATGATGACCAGCTAAGTGCTTATCGGTTCACAGTGACGGATGTAGTTAGAATGACCTAGCTTTCAGATTTTATCTTATTGAGCACGGATGCTACTACATGATATATTTTGAAGGTCTGATGATGACCAGCTAAGTGCTTATCGGTTCACAGTGACGGATATAGCTAGAATGACCACCATCAGGTAAATGGCACCATCAGTCTCCACGGCCTCTTCGAGCTCTTTCGAATGAGTACACACACGACGGTTCTACGTGGTGCCATCAATGAGATCCTATACTTACCTTCGGAGTCTACCATCAGGTAGCTAGTATCATCAGTCTCCAAGGCCCCCTCGAGCTCTTTCAAATGAGTTCAAACACGATGGTTCTACTCAGTGCCGTCAATGAGATCCTATACACCACCTTCGGAGTCCACCATCAGGTACGAGACATTATCAGTCATCCAGATCTTCATCTTCCATCAAACGAAATTCTCAAGACAAAATAATTAAAACGATACAACAATTAACACCATTAAAACAATAACATACATTACATAACATCGCGCCTGTAATCCCCAAAGGGTTAGGCAGAGGTGTACCTAATAGTAGGCGTGATGTTATGTTTTGTATGTTATTATTTTAATGATTTTAATTGTTTTATCGCTTTTAGCGATAAAACAATTGTAGCAAAAAACAATTGTAGTCGTTCTTGTAGCACGGATGCTACTACATGATACATTTTGAAGGTCTGATGATGATCAGCTAAGTGCTTATCGGTTCTCAGTGACGGATGTAGTTAGAATGACTTAGCTTTCAGATTTTATCTTATTGAGCACGGATGCTACTACATGATACATTTTGAAGGTCTGATAATGATCAGCTAAGTGCTTATCGGTTCTCAGTGACGGATGTAGATAGAATGACTTAGCTTTCAGATTTTATCTTATTGAGCACGGATGCTACTACATGATTCATTTTGAAGGTCTGATGATGATCAGCTAAGTGTTTATCGGTTCTCAGTGACGGATGTAGTTAGAATGACCCAGCTTTCTGCTTTTATCTTATTGAGCACGGATGCTACTACATGATACATTTTGAAGGTCTGATGATGACCAGCTAAGTGCTAATTGGTTCTCAGTGATGGATATAGCTAGAATGACCTAGCTTTCAAATTTTATCGATCTGAGCACGGATGCTACTACATGATACATTCTGAAGGTCTGATGATGACCAGCTAAGTGCTTATTGGTTATCAGTGACGGATATAGCTAGAATGACCTAGCTTTAAAATTTTATCGATCTGAGCACGGATGCTACTACATGATACATTTTGAAGGTCTAATGATGATCAGCTAAGTGCTTATCGGTTCTCAGTGACGGATGTAGTTAGAATGACTTAGCTTTCAGATTTTATCTTATTGAGCACGGATGCTACTACATGATTCATTTTGAAGGCCTGATGATGATCAGCTAAGTGCTTATCGGTTCTCAGTGACGGATGTAGTTAGAATGACCTAGCTTTCAGATTTTATCTTATTGAGCACGGATGCTACTACATGATATATTTTGAAGGTCTGATGATGACCAGCTAAGTGCTTATCGGTTTACAGTTACGGATATAGCTAGAATGACCACAATCAGGTAAATGGCACCATCAGTCTCCAAGGCCTCTTCGAACTTCAAATGAGTCCACACACGACGGTTCTACGTGGTGCCATCAATGAGATCCTATACTTACCTTCGGAGTCTACCATCAGGTAGCTGGTATCATCAGTCTCCAAGGCCCCCTCGAGCTCTTTCAAATGAGTCCAAACACGATGGTTCTACTCAGTGCCGTCAATGAGATCCTACACCCACCTTCGGAATTTACCATCAGGTACGAGACATCAACAGTCATCCAGATCTTCATCTTCCATCGAACGAAATTCTCAAGACAAAATAATTAAAAGCGATAAAACAATTAACACCATTAAAATAAAAACATACATTACATAACATCACGCCTATAATCCCCTAAGGGTTAGGCAGAGGTGTACCTAATAGTAGGCGTGATGTTATGTTATGTATCTTATTATTTTAATGGTGTTGAGACCTCGAGGACGCCATGGAGACTGATAATGTCATTTACCTGATAGTGGACTTCAAAGGTAAGTAAAGGATCTCATTGACGGCACTGCGTAGAATCGTCGTGTTTGGACTCATTTGAAAGAGCTCGAGGAGGCCTTAGAGACTGATGATGCCATTTAATTGACGGTGGACTTCGAAGGTGGGTACAGGATCTCATTGACAGCGCTGCGTAGAACCATCGTGTTTGGACTCATTTGAAAGAGCTCGAGGAGGCCTTGCGTCACTGTACGATAAAACATTAAAATCATTAAAATAATAACATACATAACATAACATCACGCCTACTATTAGGTACACCTCTGCCTAACCCTTTGGGTATTACAGGCGCGATGTTATGTAATGTATGTTATTGTTTTAATGGTGTTAATTGTTTTATCGTTTTAATTATTTTGTCTTGAGAATTTCGTTTGATGGAAGATGGAGATCTGGATTACTGATGATGTCTCGTACCTAATGGTGGACTCCGAAGGTGGGTATAGGATCTCATTGACAGCACCGAGTAGAACCATCGTGTTTGGACTCATTTGAAAGAGCTCGAGGAGGCCTTGGAGACTGATGATACTAGCTACCTGATGGTAGACTCCGAAGGTAAGTATAGGATCTCATTGATGGCACCACGTAGAACCGTCGTGTGTGGACTCATTTGAAAGAGCTCGAAGAGGCCTTGGAGACTGATGGTGCCATTTACCTGATGGTGGTCATTCTAGCTATATTCGTCACTGTGAACCGATAAGCACTTATCTGGTCGTCATCAGACCTTCAAAATGTATCATGTAGTAGCATCCGTGCTCAATAAGATAAAATCTGAAAGCTAGGTCATTCTAAGTATATCCGTCACTGAGAACCAATTAGCACTTAGCTGGTCATCATCAGACCTTCAAAATGTATCATGTAGTAGCATCCGTGCTCAGACAGATAAAATTTGAAAGCTAGGTTATTCTAACTACACTTGGGAGCAAATAAATCGAGCCACTTCCTTTTTCACGCATTATGGTAATTATTTTTGGTATTATGGAACGCATCGATTCGAAACATATATCGCCTAAAAGGGTATTTAATAACCTTTACAAAGAGGGTAGTTAGTTGTCAAAATTTCATTTTTTTTTTATTTAAATTAAAGTTTAAAGGGTAGAATAAAATTATCGCATTTAATTTGCTTATGACATTTTTATTGTACTCTGTTAAGAAAAGATTAAATTTGAGGTTTTTGTTAATCATACCCATATTACTTGTTATTGTTGTCTTTATCTGTGTCTGTGTAATCAAAATAACCTGATAAAATGGATACTACACCGACGGAAGCTGCCCAAGTTGTAGCTTTACTTGAGGTTGGACACGGACAACGTGAAGTGGCACGCAGACTTCATTTGAGTCGTTCAAAGGTACAGCGGGTATACCGCAGGTATATGGAGACTGGTGCTTTTGTTCGGCGACCTGGAACTGGCCGACCACGGGCAACAACAGAACGTGACGACCGCTTTATTGCAACCAATTCGTTGCGCGACCGTGGACTTAATGCTGTTCAGCTACAGCAAGCGTTACGTGACGTTCGAGGAGTCTCAATCAGTAGGTGGACAGTGAGACGAAGACTAAAAGAACGAAATTTAACATCACACAAACCAGCAACTGGCCCAAAATTGACTGTAGCTCATCGCCGATCTCGCTTGGAGTTTGCTCGAGAACACATTAATTGGACGTTAGAAGACTGGAGGTCAGTTTTGTTTTCTGACGAGTCAAGAATCTGTCTTTTTAGCAATGACGGGAGAAACCGAGTGTATAGACGTCCTGGTGAAAGATTTGCCCAATGTTGCATTCGAGAAACTGTGAGTTTTGGTGGTGGTTCTTGTATGGTGTGGGGAGGAATTTCTCTAGACGGAAAAACGGAACTTGTCTTCGTCGACCCCGCCAACGATGGCAGTGGTAGACGTGGATTAACAGCTGACCGATACATAACTGACATTCTTGAAAACCACGTAATGCCGTATGCTGGTTTTGTCGGAGAAAATTTCTTGTTTATGCATGACAATGCGAGACCTCATACCGCGCAGATCGTTACGGAATACTTGTCTGCGATCGGGATTCAACAAATGGTATGGCCAGCACGAAGTCCCGATTTGAACCCGATCGAACACCTATGGGACGAGCTAAAACGGAGAGTCCGAGCCAGGGTTCCCGCTGTTTCATCCATTCCCGAGCTTAAAGTCGCTGTGCTTGAAGAGTGGGAGAACATACCACAATATGTCATCGTAACGCTGATCAGATCGATGACTAATAGGCTACAAGAATGTATCAGGGCACGGGGGGGTAATACCAGTTATTAAGAATATTTTTTTTGCAATAATTTTGTTTTTTATTGTTTTTATGGACTGTTTTAGCCCTACTAAATTTTCTATTAAAATTACCATTTTTCTTGCAGAGCCAATAATTTATCATTCAATAAGGTTATTATTCAATAATTTACCCTCATTGTAAAGGTTATTAACTAAACTTTTAGGCGATATATAGTTCGAATTGATACGTTCCATATTACCAAAAATATTTACCATTTTACGTGAAAAAAGGTAGTGGCTCGATTTATTTGCTCCCAAGTGTACATCCGTCACTGAGAACCGATAAGCACTTAGCTGGTCATCATCAGACCTTCAAAATGTATCATGTAGTAGCATCCGTGCTCAATAAGATAAAAGCTGACAGCTGGAGCATGCTAACTATATCCGTCATTGAGAACCGATAATCACTTAGCTGGTCATCATCAGACCTTCATAATGTATCATGTAGTAGAATACGTGCTCAGATAGATAAAATTTGAAAGCTAGGTCATTCTATCTACATCAGTCACTGAGAACCGATAAGCACGTAGGTGGTCATCGTCAGACCTTCAAAATGTATCATGTAGTAGCATTCGTGCTCAGTTAGCTGAAAGCTGGAGCATTCTGACTATTTCCGTGACTGAGAAGCGATAAGCTGTTACCTGGTCTTTATCAGACGTTAAGAATGTATCGTAGGAGTACCTGTGCTCAGTGAAATAACTAATGAAAGCTAGGTTATTACTTCATTAGTCAAAGTGTATAATTAGATGTAGGTACTCCAAGAGAAACAAAATATGTTAGGCAAATACGATGACCACTCTGCGACACATTTCTGTTCTTTGGTACATTTTTCTGTAGTACAGTCGTTTGCCGGTAGGGGCCGAAAAATAAACAAAAGCCAGTACAGAGGTCAAATCGTCAAAGTCATCCACTGCTGTGATCCCCTTAACTAAAGATATCAACAGGCTCACTACACCACCAAAAGTCCCTCTCCCAGGGTCACGATCCACTCCCAACTGGTCTTGAACTCTTGACGCAGAATGTCACCGTGAAAAACTTGTTCACTTTCGCAAAACGAAATTTTTGCAGAACGTCTTTCTCAGAATGTCATTTAGCAGAATGGAATAATATACTAACATCGCAGAATCGGGTAGGTGATTTATTCAAAATAATGTATACAAAAAACATGGTTTAAATAGATATTCTGTGAAAATTATGTTTTGCGTAAGTGACATTATGAGAAAGTGACCAAACTTTTTCTGAGTGTCATTTTGCGAAAGTGACGTTCAGCGTCAAGACCTCCCAACTTCCCATTCGTGTGACTGTCAGTTGACATTAGTGACAGCTCCCTCACCCTTGTGGTTGCGACAGTGTTTACACACTGTCAAACACACTGATAAATAAATAGGTATACACTACAGTGGGGAACAAAACAAATACGACGAAAGGCGACGTATGACGTAAACATTCCTTTTATTTATTAAACAACTAGCTATTGCCCGCAACTTAGATCTCGTGGACATTTCGATGTGCATTTGTGAGAAAAAGAATGCCCATGTGCTATTCCAGACTATAATCCATGTCTGTGCCAAATATCATCCAGATCCTTTCACCCGTTCTGTCGTGATTGAGGAAAAAACATCCATCCATCCAAACTTTCGCATTTGTAATAGTAGATAGATTGCAGCACACTTTCCAGTGGCGAGTTTAATACCAAGAGATTTCATCTCATTTCTCCTTTCACGTTCAAAAAGACCGGGCAGGGCGCAACGTCGCAAGACTTTGTCTGGGTACTCATAAATTGTGGATAAAACGTACCTCAGTGTACGTCATTTCAGGAAATGTGTTCGACCTTAGTAAGAGCGAATGGTCCGTAACATTACTTCTGGTTTACAAACTACATAGTTTTAATGATCTTCTTTCGTTTTGTTATCTTTCGAGATTCGAGAGTCTGCTGCTGAACCGTCTTACTAGAGTCATTGATCCAAAACTGTTTCCCGAGCAAGCTGGTTTCTGACCCGTCAAGTCTTGCAATAACCAGACTCAACTAAAGTGGTTCAATATACAGTATATTAGTTTGAACGAGGGACATATTGAAACCCGCAATGCTTACTATTATCATAATAATAAAAATATGAACAAAAAAACACTGATAAATAACAGACAGAACCATAATCAACATGTCACAAAGGTGTCGCAACCCTTGCGCTTATCACAGAAAATGTGCGCGGATCGATGACTTTTAGGTATAATCCATTTTCCCTTCATATTTTAAAACTGGTGTACGACAATGGCGAATAAGAAACGTTTAATAAAGTGAGATCTGGAGAGGGTGCAATTATGTCACAAATTAAGGTAATAGTTTTTTTTACACAGACGAGAATCGAATACTGAATGCCGCCCTCCTTCAATATGTCCTCCGTTTAACCTAACACTGTTTAGTACATATATATATCCAAGAAAATTTCGAGAGAGGAATGGTCACTGCTGCTGTATTTGTGGACCTATCAGCTGCTTTCGATACATTCAACCTCAAAAGGCTGTTGTGGAAGGTTTTTGGGAAAGGAATTTTATCCGTATACTCCGAGAACGTCTCCACAACCACCAGTTTCAGGCCCACCTCTCGGAAAAAAGTCGTTGGACACCACAGAAAAACGGCCTACCTTAAGGTAGTGTCTTGACACCGCTTCGATTCAACACGACCAACCATCCAGCCCGCATACCTCACGCTTCCTCTATGCCGACGACCTTCCCCTTATCTCCCAAGCCACCACCTTTGAAGAGGATGAGGTGTTCTTGTCAGACGCTCTTGGTGTCTTAGCCACGTGCTACCACTCTAATTCACTCAATTCAATCCGAGTAAAACGCAGTCGTACATATTCTTCGCAATAGAGAGGCGCGCCGCAAACTTAACATCGTTTGGGATGGGGTGTCCATCGAGCACAGCAACTTCCCAAAATAGCTGGGTGTTACTCTGGACAAGTCACTAACATTCACCAAGCACTGCATCAACATTAAGCCATTAACGCCCCACAAACTATGGGGCACTTGTTATTGTGTCCTGCCTGTCCTTTTACTTGGAAGATCACAGGAGGTGATGGAGGCTACTGACAGTGCCAAACTCGTCGTCTTATTCTGGGTCGACTCAATTTGAATTTTCATCGACAAGCTAAGAAGCAGCTTGATATCTTTTATGTTGACTAGAGAGGAGAGGAGATCCATGTGACAACGACTGATAAATTGTTAGACGTAAGGCGAATGCTCACTATGTCTCATGAATCATGATGACTGTGTAGGCAGGCATACTTGATTCACAATGTTCTGTGAGTAAGCAAATCCATTATGCGTCATTGCGTCCAGTACAAAACGTCTTATCTGTCGAGTTCTTTGTACTAATTAATTTTATAGATGCGCATTTCAGCACAGCAAATGCGCATCATATAAAATACCAGTCATTACTTGTTCGAAGTGAGAAAGAATTTTTCACCATTAAGAGGGCCAAACAATACGTATTTGAAGAAGTTATTACCGTCGCGCTGCGTCAAGCCTTCCCCCGTGGAGTGTGATAAGGAGCAAAATTTGACAAGATCGACGTTTCGTATTTAAAAATCAGCTTTTATTCAACTTGCCTTTCCGTTATTTGTTATTTCTCCTCGAAAATTCAAATGTTTTTGCCATTGAAAGGTGATGGCAAAAAAAAACCAGAATCGCCAGAAATTTCATAAAAAGGGTGTAAAAGTACGTTTAACGAAGCCGAAGGGCATTTGATCTCCCCACCACTGTGATATTTTTTTGTTCTAGGTCATACCTACCTGGAAACCCCCTAGTTACGGAGATATTGGGGGTCAAAGTTCCAAATTTTTGTCAGCAGTTTTTTAAAATACTAGTTTTCAAGTTATAACTTTACTTTAATTGCCTTCATGACCCGTTCACTATTCAAAGCATCCACCTGTACAATTTTTGAACAGTGCTACATTGAGTTTTACTACGTAAAATGTGATTTTCCACCCCAAAAAAAAAGTAGTTTCCCAGAAATATTTTTTGCGTAGGTACATACTTAGTTTGATGTACATAATGCTTGGTTGGCTTAGTTGAAGGGTTCGTTTACACCCTGTAGGCCGTTTTTATAGGCATAATATTATATTGTCGATACGTTGTCTGCAAATTGCCAAAAAACGTAAGAAAATTTGAATTTCGCGGACTACCTCAGCGCTTCCACCATAAACAAAACTATCTCTCAGACATGTTTGTTCATGGAAACAATACATCAATAGAGTGAAATAACCCAGAGAAAGTATCAGTGATAATGATAACAGTTGGACATAATTAGAAATAAGCATAGGGACTCGACAGCCACAAATTAAACAGTACAACCAACAGCGAACGTTTTAATTGAAAAGACAGGAAATAACCTATTGTGAATTAAAGCATAGTGCTAGTTCTCACACTCGTACTAATTTCTACGTGTTATGGCGGCTAAATGTAATCATAACTCTGGTCATTGACATGTGTGACTGTGAACCGCGGGTTATCCAAACATTTGTTAGCTAGTAAGTAAGTACTTAGGTGCAATAATACGTCCCGATAACCCATTTATTAATGTCAAGACATATCTCTAACTCTTTTCTTTTTAAATTGTCTGTGGGTTTTATCAGCTGTGAGACTGAATCATTGACTTCCTTCAGATAGTTTCCTTATGTTAGTTCTTCGTAGATCTGTAATGTGTAATTCTGTTTCCTTATTTAAACAGCTCGACGTTTTAGATCAAGTCGTCAGTTTCTTATCTTTCTTGGTGTACAGTTGCACATCAGTAGTAACAATTTAAAATGAGCGTTAATTAACACGGCTTCTATTAATTATAATCGTTATTCTTAACACTAGGAATTGTCGAAAGACGAGCGTTTTGGGGGACTGTCTTTTAAAATTTGACGTTCAAAAAGTATGATTATTATATTATTATGATGTCTCTTTTTAGTATATTAATTCACCTCAAGTTCAAGGTCATGGTAAACATGAATGTTAGTGTTTAGAAAACCACATCACGGTCGCCCATGAACCGACATATTTTAACCTAGAACACGACAGATTAATAAATGTATGTATTAATCTATACTTCTATACTATCTATACTAATATTTGTATTTTTGTATATTTGTATTGTATTTTTACCCAGACCCGTTACTTGGGACTGGACTATTAGTAATTTATGACTACTTTTGTTAGCTTGGGTCTTACCTGTTAAAACAAATGTATGTGTTAATGAGTAAATAAATAAATAAATATTATAAAGAAGTAAAGTTTGTGTGTTTGTATATTTGTTAAATTGTAAGGGGTAATCTCGGGATCTACTGAACCGATTTCAAAAATTCTTTCACCGTTGGGAAGCTACACTATCCCCGGGTGACATAGGCTTTTTATCCCTGTATTCCCACGGGAACGGGAACTACGCGGGTGAAACCGCGTGTCGTCCGCTAGTTAGATATAAATATATATTTTTTTAATTCGTCATATTATTGCGTGATATGAGAATCACTCGGCTCCTGTGTCCTGCCTGCATGGTTTAAAGTAACCCTAACCTAACACTAACACGAAGGGGATGGCGGGGGTGACGCATGAATCGAATGGCGCTCTTTCGTAAGTGCAAGCGGCAGGTCGCGCCCGTCTCGCTCTCGCCCAACAGATTGTTACAGTATGTTATAAGAACACGAGTTATTATTTTACAAGCTAAGTTATATCTATCTATATAAATAAATCATTCATCAACGCCAAGCCAAAACCATTGGACCTAGAAAGCTGAAATGTTGCACAGAGGTTACCTTTATAATGTAAAAAGGGAATAAAGAAGGATTTTTCGAAATACAACCTTACTTTTAAATAGGGGTTGTAAGTTTGTATGGTAAATCAACATTTTCAACGCGTGTGAAACCGCGGCCAAAAATTAGTTAATTATATTTTCGAGTTGAGGCCTGAACTATATTTATTTAATTTAACATAATGTTGAGGTTGTAAAATGTTGTCAATTGCTAAGTCCATGGCTGAGTATAGTAAATAAGATGGTGACGTATAAACCAATAGGAGGAATTAGTTTACTAGAACACGTCTGTCTTATTTTCCTGGTTTCGGAGTTCAAAAAAATAAATTCTTAGTCTTGATTTTTTCTCTCCCATTTAACATTGACAGCATTGTAAATTGTAGCTGTTAGATCATCTCAAGACGTCTACTGTCGTGACTACTCGTGACAGTAGCAATAATTGCAATGTACAGTAGACGTCACGTTCGGCAATAAAATAAAACATTCTGCTTTGTTCTGCGCTCGTTGAAACTTCGAATTCCTTATCAAGTAGACAATTGCCCTATTATCAAGAAGATTTTTATGAAACTATTTGGTTTAAGAATAGGCCCATTATCATAATCAAATATGGCAGATATGATCCGAAGTAATTACTATCACAATAGGTGTTTTGCTGTTAATTCATTATTATTCCAATTTCCAACATGTTATTTTAAACGAGCAGTTCTTCTTATTGATTTTGTATTTAAACAGCCACCAATTGGCTATTTCACTACTGTTAAAAGTTCACGAACGTGTTATGTTATTTCAAAGAACTAACAGAAATAATACGATGAAAAAAGAAATAAAATCGATAAAAAAAATTGAGTAGCCACATGCTTTAGAAGTTTTTGGTGGGGCCACTTTCTATCCTTGTCGCGCGAAACGGCCATTTGTACTACGTAACTATGGCGGTATGAAAATTATGACGTCACGTTTTTGTAGCGGCGTTTTTGTCTAACACGTTATTTCAAATCAGTTAAAAATAAGCCATTTTTACTCGTTTTTATTACTGTTTTCGCACATCGTGTTATTTCTGTTAGTTCTTTGAAATAACATAACATTTTCGTGAATTTTAGCAGTAGTCAAATAGCCAATTTAACAGCTATTAAGACCAATTACGCCCTTTGGGAGCGTACAAGTATTACGAAACGAAGTGGGGGAGGGGGGGTATTATAAAAAGTTACTGTGCGTTACAAGGGCGGGAGGGCCTTTTATAAAACGTTTTCAATTTTTGGTAGCCTTTTTTAATAGCCTATGCTGTCCCTCTTCTGGGCAAAGGCCTCCCCATGGCTTTGTCTATAATCTGTTGAGAATGAGACAATCATACAATAAATTATTCTTTTACTTTCAGCATGGAACCAGGAATATGCCTTGGACAGTGGTAGCTCAAGTCCGTTCCGCCACGACATAGTCACGTTGGAGCATAACCGTCAACGCCGAGATGTACCGCCTTCAGCTTTGCCCTCGCCTGCGACGGTGCTGACCTCTTCAGCCCCCATTCAGTCCGAAACCGCACCAAAAGCCAGTTCTTCGACGAATGCCACGCCAGGTTCCAACAAGACAGCTAATGCTACTGAAAGTAAGTGAAATTTATCACATGTTTCTGTTTGTTATGTTAAGCTTGCGATGCACAAACTTCGTTTTAAGGTGCTTGTTGCAAATTATTTAATTATAAAAAGATAATAAAAACATTTCAGCCTCTCTTTGGTACATAACAAGACAAGTAAAGATTACATAATTATAAATAATTTACTTTCAGCTTCAAAGATAGCGTCATTCGTTATTTTATTAAGTGTTATCGTGTTTTTCCCTGACGCTATTATACTAATAGCGTGACTTCTAAGAATAGGGCCTGCATAGTATGTTTGTAGTCTCATACGCAAATTACCCTTCCTGAAGGTGATGGATCGTTTCTATCGTTTATTCTGGATTAGCGTGTGCTCTTACTTGTTAATGGGTTCTATGACAGTTTCAATATTGGCTCTTTGTTTATTCTTAATACATGGATAGAGATATAGATGTTGATCCGGGCGATGTACAGTCGATGCGGAACCCTAGTACGGTCTACAGCGGGCACTACCGGCGACTTCAATGTGGCAGTTGGCTTACACCAAGGGTCGGCTCTTAACCCTTACCTCTTCCTGGTGATAATGGACGCTCTTACGTTGGACATTCAGGAAGAGGCTCCCTGGTGTATGCTATTCGCCGACGACATTGCATTAGTTGCCGAGAGTGGCCTAGAGGTCCAGAGCAAAACCAGAAACTAAGTAGAACCAAAACGGAAAATTGTTTGTGATTTCGGCGGTCTCTCCAGTCCTGGGTCTATAAGCCCTGCAGGAAGTGTAGGAACACCCATTCCGATCTGTACCTCGGGTCGCTTGTCCAGGGAGATGGCGATGTAGACCGGAACGTAACGCACCGGGCCAATTCAGGATGGATGAAATGGCGACAGGTCACTGGAACAACTTGCGACCCACGGATGCCCCTCAAGTTAAAGGGGAAAATATACAAGTCCGAGATTAGACCTGTCGTACTGTATGGATCGGAATGTTGGCCTGTAAAGAAGATGGACGAAAAACTAAAACCCGACTACGACAAAAAAACCTACGCTGAAAAAGTATCAAACAAGATTTTCAGGATTCTGAAATAAACATTTTTTTTAACACATGACTTCTTGTCCACTAGAGGGCGTCACTTTAAATTTGAGGAATATTTTGGAAATGTACAAGTGAAGCCCTATCAAATGATACCAAACACGGCGTATCTATCTCCATTTTAATTTTTAACACAATACTTTTTGTCCGCTAGAGGGTCTATGTTCTGGGGCTATGTTCAGCGGACAACTAAGAAGGTTTTAACGATACCTCATATGTCGAGTTTTGATAAGTAGATTAGGAGCCATAAGGGAACAGATGAAGATACTCACATACATACATACATACGTACATACATATCCTGTCAAAATCATAACCCTCCTTTGGCTTTGCCGTAGTCGGGTAAAAAAGGTTGCATGTTGCGGAGATGAGAATGCTGAGATGGATGTGTGGTGTGACCAGAATGGATAAAGTAAGGAACCAGGATATCAGAGGAAGTTTAAAAGTTGCGCCAATTACAGAAAAGGTAAAAGGGAATCGACTGTCGTGGTATGGGCATGTGATGAGGAGGGATGAATCGCATGTGACTAAAATAAGTTATGAATATAAATGTAGATGGATGGAGAGGAAGACCAAAGAAAAGATGGATGGAGTGTGTGGGGAGTGATATGAAGGAAAAAGGAATAAATGATAACGTAACGACTGACAGGGCAGAATGGAAGAAAATACGTGTTGCGCCGACCCCAAATAATATGGGATAAGGGCAGGAAGATGATGATGCGATTCGCCCCTCCTCATAAAATGTCCATACCACGACAGTCGATTCCTTTTCAACTTTTCTACAACTTTAAAACTTCCTTTACTTCCTTACCTGATACATCTACACCCCATTGTGTGCAATAAAAGGTTTGTTAAAAATTCTCGTCCACACTGAAGAAATTCTCGTCTCTAACTAACTTGGAAATAAATTACTGTACCTGGCACATTTTTTTTTTCAATTTCCTTTCTTTTACAAATCCTTAATCGAAATCATGAACGTTTTAGCAGTTAGAACATAATTATTTTCGAAACCGGATTCGTATTTAACTGAGTTTTAATTAGCTAACATATTATTTGTTATCAGAAAGATGATCAATTTTATCGCGACGATCACAGAACAAGTTTAAATTCAATGCGTCATTTAAAACTGGTATTTATTTCTTAAAAATCACCATCTTATATGAAATGAGAAGCACAGAATTTCCTATCATAATGAAGAATAAATAAATAAATCACCTGCGATTATAATGACGTCACTTTTGTATCAGTTTAACAACTGTAATTAATCGTACTGTACTGTAGTTAATCGTCACGTACCACCTAACAGTGATTTAATGTAATTCCAAGAATTGATGTTACGAATCGGACCATTTTATTTAAGGTTCCGAACCTCGGTCGGCAAAAATGGAACCCATAAAGGATACTTTGTTGTCCGACTTTCAAGACTCTCTTAGTTACGCGTGGAGGTATCAAGCTGAAATCATTATCAAATACTTAGGTCAGATACCACAGGGACAGTAAGTAGTAAAATTTAACTAGTTAATTAACGCGACCAAAACATATCACCCTTTTTTTTTTTTTTGCGAATCAAACTCTATAGCGTACTTCACCGGTTCTTCATCCAGCAAATATAGTAGACCTGTGTCATTTTTCGCTTCTTAGTAGTCTGCAAAAGTTACGCGACGGTAATTTATCAATGAAGATTACCTAGAATGAATTTATCCAATAAAGATACTCTCTATTCTCGAGATATTACCTTCATAATACACCTTCGACTAACGTATTAGATTTACCTTATGGCCGCTGCTTCGCTAGCGTGGAGTTTGGTTATTGTCCCACGAAATCGTACTACTGGAATAAAATGTGTTAATCCACGTTACAAAGTATCTTTATGCCAAATTTCATCCAAATCTGTTAAATAAATTTTGTGTGAAAAATTATCAAACATCCATACAATATGATATGTAATGTAATACATGCATCCTCACCAACTTTCGCATGTATAAATAGTACTTCCAAGTAAGACTGCACTTTAACCCTTCACCATCTGCTCAGCCTTCTACCAACAGCTATGTTGGTGTCGGCTTCTAATCTGGATTCAGCTGAATACCAGTATTTTACACCGACTGCCTATCTGACCTCCACAACCCAGTTAGTACTGGGTAAATATGATATCCCTTGGTGAGACTGGTTCTCAGACTTTCGGGCCACTGACACCATACAACATTGCATCCGATATTCAGATCATCATCAGCCTATAATGTTCCCACTGCAGGGACTCAGGCCTACTCTCTAGGAGAGGAGATACATTACATTGAAATTCAGATACATTGTAATAATATGGACCGTGGTCACTCCTGCAATGTGTGCCTGCGATCAACATTTGATTGGCATGCGGGCAAATATGTAATTTTAATTTTTACCTTCTTACAGCAGAATTCTAAACGAAGTGTTTCGTTGTTTTAATTGATGCACTCTCCTATTAAAATAACAAGAAGTTGGTGTATTTCAACCATGTATTGTCATTGCCATGATAGTCAATGATATTAAAAAAAATGCATTCTAGATAGGTTAGTTTTTTTTACCGCGAATACAGATATAAATAAAATAATTATTAAAAAACAAGCTTTTATGAAGATGCATTAAAAATAAGAAAACAAACGCTGGGATCAATAAAAACGAATAAGAGTAGTTTTCATAGAAACTGGTCATGTATATTTTGTTTTTGCTTTTTCTATTTGCGAGACAAGCTTTTATGGAAAGTATTCTAATTCGGTTTCATTAAGAACTAGAAGACAACAACTATGTTAAAACAATTATTTCATAATTATAAAAATACTACCAGTATGGACTGCGTGTATGAATGTGTACGTTTTGATGGACGTGTTTAATTATATGGATGGACAGGTGGCGTTCTGTGGGTTCTACCCACGAGGAAACGGAGTGGCTTTAAGCATGAATGTACCAGTATCGACTCGAATACTAAAACTTATTAAGTTTACATAGCTGAATAATACTACATTTTTATTACTCGTATGAAGTAAATATCCAAGGTTTTATTTATTTAGAATATATCCTCCGAGGCACACAGCCAATCAAATCATCACTATTATCAATTAATTCACATACATACACATACAGAAACCTCATGACTATTATAAGCAGTTGTCATAATTTGGCATATAAAATGTGTTTCCTTGTATACACAGCTGTTTTATATATATGTTTTCGTCGGCATAGCGAATGCCCATATTAATAATGTATGCAAACGACTGGGTCATGCTGGCGTGGAGTTTTTGCATTGGATTTCCGGTTCCCTTTATAAGTCGATATTTTTTGGTTCTCCAATCAGGTATTTAAATTTTAATCGTTGAAAATATGAGATCGGTAACCGGTCGTCATACAGATTGGAATACGATACCGATATTTAGGAGCGTGGTTTATTATTAATTAACGTAACACAACATCACGCCTGTTATCCCCGAAGGGTTAGGCAGAGGTGAAATTAATAGTACACCCACATTTCGCCATTTACACTTTAAGTTGCATTCCTGATGAACCTGAAAGTTCCAATAACACTTTGCCCGATCTAGGTATTGAACCCAGGACCTCATGCTCAGTAGTCGCGCTTACGACCACTTGACCAACGAGACAATCTTTCTTGTTGAAAATAAACGACACAATTCCATTACAATCGTAAAGTGACAGAACTAGACCTGCTTTTAGTTAGGATTCTGAAAGGCATCTAGTATTTCAAATATCCACCATAAAATATATTTCTGTGTTACAGTATGAAAGCATATAATAATTTATATGAGATAAGCATGTAGCTTCTGGAATAATAATTATATTGAATATCTAAGTAAAGGTAGCTTCATGTAAAAAGAACGCTGACAGCTAAGTCAACATGACCAATTAAAAAAAATAGTGATTACAGGAGCCTAGTACTTCAGGACGCGACTATATAACGTGCGCAGCCAGCGCACTCGGCGTTCTTTTTACGTGACGGGAGTTGTACTAGGGGAGGAGAGGATGAGTGAAAGTCGATTAACAAAAGGTATTTACAAGGCAGGTGTGAGTGGCAACGCCGGCAGGGGACGCCCTAGAAGGACACACTGATCTCATTGGTGACGTTCTTCTGAAAGTACAGGTGCGTAGTACTCGTAACCGACGTGCGTGTATGACCAGATGTATGAATGTGGACGAGGTAAAAGGAGTATGTAAGGATCGTAGCAGGTGGCGTTCTGTGGTTTCTGCCTTCCCCCATGAGAAAAGGGTGTGACTTTGTTTATAAATGTATGAGTAGTACTAGAAACACTGATAATAGAATATTATCCTTATGATCCGGGACGATTAGGTTCCATTGGCTGCCATTACACTAACAGTTACATTACCCTGTACCCATCTTCTTAGGATATAAAAGTTTGTCACTATTTCTTCTATTATAGTGGATGTTATTTATTCCGTGGAAAAAATCGTGCTAAGTTGCTACACCGATTTTGAAGCAAGTTTGATAACTCGGACAGGATATTTATACACTAAACAAATCGTTTAAGTATCAACGGTGTCAATACAGGGTGAAATTTTAACCGTTGCGGGTTGTAACCACAGGAAATCAAAGATTTTTAAAATAATGTACGATCGTACATTATTTACATTATCAAGAAAATAGACCATATCACAATAACTTTTTTTGTTACCTTCACCGTTTAAATTACGTTTGATTAGATCTAAGAATTATTGGAACAGGGAAAATAGTGTCGTCGCGTTATAAAGAATTATTATGCAATTCTACCCATTTATAACCTGTTCTATAAACAAGTGTAATAATAATAGGGATGTTTACTGACTAAAAAAAATACAATTCTAATTAGTCCGTCTGTTAGATTATCGAAAAATATTGGATACGTATTATTTGTTTTATCAAATCAATAAAAATTGACGAAGATAAAACACATCAAAGATTTGGGTGGGGGGTTGTGACGTCACTCACCGGTAAAAAATGTCAAACTAATATACTAGAATATGACGTCACACGAGTTTTCAAAGCACTGTATTGTCTTTATTGTTTGTTTACGCAAAAAAAGAAAAAATACGTCTCCAATATTTTTTGTAAATCTGTCTGACGGACTAATTAGATTTTTTTAGTTAACTACCCTATTATATTATTTCACCTTCACCATGAGGTTAGTGGTGACAGAGTTTTTATGCCGTCTATGGGTCTCTGATTAGGCGTCATAATATGCCGTCGTCGTAAAATATATCTTAGGAATGCTAAGCTGGTTTCCTCACTATTAGTGGTACCTATGATTTTTTCTTCACCGAAGCAAGTGATAATTATATGATACAATACGCACATGAACATGAATCCGAAAAATAAGAGATCGAACTTATGACCATGACTTGGCAATCCGACGGTCACTCCACTGGACTATCACTGCAAATTTAATGACATTATTATGATAAATCTTACTTTGCGACTGCAACAAATACTGGGGAAAACATGTACTTAAGGTAAGGTGTAATTACTGTTAAGGTAAGGTGGCCGCCCTCACACTGCCCCGTCCCAAAAATGACAATCTGCGTTAAGACAATGTAGGCGAACTGCGGTTGCGAATTCTAAGTAGTGGTATGAACACCACAAACTCCTGAAACACGGCAGCGTAAGAAACATTACTCAAGATTAAATGCTCATTTACACGATAGAAGTTCTTGCCTGTGTGACGTAGACGAGAAATTACCATGAGTGTGACGTAGGCAAGACTCGCCAGACGATTGTCATACTCAAGTCATTAACGACAAAAACTTATGATTTTTTTTTTTTTTTTTTTATTAGTTTACAGTTTTCGCGAGTTTCACGAATATTCGTTCAAAACGAATATTCGTGACAAAGATCCATCTTCCTGTAGATGAGCCTTTAATCTCAAGACTTGAGATCTATTTATTGAGTATTATTTTTTATTTTTTTTACTATTTCAAATTCGAATCTTTTATTGCAATCCCATAATGTACATTTTCAGGTAATAGGTAAAATAATTCTATACACAATAATGGAGACTGTCGGGCACAGCAAATGTTTATATAAGTAGAGAGAGGCAGAGCAGTTTCTTTTATTTTATTATTAAGTTGGCATTATTTCTAAATCTATCTTATAATAATATCCTATTAATCTATATCTCTATTCATATTATACTTATTCTAAAAATATTTTATATGCTGTCTATCTATTCTTTTATTATTTATTTAGTTATATTTTTTAAATTGCTTATTTGTTTATCTCCTTGGTATAAAACGTTTTTTAATTTTTTTTTTATTAGTAGTGTACTATTATTATAATTATGTATTATTATTGGATTTATCAGTCAAATATTCCTGTATTGTAAAATAGCTTTTTTTAAATTAAGTATTGCTTAAATTTATTTACAAACATATTGGTTTTCTTTTGTTGCTTTATGTTTTCTGGTTATTTATTATAAATTTTCAAATAACATTTTATTATTATTTTGTATTTTATTTATTTATTTTATTGTTATTATTTACTGTTTTATTTTTTTTATTATGGTCAGAAAGAGGTGTCTCATGAGATGATAAAAAACAGAGAGGTATGGAAGAGGAAGACATGCTGCGCCGACAAATGAATTGGGATAAGGGCAAGAGAATGATGATGATTTGACATTACATATTTACATTTTCAAGTTTCTATTTTTGCTATTTTGTGTTTATTACTCTGAATAGGAGGATCATATTTTTTTATTACGATTTTGTTTATTGTCTGGCACTTGGAGTGTTTTAGACGGACTATCCAAATATCCTTTCTTATTGTTCTTCGTGTCGTTGAGCTCCTTAGGTTAAGAGTTGAGCTACACGATCACTGACAAATGTTTGTTTCTTCTCAGAGTAGGAACACTGGCCCCATCGAATTTTAAAACATAACATGATGAGACGTGTAAAAGTGTTTTGTAAAACCAATTTACACAAAAAATTAAAATATGGTTTATGAACCATTAAGTGTAATACATAAAATCATGCCTGTAATTCCCGAAGGGTAAGGCAGAGGTGTATTTAATAGTAAACCCACATTCCGCCGTTTATGTTAATAGGGGGCGAGCCTATTACCACCAACCGGGCACAAATCTAGACTCCGTGGCTGCTACCTAATACCGCTTAATGTAATAAACTGTAGTAGGTACTTATTATTTACAAAATGCGAAATAGATTATGCTCAATTTTGCTTTGCGTTCAACTCAAATGCTTTGCTTTCATTTGTTTTTTATTCTTTTATTTTGTTTCAATAACTTACGAATTGTCAAACAGTAAGTATAACTTTATGTCTACCGTCGTTTTAATGTATGTGGGTCAGTGACGAAGCGTCAATAATACAAAAAGGTCAAAAAACTAATTTTATTATTTATTTAGTATATATTTTAGTTTTTTTTTGTTTGTTTTAACCTCATTTTCGATATCAGCGACTCCTAAAACCACTATATTGACACTCATGTCGAATAATCCAAAAAAATTCGTCGGTGCCATATGGAATTTTAGTTTTTACCGTTGAGAAGTTCGTAATCAAATCACCTAGTAGCCCGAAAAAATAAAACTATAAATACTATAATATTTTATTTAAGAATTATTTTCCTACTCCTATTCGTTAAGGAGTTATACCTTTCATCATCAACTCAACAACATGAGGTGATAACTGCTAGATGCGAATACTTAAATAACTTTATAAAAAAACACGAAACACATAATGCCTATAAAATTTGAGGGTGGCCCTCGATTACCCTGAGATGCCATCATCAGATCCTGACATGGGATCATGATAATGGGACCACCTCGGGAGTTTATTCTTCCGAATAAAAGAAGAATTTATAAATGACGGAGTTAAAACGTTTCTCCCCTACATAGTCTCGATTCCTACCTTGTCATAACTCGATAATATTCGGCTTACTTAGTTCCCTACTAAACGGTTCTGCGAGCGACAGAGGTCAAGTGAGCGTGCTCATACGAATTTAGTTCTGAATTCTGAACCCGAGCACGGACCTATTTGGCACTGTCTGTTGCTTTCTTTGTTGACATGAAAAATGTTGGCATTTTTGTAATATTTTTAATTCTATGATGTAATAAATATTTTGACTAAAGTAGACACTACGTAGAGTGTAATTTTCCCGAAGGGAAGCCGGTGGGAATCGAGTTATGGGCACGCTACGTCATCGGTGTGTATGTATTATTTACTTTTTTTGTGGGATTGTGTTAAGTGCTACAGATAATATTGTTGCACGAGTCATCGTTACAGTTTTACTGCTATATTCTCAAATTTATCGCAGTACCTCCTTCGCACGGTTCCTCACCCTAGAAATATAAATTTTATTGTTCGTTATTATGTATTACATAATATTCTATGATTTTACTTCTCAGTGTAGTACACTTAACCTCCGTAACCTTTTAGTAAACGATTTTTTATTTAATTGTAGGTAGTTACTTGATACCTATTTGTTCTTTCTCGTAATATACAGGATGTCCACAAAATAGTACAAGATAGTGCAGGGGTGTGATTGGGTTACAGATATACAGTTAGGTATACTTTTTTAAAATTTGGAGGAGGCCTTTACCTGAGAGGGGTTCCAGTCAATGGAATATTGCCTACCTATTTAAAAAATATATTTGTAATAGTAGTTATAATTAGGTCTATATAATATTAAGATAATTTAGGTTACATAGATTTTTTTAAACTTTTCTAATTATTTTCTTTTGTAAACTAAGTATAAAGGTAGTTATAACATTATTTGAGTTAATTAACTTGTATAAAACTGGAAATAAAAGGCTTTTTTTTTTTTCTTTTTCCAAAATATCGAAAAATCTCTTATCATAAATTATCAGAGTAGGTAATTTGTAAAACTTGCGACCCACGGATGCCCCTCAAGTTAAAGGGGAAAATATACAAGTCCGTGATTAGACCTGTCGTACTGTATGGATCAGAGTGCTGGGCTTTGAAAAAGATGGATGAAAAACGATTGCATGTAGCGGAGATGAGAATGTTGAGATGGATGTGCGGAGTGTCAAGAATGGATAAAGTGAGGAATGAGTATATTAGAGGAAGTTTGAAAGTAGCACCTGTTACAGAAAAATTGAAAGGAAGTCGTTTATCTTGGTATGGTCATGTAATGAGGAGGGATGAAACGCATGTCACTAAAAAAGTGATGGATATAAATATTGATGGATGGAGAGGGAGAGGAAGGCCAAAGAAAAGATGGATGGATTGTGTGAGGAATGATATGAATGAGAAAGGAATAAATGCCACCTTGACGTGTAACAGGGAAGAATGGAAGAAGAAAACGTGTTGCGCCGACTCCAAATAGAATGGGATAAGGGCAGGAAGATGATGATCAGAGTAGGTAATTATTCCTCGAGAACCACTGCGCCGATCTCAAGTGAATTGGTGAGGGCAGTTCTCACTTCGACACTGATTAAGATAATGACGAAAGAATACTCATCGCGGGATTACACCTAAAAGTTATCATTTGTTCAAAAACCATTTTATTTAACTCCAAGTTGGTTGTTGCATAATTATACCTAATGCATATGGAATTTTTGACGAGTACAAAAGGTATTTCTCATTCACCCATCAGTGGGATACAGCCGCTTGTATCTACTGCCACTTTGTGATCAGCCCCCATATTCACAAACGCTTCCATTTGGTTTCGTTTCAGAAAGAATCGGTGATCTGTAGAAGATTATATCCCGCAATAAAAGACCGATGTTTGTCAAACAACTGCAGAACAATACCCAATACCGGAACACTCCATCCTCCGCACTGTGAGACATGTTAATGTTTCAAAACATACCATAACTAATTAGCTTGTCATCGTTAGATCATACCCGACTGTCTTATTGGATGTTGTATTATAATATTCCAACAATGTAAACATATCCGGAATTGGTCACTATCAGATAGATAGGTGTGGATAGACAGGTGTTCTCGCAATACTCTTCGATGTTTGCTCACGGTGAGCAGAGCAGTGCGAATAGTCAGGGCTGCCCTAGATTTTAGCGCGGTGAGGATGAGGTCAGCGCATTCGTCGCTGACGCTTATAGAGGCGTAGGACCGGAAGTAAGATCCGCCAGTCGCTTGGAACCCTGGAAATAGCTCAAAGGAGGCGCCCGGGACTTTCAGGAATGGATCCGATGCGTGCAGCATTTCCCAGACAGGCAAAAAGGGCTATAGCCCATGGCAAGCGCGGAAACGTTGATTACGAGGGAAGGTCACACCTCGCAGCGGTGTACAATGACTAAGCATGAAATGAGCACGTGGTAACGATATGATCATAGCCTTGAACCGTAGGGGTTCTCATCCCACATGTGACAAGAGCAATTGAGCAAGCAGCGTGGCAGCAGGGCTTAACAATTGATGAACAGTGCAGTTAAACATACGTGCTGAACAGTAATACAGTTAGATTAGATAGGACGTGCCTACCTGGACATAGATTAACCGAGAAAACACAAAGATTTTACCCTAACACAAGGGGTGTAATATAAAGGATTGACGATGAGCATGGAAAAGGAACGATTCTGCTCAAACGCTAGGCAATAATTGTCGTTAGCCGGGAAGTCATGAAGGCATCCTAATAAATAATCATGTTAAACAAAATAGTGTGGTCATAGCAAGTATAATAATATCGTAAAACAAAGGTATGATGCATACAGTCTTTTAAGTACGTCATTCACCGGACGGCGGCGGCGGGTATAGCGTGATCGCAATGTTTGCAACTCAATTTATAGTAATTTATCATTTCAAAATAAACACTGAAGTCGACATTCTATTTATTTTACCATTATTGTTTGGTCCGTAGAACGACGTATTGAATATACCGTTTGAAATAGAGGTGTATTTCATTTGGCAAATAATTCATTTGGACAAAAGTTTGTCAACAAGAGCGTGTCGCCTGTTGGAAAGCGTAGAGAATTCACATTGCTATGACTAACGCAAAGTAAAAGTACCCTTAATGTAGCCGAAAGGCACTTTATTTCCCCGTATTTTTTTGTTTTTAGAATATACGTTTTAATGACTATAACTTTACTATAAATACCTCCACGAACCCTGTACCAATGCCTCCAAATGTTTTAAGTACCTTACATTGAGTCTTACCGTAAAACGTGATATTAAAACATTACTTATTTTTGCTTAAAGTTACATGTCCAGAATTCTGGATTTACGACGGTTTGCTTTGTGACGGTCCGTTTATACCTTGTATTTATTTCGTCAGAAAATTAGTCAATTGCTGAGTTATTTCAAGTAGGTTTTAGATTATTATAGAGTAATCCACGAATACTGAAACGTCACTCAAAATTTAAGGGCTGCTTAACATTTGAGCAGCTCCTAAACTTTAGATTTCGTATGGTCAAACGTCAGTATTCGGGGGTAAGAGTCCTAAAGCTCGTTGGGTTGACGACATTGTCAAAGTCGCAGGAAACACCTGGATGAGAGACGCACAGGATCGGGACATACGGCGGAAAAAAGGGGTGCCCAGCAGTGGGTAATTCCGGGCTGATATGATGATGATGATGATGAAGAGCCCGCGACGAAGAAAAACATGAGAGTTGTCTATGTATGTCCCTAATACTCATTATTATTTATGAGTGTCTGACTGGGGTTTGTAACTGTACCAAGTGTCTGAAAATGAATGACGTGGTTTGTAATGTTATTCCAAGTGAAATATATAAAAACTGACCTTTATACTTTAACGTCCGAAGGTACTAATTTTATGCACCTTGTACTTGCACCTTGTAACTTTCATAGCAACCGTGACCCAAACTTCGTTACGTTCATACCTGTTTTAGGAACATGCACAGACAACTCTCAGGTTTTTATAAAATAACGTAGATATATCTGATCGTAGCGGGCTCTTGATATATTACGCAGTGTAGTAATAACCATACGTCCTTGAGAAAGTCAGAGGTGACAACAATGACAGACACACGGTAGCAATGTCAACATTACAATGATTTTTATTTCTGTCAGTTAAAGTTTTTGTTAGGTTTTTTTTTATTTTATTCTGTTCGGGAAACTTACAGCTAATACAAACAGTTTCCATAAAAACCGGCCAAGTGCATGTCGGACCACGCACAATGTAGGGTTCCGTAGTTGCCCATCAAAATATGTAACTTACTAAACTGATTAACCTACCTGCATCCGAACGATGATTTTTATTGTAAAAATAAAACAAACTTACATTTGCAGTTTTGAAACCTGCTCTCCCATACATTATGTATAGAAAAATATTAAATATTTTTCTATAAGTTGGTCGACTATTACTCGTAAACTTGTAAAGTCTACTTAGCTGTGATAGTTTTCCTTTTATTTTCGTTATATATAGGGTGTAAATTAACCCATCACACAGCCGTCAACCAAGCATTCTGTACATCAAACTAAGTACCACTGCGCAAAAATTTTTGCTGGGAAACGACTTTTTTTTTGGGTCAAAAATCACATTTAACGGTAAAACTCAATGTAGCACTGCTAAAACATTGTGCTAGTGGATGCTTTGAATAGTAAACGGGTCATGGAGGTAATTTAAGTACAGTTAAAACCTGAAAAACTAGTATTTACAAAAACAGCTGTGAAAAATTTGGAACTTTGACCCCCAATATCTCCGTAACTCGGAGGTTCCCAGGTATGGTCTAGAACAAAAAAAAATATCGTAGTGGTGGGGAGAACAAGTGGCCTTCGTTTGCGTTAAGGGTACTTTTACACCCTATTTGCTACTACCATGATTTTTTTTCACACGCCCAAACACAACCCGTATGGGTGGTTTAAGTTGCCACACTTGAGTCTAACAAAAAATTGCACTTTAAAGCTTAATATTTCACAGACGAATTTCTTAATCGAAAAACTGTATGAGCAAACTTGCAATATTTTTAAAGACCTATCCAACGACATTCCACACAATGAACTTCACGAGAAAAAAAAAATCATCTCCACTTTAATGTGTACTGGAGATAACCTTAACAAAAATAATTTTCAAAATTTTATTTTAGCACTGTCGGCGTAACTAATTTGTATATTCATGCCAAATTACAGCTTTCTAGTACTAAGAGTCTTTGAGTAATAGTGCGGACGGACGGACAGACAAACGGACATGGCTGGCGAAACTACAAGGGTTCCATATTGACTACGAAACCCTAAAATATGAATTGGAAGGTCATTTACAAGTTTCCACTAACAAATACATGAAACAAAAAAGAACAAAGAGAAAGTAATTACAAAATAGCTTTACTAACATGAATTAGGAAACAGCACCCACGATTGATTAAACTAACAAAATAAAATTTAAAAATAAATAAAAACCATGCAGACACAAAACAAAACGTTTGGTGTGCTATCTATGGTATTTATTATCTGTCAAAGGAATAAGGATATCAATGAACGTGGGAAACAAACGTATTGATATAATTATGTCGGTTTACCATAGAGGGAGGTACAAGGGCCAAGGGGGAATAAAAAATATACGGAAAAATACTGCCCGGAAGGGGCGAACGACAGTAATTATAGTGCCAGGAGACATAATTGTAGAAAAATATAGAAAATACACGAAACATTTTGCAATAAAGTTCCATAATTATTGTTTACCGCTGTCCGCTAGCAGTTGCTGGTTCCCACCACAAACAGAAGGGTTTATTCGTTTCTTAGAATGAGGAACCGTTGAATTCGTCAGACCAATCGAATGTGTCACTCTGTCTACAAACTGTAGACACGTTCGAGCGATTTCAATAACTAGGTACTGAGAATGCCAAATTTTGGGCTGAGTCAATTTGATTTGTTATCGACACAGTAAGGAGAAAGGACAAATTAATGGCCGATGCGGCTCCGGACACCGGACTTAGGCAGATTATAAAGGTGTAAAAGTCCCTTCACGAAACCAAAAAGCACTTGTTTTCCCCATAACAGCGATCATTTTTTTGTTCTAGCTAAACCTTTCCTTCTAATTACGGATATACAGGATGTAAATTTTTGTTTTTTTTTTGCGGTCAAAATCACATTTTAAAATATTGTGCCAGTGTGCTTTGAATAATAAACGCATCATGGAGGTCATTTAAGTAAAGTTATAACCTGAAAAACTAGTATTTACAAAAACAGCTGTGAAAAATTTGGAACTTTGACTCCCAATATCTTCGTAACTAGGGGGTTCCCAGGTATGTTCTAGAACAAAAAAATGATGATTCACATTTTAATATATTATAACAACGTTGTATCCTGTTACTTTTATCTCGTTGGATTCCCCAGATTGAATGACGATAGCCCAATTATATTTATACTGAGAGTTGCTTTTTTCCTTCCTTATTAGAATCAGAGTCATTCATACTCAATTATAAATTAATTGATAAATTTCTTTGTACGCAGCAAAATCATTTACAGAAAAATTGAAAGGAAGTCGTTTATCTTAGTATGGTCATGTAATGAGGAGGGATGAAAAGCATGTGACTAAAAAAGTGATGGATATAAATATTGATGGATGGAGAGGGAGTGGAAGGCCAAAGAAAAGATGGATGGATTGTGTGAGGAATGATATGATTGAGAAAGGAATAAATGCCACCTTGACGTGAAACAGGGAAGAATGGAAGAAGAAAACGTGTTGCGCCGACCCCAAATAGAATGGGATAAGGGCAGGAAGATGATGATATGATTGTCATGTCAACAAGTGACTCATTGCAGTCCTTCGTCCTGACATGTTGACAACGATGCTCAAAAAGGCATATATTATGGCTGAATAAAAAAAGACCCAACTAAAAGCAAAGAAAAAGCACATTTGGCAGCAGGCAGTATCCGTTTGAATATAAAATTAATACCTTTTTAACTTTTTAGTTAATTTAAAAAATTAAATAAATTCACAGACATTTTAACTTCACTTCAATTCGATTTGTCATTTCGAATAACCAACTTCAAATCGTTATAGGGTATGTACATTTTAATTTAAATAATGTTTTGAGAAACCTGAAGATAATACGATAGTTGACAAAAAAATCTAATTAGTCAGTCAGATAAGATATCCAAAAAATATTAGACACATCATTTTTCTTTTTTCACGAAAACAAAATATAAAGGCGATACAGTCTTTCCAGAACTCGTCTGACGTCACATTGCAGTACATTTTTACGGGCCAGTGACGTCGAAAACCTCCACTCATGATCTTTGACGCGTTTTGTCTTCGTAATTTTTTATTGATCTGATAAAACTAAACACACGTATCCAATATTTTTCCTAAATCTATCTGACGGACTAAACGGATTTTATTTTGACATGAAACATCCCTATTATCAAATACGTATTCGATGATATAATACCCCACTTGACAGAGTTCGTCAATATGTTTTTCCTTTTCACAATATGGCATCTTAAGACAATAGGATTGACATAACAATCATCAAAATGGGCCCATGCGTTAGTTTCTAGAGCGCCACATATGAACAAACTTACATATTGTATTGGCTGATAAACACATTACCCTCCTTTGCGTCCCACAAAGAACTGTTGTAATCGTAAATTAATTTAATTTTTGTCTTTCATACAGCACATTAAGGGGATCACAGCAGTGGATGACTTTGACGATTTGACCTCTGTACTGGCTTTTGTTTATTTTTCGGCCCCTACCGGCAAACGACTGTACTACAGAAAAACGTACCAAAGAACAGAAATGTGTCGCAGAGTGGTCATCGTATTTGCCTAACATATTTTGTTTATCTTGGAGTACCTACATCATAATGTATGAATAAAATATTTAATAATAAATTATACACTTTGACTAATGAAGTAATAACCTAGCTTTCATTAGTTATTTCACTGAGCACAGGTACTCCTACGATACATTCTTAAGGTCTGATAAAGACCAGGTAACTGCTTATCGCTTCTCAGTCACGGATATAGTCAGAATGCTCCAGCTTTCAGCTAACTGAGCACGAATGCTACTACATGATACATTTTGAAGGTCTGACGATGACCACCTAAGTGCTTATCGGTTCTCAGTGACTGATGTAGTTAGAATGACCTAGCTTTCAAATTTTATCTATCTGAGCACGTATTCTACTACATGATACATTATGAAGGTCTGATGATGACCAGCTAAGTGATTATCGGTTCTCAGTGACGGATATAGTTAGAATGCTCCAGCTGTCAGCTTTTATCTTATTAAGCACGGATGCTACTACATGATACATTTTGAAGGTCTGATGATGACCAGCTAAGTGCTTATCGGTTCTCAGTGACGGATGTAGTTAGAATAACCTAGCTTTCAAATTTTATCTGTCTGAGCACGGATGCTACTACATGATACATTTTGAAGGTCTGATAATGACCAGCTAAGTGCTAATTGGTTCTCAGTGACGGATATAGCTAGAATGACCTAGCTTTCAGATTTTATCTTATTGAGCACGGATGCTACTACATGATACATTTTGAAGGTCTGACGATGACCAGCTAAGTGCTTATCGGTTCACAGTGACGGATATAGCTAGAATGACCACCATCAGGTAAATGGCACCATCAGTCTCCAAGGCCTCTTCGAGCTCTTTCAAATGAGTTCACACACGACGGTTCTACGTGGTGCCATCAATGAGATCCTATACTTACCTTCGGAGTCTACCATCAGGTAGCTAGTATCATCAGTCTCCAAGGCCTCCTCGAGCTCTTTCAAATGAGTCCAAACACGATGGTTCTACTCGGTGCCGTCAATGAGATCCTATACCCACCTTCGGAGTCCACCATTAGGTACGAGACATCATTAGTAATCCAGATCTCCATCTTCCATCAAACGAAATTCTCAAGACAAAATAATTAAAACGATAAAACAATTAACACCATTAAAACAATAACATACATTACATAACATCGCGCCTGTAATCCCCAAAGGGTTAGGCAGAGGTGTACCTAATAGTAGGCGTGATGTTATGTTATGTATGTTATTATTTTAATGATTTTAATTGTTTTATCGCTTTTAGCGATAAAACAATTGTAGTCGTTCTTGTAGCACGGATGCTACTACATGATACATTTTGAAGGTCTGATGATAACCAGCTAAGTGCTTATCGGTTCTCAGTGACGAACGTAGTTAGCATGACGTAACTTTAAAATTTTATCGATCTGAGCACGGATGCTACTACATTATATATTCTAAAGGTCTGATGATGACCAGCTAAGTGCTAATTGGTTTTCAGTGACGAATATAGCTAGAATGACCTAGCTTTCAAATTTTATCGATCTGAGCACGGATACTACTACATGATACATTTTAAAGGTCTGATGATGATCAGCTAAGTGCTTATCGGTTCTCAGTGACGGCCGGTGTAGTGAGAATGACCTAACTTTCAGATTTTATCTTATTGAGCACGGATGCTACTACATGATACATTTTGAAGGTCTGATGATGATCAGCTAAGTGCTTATCGGTTCTCAGTGACGGATGTAGTTAGAATGTCTTAGCTTTCAGATTTTATCGATCTGAGCACGGATACTAATACATGATACATTTTGAAGGTCTGATGATGATCAGCTAAGTGCTTATCCGTTCTCAGTGACGGGTGTAGTTAGAATGACCACCATCAGGTAAATGGCACCATCAGTCTCCAATGCCTCCTCGAGCTCTTTCAAATGAGTCCAAACACGATGGTTCTACGCAGCGCTGTCAATGAGATCCTGTACCCACCTTCGAAGTCCACCGTCAAGTAAATGGCATCATCAGTCTCTAAGGCCTCCTCGAGCTCTTTCAAATGAGTCCAAACACGACGATTCTACGCAGTGCCGTCAATGAGATCCTTTACTTACCTTTGGAGTCCACTATCAGGTAAATGACATTATCAGTCTCCAAGGCGTCCTCGAGGTCTCAACACCATTAAAATAATAAGATACATAACATAACATCACGCCTACTATTAGGTACACCTCTGCCTAACCCTTCGGGGATTACAGGCGTGATGTTATGTAATGTATGTTATTATTTTAATGGTGTTAATTGTTTTATCGCTTTTAATTATTTTGTCTTGAGAATTTCGTTTGATGGAAGATGAAGATCTGGATGACTGATGATGTCTCGTACCTGATGGTTAACTCCGAAGGTAGGTATAGGATCTCATTGACGGCACTGAGTAGAACCATCGTGTTAGGACTCATTTGAAAGAGCTCGACGGGGCCTTGGAGACTGATGATACCAGCTACCTGGTGGTAGACTCCGAAGGTAAGTATAGGATCTCATTGATGGCACCACGTAGAACCGTCGTGTGTGGACTCATTTGAAAGAGCTCGAAGAGGCCTTGGAGACTGATGGTGCTATTTACCTGATGGTGGTCATTCTAGCTATATCCGTCACTGTGAACCGATAAGCACTTAGCTGGTCATCATCAGACCTTCAAAATGAATCATGTAGTAGCATCCGTGCTCAATAAGATAAAATCTGAAAGCTAAGTCATTCTATCTACATCCGTCACTGAGAACCGATAAGCACTTAGCTGATCATTATCAGACCTTCAAAATGTATCATGTAGTAGCATCCGTGCTCAATAAGATAAAATCTGAAAACTAAGTCATTCTAACTACATCCGTCACTGAGAACCGATAAGCACTTAGCTGATCATCATCAGACCTTCAAAATGTATCATGTAGTAGCATCCGTGCTCAGATCGATAAAATTTTAAAGCTAGGTCATTCTAGCTATTTCCGTCATTGAGAACCAATTAGCACTTAGCTGGTCATCATCAGACCTTCAAAATGTATCATGTAGTAGCATCCGTGCTCAGATCGATAAAATTTTAAAGCTAGGTCATTCTAGCTATATCCATCACTGAGAACCAATTAGCACTTAGCTGGTCATCATCAGACCTTCAAAATGTATCATGTAGTAGCATCCGTGCTTAATAAGATAAAAGCAGAAAGCTGGGTCATTCTAACTACATCCGTCACTGAGAACCGATAAGCACTTAGTTGATCATCATCAGACCTTCAAAATGAATCATGTAGTGGCATCTGTGCTCAATAAGATAAAATCTGAAAGCTAAGTCATTCTATCTACATCCGTCACTGAGAACCGATAAGCACTTAGCTGATCATCATCAGACCTTCAAAATGTATCATGTAGTAGCATCCGTGCTCAATAAGATAAAATCTGAAAGCTAAGTCATTCTAGCTATATCCGTCACTGAGAACCAATTAGCACTTAGCTGGTCATCATCAGCCTTCAAAATGTATCATGTAGTAGCATCCGTGCTCAGATCGATAAAATTTGAAAGCTAGGTCATTCTAGCTATATCCATCACTGAGAACCAATTAGCACTTAGCTGGTCATCATTAGACCTTCAAAATGTATCATGTAGTAGCATCCGTGCTCAATAAGATAAAAGCAGAAAGCTGTAGCATCATAACTGTATCCGTCACTGAGAACCGATAAGCACTTAACTGATCATCATCAGACCTTCAAAATGTATCATGTAGTAGCATCCGTGCTCAATAAGATAAAATCTGAAAACTAAGTCATTCTAACTATATCCGTCACTGAGAACCGATAAGCACTTAGCTGGTTTTCATCAGACCTTCAAAATGTATCATGTAGTAGCATCCGTGCTACAAGAACGACCACATTTAGCGATAAAACAATTAAAATCATTAAAATAATAACATACATAACATAACATCACGCTTACTATTAGGTACACCTCTGCCTAACCCTTTGGGGATTACAGGCGCGATGTTATGTAATGTATGTTATTGTTTTAAAGGTGTTAATTGTTTTATCGTTTTAATTATTTTGTCTTGAGAATTTCGTTTGATGGAAGATGAAGATCTGGATGACTGATAATGTCTCGTACCTGATGGTGGACTCCGAAGGTGGTGTATAGGATCTCATTGACGGCACTGAGTAGAACCATCGTGTTTGGACTCATTTGAAAGAGCTGCACTTAGCTGGTCATCATCAGACCTTCAAAATATATTATGTAGTAGCATCCGTGCTCAATAAGATAAAATCTGAAAGCTAGGTCATTCTAACTACATCCGTCAATGAGAACCAATTAGCCCTTAGCTGGTTATCATCAGACCTTTAAAATGTATCATGTAGTAGCATCCGTGCTCAGATCGATAAAATTTGAAAGCTAGGTCATTCTAGCTATATCCGTCAATGAGAACCAATTAGCACTTAGCTGGTCATCATCAGACCTTCAAAATGTATCATGTAGTAGCATCCGTGCTCAATAAGATAAAATCTGAAAGCTAGGTCATTCTAACTACATCCGTCACTGAGAACCGATAAGCACTTAGCTGATCATCATCAGACCTTCCAAATGTATCATGTAGTAGCATCCGTGCTCAATGAGATAAAAGCTGAAAGTTCGAGCATTCTGACTATTTCCGTGACTGAGAACCGATAAGCAGTTACCTGGTCTTCATCAGACCTTCAAAATGTATCATGTAGTATGAGAGACCATCATTAGGTACGAGACATCATCAGTCATTTAGATCTCCATCTTCCATCAAACGAAAATCTCAAGACATAATTGTTAGATAACATAACATCACGCCTGTAATTCCCGAAGGGTTAGGCAGAGGTGTACCTAATAGTACACCCACATTTCGCCAGTTATGTTTAAGTCCCTTATAATAGGGGCGAGCCTATTGCCATCAACCGGGCATAAATCCAGACCCGTGGCTGTTACTTATAATTTCCTGATGGAAAAACCCAATAACACTTTGCCCGACCCGGGAATCGAACCCAGGACCTCATGCTCAGCATCGTGCTTACGACCACTAGACCAACGAGGCAGTCCAAAATTAAAATAATATCATAGATATATCTATATACCAAAATATCTACTAAGAAACGTAGGTAATTTACCAATAGTTTTGGAGAGCTCGGCCACGCGTCACTTTACGTTTATTAGGCATAGTCAGCTTAGTCTATGATAGGTGCAAACAACAAAACGAAATTACAAACTACTTTAAATATATTTACAAACTTATTTTCTGTTCTTATTTTACGAAATATTGATAACTATACAATTTACAATATGTTTTAATTCAGAAAACATTAAAAACGTGAACTTTTGAATTTTATTTGTGAAGTAATGACATGCGTGCAGTCCACCCGTGACAACAGTCATCGAGACACTGGCGCAGCGCGTTCCAAGTATGCGCGACGGGTTTTGCGCCGCATTTGCCTCAAAATGTCGGGAATTAATTTATTATTTTAAATTTTTATTACAAATCAGAAAAAATAAACAATATGGATTGTTAAATACATCACTACGTATTTTTGGGTATAAAATTCATACCGAACTATTCAGCCGTTACAGAGACAAAATTCGATTTAGGTTAAGACATTCTACGATTTTTTATTAAATAATGTGAAGGTTTATTAAAATTTTAAACAATACGAATTATTTGTGATGACTTTAAGTATAACATATATTTTTTATATGGAAATCGTACGGAAGGATTCCTCAACAAATTTCTTTAAACATACGTCGTTTTTGGGATTTTAGCAACGCAACGGCCTTAAGTTCCCTAACGTCCTTACGGAGAATATAGAATATGAATGAGATTGACTGAATCATTAATCTCACTTATATTCTCCCAACATACTCTAATCTAGCCAGAAGCCAGTAAGGCTCAGACGGCACCTAACGACAGCCTGAATCAAAATAAAGTGCGCAGTATGTGTGACATTCGTTCTGTGCTACCGTACTTACTGTTTTGCGCGTTTTAGTGCTAACTTCTAAACTAAACATTTAATTGACATCGAACTATTAAACGAGAGTAAACCACTGTGGAACATGACTGAGCTTATTGAGGTTCCGACCTCGACCTTAAACCTCGGAAATGAAGCATATTGCGACTTGATCTAGTTCTCGTTCAAACCTACTGACTCTCCTCTCTCTCATCTCTGTACGTCGCAGCGTATCCTTCGATCATTCAAGTTATTATTTGACGTTAACAGATGTCGCTCCTTCTAATCAATTCTTTAAGGTGAAGGCGACAAGGTAGCCCGCGAAATTCTCTTGTCTGATCTCTTGAGAAAACGGCATTCTTGAGACCTTTATGAACTGTGACGGTTTTATTGGTGATTTTAATCATTATTACTCAGTAAATAGACATTTGTTACTGCCACGAATCCTATTTTATTTAACATACAACTTGATACTGACCGGCAAATTGCAAAAGACGTAAGAAAATTCGAATTTCGCGGGCTACCTTGTCGCATCAACCTTAATAGGTTAATGCAGCATCTCACTTGGAGTGCTAAATGGTTCCTTATTAATACAATAACGGAGCCCTTCAAGGATTAAAAGAGTTTTTTTGCAGCCAATTCATAATACACTTGGTAAGTAAAAACGCATCAGGAGCCACTTTCAAAGTTTCAACTACCTTATCTAACGAGCAATTCTTGAATCTTCGAAACGATTTTCAGGGAATTTAGTATGCAAGGTTTCGGGGCCGATAAATCGATCTAGCTATATATATCTATTTCGTAGATAAGGGCCACCCCCCCCCCCCAAGGGAATGGTCGGACAGAAAGACTTACGAGTGATTACTATTTATTATAAATTGATAATACAAATTATTATTAAATTATTATAATTGGGCGGGTCACGTCAGCCGCATGCACGATGACCGCTGGGAAAAAGTCTCCACACGATGGTTACCGGAAGACGGTCGGCGCCGCCGAGGTCGGCCCAGAAAGAGGTGGCGAGACGATTTGGACGCGCACCACGACGGCTGGTTCGAGGTGGCTCAGGAAAAGAACGTGGAAGGAATTGGGGGAGGCCTTTGCCGAGCAGTGGGACAGTACAGGCTAGAGAAAAAAAAACAAATTTAATGCACAATATGTAGGTATGTAGATGTAGGTAACTAGGCAGCGATACCGAGAGATTGCAAGTCGTTTATAGGCATCGTAAAAACCCGCCAGCATCGATATTAAAGAAGGCACAATATATAGCTGTGATGCAGATACCTAATCTGCGCGGTTTTTCCTTGACTCGTATGAGAAATTAACATGCTCTATTATTGTCTCATGGCCATGATATTTATTATATTTAAAGGACCGTCTCACTTACTGCTTGACGCATCTTCACCCAACTTGATACCTACAACACTGCAACGTTGTAAATGTCCTTTTTGTTACTGAATGTTGTTACTGTCATCAATAGTGGGCAGTGGCTGGTAATCTGACGACCTCGATAGACCAGCCCACGGTCAATGCATCGCCTCACAAACCAGTCTGGCATATTCTTTTATTAATAACGACTACTAGTTATGTTGCTAGTAAGTAACCTGCTAGTCTGTTCGTGTTTTTTTGCAAGAGTGTAGCGTGATTCCAAGTACCTATACACCTCAGTATTTTCCATTTTTGTGATCACTTTTTTAATCCCATATAATTTGGAGTTCATTAAAAGAAACTTCACATGTTATTATTGTATATACCTGTATTTGTACAGCTGGGTAAAATACTGTTTACGTTACTTAAAGCGGTCTCGATTCTGAGCTACTTCTGGCTTTCTCAAGGAAGACGCGCGAAGAGAAGACGCACGTTCTTGAGTTCAGTCAATTTTTTTTTTTTTTATTTGCAATGGGCTTGCTCTTGACCTCAATCTTACCAATTTTATTGTCATCATTCTGTTTCATTGTCATCTTGACGTGGCAAGAGGAAAATGGTCGACCTGTCTATACTATACCTAACATACATCCATTTTTCACTAACATTGAAATATGATAAAGTTTTCTGATTTATTCTTTATCTTTAAATAGAATAAAACAAAGTCACTCCCGCTGTTTGTACGCTGAGATATTTAAAAGTACGTACTTAATAGATTTTAATTCTGTTTCTTCCAATAGGTAGAGTGAATTTAGAGGAAGTTTATATGTAGTATGCATGCTCATTATAGTAGAGAAAAGCCGAGAAATGTAGTGTGTAATGTAAATTACACTCGCGCCAAGTCGGGGCGGGTCGCTAATTAAAAATTAAACCACAACAGAATAGGTGTTGACAAGTTTGCTTTACTAGTACCTATGTGGTTCACAAGTGTTTTTCAATTTCCCATAAGTAATTGAAGTAACTTTGTTAACATATTTTTTTATTACTAATAATGTTCATCATTTTACTTGTATTTTCATTCTGAGTGGTTTCAAGTATAGTTTTCAATTCAGGAAGTACTTAGCTCAAATGACTGGGCTTTTTGAACTTTCACAATTATCTTAAATTGCCCTATTTTCTTAAACGAACAACGAAAGAGCCATCGACTAATCAATCATGAACAACGCGCTTGCAATCACTTTACCAACGAATAACTAACAAACTTGACCTGCGCCTTCACATGGAGCGTGCTCAATTGGCAAACGCACGAATAATGTACAATTTGTGTGCACGCATATCGCGATACTGAGTCGTATGATATTATTTGTGTGTCCCGGTGGCTCTTAAGGAAACATCTCGAAGAACTGATTTATTTGTTTAGTGGTAAATATTATTTGGTAATAAATGTTAAGTTGAGTGTAGAGATCTTTTAAGAAATGTTTTATGCCACAATATCGACGCCCAACGAGATCCTTCAGCTTCAGCTCTTGGGCATTCAAACCTAGCTGAGGAACAAGCCGTTTTGGCAGTACGTAAGATAGTCCCACAAAACGCACTGCCTTCTTACGTACAACTGGTGGAGAAACTCCTATAAACTTACTTACATGAGTACGTCTTTCGTTATTGGACTATTGTGGTATGTCACAATTTAATCTTCTTCTTCTATCGAACGATCTATCAGAAGACCTTCCACCTGGGCACACGTTGCCATGGCCGACTTAGAAATCTCTAAACCGACTTCGGCCGTCGGCGGCCATGTGATGGCTTCCGGCCACCGTAGACACGGGCCTGTGGACGGTTAGTAATGGGCTAACTCACCAGCGTCCGTCCTAAGACGATGACAAACCGTGACGACGGCGCGTTCGTATTCCACGCGTGCCTCAAAGAGATGTCAGCAACATTGCAGGGGCCCGCAAGGCCCTACGCCTGTCGGGGCTTCAGGTTGTTCGAAAGAGATACCGCGGTCTCGGACACACAGAGCTAAGAAGGCACATGGGTAGTTTTTCGTCAGTAGAAGTCTGACACTCCCTACCGCTCCGGCCAGAGCGGGAGGAGTCATTTGATGTTTTCCCACATTCCTAAAAATCCTAATTCGGCCCAAGTCGGTAGGAGCAAACACAATCTCTCTAGATTTCCAAATAGGGTTCTTGGACGGCTCAAACATCAAGTGCGTATGTGACGTGTGCCCACAGACAATGGCCCACCTTCCATGCTGCACCGCGTCCTACCACCTGCACACTTGATGATCTATTTACTGCATCAGACAGCGGGGTGCGCGTGCTTGAGTTTAAGGCTATACACATCTGAATGTTTTGCCATCAAAACGCCAAGAAGATCCAGTGTTCTTACAACAAGAGTTATATGACAGTATTTCGTTTGATGGTGATTATGGTCTGGTAGACCCAAATTCATTATCATAGAAAACTACAATGAGAACAAAAGCTATTGGGCTCCACGACGGTGCTCAAAAGTAATAATATGAATTATGATGTTTGAAACTGAAATCACTAGAACGACGGAACTAGAATTTCTACGGGTGGTACGTGTAAGACCTAGTAGTTTTAACATGCAACTGATCTTCGTTTTACATCCCAAAATATTACGTTACATCTCATTAGTGTAGCAGGACTAAATGTATGAGAGAAAATTAATTAATTCAGACTCAATAGGTACTCGCCTTTAAAAGCAACTCAATAACATTCATAGAACTTTAATTTATAAACCTCTTATATAAATGCTCAATATGTAATATAAAACTCCCTCGCTTCGTTTATCCAACATGTTGTAAGGACTAACAAGGCATGTGATGGACAGACATAATGACAAAAGTATGGGCACTAAGAGCAGTGTTCATTTGAAGTGACACTACTTGCTCGTTTCACTTTTTTACCTTTCATTTGTGTTGTCAATGACGGAGTGGCAGTACACAGATTATCTCGGGACAGCAACTCGTATTGTGACATGGCACACCAGTCAAGCACGTAAGGCTCACCACAGACAGTCGCGTCACAATGCTGTAGCGACAATGAACTGTCGAGTATTATTATCACGTTGCCGGTCCTTTTTTAACGATGTTATGCCAATCTTTATCGATTTGAAGTTCCTTTCTTCTTTTTTGATTGAAACAACAAACCATTCTCGTGTTGAATAAAAACCTGTTCCATATCTATTAAAATTAAATTGTAGCGATTGTAACACCGTCTCACATGGAAAACTACCGTTTCCGCGTTGTAAACAAATTCACTAGCCAGTTTATTGATTCAGACCGCCTAGAATGCACGTGGCTACAGTGGTACGTTTTAGAATTTTCCGTACTGATTATTGCGGTTTGAACACGCGCTCAATGAATCTGTGTCTGTTGTGAGACTAAAGGTCCCCGTGCAGTGTCATCTTGTGGGTTTAACCGCCTATTAGCGTTTTCGGGTTATATTTCTCAAACGTGTTGGGGCTTTTATTAATTCGAAAGATTACTCTAAGTTCAGTTGTAGTCACGATGTAGGTAATCACGTTGAGACGCCTATGGAAGTGACTGTCTTCCGTGTTCATCATCTTGAATACAATCAAACTATTCATACGTGACACAATCATATGATCGAAACAAAGGTGTAAACAATTTTTTTCTCTACAGCACAGAATACGCGTAAGAAGATTCAACTCGTTTCAAAGCATGTTTGCTATTTAGTAAACAAATATGGCGTCAGAGTAAACAATGGATAGTCATGCATGTGACGATTGAGACAACAGTCAGTAGTTTAGATAACTATTTGTTGTCTAATACTGCGACAAGTTTTATAACCACGGCTTCCTCTCGCGTGAGCTAGGCTCATTCTTGACTTCTTATAACCACAAAAATAAAAAAGAAAGAGAGATATTGTAACAGTGGAAACGAGTTACATTAGCAAAATTTTATTTATGTAGTCAAATACTCAGATCGAACCCTTGATCGAATTGATATTAAATCAAAAAATCGAATCATTCATTTCTTTACAAACATAGGTAATTGGTACATAATTTTTTGTTATCCATAATTTACCATCACATGGGCATGCAAATACATACTTAGTATTCAATTCATACGAGTAACTATACGTTTAGCACCTCCATAACTGCATTGTTCTTCGTCGCGTGAAGCGGCCTACTATGCAATGGCAGTTCACGCGACGTCGCGTGATAGTGTCTTACAATTACATATATTATTATGTATAAGCCATAAAATTGCGCCAGCAACGTATTGGGTTCTGGTATTGGTTTTGACCACAAAAGATACCTTCCTTAGTTGCCAAAACATTTACCAATTTTTTCTATGTAAGTTCAGCATATTATCTGGCTAATTAAATGTTTCGACGGAAGTTATCAGTATATTCATGCCAAATTACAGATTTATAGTACAAATAGTCTTTCAGCTATAATGCGGACGTACAGACAGACTAACGAACGGACGGCATAAAAACTATAAGTTCCTTGGAACCCTAAATATGAGCATTCACGCGTGTGAATCTGTGATGCGTCCCATATTAGTTAAACAAAGTTCGATGTCGGACAACCATACTTGCGTGTGTAATGTAATGTAGTTTATAAACACGTAAATGTTATTTTTAAGACTTACCATATCGCGTGCAGTAGTATGAATACAATGAATCGTAATGATTGGTTCCATGAAACCCTTTGTTAGAACTGCTAGTGACCCTTATCTTGAGAACATCGTGGTAATTGATTCTCAAGGTTGTTAATGTGCGACTGGTATATTGATATTGACAGCTTATTATCCTCAACACGTACAGATATAAATGGACCCCTATTAGGTTGGGCAGTGTGGAATTTAGAACTAACATTCGTCTATACAAATAAATAAAATTGAAGTTTCAATTTGTAATTTCGAAATAACAGTTTTTACTGAATGCTTGTGAAAGTATCAGTGCTTATATTTTTTTACATTTTTGTCGGTCTGCCGCTGCCGGAACAAACCCTCTAATATCCGAAATGGTTGGCCCGATTTTGACGGTAAAGCTTAAAATCACGGGGGGGAAAAAATCATCTGTTCCATACTTTTTGACGACTTATGAACATAATTAACAGCTAATAATTATACAAGTACTCTATTTGAAGTAGGCATTATAAAGATTACAAGGTTTTGTAGCAAAATCCACACTTGTAAAAACGTCAAAGTTCCCAACCGTACTACACTGTGACGCTGTCTTTACGGTCAAAACGTAATATTCTTGTCGTGCGCGTGTGTTGAATTATGCCAATTTGTCCCACCAAACCCACTGATCTAAAATTTTGTGAATTCTGCCCGACTTAGGGTGGCACTTGAGAGTTAGTGCTCATAGGTTTGCTCATAATGTAATTTTTGTTTGCAAAAGTATAATAAAGTATTAGCTGCTTTGATGTATTTTATAGATACTACTTTCTTGATACTATTTAGATTACATTTCATGAATATGATAAAATCGTTAGGTAATTCAAACTCTGTTATCGTGGCGTGCCTCAAAGTGCTAAGCCGCAAGCAAATGTTTACAGGCAGAAAGGTCAACATTGCCTTAAATGAAAATAATGAAATGAAAAAGGAAAAAATGCTAAACAACACGCGCAATTGATTTTCAATTGCAACAATATCCACTATTGTGCACGTGACGCGTAACCTGATAGATCCATCGGTGTAGGAGCTGTCGGTCTATAAATACAGTCAAGTACATGTACAGTCAGTGCCCAGCATTACCTGACCCCTCTTCACTCACTACTTAACCTCTTTTTCTTAGTACGAGGGGTTAAACAATGCTGGTCACGAACTGTACTGCACCACAACGTGTTTTGTTTATGCTAAAGTATAACAGGATGACGTTAGTTCCGACTATGGCAACTAGTCGATTACGATACATTTACCTTTAACTAAAAATCTAAAATTCCAGTCAACCATGAAATCTGAAAAGAGTTATGTATTTACGTCAGGACATCCAGCTACCCAAAACTATTTTCAATCAAGTTTCAACCTAATGTCTCAGCGATAAAGCTAAAACTCTATTAAAGATATTTTACAAATGGTTGATGTGCTTGCGTCTGTACGTGGGGTTAACAAACTCTCATGTTATCCTGCAGGGTCCACACTCCACAGCGTACAAAATGCGAGCCTGATCTCCTTATATCCTGTCAAATCAATGATCACTTCGTGCCTGCTACAGAGCAATGATTTAGCTAGTACTATATATTCATCATCTTCTGTGTTAAACGTGTTTAGCTGTTCAATATTGAAAGAGGTAACCTACACTAGTCCAGTTCCATTAAGTCATATATCGTTTGCAGTGAAGTACAGCATCAGCATTATAATTATCTCCAGATAAGGACAGAGTCTATTGAAAAGCAACCTGTAGTGAAAGTCTGGCAGGTGTAACCACATGAATATTTAAATTATTAGAACGTTAATGCTGCTAGACAATTTCCCGGAACGTTCCAATTATCTCAATATAATTTTCCGAATTGTACCGATAAAAATAATTTATGTTCCGCTCCTTAGCACGTTGGCAAATCTTGAGTATGGGGAGAATACTCATGTCCATTAGCTTTCGCATCAGATACATGGGCAGAGTGCCCTTAAAATACTCCTTCATAGAGTAGTCCTACTTCCTATTCTACTAATATTATAAATGCGAAAGTTTTTGAGGATGGTAAACAAACTACTACTACTACTCTTTTTTTTTTTTTAAATTTTTTTTGAAACTGCAGGGAAAATATTCATAGTAAAAGCATTGAGAATTAAATAGGTAAATAAAGGGTAAAGCAGTTATTTTGTTCTGAATGTAATTATCAGCATAAAATGTTGTAAACTATTTTGGACAACCCTGAGCCCGAGTGGCGTGTCATAATTTGCACTCGTATCCGGGACATAGGGTTGCCGGTGCGTTATCATCGCGCCGATGGACTAGTAGACTAACGCACGGTTGTGAATAATTGCCTAACAATTTTGGGCATACAAGTAAAAATGGATTAATATTTGTGCTTGGCAGCGAAAGTGGTAGAGCATCTTATCAGATTATTTGAGTGGAAAAGGAAATCAAAGGGGAACTCCCCATAGACACAATTGGTTTTCGTTGTATATTTTCTTGTAAGGCACATCACGACTTTCGCCTTAAGATTTTTGACACAGATCAAGTGACACTTAAATTCATCATTCATCATCATCATGTTATAGTAAAGTTGCAATTTCTTTAAACATGTGATTTTATACTTTCCTAGAATGAGCCATCGAATCCACACCAAAAGGTCCGATAGCTTATCGGCCAGTGCTTAGGGATCTGATATCATCATTCTCTTACCCTTATCCCAATTTATTTGGGGTCGGCGCAGCATGTCTTCTTCTTCCATACTTCTCTCTTTTTCGTCATCTTATGAGACACCTCCTTTCTTACCATATCATTCTTAACACAGTCCATCCATCGTTTCTTTGGTCTTCCTCTACTCTTATACTCATCCACATTCATACTCACAACCTTCCTTCCTCACGACATTTTCCTCATTTTCCTCAACCGATTTCCACGCAAATTTCGAGTCACCGTGCCAAATATTGATGACTATCAAATTCTCGTACCAAATATGTAAAAAAACTATAACCTTAATTTGTGACGTAATTGTGCCATGACCCGCACGCTCTCCTGATCTCACCTCATTAAACTTTTCTTTTTCGCTATTTTTAAATACAAGGGAAAATGGATTATACCTAAAAGTCATTGACCCGCGTAAATGTTTTGCGATAAGCGCTAGGGATGCGAGGCTTTTGCGAAATATCTGGTATGATTCTGTTTGTTATTTATCAGTGTTTACTTTTTCATATTTTTATTAATATCATGTAAACATGCACTATTGCGGGTTTCAATAGCATCCTGTATTTTTAGGGTTCCGTACCTCGAAAGGAAAAAGCGGAACCCTTATAGGATCACTTTGCTGTCCGTCCGTCCGTCCATCCGTCCGTCCGTCCGTCCATCCGTCCGTCCGTCTGTCTGTCAAGACCCTTTTTCTCAGCAACGCATGGAGGTATCAAGCTGAATTTATATCAAATACTCAGGTCCACTGTCCCTTAAAGCTGTGAAAAAATCAAACTTCTAAGCCGACGCAATCAAAGATACAGCCGTTTATGCCGCGACACTTGCAAGGGAATCAATAACAGTTGGGCTGAAAAATTCGTAGGCTAGCATAGAAAAAATCTTTTTTTTTTGTTAGAATTTGATTTTATTATTAAATATACTCGTAGTTGCCTTCAAGGGCGATACAACGATTATAGCGGTCATTCAATTTTTCGATATCATTTTTAAAGTACGATTTGTCTTTAGCCTCAAAATAGGCTTCAGTTTCGGCGATTACCTCTTCATCGGCACATAGTTTCTGTCTAGCGAGCATCCTTTTGAGGTCTGAGAACAGGAAAGGCCGCTGGGGGCCAGATCTGGAGAATACAATGGATGCAGAAGCAATTTCGAAGCTC